>JARGCV010000200.1:1840000-4470000 GCA_034064705.1 Bothrops alternatus | reverse complement strand
TTAAAGTATCCATTGCGCAGGTCATGTGACAGAAGAATGTTACTACCTTGTTGATGTGGGGACCCATCAATCTGAACATCTGCCAAGAGCTTTACAGCTGTTTAGTAATGAGACCAGAAAAGTAGCAACAATAAAAGATGTTCAGACTCAGAATAAGCTGTCAGAATCGGGGGATGGGCAACATTCAGCAAAAAGGGCTATGGCACAAAACAAAACTAGAGATTTCTCATGTTTCTACCAGATGTGGAAAATTGATAGTGCTGCCCCAGCTGAGAGGGCCCTGAGACAAACAAGGCAGATAAGTCACTTCACGAGGACTTTATCATGCCTAAAATATCTACACAGCAACTGTATTGCCAACTCACAGCCTTCAAATATCTTGGTCAGGGGCAGGCAACTTTGGCTCTTTTATGAGGAATTCTGGGAGTTGAAGTCCACGAGTCATAAAAGAGCCAAAGTTGCCTACCCCTGATCTTGGTCTATAATTCCTAAGGCTCAACTTTTGGTCCTCGCTCCATACCTTGGCAGCAGCTGCAGACACAGTGAGCATGACAGAGACCTCACTCCCTTTGGCTCTGTCCCAGGAAGTGCCGGGCGTCTCCTTTCCCACTGGCTCTACAGTCCCATAGGGTTTGGAATCTGGGAAAGCTGAAGGAAGGAAAACAAAGGGGGAAAAAAAAATTCTGTCAGAAGCTGTTGCTCAAACTCCTATTCCAGAAATTCAAATCACTTATCTAAGGTAGGGTAATTCAGCACTCAACCCAAAATCGTGTACCTGAATAAGTCATAGATCAACCAATACAAATGCCAGTGTTTTCCTGAAGGTGTGTGGCGGCTCCCAGTGTCAGTCTGGGAGATTAAAAATTAAGCAGAGCAGAAGGTCAGAGGTGAAGTGGAGGATAATGATAGCGATAAGCTAGGGAACTCACCATCTAGGGCTTTTCAACCAGTGGTATGGGTATCACCTGTGGTACATTGGCACCTGACAGGTGGTACGCGACCATCCTAGAAAAGTGGTAGCGGGGGAGGGGAATGAGCTGAACCGGTGGCAGCACCGCATAAGCCTGAGCGAGAGATGGCTGGAGCTGCAGGGCTGTCAGGGCTCAGCGGAAGCGCCAGGATCAGCGCCAGGCTCCAGCTGGAAAGCAGCACTGATCCTGGCACTTCTGCTGAGCCCAGAAGAAGCGCCGATCAGCTGGAATGTTGCAGCATCTCCAGGGTCTTGTGATTTACATTCAGATGCTTGGCAACTGATTCATATTTATGATGGTCAGTGTCCCAGGGTCATGTGAAGTGACCAAAACCTGCTGCAACCACCCAGCAGACGGGGGGAATAAAAAACAAACACCCCACCCCCACCCCACCCCTGCTGCCAATCCTCAACAGAAATGCTCACAACAATGAAAACACTGGACAGGAGGAAGAGCCTCGCCGGGCGGGCAGGCAGGTGTCTTGCTCAGCTGTGCCTTGGGGGGCACTTTTTTCAGTACCATTGTAACTTTGAACAGTCACTAAGCGAACTGTTGTAAGTCAAGGACTACCTGTACTTTATCGCTTTTTTCCTTTTTTTTTTTTGTTTTTGGTCATCAAGTTTTTGACACCTTGCTAGGCGACTGGTGGTACTCGGATGTTCTTGTATCCTAAAAGTGGTATAATGGGTGAAAAGGTTGAAAAGCCCTGATCTAGGAGACCTCGTTAACTGACCTCATTCATTTAATGTATTTCACTTTACACAGGGCAGTGTAAAGACAACCCAGAAACTTCAATTAGTATATATGATACAATGCTCTGGATGCCTACAGAGTTATCGCATTACTATCATTTAACACTATTTACTGCTACAGGAGCTGCACTGATTATTAGTACGTTTCTGAGTGCAGTTCAAAAACGTTGATTATTCCTTACCCTCTCAAGGGCCCGGCTGTCTAATTACTATTTTTTCAAGCTAGGTTCTGCCTATCCATTTGAGCAACTACAGAATGTCTGCTGAAGTTCTCCATCTATAATGGGACATTGTGGGAAAGATCACAGACGTGCCTCTCCTCTAGAACAGCGGTCCCCAGCCTTTCTGGCTCCATGGACTGCCGGCAGTGGCAGCGGTGGGTAGGGGATGGTTTCTGCATGCAACATAGCTCCTGCACATGCACAAATGAAGCTTTGCACACTCACCTGCCACTTACGTGGCCCGATTCCCAACGGGCCACGAACCCAGTACCAGTCTGTGGCCTGGGGGCTGGGGACCCTTGTCATCTCCCACCCCCAGGTGGCTCCCACTTTCATAACCTACTGAAGACATGGCTATCTTGAGATGTGTTTGGCATTTATGTCTAATGCCAAACTGGAATTCTTATTGTTACATTTATAATGTGTATCATGCAACAGTTTATTGTGGTCATTACCGACACTGGTATATTGTTATCACTGCTCAGGTATATAACATTTAGAATCTTTTTAGATTAAAACAGTTTAGATCGCAGTGTACTTCTCGTCTGGGAAATGCAGATGCATCAAGGATTAAAGATGATTCTAGCTCAGTGGTTCTCAGCCTTTTCTTGTGGCTGCGGACCCCCAAGATTTAACTTAAGATTTAAACCATAGCATTTCTTCACATCCTCCCAGACCTCTTTGTAACTTCGCAGCCCCCCAGGAGTTCACAGACCACAGGTTGAGAACCATTGTTCTAGCTGATGGGTTACCTTCCATACAAGTCATTACTTTTCACGAACCTGGGATGCTGGCCTTTGGAATTATGGGGATGACAGGGGACATGGGGCACTCCTCCACTTCAGACTTGGCTCCAACCAGCAATGGGAAGCGTGGTATCTCTTCTCCCAAGACGCTCTCTGGAGATGATGCTGGAACAATGGTGTCAGGGCAGTCACTTTCCTCATCACTCTCCATCCTGCAGAGATAATGGAGAACGGTTATACAATTTAGGACGCTTCTGCTCCTGCCTGATTTTTGTGAAAATGATTTAGGGCATTATGGGAGTGCTGGTGAATACCAACTTATCTTGCCAGTTCCAGAGTAAAGAGGTTGGAAGGATGTAGAACTGGACCTACTGATAGGGAATTGGATGAAATGCAGTAAATCAGCAAGGGATGCCCAACTACGCCCAGACAAAAAAGGCTAACACTCCCCAAAAGAAGCTTTATATTTTCCAAGTTCAAAAGATTACGTACCAGGTCTCATTTGCTTCCTATAAATTCAGCAATATCTCCTGATTTCATACCCCCCCCCAGATGTATGGACTTTGTTACATTAGTTGGGGATGGTGTGAATTAACGACCCACATATCTGAAGGAAACCGGGTTGGGGAACATTTTGGATGACACACAACTAAAACAGTTTGTCTTTTGCGTTTCTGTTCAATCGGACTTCTATTCTCACCTGACGTCCTCAGTCTGATTGTGTGGTGGGGTAGGCAGAGCTGCAAGTAGATCTAAGCTTTTCACTTCCACAGGGGGAGCATCTGCACACATGGAATAAGAAAGAAAAGATCAAATATCAGATGCTGCAGGATTGCCAGTAACCATGTCTACAGCATGAGAATCCACAGACTGATTCCGCACTAATAAACACCGGGAGGCTTTTTTTTCTACATATTCCCCTAATGCTTGGCAAAGAAGAGGTCAATGGCAAGCAAGGAATAGGTCTTTTCAGTGATACAGTAGTACCTGGCAAAATGCCCCTCTATAACCAAGAAGAGATAAACCACCATTTATGTTTCAAAAATTTGCAAATTATTTTTCTATTTTCCTCTTGGCCACCCTTTATCACAGCGGTTCTCAACCTATTTCAGGTTGCGACCCTGAACTGCGCCGTGCATGCGCAGCGCGACGGTCCGCATCACGCATGCACGGTGCGACGGTCCGCATCGTGCATGCGCGACACACGTGCGATGTTCCGCATCGCGCATGCGCGGCATGATGTTCTGCATCGCGCATGTGCGGCGTGACGGTCCGCATCGTGCATGCGTGACACACGTGCAACGGTCCGCATCGCGCATGCGCGGTGGTCCGCATCGCGCATGCGTGGCGCGTGTGCAACAGTCCGCATCGTGCATGAGCGGCGCGCACTCGACGGTCCGCATCGTGCATGCACGGCGCGCGCGCGACGGTCCGCATCGTGCATGCACAGCGTGCGCGTGACGGTCCGCATCGCGCATGTGCAACAGCTTGCATCGCGCGTGCGCGGCGCAACAGCCCGCATCGCGCGCGCGCGGTGCTACCCCGCGCATGCGCAGTGCTGCCCCCTCCGGTAGGAAAAAATGGCAGACTGCGGCGTTTGGCGACCCCCGTGAAATGGTCGTTCGACCCCAAATGGGGCCGTGACCCATAGGTTGAGAACCGCTGCTTTATCGTTTTTTTAAAATTTCCTTTTAAAATGTCTTATAAAATAGAATTAAAAAATAAATGAAGGATCCTCAGAAGATGGGAATAAACTGTGTATTCAAAAAAAATTGAAAATAGCAATTTATAAATACTCTTTCTTTGAACCTTTCTCAGGGCTCAACCCCTACAAAATCATTTCCAGAGACCTCCTCAAAGCTCTTCCCCTTCTTTGCCTTCTCCGTATCTGCAACTTTGCCTTAAATGTTTGCACTACGGGTGGTAGTCCTTGACATTCGTTCAGTGACCAGTTGAAGTTACAAGGGCATTGAAAACAGTGACTTATGATCGGTTCTCATATTTACGTCCGTTGCAGCA
Organism: Bothrops alternatus; assembly: GCA_034064705.1. NCBI lineage: Eukaryota > Metazoa > Chordata > Lepidosauria > Squamata > Viperidae > Bothrops > Bothrops alternatus. Next base: position 4,465,291 of record JARGCV010000200.1, on the reverse strand, counting down.
TCCCCCGTGGGTCAGGTGATCAAAATTCAAACGCTTGGCAACTGGCATGTATTTATGACAGTTGCAGTGTCCCGGGATCGTGTGATCGCTTTTTGCAACTTCCGACGGCTAAAATCAATGGAGTAAACCCGATTCACTTCACAACTGTCTTACTAACTAATCAGCTGCAATGATTCACTTGACAACTGTGGCAAGAAAACTCGTAAAATGGGGCAAGACTCACCTAACAAATGACTTGCTCAGCAATGAAAATTTGGGGCTCGGTGGTGGTGGTAAGTTGAGGATTTACCTGTATTGCTTATATAATGCATTTATTTCACTGCTAAGATACATCTTTTTGAATCACAGCACCTTCTACTGAACCAATTTTTTAATTCCCTCTCTTCCTCCACTACAAACAGTAAGATCAGAAGCTCCTGGTGTTTATCCCACCAGATACAGAACACAACACATGCTGAATATCCACTATGCTACAGCATTCAAGTGCCTCCCTGAATATTTTAGATCAGGGGTAGGCAACCTTGGCTCTTTTATGACTCGTGGACTTCAACTCCCAGAATTCCTGAGCCAGCTATGCTGAGGGGAAAGGGAGAGGTTTCCAAGCTGAGCCATGCTGGCTCAGGAATTCTGGGAGTTGAAGTCCACGAGTCATAAAAGAGCCAAGGTTACCTACCCCTGTTTTAGACTATAACATTAACATCCTGCTCAGCAATAGCTCTTACCCTTCTGTCCTTCAAGCTCATGGGGTAGCTCTGGCTCTTTGGACTGCCCGGTCAGCTCCTCAGAAGACAGGACGCCATTCACCAGCTTCTGCTGCACAGAGGGTGGGGGTGTGGGGGGCAGTGAGGAAGGTGGTGTTGGAGGGTTGCTCAAGTTGTTCTAGACAGAGAACATAGGAATCAACACCCACCACAATCCACCACCGGTTTCCCCCCTCCCCCCTTCATTTCCAAAGCTGCACAGATCTGACAGACCACTCCATCACTTGCTGCATTTACATTCTTTCTTTTACTGTTTGAGCTGCCCCAAAATTGTGAGGGAGAAGCATATAAGTAATGCAAAAGAAATGAACCCATTTTAAAAGACGATTGAACTGTTAAGAGTGATCTTTGCCGACAACCGTTCCCTGGAAGCCTAGTCTGCCACTCTATGCCCTGCCTTGAAAAAAAAAAACCTTTTTCTATTAAATTGTTATTGAGCAGGATTGTATTGCATTTACCCCTGAATGGAAACATATGCAGGCCTTCTCTGCACTGATTTACTTAAGCGTAGCACAACAAAACTAATACAGTATTCCTTTCTTTTCTCTGACCTTCCCAAGATCACGTTAGAAATTTAGGGAAAAAACGAAACTATAGCCAACTTTCGGTTTTGCTCTGCCTTCAGTGCCCGATTTCACCCTGCTGGGGGCCCTAAAAGAGCCTAAAGTCGCCTCAAAGAGGCGATGAAGAAGGAGGAGTGCCTCGTCGATGGCGGTCTTTCCATTCGATCCGAGGAAAGCCCTCCAAACTGGCAGGGGAAAGGCTGGCTACATTCCAATGGCCAGCCATTAGCTGCTGACAATTGAAGAAGAAAAAGTACCAATTAGCAGATTGTAAACAGCATGTTTGGAACTGGGTGAGAACATTGATCCTTTCTTTACTATTTTACAACTGAATTTCCCGGGAAAGGCTCCCAAGAAGCTAAAACCTCTGAACGTGAATGGAAGCGGCGTTTTAATTTTTTTATGGGGGACAGAAATACATAATATTGAAGTGGAAGTAATATAAAGCTACAACTTTGATAAATTTGAGAACTTGTTAAGGTTTTCTCTTTGAAGAAAAAAAACATTAAGGTGAAATATATAAGAAATTAATCCTTTGTCTTAAGAGTGGAAAATGGATTTTGAATGACATCTAGTGGTGGATTTGAGTATAGCACTACAACTAACTTCCTGGCTGCTTGGCGACTCCTACCTACCGGTAGCTCAATGGAGAACAGCTGGCAATATAGGAAAATATTTTGGCATACTTATCACCCTGACCTTCTTGGACTATAAACACTTACTGAGCTTGAACTTTTAATGTCAAGAACTACTGGGAGAGAAAGAAAATTTTGACTTTTCACTACATCTGACTTCTGAGCTGTTTTCAGGGTGGTTGAACATTTTGAACACTTTGAACATTGTGGGTTACAACCTTGCCTGACGAACAATTCTTAGACACTTGAGACAAAATATTACTATAAAATATTGCTTTTAGGACTGGTTCTACTCTTATTAAGATTGGTGATCCCAGAGGATCTCCAGGAATGATGCCTCAGGAAAAAACAAACACCTTTCAGAAGGAAATATACTCTATGCTACAACTAATTCACCAAACAATGGTCCCACACAAAGAGGACACAAAAAGAAACCATAATGAGACTAAATACAATTTAGATAATATAAATGAGCAAATCTCCAAACGAAATCTGCACCTAAAAAATTCCCAGACAACGACTACAAAGTATGAACAAATAAACCAGAAATCAGAAGACAAAGCACAGGAAATGGACCTAGAGACGGAAGAGATAAAAGAAGGGAAATGTAAACTACCATATACATATAAAATACTGCAAGACTTAGCCATAACAACGAAAAATGGAAAAGATGCTTTACCCCTTAGGTGAAAAATATACCTGATAATAAGGAAGAAGACTTTAAAAAAATGGAATATAGAGCTGTCAGGGGAAATATTACAACTTGGGAGACACAAAATGGAGAAATTGAGGGAAAAGGAAAGTAGGAGTTGCTTAAATGGGTAGAATTCCCTACCAAAAATACCCCATCTAAATTGTCTTCCTCATGCCAAGCAACTTTTACAAAAATAGAAAATTCCTGGGCGATTTAATTGCCTTGGCTTGGAAAGCTACTTGGCAAAGAAAGAAAGCGAGAGTTGGATTTAAAAAAACAGAAGATTTGACCTATTAGAGGGGGCATTACGTGTTTGAATATTTGTTCGAATATGATTAAAAGAACGGATGACCCTTAGATATAATTAGACTTTTAGAACGAAAGATATGAGTTAAAATTAAAATAGCATTTTATTTTCTTTTTCTTTTTTTGATATGGGAAATATGAAAATAAGAGGATTGCTGGCATGAATAAAAATTGTTAGCTAAATGTAATTAACATTGAGAAAATCGTAACTGTCAAAGATACTTCAAATACTGATGGGAAATTAAACCTTAATAAGAACATGAAAAACAGGATATTGATTTATGAATTGATATTATTGTTATATCAGTAAAATATGATGAGGATGTTTATATCTAACTTTGTATGCATCAATAGTAACAAGAATTGGAACTGTGTAATGAGGGGGAAATGGAAAAAATATGGGGAAGAAAGGAGGATCAGGGAAAAAATACTGGATTGTACAGTACTGAACAGACTTATACTGAAGAAGTTAATGTTAAGTATGTGAATTCAGACAACATGTTGTTTAGTAAGCACTAAAGATTGTAATTTTAAAAAGTCAATAAAACATTAAGGAAAAAAATAAACTATAGCCAATGACAAAGTGACTTCAGCGTGGCACATCTGAAGGGCTACCAATTTTCCTTTATTGACAAACAGGAAGAATCTTGGATTATAGAACAGATCAAACACCTACTGAAAGTTGATAATTATTAGGCAGAACTAGTTTGTAATTTTAGTTTGCGCTTCTATTTTTTTTAAAAAAAAATCATTTTAAGATTAAAGATTGTTTTGTTAACTGTCTATAGATAAACTTAATTAATTCGTTTAAAACATTACTGAGCCATCAGCTCCAGCACATGGCAAATGCTACTAATTGCTACTTAAATATTTGTATATTTTACTCTGGACATTATTACTGATTTCTGTTTAGATCATTTTGTTGCTACTATTATTATTTAAACAGTTCCTTTTCTTTAAAAATCATATACTAAGAAGCTTGCCACGCTGTGTGACATGCTATATATGAGATCCATTTCTGCTTAAATTTAGTTTATTTCTGTCATTTTTTTTTCTCCATTGCTACATATTCTTCAATTTTAGTCTCCCAATCCTATGCTGACGGCAAGGTTTCTTTTCCAATGTTGCGCCAGATTGATTCTTGCTGCTGCTGTCAGCAGGTATTTTTAATAAATTATGATACATTTCATTCATATTCTCTGAGATCAAACCTACAAAAATATTTGCAGTTTTAATTAAAATTTTATTTTCAGATTGTTTTGGTATGCTTCTTTCCAGTACCACCGTATATAGATGTAAAAACTTCCGAACGCACCAGCTCACCACAGCTTGCCACAGTCAACTCGTTGCAGGACACCTTTGTACAGCTAACTCGCTGTGGGGATAATTCACTGAGGGTGGCTGAGCAGAACACATGGAGGGCAAGCGAGCAGGTGAGTGGAACGCGCAGGGTGAGGCAGGCAAGCAAGCAGGTGGGCAATGCGCACAGGGTGTGGCGAGATGATGGATTGGGTGGGCGGCCAGAGGGAGAAGCAGGCGAATGGGTGGGTAGGCAGAGCATGGTCGGAGCAGGTGGCAGGGAGGTGGTGGCAGCCGGGGGCACAAGGACCACCAGGGATGAGGGCCGATTGTGAAACAACCATTCTGGGAAAGAGGAACCCTCAAACATTATGCCACAGTAAATTAGCCTGTAAGATGCCACCCGATGCTTTGTTTCTGACTTCTATAATGGTGAGAAATTGAACTGCTGAGAAGACATGTTCTGAGCAATGCCCCCACCTCCCCACCCCGATCGCTGCCACCCCCTGGCATCTTCCACGAAGGTGGTGTGATCTGCCCATCCGTTCACTTGCTCACTCGGCTCTCCCACACGGTCCATCCTTTCATCGCACCCTCTACGCTCTGCCCACCTGCTGGCTCTCGCTTGCCTTGCTCTCCCTCTGGCTACCCGCAGCGAGTTGTCCCCGTGGCCAATTGGCCATGTACAGGTGTCCTGTGGCGACTTAGCTGTGGCAAGTTGGCAGAAGCAAGTTGACAGTGGCAAGCTGGCTACGGCAAGTTGTACTAGATCCTAAAAACTTTCCTTCTTTGTGGTAGCATTTCCAACAGTTCTTGTTACAGGATTTATTCATCTTAGCAATTGTTGGTTGAGTTGTATAGCATCTGTAGAACGTTTTGTACCAATTTTCCCTTTTTCTCAGCTAATTCCCTCTTTTTATTATAATTATATGTTTTCTTTCTTTTTTCTATATTCAGTTAGCTAAAAAGAAGAAGATGCCACACAGCTGGCCTTACTTTGGTGAGCAGCTGGGAGTAGTAATCTGGAATGCTGTCCAAGGCTGCATTGCCAAACGTGCCTTTCAACTGGCTCTTGCCATTGATTGGACTGCTTCCAAAGGGAGGGAAGAGGTTGAAATTGGCGGTGATTACTGGTTCCATCAGAGGCAGCAAAGAGAGTTCCTGAGGAGAAAAGAACTGAATCAAACCAAGGCGTCTTCATATGCCGACACATCCTGCAGACCATATTAAAGGAATTCTCTGATATGAATGAAAAAGAACAATATGATTTCACAGGCCCTGAAGGTTGAATGGACTCCTATCTAGGCCTATTCTCCCATGACTTTAACAGGAAAAACTTGAGGTTACATAGTTCCTGCATGATTTTTGAAAAGATATTTCTCTGTCTTTATAGTATCCACATCTGGTGATATTTTGCTGAAGGCAACAAGAAGCTACATTAAACTAACCCAGGGGTCTTCAAACTTGGTCCTTTTATGACTTGTGGACTTCAACTGCCAGAATTCCTCAGCCAACGTGCTTGGCTGAGGAATTCTGGCAGTTGAAGTCCACAAGTCATAAAAGGGCCAAGTTTGAAGACCCCTGAACTAACCCAACCAGCTCAGGTCTTTTCTAAGGCAGTGTGTGTTGATGCAACTGAATTAGGACTTGTTTGTGCTGCTTCTGAACTCCTAATATTATACTCAGAAAAGGATACAAAATCTATTTTACTGAGATATGGAAGATTCAAGGTTATGAATGAGCACCAGGAATAAAACAACTTCCTAGTATGTATCTGCACAAAACAGACAGAAAAAGAGAGCGCCCTGTTGCAGAACATTCTTCTACAAATAAGGTTGAGACATAACACTATTTCTTTTCATTTTTCAAAAAAGAATATAAAATTATGGGACACGCTTAGAAATCTGTATGAAAAGAAAATCTGGAAGGAATGAAAAATGCGTATTGATTTATTTTCAGTCAAAATATGACAAATAAAATCCTGGCTGAACAGGAAAGCTGCTACTTTTGGAATTCATTAATTGGAAAGAATCCATATACCAATTTGATTCTGCAATTAGCCCAATATTTATGGATTTTTTTCTGATTTTAGAATTTACAATAATAAATAAATTTCATTGAAACAAACTGGAACATTCAAATACTTTGTGTTGCAAAAGTTTTCACATTTAAGAAGCAATTTATCTACTTCTGCCTCATCTTATTCTGCCCCTGAAACTCTATTGATTTTCAATTTTTTTGCTTGTGCATATTTGTGCATAGCCTGCTCTAACAACAAGCAATTTATGCTTAGTACTTTATAATTCCTCCCAAAAAATCTAGGGAGGAATGAATAATAAATGGAAATAACATAAGCTTCAATTTCCTGTTTCATTCCTCATCTTATAAATGCCCTTTTCTTTTTCATATGTCTTATATATGCTATCCATTCAATAATACCATGATGATTTTAATGAATATTTAAAATGAATATTTTTAAATTCATTGTATACATTGTAATATAATTACAATATTGTTGAAACATGTAATTTAAAAAATTAAATCACCATAATTTAATCAGAATGCATCTTGAACACTAAGTATTCTTTAAGAAAAGTTCCCATCTAAAGTAGTCCTTGTTTAGCAAATCACAATTGGGGCCCACAACTGTCACTAAATGATGCAGTCCCTGAGCAAGTATTATGTGACTGTGGTGGACTTAAACTCATTTCTCATTAGGTTAAGTCACCACCGGTTAATAAGCAAGACACCACTTGACTATGACTTATAATTTTACTGCCGGCTTCTATATTGACTTTTGTCTGTTGTAAGCTAGTTATGAAGCAAGCAAACAGCAATCATGCAACTGCAGGAATCTTGTAATGCTCATAAATGCAAGGGCTGATTGTGAAGTTACTTTTGCAGCATTGTCATAACTTTGAATGGTCACTAAAAGGGCAGTTGTTAAGCAAGGTCTACCCATATAAGGAAGTCACTTGGATTGGAGAGATACTGCAATTATTTCTTTGCAGCAATCAGTTATGGTAAGGGGAAAAAAATAATCTGAATACAAGCAGTTTTGCTATCTGAAAGGAAACAGTTTGGTGTAGTAAATACCTCACAAAGTCTTTCAAAAAAATGGTTTTCCTCTTCTGAATTAGTCCCCCATCTTTCATGATGACTAAAGTATATATTTATATTATACTAAAGTAGAGATATGGATTAAAACTGCCTCTGTGGTTACTGATGAGAATTGCTAAATGTATTATTTCAATTAAAAGTCTTTGAATGAAATGGCAATGTATCAGCATCAATATCTCACATTCAGGAGTTGAATTTCAAAAAGTAGGAGATCATTCCTAAAATCAGATTTAAATTTTCAGGGCTTAAAACCCTGAGAGGAAAGTGTGTACAACCCTCATTGTGCTGAAAGAAGCTGCAGGCATTTAACTCTAGCACAAAATGTTTTCTTGTTTATTAAAGGTAAATTAATGAGGGGAAAATAGCTTCAGACATTTGGAGATGTAATTTATGAGTTTTCAATGAAAAACAAACATGATTTGTAAAATGACTTCAGCTGTATTGGTCCACTTATTTTTGTTTTCTAACTAACCAAAAATCAACCCTAAATGAAAAGCCAGAAAATAATTGACCTGTTTCACTAGATTCATAAAATGGATTTAAAACATGAGGAAAAATTGGAGGTGCACGTGAGTTTAGGAGGATAGCTCTACTCCGTGCAGTGGAATAGAAAGAAAAGGGGAAAATATACCATTCCTAAATTAATTTATTCCCAGGATTAATAAGAGTGGGATATCCAACGTTCAATATTGTATATTCGATGTATTCAAATATTAACGACACAAATTCTTGCAGAAAAAAAACCCACGTGACCATGGTCAGAAAAATAAAAGCCCTGCGTATCTGGTTAAGACTGTTGTGGTCTTTTTCACGGAACACACTAACACACTTGACTTTGACTCAGCCTGTCAGCCAAGCAAAATCCAAAATAGCTGTACCTGTTTCAGTTGTTTCATGAGGGCTTCATTGGACTTCACGCCATCTTCCTTGCGCAATTTCTTGCGGGAATTGACAAGTCGCTCCCCAGCTTTCTGGGATCGTTTTGGCTTCGGTGGGGGAAGTTTCTTTGCTGCAAGGGCATCCTGGTGAGGAGAGAGGCAGGCAGTAGTCCCTTTCTCTCCTCAGCAAACGTGCTCCAGTTCCCAAAAGGGAGTCATTTTATGGAGCTATCAAAGCTCACCCACTCAACCATCCCTGCCCCAGATGGGCTGAGTCACAAGCAAAAATACCAAAAACCCCAAGCAAAAGGGACAGAATTATAGGCAGCCCCATTTTACACTGCAGATGAAGAGAAGGTGTTTTAAATGTTGCTTCCTTATGTGCCCAGTGGCAAAACCCTGCAGATGGCTATGCCGAACCTCTCATCTCAGTTTGCTGATTTACTAACTAGGGAATCTTACACATTCAACCACTAGTCAAGGAAGATACTTTTTTTTTAAATAATGGGAAAAGGAAGTATGTCCCTACTTTAGACTCCTCGTCTCAATGGTTGTAGTGGGAGAAAGGCAGAAATCAATCAGCATTATAAGGGACAGAAATTAAGTTATTTCAAAACCCAGAATGAAAGGCAATGTCGTTCCAAAGGTGCTTTTCCAAAAGGCAACTGGACTTTCTTGGGTTTTTTTTTCTTCTTTTGAAAACATTTTGCTTCTCATCCAAGAAGCTTGAGAACCGAAACATTTTCAAGGAAAAAAACAAACAAACCCCAAGAGAGTCCAGTTGCCTTTTGGAAAAGCACCTCAAACATTTCAAGCCAGTCAAGAAGACCAAAGGAGGCCACCTGCAGCCTCATGAGAGTATTTCGCAGAATTTGCAGAAATTAAGAACTACCAAATTGGACTGGCCCCTCTCTCTTTCAGCCCAATTCACCTCAAAGGGTTGTTGCTATGGGGGTAAACAGGAGGAGGAGGATACTTTGGATTTGTTTGCCGCTTTGAGTTATTTGTAAAAATTATAAAGTCAGGATATAAATAAATAGGTAAATAAAATGAGAAACTTCCTTCTGGGTTATTTTGGGGAGGGGGGAGGAGGGAACTCTGGACATTCTGACTCAGCCCCGTTTAGTGATATTATCCCTCTATTGACTGTGACTGTTAACCATAATAAAAGGGTGGTCCAAACTAGCCAGTGGCAGAGAAGCAATGCCCACCAAAAGCTGAGGATGGCACTGCGTCATAGTTCTCTTCTTTATAAAGGATTTCTTCTCCAAAAAGGTCTGCTAAGCTTTTTCAATAAACTCCTAGTGAAATCTATTCCATCAAGCAAAAAAAATACCTTCTCTACCACTGGGTAGGTGGGACTGGCTTTTCAGATACAGTTTTCAATTGGGGTATTCATTATCCACACAGACACCCCAGTACGCTCCCACAGAGAGGGTTTCCTCAGGATGCCATCGGCCAGACAATGTCGGCTGGCAACCCCCAGGGGGAGAGCCTTCTCTGTGGGAGCTCCAACGCTTTGGAACGAGCTCCCCCCCACCGAACTACGTACGATGACGGATCTACGTTCCTTCCGCCGAGAATTGAAAACATACCTTTTTCGACAGGCTGGCCTGGGATAGGAGCTCCGGTACTAACAAGGTTATAATTGTTTTAGGGGATTGAGCTTTTTAAGACATAATGTATTGGGTTTTAATTTGGATTCAGGGCCAAATTGTTTAATCTATTCTTAATCATTTTTACTTTTTGTATACTGATGTTTTTAATTTTGGGCTGTACACCACCCTGAATCCTTCGGGAGAGGGGCGGTATAGAAATCACAAAATAAATAAATAAATAAATAAATAAAAAAAGGTGGGGTCAAAAGCTGGGGTTTCTGTAACTGCAGCAGCCACTCTTCCCTTTCCCTTTATGCTCACCTCCCGAACATCTGGCAGCATCTGCAATCGGCCCTCCATGCCAGCAAATTTGCCATCCACGTGCCCGTTGACGTCGCCCGAGCGCTGAGTCCCCAGCGTGACGTTCTTGGCTCGTAGCAACTTCTGTAGCAAGAGGTGGCCAGCTTCAGTGCGGCTGAGGCTGTTATTGTTAGTGGGCACAGCGGCGGCAGCAGCAGCCACAGCAGCTGCTTGGGAGACGGGCTCCCCATTTGCTTCCCGCTTGACTGGCTGGGGGCCACTCATCAGTGCACACTGGGTCACCTCTTCCCTGGGTTCCTGTTTGATACAAACAAGGGGAAGGTTTCCCGATTGGGGCAAAGCTTTTCCCGCAGCTAAGGAAGCCAATTCCCCCGTCTGCCCATTGACCGCCGATGGCTCCATGGGCACTTTGGTGAGGGACACCGAGTCTCTGAGGCTCCCGGGGCCAAGAGCCGCTTCCTTTGTGTTTGGAACGAAAAGCGCCGGGTTAGGAGAGAGCAGGGGACTGGGAGTGGTTGGCTGGTGTTTCTGGCTGGGAGCTGGCTGCTGCTCAGGGCTTTTCACCAGGAGCAAAGGGGATGGTCTCTTTGGCTCTGAAGGGCTGGGCTGCTGTGGTGGGAGAGAGGCCACACCAGCGACACTCAAGGGAACAGAGGGAGTCTGAGGAATAGGAAGCCTTAGTGCACCCTGTTGGTGAGGACTGGTGGCCACCTGCTGGTTCAACGGGACCTTCTGCTGCTCGGTAGAGGCAGCAAATCCCTGCTCCGGACGAAACTGGAATACGGCAAGAGGGGGCTGCCTTGGGATCTGCTGTCCCATAGAGCTGGGGAGGGGAAGCTGAGCAGCACCTGGCCGGCCCTGGTCCAGTGACACCTGGGCCTGCCCTGGATAAGGGCTGCCTTGCCGCAAGGCTTGGTTCTGCTGCAGCAAATTCTGCTGATGCCTCTGTATTAGCAGAGCCTGTAACTGTTGCTGCTGTTGAGGGGTGAGGTTTCGGAGCTGTGGATTTTTAGAGATGACTCCCTGAAGCTGAGCCCGGATCTGACCCATTACAGGGCTGGCCAGGAAGTTCTGGCCTTGGGGTGATGACTGTGGAAGCATCATACTTTGCTGCTGTTGCTGCTGCTGCTGCTGCTGCAATGACATTGTCAACCCAGGAGTTTTGGAAGTTCCAGCTGGGCTTTGAAGTCGCTGCGGCTGTTGCGCAAGTTGGCCCGGTAAGCCTTTGGGAGGTTGTTCCAGGTTTTGGCCCACAATCCTTTGCTGTGGAGCCATGGTGTTCTGCCCTTGGCTTTGTTGCTCCATTTGCTGATTGAGCAAGTGGGGAGGCTGAGTGGCCTCCCGGTGCTGATGGTGGTGGTGTGGCGGCTGCTGAGGAGACGCCTCTTGCTGCAAGATGCCATCCATTGCTGCATGAGTCCGCTGCAGGTGGCTGCTTTGCTGCTGCAAATTACTGTTTTGCTGCTGTTGCTGCATCTGCATCTGCATCGGGCCCAACAGGCTCTTCTGCTGAGAGTCCAGGAGAAGCTGCTGTGCTTGGCCCATATCAGCTGGCTGCTTCTGCGGTTCCCCATGCTGCTGGAGCATCAGCTGAGAGGACTGGTCTTGTGGAGGGGCTCCGTGGCTGGGCATCCCTTGCTGGTCAGGGTGATTCATCTGCCCTCCCAGTTCCTGACCTCCTAAATGGGGCCGAAGCTGTTGCTGCTGCAGGACGCCAACTGCTCCCTCCTGGGAAAGGACACTGGAGCCTTCTGGTCCTCCCTGTTGCTCCTTCACAGCCAAGCCCTGCTGCTGCTGCTGCTGCTGCTGTTGCGGCTGTGCTGGCAGGGCTGACTGCATTCCCTGACTTGAGTGCAGCGGCTGGTTCAGAGACCCCTGCTGCGCAAAGTGCTGGATGGGCTCGGGGGCTATGCCCTGCCCTTGGCTGAGGGCACTTGGTTGAGGGCCCTGAGCCAACATTCCTGGCTGCGTGCCTTGCCCCTGGCTCAGGAGGGCCTGGTGCTGGGCTAGGGAATTCTGCTGCTGTTGCTGCTGTCCTAGCAACCTCTGCTGGCCAAGGAGCCCGGCCTGATGTGGTGGTAGTGGTGGTGGTGGTGGTGGTGGCAGCGGCGGCTGCTGCTGCTGCTGCTGCTGAGGAGACAAAAGAAGCCGGTGCCCCATCATCCCTTGAGTCTGCTGGGCCAGCTGCTGAGGACAACCAAGAGTGCGATGTTGCTGAGGAGTCAACAGCATTGGTCTCTGGGCAGCCTGGTGGCCTAACACACCCTGATGCTGCTGCAGCATGGAGTGCCCTAGTATGACTTGTTGCTGCTGCTGCTGCTGCTGCTGTTGCTGCGGAGAGAGTTGCTGGACCACAGCTCCCGGCTGGCTGTTCAGTAGCCCTTGTTGCTTAGGGAGCAGGTTCTGATTTGGCTGTGGGGTGGGTGGTGGCGGTGGCGGCTGACCCATCAAACCAGACTGGCCGATTGTGCTTTGTTGCTGCTGCTGCTGCTGCATAGATACCTGTCCCATCAGGTTTTGCTGCTGAAGCTGAAGCTGCTGCTGCTGCTGCTGCACAGATAGCTGTCCCATCATGCCTTGCTGCTGCTGCTGCTGCTGCTGCATTGTCATTTGTCCCATGAAGTTCTGCTGCTGCAGCTTCTGAGCCAGCTGCAGTCTATGCTGCTGCAGCTGTCTCTCCTGTAATAGGCGGTTGCCAGGAAAGAAATTGCTGGCAGGGGTGGCCCCGGATGGTGGTGGCAATGGTGACTGTTGCTGGCTCATGAATGGTAAGCCCTGTTGCACGGCCACAGGCGCAGCCTGAGGGAGGTGCAGGCCCCCTGCCTGACCAGGCAGGCCTTGTGTCCCCTGCTGGAGGCTGTGAGCAGAAAGCAACTGGCCGGGAAGCTTGTTCACGACACGAGGGCTTTGGGAGGGGCTGAGGGCCATGACTGTGGAGGTTTGTTGCTGGTGCTGCTGCTGCTTGTTGCGGTACTCAGCCATGAGGTTGGTATGTTCCTTCTGTTGTTTCCGGACCTGTTGAGTGGGAAAGAGTACATCAGAAGGAATTCCACTGCTTATTTCCTTCTCTTCCTTAGGAGAGGGCAACTCTCTTTGCTCTGAAGTGTCAAGGGAGAGAGATTTGCCTCACTTTGAACTCTAACCTACTCGCTGCAAATATACCATCTCCTCCTGCTCTTCCACCTAGCAGTTGCCCCCATTCACTAAGCAATTTCCCCCTCCTTGCTCTCACTGGACATCTCAATCTGGAACCTGGAATTAAGGAGAAACTTCCTAACAGTGAGGACAATTAACCAGTGGAACAGCTTGCCTTCAGAAACTGTGGGTGCTGGAGGTTTTTAGGAAAACACAGCCACTTGTCTGGAGTGATATAGGGCAGGGGTCCCCAACCTCCAGTCCGTGGACCAGTACCGGGCCGCGGCATGCCAGCAACCGGTCCGCACAAACAAGCAAAGCCCCATCCGCGAGATGCAGGCAGCACACAAAACCACACACCCTCCAGTCCGTGGAAAAACCTCTCTCCACAGAACTGGTCCCTGGTGCCCAAAAGGTTGGGGACCTCTGATAAAGGCTCTCCTGCCTCAGCAGGCTGTTGGACTAGAAGACCTCCAAGGTCTCTTCCAGCTCTACTCTGATTGACTGATCTTTAATTTGTCAAACCCACACTCTTCCTCTGTTAGTGCCCCTCACCCCGGAGAAAACAACAAATCTCTTGTTGTTATAGGTTATTAGTTATTATTATTTATTAAATTTCTGTGCCACCCATCTCACCCATCCTTAGGTTATTTTGATTCTGTTTCCCATAGGTGGTGATTATCTTTTATGAACTTTTAGCCAGTTTAAAACGCACAGGGAGAGCTCTGGTTATCGGGTGAACTAAAACAGGGCTTTTCAACCAGAGGTACGGGTACCACCTGTGGTACATTGGCACTTGGCAGGTGGTACGCGACCATCCTAGAAAAAGTGATAGTGGGGGAGGGGAATGAGCTGAACCGGTGGCAACACTGCACAAGCCTGAGCGAGAGATGACTGGAGCGGCAGGGCTGTCAGGGCTCAGTGGAAGCAGCAGGATCAGTGCCAGGCTCCAGCTGGAACTTGGCGCTGATCCTGGCGCTTATGCTGAGCCCATAAGAAGCACCGATCAGCTGGAATGTTGCACCATCTCCAGGGTCTTGTGATTTACGTTTACATAATGAATACATAATCTAGGGCCTGCTTGGCAACTGATTCATATTTATGACGGTCACAGTGTCCCAGTGTCATGTGAAGTGACCAAAACCTGCTGCAACCACCCAGCAGAGGGAGGGAATAAAAACCAAACACCCCCCACTCCATCCCCGCTGCCAATCCTCAACAGAAATGCTCACAACAATGAAAACCTCGGACAGGAGGAAGAGCAACGCCAGCTGGGCAGGCAGGTGTCTTGCTCGGCTGTGCCTTGGGGGGCACTTTTTTCAGTGCCATTGTAACTTCGAACAGTCACTAAGCGAACTGTTGTAAGTTGAGGATTACCTGTACTTCATCACTCCCCTCCCCTTTTTTGGTCATCAAGTTTTTGACACCTTGCTAGTCGACTGGTGGTACTCAGATATTGCCATATCCTACAAGTGGTACAATGGGTGAAAAAGGTTGAAAAGCCCTGAACTAAAACATAAATGAATACATAATCTAGGGCCTGCTAATGTTGTACACATGTGCAGACACACACACACACATGTGCCACTTTCATGGCTAAATTAGGAACTGCATGTATAACAGAGCCCCAATACTGTCACATACCTGATCCAGCTGCTTTTGGATCTTGCTCTGTTGCTCAGTTACCAGCTTCAGCTTTTCGGCGTCAGCCTCAGGGAATTCACGACCAGCTTTTTTAGCTGTCCGCTGCTTGGCACACAGGGCTTTGCGGGACTTCCGGTGCACCCCGATTTGCTCCTCCAGCACTTTTAGCTGCATCTGGAGAAGCTGCTGGGTGTGGAAAAGCCACTCTTCGTACTGGCGCTGATCAGCCTCATCTGCAGGTGGAAACAGAAGACGAGGATTTGGGTAGCTGGAGAGCCACGCCTGGGAATCACGCCTTGCATAAGGAGGGAAAAAAGCGCTAACATCTGCAGCAAGTCAAGACTGAACACTGCAGGAAGCAGCACAGGATAGGTTTGATATTAAAATCTTCAGGTTTTTTCTCTGATTCAGATTTTTGGGATTTTTTTGGGGTGTGCAAGGAACAGTAAGTGACATGGATAAAGAAAAAAGCACTGAGCAAAGATTAGTGGGACTATTATCTCGGGATCAGAAAGAAGGAAAGCAACAGCTATGAATGTACTGTATTATGTGCTGCTACTGCTGCCTCCATCATATTAATATTGCTATTAATATTAATGTTGTTAGTTAAAACATGGTCTCTTGAATGACAATAACCCGGTTTACATAGTGCATTGTGATAAAGCCTAGATATCAAACTACAATGGCAGATTTCACACATTACACTAAGTCAGAATTCAGCAAACTACATTACTGCACTGGAATGTGACAGACTATTTTGGGTGAAAGCCATTCTCCTCCTTGGGCATATCTGTGGGTAACCCCAGAAACATCACAAAATATTAACTGTCCTTAAAAATACTTATTTATATTGGCAAACAAACTACTTATTCAATATAGCTAAAGATGACAGGCCTTTCTCTTCCTTTTCTCAGCAGGCCAACTAGCATTCAATAAGTGCTTTTAAAAGTTATTGGATCGATCAATTGTATGTAGACTAAAAAAGAAAATATATGACTGAATGACAACATCATTTTCAAGGTTGCATATTATTTTTCAGCAAACTTCAGCCAGTTTTAAAAATATTCAGTCTGTTTTTATAACAATTGGGGACACAATGCAGTGAGGGGAGGAAAGTATTTGATCCCCTGCTGATTTTGTACATTTGCCCACTGACAAAGAAATGATCAGTCTATAATTTTAATGGTAGGTTTATTTTAACAGTGAGAGACAGAATAACAACAACAACAAAAAGAAATCCAGAAAAATGCATTTCAAACAAGTTATAAATTGATTTGCATTTTAATGAGTGAAAGAAGTATTTGATTCCCTATCAATCAGCAAGATTTCTGGCTCCCAGGTGTCTTTTATACAGATAACGAGCTGAGATTAGGAGCACTCTCTTAAAGGGAGTGCTCCTAATCTCAGCTTGTTACCTGTATAAAAGACACCTGTCCGCAGAAGCAATCAATCAATCAGATTCCAAACTCTCCACCATGGCCAAGACCAAAGAGCTGTCCAAGGATGTTAGGGACAAGATTGTAAACCTACATAAGGCTGGAATGGGCTACAAGACTATTGCCAAGCAGCTTGGTGAGAAGATGACAACAGTTGGTGAGATTATTCACAAACAGAAGAAACACAAGGTAACTGTTAATCTCCCTCAGACTGGGCCTCCATGAAAGATCTCACCTCGTGGAGTTTCAATGATCATGAGAACAGGGTGTCAATGATCTCAAGGCATCTGGGACCATAGTCACCAAGAAAACAATTGGTAACACACTACGCCATGAAGGACTGAAATCCTGCAGCACCCGCAAGGTCCCCCTGCTCAAGAAAGCACATGTACAGGCCAGTCTGAAGTTTGCCAATGAACATCTGAATGATTCAGAGGAGAACTGGGTGAAAGTGTTGTGGTCAGATGAGACCAAAATCGAGTTCTTTGGCATCAATTCAACTTGCTGTGTTTGGAGGAGGAGGAATGCTGCCTTATGATCCCAAGAACACCATCTCCACCATCAAACATGGAGGTGGAAACATTATGTTTTTCTGCTAAGGGGGCAGGACAACTTTACCACATCGAAGAGACCATGGACGGGCCCTTGTACTATCAAATCTTGATGAGAACCTCTTTCCCTCAACCAGGGCATTGAAAAATGGGTCGTGGATGGGTATTCCAGCATGGTAATGACCCCAAACACACGGCCAAGGCAACAAAAGAGTGGCTCAAGAAGAAGCACATTAATGTCCTGGAGTGGCCTAGCCAGTCTCCAGACTTTAATCTCATAGAAAATCTGTGGAGGGAGCTGAAGGTTTGAGCTGCCAGACGTCAACCTCAAAATCTTAATGACTTGGAGAGGATCTGCAAAGAGGAGTGGGACAAAATCCCTCCTGAGATGTGTGCAAACCTGGTGGCCAACTACAAGAAACATCTGACCTCTGAGATTGCCAACAAGGGTTTTGCCACCAAGTACTAAGTCATGTTTTGTGAAGGGGTCAAATACCTATTTCAATCATTAAAATGCAAATCAATTTATACCTTTTTTTGAAATGCATTTTTCTGGATTTCTTTGTTGTTATTCTGTCTCTCACTTAAAATAAACCTACCATTAAAATTATAGACCGATCATTTGTACAAAATCAGCAGGGGATCAAATGATTTCCCCCCCCCCTCACTGTACATAAAAATGAAGATTAGAAAGTATGCTTCCAAACAGTTCCTTATTTTCTCTTTAGCATATAGTATATGTCCAATTTGGCCCATTATTTCAGAACTCATAAATTTCCCAAATGTTAGCTTACGCTCTGCTGAGAACTGATGTGGGGACCTTGAAAATGTCCTTCTTATTTATTTCTGAGAATGGCATCTACCCACACCTTCCTTGACTTTCCATTTACAGCTGAAAGAACTGGTTTTAACACAACAAACCAATACAAATAAGAATTATGTTACTAGTCTTTTGCGTCAACCTTCCACACTCATGAACAAAAATATTTATGCAGCACAGAAATTGCACTTGGAACCAGAAAGCAATAAATTATTCCAGGTTAAGCAATCCAAAATTATCTCAGCACATGACTGCATTGTATGCAACATGAGCAAGAAGAGACCTTAAAGAAAAGCGCTACCCGGCTGGACCCAGTCTAGACTACCAGCTACTCACTGATGACACCTTGAGCAAAAGTTGGAGGGTTTGGACGAGCCTGTGCTGGATCATTGCTGCGTTCCTGCAAGGAATTTTAAATTGTAAGAACTATAAGTCATCTCTTTTTTTTAATATTTTACAGTAGCTATTTCATTTATGCACAACTACCTCAAAATGGATTTTAAAAAAACCCCTTCCTCCTCCTATACATTATTCCTTGAGATAACGTAAAGTAACCTAATAAACTTTATGGCTAAAAATGAATCTCCACCTACTATTTTATTTTTATTTTTTTATACAATATTTTATTAATTTTCCAATTTTACATTTAAGTATTTAAAAAGCAACGTGGTGGCTGGGTTAATCAATAGTTCGATGACAAAATCTTTAGTACAAATCTCAAGTTACAACATCAAATATTTCCTCTCTTTTTCCCTTATCATTTACTGTCTCGTATTTCAGCTAATACAGTTCTTATTATATCAACTCAGTAAAAACATCATTATTACACTTATCAATAAGTTTTTAGCTTATACGTATCTTAATTATTTTTTACATTCAATCTTCATAAACAATCCATATCCTGTTATTAATTTTTTCCCAATTTTTAGTTTCCCATCAATATTCCAATTTAACCTTTGATATTTATAATTTTCAGGCTTTAGATAACCAAGATTTCCCTTATCTCAATTCATAACAGAATCTAATATCCAAAGTACACATTTTATCCATTTGAATATACTCATTCTATTTCCTAAAAAATATCTATTTCCCACCATATTAAATCATCTACTTAATAATACAATATCCCCTTTAATAAATCAAAACTATTATATATATATTACCTGGGTTAATCAATAAATCAAACATATTCATAATAATTATTAATTTTTTTAGGTCTAATATTAAACAGATAAAAACCTTATTTTCAACTAATTTCCAAATATTTTAAATCTAATGACCAGAATTCCCCTTATATCAACTTCTCCCTTTAACCCTCTAATTACTAATATGAAATCCCCTCTAATAAATCAAAACCCCAATTTTCTTCAGTCTTATTTTGGCTTTCTTCCTTTGCCAACTAGACTTCCATATCAGTGCTTTTAGATCGTCAAATAGATCTCCCTCTATTATTATATATATTATTTGAAATGAAGGAGACCACTTAATTGCTATTTGTTTGGAAGGACTAGCCCATTTGTATTCATTAAGTTGTCTTCCTATTATTCCAATTCCCCATGATTGCCCTGATAAGTTTATCTTCCATTCAATCTGTTATTCTTTCTCAAATTTCTTGATTTATATAGAAAGTCTTTTCCATTTTCAGTGTTATCACTCCCTTTTCTGGATTTTCCATTAACTGTATTTGTTGGTCAATTGAGTCCTCTGTCTTAATATCTGATTGTTCCACTTCTTCTGTTATCTTCTGCATTGTTAGTTTTTTGGCTGTAGTCAAAGTCTGGGTCTGTATATCTAAGCTGGCGTCTTGATCTTTTATGTTAGGTCTTACTTTATCACAAGCTGAAATAATGGTTTCATGTATTGCTTTAAACATGGAAAGGATCTTTTCCTGGTCTTCATCCATCTCTTTCACGTGTTTATAAATAGTCTTTATAGTAGAAGTCATTTGTCAAGCAAGATTTTATAGTCCAAGGTATTTCATCATCTCATATAGTAACCAATATTCCTCAAATAAAGAGATAGGAATTCCCCACATATAACTCTGAAAGTCAGTAAAGGTTTATATTCACAGTTCAAGTAGGCCAGTTATGCCACCCAGCTGTTGTCTTACAGCTGAGTTTCTCACAGGTAGTACCAAGATCAAAAGAGTCTTATCTAAGGTCTGGGCTTCGAGCCAAGTCTCTTTTAGGAAATAAGTTGTAATACCAAACTTCGCCACAAGATGTCACTGATGTGGCTTAAGGTTTTTTAAATCCAATTTTTTAATAATCCTTTTTCCAATTTTATTTCTTTTTTGTAGATAAAAGCAAGTCTCCAATAAAAATTGGTCGCCAAGTTTCAGGAACATATAAATCCAATTAGATTAAAGTTGTTCTTTTAATGCTTTAATTCCCCTGGGTAGTCAGTCGCCACTATTCTTAGAGGGTGGGATAGAAATTTCCTTCCCTCTCTCCTCACAGGGAAAGATACTTCAGGCAGCTTTTACAGGAAAAGAAAGTGCTTAGGGTAAAGAGAAGATCGGATCTCACCCAGTTTCATCCACATTGGTTTCAAAGTGCTTGGTGGCAAGTTTGACTTCGGTGTCTGCAGCCTAGTGACAGGCCACATTACTATGGCTGGTCTTTCCTCCGCCAATTTGGAGGGCTGCTCCGGATCGAGCGGGAGGACTGCTGCTCTTCCGCGATCAAGTGGGGGTCCCCTCCTTGCTCATTGCCCCTACAGGGTGACTTTTGCCCCTTTCCAGGGTCCCCCAGTGGAGCGAAACCAAACGTGGAAGATGGAACTCGCCTTCCAGCGGCCGCGGTGGCCGCAATGGCAAACCAGAAGTCTTTTTTTCCACCTACTGTTTTCTCTATAGCATCTCTAGCCAAAACCCTTATTCTCCACTGCCAATTGTTCAGAAGCATTTAGCCTGGCAGGGAGGAGAGATCAAGTGTGGAGTCAGCCTGGAGTCATTGCACAACTGCAAAAGGGCTAGGACCAATAACACCCTTTCTCCCCCTCCCCCCCCCCGTTCCTTGGAGCCTTATGTAATAGCTCCCAGGAGAAGGTTGCCAGACTGGGGAAGATTCCTGTATTATAAAGGCAGAATCAAATAAAGTAGTTAGCTTGAACTCTGCACATGTGAGTCTGGTTTTGCACCTGACACCAAGTGAATCACCTCAACTCCCCCCAAAGCCACCAACAGAAAATCTCACTCAGCCTGCCAATCACTACTCACCTGCCCTCCAGTTACAGGTAAAATGTGATTTGTCATTTCAGATGAAGATGAAGCTCCAGATAACCTCTGAGCCAGCAAAGAGACTTGTTGCCTAGAAGGAGGAAGGATGCAGGGCACAGAATGATTGGAAGATACCACTAAATATAATGAATACAGCTAGTATTAATCTAGGACTGGATGGGCAACATCTGGACCTCCGTTAAGCTTTTGGACTGCAACTCCCATCGTCCTTCACATATGACCACATTGTCTGGGACTGATACCGTAGTAGCTAGAATTCAGCAATTTCACCCCTGGACTAGGAAACAGTATTTAGATTTTATGACACGGTCTTTCAAAGTAAGCTTCTCCCAACCAAGAAACAAGATTTGTTTTCATGACTTCAAAATTTTTGGTGGGGATCTCAATTATGCCTTTGATTTTATTATGGACTGGAGTATCCTACCCAAAATGTACTTATAATCAGAATTAGAAAATGTTTTATGCTTATTTCCATGCACTTAATTCGGTATATATTTGTCACAGACATAGACTTTATCCCACCACTCTGGATTCTACATTTACTTCCCATGTCACAAATATTTTGTGATTATTTTTTGATTTTGTCTTTTATTAGATCGTGTTTTAGATTCTAAGGCTCATATATCAGATAAAACTTCAATCACAGAAACACTTCAATTTAAAAATGTTAGTTAATGCTAAAATTTTAATACTTCTGTGATAGTATAATATTTTTTTCTATTTATATTAGACAACAAACATTATCATTTTTTAAAAAAAACAATTGTAATCCAACTAGTATTCAGATAATTTGGGATGCATATAAGGTGAACAGAAGGACCTGGATCCTTGTTTATGTTGTTTGGTGAAGGAAATTTAAAAATCTTCATTATCAACAGGAATTAAAGGAAGTTTTTCAATCAATGCAAAAAAATCCTACCGAACATATAATGCTTTTATGTTAGCTAAGATGGAGCTAGCTGATTTCTACACTGAGCAAATTAAACTGCTTTGAGGAGAATAAAGTTAAATTATTGGGAATCCGGCAAAAACGCTGGTAAATTGTTGGCACATCAAGCGAACCAAAAGAGTGAAATATCCTTTTCCAACTGGATGCTAGCCTTGGTACAGGACCCATGGAGATGCCTGGGGTGCAGGTGCAGCCTCTTGGCCCCAAAGGAAGCAAACAAGTTGCGAGTTTGGTCACCTGTTTATTAGATTCATGACCTTCTTGATTGGTGAAAACTTCCAAGGAGGTAACTGCAGTGCTGTGCAGAATGCATTAGGGAAGCAGAAGGGACACTGCTTTGTCCGGCAGCTGCATGGTGCGATTCAAAATCGGCTGCCATTTTCCAAGTGGCCGCATTCAATTCTGATCACCTGGGAAATGGTAGCTGCTTCTGGAAAGCCATCCAGGTTACACAGCACGGCAGAAAGCTCCAGAGCACCCAAGATTTTCAAAGTGTTTAATCAGTAACAGAGGGTGGGTGGGAGGAGGCCCAAGCCCTGCAAGGACCTAGTGGGGGAGCTAGGCGGGAGAGTACTGCAGCATTTCTGCGGTCAGCCGTAAGGACAAACAACCACGGGAGTGGTACAACAGCTATGATTTCAGGACTGGTCATAAACAGCTTTTGGGTGGTCTGCCATAACCTTGCTTAACAACCATAAAGCGATTTTGCTTAATAACTAAGCAACCGGTTGGTTGTTAAGCAAGGACTTCCTGCAAAAGACTAGGCATGGGGAACAGATGGCCTTTTTGTATTTTCATTGTTGCAATGTAAATATCTCATCAGAAACCATCATTAGAAAGCCACTGTCTCTGCTTCCAGAACATTATTATAATAATAATTACCTCTTCAGTAATTAAATGAATATTAAAAACGCTCTGCTACGAATGACAGGGTAGCCCTTCTCTACTTACTCTGCAACACAGCCTGTAAAATTTCCAGTTTAGGCACCAGGCTACTATATTAACTCAGGCAGGAGAGCTGATGCAAATCTATCGTTTATCTTTTACATATAAAACTCATTATTTGAATTTAATAATAAAGATGAGGAGGAAGCTCAAGCTGTAAGCAACTCCTATTATTGTTACATGGGAGTCCTGCCTCAAAACCTTCTGCTCCATCAATGACCCAGTTTTCTGCTTACCTGTTCATGCCTGGAGCAACCCCGATGCTGCCTTGCGCCATGACCTTCTTGATACCCTTTAGAGCTACCATCTTGGCTTTGGCAATGGGATCCATGATGTCCTCAGTAGCAAATTTATCTAGATCTTTACAAGCATATGGGGGGACAGGAGGTGGGAGGTTACAAACAGAGAGAAAAGAGACCAACATGTGAGGAGGCTATGGATTGCTCTTATCTCAGTTGTTGTTGTTGTTAGCTGCGAAGTCGTGTCCAACCCATCGCGACCCCATGGACAACGTTCCTCCAGGCCTTCCTGTCCTCTACCATCTTCTGGAGTCCATTTAAGCTCACGCCTACTGCTGCAATGACTCCATCCAGCCACCTCATTCTCTGTCATCCCGTTCTTCTATTGCCCTCAACCTTTCCCAGCATTAGGCCCTTCTCCAATGAGTCCTTCCTTCTCATTAGGTGGCCAAAGTATTTGAGTTTCAACTTCGGGATCTGGCCTTCTAAAGAGCAGTCATTAAAGTATAACATTAAAGTATTTGGGATCTAATGCATAGTTCACCAAAACAAAGAGTTAGTTGACCGGAAAACCATCCCTTGCTAAAGACTTGCTGGAAATATTCAACTCTAATTCTCTGCTGCCATTTAGTGATCACCTGGATTTCTATTATCTACATACAGTAAACCCAAACAAACATCACCACCAATCTACAGCAGCTTCAGACTATTATTTCTAATATGGGAGTGAATTGAACTCACCATATGATAGCTCCAAATCCACAGACAACTAAGTCTTTAGAGCTAAGATCCCTACTACATGGTAAAGGTAATTTTTCTAAGTCTTCTTTCCTTCATATGTATAAATCACACCTGAATGACACAATATCCTCACTGTACACATACGGTAGTTACATATAGATATGCCCCATGGAATTTTGATAACACTCCCCAGATGTGTTGCTGCATAGTTCCCAGTTGGCTGGAACTATTTAAATCAGGAGTGATAAGATGAAATTAAAGGCTAGGAGTAATCTAGGCTGATTGGCTCATCTCACATTTAAAACGGAATGTAGACACACACGTGTATTGCATGTCTTGAACATTTGTTACTCCTGTGCTTTTCTTAACAGATTAAGACTGTGTTTGAATTTAGATCAGGTTTGGCCTGATGAAACTACATTGAAAACGTCATGCGATTCAATTCTCTGAATGTTTTCTTTTCAATTAGCCCCTGCCAATTAGTAGAATAATGAATTTTAACTTGCTATTAAAGTAGGACCTGCATAATGGCAATTAAGAACACTGCATATCCTGGTCAAACGAAATAAATAGGATAATATAGTTCCCATCATGAAAGAGAAAGAATGGCAGAACCTGGGGGAAGAGTCAAAAGAGGAATCAGCCAATCCCTCTTGAATTCCATTGACCCTTATCTAATGCCGAGTTAATGCTAACCATTAGCTGAGTAGATGCTTGTGTATAGGCATGATTAATACCATGTTTCCCCAAAAATAAGACCCACCCCCAAAACAAGCTCTAGCCTGATTTTTTAGGGTGGACCTAATATAAGCCCTACCCCAAAAATAAGCAGAAGAGACGGCGAGCATGCAGGGCCTGACGATATCTGGCAGCCTGACACAGCCCCCTGGCCCCTTGGCGCAGTGCAGGTAAGTCCAAGCGCGGAGGCAGAAGTGCGGGGAGACAGGCGATCCGGACGTGCTGCGCAGCCACCTGGCTCGCAGGAGCCTTGCTTGGCAGCACTGGCAGCAGGAGGAGGCAGAGGCACAGGGGGAGGCAGGCGATCCAGGTGCGGCTGCAGGCAAGCCAAAAGACTGTGGGATGGAATGGGCAGTGCATTGGGATCGCCTGGCTCCCCCCGCCCGTGCCTCTGCTGCCTGCTGCCTCTGCCACCGCGCAAGCCTCCTCTGAGCCAGGGGGCCGCGCAGCACATCTGGATCGCCTGCCCTCTCCCCCACCCCGTGCCTCTGGCTCTGCCTGGCTCTGCCATGCATTTTTTTGCCCAGAGGTGACTGCAAGCAGACAACGCTTCCAGTCTTCCTCTGGGCAAAAAGTGTTTGGGCGTCTATGGGATGCTTCGGAATAGAGCAAAACACTCCATTTCAAAGCACCCCATTTGCAAGTAGACGAAGCTTCCAGTCTCCGTCATTTCTCCGTCCGGGCGAAGAGTGCCTCTGGCCTGGGAAGCCCTGTAAGCCGTTGCGGCCGTGGGCAAGCAGATGGTGGGAGGGAGCGGGCAGGCAGCCGCAAAATCAGACATCTCCTGAAAATAAGACCTAATGAGTCTTTTGGTCCAAAAAGAAAATAAAACCCAGTCTTATTTTTGGGCAAACACGATAATAAACTTTATCTGGAACTTTGCAGGTGGTCCTGATCTTCTGCACGTGACACATACCAGTATCAGGGAAGAAGCTGTTAGCCAACTGCTGTTGCTGCTGTTGCATCACAATTTGCTGAGGCTTAGGTCCCATCATCTGCTGCTGCTGCTGCTGCTGCTGCTGCTGCTGCTGCTGCTGCTGCTGCACACCTTGCATATTCTTCTGGGTTAAGAGCTGCTGTTGGTTCTGTTGGCTGTGAGTTGTCTGCATGCCATGCTGAGTGGTAAGCAGTTGAGATTGGTTCTGAGGCACTGCCAGGTGTGGTGCTAGTCCTTGGTTTTGCTGCGGACCAGCCAGACGTTGCTGCGGCTGCTGATGCATCAGTTGCTGGTTGCCCACCATGCCCTGTGGTCTAGCCACAATGTTCAACTGAAGCTGTTGCTGAGGGCTTACTAGCTGCCCATCATGAGGCTGAGAAGGGGGAGCAGAATGTGCCAACACAGTGTGGGACTGGAGGTGCTGGGAGCCTCCTGGCATTTGGGCAGACATCTGCTGCTTCTTCTGCAGTTCCTTCTTTTCGTGTTCTAGCAGGTCTTCAATCAGGAGAGGGAGCTCACTGGCCACCAAGGAGCTTTCCATTTTGTCTAGTTCATCAGCCGGAGAATGCTGCTGACTACTACTCAGACTCAAGGGTCCTCCATCTAGCTCAAACTTTTCCAGGATGGAGTTGGTGTTGTTGGGCACTGAGACAGGAATAAGCGATGGGCGAGTGTGGGTGCTGTAGAGGACCTTATCTGATATGGGAGGGTGATTGTTGTTGTGGAACTGAGTCATGCCAAGTTGCACTCCAGCGGGACCCATGAGATTCTGGTTGGTTTTTATGTTTACTCCTAAGGTAGCAATCATTTTCTCTGCTCCTTCAGATTTCACAGGAGGCTTCTCTACAGTGCTAGTATTAAACTGGCATGGCGAGGGCTTTAAACACCCTTCCTCTAACTTGGGTTTGATATCGGCTGGCAGGCAAACCGTTTTGTTGTCGTCCAGCATGTCACTTTGGGCTTTGAAAGATGCAAGGAGGGGAGATGGAGAGACCCTTGCAGAAGATGAACAGGGAACCTGAAGAAGTCCAAGTCCCTCTTTCACTTTGGGAACATGATCTCTGGGCATCAATAGTGCCTTCGGTTCATCTGGCTTGCCAACACCGACAGGGGTGTCCTTGAGGTAGGGACTTACGGAGGGCTCTTTTTTAAGCTGATCCTCACGTTCAGCCTTTTCGTTGGCAGATTCCACCAACCGCAGATGCTCGTTGAAGATATCCTTCTTATCTCCAGTATCCAGCTCTGGGTCTGTATATGCTAGCAAATCAAACTCATCCCCATTTAACAGATCATCAAGGTGCGGGTCATTGGTTTCCAGGTTATCCAGGTTGTCAAGATCATCGTCACCCTTGGCAACATCTGGATCAAGGCTTAAGTTGGCCAAGTCATCATCATCTTCAACAAGATCCTTGTGAGAATCAAAATCATCATCTAAATCGGGTTCCACCGGGACCTCGCAAGCTAATGGCCTACTGACCAGACTTAGTTGATTCTTGCCAGCGGCTGGGGTAGAATCAATGTTAGCTGAGGTGAGGGGTACATCTTTAGGGACAGATGAAGAGGGCGTTCGAGCTGCGACGTGTCGCACCTCCATGTTACCAGGGGGCAGTATCAACTGGGGAATAGCCTTGGCGTGAGAGTGGTGGTTATTGCTCATCTCTGAACCCTGAAGAGAGGACGACATAGGGAGTTTCTGTGTTTGTAAGCCTTGGTTTCCCAGGACGGAGACCTGCACAGGCATAACGGAAGCTTTCAACGCCTGATTGGTGCTGTCGTTCCCAGGCAGGAAGAATCTGGGTCGAGCCTGCAGATTCTGTTGCACAAAGGGAGGGCCAGCTCCACTTCCAAGCACTCCCTTTGGGATATTGTGCCGCAACTCAATGAACTGGGCTCCCAGTGGGCCAGAGGAACTCTGAAACTGTTCACCAGGACCGGGCAGGCGTGGAGCCAGGCCTCCCAAAGTCTGTCGGCTTAGGTCTTGGGTGGGGGGCTGGGGGAAACGTGAAGAGATCGGGAGACGCATGGATGCTGCTTGCTGCTGCTGCTGCCACATCTGCTGCTGTGTAGGTGGTGTTTGGAAGACACTGCGGGCATAAAAGGGCTGGGCCGCTGCTGTCACCGATGGCCTGAAAAAGGAGACATTTTTAAAAGTGGTTTAGGGAACCTATTACCATTCACCCTAAAAGCTATCTGGAGTCGACCCAAACAGCAAGATGGGAAATTTATAAATTTGATAAATAAATGAATATCTTTTATAACTTCCCCCTCCCCCTCTGGTAATATAATGGGGCCGGTACGAAGAAATCCTCAAAAATAGGGGACAGCTTTCCCTAGCAGGTGGCAATTGTGACCAGCTTTTGTTTTTCCCCAATTTGCTATTCTGCCATCTCTACCCTTTTTTGTTTGCCACATTTTTTTTTATTATTATTTTGCTGTTTAAATCATTTGTATGCTACTCAGGGTTGCTGAGAATTGGGTGGCAATGTAAGCTCAATGAATAAATAATATGCTTGCCTTCCACTAATATCATAGTTTTATCGCTGAATTTCTGTGGCACAATCCTAGGGCGCTTTGGAGAGAATGCAGAAAAGTAGGTGGACGGAGTCACAAACAGCAAAATACCTCCGGTTGGCTAGAAATAGAGTTCTACTGATCAACGATTGGCCTCTTTTCTTTGGTCCATCTTGCCATTGTGACTGGATTGGCTTTTCTAATACCAACTAGAGCCTTACCTGCCATTGATATCCATGGCAGAGGGTGTTGCTGCCGGAGGTGGCCGAGCCACTCGTTCATCGTGCATGTAGGGTGCCTGTACCATCACACCGCTGGGCAGCTTGCTGCCCCCTGGAGTGCTCCCCAGGCTGCCAAGTAGTCCCTTGTCCTATGGAAAAGAAGAGTCAACGTTCAAGACTATTACTACTTGACAGAACCGTATGAGTTCTGGAGGTCATTTGTTTCTCTAAGCTTGGTTCTTTTCTTGTAGGCCAGCGGTTCTCAACCTATGGGTCGCGACCCCATTTGGGGTCGAACGACTGTTTCGCGGGGGTCGCCGGACACCGCGGTCCGCCATTGTTGTTTTTTTTCATTGTGCGCGCGCTGCGCATGCGCGGATCAGGCCATCACGCGTGCGCCGCGCATGCGTGGATCGGGCCGTCGCGGTCCGCCATTTTGGTTTTTTTTTTTCGTCGCACGCACGCCGCGCATGCGTGGTTTGGGCCGCCACGCGCGCGCCGCGCATGCGCGGATCGGCCCGTCGCGGTCCGCCATTTTGTGTTTTTCCGCCGCGCGCGCATGCGCGGATCGGCCTGTCGCGCGCGCGCAGGTCGGGGTCACGCCGCGCATGGGCGGCGCAAGTGGGGTCTCAACCTGAAAAAGGTTGAGAACCACTGTTGTAGGCATTTCATTACCCCCAACTAGGTAACATCATCGTAGTAGCAGTGCCGATGTTACCTTGTTGGGTAACGAAACACGCACAAGAAAACAACCAAGCTCAGAGAGCACCAAGGACCCCACTGTTCAGCCCTGAGCTACAAATATTCTCTTCTGTTAATGTGAGTTTTTACGCAGAGTAAAATACTTTCAGGAAAGTCACAGTGTAGAGTCACCTTATAGGGGAGACGGGCGGCATAAAAACTTAATAAACAAAATAAATAATGTACAAAGTGTAGTGCAATAAGGACCATCACCCAATTGTATTCATTTGAACATTTATCTCACCGGGATTTAACACGATTTAGCATTACAGGTTTAACCCACCAGGGGGGCGGTATCCATTTTTTAAAACACTGGACCCAGCAGCACATGTAAAAAGTTATGCATGCAACAGAGAGAGCAGATTTAGACCCTGGTACTGTCTCTGTCCCAGACTGTCAGAAAGAGGACCTCTTTCAGATCTTTGAATGGAATCTGTAGGAGAGTGAATGGCAGAACCTGAGGACACGGTGAAAAGGGAGATCAGCCTAGAATCCCTACATAGCCACAAGCGAACCAAGACCAACCCCTTCTTGTGCGCTGTCAACCCTTATCTGACTCTGCCCAGGTGCCGACCACTAGTTGAGATGATTCCTTACCAATACCGGTAAATCAGTTTAATAGATCTTTCAAGCGTGGATCTTGTCTTTCGTGCCTGGCAGAATCCTTTTGGTGATAATATCAAAAGCTATATGGAAAGTCAGATTCCACAATTCACAGTGCGTCTGAATCCAGGCCTCTCTTGTGGCTACAGGCCTACCTGTGCTGATGGGTAAGGAGTCATGCTGCGGCTGATCTGCTCAAAGGCTGGTCCGGTGCCCTCAGCATTCCAGGAGGACTGAACATTGCTGGCTGCAGCTGCTGCACTCTCTTTTTCTTGCCTCAAGTTGTTCCTCTGGATCTGCTGACGGATAAGCAACTCCCGGAGCCTCTGACGCTGGTAGAGGACCAAAGGGACAGGGCGCAGACGGTTACGAATAGCTTGTGCTCAGAAGCCCTTTAAGCAAATCTGTCTGTCTTGTCTCCTTCAGGGCACAAATAATTCTTCACTAGCCTCCTTCACCTCATTGCTACACACTCAGGTAGCAGGACTAGAAAAGAGCCATTAAGGCCCTTCCTGTCTCCTTGTCCATCTACTCTAATTCCCATAAAGCTGAAGTTAAACCTCCCTACCCCAAAGTAATCAACTTACCTGGCGCTGTTTTTCCATCTCTGTCTGGGTAGCGTTGCTGCCAACGGACCCCTCCTGGCCAGCTGTCAGTTCTTGCAGCTCTCTACTGGGGGGTCCTATTGTCCCCTCCTCCCTCTTGTCACTTGAAGGCATGCCTCCTCGTGGCAAGAAGGACAAAGCACCATCTTGCTGTGAAGGTGGCTGCTGGGGCAGCACCGATGGAGGTCGCAACGGGGGGATCGTGTAAGAGTCTGGGGTGTTCTTGCTTGGGCCCAGAGGGCTCCCAGCCTGGTGGAAGCCTGGTGACGAAACATAGCTTGTGCTTTGAGGTTTGCCAGGAGCAAAATGGCTGTTGACCCCATGGGAAGGAGAGTTCTTGACGGGCTCATTGGGAGGGAAGGTGAACCGCATCTGCGGCTGAGCACTGGGAAAGACGCTGGCACCAGGGGAACGAATAAACTGAGATTGCTGGTTGGTCTTTGGGTGGGACTCAGATGAGGGTGGCACTGCTGAAAAATTCCCAACTGCCAAGGTACTGTGGGAGATGGGCATCGGCTTGAAGCCAGTGTCTGGAATTTGAGCACGGGGAGGTTTGTGCAGGGGGGCAAAAGGGTCCCGGGACTGGGGCCTGGAGGGGGGTCGGGAGTAGGGGTCAGGGGACTGAAAGCGAGGCGTGACGGGAGACTGGCAGAAGGCTTCAGTAGAGAGAGGACGGGGAGTGAGAGGGGACTGGGAGCTTGACTGAGATTGTGGGCTGGCAGGTATGCGTGAGAAGGGATCTGAAGGCAATGAACGGGGAGGCAAAACACAGCAGGCCTCCGGAGGTTGGGGTTGAGGCCTCGGGGTCAGTGGGGGCTGGGCATAGGGATCTGGGTAAGGTGACTGCCTGTAGAGATCAGCCTGGCTGGGAGGGGAAGCAGACAGAGGGTGAGAATCTGGGGGCCGATGCCCTAAGCCCGGGCTTTGAGGCTCCACCTGAGACTGGCGGGGGGTGAGCGGGGCTTTAAAAACATCCGGGGCCTTCATTTCACTGGAGGGGAGAGTACTGGAAGGGGAGTTACTATAGCTGGAGCTGTAACTAGGAGAGCCGATCCCTGGACCGGTCTCTTCCTTCTTGATATCCAGCCCCTTTTTTTGCGGCTCCCCAAAGGGTGGGGGGGAAAGCAGAAGCGCAGCTCGCTGAGGGCTTCCAGGCACAGTCAAGTTTTCCAAGGATCCAGTAGGGCAGCGGGGCTTCAGGAAGGGGTCCGGCGTGGAGGGCTGATGCCTTGGGGTCCCAGGCGGGGTGGGCTGCAACTCTCCAGCTTGTGGGACCAGACGAGGGTTTGGTAGGAGCGGAGATTGTCCAGAGGAGGCAGAAGAGGAAGAGATAAAGCCACTAGGCACTGTAGGACTCTGGCCCACCAAGGAGGGGGAAGGAAAACCTGGATCTGGTGGGGGGCAAGCAGAAGCCATGCCATAGGGCTCGTGCAAAGGCACTTGCACTGGGGGCTGGGCACTGGTGGCAGAAGAGGGAAGCTTAAGGAAGAGCTCGCTGGGCGACTCAATACCCGGCCCGCTTGGCAGAGCTGCAGCGTGATTAATATAGAGGGGCTGTCCCGAGGCTGAAGCAGCAGAGGAAGGAGGTGGCAATGGCTGAGGGGCGCCAGGCAGCATCCCTGGCTGGGACGGTATGCGCAGATGCAGTGTGGGACGCTCAGGCCTTCGCAGCACCTCCACTTTGGTTTGTTTGCTGATCTGGCTCTCAGCTTGCTGTGGAAAAGGGAGAAGAAAGTGCCCCGGAGGGACAAAGGCATCGTCAACGCCAGAAGAGCAAACTCAAAAGGCAAAAATATAAAGAGTTTGAAGTTTGAAGGGATGTGGGAAGGCAGATATTCCTGGGGAGGCAGGAGAGGAACAGTATCTGAGTGGCCCTTGGAAAACCCTTAAGAAGCTGTCAGTGGGTCTCCGTTCTTTTTTCCTCTCTAAATTCGGCTAATGTGTACTGAAAAACAGGTTTCAGCTTTTCTCGGCACAGAATTACATACCACAAGGACAAGGACATATTCCACATGGGCA
Source organism: Bothrops alternatus (assembly GCA_034064705.1). Taxonomy (NCBI): domain Eukaryota; kingdom Metazoa; phylum Chordata; class Lepidosauria; order Squamata; family Viperidae; genus Bothrops; species Bothrops alternatus. The sequence goes on along the minus strand of JARGCV010000200.1, from coordinate 4,433,040 downwards.
CCATGGTATGTCAAGCCTAGTTTCCCCCTCTAAATTTCCCTGTCCTGGTTTCAACCGATCCCAATTCATATCTCTATTGTCTTACCTACCTTCTGCACCTTGTTGATGCGATGGGCTGCCCGATTATCTTTGGCCTTTTGCTGTCAGAGAAATAAGAATAAGAATGAGAGAGAGAAAGCAAAATCCCTCCCACACATCCTCCCCCCCCCCCGCTCCAAGGTCACCCAATGTTATTGAACACGTCACATAACATAATTTTGTTATTTTCAAATCTTCTAAATATATAATATTCTAATACTATGAGAGCCAGTTTGGGCTAGCGCTTAAGGCACCAGGCTAGAAAGCAGGAGACTTGTGAGTTCTAGCCCAGCCTTAGCCATGAAAGCTGACTGGGTGACCTTGGGGGACAGTCACGCGCTCTCTCTCTCTTTCTGCTCAGCCCACCTCATAGAATTGTTGCTGTGGGGAAAAGAGGAGGAGGAAGCTGTATTGGATATGTTCAGTGCCTTGAGTGGTTTTTCAAAATAATAAAGGCAAGATACAAATCAAATAAATAATAATAGGTATGTGTAACATAAAATATATAACTGTCTAGTCCAGGGGCGGGCAACCTTGGCTCTTTTATGACTCGTGGACTTCAGCTCCCAGAATTCCTGACCCAGCATGGCCCAGCTTGGAAACCTCTCCCTTTCCCCTCAGCATGGCTGGCTCAGGATTTCTGGGAGTTGAAGTCCACGAGTCATAAAAGAGCTAAGGTTGCCTACCTCTGGTCTAGAGCTAATAGCTATTGATTCAAAACACTTGAACACTTGTCTCAAAACTTTTATTTCTCTGGCAATGGCAATAGCACTTATATACCGCTTCACAGTGCTTTACAGCCCCTCTCTAAGTGGTTTACAGAGTCAGCATATCGCCCCCCCAGAATCTGGGTCCTCTTTTACCCATCTCGGAAGGATGAAAGGCTTGAGTCAACCTAGAGCCAGTGAGAACGGAAGTGCTGTCAGTCAGCAGAATTAGCCTGCAATACTGCATTCTAACCACTGTGCCAGCATGGCTTTTACTATATAGTCCAGTGGTTCTCAACCTGTGGGTCGCGACCCCATTTGGGGTTGAACGACCATTTCACGGGGGTCGCCAAGCACCGCAGTCCGCCATTTATTTATTTTTTTTGGTTGGCCATTTTTTTGGGGTCGGCCATTTTTTTCCCTATTGCGATGCGGGCCGTTGCGCCGCGCATGCGCAATGCGCGATCCGCCCCGTTGCACCGCGCATGCGCGGTGCAGGTCCACCATTTTTTTTTATTTGGGTCGGCCATTTTTTCCCCTATTGCGATGCGGGCCGTTGCGCCGCGCATGCGCGATGTGCCCCGTCGCGCCGCGCATGTGCAGTGCCGCCATTTTTTTATTTTAGTCGGCCATTTTTTTTTGGTCGGCCATTTTTTCCCCTATTGCGATGCGGGCCGTTGCGCCGCGCATGCGCGATGTGCCCCGTCGCGCCGCGCATGTGCAGTGCCGCCATTTTTTTATTTTAGTCGGCCATTTTTTTTTTGGTCGGCCATTTTTTTTCCCTATTGCGATGCGGGCCGTTGCGCCGCGCATGCGCGATGCGGGCCGGGGTCGAGCCCCAGAAAAGGTTGAGAACCGCTGATATAATCACTCTAAATCAGTGTTTCTCAACCTTGACAATTTTAAGGCATGTGGACTTCAACTCCCAGAATTCCACAGCCAGCATTGCTGGCTGTAGAATTCTGGGAGTTGAAGTCCATATGCCTTAAAATTGTCAAGGTTGAGAAACACTGCTCTAAATCATATACTTTTAAGTATATAACATCCTTTCGGGATCAAAATCAACTGTCAAAAGCATTTTGGTAGTCTGCATTTAGCAGACAAATCCAGACAAATCTGAATAGGTATTGTAGCAGAGGAGGGCAGTAGGGACTATTTCCTTTAACCCCACTTTCTTGCCGTTGTTGTATGCAGCAAACGTTCAACATGGAGTGGGGGTGGGGGGGGAGGGAACGGAATCCTGAACACTTGTTGCCCAGTCGAGCAAATGACAGGGGCTGCAGCTGTCCTCAGAATGGAAGAAAAGAAAGGAAATAAGAAGGTGACAACACAAAACTGTTCTATTCTGGGTATGCAGAAGCAGAGGAATCCAAGGAATAGCAAGACAGAACAGGAGAAGCCCTGCTCTTTCCACAGAGCCAATTAGCTTTGCCTACAACAGAACAGAAGAAGACCTTACGGGGAATTCCTTTCTGCAGGTCAAACAGGTTTTAAAGACCTTTGGATCACCAATTACAGAATATAGAACAAGAGTCGGAAGGGACCTTGGAGGTCTTCTAGTCCAACCCTTTGCTCAAGCAGGAGATCCTAGACCAGTGATGGCAAACCTTTCGGAGACCGAGTGCCCAAACTGCAACCCAAAACCCACTTATGCATTGGCGGGTGCCGGGTGGGTGTGGCCCATTGGCTGGCTGTGGCCCATTGGCTGGCCGTGGCCCATTGGCTGGCCGTGGCCCACTGGCTGGCCGTGGCTGTGGTGGTAATGGCAGATTGGGTGGGATTAAAAAGTTCAATCAATCAATTCCAAGATTTTTTTTCCTGCGAGAAGTTGAAATTGACTGATTGATTGAACCTTTTTTTTTTTTTTTTGCACACGACGGCGGAGGCCTCAAGCGAAAAGGTTTTATAAAACCCAGCTGAAGGCCTAGGACTGGGGCAACGGCGCGCGTGCCCACAGAGAGGGCTCTGAGTGCCGCCTCTGACACCCGTGCCATAGGTTCGCCACCACTGTCCTATACTATCCTGGACAAATGGCTGCCTAGTCTCTTCTTTAAAACCTCTAGTGATGGAGCAGCTACAACTTCTGGAGGCAAGTCGTTCCACTGATTAATTGTTCTCACTGTCAGGAAATTTCTCCTTATTTCTAGGTTGGTTGTCCCCTTAATTACTTACCCTCCCCTTAAGAAATCTAATAAATTATGTTAAATATAAGAGAGAGAGAAAATAAAACTCATTCTTTTAAAGCTACACAAAACATCCAATTCAAAACTCATGTTTACATGGGCCACTTACCAAATATGGGGCTTTGTCTGGAGCTGGCACCTTTCGCCAAAGCTTCATGATCTGCTTGCAACGGCTAGACCAGTCTGAAGGCAGAACGACAACAATAAAATGGAAATGAAATGGAAACACTCATATGCCAAGGCCAGTTAATTTTGTCCAGGGATTCTACAAAAACATTTTGTCATAAAGCCAGCGTAGGAGTCTACTTAGGGAAAGGTTCACTTTATTCCACCCAGCTAGCAAAATTTTATTCCTACTGCAACACATCTGGCTAGTCTCCCAGTCAGTATCTCCACGATCTCTGCTTGTTCTATCTATATATTTTTAAACAGTTTTGTTAAACCCATCTCAGAAAACAAAAACAGCCAACCCTTTTTTGTTCAACCCCAAGAATACCACAGGATACAGCACCGCCTAGTATCCCTCATCACTGGCCATACTCGGCAACATCTGGAGAAAAATAGATTCTGTATCCTGCTACAGGCAGGTAATAGACTATGCCAATTTTCCTCAGTCAGTGGCTTCTAGCCGTGTTGGATTTTTAACTGCCATAATGGTAGTACTAGAACAGTGTTTCTCAACCTTGACAATTTTAAGGCATGTGGACTTCAACTCCCAGAATTCCACAGCCAGCATTGCTGGCTGTGGAATTCTGGGAGTTGAAGTCCACATGCCTTAAAATTGTCAAGGTTGAGAAACACTGTACTAGAAGCTCAATATATCTGAAAAGCAACCCATGAGAGAAGGGTGCATAAGAAAATGCAATGCAAAAGACAAATTAGGGTTAGAACCAAGGGAGCAATCATAAAGGGTAACACAAGGCTTCAGCAGCGAGGCAAACAGTAGAAATTTGTTTCACAGATTACGAGAAGCACTAACAGTGTGCGTGAAATGGGAAATCTCTTGTTTGGAACCTGGAAACCAATTTTGCAACCAGTGAAATCAAATAACACTTTGGTCATTTCAGATTTCAGAAAAACAAATCTGAACAAAGCCAGCAGGGCTAGGCTGCTGCCCACTCTACCACTCCAGGTCTGCCTGCCGCCCCTGCTGAGCTTGTGTAGGCCCTCCCTCAGCTGCTACCTCCAATATCCCAGAACACCCTATCCCACAGGCCTACCTTCCCAATCTTCCCAGCATGTCCCTTATCCTCCTCTTCCCTACCTCTGCACAACCACCCATGTCCAAGGCCTCTTCCCAAATTTCACTGCTCCCCCCAACCGTTTCTGAAAAAATATCTGTAATCAGCTTTTCTGACCACATTGCTACAAATAACCACAGACAACTCCTAGGATTGGCTTTTTAACCACCTGGATAAAACTCAAGATGTAGTAGTATTTGGACATTCTCCTTTACAAATAGTCACATTGCAGAGAACTCAAGATTCATGAAAAATATTCTGAGGCCAACACCATCACTAATTCTAAAGTATCATCGCCTGGGGATCTGTTTGATAAAAAGGATATGGACAGTGACTGGGAAAATGAGATGTGTCATTTGGAAACAAATTTGGGATATGATGAACTAAGGAGATAGACTTATTTTTCATCTAGTGTATTACCACACAGGAAAAACTGGTTCAATCAAGGATTTCTTTAGTGGCAACATTAATAGTTATGTATATATACTAGCACAGGGGTCTTCAAACTTGGCCCTTTGATGACTTGTGGACTTCAACTCCCAGAATTCCTCAGCCAGGCTGAGGCTGTGCCTGGCTGAGGAATTCTGGGAGTTGAAGTCCACAAGTCATCAAAGGGCCAAGTTTGAAGACCCCTGTGCTAGGAGGACATACAGCTTAAGGACAGCTGATCCAAACTGACAAATGTAGAGCAGTGGCTGGCCCAGGAATTCTGGGGGTTGAAGTCCACAGGTCGAAAATGGGCCACAGCTGCCCCACCCCTGTACTATAATAACACAACTGGATGAAATTTATTAGCATCTGGCAATAGTGGGTCACATAATGATAATACACAACAATAATACTGACAAAGGAAGCATAAGACTCCCAAAGTAAGGTAATTATGCCCTTCAAATTTATTTGATTCTAGTGGGCATTACTTGGATCCTTTAAATCACACCATTTTTGGTTTCTTGAATAAGATGGTCAGGATCCCTGAGCTGTTGACTTTGACTTCTGTTGCACAGAAGGCTCACAGCAAAAGGGAAGTGTATTGTTTCCATCTCCACAGATCTGACAGAGAGGTCATTAAAAGGAGATGGGCCCCAAACACAAAGGGAAAAAAGGGGGGGGGAGATAAATAACTAATAACCTGGATAGTCCTGCTTCAGGCTGGGGAAATTCATGTTGGCATAAAGGACAGGTGAGATGGTAGAAAGCTCTCCCAGTTCCTCATCCTTCTCCCAACGTTGCAGGCTCCGCTGGTTATAGGAGAGTCCATCACTTTCCCCCTCTGTGGTGGGTGTAGTTGGTGTGGAAGCTGCAGAGCTGCTGGCCCAAGGACTCTCAGGTTCACACTGCTCGGGGCTGAAGAAACCACTCCTCTCCCTACACGGAGGTGAGGGAAGGCAGGAAAACACATTAACAGCAGGGTATAATGGGGGAACTGTCAAGGGAGGGGGCTGGGCTGAGCCAAGGTATCATGCTGTGCATGTAGGTGACTTACTTATTATCAAGGAATGGGGACTGGCAAACTCCAGAGTAAGTCTCCATGGGCACAGCGGGCTGCAGGGGCCCAAGAGATGTACCACCAGCTATAAATGAGTTGAGACATTGTAGAGATTGAATCAAAAAGAGTTCACATGCATATCACATATGTAAAGTACCATCCAGATAGTCTGGTGAATATCAGCAAAAGTAAAAAAGAAAAAAGTGTGAGCTTAAGCAGGTGAGGTCTTAGGTAATCTTGAAAATTAAATTTTAAAAGTTAACGGACCAAGGGGAAAAGAACATTTAAATATGTGCTGTGTACAAAATAGAGAATATATTTTTGCCTCAGTATGGAGAAAAGTATACATATTTGACCAACTGTCCTAGCACCCTTTGTTTATTGTCGAAAAGCTAAAATATTGTCAGGGTAATGAAACGTCTGCAAGAAAACAAGCAAGCTCAGACACCACCAAGGGCCCCTCATCCAAAATATGTCAGGCAGGTAAGAATCTGTGTTAACTCCCCATCTCAGTATTCACAGCTCACCTTGAAGAAAAGGCCTTTGGGCAAGCTGGGAGCAGTTCGGATCACGCACGCCTCTGGCCTCACCATCTACCCCAACAGAATTCAGCTGCTGTTCTCGTTCAGTGGAACCCAGGACGTCTCTGAACAGCTGCTGGACATCCTTGCTCTCCATTTTCGGCAACTCTGTTAAAAAAGGAAGAAAAGTCACGGGTGAAATCACAGGGCGGTAAAGTTCATTTGGGGCAAGCTCAGCAATGCAGGGGATCTCTGAGAGTCTCCAATCACAGCCGGCTAAATTACAAGGAAAGTGAGACATGGATGGGGAATGAGGAGAGCAAAAAACAAGAAAGATGGGAAAACGAGAGCACCTGAGACTGGTTTTAAGCCTTTCGCTAGTAGTCAGAAGGGAAGCCAGAAGAGACAACTAGCTTTCCTTCTCTGCTCCTTTCCACGGAGCAGACCCTTGGCAGGGGGATGGGGACAGTAGGGTCTGTTCAAAGACCCGCCTGACCTTCGGTGGGGATTTTGTCAAGGTCGGAGCTGAGCACCCCCTCCCCCGGGGGTGTGGCTGGGTTCTCGGCACCTGTAGGTTCTGGAGAGGTCTTGGGTACCATCTGCTCTTCTGTGCCTGTAGAGAGCAAGCATACCATGTCAATCAGCACACGGCATTACTTACAGTATGGGCAAGAGGTCTAACCTCTGTATCTTGGAAGGATGGCTTACTCCTTAAAATGAAAGGTTAGGCCCGCCCTAGCTGACTGCATTCTTATGGAAACAAGTTGAGCTTGTCTGGTCCCAAATCTCCTATAGCTAGGTCAGGGGCAGGCAACCTTGGCTCTTTTATGACTCGTGGACTTCAACTCCCAGAATTCCTGAGCCAGCATGGCTCAGCTTGGAAACCTCTCCCTTTCCCCTCAGCGTGGCTGGCTCAGGAATTCTGGGAGCTGGAGTCCACCAGTCATAAAAGAGCCAAGGTTGTCTACCCCTGAGCTAGGTGTTTAGAAAGCAAGGCTTTTAGAACTACGGATATGTGCACTGACGAGACTTAAATTATAAATCTTGATGGCTGCATCACATGTCACCATGGTCTGTTACTGTAGATAGTGAAACACGTTAACAATACAATTCCTATGCTTTACGTCTAGGCACTGCCAACTAACACTATTGCTGATAAATGTACCTTGGATGCTAAACTGCCACTGGGGCAGGTTTAAGGTTTTTGATAGTAACCTAAGGTCCAAACAATTGTGACAGGAAACCTTTCTTAAAAAGAACTGCCCGGCCACTATGGATACCCATTCCCTCGGAAATAAAACAAATACTGATTATTATAATTCAGATACTTGTTGGGGACAGTTTTTATCTTTCTTAACTATTTTAGCGAGTGTTGGCTTATATGGACAATATGATTTTATTGTTGAGCACTGCAGAGATGTTAAGCATTATCTATCCTTTTAAAATGAACTAAGAGGGAATAGTTATGCCTTCTCCTCTAATCATGACCCAAACCTTTTATGGAAAATTGCCTCCTAGTTAGCATTTATTGACAAAGTGACACTCATTGTAACCATGTTCAGGCCACACTCAAAAGCTTCCAGCTAAATCTTATTGCACTAGCAGACGAAGCGGGAGCCTCTCATTCCATTCCCAAGACCTTGGGACAAAATGTCAGGAAGGAGCAGCAGCAGCAGCCAATCCATCTTCTTTCGTCTTACATGTCCAAAGAATCCATTTTGTGCTATCTTTCCGTTAATGGGAGCTAATGCTACTGCTATAATAACAAGCACCAACTGTATGAGCTACAACTGTAGTCACAAACTTTCAAGAATCAAGTATAACTACCACAGGGGTTGGATTTAAGCAATGCTATAGGAAACTATTCTATGTCCTCAGCATCTTGCGTGCGTGCCACTACATTCTACGTCTCTCTTAGTTGGTGGGCTGCAGGCTTTTAAGCTGTATGTTTGATTGCAAATTAATCTCTAGATTTGAAAACTTAGAAAGTGACCGTGCTTGGGCATAAAATTGGATTCTGGAAATTCTAGTGGCCTAGATGTGCCCTAACTGAACGTCTCCATACCAGCCTCTAGCAAGAGATGATACATATGACACCAGTATGACTAAGATCAGTAATCTAGGCTCCATCTTCTCGGAATTACTAAAAAGTGTTATTTGAAAACTCCAATACATCAAAGTCACGATAGGTGGGAGTGATCAATATCTATAGGTCCACCTACCAATTTCCATAATATAAGAAAGACTCCAATTTAGAATGTAACAGGAATAAAGAGCAGGAACAACAGATCAATTGAAATTTTCTTTTAAAAAAGATATGCTGTGTTTTTTGTGAAATTAGCTGAAAAGCAGGTAACAGATCAGAATAAAAGTAATCTGATCCTGTTTAGTAGAGCTGATGAAAAACAAGCAAATTGTGGTTGGATGGAGATGATGAGTTCCACAACAAGAGCAAGCTAAGAAGTTTAAAGAATAAACAACAATATATGATATGGTGTTTAGAAGTACACTAATTTTAGCTATGGTTTTTTTTTTCTCTTATATCTTCAGGTTTTTTGGCTTACTAATTCTTAATTGATTTTTGTGCATGTCACATAACTTTCCTGATTTCCCAAAAGAAAGATGTTTGGGTATGAATTTGTAAGAAATTGTACAAATTAATATGCAGCAAATATATCAAAGGCAATAAAAATAATCATTTCAAGTATTCTAAAGCAGGGGTCCCCAACCTCCCCAGTCTGTGGTATGCCAGCAACCAGGACATGCAAACAGGCGAAGCCCATCTGCGGGATGCAGGCAGCACGCAAACCACGCCCCCTCTGGACCACGGAAAAAGCTTGTTCCATGGAACCAGTCCCTGGTGCCCAAAAGGGTTGGGGGGGGGCTATTCTAGAGCACAATGCTACATAGTGGAGTGTTAGCCCCCTCCCCCCAAAAGGTGGAGTGTTAGCCCCCTCCCCCCAAAATAACATGGAAATATCTCCTGAGGACCCAAAAGCCTAATATGCCATTTTAAAAATTGTGATACCCACCAGTATTCTCAGTCTTGGCATCAGCTACTTTCAAGTTGCTTTCAGGAGCTGCTGCTTCTCTGCTACTAAGGCATTCATCCCCTGGAGATGGAAAGACAATAAGCTGATCTTTTAGAACAGACAGCTAATGTCCTAATATTGACTTTAATGGTTCCTGGCTTCTGAGAACCAACTATTTCTGCACAGAACAAATTTCACTTCATAGCTTGCCTCCACCTATGAGCCGGAGGGTATTTTATTTGGCCAATGTTTCTTCAAAATCAAATGAAATTTTCTTCTGAATTCCCAAGCAAAATGTATTTAGAACATACACTTTTTGTCCTTCCTTCCTTCCTCTCCCTCCCTCTCCTTCTTTCCTTCCTTCCTTCGCTCTCCTCCCTCCCTCCTTTCCCCACTAGGGATCCAAATCAAAGCCTGATCCCTAAATCCCATCATTTCTACCTCTTTAATCCAGTTATTTTTCCTCAGCCTTTCACTTACCTTTCGGCTGAACTGTAGCTGCCTTTCCATCCTCTGGTCCTTTTGGGAGCCTGATGGAATCCACCTTGGGCCTGGGAGCTCCCTGGCCGACAGGAGGATGGGCAGTTCCATCTCCACCCACACCACCAGCAGCCAACAGAGCCTGTCTGCTCAGGTCTAGGAGTGCTTTGCCAAAAAATGCTTCCTGTCAAAGAGGTTGAAGAAGGAACAAAAATACGATAAAGGGCCAGGTGAATCAACGGATGGATTTCTGGAAATTCCCTCATTCCAATTGCCTGGGGCTATCGCTTTAACTAATAATAAACATAGAATTATAGGTCTGGAAGGGACCTTGGAGGTCATCTAGTCTTAATTCCCTACTTAGGGCAGGAGTCTTACATCATCCCAACCTTTTCTTGACAACCTCCAGCGATGGAGTACTCACAACTCTAGGAGACAGTTGAGAACAATCAATCTCTGTTCTGTAGATTAATTGTTCTCAACGCTCAGGAAATTTCTAGGTAGGATCTCTCTTTAACAAGCTTGCACCTGTTGCTTTGCTGTCCTGTCCTCAGGTACTTTGTAGAATAAGTCTGCCCCTCTCCCCTCCTCTCTCTGATTGCCCCCCAAGTACTAGAAGACAGTTATCGTGTCACCTCTAAGCCTTCTCTTCATAGCCTAAACATACTTAGCTCCCTTAGCCATAAATCACACAATTTAGCCTCCAGGCCCCTTATCGTTGTTGCTCTTCTCTGCAGTCTTTTTAGGGCCTCAGCATCTTTTTTTTTTTTTTGTATCACAGCAACCAGAACTGGACACAGTATTCCAAATGCGGCCTCGCTCGTGCAGTGTAGAGCAGTACTAACACTTTGTGTGGCCTTGATTCTGTCCCTCTGTTGATGCAGCCTAGGACTGTGTTGGCTTTTTTGGCAGCTGCGAAAGTGGTGATTCACCAGGACACCTAGATCCCTTTCACAGGCACTACTGTCAAGCCAGGTACTACCTATCCTGCACCTGTGCACCTGATTTTTCCTGCCATCTTCCAAGCTACCGAATCCCCCCGATTTCCTTTTTAAAAAGTCCACATAGAGATCTACTTCCTTTGCTCATTTCTGTGGTCTAGGACAGCGGTTCTCAACCTGTGGGTCGCGACCCCATTTGGGGTCAAACGACCATTTCACTGGGGTCGCCAAACAACGCAGTCTGCCATTTTTTTTTCACCTGGGCCTGCCTGCCGCCGCCCCGAACGGGCGGCAGCCTACGCCTCAGCCGGCGCAGGGGGCAGCACCGCGCATGCGCGGCGTGACAACCTGCATTGCGCATGCGCAGGGGTAGCACCGTGCATGCGCGGGGTAGCACCGCGCATGCGCGATGCAGGTCATCGCACTGTGCATGCGCGATGCAGGCCGTCACGCCGCACATGTGCGATGCGGGCTGTCGCGCCGCGCATGTGCGGTGCGGGCCGTCACGCCGCGCATGTGCGGTGCGGGCCGTCACGCCGCGCATGCGTGGCGCAGGCCACGGTCGCAGCCTGAAAAAGGTTGAGAACCGCTGGTCTAGGAGATCCGCATCCCTTTTCTCTGCCGTCCTTCAATGGTACTAAACCAAGAACTGGACTTAAGAAAGCTTGGTAATCCTTACCCAGAGATATTTATTTCCCACTAAGCTAGCCCTCTCCTGGGCTTGTTTTTCTCGGATGGGTAGGACTAAAACTCACATTACCCATAGCTACCAAGCATTTCAGTGACGAGGTTCTGTATCCAAGCAGAGCTGGAAGACTGGGGAGTACTGCACTAAAAAAAAAACCTCTTACCTGAAGATAGGCAGGAAACATGTCTTCCAGCTTGCTCTTCTTCCGCCCCCGCCGTTTCTTCTTTTCATCAGCTTCAACCACTCCCGGTTCAGCCAAGGTCTCAGCAGGGTTTTCAGCAGGTGGGTTAGGTTGCACCCCTGATAAGGAGAGAGGATTGGGAGTTAGCATGGTTCTGTGTGAACCAACCAAGCCTGGGAATGCTAAGCACATTTACAGGCTTTGCTGCAGTACATTTTAGGGACAGGACAGTTAGGAAAGGAAGGGAGAGGAAGTGCATAGAGGACTGATGATTATTGCTCCTTAATAATCTTTTCTCAGCAAATTCTAGAAGCAAGGAACCCCATCCATCAAGACCAAAAGTCACAGATGATAAACACTGAGCCCAATATCTGGAGGGCCAAAGGATCCCCATCCCTGCCTTTGTCTCCATCATTTATTTTTCTTCTAGTTGCGGACACTCTTCTCTCTCTCTCTCCCTCTACCTCTTTTTCCAAATTTGAAAATGCAGGTCTATCAATCGGAATGTGCACTATAATTTAAAGCAAAAATGTGTGTAACTGAATACGACAGGAAATGTTAGAAATAATTGGAAGCTTCTATTCAGAGCTCTACAAAGCTATACAAAGATCAAGATCACTCAAAAGGAACAACACCCACGAAAAAGGAAATGCCAGCTATCCTAGTGGAGGAATGGCAAAGCTTCAGGAAATGACAGTGTTACGGTTGAAATGCTGAAAGCTGGTGATCATAGTTTACACAAGATACTAGCAAAACTATACTCGAGATGCCTCAGAGAAGAAAAAATACCCGATGCATGGAAAAATGCTGAAGTGATTCTTACACACCAGAAAGGGGCCAAAAGATGATTTAAAGAACTATCCGCCCAACAGGCCTTCTTTCAGTCATCTACAAGGTTTTCACCAAGATAATAGCAAAAAGAATATTGAAAACATTAAATGATGCCCAGCCAAAGGAGCAGGCAGGGTTCAGAAGTGGCTACAGCACAATGGACCACATCTAGATTATTCAGCAAGTCATTGAAAGGCACGAGTGCATTGCCTCTGTGCAATGGATTTCAAGTTTCATTGACTACGGAAAGGCATTTGACTCGGTATTCCAGCAGCCAATAATTAATGCACTGCTCAACCATGGTGTAGATTCTGCTTACATAAACTTACTACAATCAATCTATGAAAAAACAATGGCAACAATTAACCTTAATGATCTTAAATCAAAACAGAACGAAGTGTACGACAAGCAATAGCAATAGCAGTTAAACCTATATGCCACGTCACAGTGCTTTACAGCACTCTCTAAGCAGTTTACAGAGTCAGCCTATAGCCTCCAACGATCTGGGTCCTCATTTTACTGACCTCGGAAGGATGGAAGGCTGAGTCAACCTTGAGCTGGTCAGGATCGAAATGCCAAACTGCTGGCGGTCAACAAAATTACCCTGCAATACTGCATTCTAATCACCGCGCCACCACAGGCAATACAAGGCAATATAATATCACCTATCCTTTTCTCAGCCTGCCTCGAAGAAGTATTTTGCAAATTAGACTGGGCAAAAGATGGAATAAAAATCAATGGCATCTATTTAAATCACTTAAGATGATGTTCTCTTCTCACAAGACCCAGAAGAGCTACAAAGACACATACAAGAACTGCACAAAGAAAAACCATTTGGCTTTAGAAAGACCCAGCTTATATTTAATAAATTAACAAAAGAAAGCAAAGGGTTTATATCTGGAGAAGAACTAGACGTAGTAGACCCCTACATATACCTTGGGCAACGGATCTCAATGGAAGGTGATACAATAAAGGAAATTGAACGGCGTGTTAAATGTGGTTGGCAGGCATTCTGCAAGCTAAGCAAAATTTTCAAGAACAACCTCCCCCTATCCCTAAAGAGAAAAGTTTTCGATCAATGTGTGCTACCTGCTCTATCATTTGCCAGTGAAAAAAGGGACACTAACCTCGCGATCGATACAAAAGCTAAGAGTGGGGCAAAGAGCCATGGAAAGATACATGCTCGGCATCACAAGGCAAGATAGAAAGACCTGCACATGGATCATTAGAGAACAAACGAAAGTAATACGATGCCATCAAGAGAGTAAAAGAATTGCAATGGAAACAGGCTGGTCACACAGCAGGAAGAACTGAAGGCAGGTGGACCGAGGCAGTCATAGAATGGGTCCCACTTAATAAAAAGCATCCAAGAAAGAAACCCAAAACAAGATGGATTCACAACGTAAGCCAAGTATTGTGGGCCCAACTGGCAAAGGAAAACTCAGGACCGTATTGGTTGGAAACATGGGGAAGAGGCCTTCATCCTGCAGTGGATAGAGAATGGCTAGAATGGTGATGATGAACACTGATGTAAATGACTCAGCCAGTAAACCAGGGGTGTCAAATTGCCAGCCCGCGGGCCGGATGCATCATGGCGAAACTGCACCCACCCCATTGCAAGCAATGGCAAAAAAAAGTCACAATACATTGCGACACGTCACATGACGTTGCAAGTTTGACACCCCTGCAGTAAACTGAGGCACGGAGTCCTTGGTGCTCTCTGTAACTTAGTTCTTTACTTGCAGATATTTCATTTCCCAATTAGATAATATCATCAGTCCTTGCTAGAAAAACTTGCCAATTTAATCCTGAACTACAAATGTTCTCTTCTACTGAATCTGAAGAATGTCTGAAAAGGCAATCCTCTTTCTTTAAAAATAAGATGATGGCTATTAGGGGAGTTTTAACAGCCTTCCCAAACTTGCGCCCCTCCAGCGACTGGGGCTGGAGGATGCCATGTTGGTGAGTCTGCTCTTGATTAAAAGGAAGCCCCTTGCACACTTATTCAGATTATTTGGATGAAGCAAGGGAGAAATACACAACAAGCGCAGCACTTACCTTCTTCCGGTTGCCCTTCAGCAGTTGTCAGCTCCCGAGAGATTTCAGCCAAGACTACCGAGCCCTTTTTCAAGCGCGTGTGTGACTTCCGCTGTCGCACCATGAAACCTCCAATACCTATTCCGGTGCAGAGGAGGAAACAAGTCACGAGACGGAGCTAGAAAACTATCTGTGTGGGGAAGACAGGTTCTTTGGTGCCTGCCCAAAGCGAGGAGCACTTACCTGGGCGATAGGGCTTCCGCTTCCTCTTCTTGACCTCCTCAGAGTCTTCCAAAAGGCCTTTTCCCATTTCAGCCTCGGCTGCAGCTATCCTGTCTGGAGTAGACGGGGCTTCCAATTTGATCTCACACTCCATGTGTTCAACGCTAACTGCAACGGGAGCAAAAAAAACCAAAAACCGTTCAGAGTCTCCCATTGCCTTTATATGGAAAGATAGGCAATTTGTGTAAAAAAAAAAAATCACATGATTTACATAGAGGTAGTTTATTTTTATTTTTTTTATTTTTTTTTTACTTATATGCCGCCCTTCTCCCCAGACTCAGGGCGGCTTACAGCAGAAATACAAGTACAAAAATATATAAATCATTTAAAATAGTAATACAGTATAAAACTATAAACTATACCCACTCATACAACATACAATCCCAATCAAAGGCCCAGGGGCAGAGCGCCGCTCACACGCCCCAAGCCTGTCTGCATAGATGTGTTTTTAAGAGTTTTCGGAAAGCTAGGAGGGAGGGAGCAGTACGAACCTGAGGGAAGTTGGTTCCAGAGGGCTGGGGCAGCAACAGAGAAGGCCCTAACCCTAGGTCCCGCCAAATGGCACTGTCTAACAGACAGGACCCGTAGGAGGCCAACCCTATGTGCCCTAACCGGTCGCTGGGATTCATGGGGCAGAAGACGGTCCCGCAAGTATCCTGGCCCATTGCCATACAGGGCTTTATAGGTCATAACCAACACTTTGAATTGTGTTCGGAGACCAATTGGTAGCCAGTGCAGCTCACGGAGGGCTGGAGTGATATGAGCATGTCTTGAGAGACCCAAGACAGCTCGCGCGGCCGCATTCTGAACCACCTGCAGTCTCGGGACATTCTTCAAAGGTTGCCCCATGTAGAGAGCATTACAGTAGTTGAATGTTGAGGTGACAAGGGCATGGGTGACTGTGAGGAGTGACTCCCGGTCCAAATAGGGCCGCAACTGACACACCAGGCGAACTTCAGTTAATGACCACTCAGTCAGTGTTCATCTTACGACAGGGCTGAACAAATGATAGTTACGACTCATCCACAAAGTTCTGACCATATCAGCCCCATATCAGTCATGTAATCATGATCTGGCTGCTGGGCAGCCAGCTTGCACTTATGAAGGCTGCAGCATCCTACGGTCACACGATTGCAATTTGCGACCTTCTCTGCCAGCTCCCACCAGCAAGGTCAGTGGGGGAAGCTGGCAAGGAAGGAGACTCGGGTTAAGTCTCCTCTTCCCCCATCCCCTCTGTGCTCGTGCCAGACCATGCCAGTCCCCTGCATACCCTTGTACAGAACTGTTCCTTACACATGAAGCCCGATGAATGGCAGTCTACAAAATGAGGTTTACTGTAATGGAATTTGCATATACATTCAGAGCTAATTTGGGGGCGGGGTGGGGGGGGGATAGAATTAGGTCCCAGTTTTCCTTCTACCACAAATCCATTAGGATTAAAACTGTAACTATAGTACTCTTTAATTGAGAAGTCAGATTATATTTGGAAACAGATGAACTGATTACTTAAGAGTCCTAGAATCTCAAAAATACAGTTAGAAAAGGCTGTAGGCCAGGGGTGTCAAACTGGCGGCCCAGGGGCCGGATGCGTCACATGCAGGTCACACCCACCCCAGCTCCACAAAGATAAAAAATGTCATGATACGTCACGTCATGTGATCGAGTTTGACACCTGTGCTGTAGACCATCTAGCCCAGAGGTCCCCAACCTGGTGGGTACCAGGGATCGGTTGCGTGGAGAGAGATTTTTCCGCAGAACGGGCCTGGTTTTATGTGCTGCCAGCATCCTGCGGATGGGGCTTTCCTTGTGTGCGCGGACCGGTTGCTGCATGCTGTGGTCTGGTACTGGTCCACGGACTGGGGATGGGGGACCCCTGATCTAGCCCAAACCCTTACTCAGGTCAGGAATCCAAATTAAAGCATCCTGGACAAATGCCTATCCAGCCTCTGCTTGCAATAGCAAGCCTCACTACTCAGAGCTAACCACTTGGGGAAAATCTTTCTCCATAGCACAAAAGCAAAAGAAAGAAACAAGTTTTTCTAGTTTGCAACCAACCAATTGCATCCTAGCTTATCCTGCCTCGCAGAGTCAGATGACTAGACTAACAGGGTCTGATTTCAAGAACTCAAGTATGAAGCTGCGGCATGGAATCTCATTCGGTATTATATTACAGAGACAATGCAGCTATTCTACTACTTTTCCAAGGAACTAGTAGGATAAACACGAACCTTCAGCTTTCAGGATTTCATCTGCCTCCACATCACCGTCCTTTCTTTCATCTGCACCCAGAGAGCCAATGCAATCCAGTCCACCTTCCCCGTTAAGAACGCCTGGCCGTGGCATCATTGGTGCCATTGGTGTGGTTTTGCGCGGCCGACGCTTATGCAGTGGCGACAAAGACAAGTTACGTAGCACCGCCATGCCTGTCTCCGTTAACCAAACACCTTCAAAGCGAAAATACTGGGGTTCTGCGTGGACAGGATAAAAGAAAAGCTTGCTTGGACCTACCTGATGATAAAGTAGATAACATGCAATTTAAGGTATTTAAACTGAAGCAATTTACCTGGTTCCTTGATCTTCACTGGGATAATTTCTGGAGGGGGAACGGGAACTTGGAAGAAAGCAAAAGGTAAATCATTGCTGGGAGCAGTATTTCAATTTACTAATATGATTTGTGTCCCTCTACATCAGAGGTCCTCAAACTTGGCCCTTTTATGACTTGTGGACTTCAACTCCCAGAATTCCTCAGCCAGCATGTCTGGCTGAGGAATTCTGGGAGTTGACGTCCACAAGTCATAAAAAGGCCAAGTTTGAAGACCCCTGATCTACATCAGGGGTGGGGAACTATGGCCCTTTTATGACTTGTGGACCAACTCCCAGAATTCCTGAGCCAGCCATGCATTCTGGAAGTTGAAGTTCAAAAGGTCATAAAAGGGCCATAGTTCCCCACCTCTAACTGCAGCACCTTCAGTGTTGCCCTATTATACCCGTGTAATAACATACATGTTTATAATTTTCAGTCTCTTTTTATTCAGTGCATGCCCTCAAAATGGTCACCCCAAATAATCTGGCTGTACCTATCAGGTAGCCAGGATCTGCTTCTTTCCCTGCTGTCCTCCAATATCTGGAGGGCAATGTCTTCAAGACATTTAAAGTTAACACTCATCCAGAGGCTGTCAGTAGCCTTGACGCCTGCATCTGAAACATCTGGCTTAAAAAAGACTTTGCAGAAGTGAGAGTAGCTAGTGATCACCTAAATGAGGTTCTACTACAGGGGCGTCATACTGGCGGCCTGCAGGCCAGATGCGTCATGGGCAGGCCACGCCCACCCCAGCTCCACAAAGGCAAAAAACGCAATACATTACGATAAGTCATGTAACACGATCGAGTTTGACACCCGTGTTCTACTCTAAGTGAAATAGATCCATTCTGCCCAACTCTAAGAAGCAAAGTCTCTCTCACGATGGCTCCAGGTTTGAGAGAACTTTAACAAACCATCCTCTCCAAATGGTCCACGGTGGATTTATCTTGTCGTAGGGAAGCTGACAGCTATGAGCACATCAGGGAGCTGCTTCTAGGAGCAACCTTCCTAACTTCTTGCAAACATTTCAAAAATATCTATTTATATTATAGGAACCGTTCCTACATTCAGCCTCCAGATAGTCATCAAAGTACAACAACAACACAGCCAAGGCAAGGATCTGCATACACTTGCCAGTACACAAATATCTTAAAAAGGATATAACACAGATCTCCACTCTCCAATCCTCTGTCCAACAGATGCTGCCTCCCCTTTGGGGTGGGGGAAAGGAAAGGATCAAAAGGTTCATACCCGCTACAGTACTCACCCACAGGCTTGACTACATATGGCTGGCATGAAGTGCAATCAAACCCCTCATCTGCTGCTTGCTCTACTTCTTCCTCGCTGAAAAGGTTATCACATACGGCGTGCATCCACCTGAGAAACAGACAGTTAAGAGAGCGGTACCCACCTGCACTCCAGTTTTTGTGGATGCTGCTAATGTTAAATTCTAAACGTGGGTGGCGGCTCTTGCCTTAAATTTTGTTCTTCTAGGAGTAAGGCTGTTCCTTCAATTATCTTTTTGGGGACAGAAAGTACAAGGTAAAAAGGAAGGGCAAAGCGAAACGTACATGCACATTTCAAGCATCCTAGTACATTTTAAGGGAAGAGAGAGAAAGCTAAAACATTTGAGCCATTGCTGCAAATCCACACTGCCATTCACATCTTTCGTTATTCAAGTTAGTTGTCGCTCTGTTCTCAAAAGGGATCCAAGAAGAATGCTAAGTCCTCAAAAGACAAACAAGACTATGAAAGGAAATGCTCTATTCCAGGGGTAGGCAACCTTGGCTCTTTTATGATTCGTGGACTTCAACTCCCAGAATTCCTGAGCCAGCCATGCTGAGGGGAAAGGGAGAGGTTTCCAAGCTGAGCCATGCTGGCTCAGGAATTCTGGGAGTTGAAGTCCACGCGTCATGAAAGAGCCAAGGTTGCCTACCCCTGCTCTATACCTTTCCCAGGATGGCCTTGACCAGTGCCAGACAGGCAAGCACTATGAAGGGGTTAAAACAGGGGTCTTCAAACTTGGCCCTTTTATGATTTGTGGACTTCAATTCCCAGAATTCCTCAGTCAGGCATGCTGGCTGAGGAATTCTGGGAGTTGAAGTCCACAAGTCATAAAAGGGCCGGGCTTGAAGATCCCTGGATTAGAATTAATCCAGAATTAGGAGCCACATCAGGACACAACGTTGTGTGAACCTGTGACTTCTCCAAGAAATAAACTATAGTATAAGTAGTTGTCCTCAGAGAAGATAGGCGGCCGGGAAGAACTGAATTGTTAAGTGTGCTGAATTTTGATCACATGACCATGGGACCTTGTAACGGCTGTAACTTTGGGGACCGGTCATAATTAGCATAGTAGTGAACAGCTATAGATCAGTCTTCCCTTTATTGGCAATTCTCCAGGTGTGGTAGATTTCAGCTCCTATTATTCCCAAGCCAGGATGGAGATCCAATATTTCTAGAGACATTAGGTTTGGGAAGACTCATCTATCAGTTAATACCATCCTGTTGCTCACATAAATGCCACATACTAAACTTTCTAGAGCAGGGGTTCTCAACCTTGGCAACTTTAAGACTTGTGGACTTCAACTCCCAGAATTCCTCAGCCAGCAAAGCTGAATTCTGGGAGTTGAAGTCCACAAGTCTTAAAGTTGCCAAGGTTGAGAACCCCTGTTCTAGAGGGTATTCCCCCTCCCTTCTCATTTTCACAGCTTCAATACACCCTCTCATCTCTGTTACTCACCAATGCAGTAATGCCAACAAGAATTTGTCATGAATGATGAAAATAAAATAAAGGAAAATTCTGCGCTGTATTAGCCTCCTTGAGCTTTACCCTTTTGCAAGTTGAAATGTCCACAAGTATAGCAATAAACAAACTACATTAAAAGGATATTCCAGGAAACACATCAGGTGACAGGATCCCAAAGTATTTCCATAAACATAGTACCACGATAAAATGGTGGGGATTGGGGCTTACCGTTCACAATGCTGACACTGAATTAAGAGGTCATCCTCAACATACTTCACATGGCAGATGGGACAAGTGACAAGACTGGCACAGGGAGCACAATGGGTGTAATTGCTCTGCCATTCACAGTGGAAGCCAGGGGAAACTGCTCCACACTGCACACAACACACACACCTGATAAAAGAGAGATAGGCAAACAATTACTATTGCCTGTTAAGATTCAATTTATTTCCCTCCTCATCTCTAAGAACAGAAAGCCAGAAATACTTTAAAGTGACAGTAAGAGCACAGAAATTTTCTCTTTTATATTCAGCGTTCTATAGGTGCCTGTCGTCCAATTCTATTGGATGGGAACTGCCATAATGCCCAGTCAGTACACTTCAGAGTTGTGATGGTGGGGATTTATAAGAGTTGTAATTGCAAAATATCTGGAGGGTGTTACATTGGCCTACCGGGCAGGTGATTGGCAGGGTAGGGCGGGGCAAAGCGGGCCGGCGGAGACTGAAGAAAGCCCCTCCAGGGGCAGATGTGGCTGTTGCACAGCAGCGGCAGAGGCCTTTCGCCATCACTCCCCCCCCGGCTCCGAAACAGCGGAGGGGGGGCCAGGTAAGGGAACTGAGCCTCCCCCACCCATCCCCTATAGCAGTGATGGCGAACCTTTTAGAGACTGAGTGCTCAAACTGCAAACCAAAACCCACTTATGCATCGTCGAGTGCCGGGTGGGTGTGGCCTATTGGCTGGGCGTGGCCCATTGGCTGGGTGTGGCTGCAATGGTAACGGCAGACTGGGTGGGACTAAAAAGTTCAATCAATTCCAACTTTGCAAGATCTCTTTTTTCCCGCAGGAAATTGAAATTGACTGAACCTTTTTTTTTTTTTGCACCTGGTGGCGGAGGCCTAAAGCGAAAAGATTTTATAAAACCCAGCTGAAGGCCTAGGACTGGGGCGACGGTGCACGTGCTCACAGAGAAGGCTCTGAGTGCCGCCTCTGGCACCCGTGCCATAGGTTCGCCACCACTGCCCTATAGCATGGCAATCCATGCTATGGAGGGGAGTGAAAGGGAAGAGGCGGGCAGGCAGCCGGGTCATTGAATGGGCCGGGGGGCGGGGTTGTCAAGCAGGGAGTGGCCTGGCTGCAGGGACTCTGAGGTGTGCGGATGTGGAGCGCATGGGGCAGCTCCACACACACACACCACTTGCCTCGCCTCACTTCGTAGCGGTGTGGGGCACATGGGGCAGCTCCACACACACACACCACTTGCCTCGCCTCACTTCGTAGCGGTGGCACCATTGCACTGCGCGGCCTCCTGCCCCACTGTGGCAGCGAGCAACCGGATAGTGGGACGGAGTGGGCAGGCTCTTAATTAGGGTTTATTTGGGGGGTAGGGCTTATATTAGGCACACACTAAAAAATCATACTAGGGCTTATTTTTTTGGGTGGGTCTTATTTTCGGAGAAACTCAGCATATAGCTGAAAATGTACCCAACTAGGAGTTAGGTACATTTTCAGCTAACCTAATAAGATTCTTACTGAGAATTCAGTGTAAGAGCAAAATTTGGGAGAAAAAAGATTTTCATGATGATACCTAATTTCCACTTTATTTGCAGCAAAATACATCAAACGAATTTGCATACGATGTCAATGAAATACTATTAAAGCATGTTTCATTAAATAATCCAAGGCGTTGTTCCTGCATATGCTAAGCTGCAACATACGGATTCATACATTGTGCTAAGCCAACAACCCAAACAAATCACACAATGAGTGTGATCTGCCTTTCAGGGCTCCCTACAGAAATGTTGATCTGTCTCTCACCATTTGCATTTCCAGCCGCCCTTGGGCACGGTGTTGAGAGGTGGATCCAGGCAATATGTGTGGTAGCTGATGTCACAATCATCGCAGAGCAGAAGGCGGGAGGGATCGGATGCTTTGCCACACACCTCACACACAATGCATTCCACACAACGCCAACCCTTCAGCAACATCACCTTTGTAATCTTAAATACAGAAAGGGAGGCAGACATGGAGAAAGGGAGGCCTACACATAGTTGAAAGATTGGTGGGTCCTGGGGGAGAGAGGTTACTGACAGCGTGCAGTGTTGTTTTACTGGGATCCAAGGCATATGGATTTCAGAACATCTGTCACTCCTTTGTGTCACTGGCTCTCAGCCTTGCGTGCTAATGTTGTAGGATAGGACAAGAGCTCTATCATCCCATGACTATGGATGATGGGAACTGCAGTACAATAACAACGGGATTGGATGTTTGGGACCCACTGCTTATAAATTTGTTGTGTAACTACTCTCCCGCAGGGTCTGCAAAAAAAAACAACCAACCTCAGAGAGTCCCAAGGACCCCAACAGCTCAATCCTCAGCTATAAATATTCTCTTCTATTGGTAACCCAACCCAATCTTTCCTGTATACTGTTATTTCTCTCCAAACACATAAGTCCCCAAACCCAAGAGAAACCAAATGATAGCTACTACACCTCCGAAGTTGAATCCTATTTTTCAAAACTTCCCTCCTCTGATATCCTCCAGATTGCTGGATTCTAATCCTCATTTTTTGGTTTGGAAGAGGGGTGCTGTAGTCCACAACAGACTCGCAATTCTGATTGCATTGCCCAACTAGGGATGTGTTCGGCAGCATCGGAAGCTGCTCTTTAAATTTTGGGGAAGGAGAGCGGCTAAAATCAGGTCTTACCTTGCTGTTTACACAGTAAGGATGGTAACACTGGGAACACTGGGAACAAGCCAGGAGATGGCCCTCGGCACCACGGCCAAAACTGCCACACACAACGCACATGTCCTGTCCAGGAAAGAAGAGAAATCAGGATAAGAACCACAGGTCTCCCCAAGCCTAGGGAAAGCGTCTACTTACCCATCCTTACTTTTCTGTTATATTAAAACTCTGCATGCTCTATGGATGGCATGTTATTACCACCCCTTCCCATAAACACACTGACGGTTGGCCATACAAAGCTGATGCTGCAGAGCAATTTGGCTTTGAACCGGTTAAATCGTTATTTCCAAGTCTACAATATATCTCAACTGGAAGATTTCTCTGATTTCAGAGTAGTAAATGAAATCTGCCATTTGCCACTAGAAGACAAAAAGCTTGTTCCCTAACAAAGCAGACTGCCCAAGAATGGAACACACACTATTATAAAGTGACAAACTGAACGTCTCCATAATTTTGAAGGCTATCAGAACTATGTGCAATCCAAGTTTGGAAAGAATGATAATGACTTCAGTTGGGTGCTATCAGTCAGCTACAGATGTCTTATACCAGGGGTAGGCAACCTTGACTCTTTTATGACTCGTGGACTTCAACTCGCAGAATTCCTGAACCAGCATGGCTCAGCTTGGAAACCTCTCCCTTTCCCCTCAGCATGGCTGGCTCAGGAATTCTGGGAGTTGAAGTCCACGAGTCATAAAAGAGCCAAGGTTGCCTACCCCTGTCTATACGAAACAGACAGAGCCTCATCCTGCAAGGCAGCATCTTCCCTCTTTAAAGCAGGGAGCACCATTCCAGAACTTTGCATGATATAAGGTTTACATTAAAAAAAATGCATTTCTTTGATCTCTCCTATGCATCCTACTCATGAAAACAAAAGAAATCAATCTTTTCTTCCACTGATGTAATTAATGCAATCAGAAACCAACTGAGTTGTTAGTTGACCCACCTGCATTAGCACAAACTTGTCTGTGTTGGAAAAGAGCACCACTGTGTTTTGCATTGTGTCGTCGTCATCATCTTCCTCCTCTTTGCTCGGGGAGCTGTCAATGTCGGCCAGCTTATAGAAGAGAGTGCAGAAGCACAAAGTAAGGGTTGAAATGCATTTAGAACAGGCATACCAAAAATGTGGCCTGCATACCATTTCCCGAACAGGAGGGGCCAATTTTTTTCAGCATTTTTCTGCCCCTAGTGGAGCTGATGAAGATGGGATTTAAGGCAGAGGCCCCCAACCTTTGGGCCACCAGGGACCAGTTCTGTGGAGAAAGTTTTTTCTGTCTGCATCCCATGGATGGGGCTTTGCTTGTTTGCATGGCCCAGTTTCTGGCATGCCATGGCCCAGTGCCGGCCCACGGACCGGGGGTTGGGGACCCCTGGTTTAAGGTACCCATTTTCCTCCTTAAGATTCTCATAAGACATTTGCTCCCAAAATGCATTCCATTTCAGGAATGTGGCCCTAGACTTGCTGCACAGAACCTGATGTGGCCTTCAGCTGACTTATGCACTGTTGGGACTCCTCCCCAAGATGGCTGCTGAAGAGCGAGAGGCTTTCTTTCTCTTACTGACAATCGGCTGTGTTTGCTGCCAGAGATGGTTCTTTGGCAGTCCTGCCCCCTGTATTTGAATGGGGGCACTTAGGAGTGTCCCAAGACTTAGGAAGAACTTATGAACTGTTATTTTAGTAAGCATTAGTAGCTGAGGGCATATGGACAGGTGGCTTCAGGCGGCTAATGATGCACCAGAGTCCTGTCCATATACTACGAAAGGGGAGGCCAACCAACTGCTCAAACTATCTGTTCTCTTCTCTCTCAATATATATCGTGCAAGATGCCTCGGCAGGATGTCCCTGTTCCCAAACCTGTGCTTGAGAGACCACACAAAAGGAAGGCAATTTGAACAAGCAGACCTTCTCCATTCTCCTTACAATGCACTGCTCCCGAAAGGGGGAGGAACCCTATCATAGCTTAGAAGACAACCAGCCAATCTAGAGGAATTCCCTAGAAAACCACTTAAAATAAGAAGGGAGATGAGAGGACTCAGACCATTGGCTCCAATCACTGCAGGGAGGAGTACAGGACCCAGCCAACGGTAGGCAGATCGATACCGGTTTGCTGCCTGCCTCTCTGCCTGAGCCACACAAAGAAGTAAAATGGAGGGCCTTTCAGGTAGCCTTTGACTTACAACCGTTTGTTCAGTGATTGTTTGAAGATACAATGGCACTGAAAAGGGGGACTTATAACCGTTTTCCATACTTACAACCGCTGCAGCATCCCCCATGGTCACTTGACCAACATTTGGATGCTTGGCAACTGGTTCATACTTATGACGGTTGCACTGTCCCAGGGTCACGTGATCACATTTTGTGAACTTCTGACAAGCCAAGCCAATGGGGAAGTCAGATTCACTTACCAACTGGGTTACTAACTTAACAACTGAAGTAACTGAAGTGTGGCAAGAAAGTCACAAAGCCACTTAACAACTGTCTCACTTAGCAACAGAAAGTTTGGGCTCATTTTTTGGTCGTTAGCTCTGTACTTGGTCTCTCTCTATATATTCGCTGATCTCCCGTTTAGGAGAACTGTTAAGGTCTCTTGGACTGGATCCCACTCATCCCATCCGATCCCAGTCCCAAATGTTATCCTGCCTTCTAAAAGCCGCCCCTACCGCCAGTGTCTCGATGGAAGAAGTGGTGGATTTCAAACGTGATCGGCCCCGCCCTCGGCCCGTGTGAGACCCTCCCCGAGGCCGTCTCCTCCCAGGAAAACTGCTGCTGCGACCCTATGACCAAAAGAAAAAAAGGGAGGGAGAATAATGGCTGGAGATATAGGGGAGTTATAGACATCCTCTATTTCACCACCCTTCCTCCAGGACTCCCCTTACATGCAGGTGGGGAAAGGGGGTTTTCAACAGAATACGAAAGAGACAGCAAACAACATTCAAAAATTAGCTGGCTGAAGGCCTCCAGTTACCTGCTTGACACGAGAGCGGCCTGGCGAGCTACGCCGTCGTCCCTTCTCACATTCGCCTTTTACGTCAAACAGCAGAGAGTCCTCCATTTCCCCCAGAGGCAAAGAGGCTCCGTCTTCCCTCTGCAAACTGACGTCTGTGGAGGTTAAGCCAGCCATCTCTAGCGAAAGCGAGCCTCCGCCTTCGTGATACGGGGAGGCAAAGGGGAGCTCTGAGCCCGGAAAACTGCTGGCACTGGCATCTCCCTGACTCAAGTTTGAGATCTCATTCACAATATCCGACTTCACGAGGTGGTGAGGCCTTGGGGATGGGGACGCTGGTCCAAGTTCCTCCTCTCCAACCGCCCCTCCTTCAAGTTGGCTGGCAGATCCATAGGCTTCCACTGGAAGAGACGTTCTGTCCAACAATTCCACCTCTACGGGGGAAGGAGAGCGCTTGGATTCATTGGCAAAGCTGAGGTGAATCTCCCTGGGTTCGGGTTCAGCGGTGACATGCCCTTCATCTAATGCCTCCTCTTCACTCAGCTGCGGGGAGAATCTCTGTTCATGTTCCATCTTGGGGGCTGCGGCCGCCTCCACCTCTTCCTCTACCTCTTCCTCCTCCTCCTCTTCCTCCACCTCCTCTTCTTGGTTGGGCTGGATTCTATTCCTGTCAGGGCTGTCAAGGCCAGAAGCTTCCACCTCTGTGTCCATGGGCTCTTCGCTGGGCTCTCCTCCTTCAACAGTTTCTGAAGAGCCACCTTGGAGCACACTGAGTGGAGGAGGACTCCTTGGAGAGGACTCTGCTTCCTGGGCCATGAGTGTGGATGGAAGATGACTCTCTGGGGGTTCTGGCTCTGTGGGCAGCAATTCAAAGGCAGGATGCTCTTTGGCACCAAGCGGGGACTCCTCCAGGTGAGCAGAAAATGCTGGATCTGAGGGATGGATGGAAGAAGAAAGATGAGAGGAAGACAAGGGACTCCAAGGAGAAAGGAGCCAAACATAATTTATTTAGAAGATTTACATGGCCGCCCAGAGTCACTCTCAGTGACTCTGGGCGGATTACAAACAATAAAAAAAAACCCAATATACAAACAATAAAAACAATAACCCCCACATCCCTGGCAACAACAATCCATCAGATAAGCCACTCGATGGGCTCCATCCCACTCTGGTTCCCCAGGCCCGTAGTAGAACCGGATCTTCAGGGCCCTGAAAAAGAATGTCAAATTGGGGGCCAGTCTCATCTCTGCAGGGATGGCGTTCCAAAGGGAGGGAACCACCATGGAGAAAGCTCTTCTTCTGGAACTCGCCAGATGTACCTCCTTAGGAGACAGGACCCACAACATTCCTTGTTTCCTGGCTCTAGTGGGCCAGGTCGATGAGACCAGGAAAAAGACGGCCTTTCAAATAAACTGGTCCCAAGCCATGAAGGGCTTGAAAGGTGACAACCAGCACCTTGAATCCCACTAACAGAATCGAAACAAGGAACTAAATCTGTCCTCACCATCTCTAAAATACTGGGCCATAGGGCAGCTTTTTTGCATTCTAAAATTTAGCACTATGCCAAGATGTGGAACTCACCTGGTGGTACTGGGGGAGGGGGTGGTGGGGAGGGGGCTTTTTCAGGCTCTAATGCTGTTTCCACTTCCATTTGCTCCTGCCCTATAGTGGCCTCCAACTCCACACTGCACAGTTCTAAAGGTCTGTCTGCTTCTGGAACAGAAACACGCATCTTGTTTAAAAGAATCTGCACACAGATCAAATCTAACCCCCTGTCCGGTTCTTCACAAGGTTTCTTCCGACCTACAACTCCGGGGTAAATGAACGCAGGGAGACAAAACAGGATAGTAGCAAAGTTTCCTTGCCCTAGAGTTGCTCCATGATTTCTGAGTCTATTCATGCAAGAGTTTGGAGCCAAAAGCCACCAAGACGCAAACAAAAACAATTTGCAGAGTAAGATTTGTCCTGGACCTCATGTACAATGCTGGCATGTTTCAGCCTAGCCAACTGCTGTCAAAAGCGTAAGCAAATGGTGGCTATTCTCAGATTCAATATAGCCCACTTCCAAAAGTAGAAAGAAGGTGACTCACCAAGGGGCTGCTGGCCAGTCTCCAGTGGCACTTGTTCTTCTTGTTGCATGCTAACAGGGCTGACGTGGCCTTCTTGTTGTCCCTGACTGGCCACATCAACTTCTTCTGGGGACTGAGGGGAAATCACCTCGTCGGTTGTGGGGATGCTGCTTGCTGGGGGAATATGCCTAAGGTGTTCAAAAGGAAGTATTTGAGATGAATTGTTTTGAGGTTAGAAGTTCCATTCACCTGAGATTTCTCTATAAATATTCCTTCTAATAATCCTAGGAAGCACGCTTTTACCATTACTCTTGTTTTATAGCTTGAGAAGGGTGGAGAGGGGTAGCCTAAGGCTACTTCGTGAATATTGTGGTAGACATAATAACTGTTTATAACTCAGCCTTTTAAGCTACTGCCAAATTTTCTCTCAACAGTCACTCACAGATTGCCTTCTCATCAGTGTCACTTTTAACAACCACAGGTGGACTTTTTCCAGCTTGATCTGTCCTAAACCAGGGTCTTCGATTCTTCCTGCTTCACCCCAGTCCAGCCATCATCACTGTTAATGGAGTACATCCACTTTGCTAGTAGTTGCCATCTTCTTCCCTTTTGTTCCATCTTTTCCAGCATTATGGGCTTCTCAAAGGAGCTGCCTATTGTGTCCAAAGTATGACCTCAACAGTCATATGTGGAGGTCAAAGAAAGCAGAGATTTATCCTCTCCCCATTCGTACTGGCATATTATTTATCGGATGGCATTGGTAATTTGCTCTAACTCGGAACAAAGAGCGTATGACTAATGTCCAACACATCTATGTCAATATGAGTGGGGGAAACTGGATTTCTGCTTTCCTTGATCTAGTAAAAACTAGCGTTTCATCTAAAAGAGTGAAGAGAAATATTCCATTCTCCTGAAACTCCTCCAGTCCAAAGTGAAAACCTGAACTTATTGCCAATGTCTTTTGTACTCAAAAAGCATCGGAAATTCAGTTACAATATGGGAGCTCCTAGCCCAGCGGTTCTCAACCTGTGGGTCGCGACCCCATTTGGGGTCGAACGACCATTTCACGGGGGTCACCAAACACCGCAGTCCGCCATTTATTTTTATTTTTTTTGGTCGGCCATTTTTTTCCCTTTGCGATGCGCCCCGTCACGCCGCGCATGCGCAATGCGGGCCAGGGTCGAGCCCCGGAAAAGGTTGAGGCTGTCCTAGCCAATGGAAGAAAAGCTTGTAACAGCTTCAAGCTTCCACCAGGGGGAGATGCTCTCTCAGTTTCAATAGTAATCCAGATGAAAAAACAAACCTATTACACTGAGAACATGTCAAAACATAACTTCTGCCAGAAGCATCTGGATGACCAGCCTCATATGGGCCCAAAGGAACCATTATCAGAAGCTTCAGTGTTCCATCATTGCTTAGACAGAAGGGTAACAGATATCT
Organism: Bothrops alternatus; assembly: GCA_034064705.1. NCBI lineage: Eukaryota > Metazoa > Chordata > Lepidosauria > Squamata > Viperidae > Bothrops > Bothrops alternatus. Next base: position 4,403,609 of record JARGCV010000200.1, on the reverse strand, counting down.
CCTTACACAATATTCAAATAGCAGACACCTAATCAACCTCGGCAGAACTGGACTGCATCGCTCTCCGCTATGGCACAAATAATGGCAATTCTCTCCACATCAGTTAAGCATAGGTTTTATAATATCTAATGAAATGTTTGTGGACAAATATACAAGAAAACGTATGCCATGTTGTCTTTTTGCAGGCAGTTGATGCCACAACATCAACTGCAAACCCAAAATCATTGACTATGAATATTAAACTGTATGATGCAATCAATAGTGAACATAGATCTGAAAATTTAATGTATCAAAGACCAAAGAGGGTATATTTGACAGGGAACATGTCAAAAGTGTGAATGATTATAAGTTAAAAAATACACTGTGAAAATAAAATAAAAAAACAGGTAGAATGTTTCTTAAAGACGGGAGAGACCTTAAGATGTGCAAATACCGCTAGAAAGTAGTGGAAATCATATGGCAGGTTATGAAGAAGGAATGTTTGTCAAAAGAACTAAAAACGGTTAAGTATAAAATTGTGTGCCTGCTCCCTCTGTTATACAGTGAGGAAAACATAAAAGTACATTGAATGTTCAGTAGTATGAATTAAATACTTAAGTATGGGTGGTAAAACAGGGCAAGAGAGGTAAAAAAAAAAAGGTCAAGAATAAGGTGGTAAGAGAATACAAATTAAATATAAAAATCAAACTAAGATAGTTTGGTCTCATATACGAAGAATGAATGTATACCAAATCACAAAACCAATATATGAAGGAAGAGTGAATGATTGAGAAGGTGGCTTGGACAAAACTGATGAAATCAAGAAAAAGTTGAAAAGTATAAGACAGGGGTGTCAAACTCAATTTCATTGAGGGCTGCATCAGCATTGCGGTTGCCCTTGGGGGGACGGATGGGTGTGGCCAGAGTGGGTGTGGCCTACTGGGTGGGCGTGGATGGAATGGGTGTGGCCTACTGGGTGGGCATGGCCAGCTCTACATTGTTCGCGTCAAGGGTGCTTGTGGGGGCCTGGGCAGGAATGGGACAGATCTGAGGGTCTCTGGTAGAAGGGGGTGGGACCGGGGCAAGCGCCAAGGCATGGTGCATTTCTTCATTTCTCACAAAGGGTGACACCAACCCAGCATGCACCCAGGAGGGGGGGCCGATGCGGCAGGGGCTAGTTCCTCGCTGTTTCTGGACGGCCTTGTGGAGCTAAGACTGAATGCATTTCAGCATAGATGGTTACCACAAAATTGTACATTGGCTTCCGGCCAGCCTGGGCCAGGGCCAAGGCAGTGGGGGCTGTTCCCTCACTGTTTCCAGGATGGCTTCGTGGGCCACATGAAACCACTTTGCGGGCTGCATCCGGCCCCCGGGCCTTGTGTTTGACATGTCTGGTCTAAGAGATAAAAAAAGATCACTTATGATGCACGGATGTGATGAATGCAAGGACAGAAGGTCCTGTAACTTATGATATGAGGTTTTGAATTTATTTTCAACGCAAACATATCTTGCGATCACCCTCACCACCACCAGAAAACAAGGTAGGCCATCACTGCAGACAACCCATTTAACTGAGGCCAAAGAGATGGGGATTAGTTCAGCTGAAGGAACTCACTCCGGACTGTGCCGCACAGACTCCGTACTGTTAGCTTTGCTGCAGCGCTGCTCGCGACATCCTTCACACAGAGAGTAGTTCTCGTACCACTGAATGCTGGAATCCAATGAGGATGGGCGGAAGCCACAATCAGAACAAACACGGCAGCTCTGAAAAAAAAAAAAGAAGAAGAAATACAGGCATTCCAAACAGGAAAAGAGCACAAGGGTCTTTCACAGACAGACTGACTGTATTGGGTTTTCCGAAAACTGTGACTAATAAACTAGGACAGGGCAAGTGCAAGGAAACAGACCTCACTGAAGCAGAGAAAAACAAATGCTGGCCTACTTGGGAGTGAGAATCTTCTCTTTCATTGGGGCAATCAATTCCATTTGACTGGATGGGAAAGACTAGCCACAGTACAAGGGATTTTTTTTTCTTACGTAAGGATTGTAGAGAGATTACTTTAGCTACATGTTTTCAATCTACATATGCAATAAAAAATTGAGGTTTGCCAAATTTCAAGAGCCCAACTAGGTAAAGGATAGCAGTCTCACTCTTTGCATACTGATATTCTGTTGCAATGTTTTTGTAGGATGTCTCTGCAACAGTAAAGGTTAGAACAGTGGTAGGCAACCTTGGTTCTTTTATGACTCGTGGACTTCAACTCCCAGAATTCCTGAGCCAGCATAGCTGGCTCAGGAATTCTGGGAGTTGAAGTCCATGAGTCATAAAAGAACCAAGGTTGCCTACCACTGGCATAGGAGCTTACTTAAAAGTACAACCCAGAATCTCGAAAATCTGCTCTCCCTATCAACTCTTTCAAAGATTCCAAAGTTCTGTAGTCTCGTAATGTAACATTTCAACTCTTCAGCAGCAGAATCAGTTCTGCTCAGGCTGAAGATAAGAATTCTTAAAGTAAGGAATCACAGCCAAACATGGTGCACTGCCTTACCTTAAGAAATGGTCTGGACTCTGGAAAATCTTTTAGACCCACTCTGGGTTGGTCACTAGCACACTCTTTTAGACCACTGAAAATAGTAACATTCACAGCTTGTTTTTATGAACAGAGAATTTCTGAATGTTCACAGATGGTTGTCCTTGCAAGTATAGTAGTATTGTTTAAAATCCCAATGCAACAGGTCTATCAACATCCTATCCTCCCAGTGTTTATATACACCAGAGGAGTCAAACTGCCGTCACGCCAAAACTGTGCCCACCCGATTGCCGGCAATGGGAAAAAAGTTGTGATACGTCGCGACACGTCATGTGACGTCGTGAATTTGACACCCGTGATATACACCATCATTCATTCATTCATTCACTCACTCACGCACTCACTCTCTCTCTCACTCACTCACTCATTCATTCTATATGCCACTATTTTGCTATCCAAAGCAAAATACCCAAATATAACTCATGAAAGCCCTAGCCTTGCATTTACACCCCTCACCCCCCTTTCAAACATGTCATGAAAAAGAGACTAGAAGGATTTGCTTTTCAACACTTTAAGCAGAGTTGATCACTGTAATAACTCCAGTTAATTTTAACAACAGGGCATTGTAAGAGCCAGGACTGTAATCCATTTTGTCCCTGGCTTCTTTGAATAAACTTTTAACCAATATTAAGCAATACCCTTCTCTTTGTGAACGGAATCATGAGCTTTAGTTACTTAAAAACTTGGACACAAATGCTACAATCACCTTTTGCAGCCATCCATGTCAAAAAGAAGGGGAAGGAAAGGAGATGATGGCTTGTTCACACTGAACTTCACACATATCCAAAACATGACTATAAACATGGTAGGAGCTTACGGACTGTAATTTACATGGAGTGTTATTTAGTTAAGGGAGAAATTCACAGCAGTGTAAGAACATGGTTTCTAATCCTTAGGTCAGCAAACATACAGATACATTATGGCAGTGATGGCAAACCTTTTAGACATCAAGTGCCCAAAACCCATCCTGCCCACCCCTGCTCGGCCACCCACTGCCTCCACGGCCCGCCACAGATCACCCAGGCAGCCCTGCAGCACCATGGCAGCCACGCCCTCCGCCTGCGCCCCACAGCATCATCTGTGCATGACGGGGCACGAGGGCGGAGTCTTGTCCTGCTGCCCGGTTGCCATGTCCTTGGCTATGCTGCTTCGCGTGGGCCATGCACTTGTGTGTCTCTCCTCTGGGGGGGGCTGCTGGTGAGGAGGGGGCCACAGGGGGAAGACAGGGCTGGGGCGAGAGCGCACATGCCCACAGAGAGGGCTCTTAGTGCTGCCTCTGGCACGAGTGCCATAGGTTCCCCACCACAGCATTATGGGATTCCCTCCAGATATCCACTGGACAGAAAAAACAAGCTGCATTAACAGTGATCTCCTCAAATGCAGGTAATCCTCGACTTACAACAGGTCATTTCAAAGTAACAAGGGTACTGAAAAAAGTGACTTATGACTGTTTTTCACACTTATGACCACTGCAGCATTCCGGCAGTCACATGATCAAAATTCGGCAGCTTGGCAACCGGTTCATATTTATAAAAGATGCAGTGTCCCAGGGTCACGTGATCATCTTTAGCGACTTCTGCCCAGCAAAATCAATGGGGAAGCTAGCCTCACTTAACAACCACGTTGCTAAATGAGCTATGATTCACTTAACAACGGTGACAGGAAAGGTCGTAAAATGGGGCAAAAGTCACTTAACAAATGTCTCACTTAGCAACATAAATTTTGGGCTCAGTTGTGGTCATAAGCCAGGAACTATGTATACTTGTCCGCAGCAAATGAACTAAAATCAGCAAATACGCACATTTCTGTGTCTAATTGGCTGAAGTTGGGAGATTCAGGATTAAGGAAAAATGATCAAGACGGAGTACCGTGTTTTTTTTTGCTTATCTGCTCAAAAAGGCATGGCTTACTTTGCACTTCCAGAAGTCTGTGGGGAGGCTCTCGATAGCAGGTTTCAAGCAGTAGGTGTGGTAGCATTTTTCACAGGCTTCACACACTAGCATCCTGCTGTCCTCACCAGACAGCCTGAAAGGAAGAGACACCATACATCCCAGTCAAATCAATGTGTCCTCATCCTCAGTCCTTTCTGAGGTACTGAGCACCTGTTGAGGACCTTTACACGCACCTGCAGGTTTGGCAAACCTTGCATTCATGACACTGCCAGCCCGAGCGTTTCCGTGGCGTTACCGTGATCTCCAAGCAGGTGCCATGATAGTGCAAGCCACAGCTAGTGCAGAAGAGCAGATCGTGAAGTTCCCCTGGAGCATCGCACACCATGCAACGTGAATCCTCTGCAGAAAGAAAAGAAGTAGGACTGAACACCACTAAAGACAAAGATACTGGGGTCAATTCCTCTCCCGTTAATCCTAACCCTCTCATTTATAGCCAGATCCAGAAACACAATCCTTTTGTGTCAACTGTACCCATTAGAGTGTGACTTCCATTTGTCTGTACACAATTCAAAGGGTAGACCATGTCATGATCCCAGGAAACCTGTGACAAGAGCAACTGCTCTTGGCTCAGTCCTGCAAAGACTTACCCATCTGTACAGCCTGATCAAGATGCTCTGGACACAGAAGTTTCAAACTCTTCATGGACTGGAAGCAGCCACTAGCCGCGGCGCAGGGGAAATGATAGTGGCGCTGGCACCCTTCGGCATGACATGGAATAGTAGCACCCTGCCTTTTACAGTGTTCACATTTCTGAAAAAGAGCAAGGTAAGATTATATAGCTAGCAGAATAAAAGCACTATTCCTGCACAGAAAAGTAGCCATAACAAACCAAAAGTGTGTCACATATCCAATGATGAAATAACTGTGGCCAGGCAATTGTGTTTTAAGGAAGAATGAGATATAAACTTATTTTAGAATAATACTATTATGATTTCACTTTGGCCACTGCTTATGTGAACTAAAGACACTCTGCCGACTGGGGATGGGAACACAGTACCAATACTCTCATTAGCATTTATTAATTAAAAAAAGAAACACACGAACAAAAACAAAAAAATATGGAATTTTTAAAAAAGATGGGTCAAAACACCCAAAACATATAGGGCATATATCTGTAAGTATACGTGCTACATAGGCATTTTAATGAATGGTAACCATATTCCATTATTATCATACATAGCTAATCTACATTGGCAAGGGGTTCATTCATAAGTTACTAATGACATCAGTTCAGCAGACCATAGCGTAGTTTCCAACACAGAATAAATAGTGCATGGAGAATCCACTTTATTTGCCCAGATGTCAATTTCCACACGGTAGGAATATGAACATCTGAAAATTAAATCTTGCCTCAAAGATGAATTACATGTAACAACTCCCTCCCAAAATGGAACAATTATAGGATATTGCACATATATTTGAATTAAATAACATATCTCACTAACTTTCCAACATCATGATTTATGTAGCTTTTTCTATATAAACAGTGGAGTTCTAAGGAGTCTAATAAATTTGAAATATTATTGTTGGTTGAAGAAGTATAATCCAAGATATTTTGGATGATGGTGTTAACATTGTTTGCCATTAACACGGCAAAGAAAGGAATGTCCAATTCTTTATTCTAAATTGATTCACCACAACAGAATTTTATAAAGAGTAATTGCAGGAGAATAATATCTTAGGTTTAACTATTTGTAGTAGAAGAGGTATTTCCAAGGCCGAAAATGCTGTAAGTGCAAACAGGGACGTGAACAGATGTTGTAATTGTAAATATTGCCACTGAATTATATTGGGCAGATAATATTTGTCCTTTAAATTGAACTGATAATTCAATTCATCATTTTCATCTAATATATCTATAACAAAATTTTAGTCCTAATCCAAATTTTCTGCACAATTGGGAGACTTTTTTAATTAATTTCAAGATCTCAATTACCCACAGTCTTAACCTAGGGTGAGTAAAAGCATCCAAAGGTCATTTTCTATAAATAAAGTATCAGACTCTTCATACTGATGGAATAATAAGAGAAACTATTTTAGATCTGTTATATTTCCATCCCTTCCAATTAACTAAGGGAATAATGCATGAATGTTCTAATCTAGAGGGACCCAAGGAGAATTTCCACCAGGGGGAGCCATCCAAAATTTGATGTTAGCTAAGGGAAATGCAGAATGATGCAGTTCGAGATTTGGAAAACCAAATCCCTCCTTTTTAATAAACATCTATCTATCTGTAATTAAAGTTTCCTCCCTTAAAAATTTATAAAGCAGTATAAATTTTTTATCAGTATTTTAGAGATAGTACAGGAATTCTATGCAAAAATGTATAATATTCTAAGAAATACATTCATTTCAAGAGTCTGATCTTGTCAAAGGATAAAATTAAGATCCTGTCTTCTGTCAAGATCTAAACAGACTTCTTTGTATATTTTATTCATATTTATGAGCAAAACATCACGTGGAGTAAGAACCTTGGTAGTTTACATAGCTATTTGTTGGTTCAACTACGTAAGTTATCAAGTTGAAACTGAGTCAATACAGTTATTGGAAAATGAAACTGATAACTGATCGAATTAACAAAGAGATTTTTAAATCATTTGCATCAATTCCAACTCAGACCAGTTAACTGGGTATTCTATCTTCCTAAATACATTTATTAAATATTAATAATTTAATAATTATTAAATAAGGGTGGAATTGAGGTATGTAACAGATATAAATATATACCATCACCATACAACACTAATTTATATTCTAAAGAATTATTATATAAACCATAAATATTGTAATGTCTAACCGAACAACTAAGGGTTTAAAACAAAGATTTAAAGTTTAGGAGGAAAGTAGATGTTCGTATCTATTTCCTTTGAACTGGCTAAAAAAAAATCCATTAAATTTCATTCAAGATATAGGAGTAGCAGAATCCAGATTAAATGTATAAATTCTTTACAGAATCCAAATATAGCTGGCTGAAATGTTAGCTGAAAATACATTGGCTATAACTTTTAAGGGACTTTTCTAGCACCCAGTGATACAGCTGCAACTCTACCGTATCAAGATTTTAACATTATTAACTATTTAGACCTATGCCTGAAAATTCTCAATACAGCAAGCTACAAGAGTTCCAATTTGTCTCCTGCATGGCCAAAGGTAAGGAAGGTACCCGATGCCCGATTTCTGATCTGGTGTAGGTTAATTCATCTAAAATTCATCTACAAATACTGACAAACTATCCTAAACTACTAGATCACTTATTGCTATCTTTTCTGTTTTCCAGTCTGCATTTAAAGCAAAAAAAAACAACAAGTATGGACATTCATCCTACTTATTCTGCAAACAATTCCCAGAATCTGGCATTTTCAGATCTTATTTGCCTCAAAAGAGAATAACACACTTTGATAAAATCTTTGGAAAAAGCTTGGAAAAAACCAGGATGTTGTTATTATACCGACTTAACTTGCATATGATGTTAAACAAAATCTGGTTCCAAGTTTACAAGCATTCATTTAGTGACCATTCAGTGTTATAATAACGTGAGCATACAACTGGTCTTCACGTTTAGGACTGTTACAACATCCCTGAAGTCACATGATCAAAATCCGGACACTTGGCACCTGGCATGTATTTACAATAGCATTATAAATGGGGGTCATGTGATCACCATTAGCAACCTTCTGGGGTTTTTTTTGGCAGGGGGGAGCGTCTGACAAGCCAAGCAATGGGGGAAGCCAGATTTGCTTAATTACATAATTCGCTAAAGAACCATGGCAATTCACTTAGCAACCATGCACAACTCACTTAATGACTGCATTGCTTTGCAACAGCTGTTCCAGCCCCAATTGTGGTCATAAGTTGAGGACTACCTGTATTGATGGTATATGATGCCACATCCTGTGGAATCCCTTGAACAAAGAGTCTGCAAAGCTCTGTCCTTGTTCACTAGCACAGGGCTTTTCAACCAGAGGTACGGGTACCACCTGTGGTACATTGGCACCTGGCAGGTGGTATGCGACCATCCTAGAAAACTGGTAGCGGGGGAGGGGAATGAGTTGAACCGGTGGCAGCACCGCACAAGCCTGAGTGAGAGATGGCTGGATCTGCAGGGCTGTCAGGCTCAGTGGAAGTGCCAGGATCAGCACCAGGATCCAGCTGGAGCTCGGCGCTGATCCTGGCGCTTCTGCTGAGCCCAGAAGAAACGCCAATCAGCTGGAATGTTGCAGCATGTCCAGGGTCTTGTGATTTACATTCAGATGCTTAGCAACTAATTCATATTTATGACGGTCACAGCGTCCCAGGGTCATGTGAAGTGACCAAAACCTGCTGCAACCACCCAGCAGACGGAGGGAATAAAAACCAAACACCCCCCCACCCCACCCCCGCTGCCAATCCTCAACAGAATTGCTCACAGCAATGAAAACCTCGGACAGGAGGAAGAGTGCGGCCAGGCGGGCAGGCGTCTTGCTCGGCAGTGGCTTGGGGGGCACTTTTTTCAGTGCCATTGTAACTACTAAGAGTCACTAAGCGAACTGTTGTAAGTCGAGGACTACCTGTACTTCATCACTTTTTTGCTTTTTTTTTTTTTTTGGTCATCAAGTCTTTTGACACCTTGCTAAGCGACTGGTGGTACTCAAATGTTGCCATATCCTAAAAGTGGTACAATGGGTGAAAAGGTTGAAAGGCCCTGCACTAGCAGTTAAAAAGGAACTCTCCCTCCCTCCCTCCCTCAGGACAGACCTGTGCAATCCCTGAGATGACAGCTTTGTTCACAAGGCTCAGCCATGACCCTTCTGCACGTACAACTCCAGCTGACCACACCACACACCAGTGATGAGCCCAGAAGTGCCCTGGAAAAGAAAGGTAGATAAAACAATAGGTAAATGCCAAGGTAACTTCACTTAGGATAGTAAGAAGTTCAGCCGAGGAGAGAGATAATGTGGTTTGAGAGAGCGGATAAGAGTAGAGAACTTGGAATGAAATAAGGGGATATAATTGAAGAGGAAGAATGTGTTATTCCAAGCTCTGCTGCTACACCTCCATACAGGGATTACCATTTCAAATCCCCTAATTATTCAGAAACAGCTGCTCTTCCCAAACTTCTTCCACAAAACTATTGACATGAATACAGGTGAGGGGAGAAATTTAGAAGTGGTTTTGTGAAAGTACTGAAAGCTTGGTTTTGGCATGGAAAAGATTCCCGGGACTGAGTATATGCTGGTAAAATTCTGTTTCTTTAGACATGGCTCCAAGTCCATTATTTGTCATTTGAGTCTAGTGTGGAGGCCTCACATTCAATTTAATGGGAAGCTGAGCCTAACAGGCTTCCCTCTCCTCATATAATTTTCCCTAACTGTGACACACACACACACACACACACACACACACACACACAGAGAGAGAGAGAGAGAGAGAGAGAGAGAGAGAGAGAGAGAGAGAGAGAGAGAGAGAGAGAGAGAGAGAGAGAGAGAGAGAGAGAGAGAGAGAGAGAGAGAGAGAGAGAGAGAGAGAGAGAGAGAGAGAGAGAGAGAGAGATAAGAAGTAGGAGAAAGGAGGGAGGGAGAAAATAAAAGCTGCAATAATTGCCATTCCATCTTACTGATAATATTCTACACGTAGAGACAGGATAGAGCTTTCACTGGATCATAAGGAGTCTTGGGTGTCACAATCGAACTTCATAATGAATATAAAAACCAGGCTTCCCCTTGATGGAAGCTTCCCCGCGCCTATCACTCACCTGTTGGCTCAAAAACCTCCCGTGCTGACACACTGTCTGCAAAGCCAATCAGAGTCAAATCATCATTTCCAGCTTCTGTAGAGGCAGGCTGCTTCCCTTCTGGCAGATCAGAAAGGTCCGGTGTCCAGCCAGGTGCAGGATCAAACCGCAGCAGTTCTCGCTGCCCATGTAAGCTCCACTTGCTGCAGTTACAGAACGCACAGCGTTTGGGTGGGAGGCTGAAGGAGGCAAGCGGCGGAGGAAGAGAAGAAGAGGAAGGAAAAAAAAGCAAAGGAATAAAAATCTCTCTGGTTCCACAAGCAACCAAAATACCAAGCCTTCTTAAGAGGAGCCATCCTGATCAAAATATCTGTGGGATCCTACCAACCCCCATAACACATAAACACTCCAGGGTTCTATTATTCCATAATAATAGCTTTGTATATTCGGAGGGGGGGGTTCTTGGTGCTCTCTGAACTTGGTGGCTTTCTTGCAGGCATTTCATTATGTCTGCAAAAGCAAAAAAACCAAGCTCAGGGTACACCAAGGACCCCGCAGTTCAACCCTGAACTAGAAACGTTCTCTGCAATCAGAATCATGTGTACTCCGCTTCACATTCAATGCCACAGCGCAAGCAAGGTCCTACAAACCTCAGGTTGAACCTTTGGCATTCCTCCAGGCCAGCGGTTCTCAACCTTTTCCGGGGCTCAACCCTGGCCCGCATCGCGCATGCGCGGCGGGGCGCATCGCGCATTGCAAAGGAGAAAAAAATGGCCGACCAAAATAAAAAAAATGGCGGGCCCGCATCGCGCATGCGCGGCGCGATGGCCCGCATCGCAAAGGGGAAAAAAATGGCCAACCCAAAAAAAATGGTGGGCCCGCATCGCGCATGCGCGGCGCGACGGCCCGCATCGCAAAGGGGGAAAAATGGCCGACCAAAAAAAATGGCGGACTGCGGTGTTTGGCAACCCCCGTGAAATGGTCGTTCGACCCCAAATGGGGTCGCGACCCACAGGTTGAGAACCGCTGCTCCAGGCTAACCTACCCCTTAGGTTCAGTGTTAATCAATGAGCCAAAACTACCTGCCTGGTTTTAAACAACTTCTCACCTGCAAGTCTGGAGCAATTCCTCTTTGACATCCACCGTGTCCAGTGCTTCTCTCACAAGGCCTTCTTCTGGTGGCTTCAGAGGATCAGCTTCCACGCTGCCCTGCTCTTCTGAGGACACAATTCCATCTGCTGCTGCAAGAGGACATCTGTTAAGACTCTGGTGTGGCACCTTGGTATAAGACTCTTGCTTTCTGCCACACTGCTTGCTCTGAGGATGTCAAAGCATATGGGGATCTTCCTCCCAATCAGCACGTTCTACTTCTATTTCAATGTTTCCTGACAAATAATGATGGGCATTTCCTTAGCTCCAAACTATGAACCCAATGTCTGAAAGTGGAGGATATGTAACATATAAATTACACAGATGAAGCATCAGGATGCAGGACTGAGTGGCACATTAGGAAAGGAACAAAAGGCTATTTCACAACATTCCACCACCACTAGAAGTTCTTTGCAGCCTGTTTTTCTTCTTCAAATTGCACAAAAGAAAACTACATGGAGACTACACTCGCATGTAGCAAATAAAAATTCTTCTGTTGTCCTTTCATAAGAAAAGGACGTGAGCTACTATCATTCCTGCCCAGTTATGAACATGGAATAAAATACATCTTTACAAATCATTTAAGCAAAGTACTGGAACCATCCCATCAGACCTTCCCCAACCAGACAGCTTCTGGATGTGTTGGGACTGCAGCTCTCAGTGTTCTCCTACGGTCTCCATGTTTACAGGGAATGACTTAGATCAAAGGGCTACTTTTCACAGCCCTGGAACATCTAACCCTTTTGACATTTTTGTTTTGAAAGAGAACAACAATCACTGAACATTCTAACATGAAAAGCATCCTTCTGTTAAAAGTAGACAATCTCAAGCTCATATACACGACCTACCCACCCACCCTGGTTTGACACTACTGGCGCCTCCAAGAACATTTTGCTGATAGCCAGCAGCAAATTATCCTATAAAGCTGTATTTCTGGAATTTTCCAGTGGAAATTTAGGGAGAAATAAAGTATGCTAAACCTCTGATAAGCTGAATGCCCCTTGGGAAAAACAACAGGTAGTAAATAGCCTAGACGGCCTGCCCCTGTACGAAAGCATACGGTATTAAGAACCTACTCATCAGTACTGGATTGAAGATAAACCGAATTCTATTCACATGGCCAGGTCAGTCAAATAGTTTGAGAATATCTGTAATCACTGCAGTTTACTCTTCCCAAGGGTAAAACATATACCATTTTCAAAAGTCATTTTTTTTCTACTGTAAAGCAGGTATTTTATCTTCTTCAATCTAAAACACGCCCCCTCGCCATGTCATCTCCCATCTATTTGGCTATGCTAGAAAGTGGATTAATTGTAGTGCAAGAGATATGTAAATGCACCCTTTTCGTAAGCACAGAAGTGTTGGTGATAGCAGAGTAAGCTCAGATATTAGTCACGAGTGAAATAGTCACTTCTGTTGGACCGCAAATCTCGGCCCCATAACCTATCCTCCTATGCTCCCTAAACTAGCCTGTTGTCCTCAGATATGACGTAAGTACTGCCATTTTGCCAGGATCAAAGAAAATTTGTGACTAGCCAACGTTAACTGTAATTTGGGGACGGATGTCCTTTGTTCTCTAGCTGTGGCCTGCATGTTTTCTAAATACTACTATCCGCCCACCTTCGTGCTTCATGATATAATACAGGGGTTCTCAACCTTGGCAACTTTAAGACTTGTGGACTTCAACTCCCAGAATTCCTCAGCCAGCTTTGCTGGCTGAGGAATTCTGGGAGTTGAAGTCCACAAGTCTTAAAGTTGCCAAGGTTTGAGAACCCCTGATATAATAGATCTGCCTAAAACTGCTCATCAAGACAAAAGACCAAAATGGGCATACCTACCTGGTGTACCAGAGCATTTGTCCTCACCAGGTGGTTTCTGATCATCCATTCTGTCTCAAAGAGACCTAGGGAACACAGAAAACAGCTCATTTCACTTTCTTTCACCAGTTCCATTAAGTAGCTACTCTAATTTATGACTACATATACTTCGTGCTGCTATTGGATGGAGCGTTAATGGAGCAAGACAGATGTTTCAAATCATCTTTCCTTATACTATGTTAATCGCTGAGAGTTGCTTAGTTGCAGTAAGGTATAAATATAATAAATACATTCATATAATAAGACTATGTTAACACAGGCACGTGTTACAACAGTTCGTTTTAGTGATTGTTCGAAGTTACCACGGCATTGAAAAAAGTGACTTATGACCATTTTTCACACTTATGACCATTGCAGCATCCCCATGGGCAGGGATAGGCAACCTTGGCTCTTTTACGACTCGTGGACTTCAACTCCCAGAATTCCTGAGCCAGCATGGCTCAGCTTGGAAACCTCTCCCTTTCCCCTCAGCATGGCTGGCTCAGGAATTCTGGGAGTTGAAGTCCACGAGTCATAAAAGAGCCAAGGTTGCCTACCCCGGCCCATGGTCATGTGATTAAAATTCAGATGTTTGACAACTGGATCCTATTTATGGCAGTTGCAGGGTCCCAGGGTCATGTAATCACCTTTTGTGACTTTCTAAGAAACCAAGTCAATGGGAAAGCCAGATTAACTCAACAATGGTGTTACTAATTTAACAACTGCAGGGATTCACGTAACAAATGTGGCAAGAAAACTTGTAAAATGGGGCAAAACTCCCTTTAAATATTTCTCACTTGGCAACATAAATTTTGGGCTCAATTGTGGTTGTAAGCTGAGGACTACCTGTACAGTTATTCTATTCTAATCAACATAAATATTAAGAAAATACCTCATCCCCTTAAACCTTACTTATGGAAAATCTTAATGTCAAACATTTATAATGAAAGAAAAACACAGTTTAGTATAAAGCAGCCTTGTCCAACCTGGGCATTCTTCAGTTGAAGCTTACACATCTGAAGGTGTCCCAAGTGGGGAAGAGTGGTATAAAGTTTAGCATATCTAGGCACAAGTTAAGATCTTTATGCCACTAAATGTATTTATGATATTTTGAATTTAGCATTAAATTCTAAGGGCTATAATAGTTTCATAGAAGTAATAGGTTCATTCAGTGTGCAGAGATGCTTACCATTTTTTAAAATGTTATCTTAAATGTAATTGCAGGGCATTGTAACCCAAACATCCAGTGTGTGTATATATAACACAATATATTTAGTTTGATATTCTTGCTACTACATGTCAAGTGCAAATGAAAACATGTAACCTTTGCTTTTAATATTGCAACTTTTGGGCTTTTTGAAGTGCAGTATAAAATCAAATACAAATCAAATAAAGACTGTCAGTGGTATGGGGAAAAATAGGTTCCCTTCCTTTTCTTGACATTTGATTTATGAGCTCCAGCCATAAAAGAGGACTTCACAACTTTGTATTAAGTTCCTTGTATGAAAATAACATTACTCTGTAACCAACACAAAGATATGTAAAACTGCAAATGGTTATCTTCACCCAAGCTCTAGGAAGGCAATTATTTTATATATTTATTAAAAATTATCTCTATATTGCCTTTGAGGAAAAGATCGCCCATCCCCTTCAAGCATTGGCTACAGGCAACAGGGGGGGGGAAGGAGACTGTGCATTTTTAAAAACATACTGAAAAAAATTCTAGGAATCTTCCCAAAGGGCAGTAGGTAATAATGGCCTTATGGGAAGGAAAGAAAGCAGTCTAGCTAAAAGACTTCTGAATCTAATTTATTGGAACTTGGTTTCTCAGGTAGATTTTATATAATATATATTTAATAATGTATAGTATTACAGTAATCCTAATAGATTATGTCTGTCTTTGCCTTACAGCATCTCTAGTTTCCAATACAAAGGTATGAGATAAATCCAAATATATACACTGTTTTCCAAAGCAAAAACTTTGGAAAGCTCCCAAATGCTAAACACAAAATTACAAGTGAAATAAGTTTACATCACACTATTTCCACAAAAATAAAAATGACAGAAGGCCAACAATGTCAAAAGTCAGAAAGATCACCAGAAACATATAACATTCCATGTATTGCATTAAAACTCTTAAAATCCCCAGCCAATTCCAAATATATTCTGACAAATATGGCTCATAAACTAAGAAGCAGTGTCTGCATCTCTCAAATTAATGTCCCTTCAGTAAATAAAAATCATGCCCATTTCTTATGGCAAACAAGAAAGTGGACGAGGAGATGGATTCCATTTACCCGCTGATAGGTACGTTGACATAAATTACCTGAAAGTGACCTTCAGAGACCATCCTGCTGTTACTAGAGCAATCAATTTGTTCAATGCATCATTTAAAGTTCTTGTATAAAAACCATGCAAAATCCCTAAGTAAAGTCATTTGTGGTTTTCCTACTCCTATGCTCATTCTGATCTCATAACTTAAACCAGGACACGCTTAGTTAAACAAACCAGATTCAGTCTGGCAGAAGCAGTATTTCTGATTTAGTTTCCATTCTTTTAACATTTTAGGTTTGGGCAAGATACAAAAATAAATTAGGATTACACCAGGACACCTATAAAAGGCATGCTATATTTACCCACCACCCAAACAGTAAGCTACAATCACAATCAGTAAGGTGACAATGACTTACAATCTGAAAACAAACTGGTTTATTCACTCATTCTGTTCACACATCGTGAAAATATACAATTCATAATATTTTTCAGTCAATGGGAACATCTGGAATTTTGATGGCAATACATAAGCACTCTCACAAAATTGCCATGGAGAACATAGCCAATTATAGTAGATCCATTTTCCAAAAGAAAAACTGGTGAGATTACTCTCTGTTGAATTCAGTGATCTCCTCTCCATTATTCTATCATTCTCCAATCATTCTAAGCCTTCAAAATGCTGTCTATCACCTTAACATGTCTTTGACTTTATCATTTAATTAAAATAAATAGATATATAAAATCAGGTGGTCCAGGAAGGTACTGGGTACTCAGGAGCTACACCAAAAAGCTAACAGACAACTAATTAATCCTTATTGCTTTAAAAAAATTCCCAAGATCTCTTCTAAGAGCATAACATTAAACTGAATTTATGGAGAATGAAAATCTATTATTAAATTGTGCCAAACATGACCAAGGCTATTAAATTTCATTCCACATTTTAACTTTTCTGTATTCTTCTCTAATTATTGCCTCTAAAGTAGATTCAGCAATCCCAACCAAGGAAAATGACTTCAAAGCACAAAACCATTCAAAAACAACTGGTCAGGTTAGGACAGTTTCCATCCCTACCTGCGAGAGATAACAAATACTGTAATTCACATTCATTGCTATAATCCAGGAAAGTGATACCTGCCTCACAGCCATCTTTCATAACAATAATTCCCAATGGAAGAACTGCCTTGTTAAGGGGAACAGGAAGAAGCCCTCCATTATCAGGAACAGGTGGGCAAAGCTGTGCACGGTCCTTTGGCATTTATATAGACTGACCTCAACTAAAGAAACACAGAAAGCAACAGAAAAATATTTCAGCTGATGCTCCTCCTAGAAGAGGCAGGGATGAGAAAGAGCAGGAGACAAAAGGCAGTCCAAAACTGTAGAAAAAGCAGGGATCCCAACCCTCTGGCTGCACCAGCAGGATGTCCACCACAGAATGAAGATCTGCAAAACTCATTAAGGCAAGGTGACTAGAGAAAGAACTAGAAATCAAATGCCCTGGGGACCACCCCCATCTATGCTTTTTCTTCGGTCATTTTGGTTTTGACTATAAGAAATAGACTCCAAGAAGCGGTCCTCCTTGAAAACCATGACTCAGAAGATACAATAGGATGTCTTAAACGGTGCAACTGGGATTTCATCCTTATCAGATCCTTAAGGACCCTCCCCCAGCAGGTATCAGAAATACATTCAAGAGTAGCATTCTAACTAAAGAGCCAATATGGTGAAGTGGTTAAAGCACTGGGCTAGAAACCAGAAAACTGGGAGTTCTAGTTCTACCTTAGATACAAAGCCAGCTGGGTGAGGTTGGGCCAGATACTTACTCTTAGCACCAAGACGGCAGCAAAGGCAAACCGTTTTTTAAAATACTACTAGGAAAGCTGCAGGGACTTCTTTATGTTATTGCCAGGAGTCAGGTGACTCAAAAGGGCATATACAGACAGACAAATAAACACAAAAGAAAGAAAAATAGATGTTTAAAGTGGTGTAAATAATATGCAAAGCACAGAGGCACCCTAATGCCAAAGAGTCCTACTGTGCAGTGATCTGTGAAAGTAGGACTTGGGGACTATATGGGTGCACATGTAACATCTGTCAGTAGCATCTTAAAACAGATGTGGCTTTTCCTGGGCTCAGGGCCAAAAAAAGTGTCTGTGTGCACTAAGAAACACACAGGGCTCTTGAAATTTGGATCTATGTACAGCTCTGCCAAACAGGATGAATAGCATAGAAAGGACACTGAATTCATGCAAGGAAAAGATATATACAGAGTCAGGCAGAGAAAAGAAAAGGAGAGGGACACAGAGAAAGCTAAGAAGCCAGTCACTACTGGATCCTTTTGGATCCTTTTGATCACTTTGCCAAGTTTTACACCCAAGCTGCTTTCCCACTTCATCCTTCCCTCCAGCCGTGCTCTGCAGACTTCATTTCAGGCACGGTTCTGCAGGCCTCATGTAGAAAAAGCAGCTTAGTCCATCTCCCCAAAAACCTTTTTTTTTTCCCATTTTCAAAGGACATTAGACCAAGCAGGCAATTAATCTGCAGTTTCTTGAGAAGATATACCAGCGGTGGCGAACCTATGGCACGGGTGCCAGATGCAGCACTCAGAGCCCTCTCTGTGGGCATGTGCGCCATCAGCCCAGTCCTAGGCCTTCAGCTGGGTTTTATAAAACCTTTTCACTTTAGGCCTCCGCTGCCGTGTGCAAAAAAAAAAAAAAGGTTCAATCAGTCAATTTCAACTTCTCGTGGGAAAAAAAAAGATCTTGCAAAGTTGGAACTGATTGATTGAACTTTTTAGTCCCACCCAGTCTGCCATTACCACCGCAGCCACGCCCAGCCAATGAGCCACGCCCACCCAGCACCCAACGATGCATAAGTGGGTTTTGAGTTGCAGTTTGGGCATTCGGTCTCTAAAAGGTTCGCCATCACTGAGATATACCCTTCCTTCATGTTTTCCTTACTGATGCAGAGATTTTGTCACATGCTCCCTTAATAATGGTGACTTCATAAAATAAAGCATACAAAAACTAGTGGCATTAAAATAAATCCTGGAGCCTCATCTAGCAAGGGAGTAAGCCAAATGTATTGGTTTAGACTAAGTGCCCTGTCAACTTTCCAAAAGTTGTAGCTGAAACTTTGATAACCTGGACTACTCCTGAAACATAACTTAGAAGGCAGCTGCTTCAAACCTAGTGGAGGGTGGGGAGGGAGAAGAGCCTTTTCTTAAGCTGTTATTTTAGGACCTAGGTTCCAAGCAAGGCCTTGTAGCTCAAGAGAACCCAATTCTCCTTTGATTATCAGCTACCTTGGGCTACCTTATGCCGGGATGAATAAAGAGACAAGCATGCCACTCTCTGTCCTTTCTCCTGTCCAAATTGCACCATACCCTGCCCTACCCCACTGAAAAAGTCTGGTTTTGCTTTTTTGTTAGGCCTGAATTGCACTATCGCCATAGCAGCGGAATCCTTGACTCTTGCAAATGGAAACTCCCATTTTGAAGGAAAGATTGAACTAGGCACCTTTTCAAACTAACAGGAAAGTGGGAAGCAAACAAAGGTCACCTCTATCAATCTAGAATTCATTGCCATGACATACACCTAAGCCAAGTCAAAGCTAGACATAACTTGTAATGTCACTATTTTCAGAATTAACTTAAAAGATAAGATCCTAACAAATCCAGACCTGTTTAGTTAATAGGTTTATCATACAGAACCTCTGAGCCGAACCGAAATTGGGCTTAACCACGTTTTAATATAACTTGATAACTATGCCGTATTAGTGAATTTCACATTTAAAAAGAAAAACTGAGTTCAAACAAGCAACATTATGACTTGACACAATACAGCCAGTGTTTGCAAGCCGGTGAATCGAGCCAGGTCTCCCTTAAGTCAAATTTGATGTCTCTTGTCTTCATGGACATAGCTATCTAGTTTCCTTTCCTGGCAACAATATGAAAATTGTTTGCTATTGTCTTTTGTCAGAATATTTTTTTTGAATTCCCAATCTAGCCTACAGCTCTGACATTTCCTGGTGCTCTTTCATCCAAGTTCTACGGTAAGTAGGCCTGACCCTGCTCAATTTTCAAATCAGCTAAACTCGGCTAGATACCATCACCAACTGCTGTAAGAGTAAACAGCTTGGTGAGAAATAGAAAAACAATACGGTAAATAATATCATTCTTCAAACAAGCACTACATGCAAGTCAACATAGTTTGGATTTTGATAATTTCCCAATGAAAAACTAGTGGGTGGCAATTATATTAAAATTCATTACTCTACACCCAAAGATGCCATACATTTGATCTTTAGTTAATGGTCATATCCCATAATTTAAAATCTGAAGTGGGTCATCCTAGCAATGCTGTTTTTCTGAAACTTAAGAGAAAAGGGAGAGGTGGACAAAGATCTTAAGTATAATATACAGTTTGCAAGAATGCTGCCATTTAAAGCTAAAGGACCCAGGCTGATAAAATAGAAGATCACCACTCGCACTGAATCATTCGAGTTCTCCTAGATCAGTGATGGCAAACCTTTTAGAGCAGTGGTTCTCAACCTTTTTCAGGTTGAGACCCCATGCGCGCCACCCATGCGCGCCGCGACCCCGACCCGGGCGCGCACGACGGGCCGATCCAAAAAAAACAAAACAAAAAAAATGGCGGACCGCGACGGCCCGAACCGCGCATGCGCGGCACGCGCAACAAAAAAACCCGAAAAAAATGGCGGACCGCGACGGGCCGATCCGCGCATGCGCAGCGCGCACGCGACGAAAAAAAAACAAAAAAATAAAAAAATTTAAAAAAACAAAAAAAATGGCGGACCGCGACGGGCTGATCCGCGCATGCGCAGCGCGCACACGACAAAAAAAAAACAAAACAAAACAAAAAAATAAAAAAAACAAAAACAAAATGGCAGACCGCGACGGGCTGATCCGCGCATGACAAAAAAAACAAAAAAACACAAAAAAAAACAAAAAACAAAATGGTGGACCGCAGTGTCCGGCGACCCCCACGAAACGGTCGTTCGACCCCAAATGGGGTCGCGACCCATAGGTTGAGAACCGCTGTTTTAGAGACTGAATGCCCAAAAACCACCTTGTCCCTGCCCTGTCCCGTCTTCTGCCCGCAGGGCATCCACCACCTTCACAGCCCGCCACAGCAGAGCGCCCAGGTGGCCCAGCAACATTATGGCGGCCACGCCCTCTGTCCACACCCCACAGCATCATCTTTACGCGATGGGGCGCGAGGGCGAAGTTTTGTCCCCGCTGCCCGGCTGCCATGTCCTTGGCTGCGCTGCCCTGCACAGGCTGTGCCCAGGGCGACTCTCCTTCAGGGGGGCTGCTGGTGAGGAGGAGGCCATGGGGGGGCTGGGGTGATGGCGTGCGTGCCCACAGAGAGGGCTCTGAGTGCCGCCTCTGGCACCCATGCCATAGGTTCGCCACCACTGCCCTAGATTTAGAACAAAGGTCCCCAACCCAAGTCTACGGACTGGTACTGGGCCACGGCATGCCAGTAACCGGTCTGCACAAACAAGCAAAGCCCCATCCGTGGGATGCAGGCAGCACACAAAACCACGCAATGTCTAGTCCATAGAAAAACCTTTATCCACGGAATCGGTCCCTGGTATCCAAACGGTCTGAACTAGAAAACAGAAAACTGGGATCACATTAGTTACATTTCATTTTAGCTCCCCCCATCCATCATGCATTGGAATAAAAAGATTACTGCTCACTTCTGCCATGAGCTTCTTTAAATAAATCAAGTAACATCTTCACTGAGTGCTGCAACAAAAAAACCTGTTTCTCAATTTTTTGTCAGGTGTTCAAAGCACTCAAGATGTTCAAGCACACTTTTGAATTGGAGCAGAGGAAAAGATGAGAACCAGAAATGAAGTCTGTTCCTGGGTCAAAGGTCACACATGATAGGAAAGGTCACTACTCTTCCGATTACTAGTTCTCTCTCCCAGTTAGACTATTCTCCAGCATGGGTGGATTTCAGAATCCACGACTGGGTTACCACTGTCAACCGCCCAATAGAAGACTAGGTCCGAAATTTAGCTCCGCCTCCTGGCTTCCTTCCCCAGTTTTTGCCTAGTCTTCAGCCCAAGAACAGCTCTTCGCGGTAGCTCCGTAGAGAGAAGGTTTTTTGAGCAAATTAGGATTGGTATAGTATTATCTTTTCTATCTTTTTTGTAGAACTTAATTGGAAAGACGAAATTTAGGAAGTTTTTTTAGGTTAGTAAATTTTTTTTCGACCTTCGGACCCTTTTCGGTCCGATCCTTCCGCCTACCCGTCGGAGGATCGAGGGCGACCGCCAAGGCCCTGGGCCTTGGGGGGGACAGGACGGGGAGTCGCCGAAGACACCCAGTCTCCCGAAGGAGCCCGGACGGCGGACGGGAACCTCACCGGATCGCAGGCGTCGAGGACGTCGCGGAGACCGTCGACCAGAGCGTTGCCGAATAGCGGGGATCCGCTACAACAAACCGCAAGTGGGGTTTCTTGTGTAGGCGGGGAGGAGGCCGCCAGTCCACCGGGCTCGGTGGACGGAGGCAGGAGTCGTTTCTGACCCAAGGGGGTAGACCGGGGCCGGCAGAAACAACCTCCGCGTGGCCGGCTGCGCAGAGTTCCGACCAAAAAATTGGCGCGGCGGCCATCTTGGAAAGGGGGAGGTCCCGGACACTGGCGCGAATCGCCATCTTGTAAAAGGGGCGTCGCCGCAAGGTTCAGGTTGCCTGATTGGTCTTCGCTGCTGTGGCGCGAAAAAATCATTTCACACAAAGAGGTAGGTAAGCCTCTTTGTTCCCTGCTGCCGGGTCGGGGCCTAGGGAAACAGGCGGAAAGCTCCGGCAGAGGCCTTGGGATCCAGCGGCCCAGCAACAAGAGTTGGAGGGCCGGCGGTCGGCAGGAGGGTGCTCGACGGTGTGTGTGTGCGCGCATTATAATCTATCCACAGCCTGAAGGGAGACGGCTTAGTCAACGGCCTGGGAAGACCCAGGGGCTGCGTCACACCACGGTCGAGCAAGAGTGGGGAGTCTCTCCCTCTAGCGTTGCCGACCCCTGCCAGGACCGCCATACGACCGGGGCAAAGCCCCGGTCAGAGCGAGACCATGGCAGAAGGCATCCAGGGCCAAGACTCAGCGCCTCCCCCGTCGCCCCCTCGCAGACCAGAGGATCAGGGGGGGGCAAGAAGAAGGCCAAGACGAAGCATCTAAACGAGCCTTCCAAGACTGCTGAGCGTCAGGCCACGAGGAGGCACCAGGCCTTGGAGAAGGAGTTTGCCAAGGCCCAGAGGAGCAGAGCGGGCGGAACAGAGAGGACAGAGTTGACTCTCTTGGAAACTCAAAGCGCCCTTGGTTCCTTGGAATCCAACCCCAGGGAGTGGATCCCCAGGGAAGAGACGGATGGAGAATTGTCCCCCATCTCGGTACCATCCTCACCAGCCCATTCGGAACCAAACACCAGTCAGGAGAATGAACGTAGAGGTAGGAAAAGAACAAGGTCTGGTAAGTGGTCTTCCCAACTTCATAGCATCCTACAGGAGGCTCTGAAGCACCTCCGGCCCTCGAGCAGTGAGTCGCCCCCACAGAGGGCCCACTCATCAGGGAGACAGGTTCCTCGGGGGGGAGACAAGGTCATTTTTCATGACTCTGATGTATCTGAAGCCTCTTCACAGGTGGCAGACGAAGAGCCGGAGGAGTGGGGAGAAGAGGGAGCTCCTATGTCAGAGAATGAGGAGCAGCAAACCACTCAGGTTCCAAGTCTATTTGACTACTCACTATTTACATCTCTCTTAATGAAAATATGCTCGGCACTCGAGTTGCCAGCTAAGGCGAAGGAGACCAGACCACCGTCCTCGGAGGATGAGGATGCCAAGCATCCACTGATGACCACACCATCATACAGGTCCCCTGCACAAAGGTTTTCAGGTCAGGGGTAAGGTCCCAGTGGACAAATTTGGGCACTATCCCTTCACCAAATGCCATTGAGAAGAGGATTTTTAACGTGTGCAGTCCCCTGGCATCGCTCATAGAGGTGCCGCAGGTGGACGACCCACTAATCTCTCTCTTTTCTTCCTCAGCCATCCCAGGTGACATGTCAGAGGCAATGAAAGCAGAGGAGAAGAAAGTAGAACTCTCTCTCCGCAGAGTGCACCACTCAGCGGCCTGGGCCATTAGGGCCTCGACCACGGCATCGGTGTTCTCCAGAGCAGCAATTAAGTGGCTGCGGGAACTCCAGGCAAGTGTGCCAGCAGAACAGGTGCGCGTACACCAGACGCTGACTAAGCTGCGCAGGACAGCGGAGTTCACAGCGGACGCCACGATGTTTGCTTCACGATACGCGGCCAGGTCCATCGCAGGTACAGTAGCAGTGAGGAGACTCACATGGTTAAGGAATTGGAAGACAGACCTGAAGTCAAAATGGCGCCTGGCCACAGCTAAGTATTCAGGATCAAAGCTGTTTGGAGCGATCCTGGATCCTTACGTGGTTGAGGACAAGAACAAAAGAAAGGTCTTAGCACACCCTTCAAAAAAGACGGACAGAGCAGGTCAGGACTTCCGTAGACAAGCTCCCCGCCAGAACGGGAGCGGGGAATGGAGACAGCCCTTTCAGGGGGGACGGTCCTGGGAAAGCCCCAGAACTCCGCGTAACACCCCATACAGACAGGAGCGCGGACAGGACCGTCCAGCCTCTGGCAGGGGCCAAGCCTCCAAACGCCCCTTTAAAGGGGGTGGAGGTCGGCCCTTCAGACGCTTCAAGTGACGCCTGGGGCAGTCCCGTCGGGGGTCGTCTGGCACTGTTCAGCGAGGCATGGCAGACGACCACAACGGACGCCTGGGTCAGGGAGACAGTGGCCCAGGGTCTGACGATAGAATTCTACTCCACCCCCCCGGACCACTTCATAAGATGCCCGTTGTCAAACAACAAGGCCAAGGCGGACCTGGTAGACCAGGCCATAAGACACCTGGAGGAAATAAGGGCGTTAGAGCCGGTTCCTCCAGGCCAGGAGGGTCGGGGGTTTTACTCCATCCTGTTTCTGGTACCAAAGTCGTCAGGGGATTGGAGGGCCATCTTGGACCTCAAACGCCTCAACCAGTACGTAGTGTACAGGAAGTTCAAAATGCAGTCCCTCAAGTCCATCTTGGCCAGCGTCCGGAAAAGGGACCTGATGTCATCCATAGACCTCACAGAGGCCTACCTGCACATCCCGATAAGGTTGGAACACAGACGGTTCCTGAGATTCTGTTACAGGGAACGACACTACCAGTACAGGGCCCTACCATTCGGCCTGTCCTCGGCACCCAGAGTGTTCACAAAGATCCTGGCAGCACTGGGAGCGCACCTACGCATGACACCGGTAAGAGTCCAATGCTACTTGGACGACATCCTAATCTTGTCACGGTCACGCAGGGCGGCATTGGCAGATGTGCAGACTACCATAGACATCCTCCAGAGCCATGGGTTCTCAGTAAATCACAAGAAAAGCCAGCTCACGCCAGTAAGGAGAATTCAGCACCTAGGGGCCATCATAGACTCGGAACAGGGCATGGTATATCTATCACAGGAGCGTCGGGAGAGCCTACAGAAGTTAGCGGCTCTAATAACACGGAGAAGGACGGTCTCCATAGTACAGTTATCCCAGCTCCTGGGGAAGATGATATCATGCCTGGGGATAGTTCCGTGGGCAAGACTTCACTCCAGAGGTCTCCAGTGGTTCTTACTCCCCTTCCAAAGGCGGAACCAGAGCGCATCGCCCACGAGGGTCAGGGTCCCTTCCCAGGTGTTAGTTTCACTCCGATGGTGGAGATCGGGAGCTCTGCGCAGGGGCACCCCACTCAGGGAACCAGAAAGGGTCACAGTCACGACAGACGCAAGCCTGTTCGGGTGGGGGGCCCACTCCATGGACAGGATAGCCCAGGGGAGGTGGAGCCCAGGGGACCTACGACACAGAATCAACTGGCTAGAACTGAGGGCCATCCATCTGGCTCTGTTACACTTCTCACCTCACCTAACAGGGAGGCACGTGCTAGTCCTAACGGACAATGTAACAGCAAAGGCCCACGTAAACAAGCAGGGCGGGACCAGGTCGACGACCCTCATGAAGGAGGCCCGAGCCCTGGGCCTGTGGGCAGAACAGCACCTGGCCTCAATCAGGGCAGAACACATCTCAGGGGAGGCCAACCAGCAGGCGGACTCCCTCAGCAGAGCCACGATAGACCACGCGGAATGGCGGCTGGCCCTGGAGCTGTTCGAGGCAATCTCGGACAGGTTCGGCCGGCCCTGCCTGGACCTCTTCGCGTCTCCAGCAAACACTCAGACCCATCGCTTCTTTTCCAGGTTCCAGATCCAAGAAGCGGAGGGGACGGACGCGCTCAGGTGCAGATGGCCCCAGGGACTTCTGTACGCCTTCCCTCCTCCGCCACTAATTCAGGCGACAATACGCAAGCTGATTCTGGAACAGGCGGAGGTGATCCTAATTGCTCCATACTGGCCGAGACGCCCATGGTTCGCAGACCTGGTAGACCTATCATGCTCGTCAGTATGGAGACTCCCTCCGAGCCAGGTAGCCCTGAGTCAGGGGAAGCTCCAGCACCCGGACCCACAATGGCTCCAGCTAGCCGCCTGGCGCTTGAGCGGGAAGGCCTGAGTAGGCAGGCCTTCTCGGAGGAGGTCATCTCGGTCATCCAGGATGCTCGGAGACCCTCCACCAATAGGATATATGATGCCACCTGGAGGAATTTCTCCCTCTGGTGCATGAGACGGGGGCTAAACCCTCTGTCAGTTACCATTCCCGACATCCTTCAGTACCTGTGGGACGGCATGAGCAGAGGTCTAGCGACCAACACCATCCGCAGACAGGTAGCAGCCTTACAAACGGTCCTGGTATGTGAGGACCGGGGAGTCTTTTCGCAGCATCCAGCGGTGAGCGCTTTTCTAAAGGGAGCCGCTTCAAGACGGCCTCCGGCAGTTCACCGTTTTCCTTCCTGGGATTTGCATAGGGTACTCCAGGCACTAACCGAAGCCCCCTTCGAACCACTGGGGACTAGTTCCCTCCGTTTCCTGACAATGAAGGTGGCCTTTCTAGTAGCAATCACCTCGGCTAGACAGATATCGGAGTTGGGGGCTCTCTCGGTCCGCCCAGACTTGCTCACTTCGCGGAAGGTAGGGTGATTCTGCGGCTGGATCCGACCTTCATACCTAAGGTCAACACATGGTTTCACAGGGCACAGGAACTGGTGCTCCCAGATTTTTGCCCAAATCCCACGCACCGTCGGGAGAGACAGTGGCACACAATGGACATGCGCAGGGCTCTGCGACACTATGTCGACAGAACAGCAGCATTTAGGAGATCTGAGGCTTTATTCGTGTCCTATCATCCTTCATCCATGGGTCTGAAGATATCTTCCTCGACCATTGGGAGGTGGATCAGGGCATGCATAGCCAAGGCCTATGAATCATTGGACATGCAGGTTCCAACCAGCATCACGGCTCACTCCACAAGGAGCGCAGCCACATCAGCAGCCTGGCGTACTCAGGCGCCGCTGGAGGAAATTTGCAGAGCGGCCGCTTGGGCCTCTCCGTCCTCCTTTGTAAAAAATTACAAGATAGATCAATTTGCAGCAGCTGAGGGTTCATTCGGTAGGAGGGCCCTACAGCAGATAGTTGAGTCCTAGTAAGAGCTAGCCTAGACTCCCACCCAAAAGGGACTGAGGAGCTTGGGTATGTCCCAGTCGTGGATTCTGAAATCCACCCATGCTGGAGAAGAAGCGTTGGCTTACCTGAACGTCTTTTCTCAGCATGGGGGGGATGAAGAATCCACACCCTCCTCTAAACAGTCTAGGCAGGATCTCTCTTACAGGACACTGGAGAGGAGCTACACGGTCCGACCTGATAAGGAGCTTCGCCTGTCAAAAACTGTGGAAGGAAGCCAGGAGGCGGAGCTAAATTTCGGACCTAGTCTTCTATTGGGCGGTTGACAGTGGTAACCCAGTCGTGGATTCTTCATCCCCCCATGCTGAGAAAAGACGTTCAGGTAAGCCAACGCTTCTTTGTAGCATGATGCCACCAAATGCTACTGGGCCTGTATTAATTATTTTAAAATTATTTTTAAAAGGAGATAAGAAGTAAGGTGGTTTTACCACACTATTTTGATTGCTTTAGAGATGTAGCTACACACATTAATCAAAGTTCACAATTTTCAGTTGGAGTACAAAATACAGAGCTAATTCCGTAAAATGGCTAATAGTTTGGGCTGTAACTATTAGAACCAACACTTACACTACTATGGCCAAACCAAAATTCCAGAATCAACATAGCAGCACCAAAATGTACACAAAGAGAGCTCCGCCTACAATGATTAGAAGGGGCGTTGTCTTACCTGAACGCCTTTTCTCAGCATGGTGGTGTAGAATCCACTGGAATGGGTTATTTCAGCCCTCCTGCTCAGAGAGACTAGGAAAAAAGCTTTAGCCACGCCTTCCCCTGGGCGTGTTTCCCAGTTTTTTACGAGGCGAGGTAGCTAAGCTCTGACACCGTGGCTCCAAAAAGGTAAGGTAGTAACAGAAGAGGGGTGCCCTCCACGCAAGCCTAGCCCGTTGTTCAAGGGAGGGTGTGGATTCTACACCATCATGCTGAGAAAAGGCGTTCAGGTAAGACAACTCCCCTTCTCCAGCATGGTGGATGTAGAATCCACTGGAATGGGACATACCAAAGCCCCCCCCCATGTCCCCTAGGGTGGGAAGGTCTAGGCTGGCGTCTCCCTGGAGGCAACCACCTGTTGAAGGACCCGTCTGCAGAACGCGGCATCCGCCGCGGCAAACCTGTCAATCTTGTAATGGGTAATGAATGAGGACGGAGACAACCAGGACGCCGCCCTACAAATTTCCTCTACGGAGGCCTGGGTGGCCCAGACCACGGAAGTTGCTGCACTACGTGTGGAGTGAGCCGTGATACGTGATGGGACGGGCAGCGACTGCGAGACGTACGCCCTAGCTATGCAGGCCCTGATCCACCTGCCAATGGTGGCGGAAGATACCTTGCGGCCCATGCCAGATGGCTGGAAGGAGACAAACAAGGCCTCGGACCTGCGGAAGGGGCCTGTACGCTTTATGTAAATGCGCAGAGCCCTGCGCATGTCCAGTTTATGCCACTGGCGTTCTAGTCTATGGGTCGGAGTAGGACAGAAGCTGGGTAGTACGAGGTCCAATGACCTGTGAAAGCTGGGTAGTACGAGGTCCAATGACCTGTGAAAGCTTGGGGATGAATGAGGGGTCTAGTCTGAGGACCACTCTGTCTTGGTGGAAGATACACAGGTCCTCCCGAACTGTCAGAGTGGCCAGCTCCGAAATCCTTCTGCCTGAGGTAATGGCTATTAGGAAAGCCACCTTCAAGGATAGGAAGTGTAGAGAACATGATTGCAGGGGCTCGAAGGGAGCCTCCGTTAGGGCCTGTAATACTGTGGGTAGGTCCCAGGATGGGTATCTATGCACCGGGGGTGGGCCGGAGTTTGCCGCCCCCTTGAGAAAGGCGGAGATCGCTGGGTGGTGAGAGAGGGGACCCCAATTGTCACAGGTGAGGACCGTGGATAATGCCGCCACCTGTCTGCGGATGGTGTTGGTGGACAATCCCTTGGACATGCCGTCTAGCAGGTAGTCTAAGATGTTTGGGACGACTACTGATAGGGGATCCAACCCCCGTGGGGAGCACCACTGGCAGAAGTTTTGCCAGGTTGCATCGTAGATCCTGTTTGTTCAGGGGCGTCTAGAGGCTTGAATCATAGAGATCGCCTCTGGGGAGTAGGCTTGCTTAGTTAGGCACTCCCGCTCAAGTGCCAGGCGGCTAACTGCAGCCACTGAGGGTCTGGATGGCGGAGCTCCCCTTGAGAGAGGGCCACTTGGTTCGGCGGGAGTCTCCACGGAGGAGACAGGGACAGATCCACTAGGTCTGCAAACCACGGGCGCCGTGGCCAATATGGCGCAACCAAGATTACTTCCGCTCGCTCCAGTAACAGCTTGCGGATGGTGGCCTGGATCAGGGGGAGGGGAGGGAAGGCGTACAGCAGCCCTTCGGGCCGCTTGGATCGCAGAGCGTCCGTCCCCTCGGCCCCTCTGGTCGGGAACCTGGTGAAGAACCTGGGGAGCTGGGCGTTGGCCGGGGAGGCAAAGAGATCCAGGCATGGCCTGCCGAGCCTGGTCGCTATCATGTCGAATACTCTGGTGTCCAGTCGCCACTCTGCGTGGTCCACGGTTACCCTGCTCAGCGAGTCTGCCTGCCGGTTTGCCTCCCCCGAAATGTGCTCCGCCCTTATTGACCTTAGGTGAGTCTCTGCCCACAGCCCCAGCTCCTTGGCCTCCTGGAGGAGGGCCCAGGAATGTGTGCCCCCTTGCTTGTTGACGTGGGCCTTGGCCGCCACGTTGTCCGTCAGGACTAGGACATGTTTGCCCGATACTAGGGGAGAGAAGTGGAGGAGGGCCAGATGGATGGCCCTTAGCTCTAGCCAGTTTATGTTTTGTTCCAGGTCAGCCCTGGACCAACGCCCCTGGGCCAGCTGGGTTTGGAGGTGAGCGCCCCAGCCGAACAGACTGGCGTCTGTGGTCAGGACTACCCTGGAGGGTTCTTTGAATACGGTCCCCTTGGACATGGCTGCGGAAACCCACCACTGGAGGGACGTGAGGACGTGGGGTGGAACCTGAACCTTCTGGGGAGAAGCGCTAAGATTCTGTTTCTGAAAGGGGAGGAGGAACCACTGGAGGGTCCTCAAGTGGAGCCTCGTCCACGGGACTATCCCCATGCAGGATACCATCTTTCCCAGGAGTTGGGACAACTGCACCAGGGGGACCCTTCTCGTGCCCCGGATCTGGGATATCAGTTTCCGGATGCTCAGCTGTCGCTCCTGGGATAGGTAGACCCTGCACCGTTCTGAGTCTATCAGGGCCCCCAGATGGAGGAGTCGCTTTGAGGGGGAAGTGTGGCTTTTCCTGAAGTTCACTGAGAACCCGTGGGACTGGAGTACCTGGATGGTGGTCATCAGGTCTGCTTGCGCCGACCGAAGGGACCTGGACTGGATGAGGATGTCGTCCAGGTAGCACTGCACGCACCGGCATCATCCGGAGATGGGCGGCCAAGACCGCTAGTACCTTCGTGAAGACCCTTGGGGCCGAAGAGAGCCCGAACGGGAGGCCCTGGTACTGGTAATGCCGGCGCGCGTAGCAGAAGCGCAGGAACCTGCGGTGGTCCTGGGAGATTGGAATGTGAAGATAGGCCTCTCTGAGGTCTATGGAGGAGAGGAGATCCCCCTTCCTGATGCCGGCCAGTATGGACCTTAGGGTCTGCATTTTGAACCGTCAGTACACTAGGAACCGGTTCAGGCCCTTTAGGTCCAGAATCGCCCTCCACCCTCCTGATGCCTTGGGGACCACGAACAGGATGGAGTAGAAACCTGTCCCAGTCTGGTCTCCCGGTACGGGCTCTATGGCCCTGATGTCCAGGAGGTGTTTGATGGCGGAGGATACCAACTGTGCCTTGGAGGGGTTTCGCGACACCGGGCAGTGGAGGAAGCGATCGTGTGGGATCGCCTCGAATTCGAGTGCTAGGCCTCGCCTGACTGTGTCCCTGACCCAGGAGTCAGTGGTGGTCTGCTCCCAGACCTGATAAAAGCGCTCTAGGCGCCCCCCTTTTGGGATCTCCCCGAGGGAGTCACTTGGGTCGCCGGAAAGGGCGGCCCCCGAACCCCCTGAAGGGGCGTTTAGTCTGAGTCTGGCCCCTGGGTCCTGTGTTTTGGCAGTCCTGCTGACGGTCCTGCCTCTGGGGGAAGGAACGTGAACCTCTGGGCCCATCCCAGGACTGCCCTGTTCGAAAGGGCTGCCGCCACTCCCAAGGGCCCGAGGGACGTGAGGACTGCCTGCGGGAGTCCGGCTGCTGCCGTCTGTTAGACTTCCTGGAGGGGTGGGCAATGACTTTACGTTTGTCCCTACCCTCGACCACATGTGGGTCAAGGATGGAGCCAAACAGGTCCTTGCCTGTGTACTTGGCTGAGGAGAGGCGGCACTTTGCCTTTAAGTCCGCCCTCCAGTGTTTCAACCACAGGAGCCTGCGGGAGGCCACTGTGGCACCTATTGAGCGGGCCGAACACTTGGCCGAGTGGAGGGAGGCATCGGCCATATACTGGGAGGCCCCTACCAGCTTGATGAGTGTCTGGTGCACTCTGACCTGCTCCGGAGGGATCGTGGCCTGAAGTTCCCGGAGCCACATGATGGACGCCCTGGCGAAGAAGGAGGCTCCTGTGGCTGCCTTGATGGCCTGACCGGAGGTCAGGTGCGCTTTTCTGCAATTGGCCTCGAACTTCTTGTCCTCCGCTGTGAGGAACTCTGTCATGTCTCCTGAGGCGGCAGAATTTGAAAACAAGGAAGTTAGAGGGGAATCCACTGAAGGGACGTCTAGCAGGGAAGCGAAAGATGGGGCCACATTATAGAGCTTCTTTTCCAGGGTGCTTTCCCTGGGGATGGTGGAAAGGGAGGCCCACTGGGCCTCCACCGCATCCCGGAACACGAAGGGGCAGGGGATCTGCTTGTGTTCCACCACCTTCACCTTGAACAACGGATTGGACTCCTTGTCTGCTGAGGTGGAGGGTTTCTCCTCCTGCACGGAGGTTAAACTGGTAGTGGCGCATGCCTTTGACAATAAGGATGTGAAGATGGAGTGATCAAGGAGGCAGGATGCAGAGGCCTGATCGGGCTCTGCCTCCTCCTTGTCTGACATGGGGGTATCCGCTATGTCCGAGTCCTCGGACTCCCCCTCTCCCACCTGGGATGAGGCTTCCGAGATAACAGATTCCGGAGCTGAGGTATAGTCTTGCTGAGGGGGAGGACCGGCGGGGGAGGGTGGGACCTGAGGAGGAACCTGTGGCATCCTCGGTGGGGCCATGAATTGCGCGAAGGCGTGCTGCATGAAGGCCTGGAATTGGGCCTGGGACCATGCGGGCCCCTGGCCCCCAAGGGTAGTCCCTACCAACGCTGGGGCAATAGCCACTTGGGGACCCTGCTGGGGAGGAGGGGAGGAGAGGGACCTGCCTGATCGGTTTCCCCCAGAGGAGTGGCAATCCAGGTGGCATTCAGCACAGGTGCCTGGGTTGGCTCTGAGATATTGATATCCAGTGGGGCAGGGGGAACCGGATCGGCCCCACTGGATAGGAGCCGCTGTGCCTTGGAGAATTCCCTCTCCAGTGCCTGGTGCCTCCTCGAGGCCTCTCGCTCGGCTGCCCTAGAGGTCTTTTTGGAAGTAAGGTGCTTCGTCTTAGCTTTTTTCTTACCCCCTGTATCCAATTCTGTGGGTCTGCGCTTTGATTGCGTGGGGGGGGCACCTGAGACCAAGGGAGCCATTGGCGAGGCACTGTCTGCCATTGTTACTAACCAAGCCTGCAAGAGGGTGGCTAGTGGAAAAGAATTTGAAATTGTGGTCGTAGGATGGTAGTCAGGTCAGAGCGCAGTCGCCCCTCACAGTGACTACAGACTATAGGGCAGAGCAGTCAGGCAGGCTATAAACCTGTCCGGTAGGCCTAGTGGCTAAAGGCCACGGCTAGGAATAGCAGGCGGCCTGTTAAAACCTTCACTCCTGCCGGGGCCTAGGGAACCAGGGCCCACGGGGTACTGCCTCCTCTCCCAGCTCTAGAAGGGACGATGAATTGCAGTCAGGCAATAGTCAACCACGCTGGTGGATAGGGCCCTTAGGTCCGGGAGCCTCCTTGTGGCCTATGCTGCCCCGAAGGGAGGCCTAGGGTCCGGCAGGACCGGCCAGGAGACGCGGCCTGCTCGGAGGACGGCCGTCGATGAGCCTCCGGGCGCTGGAAGCGCGTTGGGAGGCTATCCCTGCTCGGGCCTGGCACCCCAGGCCAAGGCAGGTATAGTGACCGGTGAGGCCTAGTAGGCCCTAATCCAAGATGGCGGCCTTCGGGATTTATGCAGAAGGCGGCCTCTGTAAATCATGCGGCCAAAATGGCGGCCGCGTTTTGGCCGTTTGCGAGGGAAAATCCCTCAGCCGAAGAAACAGCTCTAAAATGCCGTACGGGGTGAGTCTGTGCTCCCCGCTACCCCCCCTCCGATCGGGCACTTGCGGTTTGTCCGGAGCGTTTCCAGCGACGACGGAGCCCCGTGCCTGGATCCGATGTCCTCCGGCTTCGATTGCTGCCGCTTCCCCTGTCGGAGCGTCTGGGAGCGCAGGCAAGGCTGCCTGCAAATCCTGGAGCGGATCCGAGCTCCAAGGGGGGAATGGAGTCTCTTTGAATCGAAGTACCCAGCTCTGGAAGGGACGAAGTCCCTGCCCCAGAGTCTGGTCTAAAGGACAACCAGTTGCCCCTTTGAAAGTAATTTGGAAGCAATTTGGAAAAAATTCAATTAGAAACTGATTTAAATTAAGTTGGAATCAATTCCAACGGAGCCAGGAAAAAGGTGTCTGCTCTGAGCGGAGACTAGGAAAAAACTGGGAGACACGCCCAGGGAAAGGCGTGGCTAAAGCTTTTTTCCTAGTCTCTCTGAGCAGGAGGGTTGAAATAACCCATTCCAGTGGATTCTACATCCACCATGCTGGAGAACACACAACTCCTAACACTGAAACAGACACTGCAAGATGCTGTGTTGAGCAGGGTGCATTTTAAATAGAACATGTGACTTAATTATAATTGGCCAACACAACATGCTAATCCAGAATCAAATGAACAATACATACATACATGCATATATACATTATATAAGATGGTATGTAACATTTTTTCAAAGCAACGCACCCTCCTCCAGTCTTCTCCCAGCACAACACCTCTTGACAAGTACATGGAGCTGAAAGACATCACTAGCCCAAAGCCAATAAGTCTTGTTTTGGTAGCTGGAGCCTAATTCTCTTTGGCCCTTACGGCTCAGTGAAAACTGTAGACCCAGGATGTGGCTTGGCTTCAGTGGCTACTTTTAGCACAGCATGGACCTATCCAATATCTAGCAGGGTATTTGCTAACAAATGGAATAGGGAAGTAGAAAAGGGAAGAGAGCCACAACTTGCAGTCTTTATTTATTTATTTGTATCTTGCCTTAATTTTTATAAATAACTCAAGGCAGCAAACAAACCTAATGTTCTCTCTTATTTTCCCCACAGTAACAACCCTGTGAGGTGGGTTAGACTGAAACAGAGTGTCTGGCCAAAGTCACCTAGCTGGCTTTCATGGCTAAGATGGGACTTGAACTCACAATCTCCAGCTTTCTAGCCCAGTGCCTTAACCACTAGGCCAAATTGGGTCTCCATCAACAAGTCTTTGGCATCTCCATCAAAAAGCCAATATTGTGTGATGATTCCAACCATCAGCCTGAAATCCTGAGATGAGTAATAATTTCTGTAGCCCATTTTAGCGTAGTTTAGGGTTGCACTACTTCAGCTGCCTTGATGCATGCTCTTTTGGGCAGCAAATATGAAAGGCCATATTCTAAAAAGTAGATACAAGCACTTTTTACTTTTTTATTTTCATATTCTTATTAACCAAATATTAACGGCAAGAAAATACACAAGCAAGTCCATGATGTTACCAAGGGATCCAGTTCACCCCAAGAGAAACACCCACATAGCTCCCCCTGCTAAAGAAAAATAATGCTTTTCTTTTAGAAGGGACAAGAATCTTTTATGCTTTCAGCAAATGTTCAGCAAGATGCAGGCAGTACTTGGGAAAACAAAAATATAAAAGAACTTTATATTATGAGTTTAAATTGACAAGCAACTCAGATGCCATGCTTGTTGCTCTCCTGCGCTCAATGAACAAGTGTAGTGCGAGAGATCCTCAAACTGAAACCACCATGAAGTTTCAGATTATTCACTGACCCCCAAATATTTTTATATGAAAATCCTTTACTAAATATGAGTTTAACTAGTACTACAAATAATAACAACAACAACAACAAACCTTGGGGTTTGATACCGATCACTTTGGAGAAACCTCATGTAGTATGATATATTGCACTCTTCTTAGTTCTGTGGGATGGTCCAATTCAAAATATTAGCACTATGACAAATTGTATTATTATTAATTGTATTAATAAATAAATTAAATAAATAAAATAAATTATGGTTTTATTATGTCTTGTGTTGCTGCTGTGGGGTGCTTACCAGAATCCTGATGACTGAAGCAGTATAAAAGAAAGTATAATAAATAAGTTTCCCCATAACCAAGGTATGTCTGAAGCTCAATCTTGTTCAAATTGATGTCATGCCACTGCAATCCCAATTTGGCTAGAGAAAATGACGATACCTCTGATGGGCACCAGGGTGGGGAACAGTGCTGTAGTTTTCCTTTGTTAAAATAAAAGCAGTGTCAGCACAAAGAATCAAGAACCATACATTAAGTTGCAGTTTAGAAGATGTATTGCTTAAACCTATACACAAGAATCTAGTCAACCAAAGTTCAATATTAAATTGGCGCCAGATAAGTGTTAACAGAATTCAAGAGGGATTGGTTTTAGACCATTTGTGGGAACATAACAACTCTAGGCTGATGACTTGTTTAACTTTAACCCTCAGCTCTGCCTGCTCTTCTCCTATAGGCAGTAACTTGGCATTACAAGTAGTCTTCGACTTTATCTTTCAAAGCTACTCAGATCTCCCTGGGGGGTACTTATGACCAAGATTAAAAGTTCTGATGACCACCAACCCCGCAGTCATGTGACCAAATATTGGCCACTTGTCATTCAGCCCCCGTTTACAGTCATTTGCAATGTCCCATAGTTAAATGACAGCATTTAATGACAGTTTTGCCCCAAACCAGCATTTATTTCGCTTTTCAGCAAAACTGGCCAGTAGCAAACCACTATTTTGCTTAACGAACCTGTTCGTTTAACAGCTGCTGCAAAACCCAAGTAGATCAAGTGGGTGACCTGATTTACAACCAACACAACTTATGACTTTGACTATTCTTGCTGCCTTAAATTGCCTTCAAAATTTAATCACTGATATTCTTAACAATACTATTTTGACTCACAGATTAATTTCTCCACACTTTCTACCACAGCCAGGTCACATAAATTAAATCCTTGTTTTTCATCAAAAACAACAAATTTGCATTAAAATAATTCTGAGAAAAACACCCATTCTTTTTTGATACATTTCACACAACTGATGTATCAATCACAAAAATGTATCAATTCTCCCTTATATGTGGGGAAAAATGAAAAGTATTTCCTTCTAATATGACTTCTGCTTTACATTTGCAGCAATCCTGATAATAAAAATGACCCACTACCCAAAGACAT
Source organism: Bothrops alternatus (assembly GCA_034064705.1). Taxonomy (NCBI): domain Eukaryota; kingdom Metazoa; phylum Chordata; class Lepidosauria; order Squamata; family Viperidae; genus Bothrops; species Bothrops alternatus. Next base: position 4,366,833 of record JARGCV010000200.1, on the reverse strand, counting down.
CTATATACTACTCAAACTTTGTCTGTGTGCAACCTTTAACTAGGTGAAACAGTGTTTTGCAGGATAACAATTTTTGAACCAAGGTATTTCCACAAATGGGTTAACTTGCAGAATACATTCAAAATCTGGAAGCAATGACTCCCACAGAATTGAAATCTGGCAAATGTTACAAAACATTTAATATCATTAAAATTATCATAAAACAGTTTATGACTGATAGAAAGTCATAACACATTTCCTGTGGTCAACTCCTGGTGTTTGTTTGTACTGTACAGCTCAACATGGGCTATTTTCAAGGCAGATTCATTTATGAATATCTCTCTGAATTTTTAAGAACTTTTCCAGTGAAGGCAGTATATTAAAAGCTCTGTCATGCTGAAAGCATTGAGGAATCTGGTAAGGAAATATCTCTGAAACGATGACCCAACGGATCATGGATTGTCTAGTTTTTGTTGGAGATTGACTGAGCTGAATTAGTCTGGAATCCCTAGATGGGCAAAATAGGGCTATGTCTGACACTCCCTTGAATGTTGTTGAACCTTATCTAGTCTTACCCAGGTGCAAATGGTCAGTCTGAAAAGTCTCCTGTGTATAGGCTTGAACAATAAAACAGTTAACTAAACTCTTTATATGTAGATCTGGTTGTTCACACCTGACATTTTTAACTAAAGCTTTTAAGTGAATTATATGAACCAGACAGTTGGTTAAACATTACAATTCACTAATAGCAAATGTGATTGTTTTTCTATACTGGCACTTTCTAACCAAAACGTAAAACTTTTTCACTTGTATGAGTCTCAGTTAATAAAAATAATTAGATCTCTCTGTCACGTTACAATTGCAAATCAAATCTACAAAAATAATTTCTGTGTCACAGAATTGTGATTATAGTAGATCATAATATTGCCTATTTTAGATATTTAAAACAGCATTCATTACCAGACTACAGCAATTATGGAACTACAGCAATTTATGCTGTTCTTTAAAAAAATCATTTTTGAGTTGATCTGAATTTTTGGATAGTTTTCTATGAATGCTTTACATAAGTCTTATAGCTATACTATATAAAGGGAGCCTGAGTGAACAAATAATACCGAAGTATGGAATTTGTTTTATAAACAAAGTCATCCAATGTACAACTTGCCTGTGTGAAAAAGTAATTAGCCTACCTGTTAAATTCAGCGGCTGGTTCATTTCTTTTAGCAGCAATAATTGGTGATTAGCCTTTCATATCACTACATAGTTCCATTTCCTCCAAGACAAAGGGTTTCCACTCACTAACATTTGAGGATTTTCTCGTATGAACTACTGTATTCATTTCAGATCTGTTACTCCATACTTTTCTATGGGGTTGACTTTTGTCATCTACTATCTATAAGAAGACTTCCTTATATGCTTGCAATTGTCTTGCTCCATAAGGTGGGGTAGGCCATAGAGGACCTAGTGATGGAACAAGCCCCCCAGGCCTTCCCGACCCACTAAGATACCTCATGCTTCCCCCTCCCTTCCTGCCGCGCTGGACTCAACTTGAAAAGAACCATCTCCTCTCTGCCGCGGTTCCTGCTGCCACCCGGATCTGAGGCCAGGGGATGCTTCCGCGGCCTGGAGAAAGTGTCTGGTGCCCAGATCGGGCTGCTGGAGGACCATGGAAGCGTCCCCTGGCCTCAGATTCAAGCGGCAATGGCCTGGAGAAGGCATCCGGCGCCTGGATCGGGCCGCAGAAATGTCCTCCAGCTTCAGATCCAGGCGGCAGCAGCTGGGAAAAGGCCTCTGGAGCTCGGATCGGGCTGAAGAACCGTCCCCCAGCTTCGGTTCCATTCTCTGTTGCAGAGAACAGAGGCATAAAGTACCATAAAATCATGCGAGAACAGTAGCGTGAGATCTCGCCCCACTGATCTCGCTTGATCTTGCGTTACTTTAGGCCTCCATTCTCTGCAAATGCACCGAAGGCCTGGAGCAGCCAAGAAAGCGAAGGACCTTGATCTTCACAAGGTGAGTATTGAAGGCCTAGTGCTTAGGGAGACCTGGGGGGCGGGGGGGAAGGAATAGCCAGGGTGAAAGTTGCAGTGCCACTGCGGTCACTCATAAGGGTGAAGGGGCGTTGTCTTACCTAAACGCCTTTTCTCAGCACGGAGATGGAGAATCCACCAATGGGTTAGCTCTGTCTTGCTGCCCATTCAGACCAGGTCAGTCAAACTTGCTACGCCTGCCCTGGGCTAGGACACACCCAGTCTTGACAAGGGCGAAAGCAGCTGACGACAGTCCAAAGTGTTGGCTCCCAGACCCCTAACACTGACTTGACGGCCTTACAGGGAGGGGGTGGATTCTCCATTTCTGTGCTGAGAAAAGGCGTTCAGATAAGACAATGCCCCTTCTCCAGCACAGGAGATGGAAAATCCACCAATGGGATATACCAAAGCCTCACTGTCCCAATGGGGGGGGGGACAGAAAAAGCCGGAGTCACATCTCCAGAAACCACCTGCTGAAGGACCCTCCTTCCAAAGGAGGCGTCCGCAGATGCAAACCGGTCTATCTTATAGTGTCTCACAAATGGGGAAGGCAAAGACCATGTCGCAGCCCTGCAAACCTCCTTGATGGAAGCCTGTGTGGCCCATGGCGCAGAGGTCGCAGCGCTGCGAGTAGAATGTGTCATGACATGATGTGGAGCTGGCAGGGAGTGCAACTGGTACGCTTCTGTAATGCAAGTCCTGATCCACCTGTAATGCAAGTCCTGACACCTTCTGCCCCATGGAGGCCTGGTGAAAGGAGACAAAGAGGGCTTCAGACTTGTGAAAGGACACTGTTCTCTTGATATAGAGTTGCAAGCATGCCACTGCCATTCCAAGTCATGAGACAGATTAGGGCAAAAATCTGGCAAGACAATCTCCTGTGCTCGATGAAAAGAGGTGTTGACCTTCGGGATGAAGGTAGGATCCAAACGAAGGACCACCCGGTCTTGGTGGAAGGCACAGAGATCCACCCTGACCAACAGTACCACGAGCTCAGAGATGCGCCTGGCCGAAGTGATGGCGACCAGAAAGGCCACCTTGAGGGACAAGGACCTCAGGGCACAAGTTCAGGTAGGTTCGAACGGCGGTTTCGTGAGGGCCTGTAGGACCTGTGGCAATTCCCAGGAAGGATACCTATGTACTACGGGGGATTTTGTGTTGGTAGTGCCCTTGAGAAAGGAGCGTATCCTGGGATGCTGGGCCAAAGGAACCGAATTGGCACAGGTAAGTAGAGTGGACAGGGCCACAAACTACCTGCGGATGGTGTTAGGCGCCAACCCCTTATCGACATCTTCGAGTTAAGTATTCCAGGATGCTCGGAATTGTCAAGTCCGAGATAGCTAAATTCCGCCCCTCGCATCATTTGCAAAAGTCCCCCCACGTGGATTCATAGATCCGGTTTGTTGCCGGCCGTCAGGAGGCCTGAATCATGGAAATCACGCCAGGCGAGTATGGTTCCCGTGTCAGGATCTGGCGTTCAAGATCTGCTAATTGTAGCCACTGGGGTTCCGGTTGTTGCAGAGCTCACTGGATGAGAGACACCCGATCTGGGGAATCCTCCAGGGGGGAGAATTGGAGAGATTCACTAGGTCGGCAAACTATTGTCTCCGTGGCCAATACAGGGCGAGTATAACCACCACCCGCTCCTGCAGCATCTTGCGGATGACCGCCAGAATCAGGGGCAGAGGGGGAAATGCGTAGAGCATGCCCCCCGGCCATGGACTTCGGAGAGCGCCCGCTCTTTCTGCTCCTGGGGATGGGAACCGGGGGAAGAATCTCGGGAGTTGGGAATTCATCAGCGAAGCGAACAAGTCTACGACTGGTAGTCCGAACCTCTGCAATACTTCCCCGAAGAGGTCCAGGTGCAGGCGCCATTCGGAATGATCCATGGTCGTCCTGCTTAGGAAGTCCACTTGCCTGTTTGCCTTCCCTGAGATGTGCTTGGCTCTGAAGGAGGCCAGGTTGGTTTCTGCCCAGGAGCCCAATAACTGGGCCTCAGCCATGAGAGACCTGGATCGGGTACCCCCTTGCCGGTTCACGTGAGCCTTTGCCGCCACATTGTCCATGAGGACTAGCACGTGTTGCCTCGCAACCCTGTTGCAGAAGTGGTGGAGAGCCAAGCTTATGGCTCTGAGTTCCAACCAGTTGATGTTGTGTTTCAGGTCTGCCCGGGACCATTGTCCCTGAGCCAATTGAGACTGAAGGTGTGCTCCCCAGCCGAACATACTGGCGTCTCCCATGAGCGTGAGCCGAGTGGGTTCCTTGAAAGAGGACCCTCTGGCTACCGCTGGTGAGGACCACCATCGAAGGGACCGCAGGGTCTGAGAGGGAACCCTTACCCATTGATTGGAGGAGCTGGTGGCCAACCTTTGGAAGGGAAGGAGAAACCATTGGAGGTTCCTGGAATGCAGTCTGGCCCAAGATACTATCGCGATGCACAAGACCATCTTTCCCAAGAGTTGGGAGAGAAGGGCCAGTGTCACCACTCGTTCCCTGCTTACCCTGACGCCAGAGCCTGGATGCTGTCTCAGCGCTCCTGGGACAGGTATACCTGGTAACTGACTGCATCTATGACGGCGCCCAGTGTAATAGACGGGTGGAGGGAACAGTCTGACTTTTCTGAAAGTTCACCGAGAACCCTTACTCCTGAAGGACCCTGATCGACAAGGTCAGATGCAACCAGGCAGTTTGAAGGGAAGACGACTGGATGAGAATGTCGTCCTGGTAGCACTGGACATGCACCGGTACCATTCGAAGATGTGCGGCCAGCACTTCCAGGATCTTGGTAAACACCCTTTGAGCTGATGAAAGGCCGAAGGGAAGGGCCCTGTATTGGTAGTGGTGGCCCGCATAACAGAACCTGAGGAACTGCCGGTGGTCGGGGAGGCTGGGGATGTGGAGATATGCTTCCGTGAGGTCTATGGACATCAGGAAATCTCCGTTCCTTACGCTGCCCAAGATGGACTGAAGAGTTTGCATTTTGAATTTTCGGTATGCAATATGGGAATTCAGACCTTTGAGGTCTAAGATTGCCCTCCACCCTCCCGAGGCCTTGGGAACCACGAAGAGGATGGAGTAAAATCCCCGCCCCTGTTGACCGATCAGCACAGGTTCTATGGCCCTTATCTCCAAAAGATGTTGAATGGCCTCCCGCATGAGGCCGCTTTTGATAGGGTTCTTTGATAGGGGACAAGGAGTGAAGTGCTCTGGGGGACTGGACACAAATTCCAGGGATAGACTGTATTGAATGGTCTGATGAACCCAGGAATCTGTGGTGGTGGCTTCCCACTGGTGGGCAAAGGGTGCCAGTCTGCCACCTATGGGGAGGGTCATTCGGGAGTCATTTGGATCTTCTACAAGGGCGACCTCCCCTCGAAAGGGCCACTTGCTCTGGAATTGTTGCCTGGGTCTGTAGCCGGTCCTGTCTGACGGGCGATCCTGTCTGGCCGTGAAGGGGCGGGGAGGCTGTGTGGAGCCCGAGCCCGTTCCTGGTTGAAAGGATTGCCTGCGCGTGTATGGGTTAGCGTGCCTGTTGGCCCGTTTGCTGAGGTGGGCCAACACCTTCCGCTTGTCCTTATTTTCGGTCAAATAAGGAGTCAGGGCCACTCCAAACAGCTGACCACCCTGATAGGGAGCTGTGGCTAGACGCCACTTGGACTTTGGGTCAGCTTGCCAATGTTTTAGCCATAGCATCCTTCGTGCTGAGACATTGGCTGCTATGGACCTGGATGAGAACCTGGCTGCATGTAGTGTAGCATCTGAGACATACTCCGATGTTGCAACGAGCTTGCTCAGGTCTTGTTGGATACATACCTCCTCCGGGGGAAGCCTGGTTTGTAGTTGGCGGAGCCAGAGTAAGGAGGTCCTGACAAAGAAGGATGCACAGTGGTGGCTCTAATCACCCACGCTGCCTGGTGAGTCCTGCAGAAGGCCAGTTCCCATCTCCTGTCCTCAGCCTTTAGCACCTCTGTCATATCCCCTGACACTGTAGACGAGGACAAGAGGGGGCCAAAGGGTTCATTCACCGTTCGCACCTCAAGGTCCTCCGCCAGGTCTGGTGCTGCGCTGAACAGTTTCCTGTCCGTTCCCCCCGGGGGGAAAGGTGTCAGGTGATATCCATTGCTTCCGGACTGTGTTCCAAAAGAGTGGTGGATAAGGGACATGGTGCTGAGTTACAACAGGCTCGAAGAACACCAGGTTCGAATCTGAACTGGGCAGTGAATCTGACTGAGGGGTCTGGTCAGGACCTATGTTGGCCGTTGTGCTGGCCCTGCGGAGCAGTGGCAGGAAAAGAGCTGGGTTGAATAGACCTCCAAATGGTGGAGGGTCTGGGGGAGGGTCTTCCTCCTCCCACCATGACATGTCAGATTGCTCCTCCCCCGAAGGGGATGAGGCCCTGCTGAGAGAGGACCGGGACGGTGAAGGGGGACCCTGGTACTCGGGTGCACCCAACTGAAAGAAGGATGGGGACATGGAAGTCACGGACTCAAGTCTGGGCATGTGGTAAGACCTGGCAGTAAGCGCCCGGTCCACCGCCTGAGCGATCAGAGTTTGGAGACAGTCCTCAGAAGGTGAGTCCTTGGGCTCAGCCACCCTGAGTCCAGCCACTGTGGGGGTAAAGGTGACCTCTGGGACCGAGAGTGGGACCCGCAATGACAATGATGGTGGATGGGTCGTTTGGACTCTATCCACCCCAAAAGAGAGAGGGTTTGTGGTGGGACTCCCCTCCGGAAACCAGACCCCTTGGGTAGAGGTCGAAGGCCCCAAAGGAAGATCAAAGTCTGCGTGCTCTGTCTGCTCCTCCCTTGCCCTGGCCTGCTTCTGTGCCTTGGAGAATTCCTTCTCCAAAGCCTGATGCCTTCTGCTAGCCTGTTTCTCCGCCACTTTTGAAGGCTTCTTTCCAGAAATGGTCTTGACCTTGGCCTTGATCCTGCCTGCCACCTCCTGGTTGGAGGATTTCTGCCTTTTATGGCTAGTGGATGGGGAGGTGGTGTTCTTGGGTTGAGACACCGTGGGGTCCTCCATCCTGGGGTGAGCTATCTCAGAGGTACTGAGAGGGAGCTCTGGCAGGGGATCAATTGGCGGTTGAGGCTGAGCAAGTAGAGCAGGGGGTTGCCAAGGCAATAGTTTGTTCCGCCCTGCTCTCCTGGCCACTCAATCGGTGAGGGAGGTGGACTGTTTGTCCCCTTATTTGGGTCCGGTCATGTCTACGGCCGCAGAAAACCTGCTTGCACGTAGAGCCCCTGGTAATGGCGAGGTGTCAGCACGCTCGCCTGGTGGGTTAGGTCTAGCCCGCCAAGGGGTGGCCAGGTTCGTGAATTGCACCAGCGAGTGTCAGGGATGCAGCTCAGCGGCTATGGCGCGCCACGTGCACAATTGGCATCGGCATAGGGTGCTGGTAATAATGCAGGCCAGCTTGGAAGCGTGGGCCGGAAAGACCGAACGACCCCAGCTGTTAAAACCCCAAGCTTTAACTGAGGGGATGGAATAGAATCAAGAGCATGTGAGTATTAGGCCGAAAATAGCCCCAGCTGTAAGACGGGCCGTGGCTGCAAGACAGGCCGCGGCCTATGGTGGCGGCCGCCCGATCAGCCTACGAAGGAAAAAAAATGGAAGGCTAAAGACACGGATCCAATAGGGGGCCTTAGAAACACCCCCCCCGGAACTTGTTCGGCTGCCGTGGCTCTTTCCGGTAGCCAAAAAAGGTAGCTGGAGCACTCTGTGTCAAAAAAGGTGGCGGCCGTTTGAAAACAGGCGGCTGCCTGAAACAGTGGGAAAGGAGCTGTCCGGTTCGAAAAACATTGTGGCCGCCTGAGCGGTGAGAAAGGAGCCCTCCAGGTGGAAAAAAAATGGCCTTGGAAATGGCGGGAAAAAGGAGCCCTCCGCATCCGCGATTCTGCGATGTCTGTCGAGGCACCGCTTCTCACACTTGCTCTTAGATTGCTTCAGCTGAATGAGGCTCCGCCAGGAGAATCCCACCCCCCCCCCGGGAGGTTTGAAGAGCCTCGGGCTGCAGCGCTGCTCCCAGTGCTGCAGAATCTAGATAAAGTGAGTAAAAGTAGAATGGAGGCCTCCGTTCTCTCTACGGACCCAAAGGAAAGGAATTTTTAACCTCAGCTTACAGCACTGATCCCAGTGCTGCAGAATCTAAACGGGACTGAATGGAGGGAGAACGGAAGCCTCCGCTCTCCTTAGGAGTTTAAAAGAGAAAAAAAATTCTCTCTTCTACCAGTCATTCAAAACAGTGCTGATCCCAGTGCTGTGGGGAATGAACATGGATCTTTTAGGAGAATTCACCAATGGTAAGCTCTATCCTACCTCTTTCTGGGAGCCAAGCTTACCATGTCTTGTAGGGCTGGAGACCAGGTCAAGACTGGGCGTGTCCTAGCCCAGGACAGACATAGCAAGTTTGGCTGACCTGGTCTGAATGGGCAGGAAGACAGAGATAACCCATTGGTGGATTCTCCATGTCCTGTGCTGGAGAAAACTGCAGTGGTGCTGCAATATTCAAAATTATTTAAAAAATGAACTTCTTGGGGAAAACAGACTTATTTTGGTTATCGTGGCAAGTGCAAGTCATAATGAAAGAGAAATGATGATTTTAGAAACTGGACATTAGAAGGGACCAAATAATTTAAGCTAGATAAATAACAATTAATGTCAATTAATACTGGGACTTGCAGAAAACAAAATGTTGTAATGTTATAATATTATAATATTGAAAATATTAAAGGAGATCTTTAAATAATAGAACCAGAAATCAGTATTTAGAATATCAACACTATCCGTAATGAAGTCTGCTTCTATGAATAGACTATGTCTAAAAGATGGTTCATGAAGGAATGACAGATGTGGAACAAATTTTACCCGATAAGATAAAGTACAAAATGCGGCACTATAAATGACAGGCTGAGATAATAACTGGAAAAGGGTATTTTACAGAAAATCCTCAACTTATAACAATCGAAACTGGAATTTCCATCGTTGAGTTATGTGGTCGTAAAGTGCAGCAGCATCACTTAGCAACGGCAATCCCTACAGTCCTGGTTGCCATTGTTAACTGAATCCCACGTTTATTAGGCGAGGCAACTTCCTGCCAGCTTCCCACAACCAAAATCAGTGGAGAAGCTAGCAAGAACATGTTATCAGGCCGGTAGGCATGTAAGTGGTTGCTGCTGGGTGGGGGAGAGGGAGCAAAGGTGTGCAAGAGACACAACGTTGGTTAGGAACGGTGTGAGAAGGGTTTCTGGGAGTTTGCAAGAGGCATGGGGCAGGGGCACTGCACAAGAGTGCAAGGGGATGTGAGGGACGCACAAGGGCTGGAGAGGATGTACAAGGGGGCAACGGGGTGTGTGAGAGGCACAGTGATGATTGGGGAAGATGTGCAAAGGTATGAGAGGATACGGGAGAGGTATGACACAGGTTAGGGAGCGTAAGTGGATGGGGAAGACTTACCCCAATGATTTGCAACCTTTCGTGGCGGCTTCCTCACTGACTTTCTGGGGAAGCTGGCAGGGAAAGGGGCGTTGTCTTACCTGAACGCCTTTTCTCAGCACGGAGATGGAGAATCCACCAATGGGTTATGACTCTATTCCTGCCCAATCAGATCAAGTCAGCCAAAGCTGCCACACCCCTTCCTGGACCCTTTCCCAGGTTTGATGCGAGCGTAGCCCTTGACTGACTGTGCGACTTCGTGGCTCCTTCCACTATGCTAATCCTAGGTCTAACTGACCTACCAGGGTGGGGGTGGATTCTCCATCTCCGTGCTGAGAAAAGGCGTTCAGGTAAGACAACGCCTGTTCTCCAGCACCAGGAGATGGAGAATCCACCAATGGGACATACCCAAGCCTACTGTCCATGAGGGTGGGCAGCCGACTGGTCCGGTGTGGCACTTTGGCGAATAACCTGTTGGAGAACTCTCCGGCCAAAGGCGGCCTCGGCCAAGGCAAACCTATCAATCTTGTAGTGCCTAATGAACGGGGATGGTGTAGCCCATGTGGCTGCCCTGCATACCTCCTCGATGGATGCCTGTGTGGACCAGGCCGTGGAGGTAGCTGCGCTTCGTGTGGAGTGTGCTGTGATCCCTCTTGGGACTGGCGAGGCTTCCGCCTGGTACGCCCCAGCGATACACGCTCTGATCCACCTACCAATTGTGGAGGAAGATGCCTTCAGCCCCTTATAGGAAGGGTGATATGAATAGAGCTTCGGACCTACGGAATTCCGCTGTACGTGCAATGTAGCACTTCGGCGCCCTACGTACATCCAGCCACTGCCATTGTCGCTCCCTATCGTGTGACGGAGTGGGGCAAAAATCTGGTAGCACTATGTCCTGCGACCTATGGAATAGGGAATTTACCTTCGGGGTGAAGGTGGAATCCAGGCGCAGGGTCACCCTATCCTGATGGAAGACGCACAAGTCTTCCCTGACTGAGAGCGCTGCCAATTTGGAGATGCGTCGTGCGGACGTGATCGCCACTAGGAATGCCACCTTGTGGGACAGGTAGCGCACGTCGCATGTCGCTAAGGGTTCGAAGGGCCGCTGAGTGAGAGCCCGGAGCACCCGTGGTAACTCCCACGAGGGGTACCTGTGTACTGTAGGGGGTCTGGAGTTGGAGGCCCCTTTTAGGAAGGACCTGATGACGGGATGGCGACTCAGGGTACCTGCTGAGTCGCATGTGAGCACCGTTGCCAGGGCTGCAACTTGTCTGCGCGGTGTGTTTGGGGCCAGGCCCCTGTCGAGTCCGGCTAGCAAGTAGTCCAGAATATGGGCAATTGTGAGGTCCCTAAGCGGCAGCCGCCGCCTGGAGCACCACAATTGGAAGTTTTTCCACGAGGCATCATAGATGCGGTTGGTGGAGGGACGCCGGGAGGCCTGGATTATGGTGATGACCCCCGGGGAGCAGAGTTCCCCTGTCAGGATCGAGCGCTCAAGTGCCAGGCGGCTAACTGGAGCCACTGAGGATCTGGATGGTGAATGTCTCCCTGGCTGAGCGACACCCGTTCCGGGGGAATCCTCCAAGGTTCCACCAGGGAGAGACTCATCAGGTCGGCGAACCATGGTCTCCTTGGTCAGTGAGGGGCCACTAGGAGTACCACTGCTCATTCCCTGATGATCTTGCATATTACTGCTGGGAGGAGGGGCGGGGGGGAAGGCATAAAGGAGACTCTGTGGCCACGGACTCCGGAGGGCGTGTTTGTTCCGCCTCCCTGGCTGGAAAGCGGGAAAAGAATCGGGGCAGCTGGGTGTTGTGTGGGGAGGCAAAGAGGTCCACCTGTGGCAAGCCGAAATGGTGACAGATCTTTTTGAAGATCCTCGGATGGAGTCGCCACTCTGAGTGGTCCACTATTGTTCTGCTCAGGAAGTCGGCCTGAGTGTTTGCTTCCCCTGATATGTGATCGGCCCTGATGGAAGCTAGGTTGTGTTCCGCCCAGGTTCCCAGAAGGAGAGCCTCTGCCATGAGGCTTCGGGACCGAGTGCCCCCCTGACGGTTTACATGAGCCTTGGCTGTTACGTTGTCGGTGAGGACCAGGACGTGTTGGCGCGCCACTCGGTTCTGGAAGTGACGGAGGGCGAGGTGGATGGCCCGCAACTCGAGCCAATTTATACTGTGGCGGAGGTCCGCCATGGACCACCGGCCCTGTGCCCACTGTGAACGGAGGTGCGCTCCCCAGCCGAAGAGGCTGGCATCCGTGGTGAGTATTATCCGGTCCGGCTCCCTGAAGTCTGACCCTCTGCTTATGGCTGGTGATAGCCACCATCTGAGGGAATGTAGTACCTGTGGCGGGAGGCGAACTCTTTGAGGGGAGGCGCTGAGGTTTCGCCTCTGGAAGGGCAACAGGAACCATTGCAGCTCCCTGGAATGGAGCCGGGACCAAGGCATGATTGCAATGGCCGAGATCATCTTTCCTAGCAACTGGGATAGACTGGCTAATGTTACTGATCGACTCCTGAGAATCTGGAGGATCGAGCTTCTTATGCTTTCCCGGCGCTCTTGGGATAGGTAAACCCGGCACTCTGCGGTGTCTATGATGGCGCCGAGGTGGAGTAGCCTTGTTGAGGGGACTAGGTGACTTTTGGGAAAATTTATGGAGAAACCGTGGCTTTGGAGTAGCCCTACCACCACCTGTAGGTCCGACTCGGCGGCTTGGGTGGACGCAGACTGGATTAAAATGTTGTCCAGGTAGCACTGGACTCTGATCGGCATCATCCGTAGGCTGGCTGCTAGGGCTGCCAGGATCTTGATGAAGACCCTTGGGGCAGAGGATAGGCCGAATGGGAGTGCCCTGTATGCAAACCGTAGAAACCATCGGTGGGCCAGAGAGATCGGGTTATGGAGGTACGCCTCCGTGAGGTCGATGGATGTCAGGAGGTCCCCCTTTCTGACGCTTCCCAAGATGGATCGGAGCATTTGCATCTTGAATTTGTGGTATGCCAGGTGGTAATTTAGCCCCTTGAGGTCTAGGATGGCTCTCCATCCCCCTGCTGTCTTTGGGACTACGAAGAGGATTGAGTAGAATCCCTGGCCTCTCTGGTCCAACGGAACTGGTTCTATGGCCCATATGTGAAGTAAATGGTTTACTGCCTCGTCCATCAACCTCCTTCTTATTCGGTTGCGAGGGCTTGGACAAGGGAGGAACCGATTTGGGGGGTGGAGACAAACTCCAGGGAGAGGCCGTGACGGATGGTGTTGAGTACCCATGCGTCCGTGGTGGTGACCTCCCACTGGTGGGCAAACAGGGAGAGTCTGCCCCCGATGGGAGGTCCTGAGGAGGTGTCATTTTGAGCGCCGGAAAGGCCTATTGGCGCCTCGAAAGGGCCGCTTGCTCTGAGGCTGTTGTCTGCGTCTGGGGCTTTGCCTGTCTGCCTGTCTCTCCTGTCTGTCCTGCCTGGTCGGAAAGGACTGGGGTGTCTGGGACTGGTTGTACCTGGCCCCGGCTCGAAAGGGCTGTCGTCGTGGGTAGGCTCCGGCGCGCCTGTCCTGTCTCCTAAACACGTGTTTAAGGACCCTGCGTTTGTCCTTGTTTTCTGTTGTATAGGGGTTCAAGGCGTCCCCGAACAACTTTCCCCCTTGATAGAGGGCCGCTGCGAGTTTCCACTTGGATCTAGAGTCCGCCTGCCAGTGTTTCAGCCAGAGCAGACGCCTGCCGGTGACATTGGAAGCCATAGCTCTGGGTGAAAACCGAGCGGCCTGGAGAGTCGCGTCTGCTGCGTACTCTGCGGCCGCCACTATCTTACTGAGGTCCTGTTGTGTGTGGAAGTCCTCCGCTGGGATCTTTCCCTGAAGCTCCTGGAGCCAACCATGGGCGGCCCTAATGAAGAATGAGGCGGAAGTAGAGGCTCTGATCGCCCAGGCGGTTGCTTGGTGCGTTCTGCGGCACATGGCCTCGCCCCTGCGGTCCTCAGTTTTGAGGGCCTCAGCGAGGTCTCCTGAGAAGGTGGTGGATGACACTAGGGGTGCTAGGGGTTCGTCCACGGTAGGTACTTCCAGCGTCTCTTCCAATTTCGGAGCCACAACGAACAACTTCTTGTCGGTACTGCACGGCATAGGAAGAGAGGCCAGTGATGTCCACTGAGTTTTAATCGCTTTCAGGAACATGGCGGGACAGGGAATGTGGTGTTTGGTTGTGACCGGTAACCCACTGGATAAGAACAGGTGCATGAGAGGGGGCGCCTGGAACCCAGGGACAGCCTATGTGTGAGTAAGGAGCGACACACTGCTGGGGCGTCTGGAACCCACTACGGCTGTGCACGGATACGACAGACACACTATAGGAGGGCGCCTGTAATCCGGCTAGAGCAGTGGTTCTCAACCTTGGGGTCGCGACCCCATTTGGGGTCACGCGACCATTTTGCGGGGGTCGCCGGGCACCGCCGGCCGCCATTTTGTTTTTTGTTTTTATTTTTTTTATTTTTTTTTAAAAAATTTTTAGATTTTCTTTAATTTTTTAAAAATTTTTGGTGCGCGCGCACCGCGCACGCTCAGATCCGCCCGTCGCGCTGGAAAAAAAATTAAAAAAAATTAAAAAAATAAAATAAAATAAAATGAAAATGGCGGACCGCAACGGGTGGATCCGCGCATGCGCGGTGCGTGCGACGGGCCGATCCGCGCAGGCGCAGATTTGCCCATCGCGGCTGCCATTTTTTTTTTGTTTTTTTTAACAATTTTTAAAAAAAATTAAAAAAACAAAATGGCGGCCTGTGACGGGCGGATGCGCGCATGCGTGGCACGTGCGACAGGCCGATCCACGCATGCGCAGATCCGCCCATCGCGGCCGCCATTTTGTTTTGTTTTTTTGATTTTTTTTAAAAAAAATTTAAATTTTTTTTGTGCGCACGCGCACACGCGCGCGCCCTCGAGTTGGGGTCGCGGCGCGCATGGGTGTGGCAAGTGGGGTCTCAACCTCAGAAAGGTTGAGAACCACTGGGCTAGAGAAAAGGCAATGGATAAGAGCAGGCCCACTGTGGGGGGGCACCTGGAATCCACGCCAAGGTTGCTCGGATAACGACAGGCACACTAATGGGGGTGCCTGGAATCCGAGTGGAGCCAAAATCTGAAGGGCCCAAAGGCCAGAGGAGCTAGCAATCAGGCAATGTGAGACACAAGCTTGGGAGGGGAGTTTGAGGTGTATGAACTGGCCTAGGTAGGCCTGGGACCACCTAGGTATGCCTGGCTATGGGCTCAGTCGGGCCTGGCGCCCTACCGGAGGCCTAATGACCCTCTTTTGGGGGTGGGGGCGGGGCTCTGCCCGGCCTGTGCGGCTGCAGTAGGTCGCGCCACATGGTCAAAATGGCGGCCGCTGTGACCTCCGCCGCGTCCCCCTTGCTTTGCCCGGCTGATGCGGTAGGGTCTAAAACCCTGTGCGTGTCCTCCGACTAGTAGGGTGCCGCGCTCGGCCGCGGAACAGCTGATCGGAGCCGGCCTCTTTGTTTTCCCGCCGTCCTTTGTTTAAATCTCCCGCGCGGGGCGCTCCGGCGCCGATCAGCTGCTCGGCGCTGGCTTTGTTCCCGGAACCACCGGCCGCGTGGCAAAAGGCCACGGGGCACTCCGGCGCCTATCAGCTGGTCGGCGTTGTCTCAGCTGAAGAAAGAACTGCCCGCCGCGTGGCAATGGCCACGGGGCGCTCCGGCGCCGATCAGCCGGTCGGCGTTGCCTTCGTAAGGAGCTGCCTGCCGCACGGCAGATGGCCGCGGGGCGCTCCGGCGCCGATCAGCTGGCCGGTGCCGGCTTTGTCCCCGGGCCGCGTGGCCGGCGAACAGCTGATCGGCGTCTCTTTAATCCTCCGCGGCTTGGAACCGAGCTGCGAGGCCACGCGGCGCTCGGAGTGCTGATCACCTGATCGGCGCCGATTGGGGTTTCCCCGCAATCCCCGCGGACCCTACGGACGGGGGGAACGCGCGAACGGTGAAGGGTGAGGGGACCCTCCTCCCCTTCGCCGCCCCTTCCGCCCTCCCCCGCGCCAACCGAAGGGTACTTACGATTCCTTTTGTGGATGGGGGGGAGGAAGAGAGGAGAAGTCCAGTGGGGGGGAAGTGAGAGAGGGAGCCCCCTCCCCCGCTTACTTGTAGTTTGCTTACCTATGGGGAGGCTAGGAGACAAGCTCCCAACCCCTGCTTAAGCCTAAGTATTTCTAAATCCTGCTTAAGCCTGAGTAATTTTCTAAACCTGCTTAACTAATAAAGAATCCACCAATAGGTGACTGTATCTGCCTAGGAGCCACGCTTCATGTCCGTCGTGGGCAAGATCAAGTCAAATCTGGGAAAGGGTCCAGGAAGGGGCGTGGCAGCTTTGGCTGACTTGATCTGATTGGGCAGGAATACAGTCATAACCCATTGGTGGATTCTCCATCTCCTAGTGCTGGAGAAGTAGCAAATGACAATTATGTGATTGCAGGACACTGCAACTGGCCCTATGTGTGAACTGGTTGTCAAGTACCCAGATCACAATCATATGACCACAAAGGTGCTGGGATGGCTAGAACTGCAAGGAGTTCAGAACCAACTACATTCAGCCCCGTCATAACTTGAAATGGTCACTGGGCAAAAATGATAGAACAGAAAAGGGTAACAGAGTTAAAAGGGACCTTGGAGGTCTTCTAGTCCAGGAGTCCCCACCCCCAGTCCGAAGCCTGGGAACCAGGCCGTGCAAGCAGCGGGCAAGTGTGTGAAACTGCATTTGCACAAGCGGCATGCACATGCCCCAAACCATCCCCTACCCCCCCACACACTGTGCCAGTCTGCAGAGCCGGAAAAATTGGGGACCACTCTTCTAATCCAACCCCTCTCAAACAGGAGACCCTATACCACGGGTGTCAAATTTGCTGCGTCACGTGACGTGTTGTGACATATCGCAACTTTTTTTCCATTGCTGGAGCTGGGGTGAG
Source organism: Bothrops alternatus (assembly GCA_034064705.1). Taxonomy (NCBI): domain Eukaryota; kingdom Metazoa; phylum Chordata; class Lepidosauria; order Squamata; family Viperidae; genus Bothrops; species Bothrops alternatus. The sequence continues at coordinate 4,350,442 of JARGCV010000200.1, read as the reverse complement.
CGCGGCCTCTGTATGATGCAACTGACCGGCAGGCTGGCAGTTTGACGCCCCTGCCCTATACCATTTCAGACAAATGACTGTCCAATCTCTTCTTAAAATCATCTACTGATGGAGCACCCATAACTTCTGAAGACAAGCCATTCTACTGATCATACATCAGGGAATACCTATGCTGGATATGCAACAGAAACTGGCTGAAGTTTTAAAAATTTAAAGAAAAAATACAAATAATAAACCAGGAGAACGACCTAGAAACTATTTTCTTACTGAATCTACAAACGAGACTTGTTAAAGTCTTGAAGAAATCTGTGCAGATGCAGAATTGAAAAGAAAACAAAGCCTATAACAATATTTGATTGAATTAAATTTTAAGAAGTGAAAAGGAAGTAATAAAGTTTATTTATTTGATCAAGGTTAAAACAAGACATTTTTAGCAATATTCTGGCAACCCTTTATGACTTTTTTGCTGATAACAAAATTGAAAAGTTGATGTTTATGGGTTTGCTTATAGATAAGGGATGGGAAATGGGAGAAAGGGATAACTAATTAACCTTATACAGAGTGAAGAGTTATTAAGTGTGTTTACACTTCTTGTGATAAAGGTTGCAATATATATATATATATGAATGAAAGCTTGGTAACTCTTTTATTTACAAACTTTTATCCTGCACTTTATTCTTTATTTCCATTCTTTTCTCTCACCTAGTTTAAGTTATTACTTTTGACTACTGTAATTAAAATTAATAAAAATTATATTAAAGAAAAGAATGTTACTGTGATGAAGAGAGCCATTTATGAGCCTTATATAGAGCAAGGGTTACCCAAACCAATCCAGATTGTTAAATAATCATATAATTGACCCTACTGAATTTATTGAACTGGGGGGCAGTAATTATATTTTCACACTGACACATCATGTACTGGATGACTTGCACAAAATAAGCACCACACTTCAGTGTTGTCCATTCATTCAAGCTCCCTTCGTTCCAGGGCAATTCAGAAATAAATCTCCATTTGGTTATCAATGACAAACACTCGCAGACACAGAACTTTTATTATACACGTTAGGAAACTACAACATTACATTACTTTCCGACATAATCGCCATTCAAATTTAGGCAACTGTCATAACATCTTACAAGCTTTGAAATTCGTTAGTAGTAGTCGCTTGGTGGCAAATTTGGGCTATTGGGGGGGGGTGATCAAAAACATCCCAACGGAACTGCTTCAAAAGTTCTTGGGTGCGTCTAGCGGTGTGCGGGCGAGCATTATCGTGAACCAACACCACATTAGAAGTGGTGCCATAGAAAATCCTGCCAAATGTGAAGATGCCAAAGGAGTACTGCTAGTGAAGAAGTTCATGGAGCCTGGTTCGACCATCAATTCAGAAGTCTGAAACATTACGAAAATTCAGATGAGCCATCCAAAACATGCATGGGGGCATGGTGACTTCCGGTGTGGTGTTGGTTCACGATAATGCTCGCCCGCACACCGCTAGACGCACCCAAGAACTTTTGAAGCAGTTCCGTTGGGATGTTTTTGATCACGCCCCCCCATAGCCCAAATTTGGCACCAAGCGACTACTACTAAGGAATTTCAAAGTTTGTAAGACATTATGACAAGTGCCTAAATTTGAATGGTGACTATGTCAAAAAGTAATGCAATGTTGTAGTTTTCTAATGTGTATAATAAAAGTTCTGAATCTGCGAGTGGCTGTCATTGATAACCAAACAGAGGTTTATTTCCAAATTGCCCTTGTATATCAATAGGACTCAAATGAAGCTCCCTTAACATTCGTTAGTAAAGTCAAGCAAAAATCACAAAAATATGAAAGAGTTAGTAATTTTTTACAGAATACTACAATCATGCCACTGTGTCTAATACCGTACCATCTGATCAACACTACCTGTTCTTAGAAGCTAAGCAAGATCATATTGGGATAGTACTTGGATGAGAAATCACCAGCCAATTCCAGGGCTTAGACTAAACTGGGAAGTCTAAAAAATATTTTAAAACCTCCCAGAAAGAAACAAGGGCAAGTCATTTCCAGTTTGTTGCTAAGGAATGGCCTCAATGTGAGAGCGTCTATATTTATCACAGGCAGTTGCTATTTTTTTCAACATTATTTCTGCAACATACATATCAATAGATGGCTATGCAAAAATTTGAAAGAGTCCTTCCCTTCCACAAAGGTTCATGCCATGCACCATTTAAAGCACCTTAATGAAGTAGCGTAGTCCTCTTCTCTTTCCTTAAAAGTGAAGCCAAGCTGCCATGTTGTTCTGCATCACTCAAAGCTTTTCCTCAATCTAATGCTAACTACAAGAATTGTCAAAAAAGATTGCCAGCACGCACCACGCACATCCACATGTGCAAGAATCTCCTCCAGATACCCAGAACAAAGCCTCAAGGTAATGCAAAATGCTTGGTTAAAAAAAAAACAACTACATCACTTTTTGGACTCTAGATGGAAAAACCTCCATAGCCTCCATGGCGCTCAGGACCATGTCAAGGCAAAGCTTAACCATATCCCATGCAGGCTTCATTTAGATCAGACAAGTCAAACACAAGGCCCGGGGGCCGGATGCGGCCCGCCAAATGATTTCATGTGGCCCGCGAAGCCATCCTGGAAACAGTGAGGGAACGGCCCCCTCTGCCTTGGCCCTGGCCCAGGCCAGCCGGGAATCAATGTACAATTTTGTGGTGGCCATCTATGCTGAAACGCATTCAGTCTTCGCTCCATAAGCCCCCCCCCCGCATGGCCTGAGAGGAACAGTGAGGCTCCTCCAGTGGACCATGCCTTGGCAATTGCCCTGGTCCCAGCCCCTTCTGCCAGAGACCCTCAGATCTGTCCTACTCCTGCCCAAGCCCCCACAGGCACCCTTGATGCGAACAATGTAGAGCTGGCCACACCCACCCAATAGGCCACACCCACTCAATCCACATCCACCCAGTAAGCCGCACCCACTCTGGCCACACCCACCCGGCCCCCCTGAGGGCAACTGCAATGCTGATGCAGCCCTCAATGAAATTGAGTTTGACACCCCTAATTTAGTTTAAATGTTAACATTCAGAACTATTTCATATTTAACACACTCGCAAAATATATCAAGAAATTAAATCAATCTTTAGGATTCTTTGCTTGTCCTTGTTTGATGGATGCCTCACCAACAGTCCTTATAGGCCTCTAGGTCAATTCTAGAAAAGCTTTCAAGAACAAAATAGGCTTCAGTGCAAGAGGAAATAAATATATATTTCAAGCCTAAAAAGAACATTTTTCTAAGCCATCCGGTCAAAATTATGAATCGCTTTACATCAACTTGCCCTTACACAGACATGAAAACATTTTTTTTCTACATTGCACACCACTTACGACACTATCAACAACAAAGATTATCAACTATAATCCAGTCATCCAGCACTTCCTAATCTTCAACTTCAGAACCCGAAATAATATTCCCATAACCTCCATATTCTATATTCAAGAGGATTAAAATTGTACAGGTGCTTCTTGACTTATGACTACAGTTCAGCCCAAAAGTTCTGCTGCTAACTGAGACATTTGTTAAGTGAGTTTTGCCCCATTTTATGACCCCTTCTTGCTACAGTTGTTCAGTGAATCATTGCAGCTGTTAAATTAATAACACAGTCATTAAGTGAATCTGACTCCCCCATTGACTTTGCTTTTCAGAAGACCGCAAAGGGTGATCACATGATCCCGGGACACTACAACCGTTAAAAATATGCATCAGTTGCCAAGCAGCTGACTTTTGATCACATGACCAAGAGGGAATGCTGTAACGGTCATAAGTATGAAAAGCAGTCATAAGTCATTTTTTTCCAGTGCTGTTGTAACTTTGAATGGCCACTAGACAAACGATTCTAAGTTGAGGACTATCTGTACTCCAAATATTACATACTCAGAGATCCAACAATATGAAAAGTTGCTTTAAAGCACTAAAGATTTGAGACTTCTTTTTTAAACGCACAAACTACGTCACAAAATACTGAAAGCTCTCATCATAAAAAACAAAGTTCCTTCTGCTCTGAATATCGAAGGAAAAACACTGGGTAATATGGCTAGCTATAAATCCATTTAGACCAGGGGAAAAACACTGGGTAATATGGCTAGCTATAAATCCATTTAGACCAGGGATGTCAAACTCGCAACGTCATGTGATGTGTCACGACTTTTTCCCCATTGCTGGCAATGGGGTGGGCGCGGTTTCAGCGTGACGCATCCGGCCTGCCCCCCCGCCCCCGATTTAGACAGAGATAATTTTAATTATCCATTGATTGAAATCCTCCAGACTAGATTGATGCAGTCATCTGCACGTGGAACTGACTTTGAAGACTGTTCAAAGAATCGCTGGACAGGGCTGCACTGTAATAAAGTAAAATAAAAAATCCAGAAAGGTCTAACACAGGGATGGGCAACCTTGGCTCTTTTATGTCTCGTGGACTTCAACTCCCAGAATTCCTGAGCCAGCCATGCTGAGGGGAAAGGGAGAGTTTCCAAACTGAGCCATGATGGCTCAGGAACTCTGGGAATTGAAGTCCACGAGTCATAAAAGAGCCAAGGTTGCCTACCTCTGGTCTAACACTTGCATTGAGGGCAGAGGAGCTATCTTCTTTCCATACTGTATAAACCTGTTCTCTGCCAGCCACTTGCATGGAATTTCTTGCATTCTCCATGATGCAATTCTATGGTTGCCAGGCTAAAAGTGCAATTTTCAAGCTTTCTGGGAAATTTAAATAAAGTGTGCCCATGTATGAACCTGCCCAAATCTACCATGGAAATACTCAGAACCCCAGTTCTAGATGCCTCTCTATAATCGGAGATCATCCTTCTCTTTCCCAGAGCGATTTTACAACCATCTTATAGTCTCTACCTTGATGCAGATATCCCTTCTTCAATGTGTTATTCTAAGAAGTTATTTTATTTTATTTTTTTATTTTGAAGCTTCAATGAACTGAGAGGTAGAATCCAAAATCGAAGAAAGTTAACAACCTACAACACATTAGCACTTCATCTTCAAGTAAGGTCAATTTTACACTGACAATTTATAATTGCAATACAGAAACCTTGGTTTGGAGGAGAAGATCTTTAACACAGTTTTTTCTATTCATATATGGCTGCAGTTCTCTACTTCTGCCAAAATAAGTGTGGAAGGCATCACAGAGTTAGAGATTTTCAAATTTCAACAACATTTGCACGTCTAGCCTAGTAATACAGAACCTATGGCCCTCCAGATGCTGAACATGTAGTCGACCTACGACTGATGGATCCGGTCAGTCATTTTACAACTGTTTGGAGTTAGGACTCTCTCAGAACGGTGCTTTACAGCCCATAATACATTTCGGACCATCATGTTGCCTCCCCCGAGGTTACATGAGCGCATTTTCAGTGTTTGGCAACCGTCTAGCCTTTATAACTGGTTGCAGCGTCCTACAGTCATATGACCCTGCCTGATTTGCGATATTTTGCCAATTTCTGGCAAAAACGCCCATTCAGAACAATGGTTTGCTTAACGAATGTGCCATTCACTTAACAACCCTGTGATTTGTTTAATGACGCTATGAAAAATATCCAAAAAATGATATATGATCTCAGTTTCTGATCTCAATTGTGGATGTAAATTAAGGACTATCTGTACAACTCCCAGCATCCTGCATCTGCCTACATAACAATCCAACTCTCATGTGTACTGACCAAGTATACAAGTAGGGTTAGTAGATAAAATACTGGATAAAGATTCTGCTGATGTCATACTCAATTAGGCTATATCAAATTGATTTCTGCCTTTATTCCAAACTGTGTAAATTACATATACGTTATTCTACAATATTGGAAACTTAACAGAACATTCTTTCTCCCAAACATTTAAATGGAAAAGATGAAATATCAACCTGGCATTCCAAAAGAATAGTTCTCAGCTGATAGGATAGGCTGAGACTGGTATGCAAAAGTTATAATTTGGCAACAAGTATATGCAATTATGAAGTGTGAAAAAACAAAGAACTCAAAAACAATTTTTCTCTATAGGATCTCTCAATATTAAAATAATTACAGATTTAAACCAAGAAACTAAGGCGGGGACTTTGCATAACAAGTTTCATGGACCAATGCACATTTAGATTGCAGCACTCTTTAGAGACAGCAGAAATAAAGCAATTAACATCAAGCTCTGCTAGTGGCAAACAGCTTGAAGACTCCACCTTGGCCAAACTTGAATAAATATTAGAAATTCACTGACATTATATTGTAATGTTTCACCTCAACTACTGACCTCAGAGCCTTAGCTTTTGTGTGTATACATAGAAAAATATACTACACTTAAGTGGTCTGGTTACAGATACAGCCAAAATCCTCAAAGCAAAGGTAGCCATTCATATTTTCCATGGAATGTTTCTTTAATACCGGTATATATTTTTGTTCAAGAAACTCCAGGAGGCATTTCAACTAGGCTTTTTTTTCATTCAGGTTTTCCTTCCTTGAGGATTTAGTAAAAAAAACAACAGAGTGGTAATAAGGTGTCTTCTATTTCTTTTCTGGTTCCCATCTCATCATAACCCTGGTTTCATGACCAACAGAGTTTAAACTATTACATTCTATTAACTTATATTCATATTTTCAGAAATTATTGGTGCTCAACATGACTAACAAGTAACATAGAAAGCACTCTACAAATCACATTGTCAAATAATTGAAACATTTTAAAATATGTTTGTAATAAAACAAAAAACAATGACTTAGCAAATTGTCTTGGGACTCCCTAATTTAAAATGTTTCTACTTCACCTGGAAAGAATAACAGAAGGAACTTCTCCCAAAATTTAGAAGCAGCCCATGTAAAGACCTTCTGTTTCTCTCATGTGCTCCTCAAATGGTGCCAGGACTAGGAAGGAGGTTCTTTTATCAAGACTTTAGAGGCAGGGCAAGTATAGAAGGAATTATTGTGGCCTTTCAACGAAGAGATACATAGTTTATAACTAGTAGTTCACATTATCCCTCAAAACAATAGTACTCAGTGGAACTGTTTCAACAAGGAAGCCTTAATGTCTAACCTAGTTGCATCCTCTGGACCACATGAAATTTCCAAAAACTTTTCAAAGACAGCTCCACAGAACACGCTATTAGTATCTTGCCAGGATGTAATCAAGGCACAACTGTCACAGTGAAAAGATCTGACATCCACAGTCACTGCAATCAATGTGCTTGAACATCGTGAAACCTTGATATCAAAGGAAGATTCACAGCCCCTCCCCTTAGAGGAGTGTGCTCCACCAGGCCTATTCCCTGACCTTCTTCCAACTGAACATAAAATTCATATCATCACCAGATCTTTCTCTAACACAGTCATACAAAGAGAGTGCGTGTCCATCTAGGTATGTTTGTGTAGTCAAAAAGTATTCCTATATACAAGTATATGTTACGCTTACAAACTCCTTTTGCATTTTTTTAATAAATGCTCTGGAAATACTACTTGTGCCTGGTAGAGTACAGCCATGTCTACTAGTAATAACATTGCCAAATCTATTTATGTATGCAGTGGGATTTTAAACATCCAGTGCAGTCTCAAGTGAGATCTGTCCCTTCATGTTAAGTCTCCTCAAAACCAGTTGCTGTTCAGCTGCTCTCTACCCACTGTTAAGGAAATCAAAGTTCTCCATTTTTTAAACCTCAGGCAGCATAGGTCCAACTGTGAGTGATCAGATATCCATGCAACAGGTGTAGTCCACAAAGTCCCCTTTGACAGCCAGAGGGACAAAAGTCAGTATCCCTCCTCCCCTTAAACCAGAACAGGAAAGCCATCCACTCAATTTATGCAACTCTGCATTTAGAATAACCTACAGGAAGAATCTGAACTTCAACAGCTCAGAGATGAGTAGAAACCCCACCATCCTGTCTTTGTATCCAAGCATGAAACCACCTTGGTGTCTGCTAGTTTGGGGAGAGAGAAAATGCCAATACAATTTTCCTCTCCACCCACCCTTTCTTCTCCGGGTAAATCCCTTTGGAGTCCTCCATAATCCCATGCAGGCTGCACTGGACACTAAAAGACTGCTGGGTAAAGCAGGCTTTCCAGTTGGCTGCTTTGCTTTGGAAAAAAAGCAGGCTTCTGGCTGTAAAACTGGACAGCATTGCTTTTAAGAGGGCAGTTCTATCTAAAGGACAGAAGGGAGCGACTCCATCTAAGAGCAGCCATAACCTCTTGGGTAGTTAAGCTCTCTGTTTAAACAAACCCCATCACACAGATGCAGCTGAGTTAAGAAACACCCAGCTAGACGTTAAAAGCTAACTCTCTCATTTTAATCCAAATCCCAAAGCAAAACAGAAATGTAAATAAATGGGAGAGGAATGAACACTTCCGCCTCTGTGTTAAATGATTTCTAATTCTATCCCCCCCCCCTTAAAATAACACAATGATGAGACCAACCATTTTGACCCCACACACAAGTACAGTCCCCTCTGGCTTAATTCTTTGTGCAAAACATACCAGCAGATATGCAAGGGACAGGAAAATAAATTAACAGATTGTCCTGCTGAAAAATACATAACTCGATTCTCTCAATAAGGAGGATATAAAGGGAGCCATACTTCCCACCACCACCATCGTCCACCCCAGTCACTTATTTATATAAGCCAATGGAAACATGAGGCCTAGGCTTCAAGGGTACATAGACGTATTTTCAGTTTGCTTGTGATCTAAGGCCTTTTACCATGCATCCTTCCTGAACAGTTTCTAAACAGATTTCTTCTCACGCACCAAAATGCTACAACATAAATAAACAAGGTTGAGAAGTCTGAAGTAAATACAGCCTCAAGATACAAAGAGCATTGATATTCAAATACAGTTGAAAGGAATTAGCACTGGAGCTAGAAAAATGCAAACCCTCACCTACCTCTCTTCTACAAGACGATCCAGAAATTCTCACCCGCCAAAATCCATAGGCAAGACACAGCAGAAATCATTATCCCAAAAATCGAAAAGGGGGGAAAAGGAAAGATTTGCATTTGTCCCCTCCTTTCCCGGAAAAACAAAACAAAGCAAAACAAAAAAAAAAACAGATGCCAAATAGATGCTGGTTGCTTACTTATAGCCACTCAGGGGAAAAAAACAACACACAAACCCACAAACCCATTAAAAAAAAGGTTTAGAAAGGATGCTAAATCCAAATATTCGTAGGTTTTTCTCCACCCGGGGGGGGTAAAAAAAACAACCACCAGGCAGCCCAGCCCCCTTACACAAGGAGAGGGTGCTTCGCTTCCTTCCACCACGATACTTCGGAGTTTCAAAATAAGGCAAAAGAAAGAGCGGAGAGCCAGGTCTTCCTAGGACGGCACACAAAGGGAGCTCCGGGTTTGCCTTTGATCTTCAAGCAGCCGCATCCGTGGAAGAGATCCCTGCTTGCTGCCGCCTCGGTCGCCCTTCCTAGACCTCCCACTCCCCCTGTTCTAGCTAGAGGTGCCCAAACAGACCGCTTGGGAGGCCGGATGGAACGCTGAGGTTTTCCCGAGGGAGGGGGATCGAATGGAGGGAAAGCGAACGTTCAGAGTTTCCCGTCTGCTGGAACGTTCATACTTTTCCTCCTGCCTTGCAAAGCCTCCCCTTGCCAGATGCCCCTGCAGCCCCAAACTAATCCGGAGTCTTAGCTTAGCCCCATCATTATTTGCTCCCCAAGCAGGCGAAATGCCTTCATCGCCTTTCTCTCTCTCTCTCTCTCTCTCTCTCTCTCTCTCTCTCTCTCTCTCGGGAAGAAAAGCCGCCGCAAGCCAGTCTTTGCTCCGTGTTATCGGCCTGGGGAGATTTCCCCTTCTTCCTTCTTTTTTTTTTTTTTGCCCCCTCTTTAATCTCCTCCCTGGCTTCTGTTCCGGGCCTCTTCTCTTTCTTTTCCTGTTTCGCTCTCTCTCCTTCCCTTTTTTTTTTTAAACTTCTCACCTGCTCCCTTCGCACTCTAATCCTCAGCTCAAGCAGAGAACGGGAGTCAAAGAAGCATCGGTGGCTGAGCTTTATCCCCCTCCGCTCCCCCCCCTCCACCCAACGAAGGGCTTTAAGGAATTGAACAGAAACTGTTCACCGAGGCAGCCATTTTCAGAGAGGAAAGTAGGTCCTGCTGGGCCAGCTCCGGGTTTGCTTAACCTCCCCCTCCCTCCTCCTCCTTCTATGCAAAGGGAGGGTGGGATCCCGGAGTTAGGGACTTGTCCCTCCTCTTCGGCCCCCTTTCTCGCTCTGCTTCCTCTCCCCGTTGGACGGGAAGGAACTAGCTTTAGGCCTGCTCCAATTCTACCCCCCCCCTCCTTGCCTTCGGCGCGAGACGGTGCGATGTCTTTGCAAAAGGAAGCAACCCAGTACTTATTTTGTGTTGGAAGCTCAGCGGCGGAAGGAGACGCCGAAATGGCGCGGGGGAAGTGAGAGATGCGTCCGTACGGAGCCGCAGCGCACGCTCGGTGGGCGAATCACTTCGCCGATTTTAACCCCTCGATGTCCAGGCCGGGTGGTTACAAAAGCACGTGGGATGGGTTCAGAGGTCCCTTCCTCCTTTCTCCACCCTGGCCGAGGCGGGCGGCAGGACCGGGACAGGTGCACCTCTCGCAAGAGACGGCAGCGCTGCGGCTTCCTCCTCCTCGCGGACGCGAAGGCTATTCAAGAAACCAACAATAAAAGGGAAGATCCAGGACACTTTGGCCCAAGCCGAGGATGAAAAGCCTTCTGCCGAGCCCAAAAGGGGGCGCTCGCTCGCTCAGGCGCCGGCCTCGGGGACTTCTCTTAAGTCAGAGCCCGCTGCGCCCTCCAGCGGTCGTAGCTTACAACTCTCCCGGGGTGGGGGAGGAATCGGGTGGACTTGGGAGTTGTCGTTCGAACGGTTTCTGCTCGTTTGAAAGTCGATTTATCCGGCACTTCTCCAAGGAAACTGATCCACCTCGATCTCTGTGGAGCTTGGTTGCCCAGATCTGGGAAGAGGATGCCGACGTAGGAAGCTGCGTTAGACCGAATCGACTCCTTCTAGGTCGGTAGTTCGACCCTGCTTCTACAGAGGCTCTTATAGTTTCCAATAGGGCCGATTCTCCCTCCGGTTCAATCTGAGACCTCTGCATGAAAAGCGTATGCTTTTGCACCGTGCTGTAAAGTTCTCTTTGAGATGGTGTGTGTGGTGTACACACGTATTTAGGCGGTGCAAGTGTTCTGGATTGGACGGACGCTTTAGACTAGAGCAGGGTAGGCAACCTTGGCTCTTTTATGACTCGTGGACTTCAACTCCCAGAATTCCTCAGCCAGCTATGCTGGCTGAGGAATTCTGGGAGTTGAAGTCCACGAGTCATAAAAGCCAAGGTTGCCTATCCCTGGACTAGAGTGTGCAGACATTAAATGTAAGCTCCTCATTGTAACTCCTTAGTGCAGCCAGGTTTCTTTCTCAGCAGGCAGTCACACAACTCCAGAAAAAGACATAAGGTAGGTACTTTCAAGAGTTGCAGATACTATACACTTCTCTGGCCTTTGTTCAGTCTGAAGCCTCCTTTCCTAATTATTTCCAAAATATTGCACACTTCTAATGTTAATATTAGACACTAATACCGTCTCTGGGAACTGACCAGCAAAAGTGTCCCCCCCTCCTCCCCGCATTCATATTCACTCATCAGAAACTAGAATGCCTTTGTTTTCCACATGTTGCTACTTTGAAGCAATTGGATGCAGTGAGATATTTTGGTAAATGGTTGTTTCAGGTTATCAAAACCTCCTATTCATTAGCTACATTTTTTTCTGGGAATTTTTAAATGTAAATATTATGAAGCATTTGTAATGTCAAGGGTAGTAATTTTCAGAAGTTCTGAATTCTTAAAAGGCCTGTTGGGCCTGATTCATGCAACATTGTAACTTGCGACTTGCTTTTATCATTCAAAAAAAATACATTAGGGTTCATTCATAAAATGTGCTTTGTAGATTCATCTCTGTTTTTTGGATGCTGTACTGTATGTGTTTCTGATCAATTGGTTTTATATAAATTAATGTGATGGTTCTGATTGCAGTCCTAAGGTGGAATATAAATATAGGGAGGAAATAAAAGTTGGATTAATCCTTTGGCTATCTTTAGTATTCTTAAAAATCCTGAATAATAAGATTTCACCAAAAACATTTAATTTTTCAAAGTAACAATAGCAGAAGGTTTTATTATTTCTTTGTTCATATTCCACCTTTATTGTTTTTATAAACAGGTCAAGGCAATGAGCATACTTAATATTCTTTCCTCCTCCTATTTTCCCCACAACAACTCTGTGAAGTGTGTTGGGTTGAGAGGCAAAGTCACCTAGCCAGTATTTATGCCTAAAGTGGGACTGTAACTCACGGTCTCCTAGTTTCTAGCCTGGTGCTTTAACCACTGGATCAATGGATACTATCATATTATGGATATACGAGATATACCAAAAGTCAGACCCTATATATTTTATTTTTTTCCTGATAAAGTGTTATTGTACTGTATTTAGGAGTGTTGAAAGATTCATGCATCAAACAAGAGTTAAAAGAAAACGATAGCCAATTCAAACGTTTAATGTAATTGATAATAAATTGTCTATGAGGCCTGATTTTTGCTATTCCCTGTAAACTAAAAGTACCCAATGCCCGGACCATGGCCCACTATCAGACCTTGAGCCCTTTGGAACTGGGCCACAGAAGTGGCAGGTGAGCGTGCATGCTTGCACACATCCCCACTTGCACAAGCAGCAAGCAACTGCACTCCATTTGTGCAGAATCATCCCTTCTTTTCCCCCTCCCCCTGGCCAGTCAGTCCACAAAGCTGGAAAGGTTGGGGAACTCTGCTTTATACTATCAGTTTTGCCATTGCTCCACAATTTTACATTTTGGTTTCCCATCGGCCAGGTTCTTCTATTCCAATGCTGTACCATATTTGTTCTTGCAATTGTCAATACATATTTTAATCAACTGTATTTCTCAATTATGTTTTCTGGAATTATGTCTAAAAAATATTTGTGGCTTCAGTGTAAATTTTATTTTGAGAATTTTCAGAATATTTTGATGTATGTTTTTCCAATACCGGATTTTTGTTTTAACATCACCACTGTGTAGGATGAGTTGTTCTTCCTTTGTAATGGTATTTCCAACATCATTTGTTACATGATTTGTCTGTATTGACAGAGTTTATCTGTAAAAGAGTTTACACCAATTTGAATCAGACATTTTCTGAGGGGTCTTCACAAATGACCCGATGTGAAGCTGTCTTGGCGAGATGGGTAGCAAACAAATGAATGAATGAACGAATGAACAAATGGTGCATTGCAAAAGGCTAACCAAGTGGTGAAATAATTTTACTATTTTGTCTCAGCTGGGCTGGTTCTCTGTTTTTGGAAATCCACTACAGTACTGTATTGTTCATGATTACAGTATTTCCTTTGCATTTCACAATGCTGGTATTTTTTATTTGTACTTATGCTTTTACTTCATTATAATTTCATTTTTGGGAGGAGTGTAAAGCTACTTGCTTTATATGTGGGCATTTTCTCCTAAAGAAAAATGGTGTATTTCTCCCCCAATCCTTATAATAAACAATTATTCCTCAAAAAAGGTTTCCTAGTGCATAAGACAGGACCTTTTAGAACAGCGGTTCTCAACCTGTGGGTCGCGACCCCTTTGGGGGTCGAACGACCGTTTCACAGGGGTCGCCTAAGACCAGGGCTTTTTTTCCTCATAAAATGCTCAAAACCGGGTTCCGCTGCTCTATTGAATAGACCAGCGGTTCTCAACCTGTGGGTCGCGACCCCATTTGGGGTCGAACAACCATTTCATGGGGGTCACCAAACAACGCAGTCCGCCATTTTTTCCCCTTTTTCCCTTGGCTGGCGCAGGGGGCAGCACTGCGCATGCGCGGGGTAGCACCGCGCATGTGCAATGCAGGCCGCCCCGCCGCGCATGCACGGCGCAGGTTGGGGTCACGACCTGAAAAAGGTTGAGAACCGCTGGAATAGACTCTTAATCTATTCAATAGATTAAGAGTCTATTCAATAGACTCCATTCTATTGGCTTTAGAAAGCCAATAGGAATTGTCCAGACCTGGTCATTAACGGCTGTCTCTGCACTGCTGAGCGCACCAAAAGACCCAGCCCGCAAACATGCAAGTTGTCTGCAGCAAAGGCAAGTTTGCAGGAACTTTTCACCTCTCCCTGCTGAGCAACTACGCCATCTCCTACTTGTAAGGAAAAGAGGAGCAGGGGTGGGAGGTGGGGAGCAGCACTTAATTCTGCCCTGCCGAAAAAGCGGAGTCCATGTGCACTCCTGCCTTGTGCTCACCCGTGTCAGTCAGGCTCTCCAGGGTTGCGCTGCAGCGTGGAGAGCCTGGCACTGAAGCACGGAAAACATGTGCTCGCCTGTCTCGTGCTCACCTAGTGCGCCATCGGTGTGCATTGTGGTGGCTGCTGTGGGAGCCGTGGAGCCCACTTGACAAGCGGGGCTGCACGGGAAAGGTGGTCGCCGAGGTGCTGGCAGGGCAGCGGCGGGCGCTGGGTGCGAAGGTGGCGCGCGTGGCATGCGACGGGTGGCTGATCTTCCTTGGGCCGGGCCAGCTGGTGGATTAGCCGATGCTGGACCTGCGCCGCCGCTGCCTCACCCTGTGTGCCTACATGGCCACCCCGGAGCGCCTGGCCCACGATGCTTGCCGCCACCTCAGCCTGCCCGCAGCCCGTGCCCTCCCGCTGCCCTGCACTAGCGTCTGGCTCGGCAACCGCAAGCTCTGCGCCTTCAGTGTGGTGTGCAGCTGGTGCTGTGGGAGCTGCGGGGCCCGCTCTATATGGAGGGTCTGCGCGGAGTGAGTGGTGGGGTAGGCGAAGCAGCTGCAGGCAGGGATATGGGGGCAGGGGCGACCGGTCCGAGCCGGGTCTGGGCCTCTGCTGGCGCTGCCACTGGGCTGCTCTGCCGCTGCCGCCGCTGCTGGCTAAGCTGAGATGTGGCGCCAAGCCGGTCCCCACGCCTCCTGGTTGCCCAGCTGCGCTCCGCCCCCGGCCGCCCTTCACGCCGGAGCTTCCCCCCGCGCCACCCGGCCCACCTCCCTCAACGTCGGAAGCCGCCCCGGCCGCCCTCCATACTGGAGCTCCCCCCGCGCTACCCGGCCCACCTCTATCACTGACGGAGGCCGCCCCGGCCACCCTCCATGCTGGAGCTTCCCCCCATGCCACCTGGCCCGCCTCCCTCAATGTTGGAAGCTGCCCCGGCTGCCCTCCATGCTGGAGCTTCCCCCCGCGCCACCCGGCCCACCTCCCTCACTGTCGGAGGCCGCCTTGGCCCTCTGGCGCCCGGCGTGGCCCTGGGGCTGGCGGGCAGGAGCGGCTTCTTCCCGGCTTGCCGGGCTCCGGGCCTCAGAAGCAGCCAGGCGGTGGGGAAGAGGGCGATGTCCGCATGTGCGTCGGAGGCCAGCCGGACGGGCCGGGAGGGGAGAAGCGGCGCCTTCCGAGCAGGAGCTGGCGCTCCGGCCGCACCCCTCTCGCATGTGACGAGTCGGGGAAGGGTTTGGCGGTGAAGGGCTGCGCAGCGTGGAAAGGGGCTCCCACGATCCCGCCGCTGCAATGGCGCTCAGGAGGCTGGAGGGGCGGGCAGGTCCCGGGGGGGCGGCTGGGAGAGCGCAAGAGGTGCCAGGATGAGGATGGGGGGCTCCAGACTACCATCCCCAGAAGCCCTAAAAAGCACTGTGGAAGAGTGGGGAATGCTGGGAGTTGTAGTTCATCACCATTTGGGAAAACATGACTCCAAAGATCCTTCCTTCCTTCCATCCATCCATCTCCTTCCCTTCCCCTTCAATCTCTTCTTCCTTCCTTCCTTCCTTTCCCCTTCAATCTTCCTTTCTTCCATCTCCATCCCTTCCCCTTCAATCTCTCTCTCCTTCCTTCCTTCCTCCTTCAATCTCCTTCCTTCTCCATCTCCTTCCTTTCCCCTTCAATCTTCCTTCCTTCCTTCCTTTCTTTCCCCTTCAATCTCCTTCCTTCTCCATCTCCTTCCTTTCCCCTTCAATCTTCCTTCCTTCCTTCCCCTTCCCTCCCTCTCAACATTTTTGAGCAAGGAAGAGTAAGCTTCTCCAGTGAGCATTGCTATATTGTTTTTGTAATTCATCACTATGCTTTCTTTATGTTCAATTTTTAACAATGAAAATACACCCTGCGTATCAGATATTTACATTACGATTCCAAACAGTAGCAAAATTACAGTTATGAAGTAGCGACGAAAATAATTTTATGGTTGGGGGTCACCACAACATGAGGAACTGTATTAAAGGGTTGCGGCATTAGAAAGGTTGAGAACCACTGCTTTAGAGATTAGGATAATAGATTTGGACCGAATACAGGTAGTCCTCAACTTACGACCCCAACTGAGCCCAAAATTTGCTAAGTGAGACATTTGTTAAGTGAGTTTTGCCCCCATTTTACGACCTTTCTTGCCACATTTGTTAAGCGAGTCACTGCAGTTGTTAAGTTAGTAACGGCTGTTAAGTGAATCTGGCTTTTCCCATTGACTTTGCTTGTCAGAAGGTTGCAAAAGTTGATCACATGACCCTGGGATACTGCAACCATTGTAAATATGAACCAGTTACCAAGCGCCTGAATCTTGATCACGTGACCTTGGGGATGCTGCAACGGTCGTAAGTATGAAAGTCAGTGCTGTCACTTTTCTCAGTGACGTAACTTCAAAAGATCACTAAACAAACTGTCGTAGCTTGAGAACTACCTAACATGTTTTGCAATGCTTTGTATTCTTTATGATTGCGTATGTTATCTGTGGTTTTTGGGTTGTTAATAAAAACTTCATACCGGCCACAGAATGGTACTTTACATTGATTCCAAATATGTTTCTTGAGACCACCCCTACAGTGGCAAGCTTCAGCAGCCACTAGGATTTAACATGGCGTTTCCCATATCGCTAATATTTTGCTCCCTCATCAAACAGATTAGTGTATCCTGTGTACTACAGGTACTATCCATGCTGAGTCTTTGGTTGGACTGCAGGCAGCTGGCCTCCCAAGGACAATGGGAACTCATCCAACTCAGCTTGTGTACAAAACTGGACTATATTTGGCCATGAAGCATCTCCATAGACATACACACGCAGAGAGAGAGATCGAAATCCAAAAGATCATTACTTAATGTTTGATCATAGCCTCCTGCCTTCAAATTCTTACATGGTTATACCAGGCTCAGACTGCTCAGCCAGTCAGCCTCAAGAGTTTGATGAAGAAACTTTGATCAGAGGGATATGCATCTGAGTGGTTTTAGAATTGGGTGGGGGGGGTGAAGCCTGGTGATAGTACTTAATAAAATAAATGCATTTTCTGGAAGACAATAATGGCCATTTGCTTGTGTGTTCTTGACAAGAAAACTAGAAGAATGTGTGTCAATGAGGATCAACTGAACTCAAGACTTTTGCTTTGTTTTATATGGCTGTTCCTATGAGCACTGTTGCCATTAAGAGGTTGTGCTCTTTGAATATTATTTATTATTCTGTACATACGGCCAGAATGGAGTCTGCAATTGCTTCATAAGATGTGATCGTCATTAAATGGGTCCTCACATGACTGTACCCAGTTTTACAACATTTTTTTTTTGTGGCAGTCATTAAGAGAATGCTGTGGTTGTTAACAAACCCATTGTTCATTATGGGTGTTTTTTGGTGGGAAAGTGGAAGAAAATGCCAGTTTCCAGCAACAAACATTGTCATATGGTCACATGACTGCGGGACATTACAAATGGACATAAATGCAGGCTGGTTGCTGAGTGCCCAACGTGCAGTTGTCATCTAGGTTGTAAGTACCTTTGTCATGGTCCATCAAATGGTCACTAAGTGACTAGTTGTATGTCAAGGACTACCTGTGCCTTAGTCCTATTCTGGTCAATGAGACTGACTTTTTGATTTAATTGTAATGGATCAGGTTAAGATGCAACAACTTAAGCCATATATTCCCAAGTAATGAGATGTACATTTGACTCAACGGTTTCCCTCCAAACGGTCCTGAGTATTTTGGAGATGTTAAAAATTAGAACCACCTAGAAATTGTGCCTGAACAAGTCACTTTATGAGAAGTTAAAACTGGGTAAGAGAACCGCACAGGATTCTTGACTGAGCTCTACTCACATCGTGGCCCACAAAAGTTCCGGAGAGCTATCTGTTGTGCATCAGTCTGGATTGCTATTCAAGTTTCACAATCTAAGAAGAACAGCATACAGATAGTCCTTGACTTAGGACAATTCACGTAGGGACCAACTTTACAACAGCACTGAAAGAAGTGACTTTTGACTGTTTTCACACTTACCACCCTTGCAGCATCCCTGTAATCATGCGATCCAAATTCTAACGCTTGGCATATTTATGACGGTTGCAGTATCCCGCAGCAGCAGTAAAAAAAGCAAATTCCATGCTTGGCATGATTAGGAAGGGAATCGAAAATAAGTCAGCAAGTGTTGTATTGCCTCTGTACAAATTGATGGTGAGACCACACTTGGAGTACTGTGTACAGTTCTGGTCACCGCACCTCAAGAAGGATATAATGGAACTGGAAAAGGTGCAAAAAAGGGCAACAAGAATGATCAAGGAAATGGAGCGCCTCTCTTATGAAACCAGATTGCAACGCCTTGGTCTCTTCAGCCTTGAAAGACGGCGTTTAAGGGGTGACTTGATCGAAGTGTATAAAATCATGCATGGGATAGAAAAGGTGGATAGAGAAAAATTCTTTTCTCTATCACACAATACCAGGACAAGGGGGCACTCCCTAAAGCTCATAGCTAAGAAAGTGAGGACAAATAAAGGGAAATATTTCTTCACCCAGAGGGTCGTTGATTTATGGAATTCACTTCCAGAAGGGGTCGTGACAGCTGTCAGCCTTGACAGCTTCAAGGCAGGGTTAGATAGATTCATGGATGCAAAGTGTATCGGGGGTTATTAAAACGGATGTCCATGTGCCGCCTCTATGTTGGTTGAGGCAGGCAGGATTCCCTTGAGTACCATTTGTTGGGGATCAAGGGAAAGGGAAGGTTTTGCCTTCTCTTTCTGCTCAAGATCCCCATGTACAATTGGTGGGCCACTGTGTGACACAGAATGCTGGACTCGATGGGCTTTGGCCTGATTCAGCATGGCTCTTCTTATGTTCTTATGTTCTTATCTAAGCAAAGTCAATGGGGAAGCCACATTCACTTAACAACTGTGTTACTGATTTAACAAGTGCAAGGATTCACTTAACAACTGTGGCAAGAAAGGTCGTAAAATGGGACAAAACTCATTTAACAATTGTCTTGCTTAGCAACAGAAATTTTAGGCTCAGTTGTGGTTGCAAGTCAAGGACTACCTGTATGTGTTTATATCACAACTTGATCACTGAAGCGGCAATAAATGCTATTTGGGGGGAGGGAGACAATTTTTTTTCCAGCTCAAATCTACATATAATGAGTTTCCTTATATATACTATCACAAGCAACAAATCTTAAACATAGGCACCAGCAAATCTCAGAAATTCTTTAGGCAATATATTGGACATGGTTCTGAAGGTCCAAGAAATATAGTTTCCACCTCATTGCCTGAGCAGGCTGGTTTCAGTTTGCTTATTCAACAATAACATAGTGCATAATTCTACACCATTTAGCAGAGAAATGCTATACAGTAGCATACCTAGCATATTTGATGCCCAGAGTGGATCCTTTTTAACACCCTTTGGTGTTGCTGTGCCACAGCACCAACTGTCAAAACAGCTGATCAACATGCTGGCAGAAGAATTCAACTCCATCCCCACCATCATCCTCCAGACAGTCTCTTGTAATCCCTAAGTTGCCAGACATACACCCCCTTATTGCCTGCACCTGGGGTGGACCATCTCCCACTGTACATCCTTGCTATGCTACTGATAATCTCCCAAACGGAGATTATATCACTTTACCAGAGCTAAAGGTGGCATTTGACTCTATATCCCAAGAGAAATTCATGACAATTAGATCGCCATCTACTTGCATTGATTATACAATTATACAAAGACATTACAGCAGTAATGGCAAACCTTTTACAGGCCAAGTGCCCAAACTGCAACCCAAAACCCACTTATTTATCGCCGGGTGCCAGGTGGGCGTGGCCCACTGGGTGGGCGTGGCTGTGCTGGTCATGGTAGACTGGGTGGGTGTGGCCAAGGTAGGCATGGTCACCTTAATGTTCGTGTGGAGGGATGCCTGTGGGGGCTGGGCAGGTTGGGGAGATCCAGGTGGTCTCTGGCAGGTGCGGTGGTGGGCAGGAGGCTCATCCTGCAGGGGGAGGTGAGGCAAAGCGAAGCAGGGCGGGGGTGCCATTGTCGCAGGCAAGGCGAGGCAGAGGCTGGGGTGGCTTCTGCCTGACACCATTGGCCAACACACACAGAGGCCAGCGAGTGCATGGGGGCCGACAGTGTCCATCAGCCGCCACAGCCTGCCAGCCCCTTGACCGGCACACTCTGGGGCTCCGCAGCCCGCCCCCAGCAGTTCAGAGAAGCCGTCTCTGAGCTGGACGGCTGGCCAACAGTTGAGGAGTGGGTCGTGCCCACGAAAAGGAGAGCATGCGAGGCCAAGAGGGACGGGATGGTGGGGGAGGGAAACCAGCCATGCTGGGATGCATCCAGCCAAGTGGGACCTCAGTGAGTTAGTGGGCGGCTGGTTGAAGAGGGATGGTTGCCATCTCCGGGGCATGGCATGTGTGCCCACAGAGAGGGCTCTGAGTGCCGCCTCTGGCACGCGTGCCATAGGTTCTCCACCACTGCAGTACAGTATCATAAAGCTGAATGGCAATAGTAATGGGGACCTGACAGAACCTATTGCTATCTGTCAAGAGATAAGCAAGGATGCAATCTTGCCCTTTTCCTCTTCAATCTTTATATGAACAACATAGTTGAGGCTTGTTTTTGACAACTCAAGCTTTCCTATTCCTCCTCTTGCCCCACGGCTACTGATGATGCAGCCATTCTCTCTATATCAAAAGTGGGGATGTGTATATGTCTTGGAGCCTTAACTGCCTATTGAAATAGAGGAGAGTAAAAGTAAAGGAAGGGAGAGGCGGTTTCAGACTTGCAAAATTCTCTCAATATAATCTTAAAATGGCATCGGACCAGGTTACTTATGGGACCGTCTGCTGCCCCATGAATCCCAGCGGCCGGTTAGGGCCCACAGAGTCAGCCTTCTCCAGGTCCCGTCAGCCAGACAGTGTCACCTGGCGGGGCCTAGGGGAAGAGCCTTCTCTGTTGCGGCCCCGGCCCTCTGGAACCAACTCCCCCCGGAGATCCGTGTTGCCCCCACCCTCTCCACCTTTCGTAAACTGCTTAAAACACACCTCTGCCGGCAGGCCTGGGGCAGTTAACATCTTGCCCCTAGCCAATGTATGTTTGTGTGTATGTTTGTTGAATGATTGGTTTTCTTTTAACTTAGGAGTTTTTATATATATGTATTCTAACTGGTGATTTCTATTTTTGTTGTGAGCCGCCCTGAGTTCTCCGGACTAGGGCGGCATAGAAGTCAAATCAAATAAATAAAATAAAGACAGAACTAATAATAATACTCCTGGGTGTGTTTCTTATCTGACTACCTTTCAGAACTGACAAGTAGGGACAGAATCTCCCATCTCTATTATAAAATTCGCTCTTTCCTCCTGGGCTCTCTCTCTTGCTATTTTTTTAAAGATTATGTATGCTCCTCATAGGAGGCCTTTTTCTGTGGCCTGAATCGATGCAGGGCTACAGCCGGAAAGTGTTTCAAACCTCTGTGTGAAAATTAGATTTATATCTGTTAAAAAATGGAGGTTGAACCAGCATCCGTTGTTCTGTTAAAATGTCCACTCTCTGTATAACGTCAGTTAAAACTTTTAACTTTAGTTAATTCAATATTTAATTCCCCTGATGATGAACAGATCATTGCTTTCCTTTTAAGAGCCCAATTTCTAAAGGGCAATAGCAATTTATTTTTATCCGAAGCTATAGCTTACAAGAAGCAGCTGATACCTTCCTCACAGCTTTGTGGCTTCTATGTAATTTATACTATATGACCTTTTTAAACTATTGCATATGTTTTAATGTTTACTGCTTTGTTCCATAAAATAAACAAAAGAAAAAAGTGGTTAATGCAGCTTCTGCAATAGAAACTTTGTGTATCTATAGTATCTATAAACAAATGCAATATTTTATAAGTAAATGTTATTTATTTATAAACACACACACACAAAGGTTTCTATTGTATAACCCCATCACTCCAAGCTTTTACTAAAATCTTACACTTGGTGAGTTTTTTTTCCGCATTCTTGATTGTTTTATCTGAATAGTTGATGCTGTATTTCTTGGTTGGGTTACCTGTTTTATTGGTGTTTTCTATTTATTATTTGCCATTGTCCTGCATTTAGGTTTGGAAACCATTTTACCTCTAAAGCTGTCTTTGAAGTATTTTGAATAAATACATTGTACTCTAAAAGCAGCTAACCATACATTAATTCCTACTAAAGGGGAGCTTCCATAAGAACAAGAGTTTGATTGTATTTCTGTCTTTTAGATTCATGCTGCTGATGGTTGAATGAGATAGTCCAATTTGCATTAATATCATAGCTGTAATCTTCTCTTTGCTGGGTGAATTCCAAGGCTTATGTGAAACCTGATGGTTTGGAGTCCATAGGGTGTAACTTACCTGGGCAACTGGGTGTAATTTGTTCACTGTTAAGGAAATTGAGCAGCAAGGCCAGTGTGTTAAAAGGAGATAGATTTCTATTGCTCAAAATGTACATGCAGAAAGGACATCCATAGAATTGTTCCGCTCAATAGGTCAACAGACAAACAGTAGGATTAGCAAATGGGATGAGTTTCCTCTGTGCTCTCAATAGAAAAAGATTAGCAAGCACCACATCTGCTGTTCTCCCAGATCTCCCCTTTAAATATTAATACATGGATTATTTCAAGATTCAAACACTACTAAGCACCTCTGGCCCAGGGTTTTGTTTTTGTTTTTTTTTTCAAAAAACAGGAGACTGATTTAAAGGGTTGGATTCTGGGGCCAAAACTATACAAAAATCTCTCCTGCAACAGCAGCAAATAATTGCCAAGTTGTATAGACCTTTTTTTTTTAAATGCAGGGGAGCAATTAGGAATAGGAAAAAAAATATTTTTAAATGGGGCAGATGTTTAGAATATCAAAAATGCCTAACTGCTCCTACTACCTATTTGCTATGAAAATAATAACTATATTTCACAGCTTATCCACCGCAGATAAGTATAGTATGCACATCTCTGTCACAGTACCCTAATGTGGGTCTTGCAAATTTGATTGCATTTGTGAATCTGATGATACAGAGGCTTTACCTAGAAAATGAAATGAGCATGTCTTTCAATGGAGAGAGAGAGAGAGAGAGAGAGAGAGAGAGAGAGAGAGAGAGAGAGAGAGAGAGAGAGAGAGAGAAAATCTGCAGTAGTCAGGTCAGTGCTGAAATCTTTTTTTCTATACCTATTTTACCCTTTATCCTCCCCCCCCCACCTTGGTGGAGAGACCAGGAGGAAAAGTAAAACCATGAGGTGGAAACCTCCAGTGCCTAGAATTTTGTTACTGTTCTGGGTCTGCGTGTGAGCAAATTTAAGGAAATGAAACATGGCTAATTTTGGTTAAATTGGACTCTGACCCTGCCTAGTTTCCAAACTGCAGGACATAATTGTCCTGCTTTAGACAGGGAATTGGAAACTTACTATTACAATAGCCTTTAGAACAGATGTGGTACGGCAAGTACCTGAAGGGGTGCCTCCATGCAGGTGGGATGTCTTGTTCTTTATTGCCCAGAAATCCAAGGCAAGTTGTAGAGAGGCGGGATTCCAATTGATTGCTAAACTTCCTTAACACTAAGAACAGTTCAACAGGAGGATCAATTGCTAAATGAGATGATGAGTAGCTCTTCATCTAGTAGACTTTAAGTGCAAACTGAACAGTCGTGTCAACGTTTTAGTTTTGAATCCTGTACAAAGCAGGAACATAGATTTGGCCTTAGCTTGGTTCCTTCCAATACCATGTTTGTTTGTTTGTGCTGTGGTGGCATAGTGGTTATAATGCAGTATTGCAGGGTAACTGCTCACAGGTAGTTCTATCCTGACTAGCTCAAGGTTGACTCAGCCTTCCATCCTCCTGAGGTCAGTAAAATGAGGATCCAGATTATTGGGGGTAATATGCTGACATTTGCAGACTGCTCAAGAGTGTCCTGTAAAGCACTATAGCAGGGGTTCTCAACCTTGGCAACTTTAAGACTTGTGGACTTCAACTCCCAGAATTCCTCAGCCAGCAAAGCTGGCTGAGGAATTCTGGGAGTTGAAGTCCACAAGTCTTAAAGTTGCCAAGGTTGAGAACCACTGCACTATAGAGAGGTGTTTAAGTCTAAGTGCTATTACTATTGCTGTAATAATTGCATTGCCAGGCTTTAAACATGCATCTGCAGAGTATTTAAGGTATTTGATTTTTGTAGTGTAATTATTTGCCCTGGAATTCTGTCTAGTCCTGGTGTGCCTATGGAAACGCTATTGTGCGTATTTTATTACTACTATTAACAGTGATCTGTTGCTTAAATTCATCAGTAGTTTCATCACTAGTGCTGCTTAAGCTCATGAGTTTCCAGTCAGTAAAGTTAATCTACCAGATTGAAAGGATCAGATTAAAGAAAGCTGAACTAGATTTATATCTTCAGTGATAGTCTTTTATTTAAGACTAACACACATTTCCAAAGGACTGATTTGCAGGTGCCTGAACAAGGCTACAGGACTGTCAACCCGAAAGAAGCTTGTAAGCAGAAATTTCACAGTAAGGATAAAAGAAAATCGGTCTTAAACCCAAGAGAGATGGAACCTAGTTTGGCAAAGCTGATACTAAATTGAACTTTTAGTCACTAGAGGGCTCTGTTTAACTTTCAGATGTGAAACCTCTGCCTAAATATTTTAAGACAAGCTGTCTCCTTCCTACCGGTAGAAGAGAACTTCTTCATTGGTTACCAAAAGACCAAACTCCCCTGCAGTTTTTGTTTAGGATTAGCAACTTTCTAAATCTGCTTGATACTTGATTATTAGAATACCATAAATCTGAAGTTTAAAAAAAAATCAAGAGTCATAAAAGGAACTCTGATGGGCTATGTACAACCCTTTTTCCTCTGTGCTTTCCAAAAGCAGAAAACAAGCAATCTATTACTTGTTTTCAGGTAATGCAGAATGCAGCCGCGCGAGCAGTGTTGGGCTTGCCTAGAAATGCCCACATTTCGGCATCACTCCGCAAGCTGCATTGGCTGCCAATTGGTCTCCGAACCCAATTCAAAGTGTTGGTTATGACCTACCGGTATAAAGCCCTACATGGCATCGGACCAGGTTATTTACGGGACCGTCTGCTGCCCCATGAATCCCAGCGGCCGGTTAGGGCCCACAGAGTGGGCCTTCTCCAGGTCCCGTCAGCCAGTGTCGCCTGGCGGGGCCTAGGGGAAGAGCCTTCTCTGTTGCGGCCCCGGCCCTCTGGAACCAACTTCCCCCGGAGATCCGTGTCGCCCCCACCCTCTCTGCCTTTCGTAAATTGCTTAAAACACTTTTGCCGGCAGGCCTGGGGCAGCTAACACCTTGCCCCTAGCCAGTGTATGTTTGTGGAATGATTGGCTTCTTTTTTAATTAAGGGTTTTTATATTTATGTATATAATGTAATTTCTATCATGTTGTGAGCCGCCCTGAGTTCTCCGGAATAGGGCGGCATAGAAATTAAATTAATAATAATAATAATAATAATAATATTGCTCTTCAGATATTTTGCACTGAATGTCTCTTTTTCCATCAGTGTCAATAACCTATACCTGGAGATAATGGAAGCTGAATGCCCAAACTTCTGGAGGGCAAGGGCGATATTTTTCTCCACGACCATCAGCAAACACTTCTTATAAAGCAGTGGTTCTCTTTTTCTTTTTCAGGCTGAGACCCCACCTGCGCCGCCCATGCGCGGCGCGACAGCCTGAATCGTGCATGTGCGGCGCACGCGCGACGGCCCAAACCACGCATGCACAGTGGCCCGAACCACGCATGCGCGTTGCGATGGCCCAAACCGCGCATGCGCGTCGCGCGATGACCTGAACCGCGCATGCGCGGTGCGCACACAATGGCCCAAATCATGCATGCGCAGCGCACGTGTAACGGCCGAGGGGAAATGGGGGGAAAAAATGGCGGACTGCCGTTTGGCGACCCCCGTGAAATGGTCGTTCGACCCCAAATGGGGTCGCGACCCACAGGTTGAGAACCGCTGTTATAAAGCATTTTTGGGTTGAGATGCCAGATTACACCAGTTAAAAAAGCACATATGTATTTCTGGAACATCTATATTGCAGGGCAAAAATATACCATTTCCACTGGGTCAAGTCCACATCAGATTTTGTGCAGTGTGGTAAGTCCTACACTCCAAATATGAGCAGGACTAAAAGCTTGGGAGATTGTTGCTGAGAAATGTATTTGAAGTTGTTAAATATATTTAATGCCATTTAATTGCCTACTGAAGACAGATGTAGTGGCTATTCAAATAGTCAGGAAAGCATTTATTGAACTTTACTGAGGAATGCCATGATCTGAAAACAGCCCGATCTTACAAATCCAAGAGAAAGGAATTTGGTTTTGTTTCTGTGAAATCCAGAAGTGTTAGCACAATGATTAAAAAAACAACACCCACACCTTCTCATGTTTGTTTTATTTACAGTGTACAACACTACAGCAGAGCAATAAATACTGATGTGGAGCAAGATACCACCAAGTCATTTCAATGTGAAAATCATGAGAAGCATAATTTGACTGCAAAAACTTGTAGAAGCAAAAGTACCTTTGCTTGATACCTATAAAGCTTCACATCAGAAGTTTGGCTTCCACACTATATTCAACCAAATGTTATTCAGTTTTGGCTTAATCTGTTCCTTTTCATGGCACCTTTCCAGTAATGGAAACTTCCATATTCTTGTTCCATTTTAGTATTAACATGTTAATAGTCAAAACTGTAAGATGGGAGGAAAAGCTATTTAATCTGTTCTCTTGGTTGCCAGTTGGTTTCTTATCGGCAAACGGGGAGTACTTTAGGACCTATATGTCTGCACGGTAGATATATATAGGTTTATCATAAAATGAAAATCTAAAACTGTTAAGAAGTAGGTTCCAATATTTAATGTATATATGTGCAACCTAAAATAAAAATGATCTTTATGGTTTCAAAAATGTTTGAATGTGCATATTTACAACACACATATATAACACACAGGTTGTCCTCACTTAAAGACCTTTCAAAATTATGATTGTGCTGAACAAATGCTATTTATGACTGTTCTCAAAGTTATGGCTGTTGCAGCGCCCCGAGGATCGCACGATCAAATTTTGGACCCACTCACCCGCACTTATAACTGCAGTGACAAATTTAAGAATAGTTTCAAATAATGGGAATTGATGGCTCTCTGAACACTTTTGTTTCGGGAAGCACTAGTTTTACTTTTCCAAGTATAAAGTTTGCAGGTTTGCCCTCTAAAAAGCTGTAGACCTGTTGCCAACAGAAGGGTCCTCTATTCTTACAACAGAGTATTAGTACAATAAAAATATTTCTCTATAATGGAATGCAGAATGGATTCTAAACAGACAACAATGAGGCTGGCCAGAATGATAGAAGAGCATCATGGTTCCAGAAAGGCCCAGTACAGTTAGTGGACTGAAGCAATTTCTCTATATACAAACACATATTTGATAATGAAATCTCCCATACAAGGAAGGTATCCTCCAGCCCTTAGTGACAGAGAAAAGGTATGTGACATGCCTTGCTCCGTCTTGTATCACTCCAAGGCCCCTTTTCCCTACTTTACTATAGCTGCTATCTCTCTAGAATGAAACGATCACTATTTTGCATCCCCGTGCCCTAAGCTCTAGTTCCTGGCATGATGGTAGACCACAATACCCTTTGAGAAATATCCAGTTCCAAAACAGGGCAAGACCTGGGGACCTCCAGATGCTGAAGTCCAACTCCCAGCAGGGCCAGTAGAGAAGACTGCTGGTAGTTACAATTCAGCCATATGGAAAGTTACCAGTTGTCCCCTCTTGGCCCAGAAGAATAGCTGTCAACATTGGTGTCCTGATTTATGAGAGAGCACAAGCGATCCCCTGACTTAGCACTGAATACAGCAAGCACAGCCTAATGCATAAGGAAGATGCCAGGGAAAGGGGGGGAGCTCACCATCCTTGAAATGGATGGCTGTAATCAATTCTCCCACAGCTCTTTGGATCAGATACAGGGAAGAAGTGGGATTCAGCTGATCCCCAGGGAATTCTTGAAGGCTGTTGATGCAACCTCAAAGAAAGCCAAAACCCAAGATGGCGGTGGCTCAATACTGCTCCTGTGCTGCTAATAACATAATTGATACAATTACATCAAATTAGTTTTACCCTTGGCAGCAGGACACAGCAGGTACCAAAGATGCCTGAAGCCCAAAGCTTCTTCAATTTTGGGTTCTCAGCAAGGCAGATCATTACCAAATTCCCAACACAACTGATAAAAGGTAGAGGTGCATTTGAGTTTATGGTTTCCATTAGACACAGGCGAAAATAGGCAGGAAGCCATTGGTCATACAAGCCAGGGATATCCAACCACGGCATCATTAAGACCTATGGACTTCAACTCCCAGCATGGCTGGCTGGGGAATTCTGGGAGTTGAAGTCCACAGGTCTAAAAATTGCCAAGGTTGGACACATCCGATATAGGCCATGCTCAGAATAACATTGAAATAGCAAAGCAAGACGCCTAGCTGGAACTCGCAGAAATCATCACGCTCAAGTTACTGCTTCCAGTTCTCAGGATGGTAAAGGAAATCTCCTTTGCAATGTCCACAAATTCAGGTAGCATCAATGACCCGGCCCCCATATTGTGCTAACCCATATTGTGTCTCTTGTTAAATTGTGGGGCCTGTTAAACCCATTAAGCCATATGGTGTGGCTTGTTAAAACATGGTTGCATGTACATGTTACATGTGTACAGTGTGCAAATTTAATCCATGCAAACTTAAAACCATTTTGAAAGTCTTTCCTCCTTTTATATACATAAGTCAGAATGTACAGGTAGCCTTAATTAGGAGGCTGGAGCCATAAGGGAAAATAAGGGTTTAATTACAGAAACAAAGCAAAGCATAGGAACTCCCTCCCAATCCTTGTTCTATTGTGTAATGCCATCTCCCCACCCCCAATGTTCTTGATTTCAATACAGAAATCTCATTTAAAGGACAATCTTGATTCACTTTAATAGAGTATTTACACTGAAAACGGGATAAGATAAAATGAAAAGCTGGCACAGTGGAAAGCAAAACACAAGCCTCTAGCATCAACTTTATTTCCAGAATGTTTCTTACAATGCAACCTAAGCCTCATACTGATTTGCAAAACAAAAATATAGATCCACCTTTACAGAAATAGATGCTAGAGTGAAATCACATCCTACAGTAACATCGATTGGGCCAGGGAATTAAGCAGTCACTGTATGGCAGTCATTTGAAAAGACAACTTCTATCTTAGGACACCTACAAGGTTTGCCTTTCACCGACACAAAACAGACTAGATTTGAAATTAAACACGTGGATTTATCAAATTCAATCTTGTATGATGCGCTCCTGTTAATCATGAGTATACAGTACATGGCAATAAAAAAGGTCTAGATACCAATGTGACACAGCCTTTCCCAACTGTGTAAATTCCAGGTTTGCTGATAGACTGTAATTCACAGCTAGCATTAACAGTTATTTCACAGGAAACATACTCTATATTTTCATCATTAAAGCAGCCCCAAGGGAACTGGCATTCAAAAGCATACAGCTTTATAACACTAGTTTCTAGGACAGACAAAGAGGCTTCACCCCATTCAGGGCTTCCTCCAAAAAATGCAAGCAACCATGCAAATTCTGTGAGTTGTACTATACACCTTTTCAAATGGGCAATGGAAGCACTCCACAACTAAGTGACCTTATAGAGCAGGGGTTCTCAACCTTGGCCACTTTAAGACTTGTGGACTTCAAAGCTGGCTGAGGAATTCTGGGAGTTGAAGTCCACAAGTCTTAAAGTGGCCAAGTTTGAGAACCCGTTATAGAGGCAGCCTGCACTATTTTAAAACATCTCCTCTGGGCCCTGGACTAGACTTTCCAAGCGGGTGACATTGCTGGAAAGAAGCCCTCAGCATCCACATCCTTGAGAGAGGTGCTGGCCGATATTCTGAATGGCAGAACCTGGATTTGCTAACACCCAATTTTTTTCTCTCCCACCCAGCTTATTGCTTACCTCCTATCCCTCTCCTTAACTGACCCACAGTTTGAAAGCAAGACTTCATGCGTGCCAGGACAATTAAGTTCAAAACTCAGCTCTTGGAAAACAAAGCCATGTTTGGAAAGATCACTTTAATTAGGAATACTTAATCTGGCCAAATGCCTTCTATCTGTTCCATTAAGGCAATTTGCCAATTTATTTTAGTTTATTGCATGCGATCTGAAGATATTTTGGCATGGAAATCTATGACTCGCTTCCTACTTAAACTGACAGCCAGATTGTAGACTGCTACATTTCTATCCAATAATATGTATAATACAATAATACAGAGGTGTAATAGGGGAAATGCTGCAGGATCCAGAGAATAAGATAGGTGAGATATTTCAGCCCTGGCTATATAGTCTGTTGAAAAAGGATCAGGAGATGGCAAAAGATGTGGACAATGTTGCACACATCTCCTCTTCAGGGCTAGCAGTAATAGTCACATTTATTAACGGGAAGGGAAGAAATTTGAAGTGAAGGTTTTTATAGTTCAAAACAAGATCTGGGAAAAGTACTCAGCACTGTAGAAATGAAGCAACAACACACAGAAACAGTATTTCCTGAAACTCCAATAAAATGCAAAAGAAATCCTTTATAGAATAGTCACCTACCAAGTACAGGGATCAGGTGAATTCATTCTGAGAGCAATTCATTTATCATCTCAAAGCACTCATTCAAAAAAAGCAATTTTTACGACTGAAAATAATGTACAAGGAGACTACTCATCCCAAACCAGGATTTTTAACAATCTTTATCCATCCCTTTCCCTGTCTATGCATCCAATTTCATTCTGAATGCATAAAGCACTCCTAGCGGCCTTGCAAAAAGCATTCTGGGAACATCTTTAGAAGAAAAAAAGCTTTTCTGAAAAATAGCATAACCAAAACCAACATATGCACTGACACAACAGCTAAAAAAAAAATATTTCATCTGGAAAATAGCTGTGTAGGAACTGCAGAAAAAGGTGAGAATGGCCCAAGGTTCAAGTCCCCTCAGCACAGAGGACCAGCTTTTGGCAGGAAGAACTATGAAAATAAAGGATGTGCTTTTGGTAAGACTCTGGCTGCTAAGATACACGTACTTTCCACAACATCAAAGCAATTCTCCCCACTTTTTCTAGATTAAAGTTTATTGTGCTTCACTGGAGAGCTCGTTTCTAAAGGCTCACCCTGCAGTCCACGAAGCTTAGGCACACTCATCCCTTCAGTGTTCAGCACTCCGTTTTAGCCTGGAATCCCATTTCCAGCATTAAATGCCATGCTCATGTGTACCCAACCAAGTCAAAGACACCAAAGGAAAATCACAGCAATGCTGTTTAGGTTCAGACTAAAGCACGTGATCAACAGAGAGACTGGCCATTTCATTGACAAAAAACTACTTAAAAAGCTTCATTTTTCATTCTTATATATACATCTATCTACACAAACAAACTCTATAAATGTATGTTACATTATTAAGCTAACATGCCTAATTCAAGGCAAAAGGTAGCTTCGCAAAAGGGGAAGTCAAAAATTGTAAAGTTTCAGCTCAAACTGCTGCCTCTTAGCTTTGCTTCTGCGCCTCAGCAGGGTCATGCAGCGTTTTATAGGGTTTTATAGACATATATTCATGAAAGCTGCCTCCCTTTTCAGTTTCCCACCACCACCACCCCCAAAAATGTGCACAAAGAACAAAATACAACTCTATTCCTGCAACTCAGCGTTTCTCAAACTCAGCAACTTTTAAGATGTGTGATTTCAACTTGCCAAATTCCCCAGTGGCTGGCTGGAGATTTCTGGGTGTTGAAATCCACACATATCTTAAAAGTTGTCGAGTTTGAGAAACACTGCTGCAACTGAAGATCAGCCCAGTCCTTAAGTCCTTTTTACAGCTACCACCTTACAAACTCCTTTGCAGCATTTCAGAAAGCCTCCAAAAAGAGGCCACAATTATAGGCAAGACCTGGAAACGTTTGTCAAGCTTGGGAGTATCCTTTTCCGTCTTGCTTTTATATATATATATACGATTAAGCCAAACTAGACAACTGCTATACAAAGAGGCTCAATGCAATTAGGACAGTGTTTAGCGCACTGAAATGTAACAAAAGGTTCTTTCCTCTGCTCCACAAAAATATTGTCCTTAAAGAAGTTTGTTTATTTGCATAACCAAAGAGAAGTTGACTAAGCACTGCTAAGACATCAGCCACATTGTGATTTCTAGCAAAGAAAAAACCCTACTTTGGATCCAGGCTGCGTCATGAAATTTCACCCTGATAAAAAAAATAAGGCCACGTGTGGCAAGAGCTACAACTGAAAACTGACTTACACATCTAGGTCCAAGGCTCAGCTATCACCAAAGCAAAACTATCAAACAAAGTACTGGCCTTTAGCGGATCCCACTGGGAAATGTTACATTCAGCTGCCTCTGTTACACTGAGTTGTGAACAGTTCCTTTTGTAAATTGCCGAGCCAATTGTAATTTTTGTTATAAATATACAGATGAGTCCCTATATAACAATCCTAACTAGATCCTGTTGTGGCTCCCATTTCTGTAAACATTTGGCAATACGTTACACACATACACACACACATACATACATATATGTACAGGAAATACATACATGGATTGCTTCCAGCAAACTAATGTGCAAAACATGGCCGCCTCCCACGGAGGACCAGTGATGAGGTATAATTGTATCTGTGTGTGAGTTACCCGTAAGTTAATTCAGACCTGCTGATCAGGGCTCTAGGTAGCCACAATACCTGCCCTGAATTGGCCTGGATCAGTGCTTTACCCCCACCCTCCTACTGGCCGAGCAGCCTCAGATGGGGGAAAGCAGCATCACATTATGGTGCAATTGCGCTGTTCGCCATAGGAATTGTCCACACGATCAATTTCTTCAATGACCTTTGTGAAAACACCTTGAGTCATCTGCAGGGAAGAAAGATGGTGTCGGAGTCACTCCAAGAGAAAAAGTTTACAACTGTGTTTAAGAAGCAGCAGAAAACGTATTTATTTGTATCTTGTCTTTGATGTTTTTACCAATCACTCAAAGCCATAAACATATCCAACATACCTCCCTCCTCCTGTTTTTCCCATAACCACCACCACCACCACCCTGTGAGGTGAGTTGGGCTGAGAGTCTGTGACTAGCCCAAAGTCACCCAACTGGCTTTATGGCTAAGGCAGGACTACAATTCACCATCTCCCGGTTTCTAGCCTACTGTCTTAACCACAATACGTATAACATTACTGACCCCTTGTCACATTGACTAGTCCTCTATTGGAGCTCTGCTATTTTGGTGGGAAGGCTAGGTTTCCCTCCTAATTTAAGGAGACAACAGAGAGCAATCTCACTCCTTTCTCCATTAGAGGGCATTAGTTTTGTTCCCGTGTTTGCCTTTGATTGGTGAAATAATTACTAAGAAATATAAAAAAAAGAACAAGGTTATCTGCTTATATTTAGATGTTGGGATAAAGAAGAATTTAGCTACTCTTTTCTTCAAGGTGGAACTTAACCCATGCACTCATCCTGTTCAAAACTAAACCTGTGAAAAATCCTTAGTTTGCTGCCGAAAGCACAATGGAATTTTTATGGCTTTTGTATCTTATTCCCCCCTCCCCTTTAATTTAGGTGACATCAGAGTGATACCTGGTTTTCTTTTGCTGAGGATTCCAAGAACACAGCGCCCCACGAATCAGCCAGTTTCCGGCCTTCATCCGTCTTTACCTGACGACTAAAAATAGAGGAGGAGCAATTAAAAAACAAAACAAAACCTCACCAACACTGTCATATTGCAGTCGAGTTCTGTTTTTTTTTTCCCTATTTATTTTTCAAACCTGTATGATGCCCATCTCACCAAAGTCAACTCTATAACTTTTATGGACATATACAGTATATTATAACCACAATAGAAGTGGTTATAATCTGGTATATTTTATAGATACACTATATAGGAAATTTTCATGTGTACAATAACTGTCCCTTTATTCTCATAGTACAAGATTTCTTTTGCATTTTATGAATTTTTTTTCTTGCTTGTTTTCTTCTCTATATGTATCTTCAGTGCTTTTTTTGCCATAGAACTCACCGGGACAGAGTTCCGGCACCTTTTTTCGATGGATTTTCTAAGTTTTAAAAGTAACTTTTGAAAATTTGATGTTTGGTCCATGTGGACTTGAATTGCCCTGTCGAGCATAGCAGGTCGGCGGCAAAATCATTTAAAATGGTGCATGCGGGCTGCTTGTCTGTTGAGTCCGATGCATTCATACTTCATCCGCGCTGGTTGTGATGGCGCTGCTCAGCTTGTGGCACTGCTTGGCTTGTGATTAGTTGTGTGGTCACACGCTGAGTGCTTACTGCGGGCAGCGACCGTTATGATTTATTACACAACTGACATGTATGGGTGTATGTAAAGTGACTGACTACGTGTGAAAGGTAAATAATTTATTTTAAAAAATCGTTGGTGAATTGAAAGTCTTTTTGTAATTTTTAGTGTAAAATTTACTATGAACATTTGCCTTAAATACAATAATTTTATTTATTTATTTTAATTAAATTTATATGCCGCTCCTCTCCGAAGACTCGGAGCGGCTTACAACATAAATAAAACAATTTAACAAAAAACTAAATCCAAATCTAAAAAAACAATTAAGAATAAAACCCCCAGACACATTCATCATTCACTCAACAGTCCACTGTCAACCCCAGGCCTGCCGGCAAAGGTAAATTTTAAGATTCCTTCGGAATAAAATTAATAAATTAAATTTATGTTAAGAACTGAATATAAATTTTTTTAAAATAAAAAATTAACAAGATGTAAGTTCCGGCACCTTTTTTCTTACCAAAAAACCACTGTGTATCTTGTACTTATGTTAACATCCATGTCCCTCGGCATATAGTCATGCCGGCCACGAAACCACAGAAATGAAGATTGCCCCCTAGAGTGGAAAATGGCTGGGCAGGGGAAACCTTTTTACCTTTTTAGTTACCTGATATTGTTTGTTAAAATTTAATTAAAATGTATTTTTTAAAAAGAATCACAACATAAAAATCATAATGGATCGGCACTTTTGCAGGGCTTCCCCACACTATTTTCTACTCAGCATAAGAGTGTTTGCAAACACCCAAATCCTATTCTTTCACTCAATGCTAATTTTCAGAAACCTTACACCCATAAGAATTGAGTTAAAATACAATGCAGAGATAATGATTGCGATTTATGGTAGATAAGAAGCCACTGAGAGCTTACTACAATAATAGACTGTTGACAGAGAGCTTTAAAGTTTAACTTTGCTGTTGGTTCACCTGTTAACCAGTTTGTTTTTTATACGTAGTAGATAAATGACAGGTCAAATTGGTTGCAAATAAATGTAGAAGTTTGTACATTTTGGGCTTGCTTCCCAAGGGGAGGGGGGAGGAAACTAGTATTGTTGCAATATATTTATTAGTATTCAACCAGAATGAATAATATATGAGTGTCTTTCTGCCTTTTGTAATTTTAATGCGCATTTTTCCTTTTTGTCTATTGTTTTGTTTTTGTAAAATAATTCTTTTTGTTTTTTAGAGTTTGTATTTTACCTTAACTCTCTGAATAAAATAAAAAAATTTTTTTTAAAAACAATGCACCTGAATTTTTTCTCTAGAGACAAGATTTGATGTAGACAAACATTTCAGAAACACATGGTCCTATCCCTAGAGCCAGATCCATAAGAGTTTATAATTATTTACAAAAAGGGACTAATTAAGATAAAATTCTTCTTTGGAATGGCAGGAATGTGGATGTAGCCATCATAAAAACAGAGAGAAAGCTTTTCTGCCCAGGCCAGTCAGTAGGGGGAAAAAAAGTATGTAAAAACTAATGTTTGAGAAAAGGTTTTCAGGATTATAAGAAAATCAAAGAACATCCTTTGAAGGCAGTGACAACTTTTATTCTAAGCCTGCTCTAAGAAATGCCAGTAGAGATTAGAAATTATGGTGAGGGAATTGAAAATGGAAGCCTGTTTAGAAATAAGTAGCTAAAAAACTCTTACCCCTGCTCCCACACATTGCAAATATTCTGCAAATGTGCTCCAAAACTTCCAAAATTCTTCTATCCAGAAAAATTGTCTGATTCTAGAATTCAGACACCTTTGGAAAGAAAAATGACTCAGATTACAGCCAACATTTCAAAGACATTGAAGCTATCTTTCTCCTTATTCCTGAGCTATAATTTCTTAAGCAATAGACAAATGTTCTTACCTTTCTAATGACAGATCAGCTTTATTGCCAACAAGCACTACAGGCATCCTGCCAAACAAAGGAGGAACATTTCTAAAAGTTGCTTCTTGTATGCCAAACAGAGAAGTCATCCTACTCCACTCACAACTTCCATAGTCGTATCTACGGGGTCGCTTGCTTGTAACTTAATGCAACAATTCTGCATATGGCTAGGACAGTTCTGAATTTTTGGTTGCAGGTATACCTTTCCTTGCATGGTGCTGCAGCTGAAGGTACAGATAGTCCTTGGCTTATTACCATATTTGGGACCAAAATTTCCGTTGCTAACCAAGGCAGTTGTTAAATGAGTTGCGCCAGATTTTGTGACTTTTTTTGCCATAGTTGTTAAATGAATCACTCCAATTGTTAATCACACGGTCATTAAGCAAATCCACCCTCCCCCAATTGAGTATGCTTGTCAGAAACAGATTGAGGGATCACGTGAACCCAGGACATTGCAACTATTTTAAACATATATGCAGGTTGCCAAGTGCCCAAATTCTGATCATGTGGGGATGCTGCAACAGGTGTGAGGGCAGATTGTAAGTCACTTGTTTCAGTCTTGTTATAACATCAAACTGTCATTAAATGAATGACTGTAAATTGAGGACAATCTGCATTTTCTAATAAATCCTTGCCCGTATCTTAAATGAAAATATTTTAAAGAACGCACCTGATTATAAGCTTTAATCATTTTACATTTTACATCCTTACTCCTTGGTGTAATGTTTTGCAACCTCTGCAAGTTTTAAGACATGTAGACTTTAGTTCCCAGAATTCCCCAGCTAGCAGGCTGGCTGGGAAATTCTGGGAGTTGAAGTCCACACACAATTTGCAGAGGTTCTGAAACACTAGAGAAAGAAATGCAGTCTGAACATGCTCAGAGGAATCCAGTTCTGCATTGGTATCAGTACATTCTAGGCAAAACTTTTGTTTTATATAAACCTAAAAAGTGTCATCATTTAGAGGTGACATATTGTACTAATGTTGTTCAATCTGGAATCTATTTCTGGGAGAGAATCCGGAGTAAACAAGTTAATATTTCCAGATGTTAATACAGATGTGACAAGCCACTGAACCCTTCCCTACCCCTGTCTTTCAGTAATATGCTTGAACATCTTGCCTTAGAGCTGCATTCCTTCCTGATCTGCCATGTTAATGTTTACCTTGTCTTCCCTCTGCTTTCATATAACTTGCTGTGCAGGGACTTCACCACCTGAAAACTGGGAGAGGCAAAAAAAAAAAGAAGATTAGGAGAACTATTTACATCTTTAGTGTGAGCCATGGATTGCTAGAAAACATTTTAAAACATTATCCCCAAAATGCCCCTTATGGATAGGAAGCCATTAACCAGAAAAATATAGTGTGAATCTGAATGCTTTAGATTAGAAGATAACAAAAAAAAATGGTATACGAACACAGTATTCCAATTAGATAAACCTGGACTTAGCTTGGAATAATAGCTTTATTTGTCTCTCTAAGAGTCCAAATTTTAACCATCTTGACTATGGGGATGCTGCAACAGTCATGCAAGAGTGAAAAACGCTCCTAAGTCACTTTTTTCAGTGCCACTGTAACTTCGAACAATCACTAAACTAATGGTTACGACTCAAAAGACTAACTGTATTAAGGGAAGGACTTCATTGTTTCAAGACCCTTACAGAATTCAGGCAATTCCCATGTTTTCATCAGGACCTCATCGTCCAACTGCCTTGTACCATAATCAGGCTCTTATCTATGCCCCCTTACCTTCTGAGAGATGTGACAGAATAGACCAGCACATAGCCATGGATGCCAATGATAAACGAGTGAGGCAATATAGTGTATTCATCCTGGGCAAAACACAGAAGAAAAGGAATCCCCAATCCCTGTTAGAAACTGGGTCACACGACTATAGGTGAATGGTGGGCAAGTAAGCGAAACCATAACCCCTCCCCCCCAAGTCCACGGAAAAATTGTCTTCCATAAAACCAGTCTCTGGTGCCAAAAAGTCGGGAGCCGCCGCTCCACGAGATTGTTGAAAGACACCAACTAGGTGGAATTTTTAATTCAGGAACAGATCATTTCTAATGCCAAGTGCATATATTATGCTTTTCTGAACAAGTCGTTTGTGAAAGCAGAGTTTCAAGCCAGTGGATATTGAAATTCTAAGGTGATTGCTTGACACCCAAGGGACATTAGCAAAGTTAAGACTGATGAATCCTAAAGAGACATCATCCCCCAAAGTATAGCTCCCAAGCCAGCAGCATTAAGATGCAAGCTGTTTATCTCTTATGACAGGTGATGAGCAAGAAAGGCCACATTCCCATTTGTATGTGAAATGATGAAAAAAAAAATTACCTGTCCCGCAGTGTCCACAAGCTGCAAGTGGAATTCATCCTTTCCCACCATCAACATTTTGTTGTAAGCTTAAAACAAAAGGGAAGGAAGAAAGTAGACGATAGGGATGTTACTTGGGCCTCTCTGAGCCCTTCCTAAAATTCAACAACATTCTGAACTTCTCTGCATTTGAGTCATTTTGATTCTGCTGCCTCCTCAGTTTTTCCTTGGGCCAGAGCCAGCTTTGGCCTAGAACAGGGGTAGGCAACCTTGGCTCTTTTATGACTCGTGGACTTCAACTCCCAGGAATTCCTGAGCCACCACGGCTCAGCTTGGAAACCTCTCCCTTTTCCCTCAGCATGGCTGGCCCAGGAATTTGAAGTCCATGAGTCATAAAAGAGCCAAGGTTGCTTACCCCTGGCCTAGAACTACAGGTAGTCCTCAACTTATGATCGGTTGTTTAACAATCTATGGGATCCTTGGTGTGCTCCGAGCTTGGCAGTTTTCTCACAGATGTTTCAATACCAAACTACGGTAGGTAACATCATCAGTGCTAGGGAGAGGGGTTTGTTCTTATTTTTGTATACGGTACTAGCAGTTTGCCCTGTCAGTGTTGATGGGTGTGTCCTTGGTAGTTCCTTGACTGAAGATATGATGGCCTCAAAAAGCATCCTTTAGAGTTTGTAAAGCACTTCTCATTGTCATAAAATGTTATGCTACTCTACTTATAGTCACATGACTGCATTTCAGGCACTTCAGTTCACATTTATGACCGATTGCCACCCACAACCATGTAATCATCATTTACAATCTTCTCTGCCAGCTTCCCCAAAAAGTCATTGGGGAAGCCAGCAGAGAAGGTTGTAAGCTGCTGTCAGCTGCTGAGAGAACTCCTGTTTGGGAGTTGGATGAAAGAAATTCCAGGACAACTGACATTCTTAAATAAATGAAGATCTCAGCTCGCAGAAGGGGTTCTCTTCCATGCATGAAGCACCTTCTTCCAACGAGGCCCATTGGAAAGAAATCTCTCATCTAACAGAGGCATGCAAAAGACTGCAAATACTGTAAATAATTAGGTAGATGATAAATAGATTAGATGTGTGTGTGTGTGTGTGTGTGTGTGTGTGAGAGAGAGAGAGAGAGAGAGAGAGAGAAAGAGAGAGAGAGAGAGAGAGAGAGAGAGAGAGAGAGAGAGAGAGAGAGAGTTTTGCTAATATCTTTTGTTGCTTCACCCGCCAAAGCAATTGTGTTGCAGTTTTTGTTTGTAAAGGATGGTAGAAATCAGCTAGGTTTAATTGTAGCTGATGTTTCCAAAGTTGGCAAGGCAATTACAACAAATCTTCAGCAGAAACAACATGCCCACTTGTCACCTGTCAGGATTTATATCGGCAAGGAAGAAGGTCCACCTATTGTGGTGACACAGTGAAATGATGGGACAATTGTCTAGCACTTGCAGAGGATGTCCCACTGAATTAAAAATAAGGGGGCTTGAGTGTCATAACCCAGGGTTTGGAGGAGCTACTGTGATGCAACTGGTGTTGTAAACTTAGATGTAAACATATTGTTTATAGGAAGCAGAGGAACAAAATCACAATGTGGTCCTCTGCTCAATGGGAGAGGCAACTAACAGGATTAAAGAATGCTTTTACTACATCCCCGATGACTTGTGGAAAATGTTCCATTTATGAGATATTATATGAGATATAATATACATACATCAACTTTTTAACAATTTATTACTAAATTAGCTGTGCTCCAGTAAAAGTTTTCATTAGTTAAACCTTCCCCTCCCCACACGTGATCCTTGCCTTAAGCCTCGAAAAACTAACTTAACTATTTCAGAGGACAGAACAACAGATTTATAAGCAAATCTGCCTTACAACCACCTAAATTTGTTCTCTGAATAAAATGGGCGGGAAGGGCAACCCCCAACAAAAACAGGAAAGGACGGGTGTGCAGGGGAAAAGGTTTGTGGCAAAGCAGGAAATGAGCGCAGAGGTACTACTGAATCTCTGTTAATCAACAGAAAACAAATGCTCAGAGATGTTTCAGGTTTTACGCTCTGCCCCAGACTTAATTTTTTTTTCTGATTTTAGTAAAATTTGAGAAATAGCAGATATGTTCTATTCTGAGATATATGCAGCTGTGCAAGAGTCCTATATTTTATAACTAACATTGTACCTTTCTAGTCTCAGCAAGCAAATTAGTTCATAGTTAAAACTGTGTTTTAAGTCAACATCTCTGTCATTTTCTGTTCGATTCTGCTTAAAATTGTTTTGATCCGGGAGGAAGAGAGAATGTTCTTCTTTCCTATGTACTGGACTCTTTAAACATTTAAACATCTGGAGGATGCAGGGGGCTTGGTGGAAGAATAAAAAGGACAGGACTTTTCCTATTTTTCAGTGATCACTACCAGACTGTCCCCAACAGATTAAGAGAATGCATTCCATTTTCATGCATATGAAAGATTAGCTAGTTTTTTTTATCTCTCTTTTGAAGACATCCTACTTAAGCATGCATTGACTGCCCTAGGCCACTGAGTTCACTCTGCTTACTTCCAAGTTAATGGATACAGGCCCAGATAGTAATTCCTGTTCAATGAAATAATGTCTGAATGACTAAATGCTGCCCTCCCTTTACACATCCCATCACGGGTCTTCCCCAAGTTTCCTTTCCATAGTCCTGGCCAACTGGAAGTCTGGAATCTGTACTCCCAACACACCTGGAAGGCACCCAGTTATGGAAAGTTACTTTAATAGTATGAATAACAATTTCCAACTGCAGAAATAGTCATAGAATATGATAACCTTTGTAATTACAATATTATGCGGCATTCTGAGATGGTTGGGTATTCTTAAGGGAGATTGGAAAGACCCCCCCAAAAAATGCATCCCCATAACTCTTAAACACTCTAAACATGTTCTTTGCATTAACTGCATTAAAACGTCATGAACTCGTCATCTGCAGAACCTGCAGCTCTGGAAATTTCTATCGTGTGAATATGTAAACTATTACCTGTGAATTGCAAGGTAGAGCAGGAAAATTCCCTGCAAACCATAGAAGGAAGATGTGGCATGAATGGGTAGAGGTGTAAGTGGCTACAGATCCTGGTGCTGAAAAGCCTGGATATATGTAGCACATATAGCTACATATATAAATTTTGTGCAAGACATAAACAGAGCTTCTCTTGTTTTCTCTTGTCTTGTCCACTACCACTGGTTTTCCTTTCATCTCCACCCATGTGCATTTTCCCCCTTCCCTTTGCCAAATCACTATCCCTTCTCTTATCCCATCTCAGGATGCTGTACTATGTTTCTGGTCTCTGCTGGAAGGAGATCCCACAATCAATTTTATAATTGGGGCATCTTATTTTGTAAACAATTATTAATTCACTGTATATACATATATACGTGTGTGTGTGTGTGTGTGTGTGTGTGTGTGTGTGTGTGTGTGTGTGTGTGTGTGTGTGTGTGTATTTTGAATCCTGGCTTTCATTTATGAAGAACAGGTGCTGGCAGACACAGATATACATCTGCCAATGCCCATGTAAGTGTGCTGGAACCATTTACTGGGAGAAGAAATCTCAAGGATTGGTTTTACCTGGAGATGGCAATTGTAGGTTGACAAGGAAAGGAAGATGTGCATTTTTTCCTATTTATTAACCCTTTGGGGATTGGGGTCATCTTCCTTTCAAAGCCAACACAATGCTAACATGAATATCCTTTTTTTATACTTGCCAATACAGCTTTCCTTGGCATGGAATCGAAGTTACGTAAGCCAACCTTATTACTAATCAAGCCCTTCCTCTCCCTAATATATATTTCTTCCTAGTAAGGAAGAGAGAGATACATATAATAAAAGCACAGCAATAAAGCATACTTACTGCTTTCCACAGTGGGGTCATAGCATTCCAAAAATTCCCCATCAATGAACTGGTGAGCAAGAGATGTCTTACCTGAAGAGGAAAGATGGAAAAAAAAATACTGCTGTGGAGATTTATTGATGATGAAGAATACAATTTAAAGCAACAGAAAACATTCATATTATCCTGATCACAGCAATGAAAACTTCCCTGTTCAGGGTAACAGGATAAAACTGCAATGATTAAGATTAACATACCCAAAAGAGAGAATTAAATAAAAATTGTTTACATTCCACACAAGATTTGAGGGTCTGCCACAAACAGGATTTATAAAAAATCTCTACTAAAAGCACGTTCTCTCTGCACCCTACAGCTTTTGAATTTCATGACTTTCTGGTCCCATTGTTTAAAATCAGAATTATGAAGGAGTGAGGACAGGAATAAACACAATTTTACCTATTAAATGATACAAACTGTCTGCCTCTGATAAAATGGGCTCCAAGAGGATTGAACTAATGACTGATCTGGAATTACTGCGAGTGTTTGAGTGACAGCAGACTTCTGATTACCATTGTTTAAACCAGAGGTGTCAAACTGCCGGCCCGCAGGCCAGATGCGTCACGCCAAAACCACGCCTACCCCATTGCAGGCAATGGGAAAAAAGTCTTGATACATCACGACACATCACGTGACGTTGCATGTTTGACACCCATGG
Organism: Bothrops alternatus; assembly: GCA_034064705.1. NCBI lineage: Eukaryota > Metazoa > Chordata > Lepidosauria > Squamata > Viperidae > Bothrops > Bothrops alternatus. The sequence goes on along the minus strand of JARGCV010000200.1, from coordinate 4,306,973 downwards.
TTTAAACTAATATGATTCCTTCTCTCAGGCCTAAGTTATACTACTAGAATACAATACTTTGGACAACTAATGGCAGATCTGCAGCCAAACTTCTGGGTTTTTTTCATTTCTGATACTCTAAATTTAAAGCTTCCCATTGTTTATCTTATTAAACATGCACGCCACCCATCTCCCAGTGATTCCGATATCTCCCAATGATAACTGATTAACACCCTCCCCTCTAATTTCTCTTGGGAAGCACTGAACTATCCTGTCATATCATGAATTATATTTGGAATTTCCATTTTAGAAGATTTAACATCAAAATAAGTATGAAGGATACATTGAAGAGTTTTGAGATATACTTGGCTACATTTTCAATACTGATTGTTCCTTGGTAATAGATAAGTACCGTACTCTACCGTGCTGCATACCAGCATTATATTTGAATATACACAAGCAGCCTGTGCTGCTCTCTTTCTCTGGAAAATTAGTTTTGGACACACCATAGTTGAATACAGGTAGATCAGGTTTATATAGCATGCTAAATCCAAATCCTAGGTTAATAAATACAACTGCTGAATTCACTATATGGTATTATTAGATTTTTATGAGGCATTTATTCCTTTATAAGTAACCCAAAGCAACAAACATTCCTAATACACCTTCCTTCTCCTATTGTCCCCACAACAATCCTGTGAGGTGGGTTGAACTGAGAGAATATGGCTGGCCCAAATTATCCAGCCAGGCTTTCATGCCTAAATTCAGTCTCCTGGTTTCTCTTACCACAGTAACCTAGTTCACACAAGACCACAGCTAGGATTTGATATTAAACCACAAACTACTTAAACTTGCTTTATCCTCAGCTAGCAAATCCACCAAACAAAATAGCTCATGTTCTACCTAAATAAGGGTATACTGGTGAAGATCCAAGGTCTGTTCATGGATTGTCATGAACCAGGATTAAAAAAAAAACATTAGCAACAAAGGACACGTGCAATACATAATTCATAAGTCTCCAGGCTATATTTATAGTTAAGAATGAGGAAGAAAGCCAATCCCAATATTACTTCCTCAGTGCCATTCTAGTGTGCAAGAACAAGCCCTTCAGTGCTTTTGGATTTGATTTAGAGATCTGCAGAAGCCATAGGAGCATGAACTTATTTGTGACTCACTAAAGCAGCCCTATCTGTTTGGACAGCCACTTAAGGGAATGTTTCCAGGAAAGGAGAATGGAGACTTTTCTACTCCCACTCATTCCAATGCCCCTCTTCCCAGTCAGATCAGAAGCACTCCATACTCCTAACAGCTGATCCGTTTTGCTATCCATCACTGTAATTTAGCCAACAGTTTCCAGCTGTAGATACCAAGAGACCATTAGGAGAATACAAGTATATTTTGCAAAGCTTAGTCACACTTAGCCAAGGAACCGTTTAGGAAGATTCACAACAACTGAATTTAGAATGTTATTCTTGGCATCCTGTTTCTCTACCATATTAAGCTACTTGGCTCAGATGTACATCTTAGTGTGGAGCATGTACAAAATACAAAGAAATCACAGTATTCCATTTCTGGTTAACCATACCAAGCTTAGTATTTATATTATAAGCTTTCTTTTAGGATATCAGTACATCATTTTAGATCTTTACACTCTACTACAGCAAGCTAGGATGCTGTACTGTTGCATTTTTTTTCAGATGCAGTGAAGATTAATGAGGTGCCTAAAATTTGAGAATAAGTATAGTAATGTTATTGTAAGTTAAAAAGAATTGAGAGTTTAAATATTTGTTCAGATATGAACATTATTGAATTATTTGAACCTAGATATTGTCTTCCAGACTGATATTTCACAGGGCTATTTTAGGGGTGGGGTTGGGATACGCTGTGTTGCTGTAGGAAAGATGACATAGAAATACAATAGTTGATGTATACCGATTCCATCAATCTCTGCTTACATATATTAGCAAAAACAATCCTAATGGCAGCATCACTCAAAAAGATATGGGCCAATGAACAATTAAATCAGTTTGTAACTCAAATTCTTAGTCCAAATGTGAAGTGTTTTCTTTTGCAATAACTCATAACAACAGTTCTGGTATATCTCAATCCCCATTCTGATCTGTTCAAACAAGGCACAGATGGTTGATTAATCAACCAAGTGTAGACATTACAGCTCAATATACACATCACTTTTCAACAGGGTCTATAACAGGGGTTCTCAACCTTGGCAACTTTAAGACTTGTGGACTTCAACTCCCAGAATTCCTCAGCCAGCAAAGCTGGCTGAGGAATTCTGGGAGTTGAAGTCCACAAGTCTTAAAGTTGCCAAGGTTGAGAACCCCTGGTCTATAACATATAGACATCCATTAGGTGCAGGAGGGGCAAAAATCTCCATTTTTTCCAAACACCTTTTCATACAGAGGTACCCAGATGAATCTTTCACATAATTACTTAAAAAGAAGAGGGAAAAAAAGGCTGTTGCAAAATTTAATCCAAGGAAACAAATGATTTCACTATCCAGACACCCGTGAATAACCTTTGCCCTCTGCTCATTTCCTCCCACTGCATATGGATTAATAGAAAACATAGCCCGGTGACTCCTTGCGTTTCTCTTCAGGGGAAGAGGAGATCAGATGGGTTGGGAATTGGGTAGGCACAAATAGCTCCCTGAGGACAAACTAGTAAAGGTCAGGAAATAGCTGCCCACTACTTACAAGTTTTGCCTACTCATGTGCTACTAATGCTAAACCTTGGCCCGAAGAGCAGCAAATCTATCTCCAGAGACTGTTTAAAAATAAGTTGTTCACTAATAAGAGCAGCACTGGATGCAAGGGTGTGCATTGTTCAGACAGATTCCTTCCAATTAATCCCATTCCCTCTCACAAAGACTTTATCTATTCTAAGGGTTTCTCCCAAGAATGCAAAGCAAGGCAAACGGCGGCTTTGTCAGGAACCCTTTACACTTCTCCCGTTTTTTTCATCAGGCAATTATCCACCTTTTAGCAACTGATCTGCACAACCACCTTGTGAAGGCAGCAGAGAGATAAATTAATCTATGTACAAAGTTCAAGCCCAAGAAGCTCAAAGGCAGGAAATCCACAAAGCAAGGGAGCATAGCCTACGATACCTAAACCTAGACCACTCTTAAAAGGCCAAAGGGTATTATTTCATCTCTAAGAGCTCTATTGCCCACTTGGCCAGACCTTTCCACGAATACTTTCGAGTATAATTCCGGGCAATTTAGAAGAGCCAAGTTATCAGGGTTTATCCGATTTGGGCTGCAAATCTCCGGACCACCTCTGAAAGCAAAGAGCACGCCCTGTCGTTGCGGCCAACAGAATATGGAGGCTCTGATATCAATAGTACTCTTGTTACTCCTTGCAACCGGACCTCTTTGCAGCTCAACACTACATTAAGACCGCTCCAAAGTCATTGCATCCGGATCCGGGGTCCGAGGGTTGCCTCCGGCTTAGCATCTTCTGCGACTTCACACGCGCAACCACTTGGCTCTTTTTCACGCCCTGCCACCGCCCAGCAACCGGGGCAACTAAGGTGGGAATCTCCCTGGCGTTCTGGCGCCCGCCCGCCCTCCCCTCCCCTCCCCTCCCCTCCCCTCCCTCGCCTGCAAACTCCCGCAGCTCCCGCCTCTCCGCCGGGCAACACCCGCCAGACGCCTCGCGAGTCGCCCTCCAGACACGGTCCGCTCAGGAAGGGCGCAAACCTGCCGCCCCTCCCTCGGTCCCCTCTTCGCTGCTCTCCTCCCAGCCCTCGCTTCGGCACGTGCCCAGCCCGCCCCGGCTCCCTTTCCCACACCTCTCACTTTGTTCCCCGCCGAACTTCCAACTCCCGCCCACGCCCGGCTCTCGGGGCACCGCTCGTAGGAGAGGCAGCCGCCCGGCACCTCTTGCCACGTGGTGCCTCCCGCGGACAGCCCCCTCCGCTTTCCTCCGGCCGGACTGAGCGCCACTCACCGACCGAGCGGTATCCCAGGATCACGACCTTTCGGTAGCGCACGAACGGCATTGCCCAGCAGCGACTCCAAGGCCAACCGAGCGCGGGGGGAGAAGGATAGTAGTAAAGGGGGGGGGAGAGAGAGAGGAAAGGGTGGGTTACCGCAAGGCGGGCGGGCCGAGCGATAAAGAGCCCGCCCGAGCAGAGCCGGGGACGCCGCAACTACAAACGCCCACGTGACCAAAACACTGGCCTAGAGCCGGCGCTTGTGATTGGCCCGGGGCAGAGAGGCGCGTGCGCCTTGCGGACTTCTCCGTTCCATTCATGAAAAGTACGAGCGGCTAGAATGGAGCGCGTGGGTTCCAAACATACAACTGAGCGTAAGCGCGCGCCGTAGGCGCCCGGCCGCCCTTTATTTTGCTACTCAGGCGGAGGAAAAGGCATCCGAGGTGCTTTCGCTAAGCTTTGGCTCCTCGCGTGGCTTCGATTACGGTAGCGCGGACACGTGTCCTGCTTGGGCGTGAACGTCGCCGAACGTATGTGAAATTTAATTCCCGAATAAAAAATGCATAGCGACTTTCTTTCGGCCATGTGCTCCTGATTCTCCCCGATTGTCCTTTTGTGGCTTAGCACGCCGACCCGCTCCCCCAGCTGTTTGAACCTCTCAATAGCAAATCGAATCTATAAAAACCATCCATGCCAAATGAGTTAATTCTAAAATGCTAAGGATTTGAATGGGAGACGAAAGCGCTGCCTGAAAGCTAGATCTTCGGTTCACGTGCATAAAAAAATCGGATCGTTCTAAAGCAGCAACACCCTTCCTCGTGTATCAGCGCAGATCAAGAAGTCGGGAAAATGCGGGGACCTGCTTTAGCGAGCTTGCCAGTTGTTTTCAAGAGCGCTCGTGGCTTCTTTTTGCCGACAGTATCCTAAGAATGCAGCCAGCTTTTAAACCTTCAATGCTTGTAGGAGGAAAACTGCCATTCATTAGGTTAGATCATTGGTTATTTATTGCTGCATTAGCTGCGTTTAACGATGCATTAAGCCGCGATGTGGTTTCTTTGTTTTTGGCATAGTACCGTACGATGATGTGTGAAGCAGGTCATTATGGCTACTTCAACAAGCCATGTTTTAAAATTCTGCTGTAGCAAAAATAATCGGTTCCAAGACTATAGAAGATTCTACTGTGGACATTTTGAGGCAAAGTTAATTTTCCTCCATTCAGCTGTGGTCCCTCTATAAACCTACCATGTCTGTGTCTTGACCTCCCCATTTCAACCCCAAATCTTCGAGACTATCTGAAACAAGGGCCTTTTTATCAGCATGATTTGCTTTCAAATAAATATGCCAGAACGGACTAATCATATACACGTGTACTACCGGTATATGTGACCATAGGGAGCAAATATACATACACACCCATATAGTATTAAATGTTTTTGTTCATTAAAGTAGCAAATACTATAAAAGGAGATCAGATATGAATGTGCAACAAAGACATCCCCAAATTTTTACAGACTTTGCTTTGCTTAGTGTAAGAATTTTAGATAGTATTGAAGAGAAGTGCTTTTAAATGCATATATTACTCAGATGCTGCTAATAGTAATTTAAGCTGGTTTACATTGTTAGGAGGAATGACTTGACGTACTGAAAACCAATTTAGAATTTTTAATCAAATATGTTGCTAAATATATTGAGTAGTGAAAGGGTTTATAGTCACAAGTTAATACCTGTCTATAAAATCCTCTATCTTTCTCTTTGTTGTTCTGAGCAAGAACATCTTTATTTGACTTAAAAAAGGAACAAAGGTTGGAAGAAAAATCAGATTATATTTTACTTTTCCAAACTTTTGGAATAAGCTTTCAGTAAAATTTGAGGTGGTAATTTCTTATTAGGAGTGGTACTACCCTGTTAAGTATTCAAACGCTAACAAATTTGTATCCATTAAGCATGTAAACTCCCAACAGCCCAACTATCAACCCTAGCTACTAATATTCAAACACATCTCAATGTTAGTTCCTAATTAGGTTATCGTAATTGAAAGGCATCAAAATATTGTTTTAAAGATGGCATGTCTAATTTTTTAAAAATTGTTTAAAATTTTTAAAAAATTGTTTCATTTCCCTAAATCTAGCACTGATGATGTTACCTAGTTTGGATAATGAAATGTCAAAACAAGCAAGCTCAGAGAGCACTAAGGACCCTCCATAGTTTTTTAATGTATAAAAGTTCGTTTTAGTCTATGAAACCTAGTGGCAGGAAACTGAATAGATTTGAAATTAATAGTTTTTTAGGAAGAACAGCCCTTTTAAATGTTTGAAGCAACACTAGTGAAAGGTGTAGTTTTTGACCTATGTGCTTTTTGGTTGTGTTAAACCATTAAGTGCATACATATGTACGCATGCTATCATATCTTTTCTTTTGTCTATTTGAGTCAAATAATTCTGGGGAGTATAACTAGGTATATAACTTCTAGGAATACAACTACATATAAAAAAAATTAAAAGTACAGTAAAAGACACCATAGTATATTAAAAATAATTATCCACTCCACTAGGAAAGTGCAAAACACACAAAACCAGGTTCCCCAGAACATCCCATCCTCACAACCTTAAAGAGCCAGTTTTTAAAGATTTTCTGAAGGGTCAGCAGACTCAGGGCCCATGCAAATCTTGGAGGTGGGGGGCTGGGGTGTGGTTTCACAACATCTCTCAAGTAATGAATCCACTCACTTTAGCCAAATGATAGTCCAGACTCCAGAAGAATCTGAGCAGCTCTCTGTATAAAACAAACAGAAATACAACAAGACAAAAACACAATAAAAGAAATAAACTAGGGAAATAGTAAGATAGGGGTTCTAAAGATTATTTCAACTTAGTGAGTAACCAAGGCAGAAATGCAAGTGAAACCACCCTGATGCTATTAAATCAAGGTATCTATCTTCTATTGATATGCAAAAGCTTGCATTTTGGACATTTCCCCTATTTAAAGATAGAGGGCCCTCTGGTAAGCTGTGAGTTAGCTCAGTGCTAGGTTTTTCCATTTGGCTAAAAAGAAGAAAAGTCAGGGGTAAGTTATCCTTTTTGTAATACCTGCCTTAAAGCAAATTAAGGCAGAATGTTTCCTCCAAGTAATGAAGAAGGAGATAAGCATTACTATCGAGTATTGTGGGGTTTTATTCAGTCTGGAGCCCTCTGTATACCTGGAATTTCAATTTGCATAATCTATCAACCCTGTGAATAGCGTTGGGTTCAAGGAAGATGGCTGTATATCACTTCTGTCTGATATACTGTGCTTAATGATAAAGTAACCACAAAAGTGTAGTCAATGTTTTAAAGTGGCTACCAAACTTAACTCTAGGATACTGTCTTTTCATTCGTGCTGAACACAGCTTCTCAAACTTTTAACACAAGAGCTTCATTTATTTATATTAGTGCAAAATATTGGTATATTGTTTCCTGTCTAACATTCAAAATGTTTAAACTCAAAATTATTAAAGTACATAACATTCAAAACAATATAATTCTGTATTCCAAATAGAAAGAACTGTAAAACAGAATAAAAGCAGCAGAAGGAAAAGCTAAAAAAAAATCCCAGCATTGTATTAAATTATTATCAAAAGGCTCTGGAAAAGAAACCATCGGAGGGAGGGGAAGAATCCCAAGATCAGGGGAGGGAGGAGTCTGCTAGTAAATGTTCTACATGCAAAGAGCTACTCGTTCTGGGTTGACCAGGGGTAGGCAACCTTGCCTCTTTGATGACTCGTGGACTTCAACTCCCAGAATTCCTGAGCCAGCATGGCTCAGCTTGGAAACCTCTCCCTTTCCCCTCAGCATGGCTGGCTCAGGAATTCTGGGAGTTGAAGTCCACGAGTCATAAAAGAGCCAAGGTTGCCTACCCCTGACTTAGACATTCATGAAACACTTGCCACTTTAAAAAGTCCCTCATAGGTGGCCTTGCCCTGGTTTTGTGTAACAACAACAAAGGCAACAGATGGAAGCGGGAGCAGTTGTGCCATTGGAACCATAATGACAATCACAATAGCAACAGATGTGATATCCGGAAAAGAAACAATATTACGACTTCTGGAGCAATGTCTGCTAGCTGAATCTTTGAAGAAACAGCTTTCTTAATTTTTTCTTTTTGGCCAGGATTATAATTCTGCTGTTCACTATGTTGGGAATATCCTTTGCAAATATTAATGTATCATTATTTCTAAACATGTTTTTAACAACAAAAACTAACCCAAGTTTTTTTTTCTCCCAATTGTGGGGTCCTTGGTACTCTCTGAACTTGGTGATTTTCTTGCACACATTTCATTACCAAACTAATCTGGATAATGAAGTGTCTGCAAGAAAACAACAGAGCTCAGAGAGCACCAATAACCCCACAGTTCAACCTTGAGCTACAAATGTTCTCTTATGTTGATTTCTCCCAATTAAATGCAACATATTTGCTCCATTATTTGGCTAGAGCACCAGAGGGCAGCAAAAGACACACAATCAGAAATTGTCCCATTTTACTGGAATTCTCATCTTTAGGAAGACAAGAATCTAACAGCTAGACCTGCAAGGCTCCAAGAGTATTACTCCAATATTTTTGGTGGACGTTAAATTGGAGAAGTCTTTAAACTTACATTGAATAGCTGCTAAGCATATTAGAAACCCTAATTGAGTGAAAGAGAACACCTGCTTTACTCTTTCATTTAAGTCAGTGGGGCTTAATATAATTTAGTATCATATTAAACAAGTGTTTTTATGGGTTTTCACCTTTGCACTTTGACCTTCTTAGATCAATATTTTACCGTGCATGTAATCCTGGATCTTTAATTCAATATTTTTTACTCATAGTTAACTCAATCCAAATTACGCAATGTAGGCTGGGTTTGCACAACCCCTTAAATTATAATGTTGTGGGCACATTGGACATTTAATTGTGTGTCATGAACACAATTATAATGCCCTTCCCCTTTTGCATCTGGCAGAAACATGCTTTGCAACATTTTTTCCCCCTTAACTGTCTCTTTTTCAGTTCCTGAAAGTAGACCAGGAAATAGATTTTATATTTTTAACTAGGGTAAATAAGTAAATCTGGAAGTGGCTAGGATATCCACTAGCCTGGCTGCCTCCAGTGTTCAGCTTGTTTGGCAGATTTCTTATTCATGCCAAGTAATGCCAGACTAAAGTAGGCGTATCATGTGAATGTGCCGTAGATGAGAGCATAAATATTTGCGTGCTGGAATTCTATCTCTATACTTCATCTGTATTTAACACCTAGCTAAATTGATCTATAATCAGCCAATGATTTTCCTATAAAAACTGGATCCTGATCCAGTCTGGTGGTTACTATAGATGGGGAATAGGCTGTATAAGCAAGCCGGTCCTGGGAGATTAAAGGAGCAGGTGGAATACCCTTGTTAGGCCTCCACATTATTTCCATCTTTCTAATCCCATGTGCTATGGACAGGCTAAAGCTCTCAAAAGCAACACAAAGGGAATTGAGCCAGCTGCATCACAACATCATCCCACCCTTTGCTACAAATGAGGGGGAATCAATAAAGCTCTCTCCCGGCTCTCTTATGCAGACAAGGGTATAGGTGCCGAATTCCAATTTAATACTTCTTTCAGGACTCTGGATTCCTGGAGTCACAAAACATTTGACATCCTTCAGTCTATGCAAAAACATGGATTTGAACCCTCTGCGGCATATCCACTTCCATTTGTTTTTTGTTTAACTGTAACATACAGTCTATCTGGGAATGTCTGGGAATTCATTTAGCTTTGAATTGCTCAAAACAAGCAGAGAAATATGGTAAAAAGAGTAGGCTTTCACTGTTATCTTGTTAGAATTTTTCCTCCTCCTCCTCACAAAAAAATATTATCTGCCTATTTATGCAATCTGAATGTTTATGTAAAAAATGAGAGCTCTTCACTTCATGTATTAATCCAGTCAGTGAGGACTACATAAACATATCCACCTTCTACCACCATCTGTAGGCACAGAGGAAAATAATTAGCTTTGCATTCTAAGAATACAAATTCAAGGTCTGCTTTTAATTTCCCAGGCACTGTTAATAGCGGAGATCCCAATTAAAATTAAGTAACGGAAGCTGGATTTTTTGTTAAAGCAGTGCAGAAAATTTGACAAGATGCAACTACATTGGGGATCCATTAGTACTGGTAGCAGCCTTATTTGTTATTATTTGTCATTCACTGTCTAACCAAAGAGAACACATGCTGGAAAAATGCACTTTTTAGTGAAAGTTTCGTACAAGGAAAATTTGTGATGGTTTCAAAATTACCAAAGTGCCCAGGTTATTACTATTTTAAATTTATTATAGCTGCACATTCCCATAGACTCTGGATGGCTTTGTGTCCTTCATCACCACCACCTGTTAAGAAGGCGCCCAATTGGTCCCTTGCCAGAAACCCACACTGGGATGAAGTGTGCAACTCAAGAAGAGTGGGAAGTAGGGCTAGACAGAGCAAGGGAGGACATAGAACCAGGCAGACCTCACGCCCACACACCCCAGTGTAAACAGTTGCCTCTGTCAGCTCCCAGCTCTTTTTTGACCTTCATTATACAAATGTCAGAGGCAGGAATGCGAACCAGGATCAGAAGCAAATGAAATGGTGGCACAAAGTCAAACATCCCAGCAGGAGGCAACTGGGTGCCCTCCCAGGCGTGACTAGCTGTGCCAGCAAGCAAGTCATGACCCTGCAGGAAGATACAGGGCTGGGAGCTAATTGGTGGCTTCCATTGGCCTCCCAGCAGTCTTTCTAGCCACAGGCGCTCCTCTGCGGGCCTGATCTGAGTTAGTTCTTAGCTTCATAGTTACAACTTTTTGCACAAGCAGTAGTGAGGGTAGAACCCAGAAATCTATGAATGCATCAGAGATGTGTCTCATTTCGGCACTGAGTCAGTAGAAGCAGAAATGTGGAAGATTCCATCCAAAACTTAGGTGGCCCAAGTGCATTCTGGGAAGGATATGGGTGACCAAGGTGCAGAAAGTCTAAAGCCATCTTGACCCACGAACCTGTGTGAATGTGAAATTGTTTAATTTTGTTTGTTAGAGCAATGGATCTATGTATATTAAGGAACATAATAGGCCAGGGGTAAGCAACCTTGGCTCGTTTATGACTCGTGGACTTCAACTCCCAGAATTCCTGGGCCAGCCACGCTGAGGGGAAAGGGAGAGGTTTCCAAGCTGAGCCATGCTGGCTCAGGAATTCTGGGAGTTGAAGTCCACGAGTCATAAAAGAGCCAAGGTTGCCTACCCCTGTAATAGGCTTTGAGGACAAGTAGTCTCTATGTATATGTAATTTAAAACCCCTATCACGCCAGAACATCAAAAGAACGGGGAGGCATGAGCAAATACAAAATCGCCTTACACCCCAGGTGAAAAGTACAAACTTCTGGGACAGACACATGTGTAAAATAGAATGTTTTGCCCCAATCAACTAATAGATAGGGGGATTGCCTGCCAATGCTGAAGACCCATAAGATATTGTATTTTCATCTTCCCCTTCCCCAATCCTTACACAGGATATTGAAACAGATCCTTGAAGAAACACATCAAGACACCAGAGTCAAAGTAATTCTCTTTAGTTAAAGACACACAAAAATACTATTGCAAAAAAAAAAAAAGGAAGACGTTAAACAGCCTGCAGAAATAACAGCTTACTCTTCCCATTCATTTCCCTGTCAAAAACACCCAATTAATACCTCCTACAGTACAAGACAAGAGGTGGCAGACCACATTTAATTTACTACTTATATAAATATAAAAATAAAAACTCTGGAGTGCCAGTTAAATGTTAATCTCATTAATGTAATGACGACTTAAGGGAGTGGCATGGATTTTAATTTTCGTAAGGAAGTATTAAGTTTCCCACAGCGGCAATAGGAAAATGCAGGTGGCTCTTGCTTAAGATCCAGGAATATCAGAAAATAAATGAGGCAGCAAGTCCCATGGCGACCCAGCATCCAGGTAGTCCTAGACCAGGGGTAGGCAACCTTGGCTCTTTTATGACTCGTGGACTTCAACTCCCAGAATTCCTGAGCCAGCATGGCTCAGCTTGGAAACCTCTCCCTTTCCCCTCAGCATGGCTGGCTCAGGAATTCTGGGAGTTGAAGTCCACGAGTCATAAAAGAGCCAAGGTTGCCTACCCCTGTCCTAGACTTACAATCACAATTGCTAAGCAAAACAGTTGTTAAGTGAATTTTGCCCCATTTTACAACCTTTCCTGCACATTTGTTAAGTGAATCACTGCATTTGTTAGGTTAGTAACACAATTGTTAACTGAATCTGGCTTCTGCCTTGACTTTGCTTGTCAGAAGGTCCCAAAAGGAGATCATACCACCTCAGGATACCGCAACCGTCATAAATACATGCCAGTTGCCAAGCGTCCTTTGATCATGTGACCACAGGTATGTTGCAATGGTCATGTGAAAAACAGCCATCACTTTTTTCAATGCTGTGGTAACTTCAAATGGTCACTAAATAAAAGTTGAGGACTATCTGTACCACCATTCAATCCTAATTCCAACCTGGGTGATTATGAGACCTTCCCCTACAAAAGATTGGAATTGCCTCTTTCACTTCTCTTCTTCTCGAATCCAGTGTTGAAATTCGCTAAGGAAAGGGATGCCAAGCTATAAGGATGTTACCCACATTCTGTTATAAGCCATTATTTCATTTATGGTCCGCAGCATGTTTCTTGGCCTTCTTGGAAAAGCCCCACTGGCACTGGGTTAAACAGACCCTGCAGGTTTTCACATTACCTACCCAGTGAAGGGTCAGCCAACCTGTTTGTTGCCTTTCCTTAAATGCATGTCACAGAAATGCTGCAATATATTTCTGAAGCTGGGGGAAGGTGAAGAATCTTATGACCCTCTAGAAATGACCAGCCCTTGTTTCTATTGTATACCTGGCTCCTTCCTGACTTATCCCATTAAGCTGCTGCAGGGGGGATTTTTTAAAAAAGCCACAGCTGACCTTATGCTGGTTTTATAAGCCCAGATCAGATCACCTATGGGAAATCCATCCCACCTGCTAAAAATTAAGACAGTGGGCTTATTGACTTTGTGCTAAATTTAGGAAAACCCAGCATGCCTCAGATATTTTTAAGCTCCCCAAACACATCTGTAGGAAGTCCAGTGCCTGTGATATGCATCCTACAGCAGGAGTACTGGTATCAGTTGATCTAATCCCTCAATCCAACTCCTACATGGCCATAGGCTGGTTTCTCTGTTGCAGAGGTGGATGTTTTTTTAAAGGGACCTCAGCTCTAGAATCATTAGCCAGCCAAGGCAAGGAATATGGAGCCAAGCGAATGCTCAAGGGTCTCCCTTATCATGAGTTTAACTTTGTCTGGCAAACAAGCAGCCCAGCAAGCCTCTAGGGGCGAAGTACATCCTGGCCCAGCAAATCCCATGCCAGATGATACAGAAACTGTGAATACCAGTGCACGCCCGTTTCCTGAGCACTGCAGTTTCTGGACTCCCCCTTCAGGGAGAGTAGTGAGAAGATGCCATAGACAAAGCGTAATGGGGCAAAGGCATAGTGAGCCCAATGGTGACTTTCGAGGACTGCATAGCAGGATGCCAGCACCCCATTGACCAGGATTGTACCATGGGTGGTCAAAGGGGCATAGACTCCAGTGCCCTTTTGCTGCCAAACCCGGACTACTCGGGCAGGATGCAAGGGAAGGTTGTCCCCCTTGTACGTCAGCACAGAGTCCCCCACACACACTCTGCTGGCAAACACAGGAGAGAAGTCCATGGTGCTGTTGACTAGGTCCCGTGCAACGAAGATGAGATGCGAGGACGTAAGCAGCAGCCGGCAAACAGGTTCCTCTGTCTCAATGGCCACGAAGAGGATCTGCTGGTGTGGTTCTCGATGGAGGAACAGCAAAACCTCACTAAGCGTCACTTCTCCATTCTGATCTACACTGAATACATAGTCTCCATGGCGCAGCTTGGAGAGACTCCTCTTCTCGCCACTCGGCAGCGTCACAGTCGCATCACCAGGGAAGCAGCCGCCTGCACGAATAGCCATGGAATTATCTAGGGAATTTAACAGGCAACATCATGAGATGGGCTGCATTTGGGTTTTGGTCTCCTGGGCTCAAGGTTGAAAGCCCCCCGTCTTTGACTGTGTTTGGCAGCCTCCTAGAGCAGGGGTCCCCAACCCTGGATCCATGGACCGGTACTGGGCCATGGCATGTCAGAAACCGGGCAGCGGAAACAAGCAAAACCCCATCTGCAGGATGCAGGCAGCATGCAATACCACGCCACCTCTGATCCGTGGAAAAACTCTCCACAGAACTGGTCCTTGAGCTGCTATCCTAGAGCATCTAATGTCCTTGCCAGGTATTGATGCCAAGGTTAGAGGACTCTATGGGCAGTGGGAAAGGCACTGGGCCTCAAACCAAGGGTGACCCTTGCAGTAGGGAGAAGAAAAAGGAAGACTCTTGAGTGCCAAGGTCATTGCTGGTCTGGATGTCATAGATCAGAGGTCCCCAACCTTTTGGGCACCAGGGACCGGTTCCGTGGAGAGAGGTTTTTCTACGGACCGGAGAGTGTGTGGTTTTGTGTGCTGCCTGCATCCCATGGATGGGGCTTTGCTTGTTTGTGTGGACCGGTTTCTGGCATGTCACGGCCTGGTACTGGTCCACAGACCGGGGATTGGGGACCTCTGTCATATACAACAACATACACAAAGGGGAAACAACCTTTTAAAAATTGTATTTTAATTATGGTAGTTCCTTGCCATCATTTATCTTTTAATGGGAATAATAATGGTTTCCTTCGGATTTTTGCTCTGATTTTATTCTGATTTTATACTGATTTTAAGACTGGCTTTGGGATTCTTGACGATCAAAAGTAATGGTGAAATACTTAAATAACAGATTTAACTATATTTATGGAATGGGTGAGGAATCAACAGAGCGTAGCCTATTTATTTAAAACTTATAGTTGCTCATCTTATATCAAGGGGCAGCAGTTCTACATAAGACAAAATCTTCAAAAGTATTAATATGTTGACTAATTTGGGAAAGTGCCACGTCTGATGCTGCCCTCGTTCACAAAAACTATTTTCTGACTCTTTCCTCTGTTCAGGCAGGTAATGGAGCCTAGGAACCCTGCTCTTCAAAATGGCTTCATGCAAATCCCACTGGCTCCACCCCCCCCCTTTTTTTTTTTTACAGCTGGGGGCAGAGTTCTCTCTGTACCTGCTTTCACAGAAACATGGATGTGCGCCTTGGATTCATAGTACACCCAGTCAAAGCCAGCCTCCACAGCTAAGCGGGCCAATATGCCATATTTCTCCCTGTCGCGGTCAGAGGTGGTGATGTCCAGCGCCCGACCCTCATAGTGCAGCGAGTCGGGGAGGTGGTGTCCATCTTCATCCCAGCCTTCCGTCACTCGCAGTCTTATGCCCGGCCACATATTCATGACGGCAATCGCTAAGGCATTCACTCGATCTTTGCAACGCTGCAGGAAGCAAAGAGGTAGATGGCGTTAAGATTCAAGCTGCATTGAAACAGACTTAAAGGAGGCTTGGGAGACAGAGGAGGAGAAAGACCGTCCCAAGGTGCCCGCAATTGATCAGCTCTGGCCCAGAGCCATTTCCACGTTCTCAGGTTCAACTTTGTCACTTGCTCACTTTTCCCCTTTTTAATCCTTGGTGCCTCACAAAGCTACTGGAAAGAAGGATCTTGGTTGTGATCTTTATCCACGTTTCCTAGAATACAGGTAATCCTCCACTTACAACTGCAACTGAGCCCAACCTTTCTGTTGCTAAACGAGACAGTTGTTAAATGAGTTTTGGTCCCATTTTATGACTTTTCTTGCCACAGTTGCTAAGTGAATCACCGCAGTTGTTAAGTTAGTAACATGGCTATTAAGTGAATCTGGCTTCCCCATTGACCTTGCTTGTCAGAAGGTCACAAAAAAGGGGATCACATGACCCCGGGACTCTGCAACGGTCATAAATATGACCCAGTTGCCAAGCATCTGAATTCTGATCATGTGATCATGGAAATGCTGCAGCGATCGCAAGTATGAAAAACGGTCATAAGTCACTTTTTTCAATGCCGTTGTAACTTTGATCAATCACTAAAGGAACTGTTGTAAGTCAAGAACTACCTGTACAAGAGGGATCCATCACAACTTAAGACATTTCAGCCTGGCAGGACTTCTCTCTCCTCCAACATCTATGGAGCAAAGGGGGGTCCAAGTTGAATTTTGACAACTGAAAATTTCTCCTTCGTCCTGCCTAACGGCCCACATAAAAATAATTAAATCTATATGCCAACTGCCAGGGATATTTGATCTGTACTTATTTTATTAAGTGCAAAACTCTGCTTATGAATTACTCTTCATAATAAGATATCACCATCAGGATGATGCACCAAGGAGTGTTGTCCATAGTGAAAGATGTACTCAAGACGGGGTGGAGCGTGGGCGGGGCCAGTTTTTGGGCACTCGGTCTCTAAAAGGTTCACCATCACTGTCACGGAGCATCAAGGACCCCACAGGATTTACATTTTTTGCTTCCCCTTTGTGAGCCTCCTTTCACCCTCACTTCAGCTGCACAGAAAAAGTAATTCAGGTTTAACTGGACAATCCTAGGGTGACTCTGTGTGACTTTGCATTCCTTATAGCAGCGGTTCTCAACCTATGGGTCGCGACCCCATTTGGGGTCGAACAACCGTTTCGCGGGGGTCGCCGGACACCGCGGTCCGCCATTTTGGTTTTTTTTTTTTGTTTTGTTTTTTTTGTTTTGTTTTTTTTTCATCGCGCGCTGCACATGCGCGGTCTGGGCCGTCACACGCACCGCGCACGCGCGGATCAGCCCGTCGTAGTCCGCCATTTTGTTTTTGTTTTTTAATTTTTTTTGTTTTTTTTCGTCGCGCGCCGCACATGCGCGGATCGGCCCGAAACGGTCCGCCATTTTGTTTTTTGTTTCTTTTAATTTTTTAATTTTATTTTTTTCATCGCGCGCACGCCACACATGCGCGGATCGGCCCGTCGCATGTGCGCGTGCGCCCGGGTCGGGGTCGTGGCACGCATGGGCGGCGCAAGTGGGGTCTCAACCTGAAAAAGGTTGAGAACCACTGCCTTATAGCAATATAGTATCCCAAATCTATTTCTTGTTAGCAAAGAATTGGCAAAACAAAAGAAATAGAAATAAGAGACTGGTGTAGGATACTTCAATCTTAACTGTTAATGCTATGAATATTCCTTCCACTATCCTTTACTTGCTAGGGAGGGCCTGTAGCAAAGTGGTGACACTTAGATTTGGCTAAAATGGTTCCAGGGTCAAAGTCTGTTATATATATCTTGGAAATATATGCTGATATTGTACTGTATGATCATGCTATAGAACAGTGGTTCTCAACCTTTTTCAGGTTGAGACCCCACTTGTCCCGCCCATGAGTGGTGTGACCCCGGCTGATCCACGCATGTGCGGCGCGCGTGCGACAAAAATAAAATAAAATAGAATAAAATGGCGTACCGCGACGGGCCAATCCGTGCATGCGCGGCGTGCGTGCGATGGGCCAAACCGCGCATGCGCGGCGCGCGCGTGACGAAAAAACAAAAAAAACAAAAAAAACAAAATGGCAGACCACGACGGGCCGATCCGCGCATGCGCGGCGCATGCACAACGGCCCGAACTGCGCATGCATGGCGCGCGTGCGACGGGAAAAAAAACCAAAAACAAAATGGCGGACCGCGACGGGCTGATCCGCGCATGCACGGCGTGTGCGCGACGGCCCGAACCGCGCATGCACGGCACACACGCGATGGGAAAAAAAAACCAAAAACAAAATGGCGGACCGCGACGGGCCGATCCGCGCGTGCGCGGCGCACGCGCGACAAAAAAACAAAACGGCGGACCGCGACGGGCCGATCCGTGCATGCGCGGTGCGCGTGCGACGGCCCAAACCGCGCATGCGCGAGGCACGCACAACAAAAAAAACCAAAAAACAAAATGGCGGACTGCAACGGGCCAATCCGCGCATGCGCAGCGCGCGCTCGACGAAAAAAACAAAAAAAATCCAAAAACAAAATGGCGGACCGCGGTGTCCGGCGACCCCCACAAAACGGTCGTTCGACCCCAAATGGGGTCGCGACCCATAGGTTGAGAACCGCTGCTATAGAAGTACAGCATTTTTGGGGGGGAATGTCACATTCTTATTTGCTGCCAGTGGTTGAGTTTAATATATGTAACAGAACTCAATTAACCCCCCAATAAAACAAAATATCCTTTAAACATCATTAGTTACGTCTTTCTTATGAACTATGGAGCTATCTGCCGAGGGCATTTCCAGCTGGAAACCCGGATAATTAAGAAAAGTCTTTAATAGTCTGTAATAGCTTTTTTCCTCATATTTACTTTACATGTTTCTTAAATTTAATGAACAGAAAGATCATGTAGTAAATCAGGCAAGAAGAAAGCAAATAATTAGCTAAGCGTTAAGGCAAGAATAAAAGATAAAAAAAATGCAGCATGTATGCAAAAGACAAAGTCAATTCTGCTTGAATATGTGTGTGTGTACAAATATGCTGCTTTTGAAGTACTTTTTCCGAAAAAAAAACAGCTTGGATTTTTTGAATAGCCTTATGCTCTGTTTATTAAGAACTAGGGGAAAAGGTGACTTTTAAAGTGGGAGGATCGGTGGGCTTGATCTTGGCCATTGACAATTAACTATTAATTCTTTGAAATTAGGCCATCCCCCTCCTGAAGCAGTCAGGTGGAAAAAAACAGCAACTCACCGCCCTGAGAAAAATAAATTCCAGTTCATTACCTGGTTTTTAATTAACCTGAATTTAGACTAGGCAGATCGGAGCAGGCAGATGAAAGATTACTTAACCGAATAACATCCTGTTAAAAGTTCTCTCAAGATACGTGGGCATTTTTTTGTCCCATTCCCTAGAGTGTCCTCTGGTGAAATCAGCTTTTCTTTAGCAGCTATCCCAGCGGTTCTCAACCTATGGGTCGCGACCCCATTTGGGGTTGAACGACCGTTTCGCGGGGGTCACCGGACACCGCGGTCCGCCATTTTGTTTTTGTTTTGTTTTTTTCATCGCGCGCGCGCCAGGATCACGCCGCGCATGGGCGGGGCAAATGGGGTCTCAACCTGAAAAAGGTTGAGAACCACTGAGCTATCCCTATGTCACCCTGAATCCTATCCTATTCTCTTGCCCCTACTTTCTTCCATCAATTTTTAGACTTATCTCTTTATTACGAACTGTATATCTCATAACCCTTATAAGGAGTCAGTCAAATATTCATGGTTCCAATACCCCTTTTCCCAAAAAGAAATCTTCTGTGGCTTACGGGAGAGGAATTATGGTTTAAATATACAAGGTGCATCAAAAGTCGCCCAGACTTGCTTGATAGTGAGATGGGAGGCAGAAAGGAAGGAAGGAAGGAAGGAAGGAAGGAAGGAAGGAAGGAAGGAAGGAAGGAAGGAAGGAAGGAAGGAAGGAAGGAAGGAAGGAAGGAAGGAAGGAAGGAAGGAAGGAAGGAAGGAAGGAAGGAAGTCATATAGGCCATCAGATGAGCTAAAGGAAATCTGCAAACATCAGAGAAAATATTCCATACTTAGGAATATTTGAAAATCGTGTGTCAAACAATAAAGAAGTGTTTAGAAAAAAATAGCAACCAATTCAAATATCTGAGGTAATTTATTCAATATATTCAATTCTACGAGATCTGTTTTGATACACCCTGAGTATAAACCTTGCATAAAATATGCAATCACTAAATTGCTTTTAAACCAACAAAATATTCCAAAATGCAATCATTTGTTACTTAAATCTTTCCTTGATATACAGTAGGTTTTTATCACATGATACCTTTTTTCCCTAAGTACTCAGAGTGCTAAATACTGCATTTATGTACAATGAATTGTACAGAATACCTTTTAGGAATAAAGTTATTCTACTCAGCGGTTCTCAACCTATGGGTCGCGACCCCATTTGGGGTCGAACGACCGTTTCGCGGGGGTCGCCGGACACCGCGGTCCGCCATTTTGTTTTTGTTTGTTTTTGGGTTTTTTTGTTTTTTTCGTCACGCGCGCGCCGCGCATGCGCGGATTGGGCCGTTGCGTGTGCACCGCGCATGCGTGGATCGGCCCATCGCGGTCTGCCATTTTTTTCCCATCGCACGCGCGCCTTGCATGCGCGGTTTGGGCCGTCGCGCGCGCACCGCGCATGCGCGGATCGGCCCGTCGCGGTCCACCATTTTGTTTTTGTTTTTTTTCCTGTCGCATGCGCGCCGTGCATGCGTGGATCGGCCCATCGCGGTCCGCCATTTTGTTTTTGTTTTTTTTTGTCGTGCGCACGCCGTGCATGCGCAGTTTGGGCCGTCGTGCGCGCGCCGCACATGCATGGATCGGCCCGTCGCGGTCCGTCATTTTTTTTTTAATTTTTTTTTTCATTTGTTTAACTCAGGTTTATTTTTTTTTTATTATTTTGTTTTTATTATTATTAGATATCCGTTTGTACATGTAAACAATGTAAAAGTTCAAGTTAAAGCCATTCAACTTAATACAATCATTTTAAATTTGTAGACCTTCTTCACTCCGTGTGTCCAAGTTTAACTATCTTTTCAGATCAATCTATTGGACATCAAACAAACAAGTCTTCTTATTAAAATTAATATTTTTCATGTCAATATACCCATCCCTTCAACAAGTACATTCTTAGTCTATTTAATATATATCTTCCATTAATCAATAGATATATATTTGTACATGTAAACCAGGGGGAAAATCAAGTTAACTGCTATCCAACTTAATACAATCGATTTAAATTTGTAAACATTCTTCACTCCGTATGTCCAGATTTAACTATAAGCCAGATACATTTTCTTTGATTGGTGTTTCTCTTGTATGTAGTCTATCCAATGTTTCCAGTCTATCATATATTGTTCCGCCATTTTGTTTTTGTTTTTTTTTGTCGCGCGCGCGCCGTGCATGCGCGGTTTGGGCCGTCGCGCGCGCGCCGTGCATGCATGGATCGGCCCGTCGCGGTCCGCCATTTTTTTATTTTTTAATTTTTTTGTCACGCGCACGCCGCGCATGCGCGGATTGGTCCGACGCGTGCGCGCGCCGGGGTCGCACCGCGCATGGGCAGGGCAAGTGGGGTCTCAACCTGAAAAAGGTTGAGAACCACTGTTCTACATGATATACACATGAAAATATTTGCAAAATGTGTCTTCAAGTAAGTACATGCATTACACTGCTGAGATTATACATACATCCCGGTTTCCTGTGGAATCATTCTTTTTGCCACTTTATGAAACCCGGATGGGTGGCCTTGGGTCAGTCCCTCTCTGTCAGCCCAACCCACTTCACAGAATTATTGTTGTGGGCAAAATAGGAGGAGGAAGAAATATTAGGTATGTTCACTGCCTTATCTATGAAGTAATAAAGGTGGAGAAAATAAATACATTATATATATATTTATATATTTGTATTGACGTAATGCTTTTAATGTATATAATCTATTAGTATACATTTATATATACAGTGGTACCTTGGTAGTCAACAGCTTTGAAACTTATCAGATTTGGTACTCGACACATTTGGACATGAAATTTTTGTCCCGGTACTCATTGTTTGTTTGATACTCAACACACAAGCTAGAACTAGTCGCTGTCAGCTGCCTTATGATTCATTACGATTACATTACTCCTTATGGGAAAAATTTGTTTGGTACTCAGCGTTTTCGGTACACATTGCGCCTCCTGGAATCAATTAACGTTGAGCACTGACACATCACTGTATACCTAATACCCCTGCCTCCTATTTTGTTTTTAACATTTGCATTATCTTAGGATAGTACAGCGGTTCTCAACCTATGGGTCGCGACCCCATTTGGGGTCGAACGACCGTTTTGTGGGGGTCGCCGGACACCGCGGTCCGCCATTTTGTTTTTGGATTTTTTTTGTTTTTTTCGTCGAGCGCGCGCTGCGCATGCGCGGATTGGCCCGTTGCAGTCCGCCATTTTGTTTTTTGGTTTTTTTGTTGCGCGCGCCTTGCGCATGCGCGGTTTGGGCCGTCGCACGCGCGCCGCGCATGCGCGGATCGGCCCGTCGCAGTCCGCCGTTTTGTTTTTGGTTTTTTTTTCCCATCGCGCGTGTGCCGTGCATGCGCAGTTCGGGCCGTTGCGCGCACGCTGTGCATGCGCGGATCAGCCCGTCGCGGTCCGCCATTTTGTTTTTGTTTTTTTTTCCCGTCGCACGCGCGCCATGCATGCGCAGTTCGGGCCGTTGCGCATGCGCCGCGCATGCGCGGATCGGCCCGTCGTGGTCTGCCATTTTGTTTTTTTTGTTTTTTCGTCATGCGCGCACCGCGCATGCGCGGTTTGGGCCATCGCGCGCACGCCGCGCATGCACGGATTGGCCCGTCGCGGTACGCCATTTTATTCTATTTTATTTTATTTTATTTTTGTCGCGCGCGCGCCGCACATGCGTGGATCAGCCGGGGTCACACCACTCATGGGCGGGACAAGTGGGGTCTCAACCTGAAAAAGGTTGAGAACCACTGGGATAGTAGTTCTGGGCGGAAGAACTACAGGTAGTCCTCAAACTTAAAACCATAACTGAGCCCAGAACTTTTGTTGCTAAGCAAGACTCATTTAACGTTTTGCCCCATTTTACAACTTTTTTTGCCACCGTTGCTAAGCAAATCGCCGCAGTTGTAAAGTTAGTAGCACCATTGTTAAGTGAATCTGGCTTCCCCCATTGACTTTGCTTGCCAGAAAGTTGCAAAAAGCAATTGCATGAGGCCAGGACACAGCAACCGTCATAAATACAAGCCAGTGGTCAAACGTCTGAATTTTGATCACATGACTATGGGCAGTAATGGCGAACCTTTTAGAGACCGAGTGCCCAAAGCGCAACCCAAAACCCACTTATGCATCGTCGGGTGCCAGGTGGGTGTGGCCCTTTGGCTGAGCGTGGCTGCGGTGGTAACGGCAGACTGGGTGGGACTAAAAAGTTTAATCAATTCCAACTTTGCAAGATTTTTTTTCTCCCATGAGAAGTTGAAATTGACTGAATGATTGAACCTTTATTTTGTTTTGCACACAGTGGCAGAGGCCTAAAGTGAAAAGGTTTTATAACACCCAGCTGAAGGCCTAGGACTGGGGCGACGGTGCGCGCGCCCACAGAGAGGGCTCTGAGTGCCGCCTCTGGCACCCATGCCATAGGTTCGCCACCACCAACTATGGGAATGCTGGTACAGTCATGAAATGGTCATAAGTCACTTTTTTTTCAGTGCCGTTGTAACTTAAAACTGTCACTAAATGAACGGTTGTAAGCTGAGGACGACCTCTGCTGTCCTTCAAAGCCAGAGATTGCTCCCTGCCTCTTTCCAAGATGCTGTTGGACCCTCAAAACAAAGAAGTCTGCTTCTCTCAATCCAATTACGACATGAAACTACATGTCTCTCTAAGACCCAGATACGGACAACCAGAACACCTGGTTGAATGAGATGCCGAAAAGAGGAAAGAGGTGGCAAAAGGGTGGGGGACAGGAAGCGAGTGGGAGAAAAAGGCATTTCATTATTATTATTATTATTATTATTATTATTATTATTATTATTATTATTATTATTATTATTATTATTATTTTAAAAAAGAGCCTCGTCTCTAGTGAAAGGAGCAAGCCAGAAGCCTAAAGAGGAATGCGAGAGGCTTCCCATGGGCTCCTGGGCCTGAGCACAATAGCTGTTTTCCAGGCCCCGAATTACTTAACTCGGCGAGAATTCAAACTCCTCGGGTAATAACAGCAAAATCATCAACTTTGCCACAAAGAACTCTTTCAGTCATTCCGCAGGCCCGGCAGTGGTGTCAACGCAGGGGGGAAAAGGGCACCATAGGACGTGTCATAGATGGGACCTCATTGGGTGCCAGCCTTCCCCCTCTCCTTGTGACTCCCACTGGTGGTCCCACAGCACCCAGCAGGCTTCAGACCAAGCAGCTGCTTTCTTGCAGTGGACTATGAGGGGCAGAGAAGTAGGAAGCTCCTGAGCTCCTATTGGAAGATGGGGAAATTAGAAGCTGCCCATCTGGAATTAGAAGCTGCCTACTAAGGCAAGAGGTGGATGATTCTTACAATGACACCTCTGAGCGAGGAGGAGGGTGAGGAGCTGATTTACACTTCCCAGCATTCCTCCTCACAGTTCATACTGGTTGGGGCTACTGGGAGATGTTGTTCAAAAACTGGTTGCAGAAAGGACAGAAGCCTATCATCCCGTGCTCTGGATCAGCAGCAAAATACAGGTAGTCCTCAACTGACACAGTTGAGGACTACACAATTCACTTCAAGGTTACAACAACACCGAAAAAAAGTGATTTATGACCGTTTTTCCACACTTGCAACCACTGCAGCATCCTCATGGCCATGTGATCAAAATTCAGACACTTGGCAACTCATATTTATGACGGCTGCAGCGTCCCGGGGAGGGGGGGTCATGCGATCACCTTTTGTGACTTTTGACAAGCAACGTCAACGGGGAAGCCAGATTCACTTAACAAGCATGTTACTAATTGAACAAGTGCAGTGATTCACTTAACAACTGTGGCCAGAAAGGTTGCAAAATGGGGCAAACTTCACTTAACAACTGTCTCACTTAACAACAGAAATTTTGGGCTCAATTTTGGTCGTCAGTCAAGGACTACCTGTAAAAGCCGTCCCAACCTTTCCCCTCAAAATGTATAATGCAGTTTTGCATTGTCCGCATCCCTTTTTCTGATCTACTTAAAAGGAGCAAACATTACGAAGGGTAGCTCAATTATTTAGTCTAGCTCAGTGGTTCTCAACCTTTTTAATGCCGCGACCCCCAACCGGTCGTAAGTCGAGGACTACCCAACCGGTCGTAAGTCGAGGACTATTTTCCTGCCCGGAAGCGCCACGCATGTGTGGTGCCGCCCCCTGCACCGGCCGAGGCATAGCTGGCAAGGGGCAGCGATGGCGCAGGGAAACCACCGGCTGGGCCACCAGCTGGCCCAGGCCAAGGGAGGTAAGGCACCCACCGGGCCCCATGCGTGCCAGCGACCCTCCTTGTGCCCCCCGGCCTCCCACCTCTGGCCCTCTTTTACTTACATTTTTAGTAGTTGCTCAGCAGGGAGGGTGGAAACTTCTACACAGCTCGCCTTCGCTGCAGACAACTTGCAGCACCGTTTGCAGACAGGGACTTTTGGTGGGCTCAGCAGAGCAAAGACAGCCTGGACAATTCCTATTGGTTTTTGAAAGCCAATAGAATTAGACTCTATTCAAGAGAGTCTATTCTATTGGCTTTCAAAAGCCAATAGAATAAGAGGGAGTAGCACAGCTAAGGAAAAGGGGGAAAAAATGGCGGACTGCGTTGTTTGGTGACCCCCGTGAAATGGTCGTTCGACCCCAAATGGGGTCCCGACCCACAGGTTGAGAACCACTGGTCTAGCTGCTTGTGCAGTTTTCATATATTGAAAAGGGGAATTTATCAACTTCATTCTTAAGCCTCCAATCCAAAGGATTTGAGGTGGCAAATTTTAAATAAACTTGAGAAACATTATAAATTAGGGTCAATTTTAACAACAATCAGCTTAAAACCTCATGTCCTGCTCCCAATGAACTTTGCACTTACTAGCCAGAATAGTAAGAAGGAATACGTTTGCTTTTTTTTTTTACTCTCTGGCCTTTAAAGTAAGAGGACTAGAAATTTAATTCACATGCAAGAAAAAAAATACAGATTCAGAAAAATTTAATTGAACATCCATAGGAGAGTCAAATAAGTCCACTTAACTGCCCCCCAAAGATAATGATAAGTTTCCTGCTACAGCTGTTGTCTCAGTGAATAATTGGTGAAAAAAAGAATACAGAATACAGAACAACATAGCTGGAAGGGACCTTGGAGGTCTTCTAGTCCAACCCCTTGCTCAAGCATGAAACCCTCCACCATTTTAGACAAATGACTGTCCAATCTCTTCTTAAAAACCTGCAGTGTTCAAGCACCCACAACTTCTGAAGGCAAGCCATTCCACTGATTAATTTGTATCCAACCTGTTGAAAATTTTCCGCCTCATCTCCTGACAAAGATAATTGCACTTTTTTTTTCTTGAATGTCCCTTAATGAGTATAGAGTGGAATAGGAGAGGAAAGATTTAAAAAGCTCCAGTTAATAATTTTTTTTTGCCCTGGCAAGGCAATGTGAGTGTGGGGGAAAATTCACTGCAGAGTTTTAGGCTGAAAGAGAAGCTTGTTTTTGCTTCTCTAGCAGTTCAAAGAAACCTTGAAGTTATTCTCATATCAGAAGAGCAAAGCTGATAAAAGAGAATTTGGTTCAGCAGGAATTGGGCAGATCTCACCCCCTCC
This sequence comes from Bothrops alternatus, assembly GCA_034064705.1. Classification (NCBI taxonomy): domain Eukaryota; kingdom Metazoa; phylum Chordata; class Lepidosauria; order Squamata; family Viperidae; genus Bothrops; species Bothrops alternatus. Next base: position 4,280,662 of record JARGCV010000200.1, on the reverse strand, counting down.
CCCAAAAGAGGGTAGGATTTTTACAAACTGAAATAAACAGTTAAAACAGGGGAAAAAAGTAACAAAGATTATTACAAAAGGCGTACAGTCTCTGTTAAGACCTATCTTTTTAGTTTTTCTTAAAATATAAGCTGCAATTTTAGACAATTTACCATCCTTATACAATTGCACTTATTTCTGCACAGACGTATGTAGCATTTTAGTCTTGATATAGAACGAATTTGAGAGTAATTGCGGCTCTTTCTTTCAGGTGGAATGCAAAGGCAATTAAAGGACAGCAATATAGGATGAAACGTATAAAAAGAGAAAATGGGAAGAACAGAAGATGGAGCCAAATGGTTTTTAGTCATGGCAACTGAGATAATTTGTATCATAAGCCTCAATATATTGGAAATTCCCTTCCTGGCTTCTTCGCCCTCCCCCAAAGCAGGCAAAATTTGACAAGGGCACATTTGGAATCTGAATCTGTGGACACTTTCATGCGCTTGTCACAATTTCACCAAATTAACTACTGAACGTAGTTGTGGTTTAGATATTTAATTACAGGTAATCCTCAACTGATGCTGACAATGGAGCCCAACATTTCCATTGCTTAGCAAGACGGTTGTTAAGTGAGTTGTGCCCCGTTTTATGACTTTTTTTGCCACAGTTGTTAAGTGAACTATGCAATTAAGTGAATCTGGCTGCCCCCAATGATGTTGTTTGTCAGAAGCCAGATGGGAAGGTTACAAATGATCACACGGCCCTGTGACAGCACAACTGCCATACTTTCATGCCAATTGTCAAGCACCCAAATTTTAATCACATGACAATGGGGAGAGTGTAAAAACTGGTCATAAGTCACTTTTTTCAGTGTCATTATAACTTTGAACAGTCATTAAATTAATAGTTCTACGTTGAGCACTACTTGTAATTTCTAGATGGCCTGGCTCCATCCTATCTCTGGGTAGCATACGACCTAGGTCAGGAGTAGGCAACCTTGGCTCTTTTATGACTCGTGGACTTCAACTCCCAGAATTCCTGAGCCAGCCACACTGAGGGGAAAGAGAGAGGTTTCCAAGCTGAGCCATGCACCCAAAAAATCGCAGCGCCACTCAAACAAACATCCCATAAAGGATCCACCAGCCTCTCTAGTCCCAGGCCTGGGGGAAGAACCAGGTTTTCAGGACTTGTTTAAAAACTTAGGTCCAGAGGCCTTTTTGCAAATGGAGGTGATGACAGAGGTTAATATTTGTTTTGCAGTTGTCAATTTCCAATCAATTTAAATATTCTCCCTAGGTATACCCAACTACCTCCAATTATGGACATCGTTATGTCCACATATGAGTCAGGTGGGGCAGGGAGTCTCCTTGTGGAAGTATCTTTAGGCAACCTAGTTACTGGCGCCACTTCGCCTCTTTCTCCGGTGTATTATGTGATTACTTTAAAACAGAGAAAACACTCCTCGCTTCGGCTGCAAAACTTTAAAGGCAGGGTCTTCGTCTGACATGGGGAGCAAGATTATAAGTCATCTGCGCATGAACCAAACACATTCCTGAAGTCACTCTAAGGAATATTTATACTCGTGGTGTTTAAGCCCACATCACCCAGCTTCCTGTCTCCCCTTAAAGCAGCCTCTAATGCCCCAGAGGAGCAACTAAACCTTCCTGTAATTCTTCTCTTTGTTCTCTGTACACCCCCTTAGCTATTCAGAGTTGAATGCCTGCTGCCAGCCCACCCTGCCTTCAGATGGCATGCTATGACTCAGCAGCAGGAAACTGGAACGAAGTCAGCTTTCTACCCACCAAAGGCAAAATGTCATTGTCCCAGAGAAGCACGTCTCTTCTCTCCCACCTTCCATGTCTTTCTTTCCCTCACCGCCAGTATGTTCTATCATTGGAAGGCTTCACGTAGGCCTGAAGGCAGATGTTCTGGTTTTTCAAGTAAAGGAATAGCGATTCTTGCCCAAACTCAATCCACCTTTGGTAGACACAATGTGATTGACTGTATTGAACATCTGCAGGATTTAGGCACAAAGCAATCTATCTGGTGGGTCATCTCTGCTGGTATCATGCTACCCATTCATCTTTGATAGCGTTCCTTGGGTCCAGGAACGAGCCTGGACGTTTGGGACAGCATTCACCTCTCCTTCCTCATTTTACAAGCTATATCCATGTAGAAAATGCTCCTGCCAAATGAAACAAGGCATGAGAAAGATGACATTAAGGATCTGAAAATATTAGCAGTTGGTGGTGCTTTCTTTCTTTCTTTCTTTCTTTCTTTCTTTCTTTCTTTCTTTCTTTCTTTCTTTCTTTCTTTCTTTCCTTTCTTTCATTCTTTCTTTCTTTCTTTCTTTCTTTCCTTTCATTCTGCTATGAATGATCCTGCTCTCTCTCTCTCTCTCTCTCTCTCTCTCTCTCTCTCTCTCTCTCTCTCTCTCTCTCTCTCTCTCTCTTTTTTTCCCCCCTTTTATTAGTTTTATTCAGGTGGCGTTTTCTCTCTTGCTGCTCAGATGAATACAGTATTTTCTTTCCTAACCAAGACACGCAATATTGAAGGAAATGGTAAAACAAAAAAACCAAACCAAACCAAACAAAACAAGGGCACTTCAGGATGTTCCATCTATAACAGATCAATATATCTAAAACTAAATGGGAATTCCCCATCCACCCATCCAAGTCACCGCCCCAATCAATTTGTCTATTAAAATGAGTACTTTTAATCAACCTCAGTACGTTATTTCTAAACATTTCTAGCAACGAGTGAAAGCTCCTCACAGGGAGATCCAACTTGGAACTAGGTAAGAAGGAATTTCCTGACAGTGAGAGAAATTAATCTATGGACAGCTTGCCTCCCAGAGTTGTAGGTGCTCCATTGCTGGAAGTCTTTAAGAAAAGATTGGACAACCACTGGACAATTCAGGATGGCATAAGGATTCCTGCCGTGGGCAGGGTGTTGGACTAGAAGGCTTCCAAGATCCCTTCCAGCCCTACAATTCTATGATTTCTGGCTTAGAAGTCCTCCACCTCTTCCGCGGTCGCCTGATAAAGTCCTGGTCCTTTCTTGGGGAACAACCTGGGTCATGAGGCTGTTTACACAACCCTCACCAGACAGCAGCCATTTCATCACACTAAATGAGGCAAATAAGATGGGAAGCAAGGCCCTCCCTCAGCCTCCAGAAGGACCATCCTCTTCCAGAATTATATCAAACATTCCAGGCCACAGGTGAAGTACTCTTTTTTAACATTACAATTATATATCTGGACTTGTTATTTTTCCTCTTTTCTCCCCTCACTTTTCTCTTTTATATTTTTAAGCCTGAAGAGAGGCTCCTTTTCAAAATTGGGTATGCAGAGTTATAACCATAATGGAATTTATTTTATTTATTTTATTTATTTTTGCGATTTCTATACCGCCCCTCTCCCAAAGGACTCGGGGCGGTATACAGCCCAATTATTAAAAAACATCAATATACAAAAAGTAAAATGATTAAGAATAGATTAAATATTTAGGCCCTAAATCCTTTTAAAACCCAATACATTATCTTAAAAAGCTCAATCCCCTAAAACAATTATAACCTTGTTGGTACCGGAGCTCCTATCCCAGGCCGGCCCGTCGAAAAAAGTATGTTTTCAGTTCTCGACGGAAGGTACGTAAATCCGTCATCGTACGGAGTTCGGGGAGGGAGCTCATTCCAAAGCGTTGGAGCTCCCACAGAGAAGGCTCTCCCCCTGGGGGTCGCCAGCCGACATTGTCTGGCCGACGGCACCCTGAGGAGACCCTCTCTGTGGGAGCGTACTGGACGGCGGGAGGTATTTGCTGGCAGAAGGCGGTCCTGTAAATATCCGGGTCCGATGCCATGGAGCGCTATAAAGGTGGTCACTAACACCTTGAAACGCACCCGGAAGGCCACCGGCAACCAGTGCAGCTCGCGCAGGAGCGGTGTTACATGGGAGCGCCATGACGCTCCTGTCACTACCCGCGCGGCCGCATTCTGGGCCAGCTGGAGCCTCTGGGTGCACCTCAAGGGGTGCACCTCAATCTGCTCATCGTAGTCATTAAATGGTTGTAATCATTAAGGGAGATACTCACATGAGTGCCTCGCTCAGTGACCGCTGTCCCAGCTCTCCCATGTTTGGCCACTAAGCGAATGCACAGATTGTTGAATGAACGGAGCAAAGGAACTGCCAACCAAAAGAAAACAGGCAGTTCCGTTCGGTGCACAGAACCAACATGGTGGATCACAGCTTCCTTTTTTCAAGCATGGGCTCCTTTCCCACCATGCGCTAGAAAATTAGTCTTTCTCTCTAGCTGCTCTGCCTTCCCTGGGCTGGAGAGAAATACTTTTCTCTACCTAGCATGGGGCAGTGTGGGGAGATGGCACACTGCACAGAGAAACAAGCTGGCTTCGATCTTCCCTGTTGACTTTCTGAGCAAACCATCAGGGAAGATTGCAAATCACACGATCGTGGAGGGTTTGGCAACCTGTCGTAAGTGTGAGCAGGTTGCCAAGAGCCCAGATTGCAATCACATGGCCGCAAGAACACTGAGATGGACATACCTTTGAGCACTAGCCGCATATCCCTTCTTTCAGCATCGTAAATTTGAACAGGTCATAAGTTGAGGACTCAAATAAAATTTGCTTTACCACAATAAACGAAGCCAATCCTGATGTAATTGCACGCATGCATTATCTATGGAGTGGACCTCCAACCACAGCTTGACTACAAATAACTTGACTACAGATAACGGGAAACACTGACCCTTCCCCACTCAACATAAAAGGAGGGACTATAATCAAAGAATCTCAGGCATTAGACCTGCTGGGTAAAAGCCAGCTTCATTTGCCAATAGATTCTTCTCTTTCTCTGCATAATGGCACCCCCAACATCAGTACTCTTCCTACCCATCAATGGATAATCTGTCTTTGGTTCTGAGAATTAGCACTTATTTTTCGCAATGTGTTTTGGCCTTGTAGGCACTTCATACAATGCTTTCGAAGTGGGAGAGAAAGATTTTTTTTTCAATAGGGCTCATACTACTCTACTGAAGTACAAAGTAGCTAACCACATTTTCTCCTAGCAGGTTGTGCAAATATGTTCATATACAGTTCAATGTATCAGATGAACCAGTAAAAATGGGGTGAAAAAAAACAAGAATAAGTTATTCATCAATTAGCAAGTCATTGGGTATATCTAGTTTAACGAAGAGAAGGATGGGGGGGGACATGATAGCTGTGTTCCAATATCTCAGGGGCTGCCACAAAGAAGAGGGAGTCAAGCTATTTTCCAAGGCGCCTGAAGGCAGGACAAGAAGCAACGGATGGAAACTAATCAAGGAGAGAAGCAACCTAGAACTAAGGAGAAACTTCCTGACAGTTAGAACAATTAACCAGTGGAACAACCTGCCTCCAGAAGCGGTGAATGCTCCAACACTGGAAGTGTTTAAGAAGAGACTGGTCATCCATTTGTCCGAAATGGTATAGGGTTTCCTGCCTGAGCAGGGGATTAGAGTAGATGACCTCCAAGGTCCCTTCCAACTTTATTATTATTATTATTATTATTATTATTATTATTATTATTATTATTATTATTATTATTATTATTATTACAACCATTGTATAATAGTTTCTGATGACCTTCTGATAATCTGAATCTTTTAGATTAACAAATGGGGATAGTTTTGAAGTCAGTTACATTCTTATTTCACAGGACAGAGCAGGAAGAACTTTCAGAGACCAAAAAGAGAGAAAGGGCAAGAAAAGAACCAAATTAAAAGCATATTTAGCAACAGGGGGAAACTGAGGTTTAAGTCCTATGAATATATTTCCTTTACCGTAGAGAAGGATCCTTCAACCACCTTTGGCTAAAATTGAGTTCCTTATAATCTGTGTTTTGTCTTAGATTTGGAGGCTGGCAAAATCAGCCATTTGTCTGAAATGGTGTGGGGTTCCCTGCCTGAGCAGAGAGTTGGACTCGATGACCTCCAACGTCCCTCCCAACTTTATTATTATTATTATTATTATTATTATTATTATTATTATTATTATTATTATTATTATTATTATTATTATTATTATTATTATTATTATTATTACCTTCCTCAGCCTGCCTTGTGAGTTAATTGATCAGGTTATATACATTGATTGTGATCTCCATTCCAATCTTCAGAAATGTTCATTTCAGAGTTGGAGTGGTTTTGTTAATGCTTTGCTCCTTTTGGGGGGTGGGGCTTTTCAGGTCTTGATGGTAAAGAAGCACTCCTAATTATTTCTGTTTCTAAATGTACCAGCCTTAGCTTCTTTTATTACCTCAGAGTTAACATATCACCTAATGTACATTAACTAACTTGAATGTTTGGCTCACATGTAATTGTTAATTGCATTTGGTTAGTTCTGAAGCAATTCTTTTTTTCTTCTCCCTCTTCCCCACAATATACAATGCGTGTATATAAACCTTGCAGTTTTATTTTTTATGCAATTCGTAAAATGGGTTGTGATCCAAGAAAGCTGGTAAGATAATAAATGTAACTCTTCCATAAGATTCCTCCTGTTTTTTGCAGAGTTAATAAGAGCTGTTTTTTCTCCCTAACGAACACTAAAGCAGCATTGTTTCCATCACAGAGATTAATGAGATATATATGTTTTCCCATTTTTCTTACATTTAAAATGTTCAAGACTACACAGCATGCCACCATAAAACACGCTAATAATTAAACTAAAGAATTAAGAATTGCAACAATGAAATACTCCTCAGAACAGTTTATCTATGTTTGAATAACAAATTAAAATCCAATTGACAATGGTTTGGTCTACTTCAGAGCAAGCGTTTTTCTACCCATTTGGCCATTTTCCAACAAAACACTGAAGTACCTTTGAGTTTCTTACTATGAAGCCCAAGTGGATGTTGTAACTGCACAGCAGAACACAGGAAACATTTTAAAAAGAAATGCCAATGCCAGCATTTTATAGGTACACACACAAGATAGATCTTTGTGGCAGCATATCTTGCTTTGGTATCAAAATGCCTCAAAGAAAGTCTTTTTTAAAGACATGAAAAAAAAACAGAAAGAACAAACAGGCCGTTTGCAATATGAAGGAGTCCTGCAGCAGTTTTTCCTTCTCTGGTATATGAAATATTACTTAGGCTCTATAATAAAATTTGATAGGGACATTCCTCCTGGGATTAGCCTAGAAATTTGCTAGTGGCACTAGTTTGCCAGCCCTGTTCTGTCCCCAGCCATAAAGACCAAGATGGGGGGGGGGCAGAAAATTAAATCCACCAAACAGCCTCTCAGAACAATGTCTCTGAAGAAAACTTCTGAAATTAGCAATAGCTCCCTGAAATGTCTCTGTCTAAACCTGCAGATTTAGAATCGTTCTGTAAGGGGCCATTCCCAGATCACAGCCTAAAGAAACCCCAGAGTGATAACATTTTATCATTTAAGACCAGCAACCTGGCTGAGGGAAAGCCCCAGGGGGATAACATGTATAAAGAGAAGACAGAAGTACTTGGGCCCAATGCTGCAGAGCTGTTAAATCCTCTGATCTGTTGGGTGCACTCACTCAGGTTAGTCAAGAGTTACCAAGGAGAGGCTGTCATCCTATGCTCAGAGTCACAGTCTGCTTTGTCGCTGCCTCACACATGCCAGGGCTGAACCTGACGCCCCAAGCTTGCAGGGCCTTGGGCAGCCGGGCACCACCCTTGCCCCCGAGGAGCACCCACCTCTGTCATCAACCGGTCTGCACCTGTATTCTCTTCATCCTTAAAGATGATGTCAGGGTTGTAGTTGGGCACCAGGACCTTGAAGCTTTCCGAGTGGCGGCTGATTTTGCCCTCGGCTTTGCCACTGGCCCCAAGGGTCTGTTCCGCCACATTGGGCACAAACTGCTTGTACTGCAGCGGGGCCAGGCTTCTGCGGCTGGACTGCTTCCGTCCCACCGGCCCCCTGCCAGGGCCACAGCCCTGAGCAGGGCACAGGAGGCAGCTGGTCAAGCAAAGCCCAAGCAGGCTGACTAAGGCAAGCCTGCGCCAAGCCATCTCAGCCAGATGCCAGCCTAGCTGGCCCTCTCCTCAGACGTGCAAGTCTCCGCTGGTCTCCAGGAGCCCGGTCGGCTGGGGTGGGCATCACCCTGACCAGGCTGCTGGGAAGGCAACGGGATTCCTCCACACTCCCATCCCCTCAGGAGCCCACTGCTGGCAGGAAGGTCTCTCTGTGCCCTACGTCTCCTCCCGCAGTGCCACTGCCTGGCCCCCATACGCGAGTCTGGCCCCTCCCCTCCCCGCGCCAAGACACAGTGGCCCTTTCAAAGCCGCCACCGCAGCTCCCAGCGCTTTCCAGAGACCGGCCCGGCTCTCCCTGCCCCCTGGCGTCTCTCCCTGCCCAAAGCCATCGCGGGGCTTCCTTCCCCAACGGCAGGCGACCGGGCGGCAGGAGCCCCAGACGCAGAGGCGACCGATGCCACCCTTCTCACGAAGGGCTCGGGGGAAGCCAGCTGGGTCGCGGCGTTGCTCCCGCCGCCCGGCTCCGCCTTGAAGCTCAGCCCCCGAGAGTTGCTGTGCCGGCCACATCCCTCCCGGGGCCGCCTCTCCCTTCAGCGGCAGGGGCAGATTCCCGGAGGGAGGTGCACCCTACGGACACCAACCTAGCGCACACTCCCGCGGCGGGGGACTCCAGCCGCTGCCACCTCCCTGCCCAAGCTCGGAGATAGAGAGCCGCCTCTTCGTTGTGCCAGTCTGCGTCCTGGCGCCCTCTACTGGGGAGGCTGGGGATCCCGCGACTTACCTTGCTCGTAGAAAGAGCCCGGGGAGGGTTGGGGGGGGGGGCGTGCGGCTAATGAAATGGTTCTTTTCGGAATGAGATTTCACTTTCGGAGTCCTTTTCTCTCTCTCCCCGCCTCCGTTCCACCATTCTTAGCCACCCTGCAGGTCGACGCACCTCAGGCCCTTTTTTGCATGAAGATTTCCACCCCCGCCCCCTTTCCCGGCACCCTGGTTTCTTTCAGGGGAAGTAGGTCTGTAGGCCACTAGGCCGAAAGGCATCAAACAGAGCTGCTTGGGTTTCCTGCGCTTTCAGCATTGTTTCCTGCGTTCCAGGATATGAGAAAATAAATAACCAGAAGGCAGAATATCCCTGCCTGAAGTTGCCCTTTTTTCTTCTGAGCAGAGAATAACACTCTTGAGCGATTCCTGGCCCTAGGCAGTGTTTCTCAACCTTGACAATTTTAAGGCATGTGGAATGCTGGCTGTGGAATTCTGGGAGTTGAAGTCCACATGCCTTAAAATTGTCAAGGTTGAGAAACACTGCCCTAGAGATATGGCCAAAGAGAAGTCTCTTTCCTCCTTGCTTGGATCATGGCTGAAGTTGGCCCACAGATGTCAAAATGATTATTTTAAAAGTTGTTGTTTAAGCAGCACTTTCAGATGTTCCTTTCCTTGGTTTTGCTTCACCTGGTAAGTTAACTGGACTAGAAGATCTCCAAGATCCCTTCCAGCTCTATTCTGTTTTAAATTCTATTCCTATTCTTCCTATTCCTATTCTATTCTTATTTTTCCTCAGCTACCAGACGCACTCCGTCAGTTTCTTGAATTAGGCCACTGCTGCAAGGCATTCATAACAAAAGCCTAAATAATGATTGCTTCCTTCCTTTCCAAAGTGATGAAGCAGAATGGTATTAAGGGTCCTGGTGTCAAGGCCCACCACGCCTGCGATAATTTCCTCTGTAGTTGTGGTGCATTTATTAGAAGTCTAGGACTCAGCTTGAATATAGGTAGTTCTCAACTTATGACAAATGGGAGTAGAATTTCCACTGCTAAGCAAGATGGCTGTTAAGCGCGCCCAATTTTTTGCCACCGTTATTAAGCAAATGAGTAGAGTTAAGAGAATCACGCATTTGTTAAGTGAATCTGGCTTCCCCCATTGACTTTGCTTGTCGGAAGCCAGGAAGAAAGGTTGCATATGGCAATCATATGACCGTGGTTGCTAAATGAATGTTTGCAAGCCAAGAATTACTTGTAATATACACATATACACATACATGCAGGTAAAATGCAGGCTTAAATCTTGGGTTGTCTTCCTGCCTTTCCATCACAAAAAGCCATCATCCACTCTCCTAAAGCTTATCAAGAAAGGCCACCTAGTTAGCATTTTCATAACACATTTTTTTTTGGTCTTAGGCTTACCTCGTCCCATTTTTCTAACTTCAGATTTTATAGGTTGTGGATGTGCTATCAATTTGGGGCCTAGAGAGAAAGCTGATCTATACTGGAAGACTAGAGTTGGAATTATAACAATTGTAATTCTAATTCAACTACTAAAGATCATCAATTTGGCCTTGTCTTTACAAACCCTTTCATTAAGCCACTACTAGACAGATGTTTTTTTTCTTTTTTTGACATGATTAAATTCATATATTGCACCAAATGTAATAAATTGCATAAATCTCCATGCTGAGCTGGCTCCTAACCCTAGGCTGTGAAACACAGTTCACAAATCATATTAGCTGAAATGTTATCATCTCATTATGGCCAAGCATGATGCAGGAGTGTAGTTATTTCAAAAACAAAAGATTTTCTTCGCTCCCAAAATATTAAATTGCCATTTTGCAACACGTTTTCAGACTCATAAAAGAACAATTCTGATTGGCATCATATAGCTCAAATGAAAACAGCGTTTACTCAATTTGATTGGCAGAGCAACTTGAGTACAGAATGTTTCACATCCATATCAAACCACGTAAAAGTTTGGAGTGGCAGAAACAGTGATGTACAAATCTTGTCATGATTTATGTAATATGAACCTAGCTAATAATAGTTATTAGCTAGGTTCATATAATGGGTTTTTTTCATTTACAAAGCTCAGTAGATACAGTATTATTTATTTATTTATTTATTCGGATTTGTATGCCGCTCCTCTCCGAAGACTCGGAGTATATCAGTATATCTCCTGTTACTTGTATTATCTATTAGCAGATTATTATCTTTCTCCAATCTTCCAGAATATAAAATAAACATCTAGAGAAAGGATTTTTGTAAAAAAAAAACACCAAAATTTATTGCTTACACAGCTAGGAGTTCCATGTAATAAGACCAGACATTCACTACATAACAAGGAAGACAGTTGGTCCTGTCTGAGCTGAAGTATAAACATTGTCATATTTCCTGCAACAGATGGATTCACACAATTTTTTTCCTGTTCTAATTTAGCCCACCTGACTGATTGGGACTGCAAATCCTAGAATTTATAGCCTGCAAAGCCTTTTAATATGTTGATTGAAAATTCTGGGAGATACAGTACATCCACGTCTGAAGGTATCTCTTTGGGCAAAGTTAAAAGTGGATCTGTGGAGAATGCAGAGTTTGAAACATTGAACTTTTTTCAGCTCCAGCTTTAACATCTATGGAGACAAGTGGCTCATTGTCATCACAATGTAATCTTCAGTCCTCTGAGTTATGCACAAAGGGCAGCTGTGAGGCTTGCTAACCCTACCTATCTACAACAGAAGCCTTGATGCTGGAAAAGAGCATGCTTGCAACTCAGATAGCCTACATGACGATAAATGGCCGTTTTGTTCAATGCTGGGCCATCTGATGCCCATCTCCCCATTTATGGCCAACCTGTTTACTGTTTTCTGCCATAAAATGAAGGATTAAGCTTTGTGTAATTTCAATGAAAGCAGAATATAAGGGGCCATCTGGCCAAGCATTCAAGGGCTGAGAGACTTCCTGTGGAAGCATTCACAGTAGATACAGACACGGGGCTAGAATGCCAGCCATGCAAAAGAAGCTGAAAACCTTTGGAGCAGGGGTGGCATTCCATGGCCTCAATGCCACTAATAAAAAAAAAGACCTCAAACAATTATGAATAGTTGGGGAAGGAAGAATATAGTTCCCTCTACCCCATTGCATAAGTATTCATGCATGTCTAAAGCAACCAATATTTACCAATAGTGGGAACTAACTGTCCAGTTATTATGAGAACTGGACAATGCCTCTGGGATGCCCTTTGTAGAATCTGAGTGGGAAAATTAGGCAAAGTGCCCATGAAGTCCACCCAATGGGGTATTTACTACTCCAAAGCTGACATGAATGAGAAGACAGCAGAGGAGCTGTATGAATATTCTTGACAACCTGAGCTTCAGACTCAGAAGATTGGCTGCCCCATAATGGCATGGCAGTGGTTTCTTTCTGGCTGGATTAAACCATTCTGGAAAAATTGATCAAGGAGAAATTGATTGGATCCTACGTTGACAACTATTGCTGTGAAAGAGCAAAGCATAACGCGTTACAGTAGTCATTCTCGACACACATGCTCAAAACTCAAACAACCCCCTCTCCACACACATACACACAAACATACCAAGTTGGCTGCTGAATGGTATCTGTGGCCCAATAGTGCCAACTTATATTGCACTTGAGTGAGGTACGAAACCAAATTTAAAAAAAACCACTCAAAACTTGAATTGGCCCCTTTGGACCACAGGATTTTGTGAGAGAAAGAGGCCAGGGTAGGTATGAACTTTAAGACACATGTAAACAAAAGGGAAAGGGAAAGCCCCAATAATAGAGAAAGGCAGTATCTGTTATCATGATGAGGGACACAAGCTCTTTCTCCAGCAGACTGAACCTTCACCTTGCCCCCTAAAAATTAGTCCAGCAGCTCATTTTATTTCTCGGTCTCAGTCCTTTGTCCTCTTCGTAACCTACTTCTGCTGCCTTGATTCTGCTGGGTTGGAGTTTTTTTTTATTTTATGAACAGCATATTCTCTTTCACTTGCCAGAAAAGCACCTTAATAGAAGTCCCAAAGGTCTTTCTTGTGTTGAAGCCTGTTGTTCCTCAGGCTTCTGGGAGGCAGGAACAAGGGGCCATACAACTGAAGGACGCAACTTCTTCATCTCACGGTCCTGTCAGGATGCCAGTCAAATCAAGGATCAGAACAAGGAAGTTCCTGACCTCAGCCCCCTTCCCTGATTGGCTCAGAACACGAGCACAAAGTCAGAAAGGTCTATCCATAGTCAATGCCAAGCTCAATCCTGGCGCAACTCTTATTTTAGCTGAGTTTGCTTGGTTGGTAAGATCGGGTCACAGGTAGAGGCAGCTTGTGGAGGCCTAAGGAAGAGAAAAGAAAAGTAGTTGAATGAGTCAAGCCTGCAGTCTCGTCCTTTGCTATTCGGGCAACAAGAAAGCCAGTTCAACACAATGATTCTGTTATCTGTTGCAAGCCACTGCAAAAAGTGTTTTTGGAGGTTTAGCACCTAGAAAGGATAAAACAAGCCAGCACGCAAATCAAGGCAGAAAGGGTCTTCTTAATGGAAAGCAGGCCAGCTTAACAGAAGTTCCAAGCCTTTCCCAAAATCGAATGCTTGGCACACACAGATGCATACACATATACTAAGCCCAACTGGCTTAGCCTTAGAGCAGGGGTAGGCAACCTTGGCTCTTTTATGACTCGTGGACTTCAACTCCCAGAATTCCTGAGCCAGCCACGCTGAGGGGAAAGGGAGAGGTTTCCAAGCTGAGCCATGCTGGCTCAGGAATTCTGGGAGTTGAAGTCCACGAGTCATCAAAGAGCCAAGGTTGCCTACCCCTGCCTTAGAGCTTTCTGAATAAACAATAACTGACTGGGTTCACATAAGATACTAAGTAAAACAAAGGACATTATGATTCATGTGTGAACAAGCTACTGGCCATCCGAAAAGAAGAGGCCCTAAGCTACCCAAGAGATAGTCCTTTCCAGGTGGATCAGGCCACCTGCTTTCTTCCCCCCCTCCCCTCCCCCACCAAACCCAGAAGAAGACCCAGATGTACTTACCAACTGCCCTGATGAGTTCTGCCTGTACAGCCCAGGTGAACTTCTTGACCAAGCAGAGAGTTGTGAGTCCGGCAAAGAGCATATTATAGAGGAAAACAATGTAGAAGTTTCCCAGCCAGTTAAACCTCCCAAAGTCCCCCAGCAGGTCAAATCTTGTAATCCCTGAAACAAAGAATAGAGGGGAGAATCCTGACAATCGTGCATGGTAAATATTCCTGTCTTCTAATCCCAATCTTGGCTCTTGTAGGAGGATTGGCTTGACTAGCATGACAGTTCAAATCTGGGGCAGAACTTTAAAAGCTGTTTTAAAATTGGTTTTATTCATTTATAACATAAAATGTGAAAATACAAAAGCAAATAGTATGGGATAACAGTAGAAAAAGGGAAAACAAAAAGGAGGGGAAGAAAGGGAGGGGAAGAAACAAAAGGCATTGACTTCCGACTCCTCTCTGTTGCAGTAAAATCAGACATTAAAATCAAATCTCAACTTTTTACATTTCTATAGTAGTATGCACTAGCCCAGGGGTAGGCAACCTCAGCTCTTTTATGACTCGTGGACTTCATAAAAGAGCCGAGGTTGCCTACCCCTGCACTAGCCATTTCTGTATCGGCAAATCAGTCTAATCGGTAAAAACCAAAATCATAATATCATTTTTTTTCCACCTCAAGCACAAAGTCCAAAAGCGGTTTCCAAGTAGAAACAAAAGTACTTATGTTCTTTTCTTTTATCAGCACAGTCAATTTGGCCATCTCTGCTAATTCCATCCTTCCACTTTTGTGCATAGCAATCTTGCTGCCGTCACCATATATAAAATCAGAATTCCATTTTTTTTTCAGTTCTCTTTCCGTTCGACCCAGAAGGAAAGTTTCTGGTTTAATCTTTATGTTCACTTTAAGTATTTTCTGCATTAATATATGAATCCTACTCCAATATTTCTTTGCCTTATCACATGTCCAACATAAATGATAAAAAGTCCCTTCTTTACATTTACATTTCCAACATTCAATTTGAAATACCTTTATACATTCTAGATAACATATCTGGTGTTAAATACCAGCGATACATCATTTTGTAAAAATTTTCTTCTAAGTTATAATTTAATGGGAATTTTAAGCCTTTTATCTACATATTCTCCCATTGTTCAAGCATCACATTGTAGCCAAAATTCCCTGCCCAATGGATCATACAGTGTTTTACATTTCATTTTCCAAATACAATTTTAATAATGTTTTATAGACCCTGGCAATTATATGATCATCACTACCACATAATAGGATTTCGAATTCATTTTTAGCAAACTCAAAACCATGGCCTTTTTTTGCCTAGTTTAAATCTTTCCTTCATTTGTTGATATGTAAACCAGTGACAAGCGTGACCTTCTAATTTTAATTCTTCCCTAGATTTGAGGATGGGGTCTCCAGAATTGAAAGATACTATTTACCATATGTCGAGCCCTCCTGGGCTCGACATACAGAAGGGGGGGGAGGTGAAGGATGGCGCGTTGGGGGAGAGGACGGCCAGCACCGGTTCCACGCAGCTCACTGTCTGGGCCGCAGCAACCTTCCTGGCGAAGCATTCTGAATGGCGGCGCTCCGGTGGTGGCGTTTGAACCGCCGGACAGCTACGGGTGGCCGCCGTGCAGCTGATACCTAGCGGAACACCGGACGACGTTGGGAGCCGCGCCCACGCGGTGGAGACACCAGAACAGCTGATGAACGGCCGCAGGACAGCTGATGAGCGGGAGAGCTGCGCTGTCAGGGCGGGGCTTCCCAGAAGGCCGAAGACCGAAGACCGCTCAGACGAACAGGAGGGAGGGGGTCAAGTTGGGGCAGTTGCTGCACTTTGGACTAAATACAGCTGGATGCTGGTTGGGCGATTGGAGGGTGGGGTTGCTGGCTAGTTGGGCGGAGGGTGGGGTGTCAATGATGCAAGTGCATTTAACCTGCGCTGGGAGGCAGTTGCTCCCAGCGCGAACTTTGTTCAGCAAGGATCTTATTGCAAGTCTGTTTTGTTTGTCACCGATGCCGAAAAGTCAGTTTTGATACCATATGTCCACCAATCTGGCTTCACTACCATTTCTTTTCTAAAAAAAAGCTTCTTGGGGGGACACCAATAGGGGCAATTTTGTAAAAAAAAACCTTGTTTTATATTTATTTCAAACTCTTGAGCATCTTAACAACTTTTATTTTCATTTTAAAAAGCAACACATCCCATTTGGTGCTGAAAATTTAAAAAAAGCTTTCCAGGGGAACAGAGTTTTAGTGTTTTACCGTTTCTTGTACCTTTTCAGAAGATCTACTGGCAGAAACAGGATAATTATACTAACCTTTTTTTAATCACCACAGTATTTAGGTTTTATCTGTGCAAGTCTTTTTGCAATTGCTGTAGCTCCACTTTTTACAAGGAGGCCACAAATTTATTTGACTGATCAATCTGATATGCAGACACAGGAAGCTACAGATAACATATAGATATGGGTAAGAAAGAACAAGACTCACCCAACGTGCGAGATAACACAGGAAGTGCAGAACTCAACACCAAGAGAGAGACACAGTTCCCAATGATCTGCCGGGAAATACAGATGAAAACAGTAATGTGCATTCTTGCCACTGGCTGCCTTCATCTCACACATTCAATCATAGGCAAGAATATGTAAAATTTATTTACTTATTTATATCCTGTTTTTTTTTTTAAACAAATAGCTCAAGGCAGCGGACATATCTAATACTCCTTCCTCCTCCTATTTTCCCCACTCCCCTCAGCTTTGCCTGAGAAAGAGTGACAGGCCCAAAGTCGCCCAGCCAGTTTTCATGTCTTAAGGTAGAACTAGAACTCACCGTTTCTCACTTTCTAGCCTGGTGCATTAACCATTAGACCAAGGGTAGGCAACCTTGGCTCTTTTATGACTCGTGGACTTCAACTCCCAGAATTCCTCAGCCAGCCACGCTGAGGGGAAAGGGAGAGGTTTCCAAGCTGAGCCATGCTGGCTCAGGAATTCTGGGAGTTGAAGTCCACGAGTCATGAAAGAGCCAAGGTTGCCTACCCCTGCCCTAGACCAAACTGGCTCTAATTGTTCCTTTACCCCTAGATTCTCTTTATTAGGTTCAGTTTGTTCCCTCCAAGAGACGAAAGAGACTGCAACTGATCTCTCCTCAAATTTGAGGGTCTTCAGCATCTTACACATCTTTCACCTTGCACGGGGAGATCCAGAGTTCAAGCCTTTGGCAAGGAGCATCTCTTTATGGCAGTGTTTCTCAACCTTGACAATTTTAAGGCATGTGGACTTCTACTCCCAGAATTCCACAGCCAGCATTGCTGGCTGTGGAATTCTGGGAGTTGAAGTCCACATGCCTTAAAATTGTCAAGGTTGAGAAACATTGCTCTATGGTACTTCTGCTCCAAAATGCAGGCAGTCTCTCCATCGATTTCCATTTGATGGCTGAACACTAGCAACATCTGGCTTGTTAAATAGCTAAACATGTTGCATGGGCATTTGTTCCTTAATCTGGAACTGGGGCAAACCACAACCACTTCCCGAAATTGTGCTGCCAGATTCAGTGGCAAATTTCCTCCCAATGGCTGTTTTTCAGACAGATTTTGGAATTCTTTGAAGATTTAGAGAGTCGGAGGGGGGGAGCAGGAAATCCCTGAAATGCAAATCGTATCTTTTACCCTGTGAAAATATTCCCAAATAGCTCAAAAGTTGAGATTTGGGGACATTTCTGAGGGCTGGGGGAGATTTGTAGGCGGAAGACTCAACTGTTAGTCTCCAGTTTCACTTCTCACCCTCGAAATTATGAAGATGAGGGAAGAGGGCTGATGCCCCCTATTTCATTGAATCTCAGTATCTTTAAATCACAACTAGCAGACTCATGGAAAGTCAGGAAATTGTGTCTTTCAAACAATGCAGTTACATAACTGGCTTTTGAACAGATATATGAATAAACCCAAGGGTTCCTCTTTCAAACTAGAAGCCCTTGCCTGTCTCTGCTAAAATTCACTCATCCCATTTCTCAACTAGGCCTCTTTGCTTTTCTATACACCATTCTCCACCAGAGATTGTCCCACCATCTTGTTTCAAAATTCAAAGCTCTCTACCGTATTACAATTCCGTTAACTAGCCTTCCTGGGACAATCTATTCCAGAGATGTCCAACCTTGGCAACTTTTAAGACTTGTGGACTTCCCTTTTCTTTCTTTTTCTCCTTTTCCTCACACTTTTCCCTTTTCTCTCCTCTATTTTTCCTACTATTTTCTTTTGTATTTTATATTATAAACTAATTAAAAAAGTATGTGGACTTCAACTTCAGCACGGCTGGCTGAGGAATTCTGGGAATTGAAGTCCACAGGTCTTAAATTTGACAAGGTTGGACACACACCCCTGATCTATTCAAATACGGTAACTGCTAAAAAGATTATTCCTTTCTGCTGTATTTCTAGCATTCCATGAACAACCTTTCAACTAATGGTTTGGAAGTTTCATCGGCGAAAAGTATGTAATAATAAAATTTTGTATGACGAAGTCCTACCTTAGTCATAGCTGTGTTGTGTTGCTCAGGCAGCAGTTTAATGAAAAATGGGGAGCTATAGAATCCCACAACAGAGGAGATCATTAAATAACTAAGAAACGTTAAGGAAGAACAGGAGTTATCTTCAGCTGATGGAAATCAATTAAATTTTACATTACAGATCATTGAGAAAAGAAATACAATTACCCATATTACAGATAGATTATGCAACCTTATAGTAAAATGGAAGCTGAACGATGGAAAATTCAGGACAGTAAAAAGGAAAGATTTCTTTGCAAATGATGGTGCTGGGTTCAGGGAGATGCCTACTTGTATGACTTCAGAAAGGGAATAGACCAATTCATGGAAGAGAAGTGACTCAGTATAGCAGTTACATGATGGTTTCCAAAAACAGAGACAGGTTGAAAGAAAACCGAAGCAGATTATTAATTATGAGAAGGTCCAACAAAGTGAAAATAAATGTGAAACAGACCAATGGAAAAAATGAGTGTTTTCTTTCTAAACATGAATGGCATTAACTGCACCAAGAGCAATGAAGACGATTCCAGTAAGGATACAATATCAGAATGACTTGCATGGCTGCCCCAAAAGAGCCAAAGACAGAGAAAGAAACTTTTCCAAGTGGTGCATCCTGCAGAATGAGAAAAGGAATTGGGTTATTTGGGGAGGGGAAACATGACAAAAAACCTATGCTTTCTGCATAACAAAAGCTCAGTGCTGCAATCCAAACCAAATTCTTGCTAGGGGATCCCTTTCTATAAATGTCCTGCTATTCCTTACGGTCATAAAAGTTGGATTTTAAAGTTGGTTGACAAGCTTAAGTCCCTGCTTAGCTCTTTGCATTTTCCCATCATCAGAAGAAACCGAATATGTGGTTTGCCTCACAATAACCTCTCCCACAGAAGGAAAAGCTTCTGTCAATTGGACAAAGGGAAGGCAATGACCATCTCTCCCTGGAGTTCTCTAAAGCAGGGATCCCCAACTATGGGCCGTGGCCCGGTAGCAGGCTGCAGAAATGGCTGGCCATGTATGCATTCCCCCCCACTTGCGCTAGCGCCCAGGGCCATTTGCACATGTGTGAGGGCGCGAACAGAAATGCTAGCAGTGTGTGTGTGTTGGTGGCCCATTTGTGCATACGCGAACGGGTGCTAGCTGCCGTGGGGGTGTACAGCCGTTCACGCATGCACATGATGCCAGTGCATGCCGCATGCACGAACACAGTTGTTAGTACTGCGCCAGTGGGTGTCTTATTTGTGTGTTTGCATACATGCACACAGTAATTTGGAAGTTGCTCTCCCCTCCGGGCCTTGAGCCCGGAAAGGTTGGAGAACTCTGCTCTAGAGCAGACATGTCAAACACAAGGCCCGGGGGCCGGATGCAGGCCGTGAAGTGGTTTCATGTCGTCCGCAAAGCCATCCTGGAAACAGAGGGAACAGCCCCCGCTGCCTTGGCCCTGGCCCTGGCTGCTTTTCTTGCCTGTTTTTCTCCCTCCCTCATCTCAAAGATTTTCCTACCACTCTGTACTTAGGAAGGAAGGAAGGAAAGAAGGAGAGGGAGGGTCTGAAGGAAGTCCTGCCTTAGTCCGATCCTGCTGCCATCCCCTTGCCCCCTCCTCCTGGCCTATCCTGGGGTCTCCCATCCTATTGCTAAGGAAGCTTTGGATACAAAGCCGGGTCTCCTCCCATGGAGACAGAATGGGCTTCCCTCTGACTTTGCCCTGGTACCCATCATGAGCAACCTGGCTAAGGAGAGCAAGCCCAGCAGCAGCAGCCTTGAGGACTAGGTAAGTGCAGCTAGGCACCCCCTTGGGGAAGTGGGGCTGGGCTTGGTGCCATGGGTGCCTGAGGGCCAGGCTGGGCGTTTGACCTCTGCTGCCCAGGGCTCCAGGCAGCCTGCACCACCATCCAGGGCCCCCCCACATGGCCTGAGAGGTGAGGCTCCTCAAGTGGATCATGCCTTGGCACTTGCCCTGGTGTGTAGAGCTGGCCATACCCACCCAGTAGGCCACACCCACTCCATGCCCACCCAGTAGGCCACACCCACTCCACACCCACCCAGTAGGCCGCACCCACCCTGGCCACATCCACCTGGCCCCCCGAGGGCAACCGCAGTGCTGATGCAGCCCTCAATGAAATTGAGTTTGACACCCCTGCTCTAGAGACTCTCTGCATCTGTTCCAGATGATGGAGCAGGAGCTCTGAAACAAAAATCAGAAGGTACAGAAAGGAAAGGAGGTAAAAGGCACAGGCAGCTGAGTTTCACTCTGAAGGAAACCTGCTCACTCCATGCAATATGTAGAATCATAGAATATAACTTTCCGGAGCACAGAGTTTGTTCTCCACTACACTCGTTGGGCAACTGCATATAGCAGACCTGAGCATTTTATGGCCCCTGGGCCATATCCGGCCCTTTGGCTGTCCTGTCCAGTTTGCGTGGGTTACTTTTATTTTGAAGGCAACTGCTTTTTTTTAATTTACATGTGTGTGTGTGTGTGTGTGCGTGTGTGTGTGTACCTATGCACGTTCACAGCCTATTGCTTTGGCCCTCCACAACAGTCCCAGTTTCTCATGTGGCCCCTTTGGAAAATTAATTGCCCACCTGTGGCTTACAGGCTACCAGCTCTCCTTAGGGCAGTGTTTCTCAACCTTGACAATTTTAAGGCATGTGGACTTCAACTCCCAGAATTCCACAGCCAGCGATGCTGGCTGTGGAATTCTGGGAGTTGAAGTCCACATGCCTTAAAATTGTCAAGGTTGAGAAACACTGCCTTAGGGAAAGGAGGATAGACACTGGATTCCTCAAATAGGGATCTTGCCCCAGCTTAAAGAAACTGTGTACCATCTGAATGGTGAATAAGGATACTTGACAGAGTCATTCATGGTATACAAGCAGCACATGAAAATCAGGCTCCAGAAAAGCAGAAAAGCACCAAGAAGATCAGGTGCTTTTTGCGCCCTCACCTGGATTCCTCGAGGCATTGCAGCGTCATCCAACAGCAGCTCCAGAACATGGAAGCAGACAACCAGGACAGAGATACCCTACAAAATACCATGTACTTCTGAGTATTAGGTGGAAGGTAAGAGAAGAGAGGTTTCCATGCTGCATCTCGAGCTTGCACCTTAAAGAGCTACATGCAACATTTGAAAATAATACTAGGGACTTTTCAGGTTCCCCAGCCAAAACAGTGATCCTACACACTGAAGGTTCACAGAAGAATAATCTCTTTTAGGGATACATGCATCATCAGTTGCTTGCAGACTCATCATAATATAACCAATTATTTGTCCTTCTGCCTTCAGTGAATTCTATTCATATTCATTTACTGCCCAACACATGATTTGATAATCAGGCTTTGTAGTAACTTTCTCTGGAGTAACTCTTGGCTGCCCCCTAGTGGTTACTCCATTCAGGGCTGAATTATCTATAACAGAGGTCCTCAACCTTTGGGGCACCAGGGACCCGTTATGTGGAGAGAGATTTTTCCGCGGACTGGAGGGGGCATGGTTCTGTGTGCTGCCTGCATCCTGCGGATAGGGCTTTGCTTGTTTGTGCGGCCCAGTTGCTGGCATGCTGCGGTCCGGTACTGGTCCATGGACCAGGGGTTGGGGACCCCTGATCTATAATACTGCATAACTTGTCCTCTTACAGCAGTTACTTAAGCTCAGCAAACTTCAACTCCTGGAATTCCTCAGCCAACATGTTGAGAGGGAAGGCATTCTTGGGAGCTGAGGTCTACACATCTTAAAAATTATTTATTTATTTATTATTTATTAATTGGATTTCTATGCCGCCCTATTCCAGGAACTCAGGGCGGCTCACAACATAGATAGAAATCTGACATTAAAATACATTATAAAAACCCCTTAATTAAAAAACCAATCATCCAAGACAGACATGCAAACAAACATACACTGGCTGGGGCAAGGTGTTAACTGCCTGTCAGCAAAGATGTGTCTTCAGTAATTTGCGAAAGGCGGAGAGGGTGGGGGCAATACGGATCTCTGGGGGGAGTTGATTCCAGAGGGCCGGGGCCACAACAGAGAAGGCTCTTCCCCATAGATTTCCATATCAAAATTGCTGAGGTTGTAACTATATACCTGTCTTATTGCTACTTCACAGGTTTAACAATGCACTGTTCTTTGGCATACAGAGTAGATGTAAATAAAGCTCTAAATATATATATATTTAAAAAAACTTCTAGGGATCATTTTCAGACCATTTTCCTGACTCCAGGAAGTTGACATGGCAAGTTTAAAGACTGGAGATGGGGAACGGAAGTTCCAAAACACCGGAGTGCAGAAAAGCTGGAGACGCTGCTCTATAGGAGGGACAGGGAAGGGGGGGGCGTCGCCTTGCAAACATTGTATTTCAATAAGGCCATGCTGATGAACAATAAGAATTGCTGTCCAGTATTATCTGGATGGCGGTGTGCTGTTGGAGTTATCAAATGCCATTTAAAGACTGATATGGGTCAAAATAGAAATTTACAATTAATTTCAGCCCTAGAACTTACCGTCAACGACAGCAGAGACAGCATAGCCAATGGATAGCCCAGGTTCCTTTGCCAAGCGGAAGCTTTGCGGCGTGTTTCTGCCAAAAAAGAAGGGGGGAAATGCACACTTACAACACACAGAAGTTTAATTATTATTATTTATTTATTAACTAAATTTTTATGCCGCTCCTCTCCAAGGACTCGGAGCAGCTAACAACATAAACAAAAACAACATCTCAGCATTTCAAAAATCTAAAACCAAATCTAAAAAGCATTTAAAAAGACCCCCAAACACATTCATCATTCACACACAATCACAGTCATCCCCAGTTATGTTAGATGAAGGATGACCATTTTCCAAGGCCTCTTGAGAAAGTTTTACTTCTACGATGCCCCTATTAAAATTGCCCTCTTTTAAAGAGGAGAACAACCTCACTGCCATTGAGCGAGGTAGAACTACCTCCAATGAGATGTCTGTCTCCAATAAAATCAAACCTAATAAAGAAAAGGAGCCAATACTAACGTGTGTTTTATTCATTCCCCTCTCATTTTTTTTTTAAAGAAAAAAAAGCTATGTGGATTCTGGGGAGAGAAGCCTGAAAGAAAGGCCCAGGAGGAAGACGGACCATCCATCATGATCAAAAGCAAAAATGCTGTAAAAATTATAGGCCTCAATCCCAGGCACTAGATATTCGATCTTGCTGTTTTCTCAAGTATTTCTCCAAAGCTAAGGACCAGGCATCTGTATGATGTTAGTTCTTAGGTTGGAATCATCTTGTCTCGTATGGCCCCATCTCACATTTAGAAGATGAAGATGAGCAATCGGTTCCCTTCCAGAATTTTAATACAGATCTCAACAAGTTGTAGATTACCAAGATTATAGCCTAAGCATCTAGAACAGGGGTCTTCAAACTTGGCCCTTTTATGACTTGTGGACTTCAACTCCCAGAATTCCTCAGCCAGCATGCCTGGCTGAGGAATTCTAGGAGTTGAAGTCCACAAGTCATAAAAGGGCCAAGTTTGAAGACCCCTGATCCAGAAGGTATCCATTTCCTGCTCTGGCTCTAAATGGAGCCTAAGCAGATTTAGGATAGCAATCAAGGGCGAAGGCTTCCCTGCTAAGCTAAATTCTTAAACCCAAGTCCTGGCAGGTTTCTGAAAAAGCATAGAAGATATACTTAATAGAGAATGTCAACAGGAAGATCTTAGTATGCCCATTCATGTGGCAGGAGGGGAATTAATCTGAGTATTCCCAGGCTAGCATGGCCTAAATGTTCGATCTATCCTGTTGTGTGGGAGGAGTTTGACCCGGTGGCACCTGATGAAGTCGACAAGGCCATTGGAGCTGTGAGCTCCGCCACCTGTTTATTGGACCCGTGCCCCTCCTGGCTGGTTTCGGCCAGCAGGGAGGTGACGCGGGGCTGGGTTCAGGAGATTGTCAACGCTTCTTTGAGGGAGGGGTCCTTTCCGGCTCCCTGCAAGGAGGCAATTGTGCACCCCCTCCTCCTCAAGAAGCCTTCCCTGGTCCCAGCTGTCTTAAACAACTACCGTCCTGCCTCCAATCTTCCCTTTATAGGGAAGGTTGTTGAGAAGCTGGTGTCACTCCAGCTTGGATGAGGCCGATTATCTGGGCCCTCAACAGTCAGGATTCAGGCTTGGCTACTCCATGGAAACTGCTTTGGTTGCGCTGACGGATGATCTCTGGCGGGCCCGGGATAAGGGATTATCCATTATCCTGGTGCTACTTGACCTCTCAGCGGCTTTCGATACCATTGACCATGGTATCCTTCTGCACCGACTGGAGGGGTTGGGGGTTGGGGGCACTGTTTTGCAGTGGTTCACCTCCTACCTCACTGGTCGGTCGCAGTCGGTGTTGGCAGGGGGTCAGAGGTCGACCCCTAGGTTCCTCCCTTGTGGGGTCCCTCAGGGATCGGTGCTCTCCCCTCTGCTGTTTAATATCTACATGAAACCGCTGGGCGAGATCATCCAACAACACGGGGTGAGATATCATCAGTATCCTGATGATACCCAGCTTTACATCTCCACCCCGTGTCATTTCAGTGAAGCAGCGGAAGTGATGTGCCGATGTCTGGAGGCTGTTAGGGTTTGGATGGGTGCCAACAGGCTCAAACTCAACCCCGACAAGACAGAGTGGCTATGGATTCTGCCTCCCAAAGATATTTCAATCTATCCGTCCATTAGCCTGGGGGGGGGACTTTTGACCCCCTCGGAGAAGGTCCGCAACTTGGGCGTCCTTCTCAATCCACAGCTAAATTTGGAACATCATTTTTCGGCTGTGGCGAGGAGGACATTTGCCCAGGTTCGCCTGGTGCACCAGTTGCGGCTCTATTTGGACCGGGAGTCTCTTCTCACAGTCACTCATGCCCTTATCACCTCAAGGCTCGACTACTGCAATGCTCTCTACATGGGGCTACCTTTGAAAAATGTTCGGAGACTTCAGGTAATGCAGAATGCAGCCGCGCGAGCAGTGTTGGGCTTGCCTAGAAATGCCCACATTTCGGCATCACTCCGCGAGCTGCATTGGCTGCCAATTGGTCTCCGAACCCAATTCAAAGTGTTGGTTATGACCTATAAAGCCCTACATGGCATCGGACCAGGTTATTTACGGGACCGTCTGCTGCCCCATGAATCCCAGCGGCCGGTTAGGGCCCACAGAGTGGGCCTTCTCCAGGTCCCGTCAGCCAGTGTCGCCTGGCGGGGCCTAGGGGAAGAGCCTTCTCTGTTGTGGCCCCGGCCCTCTGGAACCAACTTCCCCCGGAGATCTGTGTCGCCCCCACCCTCTCCGCCTTTCGTAAATTGCTTAAAACATACCTTTGCCGGCAGGCCTGGGGCAGCTAACACCTTGCCCCTAGCCAGTGTATGTTTGTGTGTATGTTTGTGGAATGATTGGTTTTTCTTTTTTAACTTCGGGGTTTTTATATTTATATATTTATATTTATGTATTTTATTGTGATTTCTATCATGTTGTGAGCCGCCCTGAGTTCTCCGGAATAGGGCGGCATAGAAATTAAATAAATAAATAAATAAATAAATTTTTAAAAAATAGTGGTTGGTGCAATAACAGACAGAACACAAGGGATAGAAAATAGGACTGTTTTGATAGAGCAAATCAGAGGGGGTTTTTTTAAATGTTGGTTATGAAAATCAGCAGAGGAGCAACAGAGTATCTCCATAGGCAAAAGAGCAGGAGCAGCCAGCTTCTTTCCACATTGCATTTTATTCTTACCTAGTGTTATCCTGTGTGCATGAATGGCTAGATATTGTTGTCTCAACATTTCCATATCAAAATTGAGCCAGCAGGATGTTTTCCCTGAAGAAAAGCAAAGCAAACAAAAAAAGAATAAAGAGACAGAACTGTAGATCAGCCTCGAGGCCCACGTGCAGCAACCTGCTTCTCAGGGCAACAGGGTACAGTCCTATAGATCAGGGCTTTTCAACCTTTTCACCCATTGTACCACTTTTAGGATATAGCAACATCCGAGTACCACCAGTCGCCTAGCAAGGTGTCAAAAACTTGATGACCCCGCCCAAAAAGGAAAAAAGTGATAAAGTACAGGTAGTCCTCGACTTACAACTGTTCGCTTGGTGACTGTTCAAAGTTACAATGGTACTGAAAAAAGTGCCTGCCAAGCCACAGCCGAGCAAGACACCTGCCTGCCCGCCCGTGCTCTTCCTCCTGTCCAAGATTTTCATTGTTGTGAGCATTTTTGTTGAGGATTGGCAGTGGGGGTGGGGTGGGGGGGTGTTTAGTTTTTATTCCTCCTGTCTGCTGGGTGGTTGCAGCAGGTTTTGGTCACTTCACATGACCCTGGGACACTGTGACCGTTATAAATATGAATCAGTTGCCAAGCATCTGAATGTAAATCACAAGACCCTGGAGATGCTGCAACATTCCAGTTGATCGGTGCTTCTTCTGGGCTCAGCAGAAGCGCCAGGATCTGTGCCGAGCTCCAGTTGGAGCCTAGTGCTGATCCTGGCACTTCCGCTGAGCCCTGACAGCCCTGCAGCTCCAGCCATCTCTCGCTCAGGCTTGTGCGGTGCTGCCACCGGTTCAGCTCATTCCCCTCCCCCGCTACCACTTTTCTAGGATGGTCACGTACCACCTGCCAGGTGCCAATGTACCACAGGTGGTACCCGTACTACTGGTTGGAAAGCCCGGCTATAGATAGGTAATCCTTGTTGAATGACTACTCATTCAGGGACCGTTTGAAGTTACAATGGACTTACGATGGGTCCTCGTCCCTGCAATTGTCACACGTTCATAATTTGGATGCATGGCAACCCACCTGCAGTTACAACGGTCGCCAGCATCCTTTGGTCATGTGATCACCGCTTGCAACCTTCCAGATGGCCCCTGACAAGCAATGGCAATGGGGAAGTCAGCAGGAGGTTGAAAATATCAACCATGTCACTACCGAATGCTGCAGCCATCTAAAAATAGCAACTGGGACTACTGCAACTTCTGCCATAAGTTGGCATGGTCATGTGGTATTGTGCTTTACGACTGCATTGCTTAGCAACAGAGTTGCCAGACCCAATTATCGTTAAGCGAGTACTACCTGTAATTGCCCTTTCAAACCATGTTAAAAATGAATTCTGGAGATCCCTTGTGGACTAATACGTGTATGCAGTCACGATGACTGTAGTAATCAGTGCTCAGTCATTGCAGGGTGCAAATATGGCTGACTGCTTTCGCAGTGTTTATTGCCTTATATACAGGTATTCAAACAGCATAAAGTAAGATGGCATCAGCATAGCAACAGCGGTTCTATTGGTGAAACCCCTTGCCAATCCTTAAGAGGCCCGAGCCAGGGAGCAGTTTCTACCACATCTTGTTGATGTAACCAGGCTGATATCATGTGAACCAGGTGATATCATGTACCAGCCTGAGGTATTTCCCTACATTGCCATGGTGACGTGAATGGATGAGATCATGTAGAGAGAAGAGGCACACAGGCGTTGGAAGGGCACTTTGCTGCTCACGACCTCTACCTGGCCCCTATCGCTACAGATGACTGCTGTGTGTTAGTTCTGAATGGATTTCTGAATGGATTTTATATAGAACTATTTTATTACCATAGAGGTCTTAATGGTTTAGTTGGTCTGTGGTGCTGTACACCATCGAGAGTCGATATGGATTGCAATCGGATAGAAAATAGGTAAACGAATAAGTCATTTTAGCTGTCTGCTAAATCCAAGCACAAAAATTCCCAAGCCTCAGCTCTATCCAGCCTTAAATGGGCACCTACCAGAATTGATCTTGCGAGAAATGGCAGCTTCCTCAAATCCCGTGCAGCTCAGTTGCTCATCTAAATCCTCCAGGAGCTGAAAAGACAGGAAACATGCTCTCAACACCCTATTGGGAATAAAGTTGTTTGCTTTATTACAGCCAATACCTTTTCTCTTTCCCAATCAACTAGGTAAAGATGCAGAGTAGGTGGTTAAGAGCTGGTTTAATTGATAAGATCTGTGGGATTGGCAATAATGGCAGGGATTTTTAATCTGCTAAGTGTTTTAACATCAGCAACAATAGTATATTGCTTAAAACAGCTTGGGGGCAGGAGGAGGAGAAAGAATTGGCAATGGATTTTCCGGTGGAAGAATTGTGGCCTTTATTTTATTCTACTAATCAAAACAGTTTTAGGCAACGTTATGTAATGCAAATCATAATACCCATTAAGCCAAATTTGAGAGAAAGAGAGAGAAGAGGGAAGGAAGGAAGGAAGGGAGGAAGGGAGGAAGGGAGGGAGGGAGGGAGGAAGGAAGGAAGGAAGGAAGGAAGGAAGGAAGGAAGGAAGGAAGTCAATCTTGCAATCCTGATGTGTCCCCAACTCTGCTTTAAACTATTCTTATCTCTGGATTTGCTTGTTTCATCTCCTTCCCAAATAATGGTTTGGTCACTATTAGCTAGAAAAGAGACAATCTTTACTGCTTGATTTGGTATGGCAACTGATGGTAATAATTTCCTTACCCCTTTTTTGGAACTGACCATAGAAAGACTGAAGCTATCTTACCCTGGGCTTTACCAGCAGTGTCCCTGTGACAGTGAACATCCGCGACAGACCGAAGGGTGTACACACTGTAAAGAATTGGAGACAGGACAGTTGTGACTAGCCCCAGCAAATAACTCCCTAATGATCTTGCTTGCCAGAAGGTGGCACTGCTCTCCAGAATCTAAGAAAGTTGATAGGTTCCGCCAGGAAAGTAGATCTCTCTGCTTGTTCTGCTGTTCCACCATGCCAGAATGCCATTGTTTCTTCTCAGAGTCCAGCACAGAGCAGTTCTGGAAAACGGATGCCGTTCTAGGAATCCAGCAGGTCAAATAAATAAACTAAAGTCACCTGTTTCTGCAATGCAACAGATTATTGGGCTCTTCAAGATGTTTATCTTCACATTCTAATATTTCTCTATTGCATTATTCAAAGAGGCACTTTTTCTTTCAAGTGGTTAGAGGGTGGCAGCCAACCCAGCAACATTCTCCAACTCCTTCCGAATGCTTTAGAACTGCAACCCTCAGAATTCTGAACTAGCATGGATGAACGTTGGGGTTCTGACCTATCAGGTAATGGCTGTGCCAGCTAGGAATTCTGGAAGTTGTAGTCCACATGTATACAGAGGGAGTTGGAAAAAGTTACTGTACTGGGTCTCAACTAACCAGCTGAAGACCTTTGCTCTGGGGAACCATAATACTTCTGCAACAGAGCACATGTAGTATATTGCAGAATCAATTACCAGTATTGACAATTCAAAGAACTATGCATTTATTTATTTATTTGTTTGTTTGTTTGTTTGTTTGTTTGTTGGATTTATATGCCGCTCCTCTCCAAAGACTCGGAGTGGCTTACAACATACATATAAAACAGCAGATCATAATCTGAATCCAAACAAAAATATTTAAAAAAGAGAAACCCCACACACATTCAACATTCACACAACAGTCCACAATCATCCCCAGGCCAGCCGGCAAAGATGGGTTTTAAGGTTCTTTCGGAAGGCCAGGAGAGTGGGAGAAACGCGGACTTCAGGAGGTAGTTGGTTCCAGAGGGCAGGCGCCACAACAGAGAAGGCCCTCCCCCTAGGGCCCGCCAGACGACATTGTTTCGCTGACGGGACCCGGAGGAGGCCGACCCTGTGTGCTCTCACCGGTCGTAGGGAAGTATGTGGCAGAAGGCAGTCCCATAAGTATCCTGGTCCCATGCCATGAATATGTTCCCTTTATAAACATTGCTGAAATATTTATAAAGCATTGTCATTGCCACCTCCATGGATTTCAGCTTGGGAGTACCAAACTGTTACCCCAACATTCCTCCTCTGCCCCAAACTCTGAAGCAGCAGACATGATTGAACTGAAAACTTACACAGGAGCAGGAGGACACCGAACAAGGAGATGCAGGAGTAGAGGTAGGGAAGGTAATACTCCCAGAGATCTGTGTGTGGGGGGAAAAGAATACAAACAGGTTACAGTCCAGGAGAAAGGAAACGGGGCCCTCCAGGCCTAGGAAATGCTGAACTTCAAAACCCAACAGTCTCCAATCATCAGAGCCAAGAACAAGGGGAAGCTGGGAACTGAATTCAGCCATATCTGAAGGCTCCCAGATTGCCCAGAACTGAGCTGAAGTTCCTATTAAATACAAAATAGAGACTCTCAGAGACTATTGAACAAGGGGCATCTGATCACATTTGCTCTAATTTATTACTTCTAAGATCTAGAAGGGGAGAGGTTTCCAAACTGAGCCATGCTGGCTCAGGAATTCTGGGAGAGTGGAGTCCACGAGTCATAAAACAGCCAAGGTTGCCTACCCCTGCACTAGACCAAACTGGCCTAACAAACTGACCAAACAAATAAAAATTGGATAAACTGACCAAACAATTCCTTCACAACTCAGCTCCACTAATGAGATGATGAAGGATAAGAATAACATGATTTATGCTTGTTGGCTAAAGATCAATGTAGATTTCAAGGGCATCCGCCTTCAAGGCCCCTCCTCACAGCTCCCCGCTACCAGAGGCTGAAATCTCCTCTTGCAGTGGAAGATATATATATATATCCCTTTAGGGGGCAAAAAGCCTCCCCCCATAACTCACCATAGAGGCTTTCTCTGCTCGCCCCGTCCTGGTCCAAAATGGCAGAGGCGACCCAGACCATTCCCAGCACCAACAGGGTTAGCAACAGCAGGACTACAAAGGTCTCATATACCCGAGCCATGATCCCCTGGACAGACAGAGAAAAGGGGTGTTGTTATTTCCGCTCCAGAGCTAGGAGTGGTATAAGAAATCTTCAAGAGGCAGCTGGCGCCATTTTGTTTCTAGGTGGAAACCACTTTCGGGCTTTTTGCTTGAGATTGAAAGCAGTGAAAATTTAATTTGGGGATTTAACAATTCGAACTGTTTTATGATTATAGCAATACCTGCACTACTGAATTTTAGAGCAAAAGGTTATATATTTTTTTGTATTTGTAACTTTATTGAAGAAAGTTGGAAGTTGCTTTCATTCTATTATTATTTTCTTTTATTCCTTGCACTTTTCATACCTTTTTTAAAAAAACAACAATAATTGGTTTTTAAATTTTATTTTGTGTAGAAATTCAAGTGTGCATATATGTGTGTGTGTGTGTGTGTGTAAATAAAATAAATACAATAAAAAGAAGCGGCTGGTACCTTCTTTGATCCAGCAAAGCCTTCTGATTCCGTGAAGAAGTAGGCGAAGGGCATGAGGAAGACGAGGGAGAGGTTGGAAAAGAGGAAGACAAGATTCCAGAGTCCTAGGGAACAGAAAAGAGGGAAAGAAATTCCCTTTATGCCTCTGCTCCAGCTCCTCAAAGACGTATCGCTGCTCCCTCCCCTGACGTTGGGTTCCTGCTAGCCTCCTTGATTTGGGCCGTTCCGGGGATAATCCACAGAGGCCCAACTCTGGTGGGGACACTCATTTCCTCTCAAAGCTGGATCCTAGAGCCCTCTCAAAGCTGAAAATCCCAGCCACCTTATACAGAAAACAGAAAGAGTGCGTTGACATACACACTTGATACAGACTTCAAACAGATGTTCTTTCCCTAAGCAGCCTCTGCTCTGAAGTGGCTTCCTTCAGACTGAGCCAATTCTAGACAATGAGAGGACTCACCCTGCAGGGTCTTTGTTCTACAACACAAATGTTGGTGATTGTGGGATTTTCAAAGGAGAGAAGCTAGGTCAGTGA
Organism: Bothrops alternatus; assembly: GCA_034064705.1. NCBI lineage: Eukaryota > Metazoa > Chordata > Lepidosauria > Squamata > Viperidae > Bothrops > Bothrops alternatus. Next base: position 4,248,638 of record JARGCV010000200.1, on the reverse strand, counting down.
TGGCGAACCTTTTTGAGATCGAGTGCTCAAACTGTAACCCGAAACCCACTTATGCATCGTCGGGTGCCGGGTGGGTGTGGCCTATTGGGTGGATGTGGCCCATTGAGTGGGCGTGGTTGTGGTAACAGCAGACTGGGTGGGACTAAAAAGTTCAATCAATCAATTCCAACTTTGCAAGATCTTTTTTTTCCCTGCACGAAGTTGAAATTGACTGATTGATTGAACCTTTTTTTTTTTGGGTACATGGTGGCGGACGCCTAAAACAAAAAGGTTTTATAAAACCCAGCTGAAGACTTAGGACTGGGGTGACGGCACACGTGCCCACAGAGATGGCTCTTGAGTGCTGCCTCTGGCACCCGTGCCATAGGTTCGCCACCACTGAGCTAGGATTTGGGAGACACAGAGAACTCTGAAGAGGGAAAGCAGTTTTGGGTGCTAATTTTGCTTTCTTTTCTCCCCCCCCTCTTTTTTTAAAGAAGAAAGGCTCCCTTAAATTGAAACTGCCTCCTCGTGACTGCAACTGGCAGCATTACACAAGAGGTTTCCCATCCTTATGTTCCCAAATGCTTTTCTGATGTCCAAGTCCATCCAGGCTTACCATCCTTGGTCTCCCATCCAGGTACCAACTCGATCTGACCTTCTGATCAACCAAGGTCAACTTGGTGCTACCATCTGCTAAGACTTGGTTTTAAAAACTTGCCTGAGAGTTCTAATCCCTCTTGCTATTCAGGTTTTCTCCATTATGAAAGTACACAGAAGGTGGGAGGGGCGTTCCTTCCTTCTGCCCACAGAGACAGATGCCCCTCCTCCATGCCCACAGAGGAAGCATTGCAAGAAGCTCACCATGGATGAGGGAGCCGTTCAACCACTGGATGTAGTAATTTTGAGGGAAGGAAAGCAAGACTTCATTGCCGATGATGGAGAAGGGCAGCAGGAGCACTGCCCCCAGGGACACAGCCAGAGTAAAGGTGCACAGCCACAGCCTGAGTAAAAAGACACAAAAGAAAGGATAAGATGCTTATCCACATCCATCTGACCCTGCTTTCTGCACAGTGAAGCCACAGACTACTCCTCATATTTACGACTTTCTTCCCAAAATAGACATTCTCTCTTTGGTCCATAGTCAAAGGATAAGAAGAATAAGACACTTGAACATGACAAGGAGAGAAAAGCTGTGTTCACCTCGTATTTTTGACGAGGGTCTCTCTCTCTCTCTCTCTCTCTCTCACACACACACACACACACTCCTCTGTTGGACCAGTTCTTTCACTTGAGTCTTATCAAAATCCAGAGCAGTTCCAGTTAATGGAAGCCTGAAGTCATAAATAAGGCTCTCAAATTTTAATTTATCCCAAGTGACAAGTCTTTTCAGGGTGGATGGGCAGCTGAAACCTAACTTTCTGGATGAGAAGCAACCTCTAATGGGGAGGAGGTAAGATAATGTGGTATGCTTAACATGCCACGTAAATGCCTTATAAATGTGGATCTGAATAAGCCTGCATGCTTTATTTTTATATAAACATATGCAAAAGCATCCCTTTTCTTATTTTTTTATTTATTAAATTTATACGCTGCCCTACTATCAAACAACTGAAGAATAATGTCTGAAGAGGGCAGGGATTCTTGAAAGCCTTAAGGGCTGTTCATTTCCAGGACTGCCTATAATAAATTCTCTACGCCTGGATCTAAGAGAATTACAAAATTCCTCCTCCTATTTGTTTACCTGGGCCATATTCTGAAAATACCTTTGAATGGTGTCCCTAATTACACAAAGAGAGGGATAGAGAGATCCAGATTGGATGCATTTTTATTGGACATTTCAATTTTTTTTAAGCACTCCATAAAGTGATAAAAAGGAAAATACAGAAGTGGGAAGAAGGCAGGGGAAAGGGAAGTCATGAATATCTTAAGAGGAAAAAAGAGGGAACTTACGCAATCCGATTGACTGCAGCATCTTCATCAACTAAGAATAGAAAAAAACGTTATTAATATTGTTACTAATCTAAGTGCTCAAAGCTACTTTTAATATTATTATTATTATTATTATTAATAATAATAATAATAATAATAATAGTTGGAAGGGATCTTGGAGTCATCTAGCCCAACCCCCTGCTCAGGCAGGAAATCCTATAACATTTCAGACAAATGGCCGTCCAGTCTCTTCTTAAAAACTTCCAGTGTTGGAGCATTCACCGCTTCTGGAGGCAGGTTGTTCCACTGATTAACTGTTCTAACGGTCAGGAAGTTTCTCCTTAGTTCTAGGTTGCTTCTCTCCTTGATTAGTTTCCATCTGTTGCTTGACTACCTCTTCTTTATGGCAGCCCCTGAGATATTGGAACACTGCTATCATGTCCCCCCTCGTCCTTCTCTTCATTAGACTAGACGTACACAATTCCAGAAACCGTTCCTCATATGTTTTAGCCTCCAGTCCCCTAAGCATCTTTGTTGCTCTTCTCTGTACTCTTTCTAGAGTCTCAACATCTTTTTTACATCGTGGTGACCAAAACTGGATGCAGTATTCCAAGTGTGATCTTGATTCTATCCCTCTGTTAATGCAGTTCTGCCAAAGAACTCAAGATAACGTCTACGGTTCATCTTGCCAGTCCAGCGTAGTCATCGCTCTAAGCTTCTCCTACCGTATTACCACCCACTACCACGGGGGAGTGGAGATCTGAATTTGTGTCATCCAGTGACAAACTTTTAATTGCAGCATACATGGGATAGTCCTAACAGGAAGCGTAAGGACGGCATTTAGTTTTTACAGTATTCCATGTTGGTCACAAGACATTTTATATTAGACCTGCTTGAATCCCAGTGAAACAAAGGCAACCCTTTAAACCCACCTCAGGACACTTTGGAGCAAAGTGTCCCTGCTCACTGCAGAACCACGACTTCTTATGCAAGGGTGAAACATAATACAGTGGGAACAGAGAAGAAAGTAGGCTAGGAGAGAAATTCCCCAGGGTTAGCAGAAGTTACTTCTTGTCCATCATAATCAATTATAAAATATGGAGCTGAAAAGGAAAACTTGTTCAAACAATCTGAACAGGCTGGTTGACTACGGATGACAGAATCTACTGTTCAAATCAGTTAGGGGGAAAAAACCCTTATAGCAGCGGTTCTCAACCTGTGGGTTGTGACCCCATTTGGGGTCGAACGACCGTTTCACGGGGGTCGCCAAACACCGCAGTCCGCCATTTTTTCCCCCATTTCCCCTCGGCCGTCACGCGCGCGCCACGCATGCGTGGTTCGGCCCGTCGCGCATGTGCGGCGCAGGTCGGGGTCGCGCCGCGCATGGGCGGCGCAGGTGGGGTCTCGGCCTGAGAAAGGTTGAGAACCGCTGCCTTATCGAGAAGTTTTTGGTACTCTCTGTTCACTATTGCAAAGAGATGGATATAGTCTGTTTTCTCTCCCCTCCCCCATCTGCAGATACATTCAACCCTCCTCAAAGATACATTCAACCCTCCTCCTCCTTGAAATATAAAGAATTCTATACAGAAGTTGTGTTTTGTATGCAGCTCTCTAAGAGAAGAGCGGTGAATGGTGTCTCTCTCCAGGCAGAGGACCACAGACTGTCTGGTTAGAACTGCACACATAAAAAAATCCTTATGAATCTGATACCCAGCTGTGTAGGGTACAGTAGCACAAGGAAGATTTTGCGGGAATCCTTATGCTGTAGTTACCTATCTAGGAAAAATGTAACGTTACAGTACAGGAGTAAAACCAGACTGTCTTTGCAAATGGATTTTAAAAGTGGCCACGTCTCACCGTTTCCTCCTATTCCTTGTGCCCAATAAGTGTCAGCATCAAACTACAAGCCCAGCAATTGGAAGATTGCTAAGCTGGAAAAAGAACTATATTCCCTAGGCCAACTGCTACCAAGGCAACTAAATTAGCAGCAGCATAAACAAACTTTAATTTAAAAGATAAAGAAGACCTTCTACAGGGACTGGGTGCGGACACCTCAATGCTGTTGCAAAGCAGGAGAACTCTGGGGAAGAAATCTTTCCATTTGGCCCAGAGAGGGTGTATTGTCTCCAGAAGCTTCATTTGCAGGCATTCTGCACAGAAGTTAGTTGAAGCCTGAGGGAGCTAACTAGAGAGAGCCCACAGAGTCCACTCACCCGTTGCTTTCTGAACAATTTATAGGCTCCAAGTGGTTGCAAAGGGACATTTGCCTGCTAAAATTAGCTGGCTTAATCTGAGGCTCATAAAGGCAGTTGAGAAAAGTTACAGAAGATCATCAAGTTTCACTCTGGCTGACAGAGATGTTAATGGTCAAACAAATAAGTTCTTTGCTGGAAGGCAAATATTAATTTGGCTGTTCCAGAAGCATCCAAGACTTTATGTCAATACAATCTTCCTCAATCTGATGCCCTCCTGGTTCTACCAGAATTACAGCTATGATAGTGCTGAGATGGGACTGGTTTTCCTTCTGGGAATTGTAGAAGTAATAATCCAGCCAATGACTTTCTGGTGTTCATCTAGTTGAGAGAGTTTTCCCTGGAAAGGTCAAACCTTTGCCAATGCAAATGTTGTTGCAGCAGAGATGTTCCCTTTGAACACAGGCATACCAGAAGGCTGGATTCCCACGCTGTGCTAAGCTATCAAGCAATTTCCCTGATTTTGACATAATGTAATACTGTATGTGAACCCAGCCACTGTAGTTTTTAAACCTTGGTGAGTTTAAGTTATGGGCTGTTCAGCAAAGCCGGGATTAAACAAGAGCATTTAGTGCAATGTGAACTCAGTTGATTTGTTATAGTTGAGCAGGACACATATTTTGGAAACCTTACTGTAAAATCAAGGGAAACAGCTAGCTTCATTCACCCCTAAACTCAAAAAAGTCATGCCCTACATGGCTTCCACAGCTTCAGTGGTGGTGTAGTATAGTGGTTCAGGACTTGGAATGACAAAGGGGAGACTCAGATTCCAGTCTATCTTCAACTCCCTGGGTGATTTTGGGCCAGACCCTCTCTCTCAACCCAGCCCACACCAAAGGTTTGTTGCTCCTGGGAAAAATGACAAAAAAAACTTACACTCCTGAAGAAAAGGCATCTAACAAAATTGGGGATCTAACAAATAAATAAATCTGCCTTCTGAAACCATGTACCTAGAACAGCTTTCCTAAACCTAGATATCTTCTGGACGGATGGCTTTCAGCTCCCGGTAGGTCTGGCCTTTGCTGAGAATTCTTGGCACTGAAAGTTTCCCATTCAGGTAGGGGAGAAATGACCTTGATTTGCCCAGTTACCTGTAGTGAAATCTGTGTGCCTTTTGAAGTAGGTTAAGATGAAGTAGCACAGGATGTAGAGACTGCCAAAAAGAAGGGTGCAGATCTGTGGGAGGAGAAGGAAAAACTGGTTAGAGATGCTGGTCATACGTCATCCTCAGTTCATCCAGAGCAAATGGAACACAATTTGGGATACTGTAGGGCAGGGGTGTCAAACCACTGGTCCATGGGCCAGATGCATCACGCCAAAACAGCACCCACCCCATTGCCGGCAATGGGGGAAAAGTCACATGACGTTGCGAGTTTGACACCCCTGCTGTAGGGTCATCATCTTCTCTATCTTACCGGTAGTTACTGAGCAAATCAGTTCTATTCTCATCACTGTATTCAATCTTTTCCTTTATCAATATCTCTTTGTGAAATTTCTTCAGACAACAAGTAGCCGGCAGGTTTGAGAAAAGCCACACTTCTTCCTCTAATTTTATTTGGGTTCCCTAACATTCTTTTTAACAATAGCTGGGAAGGGGCAATGACTTAAGAGCTGGAGAGAGCAAAACAAAACAAGGAAATATTAAAGCAGGAAACTATCGGCCTTTTCCTGCAAATGCTGCCTACGTGCTTACATACAAGATTTAGAATGGGTTCAAAGATACATAAAGCAAAGATGGTGGTAAGAGATGGCAGCAATAACAGGATAGGTTTGAAGAGCGCCAAAAATGGAAATCCTAGGAAACCACATTTATGATTGAGGGAAAGATACCTAGAACAGGGGTAGGCAACCTTGGCTCTTTTATGACTCGTGGACTTCAACTCCCAGAATTCCTGACCCAGCATGGCTCAGCATGGAAACCTCTCCCTTTTCCCTCAGCGTGGCTGGCTCAGGAATTCTGGGAGTTGAAGTCCACGAGTCATAAAAGAGCCAAGGTTGCCTACCCCTGACCTAGAGCATCAACGTGGGTGACGAAAGAATTACAACAGAGAAACCGTTTCAGGAAAGTGTTGAAAATATCATTTTCCCTAAAGAAGGCTTAGAAATCATCCCACCCCCCCAAGTCTAGCTTACAACTGAAAGAAAGAATGAATGGAAAAGTGAAATGGGAGGAAGAGTGGATCAGCAAGTTCCATCCTTTCTTCTAGCCTGACTGCTATATCTCTAGATTCTTTATTCGACATCTTAGCTATTCCATTGCCAGCTCATCCTTAATATTTGGAATATTATAACAATGGGAAGGAAGTAATTTTTTTAAAATAAATGCATCTTTGATTAAAAGATTTGAGAGTAAAACAATGATGATTTGCATATCTGTTCAGACTTTCTTCCAGTTGAAGCCACATTGCCTCCTCTAGTAACTTCACAGAAAATGGAAAACCCTCCCAATACAGTACATACATTTCTGAGAAGAGGATTCAGAAGTTAAAACAACAAAACTAAGCATGAAAAGAAGATGGCATCAGTGAAGCTATGTAAACAAGACATGCCTAAATCTGAAAATATCAAATGGTCAGAGTTCTAGGCAAATAAACATTGCAAAATAATCCTGTTATTTTTTTGTGGCATGAGCATTAAATTGCTCTCCAGCCCCAACAAATACTAGTTACAAGTTTACTGGGCTGCCCAAGGATATTCAGGTGGTGCTCCTAAAACATACCAGCTTTAATTTAAAGGGTCATCTTTTTGCATTCTTAGGTTCCAAAATCTTGTTCTTCAAGAAAGAAAGCAACCGTCGGTAAGACAATTAAATGCCGCAGCCTCTTAGCCCACCTTACACTAGAGACCTATTTTAAAACATGACAAAGGTTGCACACTATCCTTTTTCAATGTGGTCCTAACCAGATACGATGGATTTCCAAAATCCCTCCACCATAATAGCCAATAGAGTTAGATTCTCACAGAATCTATTCTAGAATACTCCTGATTAACCATATCAAAGAATTGAAGTTATAAAAAAAGAGAGATTGCTACCAAAAAGTAACCAATTCTTTTTCAATCCTTTCAAATTCTGCCAGCTTGCTTAACTTTTTGCAACTACTTAGTAAAGATAATAGCATTTGTCAGCAAAACTAAACATCTGGCTTGCATCAGACAACTCCCACTCCTCCCAGGAGCAGCATAACAAGCACAGTTGGGACCCCCTTAAGGGAATTTCAACAGTAAGACAGATGACCACATATACGTGGTATCTCAGCTTTACCTCAGAAACAAGGTTTCAGTCTTTAGAAAGAGAGAAGTATAGTGAAAACGATGAATGCCAAACGAATTTCCTTGATTAGGGAAAAGACAATATCTACGTTTATTGCTCACCAGAAACCCCCTATGGACATTTTGCATGAAACAGGAAAAAAATGAACTAAAGTTTTATAGTTTTGACGATTAGAAAACAAACAAACAAAAAGCTTTTGTTTTTGTAACCATAGAGTAAGAGGTAATTTTGTAATTGTAGTTATATATTTATAAGAGAATATTTGTAGCTCAGGACTGAATTGTGAGATCCTTTGTGCTCTCTGAGCTTGTTTTTTTTTTTCAGACGTTTCAATACCCAAATTAGGTAACATCATCATGTGTTTGATGATGATGATGATGATGATGATGATGATGATGATGATGATACTCTTACCTAGTTTGGGTAATGAAATGTCTGTAAAAAAAACAATCAAGGTGAGACAGCACCAAGGACCCCACTGTAGTTATATTTGCTGCCAAAAAAAAAAAAAAGGGAAGCTGCTTCTATTTCTTTTAATTTTATTTTTGTCCTTTTTTTCTTTCTTTACTTTACTGGAGAGGAGCGGCATACAAACCCAAATAAATAAATAAATAAATATTGGTTCTTTTTTTTTTTTAACCTTCTTTTCAAAACGCTTAATAAAAGGAAATTACAGAAATGCAGAAGTTTGAAAGCAGGGGAAGAACAAAGCCTGGGAGAAAATAAGGAAGAGGCAGGCAAGCATTTATTTATTTTTTATTTTTTGAAAGCAGGAAGCCGTGACTTCAATTTTATACCCGTCCCATTCCCATTGCCCTCTTCTGCGTGGAAAGAAAGAGGAACAAACAGCTTGTAGTGTACAGTCTCTTCTCATCCAACAGGGAAGCAGAAGAGCAAAACAAAATTGCTCTGAGCCAGCTGGCATCCTGTAATATGATGTGCTTTGGCATTACTGCCTGAGCAATGACCTAGCAGAGTGCTATGCAGTCAAGCAGGAAGAAGTGGATTTTTTTCCCCCACCTCCTCTATGATGCCCCGAAATTAACCTTCAAACAGAAAAGGAGCATCCTGGGTTCCAAATCAAGCAATCCGGACAGCTTTGTATTTCATTCCTTCATTACCCCAGATTAAAGTACCCCTAGCCAAGGAGCCAGCAGCCTTTCTTAACAAAGCAAAAGGCTTCCCTTACAGGCTACTCTAATGTAAACACAGATGGTTCCTGCCCTCCAAGCTTTATTAAGAGAGGGAGCCAAATGCTGCGTAGAGCATTCATCAAGTAACCTGGAGGGCTTCAAAAACCCTGGAAGAGACAAGACTCCAGAAGCTGGAGACCATGCCAGGCATTTCTAGATAATTACTGCACTAATCCTTGTAGCGGCCATTATGATCCCTAAGTCGTAGGCTGGCTCCCACGCTATGCGATCCCACGGTTTGCTTAGTCACCATTTATCAAATCATTTTCAATTGGAGCATTAAGTATTTACACCTTTCAAAATGTCTTCAACTAGCTCCGGATCCCATTTAATCTCACAGTGGGCACGTCGTCCTTGGCTTACAGCCATTCGTTTAGTGACTGTTTGAAGTTACAATGGCACTGAAAAAATTGACTCATGAGAGTTTCTCACACCTATGACCCTGTGGTCATGTGACCAAAAGTCAGACGCTTGGCAACTGACTCGTATTTATGACGGTTGCAGTGTCCCGCGGTCATAGGATCACCTTTCATGACCTTCTGACAAGCAACGTCAATGGGGAAGCCAGATTTACTTAACCGTATTATTAACTTAACTGTGGTGATTCACTTAACAACTGTGGCAAGGTCGTAAAATGCAGCAAAACACATTTAACAACTGTTTTGCTTAGCAACAGAAATTTTGGGCTCAATTGTGGTCGTAAGTCAAGAACTATCGGTAATCACCTTAAGGGAAGTGAGCTACTTCTGATTCTGCTCCAGTATACTGCTGGTGATTTATTTTTATTTTTTATTTAAATGAATCGCCTTGGATCTGTGATGTCCACATTGACGGGAGCTCTTGTTTCACTCCATTTTAGGGGTCCTGGGTTTAAAGCAATCATTACCCACTCTATTCTTGCCATAAATTTTAAAGTTCAGTGCCTGGATTTGTGTCTCTTTCTGTGCACGTATTGGTTGAATTGCTAACCACTGGATCAACACACCAACATGGTCACCCACTTGGTAAAGGCCTACAGTAATTTGCAGAATTTCATTTTCACAACTACAGGACATGTCCAGAAAAAACTCAATACTTCCTTTGTATGATTTCCCTAGCAACCAGTGTGTGTGTGTGTGTGTGTGTGTGTGTGTGTGTGCAAGCCTCTATGCAAATTTATGTACTAAATCAGGAGTTCCCAACCCTGGCCCATTACTGGGCCATGAGCTTTTCGGAATAGGGCCATGCAAGTAGTGGGCGAGCGTGTGTGCACCCCCACTTCCACCAGCAGGCGTGTGTGTGCCCTGCATTTACATGAGCGACGGGCATGCATACCTGCCACTTGCACAAATGGAAATGAGTGCGTGCGCGCTTACCAGATGCTCTTGCATGGAACCATCCCCTCTCCCCTTGCTGGTCCACAAAGCCAGAAAGGTTGGGAAATTCTGTTCTAAATTATGGGGGGGGGGTGCTAACCATTTATTTTATTTTATTTTATTTTGTGTACCATGAGAATTTTTAAAATTCCACAATCGAGGTAACTCAGAGTATACTTCTCTCCTGGCAAGCTGGAGGCAGCATTTTTGGCTCACAGTCCTTTTTTATGTTCCAAAGATAATAGAAAGGAAGACAACTGTGAGTCAGGATCAAACTGTTTAATTTTACATCACTGATATAAAATGCCTTTGAGTGTGTGATACAAATATAGCTACAAAAATGCCGAGAGCTTATTTATGATTCTTTACCTGTGTCCAAGGTAAAATTTGTAATTTATAAGCTATGATTTGTGGCTTTGTATATACTGTTTGCATTTACATAATACATTGTATATACTCATGGATAAGCCAAGAATTTTAGGTGCCAAAGTGCTTCCAAAAAAATCAGGTTTGCTTTATATGAGGATGGGCTAATCCCTAAGAATGTATGAGAATTCTTTTTTTCAAAGTATCCATATTTCCATATACACTTGAATATTAGCCCATTCATGGATAAGAAGACACTTGAATGCAGGTCGATTTATGCACAGGTGGTGCATTTTTTATGATATTTTGGCAAACATTTGAGGGTTGGATTATGTGCAGAGAGGCATATTAAACATGGGTATATAGCAGGGGTAGGCAACCTTGGCTCTTTTATGACTCGTGGACTTCAACTCCCAGAATTCCTGAGCCAGCATGGCTCAGCTTGGAAACTTCTCCTTTTCCCCTCAGCATGGCTGGCTCAGGAATTCTGGGAGTTGAAGTCCACGAGTCATAAAAGAGCCAAGGTTGCCTACCCCTGGTATATAGAGTATATAAATACATAAACTGAATGTATTCAGAATGGAATGATTAATCAAACAAAACTTATGCAATCTGTGAACACAGACAGGCTCATGCCCTACTCTAATCTATACTACTTCAGGCTGCTAAACCAACTTCTTTCAAAGGAGGGGGCATTACAGCATCACAGTCTGGTTTGGAAGCATCACTGCTTCAGACAGGAAGGTGGTGCAGAGAGTGGTGAGGATGGCCGAAAAGATCATTGGCAGTTCCCTCCCTCCCATCCAGGACATAGCACAGAAGCGTTGCTTGAGCAGGTTCCGTAAGATTATCTGGGACACTACACATCCTCTTCACGACCTGTTTTCCTTGTTACCTTCTGGGAGGAGGCTTCGTGGTATCCGCAGAACATCTGGATTCAGCCATAGTTTCATTCCATACAGCATTAACCTTGTGAACTCTCAAGCTTCCTCCTTCCGTTACATATTCAAGATGGACAGTATTTAATATTTATTTGCTATGTATATGTAGGGGTGTGGGTCTATACATATGTTGTTCATAGTATGTTTAGGTGTGTGTCATGTATGTGTTTCACTTTGAGAGCGGGCAAATACATTTCATTTTTGATGTGTGCCTTTGTGCCCACAGTAAAAAAAAAATGACAATAAAGGTTATCATTACCTGAAGCCTATAATAACACAAAGCTCAGGAGAAGATGGCAATGCCAACCTCTTCCCAAACTGGCTCCACTAGAATCCCGTAGGAACAGGAGCCTGATCCTTGTGCCAAGCGTGCCAAGCATGCCTAGCAACCCTACTATCTGATTTCCAGTTCGCCTTGCAAAAGTTTCCAGAGGTTAATATAGCAGGTACAACTCTTACGCAAGCAGAAGCAAAGAGTCAGACACGGAAAGTCCAGAGTTAGTGCTCCACGTTGTCTCTGCTGAGGCAAGGAGTTTCTTTTGGGAATTGGGCCAATCTGGAAGCAGATAACAACAGACAGCCTCACAGTTTCAGCTGAGAGAAAACAAGAGTCCTGCAACGGTTTTGTCTCACTGCTCCCTTGAGTGAACCCCAGTTCCAGGATTCCCCTTAAACAGAACTAGGACCTTTAGTGGTATTTGCTCAGAAGAGAATGTAGGATTATTTGCCCAGGGAAAGAACACGTGTGAAAGAGGGGGAGAGGGAGGCACCATGAAGGTTGAGAAAAACACTCTGCACCAGGATGCATTTTTTCCAGGATCAGGAGCCAAAGTTTTCCACAGACAAAAACATTTTCAAAAATTCCAAGTGGATTTGAATGCTGTGGATGCAGCTCGCTTGCAAGACAAGCTTCTTCAAGGCTCACCTGAAGGGACTGAGCTTTGCAAAAATAATGGAAGCAAAGTACCTTTGATACCTCTCCCTTGTGCTGCTCCAATTTATGAATGGAGTTGCAAAATGACCATCCCCATCCTTGCCAAAAGGACATAATGCAAGAGCTCAAAACTGTGATGGAATGTAAACCTGGAAAAAGGGGGGGTGAATCCAGGTTTGAGCACCAAGGTTTCCCAGGAGGGAGGCAAAAGCCTAATTTAAGAGATTGTGCAATCCCAAATTGGATGGCAGAAGGAGGAAGAGGTTCAGAATAGCCACACCATAAAACAGGGGTCTTCAAACGTGGCCCTTTTATGACTTGCGGACTTCAACTCCCAGAATTCCTCAGCCAGGCACGCTGGCTGAGGAATTCTGGGAGTTGAAGTCCACAAGTCATAGAAGGGCCAAGTTTGAAGACCCCTGCCACAGAATCTCAGGATATGTCTAGTAAGTAAGGTTATAGCTTTGGTCTGGCAAGATTCTGTCCATTAGGTGTAAGCAAATCAAGGATTGGACTGGATTTCACCGTGGTGTCCTTGGGCTTGGATCTGAAAAAAAGGCAGCTATACTCTTAAAGCGTCAAGTGTTTTATCTCATTTCTGGATGGCATGAATATTCTCCCAATTTGGCAGCAGTTGCATCAGTTGGAAATTGCACCACCAATTCTGATTTGTAAATACATTTACAGCATGCTACCTTCATTGTTTAGATCAGGTTGCTTCATGCATATCCCATCTGAAAGGATTGATCTTGGCCTCGTTCTTTTGTGCTATGGAATTGGGACAAGCTGGCATGAGAAAGTAGGCCCGTTGCCCTGAAATCTAGGCCAAGCGTGGCCCAGCTGAATAAAGCCTCCTAGCACGGCACTTCTAATTAACTGAAAATTAGAACACGGAAGGATGGAAAAATATAACCAGACAACAAACAAGCATCATGGAATCTCCCCGGCATGGAAGAGACGATACCAAAGTTCTTCCCTCTCTTTCAGAGATAAGATTTTGGCTTTCAAAGCACTTGCCAACAAGTGCATTTAATTGGTAATAAGTTTTTTCTACATGTTTCTGCTCTTTTCAAAGACGTCCACTATAAGCAACTCAGACTTTGTTCATATACACAGCCTCTATGGTGAAAAAAGCAAGGTTCTACATTTAGGCAAAAAAACACAAATGTACAGGTATAGTATAGGGGGTACCTTGCTCAATAATAGTAACTGTGAGAGGGATCTCGGAGTCCTAGCGGACAATCATTTAAATATGAGCCAGCAGTGTGCTGCAGCTGCCAAAAAAGCCAACATAGTGCTGGGCTGCATTAACAGAGGGATGAAGTATTAATATCACTTTACAATGCCTTGGTAAGGCCACACTTGGAATACTGCATCCAGTTTTGGTCACCACGATGTAAAAAAGATGTTGAGACTCTAGAAAGAGTACAGAGAAGAGCAACAAAGATGATTAGGGGACTGGAGGCTAAAACATATAAGGAACGGTTGCTGGAATTGGGTATGTCTAATTTAACGAAGAGAAGGACGAGGGGGGGAGGACATGATAGCAGTGGTCCAATATCTCCGGGGCTGCCCAAAAGAAGAGGGAGTCAAGCTATTCTCCAAAGCGCCTGAACGCAGGACAAGAAGCAATGGATGGAAACTAATCAAGGAGAGAAGCAACCTAGAACTAAGGAGAAACTTCCTGACAGTTAGAACAATTAACCAGTGGAACAACCTGCCTCCAGAAGTGGTGAAAGCTCAATACTGGAAGTTTTTAAGAAGAGACTGGACAGCCATTTGTCCAAAATGGTATAGGGTTATCTGCCTGAGCAGGGGGTTGGACTTGATGACCTCCAAGGTACCTTCCAACTTTTATCATCATTATCATCATCATCATCATCATCATCTATCCGGCCCTTACAAAATTGGCTGTATCCAAATTTATTCCGGCATACAAACTCCATGGGATTATTCCATGGGAGCACCAACAGCCAGAGCTTTTATTTATTTACTTGCATTTATCAGATGTTTATCTCATCTTTATTTTTATAAATAACTCACAGACGGTGAAGATACATAACACTTCTGCCTCCTCCTATTTTCCCCACCACAACAACTCCTGTGAGGAGGGTTGGGCTGAGAAAGAGTGACTGGCCCAAAGTCAAATCAGGGGGGTATATTTTGCAATTCAGCTACCACACTTTCATTGAAATGAATTAATGAATGACTCAATCAACACAATTGTCACAATGAACTTTAGTATAAAATCTGATATAATAAGAACCTTTACTCAGCAGACTGCAGGATTATCATGGTTGAACAATACTTTGTAATAATCAGCATGAATAAAAATAGTATATACATCAACCATGTATGAATCTCAACTAATGGTATCTCTCTCAATCTGTATGATTTCTCAGCAAAGAGGGAGAATAAAAAAAAGGAACATAAAGTTTACAAATCAGAATATATTTGACATTCAAATGCTTGTTAACAAGTTAATCTGTCACGTTTCTGGTGATGCTACCGTAGCTAAAAAAAACTCTCTGTTGCCTGTTAATGTCTGTTTTAAAGAATTAAATGTAATATTACATATAAAATATTAAACGGTTTTTGTTATGGGCTATATGGTGGTCTGCAATTCCTCTGCTGTAAATTATCTGCCACAGAACAGCCTCTGAAAAGAATAGTGGAGGGAGGGAGGGGGAGAGGGAGAGAGAGCGAGGGCGAGGGGGAGAGAGAGAGAGAGGGAAAGAGAGAGAGCAGGATCATTCATAGCAGTAAGAAGTTTCTATCTAGTAATAGCCAGACTATAGATCAGTGATGGCGAACCTTAGAGACCGAGTGCCCAAAAACTGGCCCCGCCCCTGCCCCGCCCCAACCTGCCTGCCCGCAGGGCCACTCACCACCTCCAGGGCCCGCCGATCACCCAGGCAGCCCAGCAGCACCATGGCGGCCACATCCTCTGCCCACGCCCCGCGGCATGAACTGTGCGCATTGGGGCGTGAGGGCAGAGTCTTGTCTACGCTGCCGGGCTGCCATGTTTTCGGCTGCGCTGCTCCGTGTAGGCCACACTCAGGGGTGACTCTCCTCCAGGGAGGCGGCTAGTGAGGAGGGGGTCACGGGCGGAGGCAAGGCTGGGGCAACGGCATGTGTGCCCACAGAGAGGGCTCCGAGTGCCGCCTCTGGCACCTGTGCCATAGGTTCACCACCACTGCTATAGATCTTGCAAGTAGAAAAGTTGTTAGCCATGGTATTCAGTTCTAGATGCTCAATTTCACCAAAATTATCTACCAATTGGGACATTTTCCCTATTGCAAAAAGCATACATCCCTGCAGATTTCTTTAGTTTA
This sequence comes from Bothrops alternatus, assembly GCA_034064705.1. Classification (NCBI taxonomy): domain Eukaryota; kingdom Metazoa; phylum Chordata; class Lepidosauria; order Squamata; family Viperidae; genus Bothrops; species Bothrops alternatus. The sequence continues at coordinate 4,233,080 of JARGCV010000200.1, read as the reverse complement.
CATGACAAAGATGGCAAGATGCACACATCCAAATAAGCCATTTCTGTATGTGGGTTACATGGTTTTTGGTCTTAGCAGAGTGTCTAAGTTTAGTCCCTTCAGTTTATAAATCTTAAACTATGGCTTAATGCGCCTTTTTAAACTAACTATGACTATCCAGTTGTGGCTTTTAAAACAAGCTAAAGAAAGAAATCATAACTTAGCATAGTGCATCAACCCAGCCAATAAAAGGTTACATGATAGATTATTTTCTTTTTTTCTTTTCAAAACAAGTAATTTCAGGGCCAGTGAAGTCAGTTGGCAGATAATTCAAAAGTATGCCTTTATATGATGCATTATCGATGGAATTAACTTCCACAAGTTAATACATATAAGGAACGGTTGCTGTAATTGGGTATGTCTAGTTTAATGATGAGAAGGACGAGGGGGGGACATGATAGCAGTCTTCCAATATCTCAGGGGCTGCCACAAGAAGAGTCAAGCTATTCCTCAAAGCACCTGCAGGCAGGACAAGAAGCAACGGATGGAAACTAACCAAAGAGAGAAACAACCTAGTACTAAGGAGAAACTTCCTAACAGTTAGAACAATTAACCAGTGGAACAACCTGCCTCCAGAAGCTGTGAATGCTCCAATACTGGAGGTTTTTAAGAAGAGATTGGACAGCCATTTGTCTGAAATGGTATAGGGTATCCTGCCTGAGCAGGGGGTTGGACTAGATGACTTCCAAGGTCCCTTCCAACTTTATTATTATAACTCAGATATTGGCTACCAAAGAACATGATTTTCAGAAACTAGATATGCATGGAAGATTGGTCTATGAATTTTATTAGTCAGGATAGTAAAGAGTTCCAGGATCAGAAGAGGTATGGTAGTACTGAGTATCATTGCTGGGTGAACTGGCAACAACAGGGGAAGTAATAGACACCACAGAATCATATGTGATTCCTAGAATCATTTACAGTACTTGATCTTGAAAAAAACAAATACTGGACCAAGTGGAACTTGATCAAGAGGGGGCTTTCTGATCTTAAATTCTCAGTGCTCCCTTGTCACATATGCCAGTGATTTAATATTTCTCCAAGGTTAACATAATACTCAGAATACACATTATGCATGCCAACTAAGCACCGAGGACGTCTTGCATAATTCCAAGTACTATATATTGCCTGCTAAGCAGACACCTAGACGTTACACAACTCCAAATGCCTATTAATGACTCCAGAGATGGAACTCTGGACTAACCTTTGGCACACAAAGCCATGCTGGAAAAGCTAATTCCCCCCTTCCCATCCTCCCAATCAGAGTTGCCAAGGTTCTCACAACCTGTTTAGATCAGAGATCCCCAACCTTTTGGGCATCAGGGATCGGTTCCGTGGAGAAAGGTTTTTCCATGGACTTGAGAATGCTTGGTTTTGTGTGCTGCCTGCATCCCACAGATGGGGCTTTGCTTGTTTGTGCGGAACGGTTGCTGGCATGCCATGGCCCAGTACTGGTCCACGGACAAGGGATTGGGGACCCTCTGGTTTAGATCATGGTGAGCTTTGAGAATGGTTGCTCTGGACAGAAAAGGATGTACAAATAAAGATGCAATGGACCTCTCTCTGAAATATAACTTAACTGCTTGGGCATTTGATATCAAAACAGAGTTCTCTGCATGAACCAGTGAATGCTCTGGTCCATAAACATGACATTGGATCAAGAGAGAAGAAATGACATTAAACTAGATAAATGACTTAATAAACCACAATTGGCTGGGTTCTCACAACACCCTAAGTCAAAATTTTACACTCAATCTTTCATGGAAGTTAAATATAGGATGGTGTATGAAACCATAATGTACTTTGTAGGTAGACAGTTAAGTGGGTAGTAGAGGAGGACGTATATAATTGAGGAAGATAGGCAAGAAAAAACTTGCCTTTGTTCAGCTTGTCATTATTTTAACAGAATAGCAATAATCCCCAGTCAGTGGCCCAGAAACTCAGTTTTATCAGGCACAAAGATTAAACTGCTGTTTTCTCTAGAAAGCCCTATGTCGTGTGTAAAATCAACACAGCTTGGAATGAAGCAATGTACCACTTTAATAAGTCACATTAATATACATGTAAGCCACAGCTTTTCTGCTTTTGAGAACCACCTGACGACAGGTATTTTAAACATTTGAATTTTTCATTCAAAACTTCGTTAACTACTTATTTCAACTCTCTGGGCATTACGATTTCTTAATTTCTAATGACATTGATGAAGCAAGCAGGATTAAACTGAAATTGCTTATGAAGAGCTAGGTGCACCTTCAAAGTAACATGTAAAGCTCCTCATCACATCCAACAGATTTGCAAATATAAAACAGGACAGTGAGCCCCCTAAGGCAAAAGTCTCACTAGACTTGTGTGTGTTTCACTGAAGCGTCTCATGAGCTTGGATGACAGGAAAATGTTGTATTTACTTTTAAAAATCTAAAACCCAAAAGTCCCAGCCTCAAACTCTTCCTCAGCTTCTAAGGTCTCCACTATTAATTACCTTAACATATTTGTTACTTCATATACTTCATTGCTATCATACTTCTGATAGAAATTATTTTGCCAAATTGCTACTGAAGAGTGGGAGGAATGGAGAGATTGCTTGCCCCCTTGGAATTGTCTTTTTTCCAGATTCTAAACAAGGTTTCTCTTTTTCTCTCAACCCCTCTCCATCTTACCGTAGTTTCCTCTCTTCTTTTTTTAAAGCTTCTGCCAGAAAGAGGTGGAGATGTGCAAAGTGTCCTGCTCTATTCCTCAGGTCTAGGCTGATTCTGCCATTTTGGAAATGCTCTGCTAGTTGTCTAGAAGTTAATTTGCTTTTGTGGCACGTTGGATATGGCCCAATCCTGAAACAAGCCTGTTAATTCAGGAATCCAAACTACATCCATACTACGGCCATTCCAGAGAATTTGTTTCTGAAAAGTGCCAGACTACCTCCTTCCTAAAATGGCCAAAGCTGTGTGGCTCAGAAGAGGGATTGAATATTCCAGAGTTCTCTAGAACATTTCATTCCCAGGTGCACATATAATCACATATAAGCACTGATGTTACCTAGTGTTTTTCAGAAAGAAGTGTGTTTACTTTGCAGGCAATATTAATCGTTAGTTTTAATTAATTCACATATATCAGGTCATATCCTGTACCTATATATAAATACGCATTGCATCCACATTTATTGGGCAAGAAATCCACCTGGGTTCAGGTGGCATGGCAACTGCAGGTTGGCAAAGCTGGACAGTCCATAAGATATTTTTTTTATCTGTCTTGGTATATTTATTCATTTGTATCGCACCTTTATTAGTTTTATAAATAACTCAAGGTGCCGAACATATCCAACACGACTTCCTCTTCTTAGTTTCTCCTCAACAACCCCTGGGAGGCGAGTTGGGCTGAGTGTGTGTGACTGAACCAAAATCATCCAGCCAGTTTTCATGTCTAAAGTGGGACTAGAACTCAGGGTCTCCTGCTTTCTAGCTTGGTATCTTTGCCACTAGACCAAACTTGCTCTGGCTGCCTTCCTTCCAACTGAAAACAATATAAAGTAGGAAAAATATAATTTAAAGAGAGAAGTTTGTGCAATAGACCTGAAAAGAGCTACAGAATCATCTCTTTTAATTATTCTTTTCATTACTAGCAAATGAACTTATTGTCAAGTCTTTGAAGGAAAGCTGAATAGAAATGGACATTTTAAAAAGTTTTCCCCAAATTTGGCACCTAGTAGGAAACTTAATGCTAAACATTAAGCCAAGGTTAATCTTCATACTACAAGCTTAGCCAAAAAACATGATGACCTGATTCACACAATAAAGTTATATGGCTTTTTGGTTATGGCAACCATAATTTAATGCATAAACATAGTCAACGTGTTGCAGTCCAAAATAACTGTATCTGGAGGGCACCAAATTGTATGGCTGTAAATATACGGATTGGCTTTTGTCTCTGACAGCAAGCAATTCTAGTTAGTTCTCAACTATAACTCGCTTTTTTCAAATTCCTCTTCCATTACCTTAGATAAAAGAGCACAGAAGAATGTAATTTTATCAAACAAGAGGGCTAATGGCATTCACTGCTCTTCAGCTCTAAATTCCAGGTCTCTTTTTCCTTAGTGCTTCCACTCGCCTTGACAAAACCACCATCCCCGTAGTCGATTTTTTTTTTTTTGTCTTCATTAACGGGAATAAAATACGAATCCTTCCCCTTTTTCAAAGGTATTGAACTACAAGTCCCTTATTGACTGGGGATAACGAGGCTAAAATTCTAGTCATATGAAAGACAACAATGGGGGGGGGAACCCAATTCGGGTTATCATTAACAAACCAGTGTACTCACAATACACTCTCGGACCCTCTCGTGGAATAACTGCTCCCGCGCAGACAGCAGGTCGTGATCCCCCAAATTCATTCTTTGGACGGCATGGCTGAAAGTTTGTAGGGCTGGCAGAGGGGCCGGGTGAAGCAGGGGACAGGGCTCCCAGAACCCCAGCGTAGCCGCCACCACGAATCGAAAGCTCCTCCTTTCTTGCTCGTCGGGGACAACTTCTAGAACGTTGCAACACTCAACCCGCGTCACAATTCAGGTCCACCCGCCCCGGAGGAAGCTCCGTTTTGCATCGTTAAAGACGCCGAAGTAGTCTCGCCCTGACTCAACTAACCTCCACTATTGCAGTGATGAGATTAATGACGATGGAAAGGAAAAGGTAGAGCTTATACCTCCCCACATCCCCTCCGGAGGAACAGAGCCGATTGGCTAGATGAGGGCTTACCTGCTGTTTTTCATTGGTTGTCTCTAGAAACCAAAGCTCGGTTCATAGGCTGAGCTGAGCGTTCGTTCTTTTACCGCCCACTGTGGTCGGTGATGGAGTAGCCTCCTCTAGTGGCTGCCCTCGCTTTCCTTGTACTGAAGGGTTTTAATTATTTGAGAAGCTTCGGTTATTTCAAGGAAGGTTTGTTTAGAGACCTTAGTTAGACCTTAAATTCAGTGGTGGAATAGAAAATCTGCACTGTTATCTTCTTGGAGTATGTCAATCGGTGATTTATTCAAGGATTTGTGGGTGCAAGCAGAATTTTTTATTTTTTATTCGTCAAGACCCCAATTCTTGACACATACCCAACAACTTCATCTTTTGACAGAATAGAACAGAGAGTTGAGCGATCTGGCAGATCCTCAATGAGTGATTAACATTGGCTAACTGTGGTTTCTTTTAGGCATAGTGTTGAATAACTTCATTTGGCATTTTAAGCATGGTTTGCAGATGTTTTTCGTCAAGTTCACACTTAACCATAAACTAAGCAAGCTTTCATACCAACAGTACATAGGAACAAAGGCAGTGTGTGAAAATGGAATAAAGACCTCACTGTGTTCATAACTATTAGTGTTTAATTACAATACAACTACAATACAATTATTTTGTTTCTGGGATTATGCATATTCTATATGCATGAAATGTTATGCTAAGCTTAAAAAAAAACCTGTCTTACATTTCCTTTCCTTGAAACCTGCAGTCAATAGCTCAGCTTAAGTTGAAAACTGAGAAGGTGAGTGTATTGTGCAAATTCTTTAATCGGCTCAAATACCATTAGTGTATATCTTTACCACCGATTCATTGGGTCAGTTCTGGGACTGCCATCAATACAGGTGTACTGTACACTATGTTATGGCATAAGTGTGTTCTACTTTGATTCCCCTTTTAAACTTCCAGTTCCATCCTATTTTCATTTCATATCTCACAAAAAATATCTTCATGCGACAGTTCAGCCTATGGCAGGGGTTCTCAACCTTGGCAACTTTAAGACTTGTGGACTTCAACTCCCAGAATTCCTCAGCCAGCTTTGGACTTGTGGACTTCAACTCCCAGAATTCCTCAGCCAGCAAAGCTGGCTGAGGAATTCTGGGAGTTGAAGTCCACAAGTCTTAAAGTTGCCAAGGTTGAGAACCCCTGGCCTATGGAGTGTTTGTTTCATGATATCAGATGTCTGCAACTTGATATTCTCCAATATGTTAGGACTTCAATTCCAGCAGAAATCTCTTAGCTAAACTAACTGAGAATTGTAAGTATTTTATCAATATTTTTATGTTTATTGCTGGGTGGGAAGGAAGTCAAAATCTTCCTTGCCACTCAGTCTTCCCTTGTCCCAATCTCACAGCCATTTCCAGGGCAAAAGATGAGAACCTGCCCAAGACAAAAGGTAACAAACTTAACAATGAGGTTGACATTGGCCAAAGGCAGCACCCCTTCAGGTAAACTTCCTTTCAGGGTGATAGAGATTTCACCCATTTATAAACAAAGTATCTTTTCCTCCATGAGAATGCCATTTCTATCTGTAATGCTAATTGAGCAGGAAATAAGCAGAACTGTTCAGCAGGGTACCTGACTCTATGATGTTACCTAGTTGCATAATGAAACATCTGCAAGGAAACAACCAAGCTCAGAGGGCACCAAGGAGCCCACAGTTCATCCATGAGTTACATATATTCTCTTCTGTTGGATTCTTTCTGCCCAGCTTCAAAGACAAGATTTTTCTATACAAAAGGGGTTGTGGCAAAGGGCTCAGAGTGTCCACCTCTGATAGTTGGCCTTTATTCTGTTCTCGGAAATAAACTTCACCTCTGCTTCAAGCAATTGCCTATGTTCTGCATTCTTTTTCTTGTTCCAGTTCAGAACAAATCAGATTTTCTTTTAACAATTGTTCTCAACGTTCTGTTCACCAACTGTTGAACTGCATAAACTATTTCTGTCTTTGAACTAACAAAATACTAGGTATATGAAAAAATGGAAATAAAAATCATTCTAAATTGAACTGCCTATTTTTATGACTTAAAATTAAGTGTGAACCAGATCACCAAGAAGCACTGGCTTTATCACCATGGCCTTAAGGGTAGCACTGTTCCCATAATTAATTATAGGAAAGAAAGATTCCTTCTTTCCTTCCTATTCCATATTTCTACTCTACCACAACTTACTTTAATGTTCAGTTATAAGTGACAGAGCCATTCCATTTTATTTGATGAAGTGAACTGAAGCTCACAAAAGCATATGCTTTTTAATAAAATTAGTTAGGCAGAAAATGTGTTGCCAGTCTCCTTCTGATAAATCACAGATAAGGAGTTTTCTACTGCATAAAGATAGTGTTTTGTTGTGAAATTATAACCAACCTGCAAAATACTGCTAAAGTTTAGCACCACTAAAATAGCAGAAAACTTTATTAAATTTATATGCCGTCCATCTCACTGTCAAATGGCTCTGGGTTGCTTACAAACATAAAAACTAAGATACAAAATATTAAAATATTCAATATTAAATTTTGTTTAATTATTTTTATCTTGTTGCTGCCATCTAGCTCCAATGGCAGTACACCAATTATAGAACCCTAGGTAGAATTCCAAGCCTTTCATTTCCTAGAAACATACATACAAATGTCACCATCTAGAGGCCTTGCAAAGTTTAGAAACATCCATAGAGTTCTTGCTAAGACAACATCATGCCAATAAAAAAATCTGGGACATAAATATGTAGACCTATTGGTCAAAATTTGGTTTCGTAGTAGGACTTTCTCTTAAAGCTTAAGAAAAACAGCTTCCTTTATTTTCTTCAGAGAAATCTACAGCATCATCAGTGGAATCATACACTTTAGTTCAATCTCATCAAAGTATTAGGAGGAAGGTCCATGTTCAAGAACAACGTAAAAATAGAACTTATGGGTTAAATTTATTTGCAGCTAATACGCTTTTTTTTCTTTCAGATCCTATCAATGATATAACTTAATTACAATTTGAATTGAATACTTTTACATAAGCAAGCTGGTACTACCAATCACCCTGTTTACTTACTGCTTGTATAAAATGGAGTTCCGTATAAAATTGCTTTGAGCCCTGGAGTGGAGAAATGATATTTAATTTAGAAGACAACAGATTTTAGAGAATTTGAGATTTGAATATTGATGGGAAATCTTTTTCCTGACCATAACTTGTAGGATATCAGATGAAACAATGGAGTAATTTCATCTGAAACGTAATGAGATCTTAAACCTAAAACGTAACAATATTCACACTATTTAGTCAAAGGCATTTCAACATTATATGTAACAGATTCTCCTGAAACTATTTTTTAAAAATATAAACAAAGGATTTGAACTGTGCATTATGATAAAAAAAAACTTTTCAAAACGATGCTGTGCAAATCCTCCAAAATTTTGGAATCAAACTTCGACTCCAAAATAGTCAATAGATGGCATCATACTACTTTAAAATTGTATTATTTTACAGTAATTGAGTGTATTGGATGGGTTTAATTAATTTAATTCATATTGTCTCTGATGGCAATCTCTACATTTATTCATTTCATTTGCAAGTTTTGAGGAAATGGATACCATGCTGAATTCTAGTCACTTTTGTCCCTTTTCCTCACAATCTCAGAATCTGCATGTTTTCTGCTGGAGGTTCTTCTAAGATACTGTTGGGGAAACTGAATCGTCCGGCATTATCCCTTTCTCTAAAACAACTTAAAGTTTAAAAGAGTTGTTTATATTTCTCTTCCCCCCTCTTTTTTTTAAAAAAAGAATAGCTTCAGTCTCTGTCTCTTCTCTGGTGAGATTGATCATTCTCCTGACAAAGGAGGATGAGAGTTGATTTCCCTAGGGACATGACATAAAGTTGCATAATCAGAAGATGCCAAAGCTGAGAGCCTTATCTCTCGGATAGGATGCCAAGTACAATAAAGGCATTCCATTGACACATAAGTAGCCACAGAGTGAACTACGGTACCAAGCAGGTATACCAAAATGGGAGGCATAACTAGGGTATACTATATACAAAGATGCTTACTGGAGACAGGCAATTTGAGACCTCTAGTCTAAAGCTTCATCCTACTGCCATCGCTCGGCTGCTATCATTGCATGTGAAAATATACAGGTAGTCCTTGACTTATGACAATTGAGCCCAAAATTTGTTATGTGAGACATTTGTGAGTTTTGCCCCATTTTACGACCTTTTTTGTGAGTTTTGCCCCATTTTACGACCTCAGTTCTTAACTGAATCACTGTAGTTGGTAAATTAATAACCCGGCTGTTAAGTGAATTTGGTTTCCCGTTGACTTTGAGTTCGCAAAAAGTGATCACATGACCTTGGGAAACAGCAAGTCATAAATACAAACCAGTTGCCAAGCATTTGAATTTTGATCACAGGATCATGGGGATGCTGCAAAGATCGTAACTGTGAAAAACAGTCGTAAGTCAGGTTTTTCAGTGCCATTGTAACTTTGAACAAGCAAACTATTGTAAGTTGAGGACTACCTGTAGTTTATTAGCTGCCAGATTTAGTGTAGCAAAATACTGAAATTGGGGTGGAGAGTTTTTTTGTTTGATCAGTGGTATTTAGAAGGGCAAGGCTGAAAAATTAATAGGATTCTTTATTACGGTTTTATTTAGGTTTTATTCATTTTCAACTATTAGGATGTATAATAGTTTCTCATAAATTGCTCTCTAAAAAGTGTTTTCAGTAGAAATATTGCTTTAAGCTGTCATCTTGCTTTAACATTAAAAAGGCTTTTGAATTCTCCACAAGGAATGAAGAAAGGCAGCCATCAGCTGTAGGTGAGGCACAGAGGAGGGAAGGAGATGGAGAGTGGAAGGATTCTTATGTGCTTTTGTGGCTTTGAAGTTCTGGGATTTGTGCAATGTGGACTTTGTGTTCTTAACTTAAGGAGTGTTTGGCAGTTTCTATTTGGCTGATGTCTCCTGTTAGCTTCTATTGCTCTGCTGTTAGCTGTAGGTTTTGCTGCAAGGGATTTTGAAGTATTTTTCTCCTGAATGGATTTTGCTTGTAGCATTCCTTTACTTACGAATGGAGCCATTTGGGGAGGCTGCCTTAGCCAGCAGCCAGTACTTATTTACATTTTTTTATTCCTTAAGTGCCTGCTGCAGCTCAACTTTCCTTTCTAGCCAGTAGCTAATTCTTAAAGGGGAATGCGCCTTTTTAAGCTACTTCCCTCAATGGTTTCTCTTCTGTCTCTGGAGGCTTTTCCTTGTTTGATAAATATATGGAAGAGGGAAAATATGGGGGCTTTCAAATTCTTCCTTCAGAAGATGGGAATGAGAAAGAGGGAGGCAGGGAAGGAAGTCCCACCTTAGCACTTGGCCACCAGCAGCCCTGCCATTAATTTTGCTTGTCAAAAGGTTGCAAAAGGGGGTCACATGATCCTGGGACACTGTGACCATCATAAATATGAATCAGCCGCCAAGCATCCAAATATAAATCACATGACTCTGGGCATGCTGCAATGGTCATGTGTGAAAAATGGTCATTAAGTCATTTCAGTGCAATTGCAGCTTTGAACAAGGTTTTTGGGGGGGGGGTCATCAAGTTTTTGACACTTTGCTAGATGGTACTCAAATATTGCCATTATCCTAAAAGTGGTAGTCGGTGAAAAGGTTGAAAAGCCCGGCTCTACAGATCCCAGCAATCAAGATGTCATTATGGCCGACACTAGCCTGAGCCAAACCCAGCCTCTCTTTGGATATGTGGAATTATTACCTAAGAGTAGGCTTACAATTCAATTTGCCTGTTGGTGGCCACACAATATAGTGAAATAATTGAAGGACAATTGTTGAAATTGGCCAATTTCTTTCAATATAGTAAAGGGACTATTCACATGTACATCACTTTAGAACCTAAAATCAAAATAAATTCTGTGTAAAAAAATTGCATACTTATTTTATAGCTTAAAAATGCCAAGAAATTTGATTCATAACACTTTAAACTTGTATGGCTGGTTTTGTGAATAAGCCAGAGTAGAGAACATGCCAAAGTTAATAGCCAAAAACAGATTTTATATTTATATAGTAGAAAACATTTACACTCATTTCTTTAAAAAATGTATTGAATAGCACGTACTCAAAATGTTTTATAGCTTTTTATTTCACAGACATGATACGTTTACAAAGACATGGAAAATTGACATGATCACATGGTGGAATGGCAAGACATTCTAGTGTCTGCTACATTCCTTTGTAGGATCACTGCCCCAGATAACTAGTAAGCTAGATATGTTAAATGAAACATCATGGAGACGAGCCATGCAGCAGAGATGTAGTAGCAAAGCTGATCTAATATTCCTCTCCTTCCTCTTCACCTTCTCCTTCAACAGAATCCACACCCACTTCTTCGTAATCCTTCTCCAGAGCAGCCATGTCCTCCCGAGCCTCTGAGAACTCCCCTTCTTCCATCCCTTCCCCAACGTACCAGTGGACAAAGGCACGCTTGGCATACATCAGGTCAAACTTGTGGTCCAGGCGGGCCCAGGCCTCAGCAATGGCCGTGGTGTTGCTCAGCATGCAGACCGCACGCTGCACTTTGGCCAGGTCTCCTCCGGGGACCACGGTAGGGGGCTGATAATTGATACCAACCTTGAAACCGGTGGGGCACCAGTCCACAAACTGGATGCTGCGTTTGGTCTTGATGGTGGCAATAGCAGCATTGACATCTTTGGGAACAACGTCACCACGGTACAACAGGCAGCAGGCCATGTATTTACCGTGACGAGGGTCACATTTCACCATCTGATTAGCTGGCTCAAAGCAAGCATTAGTGATCTCTGCTACAGAAAGCTGCTCATGGTAGGCCTTTTCAGCAGAGATAACCGGGGCATAGGTCGCCAGAGGGAAATGGATTCGGGGATAGGGCACCAAATTGGTCTGGAATTCTGTCAGATCTACATTCAGGGCACCATCAAATCGCAGAGAGGCTGTGATGGAGGACACAATCTGGCTGATAAGACGGTTGAGGTTGGTGTAGGTGGGGCGCTCAATGTCAAGGTTCCGTCGGCAAATGTCATAGATGGCTTCGTTGTCTACCATGAAGGCACAGTCGGAGTGCTCCAGGGTGGTGTGGGTGGTCAGGATGGAGTTGTAGGGCTCAACGACAGCTGTGGATACTTGGGGAGCTGGATAGATGGAGAACTCCAGCTTGGACTTCTTGCCATAGTCAACGGACAGGCGCTCCATCAACAAGGAAGTAAAGCCAGAGCCAGTGCCACCACCAAAGCTGTGGAAGACCAGAAAACCCTGGAGACCTGTGCATTGGTCAGCCTGTTGGAAAAAAGCAAGAGAATTCATGCAGTAATTTCAGGTATTTTTTTTGTCTATCCCTGAATATATTAAATCAACATAACCATCACACCAGTTTTAAGATCATGAACCACCAAAAAAATAAGTTTCTGAATTCCCAATCTGCTGCTTCTTTAATTATTCCAGTTCATCAAGCGTCTGCTCAGGAGGTAAGCACCAACAAAATGGTCCTATAAATAATAGCCCAGTATTAAAGCATATAAGAAACAATTAATCTTACTAGTAAAGAGCCCAGGGAAAGTTATGATAAGTAAATTCAAATGATAACTACTCAAGGTTCTTTTTTCTTCTATCGAAATTATCCCAAATGTTCACTTATGCAAATATGTAAGTTATTTACCAGTTTTCTAATCCTGTCAAGGACCAAGTCAATGATCTCTTTGCCAATGGTGTAATGCCCCCTGGCATAGTTGTTAGCGGCATCTTCTTTGCCAGTGATTAATTGCTCGGGGTGGAATAGCTGGCGATAGGTTCCAGTGCGCACTTCATCTGTTGGGTAAATTAATGCCCCAAATTAAGATCTCTATATTCTTTTATATATGAGAAAACTCATATGAATTGTCTCTCTCACCAATAACTGTTGGCTCCAAATCCACAAACACAGCCCTGGGGACGTGTTTACCAGCTCCAGTCTCACTGAAAAAGGTGTTGAAGGAATCATCTCCTCCCCCAATGGTCTTGTCACTGGGCATCTGCCCATCTGGCTGGATACCATGTTCAAGACAGTAGAGTTCCCAGCAGGCATTGCCAATCTGGACACCGGCTTGGCCAACGTGGATGGAGATGCACTCACGCTGTAGCAAGGACAGAGAAACAGTAAAGATGTATATTCTTAGTTAGGTGGGATGGGTGGTATAAAATTTTGATAAATTCTCTTTCATTCTCTTTGTCTTTCTGTTTCATGTCTGGCATGTCTTCATGTCATGTTGAAGTTAAAAAAAAAAAACGACAAACCAAGGACCGTGGCACAAGACTGCCTAAGCCAGGTTGTTCCAGAGAAGTCATAAATGAAGGCCTTCAGCATTACACAATCAAACTTATAAGCTACTCCCTGCTGGCACTCCCTGCACCAGCAGTCACATTTCTTGCAAGCCAGAAAGCAAAAAAGGATGCAGTCAGCCTCCCACGTCTACAAAGAGGAAGCAGGCCAAGCAGATTTTCCCCCTAGCATTCATTTCCTCTGTGGAACATCTGCTTACAGCCTGTTGCTTGATTTATTTAAGGCCTTGCTTTAAATTCCTGGCACATGCCCGTACTCCTGCACTCCCTACATACAGTTTGTGTTCATTACACAGACCCAGTTCAACCTGCTGAATACCACCTGTTGTAACACATTCCTTTAAGACTTTGTTAAGAATCTTACACTCAACAGATGGCACAAAGATGTCTGGCAATTAAGCCTTTTAAATATCAGGAGAGTGACTTCTAAAGAGGCAGATAAGCTGTTCAAATCTGAGAACTGTACTAAATCCTTTTTATGACCACTAGTAGTTGTTTCAGCCATACTTGAAACATGCACACATTTCACTGAAGTTTATACTGACTTGTGTTTACTTTTCTACATTTCTGCATTATGAAGGCATAATTTTTGTGTTAGGATCTGTGATGGCAACTGCAGAACACTATGAACTTATGCACCCAATGCACATACTTGTATCTGCAGGTAGTCTTATATAATTTGCAGCATTTCTGTGAAATAATTATACACATTTTGTAATTAGAACCTGTGCAAATGCATATACATGTGTTCAATTGGGAGATAATATGCAAAGAAAACTTGTACAATTAAATTCCAAAGAATGATCAATTACAAAATTCAGGAAAGATTTTAAAAGGGATGAGATCTGAATCCTGAAGATTTAAAAGCAAAGAAGTTTAACCACATATATTTTATGATACATCAGAGCAGAAATGGATCACAGGGAACTTTAAACTACAAATTAGCCAACCATAGGTTAGCTTACCAGTCAATGGTTAGTTTTTACAGGGATACCACATTCCAAGAGTAAAAATCCATCCTGCATTAGATTTTTTGCTGTCATCTAGTGATTCTCTTGATTTTTGTATTCCAGATATAGTAACCCTGATTTATGATTCAGCATGTCCTATCAATTTAAAAAGTGGTTGAGTAAATCCCAGTTAAATAAACAGCAGAGAATACAGTATGAATATAGCCTCAAAACTGGGCTGTAGTTGAAAGACAAGTCTTATTGATATATTTAAGTATGCTAGGTTACTGCTACTGTATCAGTTTTCCCACTGCATTGCGGCACCCCTGCCTGAGTTGCTTAATGCAGCCACTCCCCTCTGCAGGGAGGACCTATTTAGCTTGCCCAAGGGGCTTAATGGGCCCTAATGAGTTTGAACAGAAAAAAATGGGGTTATTCCTGTGGCTTTGTTCAACTGAGGTCTTAGTCACTATCTGGAATGGGGGAGAACAACAATGTTATATTGGACCCTGCCCAGGGCTTTTTTTGTCATAGAACACCCAGAATGGAGTTTCGGCACCTTTTTTGGATGGAACCTTGTAGGGTAGGCAAGGGGGGTTATATGACATGTGTGAGTTCCGGCACTTTTTTTTTTTAACAAAAAAAGCACTGACCCTGCCTATGTGAATTCTCTGGTTCTTAAGAGAGATAAAGCTGCAGATCACCTATTTGAAGCATCTGCGAAACAAAATTGCTTGAACCAGCTCTGAAGTGGACTTTGGCAGTTTAGGTCCTTTAGAGATGACTGAGGCATTCTGGAGTAGTTATCTGAGAAAAGCTGAGCCTGTTGGTTGTGGGGAAATGAGCACTCTTTATGTATCTATGTCCCTCCTAGTGGCTAAAGGCCTAAGTTGTGTGTTGCATGAAATATACCCTTAAGAAATAGTATGGTTCTGCTACTTCTTAAAACAGATGGTGAGTCTGTTCTCCCCTCTCAACCCATCCCTGGATCTAATGCTTCTAGACCAGGGGTGTCAAACTGCGGATGCTGTCATGCCTAAACCGTGCCCACCCCATTGCCGGGCAATGGAAAAAACAGTCCCGATATGTCATATGACCGTGCGAGTTTGACACCCCTGTTGTAGACCATTTTTTTGTCATATCACTAAACTTCCCTTTTTAGGAAAGGTTTGCAGCTCCATAAGATTCTGGAAGGAATGGATTATCTAGACCCTTTTCAATCAGCTTTCAGACCGGAATACAGCACTGAGATGGCATTAATGACAATTGCTGATGACATTACTGTCCAAGTAATGTATCCACCCTGGTTCTCAGCACAAATTGATGGCAGGGGAGAGGTTAGGAGTAGAAGGCACCATGTTACAGTGGTTTTCCTCCTAGGTAAGTTTCAGACAGTATTGGGATATTAAATATCATCAGTATGTTAGTCTTTAAACTGACCAACCAAGTGATGCCTTCAAAGTCTGAAGGTTATGGGCTTCATAACCCCCTAGATTTGTAAAGTTCTGTTTTTTAGCTCCCAAGGGGATAGCACTCTCAAAGACAGAACTGGGATGCAATCTGAGAACCCTCCCATAGTCATGGCTCCTGATTCTTTGAATAAGTTCACCTTGCATGCCAATTGCTCCCATTTTTGCAAGGAGAAGCTCTAGTCTAGTGATTCATGCCTTGGTCACCCCTCACAATTTCAAGGTACTTTACATAGGGTCACACTTTAATGAACTGACCCATAATGCAGCAGCAAAAAAGATGGGGGTATCATAATGTGTCCATTCAATACCACTATTTCATAAACAATTGCCTTCAATTCAAACTATCACTTATAAAGCCCTTCATGCCACATGGCCAGATTATTTAAGGGATTACCTCACTTATTACATCTGCCCATTTCTTAATTTTCAGCAGAGGGGTATATTTCATATTCCTTCCATTAAACTGTGGGGCCTAGGCAACCTCCTCTAGAGATTCAGTTTTATAGCTTTCTTTTCTCAGGAACGAAGAAGCACACATAGAAATCAGGTTAGTTTCTCACAGGCATACAATGAAGAGTTTTACTTTATACAATGTTTCTGAATGCAATGTGCTTTTGGTTAGTCACGTATTTGCTAACACAGCTTTATTCCAGTAATTATGCAGACACATCATTTTACTTTAGTGATTTTTTTATTATTATTATCCTACTTTAAGATGACACCCCCAACTCTGCTAGCCTCCTGTGAGGCTTTTAGAACCTGTATTGTCTCTCACTGAGTTAGGAGTTTGGATATGCCCGTTTGGAAAAACCGGTTTATGGCCTGAATCGCATTGGCGAGTCGAGCAAGTTGTTCAAGTAACCAAATAAAAGCCGCAGCTCCGCAGCCAACCTAGACGGTGCGCATGCGCCTTCTTCCCTGGAGGCATGTCGACATCCCGCGCGGGAAAGTCGTTTTTAACGGCCGGCGCAGAAATCGCCGCTTTCTGCCGTGAGGGGAGGCGGGCATATCCCTTCGCGTGAAACATTTCGTAGCCGGCCGGGCTTATTACAGCCCAGGGCGATGTAGTGGTCGAATTATTGGGGTTAGATTGGGAAGGACAGGATTCAAATCGACCTTTAAGAAAACCTGAGGGCTTTTTCGCGCCCTCTTGAGCACAGGCGGGACGGACGGACGAACATGATCCCTCTCAGAGTCCACGTCAGGAGTTGCAGCGAGGAACAATGAATCACTTTGTGCGAGTAGCGTGACTAACAGAAGTGAGCCGCAGAGGCTAAAGGCGACCAAGCTTTTCTACGAGGCTCCGCACCGACCTCTCGGTCGTCTCTTTCAAGACAACCAGTTACGGGGCGACTCCCGCCATTTTCGAGGACAGCCTAATCCAACCGGCGGCGTCCAGACGCCTTGCGCTACTGTGCCTTAAATCCCCAGCTAGCTGCGCACCCGAAGGTCCCTCGGAGTTGGGAAGTTTGTTCCAGAACATTCCCCGTGTACACCGCCTCCCGCAGTTCTCGGAATGTGACCGACAGCGTTCCCGCCCTTCGATTTCAAGCCAGGGACCAGCTCAGCAGAACCGCCTCCTGAGTTCTCCTCTCCGCCTCTTCTTCCCTTGGGTGCTTTTCCAAGGATCGGCGCCCACGTCACCTCTCTGTTCGGAGAGCCGAACCAGAACTCCTTTCTAGGAATTAACGATCTATGGTCTTTCCTCCCTTTCCCCGTTCATCTTAAGGTTTTGCGGGTTCTGTTACCACCCTCTGGAGGTCTCGTGGCTGGGGGGGGGGAGCTGATAAGTGCATCTCCCCTCCCCTGCTGGATTTTTCTCTGGCTTTCCCAGAATTCCGCCCAGCCTCCGCCGCAACCCGTCCCATCCCTCGCAGCAACCCTCCACCCCGGAGGTTCTCTTGGATCAGCATCTATTCTCTCCCGAGCCATCTCCTCCTCCTCCTCCTCCACTTACCATGATGCTGACGAAGGAATGGCAAGAAACAGGAGAAGGGGATTAAATGAAAAGCCTCAGATGTTACTTCTCCCGACAAGCTAAGAGTCGATGTAAGTAACAGAATGGAAGAGGAAGGGGCCGCCCCGCTGCTTTTATATCACATCTCACTCCTCTCAGGCTGGATGGGGAAGCTGGCCTTACATGTATTTAGTATAATGAACTCATTACGCGGTTGCCATTGGGCCGACCTCCACGTCCATCTGTGAGCTCATAATCAGTGATTGGCTGAGACCAATGACCCTCCTTTTGCTATGGGAAACAGGAGATTTTTGGTGGAAGAGAAAAAAAAATCGCGCAGCTAAAGCGGCGAAGTAATCCGTTCTTCATCTTTAGCCAGAAAGCAACCCAGCAAAGTCTTAAGCGAAAGATTTTTATGTGACATTCAACTCTATTTGCATTGAAAAGCCTTGCAGGAACGAGCTAGAGTAGTTCAAGGATAAGGTATTCAAATTTTAATATTTAAAAAAATATTTAAAACGCTTAAATAAATAATAAACGTTAAATAATAAAACGCCCATATTGTAACCAACTCTGGAGATGAATCCAAAGAGATGAATCTCTTGTTCCTTCGGGGAATTTTAACGTGGTAAATCAAGAAAGATACACGTAACTCTTGGGGCAGAGGCAAAATCTAAGACACCATTTGTACAGGAAGAAGCGCAGAGAAATAAACTAGGCGAGGAACGCTCCCGTCGGAGTTCTTCCTGTTATAATGTATCCCCAAGGAGATAATCGCCATGCACGGATACTTACTCTCCATTTAAGTCTGCCTGCCGTAAAGTAAAAAAAAAATGACATTTAAAGTATAGATACATGTATCCATACAACGTTTGGATTCAAATTTAAAGCAATGTGGGTGGGGGGACAGGATTGTATTTTGCAATCCTCCCACCACCTCAATATACTCATTTACACTTTTCAACGCAAGTCTGATATACTTTTAAAGTAGAATTTAAATTATGCAACGTTGCTTGCAGTATTCAGACATTCGTAATGCTCCAAGTCTTACTGGAATTAGATGGGGGAAAAGACAAATGGTCGACAGCTGCAAAGGCTTCTGCATATTTGTTCAAATAACGGACGTGTTTTTTTTTTAACTGAGGTTCAATCTAAGTTCATTCCGCATTTCCTCCCGACGTCGGAATCGAGGGAGAACTTTGTAAGGATGGGCAATTGGGGAAAAGAAATAAAGTAACAATTGCGTTTTGTATTAGTTAGCTTGTTGCTCATTGAATCTGCAGCCTGATCGGGCGCCGAAGCCAACGGCTCAGAAAAATACCCTTTATCCTAGTAGAAAGAAACCTGCGGGCTCACGTGGGCAAAGATTAAACTGGATCAAAAGCTGGAGAGCATTAGGAATGTTCCGGAAGCCAGAAATAACAGAGCTGCAGAGCGGGGGCGAAATGAGACCGCAGTTTTATCCTGCGGAGAAAAACTGCGGTAACCGATGACGACCTGGGGCTGCAGTCTGCAAGCCTCCGACAGAGGCACCTAAACACCACGTCCTTGTCGCAGAGTAGAAAAAAGGGAGCCGAAAAAGGTGCTGAATAATGAACAAAGCCTTCTCAGTTGCGCTATGTGAGAGAAGAGTCCTTTTTCCCGACGTTGCTATTCTATTCTGTGCAACGGCAGACAATTAGAATTACGTCGCCGAAGAAGGCGGAGGCAGGAAGAAGATAGCGAGGACGCCTTGCAGAAGCGCCATCTTTGCCCTTGCACGTGCTCGCTCTGCCGGCACCATTTGTAGCAAGATTGCGGCATCTCTGGCAACATTTCATCTACAAGGCCCCGCCCTTACCTAGCCGCAACCTTCCACAACCGAATCTCTTTCTTCTCTCATCCGCTCAAACATTCCCGATGAGCGGCGGCTTCTTCTTCAGCCTCCTAAGCGCGCTCGATATTGAGGATACCCCTTTCAACCGTCTTTTCTTCCCTTGCTCCTGTTTCCCACGAGCTGTCCTGATTTATGTTTCCATGCCCCGCTATGGTGTGGTACGCGGCAAAAACACGGGTCTACTGTTGGGTGATGTGTTTGCCCGTTCGCCTGCACAGTTCGCTCACGTTTCGGTAGCACGTGTGGCCGCCGACCTTCTGCTTTCAGCCATAGGACAAAAAGCCCTAAGTTTGAACGCTGTATTTTTTCCCCCAGTCTTTTTTTAAACATCAAAGATCATTTCAGGCTTTCATGCAGGAACTCAAGATGACATGTATAACACATTCCCCTATAACGGTTAGCCTGGGCTGCCAAGCGTTAAAAATGTCACGTTAAGTATGAGGCACTTAGCTATTAAGTGCGTCTGAGGTGTTAGCTAGCTGTAAACTATAAAATCACTTTGCAAGTTTGAGCTTGCTTTAATAAATGCTATGCGGTTTGGGATTTTGCATGTCTTGTGAACCTACGTAGCTATTGTGGATTGAACACTATGATATATATAGAACAGTGCTTTTCACAGCCATGGCAATGTGGATTCTGCTAGTCCAGGGCTTTTCAACCGGTTCGCCCGTTGTGCCGCGCATGCACGGTTCGGGCCATCGTGCGCGTGCCGTGCATGCGCGGTTCGGGCCGTTGCGCCGCGCATGCTCGGTTTGGCCCATTGCGCGCGTGCGCCGCACATGCACGGTTCGGCCGCCGCACATGCGTGGTTCGCCCGTCGCACTGCGCATGCGCAGTTCGGGTCGTCACGTAGCACATGCGCGGTTTGGGCCGTCGCGCACGCCATGCATGCGTGGTTCGGCCCATCGTGCTGCGTGTGCGCCGCGCATGTGTGCTTTGCCTGTCGTGCCACGCATGCGTGGTTTGGGCCATTGCGCCGCGCATGTGCGGTTCGGCTTGATGCGTGCGCTCATGCGTGGTTTGGCCCATCACGCAGCGCATGCGCGGTTCAGGCTATCGCGCCGCGCATGTGTGGTTCGGCTTGATGCGCGCGCGTCTGCGCAATTCGGCCCATCACGCAGCGCATGCGCGGTTTGGGCCGTCGTGCACGCTGCACATGCGCAGTTCGCCCATCGCACCATGCATGTGCGGTTCGGGCCATCGCGCGCGTGCTGCGCACGTGCGGTTCGGGCCATCACGCCGCGCATGCTCGGTTCGGCCCGTTGCGCGCGCGCCGCACATGCACGGTTCGCCCATCGCGCCACACATGCGCGGTTTGGACCGTCGTGCCGCGCATGCGCGGTTCGGCCCATCGCACACGCACCGCGCATGCGCAGTTCAGCCCGTCACGCCGTGCATGTGTGGTTTGGCCCGTCGCGCGCGCCGCACATGGCCAGCGAAGGTGGGGTCTCGGCCTGAAAAAGGTTGAGAACCGCTGTTCTAGGACATTGTTTGAAGGGATCAAAATCAAAAGTAAAAGGAAGGAATACAAAGTTGGTTTAGTTAATCAAGGTTAAAATAGGTTAAGTTATTAATTGGTAACTCTTAATGGATTTTTGCTAGTCTGGACTGAAATGATGAGGCTTTAAGGATTCATTAATAGATAAGATAATAGATGGGAAGAAGAAATCATTTGTTTTATTTTAAGAGAAGGTGATAATTAAAATTATTTAAACTTGTGATGAAGGGGAAAGTAATTTCTTCATATATTTTAATGTTCTTCACTGTATTTTTATTTTTTATTCTTTTTTCTTTCTGTTCTCTCTAATTCAGGGGTGTCAAACTCAATTTCATTGAAGGCCACATCAGCATTGTGGTTGCCCTCTGGGGGCCAGGTGGGTGTGGCCAGGGTGGGTTCGGCCTACTGAGTGGGTGCGGTCTATTGAGTGGGTGTGGATGGAGTGGGTGTGGCCTACTGGGTGGGCGTGGCCAGCTCTACATCGTTTGCGTCAAGGGTGCCTGTGGGGGCCTGGGCAGGAGTGGGACAGATCTGAGGGTCTCTGGCAGAAGGGGGTGAGACTAGGGCAAATGCCAAGACATGGTCCACTGGAGGAGCCTCACCGTTCCTCTCAGGCCATGGGGGGGGCTGGAGGGTGGTGCAGGCTGCCCAGAGCCCTGGGCAGCAAAGGTGAAACACCCAGCCTGGCCCTCAGGCACCCATGGCACCAAGCCCAGCCCCACTTCCCCAAGGGGGCGCCCAGCTGCACTTACTTCCTCCTCAAGGCTGCTGCTGCTGTGCTTGCTCTCCTTAGCCAGGTTGCTCATGATGGGTACGAGGGCAAAGTCAGAGGGAGGCCCATTCCCTCTCCATGGGAGGAGACCCAGCTTTGTATTCAAAGTTTCCTTAGCAATAGGATGGCATACCCCCAGGACAGGCCAGGAGGAGGGGGCAAGGGGATGGTGAAAGGGCAGCAGGCCAGGACTAAGGCAGGACTTCCCTCAGACCCTCCCTCTCTCCCTCTCCTTCTTTCCTTCCTTCCTTCCTAAGTACAGAATGGTGTGGGAAAATATTTGAGATGAGGGAGGGAGAAAAACAGGTGCGAAGAAATGCACCATTGCCTGGAAGTGGCCAGCACGTGGCCCTCATCTACTTCATGTATCTGGCTCTGGGGGAGTGGATGCCATGAGCTGTGTGAGAGTTAATATTACCAGAACAATGCCACCCAGCCCCCAGCCTGCTTGGTTTCGGCAGGCAGTGGGGTGCTTTCCTCACAGCGCCGAGAGGTTGAGCCGGGCGGTGCGAAGCTCGCCAGCTTTGCACCTTGCTGCCTGCTGAAACAGGACAGGCTGGGGACTAGGCAGCATTGCACTTCTCATCAGTTTCACGCCACCTGGCTCAGCTCTTGGCGCTGTGAGAACGCCCACCTGCCTGCCAAAACTGGGTAGGCTGGGGGCTGGGCAGCATCGTGCTTCTTTTTGGATTCGTGCTGCCTGGCTCAGCCTCTCAGCGCTGTGAGGAGAGCACCCCGCTGCCTGCCAAAACCCCTCCCCTGGAGCCCATCAAGCCAGATATGTGAAGTAGGCCAGGGCCATTTGCTGGCTACTTCCAGGCGATGGTGCATTTCTTCATTCCTCACAAAAGGTGACACCTCCCCAGCATGCACCCAGGGGGCGGGGCCGACACAGCAGGAGCTGGGCCCTTGCCATTTCCAGATGATCTTGTGGAGCTAAGACTGAATGCGTTTCAGCATAGACGGCCACCACAAAATTGTACATTAGCTCCCGGCTGGTCTGGGCCAGGGCAGAGGGGGCTGTTCCCTCACTGTTTCCAGGATGGCTTCGCAGGCCATATGAAATCACTTCGCGGGCCGCATCCGGCCCCTGGGCCTTGTGTTTGATATGTCTGCTCTAGTTTGTTAATTGAATCACTGCAATTCTTAAATTAGTAACATGGCTATTAAGCAAATCTGGTTTCCCCATTGACTTTGCTTGTTAGAAGGGCAGAAAGGGGTATCACATGACTCTGGGACACTGCAGTCATCATAAGTGTGGGTCAGTTGTCAAGCATCTGAATGTAAATCTGCATCTGAATACAGCGGATACTGCAATGGTCATAAGAGTGAAAAATTGTGATAAGTCACTTTTTTCAGTGCTGTTGTAACGTCAAATAGTCACTAAATGAACTGTTGTAAGTTGAGGACTACCTGTACAGCTACCTAATTTTACACCCATCTCTTTACTTCTTATTTTATAAAATATGTAAATTATTTACTTCTATGTCTGAGAAGAACAAAATTATTGGGGTTTTACCGAGTTATAGCAGGACACTATATATATAGTGTATACACCCTTTGGATGGTGAGATGGGCAACATATAAGTTTAATAAATAAACGTACACAATCAGAAAGAAATCCTAATAAATTCAGAGGAACTTGTTCCCAAGTAAATGAATTGAGGACTGCAGTTCCACTTTTTTCAAACAAAAGTCAGTTGATTTTTGCAAGAAAAGACATCACTTTGTTTTTTGCTTTATCTTGAAATCAATGTTTAAAAAGTATCTCATATACAGTTCTTCCTGTCCAGAAAAAAAAAACCTAACCTATCCCTCTGAAATTAAAGGTACGTCAGAGAACATTCCCTTTAATGTCATTTTGGAAATGTTCTGTGGTATCATATAAAATATGGCTTAGATTGTGGAAGGAGAGATTGTCATTCTGGCCAACTAAGTTGCAGAACATTTTGATGTGAGCTCAACCACACATCTCTACATGTCAATAATAAGGGAGTGGTTTGCTCTTATTGTCTTCCAGGATTTTTTTAACTTCCCAATTTAGTTGGCTCATATGTCTCAGCCCTTAAATCAGTGGTTCTCAACCTTTTTCAGGTTGCCGGGCTGGGGCGATCCGCACATGCGCGGTGCGCGCGACAAAAAAAAATGAAAACAAAATGGCGGACCGCGACGGCCCAATCCGCGCATGCGAGGCGCGCGCGCGACGGCCTGAACTGCATATGCGCAGCACATGCGCGCCAAAAAATGGCAGACCGCGACGGGCTGATCTGTGCATGTGCGGCGCGCGCGTGCGACGGCCCGAACCGTGCATGCACGGCGCGCGATGAAAAAAACAAAAACAAAAAAACCAAAATGGCGGACTGCGGTGTCTGGTGACCCCCGTGAAACGGTCGTTCGACCCCAAATGGGGTCGCGACCCATAAGTTGAGAACCGTTGCCTTAAATAATGGGGTGTTTCCAGACACTTTGGGACATCTATGTCATGTTACATTTATGTACTTTGGGAGGCAAAATTGCCCTTCTAGGCCGAACACATTAATCTATACTGTTGTTGTAGTGTAGTGCTTTTTCTGGTATAATGTGAAAATATGACCACTGTCAGTATCCTACCACAACCTATGAATATGCAACATACTATTGAAAATAGAGACACAAGACACTCATCTCTAGGACAGGGAATGCCTTTTATTCACAAACCCAAAACCTTAGTGGATGGTTTGGGCTTGTAACATTTCATGTTTTAAAGCACAGATCAGTTATTGTAGGGATAACAATGGTATCAAAATATCACAAATTAACCGATCAAACTAAAACCTGAATGTTAAATAGTTTAATATTCCCTGTATGAGCAGCACCATTGTGACATTTTGCTTTAGTATTCCTCTCCTTCCTCTTCACCTTCTCCTTCAACAGAATCCACACCCACTTCTTCGTAATCCTTCTCCAGAGCAGCCATGTCCTCCCGAGCCTCTGAGAACTCCCCTTCTTCCATCCCTTCCCCAACGTACCAGTGGACAAAGGCACGCTTGGCATACATCAGGTCAAACTTGTGGTCCAGGCGGGCCCAGGCCTCAGCAATGGCCGTGGTGTTGCTCAGCATGCAGACCGCACGCTGCACTTTGGCCAGGTCACCTCCGGGGACCACGGTAGGGGGCTGATAATTGATACCAACCTTGAAACCGGTGGGGCACCAGTCCACAAATTGGATGGTACGCTTGGTCTTGATGGTAGCAATAGCAGCATTGACATCTTTGGGAACAACGTCACCACGGTACAACAGGCAGCAGGCCATGTATTTACCGTGACGAGGGTCACATTTCACCATCTGATTAGCTGGCTCAAAGCAAGCATTAGTGATCTCTGCTACAGAAAGCTGCTCATGGTAGGCTTTTTCAGCAGAGATAACCGGGGCATAGGTCGCCAGAGGGAAATGGATTCGGGGATAGGGCACCAAGTTGGTCTGGAATTCTGTCAGATCTACATTCAGGGCACCATCAAATCGCAGGGAGGCTGTGATGGAGGACACGATCTGGCCTATCAACCTGTTCAAATTGGTGTAGGTGGGGCGCTCAATGTCAAGGTTCCGTCGGCAAATGTCATAGATTGCTTCATTGTCTACCATGAAGGCACAGTCGGAGTGCTCCAGGGTGGTGTGGGTGGTCAGGATGGAGTTGTAGGGCTCAACGACAGCTGTGGATACTTGGGGAGCTGGATAGATGGAGAACTCCAGCTTGGACTTCTTGCCATAGTCAACGGACAGGCGCTCCATCAACAAGGAAGTAAAGCCAGAGCCAGTGCCACCACCAAAGCTGTGGAAGACCAGAAAACCCTGGAGACCTGTGCACTGGTCAGCCTGAAAGAACAAATAAAAGTTAACATGTATAATTCCATTAATAATCATCTAAAGAATATATAGAAAACTAAATCTTTTTGTCTTTATTTTTTTAAGTTATCTATTAATCAGCTTGTTAATTGTTATCTTACTATCTTCCAATCATGTTACAAATTCCAATATATATCCATAGTAATTACTATATAGGAAGTATGCTGCAGCTTAATCAGTATTTTTGTTGGTCATAATAGTTTGGGATGATACTCATCAGAATTAGATAAGTCATTGTTGCTTGTTTTCTATTCTATGTATTATAGATCATCCTTAAGACAAAATAGTTACCAATTTCCGTATCCTGTCAAGGACCAAGTCAATGATCTCTTTGCCAATGGTGTAATGCCCCCTGGCATAGTTGTTAGCAGCATCTTCTTTGCCAGTGATCAGTTGCTCGGGATGGAAGAGCTGGCGGTAGGTTCCAGTGCGCACTTCATCTATGGACAGCCAAAACAAAATTACTTTCCTATCAGAAGACGCAATTCAATTACCCACCTGGGAGTTATATCTCTGAGATTTTCTTTTGTGAATTAACATTATTCCTTTGACCTTATTGGTTGTCAACGATACTTTTGCTATTCATATTCAAATGCATGCTTAATTATGTTATGTGCCAAATAAAGGTTTAAATTAAATGTGGATGCTCTGCCCTCTTTGTGAATTAGGAAATTTATTAGATGCTAGAAATGTTTTTATCATAGTAAAAACAAATCCCCACTATGTAACTCTAACCTTTTCCTAGAGTATAGGAAAAGTTGGACATAATCAGCTGGGCAATTTAAAATTTACACTCACCAATAACTGTTGGCTCCAAATCCACAAACACGGCCCTGGGGACGTGTTTGCCAGCTCCAGTCTCACTGAAAAAGGTGTTGAAGGAGTCATCTCCTCCCCCAATGGTCTTGTCACTGGGCATCTGCCCATCTGGCTGGATACCATGTTCAAGACAGTAGAGCTCCCAGCAGGCATTGCCAATCTGGACACCGGCTTGGCCAACGTGGATGGAGATGCACTCACGCTAAATGTTAAAAAAAATACATAAACCGGTTTATATATTGGTATATTCTGCCTAAGAAAGCAGAAGATTATCTATCTGTCCGTCTGTCTGTCTATCTAAAAATAACAATAAAGGTTCTATGTAATGAGTAATTAATTCACTCTGTCATTGCTGGTGGTGGGATATGGGAATAAGGATTTACACACCTATAGTGTGCGGGGATGTTCACAAGTAAAATTAAAAACAGTTACCACAGCTGTTAGTTCCTGCTTAAAAACAAACCAGTTTCAAATGGGAACTAGGGAGACAAAAAGAGGAAAAACCTATCAAATCCCTCAATTTAAGAATAAAATTAAAAAATAAGCCTCTAATTAGTCTGGTTCTAACATACCTTTATTTTCTTGTTTGAATTTGCCTCAGCCTGAGTTATTCTCTCATTTTACACCCCTATTGTTCTGAAGGACATTCTATCATATGAGAGGGCTGAGTTCAACCACGGACTGCCAAAGAATGCCACGCCCTGGCCAGGAATACTGGGTAGATGCTCTTCAACATAAAGCTAGCCGTGATTTTTCTGGCAACGCCCACACTGACAGCCTGGATGAACACAGCTGGAGCCATTGCTGCATGATCTCATTTAAACTGTTTTGCCCGTTTCCCTTCCTCTGACCACAGCTCTGCTGAGAGCCATGCTTGGTGGAAAATGAACTAAATCCACGTGTGTGTGTGTGTGTGTGTGTGTGTGTGTGTGTGTGTGTGTGTGTGTGTGTGTGTGTGTGTGTGGCTGGACCAGAAGATAAAGCTCCCAAATCAAACCCCCAGAGTATGTGTGAGGTATTGGGCATGGGTAAGATTGTGCATCGACCAATCTTCCCCTTCCCTCCAAATACCCAACATTAAGGGGTTTTTACAGGACGAGAAATCTTAATTCCTCATATATTGCAGCAAGGATTAAAAATAGGCTGCTAGAAAACCTTCCTAAAAAGAATGTTCAGCCATTGGGTGGGGGGGGACTTGTTGAAAAGAGCAAGCCGCAAGAGCGACCCTTGAAAAGCATCGTCTCCCACTCATTATGCTGGTCACATCTGCCAGAGGAGACTCTTTGTCTGCTCCGTCAGCCAGCACCTTCTGCCTTCTATTCACTGAGAGCCCAATCTGCTGCAGGGCACGGCTGCTCTAAGGGGAGGGAGCTGCTTTCTTCTGCCCTGCAGTCCGGGATACTGGGCAGGGTCTCTCCCGGTTGCCGCAGATGCTGGAACAATGCTCCGTTTTAGGCAAGGTTTCTTAGAGCCCGAAAGGGCGTGGCATCTCCAGCCCAGACGACCATTCCCCGCCGTTTCCAGAGGAAATCGCGGCGCCCAGAGCTCCCGGCTAGAATGTCCCCCTGTGCCGACCCCCTTGGAATTCAACGACCTTTAACTCCAGGTATAAAGGCGGGTCGAGCCGCAGTCCACGGCACCGACCCTCCCATTCAGACGCACGGCTTTCTCAGGGCGAGCGCCAGCAGAAAAGGCTGGGCGGGGGGGCGGGGGGGAGCCGAAATTAGCGATCCCGAGGCGGGCAGGGAGCCACCCGTGTCTTTTACTACCTCTCTAGAAGCCGTTGTTCCAGCAGGTGGGCTCCTGCCGCCGGTTAAGGGAGAAGACCATCTTTGGGGCGTCGGACATGGAGGAGGGATACTTTTCCCGGCATTTGCGCCTCTTAAGTTACGCACGGCTTAACTGACCGGGAAAACCAGGACCCGCCATAGAGGCGCGGGAAGAAGCAGAGAAAGAGACCCAGCAGGGAGAGCGGTGGAACAGGGGAGATCTGTCTAAATGCGCACAGGAGGGGCCACCGGGCTCATCGACACGCCTTGCGGGTGGTTCCCCCCCCTCCCCGGCTTCCTCTCTTTGCAGAGACCCGCCGCGGGCACTTACCATAGTTGCTGCTTCTGTTGCTGAGCTTGGGGAACTCGAACCGGAGAGAGGCGGGTGCTTTCTTACAGCACGACTCTTAGGGGGTCGATGTAAGAGAACCTAACAGCACCCAGTCTAAGGCGGCTGCCTATATACAATCCCGTCACCATGGGGACGGGCGAAGGCTTTTTGCGGTTGGTCGAGACCCCCCCAATCTGCCAGGAGAAGGCACGAGAGGAGAATGGCGATTGGCTCCGGGCGCATAGGATGAGGTAATTCTCACATCCCCCCTCCTCTGCTCAGCATCCCAAGTCTGTTTGCATCTTCCAGACAAAGAGACCGAACAGTTCCCCATTCATCACTTGGGCGCGTGGGGTGAGGGGGGGCAGAGAGAGAGAGAGAGAGAGATAAGATCGAAGGAAAAGGACGCTGCACGACGTGACAACTCGCTTAAAAACAGTAACCTATTCCCTTTGAACAAATGTCAGACAATACGTCAAACATCTCCCCCTCCACCCCTCACCCCCGGTCTGAACGGAATAACGGCGCAACTCAAATTCACATTTCGGCAAAAAGGCAAGGCAGGAGGCAAGCCGAGGCTGAGAGAGTCAGGAATTTTGGCCCGCTGCTGAGTGAATTTGATGAGCGTTGCACCATTTACCAGGGGAATGGTAAAAATGCTGCAAGCCGCCAGCGAAGAACAACCAACCGAAGTCAGGATTTCTTTATTGCCTCATGGCTTTCATTAGCACGAAAATCTCCCTGATCTGCAAACCCCCCCCCCCGTTCGGGGAAAAAAAATAAATAAATCGCTGCAGAGGACTCGTTTTGTATTTGGCTAAGCGGTTGACTTTATAAGACACGCCCCTCTTCCCTAATACTGCCGGTCCGGAATTAAGCATTTCCTCCAGAGAATCGGGAGGGCTTTCCGCGTGCATTTCTTCTCCAAAGAGGCGTGAATGCCCTTGCTCGCTTCCCCCTCCCACCAAGCGAGAGGGAGCATCTTAGAGCAGGGCCAAAGGTGCTGGGCCAGCACAATGGGCAACTTCCGGAGGCTTTGCTTCTCTGCTGCGAAGCTAGGCGAGGGGCGAGGCTGATACCGGTAGCAGCTCCGGGGGAGAGTGTGTGTGTGTGTGGGGGGGGGGAAATCGGTAGGAAGGCCGCACCTCGGCAAACGTCCATCCGAAGCCCGTTTCCTCGGAGCCTTCCCTTGTTTGCGTAGCTGAAGCCCGGGGTGGGCGGTAAAAAAAGGGTCAGTGTTGCTCTCTTTTTAAAGTGAGAAGAACATCTGTTCTCAAAAGGGCGAGTATGGGGTAAACAAGAGTGCTCTGGGGCAGGGGAAGCCAAACTAGGATTCATTTTCCTCCGCAGCATTGCTCACCCGGCTCTCTCCGCGCTTTTTCCCAAAAGCGCCCTTGGCTCGCTTACTCGTTCGCTGGGCTGGCGAGTTACCTGAGGAATTGGGGCGCGGCCAAGTGTTTGTTTGCAGGTACACTGTACACCTGCACCTTCTGCTCCACTTCCCTCAGACCTCATCCCCATCTATGCATTTCAGGGCTGTGGGATTTCACACCACCTCTGCTAATTTTGTTACTAGAGCTCTTATGTGTAAAATGAGAGCCTTTACTACCAGTGTTTGAAAGGTTGATATTATTATTATTATTATTATTATTATTATTAAGTTGGAAGGGACCTTGGAGGTCATCAAGTCCAACCCTCTGCTCAGGCAGGTAACCTTATACCATTTTGGACAAATGGTTGTCCAGTCTCTTCTTAAAAACTTCCAGTGTTGGAGCACTCACTGCTTCTGGAGGCAGGTTGTTCCACTGGTTAATTGTTCTCACTGTCAGGAAGTTTCTCCTTAGTTCTAGGTTGCTTCTCTCCTTGATTAGTTTCCATCCATTGCTTCTTGTCCTGCCTTCAGGCGCTTTGGAGAATAGCTTGACTCCCTCTTCTTTGGGGCAGCCCCTGAGATATTGGAACACTGCTATCATGTCCTCCCTCCCCCTCTCATCCATCTCTTCGTTAAACTAGACATACCCAATTCCAGCAACCCTTCCTTATATGTTTTAGCCTCCAGTCCCCTAATCATCTTTGTTGCTCTCCTCTGTACTCTTTCTAGAGTCTCAACATCTTTTTTACATCATGGTGACCAAAACTGGATGCAGTATTCCAAGTGTGGCCTTACCAAGGCATTGTAAAGTGGTATTAATACTTCATCCCTCTGTTAATGCAGCCTAGCACTGGGTTGGCTTTTTTGGCAGCTGCAGCACACTGCTGGCTCATATTTAAATGATTGTCCACTAGGCCACCGAGATCCCTCTCACAGTTACTACTATTGAGCAAGGTACCCCCTATACTATACCTATACATTTGGGTTTTTCTTGCCTAAATGTAGAATCTTACTTTTTTCACTACTGAATTTTATTTTGTTAGATAGAGTCCAGTGTTCAAGTCTGTCCAGATCCTCCTGTATCCCAAGCCTGTCTTCTGGAGTGTTGGCTATTCCTGCCAGCTTGGTGTCGTCTGCAAATTTGATGAGTTCCCCATCTATCCCCTCGTCCAAATCATTGATGAAGAATGAAAGTAGAGAAGGGAACTAGGGGATTAGCCATTTTGGATCTAATTCTCACTAACAAAGATGAAATTATAGAAGATGTTTAAGTATATTGTTATACTGTGTTTTAAAAACATCAGCTAAGCACATCACAATAGTAATGGGGGACTTTAACTACCCTGACATCAACTGGGAGACAAACTCTGCACCAAGTGGAAGATCAAACAGGTTCCTGGCAAACCTAGCAGACACCTTTGTCTCCCAAAAAGTAGAGAAGGGAACTAGGGGATTAGCCATTTTGGATCTAATTCTCACTAACAAGGATGAAATGATAGAAGATGTTGAAGCCATAGGAACCCTGGGAGGAAGTGATCATGCAATATTAGAATTCAACATTATGGAAGCACAGGCAATAGAACACAGTCAAACTAGAGTCTTGAACTTCAAGAGAGCTAATTTCAATAAACTTAGAGAGGGCTAAGGGGAAAACAACTCAAGAAGCTTGGGAAATTTTGAAAAATGAGATAATAAAAGCCCAGTCTAGCACAATACCAACAAAGAGAAAAAATAACAGCTCTCAAAAGAAACCACCATGGCTGCATATCTCTGACAAATTGAAAGATAAAAAGGACAAGTATAGAAAGTGAAAAGAGGGGCACATAACTAAGTCAGAATATCAGCATATAGCCTGAGCCTGCAAAGATGAAGTGAGGAAAGCCAAGGCTCAAAATGAACTAAGGCTTGCGACCAAAGTCAAAAATAACAAAAAAGCTTCTTTCAACATGTAAAAAAACAAGAAAAAAGTGGTCCATTAGTGGGTGAAAGTGGCAAGAAAGTGACAAGCAACAGGGAGAAAGCAGAACTATTTAACTTGTTTTTTGCATCTGTCTTTACACAAAGGGAAAAAAAGACCAACTTATCAAAAATAGTGCCATAAAAAACAGAATAGAAACACAAGTTAAAATAGGCATGAAAATAGCAAGTGAGCACCTGTCCAGTCTAGACGAGTTCAAATCGCCAGGACCAGATGGATTACACTACAAGGTTCTCAAGGAACTGGCAGATGTGATCTCAGAACCACTGAACTATTTTTCAAAGATCCTGGAGCACAGGGGAACTGCCAGAGGACTGGAAAAGAGCTGATGTAGTTCCCATCTTCAAAAAAGGGGGAAAAAATGGACCCAGGAAATTACAGACCTATCAGCCTGACCTCAATACC
The DNA here is from genome assembly GCA_034064705.1 of Bothrops alternatus. Taxonomy (NCBI): domain Eukaryota; kingdom Metazoa; phylum Chordata; class Lepidosauria; order Squamata; family Viperidae; genus Bothrops; species Bothrops alternatus. Next base: position 4,200,862 of record JARGCV010000200.1, on the reverse strand, counting down.
TGGGAAGATCCTGGAAAAGATAATCAAACAATGAATCAGCGAACACCTAGAGGCAAACAAAGTCATTACTAAAAGCCAACATGGGTTTGTCAAAAATAGATCATGCCAGACAATCTTATTGCATTCTTTGACCAAGTGACAAAATTAGTGGATCAGAAGAATGCTGCGGACATAATTTACTTGGACTTCAGTAAGGCATTTGATAAAGTAGATCACAACCTACTACTCGATAAGATAGAAAAATGTGGGTTAGACAGCATCACCACCAAATGGATCCATAGCTGGCTGACTGGCCGTACTCAGCGAGTGGTCCTCAATGGAACCGCATCTACATGGAGGGAAGTGTGTAGTGGGGATTGAGGGGAGGGTGTCTTCTACCTCTCTTATCACCAACTGTTGCATTTGTACCAGAAGTAAGCTCAAGTCAAGCACTCTGCTTGAAGGGTGGGGTGACTGGATTGGGATGGGATGGAATATATGGTAGCTAGAGATTCCTTCATCTGAGATATATGTTGTCCTGAGGAGAAGGGCAGGAAGTGATTACTAAAAGAAAGGCCTTTCAGCAGCAGAAAGACAATCAGAATAGAGCTGGAAGAGATCTTGGAGGTCTTCAACCCCCTGCTCAAGCAGGGGACCCTATACCATTTCAGACAGGTGGCTGTCCAGTCCAGTCTTTTCTTAAAAACCTCCAGTGATGAAGCACCTACAACTTCTGAAGGCAAACTATACCACTGGTTAATTGTTCTCACTATTTCAAAGTTTCTCCTTCATTCCAGATCGCTTCTCTCCTTGATTAGTTTCCATCCATTGCTTCTTCTCTTATCTTCTGGTGCTTTGGAAAATAAACTGACCCCCCTCTTCTTTGTGGCAGCCCCTCAAATATTGAAATACTACTATCGTGTCTCTCCTAGTCCTTCTAGACTAGCCATACCCAATTCATGCAGCTATTCATGTGTTTTTGTCTCCAGGCCTTTAATCATTCTAGTTGTTCTTCTTTGCACGTTTTCTGAAGTCTCAACATCTTTTTTGTAATGTGGTGACCAAAACTGGATGCAGTATTCCAGGTGCAGTCTTACTAAGGATTTTTCAAATGGTACTAATACTTCACGTGATTTTGATTCTATGCCCCTGTTTGATTTTAATTTTGATTTGATTGTGTCTGGCTATTTCACATCACAGTGCAGGCAAAGGCATGTGTGACTGATTCTCCTGTTTCCTCTTCTCAGGGAAGAAGCTGGAGCTTTCCTTGTAAGAAAAGCCAGCAATTAGGCAGACAACAGTGGAATGTCAAAGAAAAGCAGTCTTCAGCACCAATGATCAGGAGGGAGGGAGTCATGTGTGAGTCGTAATAGCCATATACATTTATTTAATGGAATAAATAATTTGAGGAAGATGCTACTGATGGGATAGTCCCAAGATCAGATGTTGTCTGCTTTAGAGTTAAATCAGTGCCTTCCTAAGCATCCTAGAGATGCTTAGACACTAATTAAGTAGGTGGTATTCTGACTCTGAGTTAAAAACGCCTTCTTTTAAATCAAGTCAGATAGATAACTCAATAGAAATGATTTCATAACAAAAAATATATTTTTAATCAGAAAGATTACTTGCATTCATGCTGTGGTTGTTACTTCTGGAAAATACATCTTTTGTCCATTCCTATAGGTAAAAGAATGATGCTGTCTTCCATACTATCTTTATAACGGTGCAGGCTCATTGGGTGACATCTGATGGCCCATGCTTCTTTCAGACAAAGACATTCCAATCTGGCTTGTGTCCAGGAAGTCTCCCAATGCCCTTTAGAAACTCCTCCCACTGACCCATCAACAAACTCAGCATTTAACCCAATAACTGCCAGATATTTTAACATACTGATACATGCTCACTAGTTAGGGTTACATAGAGCTATACGAAGTTACATAGAGCTATATGGTCCAGAACACTCCCCGCTTGGAAATTTATATTTCCACTACTAACTAACTGAAAGAGCAAAAAACATAGCATTAAGGCATACAGTACTCAGTGTTAACTAACTTGTGGCTAAATAGGTAAAAACTTGGTATGAAACATGCATAACTATAAAGTAATTATAAAACATGCACAATTATGCAAAAAACATGCAAGTGTTACGTCAAACAATGCATAAAGACAATACATAATTTGTGGTTTGATCTTCTGGTTCAGTCTTCATCAGCAACAGGACCAAATCGGTGATCGGCCTGGTACAAGAGTCTTTGAGTCACGACCTGACTCACCTGGCTTCATGATCTGGACCTCAGCTGGGCAAATTAGTTCATCAAGTGGGTGGGCCCGGTGCATGTCCCATGGGCCAATAGTTCTGGTATGCATACTTATCTCTCAGCGAGACAAGGTTTTCTTCCTGTAAAAGAAACTGGAACTAAATCTTTCTCAGGAACAAGGGGAACTGGATTCACAGGATACTCAGGAACCGAAGAACCTGGAAAAACAGGAACAGCTGGATCTGGAAACACAGGAGCAGCTGGGGCTGAAGAATCAGGATCAGGAACATCTGGAAACTCAGGAACAGCTGGAGCTGGAAACTCAGGAACAACCAGAACTGAAGAATCAGGAACAACAGCTGGAACCGAAGAATCAGGAACAACTGCAGGAACTGAAGAATCAGGAACACCAGCATCTGCAGGAAACTCAGGATACTCAAGAACCAACGGGTCTGGAACCACCAATGGAGTATTAAAGAGGGCTGCTACTGTTGTCATCAGGGTAGTGAGGACTTCATGTGTGGGTGTGGGTGTCTTTAACGACATAGAGTCCATGATTTTGCGGGGGTGCACCAAACATGTGCTCCCACGCTTTGCCTATGCGCGCTTTGTCCATGTGAGATGTATGGGTAAGGCAATTTTTGGCTTTCAGACATTTGTCAATCACTGGGTCATGGCAGATGTCTCCAATAGTCTGTAGGTCTTTGCAGGCTTCTGTAAGGTAAATTCTTGGGATACTAAGACAAGTGATCAAGATGATCAAAACTATGCCTAATTGCAGGTGTCTCCGCTTAGACAGGGTTTTGAAGTGGATTGGTTGACGTTTACTGGGTGTCTGAGGTTGAAGGTTGGCACATTGATCTGAAGCTGGAAGTGCATAGTGTTTTGGTCTCTGTGGCATCTGTCTGTTTGGACAGGCCAAGAACTCAGGACTTTCTAGCCAGATCAATTCTGTTAACTGTGTGGCAAGGGTGAGCCACTTAACTTGGTTCACAAAGTTCTTATCTGTTGGCGCATGTTGCCATGGTTCAGGGCTTAAAGATGTTTCAATCCTTTTCACTCTCTTGCCTACATAGACATAGAAATGTCTGCTTTGCTTGCAGATGTAGCTTGACATTACCTTGCTGTCTGTATAGAAGGTGGTAGATTGTAGTTCAAGGCACGTCTTTGCTGTCAAGTTGGTGAGCTTTACAACTAAAGTGGTACCACATAGTTCTAACCTTGGAACGGTGTTGCCTTCTTGTATTGTTAGTCTTGCTTTTCCAAAGAAAACACTGAGACTGCAGCACTCCCCGCTGTAGACTCTGATGTATCTTATGGTTGCAAATAAGATGACGTAAGTGTGTCTCTCCCCGCTGTGGACTGTGATGCATCTTAAGGCTGCATTTACCTTCATAGACACATCTAAGGAAGCATACATTTCTTTCTTCTGTGCTGTGGCGGGTGAGCTGGAGACATACGTGCGCTGCACTTGCATGCTTTGGAGACATCTTGGGAATACACTCCATGACTCCCAGTCTTGGAGACGTTGTTTGTCTTGTTTGTCCTCTATGGACAAAGCTAAGTTGTTGTAATTTTTGCTTGTCTGGAACACTGTTGCTTCCAAAACAGGTTTGGTTGTCATAAGCGTGCAGTGTTCTAGGTGTGGTTTTAGGTGAGGTGCTGTTCCATTACTGGGAATGGAGATTTTTGAGATGCTCACCTGGGTTGGGGTTTGCGATTGTCAACACAAACCGTCCCTCCTATGGCCCATCCGAGTTCCGTCTTAATGGCTACTGGGGTTCCTGGTGGACCTTTGATTCTTTCATCGGAGCCAATGGGGCGTCTCTTCCCACCATGAGTAGGATTTCAGCTTCAGGATCTAGAGGAGGGATTAAATCAGCCATGTGTGCTAAGTGAGGTATTTTTCTTGCTGCCTCTGGTGTTGAGATTTCGCTGCGAACATCTGGTAAGGTCTCCGATTCTAACACTGAAGGTAACCGGAAATGTGAACTTCCATCTATCGCTTCTATGCGTAGACCAGTGATTTTCCTCCCCGCCATGCGCATTGGTACTGTGTGCGTATTTATTGCAAAATGCTTCAGTTCACTCGGGAGGTCGAAAAAGGCAGGCTTAGCTATAGTAACTTTGCTGTGTGGGTCTAGTATGGCATACATCTTTACGGCCCTTTTAGGTTGCCCGTTGGGGTAGACTTTTGCAAGACAGATGGGTGAGCATGAAGGAGGGCATGGTGAGTTGCCGCATATCTCTGTGTAGTATGCTTCGTACTGTTTTGGCAGCTCTTCGGAGTCAGTTTGAGTCTCTGTCGTTGAAGTCGCTTGTTGTGTCTCCTCAGAGGGCTTCTTAATTTCTAGATGTAAGGCTGCTGGGTGCTTGTTACTGTCACACTGGTGGCATTTCACCCTGACTACACAATCCCTGGCCATGTGATCTATAGAGTCACAGCATTTGAAGCATATCCTATTCTCTTTGAGTAGGGTCTTTCGGTCATCTAGGGATTTTTTCCTAAATTCTCTGCAATCGTTTAGAGAGTGGACTTGTGAATTGGACAAGTCAGGCCTTTTTTTAGTTGGACGAGGGTTCGAATGAACACTTTTCAGTATTCGTTCGTCTGGAGACTTCTTTGGGTGAGGCGTGATGTCTGTTTTGTACACTGAAAAGGTGGTTCTGTCCTTCATGGCATGGACGGGTCCCTTGACTACATCAGAGTTTTGACTGCTTCGCTTGGTCGTTGGGAAGTGTGCTTCTCTGATGGAGAGGTGTAGGGGGTCGTTGTAGAGGTCAGCCTGGTCACTGATAAATTCAGCGAGAACCGCAAAGGGGGGAATTTTGTTTTGGTTGCTTTTCTTGTAAGCTTGAGAAAGCTCGATCCATTGTTCACATATCAACCATGGTAGTTTTTGGATGATAGGATTTTGTGTCCTAAACAGGTCAAGGTAAACTAATACCGGCAAGGTAGGATCCTGTTGTTCTATCTGTAGTTGAGTAATGAGCGACAAGAAAGTCTTCAGCTATTGACGTTTGTAGATTCTTATGTTGGGGAAACTGAGAGTGTGGTCCAGAAGTGAGGACTCTTGTTACTGTGGGTTCACCATAGTCCTTGTCAAGTGTGGCGGCCCAAGTCTTTGCAAGGCCGATGTCAGGGTCACCCAAATGGGATGTGAAGATGTTGTTCACAGTGATTACGGATTTTGGGCCTAGCCAGGCTGTCAGCTGGATGAGTTCCTCATCTGGTCCAGCCCTTTCTTCGTTGATGGTGCGCTTGAAGATGTGCTTCCACAATAAGTAGTCTTTTCCAGGTTTGTTAGAGAATCTTTGTATGCCTCTGGCTGCCAAGTACAACCTTCTTCCAATGTACATTGGGTGATGCGTCGATCCCGTGTGCGGGCTGTAGCTTAGTGGAGGTGGTACATCCCTGCTGGGAGCAGGGGCGTGAACCATGGCTGGCTGGTAGCTTCCTTCGGTGTATTGTTGGCTGAGGGTATTTTGCCATGTCACGTGCAAGGGGCCTTGTTGGCTTGGTCTGAACTCCTCTGCTCTGGCATTGAGCTGAGGGAATCCAGGTTCCTGCTTGCTTACTTGTTGGAGGGTCTGTCTTTCTGGTAGAGCATAGCTGGATCCCTGGTGGGCTGGCATGGCTGGTGCTCGAGACTCTCCTCTGTGGTCAGGTCTGGTGGCAGTTCCTTGGGACGCTGCCTCCTGTTGGCGCAGCAGGGACTCTAGTGTGGCTCGAGCTCTTTCAATCTTTTCCCCGAGCGACGGCTGGTTCTGCTGTAGGGCCATTGGCACCGCAGGTGGATCAATCCGATTGCCATCAGTGGTATGGTTCGGCGGGCTCCATGGGGCAACAAAGGTGGAAAGATTTTGTGGCACTGCCCACCGTGTTGCCGTTGCTGGTGGACCCATCTGGTTGCCATCAAGAGTGTGGTTCAGTGGGTTCAATGGGGCAGCAATGGTGGGAAGATCTCGTGACCTAGGTGTAGCGACATCAACTCTGTGGCTGACCGGCGCATCTGGTTGTTGAGATTCTTCTATTCGTCTACTCGGTGTTGGGGGGCTTGTGGCCGGCTGTGACGCTCTCACCTGCCCACGCTGAAACGTGCTTTGGTTGTCCACGTAGGCCTGTATGCGGCTATGCCGCTCTTCATTTTCCAGTTGTTCCCTACTGGGCAGGAAAATGGTGTGCTGGAGTGTTCTCTGAAGGCCTTCCGCTCTAGCCATTTTGTCTGCCATATATCGTTGGCTTTGAACAAACTCAAGCTCGTCTTGAGTGGCCATTCTTTTGGCCTTCATTTTAGCTGCTATAGCTTCTTTTGGCCTCCATTTGAGCTGCTTCATTTTCTCGATCGGCCTTCACTCTGGCACCTTCAGCTTCTCGATCGTTCTTCATTTTGATTGCTTCAGCTTCTCGATCGTTCTTCATTTTGATCGTTTCAGCTTCTCAATTGTTCTTCATTTTGATCGGTTTGGCTTCTCTATCGTTCTTCATTTTGATCACTTCGGCTTCTAGCTATACGGTCCAGAACAGGTGGGATGCCCATGTGCTGCTAGGCAACACCCAGCATGGTTGCTCAAAGATGGGACAGAAATCCTGATACATTTGGCATCCCCTTTTCACCTTGCCTTCAGGATAGACAAGAGGCCTTGAATGTGTGCAATAGTAGTGATGAAGAGACTAGAGAAGATCGCTTCTTTCTCAATAATTTTTGGCTGGCGGTAACTAAATAGCAGGGATTCCCTCTGGAAGAAAAAATAGCTGTTAAGGGGAGCTATAGGGGAGAAGTGTGAGTTGCAAGAAGAGATTTGGGATCTTATCCATAACCAGCAGGAAGATTGTGCTGAGAGAAAGAGCTATGTGGGAGATAGCCGAAGCATGTTTACACAATGGAAGAAGATGGCTGTCAGTCTCCAATGTCTTTTTGACAATTGCAGCAGTGACAATGGGGAGAAATGGGGACACTGATATTGAACTGCAGGCCTCTTGATTCTAGGTCTCCATTGTGCCAAAGGGACAGGCAGTGGCTCCCACAAGTCTCAAAGAAACCATGCAAGTTCCTTATGCTGAGAGGTATCATGTTGCAAATGTATACTAACAATGTCCTAATGAAAAGGAGGACTAGGAGTGACATGATAGCAGTGTTCCAATATCTAAGGGGTTGCCATAAAAAAGAGGGGGTCAACCTCTTTTCCAAAGCACTTGAAAGCAGGAGAGGAAGCAATGGATGGAAACTAATCAAGGAGAGAATCAACGTAGAACTAGCAAGAAATTTCCTGACAGGTAGAACAATGAGTGGAATGACTTCCCTCCAGAAGTTGTGGATGCTCCAACACTGGAAGTTTTTAAGAAGAGATTGGACAGCAATTTGTCTGAAACAGTGTCGAGTTTCCTGCTTGAGAAGGGGGTTGGATTAAAAGATCTCCAAGGTCCCTTCCAACTCTATGGTTTTGGCAAACATCATTATATTACTTGCTATGTTTAAATTACATGATACACAAATGCATATTTTTTTTGTTCGTATATGGTAAATTAATTACAGGAACATTGCTAAACTTCTGATTCTAGATAAAGCATGCAATTTAGCCAAATTAACAATGGCAGTATGAAACACTAAATTACAGAATCATTGAGGTGGAAGGAACTTCAGAGGCCACCTAGTTCAACCACCAGCTCAGTGTGGGATTCGCTAAACAATCCAGCCTGTTTGAAGACGGTCCATGAAGAGAACATTTTACTTCTCGAGGCCAGCAATCCACTGGTCAGGAAATTCCTCCTAATATATAATTTAACTCTACTTCCTTATAGTTTCAATCCCCTGATTTTCTACCCTCTGAGACAATACAGAACACATCCTCTCCTTCCTTTATATGACAACCCTTTTGGTATCCGAAGACCGCCAACAGGTCTTCCCTAAATTTTATCTTCTGGGTAAAATACTCCAGAACTTTTACTTTCTTATAGGATAGGGCTTCTTGTCCTCCTATCATTTTGGTAGATCTCTTCTGAATTTATTCTAGTTTGTGGATGTTCCTTCCAGACTTCAGTGCCCAGAACATTTGAAGGGTGGTTTGACCAGAGGAGAGTATAGTATACGACCATTAGTTTTCATAACCTGGAACCTATGCCCTTTCAAAAGCATTTGCTTTTTTAACAGCTGCATTACACTTGGCTCAATTCCAACTTGTGATTTACTAGAACACTTAGAATCTTTTCACATACAATGCTACTAAGTCAGGTCTCCCACATCTGGTGCTTTTTATTTCTTTTCTCCCTTATTTTACCTTTCTCCTCCTTAAATTTTAGCCTACAATTTAAACTATTCTTCAAGCATCTCTAGTTAACAATTAGATTTTGCTCATTGTTGCACTCCTATCCAAATGCTCTGATCCTCTTTAATAATCTGCTTGAGAACTTTGTTCAGTATACAAGATCTATACAGATCGTGGGCCTTTCTTCTGAAGGTATGGAGAATGTTATTCTTCAGTCTTCTGAACCCTTGCCAATTGTCCAGGAGTTCCCAAGGGTTAATTAACAATTCTATAGTCCCATCTGTGAGTTCCTTCACCTGATACTGGAGCCTTGAATTCATTTAGATTGACTAAGTATTCTTTTATTCTCCTTTCATTAATGACATAATGATCAGTTATACAACTGTTTCTTCTTGCTAAATTCTTACTATCTTTATTTCAAGAATAACATGGCTACTTTCACTTCTTCTACCAATTCGCCTGACAGTAAGAATTAGGTTCAAATTAACAGACCTCCTTTTCCTTCTACCTAGAACTTGTCAGATAATCACACTTTTGGCAGTTAGATTCCCAGAAAATGTTAGACAGTGAAACCTTAACATTGTCACTTTTGGATGCTTTGAAAATTAGGTCATCTGACACAGAATGGTCTGATCCACATGTTCTGCCTCTTCAGGTATCTATTGTTAATTGATAACCCTTTGTTTCTCTTTTTATTTTTACTGAAACTATCTCAACAAGATAGGGCAAAGCAAAACTGAACAGAGAATGTCACTGAATGAGCAACAAGGAAAAATCAGCTGAGGGACAGAGAAAAGAGGGAGAAAAAACTGGGAGAGATAGGGACTGTTGATTGAAGTTGATCCCTGTTTCTGACTACTGCTGACTCCTTTCACCTTGGCATCACTTATTTAGAAAGATTTTGGCTTCTGGGATATCTTTTATGGTAAGATTCTCAATTAGAAAAGCTAATAAAAACACTACTTGTGTGCTCCCATTCCTTCATTTGCTTGCCAGGTTCTCACTGTCTTTGGAGATACATCTGAGGTCCCTATGGCAGTATCATTCATCTCCACTTGAATCAGAAGGAATGGATATTTAAAGGGATGGTTAGAAGAGTCTTGGCACTTTGTCACTGCATCCTGGATAGCAGCACTTTGAAGACAACATGATATCATATGAGGTCTGTCTACTGTGGTCTTGGTTCCTTTCAGCAGAAAATCACCATGACCATAATACACCTATTTTTTCCTCAAAGTAATTCTTGGGTCTCTTTGCCTCACAGAGGTCTAAGTGTCTTCTGTCCTATTTGTTGAAGCTGGGGTTGGCAGGATTTCTCCAGGTGGCTCTGCATCATCACCATCACCATCATCATCATCATCATCATGATGTGTTTCTTGGTCCTTGCACTTCTATGGATCATATACTTTCAATATGGCTTCCTCGTGATGTTTTTTTGTAGTCCCCTTCTTTGCCTCTCCTGAGCAGCTTTCTTTATCCTGCCTAGGAACCTCTCACCCCCCCACCTCATTTGTTGCACCGTAGAAACTGTCTTCTCACGCTCTTTGCCTTCTACTTCAATAATAATAAGCTTGCATGTTCAGTGGGTTTCACCTGGATTCACTTCAGACAAGAGAGAGCAAATGCTGCTTATGCCTGGCAGAGCACCACAAAGCTTTCTTCACTGTCCAATTTACTCAACGTCTCTCATGGACAAGTCACTATTTGCTTACTCATCTGGCTCTTTAGGGAGTGGGCTTTGTTATAGGTCTCTGGAAGCTGTTTCAATTAGGATAGCAGCAAGCAATACTCCACAGAGAGAGAGAGAGAGAGAGAGAGAGAGAGAGAGAGAGAGAGAGAGAGAGAGAGAGGGAGGGAGGGAGGGAGGGAGAGAGAGAAAGAGAGAGAGAGCAAACAGAAGCACCCTGGAATTAGCAGTACTCAGAAACAGCAACTGCAATCAATAAGCATGTTTTGAGAATGTAACCCTAGTCTTTGACCTGGTTAGGTATATGGTGGGAATCTAGCTCGCATTATATTTCTGAGCAGATATGGTAATAATCATGTTTGTGTGCTGAAACTCTCAAACTAATTGAGACTGTACATCTTCCTTTAGAAGGCTGCTGATGCAAAGCTACTTTCAGTAGCTCTGCAGAAAAACAAGCCTATTTTTTTCCTGGGGAGCAGAACAACTCTTATGTTTGTTTATTGAAGGGTAAATTCAACTGATTTCAGTTATCCCAAGCAACAGCAAATAATACTATGCAGCCATATTTTGATAAATATTCCCTGAAGCATGAATTATTTGTTTCTATTTTTCAAAGATAATACAGGATTATTAGCCCTTATTTGACAGTATACTCTTACATCTATCAAATGGGATAGGTAAATTGAGTTACAGTGATTAGGCCAAAGCATTTTTTAATAAACAAGTTTTATTAGTTTTTTAATTTTTACATCAGAGTGCTCAAGAAACACTGTGGCGATGGGGTAATCAATCATGCAAAGACAAAATCACATATATATATAACTCAAGTTAATTCATTAAATGTTCCCTATCTATTTCCCTCAAATAGTATAACATATTTAGGTTAATCCATTTCTACATTACATCTAGGTAAATCCAAATCCTGTTTTTAAGCTTTACTAATTTACAATTACCATAATCCAATTTAATATTGAATAAACATATTATTAATACTTCGGGTGTCCCTTCTACAATAGACATAATATTCCGACAGTAACATTCTAACATTTCCAGATATATTCTATTTCTTAGTCTAATAGATTATTAATTAGTACCAATTCTTCTCTTATCACAAATCTCTTATTTCTTCTTCCACTACAAAATAGTTATCCTACTTAAAATAAAAATATTACTCTACTGTATTTTAGATATATAATCTGTCAATCTATTTCTATAAAAAAATCATTTTAGCCCATTAGGTAAGATTTAAATCTCGTCCAAATAATTATCATATCTAAAACAAGCATATTGTTACATAAAATATCATCTTGTTAACTTCACATGCTCAGTCTATCACATGGGAAAGGTAAATTGAGCTACAGTGATTAGGCCAAAGCATGTTAGTTGAGCGGGGATTTGAATTCCCAGTCTTTTTTATTCAAATCCAGCACACTGACATCACACGAAGACAAAGACACTAAATAATAATCAGTAGTAAATTAATTGTCTGGAATGTGAAATCTACTTCCTTTATCCCTTTATCTCTTGCACTTGCCTGTTGGTCTATTTTAATTGCAGTGTGATAATCCTATTTGTTTGAAAGAGCTTAAAACTGATTTAATGGCAAAATGAAGCCTAATGAACTTAATTATCAAAAATCATTGTTATTACTTTTGATTGCCTAAAAACAATTCTTTCAACTCACAGTGTGTGAGTACCACCTATTTAAATTTCCCTGCCAACAGCATCCTCAAGGGAATGTCAAACTCAGCAAAATGGCAGCAGGAATGCTATAATGAAACCCCGCCCCTTTGGAACTTCTACTGACATCGCACATCTGCTTAAAAAAAGCTGGGGCTTGTACCTTGATATTTTGGATGTCATCTTCCCAGTTATGACTCCCCACTTCTGTTTCAGCCAAAGTTACCTATGGGGACCTCAGGTGAGAAATCATCTCTTTAATACCCACCTCAAACCTAAACATATTAAGGTTATCCGGAAGTTAGGATGAAGTTTATGAATTAATTTAGACCTCTGTGATAATAGCTAAGTCCCCAGCATCATTTCCTCAAATAATAATGTCTTGGAAGGTTAAATCACTACCATTTTGCCTTGTTATTCGCCCTGTTCTGCTGCAAAGTTTGACTATATTGAGTACACAGGATTTTCATAGCAAAATAAAAGGAAAAACAGCAGGTGTTTTCTAAATGAGAATGGCAAGCACTCTCCCCAAAGTATGCTGCTATATATTTTGTAGTTATGATTGTATGGTTTTAATTTTTTCCCCTTCCATTTTAATTTGCCACCCAGATTCATTTACTGAGATATGCAGCTATGTAAATTGACCCAAATAAATAAATCCATAAATGAATCAATAAATAACCCATGACAGATAGGATGCTATATTTTCAACCTGTCAACCTGGGGAAGTTGGATTGTTTCATATTTCTAGGCCAATACAAGTGCTCACTTTTTCTTAGCAAACAAACTTAGGCTAACATAGTCCCAAACGTACCCATGGAATAACCCTTTTCTTGTGTAGACAGCCCCTTCTGTCAGATTTTGAACTTAATTTATATCCTGCTTTTATCATTTTTACAAGTAACTCAAGGCAGCAGACCTATCCAACACACTTTCTCCTATTTTCCCTGCAACAAGAATCTGTGAGGTATGTTGGGCTGAGAGTGTGTGACTGGCCCAAGGTCACTCAGTTGGCTTTCATGGCTAAGGCAGGATTTGAACTCAGGGTCTCCTTCTCTCTAGCCTGGTGCCTTAACCACCAGACCAAACTGGCTCTTGGTCCTGCTTCATAAATTAGCAGACATATCTGCTGACATATGGCAACCTCCAATTCAGATTCTTGTGGAAAACGAAAGGACTCTTACTGAATTCCAGAGGGTGTAGCATTGCTTAACGTTCAGAAGCGATTAACAACAGCAATTCTGAACCCCGTGGGCAGGTCCAAACTAGAGTTTTATAGCTTTCTTTTCTCAGGAACAAAGAAGCACACATAGAAATCAGGTTAGTTTCTCACAGGCATACAATGAAGAGAGTTTTACTTTATACAATGTTTCTGAATGCAATGTGCTTTTGGTTAGTCACGTATTTGCTAACACAGCTTTATTCCAGTAATTATGCAGACACATCATTTTACTTTAGTGATTTTTTTTATTATCATCATCATTATTATTATTCTACTTTAAGATGACACCCCCCCCAACTCTGCTAGCCTCCTGTGAGGCTTCTAGAACCTGTATTGTCTCTCACTGAGTTAGGAGTTTGGATATGCCCGTTTGGAAAAACCGGTTTATGGCCTGAATCGCATTGGCGAGTCGAGCAAGTTGTTCAAGTAACTAAATAAAAGCCGCAGCTCCGCAGCCAACCTAGACGGTGCGCATGCGCCTTCTTCCCTGGAGGCATGTCGACATCCCGCGCGGGAAAGTCTAACGGCCAGCGCAGGAGGAGCCGGCGGAAATAGCCGCTTTCTGCCGTGAGGGGAGGCGGGCATATCCCTTCGAGTGAAACATTTCAAGCCCGGGACCAGCTCAGTAGAACCGCATCCTGGGTTCTCCTCTCCGCCTCTTCTTCCCTTGGGTGCCTTTCCAAGGATCGGCGCCCACGTCACCTCTCTGTTCGGAGAGCCGAACCAGAACTCCTTTCTAGGAATTAACGATCTATGGTCTTTCCTCCCTTTCCCCGTTCATCTTAAGGTTTTGCGGGTTCTGTTACCACCCTCTGGAAGTCTCGTGGCTGGGGGGGGGAGCTAATAAGTGCATCTCCCCTCCCCTGCTGGATTTTTCTCTGGCTTTCCCAGAATTCCGCCCAGCCTCCGCCGCAACCCGTCCCATCCCTCGCAGCAACCCTCCACCCCGGAGGTTCTCTTGGATCAGCATCTATTCCAGGGGTTCTCAACCTTGGCAACTTTAAGACTTGTGGACTTCAACTCCCAGAATTCCTCAGCCAGCAAAGATGGCTGAGGAATTCTGGGAGTTGAAGTCCACAAGTCTTAAAGTTGCCAAGGTTGAGAACCCCTGATCTATTCTCTCCCGAGCTATCTCCTCCTCCTCCACTTACCATGATGCTGACGAAGGAATGGCAAGAAACAGGAGAAGGGGATTAAATGAAAAGCCTCAGATGTTACTTCTCCCGACAAGCTAAGAGTCGATGTAAGTAACAGAATGGAAGAGGAAGGGGCCGCCCCGCTGCTTTTATATCACATCTCACTCCTCTCAGGCTGGATGGGGAAGCTGGCCTTACATGTATTTAGTATAATGAACTCATTACGCGGTTGCCATTGGGCCAACCTCCACGTCCATCTGTGAGCTCATAATCAGTGATTGGCTGAGACCAATGACCCTCCTTTTGCTATGGGAAACAGGAGATTTTTGGTGGAAGAGAAAAAAAAATCGCGCAGCTAAAGCGGCAAAGTAATCCGTTCTTCATCTTTAGCCAGAAAGCAACCCAGCAAAGTTTTAAGCCAGGGGTTCTCAACCTTGGCAACTTTAAGACTTGTGGACTTCAACTCCCAGAATTCCTCAGTCTTAAAGTTGCCAAGGTTGAGAACCCCTGTGACTTAAGCGAAAGATTTTTATGTGACATTCAACTCTATTTGCATAGAAAAGCCTTGCAGGAACGAGCTAGAATAGTTCAAGGATAAGGTATTCAAATTTTAATATTTAAAAAAAATATTTAAAACGCTTAAATAAATAATAAACGTTAAATAATAAAACGCCCATATTGTAACCAACTGATTGGAGATGAATCCAAAGAGATGAATCTCTTGTTCCTTCGGGCAATTTTAACGTGGTAAATCAAGAAAGATACACGTAACTCTTGGGGCAGAGGCAAAATCTAAGACACCATTTGTACAGGAAGAAGCGCAGAGAAATAAACTAGGCGAGGAATGCTCCCGTCGGAGTTCCTCGTGTTATAATGTATCCCCAAGGAGATAATCGCCATGCACGGATACTTACTCTCCATTTAAGTCTGCCTGCCGTAAAGGAAAAAAAAAATCCTTGACATTTAAAGTATAGATACATGTATCCATACAACGTTTGGATTCAAATTTAAAGCAATGTGGGTGGGGGGACAGGATTGTATTTTGCAATCCTCCCACCACCTCAATTTACTCATTTACACTTTTCAACGCAAGTCTGATATACTTTTAAAGTAGAATTTAAATTATGCAACGTTGCTTGCAGTATTCAGACATTCGTAATGCTCCAAGTCTTACTGGAATTAGATGGGGGAAAAGACAAATGGTCGACAGCTGCAAAGGCTTCTGCATATTTGTTCAAATAACGGGCGAGTTTTTTTTTTTAAACTGAGGTTCAATCTAAGTTCATTCCGCATTTCCTCCCGACGTCGGAATCGAGGGAGAACTTTGTAAGGATGGGCAATTGGGGAAAAGAAATAAAGTAACAATTGCGTTTTGTATTAGTTAGCTTGTTGCTCATTGAATCTGCAGCCTGATCGGGCGCCGAAGCCAACGGCTCAGAAAAATACCCTTTATCCTAGTAGAAAGAAACCTGCGGGCTCACGTGGGCAAAGATTAAACTGGATCAAAAGATGGAGAGCATTAGGAATGTTCCGGAAGCCAGAAATAACAGAGCTGCAGAGCGGGGGAGAAGCGAGACCGCAGTTTTATCCTGCGGAGAAAAACTGCGGCAACCGATGACGACCAGAGGCCGCGTTTTTTGGGGCTGCAGTCTGCAAGCCTCCGACAGAGGCACCTAAACACCACGTCCTTGTCGCAGAGTAGAAAAAAGGGAGCCGAAAAAGGTGCTGAATAATGAACAAAGCCTTCTCGGTTGCGCCATGTGAGAGAAGAGTCCTTTTTCCCGACGTTGCTATTCTATTCTGTGCAACGGCAGACAATTAGAATTACGTCTCCGAAGAAGGCGGAGGCAGGAAGAAGATAGCGAGGACGCCTTGCAGAAGCGCCATCTTTGCCCTTGCACGTGCTCGCTCTGCCGGCACCATTTGTAGCAAGATTGCGGCATCTCTGGCAACATTTCATCTACAAGGCCCCGCCCTTACCTAGCCGCAACCTTCCACAACCGAATCTCTTTCTTCTCTAATCCGCTCAAACATTCCCGATGAGCGGCGGCTTCTTCTTCAGCCTCCTAAGGGCGCTCGATATTGAGGATACCCCTTTCAACCGTCTTTTCTTCCCTTTCTTCCCTTGCTCCTGTTTCCCACGAGCTGTCCTGATTTATATTTCCCTGCTATGGTGTGGTACGCGGCAAAAAGACGGGTCTACTGTTGGGTGATGTGTTTGCCCGTTCGCCTGCCCCAGATCACCCCCAAACCTCAGCAGCAGCAGTTGGCAGAAGCCGCGACCCACATTCCCCAGACGGGGAGAGGCGATGCTGGCTCTTCCACTTCCTGCCTGCAGCCAAGCTGCACAGTTCGCTCACGTTTCGGTAGCACGTGTGGCCGCCGACCTTCCGCTTTCAGCCATAGGACAAAAAGCCCTAAGTTTGAACGCTGTATTTTTCCCCCAGTCTTTTTTTAAGCATCAAAGATCATTTCAGGCTTTCATGCAGGAACTCAAGATGACATGTATAACACATTCCCCTATAACGGTTAGCCTGGGCTGCCAAGCGTTAAAAATGTCATGTTAAGTATGAGGCACTTAGCTATTAAGTGCGTCTGAGGTGTTAGCTAGCTGTAAACTATAAAATCACTTTGCAAGTTTGAGCTTGCTTTAATAAATGCTATGCGGTTTGGGGTTTTGCATGTCTTGTGAACCTAGCTATTGTGGATTGAACACTATGATATATATAGAACAGTGCTTTTCACAGCCTGGCAATGTGGATTCCTCTAGTCCAGGGCTTTTCAACCAGTGGTAGGGGTACCACCGGTGGTACATTGGCACCTGGCAGGTGGTACGCGACCATCCTAGAAAAGTAGCGGGGCAGGGGAATGAGCTGAACCGGTGGCAGCACCGCACAAGCCTGAGAGATGGCTGGAATGCAGGGCTGCCAGGGCTCATCGGAAGCGCCAGGCTCCAGCTGGAGTTCAGCATTGATCCTGGTGCTTCTGCTGAGCCCAGAAGAAGCACCAATCAGCTGGAAAGCAGCACTGATCTTGGCATCATTTTTAGTCAGCTGATCAAACAGGGTGGGTTCCTTCCTCAGTTTCTTCCTTTGATTGTTAAACCCCTGGGCAATTTACCCCTCCCCCCCTGTTTGATCATTTCCTAAGCAGCATCTTTTCCTCTTCTCCCTCAAGGTCATTCTCATATGCCATTACAGAATTATTTTCATGGGGAAATGATTTTGTTTTGAATTCTCTTAAAAAAAACATGAAAGGATGAGATTTGAAGATTGCACACTAGAGGGAATAAGAAAGTACCAAAGATTGGAGTTAAAGAAGAACATTTAAATGTGACTTACTGTGGATGAAGTAAAATATTTTAATATTGGATATATTGAAGGATATGTTTAAACAATTTTAAGAGTATAAAAATTAATTTTAAGAGTGTCTTTCTTTATACATAGACTGTTTGAAAGATGTTATGAAAGAGGAATGTTATATTTCACAACACTGAGACTGTTCTGAATGTGGATTTAAAAATGACTCGTTAAAACTTTAAGAATTTTGTAGAAGAGACAAAGGGAAAAGAAATCAGGTTCTAGGACAGCGGTTCTCAACCTGTGGGTCACGACCCCATTTGGGGTCGAACGACTGTTTCACGGGGGTCGCCAAACACCGCAGTCCCATTTCCCCTCTGCCTTTGCGCGCGCCGCGCATGCACGATTCGGCCCGTCACACCATGCATGCGCGATTCAGGCTGTCATGCGTGCGCCGTGCATGCACGGTTTGGCCCATCGCACTGTGCATGCGCGGTTCAGCCCGTCGCGTGCACCGCGCATGCGCGGTTGTCCCGTCGTGTTGCGCATGCGCGGTTCGGGTCATCGCGCTGCGCATTTGCATTTCGGCTCGACGCGCGTGC
This sequence comes from Bothrops alternatus, assembly GCA_034064705.1. Taxonomy (NCBI): domain Eukaryota; kingdom Metazoa; phylum Chordata; class Lepidosauria; order Squamata; family Viperidae; genus Bothrops; species Bothrops alternatus. The sequence continues at coordinate 4,182,732 of JARGCV010000200.1, read as the reverse complement.
GTATGCGTGGTTCGGCCCATCACACCACGCATGCACGGTTCAGGCCATTGTGCGCGCTGCGCATGCACAGTTCGCCCGTCGCGCCGCACATGCACGGTTCGGGTCATTGCACGCATGCCGCGCAAGCGTGGTTCAGGCCGTTGTGCCACGCATGCTCGGTTCGGCCCATTGCGTGCGCGCGCCGCACATGCACGGTTCGCCCATCGCGCATGCGTGGTTCTCCCATTGCGCCACGCATGCGCGTTTTGGGTTGTCGCGTGCACATGCGCGGTTTGGGCCGTCGCACGTACACCGCGCATGTGCGGTTCAGCCCATCGCGCCACGCATGCGTGGTTCGGCCCGTTGCGTGCGCCGTGCATATCCGGCGCAGGTGGGACCTCGGCCTGAAAAAGGTTGAGAACCGCTGTTCTAGGACATTATTTGAAGGGATCAAAATCAAAAGTAAAAGGAAGGAATACAAAGTTGGTTTAGTTAATCAAGGTTAAAATAGGTAAGTTATTAACTGGTAACTCTTAATGGATTTTTGCTAGTCTGGACTGAAATGATGAGGCTTTAAGGATTCATTAATAGATAAGATAATAGATGGGAAGAAGAAATCATTTGTTTTATTTTAAGAGAAGGTGATAATTAAAATTATTTAAACTTGTGATGAAGGGGAAAGTAATTTCTTCATATATTTTAATGTTCTTCACTGTATTTTTATTTTTTATTCTTTTTTCTTTCTGTTCTCTCTAATTCAGGGGTGTCAAACTCAATTTCATTGAAGGCCACATCAGTATTGTGGTTGCCCTCTGGGGGCCAGGTGGGTGTGGCCAGGGTGGGTGCGGCCTACTCAGTGGGTGCAGTCTATTGAGTGGGTGTGGATGGAGTGGGTGTGGATGGAGCTGGGTGGGCGTGGCCAGCTCTACATCGTTTGCGTCAAGGGTGCCTGTGGGGGCCTGGGCAGGAGTGGGACAGATCTGAGGGTCTCTGGCAGAAGGGGGTGAGACTAGGGCAAATGCCAAGGCATGGTCCACTGTAGGAGCCTCACTGTTCCTCTCAGGCCATGGAGGGGCTGGATGGTGGTACAGGCTGCCCAGAGCCCTGGGCAGCAAAGGTGAAACACCCAGCCTTGCCCTCAGGCACCCATGGCACCAAGCCCAGCCCCACTTCCCCAAGGGGGTGCCCAGCTGCACTTACTTCCTCCTCAAGGCTGCTGCTGCTGTGCTTGCTCTCCTTACCCAGGTTGCTCATGATGGGTATGAGGGCAAAGTCAGAGGGAGGCCCATTCCCTCTCCATTCCCTAATTTGTTAATTGAATCACTGCAATTCTTAAATTAGTAACATGGCTATTCAGCAAATCTGGTTTCCCCATTGACTTTGCTTGTTAGAAGGGCAGAAAGGGGTATCACATGACTCTGGGACACTGCAGCCATCATAAGTGTGGGTCAGTTGTCAAGCATCTGAATGTAAATCTGCATCTGAATACAGCGGATACTGCAATGGTCGTAAGAGTGAAAAATTGTGATAAGTCACTTTTTTCAGTGCTGTTGTAACGTCAAATAGTCACTAAATGAACTGTTGTAAGTTGAGGACTACCTGTACAGCTACCTAATTTTACACCCATCTCTTTACTTCTTATTTTATAAAATATGTAAATTATTTACTTCTATGTCTGAGACTCAAGAACAAAATTATTGGGGTTTTACCGAGTTATAGCAGGACACTATATAGTGTATACACCCTTTGGATGGTAAGATGGGCAACATATAAGTTTAATAAATAAACGTACACAATCAGAAAGAAACCCTAATAAATTCAGAAGAACTTGTTCCCAAGTAAATGAATTGAGGACTGCAGTTCCACTTTTTTCAAACAAAAGTCAGTTGATTTTTGCAAGAAAAGACATCACTGTTTTTTGCTTTGTTTTATCTTGAAATCAGTGTTTAAAAAGTATCTCATGTACAGTTCTTCCTGTCCAGAAAAAAAAAACCTAACCTATCCCTCTGAAATTAAAGGTACGTCAGAGAATATTCCCTTTAATGTCATTTTGGAAATTTTCTGTGGTATCATGTAAAATATGGCTTAGATTGTGGAAGGAGAGATTGTCATTCTGGCCAACTAAGTTGCAGAACATTTTGATGTGAGCTCAACCACACATCTCTACATGTCAATAATAAGGGAGTGGTTTGCTCTTATTGTCTTCCAGGATTTTTTTTCAACTTCCCAATTTAGTTGGCTCATATGTCTCAGCCCTTAAATAATGGGGTGTTTCCAGACACTTTGGGACATCTATGTCATGTTACATTTATGTACTTTGGGAGGCAAAATTGCCCTTCTGGGCCGAACACATTAATCTATACTGTTGTTGTAGTGTAGTGCTTTTTCTGGCATAATGTGAAAATATGACCACTGTCAGTATCCTACCACAACCTATGAATATGCAACATACTATTGAAAATAGAGACACAAGACACTCATCTCTAGGACAGGGAATGCCTTTTATTCACAAACCCAAAACCTTAGTGGATGGTTTGGGCTTGTAACATTTCATGTTTTAAAGCACAGATCAGTTATTGTAGGGATAACAATGGTATCAAAATATCACAAATTAACCGATCAGACCAAAACCCGAATGTTAAATAGTTTAATATTCCCTGCATGAGCAGCACCATTGTGACATTTTGCTTTAGTATTCCTCTCCTTCCTCTTCACCTTCTCCTTCAACAGAATCCACACCCACTTCTTCGTAATCCTTCTCCAGAGCAGCCATGTCCTCCCGAGCCTCTGAGAACTCCCCTTCTTCCATCCCTTCCCCAACGTACCAGTGGACAAAGGCACGCTTGGCATACATCAGGTCAAACTTGTGGTCCAGACGGGCCCAGGCCTCAGCAATGGCCGTGGTGTTGCTCAGCATGCAGACCGCACGCTGCACTTTGGCCAGGTCTCCTCCGGGGACCACGGTAGGGGGCTGATAATTGATACCAACCTTGAAACCGGTGGGGCACCAGTCCACAAATTGGATGGTACGCTTGGTCTTGATGGTGGCAATAGCAGCATTGACATCTTTGGGAACAACGTCACCACGGTACAACAGGCAGCAGGCCATGTATTTACCGTGACGAGGGTCACATTTCACCATCTGATTAGCTGGCTCAAAGCAAGCATTAGTGATCTCTGCTACAGAAAGCTGCTCATGGTAGGCTTTTTCAGCAGAGATAACCGGGGCATAGGTCGCCAGAGGGAAATGGATTCGGGGATAGGGCACCAAGTTGGTCTGGAATTCTGTCAGATCTACATTCAGGGCACCATCAAATCGCAGGGAGGCTGTGATGGAGGACACGATCTGGCCTATCAACCTGTTCAAATTGGTGTAGGTGGGGCGCTCAATGTCAAGGTTCCGTCGGCAAATGTCATAGATGGCTTCATTGTCTACCATGAAGGCACAGTCGGAGTGCTCCAGGGTGGTGTGGGTGGTCAGGATGGAGTTGTAGGGCTCAACGACAGCTGTGGATACTTGGGGAGCTGGATAGATGGAGAACTCCAGCTTGGACTTCTTGCCATAGTCAACGGACAGGCGCTCCATCAACAAGGAAGTAAAGCCAGAGCCAGTGCCACCACCAAAGCTGTGGAAGACCAGAAAACCCTGGAGACCTGTGCACTGGTCAGCCTGAAAGAACAAATAAAAGTTAACATATATAATTCCATTAATAATCATCTAAAGAATATACAGAAAACTAAATTTTTTGTCTTTATTTTTTTAAGTTATCTATTAATCAGCTTGTTAATTGTTATCTTACTATCTTCCAATCATGTTACAAATTCCAATATATATCCATAGTAATTACTATATAGGACGTATGCTGCAGCTTAATCAGTATTTTTGTTGGTCATAATAGTTTGGGATGATACTCATCAGAATTAGATAAGTCATTGTTGCTTGTTTTCTATTCTATGTATTATAGATCATCCTTAAGACAAAATAGTTACCAATTTGCGTATCCTGTCAAGGACCAAGTCAATGATCTCTTTGCCAATGGTGTAATGCCCCCTGGCATAGTTGTTAGCAGCATCTTCTTTGCCAGTGATCAGTTGCTCGGGATGGAAGAGCTGGCGGTAGGTTCCAGTGCGCACTTCATCTATGGACAGCCAAAACAAAATTACTTTCCTATCAGAAGACGCAATTCAATTACCCACCTGGGAGTTATATCTCTGAGATTTTCTTTTGTGAATTAACATTATTCCTTTGACCTTATTGGTTGTCAACGATACTTTTGCTATTCATGTTCAAATGCATGCTTAATTATGTTATGTGCCAAATAAAGGTTTAAATTAAATGTGGATGCTCTGTCCTCTTTGTGAATTAGGAAATTTATTAGATGCTAGAAATGTTTTTATCATAGTAAAAACAAATCCCCACTATGTAACTCTAACCTTTTTCTAGAGTATAGGAAAAGTTGGACATAATCAGCTGGGCAATTTAAAATTTACACTCACCAATAACTGTTGGCTCCAAATCCACAAACACAGCCCTGGGGACGTGTTTGCCAGCTCCAGTCTCACTGAAAAAGGTGTTGAAGGAATCATCTCCTCCCCCAATGGTCTTGTCACTGGGCATCTGCCCATCTGGCTGGATACCATGTTCAAGACAGTAGAGTTCCCAGCAGGCATTGCCAATCTGGACACCGGCTTGGCCAACGTGGATGGAGATGCACTCACGCTAAATGTTAAAAAAAATACATAAACCGGTTTATATATTGGTATATTCTGCCTAAGAAAGCAGAAGATTATCTATCTGTCCGTCTGTCTGTCTATCTAAAAATAACAATAAAGGTTCTATGTAATGAGTAATTAATTCACTCTGTCATTGCTGGTGGTGGGATATGGGAATAAGGATTTACACACCTATAGTGTGCGGGGATGTTCACAAGTAAAATTAAAAACAGTTACCACAGCTGTTAGTTCCTGCTTAAAAGCAAACCAGTTTCAAATGGGAACTAGGGAGACAAAAAGAGGAAAAACCTATCAAATCCCTCAATTTAAGAATAAAATTAAAAAATAAGCCTATAATTAGTCTGGTTCAACCACGGACTGCCAAAGAATGCCATGCCCTGGCCAGGAATACTGGGTAGATGCTCTTCAACATAAAGCTAGCCGTGATTTTTCTGGCAACGCCCACACTGACAGCCTGGATGAACACAGCTGGAGCCATTGCTGCATGATCTCATTTAAACTGTTTTGCCCGTTTCCCTTCCTCTGACCACAGCTCTGCTGAGAGCCATGCTTGGTGGAAAATGAACTAAATCCACGTATGTATGTTTGTGTGTGTGTGTGTGTGTGTGTGTGTGTGTGTGTGTGTGGCTGGACCAGAAGATAAAGCTCCCAAATCAAACCCCCAGAGTATGTGTGAGGTATTGGGCACGGGTAAAATTGTGCATCGACCAATCTTCCCCTTCCCTCCAAATACCCAACATTAAGGGTTTTACAGGACGAGAAATCTTAATTCCTCATATATTGCAGCAAGGATTAAAAATAGGCTGCTAGAAAACCTTCCTAAAAAGAATGTTCAGCCATTGGGTGGGGGGGGGACTTGTTGAAAAGAGCAAGCCGCAAGAGCGACCCTTGAAAAGCATCGTCTCCCACTCATTATGCTGGTCACATCTGCCAGAGGAGACTCTTTGTCTGCTCCGTCAGCCAGCACCTTCTGCCTTCTATTCACTGACAGCCCAATCTGCTGCAGGGCACGGCTGCTCTAAGGGGAGGGAGCTGCTTTCTTCTGCCCTGCAGTCCGGGATACTGGGCAGGGTCTCTCCCGGTTGCAGCAGATGCTGGAACAATGCTCCGTTTTAGGCAAGGTTTCTTAGAGCCCGAAAGGGCGTGGCATCTCCAGCCCAGATGATCATTCCCCGCCGTTTCCAGAGGAAATCGCGGCGCCCAGAGCTCCCGGCTAGAATGTCCCCCTGTGCCGACCCCCTTGGAATTCAACGACATTTAACTCCAGATATAAAGGCGGGTTGAGCCGCAGTCCACGGCACCGACCCTCCCATTCAGACGCACGGCTTTCTCAGGGCGAGCGCCAACCTCCTCCTGGAAAAGTTCCCATCGCCCAATTTGGTGACGCCTTTCCTCCCGACTTGGGGCGATGCTGTAATCGGCCACGGCATTTTGAGCTTCGTTCTCCTGCTGGCTTCAATCATTTCAGGGCGAATTTTCTTTGTTAAAGAATGCAAAGAACGCGTTTCGAAAGGGATCAAGCTAGACCAGGGGCAGGGCAACCTTGGCTCTTTTATGACTCGTGGACTTCAACTCCCAGAATTCCTGAGCCAGCTATGCTGGCTCAGGAATTCTGGGAGTTGAAGTCCACGAGTCATAAAAGAGCCAAGGTTGCCCTGCCCCTGAGCTAGACTCTTTGTTTTAAAATCGGTACTGGCAGACCCCGGCTGAGACACCCTGACATGGAAGTAAGAACCACCACCCAAGGAGATTTCTTTCTCTAAAAGGAGAGCAGTCTTAAGGGCAAACGGTTCCTCATTCGCTCCCGGTCAGCCCTCGTCTGAAGCTCCCCCTCTGCAGCAGAAAAGGCTGGGCGGGGGAGGGGGGATGCCGAAATTAGCGATCCCGAGGCGGGCAGGGAGCCACCCGTGTCTTTCACTACCTTTCTAGAAGCCGTTGTTCCAGCAGGTGGGCTCCTGCCGCCGGTTAAGGGAGAAGACCATCTTTGGGGCGTCGGACATGGAGGAGGGATACTTTTCCCGGCATTTGCGCCTCTTAAGTTACGCACGGCTTAACTGACCGGGAAAACCAAGACCCGCCATAGAGGCGCGGGAAGAAGCAGAGAAAGAGACCCAGCAGGGAGAGCGGTGGAACAGGGGAGATCTGTCTAAATGCGCACAGGAGGGGCCACCGGGCTCATCGACACGCCTTGCGGGTGGTTCCCCCCCCTCCCCGGCTTCCTCTCTTTGCAGAGACCCGCCGCGGGCACTTACCATAGTTGCTGCTTCTGTTGCTGAGCTTGGGGAACTCGAACCGGAGAGAGGCGGGTGCTTTCTTACAGCGCGACTCTTAGGGGGTCGATGTAAGAGAACCTACAGCACCCAGTCTAAGGCGGCTGCCTATATACAATCCCGTCACCATGGGGACGGGCGAAGGCTTTTTGCGGTTGGTCGAGACCCCCCCAATCTGCCAGGAGAAGGCACGAGAGGAGAACGGCGATTGGCTCCGGGCGCATAGGATGAGGTAATTCTCACACCCCCCCTCCTCTGCTCAGCATCCCAAGTCTGTTTGCATCTTCCAGACAAAGAGACCGAACAGTTCCCCATTCATCACTTGGGCGCGTGGGGGGGGGCAGAGAGAGAGAGAGAGAGAGATAAGATCGAAGGAAAAGGAGAGGGGAAACGGACGCTGCACGACGTGACAACTCGCTTAAAAACAGTAACCTATTCCCTTTGAACAAATGTCAGACAATACGTCAAACATCTCCCCCTCCACCCCTCACCCCCGGTCTGAACGGAATAACGGCGCAACTCAAATTCACATTTCGGCAAAAAGGCAAGGCAGGAGGCAAGCCGAGGCTGAGAGAGTCAGGAATTTTGGCCCGCTGCTGAGTGAATTTGATGAGCGTTGCACCATTTACCAGGGGAATGGTAAAAATGCTGCAAGCCGCCAGCGAAGAACAACCAACCGAAGTCAGGATTTCTTTATTGCCTCATGGCTTTCATTAGCACGAAAATCTCCCTGATCTGCAAACCCCCCCCCCCGTTCGGGGAAAAAAAATAAATAAATCGCTGCAGAGGACTCGTTTTGTATTTGGCTAAGCGGTTGACTTTATAAGACACGCCCCTCTTCCCTAATACTGCCGGTCCGGAATTAAGCATTTCCTCCAGAGAATCGGGAGGGCTTTCCGCGTGCATTTCTTCTCCAAAGAGGCGTGAATGCCCTTGCTCGCTTCCCCCTCCCACCAAGCGAGAGGGAGCATCTTAGAGCAGGGCCAAAGGTGCTGGGCCAGCACAATGGGCAACTTCCGGAGGCTTTGCTTCTCTGCTGCGAAGCTAGGCGAGGGGCGAGGCTGATACCGGTAGCAGCTCCGGGGGAGAGTGTGTGTGTGTGTGTGTGGGGGGGGGAAATCGGTAGGAAGGCCGCACCTCGGCAAACGTCCATCCGAAGCCCGTTTCCTCGGAGCCTTCCCTTGTTTGCGTAGCTGAAGCCCGGGGTGGGCGGTAAAAAAAGGGTCAGTGTTGCTCTCTTTTTAAAGTGAGAAGAACATCTGTTCTCAAAAGGGCGAGTATGGGGTAAACAAGAGTGCTCTGGGGCAGGGGAAGCCAAACTAGGATTCATTTTCCTCCGCAGCATTGCTCACCCGGCTCTCTCCGCGCTTTTTCCCGCCCTTGGCTCGCTTACTCGTTCGCTGGGCTTGCGAGTTACCTGAGGAATTGGGGCGCGGCCAAGTGTTTGTTTGCAGGTACACTGTACACCTGCGCCTTCTGCTCCACTTCCTTCAGACCTCATCCCCATCTATGCATTTCAGGGCTGTGGGATTTCACACCACCTCTGCTAATTTTGTTGCTAGAGCTCTTATGAGTAAAATGAGAGCCTTTACTACCAGTGTTTGAAAGGTTGATAATAATAATAATAATAGTAATAGTAATAGTAATTTATTATTAGTATTATTATTATTATAAAGTTGGAAGGGACCTTGGAGGTCATCAAGTCCAACCCCCTGCTCAGGCAGGTAACCCTATACCAGTGGTTCTGAACCTTTTTCAGGTTGAGACCCCACTTGTGCCGCCCATGCACGGCGCGACCCCGATCCGCAGGCACACGACACACACACACAAAAACAAAATGGCGGACCGCGCCGGCCCGATCCGCGCATGCACAACACGCGCATGACGAAAAAAAAATGGCAGACTGCAACGGGCCGATCCGTGCATGCGCGGAGCGTGCGTGATAAAAAAAACAACAAAATGGCAGACTGCGGTGTCCAGCGACCCCCGCAAAATGGTCGTTCGACCCCAAATGGGGTCGCGACCCATAGGTTGAGAACCGCTGCCCTATACCATTTCAGACAAATGGCTGTCCAGTTTCTTCTTAAAAACTTCCAGTGTTGGAGCATTCACCGCTTCTGGAGGCAGGTTGTTCCACTGGTTAATTGTTCTCACTGTCAGGAAGTTTTCCCTTAGTTCTAGGTTGCTTCTCTCCTGTTTGAAGACGGTCCATGAAGAGAACATTTTACTTCTCGAGGCCAGCAATCCACTGGTTGACATCTCTGTCAACTTCCAACTCTATGGTTTTGGCAAACATCATTATATTACTTGCTATGTTTAAATTACATGATACACAAATGCATATTTTTTTTGTTCGTATATGGTAAATTAATTACAGGAACATTGCTAAACTTCTGATTCTAGATAAAGCATGCAATTTAGCCAAATTAACAATGGCAGTATGAAACACTAAATTACAGAATCATTGAGGTGGAAGGAACTTCAGAGGCCACCTAGTTCAACCACCAGCTCAGTGTGGGATTCGCTAAACAATCCAGCCTGTTTGAAGACGGTCCATGAAGAGAACATTTTACTTCTCGAGGCCAGCAATCCACTGGTCAGGAAATTCCTCCTAATATATAATTTAACTCTACTTCCTTATAGTTTCAATCCCCTGATTTTCTACCCTCTGAGACAATACAGAACACATCCTCTCCTTCCTTTATATGACAACCCTTTTGGTATCCGAAGACCGCCAACAGGTCTTCCCTAAATTTTATCTTCTGGGTAAAATACTCCAGAACTTTTACTTTCTTATAGGATAGGGCTTCTTGTCCTCCTATCATTTTGGTAGATCTCTTCTGAATTTATTCTAGTTTGTGGATGTTCCTTCCAGACTTCAGTGCCCAGAACATTTGAAGGGTGGTTTGACCAGAGGAGAGTATAGTATACGACCATTAGTTTTCATAACCTGGAACCTATGCCCTTTCAAAAGCATTTGCTTTTTTAACAGCTGCATTACACTTGGCTCAATTCCAACTTGTGATTTACTAGAACACTTAGAATCTTTTCACATACAATGCTACTAAGTCAGGTCTCCCATATCTGGTGCTTTTTATTTCTTTCCCCCCTTATTTTACCTTTCTCCTCCTTAAATTTTAGCCTGCAATTTAAACTATTCTTCAAGCATCTCTAGTTAACAATTAGAGTTTGCTCATTGTTGCACTCCTATCCAAATGCTCTGATCCTCTTTAATAATCTGCTTGAGAACTTTGTTCAGTATACAAGATCTATACAGATCGTGGGCCTTTCTTCTGAAGGTATGGAGAATGTTATTATTCAGTCTTCTGAACCCTTGCCAATTGTCCAGGAGTTCCCAAGGGTTAATTAACAATTCTATAGTCCCATCTGTGAGTTCCTTCACCTGATACTGGAGCCTTGAATTCATTTAGATTGACTAAGTATTCTTTTATTCTCCTTTCATTAATGACATAATGATCAGTTAGGGTTATACAACTATTTTTTCTTGCTAAATTCTTACTATCTTTAATTGAAGAATAACATGGCTGCTTTCACTTCTTCTACCAATTCTCCTCTGACAGTAGGAATTAGGTTCAAATTAACAGACCTCCTTTTCCTTCTACCTAGAACTTGTCAGATAATCACACTTTTGGCACAGTTAGATTCCCAGAAAATGTTAGACAGTGAAACCTTAACATTGTCACTTTTGGATGCTTTGAAAATTAGGTCATCTGACACAGAATGGTCTGATCCACATGTTCTGCCTCTTCAGGTATCTATTGTTAATTGATAACCCTTTGTTTCTCTTTTTATTTTTACTGAAACTATCTCAACAAGATAGGGCAAAGCAAAACTGAACAGAGAATGTCACTGAATGAGCAACAAGGAAAAATCAGCTGAGGGACAGAGAAAAGAGGGAGAAAAAACTGGGAGAGATAGGGACTGTTGATTGAAGTTGATCCCTGTTTCTGACTACTGCTGACTCCTTTCACCTTGGCATCACTTATTTAGAAAGATTTTGGCTTCTGGGATATCTTTTATGGTAAGATTCTCAATTAGAAAAGCTAATAAAAACACTACTTGTGTGCTCCCATTCCTTCATTTTCTTGCCAGGTTCTCACTGTCTTTGGAGATACATCTGAGGTCCCTATGGCAGTATCATTCATCTCCACTTGAATCAGAAGGAATGGATATTTAAAGGGATGGTTAGAAGAGTCTTGGCACTTTGTCACTGCATCCTGGATAGCAGCACTTTGAAGACAACATGATATCATATGAGGTCTGTCTACTGTGGTCTTGGTTCCTTTCAGCAGAAAATCACCATGACCATAATACACCTATTTTTTCCTCAAAGTAATTCTTGGGTCTCTTTGCCTCACAGAGGTCTAAGTGTCTTCTGTCCTATTTGTTGAAGCTGGGGTTGGCAGGATTTCTCCAGGTGGCTCTGCATCATCACCATCACCATCATCATCATCATCATCATCATCATCATCATCATCATCATCATCATCATCATGATGTGTTTCTTGGTCCTTGCACTTCTATGGATCATATACTTTCAATATGGCTTCCTCATGGTGTTTTTTTGTACTCCCCTTCTTTGCCTCTCCTGAGCAGCTTTCTTTATCCTGCCTAGGAACTTCTCACCCCCCCACCTCATTTGTTGCACCGTAGAAACTGTCTTCTCACGCTCTTTGCCTTCTACTTCAATAATAATAAGCTTGCATGTTCAGTGGGTTTCACCTGGATTCACTTCAGACAAGAGAGAGCAAATGCTGCTTATGCCTGGCAGAGCACCACAAAGCTTTCTTCACTGTCCAATTTACTCAATGTCTCTCATGGACAAGTCACTATTTGCTTACTCATCTGGCTCTTTAGGGAGTGGGCTTTGTTATAGGTCTCTGGAAGCTGTTTCAATTAGGATAGCAGCAAGCAATACTCCACAGAGAGAGAGAGAGAGAGAGAGAGAGAGAGAGAGAGAGAGAGAGAGAGAGAGAGAGAGAGGAGGGAGGGAGGGAGGGAGGGAGGGAGAGAGAGAAAGAGAGAGAGAGCAAACAGAAGCACCCTGGAATTAGCAGTACTCAGAAACAGCAACTGCAATCAATAAGCATGTTTTGAGAATGTAACCCTAGTCTTTGACCTGGTTAGGTATATGGTGGGAATCTAGCTTGCATTATATTTCTGAGCAGATATGGTAATAATCATGTTTGTGTGCTGAAACTCTCAAACTAATTGAGACTGTACATCTTCCTTTAGAACAGTGGTTCTCAACCTTTTTCAGGTTGAGACCCCACTTGCCCTGCCCATGCGCGGCGCGCGCGCGACAAAAAACAAACAAACCAAAAACAAAATGGCGGATCGTGACGGGCCGATCTGTGCATGCGCGGCACGCGCGCGACGGCCCGAACCGCGCATGCGCGGCGCGCACACGACAAAAAAAACAATGGTGGACCGCGACGGTCTGAACTGCACATGCACGGCGCGCGCGCAACAAAAAAAACACAAAATGGCGGTCCGCGACGGTCTGAACTGTGCATGCGCGGTGCGCGCGCGACAAAAAAACCCACAAAAAAACCCCAAAACAAAATGGCGGACCGCAATGGTCCGATCCGTGCATGTGCGGCGCGCACGCGCGACGGCCCGAACCGCGCATGCGCGGTGCGCGCATGACAAAAAAACAACCCCCCCCAAAAAACAAAAACAAAATGGCGGACCGCAGTGTCCGGCGATCCTCGCGAAACGGTTGTTCGACCCCAAATGGGGTCGCGACCCATAACCGCTGCTTTAGAAGGCTGCTGATGTAAAGCTACTTTCAGTAGCTCTGTAGAAAAACAAGCCTATTTAGTCCTTTTTTTTCCTGGGGAGCAGAACAACTCTTATGTTTGTTTATTCAAGGGTAAATTCAACTGATTTCAGTTATCCCAAGCAACAGCAAATAATAATATGCAGCCATATTTTAATAAATATTCCCTGAAGCATGAATTATTTGTTTCTATTTTTCAAAGATAATACAGGATTATTAGCCCTTATTTGACAGTATACTCTTACATCTATCAAATGGGATAGGTAAATTGAGTTACAGTGATTAGGCCAAAGCATTTTTTTTTAAATTTTTTATTTTATTAAAATCATCAACATTAAACATAAGATCATATTATAGAGCAATTATCATATAACCTGTAATACAACTCTAAGGATCAGTCTTTGTAAACGTCTGGTTTAGCAAACATTCCTCACTCCTCACATCCAGCCTCAACTATACGCCTGATACATTTTATTTGATTGGTGTTTCTCTTATATATGGTCTGTCTACTGTTTCTAGTCTAACACCTGTTGTTCATTCAAGCTTTAGAAGTAAATTCATCTCATTAGTAGTGCAATCTTTTATGATCCCTAACAAAAAATCCTGAGGTAGAAATTCAGTATCCTGAGGTAAAAATTCAGTACGCCTTTCCAATATTAAAGCAATCAACTTTAGATCTGGGCTCATAATAATAAGCTGTCCTCATAAGACCTGAAAAAACAGCTCTTGTATATGGTCTATCTACTATATCTAGTCTATCACATATTGTTCATTCGCGCTTCAGAATTAACTTCGTCTCAATAATAGTGCAATCTTTTATAATCCCTAACAAAAGATCCTGAGGTAGAAATTCAATAACCTGAGTTAGAAGTTCAGTCCGCTTTTTCAATATTAAAGCAAACAACATTATGCATAAAATCATATTAAGAGGCAATCATCATATAACATAAAATACAACATTAGGTATTAGTCTTTGTAAACGTCTGGTTTGGTGAACATTCTTCACTCTTCACGTCGAGCTTCAACTGTACGCCAGATACATTTTGTTTGATTGGTGTTTCTCTTGTATATAGTCTATCCACTGTTTCCAGTCTGTCAAATATTGTTCATTTGAGCGATCTTTCAAATATGCCGATATTTTCGCCATTTCCGCCAAATTTATTACTTTCAAAGTCCATTCTTCCATAGGTGGTATTTCTGGATTCTTCCAGTATTGTCCCACCAACAATCTGGCTGCTGTGATCAAGTTCAGAAATAAGCTCGTCTCTGAGGTAGTGCAATCTTTTATGATCCCTAACAAAAAAACCTGGGGTAGAAAGTCAATACGCTTTTTGAATATAGTTTGGAGTGTCCACCATATCTTCCTCCAGAAGGCTTTGATTTTTCTGCATGTCCACCATATGTGAAAGTATGTAGCCTCCCCATCGCCACACCTCCAGCACTTGGGCTGGGTGTCTGGATAGATGTATGATAGTTTTTTCGGGTCTAGATGCCACCTGTAGAACATCTTGTAGAAGTTTTCTCTTAGCTGTTGCGCTTTCGTGAATTCTACATTTCTCACCCAGATTTCCTCCCACGTTTCCATCGTGATCGGATGTCCAAAGTCTTGTTCCCACTTTACCATACAGTTCTTGACTAGCACCGTTTCAGAGTCAATTTCTATTAGTACACTCTACACTCGTTTGATATGCATGATCCCCTGCTCTCTAATCTGTTCAATTAAAGTCTCGTCAGTCTGGGATAAGCCCTTCTTATTGTCTTTATGCCACCTTGACTGCAGTTGTAGGTATGATAGCCAGGTACCTCCTATTCCTTCATCTGCTAGCGTTGTTTGTGACTTTAAGGAGAACCCATTTTCTTCTTCCAGTACCAGTTTACTGTAGGGCATTACTCCCTGCTCTTGGGTTATGTTTACATCCCCTATTGCATGTCCGGGGATCGTCCATATGGGGATCTTATCGTGTAGAAGGTATTTATATTTCCTCCAGACCCACAACAATGGGATTCGTAGTGGGTTCTCCTTGAAGTTCCTGTCTGCCTTTTTGTCGTACACCAAGTATGCGTGCCAGCCGAATAGTAGACCATGCCCTTCAACATTCAGTATTCTATCATTCGTCATATTGATCCAGTCACTCAACGCCACCAACGTCGCTGCATAGTAGTATAGCTTTAGATTAGGCATTTTTAGTCCCCCCCTCTTCCTCGTGTCCTGGATGATTTTTAGTTTCACCCTCGGTCTCTTGCCATCCCAAATAAATCTGTTGATGCCCTTCTGCCAATTGTCCAAGTCCACATCCTTTTTGAGTATGGGTAGCATTTGAAAGAGAAATAGAAATCTTGGCAAGACGTTCATCTTTACTGCTGCTATCCTGCCCAGCAAGGACAGTCGTAGTGTTTTCCACCTTTCCAGATCTGCTTGTATCTTGTTCCATAGTACCTCGTAGTTATTTTTGTATAATTTCGCATTCGTTGTTTCTATCTCCACTCCCAAGTATTTAACTTTCTTAACTATTTCACAACCCATTATTCTTTCCAAGTCCTGTTTAGCTTTGTTGTCTAGATTTTTGACTAGCATCTTCGTTTTTGATATATTCACTTTAAAACCTGATACCTTGCCATAGTCTTTCATTATCTCCATCAAACTCATTGCTGATTGTACTGGTTGCGATACTGTCACCAACAGGTCGTCTGCGAAGGCACACCGTCTGTAGTCCTGTTGTCCAATCTGTATGCCCTTTATGTCCTCTACTGCTCTTATCTTGTTCAGCAGAATCTCCATCGTTAAGACAAATAACAGTGGTGACAGCGGACAGCCCTGTCTCGTGCCTCTTTCTATGTTGAATGGGTCTGTTAGTTCGCCATTCACAATGATCTGGCCCGTTTGTTTCTGGTAGATTGCCATTATGGACTTGAGGAACTGCTGTCCCATTTTCATCCCCCAGGCCAGGTTCGTCAGGAAAAGCCAATTCAGTCTGTCAATGGCTTTTTCTGCGTCCACAAACATGAGGGTAGCAGGTACCTGGTTGTGCCTTTCCAAGTACTCTATTATGTTCAGCAGCTGTCTCACGTTGGTTTTCATCTGACGTCCTTGTATAAACCCCGTTTGATCCGGGTGAATTATTTTTTGTAATACAGTCATTAATCTGTTGGCCAAAACTTTTGTGAAGATTTTGTAGTCTGTGTTCAATAGTGAGATGGGCCTATAGTTAGCCGGTTGTGCATTATCTTTCCCCTCTTTGGGGATTAGGGAAATGTAGGCTGCTTTCCAGGAGGGTGGGACTTGGCCTCCTTCTTGTATGTTGACAAAGAGCTTTCTGAGGGGTTCTAACATCTCCTCCTGGAGATGCTTGTAGTAGGTCGCTGTTATCCCATCTGTCCCGGGCGATTTTCCTTTTTTCAGTTGTTTGATCACTGAGTGTATTTACTCCTTTGTGATTGGGGCGTTCAGGGCCTCTCGTTGTGTATCGGTGAGTATCATTAATTTTTCGTTTTGTAGAAACTTTTCTATCTCTTTGTCCTGTATCTTCTCCTCGGCGTATAGCTTTGAGTAGAACTCGGTGAAAGCTTTCTTAATGGTTTCCTGTTTGAATTCTTCCTTGCCTTTGTACTCTATCTTTTCAATTATGCGGGCTTTCTGTTTATTTCTTATGGTGTAAGCCAGCCACCAACCTGGTTTATTGGCGCTACAGAATGTCTTGTGTTTTGCGTATTGTATATTCCTTGCTACTTGATCCGCCATCAGCAAATCGAATTGTTTTCTTAGTATCTTAATTCCTTCTTTTGTGGCTTTGTCCTCCGGTCTTTTTATTAATAATTGTTCCTGTTTCTTTATCTCTTCCTCTAGCTCCTTTCTTTTTCGTTCTTGTTTACGTCGATGCCTGGCGTTCATGTTCATGAGGATCCCGCGCATATATGCCTTGCTAGCATCCCAAATCATTTCAATGGGTGTTTAGTTGTTCATATTTATACTAAAGAATTCCTTCATGGCACTTTTGCATTCAGCCACCTCTTTCTCGTGTCTAAACAGGTTTTCATTAATTCTCCAGGATCTCCTCGATTTCCGATCCTGTCTTAATTCCATCCCTACCGGGTTATGGTCTGTTAGTACTTTGGGTAGGATTGACACAGTGTTTAGACGGACTAGCAAGTCACTAGATGTCAGGATGAAGTCAATTCTGGAAAATAATTGATGCCTGTCGGAGAAAAAAGTGAATTCTTGCTCTTTGCCATGCCGTTCCCTCCAGACGTCTGTCAGTACAAGGTCCTCCTTCATGTCGTGGAAAGATTTAGGCAACTTGGAGTGCTTCTGTGGGTTAGGTTTTGTTTTCTTCTTGTCCAGGGCAGTCTCTATGACCCCGTTCCAATCTCCCAGAATAATACATGATCTGTAGTTGAGTTGTATTAACTTCTTGTGTATCTTTTTGTAGAATTTTCCTTGTTGTTGATTTGGTGCATATATGCCCATCACTAGAATTTTCTTGTCTTCCTGTGTCACTTCGATTGCTAGGTATCTACCCTGGGAGTCCGACTCTACTAGCTTAGCTATTATATGTTTCTTCACGTATATAACAATCCCGTTCTTCTTTCGTGATGCCGCTGCGACAAAATGTGTACCTAGTCTGTTGTTGATTAAGTATTTCTGGTCCGCTGCTCTGATGTGTGTTTCTTGTAGGCAGGTTATGTCGTTTCTTCCTTGATACAGGTAATGAAATATCTTTCTCCTTTTCTGTGGGGAATTTAGTCCGTTGACGTTCCATGTCAAGTATTTAGTTGTCATCGTCAGTTTCAGGATACTCTTGCAAGACCGCTTCTGTTCTATCTCCTGTGTTCTTCTTTGGTCTCGTTCCCATGGTATCCAGGTTGGTGCTCAAGTTGCGTAGAGGGATCGTGTTGTGCTGCTCCATGCGTTTGGTGGTGGATCTTAGTATCCTGCTCTCTGCAGTCTGTCCTGTTCCCTTGTTGTTGTTGCTTCCTGTTCTCTGTGTCGTCGTGTCTCGAGTTGGTCCTTTCCTTTCTCTTGCTACTGCGTCGGTCTGTATTTCTGGGTGGGCTGCTCATTGTTCTCAATCCCTTCTGCGTTCCGGTGGCCCTTCTGCGTCTTCTCTCGTGGTGTATTGAGGTCCATCTGATGTCAGTTCCTTTGCAAGGAATTCTCTGGCTTTTTGGACCGAGTACAGGTAGTATCTTTTATTTTTATAGAGAAGTGACATCCCCGTCACAGAGCGCGTAATCTCAGTTCGTCGACCAGGAACTTGTATTCCTTTCTGTCTCGCAGCATCGTCTGGGGGATCTCTTTCAGCACTTTCACTTCCTGCCCCTCTATGTATAAACTCTTGTTGTAAGATGTGGCTGAGATGAGGTTCCGGAACCCCTGTGTCACAAAGTGGATGACCACGTCCCTTGGTTGACGCCTGTTTGTTGCTGTCCATGCGCCCACTCTGTAGATTTTGTCGAATTGCCATGCGATCTCTGGGGTTGGCTTTCCCAGAAATGTTGCCAGGGCCTCTATAAAGGTTCCGAGCAGGCCCCCTTGGGTTTCGTTTGGTGTCTCCTTCCAACCTCTAAATCTGATTGCGGACGCCATTTGCCAGTATTGTATCATGGATGATTGGTCTTGGGCCACCCCTTTCATCTCTGCTATCTGTCCCTCTACGTGGTTCTCCACTTCTTCCATCCGCTTGTCCACATTCTCCCTGATCTCCTGGAAGTTTTTTTCCATTTCTTCCCCTATTCCCTTGTAGTGTGCTTGCATTGCCTCCTTCATTTGGTCCAGGTCTGCGGCCATCGCCCTGCGTTGCTCTTCCCATTTTCTCTCTAGCTCTCTACCCTGGTCTTTCAGCATTCATTTTATGTCGTTTCATCTTTCCTCCATCTTTTGTTCTGCCTCTACACACCTCCTCTCCATCCTTGTGTCCATTTCCACCAACTTTTTATCCATTCCATCCATCCTTAGTACCAGCGTTTCTATTACCTCTTTTAATTCTTGTATCATGTGTGCTGTTGGGCTGGCCTGTGGGAACAGATGGGTCTGGGGGCCTGTGGTTGGATGGGAGGGTGTGGGGGTGGGTAGGGTGCTCCCTGGTGCTTCAGGAGGCTGGGATGTTCCAGGAGGCTGGGATGGGGAGGGAGCAGGTCCCTTTGAGGGCATCAGTTTGGTCTGCTTGGAGACCATTCTGTCTTCTGCCTGTTGTTTGCCCTGCTTCTGGGTCCCTTGGTTCCCTTGGTTCAGGGGGCTCAGCTGATGGGCTTCTTTCCTCCCTTCTCTCTCCCAGTTCTCCCAGTTCTCCCAGGCCTTCCACCTCCTCTTCCCTCCTTGGTGCTTCTTTATCTTCTGGGTCCCTTGGTTCCCTTGGTTCAGGGGGCTCAGCTGATGGGCTTCTTTCCTCACTTTCCTCTCCCAGTTCTCCCAGGCCTTCCACCTCCTCTTCCCCCTCTGGTCTTCCAGCCGCCCTCTTCGCCTTTAACAGCTCACCTCCCGCAGGTATTCTTTTTCTCTGTTGCTCCCTCTGCTCTCCTCCGCTCTTGTCGGCGTCCTGTCGGCTTCGTTCGCTTCCGCCTCTCGCTTCTCCGCTCTTGTCAGCTTCTTTCTTTCTGGCTCTGGCCGCCTCCGCCTCTGTTTGCTGCTCCAGTCCTCCTCTGCTGCTCTCTCGCCGTTCTTCCCTCTCTCCAACTCGTCCGGGGGTTCTCCTCAGGCCGGCAGGCCCCCCCCGGCAGCGATCCGGTGTCCTCCTCCTGCTCCGCCGCTCGTCTCTCGCCTGCTCTCCAGCTCTCCTTCGCTTGCGGCGTGGCGTTTTCGGGCCTGCCGGCCGCCCGGCCACCGCTGGCTTCCGTGGCTCCATCCGTGGCTTCCTGGGACCTCCCGGCGGCAAGTCTCACTTTTTTTAAAAAGATCCGAGGTTCCTCTTCAATCCCGACCTCTTTCTTCGTCGCTCACTTTCGCGGTGTTTCTTTATTTTAAATTTCGCGCGAGCCCCGTCCCGGAGCTCTCAAAGAAAGGCTCCGGTCCTCGTGACCGGAACCGGAAGTCCAAGTCCACACATCTTAAAGTGGCCAAGTTTAGAGTCTTGCTCCTCCTGTTGGCTCCCTTCCCGCCCCCTTGGCGCACGTCCCAAAGCATTTTTTAATAAACAAGTTTTATTAGTTTTTTAATTTTTACATCAGAGTGCTCAAGAAACACTGTGGCGATGGGGTAATCAATCATCCAAAGACAAAATCATATATATATAACTCAAGTTAATTCATTAAATGTTCCCTATCTATTTCCCTCAAATAGTATAACATATTTAGGTTAATCCATTTCTACATTACATCTACGTAAATCCAAATCCTGTTTTTAAGCTTTACTAATTTACAATTACCATAATCCAATTTAATATTGAATAAACATATTATTAACACTTCGGGTGTCCCTTCTACAATAGACATAATATTCCAACCGTAACATTCTAACATTTCCAGATATATTCTATTTCTTAATCTAATAGATTATTGATTAGTACCAATTCTTCTCTTATCACAAATCTCTTATTTCTTCTTCCACTACAAAATAGTTATCCTACTTAAAATAAAAATATTACTCTACTCTATTTTAGATATATAATCTGTCAATCTATTTCTATAAAAATCATTTTAGCCCATTAGGTAAGATTTAAATCTCGTCCAAATAATTATCATATCTAAAACAAGCATATTGTTACATAAAATATCATCTTGTTAACTTCACATGCTCAGTCTATCACATGGGAAAGATAAATTGAGCTACAGTGATTAGGCCAAAGCATGTTAGTTGAGCGGGGATTTGAATTCCCAGTCTTTTTTATTCAAATCCAGCACACTGACATCACACGAAGACAAAGACACTAAATAATAATCAGTAGTAAATTAATTGTCTGGAATGTGAAATCTACTTCCTTTATCCCTTTATCTCTTGCACTTGCCTGTTGGTCTATTTTAATTGCAGTGTGATAATCCTATTTGTTTGAAAGAGCTTAAAACTGATTCAATGGCAAAATGAGGCCTAATGAACTTAATTATCAAAAATCATTGTTATTACTTTTGATTGCTTAAAAACAATTCTTTCAACTCAGTGTGTGAGTACCACCTATTTAAATTTCCCTGCCAACAGCATCCTCAAGGGAATGTCAAACTCAGCAAAATGGCAGCAGGAATGCTATAATGAAACCCCGCCCCTTTGGAACTTCTACTGACATCGCACATCTGCTTAAAAAAAGCTGGGGCTTGTACCTTGATATTTTGGATGTCATCTTCCCAGTTATGACTCCCCACTTCTGTTTCAACATTGCTGCTATCAGCCAAAGTTACCTATGGGGACCTCAGGTGAGAAATCATCTCTTTAATACCCACCTCAAACCTAAACATATTAAGGTTACCCGGAAGTTAGGATAAAGTTTATGAATTAATTTAGACCTCTGTGATAATAGCTAAGTCCCCAGCATCATTTCCTCAAATAATAATGTCTTGGAAGGTTAAATCACTACCATTTTGCCTTGTTATTCGCCCTGTTCTGCTGCAAAGTTTGACTATATTGAGTACACAGGATTTTCATAGCAAAATAAAGGGAAAACAGCAGGTGTTTTCTAAATGAGAATGGCAAGCACTCTCCCCAAAGTATGCTGCTATATATTTTGTAGTTATGATTGTATGGTTTTAATTTTTTCCCCTTCAATTTTAATTTGCCACCCAGATTCATTTACTGAGATATGCAGCTATGTAAATTGACCCAAATAAATAAATCCATAAATGAATCAATAAATAACCCATGACAGATAGGATGCTATATTTTCAACCTGTCAACCTGGGGAAGTTGGATTGTTTCATATTTCTAGGCCAATACAATTGCTCACTTTTTCTTAGCAAACAAACTTAGGCTAACATAGTCCCAAATGTACCCATGGAATAACCCTTTTCTTGTGTAGATAGGCCCTTCTGTCAGATTTTGAACTTAATTTATATCCTGCTTTTATCATTTTTACAAGCAACTCAAGGCAGCAGACCTATCCAACACACTTTCTCCTATTTTCCCTGCAACAAGAATCTGTGAGGTATGTTGGGCTGAGAGAGAGTGACTGGCCCAAGGTCACTCAGTTGGCTTTCATGGCTAAGGCAGGATTTGAACTCAGGGTCTCCTTCTCTCTAGCCTGGTGCCTTAACCACCAGACCAAACTGGCTCTTGGTCCTGCTTCATGAATTAGCAGACACATCTGCTGTATACACAGCTTCCTAACCAGGACAATCATCTTCAGCCAATATTGGATAGCTGCAGATACTGCATGCTACATTTGTTTGCAGTATCCATACTTTAATTTTAACTTTAAACTGCCATTTGCATCGGTGAAATATCTCCACCTAATTTGGGGTTTTTCAACAGTTTCCTTTTCTGTTTATATTACCATAATGTGTCAAGAATTCTAGAGATGTAAAAAAAACCCTTATTTTTGTGTTATTTTGCATGGCCCTAACAAACATTATTATTCAATTATCCATGTGGGATGTATATTTTTCATAATGTATGGCTACCACTATTATTTGTAATAGAGGTGTGAAACATCTGCAAGGTAAATTTATAACTTATGCGATCTGTGAAGTGGCCCTTGAGGAATTTGAGAGGTTAAGGGCCAGTGATTTTATTTTGGCCTCTGATAGAAAAGAAATCCCTGCAACACTCACCTCAGATCCCGCAATATCTCTAGAGATCCACCCTCTGCTTCCCTGGGGCTGTTTGATGTTTACTGTTGCTAGCAACCATGCAGTTCCCTAGCAACTGTTGTCATGATCCTCCCTGGATGCTGTTTCAAGCAACCAGGGCTAGTGTTAAAAGCACAAAGAGATAAAAATCACTTGAGGAAAAGCATGCAGGACCGTTAATTGGGGGGGAGGAGAAGAGAGAACTGGCTGAGGCTTAAGAACAAGAATTGATATTTTTTTTGATACCACCATTTCTTTTGTATTTGGGCAACAAACCAAGCAGGGTGAAGTGTGCTACCTGTTTCTTATTGTTGTTTCAAGCCAAATCTGATTCTTCTTCTTCTTCTTTTTTTTTTTTACAGAAAATTAACTGTTAATACTTAGTGTTCAATAGGAAACCAAGGAGAGAAATGTTGACTTGTCAAGTACCAATGCCAGCATTATGCAGGAATTATCTGTTTGCTAGACATGAGCAGGTAACCAACAGCAGTTATTGGAAGCTACTAAACTATATTTCCCTTGACATGGTAATAATACAGAGAGTTGCAGACATTGGAGAAGTGAGGTGGTGTTTAGACTGAATTTCTCATTTTTATTGACTTATCAGGTCCTTCCCAAGTACCTGGATAGGCAGATGTTGTTTGATGGTATTAAAGGTATCACTATAGGATGTAAGTTGTTCCAAGTAAAACTGCCCTTATAGTTAACTGATGGTGATTTTTGTCCATGTCAATGGTGTTCAAGTGGTGTTTGAGATGTTTTGGGATGGCACCCAGCAGCCTATTACTATTGGTACTACCTTTGCTTTTTATTTTTGCCACAGTCGGTCTAATTCTATTTGCGGATCTTTGTGATTTTTCTCTTCTCTTCTGCTGTCTCCAGTTACTTCAACATACCAGTTGCGGCCCTATTTGGACCGGGAGTCTCTTCTCACAGTCACTCATGCCCTTATCACCTCGAGGTTCGACTACTGCAATGCTCTCTACATGGGGCTACCTTTGAAAAATGTTCGGAGACTTCAGGTAATGCAGAATGCAGCTGCGCGAGCAGTGTTGGGCTTGCCTAGAAATGCCCACATTTCGGCATCACTCAGCGAGCTGCATTGGCTGCCAATTGGTCTCCGAACCCAATTCAAAGTGTTGGTTATGACCTATAAAGCCCTACATGGCATCGGACCAGGTTATTTACGGGACCGTCTGCTGCCTCATGAATCCCAGCGGCCGGTTAGGGCCCACAGAGTGGGCCTTCTCCAGGTCCCGTCAGCCAGACAGTGTCGCCTGGCGGGGCCTAGGGGAAGAGCCTTCTCTGTTGCGGCCCCGGCCCTCTGGAACCAACTTCCCCCGGAGATCTGTGTCGCCCCCACCCTCTCCGCCTTTCGTAAATTGCTTAAAACACACTTTTGCCGGCAGGCCTGGGGCAGCTAACACCTTGCCCCTAGCCAGTGTATGTTTGTGGAATGATTGGTTTCTTTTTTAATTAAGCGTTTTTATATTTATGTATATAATGTAATTTCTATCATGTTGTGAGCCGCCCTGAGTTCTCCGGAATAGGGCGGCATAGAAATTAAATTAATAAATAAATAATAAATAAATGCACTATCTAGACTTTGTGTTTCTTATTGACAATTGTGAAGTCTGGGGTGTTATGTGGCACTTCTATTTTATCCTGTATTCCTTAATATTTATGTTAGTTGAGATGTTTGGAACAGATATCTGTAGGTGCAGTAGAATGCTCCATGTGTTGTGGAAAGAGTTTGAACAGATGTGCAGAACATTTAGAGCAGGCATGTCAAACTGCCGGCCCACGGGCTGGATCGTCATGCTGAAACCACACCTACCCCATTGCCGGCAATGGGGAAAAAGTTGTAATACATTGCGCGACGTCATGTGACGTCGCGGGTTTGACATACCTGATTTAGAGTAACATTTGCAATCTGTCCACTCTCTTAGTGAGTAGTTTTCAACTCCCAAAATTTGCCAGCCACCATGGTTATTATTAAGAATTTTGGGAATTAAAGGAGAAACATCTTCTAGAAGGTGCACAAGCTAGA
The DNA here is from genome assembly GCA_034064705.1 of Bothrops alternatus. Lineage (NCBI taxonomy): Eukaryota > Metazoa > Chordata > Lepidosauria > Squamata > Viperidae > Bothrops > Bothrops alternatus. The sequence continues at coordinate 4,158,191 of JARGCV010000200.1, read as the reverse complement.
GAATTCTGGTTCCAGAATGGTCCCAGAGTAGTTAAGAGCATGCTGCAGATATCTATTTTCAATCCATGTGAACACAGGAAGAATTTTTTTTTTTACTTTCAGTGTTAAGTCATGTCACCTTATATGTACGGTGTGCATGATTCATAGTATCCTTTATAGTTTGGCAGCACCTGGAAAGAGACAACAATTAGTAGAGTAGCTAATATTGCAAGCATGGACACATCTGCCCTCAACCATCAGTACCTAATTGAGCACAACCTCCCAGTCGTACTAACTTTTTTTAAAAAAAACATGTCTGAGAGGTCACATAATGCCCACAACTGAGACTTGTGCCAGTTAAGGATGGTAAGGCACCCAACAGGAAAAGCTGCTGTCCTATACCAAGAACCCTGTGATCCCAGATACATTTGTACCAAATTAAGTTAGAAGTGGCTCAGCCTAAGAAAACCACTTGACAATATCTGGTGATCTTATTTCAGAGGTGAAATTCAAACCAGAGACTTCCTGATTAGTGACTCAGTTTTTTAGTCACACCTGCTCCTAAAAGCATAAGAACAGCAGAACTGCAACCCAGCTACTTTGGCTTGGGATGTATACATGAGACAACTGATCCATATGGTGCCTGGGATCTCTTCTACAACTTACAAAAACAAAACAAAACCCCACCCTCCAATACAAAACAAAAGAAGAGTGATGCCAAACAGATCAGTTCCTTAAGAAGGTACAGTATCTTCCTCCTGGCTCCATCAAGTTAACTGTCAAGGACTTGTGCATTTTCATTTTCTTCTCAGCAATTCATGGGCAAGTGGGGAAGCATTTGTTGTAAACCACAGCAAACAGAAGCTTAGGAGCTTTTTCTCCTCCCCCACTAACCACATCTGCTCTTAGTTCACCCTTCATTAATATTCATTAGCATAATGCTGTTTAGACAATAGATATCAAATAAGCTCATTCAGTGAAATCCAGCTGGCTTTCCATCCTTTATTACAGCAAATCATGGATTGTGGATCTTCCTCTGGTCTTAATGTGTGAGGCTATGATTGTTGGCTGTAGTCTAAATATTACAAGATAAATTGTCCTCCCCATTGGAAAGAAAAGGCGTATTTCCCTACTGAGATTTCAGTATCCTATTGTTCCCTGGTAAAGTGTCATTATCTTATATCAAAATGATTAGAAATGATTAGAGAAATAGCAAAAAAAATCAACAGAAGTGGCTAATTCATATTTTCTGTTAATGAGCACATTGGTTAATTTTTCTCAGCTTTGGTGCAGCATTAAGATACTGTACTGATTTCATTGTGCATTCTGCAGTATAACCTTTTTGTTGGCTGAAACTATCAGGATGAATTAAATGTACGCAAAATTGCTCTGCCGCACTAGAGCTGGGTGGTGGTGTCTTGAGCCATGTCTTGGTGTATATTGTCTGCCCAATCTCCTTCAGCAGCAATGTTGTTCAGCATCAGCTGTTGCCTTTTGCATTGTTGTGACATTTTCTTCTTTTGTTTTTTCACCTATCCAAATGTACACTTCAAAGTGGCATCAGATTTCCCAGTAGGGCTGAAATTCTGAAACCACTCTCTGTTAAATTCATATTCCAGACAGATCCAGCCATCCTCCTGGATAGCGCTCAATATTACATGAACATCTACCTCAGGAGCTATGGGATTTCTTACTTCAGATACTATTTCTTGAAAACCATCTATACATTAAAACAAAGAGCACACTGATTAAGTCTTATCCAAATGTTATCCAGTACATAAAATAGATTATTAAATCTGACTCAATTCTCTCTTTTTATTATTATAAAGCTATGTAGTGTTTTTGTATAGAATCAATCTAATCTGACTACAGTTATATGTGTCCTGGTTATATTACATTTAAAATACTGCAAAGGTTTCTATGCAGGGCAAATTTTGGAAAGTGTTGGGAAGTTTTAGCAGTAGAAATTGAGTAATTACATATCAAGATCATATTATACCCCTGTGGAAAAATCTGCACTAGTTCCTGAATGGTTTCTATTCCAATTCAAAATGTCCGTTTTAATATTTAAATCTTTGAACTGCTGAAGGCTTGAAAACTGAAGGTTTGCTGATTTAGAGTGAATTTGTCTGAATAAAAATGTTGGCAGGAGATACTTTAAAATACCTCCAGGTTTAAAGGCTTGTTTACAAACCACCTAGGGATCCATCTTTTGCATCGTTTTGAAACTGTAAACTTATTTCCTTATGCCTTGCAAACAACATCTCATTTCATCCCTTAAATGCCCCCAAACCATCCCTTAAAATGGCTCCCAGCTCCATTCATTTTTGGAATTTAGTCTCTGATGCCCGGTGCAGTGTAATGTGCCTTATGAACCACAGAAAAGCCATAAACTATGATTTATTGATCACAGTGGTTGAGTCCACATCACACACCAAAGCAAGTCAAGCTACTTTATGACTCAGTGTAGAACAAAACTAAGCTTGTTTCAGATATGCTACCCCTTATTCTTGGCTAATGTTTTTGATGTAGATGATCACAAATTCCTTAACAAATGGACAGATGAAAGACTGAAATTCATAGAAAGAGAAAGAAAGAAATAGATAGAAATATTAAATCTGATTATAGTAATGTGGTAAAGGCCTTACAGCGATTTGGATTGAGTTGGACTTGGATTTTGTTAAAAGGGCTTTATATATTTTTAGTATTAGAGATGGTATAATGAGAAAAGAACTGAAATATGGGAAATGATGGAATTAATTATTGGACATTTGGAGACACAGTGAAAAACAACAGAAGATTGATGAGAAAGAGAAGAATTTATTTTTGGAGTTAATAATGCTTAAATAAAAAAAACAATTGGGGCACCTGAATAGTAAATGAATATGTTAGTTTAAGATTAAATATTTGTAAAATTAAGAAAGCATAATACAGGATTTTTGGGATGGATAATGAGTTTGTAAACTTTTATTGATTAATGAAATTCATATAGAATGACATATTCAATGAAAATTTGTTTTAGAAATGTTTTAATAAGCCTATAATAACATAAACAGACAGAGAATGTTAGTTTATTTTTAATTATATAACTTGGATGAAATGTTATATTAATGAATGAATTGGTTTTAGAAAGATATTGACTTGATTATAATGTTCTTAAGAAATGTAGTTTTATAGATTAAAATTTTTATTGATTAAAGTAGTTGATGGTTAGATATAATGATGAATGAATTCATTTGAAAATGTATTAATTTGATTATAATATTCTATATAGATAGAGAGGGAAATTTTAAAGAAATACTGGGTATATATGTACTATGTTATTGCTTGTTTTTTTTTAAAAAATGGATCACCATGTTTCCACGTGGGTTCTTAAGCTGTGTTGGTGTAAAATGGAAAACTAATAAAAATTGTTTTGGAAAAGAAAAGAAAAGAAAAGGTAGGTGGTAATAATGCTCATTTGTAGTATTTTGTCAGATTTTGTCAGAAAGTTATCTCTACCCAATTATCTCTCTATACCTGGCACACTAACCTAAACTGGGGAAAGGTATTTCATGCCAGAGAGGCCTTTTTCCTCTAATGAAAGAGAGAAGCAAGTTCATTAGAACTAGGTGAGTGTTTGTGGTACTTATTCCAGCATTGTGAATGTTGAGGCCCCATCCAGAGAATAAAAAAACCCTTAACAGTCATAAGTTCAGAAAACCCTTCCAGAATAGATTGATCATAACTTGCTTGACAGAGAAACTATCTACAAGTAGGATATTGTTTCTTGGTTTACTCCATTAATATAGCTAGGTTGATTCAACATTTCTATTGCCTCATTTGGATGTGATAAAAAGAAGAGATAAAATATTGTATACTGCAACACTTTAATTCTTTAAAATATTTTGCTCCGCAGTTATTTAATACCAAAGAAGATTCTGGAACCCCATAATGTAAATATGGAATTATTCCTTTGTGCTCCATTTAGTTAGAAATACAGCCATTATTGTGGCACCTCATTGTGCCCCAATGGCGGGTTCTTCACAATAGCCGAATTAAGGAGACAGCATGCGTGCAGGTTTCCTTGGGGTGAAGCGAACCCAGATAAAAGGCTGCCTCCCCTTTTTATTACCTGTTACAGTGGGCGGTTACATAAGGCATCACATGGTTACAAACAGCCAATGATAATGTTATACCTGTAGCCAATGACAAAGCTTCACTGGCAAAGTTACACCTGTGGCCAATGGCAAAGCTTATAACTGTGACCGGTAGATTCAAATCTTGGTACAACTTCCCTCCACCTATTAGCCCCTCGCTCATTTCCTGTTGTTCCAAAATCTCATAGCCTTTTGTTCCAGGCCACATGGCAGTCTCTTTGTCCCAGGCTTCATGTTAGTTTCTTTGTCCCACCTATGCTCCGTCCAGTTCTTACAGATCCTAGGGCATAGGCCATCATATCATAGCAACATCTCCTCCTTTTCTTTTAATAAGAGTCCTGGGAGAAAACGGGACATGGTTTTGTCTTCTGCCAGTCAATGTGAATTTGTCCAGGCATCAGAGGCTGTAGTTGGTTCTTATCCAGAAAATGGACAGAAGAGGGAGGCCTACATAGGTTCAACAGGGAAGGAATACATTGTACACAGCAACAGATTGTTACACAGAATACTACAAACATTATAATACTAAAAACCAATTTTTTGAGCCACTCAGCATTAGGTAACCAGGAAAATAAACTGTCCCAATCAAACAAGGCACCATTTCTTTGTGATAGAGGATTGCTTTGTACCATACTTTCCATATGAGCGACTGTGGCAGAAATGTTGGGTGCGTTGTCAGAAATATACATACAGCAATGACTTTGAATGAGAGCACACACGCCTCCTTTTGCAGCGAGGACGATGTCCAATGCATAGCGATTCTGTAAGGTTACCTCTCTTATTTGCCGCTGTTCTTCATTCAATAATTCTATTGAGCGAATGGTTTCATTGAACATTGCAACAGTCCAGTTGTTTAATATATGCAAATCCCTATAATTCATGGCAACACCCATTGAAGGAATTAACGCTCTAGCAGCTTGAACAGACCAACTACCCCCCAAAGTGAGTTCATTGGAAGCTTCAATATCGCGTCTATTGCGCAAGTGGAAAGAGGGTAGTTTATCAAGTTTGTAAAAAACAGGGATTACAGCTCCATATGTACATACACCAGACCAATTCTGGGGTATTGACCGATATGCATTTTTTCCACATAAGATCCAATCTTTGTCAGATGTGAGAGCATTGTCTTTAGAGGCGTTGTACAGAGTTTCAAAAATTTCACCAAAATCAAACAAGGGAACACAATCAGCACATGCTTTCTTGTTGTCATTGTTTGTCTCATTATAATATCTAGTTATATAGTCTGGCTGCCAAGGGATAGTTATGTTACAAGATTGCCAAATACCTAGAAAGGTGTTATTACTAACTGACGAAGCTGTGTGATTAATGCATACTTGAGCAGGGTAACACAAAGCAAGAGAGACTCATAAGGAAGGATTCAAAGTGAAAGAGAAAGAGATTTCATTCATCCATGTGAACGTATTAAGGAAAAAATTGTGAGGCAAGGCAAACTCATAAGGCACACAGATCCAACAATTGGATGCATTCAGCAACATAACATGGTGAGAAACATAACATACAAAACAGCAAAGATTGTCACAAAAATAAAATCATTAACAAGACTAGAAAACATAAATTCAAAATAGGCAAAGAGAAATAAGAAAGGGAGGGGGCCATGGTTTATTACACAAAACAACCAGAGAAGGAGACACAAACAGATTCAAATGCAGATGGCAAAAACAAAATGCATTCATGTGTAGATTGAGTCTCCGTTTACAGCCATCCTTTTCCTTGGAAACCGGGAAAGAAGACTGGCTGGTTTTGCTGGTTTTAAACTGGCCTGCATTGCAACAAACAAGGTCTTCATGATAACAAACCTGCAATTTCAAAAGAAGGGGGGGGAATGGCTCTGCTGCAAAAGAAAAAAAAGGGGGGAAAGGGGGGGAAATGGCTCTGCTGCAGGGGGAAAAAAGTTAATAGTGAGCAAGGCATTATTTTGAATCAATGGAAGGCCAGGAGATATTTTCTCCTTTTCCAATTATAAGGAATAGAATCAACAGACTTAAGATTTTTTAGCAAGTTAAAAGGTAACAGGGCAGAAGAAACAGAAAGAGAATCCTGATAACAATGACTATGTTCCAAGCCAATAGCTACAGGAGAAGAAAAAGAAGAAGGCAGATCTTTAAAATAGACCTGCAAACAATTCTTCCACGTGAGGAGGATTTGGGGAGGAGCAGAAAGCTCCTCACATAAGCCAAGTTTAATCCAATCAGCAATTTTTAATGGTCCCTTTAAGGTGTAAGAGGGACAATGCCAAATAAACATTAACAATACTTTTAACTCCTTAAGTGAAGGCAATTTATGAATTTTTTTAGTTGCATAATTGAGATCCTGACAATTACACCAAGCCCTTCCCTCTGGTCCTTGGAGAATTCTGCCCACATACTCACGGGGGGTAGGTCCTTGCTGAAGAGGATGCCACGGGGGGTAGGTCCTCGCTGAAGAGGACGCCACGGATGCGCGAGATGAGTAAGAGGGTGTCAGGGATGTTGTAGTATACAACACCGGCCCAGATCACGTCGGGGTCACCATTTGTGGCACCTCATTGTGCCCCAATGGTGGGTTCTTCACGATAGCCGAATTAAGGAGACAGCATGCGTGCAGGTTTCCTTGGGGTGAAGCGAACCCAGATAAAAGGCTGCCTCCCCTTTTTATTACCTGTTACAGTGGGTGGTTACATAAGGCATCACATGGTTACAAACAGCCAATGACAATGTTATACCTGTAGCCAATGACAAAGCTTCACTGGCAAAGTTACACCTGTGGCCAATGGCAAAGCTTATACCTGTGGCTGGTAGATTCAAATCTTGGTACAACTTCCCTCCACCTATTAGCCCCTCGCTCATTTCCTGTTGTTCCAAAATCTCATAGCCTTTTGTTCCAGGCCACATGGCAGTCTCTTTGTCCCAGGCTTCATGTTAGTTTCTTTGTCCCACCTATGCTCCGTCCAGTTCTTACAGATCCTAGGGCATAGGCCATCATATCATAACAACACATTATAAAGCAGCTTCTACCATATGAGGACCCAGATTGCTGGAGGCAATATGCTGACATTTTAAACTGTCCAGAGAGTGCAGTAAAGCACTGTGGAGTGGCATATAAATCTAAATGCTATAATTCAGACAACCACTCCATAAATGATAATATCAAAAACTGCTAAAAGATTCAGAAAAATCAACAGGGTTGTATTCTTTCTGATTTTCAAAGATTATCAACACTTGACAAGTTTGGTGTTAAAATCAGATTTAAATGAAATGGATCTTTAAACATCTATCAGTGTCTGGTCAGCCGTTATCATTTAAGTGTTTTCACTGAAAAGGGGATATTGGCACTGTGACTATAATTGTTCAGATCTATTTATTATTTTTTCAATCAGTGTCTCACTATGACCTTTAATAAGACTGGGATTATTTCTTTTCATAAAGGGTGAATTTATAACTTTCTGGGTCCTGTCCCAGAAACAACAAAAGTTGTTTAAGAGATGGCCAGTATCCTCAAGTTTCTAAACTGAAATTCATCCTAAAGATTCTGGCTAGATTTTGCCCAGGATATCTTTATAGACTTTATAGTCAAAATGTAGAGATTTCTAGTCATAATGAATATGAATTTATTTGCAAAGCATCCAGAAAACGTATCAGTAAACTGCCAAGTGTTGCTTTGATTTTGTGCTGGACCACATCTCAGCTGAGTTTCCCCCCATCTATATTTTAGTAATCTCCCTACTTGTTTTGGCTGCCTCCTTAGGGTTTGACTGACTGACTGACTGCAGAACAACATGATACAGTATGTTTTTCCCATCACTTTGGTTATTGCAGATTTCCAGTAACTTACAGTTCACATCTATTAATGATGACTATGGGATAATAATCCTGTAATATAAAACTGTATGATGATCCTCGGTTGCTAATGCTAAGGAAACATAAGATGATGGCAGCTAGTTCAACAACTCTATACATTCACAAGTGAGATAAGTTGTGAAGCCGAGCCTTTTGAATCCACCATTTCCTATCACTACATTAAATGCTCTGTTTTGTTGTTATGCATCTAGGGAGACAAAACATTAATCCTGTACTTATTATATTATAACTTCTATGTGGATATTCAGAATAGTTGTACCTTGTCCCTGCTCTGACAGTACCCAGGAAGAACAGATAATGATGTGATGCAGTCCTGCTTCTCTTGGATATGAAATTACTGTATCTCCTGTCCTGTAGCTGCATTTTTATAGTTGCTTCAAATGGAAATGTGATAACATCTGGTGCAAGTTTGGTATTTTTTTAATTATGTTTTTATGTAGCTTGCAAATGGTTAATTGAAATAAAATTGATTGATTGAACATATCAACATATCAGAATGTATTATATTTGGTATTTAATGCATTGAACTATATTCTAGCTCTGATCTCTTAGTGTCTCTAATCATTTGGGCATGCAAATAGATGTTATCTGATGATGTTATCTAGTTGGGTAATGAAATGTCTGCAAACAAGCAAGCAAGCTCAGAGAGCACCAATGACTCTGGAAGCTGAAATTTGGCAACAACCATTAAAAATGATGGAGGATTCCAAAAAGCTATGGTTTAGGTGGATTATATTTATCAATATTTGCTACATTAGAAATTAAACTGACAAAAATTTAAATATATATACTGATTCGACTCCGTGGATCCCCTGAAAGGGACTTGTGGACCCCAAGAGGTCTTCAGACCCCACTTAGAGAGTGGGTGCCTTATAGCATTCCAGGCTGCAGAAACAATGGCAGGTTCTGCCCTGCTAGATTCTATGAAAAATGTAAATACTGCAGACCCTCGTGCTTATTGCCTGGAAAATTAGATCTCATCTGAAAAACCTCAGTGGGACAACTATATCTTCCCCTTTAGATTGTACAGAACAAGGAGCATATGGCACGTGTTCATTTGCTACTTTAGAATAGCTTGAAGCAGCTAGTATATATATAGGGTACCTATTGTAGCTTTTTAATAATATGTATTCCTTAAGGAACCCCATGTTCCTTAAGATGATCGTCTCCCTATTCCCCACTCCAGAAAAGGAGCTTTTTCAACCTATCGTCTGACTTCCATATGGAGGAAAAAGATAGCAGCTCAGAATTCATTTCAACTTTGTGCTGCCTTTTTAAAAAATCCCTGTTATCTTGCTGAACCAGCAGTCAGAATGCATGCATGGATATCAGTGATACATACACACTTTCTGCTTTCCATCCTTTAGTCTGTGCACACATATATTCCATTTAGCCTAGGACAGTGGTGGCGAACCTATGGCACGCGTGCCAGAGGCGGCACTCAGAGCCTTCTCTGTGGGCACACATGCCATGCCCCAGAGATGGCAACTGTCTCTCTTCAACCAATCACCTGCTAACTCGCTGAGGTCCCACGTGGCTGGATGCATCCCGGCACGGCTGGTTTCCCTCCCTCCCGTTCCTCCTGGCCTTGCATGCTCTCCTTTTCCCGGGTATGACCCACTGCATCGCCTCCTCAGCTGTCAGCCGGCCATCCAACTCAGAGGCAGCTTCTTTGAACTCCTGGCGGCGGGCTGTGGAGCCCTGGAGTGTGCCGGTTGAGGGGCCAGCAGGCTGTGGCTGCTGATGGACACTGTTGGCCCCCATGCACTCGCTGGCCTCTGTGTGCGGGGACCGATGGTGTTAGGCCGCAGCTGCCCTGGCCCTTGCCTTGCCCCATGGCAATGACACCCCCACCCTGCCTCACCTCACCCCGCAGGATGAGTCTCCTGCCTACCGCCCCACCTGCCAGAGATCCCCTGGATCTCCCCCAACCCTTCCCATCCCCCACAGGCGTCCCTCCTCATGAGCAACATTGAGGTGACCATGCCCACCTTGGCCACACCCACCCAATCTGCCATGACCACTACAGCCATGCCCACCCAATGGACCACGCCCACCTGGCACCCGGCAATAAATAAGTCGGTTTTGGGTTGCATTTTGGACACTCGATCTCTAAAAGGTTTGCCATCACTGGCCTAGGATTCTAGAAAGCTGTGATGAAACTAGCAGCAAGCTTCGTAGCATGGAGAAGGGCCTAATTCTGTTATTCTTTTACGTCTTGGGATGTAACTTCTGGATCTTTATCACATGGTAAATGATTCTACTCTGTTTTCAGGAAAGGAAGTTTAAATTCCCAAAAAATACCAGCTTTGGTTATGAGTAGGAGAACACTTGCATCAAGAAATGCAACTTGAATGTCTACTTTAGCATTCAGATTAGCTGAATGCTTAATCTGGACTTACGTCCCAATGGGTCCATTTCAATTTAGCTATTTTAAAAAAAAATGTTGCCATCTTGCAAAAGGGTGGAAAGTTAAAATGCAATCTTGCAATTCTGAAAGTAGTTCTGGAGGCCTATTTATAAAATTCTGTTCTGACTCCATCTGCTGGAAGAAATTTAAAATTTGGAGTGATAACAGCAATGAAAAGGTTCTGCCAAGAACTTGACATGATCTAATTAGTCTGCGGCCTTAATTGCTCTGGAATGACACATAAGACGGCAATGCCAACATACCTATCTAGGAGGGAAACATTTTGAACTTAAGGAAGTTTATCTCTATATATATTATATAGGATCACAGTCTAAAATTCTAGCCATGCTAAACTGAAGGTAAATATCACTGAGCTTGCAGTTGTACTTAGAACCCCCAAATGACTTTTGGATTGCTAGGAACAATGTATGGCAGCCATTAACAACTTGCACTCTCTGTTTCTGCTTTAAATATTTATAATGTATTATGTGAAGACATGTCTATTCAAAGAACCTGAAGTTATTTCCAGAAGCAGCTCTCCTACTGCCAGCTGGCTGGGGACTTCACAAGATGTGGTCCTAGAATATCTGGAGGTTGCAGATTGTTCTGAAGGAAAGCACTTGCTAATCTAAATGCTAGAACTTATCAAATATCCTTAATTTTATATTGCTGTTAAGCTGAAGAAATCTTCTTTAGTTGTGTATATTTTGCCGAATAAATCAATAAATTTATTTTGCAAATGGATCATTAATTTCCTAGATAGTTTTTCTGAAGCAAAAGGTCCTTAATATTTATAAAATGATACGGTCATCATCCCTTTGTGGAGGGTGGCACACAGGGAATGTCTCTTTCAAGGTAATGTTTCTTCTTCACAATTTTTATTGCAAATGTGAAATAGGTGCAGGTTATAGAAAGATACTACACTTTTGTGAAGATCAGAGATGCACCATTAGCACATCAGCACAACGGCTCTTCATCCAGTTTCAATCTGTAGAACAGTGGTTCTCAACCTTTTTCAGGTTGAGACCCCACTTGCGCGCGCGTGCGACGGGCCGATCCGCGCATGCGTGGTGTGCACGCAACGAAAAAAAACACAAAAACAAAAACAAAAAAAAAACAAAATGGCGGACCGCGACGGGCTGATCCGCACATGCGCGGTGCACATGCGATGGCCCGAACCGCACATGCGCGGCATGCGCGCGACGGAAACAAAAACAAAAACAAAATGGCAGACCGCGACGGGCCGATCCGCGCATGCGCGGTGTGCGTGCGACGCCCGAACCGCGCATGCATGGCGCGTGTGCGATGCCCGAACCACGCATGAGCGGTGCGCGCGCGACTAAAAAAAATGGTGGACCGTGATGGGCCGATCCGCGCATGCACGGCGCACGCACGACGGCCCGAACCGCGCTGCGCGGCACGCGCGCCAAAAAAAAGGCGGACCGCGGTGTCCGGCGACCCGCGCGAAACGGTCGTTCGACCCATAGGTTGAGAACCGCTGCTCTAGAAGATGAAATGGTACTGACCACATGTCATTGCCACTGGCGATCCTTCCCCCTGACCAGCAATCCTAGAGACTGGGGGAAATTGGCCCTTCACTCTACTACCAGATCTGAGTGGTGCCATCTCATCCTGGCCTTCTGCTGTGCAGGGGATTCTCTCCTGGTGGGGACATAGCAGGGCTCTTCTCAGATCTTATGCCTTGAGGATGAACAGCCCATGAATACCCAGCATCTAATTTACCTCCAACCCAATTCTCTCAGAGCGAATGATGATTTAAAGAGTTAAAATAAATAGTACCCCCATCCCTGGTTTTCCCATAATCATGGGCATGTGATAGGGGAGCTGGAAAAAAATGGATACTTTAATCTGCAAAACCAAAGTTATTTCAGCCTTTCCCACTTGGTTATGTCTCAGCATCAGTGGCTACTTGCTCAGATGGCTGAAGAAAAATGCATAAATTTAATATGGAAAAAGATTCCCTGTCCCTTTATAGCTACCTAGTCAATAGTGTTTCAGCAAATAATTGCTCCCAAAATATCTCTTCTTAGCAACTTCTGTTTAGCTTTATAACATGGCCACTCTTATCACAAAGGCTCGGGAATATGGTAAGTGCCTAAAAAGCAGATGGGAGAAAGTAAAACATAATACAATTTCACAGTACTGTTATTTAGATTTCCTACTTTCTAGGTAGTGTAATTTTTTTTCTGGCAATCAGAAAAAAGCAGGAGATCCAAGGCCTCTTTATGATTATCTGCTTGGAATGAGGAAAAACTAGGTCATCTATAGCAAGGCTTTTCAACAAGTGGTACTGGTACCACCTGTGATACATTGGCACCTGGCAGGTGGTACGCGACCATCCTAGAAAAGTGGTAGCGGGGAAGGGGAATGAGCTGAACTGGTGGCACAAGCCTGAGCGAGAGATGGCTGGAGCTGCAGGGCTGTCAGGGCTCAGTGGAAGCGCCAGGATCAGCTGGAGCTCAGCACTGATCCTGGCACGTCTGCTGAGCCCAGAAGAAGCGCCAATCAGCTGGAATGTTGCAGCATCTCCAGGGCCTTGTGATTTACATTCAGATGCTTGGCAACTGATTCATATTTATGACGGTCACAGTGTCCCAGGGTCATGTGAAGTGACCAAAACCTGCTGCAACCACACAGCAGATGGGGGGGGAATAAAAACCAAACCCCCACTGCCAATCCTCAACAGAAATGCTCACAACAATGAAAACTTCGGACAGGAGGAAGAGCGCCGCCGGCTGGGCAGGCATGTGTCTTGCTCGGCTGTGGCTTGGGGGGCACTTTTTTCAGTGTCATTGTAACTTCGAACAGTTACTAAGTGAACTGTTGTAAGTCGAGGACTACCTGTACTTCATCACTTTTTTCCTTTTTTTAATGGGTCATCAAGTTTTTGACACCTTGCTAGGTGACTGGCGGTACTCGGGTGTTGTCGTATCCTAAAAGTGGTACAATGGGTGAAAAGGTTGAAAAGCCCTGATCTATAGGGCTGCTGTGACTTTTCTTGCTGTTCAGTGCAGTGCAAGGGAAACATGTAACTGCTGTCCCCATATTCAAACAAATGCAGAGGAAGATCTCAGGCAGTAAGACTACTCCCAAGTAGTCTATTCAAGGTAGGCTTTCCATCATAAAAGGCAGCCAGGTTTCAGTCTGGATCGGTCTTTAGTGAGTTCTCTCATGATGTAAAGCTGAAGTCCATTCAGGATGGAATGTCTGCAGCAGACTGTTCATGACACACCTTTTCCAGATGTATCGTTCACCTGCTTCAAAGGTTCAAATTTTTGCTTTGTTGGCTTTCATTTCTTCAGCTGGGCTCTCTCCCAATTTTAATTAATTTTTCTTCATCTGCCAGCCTTTTTCAGTTTTCAGCTACTCGGTTTCCTGTCTTGGTCTTCCACGCAGATTTCAACCTGTTGTACTTTGAAGGGTTTCCTTCTTCCCTGAGCCCCTGCTTTTATTACGGTTCTTCACCCTCCAATTTACCGTCCTCTGTTCTATGATAACTCAGCCAAAGGCAGATCAGGATTAAAGCAGCCAGAAGGTGGGTAGTTTTCGCCTTTCAAGTATGTGGGAGCAGCTCCACTGAGATATGTCACAGGATGCACCAGAGATGCAAGTCGTAACTTAATATACACCAATGGCCGCTGTATTTCGTTATTGACTACAGTACCTGGCACAGATAGAAAGCATGCAGTTAATCCATCATAGGGTAAACAATGATAATATCAGACATGACAATGATTGTAGTCCCATGATATGCTGACCCACGGTGTAATTTGTGTCTTAAGTACGTTGTGCAAGCAAGGAAGTTGGATAATGTCAAAGTAAAACAGAGCTCTATGACGTATGGGTAATGAGGGGTCCTTGGTGCTCTGAGCTTGGTTGTTTTCTTGCAGATGTTTCATTACCCAAACTAGGTAACATAGCATTTGGGAAGTAACCTAGTTTGGGTAATGAAACATCTGCGAGAAAACAATCAAGCTCAGACAGCCACAAGGACCCCCCATTTCAATCCTGAGCTGCAAATATTCTCCTCTAGGCATGAATAAACCTGCCATGCAGCCATTACAAATATGGGTTGAAAAAAACATCTCCGCTTTTTCCCATGGCAAAGCACTGCCCCCTGACATCCAGAGTCAAGGAAAAGAGTTTCTTGTTTCTATAAATTCCTTTTCATGGAAACTCTGAGAGCCAAGCTGAGGAGGGGTTAGAGACTTGTCAGAAAAGTAAGGCCCCATAGCTTTCCCCTTGCTGGCATTCTTGGCCTTCGGCAGTATAAAAAAATCAGCAAAATCTCAGGATTGGATCATTGCCCGAATTCCTTATCATGGGCATAGCGTTGTCCCCACTTTCTTGTTCCTTCTTATTACCGTGCTTGGAACTTAAGAAAACCATCACTGTGTTTATCATATTCATACACTATGCAAACTCTTTATCTTTTAGTTAGCACCGATTGACCTTAAGAAATGAGTCCCCGCCTGCGCCAAAGGTACGCGCGTACCTGGTGAGGGTTACCTGCCCGTGGCGGAAGCTGCGCGCATATTCTAAGCGCACCAAGAGTTCTCACTTGGGAGGAAGCTCCGTTACGGCGATCGGATTTTCGGTGGCTTTTTGACAGCCCGAAGCGCCAAATTCAAAAAGGGAGACTCCCGGCAGATAGCGGAACCTCCGGCGACCCGAAAAACACCCGATTGGAAGCAGGATCGCCGGAGGGGACGCGAGCAGAAGAAGAAAACGGAGAGGCCGGCTTCGGCCGGCCAGAAGAAGACGACACGAGGGCGGAAACAATAGAAGTGAGGAGAGAAGACCGAGGAAGCAGCGAAGAAGGAGACGGGAGCGAGAGGCGACCAGGAAGAAGCGGGACGAGGGAAGAAGAGCCCGGGACTTACCCAGCTGGAGGCCTGAAGAAGCTGCAAAGCCGCCCAGCCGCAGCGGAGGAGAGCCAGCTGATGCAAAGAAAGGACGGCAGGCAGCAGCGTCGGGAGAAGACAACGCAAAACGGTGAGACCGGCGGGGGTGGAACCGAGCGCTGCGGGACGCTGACCAGAGGGTGAAAATAGCAGCGGGAGGAGGAGGCCTTCACGGGACCCTCAGAAGACCCCCCTAGGCCCCCAAGAAAGGTAACAGAGGCGGCAAGAAGCCAAGCGGGCGGAGCAAGAGAAGACAGACCAGGTGAGAGGAGGCTACGAAGCAAAGGGGGAGAGAAGGGAGGGGAAAAAACCCTGCAGAGACACTGTTTCCTCCCCCCCCCCACAACGGACGGCAGGGAAGAAGAAAGCTGGAAAGCAACCCGGTGAGCAATAAGGGCAAAGTAGAGGGGAGCAGTAAACACAGGCTGAAAGAAGAAGGGAGGAAGTGACTTGGGCAAGAAGGCAGAGAAAGAGGGGGGAAAGAAGGAACCAGAAAGGAACAAGGAGAAGAAATAGACTGGCAGAGGGGAGTGAAGAGGAAACCAAGGCAAAAACACTGAACTGGTTCCCTGGCTCCCTGAACATAAAATTGCCAGAATACAGGCCCCTACCCCCACACTGCCCAAGCCCTGAAGCCCCTCCCCCCTCGAAAGGCTAGACCACCGGACCAACAACAGATCACAACCTAGCGCCCAATTTGATCCAAATTGGGACCCAAAACAGTGCCAAGACAACAGGAAGATAACCTCAAAATGGCCTCCAAGCAGACCACACTGACACAAACGAAGGGAGTTGTATCCACCCCAGCCCAGCGTTCTAAACCACCAGGAACTACTCTACCCATCCCCACACCCTCCCATTCAAATGCAGGCACCCAGAACCATACACCCACACAGACCGACCCAACAGCACACATGATACAAAAATTACACGAGGTAATAGAGAAGCTGGTTGAAAGGATGGATGGAATGGATAAAAGGTTGGTGGAAATGGGCACACAGATGGAAAAAAGACACAAAGATACAAAACAAGTGCTGCGAGAACAAGGTAGAGAGCTAGAGAGAAAATGGGAGGAGCAACGCAAAGCAATAGCTGCAGATTTGGAGCAAATGAAAGAGGCAATGCAAACACACTACAAGGAAGTAGGGGAGGAAATGGAGAGAAACTTTCAGGAAATCAGGGAAAAGGTGGACGAGCGGATGGAAAAAGTGGAGAATCAAGTAGAAGGCCAGATAACAGAGATAGCAGAGATGAGAGGGGTGCACCAAGACCAAGCCACCACGATACAGTACTGGCAGCTGGCGACCACAATCAGGTTCAGGGGCCTGAAAGAGACATCAGACGAAACCCAAGGAAGCCTGGCCGGAACCTTTATAGAGGCCCTGGCAGCATTTCTGGGACTACCAGCCTCAGCTATCGAATGGCAAATTGACGGAATCAACAGAGTGGGCGCACGGACGACAACAAACAGACACCAACCAAGGGACGTGGTCATCCGCTTTGTGACGCAGGGATTCCGGAATCGCATCTCAGCCACGTCTTACCACAAGAGTTTATACATAAAGGGGCAAGAAGTGAAAGTACTGAAAGAGATCCCCCAGACGATGCTGCGAGACAGAAAGGAATATAAGTTCCTGGTCGACGAACTGAGATCACGTGCCTTGCGATTCAGATGGGAAACCCCCACGGGGATGACATTCTACTATAAAAATAAAAGACATCAACTGAACTCGGTTCAACAAGCCAGAGAATTCCTGGAAAAGGAACTGATGCCGGAGGGATCCCACTACGCCACGAGAGAAAACGCAGAAAATCCACCAGACCGACAGACTGCTGCAAGAACACGAGAAAGGAAAGGACCAACTAGAGACACGACGACACAGAGAACAGGAAGCAACAACAACAACAAGGGAACAAGTCAGATTGCAGAGGGCAGGATAACAAGATCCACCACCAAACGCACAGATCAACACGACGCGATCCCGATATGCAACTCGAACACAAACTCGGATACCATGGGAGCGAGACCAAAGACTATCACAGGAGATAGAATGAAAGCGGTCTCGGAAGAGTATCCTGAAACCGATATTGATGACTAAATACTTGACGTGGAACGTTAACGGACTAAACTCTCCACAGAAAAGGAGGAAAATATTTCATTATCTATTTCATGGAGGAAACGACATAATTTGCTTACAAGAAACACACATCAGGGCAGCAGACCAGAAATATCTGACCAGCTACAAACTAGGTGCGCAATTTGTGGCAGCGGCGCCAAGAAAAAAGAACGGGATTGTTATATACGTAAAGAAACATATAATGGCGAAGCTAATAGAATCCGACCCCCAAGGTAGATACCTGGCAATTGAAATAACACAGGAAGACAAGAAGATTCTAGTAATGGGCGTATATGCACCAAATCAGCAGCAAGGCAAATTCTACAAAAAGCTACACAAGAAAATAACACAACTTAACTACAGATCTTACATCATCATGGGCGACTGGAACGGGGTCATAGAGACCGCTCTAGACAAAAAAAGAACTGCACCGAACCCACAAAAACACTCCAAGTTGCCTAAATCCTTCTTTGACATGAAGGAGGAACTCGAACTGACAGATGTATGGAGGAAAAGACATGGCAGAGAACAAGAATTCACCTTCTTCTCTGGCAGACACCAATCCTTCTCCAGAATTGACTTTATATTAACTTCTAGCGACTTGCTAACTCGTCTAAATGCAGTGGAAATCCTACCCAAAGCTCTGACGGACCACAACCCTGTGAGGATGGAGCTAAGACACGGCCAGACACAGAGGAGGTCCTGGAGAATCAATGAAAACCTGTTTAGACATGGAGACAAGGTGGCGGAATGCAAAAAAGCTATGAAGGAATACTTCAGCACACATATGAACAACGAAACACCGATAGAACAGATCTGGGACGGCAGCAAGGTGTACATGCGAGGGATCCTCATATCCATGAATAGCTGGCACCGGCGCCAACAAGAACAAAAAAGAAAAGAGTTAGAAAATGAGATAAGCAAAATGGAGCGGCTACTGATAAAAAGACCAGAAGACAAAGTCGCCAAAGAAGGACTCAAGATCTTAAGAAAGCAATTTGACATGTTGATGGCGGACCAAGTTGCAAGGAATATACAATATGCAAAACATAAGACATTCTGCAAGGCCAACAAACCGGGCCGCTGGCTAGCCTACACTATAAGAAAGAAACAGAAATCCCGCATAATTGAAAAGATAGAATACAAAGGCAAGCTAGAATTCCGACAAAAAACCATCAAGACAGCCTTCACAGAGTTCTACTCGAAACTATATGCCGAGGATAAGATACAAGACAAAGAGATAGAGGAATTCCTACAAAACGAAAAGATACAGGCGATTACCGACACACAAAGAGAAGCCCTGAATGCCCCAATCACAAAGGAGGAAATACACTCAGTGATCACACAACTGAAAGCAGGAAAATCGCCTGGGACGGATGGGATGACAGCGACCTACTACAAGCAGCTACAGGAGGAGATGCTAGAACCCCTCAGAAAGCTATTTGCCAGCATTCAAGAAGGAGGCCAGGTCCCACCATCCTGGAAAACAGCCTACATCTCATTAATCCCAAAGGAGGGGAAAGACGACACACAGCCCGCAAACTACAGGCCCATCTCACTACTAAACACAGACTATAAAATCTTCACAAAAATTTTGGCCAATAGACTAATGACTGTTCTACAAAAAACAATACACCCGGACCAAAGGGGATTTATACAAGGACGCCAGATGAAAACCAACGTGAGGCAGCTGTTGAACATAATAGAGTACCTGCAAAGGCACAACCAGATACCCGCCGCTCTAATGTTTGTGGATGCAGAAAAAGCCTTCGACAGACTGAACTGGCCGTTCCTGACGAACTTGATCCTGAAGATGAAAATGGGAGCACAGTTCTTCAACTCCATAACGGCAATTTACCAGAAACAAACAGGCCAGATCATTGTCAATGGAGACTTAACAGACTCATTTAATATAGAGAGAGGCACGAGACAGGGCTGCCCGCTGTCCCCCCTGTTATTTGTCCTAACACTGGAAATTTTACTGAACAGAATAAGAGCGGCAGAGGATGTACAGGGCATACAGATTAAACAACAAGAATACAAACTATGTGCCTTTGCGGATGACCTGCTGGTGACAATGTCGCAACCAGCACAGTCAGCAAGGAAATTGATGGAGATAATGGAGGACTATGGTAGGGTGTCAGGCTTCAAAGTAAATATATCAAAAACAAAGATGCTAGCCAAAAACCTAGACAACAAAGCAAGACGGAACCTGGAAAGAATAACGGGTTGTGAAATCGTCAAGAAAGTCAAATACTTAGGAGTGGAGATAGAATCTACAAATGCGAAATTATACAAGAATAACTACGAGGTCCTGTGGAATAAGATACAAGCAGACCTGGAAAGGTGGAAATCGTTACGTCTGTCCCTGCTCGGCAGGATAGCGACAGTAAAGATGAATGTATTACCCAGATTTTTATTTCTCTTTCAAATGCTACCCATACTCAAGAAGGATGCGGACTTAGACAATTGGCAGAAAGGCATCAACAGATTTATTTGGGACGACAAGAGACCGAGGGTGAAACTAAAAATCATCCAAGACGCAAGGGAGAGGGGGGGACTCAAAATGCCTAATCTAAAGCTATATTACTATGCTGCAACGTTGGTGGCGGTTAGTGACTGGATCAACATGACAAATGATAGAGTTCTGAATGTGGAGGGGCATGGTCTACGATTCGGCTGGCACGCATACCTAATATACGACAAAAAGGCAGATAGGAACTTCAAGGAGAACCCACTACGAATCCCATTGCTATGGGTCTGGAAGAAATATAAGCACCTCCTACACGACAAGATTCCCATTTGGACAATCCCTGGACACGCAACAGGAGATATGAACACATCCCAGGGGCAAGAAGTGGTGCCCTACAGTGAACTTGTACTGGGAGAAGAAAATGGGTTCCTCTTGAAATCTCAAGCAACGCTGGCAAACAGAGGAATAGGAAGTAATTGGCTATCATATATACAATTACAATCAAGGTGGCGTAAAGACAAGAAGAAGGGCTTCTCCCAGAATGACGAGAACCTAATTAAACAGATCAGAGAGCAGGGGATTATGCACATCAAACGAGTGTACAGCATTCTGATAGAAATGGACTCTGAAACCGAGCTAGTCAAGAACTGTATGATAAAATGGGCACAAGACTTCAGACACTCTATAGCCATAGACACGTGGGAGAAAATCTGGGTGAGGAATGTAGAATTCACGAAATCGCAACACTTAAGGGAAAACTTCTACAAGATGTTCTATAGATGGCATCTTGACCCGAAAAAAATATCACTCATCTACCCGGGCACCCAGCCCAAATGCTGGAGGTGCGGAGATGGGGAGGCTACTTACTTTCACATATGGTGGGCATGCAGAAAAATCAAAGCATTCTGGAGGAAGATATGGTGGACACTCCAAACTATTTTCAAAAAGCGTATAGAATTTCTACCTCAGGCTTTTTTGTTAGGGATCACAGAGGATATCACTACCTCAGAGTCAAATTTATTTTTGAACTTAATTACAGCAGCAAGATTATTGGTGGGACAGTACTGGAAGAATCCAGAAATACCGCCTATTGAAGAATGGACTGTGAAAGTAACAAATCTGGCGGAAATGGCAAAAATATCGGCATATTTGAAAAATCGCTCCAATGAACAATTTGTGATGGACTGGAAACATTGGATAGACTATATCCAAGAGAGACACCAATCAAACAGAATGCAGCTGGCGTTCAGCTAGGGCTCGACGGGAGGAGGGAAGAAGGGTTAACAAATCAAAGGTTTACAAAAACTAACACCCAATGTTGAATGTATATGTTCTATAACTAATACCTCTTAACATAACCTTATGACTAATGATGTTTGCTTTAATATGGCTAAAATAGACTGAATTTCTACCTCAGGATATGAAACTCTCACCCCAGGACCTCTGGTTAGGGACTATAAAAGATTGCACTAGTAATGGGATGAAATCGAGTCAGAAGCGCAAACATACAATAGGCGATAGACTAGAAACAGTAGATAGACCATATATAAGAGAAACACCAATCCAACAAAATGTATTCGGATTATACTTGAAGATGCAAGGGAGGAGGGTAGAACGTTTACTAAAACAGATGTTTACAAAGATTAATACCTAATGTTGTATGCTATGCTCTAGGAGGGTTGTTTAGCAATAAGATCTTATGTTTCATGTTGACCACATTAATTTCGAAACAGATAGAAGAAACGCCAATCAAATAAAATGTAACAGGAGTATAGTTGAGACTAGACGCGAGGGGTGGGGGGGGAAAAAGGCTTACTAATTCAGACTTTTTCAAAGACGAATACTTAGTATTGTATACCAGGTATCATGTTGATTGCTGCATAATATGTTTTTATGTCCAATGCTGATTGTTTTAATAAAAGAATTTAAAAAAAAAAAAAAAGAAATAAAATATGAAGACAACGTGCTCGTGCAAAGGATGTTAACACAATTTACCTATTTTTAAATGTTCCCAGCAGTTATAGACAACCCCAATCAGAATGGAACATCAAATCCTCAGTGCAACCTTTTATGGACAAAACTCCAGGAAATTGTCAGTTCCCCTCCCTCACCCATTCCTGCAGGCTGGGATTTATACATTCCCTGCCCATGTTTTTCAATTAAATTCCTGTTTTGCTTCAGACATTTATCTTTATTTCGAAGTTCCTGCTGTGCAGGGTGGACTTCCCCATGTATAAACTGTCTGCATTGTACGATTATCTCTTGAAAAGAAAAAGCCCTGCCAATTAGAATGTGATAATGAAAAGCTGAAGTGACTGTAAAAAAACCCATGTTGTAATTTTACGGTAGACTTTGGGGCTTTAAAATAGGGAACATGCATTCTTCGAAGTAACGTGCATGCTTCCTTTTGAGCTGTTCTTCACAAACTAAATTTTTTCTCAGCTGTAACCTTAAAGTATAAGCCAGATTTCCCCAACCTAGTTTCTTCAAGGTGTTGGTCCAAACAGCAATTCTAGAATTTCTGGCTAATATAGCCAGGCGCTACACTGGCTGGAAATATTGGGAAATGTAATTCAACACATCCTGATGACACCAAATAGGGAAAATTGATGGAAAATTTATCTGGGTTGTAGCATTCTCAGGAAATGGTAGTGAGTGACATAATAGTTATCAACTGGTACTTTGCAATGACTGCTCTATAAAATAATGTCTATTGTGAAGGCTGTTAATGCATGTGAGGGAACTGAATTCACTTGCCATTTTTACATACCAACACTGCTATCATTGTTGACAAGTTTCCTAAGGAAGTCACACAAGCACAAAATTGTATCCAATCTGTCTGGATCAAGGAACTCAGAACTTCTCTCACTGAGCGTAGATTTTCTAGGCAAATAACTACATACAAAGCAGTTACAGTTTTCTGGGGAAGTATATTCTGAGGAAAACTATTACTGGGGAAAACACCATCCTTAATAAGGTTCTAAGGCCATTTTTTTTAAAAAAAAAATCATGAAAATGCAAAACATGATTAACTTAGTTATAAGCTCAGCTCACTTCAGTTTTGGCATACTTTAAGGAAAATGATTTATATCTTTGGCATGTACATCTGGTATAAAAGGCTATTCACTTTTTTATAATAATTCCATATCGCATGATTATATAAAACTAGTATGGGATCAAAACAGTGGAGTCATAGGGGGTTCTAGAATCATACTCATTCCCCTGTAATTTGGAGTGGTTTAAGTTTGCTTCTTACATAAATAAATCTAATTTACCCACACTGAAGGCATGAAACCATAATAGAAAACAATAAGCAATTCTTTTCCAGAGAGAAATATTACTGAGAGGCAACTTCAGAATAAGCTGTGTCATCCCTTTCCTGTCCTAAATTGTCAGATGTGATGTTTCCAGTGATGGAACAACATGCCTGGGAATGGAGAAGAATGCAGAATTCCATCGGATCCCACAATGCTTAATTGAAACATTGGTCAGAGAAGGCTGAAACATTGGCAGTGGACTTTGAAACATTGGATAAAGGCCTGCCCTACAATTACAAGGAATGCTGAATAGGGTTAGAAGTAGAAAGTCTGTAACAAATCACATATAAATGTTTATTAGGCTCCCTGATTAACATGTGTGAAGATGTGAATGTGTGTGGAGGCAGTCTTGGCTGGATGTCTTTGCACAACGATTTACAAGCTAGAAACTTATTTCATGCATTTCTTCACATGTAGTACATGAGAGTTGCATTCAAAATGCATCCATTGTAAACTGATTGGGCCTCTTGCGTTGATGCCAGTGGAAGGCAGAAGAGGTTGATGGGGAAGAAAGTACTGTTTCCAAGAATAGCACCTGGCTGCCAACAAAACAACCTACATTGATGTGCTCATGAGCTCATGATGTGGGTTGACTTATCTGCCTTTTCATCTGAGTACAGTTCAACACATTGGCTGTCCCAGCTAACTAGAGCTACGCTGGCATAATATTCAATTTCTGGGTGGATTGTGGGAATTAAGAAAGTGCCTGAGGGCATGCTGTGCAGTCAAGGAAACATAACCAAAGACTACCAGTCAGAGCCATTGTGTGTGAAGGCCTTGCACAGTCTGAGAATAAGGCTGTTAACTGAGAGGCCAGGCCAACATAACTTTTCTTTCCCAAAGTAATTATCTGGCTTGGCTTTTGCGCAACTATTTTTATAGCTGTTTCTTGGTAAGAACAAATCTTATGTGTTCAGATCAAAAAATGTATTTTCTATATGGAGAATTGCAACCAAAAGTATCTGTATGGGGTTGGGGATAGGACAAGGTTTATGTAAATATGCTAGTATATGAATAAAATACTCTTATATTGAGTGCTGCCAGTTCTCTGGACTCAAAGGTGTAAATCTGAAGTTGAGTTTATAACAGTAGTGCTAAACTATACTTTGACTGAGTGTTTAGACTGAATCTAATCACTAAAATAGAGTCACAGTTTAGCATTCTAAGGAAACTACCTTAGGACTGTTGCCTTTTTTCTTGTTAAGATCAAATGCAGAAATATAAAACTGCAGCATCTTTTCTGGTAATTCACCTACAAGCACTAAACAGTATTCTGCTTCCATGTATACTCCTTCCTATCCTCATCTAAGGGTTGCAGGAGAGTTGGATTAATTCTCACAGTACAGAAGCATCTGTGTTCATATTTAGACACAGCTTAGATTAGGTTACAAGGAGCTGCTTCTATGTTGCAATTTGAATTTTGAAAAAAAAATCACCAGCTAGAATAGATCCAGTCATCATTCTGAAAGTAAGCCACTATTTTTTAAAAGAGTGAATGCTAATATAATTTATGTGATGGCTGGAAATGCAGAAAAGGCTGCAAAGAGCTCAAATTCATACCATTTCTTCCTTGTGGTCTTTAAGGAACTAACTTGACCATGCCTGACATTTTAACATAAAAGATTCGACCGTCATTCAATCCTTCACACAGCTTTTCTCAGTATATTCTCAATTTAGAATCTCATGAGAAATCCTGAAGATGAATCTCTGCCCGAAAAGGCAGCTAGTCCTGTTTCAGGCTAATTTTATGTTCAGATCTATTACCTTACTTATATGGTAATATGTTTCATAGTCAAAACTGTTTGTGTTCACCCCTCTCCTCCAGAGACCTCTGTTTGTCCCCAAGGTTATAATGTCTGTTTTTAAAACATTGCTATTTTATATATAAAATAACCAATGTTCTCTCAGCAACATGTCCCTGGGATATTTCCAGAAACACATTTGCTTCTGGCAATGTTTCTTTAAAAGAAAGGCAATCGCGTTTGTAGAAGAGAATTAGGCAACATTCAGATCTACAACCTTTAGAATTATTTTAGTTACTCTGAAATACCAGACTGACAATCTTCCAGTATAGGGGATTGTTTTTTTTTAAAGGAGAGCAGGTATAATCAGTTCTTGGATGAAAACTATTTAAGAACCCTTTGAAAACTGCCTTCTCAGATGTCCTCTGTCTGCTGCCAACAAACTCCAGAAACACAGGAACAAAGTGACCAGCAAGAATTTAATGCATGCAAAATGAAAGTCAGCACTGGGAGTGGTTTGCTCCCAGTGCCTTACATAGATGTGCCCCGCCCTCCAACTCCACCCCAATCAGCAAGCCAGCATCCGGTCCATGCAGGTAAAAGCCGTAGTTCAATTTCTGAATCCCCCCCCTCCGGATGCATCAGCGCAGCCACATGGCCTCCGCAGAATCAGCTGTCCTATCTGGCAACCAGTCATTGTCCTGCTTCTCCCCCTGCAGCCGGCGTGGCTCCACAGCAGATGGCTCCTCTGAAAAGTAGTCCACATGGCAACTGGCGTCCTTCCCCCAGCCGCCAGCAACACAGGAGAGGCGGCCGCAGTGAGAGGTGGTCTCCCCGGATGCCCAGTTGGTCGCCTCCGCTGCCCAGCTGGCTTTCAGGGATTCCCCCTGCCAGCCGGTAACAAGTGGGGGGCGGCCATGGTGCGAGGCGGCCCCTCCGGCATCTGGCTGGCTCACCTTTGATGCCCAGCTGGCTTTCAGGACTCCCCCGGTGCCTGGTTACAAGGAAGAGGCAGCTGCAGTGTATGGCGGCCTTGCCGACGCCCAGCTGGCCCTCGGACATCAGGTGGCACACAGGGTCGATGCACAGATGTCAGCTGGCTGCTGGCTGCTCCGTCCCTTCCCCCCACCGGTTCGTGTCGAGCCCAGGGGCTCGACAGGTGGCCCCTTCTACCAGGGCCCCACCTAAAAGGCAAAAAGACGTGGGTGAGTGTATGACAACTCTGTTGGACTCTTCCGCAGACCCGTCCCCCGGCCTCCCCGGGTGTTGGCGATGGAATGCCCGCACTAGCCACGGGGCATGGACATCCCCCCTCTCCACCCATGACGCCTCCGAGAGGGGGTACCCTTCCACCTGACCAGATGTTGGACCCGTCCGTGGTGGATTCGGGAGTCCAGGAACTCCTGTACCTCATACTGGTCGCCAGAGACCGGCCCTGGTGGCTTGTTTACAGGCTCATGTGGGGAACTCTTCACCAGTTTCAGCAGGCTCCTGTGGAACACAGGGTGTACCTTCCCAAAGGTCCGAGGTAGCCGCAGCCTTACGGTTACTGGGTTGACGACTTGGACCACTTGGAAGGACTTAGGGCCTAGCTTTTTACAGGGCACCCCCCAAGTGTAGGTACTTGGTGGACAGGTACACCCAATCGCCCAACTGAAAAGGGTTTGTGCTCTGCCCTTTTTTTATCAGCCTGTGCTTTTGTTTCCGCCTCTGCTTTCACTAATGCTTCTTTTACCGTTCCCCACAGGCCTTCCAATCGTGCCATCCACTCCTGGGGTGTACATGGTAGAGGGGTCCCTTGGGGCCACTCAGGGATAGGGACAAAATCCACCCCATGCACCACCCGGAAAGGAGCAAACCCCGTGCTGCTATGCACTGTGTTGTTGTAGGCTACTTTGGCAAACAGCAACAAATCAGCCCAGTCCGTTTGTTGGTAGGAGACGTAGCTTCATAAGTAATGTTCCACCATGGCATTCACCCACTCAGCCACGGGATAATGTCCCGCCAGAACCATGCTGTGAACTGCACCCCCCGATCCGATATAATACGCTGGGGCACAGCAAGGGGACGGTAGACATGTTCGACAAACAGCCTGGCCAACCGCCGGGCTGACGGTAGCCCCTTGCACGGGATGAAATGGGCCTGTTTTGAGAACAGGTCAATCACGGTCCAGATAACGGTGTAACCTCAGTTCTCTGACAACTCTACTATAAAATCCATGGCGATATCCTCCCATGGCCAGGTTGGGTCTGCTATCTTCTGCAGTAAGCCTAGAGATTTTCCTGTACGGGGCTTGGTGGTGGCACAGACGTGGCAGCCTTTCACATAGGTCTCCACGTCCACCTTAACTTGAGGCCACCAGAATTGACGCCTCACCAGGTGTAACATTTTCAGGAAGCTGAAATGGCCCGCCTGTTTAGCGTCATGGCACCGTTGAAGAACCACTTGCCTCAGGACTTCTGGGACATACATTTTGTTGCCTTTCCAGGCCAGCCCTTCCCTCCATGTCAAGAGGCCTGGGTGGTCCCTCAACCAGGGATCGCTCCGGACTGCCGTTTGTAGCTTCTGGCTCAGATCACCCGCCAACTGGCGAGGAATCACTCGAGCTACGCCCTGTTGGTAGGGAGGCATAATTGCTTGTACTACCTCCTCCCGCCTGCTATGGTACTGAGGCATGCGCGACAATGTGTCAGCTAAGAAGTTCTTTCCTCCCGGCACATACTTCAGGGTGAACTGGAAGCGGCGGAAGTACTATGCCCACCGGACGTACTTGGGTGATAGGCATCTTGGTGTTTGTAGGACTTCGAGGTTTTTATGGTCTGTCCACACCTCGAACGGCTTTGTTGCCCCCTCCAGCAAATGTCTCCATGTCAAGAGAGCTCACCGCACTGCAAACGCCTCTTTTTCCCAAATGGCCCACGCTTGCTTGGTGGCTAAAAACTTCCGTGATGTATATGCACACGGCTGCAATACCCCCTGGCTGTTCTGTTGTAGCAGCATGCCCCCACAGTGATGTCACTGGCATTGGCTTGTACTTCAAAGGGGTTCTCAGATTCCGGGTGGAGTAAGACCGGTTCCCTGGTGAACAGGCCTTTCAGGTCCTCAAACGCTTTCTGGCAGGCCATGGTCCAATCCAGCGGTTGTCCAGGGTGTGGCTTACTCGCTGTGTGCTTCGTGCATAATAGATCAGTCAGGGAAAGGGCTACCGCGGCAAAGGAGGGGATGAATTGCTGATAAAAATTGGTGAATCCCAGAAAGCTCTGCAGCTGGCGATGAGTGCGGGGTGCCTGCCAGTCCAACATTGCTCTCACCTTGTGGGGGTCCATTTCCACGCCGACTCCTGATATTCTATACCCCAGATAATCCAACCAGGCCCAGTGAAACTCACATTTGGAAAGCTTCACAAAGAGGTGGGTGTCTAACAGTTTCTTCAGTACCTGCCGAACTAGGTGGACGTGTTCCTTCAAGGTGGTTGTATATATGAGAATATCGTCCAAATAAATGAGAACCCCGCGGTATAGGTGTTCATGCAACATCTGGTTAATCAGCTGCATAAACACCGTGGGGGCCCCCTGCAGACCAAATGGCATTACCCGGAATTGGTAACTGCCGAGCGGGCAGTTAAATGCCGTTTTCCACTCATCACCATGCTTTATACAGATTCTATAATAGGCCTCTCGCAGGTCTAATTTCGTGAACATGTCCTGTATCCAAGTGGGCCAAGAGATCTTTCATCAATGGGAGTGCGTAAAGTTGTTCTACGCAACCCGCATTAATTCCCTGGAAGTTCACACAGAGCTGAAGGGAACCGTCCTTTTTCTCCTTAAACAGGACTGGAGCGGCTATCTGTGAACGAGCTGGTTGGATGAACCCCCGGGCCAGGTTCTGGTCGATGTAACAACACAGCTCCTCCAACTCCCTGGGCATCATGGCATACATCCGGGGTTTGGGCAGTTTGGCCCCTGGTATAATATCAATCGCATAGTCAGTGGCGCAGTGGGGTGGCAGAACGTTGCAC
The DNA here is from genome assembly GCA_034064705.1 of Bothrops alternatus. Lineage (NCBI taxonomy): Eukaryota > Metazoa > Chordata > Lepidosauria > Squamata > Viperidae > Bothrops > Bothrops alternatus. The sequence continues at coordinate 4,129,214 of JARGCV010000200.1, read as the reverse complement.
TCCTGCTCACTGAAGACCTCAGTAAGATCATTGTACACTGCCGGGAAGGGGGCTTCTTCCCTGGATTCTGTCAGCTCTGCCTCCCTTTCCCTGCACTCCGCCCCCCATTCCTCGGATTCCTGGCTAGGGGCCTGGGGACCCACTCCGATACATAGCCTCTGGTATCCCCCTTCCCACCATATTGTAGGGCCCCATTTGTCTAGCCAAGCCAAACCCAAAATCACCGCCTCAGTCACGGACAGGACAGCTGCGAACCGGAGGATCTCCCAATGAGTACCCATCTCCAGCCGGATGAGTTCTGTTATGAGAGTACCCGATGCCCCTCCCAACAGGGACCTGTTCACTTGCTTGAACCGGATAGGGTGAGCCAGCTGCTGCACCCTGATTCCACTCTCCACTGCCACCCCCTTGCTCATCAAGCACCGGGTGCACTCGGAATCGATGAGGGCTTGGTAACCCCTCCATTGCCCTGTCTGGGGGGTTAGTGTGACAGGTAGGATGAAAGGCATTATGGGCTCACCATAGGATCATTGGCTACTTTGTCCTTGCTGTCGTCAGTCACCAGATGGTATATCGTTGCCACTGTTGCCTCCTCCTCCTCCACCAGGAACAACCATCGGGATACGACCCCCTCTGGCTGCTGTGCCGCTCTTAACTTGTCGGGCGTCCTTTTGGGAGTAGGCTTTCCAGGGGTCGAGGAAGGAACTTGTGGGCTCGGAGCCGGACCTGTGCCCTGGCTGGTTACACGGAAAACAGCGAAAGGGCACCTTGGCAGAAGGGCCGGAACAGTCCGGGCCTGCTGGCTGGACCCTTTGCCCCTCCTCCCGTGAGTTCTCCACTGATCTTCTTGGTATGGCCGGATTCTCTCCCTTCCTCCGGAACTCCTGCAGCCCGGTGTCCAGGTCTATGACCACCTGAAACCACTCCTGAAGATGGCTGGGAACCCCCTGAAACTCAGAGGCCTGGCGCAACTCCCGGTCCAGCCCCACCTGGAAATGGTGAACAAGGAGGTGTTCTGGCCAGGAGCGCAGCCACCCAGCCACCCGCCGAAAGTCACAGAGGTAATCAGTTGCAAGCCAGTTGCGCTGCTGCAGTGCCAATATCTCCGCCTCAGCCTGCTGGACCCGAGAGGCGTTTTCAAAGTGGGAGTGCAATGCGTCCAGGAACAGCCCAGCATCAGCCAGCTCCTGGGCATGGTCGTTGTATAGGTCCACTGCCCACGCTGCTGCCTCACCTTGCAATCCTGCTGTAACCGCCACCACCATGGCCCACTGGGATGGGTAGAGATGGGCATACTGATCCAGGTAGCTTATTACATGGCTCAAGAACATCGCCAAGTGGTCCAGGTGTCCATCGAACGTGACAGGTATAGTTGGTGGACCCCAAACCATCCCCTGACTCCAGAGTCCCGTAAGTTGACCCGGTCCTTGTACTGCATTGGCCATTGGTGGTAATCCCTGGGTACCAAGACCCACACCCTACTGGTCGGAGCTCCTCCCAACAGGCAACCCCCATGGATCAGATGCCGATCTGCCTGTCCACACAGGCTGGGACTGTGCCTGTGGTGCACCCAGACTAGACCCTCCTACCGTAGAGATGTCTGGAGTGGGAGGGCCTCACAGTTGCAGGCTAGCCAGATGGAACCAGGCCGATTTGGGATGTCTAGCTGGTGCCTCCGTCTGACGCCATGAGACGTCCTCTCTTGTTGCCGTCCATCTTGGCCATGAGGAGGTGTCTTGGTACCCAGCCTCCCCGAACCGGTCCCTCAAAACCTCCATAGTGTATTGTCCGGGAGCAGTAGAATAGCTCCACTCCTCCTCATCCTCTTCCATTAGCCGCCTCTCCCTCCATTCCATCAGAGGGCCCCTGGGCCCCAGGGTATATGCCCGTCCGGGCTCCAGGTTGGCCGATGCTGCAGGAACCCTAGCCTCTTGGGTCTCATCTGCAGGGGCTGCAGGCCATGGTTCTACCACCTTGGGCCTGTTTACTGGTTGCACCTCCTGGGCCTCAGGTTCAAACCCTGTTGCTCCAGCCGGGTTGGCCTCGTCTGCCACTGGAGAAGCCTCCTGTTTACTTTCTGCCATCATTGTAAGAGCACAAAGTCGATAGGCAATAGGAGGGGAATAGGAAAATAAGTGAGTGCTGACTTACTGTCAGATGTCCTCTGTCTGCTGTCAACAAACTCCAGAAACACAGGAACAAAGTGACCAGCAAGAATTTAATGCATGCAAAATGAAAGTTAGCACTGGGAGTGGTTTGCTCCCAGTGCCTTACATAGATGTGCCCCGCCCTCCAACCCCACCCCAATCAGCAAGCCAGCATCCAGTCCGTGCAGGTAAAAGCCGTAGTTCAATTTCCAACTCCCCCTGCTCCGGATGCATCAGCACAGCCACATGGCCTCCGCAGAACCAGCTGTCCTATCCAGCAACCAGTCATTGTCCTGCTTCTCCCCCTGCCACCGGCGTGGCTCCACAGCAGATGGCTCCTCTGGAAAGTAGTCCACGTGGCAACCGGCGTCCTTCCCCCAGCCGCCAGCAACACAGGAGAGGCGGCCGCAGTGAGAGGTGGTCTCCCCGGATGCCCAGTTGGTCGCCTCCGCTGCCCAGCTGGCTTTCAGGGATTCCCTCCAGTGGCCAGTAACAAGGGGGAGGTGGCCGTGGTGCGAGGTGGCCCCTCCGGCATCTGGCTGGCTCGCCTTTGACGCCCAGCCGGTTTTCGGGACTCCCCCGGTGCCCAGTTACAAGGGAGAGGCAGCTGTTGTGTATGGCAGCCTCGCCGATGCCCAGCTGGTCCTCGGATATTGGGTGGCACACGGGGTTGGCGCACAGATGTCGGCTGGCTGCTGGCTGCTCCGTCCCTTCCCCCCACCGGTTCGTGTCGAGCCCAGGGGCCTGACACTGCCTTTAGATTCTTGGAGAAAAGTTAGAGCAATGTGAGAGAACCAGATCTAAAATCCTGAAGGTTTGTTCAAAGGACAAGCTTGACTGAAACCACTGCTGATAACCTGTGTAAGGAAAGCATGCTATATGTAGAAGATCCGTTCTGACAATTACTGCCAAGTAGACATGGGCTGAGATATGAATAAAACTCACATCTGAAGGGATTTTAGGTGACAATTTTATCAATGAATGTCCTTTTTTCTGGGCTATAAGCTTTAAAGGACTTGGATAACCATGTCAGTCGGAGCTCAGAACAAAGCAAGTAGCTGTGTTTGCATGACATATTTATCCATGATTAACCATGAATTTGTCAAACACTGAATTATTAACTATCCATACTTGTTGGGTTACCATAGTACATCAGTCAATAGCATTTTAGCTTATGGTGGCATGCAAAAGAAAGAAATATGTTCCATGATATGTCAAAACATGTTTTGTCTAAGCAAGGTTTAATAGAATATGATTGATTCACACACTGTCATAAGGTAGAATTTTAAAATCATACTGATTGATTTATGATTGTAGTCACACAGCACCCTGAGCCTGACTGTGATCTGTTTCATGTTGGCTTTGTGTACTATGTGACTCAGCTATGACATTAATGTGGAATGCAGTGGCATTTTTATAGAGGAGTATCTGCAAATGAGACCATTAATCCAATTTTCCTCAACTTTCCAACTCCAAAGTTTCATTTACCCATTATTTGCATAACACTATTATTGGCCATTATTGGCCATTAAATAACTCCATTATCCAGGTTCACATGACATACTGAAACATAAACCAATTACACAGACCAGGTTTGAAGAGGGCACTAGACTAAAATATATGAACCCACACAGATTCTCCCTATACGCTCTCCTTTTGTCTTTTCCAGTTCAGGGATCAAAACTTAATTAACCACTGGTAAAGGCAAAAGAAGCCAGAGTAGTGGCAATAGATTAAAAATGGCCCCTTCCCACTCAAGTTGCCAATGGCAGTTTGGAGAGACAAAGTGAGCTAAAAGGTAGCCATATGAGATCAATGAACTTCATTATTAAGAACAAGCATCATTCTTAGGAGGGAATAAAAAGGCAACATTAGATAAAGGAACAACATATTCTGAAACTCAGCCCCTGCTATAATAAGGGGAAAAAACAAAACAAAATCATACATACTTCTTTCTCTCCAGACTTGTACAATTTTAAACATATGCTTTGAAACAAAGCCCCCATTCAGATATCTGTCAGGAATCCAGGCACAGTCAGAAGGCCAAATTAAACTACAATCCACCAGTTCCTGAGCTGGCAGAAGATTAGGCGGGTACAAATTGCGGTGCCCTGATTGCCAATCTCTATTTTGTCCCACTAATGAGACTGGAGAGATCTGCTGACCTTACTGTTTTAATGTGGGGCAAGTTAATTGATGGTTTCCCTGACTCAGATTGCCCTCCCTTTGCTGGAGGAAAAACCAACCTCCGATTTCTCTTCTGAATGTACGTGTGGGGCAGATTAAGCAAGTTCCTCGACTGGTTTGGGATCTATGTATGTAGTGGTTCTCTGCCCTGTCAATCGGGGAATTTCTGAACAAAGGACTAGCATGTTTCTAAAAGAGGGCTAAGCCCATGTCAAAAAATAGCCCAGCTGACTGGCCACAGTTGTAGGAGGGGTGCAGAATGAAATGGGTAGAAGCTTTTCTAAGTTCCTGCCCTTCCAGCAGCCGTGGCTATTTCTCTTTGCACCCTCTCCCTGCGCGGGAAGAGGATTACCTTTATAACTCTTGGGCTTGGGAGGGGTGGGGGACAGGAAGACTGGCTGGAGGGTTAAAGATTCCAAAATTCTGGCTGAGGTTCATTCTGAAAGTAGACTTGTAGTCATTGGAGAAATGAGATATTTTTTATTATTTTATTTGTATCTCGCCTTTATTGCTTTTATAAATAACTTGACAGCGAACACCCACGATTCTCCTTCTGTTTTCCACACAACAACAACCCTGTGAGATGGGTTGGGCTGAGAAAGAGTGACTGGTCCAAAGTCACCCAGTCAGCTTTCATGCCTATGAATTCACATTCTCCTGGCTTCTAGCCTGGTACCTTAACCACTAGACCAGGGATAGGCAACCTTGGCTCTTTTATGACTGGTGGACTTCAACTCCCAGAATTCCTGAGCCAACCACGCTGAGGGGAAAGGGAGAGGTTTCCAAGCTGAGCCATGCTGGCTCAGGAATTCTGGGAGTTGAAGTCCACGAATCATAAAAGAGCCAAGGTTGCCTATTCCTGGCTTAGGCCAACTGGTTCCAATATCTCAGTCATTGCTGGAAGAGCTTGAACAAAATCAATCAGAGGTTTGCCTTCTCTGTGGCACCTCATTAGCTGCTTTCTTATATTCAAACACCACCTTTCCTAAAGATACAACTAGCACTATCGGAGCAATTTATGACTCCTACATACCGTACAGTTTTTCCTCTGAACAACTACCTTTCCTTGACCCCAAGTATTTTTCAACATAGATGTGGTAATGGCAAAGGAGTAGAGAAATTGCCTTGAAGAAAGTATTCAGCAACTCTTAGGTAAACATCAGATTAGCCCTGAATGGAAAGAGGGAACAAGAAACAAAGGTGATTGCCCTACAATCTCTTTGATGTAAGAAGGGGGAGACAGCCTCTGTCATGTTTTCAAGATGCACTTATTATATCCGGCAACAATAAAGCAAAGAACCAGAAGGGATTTATTTGGTCTTGGCCATTTTCACTCAGGCACTAGGAGTGCCTCTTTTCCAAAAGAGTGCAATATTTGCGTATATAAGGAGCCTGAATATAGAGTGTCTTTTATACAGAGTTTTAGGGGGCTGGGGGCTAAAACACATGAAGAAGGGTTGCAGGAATTACGTCTAGTCTAATGAAAAGAAGGACTAGGGGTGACATGATAGCAATAGTCCAATATTGGAAGAGCTGCCAGAAAGAAGAGGGGGTCAACCTATTCTCCAAAGCACCTGAAGGCAGAACAAAAAGCAACGGGTGGAAACTAATTGAGGAGAGAACCAACCTACAACTAAGGAAAATTTCCTAACAGTTAGAACAATTAATCAGTGGAACAACCTGCCTCCAGAAGTTGTGGGTGCTCCATCACTGGAGGCTTTTAAAAAGAGACAGGCTAGCCATTTGTCTGAAACGGTATCGGGCAGGGACGTCAAACTGCCGGCCCACGGGCCGATTGCATCATGCAAAATCCACGCCCACCCTAGCTCCAGCCATGCGGGGGGGGGGGAAATCACGATACGTCGCGACACGTCACGTGATGTGGCCAGTTTGACACCCGTGGTATGGAGTCTCCAGCTGGAGCAGAGGTTTGGACTAGAAGACCTCCAGGGTCCCTTCCACCTCTCTTATTCTGTGTACAAAAAAGTAATGTAAATGTTTGAATAAGGAATCTGTGCACTTCACAAGCACTTCAGAAATTTCTGCAGGAAGCAGATGTTTGGTCTTTCCGGAAGCCTAGGCTTAAATCAGGGGTTCTCAACCTTGGCAACTTTAAGACTTGTGGACTTCAACTCCCAGAATTCCTCAGCCAGCTTTGCTGGCTGAGGAATTCTGGGAGTTGAAGTCCACAAGTCTTAAAGTTGCCAAGGTTGAGAATCCCTGGCTTAAATGATTCTGGAGGGCAATGCTGGGACCTATTCCTACAGGATCCAGATGTGAAGAAGAGACTGCACAACCATGGGACAAGGGCCTAAGACAAGGGCCTTCTCCGTTGCTGCCCCAGCCCTCTGGAACCAGCTTCCCTCAGAGGTTCGTACTGCTTCCTCCCTCCTAGCTTTCCGGAAACTTTTGAAGACCTATTTATGCCGACAGGCTTGGGGGTATGAACTCTGTTCTGCCTCCGGGCCGAGGAATGTGCTTCCATCGTTGATTGTGTATTTGATTGTGTTTGCATGTTTTATGTATGGATCTTTTGGATTGGATGTTATTATTATTATTAATTTTTATATGTAGCTGTATTGTTGTTGTGAGCCGCCCCGAGTCTTGGGAGAGGGGCGGCATAGAAATGTGATTAAATAAATAAATAAATAAATAAATAAATAAATAAATAAATAAATAAATTTATCTGGAATAGTATAGGGCAGGGGTCCTCAACCTTGGCAACTTTAAGACTTGTGGACTTCAACTCTCAGAATTCCTCAGCCAGCAAACCCCTGTTCTATTTCATTCCCTGGATCCGGGCAGCTTAGATTAGGTTACAAGGAGCTGCTTCTATGTTGCAATTTGATTTTTGAAAAAAATAAATAAATCACCAGCTAGATCAGGGGTTCTCAACCTTGGCAACTTTAAGACTTGTGGACTTCAACTCCCAGAATTCCTCAGCCAGCAAAGGAAAGCTGGCTGAAGAATTCTGGGAGTTGAAGTCCACAAGTCTTAAAGTTGCCAAGGTTGAGGACCCCTGGTATAGGGTCTCCTGCTTGACGGGGGGGGGGGTTGGATTAGAAGACCTCCAAAGCCCCTTCCAACTCTGTTATCCTGTATAGTAAGAGCTGAGCCAATCCCAGCCTAATTGTGTCAACCACATCAGTGAAGAAGCATTCTAGATGCAAAACCAAATGCGGAGAAGAGAGAAAATACTTATTTTAAAACTGGAGTAGTTAAAGATGGCTTCAGACTGCCCTTGGGGATATGGTCTAAAAAGGGGGCATATTCATACCTGGGGTTGGGGAGGCATGAGGATGAGATCACGTTAGTCCCTCCTCTCAGGCAAAGTCAGATGGGCTGATGGCACACACAGCTGAATAGCAGAACTAAAGCCACGTGGACAAATGGCATTACCTGTCAGTATGGTATGTATGCTCAGATAGGAGACCGGCTCCTGATTGGCTCTGAGCATAGGCAGTTTTGCTCATTCTGTGTATCATCCAGGGCAATAAAGTGATAAGCAGCCGCTTCCCATCTGGATAATGATCTGTGCTCCCAGGTTATTTATTCCACCAAATTCATGAAAACAGTAGTGGTGGAGGTTACAACCTGTAGTAGCCCTACAGTGTTGGGATTTCCAGCCCACTTCAAATGTGGCTACATGAGAGCAGCTTCTACTAGTAACTGCAGTAATGGTTTGGATGCCTCTGCAGAAGGAAGCTCCAATGCCAACACTGTATCTGCCACAACATCTGAATCTGCAATTTAATCATGCTCAGAAGAGACTAGTGCTCTGTGTTGGTAGCTGCACCCAGGCTCATTCCTTTATACCAGAGGTCCCCAACCTTTTGGGCACCAGGGACCGGTTCTGGGAGAACAGTTTTTCCAGGGACTGGAGGGTGTGTGGGTTTGTGTGCTGCCTGCATTCTAGGAGTTGAAGTCCACAAGTCATAAAAGGGCCAAGTTTGGAGACCCCTGCTCTATACCATCCCCTTAACAAAAGAACTAGTTACAGCTAAGTCAAACCAAAATTACAGTATCTTATGACTTAAGGAATGTGTTGCAGGCCATCCCATTAAACCACACTGTGGTCTTTTTGTTCTGACACACTTATTTATTTATTTATTTATTAATTTGACTTCTATGCCGCCCTTATGCCGGGAGAACTCAGGGCGGCTCACAACATAATAACTTGTGTTTAATACCTAGCCTCTGATGTAAACCCAGCCATGGGATGGTACCCTGAAAGCTACTGTGTCACCCTGCTGACAAGAAGAAGAAAAAAGAAGACGAGATAATTGGAAGAAGGGCGAGTAACATTTTAAAAGGAGGCAGCTGTCTGTCATCACAAATATTAAAACATTTCAGGAGGACTCTTTGAAGAGAAGCTGAAGTGTGACACAGAAGCGTGCTCGTTTTGAGTTCCTCCGCCAAAGGTCTGCCGGGGCTTTGTTTCTGCGGCAGCGACCAGCTCCGCCATCTTTTCGGAATGTGCAGCGATGGCATTTTGAGGCCAGAAAATAGGGCGACTCTTCCCGTCCCTCCCACCTCTCGCTCTCCGCGGAGGTCTCCTTTCAGCAACTCGTCCCTTTCTCTCGCCTAAAACGTTTTCCAAAATCTGCCTGGTTACTGCCCCGGCTTCACACACCGTAATTTTTCCCGTAACAAAAGGCTGGAGAGAAGAGGCTACCCCGAGGGAAACGTTTGCCTCAGTAGCTGAATTCTAAAAGAAAAATGCCTCCCTGTGGTTCATAAGAAAGGTGTCTCGGTTTTCTTGGAAACGCAACTTAAGCTAGAATTTCTTCCTTTTTTTTAAATAGCCATTTTATATCAAGAGTCCCAAATCGACGGCGAAGTCTTTCTTTCTGGATCCACGGGGCAGGGGGAGGGGGAGAGCGCGTGACCCACCCACTTTGTTGCCGCCAGGAGGTGCAGACAACCCCCCCTCCACACACACACACACACACACACACACACACACACACACACACTCTTTCCCCCTCTCATTCTATCCTCCGCACGTCATTCCGTTCTGGTTTCGAGACGTTCGAGCCCGCCAATTAGGCTGCAGCTGAAGGGCGAGGAAGGGAAAGTAGAACCTGCCTCCCTCGTTACCTTCCAGTGTAACCACGCCCCCGTGCCTTAGGACACGCCTACACGCTATAAAATGCCCCGCCCGAGGTTCCCCATAGCCAAAAAGAAGTTTTGGCTCACTGGCGGCTTCCTAAACAGGTCGACTAGTGAGGAAGACTCTCGACCCGTTTATTTGAGGCGCTTTTCCCCTGGTATCCTGGTTTCCACGAAACATGGTAAGTGAGCAAAGGATTCTCCGAATGTTTTTTTTTTGTTTTTTTTTTTGTTTTAAATCGGAAGGGAAAAATTTTCGGACTTTGTGCCTTGGGGGTGTATGTGTGTATGTGAAAGTGAGGTTGCGTGAGAAAGGTAATCGTAAACATGGGGACCCGATTCGGCTCCCGCGACACGTGGAAGGAAGGAAGGGAGGGGTCGTCAGAATGGACCTAAAAGGCTATTTCACACAATGACATATAAATAGAGAATGCGGGGAGTGATTAAAAAAAATACATCAAACTTTGTCCTGGCTTGTTTCTCCGAAGTAGCGCTACTACGCCTTTCACTTTCTCCCTCTCTCCGCGGGAGAATCGATTCAACTACCGGTAGGAAGTTGTTTAAGCATTCAGAGATCCCAGTTCTGGTCGGTAGAAAGCAGCGGCCTAGCTCCGACGGATAGTACTACGGTAGCACACACGACCTCCCGCATGGATGGATGGATGGATGGATGTTGGGGCGTTTCCTGCAGGATGTTTTGCCCATCAGGAGGTGGGAAGTCCGTGCGCCGGTTGCCCTAACTCAATTCCACCTCGATCTCCCCTGCGTCTCGGTTTTATAAATTTTCATGGCCGAAAGAGTAGAGCTCTATCGTTGATTTGCACGTTGCTGCAAGCTGCTCCAAGAGAGCAGTAATCATCCAAGATAATTAGAGATAAGCAATTGGTGGTTTGGAGCTGATAAGAACAGGCCTGAGCTGTGTTGGGCAATCTTGAATGGAGGGGTCTTTTGTGAGCGTGGCTGTTTTCTTGCAGACCTTTCATTACCCAAAGTGGGTAGCATCATGGGTTGCTAACATCTGCGAGCATGGCCGGAGAGGCACCAACAACCCCTCATTCCAATCCTGAGCGACAAATATTCTCCTTTATAACAGTCTTCAATGCTGTATTAATAATTCAGATAAAAACCAGATATTTGCCAATGTTGCAAATATTAGTAATTACTAATGTCGAAAGATCTTGAGGAAGGCTCATGTATCTTTGCCTTATTCTTTCCATAAAATGGATGGGCAACTTAAACTCTTGCCCAGATCTTTCACACTTTGTACAGCATAATAATGAAAGAAGACCTTTTCTCTTTAAAAAAGCTACCAGTAAGAGGTGGCCTAATAGGGCATCTTTATCTTGCTTTTAGGAGCAGGATATGACTTGATGCTTCAGTCCTGTGACTCATCTTTGCCTTCATTTTTCATAGATACCTGCTGAGTCATTTTCAGGGAAAAGGAATACATTAGCATATGAAAGAAACTGAAGTTTCAAATCCTGTTAAATAACTCAGTACTGCTTTTTCAATATTTTTGAGTGTTTCTACTACCGGTAATAAAAAACCCCTTTCCTAGGTAGTACTTCTCTGTAGAAGGCACAGAAAACAATAAAAACAGGAAGCTGCAATATTGCAGAATGACCAGCATTAGCACTTTGAGCCACATTTTAAAAGGCTTCCTTAAATACCGTAATCTTGACTAATACATTATAAAATGAAAGTGGCCAAGTTTGACCTTGAAGAAGTCCTTTTGCTTCTTGCTGTAAAAGGCTTTGAGAGTATTGCACAAAGCCAGTTACAAATAGGAAGGATAGGATTTCTGAATGGATCTGGTGCATATAGGACAGTGATGGCGAACCTATGGCACGGGTGCCAGAGGCTGCACTCAGAGCCCTCTCTGTGGGCACACGTGCCGTTGCCCCAACCTTGCCTCCCCCCCATGACCCCCTCCTCTCTAGCAGCCCCCCTGAAGGAGAGTTGCCTCTGAACGTGGCCCACTCGGAGCAGCGCAGCCAAGGACATGGCAGCCAGGCAGCATAGACAAGACTCTGCCCTCACACCCCATCATGCAGTTGATGCTGCAGGGTGCGGGCAGAGGATGTGGCCGCCATAGCGCTGCTGGGCTGCCTGGGCGATCTGCAGCGGGCCCTGGAGGCGGTGACTAGTCCTGTGGGCAGGCAGGGCGGGGGACGGGGGGGGTGGAGTGGGGCGGGGCCAGTTTTTGGGCACTCGGTCTCTAAAAGGTTCGTCATCACTGATATAGGATGTCCAGGCCAAATCAAGTCAGGACTGCAGAGCATCATTGGATACCTTGCAGTGGTGACAAGAGTTTATAGAAGATGCATCTGGAGCATTGTTTAAACTGACATTATTCAAATACTTGATCTGAGGGATATTTTTTTATGTTAAGTTTAGGCAGGAAAGTGGTGTTTAAGTTAGGGTTAAGATAAACTGCTATTTGGCTTAGTATAAGCTGATTTTTTAAGGCTTGCCATAATTCTAAACTCTACAATATCTGCCATGCATTTGTAAGTGGTGTAGACTATATCAAATGAAATTATCTTCCAAATATTTTTGCTTCAGTTCTGTGCTTCAAGATACATAGGAATTTTGAAATATTTCATGGTTTTTACTGATTTATTGTCTACTGATCTCATGCCAAGCCTTCTAGAAAGATCCACAATTTTTAGAATAAGAAATCAAGATGCTTCATGGTGCTCTCATAAATAAATATTACAACAGGAAAGAGATAAGTTGCAGTGTTTGTGGATATCTATTAAATCTGAAGCAGCTTCAGAACTGTACAGTTTGGGTATAAAGTAGTTAATCTAGTAGCCGATCCAGTTTTTAGAGATTTCAGGCTAATAACTTTTGACAGTCTTATACGGTACTAATATTCTGAGCTCAGAATCGGTTAAACATGATTTTCTGAATTAAAGTCATCAATGCCTTGAAGATCAAGATGAAGACACCCAGAATCATCTTGTAGGAGAGGTCATCCATACCAACATCACCAGTACCCATGTTGGTTGGGAATACTGGAAGTTGTAGTTTAAGTCAGCTGGAAATGGTTGTTGGATAAGGCTGAGCTATTTTAATTCTCGGGCTGTTCTCTACCCATTTTTAGTGCTGAAAGATAAGATAATTACACTGCTTGTCTGAAATGACAAATATGTTTAGGTGGGTCAAGCCTGAGGATATTGCTGAGTATTCCCTTTGATGCAGGATTAGTTAAAACAAGCCTATTCCTGCTAGGATTCCTAAAATACTTTGCTCCTAATAGAAGAGAATACAGTTGGGCAAAAAAGTATTGAGTCAGCCACCAATTGTGCAAGTTCTCCCACTTAGAAAGATGAGAGAGGCCTGTAATTGTCATCATAGGTACCACCTCAACTATGAGAGACAAAGTGAGAAAACAAATCCAGACAATCACATTGTCTGATTTGGAAAGAATTTATTTTGCAAATTATGGTGGAAAATAAGTATGTGGGCAATATCAAAAGGTCATCTCAGTACTTTGTTATATATCCTTTGTTGGCAATGACAGAGGTCAAACGCTTTCTGTAAGTCTTCACAAGGTTGGCACACACTGTTGCTGGTATGTTGGCCCATTCCTCCATGCACATCTCCTCTAGAGCAGTGATGTTTTGGGGCTGTCGCTGGGCAACACGGACTTTCAACTCCCTCCAAAGGTTTTCTATGGGGTTGAGATCTGGAGACTGGCTAGGCCACTCCAGGACCTTGAAATGCTTCTTACAAAGCCACTCCTTTGTTGCCCGGGTGGTGTGTTTGGGATCATTGTCATGCTGAAAGACCCAGCCACGTTTCATTTTCAATACCCTTGCTGATGGAAGGAGGTTTGCACTCAAAATCTCACGATACATGGCCCCATTCCTTCCTTCCTGTACACGGAGCAGTCGTCCTGGTCCCTTTGCAGAGAAACAGCCCCAAAGCATGATGTTGCCACCCCCATGCTTCACAGTAGGTATGGTGTTCTTTAGCTGCAACTCGGCATTCTCTCTCCTTGTGTTTCTACCAAACAGTTCTACTTTGGTTTCATCTGACCATATGACATTCTCCCAATCCTCTTCTGGATCATCCAAATGCTCTCTAGCAAACTTCAGATGGGCCCGGACATGTATTGACTGAAGCAGGGGGACATGTCTGGCACTGCAGGATCTGAGTCCCTGGCGGCGTAGTGTGTTACTGATGGTTGCCTTTGTTACGTTGGTCCCAGCTCTTTGCAGGTCATTCACTAGGTCCCCTCGTGTGGTGTTGGGATTTTTGCTTACCGTTCTTGTGATCATGTTGACCCCACAGGGTGAGATCTTGCGTGGAGCCCCAGATCGAGGGAGATTATCAGTGGTCTTGTATGTCTTCCATTTTCTAATTATTGCTCCCACAGTTGATTTCTTCACACTAAGCTGCTTGCCTAATGCAGATTCAGTCTTCCCAGCCTGGTGCAGGTCTACAATTTTGTTTCTGGTGTCCTTCGACAGCTCTTTGGTCTTCACCATAGTGGAGTTTGGAGTGTGACTGTTTGAGGTTGTGGACAGGTGTCTTTTATACTGATAACAAGTTCAACCAGGTGCCATTAATACAGGTAATGAGTGGAGGACAGAGGAGCCTCTTAAAGTTACAGGTCTGTGAGAGCCAGAAATCTTGCTTGTTTGTAGGTGACCACATACTTATTTTCCACCATAATTTGCAAATAAATTCTTTCCGAATCAGACAATGTGATTGTCTGGATTTGTTTTCTCATTTTATCTCTCATAGGTGAGGTCTACCTATGATGACAATTACAGGCCTCTCTCATCTTTTTAAGTGGGAGAACTTGCACAATTGGTGGCTGACTCAATACTTTTTTGCCCCACTGTATCTGTAGCTCAAGGTTAAACTCTGGAATCCTTGGTGCTCTCTGAGCTTGGTTGGTTGCTTGCCGATGTTTCATCACCCAACTACCTAGGTATCATCATCAGTGCAATACTACATTGAAACATCTGCAAGCAAGAGATCAGGCTCAGAGAGCACCAAGGACTCCTTTGTTCATTCCCTTTCCTGCAGAAGAGTACTGAGGTAGCTTTTCTAGTAAGATCTATGTGATACTGTGATACTTTTTGGGCTTTTATTGAGCAAACCTCTCATTATAACCTGGGTCACAGTATAGCATTTCCTCATTTTCCTCTGATTAATAGAATTACCCTGGCCCTTTTGGTATGAGACACAGAAAATTAAGTCTGAAATCTACAAGAGTCCCTTTTCTTCCAAAAGATGCTTAGTTTTCAGTACTACCATATTCTATTTTCTTTGGCTTCCTTGTATAGCCTCTGCCTGGGTTGCCCTAAGTTTGCGTGTTGAAGTCTGCTTCCATCAAAAGTCCTCAACGTTCCGTAATGGCCCCCTCCAGAGCTACTTGTTTAAAATCATTTCTGGGTATGTGAATGCCTGGAAAGACTATGGATGCTGGTGTTATGTGAAAAATAAAGCATCTGCTAATAGTTGATAAAAGAAGGGCCAAGACGTGATGAAGCTCCTGGCCTCTTCTTTGCTAAATACAATGTGTTGCAATAGTCACAGTGACTCAAGCAAGTCGTGAGTCCCACTCAGAGCTTCTATTGCTGATAAGAAGTGAGCAATATTGTCTGGGGAATACAGGGGTTGCCTACCTTGCAGAGGACTGATTGGTCATATGACTTGTGCATTATCCTCAAGCACAATAGGGTTTGTGTGTGGATTAGCAGACTGGGCAAATCTTGTTATTTATGGATTATTCCACAATGCATTATGGCTTACTGCAGCGGTTCTCAACCTTTTCCGGGGCTTGACCCCGGCCTGTGTCGTGCCCGCCCCCCCAAAAAATGACTGACCAAAAAAAAATGTCTGACCCCCCAAAAAATGGCGGGCCCGCATCGCATGTGCGCGGCGCGACGGCCCACATGGCAAAGGGGGAAAAAATGGCCGACCAAAAAAAAAATGGAGGGCCCACATCACGCATGCGCGGCGCGATGGCCCGCATGGCAAAGGGGAAAAAAATGTCCGATCAAAAAAAAATGGAGGGCCCGCATCGCGCATGGCAAAGGGGGAAAAAATGGCCGATCAAAAAAAATGGCGGACTGCGGTGTTTGGTGATTCCCGTGAAATCGTCGTTCGACCCCAAATGGGGTCGCGACCCACAGGTTGAGAACCGCTGGCTTACTGTGATGTCTGAAAGTTGCTGAGGATTCATGTACGAGGTAGTCTTCCTTCAATCTATACAAAGGATTTTGTACAACTCCAGGTCAGTTCCTACTATTCTCTGTCAGCAGCATAGTCATTGGTCATGTCTGGAGGTTATAAGCTATAATTACTCATTCTAGGGTCTGATTTGATTAACTTGGGTTGTTGAGTAAATCACAGTTGGGCAGATCACACAATATCTTAAACCACACACTGAGGTTTACAAACCACAATGTTGTACAGTGTGCTAAGCTCCAATGTATGTTTCTTAGTTTTTGGGGTAGCATCTTGTGGGAACGTAACTATTATCCATTGTATCTGGAAGACCTCAGGTTGGGAAAGGCTGACAAATTGTCAAACTCCCTTTGCATACAAACACATTCACACGCCACTGCTACTGTGTTTGAGCTTGTTGTTGCTTTTTGTCTTACTCAATTAGCTTATTCCCATTAATCTCAATTGAATAAGATCTGTAACATTCATCCTGAATTAACTAACCCATGTTAAAAGAATTTTCCGGGTCCAGGATATTACACATAAAATCAGTCACAAGGCACATTTATTCCTGAAAACAAAGAGGTTTGCTCTTGGGAGTAGGTTACAGACAAAATGGGGTACATTGTTTTATAGGGGGACTGGTCCTTGGTGTGGTCTTGAGGGGCGGGTGTGTGTGCATGACTGTCAAAAGATCAATCTTAGTTGACCTTCCTGGTGTCTGTTTGCTTACCTTTTGTTGTGTAGTGTCTGGGAAGCCTACTTGTTTCCCCGAAAGTAAGACCTATACCAACAAGCCTTAGCTTGATTTTTGGAGGTGGACCTAATATAAGCCCTATCCCAAAAATAAGCCCTAGTTTTGGGGCAAGGCACACTCCTAAAAACTAGGGTGGGGTGGGAGTGTGGAGCTGCCCCACCTACCCCGCACCCACTTACCTTGCAGCCAGGCTTCTCCTTGCCTGCCCACTTCTTCTTCCGAGGCCTCTTCTGCAGCGAGGCCTGCATTTCTCAGTCACATGGCTTTCCGGAAGGCCTCTGCAGCCAAGAACCAAGCCTATGGATTCAATCCGTAGCTCGGTTCTGCAAGACTTCAACAGCCGAGCACCAAGCTATGGGTTCTGGAAAGGCGTGACTGCAAAATGCAGGCCTGAATGCAACTGCAAAACTTCGGCCCCAGAAGAAGTGGACTGGCTGGGTGGGGCTGTCGGTGCCAGAGGTGAAATAAGGCCTATCCAAAAAATAAGACCTGGTGCCTCTTTTGGAGGCAAAAAAAAAAAAAAAAGACCCGGTCTTATTTTTGGGGAAACACAGTATTTGTGGGTGTGGGAAGTGTGTGACTGAACAGGTTCTTTGTCTGGTTAATTACTCTTGTCCAGGTACTTGGTTTTGCTATTGTCGGTTGACAACGTAACAGAGATGCAGTTTAACAATCTATTGATACAATGTATTTCCCACAGTTTCCATTCTCAGTGAATCATGGATTTATGTTAATGGTTAGCTGAAACAGTGAGGGAAAATAAAAGTTAATTTGGAATAAAGAATCTCCTGTGATTATTATTATTAAAATAAAAAACTTTCCACACCCATAGTAAAAATTATGGAAGAATCCATTGCAGGCTTGAAAGGGCCATTTAAGGAGCCTGATACCAAAAAAGGCCGGGGGGGGGGTCTTTTAAGAGAGCTGCAAACCAAATAGGGCTTTTTCTCCTGCATGGGTGGATTCCGAATCCACCAATGGGTTAACACTGTCCTCTGCCCAATGGGAGACTAGGTCCGAACTTTAGCTCCGCCTCCGGCTTCCTTCTTCCCCAGTTTTTACCTAGTCTAAGCCCAAGGAACAGCTCTTTGCGTAGCTCCGCGAAAAGAGTACCTTTCTTTTCGGTTAGGACTGGTAGAGTAAGGTTTTTTTGTTGGTTGTTTTTTGAGTTAAGTTTAGTTATCGAACTTTAGTGTGATTTTTTTAACTTTAGAGATTTTTTCTGGTTTTTTCTTCGGGGACCTTCGGTCGATCCTCCCCCCCACGCATTGGGAGCGCGGCAGCGAGTCCGCCCGGGCCTTGGGCCTGGGAATAGCGGAGAAAAAGGGGGAAATTTCCCTGGACTCCGCTATTCGACTCGCAGCGCCCCAGGAAGCTCCGAGGGACCAGGCGTCGAGGGAAGCTTCGAGGAGCTCGACGCAGATCGTCGCAAAAAACGCAAGTGGGGCAAGGGGGCGCGGGGAGGAGTCCAGCCAGTCAGCCGGGAGGCGGACAGAGGCCGGGACCGTCGGTACCGGAGGGGTAGGCCGAGGCCAGCTTCCCTTAAGGCACCGCGTGGCCGGGAGCACAGAGCTCCGACCGAAAATTCGGCGCGGCGGCCATTTTTAAAAAGGGGCGGTCTCGCCTACTGGCGCGAAGCGCCATTTTGGAAAGGGGCGTATCAGAGCGCCTCAGACCTCTGATTGGGACCTCGCTTTTCTGGCGCGAAAGCCTTTAATCTCTGGCGTGAAAGCCTTTGTTTCTGGCGCGAATCTCCCTTCTTCACCCGGTCGAGTTGCCTGCGGGCCCAGGGGGAAGGGAAGGGACTGCCGGTGAGGCGGAGGCCTAGCTCCGGCTGCCAGATCAGGGAAACTGAGGCCGAGCACCCAGGGGGGTCCAGTTGGAGGCGTGTGTGTGTGTGTTCTCGGTGTTTTGGCTCCTAGCAGATTCCCCAGCGGAGTCAAGGCGGTCTGGACGGGCATAGGGACAAAACTCCCTGGCTAGGTATCCTCGTGACCGCAGGAGCTCTTCGACCAGGCACGTTAGGGGCATTCCCTGTAGCGCTGCCGACATCGGTCTGTGCCTACTAGATACCCGGAAAGGGTGCTTCTTGGCACATGGCAATGGCAGAAGGAACTCCGGCCCAGGGCTCAGCGCCCCCTCCGTCGCCGACTAGACGCAGAACGGAGGAAGCGGGGGGGGCAAGAAGAAGGCCAAAACAAAGCATCTGTCTGAGCCATCAAGGGCGGACGAGCGCCAGGCCGCAAGGAGACACCAAGCCTTGGAGAGGGAGTTTGCCAAGGCGCAGAGACTGAGGGACAGCGGGATGGAAAGTCCGGCCTTGTCCCTCGGGGAGACACCAACCTCCTTCGAGCCTGCAGAGGCGGTTGAACAGGAGTGGTCCCCCAGGGGGGAGACAGAAAGGGAGGTGTCCCCCATTTCGGTGCCATCTTCACCAGAGCATTCAGAGCCTTCCACAAGCCAGGAGGATCCTGAGCACAGAGGCAGGAAAAGAAAGAGATCTGGTAAGTGGCCTTCACGACTTCATTCCCTCTTAGAGGAAACATTAGTGCACCTCAGGGCCTCTAGGAGGAGTTCCCCTCCCAAGAGAGCTCACAAAACACGCACACCATCTTCCCGTGGGGAAAAGATATTGTTTCAGGATTCTGATGAGTCTGAGAACTCTCCACAGGTGGCAGACGAGGAGCAGGAGGACTGGGACGATGAGGATGCCCCGTTGTCAGAAAATGAGGATGCAGAGCCACAGGCGGCTCCAGTGTCAGGTTTATTTGACCATAATCTGTTTTATTCCCTCATGATTAAGACATGCTCTGTTCTAGAACTGCCAGCTAAGACCAAGGAGGCCAGACCGCCGTCCTCAGAGGAGGAGGACGCAAAGGATCCCTTGCTTCACGCACCGGTGTCAGAGGTGATCCAGGTACCATGCACTAAGGTGTTCAGGTCAACGGTAAGGACCCAGTGGTCTAATCTAGGCACCATCCCATCGCCTAATGGCGTAGAAAAGAAAATGTATAATGTTTGCAGTCCATTAGCGACTTTAATAGAGGTGCCACAGGTGGACGCTCCACTAAGCTCTCTTCTTCCTTCCTCAGCCATCCCAGGAGACCTAGCAGAATCAATGAAGGCGGAGGATAGGAAGGTAGAACTTTCCCTCCGCAGGGCTCACCATTCATCTGCCTGGGCCATCAGAGCCGCATCTACGAACTCATTAGTCGCCAGAGCTGCGATCAGGTGGCTGCGGGAGATCCAGGCAAGTGTTCCACCTGAGCAGGTACGTGTAAGACAAACACTGACCAAACTGCGGAGGGCAACGGAATTCATGGCAGACTCCGCACTGGCCGCGTCCAGATACTCAGCTAGATCCATTGCAGGGACAGTGGCAGCTAGGAGGTTGGTATGGCTCAAGAACTGGAAGGCGGACCTTAAGTCAAAATGGCGACTCGCCACAGCTAAGTATGCAGGATCAAAGCTCTTCGGGGCAATCCTGGATCCTTACCTGATAGAAGACAAAAACAAAAGGAAAGTGCTAGCTCACCCTTCCAAAAGAACAGACAAGGGAACCCAGGAGTTCCGTAGGCAGGCACCCCGTCAGAACGGGGCCGGAGAATGGAGGCAGCCCTTTCAAGGGGGACGGTCCTGGGAAGGGCCCAGAAATCCGCGCACCTTCTCATACAGGCAGGAGCGCGGACAGGACCGTCCAGCCGCGGGCAGGGGCCAACCGTCCAAACGCCCTTTTAAAGGGGGGGGAGGACGACCCTACAGACGTTCCAAGTGACTCCTGGAACAGCCCCATCGGGGGTCGCCTGGCACGGTTCAGCGAGGCATGGCAGGCGACCACGACGGATGCCTGGGTCAGGGAAACAGTGACCCAGGGCCTAGCAATAGAATTCTACTCCACACCACCAGATCACTTCATAAGTTGCCCACTATCACGCAACAGGACCAAGGCGGGCCTCATAGTTCAGGCCATTGGACACCTGGAGGAGATAAGGGCCATAGAGCCGGTTCCTCCAGGACAGGAGGGACAGGGTTTCTACTCCATCCTCTTCCTGGTGCCAAAAACATCAGGGGACTGGAGAGCAATCCTGGACCTCAAGCGGTTAAATCGCTATGTAGTATACAGGAAGTTCAAGATGCAGTCCCTCAGATCCATACTGGCCAGCATCCGGAAAGGGGATCTGCTATCTTCAATAGACCTCACAGAGGCCTATCTTCATATCCCAATAAGACCGGGGTACAGAAAGTACCTGAGGTTCTGCCACAAGGGGCGACACTACCAATACAGGGCACTCCCGTTCGGGCTGTCCTCAGCGCCCAGAGTGTTCACAAAGGTGCTGGCGGCATTGGGAGCGCACCTGCGCATGAGACCGGTGCGGGTCCAGTGCTACCTGGACGATATCCTGATACTCTCAGCGTCCCACCAGGCAGCCCTAAGGGACATCCAGACCACCATAGCCGTACTCCAGAGGCACGGCTTCTCGATCAATCACAAGAAAAGTCAGCTCACACCCTCAAGGAGGCTCCAGCATCTGGGAGCGATCATAGATTCGGACCAGGGCATGGTGTACCTCTCCCAGGAGCGCCGGGAGAGCTTACAGAAACTAGCGTTTCTGGTAATGCAGAGGAAAGTGGCCACAGTGGTGCAGCTCTCCCAGCTCCTGGGAAAGATGATATCATGCCTGGGAATTGTCCCGTGGGCCAGACTGCACTCCAGAGGTCTGCAGTGGCTACTGCTCCTCTTCCAAAGACAGAATCAGAGCGCTTCACCCAGGAAAATCAGAGTGCCTCCCCAGGTCCTAGCCTCCCTGAGGTGGTGGAGGTCGGGGGCCCTGAACAGGGGCACCCCACTCAGGGAACCCAACAGGGTAACCGTCACAACCGATGCAAGCCTGTTCGGCTGGGGGGCTCACTCCGGGGATCAGATGGCCCAGGGAAGGTGGAGTCCAGGGGACCTAAAGCACAGAATCAATTGGCTCGAACTGAGAGCCATCCACCTGGCCCTACTTCAGTTTGTACCCCTGTTGGCAGGGAAGCACGTGCTAGTCCTGACGGACAACGTAACAGCAAAGGCGCACGTAAACAAGCAGGGCGGGACCAGGTCAGTGGCTCTCATGCAGGAGGCCAGGGCGCTGGGCCTGTGGGCAGAGCGACACCTGGCATCAATAAAGGCAGAACACATCTCGGGGGAGGCAAACCACCAGGCAGACTCCCTCAGCAGGGTCACCATAGACCATGCGGAGTGGAGGCTGGCACCGGAGCTGTTCGAGGCGATCTCGAACAGGTTCGGCCGGCCGTGCCTAGACCTCTTCGCAACACCAGAGAACACTCAAACCCACCGCTTCTTCTCCAGGTTCCAGACCAGGGAAGCGGAGGGGACGGACGCACTAAGATGCAGGTGGCCCCAGGGGCTACTGTACGCCTTCCCTCCTCCGCCCCTGATCCAAGCAACGGTTCGCAAGCTCATCCTGGAACAGGCGGAGGTGGTACTGGTTGCGCCATACTGGCCGAGGCGTCCGTGGTTTGCGGACCTGGTAGACCTATCGCTTTCGCCTGTATGGAAACTGCCGCCGAACCAGGTGTCCCTGAGCCAGGGGAAACTCTTGCACCCAGACCCGCAGTGGCTACAACTAGCCGCCTGGCACTTGAGCGGGAGGGTCTGAGTAGGCAGGCCTTCTCCCAACATGTCATCTCGGTCATACAGGACGCTCGACGTCCTTCTACAAACAGGATCTATGATGCAACATGGAGGAACTTTTCTTCCTGGTGCAGCAGACAGGACATAAACCCCCTGACCGCCAACATCCCTACCATCCTAGAGTATCTGTGGGACGGCATGGTCAGGGGACTAGCGTTCAACACCATCCGCAGGCAGGTTGCGGCATTACAGACGGTCCTAGTCTGCGAGGACCGGGGACCTCTGTCACAACATCCGGCGGTGAGCGCATTCCTAAAGGGGGCAGCCACTAGGCGACCCCCTGTAGTTCACCGTTTTCCATCCTGGGACCTACACAGGGTCCTACAGGCATTAACCGAAGGTCCTTTTGAACCACTGGGGACTTGCCCACTCCGTTTCCTGACGCTGAAGGTGGCCTTTTTGATGGCCATCACATCGGCAAGAAGGATATCGGAGTTGGGGGCCCTCTCGGTCCGACCGGATCTGATCACCTTCGCAGAAGGCAGGGTAATCCTACGCCTGGACCCATCCTTTGTGCCGAAGGTCAACACATGGTTTCACAGGACCTAGTACTACCGGATTTCTGTCCGAATCCCACTCATCGTCTGGAAAGATGATGGCACACACTGGACGTGCGCAGGGCTCTGCGCCATTATGTCACCAGAACAGAGGCCTACAGAAGGTCCGAGGCCCTCTTTGTGTCATATCACCCAACATCTAAGGGCCTGAAGGTATCAACCTCGACCATTAGTAGATGGATTAGAACATGCATAGCCAAGGCCTATGAGGCGCTGGATCAGCCAGTACCAGACAACATCACGGCGCATTCCACAAGGAGTGCGTCCACATCGGCTGCCTGGCGCACCCAGGCATCACTAGAGGAGATTTGTAGAGCAGCCACATGGGCTTCTCCGTCCTCGTTCATAAGAAATTACAAGATAGACCAATTTGCTGCAGCAGGGGCTTCATTTGGAAGGAGGTCTTTGCAGCAGATAGTTCAGGACTAGTAAGAGACATCCTAGACCCCCACCCGAAGGGACTTATGAGGGCTTGGGTACGTCCCATTGGTGGATTCGGAATCCACCCATGCAGGAGAAGAAGCGTTGTCTTGCCTGAACGTTCTTTCTCTGCATGGGGGGATGGAGAATCCACACCCTCCTCTAACCGGTCTAGGCAGGAGTTCTCTTACAGGTCATTGAGAAGGAGCTACACGGTCCGACCTGATGGAGTGCTTCGCCTGGCAAAAACTGGGGAAGAAGGAAGCCGGAGGCGGAGCTAAAGTTCGGACCTAGTCTCCCATTGGGCAGAGGACAGTGTTAACCCATTGGTGGATTCTCCATCCCCCCATGCAGAGAAAGAACGTTCAGGCAAGACAACGCTTCATCTCATTCAATAAAGAGCACGAAATATTTTGAGGGAATTTCCTTTTTTTTTTTTAATTAACAATTTATTGTAGGAATGCTTCCACTAGTGCGGTTTCCTTTGCGTGGGACTGAACCCTCCCTTCCAAGGCTGACATTTTTTTTTTAAATTTAAATTTTTTATTATTAGATATCCATTTGCACATGTATACAAAGAAAAAATTTCATGTTAAAGCCATTCAACTTAATACAATCATTTTAAATTTGTAGACCTTCTTCACTCCGTATATCAAAATTCAACCACAAGCCAAATACATTTTAAAAATTCTAAATTTCACTTCTTTTCATTTGATTGCCAGATTAATTCTTGGAGACTCATTGAACTCCAAAGTGGCCATCAAACAACCCCCCCCCCATTGTGACAGGCATCAAATTGTGCTCTCAGTTGCCTGCCCCTTTGCAAACAACACCTTTAAAGCCTTGTGGTTTAATCTGATGTCTTGTGTGTTGTGAGCCAGATGATGACAGCGCCAACAGGTTTAAGCTGGTTGGGGAGGTTGAGGGGGGTAGGAAAGGAAGAGACATTCTAAGTTTAGGATCAAAGTGGAGTTGAATCAGCTTAACTATTGTTACAATGATACTAGACTGCTACATGACCAAAGTAACTTTATGTGTACAATCCAGGAGTGTTCTCAAATTGCACAAAGCCTGAAGCAGCCGTGTTTTATTTCTTCAGAAGACAGGAAGGCAGAGATGTACCGTAATTCCAGCATTCTCTGCTGCCAGTTTTAACCCCAGTTTGCTTATACTCAAAAGTATTTAAAGCCACAATTGGACTAAACTTAAAGGTGGTTTTCTAAATATTTTGGAAACGGTTTTTAAATATCAGTACTGTGGCGTGTCAGTTTTAAAGACTTGACATTTGAGGTGGGGTGGACGGGTGTCGATTCTACTCCAGGAAAGCTTCTATATCCTGTACATAACTGCATTCAGGTTCAGAAAAGTGTTTGGAGTATACAGGGTAATGACTGGTGCACCCGATTGCAATACTTAAAAGCAGTTGGTCATTTTGGGGATTGTGTGGCAGCCACGTGACTCTGGAAAAAGATAACAGCTGCTTTGAGGTTCATTGAACAGGTATTCTATTTTGCCCTCTTGCACACAGGAAAGCATCTTTTGGAGATCAAATCTGAAGTGCTTGCAGCTCCCATATTTAATGACGTCGATGAACATAGTTGATGTAGTAGCAGCCCCCCTTCTCCCCCCCAAAAAACCCCACCTATGTCATAATGAGCTGATGCTTTTTGGATGCTGTACCTTTTAAAAATAAAGCTAATGGCACTTTTAGTCTTTCCTGCCCAACGGCCTGTGTTTGCATACTGGTATCTATCTGCGCTTTTCAGCTATTGTTGAAAGATAAACTGGAATCTAACCTCATAGTTAATGCATTTGCAGCTTTAAGAAAATGCCAAGCTAGGTAAATAGGAAGTATATTCTGAACCTGCCCAGTGCCTGCTTCTGCCCGCTGCCAAATACAATATAAAAGAGTCCCTTCCCCATCCTGACCCTGTCCAGGTGTGCTGGACAATAACTCCCATAATCCCTATCACCAACTCTTTTTCATGCTGGGTAAGCCACACTACTATATCTACCTGAACTGGAAATCAAAAGTCTGCCTGGGCTGTTTATTTGCTGGCCAGTTATTAAATAATATAGAATGTTCTGGTTTCTGCTCTTTATCCAGCTTTCTTTCATATCCAGAAGTTGCAGAAGAAAGTTATAAGGATACATATTGAGAAGCGGGGCTAGAAATTGTGGCTGTTGCAATGACTGGCCCTTAACCACCCAGTGAATTAAGACTAGGTAGTTGTTGACATTGGCTTGCACCAACATTTCAACCATAGCTGTACTTTTACTGCATCCAGACAGAGACAGACAGAGCTAATCATTTCTAGCACAACCATGCCCTTAAGTCTTGTTAATAGCTCATGCTTCGTGTTGCATGAAAACAGATGATTATTTATTGCTAGTTGGGACTTTCCTCAATCGGTGAGTGGTTTTAATCATTGCAGCCCATTGCTAGTTGTGGTTTACTTGTTCTAAAATAAATATAATGGAAGTGGTTTCTCTCCACAGCGTGAGTGCATCTCCATCCATGTTGGCCAAGCCGGTGTCCAGATTGGCAATGCCTGCTGGGAGCTCTACTGTCTTGAACATGGTATCCAGCCAGATGGGCAGATGCCCAGTGACAAGACCATTGGGGGAGGAGATGATTCCTTCAACACCTTTTTCAGTGAGACTGGAGCTGGCAAACACGTCCCCAGGGCCGTGTTTGTGGATTTGGAGCCAACGGTGATTGGTGAGCTACTTCAGTAATATTAACAGTTTAGAAATCCTCAGTGGTAAGCAAATTAGAGGTTCTTAAAAAAACCCCAAACATTTCTTGCTCTAGTCCAAGGTCATTTCAAGTAAGGGACAATAGGTTAAAAAAAAAAATCAGGCTTAGATCCTGAAGAACATCATGACATATCTGAATAGACTATTGAACTTTTTGACTGGATATATGATGGATTCATGTTTTAGTATAAGGAATTAATTTGTGCTAATATGAATTGTTAATCTGTTCAATCATGACCTTAATATTCTTAACATACATGAATATCAAAAAGAAAAAAATAATAAAAAGCAAAACAAATTAGAAAAGAAGCAACCCTAAACAAACAAAGAAAACAAAAATAAAACTACTTTATATTTTATACTTTTAGTAGTTGTTGATTTACTAATAAATTCACCGCTATAATATAAATACAAAATATTGTAAAATATCACAAAATCTCTCACATAGTAACATTTACTGCTGCATCTGATTAGCAGAAAATATTGCCTTTTCCAAAACATGTCACATTTCTGGCAGCCATTTCTTAATATCTGGAATAATAACAGATTTTCAGCTTCTCAATATGATTCTTTTATCCCTCCACCCCATGCTCAATAAAACCATAATTCCTGATAAACATTCATATTCCAAAAATTTGGCATATAGTTCAGCATTTTATTTATAAAATCTATATAGCTGCCCATCTCCCCCAAAGGGAACTCTTGTGTTGTGCACAGTAATAAAGATTTAAATGCTGTATTTTCCCATAACTTATACATTACAGGTCATCCTCAACTTATGACTGTACTGGAGTCTCCCCATTATGGTCATAAGTTGTGGTGGTTGTAAAATGAGTTATCATGTAACTGACTTGATTTTACAATCTTTGTGTGTGTGTGTGTGTGTGTGTGTGTGTGTGTGTGTGTGTGTGATGGTCATTAAGTCAGTTACCATGTAAAGTGAAACAGGACAAGAATCCAGAATTAGGAAAAGTTGTGCAATTGAACAATGCAATTGGAATACACTGAAATTGATATTTAAGGTGCCTTTACTCTGTACTCATGCAGAAAGACTCAGCTACTTCCACAGCTCTTCTTCATTCTGTATTCTTGTCCTCTGCAATCATCTTTGTGCTATTTCTTAGTTTATCCCAGAAGTTCAATTCTTCTGAAAAGACAAATCTCTCTGAAAGGTTTCTCAGTAGATACACCTTTGAACAAACATCTTGGGTTCACACAATGTCACTGCAAACTAAACAACACTTTTGTTCCTTCTTTTCACAGATGAAGTGCGCACTGGAACCTACCGCCAGCTATTCCACCCTGAGCAACTGATCACTGGCAAAGAAGATGCTGCTAACAACTATGCCAGAGGGCATTACACCATTGGCAAAGAGATCATTGACTTGGTCCTTGACAGGATTAGGAAATTGGTGGGTAATTTCTGCTACTGAAGCAGTCCCGGGCTTGGAAATGTGAAATAAAGCAGGGGTCCCCAGCCATTTGGGCACCAGGGACCGGTGCCATGGAGAAAGGATTTTCCACGGACCAGAGGGGGTGTGGCTTTGAATACTGCCTGCATTCTGAGGATGGAGCTTTATTTGTGCGGCTTGCTTGCTGGCATGCAGACCGGGGGTTGGGGATCCCTGAAATAAAGTACAGTGGAGATGCACAGCTTTAAAAATAAAAACCTCAATATTAAATGGGATAAGACCCCCTGATTCCATCTCCTAGTTTCACAGTACAGAATTGTCTGCTGCTTCTAGTGTGAATCACTGAACGTTTCCCACTTCCTTTTTCTGGTTGTTAGCAAACAGTTTATTCTCTTTTTAGCCATGGTTTGAGTTTTGAACAGTAAAAGTAATGAGTGAATGAGATAAGAATGAAGTCATATAGAAACCTTGGTGTATTTGCAACAGGTTTGTGGGAAATTAGTTTGACAGTAGCTGGATTTGAACATCAGGTAAGTCATAAAATGGTGGGTTTATTTTTGGCATAGTTACAATTATTTCTAAACTACTGCTTATTTTGCATCAGGTGAGATGTCCCTCGTTTACTGTACAAAATAAAGTTCAGCAAACAATGCCTTAAACGAAGGGTCCCCAACTGCCGGTCCATGGACCGGTCCTGGTCCGTGGCATGCCAGAAACCGGGCCGCACAAAGCCCCATCAGCGGGCAGCACTTGAAACAACGCCCCTTCCAGTCCCAGAAAAACCTCTCTCTGTGGAACCGGTCCCTGGTGCCATGTTCTTCCTAAGAGGTTGACCATACGAGTCACCAAAAGAATGAAAAGAATTCCATCTTACATCAGGAATTATGTTCTAATCTAGAGGGTTGTGGAGGAGAAGTATGAAGACTTTTATTAACAGGAAACAAATGAGAAGGAAGGACAATTCCTGAGCAGCTTTCTAAATGTGATTCAGTCCTCTTGAAGTGATTGGATTTAAGTTGCTCTTATTCATGATGATTGGTATGCTGGCAAGGGCTGTAGAAATTGGCATTCACTATCATATGGAAGGCCAGATGTTATGGTCGGTATCTATTTGGAAATTACAGTAGGCTACAGAATATTCTCAAACAACTGGAGGGGATTGAATTTCTTCTGATATTTTCTTGAGTGTTAAAGATGTTTTAAGAAAATGCTTGAAAATTAATGAAAGAAAAATCTGGTTCTTAAAATTGAATCCTTTGCTTTTTTCCAACAGGCTGACCAGTGCACAGGTCTCCAGGGTTTTCTGGTCTTCCACAGCTTTGGTGGTGGCACTGGCTCTGGCTTTACTTCCTTGTTGATGGAGCGCCTGTCCGTTGACTATGGCAAGAAGTCCAAGCTGGAGTTCTCCATCTATCCAGCTCCCCAAGTATCCACAGCTGTCGTTGAGCCCTACAACTCCATCCTGACCACCCACACCACCCTGGAGCACTCCGACTGTGCCTTCATGGTAGACAACGAAGCCATCTATGACATTTGCCGACGGAACCTTGACATTGAGCGCCCCACCTACACTAACCTCAACCGCCTTATCAGCCAGATTGTGTCCTCCATCACAGCCTCCCTGCGATTTGATGGTGCCCTGAATGTAGATCTGACAGAATTCCAGACCAATTTGGTGCCCTACCCCCGAATCCATTTCCCTCTGGCGACCTATGCCCCGGTTATCTCTGCTGAAAAGGCCTACCATGAGCAGTTGACTGTGGCAGAGATCACTAATGCTTGCTTTGAGCCAGCTAATCAGATGGTGAAATGCGACCCTCGCCACGGTAAATACATGGCCTGCTGCCTGTTGTACCGTGGCGACGTTGTTCCCAAAGATGTCAATGCTGCTATTGCCACCATCAAGACCAAACGCAGCATCCAGTTTGTGGACTGGTGCCCCACCGGTTTCAAGGTTGGTATCAACTACCAGCCCCCTACCGTGGTCCCCGGAGGCGACCTGGCCAAAGTGCAGCGTGCGGTCTGCATGCTGAGCAACACCACGGCCATTGCTGAGGCCTGGGCCCGCCTGGACCACAAGTTTGACCTGATGTATGCCAAGCGTGCCTTTGTCCACTGGTACGTTGGGGAAGGGATGGAAGAAGGGGAGTTCTCAGAGGCTCGGGAGGACATGGCTGCTCTGGAGAAGGATTACGAAGAGGTAGGGGCCGATAGTGCTGATGGGGAAGATGAGGGAGAAGAATACTGATCCTTTATTGTGTTAATTTTTCCATTCACTCCTGCCTTCTTCTGGATTCTTATAACTGTCCATTGTGTTAAAGCTTATTAAAAGCCCTTTTCAGCTGAAAGCAGTCTTGTGTCTTTCTTTAGAGAGCAAGCTCTGCCCTTTCCAGTGTTCTGGTGTCAGCTGGGAGCGTGTTTGTTAAATGAATAAATGGTATGGTCTGTTAAGCTTGGCAAAGCTGGAACGGCTACGCAGCAGGGTACATTAAAAATGTACAGTCAAGGGAAGAGTGTAAATGTAGCGACTCGGTGACTTTGAGCACCTGAGCCCTCCTTGCAAAAGCACTCTGGCTCTCCCCAAATGCCATCCTGAACATAGCTTTGTGATTCCCCTTAAAATTCTGCAGAGGGAGAATTTAGGAATTGCTGGTGCTGCTTCTAACTATATTAGGGAGGGTGGTGATCTGGAATGAGAGCAGCTGCCCTTAATACCGGTAAGAGCAGGTTGAAGGTCCTTTCTACTTCCAGGCAGAAGAAAGAATGATGGGTTGTTGTTGTTTTTTCATATTTTTCCCTTTAGCATAGTTTACTTCCATGGATTCTCCTGAGAAGGAAATTCATTGTGCTAATTCCTTCATATGTTGCTACATTCTGTAGATCAGAGTAATTACCTTGGGGGACAAAGTGAAAGCCTATATACCCATACACATGTGTTACGTAAATGATCAGCTCAGTTATCAAGATGAATCTGAAACTGGCAGAGATGAGAGTAAAGCTCCTGCCTCATTTTGATATTTCAGCTGCGCCTAGTTTGTCGGGAGAAGCCTGCAAAACCTTAGGACTGTAGTATTCTCAGTGGAGAAACCAGATTGGCTCTGGATCTTCTAAGGTGGTATTTCCTGCAAGACCTAACCATAGAGTTAGCTCATGTACAAGCTTGAGCACTAGGTGCTTTGGTTATACAGCCAAACACCCTCCTGATGGCTGAACCTTACTGGAAGGGGCTCCTAAGAAATTAGCGGCAGCTGCTTTGTAAATCAGATGGTGGGAAGTGTTGGCAGAAGTTGCTGAAGAGCAAACATCCTGTGTTGCCCATGGAAAGAGGGAAATCAATGCTTACAAAGTTGGGATCCCTATAAGTTTCTAAAAAGTGACAGAACTGGAACATAAAACATGTTAGGGTTTTCCTAGTGGCCATTTGTTACCTTTTCAATTGCTAAAGCATCTTACCGGTGATCGTAGAACCCTGTGTTGTGGTTCTATCACATCTATGCATATCTGAAGAAGTAAAGAGAAAGGATTGTAAATGGAATAGGAAGAAGCTTTGAGTTTCACTGGTACAAAATTAATCTTATAGTAGTAATAAGAGTAGGAAAGGATGTCACCTTGCTCAGGAGCAGCTGATGCAAGTGTTTCTGCACCCCTGAGGATTTGTGCCTATATTTCCATAGCAATATGTTAACGCAAATTACACTCCACAATAAGCTCTTTATGTATAATTCCCAGTTGTGCCTGCAATTACAGAAGCTGTGCTAGAAGAACAAAGGATGCATTTGCATAGTTAAAAGGAGACACATTAAGAGTTGGAATAAAAACGAACTGAATTAAGTGCCAAAAGCTATGTAGCAAACAGATAAAGCAGAAAAAAAGTATTTTAATCATAGAATATATGTTTTTTGTACAATGATTAAGATACAGTATTAATTATTACAAATGTATAGATACCTATCTCAAAATACAATGCCTCTCAAACCTAAGTTTTTCGGTAGCTTGCTCTAAGGACAAGCTTTTTTATACTGCTCAAAAGGAATGCTACAATCAACATGTATGACTTTTGCGAATGAACCATTACAGAAGAGCTGTGGAAGCCTTACTGTTGAAATGCATGCTTTATGCTTGCTTAGGTCAGAAAGCTTCCAGCCTGTTCTAGAAGAGCTAACAAAATTTATTTATTTATTTATTTATTTTGGACTTATATGCCGCTCCTCCGAAGACTCGGAGCGGCTTACAACATATCTAAAACAATATTGACAATCTAAGTCCAAATCTAAAAAGCATTAAAAATAAAAACTCAACACACATTAATCATTTATTGACAATCGGTAAGTCCAAATCTAAAAAGCATTAAAAATAAAAACTCAACACACATTAATCATTCACACAACAATCCACAATCATCCCCAGGCCTGCCGGCAAAGATAGGTTTTAAGATTCTTTCATAAGGCCGGGAGGGTGGGAGAAGTGCGGACTTCAAGGGGCAGTTGGTTCCAGAGGGTGGGCGCCACAACAGAGAAGGCCCTCCCCCTAGGGCCCGCCAGACGACATTGTTTCTCACCGAGGGAAGTATGTGACAGAAGACGGTCCCGTAAGTATCCTGGCCCAATGCCATGAAGGGCTTTATAGGTAATAGAGAAAAAGTTGAATGGGCAAGAGCAGAGAAATTTTCTCGACAAAAGAAGTGGTTTGTCATAGCCATTTTCTGGAATATTTTTTGTAGGGTGGATGTAGATTTTCCGGTCTAGTCTACAGACTTGAGATTTCCTGATGGCATAGTCTCCTGACAAACCAGGATTTCATCTTATTTTGCTTCTGAACCCAGACAGAGTTGATGAGAAACAGCAAAATAAATGCTGTTTAGTCATACTGCTAAATCTGCTACTTGGAATTCAAGTCCTTATGCATGAGAACAACAGTCCATGCCAAATTGCCTTCTGGATGCCAGAACAAGTTAAAGAAATGTGTGAGGAAGACATTAAGCTAATGACTGTTGCTATTACTTTCAGCTCTATTGTGCTTGCTTTTGAATAAATATGGAGCTAAAAGAGAATGTGGGGCCCAGTAAGCTACTTTTGGGGAAATGAATAACAACTAGCTCCAGTTCTTTTGTTTAGTCTATTTTATGGGAGTCTGAATCTTTGTAAGTCAGACTTTGCTACCATTAATAACACAACTGGCTTATTTATAACAAGAATGAGGAATTTTTTGATCACCATATTTAACATTTTCTGGGAAGAGGAGAGCTGCAGTGAGTAGAATGACAATAGAAGGGAACTATATATCAGAGATGGACCAGGATTTTGTTTTATTTTCCTCTTGAGACCTGGGCAAAATATTTAAAGGATGGGTGGTTTCATGTTCTGCAATGATGAAGCATTTCCTGCCTCAAAGTGGCAACAAACGATGCCTCGGATTTGTGGAGGTTCTGGTCAGGTGCAAAAGAAGGCTGAGGGTGGAAGCCCTGAAGCTACAGGATGCTCAGATTTAAAAAGCTGAGCATGAATATTTTCTCCATCCACATCTCTTGAAGAAGGAGAGGGAAGGGGATACCCAGCAACACCCAAAACATTTGGCTTCATTTAGGATTGAAGTTTAGCGAATGAATGCTTGTGCGCCCAAAGTAGAGAACAGTGTTTGTCAATCTTTAAGATGTGTGGACTTCAATTCCCAGAATTCCAGAGTCAGAATTTGGAGGATTTAAAATCAAGGAGGCCTTCCTAAGCATAGCAAGGTTCTTGGAATCTATTGGTGATGTTTGTTTTATTCTCTGAATTCACGGAGACTTAACCCTAACAGGTTTTGTATCCAAATAGGATTTTCCCATCTATTTACATAGGTAAGAAAATATGTGGGATTTGAAATACTAGAGGCCTCCTAAGCATAATGACCATTTCTGAATCTCTTTGTGATATTTATTTTGCTTTCTGAATTCATGGAGGCCTAACCCTAATCCTACATTCAATCAGGGTTTTCCCATGTATTTTACCGGGCTGGCTAGCAGAGGAATTCTGGGATTTAAAGTCCACACATCTTCAAGTTGCCAAGGTTGAAAAACATTGAATGAGAAGTATTTGCACTTCAAGATGGTACAGTATTATATAAAGAGCCAACCATACTGGGAATATGAATTATCAGTCTGGACTACAGCAGACATGCCACACTTTGATCTCTAGATGGCACTCAACGACATCTTCTGCGTCCCTCTTTTGCAGGGGTCTTCAAACTTGGCCCTTTTATGACTTGTGGACTTCAACTCCCAGAATTCCTCAGCCAGCATGCCTGGCTGAGGAGTTCTGGGAGTTGAAGTCCACAAGTCATAAAAGGGCCAAGTTTTGAAGACCCTTGCTCTTTTGTGACTGCTCTTCTGGTAAAAAACCTTCCACCCACTCCTGTTTTTTACTTGACTAAACTTCATTTATTTTAATCAGACTATTTGCAACCCCGTCACATTTACCTTTCAGTGGCCAACAGGGTATTCCTGAGAGAGATGAGGACGGGTTACGGGGTGGGGGAAGGCTGTAAACTTCAGCCCCTATATTTCCAGGGCCAAATTATTGCTTCGACCTCATTTCTAAAGAGTAGGCAGGGCTGGCCACTTGCACACAACAGGTTTAATGCAATGAATTCAGCTTTTACAAAAACTCCAGCCTTTCTACGCTAATTCCCCCTCCAATTTTCTTAGGCGGGGAAAAAAAAAGGGTCTCCGTGAAGCTGCGTGGCTGAAAACGCTCGTTTTCATCAACGACACCCAGAAAACGTAGCCCTTAAATGCATGGTTCAGGAGGCGCAAGTAAGCCTCTTGCAAGTTTGCCGCTTATTCCCTTGCTGGTATGCATCGGATGAAGGTCAACTTGTCCTCAAATCCAGACAAGGGACATTCCTCCTTGTGGTCAAGATCCCGCCTTAGCAAACCGTGACAGTCGGAATGAGAAAAGTCCCTTCGGAAAAACACCTACTGCACCGAATAGTATAATAAGGCGTCCCTTTGTTGGAGGCACAAGGGCGCCCTCTAGTGCCTCGCTTAAAATGAACTGAAGGATAGCATTAGAGAGGCAGGAGGCTTTCGGATCTAGCTAGCGCCGGAGGTGTTGTATATATTGTTTAATGTGGATGAAGGAGGCGGTGTGGAGATTTCCCTGAGATGGATCTCCCCGTAGTTCAGACTTCTGGCAGAGTTACAGCTTTGGCTCGTACGCGCCTCCCTGGCGATGAGTCCCTGAGCAGGACAGAAAAGCCAAGCCGGCAGACATCGATCCGGCCACGGAGCGCCGCTGGTTGTTTACAGGCTGGCGCCAGTCGCCACAGCCCTTTGTGCAGGCACCGATTCTGCCCTGGGGGGGGCGCATGGCTGAAGGGGGTAGCTTGAGATCCCTGGGGTTTCTAAATGAGGAACACCCCCCACCCCCGACCAAGGATTTATAATGGGAAATGGTTGCTTTTTAAAAGTTTGTGCCTAATGTGGGGGTTGTATGCTCGAATGTCACTTTCACCGTGAATCCATTTGGGCAAAGCACTTCATAGCTTGGAAGTGAGATGGGGATAACGTGACTTTTGTTCTAGGGTTGTTTTAAGGATCTGAAATACTGGAAAGAACTATATTAAAGGTTGAAATGTAAAAGATGCCAAGTACGGGTAGGGCTGTTGTGATTAATGAAAAGGAAAGCAGTCTGTTCATGCTCTGAAGTGCCATCTTTTTAACAGTTTCCTGCAGCCTCAGTCTGAACTCTGCAGTTAAGAGTTTTAGAGACTGGGAGAATGTAGGAATTTAAAGTTCATAGGTGTAAACTTGCCCTGCAAGAGTTGAATACTGGCTGGGTTAAAGTCATCATAGACAAATCCATATCCCGTTCTCTGAATCCGTGCAGAAGTGGTGTGTCATGCTTCAATTCTCCAGCCTGGGCTTCAGCACTGCAGTTTCTTAGTCATCCCAATAGTGTCCTGTATAGTAAACAAACAGGAAGCAAGCCCCACCCTCTTTTGCACTGATAATGTTACTGTCATGGTTCCGACAGATGAAACTTTTCAAAAGAACTTTGAGGCATTGTTTACCTCAAAGAGTCTTTATTTTGAGTAGCATAACATCGGCACTGCATAATCGAAGCCAAAAACTGAATTTCCCTCCCCTGAGCACATAGTATCAAAGCACAGTTCCTTCCTCCAATTAACAGTCATAAATCACATTCCCCAATTAGCTTGAAGCACGGGCTTCCTCTCCCGTTCTCCAGCCTGCCAATGCCTTATCAGCTCTGGTTACCATAACCTTGTTTCTCATGCTGGGTTTAGTGTTGCTATGTCTAGCTCAGTGTTTCTCAACCTTGACCATTTTAAGGCATGTGGACTCCCAGAATTCCACAGCCAGCATTGAGAATTGAAGTCCACATGCCTTAAAATGGTCAAGGTTGAGAAACACTGGTCTAGCTGGACTCTCATTCACATCCCCCCTGCCAGCATCATCTAACTCAGCGGTTCTCAACCTGTGGGTCGCAATCCCATTTGGGGTCGAACGACCATTTCGCGGGGGTCGCCAAGCACCGCAGTCCGACATTTTTTTTTGGTCAGCCATTTTTTTGGGGTCGGCCATTTTTTCCTATCGCGATGCGGGCCGTCGCGCCGCGCATGCGCAATGCGCCCCGTCGCGCCGCGCATGCGCGGTGCAGGCCCGCCATTTTTTTTGGTCGGCCATTTTTTTCCTATCGCGATGCGGGCCGTCGCGCCGCGCATGCGTGATGCGCCCCATCGCGCCGCGCATGTGCAGTGCAGGCCCGCCATTTTTTTTTTGGTCGGCCATTTTTTTTTGGTTGGCCATTTTTTTTCTATCGTGATGCGGGCTGTCGCGCTGCGCATGCGCGGTGCGGGCCCGCCATTTTTTTTGCGCGATTCGGGCCGGGGTCAAGCCCAGGAAAAGGTTGAGAACCACTGATCTAACTCTAAAAGCAAAAGGTAAAAGATGGCTGCATTCCCATCTGTTGTCAATGCAAAAACATCCGATGTTAGCAGCGTTGACAGTTACCTAGTTGGGTGAAGAAACGTTGGTACGAAAACAACCAAGCTCAGAGAGCACCAAGAACCCCACAGTTCGGACCTGAACTACAGATGCTCTCTTCTGTTGGAACCCTGTCTTTGTTTATCTTCTCAAGATTGCCTTAGCTGGGCTGCAGAAGGACTTCAAAAATCTCTCCCAATCTGGTGTCCTTGTTTCTTGGGCTGTGATTCTTACCATCCCTAATAATGTTATCTATTTGAGAATTGTAGTTCAATACCTCTTAATGTACAGGTAGCCCTCGACTTAGAACAGTTCATTTAGTGCCCGTTCAAAGTTACAATGGCACTGAAAAGCTATGACCGTTTCCCCCAGTTATGATCTTTGAGGCGCATCCCCATGGTCATGTGATCAATATTCAGACGCTTGGCAACTGGGGTCATATTTACGACCGTTGCTGTGTTCCGGGGTTATGTAATCACCTTTTGCGACCTCACAAGCAAAGTCAACAGGGAAGCCAGATTCACTTAACAACCACATTACTAAGTTAACTGTGGCATAAAATGGGCAAAACACACTTAACAAATGTCTAACATAACAACAGAAATGTTGGGCTCGACTCTGGTCATAAGTCAAGGACTCTCTGTATACAAACTTCTGATGACTGAATAAAGCCCAAATTAAAGGAAAACTAGTGGAAACTTGACTTTTTCGATTGCCTGGCATACTTCTACTATATAGCAGCCTGAGAAGTATAATCAGTTACAGTTACGCACATTTATACTCTGTAACTAATGATGTAGAAACATTCCTTTTAGGCGTATAGGGATCTGTAAATACAAGAAAGAACTTCCCATTTGCCCCTGTAAATGTTAGAATTTTCATTGGAATTACTGCTCTTCAAGTCCATGTTATTTGGTAACACATATCAGTTGATATTTAAACCCCACAGCTTAATTTACAGTACAGTACAGTATTTTTCAGTGTTCCAATATCTCAGGGGCTGCCACAAAGAATAGGGAGTCAAGCTATTCTCCAAAGCGCCTGAAGGCAGGACAAGAAGCAATGGATGGAAACTGATCAAGGAGAGAAGCAACCTAGAACTAAGGAGAAACTTCCTGACACGTAGAACAATTAACCAGTGGAACAACCTGCCTCCAGAAGCGGTGAATGCTCCAACACTGGAAGTTTTTAAGAAGAGACTGGACAGCCATTTGTCCGAAATGGTACAGGGTTTCCTGCCTTGAGCAGGGGGTTGGACTAGATGACCTCCAAGGTCCCTTCCAACTTTATTATTATTATTATTATTACTATTATTATTATTATTACTTTTGGCTCCATTAATGACATCCATCAATGAGCTATTATTAACCCACCATGAGATAAGTAATACTTTAAAAAAAATATAGTTTATTCATGTTTTAACATAAACACCTTAATATTTGGTAAACAGTGTGTTGTCTGGGCTTATATTTACAAAATAATCACTAACAATCAGTTTTTACATTCCAAAGTCCATATAATAGCTTTGCTTGATTTCCTCTTCTCCTAATAATATTCTCTTTGCCAACCTTCCTGACTGTTAGAACAATTAACCAGTGGAACAACCTGCCTCCAGAACTTGTGAATGCTCCAACACTGGAAGTTTTTAAGAAGAGACTGACAGCCATTTGTCTGAAATGGTACAGGGTTTCCTGCCTGAGCAGGGGGTTGGACTAGATGACCTCCAAGATCCTTTCCAACTTCATTATTATTATTATTATTATTATTATTATTATTATTATTATTATTATTATTATTATTATTATTATTGATCATCGCACAGTCAGCCAGATGTTCAGACTGGATTTCGCATTTTGTCTACCTATCGAGTCCTTATCAAGAACCTAGGATAGGCAGATGTGGATGTTTGATGGTATTACAGATATCGTCGCAAGATGGAAGCAGTTCCTAGTAAGGCCGCCTTTTGCAATTGACTAATGGCAAATTTGTCAATGCCAATGGTGTTCAAGTGGTGCTCCAGTTGTTTTGGGATTGCACCCAAGGTGACTATTACTATTGGTACTACCCTTGCTTGCCTTTGCCACAGTCTTTCTATTTCTGTTTGTAGGTTTTTGTATTTTGTTATCTTCTCCAGTTCTTTCTCGTCTATTCTGCTGTCTCCAGGTACTGCCAAGTCCACTATCCAGACTTTTTTGTCTTTCTTATCGACAATTGTTAAATCCGGGGTGTTATGTTGCAGGTGCTTGTCTGCTTGAATTCTGAAGTCCCAGAGCAGTTTAATTTTATCATTTTCTATGACTTTCTCTATTTTATGATCCCACCAGTTCTTGCTTACAGGCAAATGATATTTCTTGCAGATCTTCCAATGCACCATTGTTGGTACTTTGTCATACCACTGCTTGTAGTCAGTCTGTGCGATCTTCTTGCAGCAGCTTACCAGGTGGTCCACTGTTTCTTCAGCTTCTTTGCATAGGCGGCACTTACTGTCTGTTGCTGTGTTCTCAATTTTGACTTTATATGCATTTGTCCTTAAGGCTTGGTCTTGTGCAGCCAGAATTAGTCTCTTCCTTCAATTTTCCTGCTCTTAGCCATTGCCAGGTCTTTTTATTATCTGCTTTCCCAGCTATTTTTTTAATATACTGGCCATGTAGTGCTTTGTCTTCCCATGCCTCTATTCTGTTCTTCATTTGGTCTTTCTTGTAAGTCAATTTGGTCTCTCCAGTAGTCAGTAAGCCTTCGTGATATACTAATTTCAGTGCATCTTCATCACTGTCCTTCAGATATTCTTCCAAAGCCATTTTTTCTTCTTCAACCATCTCATGTACTTGCAGCATTCCACGCCCACCTATTTGCCTTGGCAGATAAAGTCTGTCAATGTCACTGCATGGATGAAGGGCATTATTATTATTATTATTATTATTATTATTATTATTATTATTAATTTACTTCCTCATGAATTCAAACATTCTCCTTCAATTAACCATCCATAACTTACAAGCTTTTTCATTTTTTCTTTTTATTTACATAGCTTATATTTTCAGTGTGCATATGAAAGAAAGATACATGTATGTGTATAGGTTGTCCTCGGTTTATGATGGCAATTGGGACTGAACTGCCACCACTAAGTGACACAGTTGTAAAACACAGTGTCATGTGACCCTACCACTTAGTAACAGTAATTCTGGCAGTCCTAGCTGTTGTCGTTAAGCAGATCAGTGCAAGTCATTAAGTGAGGACATCACATGGCCTGTTTTCCCATTGACTTTGTTGGTTGTTATCTTTGACTTAAGACCATTCAGCAACCATTCAAAATTGCAATAGCGCCAAATGAACTTACAACCCATGTCTGGTTACAGCACTGCAGCACCCCTGCAGTCACGTGAACAAAATTCAGTTGCTTGTCAATCCACCTATCCTTATGATGACTGCAGAGACCCTGTAGCGCCCCACTACTTATCCTGCCCCCCCAAACACCCCACTGGGTCCCCCAGACCTTGGATCTGCTTCCAGCCCTGCTGGATTCCTGCAGGCCTTGGGGATTAATTAATTAATCCATTTTCAAACTGGCAATTTTATACTTTTGCCCAGTTTCCTGATAGGACAATTTCAATCCCCTGAAACATATTTTTCAAACCTGATACTTCTCACTCGTCCATGCCTGTCTTTAGTGAAAGACAGTTTTTAATTAATTAAATTAAATTTGTCCCCACCACAGTACAATGGCATAATATAACATCCACAGTAAAAAGAACAGAGAAACCTTTAAAAATACACCAATATAAAATGCAAAACCCATCCAACTTATATTGGCATCATCTCAGTCCATGCAGGCTTACCAGAACAATTCAGGCTAACTCTTTCAAAATTCCAGTAATATGGCGGCCGAGCTGGTATCAATTGGGAGGCTATTCTTTAGTATGGGAGCAGTTCCTGAAAAATAAACCACAGCATGCATCACCCCCTTTTGCATCATATTACTGGAGGACCATAAGCTGCATCACTAGGACATACACACTGCACAGGTCACTTCCAGCTGGAGAAGTGATCCAAGTCCTGAATTAATTGGTGCTAAACTAAGATATACTTTGTGGGTTAAAAAAAGCATGTTCAATTGTATGCAGAAGCAAACAGAGATTCAATGCAAGTCCTAAAGCAAGTGCTCTCATAGACTTATGGTGACAGGTGTCAACCAACAACTTGCCTGCTCTCTTCAGGATTATCTGAAGCACCAACATGGACAGGGCAAGCCACTTGCATATAAACGGAGAGCAGATGCCACTCCCTTCTAGCATTGAGGTTATCTAATTGGGTAATGAAATGTCTGCAAGAAAAAAACCAAACTCGGAGACCACTAAGGACCCCACATTATCTGAAGCTTCCTAGTGGTCTTCAAGGATGGTTTACGTGTTGTGGGTATTGCAGTAATCAAACTGCACAATGATGAGGGCGTGTCACAAGGTTCTGCTTTAGGTAGTGATGCAATTGGTGCACTAGCCAGAATTGGGCAAAGGACTCCTGACTCTACCTGCCCATTCAGCAGTAGCTGTGAGTCCAGAGAACCCACAGGTCGTGCATCCATTCCAGCAGAGGCCCCATCAGATCTGTAAGATAACTTGATGAATAAAGAACTCCATCTTGTGGGATCAAATTTATTTTGCCTCCTCCAGGTCCTGACAATCTCCAGGCACTGGATCAAGACATCGATGGCATTTTCTGTGCCAGCTAGGGTAGCAGAATACAGTTGGCATTGGCACCATGCTATAAGATGCTATATCTCAAACTCTCCCAGCAGCTTCACATCAATGTTAAATAATAAGAGGGAGAGAACCAATGATGGAGGCTGGTGTGATTTGAAGACTAATTCCCTTAAAGCAATAGTTCCCTACTCTCTCTATGCCCCAAACCCTTAGGAAATGCTTGATTAATATTCGCACCCCTTTTGAATATAATTATGATTTGTGATTTGTCATAAGGAACACAAGCCACTCTTTGTTACACCCTGTTAAATTTCATCTTGCATCCCTTTAAGCAGAGGACACCAGGACATGAAGACGGCTTTCTGATCATACCTTGATTGCTGTGGATTATTAGAGGGTTGTGTGATTTATTGCATTCCTTTTATTTATTGCTCAGTCTACAGCCATGACTGTGCTCATACTTTGCTGTTTGTTTTGGGTGGGAAAGAATTAATAATCCAACAAGGACTTAATCCACATTTTCTTGTGTAAGAACTGCAATCATAATATGAAGCTGAGTACTGAATGTATCAGGCAGTAAAGAGTTATATCCTCAGACTGACAGATGATGTTTAGTCTTAAGGGATTGACCTGAAGGAGTAGCATTGCAGAATGAGATGGGAGCAAGTGAAAAAGGGCTGGAGTTTATGGGCCAGTAAAATGAGGGATCCCAATGTCTCGGTTTCTTCCTGGGATTGAACCGGATAGCTCTTGAATGAGCTGGTATGTCAATTTTCTTTCTCAGCAAAGTAATCATAACTGGTAACATGGTAGAGAGAAAGAAAGAGAAGGATCTTGACAAGATCCAAAGATACAAGTGATGTAGTCACCCTGACCACCAGTCTTGCATCATCTGAAGAAGAAAGGACAATGGTCTTTGGGTCCATGTGCCTTGAACCCAATCTTGCAAGGTAACAGTGGAGCGAGCACAGGAGACAAATCAATGCTTTTGAAGCCTTTCAGTTTGGGGAGTTGGTAAGATGTGATTGAAAACATGGCATCAATTTATTTTAAGGCAGAAGCCAGAAAGACTTTGGATAGTGAGATGAGCAGCATGTGAATGAATGAATGAATAAAATACCATGAACAAATGGGGCTTCCAGTTGTTCACAAGTTTGCTTAAATAACAGGTGATTTGCTTAAATAACAGGTGTCTAATTTTCATGAAAGTAGTACATTTAATCAGAACATATGTTTTTTCTACACAATTACATAAATTCCATTTAGATATGAAAAAAGAGAATCCCTTCTCCAGTATTTTACTAGGGAGAAGTCATTAGATATGCTTAAACCCAAACAACAGCTTGAACCAGGGGTAGGCAACCTTGGCTCTTTTATGACTCGTGGACTTCAACTCCCAGAATTCCTGAGCCAGCCATGCTGAGGGGAAAGGGAGAGGTTTCCAAGCTGAGCCATGTTGGCTCAGGAATTCTGGGAGTTGAAGTCCATGAGTCATAAAAGAACCAAGGTGCTTACCCCTGAACCAGACCAAAGTTGGGTGCCATTGATCTGTATAAGACAGCGGTTCTCAACCTATGGGTCGCGACCCCATTTGGGGTTGAACGACCGTTTCGCGGGGGTCGCCGGACACTGCGGTCCGCCATTTTTAATTTTTTTTTGCCCGTCGCGCGCGCGCCGCGCATGCGCGGATTGGCCCATCACGCCGCGCATGCGCGGTTCAGGCCGTTGCATGCGCGCTGCGCATGCGCAGACCGGCCCGTCGTGCCGCACATGCGCGGTTCGGCCATCGTGCGCACGCTGTGCATGCGCGGATCGGGCCATCGTGCGCGCGCCATGAATGCGTGGATCGGCCCATTGTGTGCGTATGCGTGGATCGGCCCATCGCACGCGCGCAGGGGTCAGGGTCGCGCCACGCATGGGCGGGGCAAGTGGGGTCTCAACCTGAAAAAGGTTGAGAACCACTGGTATAAGAGACCATAATGTGGATCTGCAAACTAAGGTCCATATCCTTAGCCTGATTGTTTAGATTTCTAGACCCCATGGAAAATTGTGCCCATAGTTCAGGGGTGTTCTCAGAGTACTGTATGTAAAAAAAATATCAAAATGATATCTGTGATGGTACAATTGAAGTGTATGTATGCATGTGTACGCGCATGTTACACATAAAGCAAAGGCAAAGCTTTGATTACATAGTCATGGGCCCAGTCTTGATATTTTCCACCATATTTTGCAGACACCCCCGA
Organism: Bothrops alternatus; assembly: GCA_034064705.1. Taxonomy (NCBI): domain Eukaryota; kingdom Metazoa; phylum Chordata; class Lepidosauria; order Squamata; family Viperidae; genus Bothrops; species Bothrops alternatus. The sequence goes on along the minus strand of JARGCV010000200.1, from coordinate 4,086,052 downwards.
AGGCACCCTTGGCTCAGATGCTGAGTCTTGAGCAATCTCAGGGTCCGTTCAGAAGTGGCTTCCAACAGCTTTTATGAATAGTGCAGTTCCGTATCACAAGGTGTGTTTGTGCGTGTGTTTCTTCATTATATTTCTTTTAGAATAATTGCTCTCCCCCTCCCCCCATAAACTGTAATTTGGGACAACCAATATGTTCTTATTTCCTGCAGTGAAAAATAATATTGCCCACCATCACCACTACCCTTCCCTTGACTTTATTTCATGTTTTTAAATTGATGGGGGTCAGTACAAGCTTTTGTTTCCTGCTTTTAAAGAGGCAGCCTTTTCAAATGAATACAAATGAGGATTTTGCTTGATTCAGCATCCGGCCTGTAGCCAAGGCCATTTTCCCTTGGCTGGTCTGGCTGCAGATGATCCATTAAGTCTGAAAATCGATACTGTGTGGCATTTCACTGATGTTTCCCAGGCTGCTTTGCTTTTCTCTCTTTTTCCATCCTGTCAAGCCCTTGAGTTGCGCCCTGGGAGCAGTTCAAGGCAGGATATTCAATTGTCTGGCTTTCCTGTTAGTGGCTGGCGCAGGCCTCAGGCCTGGGGGATGGGTAGGTGAGATGCAGGGGCGAAGCACACGGGGTGGGGGCTGAGGGAGAGGTCAGGCAGAGAACGATAGATCCAGAGAAAAAAGGTGGCCTTTTTTTTTTTTTTGCTGAGCTTAATTTCAGGAATGATTTATTTGTTATTTTATTTCCATGGCCTGTCTCTGCAGCCTCATGTTGACCTCATTATTGTGATTGATCTTATACCAGTTCATAGCACTGTCAGCAGGATCAGGGAAGATTAGATTTAATTAGAATTAATTTAATTAGAATTTGATGCCTCTAACTGTATGAAGCTTAGGAAATAGGCTTTTGGTTTTTTGACCAGAGCAGAATCAAGCTTGCAGTGTATTAGGGAAAGGCTCCTTTGTATGCGTGGGTTCAGATGTTCTGCCCAGGGCATCATGGTTTATTTGTTTTATTTGATACCCTCAGGTAAGGCCAGACCGTGACCTAGGATGCAACTTGTTCAATCATCATTTGAACAATATTCAGAGCCTGGTATTGGGGCCTGTAGCATCTGAGATAAACTGTGGCTGAGGCTGCATCCCAGTCATAGCATGGTGTATCTCTGAGCATGGTGATGTAGAACTGGAATGGCCTGGGTTCAGATCCCTCACTTTGACTCTTTTACTGCCCCTCAAAATAATCTTGAGTGTTCTAGTCCCACTTTAGCCATGAAAGCTGGCTGGGTGACCTTGGGGCAGCCACTCTCTCGCAGCCCAATCCACAAGGTTGTTTTTGTGAGGAAAGCAGAAGGAGGAAAAAGTATTAGTTCTGTTTTTCTCCTTGTGTTATCTAAAAAAATAAAAATAAAGACAGGATAAAATGAAATAAATAAGAGGATTTATTTATCCATATCCCCCTTTATTATGTTTACAAACTCAAAGTGGTAAACATGTCTAATATTCCTTCTTCCTCCTATTTTTGCCACAACAACAACCCTGTGAGGTGGGTTGGGCTGAGAGAGTGTGACTGGCACAAGGTCACCCAGCCAGTTTTCATGCCTCAGGTGGGACTAGAAACCATGGTCTCCCAATTTCAATGAAACCCATTAGGATTCTTATAGCAAAGATGATATACATGTAATGGAGTAAAATAGGGCTAGGTCTTATTTTAATACTTTTTGTGCTTTTGGGGCCCACTGCTATGATACTGCATCAGATTAGAGACTTTGCACTAAAATTCTAGACGGCCTAATAATATTCCTGCTACTGCTGCTGGTCGTGGATGATGGGAATTGCACTGGGGAAGAGACCCTCACTGACTGTTTCTCATTGCTGCCTCAAAACTTGGTGCCAAGGCCAGCAAAGTGGGTCCCTTGCCCAGTGCTTCTTTAATCGCCATGCTTTAACTCCGTTCTCAGTTCTGTGTCCTTGCAAATCACTTATGCTGCAAAAATGACTTCATTTACTACCGGTAAGACTTCTACTCCATTAACCCCACCCAGCATTGGCGACTGTCTGAGATGGTTGAAGGCTCCAACGATGCAGAGCGCTCCAGGTGTCCTGATCCCCCGGACCCCCCTTCCTTTCTAACAATCTCTCTTCCAGACCTATTTCGTTCTGTTACTCCCCACGTCCTAAAAGTATATTTGCCTAGAACTTTTCTCAGCAGATTTTATACTCTACATTGTCTCTGTAGCAAGATTGAGATTGTAAACTGTTCAGGACAGGGAGTCATGTTTGCCCGTAAGAACATCGGTGGAACTAAGCCACTGTTAAAATCTCTCAGAATCTGCCTAGTTAGAACCAGAACTGAATTTACACACTATTTTCTGGTAAGTGAAAGAGAACAGGGTTTATTGGCCCGGCTCTGCATTACAGCCATTCCTTCTGATGTATCCCATCTACTGCATTTTCCCCCCCCCCAAAATGCTGAAAGCTGCATGGTAATTGCCATCCTGATCTTCACATTAGTGGGGCATTCACGTCCTTATTTTAGTGCCAAAGGATTTAGACTTGAGGCTAAAGGAAAAAGGGGTGAGGGGAACACTTGATCAAAGTACCCATGCTGTAACAGCCCTTGCTCCAAACCAAATCCAGGCATCCACAAATCAATCAAGTAGGTGCTAAATCTCATTCAGATATCCTACAGCAGAAAAAAACATTGCAAGGGTACAACCGGTGGCTCTTAATCCTGAATTGGCACCCTCATTAAATGTGAAAAAGGGGGCATTGGGTGGAAAGCGCTTCCTTCCAAAGTATACAGTTATTGCAGAAATGTCCCCACTTAGCTGCTTGCATCCACTAGTGAGGGTATGAGAGAATCTGAGCGTGGCTTTATCTTTTGCAGTTGTTTTCATCTCTGGCTGTCTGGCCTCTGCCTTTCCTGCTGATCAAGGATTAGATCATCTGGGCTTTGCTTTTATTGCTATTGCTTTTTCTGCTAAGGCCCATTAGATGTTAAAAGGAAAGCCACAAGGATTTACAGGAAGAGCTCGCTAGCTAATCTAATCTTTCAACTTGCTGCAATAGGCTGCATCCTCTCCATCAATCCTGTCATAATCTAGAGTGGTCTACCCCACCTTGGTGTCCTCGAGGCGATTTGGACTTCAGCTGTCCGTTCCAAGCAATTTGGCCACGTAGTCTGACAGATTTTGAAAAGCCCAGGTTTGTAGTCTATTTTTTGTTGTTGTTGTGTTTTGTTTTATGTGCAAGTGCCTTATGGTGCAGTGGAGCCCATGTCAGCAATGAAGTCTATATACAATGTTATTGCTTTTGACGGCTAAAATCAGTGCGTTTGGCTATACACAAGAACAAATTTGTCTGGGGAGGACTGGTTCAAACCTTCAGCCTGACACAAAAACCTCTAAAATTGGGTAGGAACCGACCTTCCTGCTAACCCATCACAAGAGGAAATATGTGGAAATAGGAGAAATCTGCTGTCTTAAACTCTTGGGAGACATTCAGGCAAATGTGTAAATTGTTGGTGTTAATTGCGAAGTCGTGTCCGACCCATCGTGACCCCATGGACAACGTTCCTCCAGGTCTTCCTGTCCTCTACCATCTTCTGGAGTCCATTTAAGTTCACGCCTACTGCTTCAGTGACTCCATCCAGCCACCTCATTCTCTGTTGTCCCTTTCTTCTATTGCCCTCCATCTTTCCCAGAATCAGACTCTTCTCCAGTGAGTCCTTCCTTCTCATTAGGTGGCCAAAGTATTTGAGTTTCAACTTCAGGATCTGGCCTTCTAAGGAGCAGTCGGGGTTGATCTCTTCTAGGACTAACCGGTTTGATTGCCTTTCAGTCCAGGGGACTCGCAGGAGTCTTCTCCAGCACCATAGTTCAAAGGCCTTAATTCTTTGTCGCTCAGCCTTTCTTATGGTCCAACTTTCACATCCATACATTGCAGCTGGGAAAACCATGGCCTTGACTATACGTACTTTTGTTGGCAGGGTGATGTTTCTGCTTTTTAGTATGCTGTCTAGATTTGCCATAGCTTTCCTCCCCAGGAGTAAGCGTCTTTTAATTTCTTGGCTGCAGTCCCCATCTGAGGTGATCTTGGAGCCCAGGAAAATAAAATCTGTCACTACCTCCATTTCTTCCCCATCTATTTGCCAGGAATTGAGAGGGCCGGATGCCATGATTTTGGTTTTCTTAATGTTGAGTTTCAAGCCAACTTTTGCACTCTCCTTCTTCAACTGCATCAAGAGGCTCTTTAGTTCCTCTTCACTTTCTGCCATTGGAGTGGTATCATCTGCATATCTTAGGTTGTTGATATTTCTCCCGGCAATCTTAATTCCAACTTTTGATTCATCTAGCCCTGCCTTTCTCATGATGTGCTCTGCATATAAGTTAAATAGGCAGGGTGACAGTATACAGCCTTGCCAGACTCCTTTCCCAATTTTGAACCAATCAGTGGTTCCGTGTCCAGTTCTCACTGTTGCTTCTTGACCTGCATATAGGTTTCTCAAGAGACAAATAAGATGGTCTGGTACTCCCATCTCTTTAAGAACTTGCCACAATTTGTTGTGATCCACACAATCAAAGGCTTTAGCATAGTCAATGAAGCAGAAGTAGATGTTTTTCTGGAACTCCCTAGCTTTCTCCATGATCCAGCGTATGTTGGCAATTTGATCTCTAGTTCCTCTGCTTCTTCGAAATCCTGCCTGTACTTCTGGTAGTTTTCAATCCTCATACTGCTGGAGTCTAGCTTGTAGGATTTTTTTTAAAAAACCAAATTTTATTGTTTTTTTAATTCTTAAGACAAAGTGCTCAAGACACACCATAGTGCTAGGGTAATCAAACATCCAAAACCAAAACATATATACATAATTCAATCAATACATCAAGTATTCCCTCTCTTTTCCCTTAAATAGCATAATTTATTTAAGATAATCTAATTCTAGCTTAAATTTATTCAGCCTAGATCTGTTTTTAAAGCTTTATAAATTTACAATACCGTAATGAAATTAACTTTAAATAAAAACATTATCAATTCAGGTATCCCTTCCAAATATGTTCTAGTTCCTTAATTTTATCATAAATCTTATCTATTTTTTCTGCCATTAATATCCCTTATTTAAAATAAAATATTAATCTATCCTATACGTATCTAATCCATAACTTGTAGGATTTTAAGCATAACTTTACTAGCATGTGAAATGAGTGCAATGGTGCGATAGTTTGAACATTCTTTGGCATTGCCTTTCTTTGGAATTGGAATGTAAAGTGACCTTTTCCAATACTGTGGCCACTGTTGAGTTTTCCAAATTTGCTGGCAAATTGAGTGTAGCACTTTTATTGCATCATCTTTTAACATTTTGAATAGTTCAGCTGGGATACTGTCACCTCCACTAGCTTTGTTGTTGCTCAGATTTCCTAAGGCCCATTTCACTTCACATTCTAGGACAGCGGTTCTCAACCTATGGGTCGCGACCCCATTTGGGGTCGAACGACCGTTTCGCGGGGGTCGCCGGACACCGCGGTCCGCCATTTTTTTTGGTTTTTAAAATTTTTTTTACGTCGTGCGCGTGCCGCGCATGCGCGGTTCGGCCCGTCATGCGCGCGCCACGCATGCGCGGATCGGCCCATCGCGGTCCGCCATTTTGGTTTTTTTTTTTTAATTTTTTTATTATTATTTTTTTCATCACGCGTGCGCCGCGCATGCGCGGATCGGCCCGTCACGGTCCACCATATTTTTAAATTTTTTTTATTTTTTTTTTCGTTGTGTGCACGCTGCGCATGCGCGGATCGGCCCATTGCGCGCATGCGCGCACCCGGGTCGGGGTCGCGGTGTGAATGGGTGGCGCAAGTGGGGTCTCAACCTGAAAAAGGTTGAGAACCACTGTTCTAGGATGTCTGGCTCAAGGTCAGTGACCACCCCGTCGTTGTTATCTGGGACGTTAAGCTCGTTCTTGTATACCGGTAGTTCTTCTGTGTAGTTTTGCAACCTCTTCTTATTCTCTTTGTGGCAGTCATTTTGTGCCAGTGCCAGTACAAGATCTCAAAATGCAAAGCACATCCACTTAAAAGGTGGTATAAAAAAACTGTAGGCAACCTTAAGACTACCAGCCTGGGGTTACTTGATTGAATGAGACAGATGGTATATGTGTCAACAGCTGTTATGTAGGATTCTGGTGGTGCCCTTTCCTGGCCAGGTAGAATTTTATGGAAGCATGCGTGCAAAATTCAGAACATCCGTGCCCGAATGCATTGCACTGAAAGAAATGGGAAGGCTGTAGTCTCATACTGAACCAACCCATGCTAGAGATGCCTCTAGGGGGAATGTGTGTGTACAGTATCATTCTAAATCCGGTCAATGAAAATACAGTAGGAAACAGCTGCGTCTCTGACTTGCCTCTTTCCAACTGGGTGGAGACTGCGGCTTGTATAATTTCAAGCCACTGTAGTCTTTCAGCAGGTGCCAAGAGAGCCTCCTTCAGTGAATTTATTCTATTATCAGCTTAATGTCTTACACAGAGCCTTTCTGAACAGAAGCCAATTAGGAACTTTAAAATAATGGATGCCATGAAGAGTGACAAACTCGACTTTCACTTGGGGCTCTCTTGATGTTACGTGCAACGTCACTGCCAAATGCTTGCAAAAACTTACTGGGGGAGGGCGGGGAGACATTGAACTCTGGCAAGCCATATCTTTGCATGCCTTGGACAGCAGCTAAAAAAAAGGGGAGAGGAGATTTTGCATTTATTTATTTACACATTTCCCCAAGAAAAAATGGAGTAGCCTTCATAGTCAATAAAAGAGTAGGAAAAGCAATACTGGGATACAATCCCCAAAATGTCAGAATGATCTCAGTTCGAATCCAAGGCAAACCACTCAATATCACAGTAGTCCAAATCTATGCCCCAACCACTGGTGCTGAAGAGGATGAAATTGACCGGCTCTATGAAGCCCTACAGCACCTTATAGAATTAACAACAGAAAATGATGTCCTTATCATCATGGGGGGATTGGAATGCTAAAGCAGGAAGCCAAAAGATAACCGGAATAACAGGCAAGTTTGGCCTTGGAGTACAAAATGAAGCAGGGCACAGGCTGATAGAATTTTGTCAAGAGAATACGATGGTCATAACAAACACTCTTTCCCAACAACCCAAGCGACGGCTGTACACATGGACATCACCAGGCGGTCAACATAGAAATCAGATTGACTATGTGCTCTGCAGTCAAAGATGGAGAAGCTCTATACAGTCAGTAAAAACAAGACCAGGAGCTGACTGTGGCTCAGATCATGAGCTTCTCGTTGCAAAATTTAGGCTTAAATTGAAGAAAGTAGGGAAAAGCACTAGGCCACTCAGGTATGAACTAAATCATATTCCTGATGAATATACAGTAGAGGTGACAAATAGATTTAAGGAATTAGATCTGATAGATAGAGTGCCTGAAGAACTATGGACAAAGGTTCACAACATTGTACAAGAGGTAGCAACTAAAACCATCCCAAAGAAAAAGAAATGCAAGAAAGCAAAATGGCTGTCTGAGGAAGCTTTGCAAATAGTTGAGGAAAGAAGGGAAGCAAAAGGCAAAGGAGAAAGAGAAAGATACACCCAATTGAATGCAGAATTCCAGAGAATAGCTAGAAGAGATAAGAATACCTTCTTAAATGAACAGTGCAAATAAATAGAAAAAAACAACAGAATAGGGAGGACCAGAGATCTCTTCAAGGAAATTGGAGATATGAAGGGAACGTTTCATGCAAAGATGGGCATGATAAAGGACCAAAATGGTAGGGACCTAACAGAGGCAGAAGAGATTTTCTATTCACACAATGATTGCATGGTTTATTTTATTGATTGGCTGGATTTATATCTCAGTTTTATGCAGAAGTTCACGGTACCTCTTCCTCACCTTTTTCCCCCATACCAACAATCCTGTCAGATTGTATGAGCTGAGAAAGTCTGAGTGGCTTAAAGCTACAAAGAGACATTCACTAGCTGAGGGTGAGCTGCATTGTCCATGAGACTCTGACACACGGTTTGGCTGAGACCCCTGGATCATATCATGCTTGTGTGGATTCTGTGGTTGAGGATCCGGTGGAGAACTTCAGCTTACCAAAGAGCTGATAGAACAATGCAATTGAGGGTTGGAGCATCACTAACAAAAGATGAAGAGTGAGATTGAACAAGCTCAGCTGGGGGCTTTCATTAGGACTGACCTTGTGACAATAAAAGTGGAGTAGCAGGCTCATTTCTCCATTCTTGCATCTGGTCTCTTCTGGATAAAGAAGGTTCAAAAGAGTCCTTCCAGGGCTGCTGTGAAGAATATTCTCAGTGTCTGTTGGATAAAGATGCTTAACTTTCCTCAGAATTTGATGCCAGCTTGGCAGAATCTCTGGAGTTAACCAGGGCACATCTGAGTTTAGTTATCTGGGAAGAATTCAATCCAGTTATTCCTAAGGAAATGGATAGGATCTTCAAAACTGTGAGTTCTCCCACCTATATTCTGGATTCTTGCCTCTTCTGGTCAGTTAAGGTCTCGTAGGAGGTGATGTGATTGGATCCAAGCAGTGATCAATGCCTTACTGTGAGAGGAGCTGGTGATGCCTGCTTTGAAGGAGGTAGTGGTATGTCTCCCTTTTCAAGAAGCAATCCCTAGGTCTGATTGTGTTGGCCAACTTCCATCCAGTCTCTTCCCTTTCTAAAAAGCAAAGGCTGTTGATAGAGTGGTAGTGCTCTGCTTTCGAGGGCTCTGGATGAAGTGGATTACTTGGACCCTTTCAGTTGGGGTTCAGGCTGGATTGCAGCATTAACAAAGCATTGATCAAGCTTGTGGATGACTTCTGGAGAGCTTGGGATGAGAGCGATGCATCAGTCCTTGTCCTCCTGAATTTCTTGCAGGCATTTACCTTCAACCATGGGGTTCTTCTGGATCAGATTTGGGTTGGGAGTAAAGAGCACTGATTTGTGACTGTTCATCTCCTTCTTCTGGGGCTGGTTCCTTGATGTCCAGCAATTAAAGGCCCTGTCCCTCTCCATGATTAAATTGGGCATAAAACCAACATTATAGTGTAAAACACTACAAAGTACCCTTGTAAGGAATGCATGTTGTATAATTTGCTACGGACAATAATTTCCACTAGGAAGGTTCATTTTTCCTCATAGTATATTTTGGCAGAAACATCATGAGACAGGACATGGGTGAGCAGGAAGGCCAAAACGAGATAAAGGAATTAGCGCATGAGTTGGAATGATGCTGTAACATGTGGCTTAGTCTAGAAATGTTGGTCACAACTCTGTGAAAGCTGAGGATGTTTGGAAACATAACCATTATTTGCTGACAAGGATCAAGGTATCATTCTAACAGCCTAGGACAAATGGGGAGTATCTCTGTGCTGGGGAAAGCTGCAGTACAAGCTGTGAAAAATCATTTGCTTTAAGCTGTAACCTTAATTGTCACAGGAAGCATGTTTTCCCTTGGCACTACAACTGAGCACTTATTTTATGTTGTCATTGATCTGATAAGTCTTCATAGTGCCACAAGGTTCTTCCATGTTGTATATAGGCAGCATGGTTATGTGCAAGAAAGCAAAGGCATATCAAGATTTTCTCGACTTTCTTGTGTGTGTTCAGAGGAAATTATTTTTAGTTGGAAAAAAGATATCAAAATGGGAGCTGCAAGGGATTTCTAATCTTTGGATTAATGCTGTGTAAATGCTCAGTGGATTATTTGTGCGTCAAGCACATTTTTCTTCAGCCTTTTCCCTTTCCTGCCCTAATGGTCTTTTAGAGCTATTGTATATTTTTAGCTGTTAAAGCAAATGCCCCTTTTTTCCCACCACTCATAAAAAGCAATCATCTGAGTATGTGTATTTGTGCCATTTAAATTCATTTTAGTCATGAAGTGAATTTAAAATAGAATGACAAGGAGTTTTCTGCTGGCCAAATGCTAAACTTACTTATTTGACACTAAGAATGCTTTGTTGTAGAAAATGACTACAGTTAAGTGAACTGAATTGAACAGAATGCAAATATTTTCTGCCCAGCCATTCCTGATCTACGATGTTTTTTTTTAAAATACAAAGGAAGGAAGCTGTGGTGAACTGGCCAGGGTGGATCCCAGCATGCTCATGAAAGAAGTCGGCATTGGTTCTAGTAAACTTGGACTGCCTGTGAGAGTTGGGAATTGAAGGACCATTTTGCTCTTCTTTCCAAGTTGATGCTGTTGGGGAAGAAGTCCAGTTCTTGGGACTTCAGTATGGGATGCCCCAGGACTTGGAACCTCTCTCCTATTTTATTGATATCTAACATTAAAACTCTGGGAAAGGACATCCACATCTTTGGGATTTGGAATCATGAATAGGTTGGTAAAACAGGTAGTCCTCAACTCATAACTGTAATGGATCCTGCCCATTACAGTCATAAGTCATGACGGTCGAAAGTAAGTCACCATGTAACTGGAGCCATTTATATGACTTTTTTTGTGGCTGTGATTAAGTGAAGGTTGTTAAGCGAACCTATTGTTCATTATAGGCCAGTGATGGCGAACCTTTTAGAGGCCCAGTGCCCAAACTGCAACCCAAAACCCACTTATTTATCACTGGGTGCCGGGTGGGCGTGGCTGTGGTGGTCATGGCAGACTGGGTGGGCGGGGCCAGGGCAGCGGGGGGCCAGTCCCTGGCCATCTCTGGGGCACAGCACGCGTGCCCACAGAGAGTGCTCTGAGTGCCGCCTCTGGCACGCATGCCATAGGTTCGCCACCACTGTTATAGGCCATTTTTGTCAAAAACTGGAAGTAAATGCCGTTTTGAGGCAAAATTATTGTAAATCACATTCATGTGCCTGTGGGATGCTGCAAACCATCATAAATGCAGGCCAGTTGCTGGTCACCCGAAACACAGATATGTGACTTGGCAGGGAGCAGCCACTAGAACTTTGGAGGCTGGTCATAAATTTGACCAGTCATAGGTCAAGGACTGTCTGTATCCAGCTTTACACATGAACATCGGACTAAACAGGAGATAGGAAAAAGTCTTGAGGATCTTTGTCTGGAGGCTGCCAGGGATCTGATAGGGCATATTCTGGAGTTTTTGGTGATTCATAAACCTTTTGGCACCATGGATGTTCCATCTATAATGATAGGATGATGGGATGACACTTGAAGGCGCCAGAGATACTTCTGGGTTCATAGCTTCTGCTGGAACAGCATATGGAAAACATGGCCAAGAGAGCCTTTGGCCAAAGTTGGTGTGTATCTATTAGTTGCCCTATGTCCTGGACCAGAAGGCACTGTAAATATATTTTTGCTAGATTACTACACTTTGCTTTATATGGAGCTGCTCTGGATGATGACTCGGAAGCTGCAGCATTAGCCAGTTTAGCAGAATAACATTCTGCAGAAACTGCATGGGCTGTTGATAGGATTCCAGGCTCAATTTAAAGTGCTGCCAATTACTTACGAAGCCCTTATGTCCCAGACCCTTGTTATGTTCAGTAGCATCTTCTTCACATACAACTCTCTCTCCCCCCCCATCTACACAATCCAGTAAAGAGAATGCTCCAGGTACAATATTCTCCGCAGTAGAACCCTCTGGATCAGCTTGTCCCCTGAAGTCAGACGTGTCCCTATCATGGCGGTATTTCCCATAAGAGCAAAACAGGTCCTCTTCAGGACAGCTTCAGATTTGCTGGATCATAGCAACAGTTTTTATTAACAGTTATTTCCTAGGATTTAATGCTTGTAATCATTTGTTTTTATTACTATTTTATTGTGTTTACTGGACATTGCCTAGACTTATGAGCCTATCTCCTGAGAAGTAAATAAATAAAATGGAAAGTTGGCAGGTCCTGGGCTTTGGCTACAAGGCCCAGCCTTAGTTTCATCATTGCATCAAGGCTACTGGCAAGAAATGAACAGCAAATAAATGCACAGGAAGAGGAAAACAAGAACAAGCACCCACAGAACAGAATATTTCCAGCTCAGGGTTGAACTGTGGGTTGGTTGCTTTGACCTTGGTTGTTTTCTCCTTGTACAGAGAGCAAACCCCACTCCCTTCAAGCACTGATGTTGTCACTTAGTTTTATTTGTCCTATTTAAGAACCACCCATCTCTTTCACAGTGGGACTCTGGGCAGTGTACAATAAAACAATTGGATAATGAACACCAAGGATCCCATACAATAACAAATACTCAAAGGCTTTTGTGTGCAATACTTCTGATCAAACCTTCTAGCCTCCCATAGGTGTGGGATGATAGTATATATATAGCAATCATTTGTGAGGGTGTGTCCATCCATATCTATTTATACACACAGAGAGATGCGAGAGAGAGAGAGAGAGAGAGAGAGAGAGAGAGAGAGAGAGAGAGAGAGAGAGAGAGAGAGAGAGAGAGAGAGAGAGAGAGAGAGAGAATATCTAGGTTGGGACAATGTGCCAAGTTCTCCTTTTTTTTTTTAATCATCACAATTTCTTGCAATTTCTTTCCGCAGCCACCAGGGGGAGAAACAGTTTTTAGACCTGATATCTACACCAGTATCTTGTGGGCGCTGGTAAGGTGGGTGTGTGCTGTTGAAGTTCAGTTGTCTGCATTGCCCATGACTTGCATCTTTTGTGTGCACAGACTGCATGTCCAGCGTTTCGTGCAGTGCCAATGAGCAAACCTCTTCCTCAAAGCGAGGGAACACTTGGTTGTGGTGACACAGCTTCTCTTCTGAACCTCTCCTTACTGAGTGTGAATCAGGTTTTTTTTTTTGCCATAGCTCCTGAGAAATGGCAGGCAGAGGCAGAGAACGCAATGTACGAAGAAGGTAAATCATCTCAGGCAAAAAGAAGCAATCCTGAGAAATAGGACTGGTGGGGCCATTCCTTTCTCAAGGATTAGATCATGCCCAGCCTTTCCTCTCCGCTGTGCCTTTCCTGGAATGCAATACACTTATTTCCCATTCTAGAGCAGAACATCCCCCCTATCAAAAAAGACAAAGCTTCTACTGCAGAATGATTATGGGTGATCCGGATACTACCGATGGTCTCTTTTCTTTTTAAAGTAAACCGCAGTTTTAGAGATCCACGGGAAACTCCCCCGGCTAAAAATACAGGTGCATTAATATTAACGCCATCTTATTTCTGCCCTACTCTTCTGCCTCAAAGCGCCGGTTTCATACAGAGAGTGAACCTGGCTTGTTGCTGCGTCTGTTTCCAACTCCAGACCTGGGAAGAGGTGTCAGGTGCTCATCCTCCGGCCACGATGGGGCAAGAGCCTCACCCTCACCCGCGCCCCATAACCGCAGAACTCTCTCCCCCGCCCCCTTCCCTTTTCCAGAAAAGAGGAAATCCCGTCCCGCGAATCGGGGGTGGGGGGTGGGTGGGTGTCCCAGAGGCAACCGAGCGGACACTCATTCAGAAGTAAGCGCCGCGCCGTCGTGGACTTTGGTACGGGGCGCTTCTGGCAGGCGGCACCGGGCGCCAGATGCCGTCCGGCCAAAGAGTGGCCCGGGTCGCCTCGATGGGAGAGGGAGCAGGGCGGGTCGCTCGGGTGAGCGCCCTCCTCCTCCTCCTCCTCCTCCTCCTCCACCTCCCCCGCCCGGAGCGAGCAGCTTTTGCAGGACGCGGTGGCTGGGTGGCTCCCTTCGCCCCCCGTCGGCGGGCTGCAGTGCGGAGGTCTGGGCTGCATGCAAGGGAGAGGAGGAGCGGGGAGGAGCTTGCTGCTCTCCCCCCCCCCCCGCCCAGTGCCCGGCCGATCGCTTATAAAGCAAAATCCCCGGACCCATCGCCTTTTGCTCCCTGCCACCCACTGCTCGGACCTGCTCGGAGCCCAGCCCAGCCCAGCCCAGCCTAGCAGCCATGAGCCATTCCGGCAGCATCCGCGCCACCTCCTACCGCCGCACCTTCGGGCCGTCGCCCGTGCTGTCGCCGATGCCCTACTCCTCGTCCCGTCTGGCCTCGGCCTCTTCCGCCCCGCGGCTGCTGAGCGCGCCTTCCGCCGCAGCCTCCCTGCGCTCCTACCGCGGGAGCGGCGGCGGGGGCAGCGCTCTCTACCACCTGCGCAGCGGCCCGGGGATGGGGGTGTCGGTGCCGCCGCCCCGCTACTCCTACAGCGCCGAGAAGTTGGACTTCTCGGTGGCCGATGCCCTGAACCAGGAGTTTCTGGTCACGCGCAGCAACGAGAAGCAGGAGCTGCAGGAGCTCAACGACCGCTTCGCCAGCTTCATCGAGAAGGTGCGCTACTTGGAGACGCAGAATGCCGCCCTGCTGGCCGAGCTGGGCCAGTCCCGCTCCAAGGAGCCCACCCGCGCCTCCGACCTCTTCCAGGACGAGCTGCGCGAGCTGCGCCGGCACGTGGACGCGCTGGGCAAGGACCGCGACCGCCTGCAAGTCGAGAGGGACAACCTGGCCGAGGACTTGGCCGCCCTCAAGCAGAGGTGAGTTTGCGCCCCCCCCACCCACCCCCGAAACGGAGCCACGCTGGATTACTGGGGACGCGGTGGGGAAAGTCCAAAGGGAGGTCCTGCCCGGATCCAGGGAATGAAAACAGGGGTTCTCAACCTGGACTGAGGAATTCTGGGAGTTGAAGTCCACAAGTCTTAAAGTGGCCAAGGTTGAGAACCCCTGAAATAGAACTTTGGGCTTCCCGGTCCGGTTTTAGAAGAGAGGCGAGCAGATGGAACGAATGGGTTAAAAGCACACAGAAAATTCGGAATAGTAAGGGGGTGTCTAAAAAGAGAGGGAAGGCCGGCGTTTAAAATTGGGCTGAATCTGTCCCGCTTGCTAAAAATCCTGTCTCTGCAGCAGCTAAAAGAGAATGCCTGAAGCATACGCAGAGTGCTTTCCCTTGAGCCAGAAGACTCAAGTAAACTCTCTGTCTTTGAGAAAAGGAAGGGTTTCTTGCCGGTGATGGGTCATTAGCTGAGGAGTTGGAATGAGACTCCCAAAGAGAAGGGTGATTGATTACATGAAAGATCAGCTGCCCCCCCCAGAAGGGCACAGGGGAAAAATAAAAAGCCGACTGTAAAATATATATATATATATATATATATATATATATATATATATATATATATATATATATATATATATATATATATATATATATATATATATATATATATATATATATATATATATATATATATATATATATATATATATATATATATATATATATATATATATATATATATATGGCTCTCTGTACTTTGTAACATGATGAATAAATTAGTAGGAGCCGAATAATGTATGCCTACTAAATAATGGATATATCATAATGGATTCTTTTCCTTTGCTACCTATGCAGAAAGCAAAAGTGTATTAGTCCGAGTAAAAGAATAACTGCGTTGTAGGCTTTTAACCCTCTGTGATGATAAAGGAATGTAATGATTGGGATCCTGGTTTATCTCCTGTCTTAAGAAAAAAAGTTAGGCTGTGTCCCTAAAGCAAGAATAAGCTGCTCTGAACGCTGTGGGCAGCTGTGTCCCAGACTCAATTCTGGGTCTCTCAAAGTGTTGCATTTAGGAAGAAGAAGAGATAGTTGTCAGGGAGACCCTGTGTGCCCATAATGAAGAGTTTTAGGATTTCAGAGTTTGGAGTGGAAGGATGCTCCCCAGCCTTGGACTGGGACATGGGAGAGAAGATGCAGATGGGGTGGGTGTGCTGCGCATGGAAAAGAGATCCTTGTGATGAGCTTCGGGGGTGGGGGTGGGGGTGGAGGAGAAGGGTGTGGTGGGGATGAGTCTGGCAGACATGACGTGATGGGGAGGAGGGAGGGGGAGGCTGCTGAAGGGCAGCAAGGCAAAAAAACCTCCAGGCGTTTGGAAAAGAGGAGGTTGGGCTAAATATGGGGTGGGGCAGGAGAGAAGGGTGGGGGGTGGGAGTAGGGAGGAACCTTCTGGCCCAGCTGGAACTCCACCATGTTTGGCTTGGTGGCAATCTCATGTGACATCTGGGAAGCCCAGGGAAGGGATGTAGCAGAGGACACCTTTAGGAGAGACCCTCTCTAGTTGGGGATCTCTCTGGGTGGCTGTCAGAGGACACAGAGGAATGAATGCAAGCTGGCAAAGGAAAGAGCAATGGCGATATCGGCAGCCAGGCTGCAAACTCCAGGGACAAACAGTGATGATGGGGCTCCAGTGGCCTTGTAGGAGCCTGCTTTTTTTTTGCAGCAGACCCATTTTTCTGTTTTTTTTTTTCGTTTATTTCTCAAATATATTTATATTCAAGTGGAAGAGAAGCCTGACTGTGTTCCTTTGGGCTTTGTGAAGGGTGGCTGGTTCTTCTCCAAGCTTGGCAGGGCTCATGCTGTGGCAGATGGGGAGGTGGGAAGAAGGAAAGAAGAGAGGAACGTAATAGATGCCGAATCTTGGAAGAGAGGCAGCCAGACCCATTTAGACATACAAAATACTATGGAGCACCCTCTTTTCCAACCCTCCCCACTCCTTCTCCTCTTTCTTCCCCATCTTCTTCTTGGGACAGGACAAAACAAATAGAAGTTATCCTCCAAAATCCGCATTTTGAAGATGCTTCTGTTTTACCCAAAATAGTCTTATAGATTATTAATTCTGCAAGGAGCATGGAATGAAAACGGTTTCTAAGATCTATTTTCAAACTACCTAACTTCATTCCAGCCGCATCTCCGCTCTCTCCCATTTCTAGTGCTTTCTTCTTTTTGCTCAGAGGCCAGAGAATCTGTGACCAGGGTTGTTGCTTATTTATTGTTTTGAACAGTGCCTCTGATACAGTCAAATTATTTTAGGCTGCAGAGAGGTTTATATAACCCATTAATATCCTAGTCATAGATTAAGAATTAGGTGCGATCAGTGTCTAGAAGCAAGAATGTTGCCTGAATCTAAGCCTGTATAACACATTTGCCAAGCTGTTATATTTTGCTTGGTTCCTGAAAGTAGAAGTAAAAAGGAGAAGAGATGGAATATTATTTCTGGCATCAACGGGTGTCTAATCGTGTGGGTTAAGGCCGAGTTTGCCTAGGTGTTGTGGACCGCGTAGGTGTAATGAAGGCAGCCAATTCTGTAGCACTCTTGCCCAATTTCTGCTTTGGGGCTGCTCTCTGCCCTCTACAGGATGGATGAGGAAATGCACAAGCGAGAAGATGCTGAAAACAACCTGGTTCTCTTCCGCAAGGTGAGCCGAGCCTCTTCTAGACTGGGAGAGCGCTAGCGGAGGGAATGGCATGCTTGGCCATCACGCCCCCTTACACGCGCCTCCCTGCATGTGTCTCTTTGTGTGCTTTAAGCTGCTGCAAGCCTTGTTTTAGAAATCTCTGCTTGGCAGCTGCGTAAGCACCTGGACCAAGGAAGCACGTTCTGTCCCCGGCATCCCAGGCCAGCATCAGGCCATCCGACCCTTCTTCCCATTCTCTGGGGTCCATTTTACTCCTTAAATTAACATGGAAAATGGTGGGCAACTTGCTGGGGTTCTGACCAGCCTTTGTTTCCACCCCCTCCTGCCCCCCCCATAGGATGTGGATGATGCCACCCTTTCACGCCTGGAACTGGAGCGCAAGATCGAGTCCCTCATGGATGAAATCGAATTCCTCAAGAAACTGCACGAGGAGGTAGGAGTAGGAATGGGCTGGTGTGCAACTGGTGCCTGTTTCACTTGATTGGCTTTTTTGAACAATCATTGGCCTACGAAACAGGACCCTCTTGGGGCCGCTGCAGGAAATCATCCTATACCGGTAGTAGCGTACCTTCCCAAAGGTGACAGTATCAGTTGTGGAAACAGGTAGGTGGTGCCACAACGAGCAGAGCAAGTATCAGTTGTGGAAACAGGTAGGTGGTGCCACAACGAGCAGAGCAAGTGCCTCATGGAGCAAGTGCCTCATGAAGAATGATGGGAGACGAATGTAGCCAGGATAGGAAACGCTATGGCTTTTAGGTCCTGCAGGCCCATTTATCACGATGAAGAGTTAGAGATACCGGGGGGGGGGGTGGCTGGAAGTTCAACAGCATTTAGAAGGTGACACAGGTTCCTTGCCCTTGTATACGTGTTTTTTTTTTTAATTTTTTTTTATGGCAACCCTGCAGCAAAGATGCTGCTTCCGGGCCATCTAGTGGTGCCTAGCAGGAAAACATCTGCATCTCCAGCCCCACCCTTGGACGCATGGGCTGGATGATTGCCCTGCACTGTTGTTTTGCAGGGCAGATTCACTTGAGGAAGTGGCAGATCGGCTGCTCTCGCAGCTCAGTGGGAGTAAATCTTCTGGGTGTCTCTGTCCCATGTGGGCAGTGATGTTATGTCTGAGCAGTTCTCTGTTAAGATTCTCTAACAGTCCCTCACCTCATCTACCTGTTTGTGTAGTATGGCGGCAGGTGTGTGATTCTTACCCTATAAGGACCTTTCTTTGTGTGTCTGACAACCTCCCTCCCCCCGCCTGATGCACGCAGGAGCTGAACGACATGCAAGTGAGCATACACAGCCAGCAGCAGGTGCAAGTGGAGGTGGAGCAGGCTAAGCCGGATCTGACCGCCGCCCTGAAAGAGATCCGCACTCAGTATGAAAGCATCGCGGTCAAGAACCTGCAGGAGGCTGAGGAGTGGTACAAATCCAAGGTACCTAAAACTGGGGGGTGATAAGAAGGAGGTGGGGTTACTGTGCTATTAACAGGATGCCTTCGTGAAATGTGGTGGAGAGTAAGGAAGACGACCTCAGTGGGAATATTTGTTATTGATTTTATTAGATGTATATGCCGCCCTGTGTCACTGTCCCATGGCAAAAGAGGCTGGAACATTTTTATAGCCCAGGACAATGAGATTACATTTGGAAGTGGTTCTAGTAAGCACCTCCAAAACTCACCAGAGCAATGTTTCTTAGGCTTAGCCACTTTAAGAGCGGACATCAACTCCTAGAGTTCCGCAGCCAGAGTATGAGGAGGAGGTACAGCACAGTCAGACTGGCAAGGTGCTGCTATTATAGCCAATCTCATTAAAAGTACTTGTCATGGTTCCGACATCGAGGCATTGTTTACCTTGAAGAATCTTTATTCAAGAAGCATAACGTCGGCACTACATGGGCAAAGCCAAAATCCGAATTCCCCTCCCCTGAGCACATAGTATCAAAGCACAATTCCCTCCTCTAATTAACAGTCATAAATCACATTAAGAACATAAGAACATAAGAAGAGCCATGCTGAATCAGGCCGAAGCCCATCGAGTCCAGCATTCTGTGTCACACAGTGGCCCACCAATTGTACATGGGGATCTTGAGCAGAAAGAGAAGGCAAAACCCTCCCTTTCCCTTGACCCCCAACAAATGGTACTCAAGGGAATCCTGCCTGCCTCAACCAACATAGAGGCGGCACATGGACATCCGTTTTAATAACCACCGATACACTTGGCATCCATGAATCTATCTAACCCTGCCTTGAAGCTGTCAAGGCTGACAGCTGTCACGACCCCTTCTGGAAGTGAATTCCATAAATCAACGACCCTCTGGGTGAAGAAATATTTCCCTTTATTTGTCCTCACTTTCTTAGCTATGAGCTTTAGGGAGTGCCCCCTTGTCCTGGTATTGTGTGATAGAGAAAAATTTTTTTCTCTATCCACCTTTTCTATCCCATGCATGATTTTATACACTTCGATCAAGTCACCCCTTAAACACCGTCTTTCAAGGCTGAAGAGACCAAGGCGTTGCAATCTGGTTTCATAAGGGAGGCGCTCCATTTCCTTGATCATTCTTGTTGCCCTTTTTTGCACCTTTTCCAGTTCCATTATATCCTTCTTGAGGTGCGGTGACCAGACCTGTACACAGTACTCCAAGTGTGGTCTCACCATTCTCCAATTAGTTTGAACTACCGGCTTTCTCTCCAGTTTTTCAACCCGGCCCTTGGTTCTCACCCTAGTTACATACCGTTATGTCTAACTAAACTCCCATGCACATTCCTCCTCCCCCCCGCCATATCATCTAATTCTAAGAGTAAAACATAAGAAGGAAAATGGCTGCATCCCATATGTTGTCAAAGCAAGAACATCCGATGTTAACAGCTTTTAGCTTTTCTGTGGAGCTGCTTCCCTGAAGCATTCAAATTTTTGTTACGTGCAAAACCCCAAAGACTTAAGATATTTTTTTTAACAAAGTAATGCTAAGACAGACTCACAACCTTTCATTTAGTGGCTGTCCAAAGTTACAATAGTATTAAAGAAAGTGCCTTATGAACATTTTTCACACTGATAACATTGTAGCATCCCGACGGGCATGCAATCCAAATTAGGACGTTTGGCAACTGATTCATATCTATGACGGTTGCAGGGTCCCGGGGTCATGTGAATACCTTTTGTGATCTTCTGACAAGCAAAGTCAAAGGGGAAGCCAGATTCACTTAACCACGTTACTAACTTACTAACAGCTGCAGTGATTCATTTAACAACTGTGGCAAGAAAGGTCGTAAAATGGGGCCAAAACTCAGTGTCTTGCTTAACAACAGAAAATGTGCACTCAGTTGTAGTTGTAAATAATCATAATCATAATCATAATCATAATCATAATCATAATCATAATCATAATCATAATCATAATCATAATCATAATCATAATCATAATCATAAAGAACCTGGAAGGGACCTTGGAGGTCATCTAGTCCAACCCTCTGCTCAAGCAGGAAACTCTATACTATTTCAGACAAATGGCTGTCCAGTCTCTTCTTAAAAACTTCCAGTGTTGGAGCATTCACCGCTTCTGGAGGCAAGTTGTTCCACTGGTTAATTGTTCTAACTGTCAGGAAATTTCTCCTTAGTTCAAGGTTGCTTCTCTCCTTGATTAGTTCAAGGACTACCTGTACTATAGAATGAACAGTGAGTAGCAAAACAAGAGTTACGAGTTAAATCTCAATGCAAAACTGTTGTGTTCATCCCAGAAGCTCTTTTTCATTTTTTAAAAGGAAGCATCCAGCAACTACATTTGAGTGGCAGGTGCCCAGAGTTGGTTATAAGTCCCTATATAGATGTTTAAAATAAATAAATAAATAAATAAATAAATAAATAAATAAATAACGCTGAGCTAGAACTCAAGCAACAAGTGCAGGGACTGACTTGAAAACTGGTTGGGTGAAGGCCCCAGAATCTCCTGAAGTCTGTAGGGCAGCGGTTCTCAACCTGTGGGTCGCGACCCCTTTGGGGGTCGAATGATCCTTTCACAGGGGTCGCCTAAGACCATTGGAAAACACATATTTCCGATGGTCTTAGGAACTGAGACTCCACGCTCTTCTACGAGACCATAGCTTCCCCCGGCAACCAGCAGCCTCCCCTGACCACCGGCAACACAGGAGGTGCGGCGTTGACAAGAGATGGCCCCCCAACATCCAGCCGGTCATATCCGTCACCCAGCTGGCTTCCGGGGATTCCCCCCAGCGCCCAGCGAGAGGGAGAGGTGGCCATGGCGGGAGGCAGTTCCTCCAGCATCTGGCTGACTTGCTGCCGATGCCCAGCTGATTTTTGGGACTCCCCCTGTGTCCAGTGAGAGCGAGGGGAAGCTGAAGCAAGAGGCGGTCCCTCCAGCGTCCAGCTGGCATGCCTCTGATGCCCAGCCAGTGGTAGGGACTTCCCCGGCGTCTGTGTCAATGGAGGGAGGCGGCCTCAGTGCATGGCGGCCTCGCCGACTCCCAGCTGGTCCTCAGGAGCTGGGCAGTGCATGGTGGCCTCGCTGACTCCCAGCTGGTCTGCGGTAGTCGGGCGGCACCCCGGGACGGCATACAGACGTCGACTGGCCGCTGGCTGCTCCTTCCCTGTCCCTCACCAGTTCATGTCAAGCCTAGGGGCTTGACACACCACTTATAAAGTTTTTGGTGAGCCATTTCCAAAGCTAGGGCCAAATCCCCCACCAAGGGGGCTTTTTCCTGCATCCCACGCACATTTTGCAAGGGAGTGGGGCATCGGCGCCAGACACGTTTCACTCCGCTGGCAAATGTGGCACGTGATGGGCAGCGTGAGAGACAATGTAACACTCTGAACGTTCTGAGCCGTTGTGACGTTTTGAATCCCGCGAGCGTGAAAGTACCAACCCACAAAGCTGCAAGCACCACAGCAGGGATGGAAAGGGGAACCCCTCGCTCTTCCAACTCTCATGCTGCTTAAGGCTTCGCGTACGGCGAGCTACTGAGGCCAATTTCCTCCGTGAGAAGAGAACCCTTTCCCTCTGCTCCCCCCACCTGAACTCTCCTCCTCGAAAGGGGCGGGGCTGAGAGACAGGAGCTCCTCGAGCGCCATGGCAGGCGGTTCTTAGGGAAATTACCCTCCTCTCTGACCGTTTTGAAATAAAATAATAAAATATACTAAGGGCAATTTGGGATTCATTTCACTCCAAATGCAAAGTTGGGAGATGTAGAGAATGATCGGAAAGTTGTCATTTCTATAACTGAATCTTTTCGAATAACCAGGAAGAGGACGATCCTAAATTGTAGAATAGAGTAGAGTAGAGTAGAGTAGAGTAGAGTAGAGTAGAGTAGAGTAGAGTAGAGTAGAATAGAATAGAATAGAATAGAAACCAGACCAGAATAGAGTATAGAGTAGATTACAGTAGAATAGAATAGAATAGAACAGAATAGAATAGAAACCAGACCAGAATAGAGTATAGAGTAGAGTAGAATAGAATTAGAATAGAATAGAAATAGAATAGAATAGAATAGAATAGAAACCAGACCAGAATAGAGTATAGAGTAGATTACAGTAGAATAGAATAGAATAGAATAGAATAGAATAGAATAGAATAGAAACCAGACCAGAATAGAGTATAGAGTAGAATAGAATAGAATAGAATAGAAACCAGACCAGAATAGAGTAGAGTAGAGTATATAGATTACAGTAGAATAGAATAGAATAGAATAGAATAGAATAGAATAGAATAGAAAAGAATAGAAAAGAAATAGAATAGAATAGAAACCAGACCAGAATAGAGTATAGAGTATAGAGTAGAGTAGAGTAGAGTAGAGTAGAATAGAATAGAATAAATAGAAACCAGACCAGAATAGAGTATAGAGTAGATTACAGTAGAATAGAATAGAATAGAATAGAATAGAAACCAGACCAGAATAGAGTATAGAGTAGAATAGAATAGAATAGAATAGAATAGAAACCAGACCAGAATAGAGTATAGAGTAGAATAGAATAGAATAGAATAGAATAGAATAGAAACCAGACCAGAATAGAGTATAGAGTAGAATAGAATAGAATAGAATAGAATAGAAACCAGACCAGAATAGAGTAGAGTAGAGTATAGAGTAGATTACAGTAGAATAGAATAGAATAGAAATAGAATAGAATAGAATAGAATAGAATAGAAACCAGACCAGAATAGAGTAGAGTATAGAATATAGAGTATAGAGTATAGAGTATAGAGTATAGAGTATAGAGTATAGAGTATAGAGTATAGAGTATAGAGTAGAGTAGAGTAGAGTAGAGTAGAATAGAATAGAAAAGAAATATAATATAATATAATAGAATAGAATAGAATAGAATAGAATAGAATAGAAACCAGACCAGAATAGAGTAGAGTATATAGAGTAGAATAGAATAGAATAGAAAAGAAATAGAATAGAATAGAAAAGAAATAGAATAGAATAGAATAGAATAGAAACCAGACCAGAATAGAGTAGAGAGTATAGAGTAGAGTAGAGTAGAGTAGAATAGAATAGAATAGAAAAGAAAAGAAAAGAAATAGAATAGAATAGAATAGAATAGAATAGAAAAGAAATAGAATAGAATAGAAACCAGACCAGAATAGAGTAGAGCAGTGGTTCTCAACCTATGGGTCGCGACCCCATTTGGGGTCAAACGACCGTTTCGCGGGGGTCGCCAGACACCGCGGTCTGCCATTTTGTTTTTATTTTTTTATTTTTTTTATTTTTTTTGTCGCGCGTGCGCCGCGCAAGCGCGATTCGGGCTGTTGCGTGCGCACCGCACATGCGTGGATCGACCCGTCGCGATCCGCTATTTTGTTTTTTTATTTTTTTGATTTTTTGGGGTTTTTTTTTCATCACGCATGCGTGCGTGCGTGCACGAGGCGCCGATCTGTGTATGCGCGGCGCGCGCGCGACGAAAAAAAATTTTTTTTTTAAAAAAAACAAAAAAACCAAAAATGGCGGACCACGATGGGCTGATCGGCACATGCACAGCATGCGCACGTGCCGGCCCGAACCGCGCATGCGCGGCGCGCGCACGACGAAAAAAAAATAAAACAAATAAAACAAAACAAAACAAAATGGCGGACCACGATGGGCCGATCTGTGCATGCGTGGCGCGTGTGCACGCTGGCTCGAACCGCGCATGCACGGCGCGCGCGATGAAAAAAAAATTAAAAAATAATTTTAAAAAACCCCCCAAAAAAACAAAATGGCGGACCGCGACGGGCCGTTCCGCGCATGCGTGGCGCGTGCGCATGCCGGCCGGAACCACGCATGCGTGGCGCACCCACGTGCCGGCCAGAACCGCGCATGCGCGGCGCGCGCATGACGAAAATTTTTTTAAAAAAATCAAAAAACAAAATGGTGGACGATGGGTCGGGGTCGCAGCGCACATGAAAAAGGTTGAGAACCACTGGAGTAGAGTATAGAGTATAGAGTAGAGTAGAATAGAATAGAATAGAAAAGAAATAGAATAGAATAGAAACCAGACCAGAATAGAGTATAGAGCAGTGATTCTCAACCTTTTTCAGGTTGAGATCCCACTTGCACCGCCCATGCACGGCGCGACCCCGACCCGCACGTGCGCGCGACGGGCCGATCTGCGCATGCGCTGCGTGTGCGCGACGGCCCGAACCGTGATGGGCCGATCCGCGCATGCGTGGCGTGCGCGCGGCGGGAAAAAAGAAAATGGCAGACCGCGACGGGCTGAACCGTGATGGGCCGATCCGCGCATGCGTGGCGCGTGCGCAACGGACCGAACCGCGACGGGCCGATCCGCGCATGTGCGGCGCGCGCACGACAGAAACAAAACAAAATGGCGGACCATGACAGGCCGATCCATGCATGTGCGGCGCGTGCAACGGCCCGAACCGTGACGGGCCGATCCGCACATGCGCGGCGCGCGTGACAAAAAAACAAAACAAAAACAAGATGGCGGATCGCGGTGTCTGGCGACCCCCGCGAAACGGTCGTTCGACCCCAAATGGGGTCGCGACCCATAGGTTGAGAACCGCTGGTATAGAGTGTAGAGTAGAATAGAATAGAATAGAAAAGAAAAGAAATAGAATAGAATAGAAAATTAATAGAATAGAATAGAATAGAATAGAATAGAATAGAATAGAATAGAATAGAATAGAATAGAATAGAATAGAATAGAAACCAGACCAGAATATAGAGTATAGAGTATAGAGTATAGAGTAGAGTAGAATAGAATAGAATAAAAAAGAAATAGAATAGAATAGAATAGAAAAGAAATAGAATAGAATAGAATAGAATAGAAACCAGACCAGAATAGAGTATAGAGTAGATTACAGTAGAATAGAATAGAATAGAAAAGAAATAGAATAGAATAGAATAGAATAGAAACCAGACCAGAATAGAGTATAGAGTATAGAGTAGAGTAGAGTAGAATAGAATAGAATAGAATAGAATAGAATAGAAAAGAAATAGAATAGAATAGAATAGAATACAAACGAGACCAGAATAGAGTATAGAGTAGATTGCAGTAGAATAGAATAGAATAGAGTAGAATAGAATAGAATAATAGACCAGACCAGAGTAGAGTAGAGTAGAGTAGAATAGAATAGAATAGAATAGACAATATGGAAGAGAGAATAGAATAGACAATATGGAATAGAGTAGAGTAGAGTAGAGTAGAGTAGAGTAGAGTAGAGTAGAGTAGAATAGAATAGAATTTAGTTATGTTCAATTTGTAACAATGAAAATACATCCTGCATATCAGATATTTACATTACGATTCAAAACAGTAGCAAAATCACAGTTATGAAGTAGCAACAAAAATAATTTTATGGTTGGGGGTCACCACAACATGAGGAATTGTATTAAAGGGTCGCGGCATTAGGAAGGTTGAGAACCACTGCTGTAGGGTGAAAACATTTAAAACATTTCACATTTTTAAGGGACACAATGCAATCCTCAATCCCCCTTTTCCCGTTAATGTTTGTGTTTTGGAGCAAAATGGGTCTCTTCAAGCCCCTGCAAGCATTTCAGTCCTGGAACTTCCAGGCAAACTAATTTTTTTTTTTTTTTTAAAGGATTTTGAGTTATGCCTCAGTGGCTTCTTTTTCCAGGAGCAATTCTTTTTAAACGTTGTAGGCTTTTTCGTCACCCAGTAGGGGGAGACCTAACACAGAATAAACCTGTCTCTTTTGATGCATAAAGAAAATAGCTGCTTAGTGGAAAGGGAATTGTCTTATTGCCATAAAACATATTGATACAGCAAAATAATAAACCACTCAGGGTACAGGTTGACCCCTTCCGACTTCTGGAGGGTTTCCTTGACGTGTGGCACAATGTCTGTTTGTCACTGTTTAGATGCATGCATGTAAGAGCGTGGCTTGGTTGGTGCTTGTAATGAGTGAGCTCTATTAATGTATAGTTTGCAGATTGTGGTATGGGTCAAAGAAAGTAGAGGGAGAGGCATAAATCAGGCTGGTGATGTTGACTTCCTGCATACCGGATTTTCCTCACTGAGGGAAAGATCTTATTTCTAACCACTGCTGTAGAATATTACAGGTAATCCTGGACTTATGATAGTTCAGGGGTAGGCAACCTTGGCTCTTTTATGACTCGTGGACTTCAACTCTCAGAATTCCTGAGCCAGCATGGCTCAGCATGGAAACCTCTCCCTTTCCCCTCAGCATGGCTGGCTCAGGAATTCTGGGAGTTGAAGTCCACGAGTCATAAAAGAGCCAAAGTTGCCTACCCCTCGACTAGTTGCTTAGCAACAGTTTGAGATTATAACAGCCCCTGAAAAAACTCTTTGTGACTTTGTGTCAAAGTTCTGACATTTTCCCCTCCCCCACAATCACATGACTACAGTTTTGGCACTTGCAGCCACCCCGCATTTATGGCCATTTGCAGCACCCCACAGCCACGTGACTGTGATTCATGATGCATGTGTCAGAAACCGGGTTTACTTTTGATTTCCAACAAAATCAAGCATAGCGAACAATAGGTTTGCTTAATGACCACAAAAAAGGTAATAAAATTGGGTCTGGTCACATAGCAACCCGCTTTACAATCATCATGACTTAACGGTTGTAATTGCAGGCTCAATTACGGTTGTAACTTGAGGATTACCTGTATAAAGAATGGGTCCAATGCTGCGGTCCCTGACTATTCTTGTGAGATTTCCACAGAGGGAGAAGAGGCTCATGAGGAGAGTTCTATACGGACTTGTGGCTTGTGTGGCTTGTGTTATTAATTCCCCTCCAGCTAGATAATTGTGAGGTTCTGCTTAGGAGTTGTTTTGGGGCTCCTTCTTTCCCTTCTTTTGATGTTCCCAAATTCTTGGGTAGTGGCGCGATGATTAGAATGCAGTATAGCAGATTAACTCTGCATGCCACTGCCAGGAATTCGATCCTGACTGGCTCCAAGTTGACTTAGCCTGCCATCCTTCTGGCATTAGTAAAATGAGGACTCAGATTGTTGGGGGCAATATGTTGACTCTGTAAACCACTTAAAGAGGGCTGTAAACCACTGTGAAGTGGTATGTAAGTCTAAGTGCTATTGCTATTGTTTATAGTTTGCCGACCTGTCAGATGCAGCCAATCGGAATCACGAGGCCCTTCGCCAGGCCAAACAGGAGATGAATGAATCTCGCCGTCAGATCCAGACCTTGACCTGTGAGGTGGATGGACTCAAAGGAACAGTGAGTAAAACACCCATCCTGCTTCAACCTGGGGCAGTAGCAGAGTGCAGCATAGGTCAAAGAACAAGAGAGGGAAAGCCACAGGTCAGCCGATGCTGCTGCCTTAGCTTCACCATGCCTTGCTCTGCATGGTGAAATCCCAGAAGAAAGATTGATTACAGCAATCAAATTATGACAACTTCATTGGTTACCGGGCAGTGGTGGGATTCAAATATCTGAACAACCAGTTCTCTGCGTGGATGCCACTTCCGGAAGTCCGCTCTGAGCCAGGGAGGCCTCCCAGGCCCAGAACTGACTGCCAGAAGTGTGTGGACGCCATTCTGGGCCTTGCGAAAAAGGGCTAGGGCATCAGCCGGTTCTCCAACAAAAAATTAGCTACCAATTCTACTGAATTGATGTGAACCAGCTGAATCCCACCACTGCTACTAGGCCATTTGCAGATTTTGTCTATGACCAGCAAAAACCCTGTATGATACAGGATCAAGCCACCTTCCTTCACCGTAGCCTGCCTGGATTTTAAGATCTTCAGGTGGAAATCCCTTTGGCACTGCTTCATCCCTACTGGAGCAAGTTTGACAGGAATACAAAAAGGGCCTAATTGGTGATGGCTCCTCCCAGGCTCTAGAATCACTAAATTGACTCTGTCTTCTGCAACTTCCTGCTGGTGGTGGCAAAAATCTTGTTCAGGCAGTTTTTGGGGCTTTAGGATGATTTGTCAGTAACTGAAACAGGTTTGGATAAGTAGCTGCTGTTCATTTTCTAACTCAGTTGATGTATTTTAATCAGATTTTTATATTCGGTTGTTGGTAGCCTTGAGCACCATTTATAGTTGAAAGGCAGACTGTAAATGCAATAAATACGGTAAAATGAACAGGGGAAGCCACCTGGAGTGCTATCAAGCTGTCTGGATTCAACTGCTTTTATAGTCTGTTTTGACCAGAAGTTACCTCTGCACCCTCCAGGACCACCTTAGTTGCTTGTGAAAGAGTGAGATTTTTGGGGCCAGTATCCATTTCATGAATTTCAGTCTTGGTGCTGCTCGCTCTTCATCTTGTTAGAATGAAGCCTTGCTGAGACAGATGCGAGATCTTGAGGACCAATATGGAGCTGAAGTGGGCTCCTACCAAGAGACAGTGGGGCGGCTGGAGCAGGAGATCCATCACATGAAGGAAGAGATGGCTCGGCACCTCCGGGAGTACCAGGACCTGCTGAATGTCAAGATGGCTCTTGACATTGAAATTGCGACTTACCGCAAGCTGTTGGAAGGAGAGGAAAGTAGGTAGGTCAACAGTGGTCAGATCCTGCCCTGCTCATCTTTTAGGTTCATGGGCACATTTTGAATGTCATGGGTGCCACCCCGGAGTGGCTAGTGCAGGCAGCATGGTAAGGCACAAAACACTGGAAGACGTAAGTTGGTTTTGGGGAGACAAGGACTTACCCAGTGTGAAGCAGACATGAAGGTTGCTGAGCCACAAGGCTATTCATTGGGCTCCACCTAAAATTGTCCAGTCTTTTCTTTTCCTAACCTTTCTGATAGCTAGGCATTTCCCCTCTGTTTACACCAATCTTGCTCTAATGCTCTCCCTTCCATCTCCTTTCAGCATTTTCGTATCTGGGCACATGACCATCAGACCAGGTGCATGTAGGAAAGTTTCTGGAATAATCTAGGCCAATCTTGCTTTGTGGGATGCCTGGCACGTGTTTCTTCTATTTCAGATGGTGGGGTGGGTGAGCACCGGAAGGTTGATCTGCAGCTGTCTTGGTTATAGTTTCAGCATTGGGAAAGATAGTCCCTATTTTTACCTAGTTCTAAATAACATTTTATAGGAGTATGTGAGGAGGAGGGCGGCCTTCTCCTTTCCTGGGAGGGATGCAAAAAAGCCATTTTAAAGAGGAAGTTTGGAGATTAACTTGTAGAAGTTTCCGTTATGCTCACTGGCCTGTATGTTCCTTGCAGGATTGCAGTACCTGTCCAATCCATGGCATCTTTCAGCATCAGAACTGCAGGTGAGCCAATAGCCAGCATGGGTCTTCAATGCACCCACATGCTTTTGTGTTGTTTAACAAAATTATGGGCTTCTGAAAGAGATGGCAGCAGTGGCATAGAAGTCAACAATATTCTAGGTCAGGGGTAGGCAACCTTGGCTCTTTTATGACTCGTGGACTTCAACTCCCAGAATTCCTCAGCCAGCATGGCCCAGCATGGAAACCTCTCCCTTTCCCCTCAGCATGGCTGGCTCAGGAATTCTGGGAGTTGAAGTCCACGAGTCATAAAAGAGCCAAGGTTGCCTACCCTTGTTCTAGGTGGAGCCAAGCATCTTTTTTGGCCATATTTTGCACATGCTTTGTTTCTACCAAGCAGTAACTTGAGGGGAACATTTTGGCTTGATGAGAACAAGCTTGGCTTTGGAGGTTCCCTTATCTCAAGTTGTGCAGGCAATCGTGCCTTAGCCTCAGTTGCTTTTTCTTGGAAAGAGACCCAAAGGCTCCTTTGCTCTCCCCACCTTCCACATTCCTTTCTTTCTAATTTCTCCCAGCTGGTAGCCAGAGGTCTATCATGATGGGTGTGTGAGTGAAAGAAGATAGCTGAGTGCTGGGTGTTTGGGAGCTGTAGTCCTCAGTCCCCTGCATGGCCCTGGATGGGGTGAAGTAAGGGGCCTTGAATGCTGAGCCTTTTCTCCCTCAAACCTCCCTCTTCCTTAGTTTCAGAGCCAGATCCAAGTGCAGAGAGCCACACCCGGAAGACGGTGCTGATCAAAACCATTGAAACCCAGGATGGAGAGGCAAGTCAATGAGCTGTTCATACTGGAGATTTGTGTGAAAGAGGAACTCGGGGCAGAGGTGTGATTTTTAAGTTGTGGAGATTGGACCTAAGCCTAGGGCACAGCAAAGAGCTCCAGAGGCCTAATTAGGGTTTTGCTGTTATTTCTGTCAACCAAAGGAAACCTGACTTCATATAAGTCCCGAGGGGCGCCAGGTTGGGGAAGGATTGCCCTCTGCTGCTCTCACGGCTTGGCTTTTTCTCTTCCTGCAGGTGGTGACCGAATCAAGGAAGGAGCAGAGAGCTGAGATAGAGAAGTGAGGCTGGCCACCCCAGCAGGGTCCCCTGGGCCACTGAGAGAGGCCCTAAGCTTACCTCTTTGCAAACGTCCCGGTCGCAGATCCCCCTTTTCCCTCACTAAGCCACACTGGCCTTATTTACGATGGTGATGTTGATGATACCTCTTACCACTGGCAGCCTTCCCACACTGTTCCGGGCTCCCTAAGACAGCCCTCTCTGCCCTTCGGACCGTACTCTGTTCACAGCCTGGTGGCAGTCCCACCAATGGTCTTGGGAGTGGAGATGGCTTCACCCTGCTCTTTTCTTCCACCGCCTCCTACCTCTTCGTACCACATTCCTTTTCATCCCTCCCCGCAAAGAACCCTTCTCTAATCACTACCCCCAAAACCAAGCTGCCTTCCTGTAAAGTACCACTCACAAAGCCAGCCCACCCTAGGAACCAATTTGCCACGTATGTTTAGATGGAATCTAAAGGCTGTGGCCTTCCAGCTGCTGTGGAATTAAAACTCCCAGCCTGCTAAGTCATACAGAGTGCTGCTGGGACTTGTAGTTCAGCAATAGGTGGAAGGTTCCAGGTTCCCTACCACTGCCAAACACCTAGATGGCTGCAGATTGGCAAGCTCTGACAACTTGCAAGGGCCACTAAGCACACCAACTTGGAAGCACCAAAGAAGGCTAGGAGCTTGCTCATAACCTTATTCTACAGCTCTTGTTGAATCTAAACAATTCTATGTGCTGACCACAGACCCCTCCCATGGTTTACAAAGCTTTTCAAGAGAATCATGATAGAAACTTGCTTTGTCAAGATGCAATAGGTTTGGCTTCCCAATTAGTTCTCACTTCTGTGAACTTACTTTGAAAAAGGTGCATATTTAGCTTCACGTCATCTGTACTGAAAGGGAGAATAGCACTGGCCAACTTTATAGGGCTGTTTTAAGGTTGACAAGGGTAATGCAACAAAAGCATTTTAAATATTAAATAGTAACAAGTGTTAATTTCCTCAGTTGTCAAGCCCCAATCTGGTGGTCTCCAGATGTGTTGACTCCAATTCTCATAATTCCTAAGCAGCATGATACTGGCTGGGGTTGTGAGAATTAATTTAATGCATCAGGGGAGTGGAAGTGGAGAATACTACGTCAGATCTTCTCAAACAAGCTCCCAAGTGAATGCGTATACAACAGATTATTGTCTTTTATTTTTTACAGCAAATTTTGTAAGGGAATCTTTAAAAAGAACCCTCTAAAATGAACCTTTTGACCATTAGTGCGTTGTTTCCCAATACTGAAGGGTGCTTAGCGGTAATTTTAAGAAACTGACCCAGTAGATCAGAGGTCCCCAACCTTTTGAGCACCAGGGACCGGTTTCGTGGAGAAAGGTTTTTCCGTGGACCGGAGGGTGCGTGGTTTTGTGTGCTGCCTGCATCTCGCGGATAGGGCTTTGCTTGTTTATGCGGACTGGTTGCTAACATGCTGCGGCCCGGTACTGGTCCACAGACCAGGGGTTGGACCCCTGCAGTAGATGTTTACTCAGAAGCCTCAATTCTTTCTTAACCATTTGACCTCCTTTCATTCAAATATGATTTTTACTGCACTTCTAAAAATGATGCCAACTCTGCCTTCTAAGGCAAAAGTGAAGCTAGAAAGCGGCCTTACACTTGAAATTGTGAGTCACAGGGAAGAGAATATTTTTCTGTTCTTTAATGCTCCTCTGTCAAAAAAACCCCCAACTTTTTTCTGCTCCCTTTCTGGAAGAAAGGATCAGGTTGAGACCATCATGGAATTTCCCCTTCATCTGCATTGCATATGATTAAGTGTTGTGCAGGCAAAGAAAGCAGATGAGCACTTCTAGAATTTTGAAAAACTCCAAACAATTGCCTTTAATTCACAGGGTCAAACAAACTACAGAACAAAAAAAAAGGAGCAAAAAATGCCTACTACCAGTGGTGCTGATTCACGGCCTTAATAAGCAGCAATTCCATCATGTGTGAAAGGCATCCAAGGCTCCTGTTTAGCAGAAGTGGTCACCAAGAAGCTCCTGAATCCCGCATCTATGGTCTTGAGAACCACAGCAACTGTGTGAATTCAACCTCAGTCAGGTGCTAAATGGCCAAAATGGGAGTAGTATGTTTTCCATTTGATTTTTTTAAATATAATCCCAAATGGGATTATATTTATGACACTCTGTTGTCATAATGTCATATCCTTGTCTTCTTGTGGCCCTCAAACTGCTGCCTCTTCATTCCTTCATGGGATCTGTAACTTCTCATACGAGGTGGCACCAACCTCTTATTTCCAGTCTGTCCATTTTTTAATCGAATCCAGCTTTCTTTTTGTCAGATGGACATCTTCTTTCACACATTTTCTTTTCTATCCAACAATCTGAGGACTCGTCCTTTCTTTCCTCTCATTTTTGCCCTTGATATTCCAGACTTGTACCTTTCAGATAGAACAGTGGTTCTCAACCTTTTTCAGGCCGCGACCCCGACCTGCACCGCGCATGCGCGGCGCGATGCCCACATCGCGCATGCGCGGTGCTACCCCGCACATGCGCTTTGCTGCCCCCTGCGCCGGCCGAGGGGAAAAGGGGAAAAAATGGCGGACTGCGGTGTTTGGCAACCCCCGTGAAATGGTCGTTCGACCCCAAATGGGGTCGCGACCCACAGGTTGAGAACCGCTGAGATAGAATATGGTAACCATTGCATTTCTGCTACTAATTCCATTCTTGTCAGCCCCTGAAGATAAGCCAGCGCAGGAAGCAGAGCCCACCAAGGCTACAGGAACGCTACTAAGTTATATTAACAGATTCTTGAAAGACTGACAGATTTCCCCCCCTCCCCCTCTGCTTGTCTTGCACCAAAGGGAATCTACACGGGCCTGGGGTTTTTTTTCCCCTCACCTCATCTTTCATCTTTATGTAAACAAGTTGATGTTTACTCAACTATTCTTGCTTTTCTTTTTCAAGTTTTATTTTCATATTTCTGTACATTCCCTATCTTGCTGGAAGAAGGAAAGCTGCCATAAAAGCTTTCTACCTTAAACTCAGGAGTCATCTTAATAAGCAAGAAGTCTTGTCTTCTCATTTCTCCAGATTCATTCCAGAAAGAAATAAACTTCAGGGAGATGTTTCTCCATGGATGTTATGGTTCATCCCTCCATTCTCTCAGACCAAGACCAGTCAACTTTTTAATGGGGCTGATACTTATTTTATTTTAGGGGACAGTGAATGCAGGGCAGTTATAGAATGGATGAAACCGATTTTTGAAGGCATTGTTTTGGCTCAAAGTGCCATCTTTGCTTAGTCTGAATTGCTACCAAATCATACAGTGCAGGGAGGGGGGGTCATAAAATGGTACTTGAGCTGCTTATAATCTACACATGGACCATAGGATGGAGTGATTATACTTGTCTTTAGAGATAGGAATTTCTGAAACAGTAAATCTCACTTAACCTTGATGACTTTTTAAGTGAGTTAGCAGCTGAAGTAGTCTCTATGTTTGTGCTTTCTTCTTTGATCCCCTCCCCCTCAATCACTGTTATTTATTCTTAATTTCTTACTCCTCCTTAATGGTCCCAGTAGGGATATTACTTCTTTCCTTGAAAATCAGTTAAAGCAATAGCTACCAAAATTCTTGAAATCTGGCTTTAATATCAGCTTTAATTGCTTAGTTGAAGTTACGGTAGGTAACTTCTGCCAGATAGAAGCATTTCTGATCATGGTTGCTTACAGTGGACAGCCCAGTTTCCCACCATTTCGAGATATTTAAAAGACCAGGGAAATTTTCAAAATAAGCATATTGGGGAAAAAAAGACACCCCCCCAACTTCCCCTGATGCAAAGGAACATTGGGTGCCGCCCCTCGGTGGCCAAAGGGTTACCCACCTCTGATGAAAACTCTCATTTGTCTGAATCAAGACAGATTTGAAACGCAGAGAAGTTGCATGTGAGTTTTTCCACTTCTATCTATTGTGTTTGCTTGTGGTCCGTGTGCCTTGGCCTATGGGTAGCTCTATACTGTGGGTAAAGAGCTCTTTACGCCTGCAGGTGCCAGTCTGTATGTCAATATCTTGACTGGTTATTCCAGATTACTTCAGACCAGACCCCAACCCACACCTCCTCCTCTATTTCCTCTTACAATCAGAGCCAAAAGATGACTGGTATACTAGATCAGAGGTCCCCAACCTTGGCAACTTTCAGACTTGAGGACTTCAACTCCCAGAATTCCTCAGCCAGCCAAGCTGGCTGAGGAATTCTGGGAGTTGAAGTCCACAAGTCATGAAGGGACCAAGTTTGGAGACCCCTGTACTAGATCATCCTTTCCCCGTTGCTTGCCACGTTCTTTTGTTTTGCTGCTGCTTTGCTTTCTTGCTATCTTTGGAGTTGCCAGATTTCCTTCCACGTTACTTCTCATGAATATACCGGTTTCTTAAAATGTTGCTACAGTTACTGGGACCTGGCACTCTTTTTTTTTTAATATATAAAATTCTTTTATTAAAACAATCAACATTGAACATAAAAACATATTGTGCAGCAATCATCATGGCACCTGATATACAATACTAAGTATTAGTCATTGAAAACGTCTGAATTAGTAAGCCTTTTTCCACCCCTCGCGTCTAGCCTCAACTATACTCCTGTTACACTTTGTTTGATTGGTGTTTCTCTTATCTGGTTCCATATTAATGTGATCAACATTAAACCAAAGATCCTATTGCTAAACAATCATCCTAGAACATAGCATACAACATTAGGTATTAATCTTTGTAAACATCTGTTTTAGTAAACGTTCTTCCCTCCTCCCTTCCCTCTTCAAGTATACTCCGAGTACCTTTTGTTTGGTTGGTGTTTCTCTTATATATGGTCTATATTGCATATTGTTCGTTTGCGCTTCTGAATTGACTTCATCCCATTCCTAGTGCAATCTTTTATAGTCCCTAACCAGAGATCCTGAGGTAAAAGTTTCATATCCTGAGGTAGAGATTCAGTCCGCTTTAACAGTATTAAAGCAAACAACATTAGTCATAAGGTTATGTTAAGAGGCATTAGTTATAGAACATATACATTCAACATTGGGTGTTAGTTTTTGTAAACATGTGATTTGTTAACCCTTCTTCCCTCCTCCCATCGAGCCTCAGCTAAACGCCAGCTGCATTCTGTTTGATTGGTGTCTCTCTTGGATATAGTCTATCCACTGTTTCCAGTCCGTCAAAAATTGTTCATTGGAGCGATTTTTCAAGTATGCTGATATTTTCGCCATTTCCGCCAAATTTGTTACTTTCACAGTCCATTCTTCAATAGGCGGTATTTCCGGATTCTTCCAGTATTGTCCCACCAACAATCTTGCTGCTGTAATTAAGTTCAAAAATAAATTTGTCTCTGAGGTAGTGAAATCCTTTGTGATCCCTAACAGAAAAGCCTGAGGTAGAAATTCTATACGCTTTTTGAAAATAGTTTGGAGTGTCCACCATATCTTCCTCCAGAATGCTTTGATTTTTCTGCATGTCCACCATATGTGAAAGTAAGTAGCCTCCCCGTCCCCGCACCTCCAGCATTTGGGCTGGGAGTCCGGGTAGATGAGTGATATTTTTTTCGGGTCTAGGTGCCATCTATAGAACATCTTGTAGAAGTTTTCCCTTAAGTGTTGCGATTTCGTGAATTCTACATTCCTCACCCAGATTTTCTCCCACGTGTCCATGGCGATAGGGTGTCCGAAGTCTTGTGCCCACTTTATCATACAGTTCTTGACTAGCTCGGTTTCAGAGTCCATTTCTATCAGAATGCTGTACACTCGTTTGATGTGCATAATCCCCTGTTCTCTAATCTGTTTAATTAGATTCTCGTCGGTCTGGGAGAAGCCCTTCTTCTTGTCTTTACGCCACCTTGATTGTCTTCCTATTCCTCTGTTTGCTAGCGTTGCTTGAGGTTTCAAGAGGAACCCGTTTTCTTCTCCCAGTATAAGTTCACTGTAGGGCACCACTTCTTGCCCTTGGGCTGTGTTCATATCCCCTGTTGCGTGTCCAGGGATCGTCCAGATGGGAATCTTGTCGTGTAGGAGGTGCTTATATTTCTTCCAGACCCATAACAATGGGATTCGTAGTGGGTTCTCCTTGAAGTTCCTATCTGCCTTTTTGTCGTATACTAAGTATGCGTGCCAGCCGAATAGTAGACCATGCCCCTCAACATTCAGAATTCTATCATTTGTCATGTTGATCCAGTCACTAACCGCCACCAACGTTGCTGCATAGTAGTATAGCTTTAGATTCGGCATTTTGAGTCCCCCTCTATTCCTTGCGTCTTGGATGATTTTTAGTTTCACCCTCGGTCTCTTGTCGTCCCAAATAAATCTATTGATGCCCTTCTGCCAGTTGTCCAAGTCCGCATCCTTCTTGAGTATGGGTAGCATTTGAAAGAGAAATAAAAATCTGGGTAATACATTCATCTTTACTGTCGCTATCCTGCCGAGCAGGGACAGACGTAGTGATTTCCACCTTTCCAGGTCTGCTTGTATCTTATTCCACAGGACCTCGTAATTATTCTTGTATAATTTCGCATTTGTTGATTCTATCTCCACTCCTAAGTATTTGACTTTCTTGACTATTTCACAACCCGTTATTCTTTCCAAGTTCCGTCTTGCTTTGTTGTCTAGGTTTTTGACTAGCATCTTTGTTTTTGGTATATTTACTTTGAAGCCTGACACCCTACCATAGTCCTCCATTATCTCCATCAATTTCCTTGCTGACTGTGCTGGTTGCGACATTGTCACCAGCAGGTCATCCGCAAAGGCACATAGTTTGTAGTCTTGCTGTTTAATCTGTATGCCCTGTACATCCTCTGCCGCTCTTATTCTGTTCAGTAAAATTTCCAGTGTTAGGACAAATAGCAGGGGGGACAGCGGGCAGCCCTGTCTCGTGCCTCTCTCTATATTAAATGAGTCCGTTAAGTCTCCATTGACAATGATCTGACCTGTTTGTTTCTGGTAAATTGCCGTTATGGAGTTGAGAAACTGTACTCCCATTTTCATCTTCCGGACCAAGTTCGTCAGGAACGGCCAGTGCAGTCTGTCGAAAGCTTTTTCTGCATCCACAAACATAAGAGCGGCGGGTATCTGGTTGTGCTTTTGCAGGTATTCTATTATGTTCAGCAGCTGTCTGACGTTGGTTTTCATCTGGCGTCCTTGTATAAATCCCCTTTGGTCCGGGTGTATTGTTTTTTGTAGTACAGTCATTAGTCTATTGGCCAAAATTTTTGTGAAGATTTTGTAGTCTGTGTTTAGTAGTGAGATGGGCCTGTAGTTTGCAGGCTGTGTGTTGTCTTTCCCCTCCTTTGGGATTAATGAGATGTAGGCTGTTTTCCAGGATGGTGGGACCTGGCCTCCTTCTTGAATGTTGGCAAATAGTTTTCTGAGGGGTTCTAGCATCTCCTCTTGGAGGTGTTTGTAGTAGGTCGCTGTTATCCCATCCGTCCCGGGCGATTTTCCTGCTTTCAGTTGTGTGATCGCTGAGTGTATTTCCTCTTTTGTGATTAAGGCATTCAGGGCTTCTCTTTGTGTGTCGGTAATCGCCTGTATCTTTTCGTTTTGTAGGAACTCATCTATCTCTTTGTCTTGTATCTTATCCTCGGCGTATAGTTTCGAGTAGAACTCCGTGAAGGCTTTCTTGATGGTTTTTTGTCGGAATTCTTCCTTGCCTTTGTATTCTATCTTTTCAATTATGCGGGATTTCTGTTTCTTTCTTATAATGTAGGCTAGCCAGCGGCCCGGTTTGTTGGCCTTGCAGAATGTCTTATGTTTTGCATATTGTATATTCCTTGCAACTTGGTCAGCCATCAACATGTCAAATTGCTTTCTTAAGATCTTGAGTCCTTCTTTGGTGACTTTGTCCTCTGGCCTTTTTATTAGTAGCCGCTCCCTTTTACTTATCTCATTTTCTAACTCTTTTCTTTTTTGTTCTTGTTTGTGACGGTGCCTGCTATTCATGGCTATGAGGATCCTGCACATGTACACCTTGCTGCCTTCCCAGATCATTTCTATCGGTGTTTCGTTGTTCATATTTGTGTCAAAGAATTCCTTCATAGCTTTTTTGCATTCCGCCACCTTGTCTTTGTGTCTAAACAAGCTTTCATTGATTCTCCAGGACCTCCTCTGTTTCGGGCCATGTCTTAATTCCATCCTCACAGGGTTGTGATCTGTCAGTGTCTTGGGTAGGATTTTCACCGCGTTTAGACAAGTTAGCAAGTCACTAGAAGTTAATATAAAGTCGATTCTGGAGAAGGATTGATGTCTGCCAGAGAAGAAGGTGAATTCTTGTTCTTTGCCGTGCCTTTTCCTCCATACGTCTGTCAGTTCGAGGTCCTCCTTCATGTCGAAGAAGGATTTAGGCAACTTGGAGTGTTTTTGCGGGTTCGGTGCAGTTCTTTTTTTGTCTAGAGCAGTCTCTATGACCCCGTTCCAGTCGCCCATGATGATGTAAGATCTGTAGTTAAGTTGTGTTATTTTCTTGTGTAGCTTTTTGTAGAATTTGCCTTGTTGCTGATGTGGTGCATATACGCCCATTACTAGAATCTTCTTGTCTTCTTGTGTTATTTCAATTGCCAGGTATCTACCTTGGGGGTCGGACTCTATTAGCTTAGCCATTACATGTTTCTTTACGTATATAACAATCCCATTCTTTTTTCTTGGCGCCGCTGCCACAAAGTGCGCGCCTAGTTTGTAGTTGATCAGATATTTCTGGTCTGCTGCTCTGATGTGTGTTTCTTGTAGGCAGATTATATCGCTTTTACCTTGGTTCAGGTAGTGGAGAATTTTTCTTCTTTTCTGGGGGGAGTTCAGTCCGTTCACATTCCAAGTCAAATAATTAGTTGCCATCATCTGTTGCAGGATACTCTTGCGAGACCATTTCTGTTATTTCTCCTGTTGTCTTCTTTGGTCCCGTTCCCACGATATCCGGATTGTTGCTCATATTGGTTTGTGAGGTCTTGCCTTGCTGGTCTGTGTGTTTGGTAGTGAAGCCTGGTAGCCTGTCCTCTGTAGACTGTCCTGCCTCCTTGTTTTTGTTGCTCTCTGCTCTCTGCGCCCTCGCCCCTCGAGTTAGTCCATTCATTTCCTCTGCCACTGCCCCGATCTGTGCTTCTGCGCGGCTTGCTCGTTGGCCTCGATCCCTCCCGCTTTCCAGTGGTCTATCTGTATCTTCTCTCGCGGTGGGTTGCGGGCCTCCCGACTTCAGTTCCTTTTCGAGGAAGTCTTTGGCTTTCTGGACCGAGGTCAAGTAATGTCTCTTATTTTTATAGGAAAGTGACACTCCTGATGGGGTTTCCCACCGGTATTGCAGTGCACGCGATCTCAGTTCTGTGATCAGGAATTTGTAGTCCTTTCTGTCTCTCAGCATCGCCTGGGGGATCTCTTTCAGAACCTTCACCTCCTGCTCCTCTATGTAGAATGCCTTGTTATAGGAAGTGGCAGAGATGTGGTTCCGGAACCTCTGTGTTGTGAAGTGGATGACCACATCCCTTGGTTGGTGCTTGTTCACTTCCCTCCAGGCGCCCACTCTGTAGATTTTTTCGACATGCCACTCAATCTCATTGGCGCTCATGCCCAGGAATGTTGCCAGGGCCTCTACAAAAGTCCTGCGCAGTCTTCCCTGGGTTTCGTATGTTGTCTCTTTCCACCCTCTGAACCTGATTGCAAATGCCATTTGCCAGAATTGTATCATGGTGGACTGGTCTTGAACCTCTCTTTTCACCTCTGTAATCTGTCCCTCTATGCGGTTTTCCACTTCCTTCATCATCTTTTCCGTATTCTCCCTTGTTTCTTGGAGGTTTTTGTAATGTGTTTGCAATGCCTCCTTCATTTGTTCCAAGTCGGTGGCCGTCGCTTTGCGCTGTTCTTCCCACTTTCTCTCCAGGTCTCTACCTTGGTCCGCCAGCATCCTCTTCATATCTTTGTATCTTTCCTCCGTCTTCCGTTCTGTTTCTATGCGTCCTTTCTCCGTCTTCGCGCCCATTTCTGCCAATTTTCTATCCATGCCATCCATCCTTACCACCATCGTCGCTATCGTCTCATTTAGTGTCTCAATCGTATCTTTTAGTTCTTGGATCATGCGTGCTGTTGTGGAGTCATGGGTTGGCGTTTGGGTCTGAGGGCATGCAGTTGGATGGGGGTGTGTGTGGTTGGGTGGGGTGTTCCCTAGCAGATTGGAGAGCTGGGTCGGAGAGGGTGCAGCTCCCTTCGGGTTTGGCAGTTTGGTCTGTTTCGTCCGTTTGGCTGCCATTTTGGGCTTCTCCTCCTGTTGGCCTGTCCACCCTTAAAGCCACCCCTTGATGCAAAGAATTGTGGGGGAATTGTTTCTGTGCAAGATCGTCAAGCTGCTAGGATGGGTTGGATCAAATTTTTCTGTTACAAGTTAGCAAGTGTTCATGTCTCACAGTTAGTATTTTAACAGTAAAGTGGTAGTCCACTAGGGGGTGTAGCTTGTTTTCAATTAAGCTTTTCTGTACTGGCAGGGGTGATACAAAGATGGGAGGATCTGTGGCTTGGGGTTTTTGAGGATGGCCTTTTTCTCAAGATGCAGTACAACACTAGGTTGTGGTCTGGTGATGACCCAGAAATCTGGTCCTTCCAAAAGGGGAGGGGGTGCCTTCAGGGTTTGGGCATTGTAGGGGTAGGAGCCTGTATTCTGGCAGCTCTATGTTCAGGGAGCCAGTTCAGTACCTTTGCCTTGGGTTCCTCTTCACTCCCCTCTGCCAGCCTGTTTCTTCTCTTTGCTCTTTTCTGGCTCCTTCTTGCCCCTCTTTCTCTGCCTTCTTGCCCAGGTCACTTCCTCCTGCCTTCTGTCAGCCTGTGTTTACTGCTCCCCTCTACTTCTCCCCTTATTGCTCACTGGGTTGCTTTCCAGCTTTCGTCTTCCCTGCCATCCGTTGTGGGGGGGGGAAAGGGAACAGTGTCTCTGCAATGTTTCCCCCCCTTCTCCTTTTCCCCCCTTCGCTTCGTAGCCTCCTCCCACCCGGTCTGTCCTCTCCTGCTCCGCCCGTCCGGCTCCTTGCCGCTTCTGTTACTTTTCTTGGGGGCCTGGGGGGGGTCTTCTTCTGGGGGTCCTGTGAAGGCCTCTTCCTCCTGCTGCTAGCCTCGCTCTCCGTTCGGCGTCCCGCAGTGCGCAATTCCACCCCCCGCCTGTCTCACCGCTTTTCGCTGTCTCCTCCGGACGCTGTTTGTCTTCCTTTCCCTGTGTCTGCTGGCCCTCCTCCGTTGCGGCTGGGCGGCTTCGCAGCTTCCTCCGACCTCCAGCTGGGTAAGTCCAGGGCTCTTCTTCCCTCGTCCTGCTTCTTTCTGGTCTTCTCTCGCCCCCGTCTCCTTCTTCGCTGGTTCCTCGGTCTTCTCCCCTCGCCTCTATTGTTTCCGCCCTCGTGCCGTCTTCGGGCCAGCCGCAGCCGGCCTCTCCGTTTTCTTCCTCTGTTCGCGTCTCCTCCGGCGATCCTGCTCTCAATTGGATGTTTTCCAGGTCACCTGAGGTTCCGCTACCTTCCGCGGGTCTCCCTCTTTGATTCCGATGCTTCGGGCGGCTGAAAAGTCACCGAATATCCGATCGCCGTAACGGAGCTCCCTAGAGATGGCTCCGTACGGCTCGACCGGAAACCGGAAGTCCTTGACCTGGCACTCTTAAGGAAGAGAACAAGCAGGAGAGAGCAGGGGAAGACTTGGCTGGAATCTCTTCTCAGCTGATTTGTTGAGACCTTGGGTGAGTTCTCAGTCCTTCTGCACATGATGAATGCAGAATACATTATGTTAAATGGAAGTCAACACGGTATGAATAAGGTTTTCAAATACAATAGGGAACACTCCACCTCATAGATCATACTTCCAAACCTACGTAGGAATTCTTAGAATAATTCATATGAAAGATGAAGATTTGCCAAAGGACTTGGAGCTTGTTAGAGAAAGTGCTTTATAGCAGACTAAGTATCAAAGACTTAAATGGAGACATCAGTAATATATGGTGGCTCGGAAGAGACATTGTGAGGAATTCCATTTCCACTTAGTTTCTTCTGTGAGTTTGAATATAGAAGTTCACCTGAACCAAAAAGAGATCCTTGTACCTTTCAGTTGAGGATCCTTAAGGGTGTGGTCATATACACAATGAGTGACATTAACCCAAAGGATGTTTGTTAATGCATTTAAGATTATACCTTTCCTATTAATTTCACCATGACGGAGGCATCAAACCGATGGTGATAGCTGCATCTTCACCTAGTTCTTAAGTAGGATTATTTCCTCTGCTTTTATTTGCATTATTCCCATGAAAGTCCATGCAAGAGCTAAATAATGCAGGGCAGCTACTTGGAAAACTGGTATCTTGATTTCCAGGACGTATCTGCTTCTGATTTAGAATGAATTTACAGAATTAATCTCCATTTGGGATCTTGCTAATCAATACCACTTAAAGTTGCTAACTTCTATTGATCTTCAGTGTGTGCTTCTAATGCTTAATATGCAAAAATTAAGATGCAGGAGGTTTAACTGGCAACAGCTGTGTGTTAGAATCAGCCAAATATTGAATCAGCCAACCTTAATTTAATTGCAAAAAATCTTGAAGTAGGCTATTCATAATTGAAAGGGGAAGCAAGCGCATCTGTGTTCTTGAAAAGAATGCCCAGTTGAACATCAAAAATAGTACATATGGAAATAAGATCATAGCTTTTATCCTCAGTCCAGTAATACCAATTTTTATGCCTCTATTACTATCTCATTATACAATTGATTTTGTTTACATTGCTTTGAGAACTTTTTCTAGCACAATGACCTCATTATTATTTATAACTTGAAGGAGTAGAGTATTGGGATACTGCTTTAAACCATTTTACTTCATGGCTGTCCTATCCTGTCCTTTCTATCAACCAAAATCATGACTAGTCCTCTTATAAACATCTATATTATTGTTGGTAATTATACATACTTTCATGTATCTTGCTCCTCATGTTTGAGCTAGAGCAGGGGTTCTCAACCTTGGCAACTTTAAGACTTGTGGACTTCAACTCCCAGAATTCCTCAGCCAGCTGCTGGCTGAGGAATTCTGGGAGTTGAAGTCCACAAGTCTTAAAGTTGCCAAGGTTGAGAACCCCTGAGCTAGAGGCAATAAAGTATGTAGGTTCACAAGCCTTCAAAATATTTACCCAATAATAGTTGAGAACTTCAATGCTACTGAGATAGCTTTTCCTGTTTTCTTCCATATTGTTCCAGAGGCTTTTATTCCCAGTCTTCAAGATCCTTTGTCACTTTTTTCTTTCTGCCAATTTTGTAATTTTTTTTGTCCTTCTGTTGTTAAAATCAGAAATTGATCTGACACCCAATTATGCTACTATTCAAGTCTGCTTGTAAGATTCAAGATTGTGTTTCTCTGATCCCCTTTTGCAACAAGTTCAGTAACAACTTATTTCAAATATGTCATCTGCTGCACACTTTCAGGATCAGTAATTTCTAGCTGACTTAAGGCACAAATGTTTCTAGTCATAGAGTTGCCAACTGCCAAATCCAACTTAATGATTCTGTGGGAAACTAGGGCACTACCTTTCTGGCTATTTTATCTTTTTACCTATACTTCTCCTTCCCAATTGAGGAACAATTTTATAGTCTCAGTAGCTACCGTACACCAGAGTAGGAAAGGAACAAGTTGATGACACAGGAAGTACACAATGTCATGCTATCTAATGGACCTTCCCACAACAAGTCTGGATCATCAAGCTATGTCCAGGCAGAACTTCACTCGCATTTTGTCCTTCCAACTTTTGCTTTTCATAGCAGATA
Organism: Bothrops alternatus; assembly: GCA_034064705.1. NCBI lineage: Eukaryota > Metazoa > Chordata > Lepidosauria > Squamata > Viperidae > Bothrops > Bothrops alternatus. The sequence continues at coordinate 4,041,416 of JARGCV010000200.1, read as the reverse complement.
GTTTAGCATTTTAATTTTTTTGTGAGCACGTAATTTGAAAAATATTTATTATACGCTGTTTAAATTTTATACCATTATTGAAGTTGGCCTTCACTGTAAAATACAAGAAATTTTCCCCATGGAGATCACAGCATTTCCCCCTTTTCCTAGCCAGGCTAATCCTGCAAATTAACTAGGAAAATAAAAGCAGCTTTGGTAGTAAGCAAGATGGCTTAAAAAGTTGAGAAAACAGCAATTGTTTCCTTGCACAGATGCGAAAATCTTGCCAGCTTTAAAATACTTAAGGTTGAATGTGGCTATTCCGTGCTGTCAGGATGTGTTCCAAGTTCGAGATTTCTGGCAAGGTGGGAACAGTGTCAGAGCTTCAACAAACTTTGATTTTGCTACGTTTTACTCAGCTTTACTTCTTGGCCTCTCAGCGTGCATTCTCTTGTAGAGATTTCTCTACAGGGTGGAGGGGCCTAAATAATATTTCCTGAGATCAGTCCCTTATAAATGGCTCTGGCACATTTCAGAACTCCAGTTTGGAATTCTGATACATTGCACCTTCTCCCCTTTATCCTCCCCCCAAAAAAGAACGATAGGTTTTGAACCCCCCCCCCCCCCCGCTTATCCTTAATGGGCTTTGGGCACTGGTTACTGCTTTTGATAGCTCTCAATTTCCATGTTCTTTGCAGAGTTAGTAGAGATTCCTGGTGCTAACTCTTTCCATGCCAATGGATCTCTGCATCTCTCCTGCTATGCTATGCTAATTCTGTCGACCCCAATTCCTCCCTTGGATATCCACATCAATTGGCTCTCCAGAACACCTTTCCTTGCAATTAGGCTTGCTTTATTAAATATCTAGCTTGGGGAAAGATGATGTAGTTTGCCCAGGTAACAACTCAACCTATTATAGTACCTACTCCGGTGAAGAAACAGGCTAAGTGAAGACTGGGAGTGGTGGCAGTCATTCTGTTCCTGGTGCTTCCTGATCTCCGCTGAATAATCTTGGTTTTGTGATGCCCATGGTCAGTGTGTGGAATAGGCCACGTATGCTTTGAACCAGCCAATAAATTTAATGTGAAGAGTGTCCTGCTGCATATTTTTTGGGTGTGTATGTGTGCTTTGAATGTCAACAGAAACTTCCCCACATAATTCCAAGCTCTGGTCCTGTTTGATTTTGTTAAAGCCAGGAGGCTGCTGAAAACCTCTACTAGCTTTGCTTAGATTTGTCAAGCAAGGACATTAATTTTCTCTACCATTTAAAACTTTTCTGTGACCTCATTCATGCATTGTACTAAGCCAGGTCTTCAAACTTGGCCCTTTTATGACTTGTGGACTTCAACTTGCCTGGCTGAGGAATTCTGGGAGTTGAAGTCCACAAGTCGTAAAAGGGCCAAGTTTGAAGACTCCTGTACTAGGCCCTAGCTTCTAATGGTTGCACATGTGAACCCAACCAACTGCATTTTAGTTAATAAACTGTAATTAAAAAACCATGGCTTGACATAATAGTGAAGAATTGTCTTTCAGTTCAATAGTTGCACAAAAAAGACCTTGAGCCGCATATAAGGCCCCAAGGCAGCCAATCCAATAAGCTGGTTTAATTCTATGATTAAATACTAGCTAAACTACTTTCTGTAAACATTGAGTTAGCAAAAGTTGACTGTGGCCTATAAAGCTCCAAAAGCATCAAAAGTGTAACAGTTAAAGATCAAACATATGAATGCAAAAACAGTGAAGGTATAAAAGCTCTGGCTTTATTCTGTGCTTTAGACAAGATACCAGAATTTCATCTTCATCTAATGGGCAACCTGAAAAAAAAAGGTCAACATGTATCTAATTCAAAGCCTGCAGAGAGATTGAAGCCAACCTGAAGAAAATGTGATGGCCTTTTTAACAGTTTTGTATGAAGCAAGAGTTGGGCTCAGTGGTCCAGCTGCTGGATTATGCATCATTGCTCCTTTTGCTTGGCAAAAACTCTTAAAGCACATTTGATAAGCAGCCAAAACCTAGTGAAAAGTGATCATTAGTATGAACTTGGTCCTCAGGTATAACCTCTTAGAAGCCCTGATTTTATTCTCGCTTATTAACCATAAGGTGCATCTGAAAGAAAATGTTCTGATTCAAGTCACACACACAGCAATAGGTGAAAGTAGAGTATGTCTATTGCACTTTTGTTATAGCAATATCCCCCAGGTTACAAACTCCCCTCCCAAGCGGTTTAGTGAGTAAGTCCAAGCATACACACAGGAAATTAAAGCAATTAAAGCAGGTAAATGTCCCCCCACAAGAAAACCTCCCTGAGGCAAGACCAAATTCAAATGCAAATCCAAGTAATCGGGGTCTTCACCAGCCACTCCCTCCTGCCTGCATACTAAGTAATCCACAACCTGGTGTTCCTGATTAGGAGGAGCAAGGCTGTTTCCTCATGAACAGCCTCCCTGATCTTCTCTGAGCTTCCCATTTTTTTGCGAAGAGCAGCCTCTCTCTGACCTCTTTTGAGCTTCTCATCTTTCAGCTCTTCAGATTGTCAGGATCAGGTGTGTGTGTGTTCTGTGTGAAGCAACTGCTCATCATCAGAGGCAGCCTGTTATTAATGTCAGTGGCAGCCATGCCTCTCCTTTTTCTTGTTGAGTGGGTAGCTGTCCATCCTGTTGATCATGCCTGATGGATCTGGGATGGATCCTCCTCTACCCCCAGGCTTTCTGAGTGCTCCTGGGACCCTGGATCCCTGTATTCGATGGCCCTGGTTCCAGCTCACCCTCCTCTAAGTCAGCAACCAATGACAGAAACACAAATTGTAGGGGGGAAAATAGAGAAAGCAGACCCAAGAAGCTAAACCAAGGGTCAGTTAATGAGGGTTTAGAGAAAAGAGTCTTCTGACTTTTTGGGTTTTAAGCAGATGTTCAAAAAGTTACCACACTAACTGGTTTGTAGCAGCCTTTGATGTTCACTCTTCCTATCATTGTGAAGCAGAATTCACCAAGTGTTGGGACTGTTCATTCACTGTTTTTTCACTTATCTGGGATGGCGTGGGGTAGGGCAAGACCCAATGGCTCTTGCTTCCGGATTCAAGAGCCTGGCACTGGCTGAGCACAATCTGCTCCAAGAACAGGATCAGATGGGGAGTTTGGGAAGATATGCCTATCAAACTTGTAAGGCAAGTGTTCTAAGACAAGCTCAGGAAGGACAGAAACCACCATTGGAGCAGAAGGGCAAATACTTGCTTGATCTTGATTTCAGTAGAAATAGACCATGAACAATCCTTCTGACTTTGGGGGTTTTACATCCAAACTGGTTAGGTTCACACAAGTCACTGAGCTGCTATTTGCTAGGTTTCATATCAGCATCCAAAAAAACAAAACAAAAAACCCCAACACCACAGCCAGCCTCGTATGGTGGCTAAGGCACCAGCCTATAAACAGGGAGACCAGGAGTTGTAGTCCTGCCTTAGGCCCAAAGCCAGCTGGCCGACCTTGGGCTAGCTAGTCCAGGGGTAGGCAACCTTGGCTCTTTTATGACTCATGGACTTCAACTCCCAGAATTCCTGAGCCAGCATGGCTCAGCTTGGAAACCTCTCCCTTTCCCCTCAGCATGGCTGGCTCAGGAATTCTGGGAGTTGAAGTCCACAAGTCATAAAAGAGCCAAGGTTGCCTACCCCTGAGCTACCGGTAGTCTCTGTCTGTCTCTCTCTCTCTCTGTCTCTCCCTCCCTCCTCCAGAAAGGAGCAGACAACGGCAAACTACTTCTGAAATCTTGCCAACAAAACTGCAGGGACTTGTCCAAATAGCAGCGGGCAGCCAAGACTTCCTCGAAGGAAAGCAAGCAAAATGTCACCAACGAACAAGTCACACGCTCAGCAAGCCCGGCTAATCCTATCTCAACTCCAGTGTTGAGGATCGCCCCACCCCTTTCCTCGGGGCGCAATTCTAGCCAATCAAGGCACGCCGAACGCCTCCCTTTGTCCTCTTCCGCTCCAGAACTCCCCTCAGCATTCTAGCCTCGCCTCCTGGCAGGCCACGTGATCGCTGGGCCGGGCCAATCGGCGCCTTCTGCTTCTTTATGAACTGCGCCTCGCTTGCCTTGCTAGCGGAGGGGATGGTCCGGAGCAGGTGAGCCACAGGGGGCGAGGGCTGGCCAGTCCGGCCGAAAGTGACCGGGGTGATGACGAAGCATAAGCAGAGCTTGCCTGAGAAGGCCTTCCTCTCTCGGGAAACGGTGTTGAGCCGAAGGCGGGCCGTCTTATGAACGGGAGCTACCAACGACGGTCGCTAGGGAGACCGTTGCGCCGTTTTCAAACGTTACGCTGACACCTTTTAGCTGCAAACGGGTCAGCTGAACTTCGGTCACTCGGTGTTGGCGACAGTGGGGCGAGGAGGTGGATTTATCTGTCGGGGTAACGAGGATTAGGCCTTTTCATATAAACGCCTCGTCGGCTTTGTGGGTTATTCCCACAAGGCATTAACTGAGTTAACCCAGTTCCCCGTATTCCCTCTGAAGTATCGGTTGCTGTAACATCATCGAGCTCTAAGCGAATCGGTTTTTTAGTTTAGTCTGTTATGCGGACTCAGCGTAAAAGTGCTGCAATTGGGGGGGGGGGAGAAGTGCAATTGACCATCAAGTGCTAATGACAGTGGATGTAAACAGAAATGCACAACGAATAAATGAGAAACCACAATTGTGGGAAAAAGCATATTGGACAAGTCGCGTTGTATTCCACCCTGGTAATTGCTACAGTGCTTGCTTGCTTTTGATGTAGGTGCAAACCCAGGCAGACGGGATCCTAAATGGCTCCAGTAGGAAAGGAAAACCAGCAAGTACCATTGCCCTTTCCGAAGACCCTTGACAAACCAGGTTGGAAGGAAAACACTTTGCTGGCTGCAAGCACTTCAAGTAGCAGTAAGATCCCGGTGCTTTCCAAAAGCAGACACCCTCCAGAGTGGAGACAATCCCAGCCACAGGTGAACATGATGGAGTCACTTTTGACTTAGGTCTGCGTGGTTCTGAGTTTCTGCTTATGTTTGTTTTGATACTTGGCTGTATGTTTCTTTATGAATTAATTCTACGAAGCTGCCCTGTTCAAAACAATTCTGGGAATTGTACATATTATAAACTGACATAGTTTTAAAAAGTGATAACCCAGAAACTAATACACAATAAAGGAGAATATTTGTAGCTCAGGGCTGAAATGAAGGATCGTTAGTAGTTTTCTTGCAGACATTTTGAACCCCAAATTAGATAACATGATCAGTGCTACCGTAGTAAGGAGTGGGCTTTGTTCTCACTTTATAATCTAGTGGGGATTTGTGCTGTTTATAATGTTGGCTTGTTTGGCAGTTCCTTGATTGGGGTATTGTTTACTTGATTGTTGGTCTGATAAATTTTGGAGTTAATCTATACTCATCTGGGTGCTGATTGCTGGCAGGGAGGTGCTTTAGTCTCTTTTGCATAGTTTATCTATAAATGTCTGCAAGAAAATTAGCAAGCTCAGAGACAACTAAGGACCACTCAACTTATACACAGTTCTTCCAGAAAATACATATCATTTTAACCCAAGGTCTGGATAAAAAGCCAGGTCTTCAAGACAGCAGGGTTGGGGCTCAAACTTTCAGGGGCATGTTATTTTACTGAGCAGGTTCAACAATAGAGAGGGCATATCATGATGGAACTGATTTTAAAATGGGGCAGAAAGAGTTGGAGAAAGGCAATTCCTCAGCTAGGCTGTGTGCCTTGAAGGTATTTATAGATCAAAATAAATACCTTGAATTGCACCTGGAAGATGCAATCTGCCTTCTCAATAGCCTTCTCTAGAAACAGGTTTGGACACACGTCTATCATCATTGGGTCAGAGATGGCTTCTTGAGGAGGTAGCAGTGTAATTACCATCTCACTCAAAGGTTCATTCACTATCTCATGGACCTGATTGCACACCACCTTCCAGACACCCTTATCTATCAGGAGAGGCATTGATCTAAATGCCAGGTAGATGAGTTAACAGTCTGAAGAATCCTGTTACTTTCTTCAGGAGTTACCGGGTGAAACATCCAAGTAAACCGGACAGACTGGTGCCTCAGTCAGTTTGCATGGAGCCCTAATATGGGATCTTACCCCTGTTTTTACTTCATTTTTCTTCAGTGGTTCTCTAGGTGCGTCTTGTCATTTCATTCCCTGGAGCTTCTTAGAAATTCAGGGAACCCCAAGAGAGATCACATAAAGCAATCAATCCAATACCATAGTTATCTACCAGTTTGAATACTGGGTCCAAGCTTGATTGGTTGCAAACAACAGCTCAACTTTCCTTATGAATAGTCTGGCCCAGTTTTCCACCATATCTCTCCCTGTCTGTCAGAACTGATGTGAAGCTATGAAGGGGTGCCTTTCTTCAACTGAACTTGTGGCTCCCCGAAGGGAAGCATGTACCAGTGATATTTCTATGAAGCAAATGGCCGGCCTTGATGGCTTGCTCAATGGCCTTCATGCAGAGTGCTTTTCTTTCAATATTGTGCTCTTTCTGTACAACATTTAGAGTGGGGTGACTGTGTTAAGCAAAATAACGCTGCTTTGTACATCTTCAGTATTACTGTACATTGCTAATGGTTTTGGATATATATTTTTTCCAGCTGAGTAATTTATACAAAATAATTTAATTTGTATGTACACACACACACACATTTACTCTATAGTTATAGACCAGGGGTGTCAAACTCAATTTCATTGAGGGTCGCATCAGCATTGCGGTTGCCCTCAGGGGGCCGGGTGAATGTGGCCGTGGTGGGTGTGGCCTACTGGGTGGGTGTGTATGGAGTGGGTGTGGCCTATTGGGTGGGTGTGGCCAGCTCTACATCGTTCACGTCAAGGGTGCCTGTGGGGGCTTGGGCAGGAGTAGGACAGATCTGAGGGTCTCTGGCAGAAGGGGCTGGGACCAGGGCAATTGCCAAGGCATGGTCCACTGGAGGAGCCTCACTGTTCCTCTCAGGCCATGCCGGGGGGGGGACTTATGGAGCTAAGACTGAATGTGTTTCAGCATAGATGGCCACCACAAAATTGTACATTGGCTCCCAGCTGGCCTGGGCCAGGGCCAAGGCAGAGGGGGCCGTTCCCTCACTGTTTCCAGGATGGCTTCACGGGCCACATGAAGCCACTTTGCGGGCCGGATGCGACCCGCAGGGCTTGTGTTTGACATGTCTGTTATAGAGGAATGAGAATCTGCTGTGAATGGGGTGGGCTATAAAGGTAAATAAATGGTGCTTGGGACACTGTCCTTTGGGGTTCTGTTTCAGGCCCCAGTTGTTCACTGAAGAATAATGTGGTCAGAGTAGAAGAGCCACCAATATAGGAGCGGGGAACCTGGCTTTAGGCTGATTCTGCTGTTCTCCAACTAGGGTTACCACTAGGGCACGTTTTTATAGGCAGACAGCAGTAGCCTGAGTTTAATCCTCTTGTTTTCTTCGCAGCCATGTTCTTTCAAAGCGAGGACTTACGAGATGTCTCATTCCAATCCAGTTCTGGAATTGGCAGTTGGGTTAGCCCCCAAGACCCCTACCAGAGAACCCTTATCAGAGATGCAGTTAACCACCCCCGGTTGTAGGAATGAAGGTGATGTGTCTTATGGCAAAGGTATAAAGATTATTGTTCCGCACCCATCCTCCTGACCTCCTGTAATGGCATGAAGATCTGGCTCTGCCAGTTGTCGTGAGCCGCAATGGAAGTGCATCATGCTGGAGGTGGCTAATGGGTTAAGACAAGATTCCACCTCACCCTCATGTGCACCCTGCTCCCTTCCTCCCCATCGTTTAATTGTAAATTATTGCTCTCATTGTTTATGGCTGCAATGTTTTATTGGCTTTTAATGTTTGTAAGCCACTTGGAGCTGGCTGTAAGTGAGATGAGTGGCAAACAAGTCTGTTTATTTATTTATTTATTGAAAGGGATCAGTTTTTGTACACCATTTTAATTTGATTGAATGAGCCATCACTTGATAGAATTCTGGCTGTCTGGTTGGGCATTGTAGGCAGCTAACTTTGGATGTGATGGATTAGTAACTTTAATTTAGGGGATGGTATTGTTAAATTTCAGCTCCCACTGATAACAGGCGGTGTTGCTAATGACTGGGAATTATGGAAGTTATGTCCTCAGCAAAGTTTTGAGAGTCACAGATGTCCTCCTGCAGTGCCAAACCATACCTGAATATTTCAAGAAGACCCTGGTCTCAGGATCTTTGTTCCTGTGCTTGGTAATCCATGGCTTGTTGGGTTGTCTGGAATTGTGGTTAATCATAACAATGACAGGTGGTAATAATTTGAATCAACAGCCTATAATGCAGTACTAGGATTTTTTTTTTTAATGAGGACTGGTTTGTAATTAACACTAAGTGATAATGGTAACTTCACATATGGCTTGTTAGGGATGAATCCACTGCTGCTGTGGGTCAACTGCTTTAAATTATCCAGATCAATCTTGAAATTAGTTTTTTTTTTTGCCTGGATAAATTATCTCCTTTTCTGCTCTTTAACTAATAATAAAGGTTTGGTTTGATTTAATTTGATTTGATGCCCTTCTGTTGTGACAGAACATACTTGGATTATGTAGCTCTTATGGTAGGCTATGTGGTTCATGTGGAGCCTGTTTTCAATTGGAGATGAAATATTTTTTTTAAAAATATTAGTTCTTTCTAACTCTGCATTTAAGTCCAGCTTGGGAAAAAATGGTGCAGACTTCTAGGGGACTCTTTTCTTGGTATCTGGTATAATTAATTACTAGAGGCCTTTCCCCCCTCCCCCCCCGAAACACAGTACCTTAACTGTGTAGCTAATGCAAATCCCAATTTTCCTTGCAGAAGTGAACACAGCCGAGTTTGTGTCTGACCCAGAAGCTCTTGCCAGCATACTATCTAACACAGGGCTGACTCACCAGACGGTGAGTGCAGCCCACAAGCCCAGCCTTGCTCAGCGAGTTCCTCTGAAAGGGAAGAGAGCACGGTTTACCAGCATTGGGGTAAGTCTCCATCACGGGCAAGAATTCTGCTGGGCTCCTTTGTCTTCTGTGCTCTGGTTTACTGAGTTAAAATGGAGCAAGTGCAGATATCCAGCCAGGCACCTCTTGTAATATTTCAAAACTAATGGTGGCCCTTAATTGCTGTTATGGTTCAACGGAAAATATGATCATCATCATCTGGAGATGTCCATGGAGATTCTCAGTCATCCAGGTCCTGGTTGTTCCCAAGGTGCTTTTTCAAAAGGCAACTAGGCTTCGTTTTTCGTTGAAGACATTTCACTTCTCATCCAAGAAGCTTCTTCAGTTCTGACTTCAGAAGACTTCAGAACTGAAGAAACTTCTTGGATGAGAAGCAAAACAACTTCAAGGAAAAACAAACGTCCAGTTGCCTTTTGAAAAAGCACTTTTGGGACGAGCGTCTGAAGATATATTACCTTAACTATCCTTTTTTTCTCCCCCCCTTTGGGTTAATTGTGTGGGATGTTTATAAAAGTTCTAGTTCCAGCATAATATCAGTTGGGAATGGTATACATATGCAAGAATTCCTAACTAGGTTCATAACATTGTTATGGTTATTGATAAACCATCAGCTTGGTTTTCATAACACGTAATGCTAAAGCCAGACAAATTTTATTTTAATAAAGCATGGTGTGTGTGAACCCAGTTATGCATGCACAACTCTAGAATTAACACATCAACACCCCCCCTTCCCCACCTCCGGGGTTATATTTCAACCCTGGATTGCCCAACTGAAGCTATCAGTGTTCTGTCTGGAGGTTGTTTACATCTGGATGGAGAAGGACTAGCTGAATCCTGAAAAGATGGAATGGCTGTGACTGTTTGCCCTCCCTCCCCCCAATTGGGGGTGTTTTCATCAGTGGTTTTAGATGGGACAGCACTTCCCCATTCAAGACTGGTGCACAGTTTGGAAGTATTCTACATGGGGCAACCTTTGAAGAATGTCCGGAGACTGCAAGTAGTCCAGAATGCGGCCGCGCGAGCCGTCTTGGGTCTCCCAAGACATGCTCATATCACTCCAGCTCTCCGTGAGCTGCACTGGCTACCAATTGGTCTCCGAACACAATTCAAAGTGTTGGTTATGACCCATAAAGCCCTTTATGGCAATGGACCAGGATACTTGTGGGACCGTCTTCTGCCTCATGAATCCCAGCGACCGGTTAGGGCACATAGGGTTGGCCTCCTATGAGTCCCGTCTGTTAGGCAATGTCATCTGGCGGGGCCTAGGGCTAGGGCCTTCTCCGTTGCTGCCCCAGCCCTCTGGAACCAGCTTCCCTCAGAGGTTCATACTGCTTCCTCCCTCCTAGCTTTCCGGAAATTGTTAAAGACCCATTTATGCCGACAGGCTTGGGGCGTATGAGCTGCGCTCTGCCCCTGGGCCTAGGAATGTCCCTCCATCAGCGACTGAGCTGACTGGGATTGTATGCTGTATGAATGTTATGAATTTTATTGTGTTGTTATTGTGAGCCGCCCTGGGTCCTAGGAGAAGGGCGGCATATAAGTTCAAATAATAAAATACATAAATAAATTCCTGGTCTTGTAGCTACAACTCGAAAGAGCAGGCTCTGTAATCAGGAGGACCTTTTCACAGGTTTATCGTGTGCACTGGTTGGCCCCTTAGAACAGCTATTGATTTTTTTTTTTAAAAAAATATTTTTTAATCCTGGCTTTATTACTTTATCAGTAACTCATATTCTTTTTCCTCCTATTTTCCCCACAAAAAACCCTGTGAAGTGAGTTGAGCTGGTCACCCAGCGGGCTTTCACGCCTGAAGAGGGACTACAATTCATTTTCATCGGGTTTCTAGTTCAGCACATTCACTTCTGCACCAGCCTTGTTCACCTTATGATTGAGCAGTTCTAATGCATTGTACTCAGGGCTATCCTTGAAGCATTTGCTGGTTCAAAATGGAGCGATATGAGCAGTAAGAAGCACTTCTCACTATTCTTCCTCGTTGGCTTTTAGGTGCAATTCAAGGCATTGTTTATTACCTATACAGCCCTTCATGACATCCGGCCTGGCTATCTGAGGGACTTCTTCTTCTTGTGCCATATCCATTATTGGACGTTGGCGATCATGTTGACGATCCTATTTTTATCAGCAGCCACACGAAAAAGTGCTGCTGAGTTTTGTCCAAACCAGTCCCTTAGATTCTGAAGCCACGATGTTCTTCTTCTGCCTGGACCTCGTTTGCCTTCAATCTTTCCCTGGAGGATTAAATGGAGTATGCCATATTTTTCTGGATGTCGCATCACATGTCCAAAATATTCTAACTTTCGGTTTTTAATTGTTTTGATGATTTCCCTTGGCTTTCCCAGGCGGCTTATCACCTCCTCATTTCTGATCTTGTCAACCCAGCTTATACATAACAGCCGCCTATAAATCCACATTTCAAATGCTTCTGGTTTCTTCAGGTGGCCTTCTGTCAGAGACCAACTCTCTACTCCATAGAGCAGGATAGAAAAAAAATATAACATCTGACAAGCCAGATTTTCAATCTTAGGCTTATGTCTGTCTCCAGTTGTTTGTCTGGCATTTTGCCTGCCTAGAATTTTCACAAAGACTGGGTACCCGTCAGGTCCCCTTTATTCAACGTTGTCTCTTTATGGGACTGAGGAAATGTGCCTTCTGTGGCACAGCCTCTGCCCTCTAGAACAGCATTCTGCAGAGATATGAATGGAGCCACTCTATATGATCAAATTGTACTCCGGGAAACCTCACCCAAAACACAGAGGATTACTTTTCAAGAAACAAACAGCTTTGTTCTCAGGCTGGAGTTTTTATTTTATTTTATTTTATTTTTTAAGTTTTTTATTGAATACAAAAAAGAAAAGGATTAAAAACATTGAACATGGTAAATCGTCTTTGACAGACATCTCAATCCATATTATACATTATTTACATATAACTTATCTATATACAAACTATACATTTCTAATCTCTATTTTTTATTTTGTCTCATTATTTGTGACCTCTTATCTTTTTTTCCCTCCATCTATAAAATTTGTTCCATATCAAATAAAATTCTGTGTCTTCTGTTTTTTAATCTTTTAGTTAACTTATCTAGTTTTGTGCAAAACATAATTTTCTTTATTAGATCTTCCTCACTCGGTATTTCCATTGTTTTCCATTTTTGAGCAAATAAAATCCTTGCCGCCGTAACCACATGAATGATTAGATATGTGTCCTCTTTATTTACATTTTTCTCTAATATTCCTAATAATAATACCTCAGGTTTGTATAGAATGTTTTGGCTAGTCATTTCTATTACCCATTCCCAGACCATACGTTCAGGCTGGTTTTATTCATTTGATTTATTAAATTGATTTATGTAGCTGCCCATCTTGCAAAAGGTTGTTATGTTTGCGAGGGGCCTTGTCAGGTTTTTATTGTATTGCTTTTAGTCTGGGTTGCCTTTTTTATGTTTTTGATGCTTTTAAATATTTCAGCGTGTAATTGGATTTAGTAAGCCTCCCAGAGTCTACTGGAGTGAATGGACACCCAAATGAGATTAATAGATAAGTATTGGGTTTACTGGGAAAGGATTTGGCCCATCCAAACTGCACGCATACTTTGTTTTCTTTGTGGATTCTGCTTGCCGTTTTCCTAAACCTAGAAAAAAAATATTTGCGGCTGGAACAGAGGAAAAGTAGAGTTAACTACATAAATAAACTCCTCAGTTCTCAGCGTTTTCAGTGGTGGCTCTCCCTTCCTATGGACTATTCCCCTGGAGATAAGATTGGCTCCCACCTTTTACTTCTCTGGAAGGGCTTGAACAAGTGATCCTTCAGGACCCCATGTTGATACCGGAGCCAGTCGAGTGGCTGGTTCGATTGTGTTTGCTGCCACTGTGGGGGAGTGCATTATGGGTTCCTGTACTGTGGGCTTTTAATTTTGTAAGTTGTTCAGAGTCGCCGTGTTTCTACAGCCTGTCCTCACCTTATGGCCACAATTTATTTATTTAATTTATTTATTTGGGTTTGTATGCCGCTCCTCTCCGGGGACTCGGAGCGGCCAACAACATATATACAGCAATAAATTACAATAAATTACAACAATTGAGATCAGAATTTCTGTGGTTAAGCAAGGTGGTTGCTAAATGAGTCGCATCCAGTTTTGCAACCTCCTTTGGCCCAGGGTTGTTAAATGAGCCATTGCAGTTTTTAAGTGAATCATGAGGTCATTAAATGAGTCTGGCTTTCCCCGTTGACTTTGCTTGTCAGAAGCCAGCTGGGACAGTTGCAAAGGCCAATCACATAATCCTAGGATGCTGCCTCTGTCCTCCAACGCACACCAATTGCCCAAGCACCCAAATTTCTGATCATGTGACCTGGGGAATGCTGCAATGGTTGCGAGTGTGAGGACCGGTGGTAAGTCACTGTTTTCAGTGTTGCAACTTTGAACAGTGGCTCAATGAATGGTTGTTATGTTGAGGATTGCATGTATGCATTTGTTTAATAAATAAACATTAGAGGCACCTGGCATCCAAGCACTGTCTTTTAAAAATTGAATTTGGGTGTGTGTTTTCTCTCTCTGTAGAAGGCCTACCCTTCCCTGGATGCAGAGGCTCCTACAGTCAACCCTTTCCGCATGTCCCATACCTCTACGTCCGCTTCAACAGGTATGACTTAATTTGCGTTTCCCTTTTTGGGAAAAACGGTCTTTCGTCGAACAATGTCTTAAGATTTATTCATGGAGTTCTCAGGGTACAATTAACTGGGACTTCGAAATATTTGAAGACCATGCTTACAGGTATTGGAAAATTGATCTGAGACCACTGATGCTGCATTATCCTTTTTTTTTCTTGTCTCCCCCCCCCCCCAGATATAGATCGCCCACAGTCTTTGAGCCTTGCCTTGGATACCCAGCAACTTAAAACGTTGTCAACTACACTCAAGAACTGGAAGCCTGGGGTGGGTAGTTGATTTTCTTTTCCGTGTAGAAACATCAGCAAAAAAACCCTCCAAACCCTTTAAAGCAGGGGTTCTCAACCTTGGCAACTTTAAGACTTGTGGACTTCAACTCCCAGAATTCCTCAGCCAAGCTGAGCAAAGCTGGCTGAGGAATTCTGGGAATTGAAGTCCACAAGTCTTAAAGTTGCCAAGGTTGAGAACCCATGCAAGTTTAAAGTAAGGAAGTTGAATGGTCAGCATCTGCCTCTCTAGTACAGACACGTCAAACTTGTGACGTCACGTGATATTGTGTAACGTATCGGGGCGGTTTTGCCATTGCCGGCAATGGGGTGGGTGCGGCTTCTGGATGACGCATCCGGTCCGCGGGCCGGCAGTTTGACACCCCTGCTCTAGTACAACTAACAGAGCTTGTCATTTAATAAGACTTACTAAAGCAGTTTTCTTGTCGGTGTTGGATATAGTATTATAAAGTTCTTTTATTTTCTCTGCATCCAAATCTCTGGCTCACGATATCAGAGATATGAGTTTTCAAGAAGAGTTATTACTATAATTTAGTTGCACACTGTGAAGAAACAAAGGGATAATTGGAGGTAAGGCTTTCCGTCATCGTTTCGCCCGAGAAGAATGAAAAACGGTGTACAGGGAGTCCTTGACTTATTATCACTGTTGAGCTCGGAGGTTTATTATAAGGCGTTGTGACCGGACTTGTGACTGGTGACAGATTTCTATTTTATGACTGCTTTTATGAGGGTCACTAAGCAAGTGGCTATAGTTAAGTGAATAATTTGATGGTTCAGCAAATCAAAGAATTCTGAATCCAGCTTATCTAACGGGCCTTGTTTTTGGTTTTGTTTTGAAAAACAAACAAATCACAAAACTTGATCAGGTGATTGTGGGATGTTGCAAAGGCTCGTAAATGCAAGCCAGTTGCTAAGTGCTCAAAATACAGTCACATGACTGCGGAGGTGATAATGGCAGTCGTAACTTCAAGTTTGGGTCATAAATAAGTTCATAACTTTGAAGGGTCATTAAGTGACTGGTCGTAAGTCAAGGACTACCTTTATAAGTCTTCTTTTGGCTTTAAAGTCTTACAATTTTTAAATTTTAATTTAATTTTTTATTTTATTTTTTATTATTATTTTATTTTATTTTATTATTTTATTTTATTTTATATTTTATTTTTTTATTTTATTTTATTTTATTATTTTATTTTATTTTATTTTATTTTATTTTATTTATTTATTTTATTTTATTATTTTATTTTATTTTATTTTATTTTATTTTATTTTATTTTATTTTATTTTATTTTATTTTATTTTATTTTATTTTATTTTATTGTTTTGTTTTATTTTATTATTTTATTATTTTATTTTATGACTGCCCACTCTCAGCAACTCAGGCCAGCTTACAAACAGAAACCTTTCTATAGCTCTTCAAACCTCAGTGATGCCACAGGGTCCATCAATAGGGGATGCTTGGGAACTATATGTGTGTATATTTGTCCATCTCTGTGTACACACATACACACATAACCTATACCAGTGATGGCGAACCTTTTAGAGACCGAGTGCCCCAAACCCGCCCCCCCGCTCCGCCTCCCGCCCTGCCTGCTTCTCCCCTGCCTTCATGGCCCGCTGCAGATCGCCCAGGCGGCCCTGCAGCGCATGGCAGCCACGCCCTGTGCCCGCACCCCGCAACATCATCTGCGCGCAATGGGGTGTGAGGGTTAGGGTTAGGGTTAGTCTTGTCCCTGCTGCCCGGCTGCGCTCCTCCATGCGGGCCATGCCTGGGGGTGACTCTCCTCCGGGGGGGGCTGCTGGGGGAGGCGGGGCTGGGGCGACAGCAGGCGTGCCCGCAGAGAGAGTTCTGAGTGCCGCCTCTGGCACGCGTGCCATAGGTTCGCCACCACTGACCTATACATACAGTATATACCATATATACCCACTGTCCTTTAGGGTTCAGCCTCAGGCTGAAATTATCAGTTTTGTTTCCAGGCAGCAGAGTGAGCAGTGTAGCCAGGAATGTCAAAGGAGGCAAAGATTTGCCTGCAAAGTGTGTTTTCAAAAAGGAGCATACAGAAGAGCTGGTCAAAGCTGGTCCAAGATTGAAGAGTTGGGTCAAGGTTGTCAGCCATTTCAAGGGTCTAAAGTTCAAGAATTAAATTCATACACAAGGAATCACACACAAGCCAGACATTGTTTCCAGCAAAGAGAACAGAGGTGACCCAAGTCTCTGCAGCGAACTATTGCTAGTCAGAATGTTTATCCCGTTGCCTGGCAAGAGACCTCATAGATTTCCTCTGTTGTGCTCTCCTTTCTATTCACCTGGTGCACTTATGGCATCCTCTGATAAAGGCAGCTGTTCAGAAGGTATTTGTGGTAGATCTGATTATATTTGGCTTCGCTAAGTGAGGTGCCGCTTGACTGCACCCGATATTACAATCTTTTTCTGCCACAGTTGAGCAAAGCACCCACAGTTGCTAAGCCAGACATCGTATGACTGAATTGCGACCTCCTGCCAGCTTCCCCATTGGTTTTGCTACCGGAACTGGCTGAAAGATCGCAAACGATGGTAACATCGAACAGAGAGATCTGAATCCGAATCAGAACAGAACTGGAAGGGACCTTGGAGGTCTTCTAGTCCAGCCCCCTGCTCAAGCAGGAGATTCTATACCATTTCAGACAAGTGACTGTCCAGTCTTTTCTTAAAAACCTCCAGTGATGAATTTACCTGCACTGTATGAAGCAAGCTATTCCACTGGTTAATTGTCCTCCCTGTTAGGAAGTTTCTCCTTCATTCCAGGTTGCTTCTCTCCTTGATTAGTTTCCATCCATTGCTTCTTGTCCTGCCTTCAGGCACCTTGGAGAATAATTTTAACCCCTCTTCTTTGTGGCAGCCCCTCCAATACTGAAATATGGCTATCATGTCTCTCTAGACTAGCCAAACCCTAATCCCACAACTGGCCTTTAATCATCTTAGTCGCTCTTCTTTGTGCAAGCCAACTGCCATATGCCCAGATCGCAGTCGTATAACAATGGGGAAGCTGCTTTGGTCATAAATGTGAGGACTACTTGTAAGTCACTTTTTCACAGAGCTGTCATAACTTCAAAAGATCACGAAACAAATAGCCATTAAGCAAGGACTACCTACAGTATATGTGTATGCACCTGCACACATTCCTATACATACTTTTGTATGTGTTTGTGTAAACAAACCCTGTGTGGACACACACAAATATACCATGTGTTTGTTCTGGACATTATTATGGGAACTGCCATGTTTATATCTAGGTTCTGTCCGTCTGCAGTGTGTGGTCTTGATCTACTTGCTCATTTTCTTGTCTGCGTTGGGCTTCCTACCACCTAACAGAGTAGCGCTGAGGAGTTGTTGCCATGTGGCTCTAGCCTTTGTTATTTGTGTCAGGTGGAGATGGCAAAGGCCAACCAACCCACAAAGACCGCGAAGGGGGACAATTCAACATCCAGTCTGGAGGCAAAACATCCGAGCAATGTTGCTGGGGGCAGTCTGTCAACGCAAAGGTGAGAAAAGAGCCAATTGCACTGGAAGCTGTTCCCTTGCAATTTGTTGGGGTTTGGGTAGGTGTATTATGATTTATAATAAATAAAATCTTGGTAGTTCTGCTTGCTACAGATAGTCCTCGAGTTTTGTCCGTTCGTTATCCATTCGCAGTTACCGTGGCCTCAGCCATTGTACTTTACAGCTCGTAAAGTACTTCTGGCTATCCTAAACATGACATGCTGTGTACTCCTCATCCAGTCACAGGACCACATCTTGGGCACTTGGCAACCGGCTCACATTTTTGAGTGGTTGTGATGTCAGGAGAATGGAATGACTGCTATAAAAAGTATTGCAAAATCAGGTCTGGTCCTGTGAGTGCATTGACGTAACGACTATCACAACTTACATCTGAAATTTTGGTCCCAGTTGTGATTGCAAGAAACCTAGATGGTTTCTTGGTGACTGAATTACCATACTGGGTTCAGCATGGCTTAATTCAGACATGTTAAACACAAGGCCCAGAGGCCGGAGGCAGCCCGCGAAGTGGTTTCATGTGGCCCGCGAAGCCACCCTGGAAACAATGAAGGAACGGCCCCCTCTGCCTTGGCCCTGGCCCAGGCCGGCCGGGAGCCAATGTACAATTTTGTGGTGGCCATCTATGCTGAAATGTATTCAGTCCTAGCTCCATAAGCCCCCCCCCGCATGGCCTGAGAGGAACACTTGCCCTGGTCCCACCCCCTTCTGCCAGAGACCCTCAGATCTGTCCCACTCCTGCTCAGGCCCCCACAGGCACCCTTGACGCGAACGATGTAGAACTGGCCACACCCATCCAGTAGGCCACACCCATTCCACCCATGCCCATCCAGTAGGCCACACCCACCCTGGTCACACCCACCCGGCCCCCTGAGGGCAACCACAATGCTGATGCGGCCCTCAATGAAATTGAGTTTGACACCCTTGGCTTAATTTAACCTTGAGTATTGAATAATTTCTTCTGAATTACATGATTTTTCACTCCAGGTTTTTAAATGAGGGTTTTTTGCTCCCCAGGGAGGAGGAAGGTATTTTCACCTTTTCAGTAAAGAGGAAAAAAGGTTTTTAAAATTCCTATCTCTGCCTCCTCCTCCCTCGCATTATGAATTGCCAGGTAAATCCACAGTAGCTCCGCTGCTTGTAACTCTCTGTTGCTTTTGCTCTTAAACAGCAGCTCAGCTGGGAGGAAAGAAATCACAGGAACATCTGGGAAAGGTGAGTGACTGCTTTCTTCTCTATGATCTAGAGCAGGGGTCCCCAACCCCCGGTCCGTGGACCGGTACCGGGCCGTGGCATGCCAGCAACCAAAGCCCCATCCACGGGATGCAGGCAGCACATAAAACCACGCACTCTCTGGTCCACGGAAAAACCTCTCACCATGTAACTGATCCCTGGTGCCCAAAAGGTTGGGGACCTCTGATCTAGAGCCATGGGGAAGAGTCTCTTCTCTTTTTTTTGTTTTGGAGTATAGCTAGACGTGCCCTCTATGTCTGCCAATACCAGTGAGACAGTGCAAATCAATCAGTGTAGATCAAACAATATGGTTTGTTTATCTTTCAGCAACAGTGGGTTTGACCCACTTCTTGTCTTCATCTGACACTTGTTTTATGGCCCATTTGGTCTCCATATTAAAAAAAATCCGCCCTGCTCAGCACACAAAGCATTCGTATGGAATAACATTCTTCAAAATTAGATAAAGATGGTATAGGTCAGGGGTAGGCAACCTTGGCTCTTTTATGACTCGTGGACTTCAACTCCCAGAATTCCTGAGCCAGCATGGCCCAGCTTGGAAACCTCTCCCTTTTCCCTCAGCGTGGCTGGCTCAGGAATTCTGGGAGTTGAAGTCCACGAGTCATAAAAGAGCCAAGGTTGCCTACCCCTGGTATAGGTAGTCCTTGACTTACAATAATTCATTTAGTGACCATTCAGAGTTACTGTACAATGGCAGTGAGAAAAGTGACACAGCAATTTTTCACACTTGCGACCTTGCAGCATCCCATGGTTGTGTGATCGAAATCCAGACACCTGGCAACTGACTCATAATGATGACAGTTGCAGTATCCCAGGGTCATGCGATCCCCTTTTGCGACTTTCGGACAAAGTCAGTGAGGAGGTCAGATTCGGTTAACAACCGTGTTACGAAATTAAAAACTTCCAGGGTTTCACTTAACACCCGTGGCCAGAAAAGTTGTAAAATGGGGCAAAACTCGCTTAACAATGTTTCATAAGTCGAGGACTACCTTTATTGATGTTTCAGACGATATTTGCTGCTTCTTGATGGAGACCAGCTTTTCCCAACCTGGTACCACTCAGATGCATTGAAGTTTAGCTCCTTTAATTTCCCTCCAGCGGGGGCCTTGATTCCCATGGGACCTGTTTAGGGAAAACTAGTATAAAATAGGACTACAGGAAGTCCTCAGGTTATGTCCAGTCATTCATCAACCATTCAAAGTTACAGTGGTGCTGAGAAAAAAAGGACTTACGCTGGGTCCTTAAACTTGTGGCCATTGCCGTGTCTCTATGGTCATGTGATCAAAATTTGGGTGCTTGGCCTGCACCCAACCATTGTAGCGTCCTTTGGTCACATTCTCCTGCATTCCACCAGCTGCCTTCATTTCAACTCCCCCATCTGCCTATTTCCCTGCCCATCTCTGCAGGGGATAAGAGAAGCCTGAGGTCCTTGCCCAGGGGTAGGCAACCTTGGCTCTTTTATGACTCGTGGACTTCAACTCCCAGAATTCCTGGGTCAGCCACGCTGAGGGGAAAGGGAGAGGTTTCCAAGCTGAGCCATGCTGGCTCAGGAATTCTGGGACTTGAAGTCCACGAGTCACAAAAGAGCCAAGGTTGCCTACCCCTGTCCTTGCCTGACAATCACAACTGGGGCTGCCAGGAATGCCGTCACTAAAAAAAGTGGAGCCACATAAATGTTTTACTTAATGACCACTTTGCTTAGCAAGGGGTACAAATTAGGTCATGGTCCAAGGAAGATCTGTGGTTTAGCTCAAGCTGATTTGAGGGCACCTCTTATCTTCTATCCTTGCAGAGTTCACGCCAGACCCAGCAGCGAAAGCAAGCATCCTTTTGAACATAGGCTTGAGCCACTCTGGCCTTGGTGCCATGGGCAAAATGAGCCTGGCCCAGCGGGTACCGTTGAAGGATGCTCGAAAACTGTCAGCAATGTGTGACAATATGCAGGTGAGCGACATCAGATTTCTTGGCTTCCCTTGGTAATCCTAGATCAGTGATGGTGAACCTTTTAGACACCAAGTGCCCCAAAACTGCCCTGCCCCCCTGCCCCGCCCTCCCGCGGGGCCACCTACCGCCTCCACGGCCCGCAGGTGGCCCTGCAGCGCCATGGCCACGCCCTCTGCTCATGCCCCACAGCATCATCTGCATGCGACGGGGCGCAAGGGCAGAGTCTTGTCCCTGCTGCCGGGCTGCCATGTCCTTGGCTGCGCTGCTCCGCACAGGCCGTGCCCGGGAGCGACTCTCCTCCGGGGGGGGCTGCTGGTGAGGAGGAGGCCGTGGGGGGAGGTGGGGCTGGGGCGATGGCACGTGTGCCCACAGATGCAGCAGATCACCTGTCTTGCATACGTACACTTTCACCTTCTCCTAATCCTGTTGTCTACAGGTAATCCTCGCTTTGCAACAGTTCATTTAGTGACTATTCAAAGTTAACAATGGCACGGAAAAAAGTGACTAATGACCATTTTTTCCCCACTTACGACCATTACAGTCTCCCCATGGTCACGTGATCGAAATTCAGGCGCTTGACAACTGATAGTTATGACGATTGCAGAGTCCTCGAGGGTCCTTGTCCTTCTGACAAGCAAAGCCAATGGGGGAAGCCAGATTCACTTTACAACTGTATTACTAACTTAACAACTGCAGCGATCCACTTAACAGCCGTGGCAAGAAAATGGGGCAAAGCTCACTTAACAATGGAAATTTTGGGCTCAGTTATGGTTGTGAATCAAGGAATACCTGTAATTGTTGATAGGTTGCTAAGTAGGTTTCCACCTGCGAGGAGGGGCTTTAATCTGTGGTGGCTGTTGGGCACTGACTTTGTTTCCTGTCCCTAGGGGGAAGGTCCCTCTCTGTCCCAGCCCCGCACGAGTGTGATGTCAGCAGGGAAGTATGGCCGTGTGCGCTGCCGTACTACTCCAGGCCCTAAAGGTACCATTTACAGAGGAGTGGGAACTTCATTTCAATTTTGGAGCTTTTCGTGACTGCGTCTCTCTTGATTTCTCACTTCTCTCTTTGCCTGTTTTGCAGGTCTAACTTCTGGAGCTCAGCAAACTAACACACCGTTTAAGAGGGGTTCCAATGCTGAATGCACACCTTATGGACTAGCCAGAAGAGTTCCTATTACTAGCTCTCAATCCTTGGTTCGTACTTGAGGCAATGCACTTGAGAATATCTGAACTGTATCCCTAAGATCTAGCCAGTTCTTGATAATATCTTGATGCTTGATAAATCCAGATATATTTAGCACTGTTGGGATCTTGGAGACCAAGATAGCCTTTATTACTTTGGTTCATATGTAAGATGTGCATCTCCACTCCCGGCCCATATTTCGTGAAGGCTAAAACAATGTTTGCTGGCTTTTTGTTAGTTCAGGTACAATTCAACATTGATGGCTTTTAATCCATAAAGCTTCTTTCTCTTGAAACTAAATATATTTGCCTTTTTCTCTATTGTGGGTGGGAACTTGTGGCCCATTAGAGTTTGCTGAACTGTAAGTCCCACCATCCCTTATTACTTACTATGCTGAGTGAGACTGCTGGGATTTGTAGTTCATATTCCATGTATGCATCGCCCCATTCTGTATAGGCTTATCTGCAGAATTATCTTTGGGTTCTCCTTCATTTACACTTGCCTTTAAAAGGTGTGCAGGTGTCAGCAGGTGGCAGATGGTGACGTTCTAGTTATGTCACTTGCTCAGTGATACTAAGCTAGCATCGCTGCTTTTAGTGACAAGCCCAAGTATTTCAATTTCTTCATGGGAAAATCTATAATATTTTCCATTAGCTGTGTACAGCTCATACCCCTTTTATGACCGTCCAGATTAATGATGGTTCAAAATTACAATGAACTTGGAAAAAGTGACTTACCACCTGTATTCGCCCTTACGACTGTTGCACCACTCCCACTATCATGTGATCGGTTGGCAACATACTCGCATTTACGATTGGTTGCAGTGTCCTGGGGTCGTTAGGTCATGATTTGGAACTTTTTTTTTTGCCAATTTCCGGCAAAATGTGCCCACTGGACAAGCTGGGTTTGCTTAATGATTGCTGGATTTGGTTTACCACCACACAATTAGTTTCACAGTTGTCATGGCAAAATTAGATCTGACTCGACTTGCAACAGAAATTCCAGTCCAGATTGTGATTTTAGGACAAAGATTACCTGTAAATTAGTGGAAAGTGATATGCCATATCTTTTACTGTTGAAGCTGGTGTCTCTAAAGGGAAAGGCAGAAGAGACTAAAACATCAAGCTATCCTACAGTAAGATGGTCTCTCTGGCTCAGAACTGCATTTCTGCAGTGCCATAATTGGATGCATGCTCAATGTGCTGTTATCATTGAATAATGACCCGCCACCCTTGTTAGATCTGCCCCTTTTGAAGTATTGTCTTGCAGTTCTCTGTGATTCCATTCAATCAGTCTCTGAATACTTTTCTTTTGTATTGGATCAGCGTTGCTCATCCTGGATACGCCACCGTACACCTCTTTCTTCCTGTACGACAGACAAAAGGGTGGGTACTCGTCACTTTAAAAAGGCATAGCAATGGAAAACTAGGCAACTGTCTAATTCTGCTTCTTATAGCCAGGGAGACTGGCTCACAAGCTGGTCCAGCTTCCTCTATTCCACGGGTGCCAAACTTGATCGTGTCACATGATGTATCGTGGCATTTTTTGCCTTTGTGGAGCCGGGGTGGGCGTGGCCTGCATGTGACGCACCTGGCCCGTGGGCCGCCAGTTTAACACCCTTGTTCTACCATATGTTAGAGAGGAGGCAAACCTTAAATTAATATTGGCCTCACAAAACACAATTTAGAATTTTTTCTGAATGGGGTGTCCATCACATGCCACAGTATCAAAATGAAGGTGCATCATGACATCATCATATAAATTTTGCAATTACCAACTTAGACCATAATATTTGATACAAGTATATAAGCTACATCACTTTTCTGATGTGTGTGTCGGATGCATATGTCATTTGTACCCTGGCAGATACCTATGGATGGATGCTCATGTGTTGGTATGCATGATCTTGTGGCAGTATATTGTATCAGCTGCTACATGTTTCTGTAAGAAGAATTAGTTAATTTGTTCTTTGGGGAAGTAGCACTTTTATTACTTTATTTCTAATTTAAATTTGTATGCCAGTCTATTTCCAATGACTCGGGTTGCCTCACAGGTTTTTTTTTTTTAAAAAAACCCCACAAGCTTTATCAAATCAATCATTATCTGCCTCTAGATATTTTCCACATCAAAGCATTGCTTCCAAAATTTGATTCTCATTACTGTTGCTTGGTTCAGAGTTAATAAAACCACTCTGCATCTATTTTCTGTTTGGGCGCTTCACCTTTTGGCGAATGTAAGCATTCCGACTATGAATGTGCTTTCAAAATTTTAGTTTTAAAGAAATTTTAGTAAGTTGTCACTAAGAGCTGGTTGTAACGAGCCCTTCATTTCTGCCCTTGAATTTGTTCTTTTCAGGTCAAATTGTTCGACAGAGTCACTGGACCGATGGGAGCTGTTGGCTCCAAAGAGGAAGATGCCCCAGTGCCCTGGGTAAGTGTACCTATGGCAAATAATGGTGTTGCACAAGTAGAAAACAGGCCTATAATGAGGGCTTGGGTTTCTCAAGTCCAATCCAATCCTTCCACCACACGGCCCAAAGTTCCTTGAACAGTTCAGCAATTTTTTTCTTATTTGTATCTGCCACAAGTACAGGTAGTCCTTGACTTACGACAGTTCGTTTAGTGATGGTTCAAAGTTACAGCGGCATTGAAAAACGTCACTGGTGACCGTTTTTCACAGTTACGACCTTTGCGGCACATCCCCACGGATCATGTGATCAAAATTCAGAGGCTTGGCAGCTGGTTCACACTTAACGACCGTTGCTGTGTCCCAGCGTCATGTGATCACCTTTTGCGACCTTCTGACAAGCAAAGTCAATGGGGAAGCCCGATTCCCTGAACAGCCGTGTTATTAGCTTATCAACTGCAGTGATTCATTTAACAACTGTGGCAGGAAAAGTCATAAAATGGGGCAAAGCTCACTCAATAGCACCAATGGTGGGGTTAATTGTGGTCGTACGTCGAGGACTACCTGCACGGCTTTATTATCGTAAAATATATCACAGATACGAGATACGTAGATGTTCATTTATGTTTTGCTGAAAGCCCGACCAGATAATTCTTGATTAGGGTTAGTTAGTTCATTTTACTTAGAAATAATCATGTGATTACTGTAGAGCTGTCAGATATGCTAGGATGCCAGTACAGCACTGCTTGTGTTTTGTGGTACATCATCTGTTGTTTACTCTTTCCACTTTACTGGTGTTGCAAGTTATGAGATTCTTGGTAAACCTGGGGATGATTGTAGTTGATTGTTGCATTGAATGTGTGTTTTTTTTAATTGGTTTTTAGATATCTTGTTTGGGTTTTTATATTGTATTTTCTGTTATATATATGTTGTTAGCTGCTCCGAGTCCCCGGAGAGGAGCGGCATACAAACCCAAATAAATAAATAAATAAATAAACATGATTTCTGAACTTCTCCTAGAAAACTAAACTTGTTAAATGTAGAATTTTAGCCTGTAAATTTGCTCAGTATGCACATTTTTATAAGCTAAATGTGCTCTACAATAATGTATTTTTGAAGACCTTCCTGGCTTAAAAAAAAAAGATTGTGTTCCTAAAAACCGCATTTTTGTAAAACCAGAAATAATATAAACAGAACCGGTTCTTTTGGCAGGCCTGGAAAAGTGTAGCAGCCGTGCTAGGATGCTTGCTGGGGCTGGAAAATGGACCAGACAGAAAATCTTCCTCATGTTTCTGCCTGTTCTTGACAGCCTTTTGGTGGGGATGTGTTTCAGAGGAAGTGATGTGACAATTTCCCTATCCACACACACATACAGGGGGAAATAGCTGTGCGTCTTTTTGATGAGGACATGGCAGCACCGGTGAAGAAAGTGCCAACTGTTCCTGCGATTACCAAAGAAATGGAAAAGCTTCAGGTAGGCAAAGGAGTCTTAAGAGTGGGAGTCAAATTGGTTGTTGGTTTTGTTTGTTTTTTTGTAGGAAGGAGTCTTAAATGGGGAGCGTGCTGTGTGGCGATTGCAAGTAAAGTCTGAGATTACAGAAGTGGCTCCTGGAGGCTGTAAACCTGTGGCCTTTCTCCAAAGGCTTGGACCCCAGGCCCGCAGAACAGCCCCCCAAAGTGATGCTCAGTGGTTATGTTGTAGCTCAGGATTCTTCAAACTTGGCCCTTTTATGACTTATGGACTTCAACTCCCAGAATTCCTCAGCCAGGCACGCTGGCTGAGGAATTCTGGGAGTTGAAGTCCATAAGTCATAAAAGGGCCAAGTTTGAAGACCCCTGTTGTAGCTTGTAGAAGAAGGTGGTTATTAAAGAGATGGGAAGCAAGCAATGGCAGCCTCACCAGCCTTGGCTGATCTTAAAAATCTAGGCAGGGATGGGCCTTGTCAGCACCTGCTATGGAAGTTGAACAAATTTCCCAGGAGAAGGCATCAACGAACACTTCTGTGTTGTTTCCATGAAGACTCCATGGGCTCACCTGCTGAATCACTAGGAGTCAACTCTCTGAAAGCAATAGGTGGTTGTGATGGCAGGAATGGTAGAGGGTGGTTGGGGCTGCTATATTGTGTAGTAAAGGGGTAGGCAACCTTGGCTCTTTTATGATTCGTGGACTTCAACTCCCAGAATTCCTGACCTAGCATAGCTGGCTCAGGAATTCTGGGAGTTGAAGTCCACGAATTTTAAAAGAGCCAAGGTTGCCTACCCCTGGTATAGTATCATGCTCTGGAGGTCCTCTGTAGAGAACTGCAGCTCGTCTGTCTCTGAGACAGAGAAGAGAGTCCAGTGCGGATGAGGTGGAGCCATGTTGCTTTCTAGGTGAGCCGATGTCTCCTGTGGATTCTGGCTGGGGCTATCTTTTTCCTCATAATTCTTTTTTTTTCTTTGTAAATTTTTTATTATTTTTTTCCATGTAATTCAACGTTTTCCTCATAATTGTTTGCTCTCTTCTCCCTCCAGCGTGTTGAGTACCTTGCCCAGCTCTTGCAGCAGGAGATGGATGGTCACATTGATTATGAGGAGGCCCCTTCACTAAAGAAATTGCACAAGTGCTTGACAGTTCACGGCTCACCAACCCTGGCGGCTTTCAAGCCTGAACTATCTCCTACGCCTCCCCAGGATCTTGAGCCAAACTTGCCTGAAGAGGCTCCAGACTTAACTGTGACTGTTACCTCTGCACCTACCTCCACCCACACCACTTCAAGCCAGCTGCATGTCTGCCCCAGCCCCTCCCTGCAAGAAGCCAGCTGCCCCTCATCCAGTGCAACGCGTACAGGTGAGGCAGGAAAGACAGCTTGAAAAAAGGCTCTGTGGCAGTGGTGGTTAGGCACTTTTCAGGAAGGGAGATATTTTGGTGGCTCCAGACTTTTCATCTGCCACAACAAGAAGCTCTGCAGCAGGGGTCTCCAAAATGGCCAGTTGAGGAATTCTGGGAGTTGAAGTCCACAAGTCTTCATGTTGCCAAGTTTGGAGATCTCTGCTTGTTGAAATTCAGCTCATAGCACTTTTCAGTGTCTGAGACTTGCTATTTAAGAAATGTCCTGACTTGATCATGGTCCATGGACAGCAAAACCTCTGCAGATAGGCCATAGGTCAGGGGTAGGCAACCTTGGCTCTTTTATGACCCATGGACTTCCACTCCCAGAATTCCTGAGCCAGCCACACTGAGGGGAAAGGGAGAGGTTTCCAAGCTGAGCCATGCTGGCTCAGGCATTCTGGGAGTTGAAGTCCACGAGTCATAAAAGAGCCAAGGTTGTCTACCCCTGCCCTAGGTCTTCAGTTTACATCTTAAGGTCTACTTTCAGAACAAGTGGGGTTGGCCAGAGATTATTAGAGCCAGGTCCATAGGTTAAAAACAAAGTTTAAACTAAAGGTTACAGATTGCCAACCAAGCACCCCATTTCCACCGGTGACTGGAGAAACCAGCTGAGACTACTGAAGCAGTGCCGGCTGGGCAGTCTGTCAGGAAGAGCAGGCTGCCTTCTGAGGCAGACATTTGGCAGTACGACAGAAGGGCTCCCTTATAGTCTTTAAGCCTTCTGACAGGGATCCTTTCTCCACGGCTCCCCGTGGGAACAAATGACAGGGCCAGAAAGATCCTTGAAGTCCCTGCAAGGGATTCTGAAGCGTTATGAAGGAATTGAGGGCACAGAAGGTGATTTTTTCTCAAAAGACCTGGCCCAGGAAAAGAGGAGAAAATTCTGGAAGTGAGCAACTGTAGTTATGCCTGCAGTGACAACAGGAATGCTTGAAAATGGGATGTTTTTCCTGAAATGGATTCCTGGCAAGGGATATTTTGTTCCTTATGAGAACCAGGAAGGATGTATTGGGAAAATGTCTTACAAATCTAATCGGGGGTGGGGGGGGGGTGGGGTGGCTTTTAAATGGATCCCCATGAGAGAGAAATGACAGACCAGAAAGTAGCCTGAAGAACAGTAATCCAGGAACCTGCAATTTACCAGGAGCATAAAAGGAAGGACCCGAAAACTGTCTATAATCATGTCTGGGTCCATGCCTCCTTTTGTTTTGCTTCTGTAGGTCTTGCAAAACAACGGTTGGATCAACTCCGCACTGCCCCACTTCGTTTCCACGAAGCCTGCCTAAATGACGAATGTGCCTTCTACACTTCTCGCCTTGCCTCCCTGACTCGGCCCTCGGCGCATCGGTGCCAAGAGCCGGTGGCAAAAATGCTGAACGCTCACGATACCATGGTAAGATGGAGTTAGCTTTGTTGATGTGTGCCGGGTGGGTGGCAAGCCAAGGTTACATAAGCCAAAAGCAACTACTGAAGTTCACACGAAATATTTAGTTGAGAGAAGGCTCCACTTTCTTCGAAAGTATGCTATAGCTCAAGGGATACCGATCTCTCCCCTTTGTGCATCTGTGTATTATGGGCTGTGCCGCCATTTTTCCATTATGAAAAAATGTCCTCTCTCTCTCTGTATGGTTTGCAATGTGTGAATCTGTTTGATGGCCCTCCAGTGCTCAAATTCAGAGGATTTGCAGTGGGATGAATTTTTTTATGCATGTTCCCACAATTTTGGATTGAATGTGCTGCTTAACCTAAGGTATTTTACCCATGAGATAAGATTCCCCCCCCCTTTCTTGGCCTATCGTGAGGGTCTCAAAGCCTGGCTCTGCCTAATGGGAATGCTCCATGTTGGAGGCGATCATTGGATTAGGAAGAAGAACCCTACTGCACCCTGTAGTATTTTTAAAAAACTTGTTTAATCTCTGCTTATTTAATATTGTGTTTTATTGTTTTGTATCTTTGCTTTTTTATGAGGATTGTAAGCTGTCTAGAGTCATTAACGGTGTCATATAAATTTAATGAAATATAATAATAGTTTTTTAGCGTGAAAAGGATCTATTTCTGAGAAAAAGTGAGATGCCAGAAGTATGTCTGTTTTGCAGAATTAGGGGCTCCAAAACGTACAGGTGTGTGCAGAGGGCAGAGCAAGTGCATACCAGAACATCCTTGTCATGGATGGGGAAAGCATGTTCTGAGATGTTTTCTGTGGCCACCAATAACTTCATATTAACCTTTATTTGAAGGCTCATTCTTTATTTGAAGACAGGCTCATTCTACTTAGGCCGGATTGCTATTAAACTGCTGACATTTTAATTGCTGTCTTTTCCTGACTGAAATGGTGGCCACTGGCATTGTTGTTCAGCTTGCTGTTGGTCAAGATTGTCCATCTTTTTCTTCTCTGTGTCCCCTTTATTTGAAGCTGATCAAGGCATTGAGTGGGCTGTTTGTGTAGGTTGTGTAAAGTGTCTGAAATCTGTAGCTGATTTGGTGCCGTGTCTTATTTATTCAGAATTAGTTTGGGGTTTTTTTGGACAGGGGGGCAAGAAAGAGAGCCAGTCTGGCTGAGTGCTTAGAGCACCAGGCTAGAAAGCAAGGGTCCATGAGTTCAAGTCTTGCCTTAGGCATGAAAGATGGCTGGGGGATCTTGGGCCTGTCACTCTTTCTCAGCCCAACTCACTTCACAAGGTGGTGGTTGTGGGAAAAAATATGAGAACGAGATATGCTGGATACGTTCGCCGCTTTGAGTAAAAATAATAAAGGCGGGTTGAATTTTCTAACAGTTTTTTTCCCCACGAGACACACTTGTGGATTTTCCTGTTATAATTTTTAGAAATACTTTTGTATGCCATAGTAATTACCACTTGTATGTAATTTTTGGTAATATAGCGCTTTCAAGAAGTTGTCTACTTTTCCCCTGAGGCTAAGGCAGGGGTGTCAAACTGCTGGCCCGTGGGCTGGATGCGTCATGCTGAAACTGCGTCCACCCTATTGCTGGCAATGGAAAAACAGTCGCAATACGTCACGTGATGTTGTGAGTTTGACACCTCTGGGCTAAGGAATAAGCTTAGTTCTTAGAGATGCAGCAACTGTTATCCCACTTCAGGAGATGTTCTTGATCAGGTGTTGTTAGAAGCTTGATAATGGCCAGTGAATATATATATATATATATATATATATATATATATATATATATATATGTATGTATGTATGTATGTATGTATGTATGTATGTATGTATGTATGTATGTATGTATGTATGTATGTGTGTATGTGTGTATGTGTGTATGTGTGTATGTGTGTATGTGTGTATGTGTGTATGTGTGTGTGTGTGTGTGTGTGTGTATGTGTGTGTATGTGTGTATGTGTGTATGTGTGTATGTGTGTATGTGTGTATGTGTGTATGTGTGTATGTGTGTATGTATGTGTATGTATGTATGTATGTATGTATGTGTATGTATGTATGTATGTGTATGTATGTATGTATATATATATGTATATATAATTTGTTTTCTGAGGTTTTCGCGGGTGTTTGTATGTAGGTCTTTGGTTCTTCGGGTTTTCTCCCACGTAGAATTTGAAGTGTCTTGGCGACGTTTCGACGAAGTCCCATTCGTCATCTTCAGGCTGGTGCTTTCGGCTTCGTGCTTCTAGGAGCAATGTGTGGTTGTAGCTGTTTCTTCCTTTTAACAGGCACCAGCCTGAAGATGACGAATGGGACTTCGTCGAAACGTCGCCAAGACACTTCAAATTCTACGTGGGAGAAAACCCGAAGAACCAAAGACCTACATATATATCTTTGTTAATACTTTTCCTCTCTCTCTTTTTTAATCAGCATTTTACACCCATCTCTGCAACTGCACTTCTTTCCCCGCCTTGAGGAAGAAAAGGACTCCACTCTCCTGACAGAAAGGAGCGATGCCACTGTTTTGGGGTTGGTGGGTGGACACAGAAGCACTTGGCAGTTGTGAAAAGGGAGGAGAAACAGCTGCAAAAGCCATTCTGTCAAAGATACACTAATACTACACAAACAGGTTTTTTTTAATGTAAATGGTATATAAACAGTTTTTTTAAAAATAAACTAACCGTAAAAGAGTTGCCCTGGTTTCCCCCCCTCCCCCCCAAAAAAAAACAGTATGAGAAGAAAGCATGGAATTTGTTCCAAGTTCACATTCCTGTGAAGTAGCCTTGCCAGATTTTATTACAGGTGCTTTTTATTCACATGCCTCTTAACTGTGTTTGTAAGGGGGAGGGAACCTACCACAGGTAACTGCTGCATGAAGGGAGTAAAAATTTGATTTGCACATTTTGTGGACTAATACTAGTACTTGTACTGAAATAGAAAAATAAAGGGCCAATAGCCAATCTGTCTGCCTCCATTTTTTCTTCCTCATTGGTTGTAAAGTTATTTTTTCAGCACTGTCGTACTTTTGAACAGTCGCTGACTGAAACAGTTGGTAAGTCAGGACCACCTGTAGTCCAATTGCATAGTGACAAGGGCACAATATTGTTGTTGCAAAATCCTTCTCAGAGTCTGGCTGCCGTCATCCACCAGCCAAAGCTGGGCAATGGTTTCCATCTGCCCTTCCAGTCCTAGCTGTAAATGCATGAGGATCCTCAGCTCATGTATCTGGTCCCTCATGGGAGCCGAGTCAAGAAACCCCATTGAACAAATGGCAACTTCATCATTCATCCGTTTGTCCCATCCAAGCTCCAAGTGCTCAGCAAAAGGAAGGCATTTGTCAAGTCGTCCTGTGTTGGTGCTCCACAAAATAGCCGGCAATCAAGAACAAGAGACCACGGTAGTTTAATTCACTCCGTATAAGAACAAAGTCAGCACTGGGAGTGGGTTGCTCCCAGTGCCTTACATAGAACGCATACCTGCCACACCCACACAAGACCTGACCCCACCCACCAAGCCACCATCCGGTCCAGTAAACCCCTGACTCCTCCCACGTCAACCAGCCCAGTAGTCCTATTTCCGCCTTGTCTGTCGATGGGCCATTCGCCGTCAGCACATGGCTCCTTGTTGCTTGTTGGTTGTTGGCCAGGTGAGGCGCATAGCGATGACATCACAAAAAGCATTGACCTCGCTGCAGCCCCAACAGAACGGTAGGAAAGCCAGCGACGCTACTTGGTCGCGTCCGTCCAACAACACATGCCGCCATAGCACTGGAGCCGGTAAGGAACGTGTGGGCTCGGCTGATGGTTTGAGATACTTGGCGGCGTCCCTGATCTCCTGAACAGGTCGGCCTTGCAGGGCTCGACAGCATTTATCTTGCTAGGATAGTGATGATACTACGGTATCATAGTCTGGCTCGGTAGATGACTTCTCCCAGCAGCTTCAGGTAAATATCAAGTACAAATGGTACATAACAGCTCTGAAAAGAAAAGATCCGTAGGGAGATACCAGTAGGTCTTGCGCTGACATCACTGCTTTCTTCCACCAATTGGAACCGTCCTCTAAAGGAAGTGTGGAGGCACTGTGTCTCCAATTCCCAGTTCCTACAAACGGTCCAGGAAGATACTGTGATAAATGATATAAAATGGGTCCCCAACCCCTGGTCCGTGGACCGGCACTGGTCCGCAACATGCCAGAAACTGGTCCGTGCAAACAAGCGAAGCCCCATCCGCAGAATGCAGGCAGCACGCAAAACCACACACCCTCCGGTCCGCAAAAAAACCCCTCTCTACACGGAACCGGTCCCTGCTGCCCAAAAGGTTGATATAAAAGACTGCTGAGAAATCTAACATGAATAGGTGTGAACCATGTCTGAAAATAATCCAGATAAACTTCTTCCTCCAGGGTGCTCCTAGCAATGCCAGCTCTATAAGGTTGACCAGGTTAAGAAACTGGTGCCATTATATAGGTCAAGAACTACTTTTATTGCAACAGTTACAGTAACAGAATCTTACAGACTTGTCTGAGTGTGTTATCCCCTTCTCTCAGTTTAGCTCTGTGTGAATTAGGGAGGGGCTGTCGGAGACGTTTACTCAAATTAGTTTCTTGGAATGGGCTCAAGCAGAGTTTTTGGGTGGTTAAATTTGGTAGCAGCTGTTAACTCCTGACCTTCAAGGCCATTCCCTATACTTTCTATGAAAGGAGGCCGGACACCAGACAATAGTTATCACAAACTGCTGGTTCCAGGAACAATCTGTTCAGGGCAGCATATATAGGTAGTCCTTGACTTACAACAGTTCATTTAGTGACAGTTTGAAGTTAAGCCACTGAAAAAAGTGACACGACCATTTTTCACACAACGGTTGCAACATCCGTAAAGTCACTTGGTCAAAATTTGGGTGATTGATCTGTATTTATGATGGTTGCAGTGTCGTGTGATCACTTTTTGCAACCTTTTGACAAGTATAGTCAATGGGGAAATCCAGATTCACTTAACAACTGTGTTATAATTTAACAGCTGCAGTGATTCACTTAATAACTATGGCAAAGAAAAGTCATAAAACCATAGTTTAGTTTCTTTTTGATAAACCCAAATGGATTAATTTTGACTCATTGCAATGCACGAACTCAAGCAAACCTTCAGAGGGCTTAATACAGTGTGTGAACACAAACTACAATATCTGTCAGGACCCAATTCAACTAATCACCCAAGGAAGCAGAACTCTTGAAACAAGGCATTGTCTCAGAAGGAAACTTTTATTAGGGACGAGTGATACCGTAGCAGGGAACGTAAGGCGAGATCTGAAGAAAAGCCCGCGTGAATGACATAATAAAAGCAAGCAATATGGCCCCTCCCACCAAAGTCATAATGTCCGTTTGAACTCCAGTCAATCCACAGGTGGCTTGATGGGCGACTGACCGGTATGGTAGGCATCTCAAGGTCTTCTCCAGCTTTCATTTCCTTGCAACTGTCTCCTAGATAAGGAGACACGTTCCACACTCAAGAGGAGGAGGCTAGACAAAGAAAGAGGAACGTGAAAGTTACCAACACAGTCCCACATCCACCCCGTCCCCCCAACAGAATGGCAGGCCTCAAAAGAATAGAAGGCAAAAGGGAACAGGCGAGGGGTTTGTGGGTCTGACACCATCTCTTTTAAAGTGGTGGTGAGGAAGGCTGGAGCATCTCGATTACTGCTATCATGCGGAGAGACTGCTGAAGTGACCTTAAGGGTAAGATGCAAAAAATAAAATAAAATATGGTTGAACCAGGGAAAAACCTTGCTCTTGTCAGGCAAAAGGGTTAATTTTTCACCAAGCACAGCTGCACCTAAGCTCTAGGTAAAGTAGTTTTTATCTGATTTGTTTCTATTGCCCCTGTCATGCCCAATGGGCAGTGATGGATGACCCAGCAGCCTCTGCTTCATTCAGCTACTCCCATCCTATTTCATCTGAGCTAAATGAGAACAAATGATGTACTTGCTCTTTCCTGTAGGCCTTGCAAAGATATCAAGCTTTAACCACAGCCTTCCCAGGCAGGCTTTCAGCTCGCTGGAGTAGCAGGGGAAACATTTCTCTTTGCCCTGACAAGGGCAAGAGGGCTGTCTGGGGAGGGCTCAGCGCACAGGGGCAGCTGCTTTCTGAAATAGAGGCAGACTTTAAGGCAGGGCTTTTCAACCTTTTCAGCCATTGTACCACTTTTAGGATATGGCAATATCCGAGTACCACCAGTTGCCTAGCAAGGTGTCAAAAACTTGATGACCCCCCACCAAAAAAGGAAAAAAGTGATGAAGTACAGGTAGTCCTCGACTTACAACAGTTCGCTTAGTGACTGTTCGAAGTTACAATGGCACTGAAAAAAGTGCCCCCCCCAAGCCACAGCTGAGCAAGATCCCTGCCTGCCCGCCTGGCCGCACTCTTCCTCCTGTCTGAGATTTTCATTGTTGTGAGCATTTCTGTTGAGGATTGGCAGCGGGGTGGGGTGGAGGTGTTTGGTTTTTATTCCCCTCCGTCTGCTGGGTGGTTTGGTTTTGGTCATTTCACTTGACCCTGGGACACTGTGACCGTCATAAATATGAATCAGTTGCCAAGCATCTGAATGTAAATCACAAGACCCTGGAGATGCTGCAACATTCCAGCTGATTGGTGCTTCTTCTGGGCTCAGTAGAAGCGCCAGGATCAGCGCCGAGTTCCAACTGGAGCCTGGCACTGATCCTGGCGCTTCCACTGAGCCCTGACAGCCCTGCAACTCCAGCCATCTCTCGCTCAGGCTTGTCCGGTGCTGTCAGCTCATTCCCTCCCCCACTATAACTTTTCTAGGATGGTCGTGTACCACCTGCCAGGTGCCAATGTACCACAAGTGGTACCCGTACCACTGGTTGAAGAGCCTTGCTTTAAGGAGCCTGAAATGTGGACAGACCACTGCAGGAGAATATATCACTCCAGGAAGCCTAGAACTAAACCAAAAGCAAGTTTGCCCAGAGAAATGACTAAACATAACATTACTTCATCAAGTGCTTTGCTATGTAAACAGCTCTTTTTGCTGGCCAGTATTTAAAGTGGCAGCCTGCAACATGGAGAGGTATATTGTGCAGGGAGGGGGGAAAAATAGATGTAGAAAATGAGATTTCTTGTATCTCTTTCTTTGCCACAGCAGATGGCAGCATCTGACTGACCTGAGTTAAAATTGAGACGCTAAATAGAGTCAGACCCGATTAGTATTTGGATAGGCGACCACCAGAAAATCCCAGAACCCATAGTTATCCTAGTTGAAAAAAGACCACGGCAGACCATTTCTGTATTGTTTCCTGGGAAAGAGCAAGGGCCTCCCATTGAGGTTCAGAAGAACCAAATAAGGACATTAATAATTTGGACGTCAGGAAGGCAGATTTTTAAGGCCCTGATGGCGAGCAGCACGTTCAAATCCTAAAAGACAAGCTCGACTCGTATGAGAAAGCCTAAAAAATATGATCCTGAAATTATAGGTACAAACAATCCCAGTAAGACAGAAAAATGAGGGGGAAAAAATCATTAAGAGAGTCTGTGAATAAAAATCCTTGGCAAACTGAAAAAGAAGCTGAGTGAAGATAGTAGCTAAGGAGGGGTCTAAACTGTGGTAGGGATGGAGTCACAGAAGCCACAGCTCAGAAAATGATGACACTGGAGAAGAGGGCAAAATATAGCTAGGTTTTGGGGGAGGGATGCGATTGGGAGGTTGCCCACTGTAAAAGAAGAGAGAAGGGATCCCTTTTGTTTCTTGCCCCAGAAAGGAGGGTCAGGAATATAGGCAGTCCTCAGATTATGTCCATTCGTTTAGCGACCAAAGTTACAGCAGCACCGAAAAAGATTGAAGTATGACCCGGTCCTCAAACTTCCAGTCACTGCACATTCCCACAGTTATGTGACTGTGAGTCAGCCATTCAGGAGCCCTGCTTGCAATTATGACATTGCAGGGAGGTGTAGTCGCATCATCACCATTTATGACTTTCACTGCCAGCTGACCACAAACAAAGTCAATGGGGAAGCCAGCAGAAAAGATTGCAACTTGCTTTGGTAAATTGCTCCTGTAGCTTCTTCTCCAGCCAGCAGCATCCAATCTTTTTATCCACACCTTCTGCTGGCCTCCTCAGATCTGCCTGTAGTCTCCATTGCTCCCCTACTCCCCAACAGCACCCCTGCACTCCATACCTCAAAATTTCCATTATAATGGTCTCTCCATTTCTCATTCATTCATTCCCTAGATCAGGGGTCGGCAGCTATGGCCCATATGGCCCCATTATGACCATGCTGGCTCAGGAATTCTGGGAGATGAAGACCCCAGGTCATAAAGGGGCCATAGTTGCCTGTCTGTGACCTAGATCAGGGGTAGACAACCTTGGCTCTTTTATGACTCGTGGACTTCAACTCCCAGAATTCCTGAGCCAGCCATGCTGAGGGGAAAGAGAGGTTTCCAAGCTGAGCCATGCTGGCTCAGGAATTCTGGGAGTTGAAGTCCACGAATCATAAAAGAGCCAAGGTTGCCTACCCCTGTCCTAGATGATAAAGGAGCTTAGGCCTGGAGGAACCTACACCCTACACCTTGATCTCTGCCCCCCCTTTTTTTGCAGCAAACTCTGATGGCTGCACCTTGCCTTCAAAAGTTAATCCTCATCTCTTTCTATATTTCTTTTTTAATGCTAATTGTAACCTGGCTTCGCCCTCCTGGTGGTTTACCATGGTATTTTAATTAATTTTACCTTGAATTACATTTTAGATTAGCTTTTATGGAATTGCGAGATAGGAATGCATAATCTTTTATCTGAAATTAGCTCCTGCCTAAAAAAAAGACGACTGCTCAATTCTGAAAGAACAAAGAGGGGATCATATTGGTGTTTGGCCACTAGCTGGCAGCCGCGTCCGAACTATCATTTTGGTAGTTGCATTTTGTATCTATCCCATTTTTAAAAAATGGTCACTGTGAATACTTTTTTCACATTCTGTCTGGAGTATCCGCTGTGGAGAAGAGCAGGGACACCCATCTAAAAAATAAACTAGGAATAAATAAGAGGCATATTAGCCAGGAAGAGGCTAAGAGCCGGGCTAAGTTGTGCTGATCCTGAATCTCATACCTGAACTCTCTGAGAATGCTCAACCTTTTCTTCTACCTGGAAGGAAATGGCGCAAATGAGTGATACATGTTATGAATTTTTATATATTTATCAATTGATAATTATGTGCTTCTAAAAGTCTACCTGATTTTGGCTTGGATTAAAGGTATTTAATTCAATGAACTTTTTAAAGTAGGGAATACAAGAGGCAGTAGGGAAGGAAAAGCAACTACCTTACTAACCTCTTACAGATAATTCTTGACTCACAACCACAGCTGAGCCCAAAATTTCTGTTGCTAAGTGAGACAGTTGTTAAATGGGTTTTGCCCCATTTTATGAACTTTCTTGCCACAACTGTTAAGTGAATCAATGCGGTTATTAAGTTAGTAGCACATTTATTAAGTGAATCTGGCTTCCCTTTTGGCTTTGTCAGAAGGTCACAAAAAGGTGTGGGAAGTCAGCCCCCCCAGAGAAGGAAATATTAAAAGGGCAGAAAAATATATTTCCTCAAAGGATCTTAAAGAGGCAGAAAAAGATGCCCAGTTTTTCTTAATAGCCCCAAGTCTCCCTCCCCCAAGCAGAAACCAGCTCTATAGAAATGCAGATGTAAATAATCCAGGAAGGTTGGAAGCCCTCAACTAGAAGATTAAGAAGACAAAGACACCTAAAATCTACATACCCCACCCAAACTCTAAGACAGGACATAATAGGATTAACCCACAGATGCCAAAGGGCACATCCAGACTCAGGTCAGATTACATGACACAGGAAATACAAAGCCTCAAACAGGAACAGGAAACAACTCCAAACAAAAGCCCCAGAGGGTATAAAAACCCACTCCTTACATGTGCTCACTCTCTTTTCTTCCAGAGCCATCTTTCTGTCTGGCTCTCCTCTTCAATAAACTGCAACCTTCTTTCTAAAGCAGTCGCCATGGTGTTTATTCCCGGCTTGGACAGAACCATGATGAAGATTTTTCCTTCAACAAAGGAATCACATGGCTCTGGAACACTGCAACTGTCATAAATACGAGCCAGATGTCAAGTGTCTGAATTTTATCACCTGACCATGGGGATGGTGCAGCGGTCATAAGTGTGAAAAAGGATCATAAGTCACTTTTGTTTTTTCAGTTTTTTTAATAACTTCCAGTATCTCCTCCTCTTCTATTTGTGATTCCATTATTTCTTCATCATATTCTTGAATTTTACAGTTTAAATTCTTTTTTATATGCCTGACTTTCATTCACGTTTATTTCATTTCCCTTATATAACTTTTCAAAGAACTTCTGAAATATCAATAATTTTCTCTCATCATGTTACCTCTTTCTCCCTTATCATTCTTTATTACTCCAATCAGGCTTTTTGCCTTTTTAGCTTGTGTGGCTCTAGCCAACATTCTAGAATTTTTATTACTATTTTAATAAAATTCCCTATTTAAATAATGAAATATGGAAGGATTTTATAAAAACAATGTTGGTGGAAGGCAAAGGGAATTAAACCTCAGGAATATATGCTAGTTTTGGAGGGGATAAGGGCACAGTTGAAATATATTGTATATTATTAGTTGTTATATGGGAAGAAATATAGATAATAAAAATGGGGGGTGCACTGTAATATTTGTATTTTTAAAAATATTTTTTATTTAGACTTATATGTATTATGTTTGTATTATTTATATTTGAATAAAATTAAAAAGAAAAAAAGTCACTTTTCTCAGTTCCTGATTATGACAGTTATGATTTCCATAGAGCAGGTCTTTTCAACCTTTTCACCCATTGTACCACTTTTAGGATATGACAATATCCGAGTACCACCAGTCGCCTAGCAAGGGATCAAAAAGTTGATGACCAAAAAAAAAAAGGAAAAAAGTGATGAAGTGCAGGTAGTCCTTGACTTACAACAGTTTGCTTAGTGACTGTTCGAAGTTACAATGGCACTGAAAAAAGTGCCCCCCAAGCCACAGCCGGCGGCGCTTTTCCTCCTGTCCGAGGTTTTCATTGTTGTGAGCATTTCTGTTGAGGATTGGCAGCGGGAGTGGAGTGGGGGGGTGTTTGGTTTTTATTCCCCCCCCGTCTGCTGGGTGGTTGCAGCAGGTTTTGGTCACTTCACATGACCCTGGGACACTGTGACCGTCATAAATATGAATCAGTTGCCAAGCATCTGAATGTAAATCACAAGACCCTGGAGATGCTGCAACATTCCAGCTGATTGGAGCTTCTTCTGGGCTCAGCAGAAGCGCCAGGATCAGTGCTGCTTTCCAGCTGGAGCCTGGCGCTGATCCTGGCGCATCCGCTGAGCCCTGACAGCCCTGCAGCTCTAGCCATTTCTCACTCAGGCTTGTGTGGTGCTGCCACCGGTTCAGCTCATTCCCTTCCCCCGCTACCACTTTTCTAGGATGGTCGCGTACCACCTGCCAGGTGCCAATGTACCACAGGTGGTACCTGTACCCTGACTAGAGAACTTGCCAAAACTTGGGAAAAGCTAATCTGTATTTGTGATTTTCAAAGCTTTAATAACAAAGAACAGCTGTGACAAAAAAGAGACAACAATCTGGGCTGCAGTCAAAGAGAATTATAAACTTTAGAAAAAAATATTTTTTGAACTCTTTGGATTACAAATATCTATTTAACCGAGACTCTAAAGCTATTTGTAGATAAGAAGGAAAACTTCAACCTTTGGCCATCTTGGATCAGAGACATGTAGAAAGAACTCGCCAAGAAAACATAAATACCTCTTAGGAGGAGATATATAATATACTGCAATTAATTCAAATAACACTGAGTTCAAATCACAAAGAAATCCAAAATAACCTTGAAAATATAAATCAATCTATTTCTAAGTTAACTCTACAACAAAAAAATTTCCAGGAAACAACAACAGGGAAGGAGCAGACAAAACAAATGTGGACATAAGATTAAAAATAGAGACTCAAAGACGGAACTTAACAAAGCAAGAAAACATGACTTAATCCTAGTGGAAAAAAATTTACAAGAAATGGAAAAAACAACTCATCCCTTAAGATTACAAAATAAATATGAAGATAAAAAAACAGATTGGATAAAATGGAATATAGAGATGTTGAAAACATCAGATAGAAAGGAAGTGATAAGAGAAGCAAAGAAGGAGAAAAAGAAAAAGATTTTCAAGAAACATGGAAAAGCAAAAGCCTCATATAAAGACACTTTATTAGATTTACTTCTTATACCTACAGCAACAGTCATGAACATATGGAAAAAATTTTTGATTCAGCAAAACACATTGATCAAGAAAGATACTGGTAGAACGTTTACTAAAACAGATGTTTACAAAGATTAATACCTAATGCTGTATGCTATGTTCTAGGATGATTGCTTAGCAATAGGATTTTATGTTTAATGTTGACCACATTAATAT
Source organism: Bothrops alternatus (assembly GCA_034064705.1). Taxonomy (NCBI): domain Eukaryota; kingdom Metazoa; phylum Chordata; class Lepidosauria; order Squamata; family Viperidae; genus Bothrops; species Bothrops alternatus. The sequence continues at coordinate 4,000,435 of JARGCV010000200.1, read as the reverse complement.
TGAACCAGATAAGAGAAACACCAATCAAATAAAGTGTAACAGGAGTATAGTTGAGGCTAGACGCGAGGAGTGGAAAAAGGCTTACTAATTCAGACGTTTTCAAAGACTAATACTTAGTGTTGTATATCAGGTGCCATGATGATTGCTGCATAATATGTTTTATGTTCAATGTTGATTGTTTTAATAAAAGAATTTTTATATTGAAAAAAAAAGAAAAAAGAAAGATACTGGTCAAAGGAAAAAGATCAAAGTGAAAATTAAGAAAATAGATGATCAGATCTGTCAGAGAGAATATTTAAAAAAGAAACATTTGTTTGAATATGGTTAAAGAAATAGAATATTGTTTGAATATGGTTAAAGAAATAGAAAAGATTCTGAATATATGTCATTCTAAGAGGGATGAATTCCTTAAATAATACTGTATGTTTTTTTTCTTCTTTTCTATTTTATTTTTTGGTATAAGTAATATAATACTGTTGAAATGGCTTGATGAAGGAAATGTTTTAGGTAATTAAATTTAGGGAAATTATAATGTATAAAAAAGAAAAAATGTTTTGAATAAGAATTAAAGGATTAGATGACTAGACACATTAAATGGAATTTTTAAAGATTAAATATATTTTTAATTATGGTTAAAAAGAATAAGAAATTTTGGGAATGAATATATGTTATCTTAGCAGGAATATATATTTTAAGTAGTATTTTACTTTTTATGTTTTTTTACTCTTGCTCTCTTTTCTTTTTGTTTACTGTTTTACCTATTCTTTAAGAAATGTAAAAGTGTTGACATGGTTTATATGGGAAAATGGATTTAAATCTTTAAAAGTAATTAACTGTTGAGAAAATCTTAACCAGCAAGAATACTTTGAACTTTATGAGAGAAACAAATCTAAATAAGGACTGTAACAGGGTATAAGATGAGGCAACCAGAATGATTAGATAGAAAAGAAATATTATATAGATGTGATCATTATTTCTAGGAATATTGGGGAAAAAATCATATATGTAACTGTTATTTATCAAAATAATAAGAACTGTATTATTTCCAAGGTTTGCAAAGAAGACATTTTGGGGAAAAGGGGAAATCAACTAAATGTACTATGTGGATTATGGATTATAGAAACCAATTGTTAATGATTTTTCTTTACAAATGTAAACCCAGCAAACACACTGTTTACCAACTATTAAGTGATTTTTGGGGAAAAAAGAAAGTTTGTAAGTTGAGGACTGCCTGTTTTCTGTGCCGCTGTTGCCATTCTCTTCTCATTCTGGCTTTTGGAAAAATGAGTCTCGAAGATGAGGTAGCATTGTGAACGGACGATCACATTCTTGTGAAAATAGCGACCATCCTAGAATTACCCACCAGGAAGAAGACCCCAGCATTCTGCTTCCGTATCTTGTCATGAAAATCCGAGAGATAATCATAACATAACAAAACGTGATACAGTGTTGGAAGAAGGCCCACGAAAAGCCACTGGAAAGCAGCAAAGGCTACTTACTCATCAGAATCAACTTGGCATTTACGATGCGATTGGAGCTATCTCCTCTCTGGCTGCCCAACTGCTGCTGTAGCTGCACATGAAATAAGGGTCAGAAATCAGCCAGTTAGCACCAATTCGGCAGAACCGGTAGCTAATTTTTTGTTGCCCAGGCCCAGAATGGACTTCTGGAAGCAGCATCCACATAGAGAATTGGTTGTTCTCATACTTGAATCCCACCACTGTCAGAAACTGTTAGGCTAGAATGCCCTACATGTATCCAAGGCAAAGCTTCTCAGTGGCAACATCAATAATTTCATCCCTGCCAAAGAGGAAATAAAAATAGTTGACAATTTCAATTTGTTTGGATCAATAATCCATAATTAATTTATTTATTTATTTATTAATCAAATTTCTATACCGCCCCTCTCCCAAAGGACTCGGGGCGGTGTACAGCCTAAAATTTAAAAAACATATAAATATACAAAATTTAAAATAATTAAAAATGAATTAAATAATTTGGCCGAAATCCCCATTTAAAACCCAAAACATACAAAGCTTAAAATCTTAAAAAATACTCAGTCCCCCTAAAACATTTTGACCCTATTGGAACCGAAGCTTCTATGCCAGGCCGGCCTATCGAAAAAGGAATGTTTTTAGTTCCCGACGGAAGGTGCGTAAATCTGTTATTATACGGAGTTCGGGGGGGAGCTCGTTCCATAACGTGGGAGCTCCCACAGAGAAGGCTCTCCCCCTGGGGGTCGCCAGCCGGCACTGTCTGGCCGACGGCTCCCTGAGGAGGCCCTCTCTGTGGGAGCGTACCGGACGGCGGGAGGTATTTGCTGGCAGTAGACGGTCCTGTAAGTATCCGGGTCCGATGCCATGGAGCGCTTTAAAAGTGGTCACTAACACCTTGAACTGCACCCGAAAGACCACCGGCAACCAGTGCAACTCACGCAGGAGCGGTGTTACATGGGAGCGCCACAACGCTCCCATCACTACCCGCGCGGCCGCATTCTGGGCAAGTTGGAGCTTCCGGATGCACCTCAAGGGGAGCCCCATGTAGAGAGCATTACAGTAGTCCAGCCTGGAGGTCACGAGGGCATGAGTGACTGTGCGTAGCGAGTCCCGGTCTAGGAAGGGACGCAACTGGCGCACCAGGCGAACCTGGTAGAACATCCTCCCGGCCACGGCCGTCAGATGGTCCTCTAAGGACAGCCGTGAGTCCAGGAGGATTCCCAAATTGCGAACCCTTCCTGTGGGAGCCACTGTTTCGCCCCCAATACACAGCGATGGAATCAGCTGGCTGTACCGGGACGACGGTAACCACAGCCACTCGGTCTTGGAGGGGTTGAGCTTGAGTCCGTTTCTCCCCATCCATACCCGCACGGCCTCCAGGCACTGGGTCAGCACGGCAAGGGCACCGTTGGGGTGGTTCGGCGTGGAAATGTACAGCTGGGTATCATCAGCGTACTGGTGGTATTCCACGCCAAAACCACGGATGATCTCACCCAGCGGCTTTACATAAATGTTGAACAGTAGAGGCGAGAGGACCGACCCCTGAGGTACCCCACATACGAGGGGTCTCGGGGTCGACCTCTGGCCCCCTGTCAACACAGACTGCATCCAGCCAGAGAGGAAGGAGGAGAACCACTGCAAGACAGTGCCTCCTATGCCCAGCCCCTCCAACCGTTGCAGCATGATACCATGATCGATTGTGTCAAAAGCCGCCGAGAGGTCCAATAGCACCAGAACAGAGGAGCAACCCCTGTCTTGGGCCCGCCAGAGATCATCCACCAACGCGACCAATGCTGTTTCCGTGCTGTAGCCAGGCCTGAAGCCCGACTGGAACGGATCAAGATATGACGATTCCTCCAGGTGCTGCGGGAACTGTCGGGCAACTACACTCTCAACAACCTTTGCAAGAAAGCGAAGGTTGGAGACGGGACGGTAGTTTGATAAAACAGCTGGATCCAGGGCAGGCTTCTTGAGGAGGGGTCTCACCACTGCCTCTTTCAAGGCAGCGGGAAAGACACCCTCACTCAAGGAAGCGTTGATAATTGCTCGGAACCAGCCTCGTACCACCTCCTGGGAGGCCAGCGCCAACCAGGAGGGGCACGGGTCCAGTAAACATGTGGTCGCCCTAAGTCCCCCCAGCAACCTGTCCACGTCCTCGGGGGTCATGGGGTCAAACTCAACCCAGGTAACGGTCTCAAGACCAGCCTCCGCCTCTCCCATTGGACATACCCAGTTGAAGTCGAAGCCTTCCCGTATCTGAGCGATTTTATCATACAGATATTTTCCGAAATCCTCAGCTCTACCCTCTAAGGGGTCTCCCCTCACCTCCTGATGAAGGAGGGAGCGGGTCACCCTAAGCAGGGAGGCTGGGCGGTTATCTGATGACGCAATAAGAGCAGTGAGGTAGGAACACTTCTCTGCTCTTATCGCCATTAGGTAGGACCTAATATGGTCTCTTACCAATGTTCGGTCAGATTCGGCACGGCTCGATCTCCAACTGCTCTCTAGGCGTCTTTTCCGGCGTTTCATCTCTCTCAACCTCTCGTTATACCACGGGGCCGGTCGAGACCCACGCCGAATCAGAGGCCGCAAAGGCACAACTCGATCCAGGGCACCGGCAGCCGCCCTGTCCCAGGCCGCCACCAGCTCTCCAACCGAGTCCTGTGTCAGAACCTCAGGAATTGGCCCAAGCTCTGCCTGGAACCGCTCGGGTTCCATCAGCCGCCTGGGGCGGTACCATCTCACCGGTTCCGCCACCCTGCGGTGGGGTGCAACGGTCCGAAAGTCCAAGCATAGGAGAGAGTGATCAGACCATGACAGGGGTTCAATGACTATATCCCCTACACTCTGACCACTCAGCCACTGTCCAGAGACAAAAACCAGGTCAAGCGTGTTCCCCCTGTGTGTGTGGGGCCTTGAATTACCTGGGTCAGGTCCATGGCTGTCATGGAAGCCATGAACTCCCGAGCCTCCCTGGACGCCCCGCCCCCGGACGGCAAGTTGAAGTCACCCATGACTATTAGCCTGGGGACCTCAACCACCACCGCGGCGACAACGCTCAGGAGCTCGGGCAGGGAGGTTGATATGTGGCAGGGCGCCAGGTACGTAATCAACACCGCCCTCGGACCCCCTAGGTCCCACTTCACCAGAAGGGATTCACAGCCTGCCGTCTGAGGAACAGTGACCTCCCTCGGCCTGAAACCTTCCCTGATCACGACCGCCACTCCCCCACCCCTGCCTTGAGCTCTCGGCTGGTGGAATGCAAGGAAACCTGGTGGGCACATTTCCACCAGAGGGACACCGCCCTCTGGTCCCAACCAGGTCTCTGTTATACCCGCCAGGTCTGCTCCCCCCTCTGAGATTAAATCTTGAATGAGGGGGGCCTTATTTACCACAGACCTGGCATTGCACAGCATCAGCCTACAGCCAGGGCCCTGTGGTTCTGAACAACCCCGAGAACAGGTTGAGCCTTGGGGGTCGGAGCGCACGACTGCTCGTAAGCAGCGGGTGCGCGCTCCCTTATTATGATACGGCCCCCTGCTCCCACCATACCTGCCCCTCCCGCTAACGGTACTTATTGGAACTGAGTTAGTCTTAATCAACCCCCCGTCTGTACCCTCAGGACTCCGTCCCCTTCCGTCGCCTGGCCTGTCTTCTTGTTCCCTTCTGACAATTTCTTCCCCTACCCTAAACACCCCTTCCCCACCCCTCCCCACCCTTAAAACTTTGACTAAATACCTATTTAAAAAACCCCAAAGCCCCTTTTTTGATGCATGCCATCTCTCAGGACTCCAAAGTCCATCCTCGAGATGGGCCCTTGATAGAACAGAGGGCCATAATTGCGAGAGGGGGGAGTCTCGCAATGCAAGAAGTGTCCACTTCGAGTAAGCAGCCAGTCAAGTAAGGTGAATCGATAGGGTCCGGCAAGAAACCGCAAGCAGCCCAGAAATCAAAATACTAACCGCCCTTATAAAAACAGCTATGCGGGACCAAGATAAAACCAGAGTGGAAAGATGTTTCTCTGAGTATAAAGATCCAAGTTATTGAGCTGTGATATTTTCAGAAAGTTGGACAACGAAGAAACAAGGTTCATGCGAGAAAATAGGTGCTTTTGAATAATGGCCTCTGGCAAAGGATACTCCAGATACTGTGGACTGTCCAATGAATAAATCAATCTATAGTGGAAGAATGAAGTCTGAGTATTTCTTAGAAGCTCAGGTGACAAGACTAGGCCTTTCATATTTTGTCACACCATGAAGAGAAAGATTTTTGAAGATCATACAGCCAACCACAGGGTTGACATTAATTGATGTAGACTGGGCAGCAACCAACCGCAACCACTAGATTTCTGGCTGGTCACTAGATGGCAGCTCACGGTTAATACTTTCTGTATCTTGGGGATATCTAGAGCAGTGGTTCTCATGTGCATGCGCGGCGCGACGGGGCGCATCGTGCATGCATGGCGCGACGGGGCGCATCGTGCATGCGTGGCACGACAAGGTGCATCGCGCATGCACGGGCGTGACAAGGCGCACCGCGCATGCACGGCGCGACAAGGTGCATCGCGCATGCGCGGCGCGGCAAGGCGCATCGCGCATGCGCGGCGTGGTGGCCCGCATCGCAAAGGGGAAAAAAATGGCCGACCAAAAAAAAATGGCTGACCAAAATAAAATAAAATAAATGGCGGGCCCGCATCGCGCATGCGCGGTGCGACGGTCCGCATCGCAAAGGGGAAAAAAATGGCCGACCAAAAAAAAAATGGCCGACCAAAAAAAAATGGCCTACCAAAAAAAAAATGGCGGGCCCGCATCGCGCATGCACGGCATGATGGCCCGCATCGCAAAGGGGAAAAAAATGGCCGACCAAAAAAAATGGCCAACCAAAAAAAAAAACATGGCGGACTGCGGTGTTTGGTGACCCCCGTGAAATGGTCGTTCGACCCCAAATAGGGTCGCGACCCACAGGTTGAGAACCGATGATCTAGAGGTTCTCTCCCAAGTTTGTCGCTCAAAGCTAGTAGCCCTACTAGATATTTTCAGTGCATTCTGCCGGTGTATCTGGTATGGGGGCAGAATACAGGTAGTCCTCAACTTACAACTACAATTGAGCCCAGAATTTATGTTGCTAAGTGAGAAATTCGTTAAGTGAGTTGTGTCCCATTTTACGAATGTTCTCACCACATTTGTTAAGTGAATCTCTGTACTTGTTAAATTAGTAACCTGGTTGTTAAGTGAATCTGGTTTCCCCATTGACTTTGCTTGTCAGAAGGTCACCAAAAATGGTCACATGATCCCGGGACACTGCAACCGTCATAAATATGAACCAGTTGTCAAGCATCTGAATGTAAATTTGGATTTTTTTGAGTCTGCTGTAACTTTGAACAGTTGTTGAGCGACCAGTTTGAAGCTGAGGACTGTCTATACATCTTTGCTGCTGCTAGCCTTTTTTCGTGTAAATATAGTTTACTTCAAACTTTTTGTAAAGAAAAAGTTTCTGCTACTTTTTGACATTCCTATGGTGTTTCTAAATTGCAAAGACACAGGGAAAAGAAACTTTTCTCACTTAATTAGGGCAATTCTTGTTACGTTGAATTTGAGATAGGTATTAAAAATATCTAATTCTGAGTCTTGGCTGAAATTAAGTTCCATGTGTGGTTCATTGCACCATCACTTTTAATCCTTGCAGTGCTCCCTGGCCATGATCCTTGCTTCAGCTGCAAGGTAACAAATCCCAAGTGAGTTTATCTCAAATTCAATGATTGTAACCAAGATCTGGCATTATTCTTTAGCTCTTTCACTAAATCTATTTGAGGGCATTGAATTTTCTTCTTTAGGCCTTCCCAAATGCCAAGAATGAATGAGCAATATATTTGTGCTGATTCCTCCAAATATATAAAATTGAATAAACACTCTATCTCAATCAGATGCCCCTGGAATTATTTATAACAACAACAACAACAACAATAACAACACGTTTCATCTGGCCATTGAAACTGCGCGATTATGGATGAAACATGTAACAGTGATACCCATTGTCATCGGGGCACTGGGAACTATGTCCAAAAACTTTGCAAAATACATCAAGAAACTGCAGCTTCCTGCAATAACTCCAGCAATGTTACAAAAAACTGCGCTACTCGGAACATCTTATATTTTAAGGAGGTACCTGGTTGACACCTAGGATGCTGGTAGCAACCCGTGTCAACCATCAGCGCCAGCGAATTTGAATGTTCAGTTGACTGAGGTTTATGTCTAATGAATAATAATAATAATAATAAAAGTTGGAAGGGACCTTGGAGGTCATCTAGTCCAACCCCCTGCTCAGGCAGGAAACCCCATACCATTTCAGACAAATGGCTGTCCAGTCTCTTCTTAAAAACTTCCAGTGTTGGAGCATTCACAACTTCTGGAGGCAGGTTGTTCCACTGATTAATTGTTCTGTCAGGAAATTTCTCCTTAGTTCTAGGTTGCTTCTCTCTTTGGTTAGTTTCCTCCGTTGCTTCTTGTCCTGCCTTCAGGCGCTTTGGAGAATAGCTTGACTCCCTCTTTTTGGTGGCAGCCCCCTGAGATATTGGAACACTGCTATCATGTCCCCCCTCGTCCTTCTCTTGATTAAACTAGATATACTCAATTCCAGCAACCGTTCCTGATTTGAATCACAATGCCTAACAATCATTCTGATTGGCTGTTGTGGGAATCGAACTATAATCCCAACAGATGTGGAAGTTGAGAAAAGTAGAAAAAAGGAGATTAAGAGTATATTAAGGCAAACATTTTATAGACCATTCCCATAACGAGCCATAATTTCCTGAACAATTGTGTAATAAATTTATCTGCATGGCCAGTGTAGTGGAGTATTATAATTAAAATAATGCTAAAACATTGGTAAAGGTTAATTCCAGTCTTCAATTAGAATTAATGTTAATTTAAGTAATTACATCAAAGAATTAGCACTTGGTTGTGAGAGGTCCTTGACTGAAACAATCTCTCTGGAGAATTACTCAGACAGTAATCCCTAACTCTGTTTACTTAGAAGTAAGAACGTTTTACTTCAATGGGACTTATTCATATGTAAAAATTAATAGGATTGCAGCTGTAGATATAATTCACCATTGCCCAACCTGTTGCTCTTCAGATAAGTCGAATTTCAAGTTTTCTGTTTGCTTTTAAATAGTCTGATGAGGAAGGAGTTGGCTGCAAGCAGGGCTTTAAACCTGAGAATTAATTCAAGTAACACAGATTATTTTATTTGATCTATTTATTAATATATTTTTAAGAATAGAATTGCCACCTTAACCAGAAGTGATACACTTAAACGAGCTTATTTATCAGCCTGTGGAACTATTCCAACTTTAAAAGTTTGTTTTAATTAATAGAATGTAAATTAGACCCTGAAAATTTGGCAAGAAGGCAAGGGTTGGGTGTACAAAGGAAATGTAGTGTTTGGTGATAACAATTTGTGTTGAATGGAGAAATAATTCGCAGACATACTCTAGGCTCCTTTATATTCTGATAAAAGACCAACTTGTGTGAAACAAGTGTTGAATATAGATTGGGAATTTGGTAATACAATTACTTTAACTTTCACAGAACAAGCAGTATCAGTGTTAATTAATGTAATTAATGCTATCCTACAACTGAGTGGCATTTATTTCAATTCTTTTTCTCAGAGTGTTTTCTCACTCTGCATGCAGACATACATGTCTCAAAACTGCTTTACTTGCTGTCTTGTAGCCTTGATCCAGTACAGCTGAATTAAATTAAACTTGATTGTGCAATTCTTGATAGACCCCATGTCTCAATCCAAAGAAAGAAAATCGTCTAGATAGTGTAGCCCTCAATGGGCAAAAGTTATTAAATATATTATATACCTTAAATGGGGGTCTCTCCCTCTCTGTTGTGTGCTTAACAAAGAGGAGTTTCAAAAATAGTGTGTTGCAGAAGACTCCTGTTTATCTCAAGACATTCTAAGACTATTCACTCTTAAATGAAAGAAAAAAGAATACATTTAACATGACATCTTATCTTTTGGTCTGCAAGATGGGACCTAAATTGCTTAGTGGAGGAAGCAGCTTTAACCAGATGTACTGTAATGGAGCTTTCTTAGTTAAATCCAATTGTCCCATACACTGAATAGGATCTTATTAGTTCATCATGGATTATGTGACCTCAAACCATGTTTCTTGTTTAAAGTTACTATTTACAAGACATACTTATCTGTCTAACTAATAAAGAATTTGTGATGGTTCTTCATTGTTGAGCCTGAAGTGTTAATACCAGTAGTTTGCTTTAAATCTCTCTGGCATCAGTCGCTTTCTCCTTCCTAGTGATGGGATTTAGGTAGACTTCCAGGTGAACTTTTAATCCTAAATGATATAACCAAGATCATTGGCTGGGTTTTTTTAGGGAATTCGTTCTCACCGAAACCCATTTAATACGGTAGTATGTTTTCTGCCAGCCCAAGAAGAGGGATCTGAGAAAGTGGGACAGAAAACATACTAGTATTTTACCTGTTAAGTAACTATGCTTTTTACAAATGAGTAGCAAACCTACACTGAGATAACATACCTTATACGATTTAAAAACTAAGGCTGCATACTCCTTGATCTTATTTTATTAGCTCGGCATAAACTGTTGTACGCATATAGGCTATAGCAAAGTTAATGTTCTGGAAAGCCTTTTCAGCTTTATAATTGGATCAGCCAACCCAACCTGGTGCTCTCCAGCTGTGTGAGCTATACGGTAGTTATCTTTATTCTTCATAGCATGAGAATTGTGAATGTAGTAGTTCAAATATTGTAAGGGCAGCTGGTTAGGCAAGCGATTGACAGCAATCATGAATTACAGGCGGTAAAGTTGCAATTTTTTATGCAAAGGGTTGGGGTTTAACCCCAGAGTTCAGGTTGCGGGGAGGGGATAGCATTTGCCAAGTTGGTTTTGAGTGCCAACCTTGCAGTGGAATCCCCACCTCTCTAAATGCGAGTTGCATATACAACACATAAAAAAGTAGGACAATGTACAGTTACAGCCACCATCTTGACTTTTTTTTGACTCTGTGGCAGAGGTCCCCTCAGCTCTGAAGCAGATAAAGCTGGGCTAAAGAGCCCAAAGTACAAAGCCAAGCCCTCTGATAGCATATTTTCTTCTGCTGAAGGTAGAAAAAAATTAGAGATAGTTGACCACATGGCTATACTCATTCGGCTTTCAGTGTTTGTAAATAAGTTTTTGCAAACTAGGAATACAATATTTTATGACATTTTCTGATATTCCCAAATAGCGGCATTTACATGATGAAGGTTGCCTGTTCACAAGCACACTGTACACCAGTCTTCTATATTGGGATGGGCAACAACTTGGGGTCTTGAGGACCACAGCTGGTATCAGTGTAAGCTTTGGGGGCTGCAGCAATACACACATGCTTTCTTCTTTCACTGCAAGTATTTTTTGATCTTCTACAGTAGGGTAGTGAAGAAACAGAGTTTGACCTCTTCTACTAGGAAGAGATGTTGATCACGTGATCATGGGGATGCTGCAACAGTTGTAAGTGTGAAAAATGCCCATGTCACTATTTTCAGTGCCGTTGTAACTTTGAATGGTCACTAAATGAATTATTGTAAGTCAAGAACTTCCTGTAGTTTAATGTAGCTCTCAAATGGAATAGTTATTGCAAAAGTTACACATATTGATTTCAACTGTAAGGCTACTTCTTGAAAATAAATCTTCCTGATGGAGTCTTCCATGTCAGGAATAGGACAAGGATTCAAACAGTTCTGAGAACTGAAGACCTTTCTCTCCAGCCACCCTTGGATAAGGTGACCAACATTTTTACAATGAAAAGGAGGACACAAATACATTGAAGAAAAAAATATCGTAAATAAAAGAAACATTTTATTGATTGCAACAATAATACAGAATACACTATAATATGATAAATGCATAATAAAAAACATTTGTAACAATAACATTTTATATTATGTTGTAAGCCACTCCGAGTCTTCGGAGAGGAGCGGCATATAAGTCCAAAAAATTAAATAAAATAAAATATTGTAATTATGCTTACATGCTGCGCCCCCGCCTGCAGCTGCCCTGCCAGCACTGCGGCCCCACCAGCACTGCTGCCCCGCAGTGTAGAGCGGGCCCCATGGCTCCCAAAGCACCAGCTGCACCGGCTCTGGCCCCGGGGGGCAGCCCGCCATCGACACACCCTGCCTGCAGTCGCCCCGCCAGCACACCGCCCACCCTGCACAGCCCTGTGTAGAGCAGGCCCTGCAGCTCCCACCACATGGGGGGCAGCTGGCCACCACTGCCCCTCACACCCCCGGCCGCAGCAGCCCCCCCACCCCTGCCTCTTGTGCCCGCAGCCATTATTGCCCTAGCAGGGCCAAAGATCAAGAGAAAGTTACCGTGGCATCGCTGCTCCAGTTTCCTCCAGGTATCTTCGGGACTAACTAGGAGATGGTGTAGTTGGGTAGCAGGGAGGGGTGCAAAGTTCCTGCCAATTCGCCTTTGCTGCAGACAACTTACATGTGCAAATTTTGCCATCCCGGTGTTTTGGCGCACTCAGCAGCAATTCCTATTGGCTTTCGAAAGCCAATAGGGGGAGTAGCACAGCTCATGCAAAAGTTGAAAAAAAAACATCAAAAAAAGGTGGCGGAACGCCGTTCTGAGCGTTCTATGAGGAAAAAAAGCCCTGCAGATTAGTCTTCAAATATCAAAAAGAAGGACACGTAGGAGGACACTTTTGGAGGAAGGACAGAAGTCCCAAAAGAAAGGACTGTCCTCCCTAAAGGAGGACGATTGGTCACCTTACCCTTGGATACTGATGGAAAGTCAGACAACATGCCTATGGATGACATTTCCCCAAGAGCGACTTTTTCAATGGAACGTCTGAGGGAATAAAACAGAGTTGATGTTTTTGTTTTGGGCAATGGGCTCAACAAAGAGACAAGGATTTGCCAAGCATCCTTTCGCCTTTCCTAATTTGGCAATTCTAAACAGGTGCGTTATGCATTTGCAGAAGTGATCAGTAATCCACAAATGTTCTGTTACGCTATTTCAGGTTTTTTTTCTCTTTCCTATAGTGTCACACTTGTTTCGCCTGCAGGGGAGGAACAGAGCCCCTTCTGGAAACCTTCATGGCCAAAAGCTGACCATGACAGGGAACCCACCGGCCCCAGCAAAAAACCTCTCAACCTATACTGTATATAGCTGCATCTATGTACTTATTTGCACCTCAACACCTGGTACACTCCGTAGCACTTTGCCTAGAGAAGAATCTGTTTTGGTATTTGCTCACCCAGCCTCTATTGCACTCATGCGTGGCTGCCTCAGATGTGTGCACCCTTTTGCTTTCTCAGCCCCCTATAACTTGTCCTATTTGCACTTCCAAGATTAGCTCCAGCAGGCACAACTGTTCTTTAAATCCTCGCTCTCACCTCTGTGCACTCTCCCTTTACAAGCTGTCATCAGAGTAGTGAACTCGCACGCTTACATTTGACTTAATGAAGATTCTCGCCATGCCATGGGAATGGGGGTAGAGGAGGGACAGGAGGGGAGGGGTGGTGATGGGTCAGATCTGGAGAGAGCTCTTGACCCATTTCCTCCCAAGTGGTGATTTAATCATCTCAACAGGCCGCTCACAGTCCTCAGCCCCTTTGGCTCCTTCTCAGAGCTGCTTTCCCAGCTTGAGAAGTCAAGAAGTTTAAATCCCTGGTTTCCTACCTCAGCCAGGCTGGAGAGCTCATTAAGTCCGGCAAAAGCATCTCTCATCCCAGCTCGGTACCATGACAGAGGCAGGGCAGAGCGCCAAAATTTATTGTGGTTGCCTCAGACATGAAGTATAGCTGGCCAGCCCCTCTCTCTCTGCCCAGCTCACCTCACAGGGTTGTTGTGGTGAATAAAAGGAGGAGGAGGAAGGAGTATTAGATACGTTCACCAACTTGAGTTGTTCATAAAAATAATAAAGGCTGGATATAAATACATGAAAAATGGGAGGGGGCCTCAGCATCTATGGTGGGGGTATATTTTCTTCCACATGCATCAGTTCTTCAGCAAACATCTCCTGCACTCTTAACATGTTGTCAGTGTGAGCTTATGCACAAGGGTTAATATTTCTACAAGTGTACACAAAGCTCCGGCACCACTGCACCCTCCCGAAGCTGCCCATGGGAGTCGGTGTGCATTAGAGCAGAGGCTTGTTGGACAAGGCGCACGTTGGGAAACGCGGTGCCTGAGATGATGAAGCTCTCGTGATGAATTCAGGCTGACGTGTTTCCATTCTTGTGACTTTCTAGTCTGAGGAAGCTGGATGGGGAGGCGTGACAGCCATCCCACAAAGCCCATGTTGTGAAGCCCTTTTACCAACACTGACAGCTTCTGAGCTGAAGAGAGGAGAATAACTGTGAATGGCAGGGAAATGAAGAAAATGCCCAGAGAAGACGCTGCCCTGTAGAGGCATTTTCAGTATGGGATCCTACCTGTGTCAGTCAAAAGGAGGCTGGGTGAAGGGCTACTATGAGCCAAAATAAAATTTAGATATGCTCTGCCTACAACCTATGCACACCATAGCCCCGTTCTATGCAGGTGGTCCTCATTTAGCAAGTGCCTTGAATAGTGACCATTGATGAAAAATATTTTTACGAAGATCCTTGTATTTACAGCCTTTGCAGGTCTGCAAAGCAAAGGAAAGCTGAATTAAGATTATAAACACAATTGCGGTTTCATTTAGCAACCACTTCGCTTAACAACCACTTTGCCAGTCCCAATTGTGGTTGCTAAATATGGTTACTGAAAACCACTCAGAATCATTAGATGAGATGGGTGGGATAGCTAGCTAGCTAGATAGCTAGCTAGCTAGCTAGCTAGCTAGATAGATAGATAGATAGATAGATAGATAGATAGATAGATGGTAGCAGATAGATGATAGCAGATTAGATAGATAGATAGATAGATAGATATAGATAGATAGATAGATAGATAGATGATAGCAGATAGATGATAGATAGATGGATAAGATAGATAGATAGAGATAGATAGATAGATAGGTGATAGCAGATAGATGATAGATAGATGATAGATATGGATAGGTAAAAGGATATATGATAGATAGATAGATAGATAGATAGATAGAGATAGATAGATAGATAGATAGATAGATAGATAGATAGGTGATAGCAGAGAGATGATAGATAGATGATAGATATGGATAGGTAAAAGGATAGATGATAGATAGATAGATAGATAGATAGATAGAGATAGATGGATAGATAGGTGATAGCAGATAGATGATAGATATGGATAGGTAAAAGGATAGATGATAGATAGATAGATAGATAGAGATAGATAGATAGATAGATAGATAGGTGATAGCAGATAGATGATAGATAGATGATAGATATGGATAGGTAAAAGGATAGATGATAGATAGATAGATAGATAGATAGGTGATAGCAGATAGATGATAGATAGATAGATGATAGATATGGATAGGTAAAAGGATAGATGATAGATAGATAGATAGATAGATAGATAGAGATAGATAGATAGATAGATAGATGATAGATATGGATAGGTAAAAGGATAGATGATAGATAGATAGAAATAGATAGATAGATGACAGCAGATAGATGATAGATGATAGATGATAGATAGATAGATGATAGATAGATAGATAGATAGATAGATGATAGATAGATAGATGATAGATAGATAGGGAAGTTCAGCCAGTTTCTCCCATGATGAATGTTGTCCTTGTACAGTCAATGCTGAGATCTGGTTGATTATAGCAACAGAGGCCCCCAACCTTTTGGGCACCAGGGACCAGTTGCGTGGAGAGAGGTTTTTCCATGGACCAGAGGGGGCGTGGTTTTGTGTGCTGCCTGCATCCCGCGGATGGGGCTTTCCTTGTTTGTGTGTCCTGGTTGCTGGCATGCTGTGGCCTGGTACTGATCCACAGACCGAGGATTGGGGACCCCTGCCCTAACAGATCCTATCAATCCTGAGTTCCATTTTTCCTTCCTTCTTGTTACTCAAAACTATTCAACTAGGGTCTGCTTCTGCCATCACTGGAGGTTGGAGGTAGGATGGAATCATGCACAGCAGCTAGATTATAGCTTCCTGTGGACTTGTACTCACCATTTAAAGACCTGCCTGTTTGGATATGTTTAGTGCTATTGTAGCTTCTTTTTTCTTTAAAAATGGTATCCTCATTACAGCATTAATTGTTATCATCCTACCATCTTGTTTCCTGGGGATATATTTGTGTATGTATTGAATATGTATTGTATTGAGGAAAAGAAAAGGAAGCATAGGAACACACACACACACATACACACACACTTATATATAAATACACAATTCTCTCTCTCCCTGTATATATATTCGTCATCTTCAGGCTGGTGCTTTCGGCTTCGTGCTTCTAGGAGCAAGCTAAAGCTGAAGCCAAAAACACCAGCCTGAAGATGACGAATGGGACTTCGTCGAAACGTCGCCAAGACACTTCCAATTTTATGCGGGAGAAAACCCGAATAACCAAAAACCTACATACAAACACCCGCGAAAACCTCAGAAAATGTGTGTGTGTGTATATATATATATATATATATATATTGTTTTAAAATTGTTGACAAAGAAATAAGGGATTTCTGATATAGCTATTTCGAGTTTCTTAACTCTCTTCAGTCAGAACTCACCCTTCCGGGATTCGAACCTGGGCAGTCTGCATGCTAAGCAGATGCTTTAACCTATTGAGCCACAAGTTCTCTCCCGCTTTGTCAGTAGTCAGGGAGTAAGGATATGTGTCAAGTGTTTATTTATTTTTTTTTTTTAGATTGCACCCTGTAAACCCAAATATGGGAAGAAGGAATCATTCTTTCCTTTTGCTTGTTTCAGCTCAACCCAGAGCCATCCTGCAAGCACAAATATATATATGTTGTTTTAAAATTGTTGACAAAGAAATAAGGGATTTCTGATATAGCTATTTCGAGTTTCTTAACTCTCTTCAGTCAGAACTCACCCTTCCGGGATTCGAACCTGGGCAGTCTGCATGCTAAGCAGATGCTTTAACCTATTGAGCCACAAGTTCTCTCCCGCTTTGTCAGTAGTCAGGGAGTAAGGATATGTGTCAAGTGTTTATTTTTTTTTTATTTTTTTAGATTGCACCCTGTAAACCCAAATATGGGAAGAAGGAATCATTCTTTCCTTTTGCTTGTTTCAGCTCAACCCAGAGCCATCCTGCAAGCACAAATATATATATGTTGTTTTAAAATTGTTGACAAAGAAATAAGGGATTTCTGATATAGCTATTTCGAGTTTCTTAACTCTCTTCAGTCAGAACTCACCCTTCCGGGATTCGAACCTGGGCAGTCTGCATGCTAAGCAGATGCTTTAACCTATTGAGCCACAAGTTCTCTCCCGCTTTGTCAGTAGTCAGGGAGTAAGGATATGTGTCAAGTGTTTATTTTTATTTTTTTTTAGATTGCACCCTGTAAACCCAAATATGGGAAGAAGGAATCATTCTTTCCTTTTGCTTGTTTCAGCTCAACCCAGAGCCATCCTGCAAGCACAAATATATATATGTTGTTTTAAAATTGTTGACAAAGAAATAAGGGATTTCTGATATAGCTATTTCGAGTTTCTTAACTCTCTTCAGTCAGAACTCACCCTTCCGGGATTCGAACCTGGGCAGTCTGCATGCTAAGCAGATGCTTTAACCTATTGAGCCACAAGTTCTCTCCCGCTTTGTCAGTAGTCAGGGAGTAAGGATATGTGTCAAGTGTTTATTTTTTTTTTTTTTTAGATTGCACCCTGTAAACCCAAATATGGGAAGAAGGAATCATTCTTTCCTTTTGCTTGTTTCAGCTCAACCCAGAGCCATCCTGCAAGCACAAATATATATATGTTGTTTTAAAATTGTTGACAAAGAAATAAGGGATTTCTGATATAGCTATTTCGAGTTTCTTAACTCTCTTCAGTCAGAACTCACCCTTCCGGGATTTCTTATTTCTTTGTCAACAATTTTAAAACAACATATATATATTTGTGCTTGCAGGATGGCTCTGGGTTGAGCTGAAACAAGCAAAAGGAAAGAATGATTCCTTCTTCCCATATTTGGGTTTACAGGGTGCAATCTAAAAAAAAAAAAAATAAACACTTGACACATATCCTTACTCCCTGACTACTGACAAAGCGGGAGAGAACTTGTGGCTCAATAGGTTAAAGCATCTGCTTAGCATGCAGACTGCCCAGGTTCGAATCCCGGAAGGGTGAGTTCTGACTGAAGAGAGTTAAGAAACTCGAAATAGCTATATCAGAAATCCCTTATTTCTTTGTCAACAATTTTAAAACAACATATATATATTTGTGCTTGCAGGATGGCTCTGGGTTGAGCTGAAACAAGCAAAAGGAAAGAATGATTCCTTCTTCCCATATTTGGGTTTACAGGGTGCAATCTAAAAAAAAAATAAACACTTGACATATATATATATATATATGTTTGTTGATATGACTTTCTTAAAAAGAAAATGCCAAACCTTTCAAAAAGAGACAGCTGAGATTATCAAGAAGTGAAATTCTTTTTCTGAGCTTAATTTTCAAGAGCAAGAAGGTGTTCTGATGCCGCTGAAAAGTGGTTTGTAGATGTTTCTTTAAAAGAGTTATCAGGTGTGGCATGGGAAAACAAATGTGTGTGTTTGAAACATGTGTGTCTTCTACACAGGGCTTAGCTTGTGTGGGTGCGACCCTATAAAGCATGTAAGATGCTTCTGGGATCACCCAAACCCATGCAAATGAATGTGCTAAAGACAAGGCTTGAGTCAAAAACAAAATATTTTTATTAACTGATAAAACACAGATTCTGATAATTCAATGACATAGAGCTGATTGGGCCCAATAGATTTACAGTATATTCTTGGCTGCAAAGCTGGGCTGATACTGAGGTTATAGTATGCCCTGGAGACCTTCTGTCAGGTTTCTTCTACCCAGGCAGTGTTTCTCAACCTTGGTCCCTAAAAGATGTGTGGACATCAACTTCCAGAATTCTCCAACCAGCACGTGTGGTTGAGAAACACTATCCTACAGCATGTACTGAGTACCCTCCAAATTCTCCCTAGGTCTGAAAATGAAAGAGCAGACATGCAGGGCAGGTCTGGCCCAATAACAGGGCTGCACTGAAAACTGCAGCCCTTGGGGGGGGGCAGATAGCTCTTTCTCGGTCCCCCAAAAGATGAGGAACGAGAAGGCTCAGAGGCGAAAGCAGAAAGGGCCTTGATAGCTGAGAGGAAACTGAAATGGTGATCCTTAATCTGCAAGACATGCCTATGGCTGAATAATAATAGATGCACTCACAGGTGTGTACTAGAATAAGTGTGGGTGGATGTGCATTCTTTAAGCAACCACGAGGTGGCCTTGCCTCTCCCCATTGTAGACCGTTTGCCACCTTTGGATGTGCAGTCAGTGTGTGCATATGCATGAATTCCCTTTCGCAGCTTCCTTTCTAGTCTTCCAACTCAGGCCACCGTGTTCATCCTCAAATAATCATCCATAGATGCATGAAAGCGACGGATGTCCTATAGATACAGTGGAAGGATGCCTGTATTTCTGAGCACTACCACAAGTAGGCACAAGGACATATATTCACTGGGCTCTATATATCTCAAAGCAGCCTGAGAACTCTCAAGATCTTTTTTACACTTTTGGTACTTGAAAATGTAGCAGTGCTTTAGGAGTCAGTCCGGCTAATTCTGATTTTTATTTTTATTTTTGGCTCTGAGGCTGTTGAACTTCTCTTCCCCCTCCCTTCAAATTGTGCATAAATAGCCCTGTACATGAACATAAATATACAGTATATTTACAATTTCCATTTGTAATTTGGCACATGCATGAATAGCTATGCTATTTAGGGGGTCATCTGAACAATTTTTGGACAACGTGTGGGAGCTACAAAGATGTCAAAATATACAAGTGCAAGTGCACACATTTCATATTTCAGTGCAGATATGACACTTAGAAAGAGTTGTAGAGGCGTGTGGAATGAAGAACGCTTTTTGTTTGTTGTGAGAAGACGAAGAGGAGGAGCCCAGGGTGAAGCCAACTTAGAGCATTGACTATCTTGTCTCCTTGCCTTGATCAAAGTTCTAGATGCCAAAGCAATGTAAAGGCGGCATGCACGTGGATAGAGAAGCTCAGGAATTATTATAGGCATGCCAGTGGACTGGGGGAGAAATAGTCTGAAATGATGGCATGGGTTTTGGCTTGATGGGAATGCAGTTTTAATTGATAAGGCCCTGTTGGACTTAGGTCAGGATTGCAATGTCAGGCTAAGAGATGTTCTGTCTGAAGGACAGCCAACAAGATGTGTCCTCCACCAGTTTGTCATTTCATTAAGGTATCAGTTCTCTTGCTTTCTTCCATCTCATTCTCCCCCCCCCCCACTGTGCTACTTGAAGCCAGTTACTTCGTTGCTTCAATCTGTTCTATCCTTATTAAAGTCTATGGATGTAGCATGACTTTGTTTGCATCTAGAAGTTGTTCTGGTATGTACTGACCTGTGTTGGGGATGAGGTTGGAATAGGATTCCGTAGATCTGCAAATGAAGGAGTCAAATGCTAGAACGAATGTGCAGATGTCGCTATGGATGTCTTACTGGCAAATGTACATGCCCGAAGTAAGGTAAGAGTGATGTAGTCTTTGGCGGATAGGTCAAGGAGAAAGTGAGGTCAGAATGAGACATCTGGAGCTTCTATTGATGCCTGTTGGGCTGGCTGTGCTGTTTCTGAGGAACATGACAAAAACCATCCATCAGCCCTTTGGCTGATTCCAGGAGGGCAGCCAAAGAGAACATTTGATGTGTTCTGTAGTAGAGTCATCATTTGATGCCAAGATCTGTGATTCAGGATAGTATAAGTTTCATTTCTGAGTTCAAAAGGACTATGGGGAAAGTGGAACAGACTCCAACTCTTTGACATCTAAAGTCTATTTTCATATTATTTATATAATCTTCATGCAAAGATTGTCCCCTGGAGCAGCTGCCTCCACAATCCGTGAATAAGTGTACAAAGCTAGATAGGAATTGAGGTTGAACTGTCTAATGTCTGATGAAAAGCAAGGTAGGAGGCAGGATTGATGAATGGAAAAGGATTTTCCCCCATTGCTTTCAACAGAACAATCTCCTTTTGGAAAATTTCGACCTCATATGCATAGTTTTATCTGAGTGTTTTCTCATGCAGATATATTTCAGATTCTATGGAGGCCAACACACATTTCTGTGGACAATAGGACTGCAGAAACTAAAACTTGCTTGAAGTGCTCCATCCTGCAAATAACTTCACATTGGCTATTCTACCTGGGAAATCATGGTCTATTTTTGCTAGTCATCAGCTGAGATCCTTAATGAGGATTATGCGTCTCTTCACCAGCACTTGAACATGTAGGTGGGATGGGTGAGGAGGGCAGTGTGTATGTGTGAGACAGAAGGGGGAAGGGTCAGACAAAAAATATTATTGGGGTGTTGGATAAAGAGAGGTGGATGATCCCACACATTTTTAGCTTTGGCCCTGCCCGTCGCTTCTTCAGCCCTGCCCACCATTGGCTTTCAATGCAACTCTGCAACAAATTATTCTTGTAGAAATGTAACCCCTTCACATACACAAAACGCAATCTAATCAATATAATTTTAAAGAAGGCAGGAAGATTGAAAATATCTGTGGCATCTAGAGCCAGTGTAGCTCCATGAAATGATACTGCTCTCAGTTAAGACACCCAAATTAAATTCCCATTTAGCCACAACGCTGGCTGGGTGATCTTAAACCGGCCACTCTGAAACTGGAAATCTCTCATAGGATACTTTTAAGGTTATAAGTTATCCCGAGCTTCTTGGAGGAAAGAAAGGGCATCAGTGCAATAACTTCTATTTGGGGAAAGATGAAACAGAATGCTGATAAAATGCCCCCTTCTTTTATTTCGGGAAGGAGTACTGTATACATGCAGAGAGAATGAATTTTGTAGAATTTGCCAGGGGTTTGGTTCCATTCTTATTGAATTAGGTTTTTTTCACCCCAAAGTACCCACGTTCCAAAATTAGAAGTTAACTCTCTTGGGGACACTCCTTTTATTGACCAAGGTCTAATGATGATGATGATGATGATAATAATAATAATAATAATAATAATAATAATAATAATAGGTGCCTTAGGTGCAATCCCAAAACAACTGGCGCACCACTTGAACACCATGGGCATTGACAAATTCGCCATTAGTCAATTGCAAAAGGCAGCCTTACTAGGAACTGCTTCCATCTTGGGACGATATCTGTAATACCATCAATTCAAACATCCACATCTGCCTATCCCAGGTCCTTAGTAAGAACTTGATAGGTAGACAAAAATGTCAAGTCCAGTCTGAACATCTGGCTGACTGTGCGAATAATAATAATAATAATAATAATAATAATAATAATAATAATAATAATAATAATAATAAAAATAACAAATCCAATCTAAACCTCTGGTTGATTGGGCCACCAACCATAATATAATAATAGTTTACCCTGTTTCCACCCCCTCCTTGATTTTCCCCATGCAGAGAAAGTCCCTTATCACCCACCCTCCTTCCATGGGAGGGACCGGATGGGGAGGGTAGAATCATCATGTCTCCAAGTTTTTCTGATTCATCCTCGATTGACCAGAGCTTACAGAAGGAGCCTCTGGGAATCCACACAGATGATAAAGGCAAGAAGAATAAAAGTTGACTCACAGGGAAAGGATTTGGGGAGGGAAAACAGGGAGGGAAAAACTGGAGCGAGGAAAGCTCAGTCTGGGTAGATGATGAATCCGGAGAATGTGCTGTACTTGTTGGTGTTTCCACCATGAACCTTCCCGCCATCGAGCTTGATGAAGACTTCATCGCCTACATCCAGGTGCAGGATCACACTGTTGCTGGCGTAGTCATAGTTCTGGTCAGCATCTTGCGCAATCGCGCTGGCACGGACCTAGTTAAAGAAACAACAACAGAGGTTCTGCCTCTTCTGCTTTCACAAACGAACAGAATCCAACAAGCAGATAGACTCTCCAGTCTTACCTCCCCAGGTGAGGTGGGATGAATGACAAAAGGCAAGTGACAAAATGTGTACAGGGAGTCCTCTATTCAGGACCACAATTGAGTTTTTCAAAATTTCAATTGCTAAACAAGACAGCTATGAAGTGAGTTTTGCTCCATTTTACAACCTTTCTTGCCACAGTTGTTAAGTGAATCACTGCAACTGTTAAGTTAGTAACACAGATCTTAAGTGAATCTGGCTTCCCCATTGACTTTGCCTGTCAGAAGGTCACAAAAGATGATCACATGACACTGCAACTATCTTAAACGCATGCTAGTTGCCAAGTGCCCAGATTTTGATCACATGACCATGGCAATATTGCACAGGTCCTTCATTATGAAAAATGGCCATAAGTCACTTTTTTCCTGTGCCTTTGTAACTTTGACCAATCAATAAATGAGCAGTTATAAGTCAAGGACTACTTGTATGTGGTCTTATGATGTAAGCTCCGTTGCCTTCATACTGTAGTTGTGTGAAAAAGTAGAGTTTGTATTGTGACTCACAACATATGGTTTTTTTTTTCCATGTTGGTATCATTGTGCTCAGATATGAATGCATATATCAATACGTTTTGAAGTGGATATGAAAACCTGTAAGGCTGTTCACCGAAAAGATGTACAGGGTAAATTTATTTAATATAAGTAGTCCTTCACTTGCATTTAGTTTGATTCCCAATTTTCTTCTGTTTTATACACACACACACACACACAGAGAGAGAGAGAGAGAGAGAGAGAGAGAGAGAGAGAGAGAGAGAGAGAGAGAGAGAGAGAGAGAGAGAGAGAGAGAGAGAGAGAGAGAGAGAGAGTTTTTCAGACAGACTGGTCTGATTGATTACACCTTGGCATTTAGACTGCTATACTGCAGTTCTACTTTTTACAATCTCTTTTGCCTTGCAGCCCCCCCAACTAGGGGTATTAAGCAGGCTCAAGTCGCTACTGCGAAACATTTACAAATAATAATAATAGTAAAGTTGGAAGTGATCTTGGAGGTCATCTAGTCCAACCCCCTGCTCAGGCAGGAAACCCTATACCATTTCGGACAAATGGCTGTCCAGTCTCTTCTTAAAAACTTCCAGTGTTGGAGCATTCACCACTTCTGGAGGCAGGTTGTTCCACTGGTTAATTGTTCTCACTGTCAGGAAGTTTCTCCTTAGTTCTAGGTTGCTTCTCTCCTTGATTAGTTTCCATCCGTTGCTTCTTGTCCTGCCCTCAGGCGCTTTGGAGAATAGCTTCACTCCCTCTTCTTTGTGGCAACCCCTGAGATATTGGAACACTGCTATCATGTCCCCCCTCATCCTTCTCTTCGTTAAACTAGACATACCCAATTCCAGCAACCGTTCCTTATATGTTTTAGCCTCCACTCCCAGAAAAATCCAGATGTCTTTTTCTGTAAACTGCCCACGTTCGAATCCCATAAAGGGTATGGCTAACTGATGAGAACAAATGAGCTTGAAATGGCTATATTAGTCTTTCAACTTAATTCTTTAACTCTTTGTCAGAAAAAGAAATACACACACACACACACACACACATACATTTATACTTATACACACATATACATATACATACATATACACGTACACGTACACATACACATATATTCAGCTTGAATGGTGAAAATATATGCACCAGGCACCTACTCTTTGAGAATGATCAACACCCTTATCCTGGAGCCAATGTAATATAATTTCTATCAGGAGTGTCTCCAAGACCATAGGTGGCTGCCCCCGCAAAAAAAACCCTTCAGTATAGCAAATCCTGCCCTATGTTGCCACCAAACTAATTTTTAAACTGTGAAGAAATTTCATTCTGTTCATTCTAAATTGAATCAAATGCCTGGCCTTGCTGTCAGCCCAAATAGGTAAACCAGATTAGGAAACCAACTACATAGAAAAACTAGAATTGCTTTTAATTGGCTACAATGACAGAATTGTCTGATTGTGCTGTACCTCTTCCCCCTTCTTATATATACTCAGTGAAGTAGGGAGGTCTTTTCCTAAGCGGGTTCTAAATGTTATCTAGTTTCTCAGGTTTTAAGTTTTTGTTTCAACATGGTTCCCTAGTTAAGTGTTACCAATACTGCATATTTTCATCAAGGTCGTTTTCCTTATTCTTGCATCTGCTCAGACAACTTCTGTCCTTCCTGCTTTTTTTTTTTTGGTGCAGCTTTGCTTGAGGGCTAAAAAAAAGAAAAAAAAGAAAAAGGATGGCTCTCAACCCCAAAGAAGTAGTCTACAGTATCCCACATGGAGACCCTCCAAACAGGTTGGAGTTAGAATCCCCAGATTTCCCTAGCAGCACAGCTAATGCTTTTGACACTTCTGGCATCTGAAACTCCCATCCCCATCTGGAGAACATCGGCAATGAACAATTTTTGACGGACTGGAAACAGTGGATAGACTATATCCAAGAGAGACACCAATCAAACAGAATGCAGCTGGCGTTTAGCTAAGGCTCGATGGGAGGAGGGAAGAAGGGGTAACAAATCAAAAGTTTACAAAAACTAACACCCAATGTTGAATGTATATGTTCTATAACTAATGCCTCTTAACATAACCTTATGACTAATGTTGTCTGCTTTAATATTGTTAAAGCGGACTGAATCTCTACCTCAGGATATGAAACTTTTACCTCAGGATCTCTGGTTAGGGACTATAAAAGATTGCACTAGTAATGGGACGAAGTCAATTCAGAAGCGCAAACGAACAATATGCAATAGACTAGATACAGTAGATAGACCATATATAAGAGAAACACCAACCAAACAAAAGGTACTCGGAGTATACTTGAAGAGGGAAGGGAGGAGGGAAGAATGTTTACTAAAACAGATGTTTACAAAGATTAATACCTAATGTTGTATGCTATGTTCTAGGATGATTGTTTAGCAATAGGATCTTTGGTTTAATGTTGATCAGATCAATATGGAACCAGATAAGGGAAACACCAATCAAACAAAGTGTAACAGGAGTATAGTTGAGGCTAGACGCGAGGGGTGGAAAAAGGCTTACTAACTCAGAGACGTTTTCAAAGATTAATACTTAGTATTGTATACCAGGTGCCATGATGATTGCTGCATAATATGTTTTTATGTTCAATGTTGATTGTTTTAATAAAAGAATTTTGTATTAAAAAAAAAAAAGAAGACTGCGCTAAAGAAAGAGGGTTACCTGTACAAGACACGGTATTCTGTTCTCTATAGGAGCTGTAAACTCAGGAAGCTGTAAACTCAAGCACTACTTGGGCACAGCTACAACTTACAACCGTTCATTTAGTGACCATTCAAAGTTACCAACAGCACTGGAAAGAAGTGACTTATGACCTGTTTCCACACTTACAACTACTGCGGCATCCTATGGTCACATGATGAAAATTCAGGCGCTTGGCAACTGGCATGTATCTATGACTGTTGCACTGTTCTGGGTTCATGTGATCACCGTATATGACCTTTCCAGCCAGCTTCCGACCAGCCAAGTCAATGAGGGAATCCACATTCACTTAACAGCCACGTGATTCACTTAACAACTGCAGTGATTCACTTAGCAACTGTGGCAAAAAAGGTGGCACAATTCAGTTAAACAACTACCTCGCTTAACAATGGAAAATGTGGGCTCCGCTGTGCTTGTAAGTCAAGGCCTACCTGTACTCTGGATCCCGAAAATGGAATTAAAGCTCAGGAAGGTGTCAAATTCTTAAGGTGACCAACTTTTTGACAATGAAAAGGGGGACACAAATAAATTGAAGAAAAAAAATATCGTAAATAAAAGAAACATTTTATTCATTGCAACAATAATACAGACAACTTGCATGTGCAAAGTTTGCCAGCCGGGTGTTTTGGCGCGCTAAGCAGCAATTCCTATTGGCTTTCGAAAGCCAATAGTGTGAGTAGCACAGCTCATGCAAAAGTTGAAAACAAGACCCATCAAAAAAAGGTGCCGGAACGCTGTTCTGAGCGTTCTATGAGGGGAAAAAAAAAAGCCCTGCAGATTAGTCTTCAAATATCGAAAAGGAGGACATGAAGGAGGACACTTTTTGAGGGAGGACAGAACTTACAAAAGGAGGACTGTCCTCCCTAAAGGAGGACGGCTGGTCACCTTAAAATTCTGCACATGCGCAATATGATCATAGAGCCAGGTGACAAATGTGGCTCAGAGCATACCAAACAGTGATTAATCTTTGAGGAGCACACAATAAATGTACTTGACAATGGATGGCAGCTGCAGCTCACAGAGGAAAACTGAGACCAGAGTGGCTCTTATACATCCTAACTAGGCACGAAGGCACTGTTTCTAAGAGATACAATTTCTGCAGTTTCCTTTGTGTGCTAAGGGACATTTTTATTTATTTATTTTTATTTATATTCCACTTTTATCATTTTTATAAACAACTCAAGACAGTGAACATATCTAATGGTCCTTCTTTCTCCTATTTTCCCCACAATAACAACCCTGTGAGGCAAGTTGAGCTGAGAGAGAAGGACTGGCCCAAGATTACCCAGCTGGCTTTCATAGCTAAGGTGGGAAAAACTCAGTCATTCCTAATTTTTAGCCTGGTACTTTAACCACTAGATCAGGGGTAGGCAATCTTGGCTCTTTTATGACAGGTGGACTTCAACTCCCAGAATTCCTGAGCCAGCCATGCTGGGGGGAAAGGGAGAGGTTTCCAAGCCTGAGCCATGCTGGCTCAGGAATTCTGGGAGTTGAAGTCCACGAATCATAAAAGAGCCAAGGTTGCCTACCCCTGCACTAGACCAAACTAGCTTTTTCATTCCAGACAGCATCGTTTTTGGAACATCTGCCCATTAATTTACACATGAATTATTGCAATATGAACAGATGTCTGAGCCTGTGCATTTAAAAATAAGTCCCATTGATTTATGAGCAGTAGCTTGTCTGCCTGTTCAGGTAATTCCTTTGGTGTTGATAAAAAGATAAACTTTCTCGTGTTGCTAAGTGAAAATAGCTTCCTGGCATTTATTCTGATTGTCCAGAAGGCATATTTGGTAAAGATGTTGAATACCTGAGGCTGGCTTGTGCCTTGTCACTTTTTTTCCTCTTTCCACATAACATTTAATGATGTCTTGATTGTTATGTCTTGTTTAGGCAAGAAAAAAACCAAACATCCAGGTATAGTATAGGGGGTACCTGGCTCAAAATTAATAATTGTGAGAGGGATCTTGAAGTCCTAGCAGACAATCACTTAAATATGAGCCAGCAGTGTGCTGCAGCTGCCAAAAAAGCCAACATGATGCTGGGCTGCATTAACAGAGGGATAGAATCAAGATCACATGAAGTGCTGATACCACTTTATAATGCCTTTATAAGACCACACTTGAAATACTGCATCCAGTTTTGGATGCCACAATGTAAAAAAGATGTTGAGACTCTAGAAAGAGTGCAGAGAAGAGCAACAAAGATGATTAGGGACTGGAGGTTAAAACATCTGAAGAATAGTTGCTGGAATTGGGTATGTCTAGCTTAATGAAAAGAAGGACTGGAGATGACATGATAGCAGTGTTCCAGTATCTCAGGGGTTGCCACAAAGAAGAGGGAGTCAAGCTATTTTCCAAAGCACCTGAAGGCAGGACAAGAAGCAATGGGTGGAAACTAATCAAGGAGAGAAGCAACCTAAAACGAAGGAGAAATTTCCTGACAGAACAATTAATCAGTGGAACAATTTGCCTCCAGAAATTGTGAATGCTCCAACACAGGAAGTTTTTAAGAAGAGACTGGACAACCATTTGTCTGAAATAGCATAGGACAGGGATGTCAAACTACCAGCCCACAGGCTGGAAGCGTCATGTCGAAACTGTGCCCACCCCATTGCCAGCAATGGAAAAAAAGTCGTGATATATCAAGACACGTCATGTGATTTTGCAAGTTTGACACCCCTGGCATAGGGTTTCCTGCCTGCACAGGGGGTTGGACTAGAAGATCTCCAAGCTCCCCTCCAACTCTGTCATTCTGGTATTCCTGTTATACTAGTTGACTATAGGTGCTCCTAAAAAGTGACTTCTATTTTGTTGTTATCAAAACCATCTGGACTTGAAACAGAAATAGACATAGTCACCAGGAACTGAGCCTAATCCGAAGGTGTCCCTACTTTTATTGAGTAGCTACAAGGGTGGTTGCTGCCTCCTCAAATGCAGATTTTCTTCAGAAGAAGAAGTGTTTGAGCATAGTGCCTTCACTCTGTGAATCAGCTCACTAGATTCTGAGAGCTACAGAGAAAGTACAAATTATAGAATCCAGATGAGAATGCCCAAAGAAAAATAAAATAAAAACTGTAACATTTGCAACAGCCAGGAAGCTTTCCTTTGAATAAAAATTGAATTGTTTAGGAGTCCACAAAGTAAGCGAGACAAAAGGATTAGGCCACAGCAATAATTCTATCTTCTACTGTTAAATCCCATGAAAGATCAGATATCTGGCAGTTTTGTGAAATAGCTCCTATCTAATCACTGTCTTCAAATGACAAGGCTAGGTTTACAGATTATGCTGTCATGATTTTGTTAAACTTGGTTTCTTGAATAAAGCATGATTGATTGGGTTGGCACAACATGAAGAATTGAAACCAAAGAAACTGCATTATGGCTGAGCACGTACAGTATTGTGAACTCTCTCCAGGAGGCTTTTAGAGTTGTCCTCCAGCACAACCCAGGACTGGATTAAGATATGAGTGAGTCGGTAAAAAAGAGGGTAGAGGGATGCCAAATCAAATAATATTCTTCGGTCTTCTGCCTCAAGTAAGACTTCGGCATTTGTGCTCCTGTCTGGTATGGAAAAAAATGGAAGTCCTACTTAACACACTTTAACAGAAAGGAAGTAGGGCAATGTGTGAATTTGTGTGTGTGTTTCAAATCTGGGAGATATTAATTCCCAGTTAATCCTATTGGATGCTTGGATGCTTCTGGATAAATAACGTCTAGTGTTATCATTCAAAAGAGGATGACACATTATTCTTTTTCCAACCTCTGTTAGCACATATTCTATGAAGGGGGGGGGGGAAATGGAAGAAATAGAGGAAAGCACAAGGGGTTATAAGGGGATGTGCAGTCCAACTTCCCCTTCCTTCCCTTTTAAAAAATTCCATGAATGAAGCATGTTACTATACAATAAAAGCCTGTTTTGCAAGCAATCCTGGCGTTGTATCCACGGAGCCACAATACCTTTTTCTGAACGTGCAATTTAGTTGCAGGGAGTCGAGGCGTAGCTAAGGGAGCTGAATAATGAATAATCTCAGAATGTAAGATATTTTCCTGCGCAGAATATTCTGCTCTTGAAATTTAGTAAGGAAGCCAGAGCTGACCATCACAAGAGTTTTCTATGAATATGCCTATTCTTGCAGTTCGCTTGCTGTTTCTAAACCTCCGTTGCTACTATTGTTCTTGCCTTACAAACAAATATATAAATAGACGGATCGCAAGGTTTGCTTGAGTGAAAGAGCTCAGGTTAGGATGACTCATGTTTTGCAAAATGACAGAAATGCTGGGATGATTTCATCTTCAAATTATTCTTTTGTTGCTCATAGATAAATATATTTCCCCCTGTTTTATATGCAAGGTGACAGGAATCATAGACATCTGATTGGAATAATAGACCCATCACTTTCAGATTCTGTTAGGGAGAAACAGTTGCTTTGAGCGATGCTACCTTTTATCCAAGGAACACTTCTGCACCGCCAATGGTGGGATTCAGCCGGTTTGCACCAGTTTTTGTTGCCCAGGCCCAGAATGGCCTTCCGGAAGCGGCATCCACACGGAGAACCGGTTGTTCACATATTTGAATCCCACCACTGTACACCGCTGTTTTAAATGCTCAGGAGCAGTTTTGTATCAATCTGTGATTGTCTGCAGCACAACTGAATAGTACTCTTCAGAGTCAGGTAGCATACAACTTCAAATAACAACAATAACAATAATAATATCATGGCTGTGGACTCTCCCTCAGCACATCCTTCCTCCCAAGGTTTGCCGCTTTTGGGGGGGGGGACTGGGAGGAGGGAGTGCTATGGTAGTCCTTGAGTTACGACAGTAATTGAGTCTGTAATTATGGCCACAAATTGTAACACTCGTAAAGTGGGTTCACCGCATGACAGGATTAGATTTTTTGATTTTTTTTTTGTGGTGATAGTTAAGTGAACACATTGTTCACTCTGGGGAGGTTTTTGTTAGAAATCAGAAGTAAACGTTGGTTTCCTGCAAAAATATCATAAATTGTGATCACAATTTATTGTGGGGCATTGCAAATGTGGAGTTGTTGCTGAGCACTGAAAATGCAATCATATGACTGCAGAGGGGCAAGTACCAAACATTTGAACTTAGAAACTGGGTTGTAAATAGCTTTTTGGGGGTCTGTTATAAGTTTGAATCTTCACTAAGTGACCAGTCCTAAATTGAGGACAACTTATATTTCACTTTGAGCTCTTAGAGGAAAGGTGGATTATAAATCTAACAAATAAACTTTTTTTAATTAAAAAAATCTGTTTAATGGACTTAAAGAAAAACAAAGAAGTTGCATTACTGTGAGATGAGTTGAAAACCAGCTCCTTTCAGTGAGCAACGCTTTTTTTAATTTGAGACCACTGACAGTTGGATTCCCATTTTTTTCAGTGTAGAGTTGAATCATTACTTTTATATTGTTTTTTTATTTGTTTCTTTTAATCTGAGTTATACAGATTAACATTGGTTGCTGCTCAATCGGGTTCAGTTGTAATGACCCATGTGCCTTGTCAAATAAATGGAGGAAAATAAAATTTCCCTCTTGGCTCAATCAAAACAATAATGAGTGCATAGTGTGGTGTATGGAGAGGAATCGAACCCAGGAGCTGGGAGACAGGAGAGTAGGCTCAGTGAAAGACTGGCTCTGTGTTCCAGTATTTTTGTTGCAAAACTATCTTTCTGCAGGGTTTCTTCTTATATAATTTATTTTATTTTTTTATTTATTTGTTTGGGCTTGTATGCCGCTCCTCTCCGGAGACTCGGAGCGGCTAACAACATATATATAAACAACAAATTACAATAAAAATCCCAAACAAGAAATATCTAAAAATACAATAAAACACCCACTCAAATTCAACAGTCAACCACAATCATCCCCAGGCCTGCCGGCAAAGATAAGTTTCAAGATTTTTTCGGAAGGCCAGGAGAGTCGGAGAAACGCGGACTTCAGGAGGCAGTTGGTTCCAGAGGGCGGGCGCCACAACAGAGAAAGCCCTCCCCCTAGGGCCCGCCAGACAACATTGTTTCGCTGACGGGACCCAGAGGAGGCCGACCCTGTGTGCTCTCACCGGTCGTAGGGAAGTATGTGGCAGAAGGCGGTCCCGTAAGTTATTATTATTATTATTATTATTATTATTATTATTATTATTATTATTAATAATAATAATAATAATAATAAAGTTAGAAGGGACCTTGAAGGTCATCTAGTCCAACCCCCTGCTCAGGCAGGAAACCCTATACCATTTCGGACAAATGGTCGTCCAGTCTCTTCTTAAAAACTTCCAGTGTTGGAGCATTCACCACTTCTGGAGACCAGTTGTTCCACTGGTTAATTGTTCTACCTGTCAGGAAGTTTCTCCTTAGTTCTAGGTTGCTTCTCTCCTAGATTAAGGCAAGCTAAAAGCTCCACTATCTATATAGGGTCTGGCATGTGATAACATGGGCACTGAGCCAATCCAGAAGCAGCTCATTGGTCACCTGCAGAAGTGTCCAAAGCCTATCAAATCAAATAATTTTATTGCAGTTGTTAACCAGCAGAACCAAAACCTCTCCTTGTGCCAGGAGGCTGATGGTAACTTAATGAATTATCCATGTAGTTACCAGGAGTCAACAGTGACTTGAATGAGGTCTGTAAATTCAGATTTCTGCTTCTATCCTCTGCATCTATTGTGTTACTGTATTATGTTAAATAGTCAAGGGACCTGTTGTGAAGTTGTGGACCTGGAATGTGGTAGCTGAAAATAAAAGCTTAGAAACAGACTGGAAACTAATCAGATAAACTCTCTCCAAGTGTCTCAGGCCTGAGAGACATTGCACAGGGTCCAGATGGGTCCATGTCTCTCAAGTCCATCTTGAAAAGGGTTTTCCAGTGCACGGAAAACTAGTTAGTGTGTAATCCTATCAATAAACTTACACTGGCAGTTTCTCATCCTATCCCAGCTTCAAGTTGTTTTGCCAAAGGCTCCAAGGATTCTTAATCTAGGTCTATCCAAGTATGACACCGAGATTTCAAAACCTTTCCCTTTGATGCTGACAATGTCACTTGATTCTCCAAGCGTAATGTTTCTATTAGTCTTTCGAGATGTATTACACAGGGTGCACATATCACCTTCTACAAAAAGTATCATGGGTGGGACAGATCTGACAGTAGAAAAGGGAACTTTCTGGCAACCAATACAGTATATAAAAATTTCACCATTCCCTAGATAATTTTTTTCCAGATTTCAAATTGGCTATTCTTGAACCAAAGAATTTTCCAAATAGAGGATAAGGTTTTTCTTTATTTTCTTATATTACATTTCCTCTTCCTACAGATACTATGGAATTGGGAGAGAAATCCTATGAAGATTTAGGAACAACCTATGAAAGTTTTAAAATGTAATAGATAAAACAAACCAACAAACAAATATGACATTGAAGAAACCCAGTCTTTAGTAGCTGGTAAACTGCTACACAGGCTGATCGGTCATGTTTCTCCCTTCCCCTTCTTTGTCATTACATTATATGAAATGTAATTAGTGCATGTTATGCTAATTCTGTTTAATTAAATTAATTTGCATTGTTAATTTCAGCACTAGAACATATGCTACTTTCAATTTTTCCACACCTCTGTTAGTACCACAGCTGAAAGTGTCATCCAGCAGAGATTTGAATTGCTGTGTGAAGGAAAGAAGGCAGGTCTTGTTCCCTTTTATCATTGTCGGAATCCTTGTGGTTTGCTATTCTATAGAAATATATAACCTATATAATTGTGTCCGTGTGGGCGTGCATGCCTGTGCCTTTGTGTCAGTCTTGACTCACTGGACAAATCTTTGCAGTTTTCTTGGCAAGACCTCTGAAGTTGTCTGCTATTGCCTTCTTCTTTGGGCTGAGTGACTGCCCAAGGTTACCCAGCTGGCTAATACAGGACTAGAACTCACAGTCTCGCAATTTCTAGCCTACACCAGTCTCTTTATAATCAAGGATAGGACGGGTTAACTTTAATCAAAAGATTCCCCCCCCCATAGGT
Source organism: Bothrops alternatus (assembly GCA_034064705.1). Classification (NCBI taxonomy): domain Eukaryota; kingdom Metazoa; phylum Chordata; class Lepidosauria; order Squamata; family Viperidae; genus Bothrops; species Bothrops alternatus. The sequence continues at coordinate 3,966,625 of JARGCV010000200.1, read as the reverse complement.
CATTAAGACCCATTTAAATAAATGTTATGTTTACATCATTCCACTTAATTATTTAATTTAATAATTGAATATTTGAACTGTTTAAATTAAATTAAATTATGTAAAATAATTAGTAGTTTCCTATGTTGAACTTTTGAACAAAGACACATCTTCCTTGGTAGCTCCTGCAATTAAAGTACCCTGGATTGCAATTAAGTAGAAAGGAAGTGCACCGTTCAAAGCGTTTAGACAATAATTGAGTAACTCTTTGCATTCCGCTATTATCTGACTAGAAATACAGATGGTAATGAACTTTGCTTAGGTTTTCTATGTAATTGTGCAAGGATATTAACGCACGCTCTTTTCTCAGTATTTAAATATGCAATATCTTCCTGACTAAATAATTTAACATGGGAACAAGAACATAATTCAGCTCAGTTTGAAGGTTTTCTACTCCCACTGATTTTTATGGGAAATTAAATGTCAGCCAAACACCCTGCCGTTGAAGTTAACATCATGGTCTACATATCATGCTTTAATTGTCTGAGTTAATATCTTATCATCAATTGCTGGATTTCTATTATATATTGTACTTAGGAGTAATCAAACCAAATACGTTATTAAATAGTGCAAATATAGGCAACATGTTTGTGGGCATGGGCCACAGTTTTATAAATTTTTGGCTTACAACTAATACATATACATAATGTATATGTATATGTATATGTATATGTATATGTATATGTATATGTATATGTATATGTATATGTATATGTATATGTATATGTATATGTACATGTACATGTACATGTACATGTACATGTATATGTATATGTATGTATATATATATATGTATATGTATGTATATGTATGTATTTAGTTCTCCCCTAAAAAAAATCTATTTTACCTAGCCCAGAATCAGATATTAACCAGCCAATATAAGCAGCAACTTAGTGCATTTGTGAATCCAGTCAGTGAGAAATAGCATTGTTCAATTTACAAACCGATACAATGCAGATTTATTCAAGCATGTTATTTCTTAAATAAGAGTAGCTCTTTGCATTTATGAATATATTCAGATTGACACTTAATTATGCCTTGACTGGTTGTCCAACTTAGTCAATGTTCACAAATGCTAATAATTGCCACAATAATTTTACAAGACTTCATCACAAGAGACTTTTTTTTACATTCAGACAGATGCTTGTGTTTCATAATCATCAAGTATTTAGTTGTTTGTATAGATTTAAATATACATGTATAGATATTCATATTATGCTATTACCTTTGTAAGATTATGCAAAATCCAGAAAAGGACAAACAACATGTAAATCTAAGGCATTCTGGTCATTCCACATCTTCCTGTCCTTGCAACCACTGACACTTCTACCATACTAATGTACCTATTTGTACATTGCCTTCTGTTGTTTAACTTTCTCACTTCTCTCTTTTTGAGATTCTCATCAACTCCATACTTATTGACCCATTCACTCTGCCTTTATATTTTTGCAACTGGATCCTTCTTCACTGTCTATTCACTGTCTATTTCACCAAGCCACGTTAACATTCTTCTTTCTGTAGTCCACCCACTCTAATCCAGCAGCTGTTCATTTTGAATCTTAGTTCCTCTTAATTTGCCTCACTCTTCCTAAGTAACCCATTTTTTTAATGCCTCCAACTTATTTTATATCTCTTCTGAAATTTCCAGATTTAATTTCCCAATAGCAAAGTTGACAAAAGCAGGCAAATATGCACAGGCATTTTTTGTTTATTTTGACAAATTTGATTATTGTTTCACACAGTGCTTTTTTTGCAAAAAAAAAAAAAAGTGCTGGAACTCACACACCTCATACAACCCACCTTGCTTACCCTACAAGATTCCATCCAAAAATGGTGCCGGAACTCCGTTCTGGGCGTTCTATGACAAAAAAAGTCCTGGTTTCACAAATTATGTTATGTACCTTTCTACAGCTTTCACACATCTTACGTTTGATTCATTCTAACTTAATGTTTTAGTACACGTTCTACTAAGCTTCACAAAGTTGCTTACTTGCACTAACTTTTCATCATGTATGTATAGTGTGCATTTTAAAATTCGGTTTTCTCTGTCAGATTCAACTGTTTTGCTTTTTGATAAGAAATTGTTTGTCGCATCTACAGTATATCTAATATTCACTGCAAACTATTAAGTTTTTCATTCAACAACATAGCACTGCCTCACACAAATGTATGCACATATTCAACACACTTCTACCCTCACCACAATCAACAACTTCTGGCTCACCACAAACATTATCTATAAATACATTAAACATGAAATACATTTGCATATAGTTTTACCACTGATGTTTTAATTATTGCTTAGTTTTTATTGTGTTAATCGAGGGGAAGATTGGAAATTATGGCAATATATAAATATAATTAATAATTCAAGCCTCTTCATTTTATTACACACTTTCTCTAAATCTATGAAGATCAAATACATTTTCCTTGTCATATACATAGATTTCTCAGTAACTGACTGAAGAGTAAAAATATATCCTGTATACCCACTGCCCAGTATAAAGCTAGACTTTATTTCCCTTACTGTTTAGCTTAAAATTATATATATGTAAAAAAGATATCTGAGCATGTTCTAATATTTTTATCAATTATTAGAAGTAACACAAGTACCTCATTATTGACAGACTTTTTATAAACAGACAAAACAAATTTTGAAAACTTTTTAATAGACATGCAAATTTGGTGGTGATTTGGGATGCATTTAAAACATAAATTGGTGGTTTTATTATTGAATATGTTTTATAGAGAAGAGAAAAAAAATTAAATGAGATTATTTGGAAAATAAAATTCACAGCTTCTGAGCTTATTATCACCTTCTGTACTCTTTTAATCAGAATTCTGCCAAATGCCTTCTCAGGCACAAGCTATTTCCTACAAAGTTTTTGAATTCACTGTATCCTCCCCATTGGTAGAAAGGAATAGAGGTCTTCTGATTCAGTATTTTAAATACATGAACTCATATCAGACTTTGTTTTTATTCACTGTATAATTAATTGCTTAAAAACCAGTTTTAAAATAAACATGCAGTTTTACCTTTTTTTATATATACATTTTTTTTATTAAAACAATCAACATTGAACATAAAAACATATTATGCAGTAATCATCATGGCACCTGATATACAATGCTATGCATTAGTCTTTGAAAACGTCTGCGTTAGTAAGCCTTTTTCCCACTCCTCGCGTCTAGCCTCAACTATACTCCTGTTACACTTTGTTTGATTGGTGTTTCTCTTATCTGATTCAATATTAATGTGATCAACATTAAACATAAGATCCTATTGCTAAGCAATCATCCTAGAACATAGCATACAACATTAGGTATTACCGTATTTCTCGCTCTATTAGGCGCACTGCTGATAAGACGCACCTAGATTTTACAGGAGGAAAATAGGAAAAAATATTTTGCCAGCCCGGCCCTTCACTCACCTTAGCAACACCTTCGTCCTTGCCCGCCGGGCAGCTCGCGCTTCCGGGAACGTGGGTCTGCGGTACGCATGCGTACCGGTAACTTTTTTAGCCATCATAAGGACAAATTAAAGGATCCGCGCGGCTATCTGGTACCCTTTTCCTTGATCTAATACCAAGGAGGCGGTGCTGCGCACGCGCGCCACTCCACGGGGGTTGCGGGCGATGGGCTTAGGAGTCAGGCGAGTAGCGGGAAGGGGGATGGCTGCTTGCAGGCGGTAGCAGCGACGGCTCGCCACCTTTCCAGGTTGGACTACAGTTCCAAGCCTCCCCAGGCGGCCTTTTGGTGAGTACTATATCGTACTCCCTTGCCCTCCGCCCTCCGCCGATTCTCCCCTTCCCTTTCTCGCCCCTTGCCCTCCGCCGATTCTCTGCTTCCCTTTCTCGCCCGTTGCCCTCCACCCTCCGCCGATTCTCCGCTTCCCTTTCTCGCCTGTTGCCCTCCGCCCTCCGCCGATTCTCCGCTTCCCTTTCTCGCCCGTTGCCCTCCGCCCTCCGCCGATTCTCCGCTTCCCTTTCTCGCCCGTTGCCCTCCGCCCTCCGCCAATTCTCCGCTTCCCTTTCTCGCCCCTTGCCCTCCGCCGATTCTCCGCTTCCCTTTCTCGCCCCTTGCCCTCCGCCCTCCGCCGATTCTCCGCTTCCCTTTCTCGCCCCTTGCCCTCCGCCCTCCACCGATTCTCAGCTTCCCTTTCTCGCCCGTTGCCCTCCGCCGATTCTCCGCTTCCCTTTCTCGCCCCTTGCCCTCCGCCCTCCGCCGATTCTCCGCTTCCCTTTCTCGCCCGTTGCCCTCCGCCGATTCTCTGCTTCCCTTTCTCGCCCCTTGCCCTCCGCCCTCCGCCGATTCTCCGCTTCCCTTTCTCGCCCCTTGCCCTCCGCCGATTCTCCGCTTCCCTTTCTCGCCCCTTGCCCTCCGCCCTCCGCCGATTCTCCGCTTCCCTTTCTCGCCCGTTGCCCTCCGCCAATTCTCCGCTTCTCTTTCTCGCCACTTGCCCTCCGTCGATTCTCCGCTTCCCCCTCTGCTCCAGCGCCTCCCCCCCTCCCTGCCTGCATCTTCGCTCCATAAGACGCGGCTGATTTTTCATCCTACTTTGGGAGGAAAAACCCTGCGCCTAATGGAGCGAGAAATACGGTAATCTTTGTAAACATCTGTTTTAGTAAACGTTCTTCCCTCCCCCCTTCCATCTTCAAGTATACTCCGAATACATTTTGTTTGATTGGTGTTTCTCTTATATATGGTCTATCTACTGTATCTAGTCTATCGCCTATTGTTCGTTTACGCTTCTGAATTGACTTCATCCCATTACTAGTGCAATCTTTTATAGCCCCTAACCAGAGATCCTGAGGTACAAGTTTCCTATCCTGAGGTAGAGATTCAGTCCGCTTTAACAATATTAAAGCAGACAACATTAGTCATAAGGTTATGTTAAGAGGCATTAGTTATAGAACATATACATTCAACATTAGGTGTTAGTTTTTGTAAACATTTGATTTGTTAACCCATCTTCCCTCCTCCCATCGAGCCTCAGCTAAACGCCAGCTGCATTCTGTTTGATTGGTGTCTCTCTTGGATATAGTCTATCCACTGTTTCCAGTCAGTCACAAATTGTTCATTGGAGCGATTTTTCAAGTATGCTGATATTTTCGCCATTTCCGCCAAATTTGTTACTTTCACAGTCCATTCTTCAATAGGCGGTATTTCCGGATTCTTCCAGTATTGTCCCACCAACAATCTTGCTGCTGTAATTAAGTTCAAAAATAAATTTGTCTCTGAGGTAGTGAAATCCTTTGTGATCCCTAACAGAAAAGCCTGAGGTAGAAATTCTATACGCTTTTTGAAAATGGTTTGGAGTGTCCACCATATCTTCCTCCAGAATGCTTTGATTTTTCTGCATGTCCACCATATGTGAAAGTAAGTAGCCTCCCCATCCCCGCACCTCCAGCATTTGGGCTGGGAGTCCAGGTAGATGAGTGATATTTTTTTCGGGTCTAGGTGCCATCTATAGAACATCTTGTAGAAGTTTTCCCTTAAGTGTTGCGATTTCGTGAATTCTACATTCCTCACCCAGATTTTCTCCCACGTGTCCATGGTGATAGGGTGTCCGAAGTCTTGTGCCCACTTTATCATACAGTTCTTGGCTAGCTCGGTTTCAGAGTCCATTTCTATCAAAATGCTGTATACTCGTTTGATGTGCCTGATCCCCTGTTCTCTAATCTGTTTAATTAGATTCTCGTCGGTCTGGGAGAATCCCTTCTTATCTTTACGCCACCTTGATTGCAGTTGTATATATGATAGCCAGGTACCTCCTATTCCTTTGTTTGCTAGCATTGCTTGGGGTAGCAAGAGGAACCTATTTTCTTCTCCCAGTACAAGTTCACTGTAGGGCACCACTTCTTGCCCTTGGGATGTGTTCATATCCCCTGTTGCTTGACCGGGAATCGTCCAGATGGGAATCTTGTCATGTAGGAGGTGCTTATATTTCTTCCAGACCCATAACAATGGGATTCGTAGTGGGTTCTCCTTGAAGTTCCTGTCTGCCTTTTTGTCGTATACTAAGTATGCGTGCCAGCCGAATAGTAGACCATGCCCCTCAACATTCAGAATTCTATCATTTGTCATGTTGATCCAGTCACTCACCACCACCAATGTCGCTGCATAGTAGTATAGCTTTAGATTAGGCACTTTGAGTCCCCCTCTCTCCCTTGCGTCTTGGATGATTTTTAGTTTCACCCTCGGTCTCTTGTCGTCCCAAATAAATCTGTTGATGCCCTTCTGCCAGTTGTCTAAGTCCGCATCCTTCTTGAGTATGGGTAGCATTTGAAAGAGAAATAAAAATCTGGGTAACACGTTCATCTTTACTGCCGCTATCCTGCCCAGCAGGGACAGACGTAGTGATTTCCACCTTTCCAGGTCTGTTTGTATCTTATTCCACAGGACCTCGTAGTTGTTCTTGTATAATTTCGCATTTGTTGATTCTATTTCCACTCCTAAGTATTTGACTTTCTTGACTATTTCACAACCCGTTATTCTTTCTAGGTTCCGTTTTGCTTTGTTGTCTAGGTTTTTGACTAGCACCTTTGTTTTTGATATATTTACTTTGAAGCCTGACACCCTACCATAGTCTTCCATTATCTCCATCAATTTCCTTGCTGACTGTGCTGGTTGCGACATTGTCACCAGCAGGTCGTCCGCAAAGGCACATAGTTTGTAGTCTTGCTGTTTGATCTGTATGCCCTGTACATCCTCTGCAGCTCTTATCCTGTTCAGTAAAATTTCCAGTGTTAGGACAAATAGCAGGGGTGACAGCGGGCACCCCTGTCTCGTGCCTCTCTCTATGTTGAATGGGTCTGTTAGGTCTCCGTTCACAATGATCTGGCCTGTTTGTTTCTGGTAAATTGCCCTTATGGAGTTGAGAAACTGTGCTCCCATTTTCATCTTCTGGATCAGGTTCGTCAGGAATGGCCAATTCAGTCTGTCGAAGACTTTTTCTGCGTCCACAAACATAAGGGCGGCTGGTACTTGTTTGTGCCTGTCCAAGTACTCTATTATGTTCAACAGCTGTCTCACATTGGTTTTCATCAGGCGTCCTTGTATAAATCCCCTTTGGTCTGGGTGTATTGTTTTTTGTAGTACAGTCATTAGTCTATCGGCCAGAATTTTTGTGAATATTTTGTAGTCCGTGTTAAGTAGTGAGATGGGTCTGTAGTTTGCGGGTTGTGTATTATCTTTCCCCTCCTTGGGGATTAATGAGATATAGGCTGTTTTCCAGGATGGTGGAACTTGGCCTCCTTCTTGTATATTGACAAATAGCTGTCTAAGGGGTTCTAACATCTCTTCCTGGAGACACTTGTAATAAGTCACTGTTATCCCATCCGTCCCTGGCAATTTTCCTGGTTTCAGCTGTTTGGTCGCTGAGTGTATTTCCTCCTTTGTGATTGCGGCATTCAGGGCCTCTCTCTGTGTATCGGTGATTGCCTGTATCTTTTCGTTTTGTAAAAAAGTTTCTGTCTCTTTGTCCTGTGTCTTCTCCTCGGCGTATAGCTTCGAATAGAATTCTGTGAAGGCTTTCTTGATGGTTACTTGTCGGAATTCCTCCTTGCCTTTATATTCTATCTTTTCAATTATGCGGGATTTCTGTTTCTTTCTTAGGATGTAGGCCAGCCATCGACCCGGTTTGTTGGCCTTGCAGAATGTCTTGTGTTTTGCATATTGTATGTTCCTCACAACTTGGTCTGCCATCAACATGTCAAACTGCTTTCTTAAGATCTTAATTCCTTCTTTGGTGATTTTGTCTTCTGGTCTTTTTATTAGTAGCCTCTCTTTCTTGCTTATCTCCTCTTCTAGCTCTTTTCTTTTTCATTCTTGTTGGCGATGGTGCCTTTTATTCATGTCCATAAGAATCCCCCGCATGTACGCCTTGCTGGCGTCCCAGATCATTTCTATCGGTGTTTCGTTGTTCATATTTATGCTGAAGAATTCCTTCATGGCATTTTTGCATTCCGCCACCTTTTCTCCATGTCTAAACAGGTTTTCATTAATTCTCCAGGATCTCTTCTGTCTCCCGCCGTGTCTTAGTTCCATCTTCACCGGATTGTGATCTGTTAGTACTTTGGGCAGGATTTCCACCGCGTTTAGACCAACTAACAGGTCGCTTGATGTTAATATAAAGTCAATTCTGGAGAATGACTGATGTCTGTCGGAGAAAAAGGTGAATTCTTGCTCTTTGCCGTGCCGTTTCCTCCAGACGTCTGTCAGTACAAAGTCTTCCTTCATGTCGAAGAAAGATTTAGGCAACTTGGAGTGCTTCTGTGGGTTAGGTTTTGTTTTCTTCTTGTCTAGGGCAATCTCTATGACCCCGTTCCAATCTCCCAGAATAATACATGATTTGTAGTTGAGTTGTGTTAACTTCTTGTGTATCTTTTTGTAGAATTTTCCTTGTTGTTGATTTGGTGCATATATGCCCATCACTAGAATTTTCTTGTCATCCTGTGTCACTTCGATTGCTAGGTATCTACCCTGGGAGTCTGACTCTATTAGCTTGGCTATTACATGTTTCTTCACGTATATAACAATCCCGTTCTTCTTTCGTGGCGCCGCTGCGACAAAATGTGTACCTAGTCTGTTGTTGATTAGGTATTTCTGGTCCGCTGCTCTGATGTGTGTTTCTTGTAGGCAAGTTATGTCGTTTCTTCCTTGAAGCAGATAATGAAATATCTTTCTCCTTTTCTGTGGGGAATTTAGTCCATTAACGTTCCATGTCAAGTATTTAGTTGTCATTGTCGGTTTCAGGATACTCTTCTGAGACCGCTTCTGTTCTATCTCTTGTGTTCTTCTTTGGTCTCGTTCCCATGGTATCCAAGTTGGTGCTCAAGTTGCTTAGTGTGGTCATATCGTGTTGTTCCGTGCGTTTGGCGGTGGATCTTGTTATCCTGCCCTCTGCAGTCTGTCCTGTTCCCTTTTTTTTTTTTTTTTTAAATATTTTTATTGACTTTTTTTTCTAATATACAAATAAACAATCAACAACAAAACATAAATACAATTTCCAATACTTCTGGTAATAATAACTCAACTGAAAATAAGCATCTCAAACAATTTACCATCATTCTTCCCCCTTCTTATCAGCTCACACTTAACTCATCCTTCAATCCACCAAAGGCCACCCAAACAACCCATTAGTAACAATAATTAATTATTCTTCCACCAACCCTAATTACAGCTAAAAAAAACATCATACCTAAAATTATACGGCTTCCCAGAATGATTACAGGGTATAGCAAAAGAAAGCCCCACTACATCAAACAAAATTATTATATGAACTTAACAAGAATTTTAAACTATATACTATCTCTTACTCAAAACACACACACACAAAAAAAAAAAAAAAGGGGAAAAAAAACAAAAAAAAAACAAGAAAAAAAAACCATCTTATTAAAGTTAAACAAATAATATTAACCATAACAATATCAATAAATCCCTCGATTCAAGATAATAATAATGATATTAATAATAATAATTATATTCTTATTCAATTTGGTTTATCATAATGTATCTTAGTATATATCATGATATAAACATCCTCTTCTAAACCTTACTTATAATATAAACAATCAACTCATCTTGTTAAGAATAATATTTATCATTAACTTCTAAACCGTCAATCTAAGTCAAATCTACTAAATTTAATTTATAATAATATATCTTAAAATATCATTTAAACATCCTGGTTTACAGCTTACCTATGAACTTATATTAATAATAATAATTATATTCTTATTCAATTTAGTTTATCATAATATATCTTAATATATCATCATATAAACATCCTCTTCTAAACCTTACTTATAATATAAACAATCAGCTCATCTTGTTAAAAATAATATTTATCATTAACGTCTAGACCATCAATCTAAATCAAATCTACTAAATTTAATTTATAGTAATATATCATAAAATATCATTTAAATATCCTATCTTACAGCTTGCCTAAAATCTAAATCTTTAAATCAACCCATTATCTTAGATTAACCTTAATTCTCTCATTTAGTTATAAATTTCTTTTAATCAATCAACTTCTGGACTCTCTCACCTGACAAATAAACCTCCATAATAAAAACAAATTATTTATAGCATTTCTAACTTACATTCCAACCTAATATCACACCTAGAATAATTCCTTACATACAATTTTAAATTTTCATTACTTCAAGCGAACTCTAGGTTTCTTTTTCAACCAAATAAAAGGCCATAACAAGGCCACCCTTCCAACTACCGGTAATAAGTCTCTCTTCTGTATTTCTTCAGCCCCGTAGCTAAGTTGCTTGTTGAATTGAGTCTTCCTTTCTTGAATCATATCCTCTTGTTTTACATAAATAAACTGTTCATCAAACAACATCCATTTCGTTTTATAGTCTAATTGCTTCATAATGTAGAACAATGCCTCTCTTTTGTCAATTAAATCATCTTCTTGCTGCCCAGCTAGACAGAATTCCCCTTCTTGAAACAAAACCTCTTGCTCGCTATAAACAAACTTTTCATCTAACAAAATCCGTTTGTCATCTTCATTCTCAAAACCCTCATCTCTTCCCTGTTGAACTTCTTTCTCTTGTGTTATGTAGTAATCATCTCCATATGCAGATTGTGAAATAAATTGTTCAACAGTAGGTTGTACATCAATTTCATTTGGAGGAAGGAGTTTAGCTAATTTCAAAAATACTTCTGTCAAAGCCTCTTTCACAAATGCTTTAAACTCTTTAACCTCTTGCGCAAAAGTCTTCTGTGTTTCAGACCTTTTTTCGTAAAATTCATCAGTAAAATCCAACTTAGATTTAGCATTTGGCTGTATATTCCACTCCATTTTAAATTTCAAATCACAGCCGTCTCTCTAGCTGGGCTTGAGAGAACAAGAAGAGAGAGAAAAGTAACAGATTCCACTTTCACTTTCCAGCACTTTCCCTAACAATGAAAACAGTGAAAGCTAAACGCCATCTTAAAACATTGTTGATTGAAGACGTTAGAAATGTATAACCAAGAAAAAAAACAATAAAAATACTTGCAAACCATTTGGACTCCTGTAGTCATTCAGCCTGCTTATAATCTCTTCAGTGTTAAATCTTAAAAAAAAAGCAGAAGTGGTCGCGGCGTCTTTTTCTGCCTGAAGACAGAAGCGTCTCTGGATAGGAGCGTCCTCCGGAGCTATAGGGAGCTCACTCTTAATCCCTGAAAGCTTCTTTTCCAGGGATTTAAGAAGGCTCAACCTTACTCCCGATGCTCTTCACCTCTCCTTTGCCCGGAGAGGGGATCTTTCACCGCGAAAAAACAGCTGATGTGCGCTGTTTTTCGCGGCTTTACACATCCAGATGACGGAGTCTCACAAAGGAGACCCTGCGGCGCCAGCGGAGCCACTGGAAGCCTTAGTCTGTCCTGTTCCCTTGTTGTTGTTGCTTCCTGTTCTCTGTGTCGTCGTGTCTCGGGTTGGTCCTTCCCTTTCTCTTGCTCCTGCATCGGTCTGTCATTCTGGTGGCTCTCCTGCGTCTTCTCTCGTGGTGTATTGAAGTCCATCCGACGTCAGTTCCTTTTCAAGGAATTCTCTGGCTTTTTGAACCGAGTCCAGGCAGTATCTTTTATTTTTATAGAAAAGTGTCATCCCCGTAGGGGCTTCCCATCTGTATCGCAGAGCGCGTGATCTCAGTTCGTCGACCAGGAACCTGTATTCCTTCCTGTCTCGCAGCATCGTCTGGGGGATCTCTTTCAGTACTTTCACTTCTTGCCCCTCTATGTATAAACTCTTGTTGTACGATGTGGCTGAGATGAGGTTCCGGAATCCCTGCGTCGCGAAGTGGATGACCACGTCCCTTGGTTGGCGCCTGTTTGTTGTCGTCCGTGTGCCCACTCTGTAAATTCTGTCGAATTGCCATGCGACGTCTGAGATTGGCTTTCCCAGAAATGTTGCCAGGGCCTCTATGAAGGTTCTGAGCAGGCCCCCTTGGGTCTCGTTTGATGTCTCTTTCAGACCTCTAAACCTGATTGCGGATGCCAGTTGCCAGTACTGTATCATGGAAGATTGGTCTTGGGCTACTCCTTTCATCTCTGCTATCTCTGCTATCTGTCCCTCTACTTGATTCTCCACTTTTTCCATCCGCTTGTCCACCTTCTCTCTGATCTCCTGGAAGTTTTTCTCCATTTCCTCCCCTATTTCTTTGTAGTATGCTTGCAGCACCTCTTTCATTTGTTCCAGGTCTGTGGCCATCGCCCTGCGTTGCTCCTTCCATTTTCTCTCTAGCTCTTTACCTTGTTCTTTCAGCATTTGTTTTAAATCGTTGTATCTTTTCTCCGTCTTTTGTTCTGCCTCTACACACCTCCTCTCCATCTTTGCGTCCATTTCCACTAACTTTTTATCCATTCCATCCATCCTTTCAACCAGCATTTCTATTACCTCTTGTAATTTTTGTAACATGTGTGTTGTTGAGCTGGCCTGTGGGGGTAGATGGGTCTGGGGGCCTGTATTTGGATGGGAGGGTGTGGTAAGTCCTGATGGTTTGGTACGCTGAGCTGGGGAGGATACAACTCCCTTCGTTTGTCTCAGTGTGGTCTGTTTGGAGGCCATCTTGAGCTTGTCTTCCTGTTGTTCTGGCACTGGTTTGGTTTCTAACTTGGACCAGGTTAGGCACTAGACTGTGATTTGGTGCTGATCCAGTAGTCTGACCTTTCAGTGGGAGGGGAGGCTTCAGGGTTCAGGCATTGCAGGCCTAGGGGCCTGTGGGCAGGAAGGTCTGTCCGTGTTCAGGGAGTCTATTCAGTGCCTCTGCCTGTCTGGTATTCCAGGCCCCTTCTGCCTTCCCTCCACAGCAGCCCAGGATGCCTTTTTGTCTTCCTCCTATGCCCACCTTTCTCCCTGGTGGGTTACCCACAATTTATATTTTGACAGAGAAAAAAAAATTTTGTCCACTAGGGGGTGCTCTTTGCTTTCAAGTAAGCTTCGCTGTGCTGGCAGGGATGATGCAAGGTGAAAAGATCTGTGGCTCGAGGCCTGCGCAGATGGCCCTTTTCTCCAGGTGCAGTACTACTAGACTTTTTGGGGTCTGGGGGGGGGTCTTCTGGGGGTCTTGTGAGGGTCCTCCCCCTACTGCTGGGCTCCCCCTGCGTCTACTGTCCCTCGGTGCTTTAATCGGCCCCCGCTGGTCTTACCGGTGCCTTCCGCCGTCTTCTTCTCGCTCCAGCCGGCTCTCCTCGGCTGTCCTCGGCTGCAGCTGCGTGGGTTCTCGGCTTCTTCGGGCCTGCTGCTCCCTCTGCTCTCCTCCTCTCTTGTCTGCGTCCTATCGGCTTTGTTTGGTTCCGCCTCTCTCTTCTCCGCTCTTGTCGGCTTCTTACTTTCTGGCTCTGGCCGCCTCAGCCTCCGTTCGCTGCTCCAGTCCTCCTCCGCTTTTCTCTTGCCTTTCCTTCCGCTTTCCGACTCTTCCGGAGGTCCTCCGCAGGCCGGCAGGCCCCCTCCGCGGCGATCCGGTGTCTTCCTTCTGCTCCGCCGCTCGTCTCTCGCCCGTTCTCTGGCTCTGCTTGACTTACGGCTTGGCGCGGCGTTTTCGGGCCTGCCGGTTGCTCGGCTGCCGCCGGCTTCCGCTGCTCTGTCCGTGGCTTCCCGGGACCTCCCGGCGGTAAGTCTTACTTCTTTTGAGAGGTCTGAAGTTCCTCTTTAATCTCGACCTCTTTCTTCGTCGCTCTCTTTTTCTTTTTTTTTGTTTAATTTGAATTTCGCGCGAGCCCCGTCCCGGAGCTCGCAAGGAAAGGCTCCGGTCCTCGTGACCGGAACCGGAAACCCAGTTTTACTTTTTAATAACCATTTTTCATCTGTCGCTGCAAGAAAAAAAATGATTTTGCTTTCTAAGCTGAAAGACACAGCAGGGCTTCTGTAAATTAACTATCTGTGAGCCTACTCCTATCTAAGAACTTGAGTCACCTTGGATAGTAAGATGTGGCCTATAAATGTAATAAATAAATAAATAAATTTCTCAATCCTCTACGTAGGCTGGACTAGACAGACTCTGCCCAAGAGAATATATAAGCACAAACTGGACATCTGAGGCTGCAACAAGAGAGATAAATAACATTTTACTTCTTGGTTACTCTATCACTGAACTCAAGATTTTAATGGAGGAATAGAGATATTACTTCAACCCAATGAAAGACAATCTAACTACAATACATTAACCAATCCCAACTATTACCAAAGAGCTGTGGTGGCACAGTAGTTAGAATGCAGTATTGCAGGCTGACTCTACCCACTGCCAGGAGTTCAATCCTGACCAGCTTAAAGTTGACTCAGACTTCCATCCTTCCAAGGTCAGTCAAATTAGGACTCAGAATGTTGGGGGCAATTATGCTGACTCTGTAAACTGCTTAGAGAGTGCTGTAAAACAGTGTTAAGCAGTATATAAGTCTAAGTGTTAATTCTAGTGTTAGTTGAACAGGGACAATGAGTTCTTACTCTGTTTTTGTATATGTGGCCCTTCAAGTCAGTGTTGACTACTGGCAACTGTCGGATTTTGTTGTTCAGCTGCTAAGATGTGTCCGACTCTTCATGACCCCATGGACCACAGAACGTCAAATGCCCCTATCCCACTCTATCTCCTGGCGTGTGCTCAAATTCATGTTGGTTGCATCAATGATATGGCCTAACCATCTCATCCTCTGCCACCCCCTACTATTTTTGCCTTCAGTCTTTCCAAACATCACGGCCTTTTCCAATGAGTCCCCTCTTTTCATTTGGTGGTGGCCGAAGTATTTGAGTTTCAACTTCAGTATCTGTCCTTCCAAAGAAGAATCAGGGTTGATTTCCTTTAGGATTGACTCATTTGATCTCCCTGCAGTCCAAGCGATTCTCAAGAAGTCTTCTCCAGCACCACAATTCGAAAACATCAATTCTTCAGTGCTCATCCATCCTTATGGTTCAATTTACAGCCATACATGACTACTGGAAAAAACCTAAGCTTTGACTATACCAGGGGTAGCAACCTTGGCTCTTTTATGACTCTGGGAGTTGAAGTCCACAAGTCATAAAAGAGCCAAGCTTGCCTACCCTTGGACTATATGGACCTTTGTCTAGACCAGGGGTCTGCAACCTTGACAACTTTAAGACTTGTGGACTTCAGCTCCCAGAATTCCTCAGCCAGCTGGTCTAGACTAGTCCCTGCAATTTTTTTGGCAAGATCTTTAAAAGGGTTTTTTTTTGCCTTTGCTTCTTCTTGGGGTTGAGAAAAAGAGAGTGACTCACGATTACCCAGCTGGTTTTGTGTCCAGCACAGGACCAAAACTCACAGTATCCTGACTTCTATCCTGGTGCCTTAACCACCTCACAAACTGGCTCACTCCTGTGTTGCTCTGTGCCTAATACACACCATACCCAGGGTTATTTGGGGAAAAAAACAACACCCAGAAAAAGATTATTTTATCTTAAAGGAACCACTAAAGAGAATCAGAAGCAAAGTAGCCCAGGGTCAGAAATCTGAAGTTTTAGTTTTTCAGTTGTACCCCAAAGTGCACAAAATAATTTGAAGTGGCTCTAAAAGGGCCTTTTTCTTTTCTTTTTCTTTTTTTTTTTTTTTTGGCGACTGCTCCTCATGCATTTAATGAATTCTTTTGTATTACATCCAACATTACAATTTGGTAGCATGTTTTAAAAGTTGTACTCCTGGTGCTGCTAAAATATAGTGCACTTGTTATATTGTATGATGATCTTTTATTATTATGAAAGATGGTTGGTAGTTAGATTTTACAGAAACCCAACTGTTTTGGCATGGAAAATTGAAAACACCATAGGAATTATGCGTTCTGACTATTGATATAAAAGTGAATTTTGTAAAGAACATTCAACTTTTTTCAATGGTAGCTATATATGGGCCATCCTGGTCCAATTTCCATATTTTATGTACTTATATTTAAGATAAGTTATTATAAACTTAAAAGCATCATTAGTGTTTGAATTGGTACTAGAATTCATATTTGCTTATTACACGTATTTACTTGGCTAGATTGGTAGCTTACCATTCCTCCAGCAGGTTTAGAGAATGTACATTAGCATCCCTTCTCCTGTTATATTTTCCTCCTCACAACAATTTCGACTGCGAAATTATGCTGACCCCAAATCACCCAGGAATGGCAGTGGCTTTGAACCTGGGTTTCTCTTTCCTAGTCTAAACCCTTAATACCTGTGGAGAGAAGAAGCAGATGCAGAGAAGGTAAGAGTATCTATGTCTGTTTTGAATATGTATGCCATGTTGAGAGGCTATGTTCACCACTTCGCCAGTTTTCACCCTTCTCCGAGAACAGTGCTAACAGGAGAAACTATTTTATGCAGAAATATATATCACCATATTTCTTGATCTGTTTGAATCGTGTAGAATTGCTTGCTTCCTGCTACCAAGCAATGTATACAATATATGTCAAGCTATTCTTGTTATCTTATCTATATTCTGCTCTCCACAAAGAATACTCTCAACGCTTGGAGGGAATGTAAATAATTCCACATCACTCAGGCATCTCAGTTTTTAACTTTCTCTAAATGTGGTAGCATTGAAAATAAAATACTTTGGAGAGGCAACATTGGACTAGTGTGGGGTGATAAGTGTTCCTAGATAATTTTTCACCCATGAAAAGAATATGCACACGATCCTGATTCTAAAAACTCCCAAAGGCTAGTTAGTCATCCTAAACTAGCCAATTCAAAGCAGGGAAGCAGATGTGAATACACTAATGGTTCTTCCCTAAAGCAACTCTTGGAATGTTTCTGAGCCCTGCAAATGTGTTAAAATGTGGCAAGACCTCATTTAAAGTTGTCTGTATAGCTCTGCCTTTGGAGAAACCAGATTTCACTTTTTTTGCTCTACCACCGGCGCTCAGATAGATTCACCTTGGGCAATTTAATCCAGCAGCGTGCTTAGTGCTCCAGAGAAGCCGAGAGATGCACCTGCACATCCACCTTTGGTGCATACGTCTAAGGACAGATATATCAATGATGTGAAAAGCTCAGATGCTCTAGTGACAGTGTCCAGGTAATAAATCTCTAGGATAGACAGATCAGAAGAGGCCAGCATCAGGCTTTGCCAAACAAATCTCTGACACAGAGTGCGCTCTTACATGGATCAAGCTGTCACTAGGGGAGATGAAAGCCTGTCTGTATCAGCAAAGGAGGGATAAACTTGCCATGTGGAGCTTATGTCTGAGCCATTGACATAGGGCAACTGCCATGGGGCCCGCAGAGAGGATTTAATGGGGAATTGGCCATATCTAGGGTTGCTGGTTCAAACTGAGCTCAAGATATTTGCTTTCTCTCTGCTTTGTAGACGAATCCATAAAAAGGACACCATCAAAGATGTATCTTGTTTGTTTCTTCCTGACTCCCAAAATCACAGGTAGGCTGATCTCTGTGAAACAGGGCTTGAATTTCCTCAAATTAAAAACAGACAGAATAAGCCCGAAAGGTTTTGAAACTGTTGTAAAACAGTCAAACAGTTATTTACTGTGAGGTATAGTGCAATGCCTTGGAAACAATACAATAATCTTTGGAAAGGGATTTCTGCGTTGAATCATACAACTTATTTCTTCTGGATCAAATGCAGATGAGCGGAATTCAGACACCCAATTCAGTTGTAGCTTGGAAATGTATTGCACACTATACACACGTTCCGGGAACAGCAATATGCCCTTCTCGAAATATGTGTGAAAAGGCATAGAATTAACACAGGCATGCAACAGATCACACGCATTACTTCCTGAGATTGAAATCTCATTTTCAAATAAGACTAAGCACAGTTAATTGAAATAGTAACATTAATTGTTTTCTAACTGATTGTTATATGCTGTTGTTTGCATTCATTTTACAGAACAACAGAATACAGATATCCTCAACTTACAACAGTTGGTTTAGTGACCATTCAAAGTTACCACAGCACTGAAAAAAGTGACTTTTGACCATTTTTCACACTTAAGACTGTTGCAGCATCCCCAGGGTCATGTGATCAAAATCTGGGTGCTTGGCAACTGACTCAAATTTCTGACAGTTGCAGTGTCCCAGGGATCATGTGATCACCTCTGAGACCTTCTGATAAGCAAAATCAATGGGGAAGTCATATTCACTTAACAATCGTATTACTAACTTAACAACAGCAGTGATTTGCTTAATAACTGCGGCACAAAAGGTGTTAAATGGGGCAAAACATACTTAACAAATGTCTTACTTAGCAACAGAAATGTTGGGCTCAATTGTGGTCATAAGTTGAGGACTACCTGTAACGGAATTGGAAGGGACTTTGGAGTTCTTCTAGTCCAACCCCCTGCTCTGACAGGAAGCCCTATACCAGGGGTAGGCAACTTTGGCTCTTTTATGACTCGTGGACTTCAACTCCCAGAATTCCTGAGCCAGCATGACTCAGCTTGGAAACTTCTCCCTTTTGCCTCAGCATGGCTGGCTCAGGAATTCTGGGAGTTGAAGTCCACAAGTCATAAAAGAGCCAAGGTTGCCTACCCCTGCCCTATACCATTTCAGACAAATGGTTGTCCGGTTTCTTCTTCAAAACTCTTCCACTGTTGGAGCATTCACAACTTCTGGAGGCAAGTTGTTCCACTGATTAATTATTCTAACTGTCAGGAAATTTCTCTTTAGTTCTAGTTGCTTTTCTCCTTGATTAGTTTCTATCCATTGCTTCTTGTCCTGCCTTCAGGTGTTTTTCTTTATGGTAGCCCTTCAAATATTGAAACATTGCTATCATGTCACCCCTAGTCCTTCTTTTCACTAGGCCAGATGATTTCTGGGTGTTTTTATTGTTCTTTATTGTTTTATAATTTTAGAATTATAAGCTGACCTGTGTCACTTGATTGATTTGGGAGGCTATAAGAATAACACAAATTAATTAATAAACTAAAAAATATTGTTCTCTTGCTTGTTCTTCCTACATGTCCCTTCCGTTCTCCAGCTGTTTCTCTTGCTTCTCTTCCCCCCCCCCTTTTTTTTTTAGTAAAGTAGCATGCACATGGATGGTGCCAAATAAATAAATTGCTAATTGCAGTAATTCACCCTAAGAGCCAATTTGTTAATTAACAACTGTGGTAATGTGTTACACACAAGAGGTAAAGAGACAGAAGCTGCTCTAAGAAAACTATTCCAGACCACTGACCACCTCCAAGGCATTGTTTCAGCCAACCCAGAAGAAATTACAAAAAGTCTTAAACAGAATAATAAATGGATCTTTTGGGTTAATTAGTTTTTCAGAGCCAATGAGGAAACAGAGTGAATGGACATGAGGCAAATGGAGAACAGATATTTATCTATGTCTTCCTAAAACAAGTTTAATTCTCCTGTTGAGTCAGCTTTTTTTTTTTTTGCTGACATAATACTGTATCAGAGAACCAGTTTGTGTAGTGATGAAGTCACCAGGCTAAAAGATGGGAGCCTGTGAGTTCTAGTCCTGCCTCTGGTGCAAAGCTAGCTGGGTGAGCTTGGGTCAGTGACTTTATCTCAGACCTAAGAAGATGGCAGGGACTTGTGTCCAGATAGTCTACAAGAATCAGACACAACTGAATGGAAGAAAAAAAAATACTGTATATTTTTTTCACTTGAAGAGACAGCCTTGCTTTCCTCATAGTTATCACTCTTTCAGCAGAAAAGGTGAATTCCACTATGAATGAAGAAGGAAAGTTTACAGGAAATGCAAATCAAAGCTATGATCAAATGTTGCAATACATCCTTACCTACAAGTGCATTTTTTTTCCTAGGTAATAACCACCAGCAGCTAGTCAGCCATGCATACCCCCTTAGACCTAGAGAGTCATTCCAACCTCTGTCTTCCAGGTATTAGATTTTTCTTTTTCCCAAATCCTCAACATTTTGTGGCACTGAGCACACTCACTTTTAGAAAATGCCTTGGTTTTTTTGTTTCTCAGGGGCTCAGTTGTGGATTTCATTCCCATCAGCAGTCAGAACCGGTGTTTGCTTAGAGGGAATGACTGCAGATAGCCACTATGATTGCACTACAGGGCTGCAAAAAGTGAGAGACTTCATAGAAGAGCTGGTTCAGTCTCACTCTTGTCTGAACTCTGAGCTACAATTGTTGGAAGCCATAGCACACACTGCTTTACTTGGCTATAAAGCAGTGTTTTTCAATCTTGGCAACTTTAAGATGAGTGGACTTCAATTTCTAGAATTCATGCTAGCTGGGGAATTCTAGCAGCTGAAGTCCACATATCTTAAAGTTGCCAAAGCTGAAAAACATGGCTGTAGAGGGAGAGGTGGAAAGGCTCTGGGCTGGCACTACACACAAATGGGCACCCAGAGACAACAATAGAAGAGGGAACAGAGGAAGGAGAGGCGTAATGAGACTAAACATGGTAGGTCTGAAGTGGTACAAAGGTTGGTGGGAGAGCCTGTTTGAGGCCTGTTAAAAGGGGGGGGGTGTTAGTATTTGGCACTATAGGCAATTTCAGCTCCTGATCTGAAAATTCTTTCGCCTACGAAGTTTGAGAATGGCAAATCTGTGCAGTGAGTTGGTAAATTAATGTGGCCTGGGAGAAAAGACTGTCATATAATTGAAGGCTCCTGAATTAAAGCAAAAAACCCAAACAAACCGTAAAATCTCAATAAGGGTCAAAAGGAAACTCTATTCAGCTTTATTTGTTATTAGATTTTTATTCTGCCTTTATTACTTTATTAGTAACTGTTAGGCAGAGAACCTACTTATTACTCCTTGCTCCTCCTATTTTCCCCACAACAACAACCCTGTGAGGTGGGGTGGGATAAGAGAGAGTGACTGGCAAATGGCCCAAAATCACTCAGCTGGCTTTCATGCCTAAGGCGGGATTAGAACTCGGCATCTCCTGGTTTCTAGGTCAGCACCTTAACCACTGCACCAAACTATAGGTAGTCCTCAATGTGCAAACGTTTGTTTAGTGACCACTCGAAGTTAACTACATCACTGAAAAAAGTGACGTATGGCCATTTTTCTCACTTAGAACCATTGCAGCATCCCTGTGGTCATGTGATCAAAATACGGGCACTTGGCAGCTGATTCATATTTATGACGGTTGCAGTGGCCTGGGATCATGTGATCACCTTTTGAGACCTCCTGACAAGCAAAGTTAGTGGGGAAGCCAGATTCACTTAGCAGCCATATTACTAACTTTAGCGATTCACTTAATGGCAAGAAAGGTCATAAAATGGGGCAAAACTAACTTAACAACCGTCTTGTTTAGTGAGAGAAATATGGGGCTAATTGCTGTCGTAAATCTAGGACCACCTGTAATACTTTCCGCAGAAGGTGCGAAATTGTACATGGAAAAATGGCTTTTTAAAAAAAGCAAATCTGGATATGTGGAGAAATGTGGAGAAGTATTGATATAGGCCAGTGATGGCGAACCTTTTAGACAAGGCCTTTCAACCAGTGGTACGGGTACCACGTGTGGTACATTGGCACCTGGCAGGTGGTACGTGACCATCCTAGAAAAGTGGTAGCGGGAGAGGGGAATGAGCTGAACTGGTGGCAACACTGCACAAACCTGAGCGAGAGATGGCTGGAGCTGCAGGGCTGTCAGGGCTCAGCGGAAGCACCAGGATCAGCACTTCTTTGGGACTGTCAGGGCTCAGCGGAAGTGCCAGGATCAGCACCAGACTCCAGCTGGAGCTCGGCATTGATCCTGCCACTTCTGCTGAGCCCAGAAGAAGCACCAATCAGCTGGAAAGCAGCACTGATCCTGGCGCTTCTGCTGAGCCCAGAAGAAACGCCAATCAGCTGGAATGTTGCAGCATATCCAGGGTCTTGTGATTTACATTCAGATGCTTGGCAACTGATTCATATTTATGACAGTCACAGTGTCCCAGGGTCATGTGAAGTGACCAAAACCTGCTGCAAGCACTCAGCAGACGGGGGGAATAAAAACCAAACACCCCCCTACCCCACCCCCGCTGCCAATCCTCAACAGAATTGCTCACAACAATGAAAACCTCGGACAGGAGGAAGAGCGCTGCCAGGTGGCCAGGCAGGTGTCTTGCTCAGCTGTGGCTTGGGAGGCACTTTTTTCAGTGCCATTGTAACTTCGAATAGTCACTAAGCGAACTGTTGTAAGTCGAGGACTACCTGTACTTCATCACTTTTTTGCTTTTTTTGGGTCATCAAGTTTTTGACACCTTGCTAAGCGACTGGTGGTACTTGGATATTGCCATATCCTAAAAGTGGTACAATGGGTGAAAAGATTGAAAAGCCCTGCTTTTAGAGACCGAGTGCCCAGACTGCAACCCAAAACCCACTTATGTATCGTCGGGTGCCAGGTGAGCATGGCCCATTGGGTGGGGGTGGCCCGTTGGGTGGGGGTGGCTGCAGTGGAAATGGCAGACTCGGTGGGATTAAAAAGTTAAATCAATCAATTCCAACTTTGCGAGATCTTTTTTTTTCCTGCGAGAAGTTGAAATAGATTGATTGATTGAACCTTTTTTTTTTGCACACGGCAGCGGAGGCCTAAAGCAAAAAGATTTTATAAAACCCAGCTGAAGGCCTGGGACTGGGGTGATGGCGCGATTGCCCACAGAGAGGGTTCTGTGTGCCACCTGTGACACACGTGTCATAGGTTTGCCACCACGGATATAGGCTTTCATGGCTGGTATCGGTGAAGCAGTGATGAGCCTTTGGGCTGAATGGCTGTGGTTTAATTTTATGTATTTATGATGCCATAAAGCAGCTTACCCTGCTTCTGGAGATGTCAACCACCAGTTGCTGGTGAAATGTCAGGGTGGAATAAAACTAGACTACGGCTATTCAGTCCAAAAGCTCATGGTAAAGTACAGTATTCCCTGGCCCTCATATGGAGCAGTATTGTTTGATCTCTGCCCTGGGCCCACTGCTAAGGAGAGCCTTCTGCCTCCGTGACTGCTTTTCATGCAGAGAAATTCTCCAGTTGTTGACTGGAGTGATCATGAGGAGCAATTATCATTGCCAGTTCTTTCACATGCTACTTTCTGGGCTGTAGTGGTGACTGGACTTGGAGATGGAGGGATTTGGGGACGATTGGTGAGATGAAGAGGGACCGTCTCACTTACTTGAAACAGTAACTCAGCTACTGTATGTGCTGCATTTTAGTTGATACGAGGTTATGTGAAGAGTCTGGGGTTTGATGGGTGATGAGCAGTCATTGCTGCCTGATCCAGCAACACCCGAATCCTGAAAACAGCCCTTCTGATATGACACATTTATTGACTATGCTCCCTCTTGGATAGAGATGATAAATGGAGGCATTAGAAATGCTTCTGCTGTATATTGGTGACTGTAATTGTTGTGTCCTGAGCCTGCAAAAGCAGGCTCGGGACGTTGCATTGGTCCCGGGCATTCCAAAAGCTGCCTGGAACCAGACAGAGCGGTGCCGGCCTTGTGCGCGTGCGCAAGGCACGAAAATGCTCTGTTCCTATTGGTTGTCACTGTCCGGGCTTCTGACCATATAAAAAGGCCTGCGAGCCTTTTGCTTTCGCTTGGTTGTTGTAGAAGGAGAATAAAGTGTTTGTTCAGCATCGCCATGTATCTTCATCATTCGCAAGTGAACAAAGTATATAACACTGGCGACGAGGATGGGATCCTTTGCAAGCTGAAACAAAAGTTTTAAGGACTTACCCAGGAAGTCCTGAAGAGAGGAAGACGGTGTCTGAATCAGCATCCCAGCCTGCCAATATAGCATCGCTGGAGGATGAGCTCAGCTAAAGGACCCTTTCCCCAAACAGCAGTTTGTAGAGGAAGTGAGTGGTGAAGGTTGTAAACTGTATGATGTCGAAGATTGGCCGCTTGTCTGATTTCAATATCTCAACACCAGAGAGATGGAATTCCTACGTAGCATGGGTGGAGAACTACTTCAGAGTAAATCAGATTAGAGAAAATGGCCTGAAGGCTGCAACTCTTTTGTGTGCCTGTGGACAGAAAGCTTTTGACATCGCAGAGAATCTGGTGGCCCCTGCACCTCTGGAGTCAGTAACATATGCTGACTTGAAGAAAATGTTGAAGGAACACTTCCAGCCAAAGTTATCTGTCATTGCTTGGAGGCACGCGTTCGAGCAGAGAGACCAGAGGCTGGGTGAATCTACTGTGGACTTTATTGTGGCCTTAAGGCAAGCAGCCAGACTTTGTGAGTTCAAGGATCTGGAAGAGAGGCTGCGAGATCGCTTCGTATGCGGTTTGAGGAGCAGAGACTTACAACAGAAGATTTTTGCAAAAGAAGATGTCTCTTTCCAAGACGCGCTACAAGAGGTGGCAGCTGAGGAAGCAGCAGGCGGGGCTGTGAAGGCCTTACGGCTCACCAGGAACCCTGCAGACACAGCTACCGTCCATCAAGAGGATGCTCGAGAAGGATTGGAAGCGGATCCTGAAGAGGAGGTGGACAGACTTCACCAGCCAGCTGAAAGGAGGCAGAAGGAATGTCTAGACAAGGCCCCAGCATCTCTTCAATGCTTCAGGTGCGGAGGACGGCACAAGCGAGCTGACTGCAGGTTCCGCTCTGCCATTTGCAGAGCATGTGGAAGGCAAGGCCACATCGCATCCGTCTGTTTGGGTCACCAGAAGGTCCAATCTCATGAAGAATTGCATCTGAAAGGTACCAGGGTCCACAGCCAACATAGGGTGGGTTTCTGCACATCACGCAGGAGTATTTTGAGAACAGGAACACACAAGCCCCTTAAGAAGAAACTTTCCATTAATGTAAGATTGCAAGGGGTTCCCCTATCAATGGAGTTGGACACTGGGTCTGCTCTCTCCATTATTTCCATTAACACATTCAAAAGGATATGCAGCAGCATTGGCCTTCGAGTTAAACTCAGGCCATCGAATCTAATACTTACTGATTTTCAGAATTCTATGGTGTGTGTTAAGAGGGAGACCACTCTTAGAGTACAGCATAAGGATTTTGAGGGTCCCCTAGACGTGGTGGTTGTTGGGGGTGATCGTACAAGTCTTATTGGACTCGATTGGTTTGAGGCTCTAGGGATCCAGGTAACTGGGCTGCACCATTTGCAAACTTTGAGTCTTGCAGAAGTCTGCAAGGAGTTTGCAGATGTGTTTAGTTCAGAGCTAGGATCCTACAAGGGGCCTCCCATTTCGCTATGGTTAGACCCAACAATCACGCCCATCAGGGTTAAGCCTAGGAGGGTACCTTTTGCCCTCAAAGGTAAGATTGATGCTGAGCTGGACAAATTGCTCCAGCAGGGCATTCTGGAACCTGTGGACTCCAGTCCATGGGAAAGCCCCATAGTAACGCCTCTGAAGGCTAATGGGGACATACGTATATGTGCAGATTACAAGTGCACACTGAATAAGGCGCTGCAACAGCACGCTTATCCAGTGCCTGTGGTAAGTCACATTCTGGCCTCCCTCAAGGGAGGGCGCATTTTTGCGAAGCTTGACCTGGCACAGGCCTATCAACAGCTACCTGTTGATGAGGCAGCTGCAGAGGCCCAGACTATTGTAACTCACAGGGGGGGCTTCAAGGTCAAGAGACTGCAATTTGGGGTAAATGTAGCCACTGGCATACTCCAAAGTGTCATGGAGAGCACACTTCGAGATATTCCTGGGGTCTGTCCCTACTTCGATGACATCCTCATTGCTGGGGAATCATCTCAAAATTTAGCAGAAAGATTAAGGGCTGTCTTGCTTCGTTTTCGAAAAGCAGGCCTTAAACTAAAGAAGGATAAATGTAAGATAGGAGTCACTTCTACTGACTTCTTAGGATTCAGGATAGATGCTCAAGGCATTCACCCTGCTGAAACTAAATTGCAAGCTATCCAGCAGGCCCCAAGCCCTAAGTCTAAGAGTGAGCTTCAAGCCTTCTTGGGGCTATTAAATTTTTACCATGCATTTCTCCCACATAAAGCTGCAGTGGCAGAGCCATTACACAGGCTCTTAGACAAGCAGGCTCCTTGGCAGTGGACTAAAGTCCATGACAAGAGCTTCAATGAGGTTAAGGCCTTGCTCACTTCTAATGCTGTTTTAGCGCATTTCAATGAGCAACTGTCTGTTTGCAATGCATGCGATGTATCTCCTTATGGGGTGGGAATGGTACTTAGCCATCTGAAGGCTGATGGGACATAGGTCCCTGTGGCCTATTACTCAAGGACTCTGTCTTCTGCAGAGCGAAATTACTCTCAAATTGACAGAGAAGCCTTGGCCATAGTGGCTGGCATTAAGAAATTTCATGATTTCTTATATGGCTGCCATTTCATGGTCTATACTGACCATTAGCCTCTGCTGGGCTTGTTTACCACTAACAAACAGACCCCACATATCATTTCTCCTCGTATGCTGAGATGGTCCATTTTCCTGTCAGTATATGACTATACATTAGTTCACAAACCAGGAAAAGAAATGGGTCATGCAAATGGCCTGAGCAGGTTACCCCTGAACCAATTAGAGCCAGATCCTACTCCAGCTGTTAATATTCTTTCCATTCATTAGTTGCCTGAGTCTCCCCTCAATGCTAGGGACGTGGCTGCAGAAACTGCCACTGATCACATGCTTACACGTGTGCTGACATGGGTGTTGTCAGGATGGCCTGAGTTCCACAGCTTCTGGCTCAAAAAGCATGAGTTTTCCAAATTCAAGGGTTGCCTGTTGTGGGGTAGCAGAGTAGTGATTCCAGCCTCATTGAGGTCTAGAATCTTGACCTCTCTGCACGAGGGACATCCTGGTATAGTCAGGATGAAAGCACTTGCGCGCAGCCATCTTTGGTGGCCTGGGCTCGATAAAGCCATCGAGGCCCAGGTGCACGGGTGCCAAGTGTGCCAACAGTCTCGGCCTGAAATGCCTCAGGCCCCAGTACATAGGTGGGAGGAAACGCAAACCCCATTGTCTAGAGTGCATATAGATTATGCTGGGCCCTTTCAGGGGCAATTCTTCCTGGTTGTTGTTGATAGCCATTACAAGTGGCTAGAGGTTGTTCCTGTTTCCTCCACTACTACTGCCAGGACCATCCAGATGTTGAGAGGAATTTTTGCATCACACGGTCTTCCAGATGTGCTGGTTTCAGATAATGGCCCTCAATTTACGTCTTCTGAGTTCCAGGCTTTTCTTCAGGCCAATCTGATCCAGCATGCACCATTGGCTCCCTTCCATCCATCCTCCAACGGACTGGCAGAGAGAATGGTGCACACCACCAAAGATGCCCTCAAGAAATTGACTTACAGTAACTGGCATCACAGGTTACCAGATTTCCTTCTTGCACACCGCACCACACCATGCACAGCCACAGGGAAGAGCCCTGCTGAACTCCACTGGGGTCGCTGCCTCATCACTAAACTGGACAGGCTGCACCCTGACTGGGTGGCTTCACGGGTCTCACAACTGTGGGCACCTAGGAGACTCCAGGTGAGTGAACCGGTTTGGGCAAGAAGCTATGGGCCTGGACATCTCTGGGTCACAGCTGTGGTCTGCAAGGTCTCTGGGCCATTGTCATACGAAGTTGCCTTGAGTGACGGCCACATTCTTCGCAGACACATAGACCAACTGCATTGGAGACTGGACTCTCACACTTCTGCTCCTGGCTCTGCTCTGGGGGGGAGGAGGACCATAATATGCATTCTGGGTCACAGTTTCCCAGGCCTAACAGGCCCTCACTAGCTGCTACTGAGGCTGTTTGGGATTCATCCCAAGGTTCCGCAAGTGCTCCAAACAGGAATTCACTGAATAGGTTGTCATTCCACACATCCATAATTACTCCAGACAGGGAGTCACACCGGGGGTATCCACACTATTCACATATGTCAGATAGTGCTCCAGACAGGGAGACTGACTGGGGGTATCCACACAAATCACTAGCAGTAAGAGAAAAGGAATTCCATCAAGGGTGCTTGCCTAATTTCGCAATTGCTCTCAAAAGGAAGTCACCAGCAAGGGGGGTTGCCATGGAGGCGACTCCTGACTCTGGCACCTCTGGCACATGCTTGGGGGCCACAGAGTACTTGGGCACTTTCGCTACCCAACACTCTCCATCTGCTGGTCTTGGGCTTGAGGGACAGTGTTCCCAAGAGAGGTCCATTGTGGACTCGGGGACTTCCACCCCTCTAAGGTATGCTGGCTTGGACTTAGATGGTCCAGCCAGCCAGCAGCAGGGCGGGTCAACCGGGTATTCGGGGCAGCAA
Organism: Bothrops alternatus; assembly: GCA_034064705.1. Taxonomy (NCBI): domain Eukaryota; kingdom Metazoa; phylum Chordata; class Lepidosauria; order Squamata; family Viperidae; genus Bothrops; species Bothrops alternatus. The sequence continues at coordinate 3,938,478 of JARGCV010000200.1, read as the reverse complement.
AGTCCTGGCCTGCCTAGCCTGGTAGGTGAGCATGTAGGCCAGGCACCCTCACCGGGATCACCTGGGAATTTGAGACAGCAACACCCTGGCCTTCCTAGCCTGGTAGGCGAGCAGGTGGGCCAGGCAATCTCTCCGGGCCTTAGAAGATCGCAGCGGGCCAAGTGCCCACCCAAACATCTGTGAGACTCTGTGAGGTTGCTGTCAAATCATGAGGGACCTGTTCATGAGGCCCCTGAATAACGGGAGTAACTCGTGGGTAGATTATTTTGTATTATTTTTGATTTCGATACATTTATTTGTATTAATAAATATTGAAGGGGGTTTGCCTGAGGGCAGACTCAAGTATTCCACACTCTTTTGCATTTGAATAATGCAACTGTATGCCACTCTTCCCAATGCATGATGTACATGTGTGGATGCGAAATATGTTCCATCTAAGGGGGAGTGGTGTTGTGTCCTGAGCCTGCAAAAGCAGGCTCGGGATGTTGCATTGGTTCCGGGCATTCCAAAAGCTGCCTGGGACCAGACAGAGCAGCACTGGCCTTGTGCGCATGCGCAAGGCGTGAAAACGCTCTGTTCCTATTGGTTGTCACTGTCCAGGCTTTTGGTCATATAAAAAGGCCTGCGAGCCTTTTGCTTTCGCTTGGTTGTTGTACAAGGAGAATAAAGTTTTTGTTCAGCATCGCCATGTGTCTTCATCATTTGCACGTGAACGAAGTATACAACAGTAATGATGTCTGCAGTTGCCACCTTTGTTTGTTAGTTCTTTTATTTTACAGTCCTTGTAACGTGCCCCAGTTCCAAGAGACTCTGGGTAGCATACAACATCAAAATGAAAAGGGAGAAAAAAAATTGGAGGTTCATGACATGATGTGATAATGGGTACTTTCTCTGGGCAGGCATGTAGCATATATGTTGTGTCTGTGCGTGCGTGTGTTTCTGTTCTTCCCTTGCATATGCTTCTGTGCGTGTGTGTGTTTCTGCTCTTCCCTTGCATATGTTTGTGTGCGTGTGGTTTAGAAGCACGAGGTAGGCTGCATATTTACATATGGGTCATGTGAACAGGATGTGGACAAAGACTTAGAATGGAGGATGTTGCAATATTCCACGCCCTTCCCCAATTACTGTCCCATAGAGATACTTTGAGAAAGGTTTTTAATTTATTTTTCTCTGAACCCCTGTCCAGAATCTGCCCATTTTTGAGCTCAAGCTTTCATTTGTTAGCAGCTAACTTCTCTCACCACACCATAGTCCTATTGTGTTCTGGTTTGGGAGAACAATCCTGCTGAAGGACAGCTAGAGAGAAAGTCAGAATCTTTGCACAATTTCTTTCTAATCTTCCAGCCACTGGAAAGACTAAAATGAGACAAAGGAGAACTGAGCTACAGAACGTTGACTGAGAATGAAAAAAGAAAACGGAGCAAGTGAGAGTACAATGGAATGGCCTCTGGTATTGCCCTCCTATGGGAAGGTGAGAATATATCACATTTTCTGCAGGTCTCACTTGTTTGGTATGCTTTTTGCACAAGGTGATTTACTATGCCAATGAGGTTTTGTAAGCGTGCACAGTGTAGAGGTCAGTTGTAACAAATTAGTGTTGTATAAAAAAAGGGGAAATGGCCAATGTTAAGTTCTGGGTTCGAATGCAATCATGAAGACACATGGTGAAATTAAAGTTCTTTCTTCTTCTCTCTCCTTACTACAACCAACAACCAACAAAAGTAAAGCAGGCTCTTTTAAAGATGATGGATCTGGAGTATGGCAAACAATGTAACAACCTTGTTTTGCTTTGCGTATGTGCGCAAGATTGGCGTCGACCAGTCTGGTCCTGGGCAGCTTTTGGAATGCCCAGGACCAATGCAACGTCCCGAGCCTGCTTTTGCAGGCTCGGGACACAACACCCCACCCCCCTAGATGGAACATATACTTTACACACACAGGTGTACCTTCCCAGGCAGGAGTGTCACACAGTCCATTAATCAAATGCAATGAGTTGGAATTTGAGTCTGCCTTCAGACAAACCCCTTTATTTGTAGTAATGTCTGAACGTTACCGAAATCAAAAAATAGTACAGCATTCTATTTGAGGGCCATTATCTGAAACCAGCACATCTGGAAGGCCGTGTGATGCAAAAATTCCTCTCAACACCTGGATGGTCCTGGCAGTAGTAGTGGAGGAAACAGGAACAACCTGTAGCCACTTGTAATGGCTATCAACAACAACCAGGAAGAATTGCCCCTGAAAGGGCCCAGCATAATCTATATGCACCCTAGACAATGGGATTTGCGTTTCCTCCCACCTATGTACTGGGGCCTGAGGCATTTCAGGCCTAGACTGTTGGCACACTTGACACCCATGCACCTGGGCCTCGATGGCTTTATCGAGTCCAGGCTACCAAAGATGGCTGCGCGCAAGCGCTTTCATCCTGACTATACCAGGATGTCCCTCATGCAATAAGGCAGGGATCACTACCCTGCTTCCCCATAATAGGCAACCCTTAAAGGTGGACAACTCATGCTTCTTGAGCTAGAAGCTGTGGAACTCAGAATCAGGGCACTTGTCAGGCCATCCTGACAGCACCCATGTCAGCACGTGTGGAAGCGTGTGATCAGTGGCAGTTTCTGCAGCCACATCCCTAGCATTGAGGGGAGACTCAGGCAACTCTTGGATGGACAGAATATTAACAGCTGGAGCAGGATCTGGTTCTACTTGATTCAGGGGTAGTCTACTCAGGCCATCAGCATGGCTCATTTCTTTCTCAGGTTTGTGAACTAATGTATAGTCATATACTGACAGGAAAATGGACCATCTCATCGTATGAGGAGAAATAATGTGTGGGGTCTGTTTATTAGTGGTAAACAAACCCACCAGAGGCTTATGGTCAGTAAAGACCGTGAAGTGGCGGCCATATAAGAAATCATGAAATTTCTTAATGCCAGCCACTATGGCCAAGGCTTCTCTGTCAATTTGAGTGTAATTTCGCTCTGCAGAAGACAGAGTCCTTGAGTAATAGGCCACAGGGACCTATGTCCCATCAGCCTTCAGATGGCTAAGTACTGTTCCCACCCCATAAGGAGATGCATTGGATGCAATGCAAACCGGCAGTTGCTCATTGAAATGTGCTAAAACAGTATTAGAAGTGAGCAAGGCTTTAACCTCATTGAAACTTTTTTCATGGACTTTAGTCCACTGCCAAGGAGCCTGCTTGTCTAAGAGCCTGTGTAGCGGCTCTGCTATTGCAGCTTTATGTGGGAGGAATGCATGGTAAAAATTTAATAGCCCCAAGAAGGCTTGCAGCTCACTCTTAGACTTAGGGCTTGGGTCCTGTTGGATAGCTTGCAATTTAGTTTCAGCAGGGTGAATGCCTTGAGCATCTATCCTGAATCCTAAGAAGTCAATAGAAGTGACTCCTATCTTACATTTATCTTTCTTTAGTTTAAGGCCTGCTTTTTGAAAACGAAGCAAGACAGCCCTTAATCTTTCTGCTAAATTTTGAGATGACTCCCCAGCAATGAGGACATCATCAAAGTATGGACAGACCCCAGGAATATCTCGAAGTGTGCTCTCCATGACACTCTGAAATATGCCAAGGGCTACATTTACCCCAAATTGCAGTCTCTTGACCCTAAATGCCCCTTTATGAATTACAATAGTCTGGGCCTCTGCAGTTGCCTCATCAACAGGTAGCTGTTGATATGCTTGTGCCAGGTCCAGCTTTGCAAAAATACGCCCCCCCTTGAGGGAGGCCAGAATATGACTTACCACAGGCACTGGATAAGTGTGCTGTTGCAGCACCTTATTCAGTGTGCACTTGTAATCTGCACATATACGTATGTCCCCATTAGCCTTTAGAGGCGTTACTATGGGGGTTTCCCATGGACTGGAGTCCACAGGTTCCAGAATGCCCTGCTGGAGCAATTTGTCCAGCTCAGCATCAATCTTACCCTTGAGGGCAAAAGGTACCCTCCTAGGTTTAACCCTCATGGGCATGATTGTTGGGTCTAACCATAGCGAAATGGGAGGCCCCTTGTAGGATCCTAGCTCTGAACTAAACACATCTGCAAACTCCTTGCAGACTTCTGCAAGGCTCAAAGTTTGCAAATGGTGCAGCCCAGTTACCTGGATCCCTAGAGCCTCAAACCAATCAAGTCCATTGAGACTTGTACGATCACCCCCAACAACCACCACGTCTAGGGGACCCTCAAAATCCTTATGCTGTACTTTAAGAGTGGTCTCCCTCTTAACACACACCATAGAATTCTGAAAATCTGTGAGTATCAGATTGGATGGCCTGAGTTTAACTCGAAGGCCAATGCTGCTGCATATCCTTTTGAAGGTATTAATGGAAATAATGGAGAGAGTGGACCCAGTGTCCAACTCCATTGATAAGGGAACCCCTTGCAACCTTAAGTTGATGGACAGTTTCTTCTTAAGAGGCTTATGTGTTCCTGTTCTCAAAATACTCCTGCGTGAAGCACGGAAGCCCACCCTATGTTTACTGGGGACCCTGGTACCTTTCAGATGCAATTCTTCATGAGATTGGACCTTCTGGCGACCTAAACAGAGGGATACTATGTGGCCTTGCCTGTCACATGCTCTGCAGATAGCGGAACGAAACTTGCAGTTAGCTCGCTTGTGGAGACCTCCACACCCGAAGCATTGAAGGGATGCTGGGGCCTTTTCCTGACATTCCTTCTGCCTCCTTTCAGATGGCTGGTAGTGCCTATTCACCTCCTCTTCAGGATCCTCATCCGATCCTTCTCAAACGTCCTCTTGACGGATTGTATAGTAATCTCTGGAGCGCTTCTGGTGGGCCATAATGTCTTCACAGCCCCATCTGCTGCTTCCTCAGCTGTCATCTCTCATAGTGCATCTTGGAAAGAGACTTCTTCCTTAGCAAAAATCTTCTGCTGCAAGTCTCTTTTCCTTAGGCCACAAACGAATCTATCTTGCAGCCTCTCTTCCAGATCTTTGAACTCACAAGGCCTGGCTGCTCTCCTTAAAGCCGCAATAAAGTCTGTAACAGATTCACCTTGCTTCTGGTCCCTCTGTTCAAACGCGTGCCTCCAAGCAATCACAGACAACTTTGGCTGGAAATGCTCTTTTAACTGTTTCTTCAAGTTAGTATATGCCACTGACTCCAGAGGTGCAGGGGCCACCAGATTTTCTGCAATTTCAAAAGCCTCCTGTCCACATACACACAAAAAAGTTGTGGCCTTCAAGCCATCTTCTCTAATCTGATTTACTCTGAAGTAGTTCTCCACCCTTGCTACATAAGAATTCCATCTTTCTGGGTGTGAGATATCAAACTCAGCCAAACACCCAATCTTTGCCATTCTTAGTTGCAAACTTCACTACTTGCTCTTCTGCAACTTTTCTAAGGGAAAGGGCCTTGTAGCCGAACTCACCCTCCAGCGACTCTGTACTGGCAGGCTGGAACGCTGATTTAGACGCTGTCTTCCCTCTGTAGGACTTCTTGGTAAGCCCTCAAGACTTCTCCATTCAATAGTAAACGAATCCCATCCTCGTCGTCAGTGTTAAGTACTGGGTTCAAATGCAGTCATGAAGACACATGGTGAAATCAAAGTTCTTTATTCTTTTCTCTTCTTACTACAACCAACAACCAACAAAAGTAAAGCAGACTCTTTTAAAGACGATGGATCTGGACTATGGCAAACAATGTAACAACCTTCTCTTTCTTTGTGGTGTGGTAAAACAAGAAGAGAGAGCAAGAATGTCTCTGGACTGAAAGGATGTGGACTGAATATCAAAATGGCCAGTTCAGAAGAAGTGTGTTGATGTCATAGGGAGGATGAATATAGATTAAATTGCAAAACAAATCTAAGAAGGAAGAGTGAATGGATCAAGAAGAAAATTGTGTTTAGAGAGAGGTGAGATCCTCAAAAAGAAAGAAGTTTAAAGAACAAAAAACATTATCTGAAGAGAAGATTGGCAAGGGAAGAAAGGCAAGGTGAGATACTATGAATAATACTGGGGTAGTTGCCAGTGGTGGGATTCAGCCAGTTCGCACCACTTTGGCAGAACCGGCAGCTAATTTTTTGTTGCCCAGGCCCAGAACGGACTTCCGGAAGTGGCATCCACACAGAGAACTGATTGTTCACATATTTGAATCCCACCACTGGGTAGTTAGGTTTCTTTATTTCCCTCTCAGTTCCTTCCTTTAATGCAGTGGTTCTCAACCTTCCTAATGCCGCGACCCTTTAATACAGTTCCTCATGTTGTGGTGACCCCCAACCCTAAGGGCTCTCCAAGCGTGCACTGACACCGCTCACTCACCCACCGCGCCCGGGGCTCAGCGCGCCTCGCCTGTCCTCGCCTCACTTCCGAAGGTCGCCAGCCTGCCTGGCTCCAGCTGGCCGGGGCGGGGGGGACAGGAAGGCTGCTCCGCCCAGCCTGGTTGGAGAAGCGCCCGGGGGGGAGAGGGAGGGAGAGAGAGAGAGAGAGAGAGAGAGAGAGAGAGAGCCAAGAGGGCGACAGCACTGGCAGAGCTTAGTTTGCTTGACGGAAATGAATCCGGCGCTGCTACGGCCCCCAGCTTGAAGCCGTGTGGAGACGAATAGAGGAGCGGTATCTCGGTTCCTAAGACCATCGGAAATATGTGTTTTCCCATGGTCTTAGGTGACCCCTGTGAAAGGGTCGTTCGACCCCGAAAGGGGTCGCGACCCACAGGTTGAGAACCACTGCTTTAGTGTCTTCTGCCAACTAGTCTCCCCCTTTTCCTGCCTAGTGCTTAGAATTGCACTCTGAAAGAGAATAGTGGGTGGGTTATGTGAATGGACATGTCTCTTCCTATTTTGGTTGGTCTCCAATACAGGTAGTCCTCAGATTACAACTACAATTGAGCCCTAAATTTCTGTTGCTAAGTGAAACATTTGTTAAGCGAATTAAGCCCCATTTGACGACTTTTCTTGCCACAGTTGTTAAGTGGGTCCCTGCAGGTATTAAGTTAGTAATGCAACTGTTAAGTGAATCTGCCTTCCCCCTTTGACTTTGCTTGGCAGAAGGTTGCAAAAGGTGATCACATGACCTTGGGACATTGCAACCGTCATAAATACGAGTCAGTTGCCAGGCTCCTGAGTTTTGATCATGTGACCACGGGGATGCTGCCACGGCTCTAAGTGTGAAAAACGGTCATAAGTCAGTTTTTTCAGTGCTGTTGTAACTTTGAACGGTCACTAAATGAGCCCTTGTAAGTTGAGGACTACTTGTAGATGAAAGGCCGAGGATTTGGGCCATTTCTCTAGTTCCAGTGTTCAGACTGAACCTAGTGGGGGAATCCATTGTACTGGATGGCTTCTCTGCCCACAGGACTATCTGAATCTGTAGTGTGAGATGCAATCCAATGCTTTTCAAACAGGGCAAAGATATTATTATGTTGTATCTAGCCCCTCTCAGCTCAGTAAAATCCACATAAATATGTCTTTAAGAGTTTTATTTAACACATTTCAAAAGGATTCACTTCAAAGCAAGCTGCTGGCATTTTGCTGGCCGGAACGGCCAATTCTGATTTATTTACATTTAGATTAAACATGCTCTCCCCCCACCTTCCAATTAACTCACTCTTTATCAATCACATTGTCCAAGACCTCATTATTCTTCCGTAGATTTCAAAAAACACCAGAAAACTGAGTTTAAACGCGCTGCTCAAGGTATCAGGCTACTCCTTGATTAACGTTGCTCGTGACAAAGGCGTAGTCTCTCTTTCCCCTTCTAATATAGTTTCCGATACGTCATTTCCCCCATTACTTCCTTTTCCCACTTAACTGACACGTTCGCTTATCAAACCTTCTGAATCTCGGATCAAGCCATCTATCTTCTTGTTCCAAATCTGACTCATCACTTTGAGAGTCTGACTCAGAATGCATACAAAGCTCCTCATTGTCTAGCTCGGCTGCCGGGAGGGGAAAATACCCAGAGGGGCCTGGTTCTGCTTCTTCATCCTCTGATATGTCCCCAGCTGGTCTAGAAACACCCACAACATATTACAGCCGAAGACACTTTCTGCATGGGTATAATTCCTACCCAGGGAAGCCAAAGAATTAGTCCTGACTCCCAACTTGGAGGAGTAGTACCCTCTTTTGATCTGCTAAGAATTTTCCTGAGTGGCCACCTGTCCAAGGAGCCGAGCTGCTAAGCTAGGATAAACTGACAAGATCACAGACGGAGTTCGCAGGACTGCATTCGATGAGGGTGTTTATGACAGTGTATCTGAGAATCATGCAGCCCTGGGAATGTATATGTGCTTTAAAAATGACTCTGGAGAGAAGTTGGAAGGAATCGCTGTCTGTCGATGAACTGACCATGATTCCTCCAGTGTTTCCTCAGGCAGGCTGAGTGAAGGCTGAAGGCATGGGTGTGCTCCTGAGGGCCAGGCTCAGTTAGAATTTAGACGTTTAGGATTTGAGGGAGAAGGGAGAGAGTGAAATGGAGAACCTAATAGGAAGAGGCTTGTCGTCCTGCATTTGCTGATGGACAGCGGGGCTTAGCACTTAATTATGCATTTGCACTAAAGGACAATTCAAGGAGAGAAATTGGGGTGAATAAATCCAGTATTTTCTTTCTGGCATATAAATTAGAAATCAACAGATAAACAGTGAAATCTCTGGAACCCCCAGTGATGGGAATTAGTTTAGTTCTTGAAAAGATAGAACTGAAGCCTACTTCTCCATTTTTGCTTAAACTAAGGTATGATGAGCAACAAAGATGTGATGATAATAAACTATGTTGCAAAGATGTGACAATAGTAAACTAAGAGGAAGGGCTATGGGAAGCCAGGAATTGGAGAAGATTTTTTTTCTTGCTCTTCAAGAAAATTTTGACTTGACAATGATTGGCTCCAGTGGCTTAAACCTCTGGTCTTGCTTTATCACAGTTTATGTTGTTAATTTTATTTTATTGGCCCACGAAACAAATGTAAGAGCTGGTTGAAATATATGCCATTATGAAAAAAATGCCTTTGCATTGACAATTTGAAGGTATATTCTTTACCAACAATGATCAGAAGTGCTACATATGCCAAAACAAAGATTCATAGATTTCCAACTTCATCTATTATTCAATAACAGGTGCCATTCAGTATTAACTTTGGCATAATGCAGACAATAATTTGTTGGTGTTCTATTCCTATACAATCCATGGTTTATGAATTTCTTTGTCCTCCCCCCCCACCTCCATTACTTTATTTCTAGAACTATTTTCCATGACCAGCTGTTTTAACAGTTCTCCTATTCCGTCTCCTAGCAAGTGAATTTCATTCATGCTACTTAATTTTTCATATTAAAACCTAAGTCTATGTTCTCTAGATCTCCTAATAAGAGATCATAGTTGTAGTGATAAATTTGTAAAGTTTATCCTTGCAATGCTTGAAGTAAGATGATGTTTTGTAGTAGATTGAGTGCTGGACCTGGATTATAAATAGAGCAAGTTTCAAATCTCAGCACAGCAATAAAAGTCACTGGATAATAGATCTCATTATATATTTTGCATGGTAATTATCGGAGGAAATGTAGTAGATATCTCCTATGCTGTATACCATCCTGAGTTTTGGGTCAAATATGGTGATAATAGATAACAATGGGGCTGTCAGCTTCCCCATACCTGCAATGCAACTTTTCTATTTTTCTGGCAGGGCTTCTGTAATATCTGCACAATAGGAATCAAAAGCAATAGTACTTTTCCTGACAGAAATACACCAAAACATTTCAGTGGTGGGTTGGCTTCTCCTGTTGAACTAGTGTCCCTAAATCTGAAAAGTACAGAAACCCATTTTTTTTAAAAAAGGTGGTAGCCATAATTATTTCCCATTTCCAACTGGATACATCATGTTTTTAAGCCTACCTCTTCTGCTCCCTTGTGCAATTTTCTTTGTAGCTTTTTTTTCCAAGTATAAGAAATCCTTCCTACAAAATGATGCTTGACTGGCAGCTGATTCTTGTTTATTTGTACAGTGGACACAACTTTGCCCGCCAGTGGCTTCCATGATCCTGACCAGGGATCCACCACAAAAGTCTAGGTCTTCACAGCCTGTTTAACCCACATCTTCCCTCTGCTACAGATGTCAGTTAATTTAGATACTTGTTTAGTTAAGTGGAATGTATTTGTCTGTATGAATCCCAATGAATGGTCTTCAGACCCTGCCAGTCATATGCAGGTATGCTGCTTCTCTGGAAATGAATAGTTCCCTGAATCCTGATCAATAAAATCTGGTTTGTGGATGCAGGGAACTTCTGCATTGGCAATAAAATTGGGGTGAGGGAGATATTAAGTTGAACCAGGATGATGCACCATTATTTATTTTCTTATTAGATCTGTGTCTCACTTTTTATACATAGTCCCTCCTGTGATTCTTCCCCAATAACAACAACCCTATGAGGTAGGCTGGTTTAGAGAGAGTAACTGTCCCAGTGTCACCCAGTGAGCCAGCTAAGCGTGGACCAAAACACCAATCTCTCTTACCCCAGTCCGATTCGTTAACCATGATACTTCACTGGTTGTCTAGCATGTCCTTTGAGATAAACCCAAGGAAAAAGTTCATCTAGTTATGTGCAAAAGGCTCACACTTAGCCTCTCCATGTAATTAGGAAGAAGCCTTTGTCAGCTGGAGGTGATAATTTCCAGGCAGATCTAAGCCATAACCCTCCCTTGAGGAGTTGGATTGAAGTCATACCTGGGGCTGCCCCATTACTAGTGAAATCTCATATCCGAGCCATTGTAGAAGGAATTTTTGAATTATTCGTGAGGCTGAGAAGAAAAGGAAAACGAAATTCAACCTCTTCAAAGCCCAGGGATAGGAGACAAGAATCTGTCGACTTCCTTGTGAGGTTTGGGACTGACAAATGATGAATATTGAAAGAGATTGGCCAAAGAGGGCACAAGACAGTCTGATCTACTTGGGAATGCTCCAGGTATCACTCCAAGAGAGGTACGCTCTCTGTCTGCCAGTGAGCTGAACCGTGCCAAGATGGAGTAGCTGAACTGAGACTGAGATTTGGGGTTGGGTGGGGGCTGTTTATGGGTTTGGACTCCTACCAAAAGGAATGGGATTTTGTATCAGCTCCCCCAAATGCCTCCAAGTATCCTGCTGATCTTCTCCCTGTGCATTTGCTTTACAATCTTGGCTATTATGGCATAGAAAGCTGTAAAAGATGAAGGAAAATTAAAATGGGCTGACGAGATGTAGGGCAGAAATAAGTTGTTCTAATTCTGATTTTCGGTAATTTCTGAAGTCTCATGCTGAATCAGACCCTTATTAGGCTTGGATCACTTCTGTCTAGGTAGCTTTTCAGATCTTGCTGGAGACGTCAAGTTAAGGCGTCCATCTTACCATTTGTGCCTTTGAGAATTGAGAAACGCCTCCTGAATTTAATTTGCCCTTCTAATTTTGGAGCTTAGGGTTTGGCAATTAAGAACTGGGGATTGGTAGAGAGAAAAGGTTTTGTATTTAGGCTTAAAATCACAATTGGGGGGAATTGTTATATTCCCACAACTTCTGGTGCTCTGTCCTAAGTAATCCATTCTGTTTATGCCCTGATTAATTGTGCATTAAGAATGGGATAGAGTGCTATTAAACTCGGAGACTTACAAAGACTAAGTGCTAAAGATTTTGTTTATTTAATAATAAACAAAATTTTATAATCCTGCTGTCTACAGTGTGGGTAAGATTTTAAACCTCCTCATTTGTTTGTAAGGTTTTTGTTGGATTTATAGGCTATACCTAGGTTTTTATTTTGATCCTTTGGTTACAAAAAAGGTATAGGACATACAGTAAAGAGAACAGGAGGAGTTGTGTGGAAAAGGGAAGGGAAGTAAGAACATGGCTATTGCTCCCTCCCCGATCTCAACTGACAGGAGGTATTTTGATCTTAAAATTTTTATTTTTTTTTCTAAAATGCCCCTTCCTGACAAATTGACTGAAAACTGGTCTCAGGAGGCGAATTGACTGAACCAATATTACCAGGTGTCCTGTCAGTTTTTATCCTTCCCGCTATTTATTATTTAATAAGCAGGCAATTGTTCCTCTCCACCAGGCACAAATTGTGAAGGTGTTGAAATTTAAACATCTCTCTGAGGGAGGGGAAAAATTAACCCTCTCGTTGCTGCTTTCAATTTTCTGTTGCGATCTATGCTGCTGTTAGAGCAAGATTGAGGGGGAGAAATTTTTATTTCAAGTTGGAAGTGGGGGCTGGGAGGAAAAAGCCGGAAAAAGGACAGAAAACCTCACAGCATCAATCACTTGGAGAAGAGGGCAAGGCAGTTAAGTGATCCAGCCTGACGTAAATTATGATCAATAGAGCCAAGTGCCATTTTCCTACCTGGGAGGTACGAGTCTCCCCACTTGGGTTTGGCAGCCTTTTTGATATCTAAATACCGCTGATAATTAATTAACTTTTTTTGGATGAATAAGAGATAACTATAACAAGAACAATATTATTGGGCGTAGATGAAATGGATTGTGTTCTATTTTTTTTAAAAAAAAAATTGACCTGGAATTAAACAATAGAGACAAGCCCAAGGGCCTGTTTGCATTGTCCCCATTCTATTTATGCGGCAAGGAAAGTAGGTGGCGGATCTGTATGCTACAGCATTCAAACACGCCTGGGCAGGCATTCATTTTGGGGGCCAAAGTGAGGAACTGGACACAACCTGTTTTAATTTATGTGATTATCTAGGAGAATGGTTAGGACTTGTATTTTGGGAGTCTCAGGCCCAAATTGTTGTCTTAGTTCCACTGAGTCCCCTTTTGCTTGCTACATGCGTTGTTCCTGGGTCTTTACTTCACACATTGTGGGTTGGGATGTTACAATAAGGATATATGTCACATGTCCACTATGAAGATGGAAGTGACTCCACCTGTAGCACCTGAGGGGGTCTTTGCTGCTCTTAATCCACATTTATTTCAGAGGGCACAAACTACCGCCTACATTCAGTGTGATGTTAGCTCTCATTCACTTTGCAATCTAATTTTTTTACAAGGAAAGGGAAAAAAAGGGGGGGGGGAAGGATGTACAAAAAAAAGATGCACCACAATAGAAAGAGATACCAATTAAACAGAAGAATTCTGTCTGGCTGTTAAAAGATTTTCGTTGTTTGTGTCTTTTTACAAAATTATTTTTACATGGTGTGCCTTCCAAACCCTTTTGTTGAAGCTCCCTGTTAGCACATGTAAATATGTTTATTGATTTGTTGAAGGGAGATGACAGATTCCTTCTCTTGAGATGTTGCTTTCATTAGTTCAGGTGGCTTGCTGAGGTATAAAGGAATGAATTTTTAAATTTCAGATCGATGTTTTCTTTCTATTTAATAAATGGAAAGAGTTGGAAATGAGACGCTCTAATTTAACCTAATCAATGTAATAATTTGATGCCCTAGGTAGATTTAAAAAAAAACTTTAAACATTTCTCTCATAGGTAACTCTCTTAATCTTATGGTACCAAGTTTGGGGACTTATGAAAAGCCATTCAATAAAAAAAGAATTATCTTGAAAAATAAATAACTTTTTAAAAGCCCAAGTTGCTTGTAAAGTTTCTATCTACCTGAAGCTTCAGGCAGACAGTTAATAAATACAGAGAAGAGGGAGAGATCATATAAACTAGTTTTACTGAAAGCTGGTTAAAAGAAGGGCAAAAAGTAGCAATGGTTTTTGATGAATGGAAAAAATGCTTGGCTAGAGAGAAACAAAATAATATAACATGCAAGAAGATATTGAAGTGATATTGCTCTACATTTGGCATCCACTTGGCTTAAAAAAAATCCAAACCCTACTTTTCTTTTCAGATTCATAACCCTATGGTGTAAGCAAAATTTGAGGTTCAGTCTCAACAATTTATTCTGATAATTGCCAGAGTTTATCTCTATGACCATTTTCTCAAGATGGGAATAAAATTATTAGTAAGTTTTGTTGCTGAAATATATTAATACTGAATTTTTATACAACTATGTGTACATATAAATGTATGTGCTATTGAATTGGAAAATATACAAATAATAATTATGTAAACTTAACTAATCTTTACATACCTGTATGGGTTACTACCAAAACCTGAAGTAAAGCTAGATTGTACAACATAGTTCAATACACAGAAATTATTTTATTTTTCTCTGCAATTCAGCAGAACTATTTCTTTAACTATTTGCATACATCATATACAGTATATATGTATGATAATTCTTGGCATTTAAATTTTATATGTTTTGATGTTTTCAGTACAATACTGACTGTATCTCTTCAATAATAAAACAATGGGATATTGAAGAATACATATTAGACACTGCTAAATTGAATACCTTTTTCATGTAGGTGAATATTTTTTAATGTTCATTTTTTTAAAATATGAAGATGAATGGTAGCAAGTACATTATATATGTATAATTTATCAAACAAACATACATTTTGTGAATATAGGCACAACAATTTTAAGAAATACCTCATGTGTGCAGGACATCTATAATAACCATTTTATTAAAATAAACTTAATTCTTCTGTAACTAGAAGAAAACAATTAACTTACTGATCTGATTGTTTTACTAATTGCTTTCTAAAATCCATTCATTATTTTTTTTTAAAAAAACAAATATCAATTACCTCTGCTTTCAGTTGTAAACTCTATTCATTAAACAATTGATACCTATTTGGAAGAATACCCATCAGTGTGTTGCCCTAACAGCTGGTTGCATTGTTATGCAAAGTTTTGATTTCAGATTTACTATTGTATGAAGAAGCAGAAGGTATTTCTTTAATTATGGCATGGTGAACTGAAGTTTCACAGTAGATTAATATAAGCAATTTTTTTTTAAAAAAAGGCTATCTAGAGATGTGTAAATCGAACAAACACAATATAAACTGTGAATCCTTTTTCAGCTGCTTTTGATCCAAATGGTCTGAGAATCACAGAATAAAATTCTTTACTCAATAGTATATTGCCTTTTGAAATATATTTCAAAATATATTGAAATTGGCTTTTTATTTTGAAATATATATTTATTTTATAAAAAAACCACAAAAGAGCCATCGAGGATAGAGAAAAGGAGAGAAAAGTTGAATTCAAGGGTAATTTCCAATTCAAGAATTTTTACTCAGTTGATAGCAACACTGAATTGCAAATCTAGAAATTTTCTTAATGGAAGAATCTCTGTTTAGTGATAAATACCAGAAATATATTTTATGTGTTAAGCCATATTCTTTTTCTTTGAAAATTCCTAAGCATAGAACCGGTGACCATTTATAAACACAGACTTATTTTAAACACTGTATGTCTTATGTAGACTTTACAATACTGATGTTGCTGTTTTATTTTAGATCGCTCATTACAAATGTAAAAATGACTGAAAATGAATATACAGAGCAATGACAATTTTAACTAAAGTTAGAGGAATTAATCCCTTCTTCTAACTCTTTATGAGAGTACTCATAATAAAATCACTCATCTGAACTGCAAATTCTACAACACAATGCTATAGACATACATATCACAATCCTGAGATGTGAGATGGATTGGGCTCCAAGTAATTAGTTGTGAAGTTTTTTTACACTTAAAGTACATTCAGGTTTAGACTAAGTTTTGAGAACAGGTGCACAGTGTTTATGATTAAGAAATAAGGCAAAGGTGAATGTTAGCTTAGGAGGAGTTAGGGTTTAAAAGAGGAGGAGCTATTAACGGTCACTGTGGTTAATTGTTGAACTGGGAGGGGTCCTAAATTTGAACAGGTAGAATGAAGAACAGGTAGGTATAATAGGCTACAACAATCAGTAAAATGGGACTGGGATGTAGATGAAGTTATTTGGGAAGAGGCAGAGGCAACAGAAAAGGAACTCACATAGATTTGTATACAGAAAAAGAGGGAAAGGTAAAGCAGGAGAAGATGACTGTGGAAAGGAAAGACTTTGGGGATAAGAGAGAGCATTGCTTTACCTGCCCGTTCTTCATCAGATCTGCCCACATGCTGGTACCATCACCACCACGCATGAGCACATGGTAGGTGAAGAAGTAGATGCCAGGTAGAGGGCAGGTAAACTTGCCACTTGATGGTTCATAGTAGTTTCCCACATTAGTCACCACATCATCAAAACGAAGGATCTCATACCCTTCATGTGGTTTCCGCAATCCTGCATAAAAGGCAATTTTAGGACTGTAGAAAGATGGGATGTAACCTCCAGGACCTGGACCTGGTGGGCCCGGGGGACCTGGTTTCCCTGGCTCTCCAGCTGGACCTCGGGGTCCAGGTGGCCCTGGCGGTCCTGGCGGCCCACGGATTCCAGATTTGGCCTTTCTCCCTGTGTCTCCTTTCCCTCCAGACACGTAAGGCGGTGGTGAGATGAGAGCCAGTTCTTGGCTTGCCTCTGCTGAAGATGCCCCGTGGGTCTGGGGAGTGTACGGATCACACACCATGCGACAGCTGCCCAACATCTCATAGTGGGAGGTGGTTTTGGAGCTGTGCACCAGCAACGGGATGGCCACCAAGAGTACCAGCACCATGGCCACCCCAATGGCGGCCCCAATGACCCTTTTTTTGCGGCTCAGCCTGGAGGCAGCCAGGGTTAAAAAATCGTCTTCGCTTTTGGAGGTAATGATGGAAGTTTCTCTGGAGTCAAAAACCAGGCGGATGGAGACGTCCCCCGAAGCGTCCCTTGAGTGATGCTCTCCTCCGAGCTCCTGCCCTTGGCAACGAAGCACTGGTTTCCTTACAAGGCAAACTCCGTCCCAAGTTGTGCAGCTCTGCTTCTTGGTCTGCCTTTCCTCCACTAGAGAACTGCTCTCTTTCGCAGGAATCACTTTGTCTCGCTACTACTTCCCGGAGAACAGCACAGCAGCAGCAGCAACAGCAGCAGCAGCAGCAGATGTGTTAGGGGGTGGAGATGGAAAAAAGAAAGAATGTGTGTGCCAGTGTGTGTGTGTGTGTGTGAGAGAGAGAGAGAGAGAGAGAGAGGAGAAAGAAAGAGAGAGAGAGAGAGAGAGAGAGAGCAAGAATATGTAAGTCTATCTATGCCTTCCTTTCTCTTCTCCAGTGGAGAACTCAGCTGGTGGCCACAAAGCAGCTCCAGGCTTCCTGTGCCATATCATATGGCCATCAACGGAGAGCCAGAGAGAGAGAGAGAGAGAGAGAGAGAGAGAGAGAGAGAGAGAGAGAGAGAGAGAGAGAGAGAGAGAGAGAGCAGGATTTCCTAACAAACAGGTCATCCAGCACCCCTCCCTACCACATGCAAGACTCTTTCCATAAACTCAGAAAAAGATCAGACTGAGCTGTCCAAGAGGCAAAAAGTAGCTTTAAGCCAACCAGAGCGACCTCTGGTGCTTCACAAAGGAGACTTAGCGGCTCAGCTACGGAGACAGGTCTGTCTGAAGTCTGGAAGTGTCTCCTGCCACCCATGGCAGCTGGGCTTTCTGCTCGCCTTCCCTGAGCCTGGGGCAGATGCTCAGACAAAAGGGAGCAGGAGGCCTCCGTCCTCGGATGGTAGGAATCCAGATGGGCAACCATCTCTGTCCCCTGTCTTGGAAGGAAGAAGGACTCTTGAGGGATGGAGCCTCCCTGCCTTCCTGGCTTGGCCATTTGCATCGCTGAGGGAGGAAGAGACCCTGTAGTTAGTGCCCCCCTCTCCTCCATCTCTCCTGGACTCAGCTCACTCTGTCTACATCCTAGCCAACCCCCAGCCCCCGCTGGCATCCAGAGTCATGTTTAAGGATGTGTTTTATATGCTGGGGTTGTATCATTCCTCTCCCCCCCCCGCAATTAAGTGCTCTACCTTTGTGCCTCCTTTGCCTCTCTCAACGGAGATTGATTTAACAGCTGACAGATCCAGCAGGAATCTCCTAGAGGGGCTGCAAGCCGTCCCATTCATTAATTAATCAATTATTCCTCTTTCCCCAAACACCCAACTCTCTCTCTCTCTCTCTCTCTCTCTCTCTCTCTCTCTCTCTCTCTCTCTCTCTCTCTCTCTCTCTCTCTCACACACACACACACACACACACACACACACACACCACTGCACAAAGAGAGGTGCCTTAACACTCTGATTCAGTTTGCTGAGATGCTATACAAAGCAGGATGGGAGGAGGCAGACTTAAAACTTCAGAGGCAGCAGCTACACATTGAGACAGCTGAGGAAATAGAACAGAACACATGCGTGAGAATGAGTACGTGCCCCAAGTCAGACTGCTTGCTCCTGCTGACATGGAGAGTATTCATAAACGTGCATGAAAAAAAGATCCATGCATAAATATGGGTACACATGTGAAAGAGATAATAGGGTATCTGTTGGGTAGGCAAATAATATACAGCGATGTGCGCGTGCATGCCTGCATTTACTGAAGTTTGCATTTGGTTTAGAGAAGTGTGTACTGGATGAATATCCTGGAAGGTTGAGGATATGTGCATGATCAATACATTTTAAGTGGCAGAGGAGCATCTGTCCCTCTTTATACATTATAGTATACACCTATGTGCTGAAAACAGAAATAGCTTGTTCAGAGGCAGGTTGAATTGTTTGATTAACTATTACTGGTACGAAACAAATTTTGGATCAGAATACTAGAGTAGGGCGATATTTTACTAAAGGCAGATACTACAAAAAAGGCCAATCCCTTTCGCCTTTCACTATATAGGATCCTGAGACTAAAGCTTCTGCCTAACTATATAGGATCCTTAGGTCAGTGTGTTGTTATGATTTTATTATCCATTGCTCATTCTCTCTTTATAAGCATTAAGAACATTTGTATGCCCACCATTACCTTGTCCTTTCTCTGTCCACATTCGAATCCACAGGCATACCAATGCAAGGCTTGATTTTTGTTAAACGTTATGGAGGCAGATTTCACCAAGTGAATAGAAAAAAACAAAAATGAAACAGGCTTTTCCGCACGAGATCTATGTGTTCAAGAGTCATCAGAAACATGCAGGTATATGTGACCAGCATTATATCTGTCCGATTAGAAAGAATTCTCTTTGCATTTATTTCTAAATTCATTACTACACTAATATATGTAGTTCTAGAGGAATGCTTACTTTTGTATACACGCATTCATGAATGCACTTATATTGGGATGGGCAGAATTATATTTGTCTAATGATCAGAAAAATGTGCATATGTACTAAACACAGATACACACACACACACACACGCACGCACACACACACACACACACATCTCTCTGTCTCTGTCTCTGTCTCTGTCTCTGTCTCTATCTCTGTCTCTGTCTCTGTTTCTCTCTCTCTCTCTCTCTCTCTCTCTCTGTTCATTGGCATCTTCTTTCTGTTGTATCATCAGTGTATGTTGATGTCCTTTGAAAGGGTGACGAATAAAGTGTGTTTTGAAGATGTTATTCTATTTTGTTGCTTCTGTTTGGCTTTTATCAGTTGCTATAAGCTTGATATTAGGTAAACAGAGTAAGTTTTAAATGGAAATGTTGCAGTTCCTTTTCTAGAAGAGTCACTTTGCTCTCTACTCTGCAGCATTCAAAGAAGGAAGGAAGGAAGGAAGGAAGGAAGGAAGGAAGGAAGGAAGAAGGAAGGAAGGAAGGAAGGAAGGAAGGAAGGAAGGAAGGAAGGAAGGAAGGAAGGAAGAAAGGAAGTAGCACTATCCTGGTGCTACTTGACCTCTCAGCAGCTTTTGATACCATTGACCATGGTATCCTTCTGCACCGACTGGAGGGGTTGGGGGTTGGGGGCACTGTTTTGCGGTGGTTCACCTCCTACCTCACTGGTCGGTCGCAGTCGGTGTTGGCAGGGGGTCAGAGGTCGACCCCTAGGTTCCTCCCTTGTGGGGTCCCTCAGGGATCGGTCCTCTCCCCTCTGCTGTTTAATATCTACATGAAACCGCTGGGTGAGATCATCCGACAACATGGGATGAGATATCATCAGTATGCTGATGATACCCAGCTTTACATCTCCACCCCGTGTCATTTCAGTGAAGCAGCGGAAGTGATGTGCCGATGTCTGGAGGCTGTTAGGGTTTGGATGGGTGCCAACAGGCTCAAACTCAACCCCGACAAGACGGAGTGGCTATGGGTTCTGCCTCCCAAAGATATTTCAATCTATCCGTCCATTAGCCTGGGGGGGGAGCTTTTGACCCCCTCGGAGAAGGTCCGCAACTTGGGCGTCCTCCTTGATCCACAGCTAAATTTGGAATATCATCTTTCGGCTGTGGCGAGGAGGACATTTGCCCAGGTTCGCCTGGTGCACCAGTTGTGGCCCTATTTGGACCGGGAGTCTCTTCTCACAGTCACTCATGCTCTTATCACCTCGAGGCTCGATTACTGCAATGCTCTCTACATGGGGCTACCTTTGAAAAATGTTCGGAGACTTCAGGTAATGCAGAATGCAGCCGCGCGAGCAGTGTTGGGCTTGCCTAGAAATGCCCACATTTCGGCATCACTCCGCGAGCTGCATTGGCTGCCAATTGGTCTCCGAACCCAATTCAAAGTGTTGGTTATGACCTATAAAGCCCTACATGGCATCGGACCAGGTTATTTACGGGACCGTCTGCTGCCTCATGAATCCCAGCGGCCGGTTAGGGCCCACAGAGTGGGCCTTCTCCAGGTCCCGTCAGCCAGACAGTGTCGCCTGGCGGGGCCTAGGGGAAGAGCCTTCTCTGTTGCGGCCCCGGCCCTCTGGAACCAACTTCCCCCGGAGATCCGTGTCGCCCCCACCCTCTCCGCCTTTCGTAAATTGCTTAAAACACACTTTTGCCGGCAGGCCTGGGGCAGCTAACATCTTGCCCCTAGCCAGTGTATGTTCGTGGAATGATTGGTTTCTTTTTTTTTTTTTAACTTAAGGGTTTTGGTTTTTTTTAACGTAAGGGTTTTTTATATGTATATAATGTAATTTCTATCATGCTGTGAGCCGCCCTGAGTTCTCCGGAATAGGGCGGCATAGAAATTAAATTAATAAATAATAAATAAATAAATAAGTTGTTTAAACTGGATCTGAATCTGGATCTGAAGCACATCTACATGTAGGTTTGGTAAACAAGCAATAGATAAAAAAGAGAATGTGGCTGGAGATACTAGACTCATATACCAGTGGAGTTAATCCCTCCCAATAATACAAGTCCTCGACTTATGACAACAATTGAGCCCAAATTTTATGTGGCTAAGCAAGACAGTTGCTAAGTGACTTTTTGTCAAAAGTCACTTTGTTCCATGCCGTTGTAACTTCAAATGGTTACTAAATGAATGGTTGCAAGGCAAGGACTGCCTGTAATAACAATTGCCTGTGTGGCGTTAACAAAGCAGGTGTTCTCTCTGGAGATGCCTCTTTTGGAACAGTACAACTGCCTCCCCCTCTGCCCTCATCCCAAGGCAGGGATGACTCCCATTTTCATAGCCTCCTGGAAACTTGCAAAGACCTGGCCCCAGATATGTAATGACTAATAATGTAATGCAATATTTGGATTTACTCAATGTACTATTCCTTTGGATTATGCTGTTGTTGCTTTTATAAACTGCTTAGAGTCCCCCAAAACAGTTTAGTAGTTTCATAATCAATCAATCAATCAATCAATCAATCTCCCTGGTGGTAACACATATATTTTCTTCCTGCAGGAAGAATTCTTCTGGAAACTTCTTCTGGGTCTTCTATGGGAAAGCTGATGAAGAAGGGAACTACTTGCTAAAGTGGAGTTGTGTGGCTAGCAAATCCCAAAGATGCGTGGTGCAAATGTGTGGGGTTCCCCCCCCCCAGCCTAGTGTCTTCCAAGCAGGTTTAACAGAGACTTCAGCCCCACCCAAAATAGCTCTTGGATGTGTCAGGTTGATTCCAATACATCTGAAAGCTGCCTACCTGAGCATGTACAGATAGCCTTTGTTTAACAACCATACTTGGGCCTGGCAACTCAGTTGTTAAGCAAAGCAGTCATTAAATAAACCTCAGCTTTCCTTTGCTTTGCCAACCTTTGGAGATCATAAATGTGAGCCCTGGTTGCAAAGTTACATTTTCATCACCATCGTAACTGCAAACGTTCACTGTCCGAGGCAGTCGCTAAACAAGGACTCCCTCTGTAGGAATGACGGAATTATTCTGCCTTTCTCAGTTCTGTCTGGGGGACTGATGTCATCCCTGCACAGATGATAACAGTTTGGGCTGGGAGGATTGATGTAGTGTTAATTCACTTGCATATGTTTGTGTGTGTCTGTGTGTATAAATATGTATTTTAATATGCAGTGTTTAAATCTTTACACTCAGCACCTTGTTGCTACTTCCTGGGGTTGTATACCATACAGTATAAGCTAAGCGGGTGCTAACCTCATCTTGGTGTTTCTGCTCACTTGCATTTCTCATATACACTTTTTGCATCCATTTCTATCCCCCTTGCTTAATATCTCATGTTTCTCTCCGCACAACTTTTAACGTTGATTTGTTCCCTGGCATGTGACAAAACGGAGCTGTATCAGAGGACTCCTTTGCGGTATTTTCACCCAGAAGGCAACAAGGCAGAGACTCCAATACATCTCAATTGTGACATGCCTCTGCCCCTAGCAGCTGTCATTCACTTTCCCATCTCTCTCCAAACTGAAGAAGCCGGCTGATTTATGAGATGCTCTTTTACCATCTTTCTTGAATTTTAGCATCTTTGCTGAATACCACTTCTTTATGCAAAATTTAGCTTTTGCCCTCAGAATTCCCAGGAGGCTAAATTTCCTTCAGGAGGGATTAGAGTCTGCATTTTTCTAGGCAATTAAAAAGGAAGAAGGGGGGGGGGAAAGGCTAGAAAAATGCAAGATTTTATTGTTGTGCACCGTGGATGGGGCTCGGTGACAGAGAGAGATAATTCGTCTGTGTTCTTGACAGCAGCGCCCACTCATTTTTTTTACCCTGAAATAAGGGGTGGTCCTGTATCTCACATCTCCTCCTGCTCTTTCTTGGCTGGGCCTCCATTGTTGTGCTAGTTTCTGCCATTGTCGGAAAGCAAAGTGTGGTTCTTTGTCACCAAGGACTTTGTCACTATTGGACAGTGTGTGCCAAGTCTGCACACTTGTATCCTGTTGTTATTCTCTATTTTACTCTCTGCTGTCCTTGTGACTCCTACTTTGTCTCAAATTGTGTACATGTAAACAATGCACACAGTTGAACAGCATTTAATTTCTTATATCTCCGTAGCCTGAGAGGGACCTCGGAGTCCTAGTGGACAATCACCTAAATATGAGCCAGCAGTGTGCTGCAGCTGCCAAAAAGGCCAACACAGTGCTGGGCTGCATTAACAGACGGGTAGAATCAAGATCACGTGAAGTATTAATACCACTTTACAATGCCTTGGTAAGGCCACACTTGGAATACTGCATCCAGTTTTAGTCACCATGATGTAAAAAAGATGTTGAGACTC
Source organism: Bothrops alternatus (assembly GCA_034064705.1). NCBI lineage: Eukaryota > Metazoa > Chordata > Lepidosauria > Squamata > Viperidae > Bothrops > Bothrops alternatus. Next base: position 3,915,146 of record JARGCV010000200.1, on the reverse strand, counting down.
TAGAAAGAGTACAGAGAAGAGCAACAAAGATGATTAGGGGACTGGAGGTTAAAACATTTGAAGAATAGTTGCTGGAATTGGGTATGTCTAGTTTAACGAAGAGAAGGACGAGGGGTGACATGATAGCAGCATTCCAATATCTCAGGGGCTGCCATAAAGAAGAGGGAATCAAGCTATTTTCCAAGGTGTCTGAAGACAGGACAAGAAGCAATGGATGGAAACTAATCAAGGAGAGAAGCAACCTAGAATTAAGGAGAAACTTCCTGACAGTGAGAACAATTAACCAGTGGAACAACCTGCCTCCAGAAGCGGTAAATGCTCCAACCCTGGAAGTTTTTAAGAAGAGACTGGACAGCCATTTGTCCGAAATGGTATAGGGTTTCCTGCCTGAGCAGGGGGTTGGACTAGATGACCTCCAAGGTCCCTTCCAACTTTACTATTATTATCATCATCATCATCATCATCATCATCATCCATTTCTGTGCTTCTTGTCAGCATTAAACTTTTTTTCTGGTGAACATTGGGGTGAATTATTTTGTGCAATTGCTTACTTATTGTACAAGGTATGAACATTTGCCTTTCTTTCACCTATTGATTGTTTGCTTCATCTCTCTATAGTTGTGAGCATGTGTGTGTGTGTGTCCTTCCTGTGCTTTATGTGTGAGATTTTCTTACACTTCAACTGGGCATCCTTTATTTGTTTTTGCCTTGTGCTAGTTTGCTGTGTTGTTATCACACTGATTCGTTACATAATTTGGGGCACCGGACAGTTCCCGCTCTGAGACTTTTGTGTTCCTTGTTCCTCTTTCTGCTGCTAACCCGCCTGCAGAACCCACTTCCTCCCATTTCTGCAACAGTATATATAATTTATTAGTATCATTTTAAAACCTGCAATCCTGGACAGAGTCTTTTCAAAGGACAATAATCAATCAACTAAGGATATTAGATGGATTTATGGATGCTTTATATACTAGGATCAATGCAAGTCTTAAAAGGAAAAAAAAAACAAAAAACAACCAGCTGGCAATGTTTGTGCAGCAAATTATGCTTGCCTCCCGCCCTTATCCTCGGCACAACGGCTGAGCAGAATATATTTGAAGGGATTGTCATAGGATCGATGTTCTGATCTTCAGCTCCACCTTGGCTAAAGACAATTGCTTTCCCCTCCTCCCCTCTACTCAGCTTTGCTTGATGGGTGGAGGGGGGGAGAAGGAGGCTCTAACCAGCCAATCAAGCTGTTTCCTTTGTAGCCCAGAGGCCACTAGAAAGACTGTATTGGAAGACTTCTGCAGGCTGATCCTAATGAGCAGCACAAGTGAATTAATTAGAAGGAAGCCGAACAGTGGGGAGAGGAGAGGCCTCTGGAAGTGGAACCCCTGCTAATTAGCAGGACAGCTGGGTGGGGGCATCCAGGCAATGTGGCAGATAGCCAGAGACCTCAAGGAAAAAGGCTCAAGGTAGCTCAAGTGCCAAGGGAACCCTTTCTCTGATCAGAGGGAGGGTGGGATTTCCTAAGAACTGCCTTTGTTTCATGCATCAGAAAGACCAGGATATGTAGGTTATACTTACCAGCTTCTTCCTATATGTCCAAGGCTCCGAATGTGCCTTATGTGCAGCAGACCTGACGATCAGTTTGGTGAACCGCAACCCAAAAGAGATCCAGTGTGTATACTTTGATTAAAGTAGTGGATCATGGACCAGGACTGTGGAAAACCAAGTCCAAGCCCGCTCTCAACTATAAAAGCCCTAGTCACTCCTTTCATCCAAAGATACCTACCTCGCAGGGACATTGTGGCAATCAAATGCAAAAAGAAAGCCCTATTGGGTCACCTTGATTTCCTAGAGAACAGGTTGGGTACAGCATATAACAGCTAAGCTAAGCAACAGGAACAATTATAACCCGCAACATTGTCTGCAGCAAACTGCAATTTAGATAGGATGAGTGTGCAGGGATCAGCATGCAGGGAGGCAGTTGTGCAATAGGTTCATGATGCAGCTGGCATGGATTACAGTTCTGTATGGTCACTAATATTCATCTTTCTCTCTTGGGTTTCCTACCCCATAACAATTACATGTGGCTGTATGAAATGTATTTCTGTTTTGCCTGGCTGCCCCTCGTGGGCTCAGGATTGGAAGCAAATTTAAGTTGGTTCCTTTTCATTAGAAATAAGTAAAAGCAGGGCTTTTTTTCTCATAGAACGCCCAGAACAGAGTTCTGGCACCTTTTTTGGATGGAACCTTGTAGGGTAGGCAAAGCGGGTTGTATGACGTGTGTGAGTTCCGGCACCTTTTTTTTTTTTTTTTTTTAAGAAAAAAAGCACTGAGTAAAAGGATCCTAAATGTCTATGGAGATTCTCAGTCATCCAGGTCATGGTTGCCCCAAACATGCTTTTCCAAAAGGCAACTGGACTTTCTTCATTTTTTTCCTTGAGAATGTTTCATTTCTTATCCAAGAAGCTTCTTTAGTTCTAACCGAATGATGGGAAATTAAAGGATTTATATTCTTTCAAAGAATATTCAAAGAATATAAATCCTTCTGTTGAAGGAAAAATCTTCATCAGGGTCCAGTCCAAGCGGGGAATAAACAAAATGGAGATTGCTTTAGAAAGAAGGTTCTTTTTTATTTTATTTTATTTTTAACCAACAAAATAAAACAAAGCAAAACATAGCACACATACACACACACAGTATATACTCCTCCCCCCTTTTTAACAGCGATTACAATGGTAATCTTCTATTATTTACATTTCCCCCCTTATTCTTCTTTAGAATATTTGTCCTTATTGCCCCATTGTTTCTTATTTACATTTTTCTTCCTTCATATTCTACTTCTTACTAAGAATAATTCATATTATTATTATACATTATTATGCACATATTTTCACTTTGACCTTTCCATATTTATTCTCCTCTATTATTTCTAAAAAAAAAAGAAGAAGGTTCTTGTTTATTTAGTTGCCAGAAACTTCAATGTCAGTAGCATGTTTCTGGGGTGGCTGACCACATAGAGTTGGGAATGGTGGGTTTTTATACCTTCTTGGCCTTATGTGTTTGGAATTGTCCCTGTGGCATGAACTTTGACCTGAGGTTCAGTGTGCCTTTCTGATATTCTAATGGTGATGGGTTAATCCTATTATGTCCTAAAGGTCATGTCCTAGTTTCCTGTGGCTGTGGCTGATGGCTATGTCCTGTGTTGGATTTTTTGGGTGAGGGGTTGTTGGTTCTAGGGATCTTTGTTTTTCTAATCCCATCAGCTCTAAGCTTCCTGGTTCCAGTCTTCCTGGAACGATTATCAAATCTGCATTTCTACAGAGCTGGTTTCTGCTTGGGGCATAGAAACTTGGGGTGGTGGTGGTTTCTGCCTAAGATTTTCTATTATTCCTTTGGAGAAATATAATATTCTGCCTTTTTAATATTTCCCCAAATATTTCTTTCTCTGGGAGGGGGTGTCTTCCTACACTTCCATTCCCCACCATTCAGTTAGAACTGCAGAAACCTCTTGGATGAGAAGTGAAACGTTTACAAGGAAAAACTTAAGAAAGTCCAGTTGCCTTTTGGAAAAGCACTTTTAGGATAAAAGGATCTTAAATGGTTAAATCCTAAGTCTATGGCTTTTTTGTCTTACAGAAATATTCTTAAAAAAACAATGGGACCCACAGTATCTAAGATTCTGCATGAGAAGCAGAACTATTGATACTTAATCTGATATTAATGACCTTTATACTTCATGTACACAAAGAAATGTACAAGTACATCCCCCCCCTCAGGAAAATAATCATGGGATTGTATTCATTAATGCCATGAAGGCAGTAAGAGAGAGAGAGAGAGAAAGAAACATCAGGGGTGGGATGGGGTGGAGTGGTGTGGAATGATATCTGTCCAGCAAGATCAATGAAATCAGTTTTATCCTTCATCTGGGCTGGGACTTGACCACTATTTAATAAAGATCTAGACTGAAAAGAAGAAATATCCTTGGTTTTATTAGAATGAAATGAACCACTAGTTAGGATGGACTTGGAGCAGAAGGAAGGGACTTTAACTGATACAAATGAAGGCAAATCTACATGTCCCAGGATAATGTTGCAAGATCCAATTTGGGTCGGTCACTGGGACTAGAGGTTTAGTCTTCCGAGCTTTCAGTCTCCCGTTGATGCCCATCCTCAGGGAACTTCTCTCTAATGGAATGTATGCTTTGGGCTACTCTGTGTGTATTATTGATGTGATGCCTGGTTCTGTGTGGCTTTTTATTTGTTGATTGGAGTGTTGAATGGCCGGCTATTTAGTTGTTGGCTATTGTTTCCTTTTGCTGCCAACTCCTCAGCTCCTAAGTTCCTGATAAGCTGGTGGTAAATCAGCACTCCTTTTGTCTGACAAGGTGCCTGTTTCCCAGGCTTCAGTCATTTCCCTGACTGCTTTTGTACTTGCTCGGCCAACAATCTTAGTAGCTGTGAAATTGAATGTATGTCCTTGTTCATTGCAATGTGAGGCTACCAATGAGTTTGGGTCTCCTTGTCCGACTGCTTGCTTGTGTTCTTGTAATCTGGTGATTAGCTTCTTCCCTGTCGGTCCCTAGTCACAGGGGCAATCCATGCAGGAGATCCGGTAGTTTACATTAGAAGTATCTCCCTCCTCCAAGCAATTTTGCAATACATGATTTGTCCTCATATGGTAGCCTCTGGGTGGTGTTCGATGCCCAATTGCAGATCTCGGAAGCTGAGTTCTACTGCTTCCGATGTATGGCAGAGTGTGTCATATAGTTGATCTTATACTTTCTTTCTTCCTTTCTCTTCCTTCTGTGTTGCACAAGCATCTTGTAATAAATGCTTGTGGTAGTCATTCTGCCTGAATGTTCATGTAAATATCTGCTCTCCAGTTGCTTAGCTTGCTGGGTATTACAGTGGATTCTCACCCTGCCATTTAGTGTTCTGACAAAACTCTTTTTGTGTGGCAGTGGATTGTTTCTATTGAAACTAAGGACTCATGGAGTGTTGGTGATCTTGTGATAAACCGTGGTTTCAAGGCTTCCATCTTGAATCCATAGGTCGGTTCCTAACTACAGTGGCCTTCTGGAAAGGCCTCTGATGCGAAATGCAGACCTGGGGATGCCACAGAAGAAGTGGGCCAGCGAGGAGAGGCCTGGCTGCAAGGTAAGTGGGTGTGGGGTGCGAGGGCAGCTCCACCCCCACCCCCACCATAGCTTGATTTTTAGGTGTGTACCTTGCCCCAAAACTAGGGCTTATTTTTGGGATACGGCTTATACTAGGCCCATCCCCTTCAATTCAAGCTAGGGCTTATTTTGGGGGTAGCTCTTACTTTCGGGGAAACACAGTAGTATTGAAATGCAAGGTGTTCTAGTTCGCACAGGACAGTTTATGCAATGACTCCTGATATTGGGGATCCCATGGGTGTCCCTTTTTATTTTCTCATACATTTCCCTTTTGAACATGAAGAAGGTGTGTTGTCAGTGCTGGTATAGCTTCATGCTTTGTGTCCTGGTTAGGTTGTACTGATCTGTGTTGGACTTTTCTTCTAGTTTACAATCTATTACTTCATATGCAAAGTATCCGTCCCTTCCTACTTAGCATACATCCTGCATTATAACTGATGTTATTGTTAAAGTATAGACCAGAAGGCAGAAAATCCAGGCTCAATGACCTCTCATTGGTGGAATTTCTCATGACGTTAAATAGACCGAGAGCTTCTCCAAAGTTCTCAAAGAGCCCCTACTGATAAGAACCTAGCTCAAGTAGAGTCACCAATTAGCTGACTCTGCATGGACACGATCATTGCGTTCTTCCAGGATAGTTTTCCCCTTCAGCTCTTGGAGTAGTTGAAGAACAATGACTGGTCCTAGAAAGCAGTCTCTGAAACCTATTAAATCCTGCTCCCAACATCTCTGGGCTGTGGCAGCTAATATTTTCTTTGTGCATGTTAATAATGTCTCACTGGTACGAGGAACAAATTGTGCTTGCCTATTGCAACAAGGGAAACCCAGGGCTGCTTTAACCTTTATAAAGACACTTGCAAAATGCCCATCGTTATGATGGATTATATGGTGTGTGTATGTGTTTTTGTGTGCCAGTGTGCGTGTGCATCGGGAGGAGGAGAGAGAGAGATGGGGGAAGTATGTGCACCACTCTGTATGCACAGACAGTGTTTCCTTCTGCAGCACTGAGAATGAGGAATGGCAAGGTGATCTTACAGACGGCAGCAGACCAGGTGCTACAGACGGTGGTAGACCAGGGCCTACAGATGGCAGCAGACCAAGTGCTATGGATAGCGGTAGACCAGGGCCTGCAGATAGCAAAAAACAAAAAGAGGGATTTTCAAACAACAAACTCGTGGAACAGGTGACTGATACTATTGTGGTATGCAATACATATTCCATGTATGTGCTTATGCCCAAAGAACACCCAAACTATACATGCATTAGATGTAAACTATGTATTAACTACTGAAGGAAAAAGTAAGGAACTTAGAGGCAACTCTAACCAAACCCAAATCTACGAAAGAAAGCTATACCCAAACTGAACCAATTAATGAACAAATAACTCCCAGAGGATTTGACCCTACTGATAAACCCTCCTCCTCCACATTGGGACAAATGACACAACAAAGAACCTGAGTACAATAGTGAGAGATTACAAACAACTAGACAATAAAGTTAAGAAGCTAGTGGCACAAGTAGTGTTCTCATCCGTACTTCCAACGAAAGACCAACACCCATTGAGAGAAAAAAGAATTCTAGAAATAAACCATTGACTAAATAGTTGGTGTTGCCAAGAAAACTGTGGTTTCCTGGATCATGGACTGCATTTCCTATGCGAAGAACTCCTAGCAAGGGATGGGCTGCACCTCATGAAAACAGGGGAAAATGTACATCTTTAGAATCTCTAGAACCCAAAACCAATCATAAATCCCAAGAAAACAAATCAAACAATGAGGTAGGCAGAGATGAGAAAAAAGAAAAACAATAATCAGGAGATGCAGAAAACATGTCCACGAACAGGCATAAAAGTCTTAACTGCTTATATACAAATGCTCAAAGCTTGGGGAACAAACAGGGAAAATTAGAAGCAATAGTACACAAGGAAGTGTATGAATAGTTGGCATTACAGAAACCTGGTGGAACAAAATCATGAATGGAATGGACTGATGGATGGATACAAATTGTTCAAAAGAAATAGGTCTACAAAAAGAGGATGGGAGTTGGACTATATGTAAGAGAACACTACATATCTACAGAAATGCACATGATCAAAGATAAAATCTCTCCAGAATGTATATGGGTCAATATAAAAGAGAAAAAAAGTGACATTACCATAAATGTATATTATAGGTCACCCAACCAATCAGAAGAAATAGATGAACTGTTTGCCAACCAGTTAACAAATGTATGTAGGAAGCATACCACAGTAGTAATGGGAGACTTCAACTATCCAGATATAAACTGGGAGACAAACTCTGCAGCAAGCAGGAGATCAAACATTCCTAACCAACCTAGCTGACAACTTTGTCATCCAAAAGGTGGAGGAGGGAACTAGACATAAAGCCATACTGGACTTAATTCTAACTAATAGAGAAGAAGTGATAGAGGGAGTTGAAGTTGCCGGAACCTTGGTTGAAAGTGACCACATCAAACTGGAATTTAATATCACGCAAACACTAGCAACAGAAAACAATCCAACCAGTGTCTTGTTCTTCAAAAGAGTGGACTTTAACAAACTCAGAGAGAACCTAGGAAAGATCTCATGGATGAAAATCCTAAAGTGAAAAACAACCCAAGAAGCATGGGAAACTTTGAAAAATGCAATCATAAAAGCCCAGACCAGCACAATACCACTGAAAAAGAGAAAAAAAAGAAATTCAAGAAGAAACCAGCATGTCTGAACAAAGATCTCTGACAAACTGAAAGACAAAAAGGACAAATACAAAAAATGGAAAGAGGGGCACATAACTAAGGCCGATTATCAGCAGACAGCCAGAACATGCAAAAATGAAGTCAGGAAAGCAAAGGCTCAGAATGAACAAAGACTTGCAACAGAAATCATGGATAATAAAAAAAGTTTCTTCCAACATATTAACAAGAAAAAAGTCAAGGAAACTGTAGGTCCACTAAAGAGAGAAGATGGCAAGTAAATTACTCTCCAACTGGGAGACAGCAGAGCTGCTTAACTCATACTTTGCATCAGTCTTCACACAAAAAGAAACTATAGCCCAACATACCAAAAAAACCAATGCAAAAGACAAATTATAAACAAAAATTAAAATAAGCAAGAAAATGGTAAGGGAACACCTATCTGACCTTGATGAATACAAATCACCAAAGCCTGACAGATTACATCCCAGAGTTCTGAAGGAGCTGGCAGATGTTATCTCAGAATCATTGCCCCACATCTTTCAAAAATCCTGGAGCACTGGGGAAGTACCTGAGGATTGGAAAAGGGCTGATGTGGTTCCCATCTTCAAGAAAGGGGGGAAAAATGGACCCAGGAAACTACAGACCAATCAGTTTAACATCAATACCTCAGAAGATCCTAGAAACGATAATCAAAAATCAGATCTGCAAACAACTAGAAGCAAACAAAATTATAACTAGTAGCTAGCATGGGTTTGTTAAAAACAGATCATGCAAAACAAACCTTATTTCATTCTTCAACAAAGTGACTATACTAATAGACCAGCGAAATACTATGGACGTAGTATACTTAGACGTCAGTAAGACATTTGATAAAGTAGACCACAACCTACTCCTTGGCAAGCTAGAAAAAGGTGGAATAGACCAGGGCTTTTCAACCTTTTCATCAACTGTACCACTTTTAGGATATGGCAATATTCGAGTACCACCTAGCAAGGTGTCAAAAACTTGATGACCAAAAAACCCCCCACCCTGTTCAAAGTTGCAATTGCACTGAAATGACTTGACCATTTTTCACACTTATGACCATTGCAGCATGCCCAGGGTCATGTGATTTATATTTGGATGCTTGGCAACTGATTCATATTTATGATGGTCAAAGTGTTCCAGGGTCATGTGATCCCCTTTTGCAACCTTTTGACAAGCAAAGTCAATGGCAGGGCTGCTGGTGGCCAAGTGCTAAGGTGGGACTTCTCTCCCCCCTCCATCCCTCCTTCCTTTCCTGCCTCCCTCTTTCTCATGCCCACCTCCTTCTGAAGCAGTGGTTCTCAACCTTTTTAATGCCACGACCCCCCAACCGATCGTGAGTCGAGGACTTCCCAACCGGTCGTAAGTCGAGGACTTCCCAACCAGTCGTAAGTTGAGGACTTCCCAACTGGTCATAAGTCGAGGACTTTCCCTGCCAGGGAGCGCCGCACATGCGTGGTGCCGCCCCCTGCGCCGGCCGAGGCGTAGCTGACAAGGGGCAGCGACCGCGCAGGGTGACCACCGGCTGGACCACCAGCTGGCCCAGCCCAAGGGAGGTAAGGCATCCGCCGGGCCCCACGCGCACCAGCAACCCTCCCTGCGCCTGCCGGCCTCCCATCTCCCACCCCTGGCCCTCTTTTACTTACATTTTTAGTAGTTGCTCAGCAGGGAGGGGTGGAAACTTCTAGACAGCTCGCCTTCGCTACAGACAACTTGCAGCACCATTTGCAGCAGGGCAGAGACAGCCTGGACAATTCCTATTGGCTTTTGAAAGCCAACAGAATTAGACTCAATTCAAGAGAGTCTATTCTACTGGCCTTCAAAAGCCAATAGAATAAGAGGGAGTAGCACAGCTAAGGAAAAGGGGAAAAAATGGCGGACGGCGTTGTTTGGCGACCCCCATGAAATGGTCGTTCGACCCCAAATGGGGTTGCGACCCACAGGTTGAGAACCGCTGTTCTGAAGGAAGAATTTGAACCCCCCCTCATATTTTGTCTCTTCAATATATTCATCAAACAAGGAAAAGCCTCCAGAGACAGAAAAGACAAACTGCTGAGTGAACTAGCTTAAAAAGGAACATTCCCCTTTAAGAATTAGTTACTGGCTAGAAAGGAAAGTTAAGGAGCACAGCCAGCACTTAAGGAAGAAAAAAAATGTAGTAAATATTGGCTGCCAGCTAAGGCAGCCTCCCCAAATGGCTCCATTCATAAGTAAAGGAATGCTACAGGCAAAATCCATTCAGGTTGCAGCAAAACTTACAGCTAACAATAGCAGAGCAATAGAAGTTAACACAAGACGTCAGCCATCAGCAAAATAGAAATTGCCAAACACTGCTTAAGAACACAAAGCCCACATTGCACAAATCCCAGAACTTCAAAGTCACAAAAGCACATAAAAATCCTTCCACTCTCCATCTCCCTCCCTCCTCTGTGCCTCACCTCCAGCTGATGCTGCCTTTTTTCATTCCTCTTGGAAGGCAACCCCTCCCCGGCTGCATTTCTTGCCCGTTTGCTGCTGCCAGCACAGGTGGCTGCCACAGCAGTTGTAGATCGGTTCATGACCAGCCTGCTTGATCTCCTCTCCCCCCCAACCCCACTCCTTCTTCTTCTTCTTTCCCTTCAGTGCAGCTAGAGCTAACTCTGCCTCCTCCCAAGGCTGCTGCTTTTTTTTCTCTCCCTCTCCCACCCAAACTGCCTCCTTTTATAGCCTCTCCTGTCTCCACCTCTCCTCCTTTCTCATGGGGGAGGAGGGTGAGCCAGAAGTTAGCCTGGGGCCTGCACTGGCTCTTTCCTCCCCCCCCCCACTTGGCTAGGCAGGGCTGCGTACCACCTGCCACTCATTAATGTACCACAAGTGGTATGCATACCACTGGTTGAAAAGCCCTTGAATAGACAACATCACCACCAGATGGATCTGTAGCTGGCTGACAAACCATACTCAACGAGTAGTTCTCAATGGCACTATTTCCACATGGAGAGAAGTAAGCAGCGGGGTACCACAAGGTTTCGTCTTAGGCCCAGTACTCTTCAATATCTTCATCAATGATTTAGATGAAGGAATTGAAGGGGAAACCATATTCAATGAATAGTCCTCAACGGCAGAGGCCCCCAACCTTTGAGCACCAGGGACCGGTTCTATGGAGAAAGATTTTTCCACGGACCAGAGGGGGTGTGGTTTCGTGTGCTGCCCGCATCCCACAGATGGGGCTTCGCTTCTTTGCGTGGCTCGGTTGCTGGCATGCTGTGGCCCAGTGCCAATCCACAGACCAGGGGCTGGGGACCCCTGCTCAACACGATTACATCCACATGGAGAGAAGTAAGCAGTGGGGTACCACAAGGTTCCACCTTAGGCCCAGTACTCTTCAATATCTTCATCAATGACTTAGATGAGGGAATTGAAGGGGAACTCATCAAATTTGCAGATGACACCAAACTGGCCAATACCCCAGAAGACAAACTCAGGATCCAAAAAGATCTTGAGAAACTTGAACAATGGGTCCTATCCAACAAAATGAGTTTCAATGTGGAGAAAAGCAGAGTTTTACATTTGGGCAGGAAAAATCAAAGGTACAAGTACAGATTGGGCAAGACCTGACTTAGAAACAGTAACTGTGAGAGGGACCTTGGAGTCTTAGTGGACGATCACTTAACCATGAACAAGCAGTGTGCAGCAGCAGCCAAAAAGCTAATACAATCCTGGGTTGTATAAACAGAGGCATAGAATCAAGATTACGTGAGACATTAGTACCAGTAGTGGGATTCAAATATGTGAACAATCGGTTGTCTGTGTGGATGCCACTTCCGGAAGTCCATTCTGGGCCTAGGAACAAAAAATTAGCTACTGGTTCTGCCGAACTGGTGCAAACTGGCTGAATCCCACCATTGACTAGCACCGCTTTATAAAACCCTAGTAAGATCACACCTGGAATATTGCAGCCAATTTTGGTCACCATATCACAAAAAAAAGGTTGAGAGTTTGGGAAAAGTTCAGAGAAAAGCAACTAAGATGATCAAAGGCCTGGAGATTAAAACGAAGAAGAACGGCTGCAGGACTTGGGTTTGGCTAGCCTAAAGAAAAGAAGAAATAGGGGAGACATGATAGCAGTATTCCAGTATTTGAGGGGCTGCCACAAAGAAGAGGGGGTCACGTTATTCACCAAGGCACCAGAGGGCAGGACAAGAAACAATGGTTGGAAACTGATCAAAGAGAGAAACAACCTGGAATTAAGGAGAAACTTCCTGACAGTGAGGACTATTATCCAGTAGAATAGCTTGCCCCCAGAAATCATGGGCACTCTCCATCACTGCAGATTTTTAAGAAGAGGCTAGACACGCACTTGTCTAAGATGGTATAGGTTCTCCTGCTTGAGCAGGGGGCTGGTCTAGAAGACCTCTAAGGTCCCTTCCAGCTCTATTCTATTTTTTTTTAAATCTATTCCATCCTATAGAGATGCCCCTACACACACTGCTGCACAGAACCAAAGGGAACCACCAGTCAGCTACTTGCTTCTGTTTTGAGAAGCCTTCTCTTAAAAATATGGCTGCATCCTTTCATCTCTGGGGCCCCATCCTGAGATTCAAAGCATTAGGATTTGGTTTTCATACTGATTTATTGGGTTATTTGTATGCTGATCTTCAATTCCCTAGGCAAATTATAACAATCCATTTAAAAAAGACAATTTGAGAACAATCCATTTTTAATATACAGTATACATGTGAATTTACAACTATATTTAAGTTCAGAGAAACAATAAAACAGTTAAAACTGAGCATAATATATCAACATAACATAACACAACACAACACAATACAACACAACACAACACAACACAACACAACATAACATAAATTTCCCCAAGCTGTAAAAAATAGCTTAAGTAGCATACAGAATATTCCTCTCAGGATTTAAAGATCAGGTCCACATATTGTCCAATTAAACTGATTTATTGCTACTCATACCTATGCACAGGAGTATTCTCAACTAATGGTTAGCACCTGCTTGGACTTAGATAAGGGTCCACAAAGTTCAAGGAAGGCTGGGCTTAGTTTGCTTGTGGCTGTGTAGAGATTCTTGGCTGATCCCTCTTTTAACTCCACCCCCAAATTCTGCCACTCCTCCTTCAACTCCACCTGTAATAATTATATGGAACTGGAATGAGTAGAAGATAGATCTAAATCTACTATTAGATTTCTGAGGGATTTGTAGGCCACTACAAATTCCAAATCCTAATTGTTTAATTAACACTAGAAAAAAATTATCCTGCTTGTCATCAAACTGTATTACTAGAATAATAAAAGAAAACTTGGCTTGAACAGGTGTCAGTTTTTGCAAGGAAGGAATGCCAGGCTCACAGGCTGAATTAATCTCTTGGGTTTTTTTAATCATGATTTGTTGAATAAGCCAAATTGGCTTAGTTCACATATCACACTAAGCCATCAGCTCACTGGAATCGTTGAGATTACAAAAGTAATTACGTTAAAACAAAATGCATTCTGGCATTACACATCTCACTAGATCCTACTCAGGCAATCTCCTGCATGCTAGTCAAGTGAGTGGATTGAAACACCAAGTAAAAAATCTAGCTCTTTTGAAGTGGAGGTACCTGCAAGATATGGACTGCAAAAAGCTGGATGACCACTAGAAGGCACCAAAGAGTTACAGAAAACTCTCTTTGTTGTTATCCAGTGGTCATCTGCATTTTTGCAGCCCATCTCTGGTAATCAGATATTTCAGTAACATATTCTAATCCAGCGGTTCTCAACCTTTTCCGGGGCTCGACCCTGGCCCACACCGCGCATGCGCGGCGCGACGGGGCGCATCGTGCATGCATGGCACGACGGGGCGCATCGCGCATGCACGGCGCAACGCCCCGCATCGCAAAGGGGAAAAAATGGCCGACCCAAAAAAAAAATATGGCTGACCAAAAAAAAAAAAAAATGGCGGGCCCACATCGTGCATGTGCGGCGCGACGGCCCGCATCGCAAAGGGGAAAAAATGGCCGACCCAAAAAAATGGCCAACCCCAAAAAAAATGGCCGACCAAAAAAAAAATATGGCGGACTGCGGTGTTTGGCGACCCCCGTGAAATGGGGTCACGACCCACAGGTTGAGAACCGCTGCTCTAATCAATGATTAGTACTTTGTACAACCTCAGATGCCAAATTCTCAGCCATATTTTGAATTCTTGTCTCTTCCAGAGGTGTGGGAGTTCATTTCCCATAATCTCCCAATTAGTACAGCCATGTTGGCAAGACATTCTGAGAGTTGAAAAACAGTAATCCAGGAGACACTAGGCCAGGGGTCCCCAAACTTTCCTGCTTGGCAGCCCGGTGTAGGGGGGGTGGAGATGCCTTTACTCATGTGTGCATGTGTGCACGAATGGAGCTGCAAGCGTGCGCAATGCAAAAGGGCCATAAGCGCTCGAGTGACGGTAGTGCACACACGCCTATGCCATGCTAGCACGAATGGGGGGAGTGTGTGTTTGCAGTAACGATAGAGTCCATGTGCCGCTGTGATGCAAGCGCAAGTGGGACGCGCGTTTGGTGACACTAGCTAGCTCCTGTATGATGTTCACCGTATTGCTAGCACCTCCCGCGCTACTGCAACGCCAGTGCAAATGGAGGATGCGCGAGCACACATGCATGTGCACTGGTCAGCCACTCAGGTGGCCAGTGGCCAGCAGCTCATGGCCCAGTAGTGGCCCACGGCCCACAGTTTGGGAACCTCTGCACTAGGCTGAGGAAGTCTGGATAAATGGTTGCTACTAAAATTTCTGAAAACAGGAGAGGAACTACAATACTGCTTTTGTTAAGTTTCATTTGCACACATCAATGCTGGCCCTTCACTTATGTTCTAGAGCAGGGGTGTCAAACTGCTGGCCCGCAGGCCGGATGCGTCATGCGGAAGCCATGCCCACCCCATTACCAGCAATGACGAAACAGTCCTGATACATCGTGCGACGTCACGTGATGCCGCGGGTTTGACATGTCTGTTCTAGAGGTACTGAAACATTGAAGTCAACGTATAAATGTTGGACCCTTGGTAAGAATTATGTACTTACCACCAATGCTATAGCAGCCAGAAATCCTTTTTATGCGGTGTGGAAGTTAAACAAATGGAAATTAAATAATATCTGCAAATGAATTCTCTACTGGGGAGGCAACCTTGCTTGAATAAGAGTCTTAATCTTCCTATTTTCCTTGGCCCCACGGTTCTCGTTCTTCTGGGCCCTGTTTAAATCTGAATTCTCATCACCACAGAGACTGAAGATCCCAGGTTATTCTTTAATTCATGACTTGGAGATTTGTAATTCATGACTTCATTATTTTGATATTTAAGCCACAAGGATTTCAGAGAAATGGCTCTTATTGCAGGGCTGCTCATTAAGTGCCCCAAATTGCAAAACAATCAAAGGTCTGCTTGTCAATCACAAACGGTGACCCCCATCCTCGAATCCCATAGAGACCTAAGTTGTAATGGTATGTCTAGCATTAGCAGACAAGATAAATTGGTCTCCTGCTAGGATGCCTATCACATATTCCAAAGTGGGGAAAATATTTTTGCCCTATATGGCTCCCTATATTGATCCACTCCATCTTATTTCCACAATGTGCCTGATTAATAAAGGTTCTCATCACTGGCTTTCCCCCCCCCCACCTATATTTTTCTGGACCGCAGTAAAATGCATTGGAAAATGAAACTAGGTTGAGTTAGGATCTGACTTCCTCAGAGTCAGGACTGAGAACTGGCGTTAGAGATAGATTCATAGAGGTTCTCAAAAGAAAGATAATATCAGAAGTTTTCATTCGGATTTTTTTCTGGGCCACAGTAAAATAATGGGAAATCGCATTAACAATGAACATGAAAATGGGGTCAAGGTAAGGTTAAACATTGGGTTATGGTCAGGGTAACTGAGTTAATCCAGTAAATAAATATTCAGCTATTCATAGGTAATCAAGATAGTCAAGATTTCATTGGTAAGCACATGCAAGCCCAGCTTTTTCTTTTAAGATCAGCCATACCTATTTTGCTCTCTCTCTATATATATATATATATATATTATTAGTGTTCATAACATTACTTAACAAATTGTCACAAATGAAAACAGTAGGGTCAGCCCTTTTACTTAACCTGGAGTTCTGTGTGCCAGAAATATCAGTCATTTACCTGTGCTACATAAATGACAGTATATTTTGTGCAGGCATAGTGGTTTGAATTCCCTACAGGTCTTCAGAATATAATTACTAATAAACATGGATAGTGGTTCCTGTAAAAATAGGATGCTTACTTGGTAGTTGGTTGTTTCTTGCAGGGTTGCAAGTGCAGATGCCAGCAAGTGCCTGCTGACACTTTGAGCTGGCGGTGTAAGGTCAAAACAAGAATAATCCAGTTATCAGGAATGGTGTTAGTGATGTCTGAAAAAGGGCCAGCCATTGGCTCATCTGCAGCACAATGTAATTAATATAAATCCTAATGCTGGGAAAGATTGAGGGTAATAGAAGAAGGGGACGACAGAGAATGAGGTGGCTGGATGGAGTCACTGAAGCAGTAGGTGTGAGCTTAAATGGACTCCAGAAGATGGTAGAGGACAGGAAGGCCTGGAGGAACATTGTCCATGGGGTCATGACGGATCAGACACGACTTCGCAACTAACAACATGGCGTTTTATAATAAAACAGCCCCTCCACAATCTAATTGGGAAGAAGAGGATGGATCTGTATTGCAGACAGTTCAATGAGGACAGCAGGATCAGATCACATTGTAGCAGACAGCAGGATGTCTGTCCAAGCCATGATTGAACAGGTATCAGATGTTTCATCTGCCATGATTCCAAGGCCATGAAAGTGGGAGGCAATTGTTCTCTATGAGAACTTGGTAGTAGCCAGACAGTTGCTACTCAGATGGCTGCATATGATATCCTATTTGTGAAATAGGGTGTCAGGATCCCCAAGTTGTTCAACCTCTGGGCTGGGGGTTGATTCCTACTTTTCCCACAGTTAGTGTTGGAGGCCTTTAACTTCAATGCTTCGGGGTGAGTTTTAGGCAGACTCAGTGACAACCACGGGCATCTCCCAACTCATAATGGGCGCAACACACATGGAAGAGTTAGATCTAGTTTCACTTGAGAGCAGTTACAATGGGATCGGATAGCGGGGAACATCATTTCAGTCCTCTGTCATGGTCAGACCCCTGATCACCATGATGTTGGTTGTTACCATGGCCTCATGCCGTGGGGAGGGATTATTAAAGACCTGCCTAAGGTGCCTCCTGGATCCAAGAAATTTTTAACAGGCACTTGAAGAGTTTTTCCAGCAATTTGGTTGCTGGGTTTCTAAACAACTAATGGAATGGGGAGGTAACAAAAGCACTTAATAGGACCATTCCTGGATGGCATTTCCTTGTCCATCAATCCAGAGTTCTCCTTGATTCAATGAGCAGCTCTGGGAGATAGAAACACAAAACAGATGTCTACAACACTGCGAGTAAAAGATAAAGAATTAATATTATTAAACATTATGGAAATAACAGCAAAGCATACTTCTTCACACTTAGGTTTGCAGATTGCCGTCCAGTCGCTTGTTTTGGATATTCTCTCTTCCTTAGGGAGCAACAGGTCAGGGAGATTGCCCACTGGCTAGTGGGATCTTTCTGCCAAGCTCCTTATAAACAAAAGTACTAATAATTTATTGGAGGAGTTAGAAGCTGATTGAGCTGAAGCTATGACAGGGCTGATACCTTACAAAGACATCTGGGATTTATGTAAACCCATGATCTCTGAGCAATTGGCAGGGTTCTCTGTAAAATATGCCCTGCCCCTAGAAGCTTGATCCTTGCCTTCATTGATTTCGGTTGCCAGGAAAGAGTTGAGATGTTGAGTTTGGGTAATAGAAATAATTCTTTGAGGGAGAGGGTGATGTGCCCTTTTTTCAAGAAGATTTCCCTTAACCCAGCCTATATGGTCAATTACAAGCTTGTTTCCAATCTTCCCATTTTAGCGTAGCTTGTTGAGAAGAAGGTGGGGCAGCAGCCATAGAAGTCCTGGATGAAGCAGGTTTTCTGGATGCCATTCCAGGTTGTGTTGAGGTTAAGCATGGTATGGAAACTATACCCATTGGTCTTGTAGATCAGTGGGACTCAACTGGAAAGTACATGCCTTCCTGGAGAGCCTAGGATATTTTAGGGGGTGTCACAGGTGAAAATCATGGTCTGGAGTTCTATGTGACAGCAGCGATGGCGGCTGGGGGCTTCCCATTTTTACAACCCCCATCCCCCCAGTTGCTGCATCGAGTTCCAGGCCATGATTTTCACCTGTGGCCGCCATAAAGTATCCTAGGCCAGTGGTGACAAACCTATGGCATGGGTGCCAGAGGCAGCACTCGGACCCCTCTCTGTGGGCACACGTGCTGTTGCCCCAGCCTTGCCTCCCCCCGCGACCCCCTCCTCTCCAGCAGCCCCCATGAAGGAGAGTCGCCTCTGAGCGTGGCCCAAGCAGAGCAGCGCAGCTAAGGACATGGCAGCCAGACAGTGCAGACAAGACTCTGCCCTCACACCCCATTGTGCACAGTTGATGCTGCAGGGCATGGGGCATGACCGCCATAGTGCTGCTGGGCTGCCTGGATGATCTGCGGCAGGCCCTGCGGCAGGCAGTGAGTGGCCCTGCGAGCAGGTGGGGTGGGGGATTGGGGGCGGGGCAGGGGTGGAGTGGGGTCGGGGCCAGTTTTTGGGCACTCGGTCTCTAAAAGGTTTGCCATCACTGTCCTAGGCTCTGCCATTCTGTTCTCTGCCACCCGCTTGCTTGCTTGCCCACCCAGCTCTCCCTCCAGCTACCCACGGCGAGTAGTTCCTGTGGCAAATTGACCATATGTTGAGTCGTCTTGCAATGACTTGGCGGTGGCAAGTCAGCAGAGGCGGTGACGAGCTGGGGGTGATGAACTGGCCACACCGAGTTGCCCTACACCCGAAAATCACATCCACTGAAATTTGGAGGCGGCCCATGAACAAGGCCATCGAGCAGCAGTTCCCCTATTCTGGAAGAACCTGCCCTGAGGTGACAATGACTCCTTCCTTGCTAACATTTTGGAAGACGGTGGAAGCTGTTCTCTTCTTGTGGAACCTTAATTGAAGAGCGTGACTAAATTGCAGGCATCTGTCTGGAGCAGCAATTCTCAACCTGTGGATCGGGGCCCCATTTGGGGTCAAACAACCATTTCACGGGGGTCGCCAAACAACGCAGTCCGCCATTTTTTCCCCTTTTCCTTAGCTATGCTACTCCCTCTTATTCTATTGGCTTTTGAAAGCCAATAGAATAGACTATCTTGAATAGAGTCTAATTCTATTGGCTTTCAAAAGCCAATAGGAATTGTCCAGGCTGTCTCTGCCCTGCTGAGCCCACCAACAGTCCCAGTCTGCAAACGGTGCTGCAAGTTGTCTGCAGCGAAGGCGAGCTGTCTGGAAGTTTCCACCCCTCCCTGCTGAGCAACTATTAAAAATGTAAGTAAAAGAGGGCCAGGGGTGGGAGGTGGGAGGCCGGCGGGCACAGGGAGAGTTGCTGGCGCGCGTGGGGCCCGGGGTGCCTTACCTCCCTTGGGCTGGGCCAGCTGGTGGCCCAGCCGGTGGTCGCCCTGCACCCTCGCTGCCCCTTGCCAGCTACGCCTCGGCCAGTACAGGGGGCGGCATCACGCATACGCGGCACTCCCGGGCAGGGAAATAGTCCTCAGCTTACGACCGGTTGGGTAGTCCTTGACTTACGACCGGTTGGGTAGTCCTCGATTTACGACCGGTTGGGGGTCGCGGCATTAAAAAGGTTGAGAACCACTGATCTGGAGGGAGGGTGCAGCATGCAAAGTGGCATGATATATGAGCTGAGATGTTTTATGGTATTACCAATATAATATAATCCACCTAGAATTTGTGGAGTAGGAGAGTCATATAAATGTATGCAATAAACAAACAAACTTGGAGGCCGTTATTCGTCTTTATGTTGAAGCAGCATCAGTGCTGCAAAAAACACTATTGGTTGATTAAGCTCATCCTCTAGTCATCAAGTGTGGTCACTGAAGCATCATTTGATGGCTCCCCCATTGTCAGCTCAATCTGAAATGCTTTCAGTTTCTGCAAAACACCTGAAATGTGGGCGAGTCAGGGACCAATGTACATTTGAGAGTTGCTGAAAAAGAGGAATCAAGTATCATGCTGGAGTGGTGAGTCCCCAAGAATAACTTAGGAGTCTGTGATTTCCCTGCTTGTTGTGGAGGTAAGAAAAAAACAACACCTTGAATAGATGATGGTTCAGTCCCACCTAAAGACAAATAACTTGTTGCCCATCTTGATCGGAGATCCTACACACCACCTTCTACTGCTGTGCAATTTCAGGCACACCTATCAGTGTCTTCAGCCCTTTCCAGTCTAGTATTTGTCTCACAATATATGACACTAAGGATGTGCAAGTGCTTTGAGCTAATGAGTCTCCCCACAGAAATCAATAAAGGAAATTGTGTCTTATTGATCATATTAGATTTTACCATGGCCTTTGGTTCTATTGGCTGTGCAATGTTGCCATGATAACCGCAAGGACAAGTATGTGTTATATTTGCTAATTCCTGACAAGGAAATCCCAGAGTGTGGTGATAAATTATTCCTGTTCAATTCCCAACTTAGTTTTTTTTTTATCTTGCATTGAATGGCAGGGTGCATGACCTTTTGGCCATGTGTGGATTTTGAGTGATGTGGCAGGAATCATGGTCTAAAATTGGATGAGGCTGGAATAGAAGTTTGATTTGATATCAATTAAATTAACTATAGAACAGTTAACATTGCTTGGGTCACCTACTTATTAATTTTCTTCTTCTTTCACATTAAAATTGATAATCAATTTGGATTGGTACTTTTGCCATATTGGTGTTTTTAGTTTGGCAACAATCTCTCTCAGATGTCAGCCTCCTCTGCTTGCAAAATGAA
This sequence comes from Bothrops alternatus, assembly GCA_034064705.1. Taxonomy (NCBI): domain Eukaryota; kingdom Metazoa; phylum Chordata; class Lepidosauria; order Squamata; family Viperidae; genus Bothrops; species Bothrops alternatus. The sequence goes on along the minus strand of JARGCV010000200.1, from coordinate 3,894,305 downwards.
CAAAAGCAATATTCTCCCCCCCCCCCGAGTTATAGTGACTTTGAACTACTAATATTAATTTAATATTTTCCTTTATCCTGGAAAGAAGGAAGGGAGGGAGGGAGGGAGGGAGGGAGGAGGAAGAAGTATTTGGTTAAAATCTGTGTTGTGTGGAATAAGAATCTTGACTACAAGTTGATTTTTTTAAAGGAAGCAACAATGTAAGCATTTGGTGAATTCATATTCCACAGAGCTGGCTTGAGTAGGCAGCAGGCCATGAATAAATTCATAAATACTCTCCTCAGTCTCACCATCCTCCCTGCTATTCCTCTGAACCTCCCCGTGATAGGCCCATATTCTGACCAACAATTCCCAAATCTATGCCACCCGGATGGAGGTGAAGGTGGGGGACTCCTCTTTTAGAGGCTAAGGTGGAAGGCTGGGGGTTGGGGAACTGAGATGAGGGGAGCATGCAAGAAGGCAATGACTGAGTGAGGCAACCTTTTGCACTGATCTTTCTGATCCATCCATCACGGGCACCCCAGAGGCAGCTGACTGGCAATTAGACATTCACTGCCTGAAACAGCCCTGCACCCCTGAGAAAGGCTGAAGAGGCAAAGGCCTTGAATCAAATGTGTATTTATGGGACGAGCTCCCCCCACCCTTACTAGCCCAGGTTCCTCTTGATATGTCAACGGCCTTGCATAGAATGAAGCCATCTTCCCTTCCTACCTTGCCCACCCCCCCCACCCCCTTCACAATTTGGGGCTTACGGTTGTTAAAAACTGCTCTCCATTATGACAGTTGAATACCTAGAGTCTCTTGTTCTTCAGCAACCTAGTTGGCTTTGGCTCTAAAGGAAAAAAAAAACATTTCAGGACTTGAAAGAAAAAATTGAGGAGGAGGAGGAGGAGGAAGAGGAGGGGGAGGAGGAGGAGGGGGAGGAGGAGGAAGAGGAGGAGAATTGAGCTTTCCCAAGAATCGGAGGAATAAAGACCCCCACCCCACTTCTAAGAAGTCCAGCACTGTGGGTTACTTGTTCCTCAGATAAGTGCATTGATAGTTCTCTCTGTTGGAGATCAGTAATGTATTAGAAAATTACGGTATACCCAATTTTCAGGAGTGTAAAAGAGTATGGAGGTCATCTTTGTAGTGACTAGCTTTCCAAGGGGGACTTTCAGTCTTTAAGCAAGTAGTCAAGTTATTGGTACGATTGTATTTGTTGCCACTGGGGTGGTGGTGGTGGTGGTGGAGGTGGGATTGTATAAGTTTTATACTTTGGATTTTTTCCGTTGTTGTAAGTCACCCAGAGTCACCCTGTGTGAGTTGGGAAGCCATATAAATTTGCTAAACAAACAAATAGGAAAACGTTGATATAATTGGTGATGACACCATATACCACCATCAGCAGCAGTGTTATTAAAGGTAGTCCTTGACTTACAACCATTTGTTGATCAACCATTCAAAGTTACAATGGCATTGAAAAATGTGACCTAGCACTCGTTCCCACACTCCCAACTGTGCCGCAGCGGCCCGCACTGTTACATGGTCAAAATGGAGTACTTGGCAACCGGCATGTATTTGTAATGGTTCCAGTGTCCCAGGGTCATGTGCGGCCTTTCCAGCTCCTGCTTCCAAAAAACAAAGTCAATGGGGGAACCCAGATTTGCTTAATAACTGCATGATTCACTTAACAACTGCAGTGGTTTGCTCAACAACCGTGGGAAAAAAATGGTTGTAAAACTGGGCATGCCACACTTAACAACTGAGCAACAGCCTTGCTTAACAATGGAAATTCTTTTCCCAATTGTGGTGGTAAGTCAAGGACTATCTATGTTGGATATTTATAAGTGTCTAATACATTCTTGGCATGCGATATGCGAAAATAGAAAGTACAGGTAGTCCTCAAACGTACGACCTAAAACTTCTTATTGTTAAATGAGACATTTGTTAAGTGAGTTTTGCCCCATTTTACAACCTTTCTTGCCACCGTTGTTAAGCGAATCATTGTGGTTGATAAGTTAGTAACATGGCTGTTAAGTGAATCCGGCTTCCCCATAGATTTTGATTGCCAGAAGATCACAAAGGGGGAATCACATAACCTTGGGCAGTGGTGGGATTCAGCCGGTTCGCGCCAGTTCGGCAGAACCGGTAGCTAATTTTTTGCTGCCCAGGCCCAGAATGGACTTCTGGAAGCGGCATCCACACGGAGAACCGGTTGTTCGCATATCTGAATCCCACCACTGATCTTGGGACGCAGGAAGGGACGTAAGTATAAACCAGTTGGCAAGCATCCGAATTTTGATCACATGATTGTGGGGATGCTTCAGAGATTGTAACTGTAAAAAACGGTCATAAGTCACTTTTTTTTCAGTGCCGTTGTAATGGTCACTAAGTGAACTGTTGTGAGTCAAGGACTACCTGGATATTCTACTGCATTCAAAGCAAAAAAGAAAAATCTGTTCAAGCTGTTGCACCTTTACTCACTGCGCTCCTCTTGAAGTTCTTAAGGTTTCACCAACCTAGTGCCTACGTGTGGGCTAAGACTCATCTTTCTGTGGGTTAGATGGGAATTCGGTGGGTGGGAGACCTAGAACCTCTGGAGGTGAAGACTAGAGCAGCGGTTCTCAACCAGTGGGTCGCGACCCTATTTGGGGTCGAACGACCATTTCACGGGAGTCGCCAAACACCGCAGTCCGACATATTTTTTTTTTGGGTCGGCCATTTTTTTTGGTCGGCCATTTTTTTCCCCTTTGCGATGTGGCCCGTCACGCCGCACATGCGCGATGCGCCTGTCGCACCACGCATGCGCGATGCGGGCCGGGGTCGAGCCCCGGAAAAGGTTGAGAACCGCTGGACTAGAGGAACACTATTCATTTATTTCTGAGTCACAATCATTTTCGGAATTCTTTTGTTTTTGTTTTTAAATAACACTCAGCATAAAAATTCCAAAATTAATTGTCTGACACAGATAAATATGTAGAGTAAAATACTAGACTTGCGGGAGCTGGAACTGAGTTCACATCTTTATGTGGCCAAGAATGGCTGTGAGTCTTAGCTGTCTCTTATCCTTACTGCTTCATCTATAAAATGGGAATATTAATTCATTATTCCAGGCTGTCATAAAGATGTCTGGGAAGAGCACTGTAAAACATTAGCATCTTGAAAGTGCCATAGAAATGATTAATAGCGATAATGTGTATGCAAATGTGGCAATTTGCATAATGTACTCCCAAAATGGCAAATTAGCATAATTTTATTTGCTCGATGGGGAATGTTTAATGCTTTCACTAAAAACACAGAGTCATCATTTTAACTAAGGTCATCAAAGGCATGGGAATTACCTCTCTTTCTCCAGCCTTTTCTCAATTTTTTTTAAAAAATCAGCGTTAGTTATATATATATATATATATATATATATATATATATATATATATATATATATATATATATATATATATATATATATATATATATATATATATAATTATTATTTATTAAATTTCTATGCCGCCCTATTCCGAGAACTCAGGGCGGCTCACAGCATAAATAGAAATCCAATATTAAAATACTACATAATAAATATATTTAAAAAATACATATATAAAAAGAAAACCCCTAAATTTAAGAAACCATTCATTCAACAAATGTACACACAAACATACACTGGCTAGGGGCAAGATGTCAACCGCCCCAGGCCTGTCGGCAAAGATGTGTCTTAAGGAGTTTACGAAAGGCGGAGAGGGTGGGGGCGATACGGATCTCCGGGGGGAGTTGATTCCAGAGGGCCGGGGCCGCAACAGAGAAGGCTCTTCCCCTAGGCCCCGCCAGGCAACACTGTCTGGCTGACGGGACCTGGAGAAGGCCGACTCTGTGGGCCCTAACCGGTCGCTGGGTTTCATGAGGCAGCAGACGGTCCCGTAAGTAACCTGGTCCGATGCCATGTAGGGCTTTATAGGTCATAACCAACACTTTGAATTGCGTTCAGAGACCAATAGGCAGCCAATGCAGCTCGCGGAGTGATGCCGAAATGTGGGCATTTCTGGGCAGGCCCAACACTGCTCGCGCGGCTGCATTCTGCATTATCTGAAGTCTCCGAACATTTTTCAAAGGTAGCCCCATGTAGAGAGCATTGCAGTAGTCGAGCCTCGAGGTGATAAGGGCATGAGTGACTGTGAGAAGAGACTCCCGGTCCAAATAGGGCCGCAACTGGTGCACCAGGCGGACCTGGGCAAATGTCCTCCTCGCCACAGCCGAGAAATGATGTTCCAGATTTAGCTGTGGATCGAGGAGGACACCCAAGTTGTGGACCTTCTCCGAGGGGGTCAAAAGCTCTTCCCCCAGGCTGATGGATGGATAGATTGAGTTATCTTTGGGAGGCAGAACCCATAGCCACTCCGTCTTGTCAGGGTTGAGTTTGAGCCTGTTGGCACCCATCCAAACCCTAACAGCCTCCAGACATCGGCACATCACTTCCGCTGCTTCACTGAAATGACACGGGGTGGAGATGTAAAGCTGGGTATCATCAGCATACTGATGATATCTCACCCCATGTTGTCGGATGATCTCACCCACCGGTTTCATGTAGATATTAAACAGCAGAGGGGAGAGGACCGATCCCTGAGGGACCCCACAAGGGAGGAACCTAGGGGTCGACCTCTGACCCCCCGCCAACACCGACTGCGACCGACCAGTGAGGTAGGAGGTGAACCACTGCAAAACAGTGCCCCCAACCCCCAACCCCTCCAGCTGGCGCAGAAGGATACCATGGTCAATGGTATCGAAAGCCGCTGAGAGGTCAAGTAGCACCAGGATAGTGGAAAATCCCCTATCCCGGGCCCGCCAGAGATCATCCGTCAGCGTGACCAAAGCAGTTTCCGTGGAGTAGCCAAGCCTGAATCCTGACTGTTGAGGGCCCAGATAATCGGCCTCATCCAAGGACCATTGGAGCTGGAGTGACACCACCTTCTCAACAACCTTCCCTATAAAGGGAAGATTGGAGACAGGACGGTAGTTGTTTAATACAGCTGGGTCCAGGGAAGGCTTCTTGAGGAGGGGGCGCACAATTGCCTCCTTTGCAGGGAGCCGGAAAGGACCCCTCCCTCAAAGAGGCGTTAACAATCTCCTGAACCCAGCCCCGCGTCACCTCCCTGCTGGCCGAAACCAGCCAGGAGGGGCACGGGTCCAATAAACAGGTGGCGAAACTCACAGCTCCAATGGCCTTGTCCACTTCATCGGGTGCTACAGGGTCAAACTCCGTCCACACAACAGGATCAAGACGAGTCCCTGTCATCTCGACTGATTCATTGTCAGCCGACACTGCATTCCAATTGGAGTCAAGGTCCATCCGAATCTGGGCGATTTTATCCGCGAAAAACTTATTAAAATCCTCAGCACTACCCTGCAAGGGTGCATCATCCCCCCCCTGATTAAGGAGGGAGCGAGTCACCCTAAACAGGGTGGCTGGGCGGGATTCCGCAGATGCGATCAAGGCAGAATGATATGCGCATCTTGCTGCCTTGAGCGCCACCTGATAAGTCTTAATATAAGATTATATATTATATAAACTAACATGCCTAGTATTGAAGGAAAAGTCTTCATCATGGTTCAGTTCAAGCCGGGAATAAACAACATGGCGACTGCTTTAGAAAGAAGGTTGCAGTTTACTGAAGAGGAGAGCCAGACAGGAAGATGGCTCTGGAAGAAAAGAGAGCAAGCACATACAGGGAGTGGATTTTTATACCCTCTGGAGCCTTTTGTTTGGAGTTGTTCCTGTGGCATGAACTTTGACCTGAGTCTGAGTGTGCCTTTCTGGTATTCTGATGGTGGTATTCTATTATGTCCCAAAGGTCATATCTTGCTTCCCTGTGGCTGTGGCTGATGACTCTTAAGATTTTTGGTGTGAGGGGTTGTTGATTCTAGGGATCTTTCTTCCTAATCCCAATTTCCTGATTCCAGTCTTTCTGACAAGATTATCACATCTGCAATTCTGTTTGGGACAGAGAGACTTGGGGGCAGGGTTGGTTTCTGCTTTTAAAGTCCTTTAGGGAAATATATTCTGCCTTTTAAATATTTCCAAAAATATTTCTTTCTCGGGGTGGGGGTCGCTGGCTTGCCACACTAGATAGCTACATTTTCCAAACAATTATATTTATTTACAATTATTTCTCAACAGTGAAAAAAGCTTAACTGTATACTAGTTGTACTTGTTGCACACAAAACTGGTGTCTCCTTTCAGAATATGTTTTTTTTTTCAGCTAGAGATCACGCTCCTTAACTTTATATGACAATATTGTGTGGTCAGAATTTTTTTATTTGAGGGAGAACAGGGAATGGCCTTGAAGGACAAAAGGAAGAGTTGCTACCAAGGCAAGGGTCAGATAAGAGACACTTGAGCTTGGGCCAAGAAAATAAAATGAGAAAGCATCTCAGAGAAAGCCCCTCTCAAGTTCACACAAAGAGAAAGAGAGAGGTAAACAGTCAAACTTGCAGTACTTTGTTACTATAACTGTACAAAAGTAGTCTTGACCTATATGGCATTAGTTTCTTTATCCGATCTATCTTGTTGGGCTACTCCAAGCTCTCCTATGTCCACAAACCATGATTATGTTTCTTACTCTTTGACTAGGCAAAGATATTTATTACTCCCTTTGTTCACACAGCTTTCTCCAGCCTGATAACCCCAAGATGTGTTAGAAAAGTTCCCATGGATCTTAGCCAGGCTTGTGGAAGCTAAAATCCTGAAAAGTACTAGCTTGGGGAAGTTAGTTCTGGTACTTTTTCTCTTCCCACGCTTAGTTTATTCATCTCCAGCGTATCCATCTCTAACTGTATTGTACACGCCACAGTTCAGGAACCTGTCACATTATTTCACAAAAGCAGCATAGGGATCAAGAAACCCAAGTAATTCCGTGTATGAATATGGAGGATGCATTGAGTGGCAAGTGCAACAAAATTAGAAAAAAAAATGGGGATGGGGATTGAAAAATAACAATAGGTCTCTACATCCTAAAAGTGTGTCTTTAGGTTAAATCCAAGGTTTAGGGAAGGGAAGGGAAGGGAAGGGAAGAACAAACGTTCTCTGTTAGAATATGTCTACATATCTAAATGCAGCCCATACTGCTTACATAGGATTTATAGCAGGGGTTCTCAACCTTGGCAACAAAGTTTTGCTGGCTGAGGAATTCTGGGAGTTGAAGTCCACAAGTCTTAAAGTTGCCAAGGTTGAGAACCCCTGAGTTTACTGGAGAACAAATTGGCTAGTTGGAACTTTCACACTTGAGCATTCCAACTGGGAGGTGAGAACACATTGCAGCATTTTATTGCATTTTTTACTCCAAAATAATAAATACCCCTCCCTTCCTCACCCAACTAGCACATTTGTTTCAGTTAACAGTGCTCTCTGGAAGGTGATAATCTATCTGTCCCAAATTCATATAATATGTCGCAAGATTTTTGTTTGTTTTAAACAAGCTCAGGTAAGAACTTTGTAATCTATCTCGAGCCCCAAATGGGAATGTTTTTATTATATATATTTTTTTGCCAAATTTAGAAACCACCCATCTCACAGAGAGACTCTGGATGATGTAAAATTAAATGTTCATAACCTAAAAAACTAAATATAGAAATTTAAAATAGAGGCAAGGATAGTAAAATTTAACATCGATAGTTAACTAAAAGATGGGAGGAGAACTTTCAGCACTAATCCAGCCCCACAGTTGCTCCACTGTAAACTCCAAATGATGTCCATCCAGCCTATCACTTTAACAGGGACAACAGAAGTATAAAGTATAAAATTCAGATGATCTCCTTTCCTTATAGGAGTGTTTTACCGCTGCACTGCCTTTATACACACATCATCCCAAAGTTTCTTTACCAAAAGGCAGCTGAACTTTTTTGGTTTTTTTCCTTGAAAGCATTTCCCTTCCCGTCCGAAAAGCTTCTTCAGTTCTGACCGACTGGTGGGGAATGGAAAGATTTATATTCTTTGCAGTCATCTGGCCGTTAGCTCTCTGAGAGTTATTGAGGTCACTTGGGGATTTATCTGTATACTCAGAGTCACCTGAATCAGAGTGCAAATAGGTCTGGAACCTTCTTGGTACTGCTGAAAGGTCTATGTTGTGGACAGGAGATAGGTGGTGTTATATTTCCCCCCCTCTGTTGACAGAGGGCTGTTCAGTTTTAATATAACTGAACTGAAGAAGCTTCTTGGACAACCATGATGTAAAAAAGATGTTGAGACTCTAGAAAGAGTACAGAGAAGAGCAACAAAGATGATTAGGGGACTGGAGGCTAAAGCATATAAGGAACCGTTGCTGGAATTGGGTATGTCTAGTTTAACGAAGAGAAGGAGGAGGGGGGGAAATGATAGCAGTGTTCTAATATCTCAGGGGCTGCCACAAAGAAGAGGGAGTCAAGTTATTCTCCAAAGTGCCTGAAGGTAGGACAAGAAGCAACGGATGGAAACTAATCAAGGAGAGAAGCAACCTAGAACTAAGGAGAAACTTCCTGACAGTATAGGGTTTCCTGCCTGAGCAGGGGGTCAGACTAGATGACCTCCAATGTCCTTTCCAACTTTCTTCTTCTTCTTCTTCTTCTTCTTCTTCTTCTTCTTCTTCTTCTTCTTCTTCTTCTTCTTCTTCTTCTTCTTCTTCTTCTTCTTCTTCTTCTTCTTGTTATCGTTATCGTCATCATCATCATCATCATCATCATTATCATCATCCAAAGTCCTTTGGGACAACCATGATCTGGATGCTTGAGGATCACCAAAGATATTTACAGGCAAATGGCAAGGCACCTCCCATTGTAAATTTGGACGCAGGATATGATTCTTCTCCTCTTGGATTTGAAAAAGTGAATGTTTTCAACTGTTAGAATAGCCTTTCCCTGTCTCTAATCGGGGACTGCAATTCCCAGAATTTCAAAACCTGGGAATTCTGGTTGTTCCACGGTAGCTGGAGAGCACCAAGATAAGAAAGGATGGAGAAAAAGAATCAAGTGAAGGCAGTGAGGGAGATTTCCAAGTATCTTGGGTCCTGCACGTGTATTTTTCTATTATGGATTTAGAAGGATTAAGTCTACTGGATCAAATATCTGTTAAGAAATAGGAAGAAGAAAGTGTTTTCTTTTGAGATAACACAACAAATTGGAATGAGATTAATGGCTAGTGCTGGAATTTGGCAGTGTTTCCTGGAAATAATCTGTTGTGGTTCACAGACCATAATTATGAAATTTGGAGAAGGCATAGTGGAAATATAAGTAACATAAGTAGCCTAACACTTTTAAATGTGTCGTTATCAAGCCAGATTCAATACTAACAGACAAATCAAATCAATACAGGAACATCCCCATATTAATCAAGGCTTGATATGCTTCAGAAAACTATTAAGATACAACAGAGATCAGCCCAGAATCTAGGATTGTACAGTCCATATAAAAATGGATGCAGAATTATTCTGAAAGGAATTATCAGATGCATTATATGATAAACCTTGTTGTCAAAATATTTTTTTCTAATTAAACATATTGTCCGTATTTACCACTTTATATTTATTTATATATTGAAGACATTTTTATTCTGTTTAAAATACTCCCAGAATGATTTGTTTACAATAGAGACAACAAGACTGTCTTTCTTGTCTAGGTCGACAATAGGCAGAGGCCCAAAAGGAAAGCAGGATGGAGAGGGAAGAGGAAGGAAAAAAAGAGCCTAGGTATCTATTCTTAAGCTGTAATATTTTTTATTATCATCTGGAATGCATTAGGGAGAGGAAGAGACAACTGAAGTTGTTCTAGCAGTACAGGTAGTCCTCGATGTACGACCACAATTGAGCTCAATATTTCTATTGCTAAGTGAGTTTTGTTAAGTGAGTTTTGTCCCATTTTACTGCCACTGCAGTTGTTAAATTAGTAACACTGGTTGTTAAGTGACTCTGCCTTCCCCATTGACTTTGCTTGTCAGAAGATCGCAAAAGGGGATCACGTGACCCTGGGACACTGCGACCATCATAAACATGAGTCTGTTGCCAAGCATCTGAATTTTGATCACATGACCGTGAGGACGCAATGGTCGTAAGTGTGAAAAATGGTCTTAAGTCACTTTTTCCAGTGCCGTTGTAACTTCAAACAGTCACTAAATGAACTGTTGTAAGTCGAGGATTAACTGTATTACAAATTTTGATTGGAAGCAACGTACAAAAACCAAAACTGGCATGCATCTTCAGAGTTTCCGGAAAGGAGTGGCATACAACCCCAAATAAAATAAAATAAATAAATAAATATAACATGGGTGTATTTCATGTCAGAACCAGAGATTGGCCCTAATTTCAAGACGTTTATGGCAGGCAAAATCCTCTCAGGTATAGAGTTTTTCCTAGTAACAATCTTGGTTTGCTTGCAGGACAGGGTAGTACGATTAATGAGGAGCACATTCTGCACCGCATAATAGATTATGCACTGCATAATAGATTACATCTAAATTGCAATGTGGTTTTTAAAAATGTAATGCTAAATTGTTGAAGTGGAAATCCGGGTGGTTCCTGAATAAATGCATGAAATCTCTCAGCTTACCAAGGGATAGACCCACCTCCCATATGCTTAAGGTAAAGCGTGAACTTCCCGCTCCCTATCTAGTTTCTTGGACTTTTTATGATAGTCTGATGTTGCACTGTGTCACTGTCTAAAATGAAGGGTCAGGCAAATTTCTGGACTATTGTGGCCTCCAGTGTGCTGGTGCCTGAGGCTCCATTTCTGCAGTCACTGACTGGCTTTTCTTTCCCTCAGTATAATAGTGGCAAAAGATAGGGATAGGTTTCTTTGCAAGTGGGAAGAGGGAGCTCATCCTGGGAGCACAAATGTGTTGGAACCTTCTAATCTTGCTCTTTAAATCAATCTAGAAGGGAATTCCACACCCTCATCTTGAATGCTTCCAGGAGAAAAAAACATAGCTAAAGAAAAAAAAAACTGAGTACACACATAGCAAACTAATTAATAGTGTGCTTTCTTTGGTTGTGGCTTAGTATTACATGTGAATTCAAGTTTGGCTTGTTCAACAAACTGTAGTTAAAACATGGTTAAAACAAACAATGGCTTAGTATAATATGTGGCTCCCGCTTTCATAATACTATATATTTATGTTTTTGTTCTTGGTTGTTGAAGGAGGCTGGGTTCTGGTGGGAAATAACAATAAGAGGTTTTTGTTTACTTGTTTTCAGTCAGAGAACAGAAATCTAACAGATCAGCCTTTCCCACTCCGTTGTCCTCCAGAGGTTTTGGACAATGACTTTTAAATTCCCTGTACTAATGGCAGGACAAGATTGCGAAGGGAACATCAGGCAACTGATCTATCTGCTGCAAAGATGGGGAACTTCTGCCTATTTATGTTCCAATGATTGGAGATAAGAATTGTAATCCATGTACGTTAGAAGGATTACACCTTGCTAAACCCTGATTCTTGTCTTACTAGCCAAGTCAATCCTGCTATGAATGGGAGTAGTTCTCTGGTGTCTCGGAAGAATTTTCATTTTATGAAACCATTTTAACTGGAAAAGCTGGAGTTCAAACATAGGAGCCGCTGTTGAGAAAAATATTTTTTCGTCTTGAGTTCTGGCACTTCATAGATTTCCTTTTGAACACTTAGGGTCTCTTTTTTCAGAATAAGCAGGTGGTACTGTATATAGTTGTCGCCTTTAACATCTTAGCCAACTATCCCTTTTCCTAAACTCATGGGGCAAAGGGGGAACATCTCTTAGCTCAGCCGGTTGTTTAGTTAGATTCACTGCTGGACAGTTCCCTTGTGCACAGTGGCTGCTGGAAGAAAGAAGCCTCAGCATTGGATTATAGTGCGGTCTTTCACAATTGTCATTTCCAAACACCTCAGGTTGCCCAATGCTGGCAGATAAACACAGGGAAAACTTCTGAGCTCCTCTAAGTATCAGAGTGGCTAACCTCCGGGGACAGAAAGCAGCTTCAGAACTGGCAAAATGATTGGGCTTCCGTTTCTTGAAAAAAAGAGAGACATCCCCCTCCCCAAAAAAGGACAGCTCTAGAGAGTTGTGCTGGTGTCGCTCTGAAGCTGCCTGTAGTTGGATGGAGGAATGCCCAGGAGATGAGTACAGTTCAGGATCTAGGAGGCTTGAAGGGATTAAAAGCACTGGGGGGAGTGGGGGAGGTCACAATGCTGCATCTTTGCATTGCATGAACTAAATCTTTCAGCCAAATCCCCAAATGTGGATTCAAATGGGAAATGGAGCATTCCAAGTTCCAACAAGTCCTGGGGGTGACAACTGCTATAAACCTGGAGGCCTCCCTTCTTCTAGGGATGAGCGCGGCCTACTCTGTTAATTAGATCAGTTGTGGTGATCCCCTCAAACAGTGTTTTGAAGTCTGCCATTAAAACAGCAGAAAATTCTAAGTGGATTACTGTACCGTTATGACATTATGATATTAGTAGACTTAAGGGGGGGGAAAAGAATGGCACATAATTTTCATGGCCTTGGGCTTCCTTCTGACTGTGAGAGTGGAAAATGTAATTTGCAGCAAAATGTCTTGATTAACCTTGAGATAGGGTCTTGGAATTTTCCCATGGGGAACTCTTTTTATTTCTCCTCCTTATAATACCTTTCCATGTGATGATTAAACAGGTTGCATGAACTTCACTGTAACAGGTTATTTTTTTTTTAAATTATTTTATTAAAACCATCAACATCAAACATAAGTTCATATTAAAAAGCAATCATCATATATCCTGCAATACAACTCTAAGGATCAGTTTTTGTGAACGTCTGGTTTAGTAAACATTCCTCACTCTTCACATCAAGCCTCAACTATACGCCGGTACATTTCATTTGATTGGTGTTTCTCTTATATATGGTCTATCTACTGTTTCTAGTCTATCACCTATTGTTTATTCGAGCTTCATAAGTAGATTCGTCTCAGTAGTAGTGCAATCTTTTATGATCCCTAACAAAAGATCCTGAGGTAGAAATTCAGTATCCTGAAGTAGAAATTCAGTACGCTTTTCCAATATTAAAGCAATCAACATTAAATCTGGGCTCATATTAATAAGCTGTCCTCATAAGACCTGAAAATACAGCTCTTGTATATGGTCTATCTACATTCATACAATCAGCATTGAACATAAAATCATAGTATGCATCAATCATCATAGCACCTGGTATACATCACTAAGTGTTAATCTTTATAAACGTCTGGTTTGGTAAGCATTTTTCACTCCTCACATCAAGTCTCAACTATACGCCTGTTAGAAGTTATTTGATTGGTGTTTCTCTTTTCTATAGTCTATCCACATTTTCTAGTCTATAACATATTATTCATCTCAGCATTAGTACAATCTTTTATGATCCCTATCCAAAAATCCTGAGGTAAAAGTTTAATAACCTGGGGTAAATCTTGGATATGGTTTATCTACTATATCTAGTCTATCGCATATTGTTCATTCACGCTTCTGAATTAACTTTGTCTCAGTAATAGTGCAATCTTTTATAGTCCCTAGCCAAAGATCCTGAGGGAGAAGTTTCATAACCTGAGACAGAAATTCAATCCGCTTTATCAATATTGAAGCAAACAACATTAAGCATATGATCATATTAAGAGGCTTTCGTCATACAACATAAGCATACATTAGGTGTTAGTCTTTGTAAACAGTTGATTTGGTAAACATTCTTCGCTCTTCACGTCGAGCCTCAACTAAACACCAGGTGCATTTTGTTTGATTGGTGTTTCTCTTGTATATAGTCTATCCACTGTTTCCAGTCTGCCAAATATTGTTCATTTGAGCGATCTTTCAGGTATGCCGATATTTTCGCCATTTCCGCCAGATTTGTTACTTTCACAGTCCATTCTTCTGTAGGCGGTATTTCTGGATTCTTCCAGTATTGTCCCACCAACAATCTGGCTGCTGTGATCAAGTTCAGAAATAAGCTCGTCTCTGAGGTAGTGTAATCCTTTGTTATCCCTAACAAAAAAACCTGAGGTAGAAATTCAATACGCTTTTTGAAAATGGTTTGGAGTGTCCACCATATCTTCCTCCAGAAGGCTTTGATTTTTCTGCATGTCCACCATACATGAAAGTAGGTAGCCTCCCCGTCACCACACCTCCAGCATTTGGGCTGGGAGTCTGGATAGATGAGTGATAGTTTTTTCGGGTCGAGGTGCCACCTATAGAACATCTTGTAGAAGTTTTCCCTTAAGTGTTGCGATTTCGTAAATTCTACATTTCTCACCCAGATTTTCTCCCACGTGTCCATGGTGATAGAATGCCCAAAGTCTTGTTCCCACTTTATCATACAGCTCTTGACTAGCTCGGTTTCAGAGTCCATTTCTATCAGAATGCTGTACACTCGTTTGATGTGCATGATCCCCTGTTCTCTAATCTGTTTAATTAGATCCTCGTCAGTCTGGGATAAGCCCTTCTTCTTGTCTTTATGCCACCTTGATTGCAGCTGTAGATATGATAGCCAGGTACCTCCTATTCCTTCGTCTGCTAGCGTTATTTGGGGTTTCAAGGAGAACCCATTTACTTCTTCCAGTACAAGTTTACTGTAGGGCACCCCTTCTTGCCCTTGGGATATGTTTACATCCCCTATTGAGTGTCCGGGGATCGTCCAGATGGGAATCTTGTCGTGTAGGAGGTGTTTATATTTCTTCCAGACCCATAACAATGGGATTCGTAGTGGGTTCTCCTTGAAGTTCCTGTCTGCCTTTTTGTCGTATACTAAGTATGCGTGCCAGCCGAATAGTAGGCCATGCCCTTCAACATTCAGTATTCTATCATTCGTCATATTGATCCAGTCACTCAACGCCACCAACGTCGCTGCATAGTAGTATAGCTTTAGATTAGGCATTTTTAGTCCCCCTCTCTTCCTCGTGTCCTGTATGATTTTTAGTTTCACCCTCGGTCTCTTGTCATCCCAAATAAATCTGTTGATGCCCTTCTGCCAACTGTCCAAGTCCACATCCTTTTTGAGTATGGGTAGCATTTGAAAGAGAAATAGAAATCTTGGCAAGACGTTCATCTTTACTGCTGCTATCCTGCCCAGCAAGGATAGTCGTAGTGTTTTCCACCTTTCCAGATCAGCTTGTATCTTGCTCCACAGCACCTCGTAGTTATTTTTGTATAATTTCGCATTCGTTGTTTCTATCTCCACTCCCAGGTATTTAACTTTCTTAACTATTTCACAACCCGTTATTCTTTCCAAGTCCTGTTTTGCTTTGTTGTCTAGATTTTTAACTAGCATCTTCGTTTTTGATATATTAACTTTAAAACCTGATACCTTGCCATAGTCTTTCATTATCTCCATCAAACTCCTTGTTGATTGTACTGGTTATGATACTGTCACCAGTAGGTCGTCTGCAAAGGCACACAGTCTGTAGTCCTGTTTTCCAATCTGTATGCCCTTTATGTCCTCCGCTGCTCTTATCTTGTTCAGCAGAATCTCCATCGTTAAAACAAATAACAGTGGTGACAGCGGACAGCCCTGTCTCGTGCCTCTTTCTATGTTGAATGGGTCTGTTAGTTCGCCGTTCACAATGATCTGGCCCATTTGTTTCTGGTAGATTGCCATTATGGAGTTGAGGAACTGCTTTCCCATTTTCATCCCCCGGGCTAGGTTCGTCAGGAACGGCCAATTCAGTCTGTCAAAGGCTTTTTCTGCGTCCACAAACATGAGGGTAGCAGGTACCTGGTTGTGCCTTTCCAAGTACTCTATTATGTTCAGCAGCTGTCTCACGTTGGTTTTCATCTGACGTCCTTGTATAAACCCCGTTTGATCTGGGTGAATTATTTTTTGTAATACAGTCATTAATCTGTTGGCCAGCACTTTTGTGAAGAGTTTGTAGTCTGTGTTCAATAGTGAGATGGGCCTATAGTTTGCCGGCTGTGCATTATCTTTTCCCTCTTTGGGGATTAGAGAAATGTAGGCTGTTTTCCAGGAGGGTGGGACTTGGCCTCCTTCTTGTATGTTGACAAATAGCTTTCTGAGGGGTTCTATCATTTCCTCTTGGAGATGCTTGTAATAGATAGCCGTTATCCCATCCGTCCCGGGTGATTTTCCTTTTTTCAGTTGTTTGATCGCTGAGTGTATTTCCTCCATCGTGATTGGGGCATTCAGGGCATCTCGTTGTGTATCGGTGAGTACCATTAATTTTTCGTTTTGTAGAAACTTTTCTATCTCATTGTCCTGTATCTTCTCCTCGGCGTATAGCTTTGACTAGAACTCGGTGAAAGCTTTCTTAATGGTTTCCTGTTTGAATTCTTCCTTGCCTTTACACTCTATCTTTTCAATTATGCGGGCTTTCTGTTTCTTTCTTATGGTGTAAGCCAGCCACCGACCCGGTTTGTTGGCGCTACAGAATGTCTTGTGTTTTGCATATTGTATATTCCATGCTACTTGATCCGCCATCAGCATGTCAAATTGTTTTCTTAGTATCTTAATTCCTTCTTTTGTGGCTTTGTCCTCCGGCCTTTTTATTAATAATTGTTCCTGTTTCTTTATCTCCTCCTCTAGTTCCTTTCTTTTTCGTTCTTGTTTGCATCGGTGCCTGGCGTTCATGTTTATGAGGATCCCGCGCATAAATGCCTTGCTAGCGTCCCAGATCATTTCAATGGGTGTTTCATTGTTCATATTTATACTAAAGAATTCCTTCATGGCACTTTTGCATTCCGCTACCTCTTTCTCGTGTCTAAACAGGTTTCATTAATTCTCCAGGATCTCCTCGATTTCCGATCCTGTCTTAATTCCATCCCTACCGGGTTATGGTCCGTTAGTACTTTGGGTAGGATCAACACAGTGTTGAGGCGGACTAGCAAGTCACTAGATGCCAGGATGAAGTCAATTCTGGAAAATAGTTGATGCCTGTCGGAGAAAAAGGTGAATTCTTGCTCTTTTCCATGCCGTTCCCTCCAGACGTCTGTCAGTACAAGGTCTTCCTTCATGTCGAAGAAAGATTTAGGCAACTTGGAGTGCTTCTGTGGGTTAGGTTTTGTTTTCTTCTTGTCCAGGGCAATCTCTATGACCCCGTTCCAATCTCCCAGAATAATACATGATCTGTAGTTGAGTTGTATTAACTTCTTGTGTATCTTTTTGTAGAATTTTCCTTGTTGTTGATTTGGTGCATATATGCCCATCACTAGAATTTTCTTGTCGTCCTGTGTCACTTCGATTGCTAGGTATCTACCTTGGGAGTCCGACTCTATCAGCTTAGCTATTACACGTTTCTTCACGTATATAACAAGCCCGTTCTTCTTTCGTGGCGCCGCTGTGACAAAATGTGTACCTAGTCTGTTGTTGATTAAGTATTTCTGGTCCGCTGCTCTGATGTGTGTTTCTTGTAGGCAAATTATGTCGTTTCTTCCTTGATACAGGTAGTGAAATATCTTTCTCCTTTTCTGTGGGGAATTTAGTCCGTTAACGTTCCATGTCAAGTATTTAATCGTCATTGTCGGTTTCAGGATACTCTTCCAGGACCACTTCTGTTCTATTTCTTGCGTTCTTCTTTGGTCTCGTTCCCATGGTATCCAAGTTGGTGCTCAAGTTGCGTAGAGGGGTCGTGTCGTGCTGCTCCGTGCGTTTGGTGGTGGATCTTGTTATCCTGCCCTCTGCAGTCTGTCCTGTTCCCTTTCTGTTGTTGCTTCCTGTTCTCTGTGTCGTCATGTCTCGAGTTGGCCCTTTCCTTTCTCTTGCTCCTGCATCTGTCTGTCGTTCCAGTGGCCCTTCTGCGTCTTCTCTCGTGGTGTATTGAGGTCCATCCGACGTCAGTTCCTTTGTAACAGGTTATTTTGAATAGTAACTCTCACTTTGTTTGGAAGCCAAAATATTGTGAAGCTGGCCATACAGCATCTGCAGACGTGTGGTGCCCAACAAGCCTCATGTACTTTTTATTTTTCCTGTAATAAAAGAAAAGAAGGGAAATCACCATGCTACAAATCAAAGCACTAGCTTCCAGAATCATCTTGATTTACAAGAATGTCTCAGTTTCTAAGATTGGTCTCACGGGTATCCTTAGAAAATAATTAACTGCAGGGTGTGGCTGCAGTTTATTCACATTTTGCGTAGGAAAAAAAAGACAAACATAAACTGGGGAGACGAAGAGCATCTTAGCAGAGAAGTGAGTGAGGAAGGAAAGAGTCACCCTTCATAAAATGGCCTTCTTGGAAAGGCGTGGTTTTCCTTTTGATGAAAATGCCAGCTTTTCAAAATTCCTAACATGCTTTATTAGTCCAAATGGTTGCTACCCCTGAACAGAGTAAAATGTGGGGACTCTACTGCCCCCAACACTGCTACTATTGCCCTGTGTGCATTTCACACTAAAAACAAACTAACGTAAGGATTTGGATTACCGATATCCTAGCTCTGTGAACTCCCTAAATGCTAATGTATGTCACTTTCCCCTGATCTGGCTCCCTCCTGCTAAATTTGGGTTGCAACTTCCAAAGTAATTACTATTCCCAGAGTGAAGCTGGGATCAACATGCATTCAAAGGGAACCACTGACTGTTCTTTGGCTAAATACACTGCATGGATTCTATTCCCCTCCCTTAAGCTGAGAACAGAGGGGATTTTCTCTCTTGTTTTTTCTTTTCACTTTCACTCAGCCTCTTGTAGAAATAAAGAGAAATGCAGAATTCTTCCAGCTCTTCCAGAGTGTGGAAAGGCTAGTTATTTTCCCTTCTCCTGTCTTCTTTGTTGCTGCAAGCCAGTCAGGGATGAGAGATCAAGTCCTTGCTTTGCATCTCTCTCCCCTGCGCTAGGAGAAGAGAGTGAGAATACAGATAGGCCAAAGGAACCTCCAGTCTGCTTTGCAATTGCTAGATTCTGATTTCTGATTGCATCCTCACCTCTCAAGAGATGGATGGTTTTTAAAAAAAAATGAGGCCAGGAATCTCATCTATCAAAATGTAGGAAAACTACCGCTTGCCTTTTGTCAAAATATTTCAGATCTGCCTTGAGGTTTGCATAGTGTCAGTCATGCTTATCTGATGGGATCTAGTGATTAATATGGAATTTAGAGCTTTTAATTCCTGTTGTTGGGGGGGGGGTGTTTACTAATGGGTGGGTGTCTTATTTGTCTCTCATTAACCAGCAAACTATATTACATATTGCTGCATCTATCAATAAAATTGATTATTTGAAAATGAAAACTAACTAAAGTTCCCTGCTTCTTACTGCCAAGGTTATGGATTAACCTATTTAATTTATGATGCCTCTCTCACACTATACACCCACAGAACAGAGAACTAAAGCAATCAGTAAGATAATAGGAATATTTTTCAATTATGAAATATAAAGATACTATCTTGGGAGCTATTGTTTATTTTATTTTTTAAAAAACTCCTGCAGATGAAGAATTCTGTATGAAATGAAAGATTACTTTAGACATTTTGACCTTTAGCAGCTATAATAAAGGCACAGTGTCTTTTGCAGACAAATCCTTCTTGGTGAAGTGATATTGTCTTAGACATCACGGCTTGGATCAAGAATTGCAAATGGATTGTTGATGACATTTACACTGAAGTCCTCTAACAAGGATAGTGGGAGCAACTCCTATTATAAAAAAGTACACATTTTACACATGTTAATTATTAATGAGAAAATAAATAAATGTTTTATGCGGCAGTTTTAATGTGCACAAACCTTTACAAAGTTTATATAAACAACAAAAAACAACAACAGATCCTTGACTTCCAAAGTAGACACTATTGAAATTTAATGATTGGAAAAACCACAAAAGCTGGAAGGGAGGCACAGAATGAACATGAGAAATGGGGGGAACGTATGTGTGAATCTAAAACTAGAAAAGATGAACTTAGAAAATAATGAATTTTTCAGAAGGAATTAAAAGTAAGGGGGAGAGGAAAACCCTCACTTTAGCATTCATCAGAAAGGACTATCCTGAGCAATGACCCCCTTTAGGGCCTATGGACTTCAACTCCCAGCATTCCTGAGACAGCATGGCTGATTCAGCAATTCTGGGAGTTGAAGCCCACCGGTTGTAAAGGGGTCATAGTTTCCCATCCCTGACCCAGAGGGAAAAGAAAGAATGGAGTGTCAGCTTTTTTATGTGGATCTTCTAGGGATATATTGGAACTACAGCTCCCAAATTCTTTGCAATCCATGAAATAAGTAGACCTTTAGAAGCACTTGCTCTGTCGTATCTTAAATCACAGGAGCATTTTAGACTATGATTGCATGTCCAATCTCTCCCCTCCCTTCTTCCCCAACTCTACTAAGCCCTTCTTGCATATTTCACAGTAACCTGTTGCCCCTAGGCTTGGGGGCAAGATTGCATTCAAAGTGCTGTATTTAACTTTTAAAGCTTTAGTGTCATTTACTCATTGCTGAGTTGAAGAATTACAGAACAATCCTTGAAAAATGGGCCAGCATGACGTGTGTTATCCCTGTACTGCTGAGCTCTATTCTACTTCTATTGTCTGTTCTGAGTCATTGCTGAATTATGCTGTCCTAATTATGCATGTGCAGCACATCATAACAAAAGTGATTACTTTATTTCTCTAGCTCTGCAGCACTTCACTTGCCCTCAGTCAATAGTGGCATTGCAGTAAGAAAGTGCTGAGTCTGGCTGCAGGATACCCCCCCCCACCCTTGTTTCTAGGATTCTTCTTATACCCATTCCACAGTAATCAAAGTTGGATAAGTTAAAAAAACCCTGAAAGGAGCTATGTCAAAAGTAGAACTTTTATTTGGGATTTTCCTTTCCTTTCCTTTCCTTTCCTTTCCTTTCCTTTCCTTTCCTTTCCTTTCCTTTCCTTTCCTTTCCTTTCCTTTCCTTTCCTTTCCTTTCCTTTCCTTTCCTTTCCTTTCCTTTCCTTTCCTTCCCTTCCCTTTCCCTTCCCTTTCCCTTCCCTTCCCTTCCCTTCCCTTCCCTTCCCACCTCTTACTAGAGACAACAGATACTGACTTTCATGTTTTTCAATACTTGTTTATTTATTTATTTATACAATATATCTACCATGGATTCTCACAGACATTAAGTCTATGCTATTTGAGAGACACATGTCAAGATACTGATGCTTAATCCCATCAATCTATTCTTGCCCTTCATCACACCCAATTTTATGACCTTTTTTACTGCAGTTGTTAAGCAAATCATTAAGTGAATCTGTCGTCCCTCCATTTACTTTGCTTGTTTGAAGTCCTGGGGAAGATCATAAAATGGTGATCATGTGATCCTCGGACATAGCAACTGTCGTAAACACATACCAATTGCCAAATGTCCAAATTTGGATCACATGACTAAGGGACACTGCAACAGTCCAGTTATAAGTCACTTTTTTCAGTTCTAGTGGTCATTAATCAAATGGTTATAAGTCAAGGACCACCTGGACTTGAAAAAGGGTTTCCCTTTGTATTCATCTTGTTGAATTCTAACATTATTATCTAAAATCCTCCCTCAGATGTCGCATGAAATGAGGAAGGTGGGTGATACAAGGAGAAGGATCTTTTTAGTGGCAATGCCCTGTTTCTGGAACGTCCTCGCAAAAGAGGTGCCTCTGTGATTTTCAGTTTCAAAGAACAACCTTTCTATTTTCTACAGCCTATGAGGAAACTGAATTTTTATGCTTTTCAATCTTCAGTGTTTTTATATTTTTATACCGTTCTTTTATTATTTTGGATTTTTTTAATGATTTTCATTTATTTATATATCGCCCAAAGATTTTTGGTAGTCTCCGTGTCGTAAGCGAGCCCACTATCCTGCTACCGCAGGTCACTCAAAGCAATGGTCTTTAAAGGACATGATCCAGATACATCCGTGGAGTCTCCCACATCTGTGGATTCCCATAGCATCAGTTGTGGGTTGAAAACTTATCTGATTTATTTTGCTCAGTTATCCTAAAGCTATCTTTGAAGTTAGTAGGGAGTATCTTTTCCATGTGCAGAAACTCAGGAACAATTTGCAGTTTTAATATGACTATAGATCAGGGGTAGGCAACCTTGGCTCTTTCATGACTTGTGGACTTCAACTCCCAGAATTCCTGAGTCAGCTTGGAAACCTTTCCCTTTCCCCTCAGCATGGCTGGCTCAGGAATTCTGGGAGTTGAAGTTCACGAGTCATAAAAGAGCCAAGGTTGCCTACCCCTGGTATAGATGGACAGAATACGACATGGATGGTTAAGTGTATATGCAAGCAATTTTTTGTATGGGCAATGGGGGTGAGGAAAGGGGACATTTGTAACTATAAAAGCTGCAGAAACTTGGAACAGAGTAGTGTTCCTAAATCTTGGTGTTTAGGGTTGGAAGGCTGGAAGATCATCTTTAAATAGCTTTGCAGGGCTATTTAACAGTGGTGGTAGTCATCGGGAAATGCTGTCGAAACAAAGAGCAAGCCTTATTAATGGGTAATATTTGGAATAAATAATCCACTGGGTGAATCAATACCAGTTTCTCTGAGAAACATCTCCAATTATATAATGCAACACTATATAAATTTTAATTTTGCAAAAATATTTCAGTGCTATAGGTAAAGCGAACATGAGGCAATTGAAATGTAAGCTGTTACAAGTTGACGCTTTTGGTTTGTGCTTCTCCCAGTGCCCTAAGGCAACCAAGAGATGCTAATCGTCAAGCCTCAGAGAAAGAGAGAGACTTGTTGGCATTGCTTTGGGGCAGTACATACAGCTCTCTAGGAGAACGCTTTCTATTTTCTTATGTTGAGACTTTTGGCACTTGATGTTATAAAATGAGCTTTCTGAATATTGGATTCGAGACTACTTTATGATACAAACAGAATATATACTTTCTTAGTTGTGATAAATGTATTTCTGGTTGCTTGGGCTAAAGACACGTTGCATAGAACTTGAATTTATTATCCAGGCGTGCATGGAATTTATTAACATTTTGTGTATTCACGTTTGCTGCATACTGGATGAGCATTATACTCTTTTTCTTCAAGGAGATCGGCCTTCACAGAGTTAATTTTAAATCTGACCCGTATGTTTCTGTTTTATTTCTGTACACAATTTGCAGCGTGTATTTTTTATGCTTCGTTTCTATATGGTGGGATGCAAGGAAAGCATAATGGCGCAAGAGTGCCCAGTTCGTATGAATGTTTTTGAAACTCTTTAAGAGGGACTGGGTTTCTCACATCTTCCTAGTTGTCAGAACAAATTATTTTCGACATATCTGTCTTGTGGCTAGGCTGTTTATAGCTTTGCCCTTTGCAGCTAATGGAATAGACTAAGGGGAGACTGGGAGTTTATTGGGATTTGGGGCCCGGTTGACCCTTCACCCTACTCTTTAGAAGAAAAGCCAGCAAGAGATCAAACAAAGGTTTGAGAGGATCCTTCTAGTTGCTTAGGAATTATATCTAGAGCAATGGGTGGCCATTGTCTTTGGCTGAAACAAAATACTTGCTCCCCTCACTGTAGAACATAGAAAAGCGAACAGGTCAGAAGAGCTTTCAAGCAAAGAAAGGGGGAAAGCATCTTATAACTCTCGGCATGGAACCGTTATGGAGACATAAGTCAAGCTGGGGAAAAAAATGGAAATGTCCAGTCTTCCAGCCTTTATCTTGTATGTGTTGTATATACAGTGATGGCCCGGTACGTTTATTTACTGTTCAGTTTCAGTGGCCGCAATTTCAAATCTGTGCAGCAAGAGAAGTAATTAGAGCCAGCCTTCCCTAAAAGTCTCTCCTGAAACACTGAAGTACAGGTAGTCCTCAACTTACTACCAGAGCCCAAAATTTCTGTTGCTAAGTAAGATATTTGACTTCAGGACACTGCAACAGTCGTAAATATGAGTCAATTGTCAAATGTCTGAATTTTGATCATGTGACCATGGGGATGTTGCAACGGTCGTAAATGCGAAAAACAATCATAAGTCACTTTTTTCAGTGCCATTATGACTTTGAATGGTCACTAAACAAACTCTTGTAAGTTGAGGACTTCCTGTAGTGGATCTGTGATGAAATGTAGTCTGGATTCTCAGGAGAGAGAGGTACATTCCAGAGGAACAAGAGCCTACTCAATTCAGATAACCTGTGTGAGAGAAACAGGGTTCCCCAATCGTTTTCAGAGTATATGCTGAAGTATATATACGTGGTGGTAGCATGCTTTAGTTTGGCAAGATTCTGCCTATGGGTGAGGAACAATAAAGATCTGAATCAGGATCTGTTTGGAGAATCGCAGTCTTTCTTTCTTTCTTTCTTTCTTTCCTTTCTCTTTCTTTCTTCC
This sequence comes from Bothrops alternatus, assembly GCA_034064705.1. Lineage (NCBI taxonomy): Eukaryota > Metazoa > Chordata > Lepidosauria > Squamata > Viperidae > Bothrops > Bothrops alternatus. Next base: position 3,870,116 of record JARGCV010000200.1, on the reverse strand, counting down.
TTCCTTCCACCCTCCCTCCCTCCCTTCCTCCCTCCCTTCCTTCCTTTCTTTCTCTTTTGAACCTGACAGGATCCTAATCCTAGATCCATCACTTGCTGAGGAAAGTCCAATGCTTGAAACAATTCAGGAAGATTATGGAGAAGCTGTAACCAGCTAAATACAGAAGAAGGGAGACCAACTGCATCTTGTTCTTCATGCAAGTGCTGCTTATAGGAATTGGGGATTATAGATTCCTGGATCATAGAGTATATAGGACAAAGCCCCATAGGGTTTTAAATTAAGAACTCAGCAGCTCAAGTGCAACTTTCTCATTCACCAGGATGGCTCTTTGTAACGGGGAACTGGAATGAGGTCCAATTTGAATGCTAGTTAAAGGATAAAACACAATGCAGAAAGTAGGATATGGACATTGTGGAAATAAAGATGATTTCCAAGGCTAGAAAGATAGGGAGAACTATCATAACTGTCATTAGTGTAAACTAGTTTAAGATTTTTTTTCCTTTATTATTGCCTATACCTTTTCTGAACTAGACAGTGGGGTTTTTTTTTCTCAAAAAAGATATGGGGATATAGTACACATTTGCTGACTATATGATTATAATCTGAGATTCCCTTCTTTCCAGAAATGAAATGATACCTGTGAGCAAGCATCAAGGCACTGCCAGCTTTCTTGAAAGGTCCCGTTTTTTTTCTCTGTCTGAGTCACTTGACCTGAGGGCAGCCACAGGAGACCCCTCTGTCCTGCTAATCCAGTCTACTGCTGACATTTCTGCCTGACTTTAAAAGCCTCAAGGCAATAAGGGGACAGTTGCCGCTGTAGGGCCCATCCTGCTTCCTCTGCTTTTTCTTGTTGTTTTCCTGGAAAGCGACAACCCTGGAATTTTGCTTGCCCCAGTAATAGAAAGCAGTTTGGTGAAGGCCAGTCATCCAAGATCTACTTCTACAGCATCTGGGCTTTTGAAGGTTGATGCCAGTTCCTAGAATTAATCTACAAATCCTAACAATCAAGAGTTATTCCATCTGTATTTTATAAAACAGGAGGATAACATTACTGGGGGAGGGGGGTGCTGTTGCCATATTGTTTTTAACCTTTTTTTTTGTGCCTATAAAAAAGGAATCTGGGAAAATGCATTTTATATACATGATGTTTATATACATGTTGTTAGCCGCTCCGACTCTCCGGAGAGGAGCGGCATACAAGCCCGAATAAAATAAATTAAAATAAATAAATAAATAAATAAATATTTTTTCTTCTGGAGAGGGAAAATGGTACTCTCTGAGGGTTAAATGTTTAAGAAAAGGAACAGAAACAAAAGGTGCAGAGGATTGCCTCGTGTGTTAATTAAGCCATTCCAGTACAAGGTCTCCCTATTCTGCCATAACATTTCTTACAGCATTTGCAACATTTAAACATGGACAGTGGGGTAATTAAGGGACCTAAGAAATTGGGACCTAAGAAATCCAGATGTAAGTCTGTTCTTAATTACAAGAGTTCTGAAGGAGCTGGCAGATGTTCTCTCAGAATCATTGCCCCACATCTTTCAAAAATCCTGGAGCACCTGGGAAGTACCTGAGGATTGGAAAAGGGCTGATGTGGTTCCCATCTTCAAGAAAGGGGGGGGGAAACGGACCCAAGAAACTACAGACCAATTAGTTTAACATCAACACCTGGGAAGATCCTAGAAAAGATAATCAAAAAACAGATCTGCGAACAACGAGAAGCAAACAAAGTTATAACCAGTAGCTGGCACCGATTTGTTAAAAACAGATCATGCCAAATCAATCTTAATTCATTCTTTGACAAAGTGATTAAACCAATAGACCAGCGAAATACTGTGGACATAGTATACTTAGACTTCAGTAAGGCATTTGATAAAGTAGACCACAACCTACTCCTTAGTAAGCTAGAAAAATATGGAATAGACAACATCACCACCAGATGGATCTGTAGCTGGCTGACAAACCAAACTCAACGAGTAGTTCTCAACGGTACTATTTCCACATGGAGAGAAGTAAGCAGTGGGGTACCGCAAGGTTCTGTCTTAGGCCCAGTACTCTTCAATATCTTCATAAATGACTTAGATGAGGGAATTGAAGGGGAACTCATCAAATTTGCAGATGACACCAAACTGACAGGAGTAGCCAACACCCCCAGAAGACAAACTCAAGATCCAAAAAGATCTTGACAAACTTGAACGATGGGCCCTATCCAACAAAATGAGTTTCAACGTGGAGAAAAGCAGAGTTTTACATTTAGGCAGGAAAAATCAAAGGTACAAGTACAGATTGGGCAAGACCTGGCTTAAAAACAGTAACTGTGAGAGGGACCTTGGAGTCCTAGTGGACGATCACTTAACCATGAGCCAGCAGTGTGCAGCAGCAGCCAAAAAAGCTAATGCAATCCTGGGTTGTATAAACAGAGGCATAGAATCAAGATCACGCGAAGTAGTACCCCTAGTAAGACCACAGCTGGAATACTGCAGCCAATTTTGGTCACCATACCACAAAAAAGATGTTGAGAGTTTGGAAAAAAAATTCAGAGAAGAGCAACTAAGATGATCAAAGGCCCGGAGACTAAAACATATGAAGAACGGCTGCAGGACTTGGGTTTGGCTAGTCTAAAGAAAAGAAGAAATAGGGGAGACATGATAGCAGTATTCCAGTATTCACCAAAGCACCAGAGGGAAGGACAAGAAACAATGGTTGGAAACTGATCAAAGAGAGAAGCAATCTGGAATTAAGGAGAAATTTCCTAACAGTGAGAACAATTAACCAGTGGAACAGCTTGTCTTCAGATGTTGTGGGCGTTCCATCACTGGAGGTTTTTAAAAAGAGGCTAGATATTGTCTGAGATGATATAGGTTCTCCTGCTTGAGCAGGAGGCTGGACTAGAAGACCTCCAAGGTCCCTTCCAGCTCTGTTCTATTCTAACTTCAGATTTCTCTCTTTCAGTCCCTTTACAGCACGGCTGTCAAACTCACATATAGCAACTTTTTTCGCATTGCTAGAGCTGGGGTGGGCGCAGCCTCTGCATGATTCAACTGGCCCGCCGGCCAGCAGTTTGACACTCCTGCACAGGTAGGATGATGGGAACGTAAAATGAAGAGATGTTGTTATGGGGAATTCTTTGAGAATAAATATGTACCAACAATGAACACACTAATTATGCTGATTTTTTTTTTTTTTTGTGGTTGAAGGTTCCAAGGAGATAAAGGTATGCTGGGGTGTCTCTATCCCAAAAGCTACCATGAAGAATATATTACATAAATGCATCTCTATGTGCCGATTGTAAATATAATTTAGATTATTAAGAGGCAAGGAAGGCAAGGAATGGGTATGAGCTATGTTTTTGTCAAGCTTGGTAATGCAATTTAAGCTTTGTTCTGTTTCCTGTTGGAGATATGAGCAACAGCAAGCTGGTCTGCAAGGTAGTTTCCAGATTAGAAATCCTAGCCTGCATAGCACAGAGTGAGCACACTTGGCGTAAAATGGGCCTTTAGTTATGCTTGTGGTGTATCACTCTTCAAATGCCAAAAATGTGCACTATTGCTGACCATTGCCTCACATTGGTAGCCAATGCACACATGAAGTACAGCTCACAACTAGTCTGTAGTTCCTCTGTCTTACTAAAAAAAAGCATTGTGTGATTGTTTCAGTTGACTAAAGCCATATTGAGCAAACAATATATCAATGGGGCCATGGATGTGGCATGAAGTGTAAGAGGAGTCATTAATAAAGAACATGCATTAATGAATGAAATCAAAAGAGAGACAAATAGGCATGTTGTATGTCTGTAAGAAAAAAAAATGGAAAGATGTAAGAGATCTGAATGAAAGAGGTCAATCCTGTAGGGTCAAAGGGTTGAATACAGACCAGGATGATGGGCTGATTGCTAAAACAAAGCAAGGTTTTGGCATACACTTGAAAGGAGACTGGGAAGCCTGTAATTGTGGAGTCTGTCTGGCAAGAACAAAAAATGCTTACTCACAGGGAATATGCAAGTGTAAAGCTTGTAACAATTCTGGGTGGTTAGAAAACTGATAAAAGTAACAAAGAGTTAGACATCCTGCATACCTCAGCTAGAAATTAGGAATAGGGATGGCCTGGAGCAAATAGAATGTGTACTGGATAACTCCTGGAACATTCATTAGCCAAGGTTTAGGATGGCCAGAGACCAATAAAGCAATTATTAGATCATTACTAAGATGTTTCTTATATATCCCATCTTTCTGCTTTGTGAAAATGTATAAACCTTTGTTAATTCTATGGTTCAGGGTTTCTTGGCATTTTCTAGCCAGGACCTCTTTTCTTGGAGCGCTTCAATAAAAGGAAACAAAACCTGCACCTCGTGTCTGGTGTTCTTCATCGGCTTTGGCACCAGGCTCAGATCCGAACTGGGGACAACAGGAAAATGGTCTAGGTTTAAATTATAAATTATAAATTATGAATTGAGATAATATGTAAGTTAGAAGGTATGAATATATGTCATTTATATTGCTGGAGTGTATAAGGGCATGCTCTTGTCCGGTCATCTGGGGCGAGTTTGAGACTGTTACTCCTGATGAAGTGGACAGGGCCATTGGAGCTGTGAGTTCCACCACCTGTTTGTGTCCCTCCTGGCTGGTTTCTGCTAGCAGGAAGGTGACACGTACCTGGATCCAGGAGATTGTCAACGCTTCTTTGGGGGAGGGGTCCTTCCTGGCTCCTTTGAAGGAGGCACTCGTGCGCCCCCTCCTCAAGAAGCCTTCCCTGGATCCAGCAATTCTCACTAACTATCTTCCGGTCTCTAACCTTCCCTTTGTGGGGAAGGTTATTGAGAAGGTGGTGGCACTTCAACTCCAGCGGTCTCTGGAGGAAGCCGATTATCTGGCTACAGCACCGAAACTGCTTTGGTCGCTCTGATGGATGATCTCTGGTGGGCCCGGGATGGAGGCCAGTCCTCTGTCCTGGTGCTTCTTGACCTCTCAGCGATGTTCGATACCATCGACCATGGTATCCTTCTGCGCCGGCTGGAGGGATTGGGAGTGGGAGTGGGGAGTGTTACGGTGGTTCTCCTCCTATCTCTCTGGTCGGTCGCAGTCGGTGTTAGTGGGGGGTCAGAGGTCCACCTCTAGGTCACTCCCTTGTGGGGTGCTTCAGGGGTCGGTTCTCCCCCCCCTACTTTTTAACATCTACATGAAGCCACTGGGAGAGATCATTCATCAGCATGGAGTGAGATACCATCAGTATGCTGACGATACTCAGCTGTACATTTCCACTCCTGGCCAAATCAGTGAAGCGGTTGAGGTGATGTGTCGGTGTCTGGAGGCTGTGAGGGTCTGGATGGGTGTTAACAGATTGAGGCTCAACCCTGACAAGACAGAATGGCTGTGGGTGATGCCTCCCACGGACATTTCAATCTGTCCATTACTCTGGGGGGTGAATCTATAAACCCCTCGGAGAAGGTCCGCAACTTGGGAGTCCTCCTCGATCCATGGCTGACACTGGAACATCATTTGCCGGCTGTGGCGAGGGGGGCATTTGCCCAGGTTCGCCTGGTTCACCAGTTGCGCCCTTATTTGGATCGGGAGTCTCTATTCACAGTCACACATGCCCTTGTCACCTTGAGGATCGACTACTGCAATGCTCTCTACATGGGGCTACCCTTGAAGAGTGTTCGGAGACTACAATTAGTGCAAAATGCAGCTGCGCAAGCAATTGTGGGCCTTCCATGTTGTGCCCACATTTCATCAACTCTCCGCATGCTGCATTGGTTGCCTATCGGTCTCCGAGCGCAATTCAAGCCCTTTATGGCATTGGACCAGGATACTTACAGGACCGTCTTCTGCCACATACTTCCCTTCGACCGGTGAGAGCGCACAGGGTCGGCCTCCTCCGGATCCCGTCAGCGAAACAATGCCGTCTGGTGGGTCCTAGGGGGAGGGCCTTCTCTGTTGTGGTGCCCACCCTCTGGAACCAACTGCCCCCTGAAGTCCACGTTTCCCCCACTCTCCCGGCCTTCCGGAAGAATCTAAAAACCTATCTATGCCGGCAGGCCTGGGGATGACTGTGATTGTGTGTGAATGATGAATGTGTCTGGGGGTCTTTTTAAATGCTTTTTAGATTTGGTTTTAGATTTTTGAAATGCTGAGATGTTGTTTTTATTTATGTTGTTAGCCGCTCCGAGTCCTTGGAGAGGAGCGGCATAAAAATTTAATAAATAAATAAATAAATAAATAAATAAATAAATAAAACTAAGAATCTGTACACCGGTCATAATTGCATGTTACCCTTCAGTGAATGGTGATGATGGAGGAATCAGAGATGAAACTTGGGGGGAAATACACAATATTTTGAACGAATGCAATACAAAGTAAAAAGAATTTGGTTAGCTGACATGAATGGATGATTGCAACAAGTCCAGAGAGCATAGCAAACCTGATTGGGTCAATTAGAGACCCAAGAATGAATGAGAACAGTGGCTGATTTAGTTAAGCATCCGTTTAGAAACAGGTTGGTTTCTTTCAGATATCTTGTTTAAACATGTCTATTTAAGTACATATGACAAAGGAATTAATGTAAGTCTAAAAGCATGATTGATTTAATTGTTCATGATGAAAGACGAGAGAATTAATGAGGGATAAAAGGGTGTTGAGAGGTTCTGAATATGTGTCAAACAATTTTTCTGGTTATCTTGTAGAAAAATGGACATGTCTGAAAACAAAAGAAAAATAGAGAGACAAATTAATAGAATGTATGAAGTATTTATGAAAAAGCATTCGAATATAGATTAATCACAATAGAATAAAAGTGAATGCAAGGAAATAGGATGTGGAAGCTGTTTGGAACAGAATGAAAAGAATGATGTTACAGAGTGGCAGAAAAGTTGGTGGAGTTAAATTAATAGTAAGTATGAACAAAAATGTCTGTTTCCTACTGTAGCTGGAAAAAAACAACACACAGAAGAAAAATAATAGTTACAAAATAAGGTATAATATATGTGTGATGAGAAAGATAATAATAATAATAATAATAATAATAATAATAATAATAATAATAATAATAATAATAATAATAATAATAATAATAATAATAATAATAATAATAAAATTGGAAGTGACCTTGGAGGTCATCTAGTCCAACCCCCTGCTCAGGCAGGAAACCCTATACCATTTCGGACAAATGGCTGTCCAGTCTCTTCTTAAAAACTTCCAGGGTTGGAGCATTTACCGCTTCTGGAGGCAGGTTGTTCCACTGGTTAATTGTTCTCACTGTCAGGAAGTTTCTCCTTAGTTCTAGGTTGCTTCTCTCCTTGATTAATTTCCACCCATTGCTTCTTGTCCTGCCTTCAGGTGCTTTGGAAAATAGCTTGATTCCCTCTTCTTTGTGGCAGCCCCTGAGATATTGGAACACTGCTATCATGTCCTCCCCCTCTCGTCCATCTCTTCGTTAAACTAGACATACCCAATTCCAGCAACCGTTTCTTATATGTTTTAGCCTCCAGTCCCCTAATCATCTTTGTTGCTCTTCTCTGTACTTTTTCTAGAGTCTCAACATCTTTTTTACATCATGGTGACTAAAACTGGATGCAGTATTCCAAGTGTGGCCTTACCAAGGCATTGTAAAGTGGTATTAATACTTCACGTGATCTTGATTCTATCCCTCTGTTAATGCAGCCTAGCACTGTGTTGGCCTTTTTGGCAGCTGCAGCACACTGCTGGCTCATATTTAGGTGATTGTCCACTAGGACTCCGAGGTCCCTCTCACAGTTACTACTATTGAGCAAGGTGCCACCTAAGCTGTACTTGTGCATTTGGTTTTTCTTGCCTAAATGTAGAACCTTGCTTTTTTCACCATTGAATTTCATTTTGTTAGATAGTGCCCAGTGTTCAAGTCTGTCCAGATCCTTCTGTATCTTAAGCCTGCCCAGATAATTGCATAGAATACTGCCAAAGAAAAAGGAATGATTGAGATTAAAAGAGGAAGAGAAAATGCATGGCAATGTTAATAGAAATTAAGTGTTTTGGAAGTAAAGCAGACGAAACAAGGATTAGCAGTAAAATAATTGAAATAAAAATGAACATGATAAGATGATTTGGCATGAAACTGAAGTGAGGGAATTCTGGAAGGAATGTTTTAAAGATTTATATAGAAACCATAGTAATTTCAATCTAAAAAGAACAGGAAGAATATTCTGTAGAGAATAATTCTAACTCAATAATCCCTCTGTAAAACTGTTATCAACAGTTCTTGAGGCAGTCTGAACTTCCTGAGTTGAAGCAGGAAGAACATTCTATAGAACATTCTATAGAGAATGTTCTTCCTGCTTCAACTCAAGAAGTTGAGACTGCCCCAGGAACTGTTGCTACCCTTTTACAGAGGGATTATTGAGTTAGAATTATTCTCTATACTAGAATGTTCTTTTGAGTTATTGAGTCTGTCATTTGTACTTCTATAATTATCTGCTTTGGTACAGCAACCAAACAGGATAGGTACAGACTCCAATGGATAGTTAAGACTGCAGAAAGAACAATTGCCTTCCATAGAATATCCGTATATTGTGTGTATCAGAAGGAGGGCTGAGAAGACATCTGTAGACCCTCACATCCTGGACATAAACTGTTTCAACTCCTCCCCTTAGGATGGTGCTATAAGGCATTGCAGGCCAAAACAGGGATGGTACCAGGGACAACTTTTTCCCTGGTACCATCACTCTGCTGAACACCTAATTCTCACAGTGCTGTCTAAGGTTTATGCGTATTTACCCATGTAGTATGGCTGTAATATTATTGTTTATCCTTCTTATCATCTTTACTCACCTTATTGGTATTATTATTATGATTATTATTATTCTGTTACTTGGCATGTACACTGAGAGTTTTTGCACTGGAGACAAATTCCTTGTGTGTTTAATCACACTTGGCCAAATAAAGTATTCAATTCATTTTAATACAGAATTGCAACATATGCTGTAAGTATCCAAGAAAAAAACCTTATGAAAAGAAAGACAATGTGAGAATGTTACAAGTTTAAGTCTTTTCATTTGCAAAATATTCAGATGTGGATGTGATTTCCATATGCAATGTCTGAGCAACTTGTCTGAGAGCTGTAAAGACTGTATCTGTGCCTGACATTGTATTCTTATATCAAGGAAAATATGGCAAAAGTGAATTTAAAAGCTACAGAGAAAGTGGGCCAACAAATGTATTTTAGAAAGAATTTGACATAATTCTGACCGAAATGTACAAGGAATGACAATGAACAAAAGTGTGGAAAGTGCCATGTGATCTTAAACAAAGCAGCATATGCAGAAAGATTTTTGCTCTTCAGCAACAGAACTGTATGTAGGTGAGAAAGAAAGTGTGTTGGACATCCACTGATTTAGGAGAAAGCATATGATAAAATGATTAGACGTGAATTATGGACTCTTTTGCATTAAAAATGGAGTTGTAGGTTGGTTGTTGAATGAAGTAAGGGCAGTGAGTAATGGAAAGGAAGCATGTGTCAGAATAAATGGAACGCTTAGCTAATAGGTCACCACTGAGCAGAGAGCAAGACAAAGATGGCCCCTTGGTTGTTCAAAGCACTTATGGATAAATCTGTAAGAAATTCTTGGGTCACATTTGAAATGTGTTAGTTGTATGCAAATATGCTCTGTTATTGAGAACCAGAATGTTTTGCAGTGAATATTAGCTAAATTGTATGATGCATCAAGAAACATAAGGTGCCATGTTAATTATGCTTGATAATTGAAAGCAAAGTCAATGAATCAAGTTACAGAAAAAAACAAGTATATGAATTTTTGTCCCTTGAATGTTAAGGAAATGGAAACATTTTATGAAGTGCAAATATTGGTAGGAATATAATGGGACTATGTGGTCAGTTGCAAGACCTGAATATTTGTTGAAAGAAATGAACCGTTAGCTAAAGAAATGTGCTTCTGTTCATTTTGTTATATATGAAAGTGAGATTTGAGTATGTCAGGAGAAGCATAAAGGTAGATTCAATGGAGGGAGAATGGTGCATTTAGAAAGTCTGGAAAACAAGAAATTTATTGTAGATGTGAGTGATCAGTACATTGAGGTGGCTTAATCATTCAGAGAGAATAAATGAGAATCAAACTGCAAAACAAAGAGTGTGTCAAAAGGAATGGTAAGACTGCAAAAGTGGTGGCTAGCTGGTGTTGAGATCCTCAAAGAGAGAGGTGAAAAGTTCAAAGAACAACAAGCAATATGTGGTCTACTCGGATATAGGATGGCTTGCAAAGTAAGAGTATAAGTGAATATTGTTGGTGTAAGCTAGTTTTAGGTTTACCTCCTTCTCTTTTTCTCACAGTATGCCTTTTTTGCTTATTATTTCTTGCTGTTTTCTGGGCTGCTGCTGATAACCCCAGAAGAAAATAGTTCCTTGATGTAGGATGTGTGCCCCAATACAGCTGGAAAAGAGTACCCCAACATAGTCAACAAATGCATCTTAAAGCTGAGCTAGCTATGCTTTTACAAATGATATTTACACAATGTCCACTTAGATAGGTCAAAGTTAAGTCCATTCTCAGACATAAAACTCACAGGGTGTTTCAAGACGATCATTCAGTGACAATCCAAGCTACCTCACAAGGTTGTTCTGTGGATCAGACAAATCACCATAGAAACTGCCTTGAGCTCCTGGAAATAGAAAGGGATATATGTGTAATAAAATATTAAGCTAAATAAAGACCAGCAGATTACAAGGATAAAAATGGCCATGTTTTAAGGTGAAGAAGGCAGAGATAATAATATACAGTATTTGACTGCTTGTGTGCATCCATGTACAGCTCAGTTCTCAAGCTCCCCCTCCTTTCTTGTTTCCTGGCAAGAGCTCCATCTTTTTAACATTTTAATGTGGTATGTGTGAATGTGTGTGTGTGTGTGTGTGTGTGTGTGTGTGTGTGTGTGTGTATTACTCTGCATTAATAATTTTAGAACAGTCCTGAAGATTTGGGAGGAACGGGAGGAGGTTCACTAGTAAAATTGGGTGTAAGCCGTAATACATTCCCACTCTTCCCCCATCTCTCCGATACGTAAATATTCCCTCTGAGGGCATTCAATCCTTAGCAGTTGAGCATTTCTCTAGTTTTTAAATGTTTGCTTGGCTGCACTTCTCACCTGCTCCCTCAATTTAAAAGGATGGGAATCTGGGTCTGCCTGAGAGAGCCGAAAGCTACATTTTCCAGCAATCCTACTTAGAATGGCCAATGGAAAAGGATGCTGGGAATTGTATTTTGGAATGGGCCAACTCACTGAGGGACAATTCAACAATTCAATTTAATTATTTAAAATAATTTTAAAAATATTTTAATTTTTCTCATTCTCATTTCATGTTGTCCCTCCTTTGGCATCTTTTCTTTAATGATTCTATTCCACTATTTCTTCAATATTAGTGTAATCTTGTCCTGTGGCGAGTTGGTCATGGCAGGTTGACAGTGGCGAGTTGTCGTAGACCCATTGTATTTCAGGCCTGTCTCTTAATTAGGAAAGACAGCAGTTTGGTGTTCGCAGGGGTTCTCAACCTTGGCAACTTTAAGACTTGTGGACTTCAACTCCCAGAATTCCTCAGCCAAGCTGAGCAAAGTTGGCTGAGGAATTCTGGGAGTTGAAGTCCACAAGTCTTAAAGTTGCCAAGGTTGAGAACCCCAGCGATTAAAAGCTCCAGGTTAGAAACTAGGAGGTGGAACCTTTAAAGCAAGCTGGATGACCTTGGGCCGGTCACTTTCTCTCAGCCCCAGAAAAAGAGACAAGGGCAAACTAATTTTGAAATGCCTCGCCGAGAAAACTGCGGGGACTAGTCAGTACTGACTCTAAGGCGGACACAGACGTTAAGGAAAGGTGAAAGATCTTCACCGCCTAATCTTGGCCAGTCCGAAAATGCTTTGCTGCAAGCTGGCGCCCTCTGGAGCGGCTGAGGCCTCCCGAGTTTGGCGGCTCCATTTCCCCCAGCAGGTTGGGCGGGAAAGCGAAGTGGCGGAACTTTCCAATTGCGAGGGCTAAACTGTGCTTCTTTCCTCTCAATTATTCTGTTGTGACGGGACCAGGAGACAAATTGGCATGTCAGAGGCAGCTGGAGTGGGTTTGGAAAGCGAATTGTGCAAATGAATACAGATGGGCTTCGGGCGGCTGGGTCTGCTCGCCGTTTAATCCAGGGCGTGCTTGCAATCAAACAAGCGCTTCCACGCCGAGGCCTAAATTGGATGAAAATTGCCCTTGAGCAGCTATAGAAACCCAGAAAGGAAACGGTGCGCGTGTGTGTGCGAGCACCCGGATTAAAACAACAGCAGATTTGGGGGAAGGTATTTGGGTGGGTGGGGGGGGAATGAGGTCCATTTGTGTTAAAGGGAAGGGGTAGGTGGGAACACGCGTCCCCCGGGGCGGTCGGAAACATCTGTCTCCTCGGAAAATGTAAGCAAGGCAAAGGAGCGGTCCCGGCAGGGCTTTATTGAAACAAAAATTGACTTGATCGTTGGGGATTACGGAGCGTGGCACGGAACGGCGCGGAGGGTAATAGATTTGTTAGCATAATAGAGCCCGTCGCCAGGAGCTGTTAGCGTCACGCCTGGGTGGAGACCACGTTTCGCGGATGTCTCGTACGTTACGAAATTGAGCCCCCGGAGGCCCCACCACCACCAACCCGGCGACAGGAGCTCTTCCAGGCTTCCCACACACGCATCCATTTGCCAACGAGGGAAAGGCTGGCAGGGGGTTCGTGGGGATGTAGGAAGCCGAGTGAAGAGGTGGCAGCCTCCAGGTATTGCGAGGAGCCGGCGGGAGGATAGGGGATCGCTGTCAAGTGTTTACTGGCTGCTGTTCCACGAAGTTTTATGCGATTGTCAAAAGCCCGGAGGGTGAATGAAATATGAAGATTGCACGTGAAATGGTGCACTTCGAAACAGACTCTCCTCGGCGGCGGTGGCGGGAACGGGCCGGCGCGCAGGGCGGGAAAAAGCACCCGGGTAGCGACCTATGTCTCGGGAATGCTGGAGCGAGCGAGGCGTCCGGAGTTAGGCGCTGGGGTGCAGCCTGGAAGCTCACGGGCACAAATGCAGATAGGCGACCCGGTGTCAAAGATTGGCTGCTTTGGCATAATGCACATTTTGATTTTACCTCTTCTCTGAGCCCGGCATCCTACGCGACGAAAGTCATTTATTTTATTCTCTGCGAAGGAGGATGAGCAAAGAGTGACTGGCTCAGAGTCGTTCAGTGTTGTAAATGGGGCCTGGAATCCGGCTCTCTCAACATCTTTAGACGGAATTTCTAGTTACTGTACCAGATAGAATGGATTGCAAAGCGATTTTGGTTTATTCATCACTACTGCTAAGACACAGGTCTTGTTAAACCATGATTAAGTAAGCTGCAATGCTTGTGTTCACACCATCAGATAAATGAGGAAGTTTACTAGACCAAAGTAAAAAGCCCTACCCCCTCACTGTACAATTGCCGGTGTAAGGAAATACATCCAGTGTTTTGCAAATATACATTTACCCCGACCAGATTTTCTCAGCCTTCCATGGCTCTACTCACAGAAGCCTTTTTGAATATAATGAAGGAAGTGTGTTGACTTTGGGGACTCTTCTCTCCTTTTTCAGCCCCAGCGTTCTGCAAGAATGAATCTTATTCACCCAAATCTTTAGGCTCTCTGGGGAGGTTTTTATGTTTCTCCTGGTTGTTTTGAATCTTACTGGCTGTTTTTTGTTGTTGTTTTGAGATAACTTATCCAGGATCAATTTAAATAGGGGCATTTGCTCTTTAAACATGTCTTTTACTTGTTGATACCTATGGAAGTGGAGGAAAGGGATATAGCTCAGATACATAAAATTGTGTAAGTCATTTCTGAAATGCACTGGAGTACACACGGACATGTCTAGGACTGGAATGATGAAGAGTCACTCCTCTTCCTTTCATGCCACTGCTGTTCTGTCCTGTACACACAGATCCTCGTCATCACTTTATGCTGTGTAATGCAGTATCAATTAAGGCATTTGGCCTTAATTGGTGATAATGAGCCTGTCCTCCTTGGGGATGCCTAAGGTAATTAGTGCTCTCTGCCCCAGCTCTCCCAGCCCATTTTCAAGGCTAGCCAGTGGCAGGCTGGCTCTCTGCCCAGCGGCTGCATGGGGAGGCTGCTCTTTATTAAGGGCTCCCAAGGTGCAGGCAGGTCCCTGAGCTGTCAGCCTGGCCTGCTTTGCAGTCTTGTCACGCTACTTAAATTGGGCTCAACAGAAAGCAATTTAAAGAGTATCAGGGCAGGCGGCTGACTCTGGTGGCAAAGGGCCCTCACGCCAGTGGCTTGATAAACGAGATCCAACTTGCCACAGTGAGGTCGATAACCAGCAGCTGAGCATGCCATGGCAGAAAAGGGGAATGACACCCTTCCACCACTCAGGCATGCACACACCAAGACTTTTAGACCTGACAGTCTTGAGTGGTTCTACTCTGGCCCCACTAGGAATGAAATATAGAACAAATAGGAAAAGTATTTCAGGCAATCCAGCTCATTGGAGTTGGCTGTGCCCGCCCTAAGCCCTGATTTATTTAACTAACCCATTGTATGAGTTCCTACAATTCACTGAAATGTAAACTAACCTCCTGACTACATATACAGTGGGTCTCCACAGCATACAGAGTTACAAACTAGAGATTTGGATTTAGCTTGTTGTACACTGGAGTCCCTGTGATAGACTTCATTGCAGCCAAACCAATCTTCTCTGATGCTTTTGCAGTTTGCTAAATTAGAGTTCCCATAATCTTCAACCACAACAGCTGTTGTGGATGATGACAATTTTAATCCATTACTTATGGAGGGACCAGACTAACGAAGGCTCATCCAAAGGGCAGACAGCAGGGAAAAAACCAAAACCAATTGTACCATATCATGGGAATGATGTCCTCAGCACATCTCAAACCCAGGAAGGATGTCTTCAGGAACTTAACAGTGTTACTGTATTGTTCAACGCTCCCTTTTGGTCATTTGGGTCCGTTTTCAAGGCCACACAGTCATCCTCCACTTTCCTTAAAAAAGGATTCACATGTCCAAGAGACTTTATGACATCATGATAAAACTTTGTTAGGAACCTGAAAACATTCTTCTTTTAGTGTTCCATCTCATTCCCACTCTCCTCTCCTGTATCATGATTATGTAGCACAAGGATGATAAAAATAGGAAGACCTAATCTTAACCTCAGCCTTCCAATATTTTCAAAATCAGCACTTCCTCTGATTCAGAGAAACAGCCATGAGTGCAAAAAATCTCTTGTTCTAAAACAACATTCCCAAGGATAGAATCAGTCGAAGAAGGGTGCTTGTATACTTTTGAAAGAATAGTCAGGCCAATGGATGTGAGAGGCCAGCCTTTGCATAGTTGACTGAATCTATCAGTCTGTCTGGATAAAGGATTTGTTTGATGTTCAGCTGCAGTCTGCTCTGGATATATGGGCAGGATATAAGATATTCTTATATTCTTAGCTTCCTCTGCAGTTCCCAGTAGGTGAAAAATCAGTAAGAGTATGGGAATGTTTAAGCACTGCATTTTCTTTGTGCTCATATAAGGTAGAAGGTTGAAAAGGTTTTAAAAAGCAACTGCATTTCTGTTCTTGGTTATGGTCTCTGTATCCCAAGATCAAAAGTCAGAGTTAACTTTCTCTTCTAGTGCATGCAATATAGTCAAGTAAATAATTCACAATTACTGAAGTCCAGATGATAAAAGACAAAAGAAGAGTATACTCTACTGGAGAAAGAAAAATAAATAAATGGTGCAAATATATGGGAAAACTACACAAAACATGCTTAAAGTTAAGGGTATCTTTGAAGCATTGATAACTGAACTTGGACCAGACATTTCAGTAGGCCCTAAAAAAATACTGTTAGCAATAAAGCTGTAGGAGCTGATGAAATATCAGCAGAACCTTAGCAAGTTTCTTAAAGTGCTATTTGTGATTTTTAAAGAGGTGTGGCAAACACAGCAGTGGCCAAGGGACTAAAACGATCAATTTACATTCCAGTACCAAAAAAGATTAGTGATCAAGAATGCCCAATCAAATAGTTACAGATATTTGCTAGCATGTAAGACAGTAATGGCGAACCTTTTAGAGACTGAGTGCCCAAAAATTACCCCGCCCCTTTCCCCATCACTCTGCCCCGCCTGCTCGACCCCCACCCCGCCCCCGCTCCCCCTGCCGGGCCACCCACCACCTCCATGGCCCGCCACAGATCACTCAGGTGGCCCTGCAGTGCCATGGTGGCCACACCCTCCACCTGTGCCCCGCATCATCTGAGCGTGACAGGGCATGAGGACGGAGTCTTGTCCCTGCTGCCCAGCTGCCATGTGCTTGGCTGCGCTGCTCCACGCCTGGGGGTGACTCTCCAGGGAGGGCTGCTGATGAGGAGGCCGTGGGGGAGGCAGGGCTGGGGACACGGCACGTGTGCCCACAGAGAGGGCTTTGAGTGCCGCCTCTGGCACGTGTGCCAGAGGTTCGCCACCACTGATGTAAGATAAAGTTTAACATTTTATAGTCCAAACTTCAGTATATGAAATGAGAACTCCCAGATGTGCAGGAATTCAGAAAAGGCGCAGAAGCACCTGAGACCACTGTGTAGTGTCTGATGGATATAGAAAAAGCAACGGAGTTCCAAAAAGAGATCAGCTTTTCATGGTATTGATTATACTACAACTTGTGACTATAAACCTCAACAAGTTGTGAATAGGTCTTAAAAAGGGGCGTACCATGTCTTATTTGTTGGCCAGGAAGTAGCAGCTGGAATGGATTATTAAAGAATTAAATGGTTCAATGTTTGGAAAGGAACACACCAAAATTATTGGTCAGTGGTGGCGAACCTATGGCACATGTGCCAGAGGCGGCACTCAGAGCCCTCTCTGTGGGCACGCGTGCCATGCCCTGGTGATGGCAACCGTCCCTCTTCAACCAGCTGCTCGCTAACTTGCCAAGGTCCCATGTGGCCAGATGCATCCCACCCCCTGGATCTTGCCCGGCCCCCACAGGCGTCCCTCCCCACAAGCAACATTGAATTGACCACGCCCACTTTGGCCACACCCATCCAGTCTGCCATGACCAACACAGCCACGCCCACCCAGTGGGCCATACCCACATGGCACCCGGCGATAAATAAGTGGGTTTTGGGTTGCAGTTTGGGCACTTGGTCTCTAAAAGGTTCGCCATCACTGTTATAGGTGATCAGGTTACAAAATGTACCCTGAGACAAATGCTGGACTACAGGAACTAAAGATGAGAATTTAAATTGTTTGGAAAAGCATTATTCTCAGATATCTGAAAATACCGCTTAAATGGTATAAATATAAGGAAGATTTAAGGAATCTGTTACTGAAAATGAAAGAAGAAAATATCAAAGCCAGTACAGGTGGTCCTCAACTTATGACCACAATTGAACCCCAAATTTCTGTTGCTACGTGAGATATTTGTTAAGTGAATTTTGCCCCATTTTACGACCTTTCATGCCATGGTTGTTAAGTGAATCGTTTCAGTTGTGAAGTTAGTAACAGAGTTGTTAAGTGAATCTGGCTTCCCCATTGATTTTGCTGATCAGAAGTTCACAAAAGGTGATCGCATGACCTCGGGACACTGCAACCGTCATAAATATGAGGCAGTTGCCAAGCGTCTGCATTTTGATCACATGACCCTGGGGATGCTGCAACGGTTGTGTGAAAAAGGTCATAACTCACTTTTTTTCAGTGCTGTTGTAACTTTGAACAGTCATTAAATGAACTGTTGTAAGTCAAGGACTAGCAGTATGCTGTTCAAGATTTTAAAAACAAATCAGGCAGTACCAATCTACATTCCTAGGCTCTAAACTTTTTAGGAAGGGTAACTGTGGCCATGAAATAAAGAGATTGACATCTACTGCTTGGGAGAAAAATTATGGCAAAGAAAGTGCAGAGACATCATACTGCCAAACAAAAGTACATATTGTTAAGGCCATGGTTTCCCCAGCTATAATAGATGACTGAAAGCTAGAACATCAGAAAGGATGAACAATGAGAAGTACATACTTCTACATTGTGCTGCTAGAGAAATTTGCCGAAAATACCTTGGATGGAGTAAAAGAATGCACACTGAAAGCACTAATAATGGAGCTAAAGTTTAAATATTTTGAACATAATAGAAAAGAAAAGGTTATCAGAAAAATCCAAGTACTTGGGGAAAGGTACTATATAATCAGAAAATGAAGTCAGACAAAATTACTGATACCACAAGCACAAGAGCACAGTTATCTACAGACAATTCTGTCAAATAATGCCAGTGGGTCACAAGATGTCAAGCCAAATGGTTAGGCTTATTATAACTGGCCTGCAAAAACCCCTGCAAACATTGGATGGCAGCAAAGAGATACAAGAATTCTGAGTCTCTGCTGCCATCTAGTGGTTGCTTAGATATAGTATCTCAAATACTACAACCAAACCTTAGAACAGTGGTTCTCAACCTTTTTCAGGTTGAGACCCCACTTGCGCCGCCCATGCGCGGTGCGACCCCGACCCGCACGCGCGCATGCACGCGCAATGGCCTGATCCACGCATGCGCGCCGCGTGTGTGACAGGAAAAAAATGGCAGGCCGATCCGCGCATGCGCGATGTGTGTGCGACGGCCAGAACCGCGCATGCGCGGCGCGTGCGCGACGAAGAAAAAAAGGCGGACCGCGACGGGCCGATCCGCGCATGCGTGGTGCACGCGTGATGGCCCAAACCGCGCATGCACGGCGCGCGCGCAACGGAAAAAAATGGCGGACCGTGACGGGCTGATCTGCGCATGCACGGCGTGCATGCGACGGCCTGAACTGCACATGCGCGGACCGCGACGAAAACAAACAAAAACAAAATGGCGGACCGCGACGGCCCGATCCGCGCATGCACAGCGCGCGCGTAATGGAAAAAAATGGCGGACCGCGACGGGCTGATCTGCGCATGCACGGTGTGCGCGCAACGGCCCGAACTGTGCATGCGCGGACCGCGACGAAAACAAACAAAAACAAAACAAATGGCGGACCGCGACAGCCCGATCCACACATGCGTGGCATGTGCGCGACGGCCCAATCCGCGCATGCGCGGCACGCACGCGATGGCCCGAACCACGCATGCGCGGCGCGCGTGCAACAAAAAAACCAAAAACCCAAAATGGCGGACCGCGGTGTCTGGCGACCCCTGCGAAACGGTCGTTCGACCCCAAATGGGGTCGCGACCCATAGGTTGAGAACCGCTGCCTTAGAAGATGACCCTATACTGCACAGGAATCTGACTAGGAATGTATTATTCTAAAAACCTCTGACATTTTCTGAGCTATAAACCTGCTTGAAAAGCAGTTTGATATAGCTGTTCAGACAATATCAGAAACTGGGGCATTCTTGAATTCTAGTTTATTTATTTATTAAATTTATATGCCATCTATCTCTCCCTAAAATGTCACTCTTGAGTTCTGCCAGCACAAAGCCAGTTGGATGACCTTAAGCCAGTCACTGTCCCTCAGCCTTGGGAAGCAGGCAAGAGCAAACCACCTCCAAAAATCTTGTCAAGAAAACTTCAGGAAACAGTTGCCAAAGGTCAACACTGACTGAAAGGTGTAAGCACACACATATACTCACACTCACAAAAACTGTATACTTTTAAAATCACACTAGGAGTTTTAAACTGGTTTGCTAGATTTATTTATTTATTATTTATTTATATTTAAATGTATTGGCCGTCCAACTCCAGTGGACTCGGCACCATACAAAACTAGAATGAACCATATAGAAAATAGAATAGAATAGAATTTAAAATAGAATAGAGCTGGAAGGGTCCGTGGAGGTCTTCTAGTCCAGCCCTCTGCTCAGGCAAGAGAACCTAAGCAATAAACAAGCCATAACATGTTTTACCTGTATTGTATATGAACCAGGTAGTGGTTATAGTAAACCTTATAAGAGTCCTTCAGCAGAGGGCAGTGGAAATTGACACTTAGTGCTTAGACACTGATGGGCCAATAGCTGAAGCTATTCTATCAATTGCTTCTACCATAAGAGCTTTTCTGTTTGGCTAAGTCAGTAGTACCCATCAGTCCTTCAGCCAACAAAAAAAAATTCATTGGCATAAAGTTTGTTGCCTCAACTGTTGACCCCAATCCTTCCACAGTGTATATTAAAGACATGTATTGGATCCCTCCCCTCCCCAGCTAAATTTCCTTTCCCTCCCACCGGACATCACCAGCCAGTTGGGAAATATCCACCATCCTCAAAGAGCTAGGGGCCAGAGAGAAGGCAAGTTTTGATCGATGTATAGACGTTGGGTTAACTGTCTATCAAAACTCATTCTTGATTTGCAGAATTGTTATGCACAGGTACATTCAAAGGGAACCTATCATTTTGCTGATAGTTCTTTTACTTCACCGTGCACTGTCCATCTCCTTCCACTGCTGAATCACTTCCTGGTCAGGCAGATCCAGGTCTCCAAGCGGGGATTGGTCAGAGACCTGAAAAATAAGGGGAAGAGACTTGTCTTGGAAGATCACGCGAAGTATTAGTACCGCTTTATAAAACCCTAGAAAGACCACACCTGGAATACTGCAGCCAATTTTGGTCACCATATCACAAAAAAGATGTCGAGAGTATGGAAAAAATTCAGAGAAAAGCAACTAGGATGATCAAAAGCCTGGAGACTAAAACATACGAAGAACGGCTGCGGGACTTGAGTTTGGCTAGTCTAAAGAAAAGAAATAGGGGAGACATGATAGCAGTATTCCAGTATTTGAGGGGCTGCCACAAAGAAGAGGGGGTCATGTTGTTCTCCAAAGCACCAGAGGACAGGACAAGAAGCAATGGTTGGAAACTGATCAAAAAGAGAAGCAACCTGGATTTAAGGAGAAACTTCCTGACAGTGAGGACAATTAACCAGTGGAACAGCTTGCCTCCAGAAATTGTGGGCGCTCCATCACTGGAGATTTTTAAGAAGAGGTTAGACAGTCACTTGTCTGAGGTGGTATAGGTTCTCCTGCTTGGACAGGGGGCTGGACTAGAAGATCTCCAAGGTCTCTTCCTGCTTCTATTCTATTCTATTCTATTCTATTCTATTCTATTCTATTCTATTCTATTCTATTCTATTCTATTCTATTCTATTCTATTCTATTCTATTCTATTCTATTCTATTCAGACCCAGTCAGGCAGCTGGAGGGAAATGCCCATCAATGCACCACTCTAAAGGAGCCAATAGGTGTTGTGCTGATCCTGCCCCCAGGGTTCACTGGATTGCATCATTGACAGGATGGGAGAAAATTGTCCTTGAACACAAGTAATGCTGAAGACGCCTTAAGGCTGCTTCACTATGAGGAACAGATCGGATGAAAGGAACATCATGAGGATACAGTAGATCAAAGAGGTTGCTGGGTATGTATATGCCACAGTTAAGTGCATGTGAGAAAAAAGCTGTTTAAAACACAGCAATAGGAGCCCTGTGTTTTATCACTTGTATGTGTGGAAATGTACTTTATTTTGAACTTCCTGTGCCTCCAGCTCTGGCCTTGCAGAAACTGCCTCTACTAACTTACTCCTTGGATTTATGAGAAATGCATAAGATTCAAACATGAAATTCTGCACATAGGAGGGGAGCATGGAGGGTCAAGAGACAAATGTGCATTGCAGTGTTGTGATGCAAACCATATCACATACATTCTTGCCTGCAACACTGGGTTGTAGCCTTGAAAGGCTTGGTTTGGGCTTTCTGTGCTGCTCCAGCCCGAATGTTGTGAGCTCATGACTTCCATTTGTCATTTTGCAGCACTGCAATTTTTACCAAAGCAAGGTTGATGGGAGAAGAGATAATACAAATACGACCCAGCTGGTTTCAATGATGCTAGGGGAAAGTGACATCTATAAACTCATGTATACCAAATATTGGAATTTAAGGTGGTTGATAGTCAAGGCCAACTTTTCAGGACTCACAGAGACAGGTCTTCAGGCTGTGGGAGCAGCTGTTTATCGAATGCCACCTGCTGACCTCCTGTTTCCTGACATGAGTGTGTACTGAAAATCTAAAGGAGTTGGAAATGTCACCTGTCACTCAGCAGTGCATATGTTGTTGACTTTTGGCAGGTGAAATTGTAGAACATGTGACACTGGGGTCTGGTTTTTTTCCCCAGGAGAACATATTTACACCACTTCAGGACGTTCCATAATTCCATGAAACTGAAGACTTTAGAGATAGTTGTAGACTTCAACTCCAAGGCCAGTTGAAGGACTCAAGTGAAATGTATTACAATACACTGAATTATAGATGTTTAAAAATGTAGAAACAATTTCAATAGATACAGGTCAATAGCTGAAATTCCCATGAAGCTTTGGGAAAAAATAATATTAATAAAAAGAATATAAGAAATAATGTATGTTCTATGACATGTGTCAAGTCCCGTGGGCTTGACACTCGGGAGGGGGGCGAAGGCACCAGTGCCACCAGAGGCGTACTTCCATCAAACCTGGTCTGTCAGCTTACGGGACGTGTAAGCAGAGGGCCGTAACGTCCCTTGCCCATTCCTCTGGAGCAAAACCGCACCCACCACGATGTCACTGGCATCGGCTTGCACGACAAACCGCAGGTCGGGTTAGGGTGGAGCAAAACCGTCTCCCTCGCGAACAGGGCCTATAGGTCCTCAAAGGCCTTCTGGCATGCCATGGTCCATTCCAGTGGTTGACCGGGGCATGGCTGCGGTCTGTCGTGTGCAGAGTAGGTCAGTTAAGGTTAGGGCCACCGCAGCATACGAGGGGATGAACTGCCGATAGAAATCAGCGAATTCCAGGAAACTCTGTAGCTAGAAATTGTGGGCGCTCCGTCACTGGAGATTTTTAAAAAGAGGCTAGGCAGTCACTTGTCTGAGATGGTATAGGTTCTCCTGCTTGAGCAGGGGGCTGGACTAGAAGACCTCCAAGGTCCCTTCCAGCTCTATTCTAGTCTATTTTCTCTAACTTGTGCATCTGTATAAAATATCTAGTAGGATTAACATGTCATAGAACGTATATTAATTCTTATATTCATTTTTATTAATATTAATTTTTCCCAAAGACTTCATGGGAATGTTTATGAGAGGCTAAAATCCCTCAAATATCTTTGACCAAAGTGAGCCATTGTGATGGCTTTAATCTTCAAGATTTTTCACTATCATATGGCCTACCAAATGAACATGGTCTAGATTTAATGATCGGCCTAACCATTGCATTAACTCGATATAATTATCTGTAGTTCTTATGGAAATCCTACTAAATAGGTGTCTTCCTTCTCTTGTCATGTTTATTTTAATCACTAGACTATATCTTATCTTTCTTTACTGTATTGCTTTTTCTGTTGGTAGGGTAGAGTTGTTTTGTTTTGTTTTTGGTCTTTCACACTTATTAAACAAATAAATGATAAATGCTTTTAAAATTCAAAAAAGTCCAGTGTGTCAGAAGAGGGATTTTTTTTTGCTCCCCTTAGGGAAGAATTGGCTGCCTTGAGGACTTGCAGTACTTGGAGGATCGGACTGAAAATCTGAACATCCTTGCAAAACTTTGCACACCTGTTTTTCTCGGTGAAAATGCCCCCCCCCCAATCCTGCTTGTGCCCTGGCTGTGGTTTCTGGAGCTCCCCAGGGTGGTTCCTTTCATTATGGGATATATGGCACTGCAAGCAGTCTGTCAGAAGTCCTTGCCCTGGGCGGTCATGCCTGCTGCCCTTGACGGGCTGGCAGAGACACAGACCTGGGCACCTGCTGGCTTTTTGAAACACAAACAAGGAGGGCTGACTTTCCCTGATGGAAGGCACCTTTTGACCATGCTTGATGAACTCTTGAAGCAGGTTGCTGGTGACAAACAGCCAGTTGCCCTAGGCTGTGCAGGAGCTTGGATATTGGATGGGGTCAATAGAAAGGGGCACTCAAGTCAGATGATGCTGAGAGGAGGGATGCAAATTCCCATTGCTCGATCTGCATGCGGAGAGTCGAATGGCAAAAGATCCCTGAGGACTAGAATCTTGCAGGGAGAATGCCCAGCACAGCCATGATTCAAAGGAGGACTGGCCCTTAACATTCCCTTTCCTTTACACTACTTCCAGGGTAAGGGGGAGCTCGTTGATATATTGTGGCACTGAGCAAAGAGACTGGGAGAGAAAGGAGAAAAGCAGATGGGCAGAAGGGAATCTGGCCCTATGTTCACCTTTAAATAACAAGTGGCATGTAAAGCTCCCAGAAGCAACTCTGGGAAATTATATCTAGCATAGATAGCATAGTAGCCCTGTTGCTACTGGCTGTTCATGACTAGATTAAAGAAGAGGCAAAATTCTTGGTTTTAATTCTTTATGCCACTTACTGCAATCTCTGCATGTTTACTTCGAAGTAACATCTATTATGTTCAATGGGGCTTATTTTTAGAAATTGAGAATAAACTTGCATCTAATTGTGGTTTGGGGTTTTTTTGGGGGGGGATAGTACTTTGATACTAATAGACCCTAGTGCAGTGTTTCTCAACCTTGACAATTTTAAGGCATGTGGACTTCAACTCCCAGAATTCCACAGCCAGCATTGCTGAGAAACACTGCCCTAGTGCTAAAGATGCCCATTTTGAATCAAAAAAATCCTCAGTCTAGGATTAGAAAGGAACAAAGGATTATCTACCAAAAATATAGGTAGTCCTTGAGTTATAACCGCAACTGGGACCAGAATTTCCCAGAATTTAAGCAAGGCAGTTGTTAAGTAGGTTGGACCCACATTTACAACCTTTTTTGCCACAGCCGTTAAGCAAATCACCGCAGTGTATCAAGTGAATCGTGAGGTTGTTAAGTGAATCTAGCTTTCCCCATTGACTTTGTTGGTTGAAGCCATCTGGGAAGATTGCAAATGGCAATCACCTGACTCTGGGATGCTGCAACTGTCATAAATACATGCTGGTTGCCAAGTGCTCAGATTTGATTATGTCACTGTGCAGATGCTGTGAAGACGGGCCATAAACCACTTTTTTTCAGTGCCATTGTAACTTTCAACAGTCGCTGAACGAATGATTATAAGTCATGGACTACCGGTACTTGTATACTTCTTATCTCCTCTAAGCTTTATTTAAATCCTTAGGACAGGATGACAAATTAAACTGCAGTACTATATATAATGATATATAGGCATTTTATTATGTAAGTAATTATTTGATGTCCTTTTATAGCAAAAAAAAAATAAGCTGGGGGGAGGCACCCATTCTGCCAGAGGTCAGGCCTTCTCCTGCAAAGAATGCCTGCCATGCTAAACCCTTGATTTGCAAGATTAATAATAATAATGATAATGATAATGTTGGATGAGACCTTGGAGGTCATCAAGTCCAACCCCCTGCTCAGGCAAGTAGCCCTATACCATTTCGGACAAATGGCTGTCCAGTTTCTTCTTAAAAACTTCCAGTGTTGGAGCATTTACCGCTTCTGGAGGCAGGTTGTGCCACTGGTTAATTGTTCTAACTGTCAGGAAGTTTCTCCTTAGTTCTAGGTTGCTTCTCCCCTTGATTAGTTGCTTCTTGTCCTGCCCGGCACTTTGGAGAATAGCTTGACTCCCTCTTCTTTGTGGCAGCCCCTGACATATTGTAACACTGCTATCATGTCTCCCCTCGTCCTTCTCTTCGTTAAACTAGACATACCCAATTCCAACAACCGTTCCTTATATGTTTAGCCTCCAGTCCCCTAATCATCTTTATTGCTCTTCTCTGTACTCTTTCTAGAAATCCAGGTTGAGCCAGCTGCTTGAAATCTAATTGATATTGATTAGCAATTAAAAAGCAAACAATTATTCTAAAAGCAGCAACAACACTGCATTTTCAGAGAGAGATGTTCTTGTTATCATTCAGCCTAAGATATGGAAAATTAAACCAGTATAATTTCTATAAATGACTTTAGCACTGTCCAAAAATTGATCGTCCAGGAAAAGAGCAAAAGCTAGGCCTTTCACAAGCCATTATAATTGACTAGTTTTGGAAAGAGTCTTTAAAAATAGGCACCCTTCGAATTTACTATAATAAGGCATACCAAGGTCTTTGCTTCTGTAATATATAAATTGCTAACAAAGAATAAAGGGAGAACTGGGATAGCCATTTTGAGTTTCTTAACTCTCATCAGCCAGACTTACCCTTCTGAGATTCGAACCTGGGCTGTATGCATGTTAGGCAGTTGTATTAACCTCTAGGCCACAGGCTCTTTCTCACTTTGTCAGCTGTATCAGGGAGGGAAGAGATCTATATTGAGTGGGTTTTTTTTAATTGCACCCTGTCAACCCAAATATGGGAGAAAGAAATCTTTTTTCTTTTTACCTGTTTCAGCTCAACCCAGAGCCATCCACAGGAACCAGTATATATATATTTTTTATTTTAGATATATATATATATATATATTTCTCTTTCCATAAGCTGTACTCTTTAGCTTCTGGTCACTTTTATTGGAGAGCCATTTTTGATAAAAGAGTCAGGGAGTCAAGGGCAATAAAGGCTTTAGGCAATTATTCCAGCTTCCCCGCCTTCCACCCCCAGGCATCTCTCTGCCTGCCGGACAGTACAAAATTAGCATTTCAAGTGCAGGAAAGGGCAATGCGAATCGTCAAAAGGCAAGAACACTTATGAGAAAAAAGGGGAAAATATTGGAAGCTTTTCCTTGGTAATAAAGACACCTAAAGGGAGACATGATAAAGGGGTTGATAACACGATGCACCGGGTGGGTAAAGCAAACAGTGCTTTCCTCTTTTATTTCATCACTGGGATAACCAACGAAAATGATTGGCATTATATTCAGGACTGAAAGACCCAAACATTTCTTTCTGTAATGCATCATTGGCTTGAGCATTTTGCTCCCAGGCTAGAGGGCAATAACCATTGGTTTAAAGATGAGTAGGGTTTGTCAATGGAGGGGTTACCCAAATTCCTGGAGGGATAGATCTCTCAGGAAGCATTGGCTATAAGTGGAGCTAAATGAAGCCTGCAAGTTCAGAGGCCGCATGGCCGTGAACACCAGTAGAGGAAACAACAAAGTAAAGCAGAATAACACGAATTGGAAGGGACCTTGGAGGTCTTCTAGTCCAACCCCCTGCTCGAGCAGCTGTGGTGCTTATCTCATACTTGGCTGGCCTCTATGGGAAACAGTATTCTTGTCAAACGATTCAATCCTGCAGTGTTTTTATCTTCCTATGTTTTTAAAGGCTATGCGACATGTTTTACATTTATCTGCAGTGTCAATAATTAATAGTTACAGGTAGTCTTATGATCAGTCGCTTAGCAACCGTTCAAAGTGGTAATGGACTCTGAAAAAAGGACTTACAACCTAGATTCAAAGTTCCACCAACTGCCCCCACCCCCAGTCCCCATGGTCCTGTCACTGCATTTTGGACGCTTGGCAACCAGTATACTTTTATAGCCCTCTGCAGTATCCCAACATCATGTGACCATGATTTATGACATATTTTTGTAAACTGGCATTCACGTCTGGTTTCCAGCAAAAAAAATGCTCCATGGCGTTTTTAACAACCATGATGCTTGTTTAATGACTGCCACAAAGAAGATTATAAAATTGGGTGTGGTTACATGATGGCCTATTATGACTTGTGACCAAAATTGCAAGCTGGATTGTGATCATAACTCAAGGATTACTTGTATGCCCACAGAGATGTGGTGGTCTGCCAGATATTGAACAAAATTCCCAGCCAGCATTGCTGAGATGAAGGATGCTATGGGCGGTAGTTTAGTGTTGGCTGAGGAATTCTGGGAGTTGAAGTCCACATATCTGTAAATTGCTAAGGTTGAGAAACACTGAGTTAGACTATGGGTCACAGCCATAGCAAAGCAATTCCTAAAGTGTATTTATAGAATTTAAAAGCTACCCTTTTGATTTCTTGGATACAGGGACATATATAATGCAGAGAAAGAGGGAGGGGGAGGGAGAGAAACAGAAAAGAAAAAGAGAGAGAGAAAGAAAGAAAAAGGAAGAAAGAAAGAAAGAAAGAAAGAAAGAAAGAGAAAGAAAGAAAGAAAGAAAGAAAGAAAGAAAGAAAGAAAGAAAGAAAGAAAGAAAGAAAGAAAGAAAGAAAGAAAGAAAGAAAGAAAGAAAGAAAGAAAGAAAGAAAAATAAATTCTTTGGTGGATGACCACCAAACCCCACAGGTGGTTCACTTGTCTTGTTTCCTAATATTCCTGAAAATCTTGCCTACTTTATCTAAACGCCATGTACTATTTTTTTTTCCTGTCAAAAGCTGGAAAGAGGAAAGGCGAAAGAATATGTGCCGGCCTCTGGGGTGCTTGCTCTTTGATTAATATTTTGTGGATTACTGTCATATTTCCCTCAGGTTTGGGTGTGTGTATATGTGTGAGAAGTATTACCTGACATTTGCAATGCTTCTACTCTGCTGTTTTTCTACTATACTTTTATATACTGTCTGCTGTTACATTAGATTCCAGAGTGGTGTAGAAAAGTGTGTAATAAAGTGGAAATTGAAGATAAAAACAAGGAATAGTAAAGAAATATTTCTTCCTATATGGACCTATGCTAACTCTTAGGGAGGCCTGAGGGTGTATTCTAGGTACCTTCTCAGGGATGGTGGCTTGTTAAATGATTCTCTTCTTGTCCCCAGCTCTGGAATAGATGTTTTAGTAAACAGAAACAGAATAACAAAAGTTGGAAGGGACCCTGAGGCACTTCAGTCCAACCCTCTGCTCAAGTAGGAGACACTACATACCATTTCAGACAAGTGGTTGTCCAGTCCCTTCTTAAAAACCTCCAATGATGGAGCACCCTCAACTTATGGAGGCAAGCTGTACCATTGATTAATTGCTTAATTATCAGAAAATTTCTCCTTAGTTCTAGGTTGCTTCTCTCCTTGATTAATTTCCACCCGTTGCTTCTTGTTCTGCCTTCAGGTGCTTTGGAGAATAGCTTCACTCCCTCTTCTTTGTGGCAGCCTCTTAGATATTGGAAGACTGCCTGAGACACACAGACCTAAGCAAATACAAATCTATTCATCTGGCACTGAAAAATAACTGTCTTTCCAGTGAAGGCATTTTTATTCATATTTGAATATGTTAATATTCCAATACTTTTAACATCTCTGCTGTGGTGGAGCCTTCTAATCAATTTCCTTTCTGCTGTTCTGCATATAAATTATGCATCTTAGCTGCTAGTTTTAGTTTATTTTTTAGTTTACATTTTAGATCTGGATGGTGAACTTTGCCTCCAAGGCTGACACTTCAGGTGTTAGATTTGGACCAAGAGAGGTCTGGGTTCAAGTCCCCGCTCAGTCATAGAGCTTCCTGGGTGATATGGGGCCAGTTTCTTCCATATCAGCCCTCCTCATAGATTAGGTCTCTCTGGGAATAGAATGAGGGTTTGGCACTTCGAACTCTCAGAGAAAACGTGGCGTGTAAATAAATATTGTTATCTTACCTTTTGAATTTGGTGTTCTTATTTTCATAAGGCTTTCTCTTTAGAAAGAAGCTGGAGAAGGGCCGGGGGCTTTTTTGTAGTATTTGATTTATTTCCAATTTATAGGAATTGTGGTCCAGCCCATTTGAAAAGGGACCCAATCTGAGAAGGCCAAGGGACCTTTTCCTTAAGGATGGGCGGATGAGAAACCCAGATATCCACATCTAGGCGCGCTTGTTTTTCTGTATATCTTTCTTGAAAACTGGCTGCTCCCCTTCCAGAGATGGGGGAAGACTGATGCTTATTGTTGGGGAAGGAGGGAGGAGGGAGCCCGTGAAAAAGGCCGTTTTTCTCTCCTCTCCCTGCCCAATTCAGCTGGGATTTACTGTCCAAGGAGATGCACTGCGCTCCAGACCATATAAAATTAGTCATTTCCTAAATCCACCAGCTCCGTGCTAATAAATGGCAACCAGGCAGTATATCACCTGCATGCCAGTAGACGCCAAGATTGATATCTGCAGGGCGGCCCGAATTAATTCTTCGGACAAGCAGCGTTTATTAAGCATTCTAGGGATGTCGGATGAAGAAATCCATCCTGCCCTCTTTTGGCAATTAGTTGGGCAAAGAAAGATTGGGTGGCTTGCAGCAGCTC
Source organism: Bothrops alternatus (assembly GCA_034064705.1). NCBI lineage: Eukaryota > Metazoa > Chordata > Lepidosauria > Squamata > Viperidae > Bothrops > Bothrops alternatus. Next base: position 3,840,067 of record JARGCV010000200.1, on the reverse strand, counting down.
CCCATGGGGTTCAAATGCCAGGTCAGAGCTTGCGCTGGCTGCAAGGATTCTAGACAGGCAAGGTCCTTCACCGAGGCCCGTCCTTGGGCCGCACACAACATGCTGTTAGATGCAGTATTATTAGAGGGGTGCAGCGGGAGAGAGAATCCCCAAATCCAGATTGAATTTCAGTCCCAGTTTCAAAGGCAGGATCCCAGAAGACCATCTCCCCAATGGGAATAAAGAAAAATTCACATGCATTGTATACTTTGCCTTCATTTTGGAGTGCTCAGAGTTGGCAGAAAGGGCACACACGCCCAGGAATTAGGATTCTGAGTGAAATGGTTAGTATCCACGACTTAATTTATAATGTAGATCTTGCACAAGCTTGGTTTCCATAGGTACCCACAGCGAGTTTTAAATGTAAAAATGCCAAAACAAAGTTTTGTTTGCATGTTTGATATGCCTGTCACACCAGCGTGAAAGGACAGCTTACCCCATGTGAGATAACTTGGTGGTGGTGGCTTTGATGTTTCTTTCTTCACCTTGTAAATAATAAAGTCATAACTAGCCATAAGTAGAAGGATGATTACAGGATATAATAGCAATAGCACTTAGACTTATATATACCACTTCATTGTGCTTTACAGCCCTCTCTGAGCAGTTTACAGAATCTGCATATTGTCCCCCAACAATCTGGATCCTCATTTTACCGACCTCGGAAGGATGGAAGGCCGAGTCAACCTTGAGCCAGTGAGGATCGAACTCCTGGCAGTCAGCAGTGAATTAACCTGCAATATTGCATTCTAACCACTGTGCCAAATCATGTAAATAAAATAATTTCCTGTACCTTCAAATTTCTTTGCTGATACCCACATATATGGGGGTCATTAGCAGAGCATTGTGATGGTACAAGAAGTGTTAACAAGTTCATTTAAATATATACAATCTTGCACTGTATTTTTGTAATGGAAGGACCAGGCTTTCACCATCTTTATCCCCCTTAGCACTTCTCAACTTTCCAGAGCACCAAAGGTATTTCTAGAAGCTTACGGGCAATTAAAAGTTCCACGGATTAGGGGGAGAGAAAGCAAGGGAGAATTCCCTTGCTTTCTTCCCTCAACATTTGAGTGGTGACTCTGAATAAAGAGGAGACTTATAGAATTAAAAGTGCTGTAAAGCCTCCTTTGGAGAGCCAGTGTAGTGATTAAGACAATGAGCCAGAAACCGGGAGATGGTTTCATCATTTCAGGGTCACGTGATTGATTGCTATCTGCGACCTGCTCAACCAGCTTCTGACGAGCAAAGTCGGTGGAGGAAGCCAAATTCGCTTCACCCCTGTATGATTCTCTTAATAATTATGTGCAAAAAGGTAGTAAAATCAAACATGACTCACTTAACAACTGCTTTGTTTAGCAATGGAAATTTTGATCCTGATTGTGGTCGTACGTCAAGGACTACCTGTATATGACGACTAGCGATACCAATCATGGTAGGCATTTTGTTAGCAGATACACTTTCCCCTTCCCATTTCATTAACTATTATTAACTGGAATTGACCAAGCAACTACATCTTGTAGGGAACACCTGCTGTGGGGTCAAAGGTGGAGGACGAGTGAAAATTTGCCTAGTTTTTATTCAGAGCTATGACACCCCTTCTGTTTGGGTGTCTGGTGGCTTTTTAGCTTATTAATAAGCAATCAGAAGCTTTTGTAAGCAATAAATTAATTTTAATCAGTGTTAATAGTTGTGCCTTTGCCTGCTAGAACACCTGCCAGCAAGAGCTAGAAGGGTTGACCACAAACACTCCCTAGGTTGACCACAGATGCCTCCTATTTAGATTAGCTTACAGGTTGTGGCTTTGACCCTTGATTAAAAGACCTTGCAAAGTGAACTGGTTACTGGAGTTAAGGAAGGTGACTATGATGTTTAACTTAAGTACTGCTTAGGTGTCTGGACAAGGATCCTGGAGGTGAGCAAAATTTATCATAAATGACATAATAAAAAACACACTCTGAGGTAGTCAACTTATATAATAATGAAGTAGAATTAAATAATTGACTATTAAGGGATGGCTTTGCTTTGTGCACATGTGGGACCAAGAGGTAAATGTGTAATCAATCAGCAATTCTTATTTTTTTTTCCTGTAGAAAATTATATAAAAATAACTGTGCCTGATTTCTGGGGTTCTCTTTGGGTATGAAACTCAGACACATCCCCCTTTTTTGCTTCTATACTGAAATGACAAAAGAGTATTGTCATTCCTCGATCCTGGATGGACATTGGCTTCCTCACACTGTATTCCTGTAACTAGCCAGCCAAAGTCAGGTGATACTTCTCCTCTGAAATGGCCTCCCTTTGGAAATCAAAATCACCCCTCTGGCTTTGAGAAAGTGGCCAAAAACCAAACAATTCTTGACATTTTCTTTTTTTAATGCATGGCAACATTTTTATTATTGTATTTGTTTTATTGTCATTTGTATTGGTATTTTATGGTGGATGTTTTGTCATGAGTTGTATACTTTATAAGCCATTTAGAGTCAGTGGATTGTGGTGCTGTATAAGTTCAATCAGTCAGTTAATCAGTTTTATTATTACACCCATGGTATTCTCTCAGAATTTCAAAATTGCCCACAGCCTTGATAAAATTGGAGACCTTTTATTTAGCCAATCTGATATGAAACAATGCCAGTTCACAGCATTGTCTTAAATGTGATGAATATCATCCGTCTGAACAATGTGAGGTTATTGAATGTTTTGATTTAGGGATGAAGGACATGTTTGCAGTGTGCATTTTGCCACTTTTTGAATCTCCCCCCCAAAATAGCAATTTTTGTAAAACAAGCTCCACAAAAACTGTTAGTGAAATTCTCTCCCTCCCCCTACAAAGTAACTTAAATCTGCTTGATGGCAATTTGGGCAATATAGCCAATAGTAGTTGGGAATATAGGGTTTAATGCTAACATCATCATCTCTCAAACTATCTATACCAGTTTTTTCCAACCTCCCAAATATTTTGAACCAAAGGTGTAAGTCTTTCATCAGCCAATAGGATGTGAATTTGAAGAGACATTTGATGGACTGAAGAAGCTGATATAATCCATAGGCAAGTACAGTATTTGAATCATTTTGTGTTTGTAGCTCAGCCTTGCTCAGATTGGTGTTTTTTTTAAAGGATTTTGAGATTCACATTGCCTAGATTGCCTGATCTTCAGGAGTGGGGTGGAGTGCGCTCTGCACATGTTCAGAAGCACCTGTTCATCTGAAAGAAAACATATTCCAAGCCATAATGCTCTGGCCAGTGCTCTATGGCAAAAAAATACTGACTCAAGTGATACCTTTGACCAGCTAAGGCCAATTTTGCTTTGCAACAATACCTTCTGGTATTTTCCCCAGAAAGCCCAACCAAGCCCATAATGTTAAACAGAGCAGCAAAACAAAAGAGTTTTCCCGATAAAGCCAAGCGAGAGAAGCTGTTGGTTTGAAACAACTTTGGGGACCAAGCTCGGGTATCCTGATTAGATGGCCAGGCATTCTGGTCGGTTTAAAAGACGGTGCTTTCACTCTTGTTCCTGAAACAAAATCCAAGGAAGCGATTGGAGAGCCATTTGTCTGGAACACTATAAATCTCCTGCTTGAGCGGGGGTTGGACTAGAAGACCTCCAAGGTCCCTTCCAACTCTTGTCATTCTGTATTCTGGTCAGGTGCTCCAGCTCCATAGAGTCAGACGAGACCTGCTAAATGTTGCTCGATTCCAACTCCCATTAGGCCCAGCCGGTTGCGGGTAATGGGTGTTGTAATCGGACACTCGAGCCGGGGAGGAGACCGAGCCAATCTTCCCTTTCTCCCGGAAGGGCTCCCTCCTTCCTCCCGCCACTCCAGAGAACCTGGAAACTTTTTTCTCCCCTCCCTCAGAGCTTCCTCTCGGCCTCCTGCTTGCCTTGGCTTACTCCCCTCCCCCCGCCCAGACAAACCGAGCAGAAACGCAAACATTTTGGGCCGCGCGTCTCTGCCATCGATCATCCCGCGGCCCGGCTCGGGCGAGAGCCGCCCCCGCCCGTCCCGAGACAGGTTCCGTGCTTCATTCCCGATTCGGCTCATGCCCACCTGAGCCGCGCGCTGACAAATAGACATTTAAATCAGACAATTAGCTGGCCTCCACTGCTGACATTTTTAATGTATTAATGTGCATCAACAGCTAATACATAGAAAATTCCCCAAATAACAGGGCTCGGGTAAAAGAGGTTGCTTTGCCGCGCGGGAGCTGGCAGTGATATACGACTCCGGTGGGGCACCGGACCCGCAGTTCGCATTAATTACCAGCCGACTGACAGGCCGACGTGACAGCGCGGAGTAGGCAGGAGCCCCGCTATATTATCTTTAGCCCCCGGGGTGGGTGCGCTGCGCCGGCGAAAGGAAGCCCGTCTACATTGTGCATCTGTTAACGCCAAATCCTCGCCCGCGCTCGCCTGCCTGTGCGGGTGTGCATATAGTTGGCAGTCCGTAAACCATGGACCAGCCCCCCCCAACCCGCCCGGTCTTGGGGGTTGAAAAGAATGACATTTGCCCGGGGTGTCAAACGCACGAAGTATTTCTGACTGGGCCTATCAGAATTTTAACTGTAAGTCGGTTTAGCAACAGGAAGAGAGAGAGAGAGAAGGCAAAGGTGTGTAAAAGTTGTGCCGGAGTGCGTTGGGGGAAAGAAGCATAAAGCAACTCATCTGGTCAAAGTGAGAGAGGAATAAGTGGAGCTGTCTAAGGCATGTTAGGGGTCAGCTAATGGAACATTGATGGAGGACGTACCTACGCACAGAGTACCGGTATGTATGAAAGAAAATTATATCGGGTGTATGGGTATAACTGTAAGAATGAAAAATATACAAAAAAACATATTTCCTCTCCAAAGACAGTTTCCATGCTCAAAGCTCTCAAACACGAAAAAGGAGGAGATAAAAACAAACAAAAATGGATCGTTAAAAATCACACTAAATTGCACTGTGGTGAAGAAAAGGATCAGGTGTGTACAGAATTTATACTTAAAACTCAAGCATGGATTTTGCATGCAAAAGAGGCTGTACATGCACATAACTGATTTCCACACTTGTAAACACATGTTGAAGAAATCGTCAATATTGCTTAAACTGGAATATATTTCCATCTACACACGTGAATCTGTGGGCTTGGAAGGAGAGAAGCTGTAAATATCTGTGAGACCCTGTGTGTGCTTCAGGCTGTACAATCCAAAATAAAATGCATAAATTAAAGGATAATTTCATTCATATAACAAAACAGTGGAAGTAAATGAGACTATGTTTGCTAGCTGAGCCTTATCATTCTGGTTAATGTTTGTAAAAGCAAACCTAACAGCTAGAATTAATCTGGGAGTAATTTACAGAATAAAATGTATTTAGAAATTGTTCTTTCAAAGAAATTTATTTTGGAATCATTCTTAGAAAAGAAATAATGTGATCTTTTTGGAAAAAAAGACTGGTGGGTGACAGTACAAGGTGGGCAAACCTTATAAAGATCTTTCTTTGTGTGTATATTAAAAATGAAATGGTCCATTTCTGATGCTGCTGCTACGGTAGTTTCTTCAATTGTTATATGTGTGAATCTGAAACCATTTGCCTTGAAAATTGCCCTTCCCTTTGGATTTTGCCTCTTCCAATTTCAATCTTCCATTTTTTTTTTATCAGTCAGGGAAGATGTTTCCCTCTCAACACTACACAACTCAGTATTGGAAAATAGTTTGTTTGGCTAACAGATGTATGCTGTGGGTTGACAAACATGGATTGCTTCTCTCCTGTGATATATTGCACATTTAGCTGAGGTTTAATAATTGCAGTACTTTGCGGTTTTCTTCTTTTATCCTATAGATGTCACCGATTGCTCCAAACCGGTGGATGAATGTGTAGCTCTGCTCCCGTCTCTTCCCTGAGGAAATGAATGTCAAGAATGGCTCAGAATTGCTACTCTCCGAACCAGAAAAATATTGAATTTCTTTCTATCCCTTCTGACGTGTTTCTTAGTTCCCAGCAGCAGCAGCAGCCACTCATCTGAAAGAGAGCTTTGTACATGGGTGAAACAATAGCTCAACAGCAGGGATATGTAAGAATGGGGACCCAATGCTGCTGTTTTCATTGAAGCCTTTGAAACACTGCTGGATTGTAAGAAATGAAGATTCAATCACAAACCATGCCTTGCAGACTCATAAATATATGACTTGCAAGTGGCAGCTTTTCATTTGCGCTCATTTGCAGAAATATGATATGTGGTAGTAAACACACTGTCGTTTGTGTATCAGCTCTCCCGCATATCCATCATGTAGCCTCCTTGTCCTGTTCTGGCCATGAATCATCCACTACTAAGACGTGGCTTGATTTGCGTAACCATAATAACTGAGTACAGGACAATTAACTTGAATTTTTGCATCATGCTAAAACTATGAACCATGGTTAACACACCCCAGTGATTCAGCTCATAGTATGCAAATTGCATTATGACCAAATGCAATGTAGTCACGATGAACTGTGGGGATCATGCCAGGGCTAAGATCTGCGTTCAAATCCTTATTGGGACATGAAAATTAGTCAGTGACCTTGGATTAGACACACAGGGAAGGAACATGCATGAGCTCCCTGGAGGAAGGCTGGGAGACCCATGTAATAAATTAACATTGCTCCTAGTAGCTGTTCCACCACTGTTGTAAATTTTCCAGCAGTCGAGTTGGACAGCTTTGATGCTGACCTCCCAGCACTGCAGGGAAAAGATATCCATCACAGCCTAGGCTGGAGGAAATGTTGAGGGTGTGTGGTGGCTTTCTGTGACACTGAGAAATCCAAGTAATTGTATCTCCACAGAGCTGAGTTTAATTTGGTTGAGATCCTGCTTCATAATATGATTAACACAATGATTAATTCCGCTCAGAGATTCTGGTTGACATACCAGAGGCTTCCAGGTCCTGATTGCAAAGATGCAGATGCCACTAGGCTGCAGAAATGAAGTAAGACTTTTCTATAACTATTGGTTATTTTTTAGTGATCCTTTGAATTTTCACAGCCCAGGTCTGATTTAAAAAAATAGGTTACCTATGTTTTAGAACAGGGGTTCTAAGACTTGTGGACTTCAACTCCCAGAATTCCTCAGCCAGCTTTGGGAGTTGAAGTCCACAAGTCTTAAAGTTGCCAAGGTTGAGAACCCCTGTTTTAGAAGAAGTAATGGTTTCTGTATCTCTTTGTGATGCCACCTTTTAGTCATCCTGAGTTGTGTAGCCCAGGTCCGCTACCATTTTTAAAAGCAATCTTAACAGAAAAATCCCAAACTATTTCATTTGTTTGTTTGTTTGTTTTCTTTCCAAACTTTTTTTATTAAGTTTCAGTAAAGGATAACGTACAAAAAGGCAAAATAAAAGGGGCTAGGGAAAAAAAGCTTAAATAAAAAGCAAAATCAGGAGTGCAAAGAGAAAGAAACAGAAGTGAAATAAAGACTGTTTAGGATACCAGTTAATTATTTACATTTTTAGGCAGTTTTTGGGTCATGTGCCCTTCTAAGGCACTACTTCCTTGAGAAATTGAAATTCACACACACACACACACACACCTCCTTGGACTTAAAGTTAAAAGAGTTAGAGGAGCAGGAGGATATGGTCAAAACTGGTCCTGTCAGAAAGTGGATGATGGCTGTTCTGGTGGGCTGATTTTAGTTCGGGGCAGGTAGAGCCTTTATATGTTTTTGCATATCAGATGCTAAAGTTAACAACATTCTAATCAATTTTGGCTCCTAGGCCAGGGGTAGGCAACCTTGGCTCTTTTATGACTCGTGGACTTCAACTCCCAGAATTCCTGAGCCGGCATGGCTCAGCTTGGAAACCTCTCCCTTTCCCCTCAGCATGGCTGGCTCAGGAATTCTGGGAGTTGAAGTCCACGAGTCATAAAAGAGCCCAGGGTGCCTACCCCTGGCCTAGGCATTTTGACTTGGAGCAGCGATGGTGGAGAGCTGGTTGGTGATAGTTTTCAGGCAACAGATTTTCTTTGGGAAGCTCCTGTTTGGAGAACAGGCCCTGCCTTCTTTTTCTCTCTCTTTCAGCTTTTCATTGACATTGCCTGCTACAACCAGACATAGAAAAATGAAATCCAGTCATGTGAAATATATTCAGAATGACCATTTCGACAAGACAGTTCATTCTGGAGGAATAACGGGAACACAAGTGGAATAATAACAGAATATTAATCCCCTGTAAAGAAGCCGTGTTGCAGCATAATCAAAGAGAACAGGGGATCCGGACATTGGAACATTCCCCAATAATTATAAAGAAGCTGACTCTGCTTATGGAACTGCCCAGATAAAAAGACAAAGATTCTTTTTTTTCTCTTCCTTCTTCCTGCCTGCCTTCCATGTGGCCACCCAACTTACCACTTTTACTCTGAGTAGCTAACAGCCCATAAAAATAAACATAAGTACAATCTGAGATACATAACGTAAGTTCATTCCTCAAAAGGGATCAGCCTCTATGAATGTTTATCCTATCAGTTGCTCAATCATAACATGTCTATTTTAGTAACTTAAGGGCTAAGCCCATTTTTCAGGGCTTAGGAGCAGTTCTAATTTGTCTTAGGAAACAGAACTTGATTCATCTACAGTCTGGGGATACGGTAGTATTGGGCTTCATGCTGGGAAGAGAAGCATCCTATCCTTCTTAACCATTTTTTCCCTCTTCAATCAAGGGAAAAGCAAAGGGATCCTTGACTAGAATACAAGCCAACCAATGAAGGCTCTCCCTTGTCTTCAGCTTTGAAGAAACACAAAATAAACAACATTCCTATGTTGGGACGGGCCAGATACATTTATGCATTGGATGCCTGATATAAGGCATTATTGGGAACATTGATCAGACCTGACCACCAGTGCTTCAAGGAATCAATTGGCAAAATCTGCTTACTAACTGAAACATTTGTCATCTTGTCCAAACTTGTTGGGGGAGGGGGACAGCATGGAAAATGAATAGGATAGAAAGGTAACATTTCATGATCATATCACAAGTCTTGAATTCTCTTGTTGATTTTCTATGTTATCCCCAGGCCATCCTTCCCCAATAGGTTGCCTTCTACATTATATCAGATTATGACTCCCATTGCCATATCCTGGATAGGCACTGCTCTTTCTAGAGGGAATCTTAGGTCAACACACTTTGAAGGTCTCTGATTAAAGGAGGCTCTTCTTCTATTCAAGATGTCTCCTTTCCCCCACTAACCTGTCTCTTTACATAGTAACAGTTGGGATTCTTATGCAATTGTTTGCTAATCTTCACCCTTAGTTTTTTCAGGCACAGGGTTTGTTTTGGTGGTTCATCCAGCTAGGATTTATATGGAAGTGGACAAATGGTGACTGTGGAGTAAGAGCCAGGATCTGAGGGTGAAAAGCAGTTCTGGCACGCTCCCCTTCCTGTCTTGTTAGCCTTTGCTTAATGTGAGTGTTGACAACCTGAGAGATCGATACAGCTGACCTTTTGCAGGGATGAGGATCTGATGCATGACAGGTCAGATTTGGTAGCAGAATATTGCTGAGGCCTAAAGCTCTGATCCAGAGAGAAGAATGCCGTAATGGCATGTGGGGATGACCTTGGGAAAATGAGTTGAGAAATACTGCCTGGGACAGGGGTAGGCAACTTTGGCTCTTTTATGACTCGTGGACTTCAACTCCCAGAATTCCTGAGCCAACATGGCTCAGCTTGGAAACCTCTCCCTTTCCCCTCAGCATGGCTGGCTCAGGAATTCTGGGAGTTGAAGTCCATGAGTCATAAAAGAGCCAAGGTTGCCTACCCGTGGTCTAGGGAATGGCCAGAAAAGAGATAGCATAGCCTGCAACTGAGTAATAGGAGGGGCAGGAGGCTCAGAAGAGACCCTCCCTAGTTTCTAGGGCTGTAATGGAGACAGTGGGAGATTTGTACTTTCAGACTTGCAACGTAGACGATAAAATAGAATTAGCTCATATTGTCATGTTTCCTGTCTGGTCAATCTAGTAAGGCTGACATCAATCTTACAAGTACAATTTATAGTTGTATTTGTAGCTCAGGTCAGGTGGAATCAAAGCTCTAGGGGTATAGAAAATTGGCAGTTTTCATTTACAGTGTCCTACCTATCTCAGGCTGCAGCTTCTGAGCACCTGGATAGTTCCTGATCACAAGTAAAGCCTAATAAAATGGAAGGTTGGGATGAAGATAACCGAAGTCCAAACCAGACCTGACAATGTAGAAAGCATACAATAGGATAGGATTTCCTTTGTTTGCTCAGAAATTATTCACAAACACAAGAAAGTTTAGTATTCCCTCCTTCAACAGACGGTCTAAGACAGGGATGTCCAACCTTGGCAACTTTAAGACTTGTAGATTTCAACCCCCAAAATTGCTTAGCCAGCAAAGCTTGGACACCCCTGGTCTAGGATAAGATGATAGGCCAGTGGTGGCGAACCTATGGCACGCGTGCCAGAGGTGGCACTCGGAGCCCTCTCTGTAGACACACACACCATTGCCCCAGCCCCACCTCCCATGGCCCCCTCCTCACCAGCAGCCCCCTGGAGGAGAGTCGCCCATGGGTGCGGCCCAGGGGAAGTAGCACAGCCAAGGACGGCAGCGGGGGCAGGACTCCGCCCTTGTGCCCCATCGCACGCAGATGATGCTGCGAGGCACAGGTGGAGGGTGTGGCCGCCATGGTGCTGCTGGGTTGCCTGGGTGATCTGTGGCGGGCCATGGAGGTGGTGGGTGGCCCAGTGGGCAGGGCGGAGCAGGGACGGGAGTGGAGTGGTGGTTTTGGGGCACTCTGTCTCTAAAAGGTTCGCCATCACTGTGATAGGCAATATAATAAGATGATAGTCTGTCACAATAAGATAAATTAGTCCAGTATTTTCATCTCTTAAGTATTCAACATTCCTCAGGTCCTTGCAAACATACAGGGTCACATTTCTGTTTTGAAAGATTGGTTTTCTTTCGATAAACATATCTCTATTTCTTTGGATACTTTGGGAGGCCCAAGTTATACCCTCTAATTTTTAAGTGCACGTTAGTGCATTTTTCAGTGCCTGACTTTTATTTCCAAGTTAGCTTGGAGTCATATAAGTTGACTCCGTCAAAAGTTGGTCTTGAGTTCTGTCAGCGCTTCCTTCTTTCAGGACGGCCCAGTCCATCTTTCCCACGGCATCCACCAGCTGAATTACGATATGCTCATTGAATTTAATTACTAATGCTTTGCTGACCACCATCACTTTATTTTACTTTATTTATTTATTTATTTGATTTGACTTCTATGCCGCCCTATTCCGGAGAACTCAGGGTGGCTCACAACATAAATAGAAATCACCAGTTAAAATACATATATATAAAAACTCCTAAGTTAAAAGAAAACCAATCATTCAACAAACATACACACAAACATACACTGGCTAGGGGCAAGATGTTAACTGCCCCAGGCCTGCCGGCAGAGGTGTGTCTTGAGCAGTTTACGAAAGGCGGAGAGGGTGGGGGCGATACGGATCTCCGGGAGGAGTTGGTTCCAGAGGGCCGGGGCCGCAACAGAGAAGGCCCTTGCCCTAGGCCCCGCCAGGCGACACTGTCTGGCTGACGGGACCTGGAGAAGGCCGACTCTGTGGGCCCTAACCAGCCGCTGGGATTCATGGGGCAGCAGACGGTCCCGTAAGTAACCTGGTCCGGTGCCATGTAGGGCTTTATAGGTCATAACCAACACTTTGAATTGGGTTCGGAGACCAATTGGCAGCCAATGCAGCTCGCGGAGTGATGCCGAAATGTGGGCATTTCTGGGCAAGCCCAACACTGCTCGCGCGGCTGCATTCTGCATTACCTGAAGTCTCCGAACGTTTTTCAAAGGTAGTTATATTTCTCCTGAAATATTGTTGGTATTGCCGCAGACCATGAGGCCACTACTGGTATAAGTTTGAATGAAAGGAAAAGCTTTACCTATTTGAGCACAGGCATCTTGTAATAGGGTTATAAAGGTATTTAGCACATTGGGACTGGGAATTGTGGGTGACCAACTTAGGTAAACATTCCTTCAAACAAATCCTCCTCTTTTGCCTTCTTCAGGTAACAATATAACTTTTCAAGGACTAAAAAAATTATCAGGTCTTCTCTTCCTCTCGTCCGTTTACACATTCTTCATCTGAAGTCTAAAAAGTTGAAGGTGTACGTTCCACAGGTGTCTTTGACTTACCTTTCATTCATCCTAGTGTCCTTTATAATATTCTAAATAATAGAATATTTATTTTCCTCAGAATACAGAGATGGATAATGACAGGAAGGGGACCTTAAAGAAATGGAGTGACCCAGTTGTTGGAAAAAGCAGATGTTTGAAGCAACCTGAATCCAAAAAGATGAAGAATTCACAAACTCAGCAGAGATATTAGACAGGCTGAACAAATTCAGAGTATCCAGGGTTGGCAGCAGATGAAGTTGACGTTTTAAATAATTGTGAATGCATGGCTGGCTGAGGAATTCTGGGAGTTGAAGTCCACAAGTCATAAAAGGGCCAAGTTTGAAGACCCCCTGCTTTACCTCATCCTCATCTGACTGCTCTAGTTGTCCAGTCAATGCCTGTTTTTGATCAGCCTCATGTGATTCTGGGCTCAATGACTCCTGAGGCCGATATTCCACATTTTCAGTTTTTTCAGATACAAAATTTGAATCCTGAGCCTGGATCTTGACACTTTCAGAACATAATATTTGGTACTGAAGTTATCTGCTTCCCTTTCACGGGCTTTTCAAAGAAAATCTACAAGAATTTTTATTTATTATTTATTAAATTTCTACACTGCCCATCTCACCTAAATGACTCTGGATAGTTTTCAACATCATTTACTATGTAGCGTGTAGTAAACGTGCTCAGTCCTTATTGCCATTAGGTTTGAGGCTTGATCTTTGATAAATAAATAAAAAAGTAATACAATAAATAAACCAACAAAACAAATCAACAAAATAAAGCTAGATTTTTGAATTATAAGATATCAGCTTATCCCATGGCAAGGGGGTGTTAAATGGAGACGTACCCACCAACTGGATACTGGATAATTGATCTATTTTTGATTTGAAAGATGCTCAATTTATTATTGGAATTTTTTTTAAAAAAAGATGTTAAATTCATGTGAATTTATACACATCCCACATTAAACAATGATAATTTAATAGGCTAAGTATACTTGGAAAATTATTTGGAAGAAGTACTTTAGATCTTGTGCAGGACCAGTACTTCATTCAAGTAGTATGACCTTTTCTCAACCTTCTGGAATAGCTTGTTATTTTAAAATACTTTAAAAAAAAAAAACAATTATCTTAGCAGTTTTTTAAAGTAAGGAACTAAATTACCTTTACAAAAACATCTTTTTTGAGTTTATTGGGTATCTCAACAGATGTTAAAAAAAGGTTAGTAATTGTTCTTGTTCTGGATGTCATTCCAGAGTGTCTTAAAAATGCCTGGCTTTTCTCCCAGGCCCTGGGTTAGAGTACATTAATTGTGGCCCCTGACGGATTGGGTGTGGCTGTGGGTAGCTGGATTCATCATTGGTTCTTGTTGTTTCTTCTTATATATTTATGGTATTCCATTTTCATTCTATTAGTTTTAATTACACCCAGAGTTAGTTGGAATTGGGTGGCATCTCTACCAAATGAATTCAATTGAATTAAATTAAAATATGCTGCAGCTGTAGTAAAATTGAAGGCATTTTAAAACGTATGCTCTGAAACTGGTACTTCCGTTTGGTGCAGCAGGTCCTTGGGAAAAAGTTACAGCTTAAAGATATCAATGCAATGTTGAATTATATTCCAAACATTTTTTTGCTTTGGACTTCATCCGTTTCTGAAATCCTCTGGCTATATTGTTTTTTGGACCATTGCAGAAAAGGTGATTATGTATGCTTGGAAGGATGTGCGTGCACCGGAGTCTAAAGGTTGGCTTAATGAAACCTGTCAATGCTCAGCCTTTGAACTGGCTCTTTATTGGCAGAGGGGCAAGATTGGATGATACGGTTCCAGTGGTCTAGATTTAATTCATTGTTTACAGTGGTTTATATAATTATTACTTTAGTGGTTCATACAGTTATTTTCTCTATTGCAGAAAAACTGTGATATTCTATAGCAGGGGTGTCAAACTCACGACGTCACATGATGTCGCGCGACGTATCTGGCTGGTTTTGCCATTGCCGGCAATGGGGTGGGTGCAGCTTCAGTATGATGAAACCGGCCCGCGGACCAGCAGTTTAACACCTCTGTTCTATAGCATTATTGTAAGGGTTTTTCTCACTTTTTTCCTTCTTTTTTCTTTTTGTATTTTTTAGTCTTTTTTTTAAGTGTATCACTATTTTAAGGACATACTTTGGAATGAAAAAAGATACATTTCTCTTTTGATTACCATTGTTTGTATTGTTTATTAAGCTCAAGAAAAATTATACTTAAAAAATGACTTTCTTCGGGTTGATAATGTAAAGAAAGGGGACAGGCAGGCAGGAAAACCAGGCTGTTTTCCTGGATGTACCCTGCAATTAGGACAGTGGCAGGAATCAGAACAGAAGCTACAGAAGCAGGATAGGGATTGACTGTGGAGACAGCAAGTTTTATACCAGTTTGTTTTCTGCCGCTTTAAGGATGGTAAAGTTTGTGTGTTCAGCTGGAGAGGGCCATCTTGGCCTCACTGCCATCTTCAGAGCTGTGTGCTTGAGAGTCCTATAATTTCACTTTTTTTTTTTTTGCCTGAGGGATACCTGTCTTCTGCCAGAACACAAATGCCAGCCCCTTTGTTTCTGTGACAATTTGCATCCAAACACTGATTAAGCATTTAGTCTATTATCTACTAGAGGGGAAAGAAGTTTTGGGAAGGGATGTTAACTCCCTGTTGTGCTGGGCATCACTAACCTTTGCACATAGCACTATTAAGTCTGGTTCCATCAGCTGGGACAAGTGAAACCCCCAGAGCAACAGATGTGAAAGAGGGGTTTTTTAGTAAGTGTGAGTGAGAACTGGAGAGACCCTTTTTTTTTGCATCCAGTCCATCTCTAGAATGGTATATACCAGTGGTGGCGAATCTATGGCACGAGTGCCAGAGGCGGCACTCAGAGCCCTCTCCCTGGGCATTCACGCCATCACCCCTGCTCTGCCACCCCCTGTGGCCCCCTCCTCACCAGCAGCTCCCCCGGAGGAGAATCACCCCGGGCGTGGCCTGTGCAGATCAGCGCAGCCAAGGACATGGCAGCCGGGCAGCGGGGACAAGACTCCATCCTCGTGCCCCATCACGTACAGATGATGCTGCGGGGCGCAGACAGAGGGTGTGGCTGCCATGACACTGCTGGGCCGCCTGGGCAATCTGCTGTGGCTGGCTGTGGAGGTGGTGGGTGGCCCTGAGAGCAGGAGATGTGGGGACGGGGCAAGGTGAGGGGTTTTTGGGCGCTCAGTCTCTAAAAAGTTCGTCATCACTGGTATATACTGTCCATGGAGTATTTTAAGCTCTTGGAAGGGAAATACAGAATATACCTTACTGTATCTCCTTCCATTCATGTTCCTAGATGCCATACACAGTATCTATATCAGTGGTTCTCAATCTTCCTAATGCCGTGACTCTTTAATACAGTTCCTCATGTTGTGGTGACCCCCCAACCATAAAATTATTTGCATTGCTACTTCATAACTGTAATTTTGCTACTGTTATGAATCGTAATGTAAATATCTCATATGCAGGGTGTATTTTCATTGTTATGAATTGAACATAATTAAAGCATAGTGATTAATCACAAAAACAATATGACAATGCTTGCTGGAGAAGCTTACTCTTCCTCGCTCAAAAATATTGGGAGGGAGGGAAGGAAGGAAGGAAGATTGAAGGGGAAAGGAAGGAAGGAAGGAAGGAGAGAGAGATTGAAGGGGAGGGGATGGAGATGGAGATGGAGATGGAAGGAAGGAAGGAAGATTGAAGGGGAAAAGAAGGAGATGGAGAAGGAAGGAGATTGAAGGGGGAAGGAAGGAAGGAAGGAAGGAAGATTGAAGGGGAAAGGAAGGAGATGGAGAAGGAAGGAGATTGAAGGGGGAAGGCGCTGCCAAGGACGCATAAGCAGCTCCGCACAATTGCCCGGGGAGTGGGGGGGAGGCTCTGGCTGAGAACCTGGTGGAGAGCCAAATGGTGGCACATCCGAGGCCTCAGAAACTGCATAGAGGATCCGTGCACCTCGGAGCTGCTGGCTGCCCTCTCACACCCGCCAACCTGGAGCCCCCCATCCTCATCCCGGCACCTCTTGCCTTCTCCCAGCTGCCCCCCAGGACCTGCCCGCCCCTCCAGCCATCACAGCGGTGGGGTCGTGGGAGCCCCTTTCCATGCCGCGCAGCCCATCGCACACGAGAGGGGTGTGGCTGGAATGTCAGCTCCTGCTCGGAAGGCGCCGCTTCTCCCCTCCTGGCCCAGCCAGCTGGCCCTCTTCCCCACCCCGTGGACACTTCCAAGGCCCGAAGCCCAGCAAGCCGGGAAGGAGCCGCTCCTGCCCGGCAGCCCCACGGCCACGCCGGGCACCAAAGGGCCAAGGCGGCCTTCGAGGGCGAGGGACGGGCGGCGCGGAGGAGACTCCCGTGCGGTGTGGAGGGCAGCTGGGGGCGGAGCGCGGCCGGGCAACCAGGAAGCATGGAGACCGGCTTGGCGCTGCAGCTCAGCTCAGCCGGCAGCGGTTTTCTCGCCCTTCTCCTCTCCTTTCTCCTGCTGCCCCCAAAGTGGCTCGGGTGGGCGCCGGGAGGAAGAGGGGTACCTGGGGGGGAGCAGCCAGGCTGGCGGGCCGCACGGCACCAGCCCCCACCGCGGCTCCATTGATGGACGGAGGACCAGGCCAGGCAGTGCGGGGACAGCGGGGATGGCGGCAGCAGCAGCCACTGCTGCATCATCGGGGGTCCCTGCCACCCCCACACTGCCCGGCCTGGTCCTCCGTCCATCAATGGAGCCGTGGTGGGGGCTGGTACCATGAGGCCCACCAGCCTGGCTGCTCCCCCCCAGGTACCCCTCTTCCTCCCGGCGCCCGCCCGAGACACCTTGGGGGCAGCAGGAGGAAGAAGGAGAGGAGAAGGGCGAGAAAACCGCTGCCCGGCCTTGCCCTTCGCCCATCTGATAGAGCCGCGGTGGGGGCTGGTGCCGTGCGGCCCGCCAGCCCCTCGTCCAGCCTGGCTGCTCCCCCCCAGGCACCCCTCTTGCCCCGGCATCCACCCGAGCTGCCTTGGGGGCAGCAGTAGGAAGAAGGGGAGGAGGAAGAGGATGGCAAGGAAGCCTCCACCAGCACTGGGCCCCAGGAGGCGGCTCTCCTCTCCTACCCTTGCTGAATCTCCTTCTTCCTTCCCAGCAGCCTGGACTCTGGTGCGCCTTCCTGGCTAGCGGGTCCAATGGGCTGGCTGGGGATCGCAGGGGCTGGTCTCCCTTGGGCCACGGCTTGCGGGAGGGCTGGCCCGCTCAGTGGAGCCTCCAGCAGGCCGCTCCCAACAGGGATCCCAGGGCTTCCCTGGGTGGCTCCAAGGCCACGAGGCCCTGGCCGCACTTCTCCCAGGGAGTGGGGCAGCCGGGCACAGGACCAATCAGGAGTCCTGCAGGAGGTAAGTCCACCTGAGAGAGAGAGAAGGGAAGTGAAAGTGCCTCTCTCTCTCTCTCTCTCCAAATGGCGGAGGAGGCCTTGCGGAGACGGATGCGGAGCGGTGTCTCGATTCCTAAAACCATCGAAAATATGTGTTTTCCAATGGTCTTAGGCGACCCATGTGAAAGGGTCATTCATTTACGGGACTGTCTTCTGCCACATACTTCCCTTCGACCGGTGAGAGCGCACAGAGTCGGCCTCCTCCGGGTCCCGTCAGCGAAACAATGTCGTCTGGTGGGTCCTAGGGGGAGGGCCTTCTCTGTTGCGGTGCCCACCCTCTGGAACCAACTGCCCCCTGAAGTCCACGTTTCCCCCACTCTCCCGGCCTTCCGGAAGAATCTAAAAACCTATTTATGCCAGCAGGCCTGGGGATGACTGTGATTGTGTGCGAATGATGAATGTGTTTGGGGTCTTTTTAAACGCTTTTTAGCTTTGGTTTTAGTTTTGAAATGTTGAAATGTTGTTTTATTTATGCTGTTAGCCACTCCGAGTCTTCGGAGAGGAGCGGCATAAAAATTTAATTAATAAATAATAATTAATAAATAATAAACCCCCCAAAGGGGTTGCGATCTACAGGTTGAGAACCACTGATCTATATCCACTTGACATTTGCATACCTGCCTATATTTAACTATTTTTTCACTTATTTACAAATATAATATTCAGCCTTCTAAGTATGCTGCATGGATACATGTGGACAAACACTGGTTGGGCTTTTATGTCCGTGTCTTTGTACATTGTCTTTTCATGAATGTCTAATTGGCATTAAACTCCAATTTTATTTTATTTATTTAAAGATTTGTATGGCTGACCAACTCGCAGCATACAAACCATAAAACCAATCATAATGTCCAACGGAAAAATCCCCAGCAATAAATCACACAATTGGGGCATAACCTCATATACCTGAACTGCCAGGATGAATCCACCTAACCTCGTGGCCCCGACACCTGGGGGAACATCCAAGTCTTCAAAGCCTTCTTGAAGGCTAACAGGGTCAGGGCCAGTAAAATCTCTTGTTCTCACTGCATGTTTATATGAGGCATGTTAATATTTAGGGATCTGGGTGTATTCACAATCCTTTGGCTGTGTTTTAAGAATAATAGGTAGGCAGTGTGCTTTTAGTAATAATATTTAGGCGTAAGGCACACAATTGAAGCTTTATTGCTAAAAATGCTCATTAGAAGATATATCCCATTAAGTAACCTTGGAGAAGCTCGCAGCATAAAATAAAGAAATTTAGTTTAGCTTCTTTAAATGTAAAAGACAGAGGCAACCTTTCAAGTAACTTCTACTCCCAAGTCCTCCCTATTCCAAACCAGACTGATAGCCGGATCACCTGCCTGGGTACCTGTCAGATATCTGTCTCCTGGCTGTGGAAATGCAGCACTGTATTCCATGAAAACACACAAACAGGGAGCCGCAAGGAAAGGTTCCCATCTGCCCCAGTGGAGTGTCTGTATTGAAATGAGAGGGCTGAGATGGAAGCACGCTAAGCCAAGCATCCTTATCTAATTGCTTTAAGAGGGCAAGGGGTGCCTGGGCTCGCCTTACTCTGATGACAAGAAGATGGGCAGGAGTTGAGCACGAAGTGAGGCCGGTGATAAGTTGTGGACTTCATTCTGAGCCAGGCAGAGCCCCACCAAGTTGGGGCTGCCTGCCCTTCGCAAATGTTGACGTCTTGTCATCCTCTCCCTCCTAATCCGGCCCCCAGCAGAAAAAGGCAAATTTGACAGGTTAAAGCCAGATCTTTTACTGAATCGATCAGACTTGGGAGAGAAAACCCCCCCTCCCTCCTTCAACAATTGATCTTGTCAAACTAGTAGGGCAGGAAATCTTTAATGGATGTAAAAAAAAAATAAATCCACTGCATTGGGATGTGACTTCATATGTGTTTCTGTTTTCAAAATAACCAGTTGGGATGGGTGAGTAGTGGGGGGCGGGCAACAGTGCCCCAGCAGTATCTGTGACCTGGCCTCTCTGAGGCTGGAGAAATGAACCTGAGCAATGCCAAAGATTAGCGCTGTGACCCTTTGGAAAAGCTTTGCACTGCAAACCAAGAATCTTGGGCTGGTTATTGCAGTGCTCAGTTCCCCTCCTCTCCTGTCTCTGAGCGAAAGCCTGATTTGAAGAGCTTTCATAGACTGTCTGCGCTTGGCTGGGTTCCACCCTTGGCTGCTTCCACAGGATCCCCCATGGGACAGCGCAGCTTGAAGCCAACCCAGGATTTGTGCTTTGTGCCGGACTGCTCTTGCTTTGGGTCCCCCCTGGGATTTCCTGTCTGGAAAGAGACAAGTAGGAATTGAAGCAGAGAAGCTGAGTCTCCACGCTAAGCAATAGTTGCCAGGATGGTGGGTTGAAGAGGTGGGGAAGGCAGACAGGAAGACCCCCACACCTCTATAAATGGTGTTCTGGTTTCTTATAATCCCCTAGTCCTTTTCTTAGGGATAAGTTTTCTTTGGATTTCTGATTATATTTTCTTGATGAAAACCAACTTTCATTTAGGCTAAAAGAGCAGAGTTTTGGCTCACTTTAAAAGTAACGATTTTGTAGTATGGGCTTTTGACACAACAGACCTCATTTTGTCAGTTATGTTAAACAGTTAACTAAATGGCTAGGTGAGGAAATTTTGCCTAAATTCACAAAAAAAGTTGCCTGATTTTACAGCCGAAGTAAATCCCAGAGAGGCACATTTAAGTTCATTTGAAGAGTCCCAGAATGTCTGGGGGTGCTACTACCCCATATAAATGCCTGTACTGAAGTACCTTCTGGATTAAGCTCAGCAGGTAACAAGCACCTTATCTTGGCTTATGTTGAAAACAGCTAAGCAGGGACAGATGGTTATTATTTGAAAGGGAGAGCACCAAGATATCCCAAGACTATAGACTGGAAATTTTAAAAAAAAAATAATGGTAAAAATATGGCAGCTTGCTTCCACACTGCTGCCAAAAACCCATATTGAGCTATCCACGGATTCACCAGTTTCTGTTTCTGACTCAAGGTAGACTTGATTTTTTTAAAACTTTGGAGCCATTCAGTGCTTTCTTCATGTGGCAGGGTGGTGTTCTTCTGGCTGCCTAAAGATCATTGAACTACAACTCATAGTATCTCTAGCTAGTGTGACAAATATGAAGGATGACGGGAAGGCAACAAGTTTCCCATCTCTCATGAGGGCAATTGGACTGATATTCTGATCTCCAGGGGACGTAGCAGTCAAGCACCTAAAACGTTAGACTTGCCAACCATAATGTTGGCAGTTCAAGATCCAAGTACTGTATGTCAGAGTGAGTTCCCATTCTTACCCTAGCTCCTGCCAGCCTGGCAGTTCAAAAGCATACAAATGCAGGTAGATAAATAGGTACCACTTTCGTGGGAAGGTAACAGCATTCCATGTGTCTTCTGCATATAGTCATGATGACCACATGACCACAGAAGCGTCTTCAGACAATGCTGGTCCCTCAGCTAAGAAACAGAGATGAGCACCCACCCTCTAGATTTGAACATAACTGGACAGGGGAAATCTTTACCTTTTTAAAATGTGTCCTCCTAAATTGTTCTAAATAAGTTCTAAGTAGTTAAGATCTTAGTAGTTCTAAATAGTTCTAAATCAGCGGTTCTCAACCTATGGGTTGCGACCCCATTTGGGGTCGAACGACAGTTTCGCAGGGGTCGCCGGACAAGGCGGTCCACCATTTTTTTTGTGTGTCGTGCGCGCGCCGTGTATGCGCGGTTCGGCCCATCGTGCGTGCGCCGCGCATGCGCGGATTGGCCCATCGCGCCATGCATGCACGGTTCGGCCCATCGTGTGCGCGCCGTGCATGCGTGGTCGGCCCATCGCACGCGCATGTGCGGTTTGGGCCATCACGTGCGTGCCACGCATGCGCGGATTGGCCCGTCGCGCGTGCATGCGCAGATCGGCCCGTCGCGCCGTGCATGTGCGGTTTGGCCCATCGCGCATGCGCCGCGCATGCATGGATTGGCCCGTCACATGCGCATGCACGGCTCAGGCTGCTGCATGCGTGCCGCGCATGCGCGGATTGGCCCATTGCGCGTGCATGCGCAGATCGGCCCGTCGCGCCGCGCATGCATGGATTGGCCCGTCGTGCACGCCTGCACAGATCGGCCCATCGCGCCGTGCATGCGCGGTTTGGCCCGTTGCATGCGCACCGTGCATG
The DNA here is from genome assembly GCA_034064705.1 of Bothrops alternatus. Lineage (NCBI taxonomy): Eukaryota > Metazoa > Chordata > Lepidosauria > Squamata > Viperidae > Bothrops > Bothrops alternatus. The sequence goes on along the minus strand of JARGCV010000200.1, from coordinate 3,818,267 downwards.
CGTGGATTGGCCCGTCGCGCGCGCATGCGTGATTCGGGCCGCTGCGTGTGTGCCACGCAGGCACGGATTGGCCCGTCGCGCGCGCATGAGCAGAACGGCCCGTCACACGCGTGCCGTGCATGCGCGGATCGGCCCGTCGCGCACGCATGCGCGGATTGGCCTGTCGCACGCGCGTGTGCGGCACGGGTCGGGGTCGCACCGCGCATGAGCGGCGCAAGTGGGGTGTTGAAAAAGGTTGAGAACCACTGTTCTAAATGATAACTTTTTTGTGAAGATGGGCTTCAATCTTTTATATCCTGCAGCAAGACAGCATGTGGAACTATAATGTCTTTTTCATTATCAAACACCATACTGTCACATCAATACAACCTATTGTTATGAGAAATAAATCTCACTTTGTTCTGTGGGATTTACTTACTAACAAAGCTTTTTAAAATTCTGACTAATCAAAAGGAACATTGATATTTTTAGGCTGAATTGTGAGCGTGGCTTATGACCAACTGCTGGGTGGTGATTTTTTTTTTCTTTAAACATATGAGTTTGATCATCCCTGAATATACTCTTATATATAGTAGCGTCTTCCAGAATCTTGTAAATGGAGAGAACTTTACAACAAAAAGGACAGGACTGATCTCAGCATTCCCTTACACTTAGCCCTAATCTTTCAAATTGCATTCAAAATGCATCCTTGATTCTTTGCATTAACAGAAAGCAGAATGCAGGGTTATTGTGCAATGTTTGACAATACAACATATAATTGCACTATTTCATGCTATTCCAGCCGCCTTTTCAAGCCTCCTCTTAATCTTTGGCCTATTCTTCCCTTCCCGAGTTATGGACAGAATTCAGATAGCCTGCTTTATTGCCCTCTCCTTTGACTTCACATCCCTAATGAGGGAGCTTTCAATGCATGAAGAGGCCGGGCCTGGATACTGCCTGGAGGTCTCAAATCCAGGTGACCTGTAAACAGATGATGACCACAAACATTTGAGTCAATCACAAGAGGAGCACCTGCTAATCACTGATGCTGATGCAGAGCCAGGCTGCATCCCTGTCTCTTGTGGAGATACAAAGGCAATAAGAGGCACCACTTTTTCATTAAAATTCATCAGCATGTTAAATATTTAACATTCTTCCCTAATCTGTCCGCCTCTGTTCCCACAAAGGAGCTCATCAACTATCTTTCACTATCGTCCTTTAACCTGCTAGTTTTTGGTTAACTTCTGTACTTGGTAATTCTCTCCCCCCCCCCAATCTAATCAATTAAAACCTGTTCCTTTCCCAGATGACAATTTCCTCCTTTTTCAGTGACCTCATTGTGTCTCTGCATTCCCATCATTTTTCTAATGGAGAGCCGACACTGATGATTTTTGCTAGCAGAGTGGAATTGGGGTTTTGAAGGATGTTCACAAGTAGTATAGTTTTAGTTCCTAGTCCTCTTGCTCAAAGTGCATGGGCTGAGAGGTTTTTCTCACCTGTCACTGTTAGGCCACCGAACCTAACTATTCAGTCACGTGGTAGAATATACAAATGTTGCAAAAAAAAAAAACCTGGCCTTAATAGGACTGGGTATTATTTATTTATGTATTTGATTTATATAGCCGCCCATCTCAATCAAAGACTTTGGGTGGCTTACAATTCCGTTTGGACAAAAGGGGCTGACACAGCACAGTGAAGGCCCAAGATCAGGGGTGAGCAACTACGATCCCTTTACAATCTGTGGATTTCAATTCCCAGAATTCCTGAGCCAACTGAAGTCCATAGATCCTAAAGGGGCCATAGTTGCCCGCCCCTGTCCAAATTAAGAGTAAATACCCTGTATTAAACAAGAAAGGAACTGGAATTTGCTCCAAGTAAATTTGGTCTCACCCTTAGACAAAATGAAGCAGCTGCTTTATTTATTTTTTCACACTTTTGAGCTGCCCATCTCCCTCAGAGAGGGATTACTTCAGGTAACAAATGCTGAGATAATATACACGAGCCAGGCTGTATGTGTTGCGTGTCTTCCTGCCCCCCCGGCAAAACCATCAGAACAGAGATATATTTTATTGCTCTTGTTTACTTTCACCTATATAACCCACTTTCCGCTTAAAATGCAAGATGGTGCCCATCGTATGTGCTAGTGGCCCTCAACCTTTGGCACCAGGGATCAGTTCCATGGACCGGAAGGGGGGAGGAAATCCCTGGTATATGCCATTTATTTAATTCTCATAACAAGCATCTTGTGAAGTACAATGAGATGACAGATCATTACTGGATAATTAGTGGACATGGTCAGACATTTGGCTCAATGGCTGGGTGGCGAATTGAACCTGGATCTGCCAAGATGCCATAATCACTACGAGTAGTTCTCATCTTACAGCCATTCATTTAGTGATCATCTGAAGTTACAACGGCATCGAAAAAAGTGACTTATGAGCATTTTTCACACTTATGACCGCTTGTAGCATCCCTGTGGTCACGTGATCAAAATTCAGAAGCTTGGCAACTGACTCATATTTGTGACAGTTGCAGTGCCCCAGGGCCACACGTTCACCTTTTGTGACCTTCTGGCAAGCAAAGTCAGTGGAGAAGCTTAACAACCAGGTTACTAACTTAACAACTGCAGTGATGCACTTAACAACCGAGGAAAGAAAGTTTGTAAAATGGGGCAAACCTCACTGAACAACTGTCTTGCTTAGCAATGGAAAATTTGGGCTCAATTATGGTCATAAGTAGAGGACTATCTATACACCACACTGTTACTAATGTCAGAATAAAATTCAGCTGCCTGTCAGTTGCTAGAGGTGAGGGCACACACCATTTTGTCCTCTGCACAAAATATCAAATTTATCTATCCTTTTTTTCAACTTTTTTATTTTATTCAGAGAATTAAAATACAAAATACAAAAGAAAAGAAAAAAAATTAGAAAGGCAAAACAAAATTAGACAAAAACATTAAAAGAATGTGAGTTAAAAGGACAAAAAACAAAACATGTATTATGCCCAGTGGTGGGATTCAGCCAATTCGCATCAATTCGGCAGAACCGGTAGCTAATTTTTTGTTGCCCAGGCCTAGAACAGACTTCCGGAAGCGGCATCCACACAGAGAACCAGTTGTCCACATATCTGAATCCCACCACTGCTCCTAGTTGTACACTGATTAAAAAAAATTAAAACAGGCCTGGTTCAAAAAAAAAAAAAAGCTCAATTCCCAATTTTCTCAGTACATAAAAACAAAGTGGAGATTATTTAGAAAACAAATCAGATCAAGATGCAGCTAGTGAAAACTGACTCTTATTTTGGGATTAGGTAGTATCCAAGGATACAGCTTGATATGAAACAGTAGCAGCAATTGTAACCAATTCCAGATCAAAATGTGCTTTAAGCAGAAGGGGAACCAATTTCTGTTTATATCTGCTAATCTTTGGTAAACTAAAAACCAGCCTACCATCTCATGCTTCAGAGCACATCAGTAATTCCTAACCTTTAGGGTAATAGCATGGATAGCTGTTTTCTTTTTTCTTTCTTTAAAGTCTCCCAATACATTTCCAAGTTGATGCAAAATTCTCCCAATTTGAGTAGGTCAGGAAGCAGGTGGCTGAGTCAATAACATAGGAGATTGGGTTGATTAATTATGAATTAGGACAAATTGGCGGCCTGCTACTCAGTAATCTATGTAAATAAGGATGATAATGCTATGAGTGCTTGTGCAAATAGAAACTTGCTAAGGAGCAATGGGCAAACTCAGCTCCACGCAGTGGTTTGGGGAGAAGGCTTTGTGGTGCTATTAATTTTTATGTGGTGACGGAATGAAATTTACATGGCCGATGAGATGTTTATCTCAGGGGCTATCTTGTTAAAACTACACGAGATGCATCCGTTGGTCAAAGGAAGGAGAGGAAGAACAAACAGCATGGATACACTGAATACTAGGAAGACAGTTCCTCTAACCTCTGCCTATATGTCCACCCAAATATAAGCTTGACGTGGTTGCATCTTGCTTTTTAATCTCTTTTTATATGTGGTGCTGTGGGAGGAAAAGTAAAAGGGTCTGAAATTCAAATATCCTATTTGTTTTAGTCATCGTGTCCTCTGTAACTTTATAAAAGTTGGAACTAATAGGGTTACAGTGAATGACATTGTGCAAGAGGTAACTGAAGTGGCAGCTTTAAAAGTCAAGTTCATCAACAGATGAGGCACCTATCAACAGCAAGTGTGGTTTTTGAATAAGACCTGCATTTCATTAAAACACATGCACGCACAATGGACACAAAACCAATATTTTTTGCCCACCCTAGTCACAAAAAAGGAAAGAATCATCACAATTCATTAAAGGAAACAAACCATAGATGAGCTCTATGACCAGAGATAAGATAAGATAAGATAAGATAAGATAAGATAAGATGAGATGAGATGAGATGAGATGAGATGAGATGAGATGAGATGAGATGAGATGAGATGAGATGAGATGAGATAAGATAAAGATAAGATAAGATAAGATAAGATAAGATAAGATAAGATAAGATAAGATAAGATAAGATAAGATAAGATAAGATAAGATAAGATAAGATAAGATAAGATAAGATAAGATAAGATAAGATAAGATAACCTTTATTGACATTTTTTTACTGTGGGCACAACGGCACACATCAAAAATGAAATTTAGTTGCCCGCTCTCAAAGTGAAACACATACATGACACACAACTAAACATACTATGTACAACATATGTATAGACCCACACCCCTACATATAGAAAGCAAATAAATATTAAATACTGTCCATCTTGAATATGTAACGGAAGGAGGAGGCTTGAGAGTTCACAAGGTTAATGCTGTATGGAATGAAACTATGGCTGAATGTGGATGTTCTGCTATGGATACCACGAAGCCCCTTCCTCCCAGAAGGTAACAAGGAAAACAGGTCGTGAAGAGGATGTGTAGTGTCCCAGATAATCTTACGGAACCTGCTCAAGCAACGCTTCTGTGCTATGTCCTGGATGGGAGGGAGGAACTGCCAATGATCTTTTCGGCCATCCTCACCACTCTCTGCACCGCCTTCCTGTCTGAAGCAGTGATGCTTCCAAACCAGACTGTGATGCTTTATGACCAATCCTAGGTGGTGTTTTGATGTAGAAAAGTTCTCATTGTTAAACAATTATGTTCATACATTTCTAGCGAGAGATCCTACTTCAAAAAGGTGCCGGTCTGGAATTGGAAAGCCCCCAAACTCATGTCCCCATTCAACTGTGAAGTTCACTGGATGACGTTGAGCCATTCTTTCCCTATTTTAACCCAACCAGCTTGACTAGCTTGCTGTTATGAAAATAAAATGAGGAGACAGTCCCTCCTTGTACACTGACTTGAACTCAAAAGGTGAAATGTGTATGATAATAAAATCGCTCATCCACCTGGTTAGTTGAGACATGCTGCTGTCGTTTTGGTCGCAAGAGGTTAAAGCCGCCGTACCTCTGGCAACTTAAATTATACTTGAATCGCACAATATCTCAAAAAAAAAAAAAAAGTAAGCTACTTCCAACTCCCAGCACATCCTTCCGTTGGGGTTTGGCATCTCTAGATGCTGTGAAAGAAGAAAACTTGCAATGGAGCAGCTTTCATTATGGTGTCGCTACTGCCATCTGGTGTCTTGATGCTGTTTTTAGCAGAGCCAGGAGTTTTATTGGATTGAAGTGAAACAAAGCAAAATACAGGCTGCTTCAGCTATGATGGTTTATTATTCCATCAAAGGAGACCACGGCCAGGCTCCAGAATAACAAGCAGCCCCTTGGATTTGAATGTACAGGTAGTCCATGATTTACAACTCTTTGTTTAGTGATCGTTCAACGTAATAATAATAATAATAATAATAATAATAATAATAATAATAATCATAATCATAATCATAATCATAATCATAATCATAATCATAATCATAATCATAATCATAATCATAATCATAATCATAATAATAATAATAATAATAATAATAATAATAATAATAATAATAAACTTTATTACGGTCGTAGACCAGCAATAGCCATCACTTTTTACACTATATTAAATAATAATAATAATAAAAATGGTACAAACGTTAATAGTAAATAATAACATCCCTGTTAAGAAAATACATGTTCTCAAAATGTTAGGGTCACTCCCTAATTTGCATGAATGGATAGCCGATTAATATGTGAGTAAATATAATGTTCCAAACATAATTAGAGATATCTCCCAAAAATTGGCACAAGTTGATGGCTATAGATCTGTAACCAATTTTTTTCTTGTGGACATTGCCGCAACACAGTATTTTGCCACTGCATGCGTGATAGAAGGGTTTGAGTCTTGGAGGAGAAAGCCTACATAAAAATTGTCTGCCCTCCCTGGCAATCTCTCTAATAAAGGGAGAATATACGCTGTCCTATAAACTTGGTATAACTCACAGTACAATAAAACATGTGAGATATCTTCGACTTCTCCTTTACCACATATACATACCTGTTCTGCTATTGGTGTTCTCTTATACCTGCCCTGTAGGAGTGCTGAGGGAAGAATGTTAAATCTGGCTCTGAAAAAAGCTATTCTTTGTTTTGGGAAGGTCAGATCATTCAAATATCTTGCCGCTTCCCACACACCCTGTTTGATTCTATCCCTACTGTGGCAAGGCAACCTATTTAGTTCTTCTTGGAACTCCATGTCCTTTATTCTATTGGATATTACTTGCTTTGCTTGGTCAAAGCCTAGGGACATTAAGAATATTGAAGAGAGCCCATAAGAGCCCAGTTTATGATCTATCACCTGCTTCCAGGGGGAAGGAAACTTGTCAGTCAGCACTAACAGGGACAATCCCTCTGGAAAGAAATGCATTTTAAGCCAGTGAATGATCATCATCTTCCAGGCTCTTACCTGGATTTGGGGCATGCCTGTCTCAATTCTTAATTGGGCATTTGGGGTTCCTTTGGGTGCAGCTAAGATGGCTCGCAGGAATTTGGTTTGTATGGTTTCCAGCAAGTTTTTCTTTGCAAGGGTTCCTGTTTGTGCCCTATATAGAATTTGCGCCAATGTTTTGGCCTCAAAAAGTTTTAAGGCAGCAGGTACTAATTGACCTCCGCCTGTGTAAAAGTAATGTTTGATTGCATTTAAGGACCTATTGGCTGCTTGCAATGTGTGATCCAGGTGTGCCTTCCATGTCCCTTGCGAGTGGAAGACCACCCCAAGGTATCTAAATGTTCTAACCTGTTCCAAACTATGTCCTTCTATTTTCCAGGAGTATTGGCTGGATCTCTTAGCAAAAACTAAAATTTTTGATTTATCAAAGTTAAGGACCAACTTGTTTTGTCTGCAGTAGCCAAATGTTGCCCTAATGGCTCTCTTCAGTCCTATAGGAGTTTGCGAAATAATGGCCGCATCGTCGGCATATAGAAGAATCGGGATTTTGCGATGTGCTAGGTTGGGCAGATGCAGATCGGGGTTCTGTAAGAGATCGATCAGGGGGTTGATATAGAAGTTAAAAAGGGCGGGAGACAGGATGCAACCCTGCCGTACCCCTTTTTGTACCCTTATTAAGCTGGTTAAAGCCCCTTGGGGGGTTCAACGTTATAAAAGGCACTGAACAAAGTGACTTATGACCAGTTTTCACACTTGCGACCATTGCAGCATCCCCATGGTTATGTGATCAAAACTTGGGTGTTTGGCAGCTGGCAATGTACTTAGGACAGTTGCAGTGTCCCGGGATTATGTGATCACTATTTGCGACCTTCCCAGTCAGCTTCTGATAAGCAAAGTCAGTGTGGAAGCCAAATTCGCTTAAGAACTGTGATAAAAAGATCATAAAATGGGGCAAAACTCACTTAACAACTGTCTTGCTTAGCAAAGGAAATGTTGGGCTCAATTGTGATCGTAAATTGAGGACTACCTGTACTGAAGACAGAGCTAAGGAGGCTGGGGCTTAACTCTGGGATATTAGTTCAGGATGAAACCTGTAGGGAATAAGAACACTATTGGATTACACTGAAGGTTCTTCTGCTTGGACATCCTGTTTATAGCTAAGTAGCATTAGGATCAGATGCTGATCTCTACTGATAGAAACTGCATCTCTCTCTCTCTCTCTCTCTCTCTCTCTCTCTCTCTCTCTCTCTCTCTCTCTCTCTCTCTCTCTCTCTCTCTCTCTCTCTCTCTCTCTCTCTCTCTCTCTCTCTCTCTCTCTCTCGGCTGTTTGGGTCAGATCTTGAGGCTTAAGAAAGGGAATAGGGAATCTTTTTTAGCCTGAAGGTCTTGTTTCTTCAAAGCTTTCTGAATGGGGTAAGGAAAGGTGGCAATTATGGTAAGGCTAGAGTTGGCAACACACATACAATATGCACATTCTACACACACATACAATCTTCTGAGCAAGGCAGCAGATTCCAATAAAATTCTCAATGCCCTGTTGAAGGAAAAGTCTTCATCATGGTTCAGTCCAAGCCGGGAATAAACAACATGGCGACTGCTTTAGAAAGAAGGTTGCAGTTTATTGAAGAGGAGAGCCAGACAGAAAGATGGCTCTGGAAGAAAAAAAAGAGAGCACATGTAGGGAGTGGGTTTTTATATTCTCTGGAGCCTTTTGTTTGGAGTTGTTCCTGTGGCATGAACTGTGACCTGAGTCTGAGTGTGCCCTTTGGCAACTGTGGGTTAATCCTATTATGTCTTAGAGTTTGGGTGGGGTATGTAGATTTTAGGTGTCTTTGTCTTCTTAATCTTCTAGCTTCCACCTTCCTGAATGGTTTACATCTGCATTTCTACAGAGCTGGTTTCTGCTTGTGGGAGGGAGATTTGGGACTATTAAGAAAACTGAACATGCTTTTCTGCCTCTTTAAGATCCTTTGAGGAAATATATTTTTCTGCCCTTTTAATATTTCCTTCTCTGCGGGGCTGACTTCCCACAGCCCTTTACATCAGCCAAGTCTTGGTAAAGCAAAAGGAAGGACTTGCAGGCTGGCTCCAACCTGTGAGCCCAACCCGATCTTGTACAAATTTGGGGATTCAATAAATTTGGCTTTCATCCAAGATCCCAAAGATGTATGTAGTCACAAGCCCGTCCCTGCAGTTGTTCTGCCTAGAGTCTGGGTGCTTTAATTCTCCTGTTCATATGCTACCATTTATTCTTTTGGTAAATAAAGCCGCTGAATAATTTCTTTAGAACAGGTGACTTTTCAACCAAAGCATGGAGTGTTTGTTCTGATCAGGGCTCCAGCCCTGCATGTGAAAGCCTTGTGGCTTGCATAAACAAAACTGAACTACTGTTAGAACTTGCACCTGCTCTCTGTGGAAAAGTTGACATGTTTTTCTTCAGTTGCCACTATAAAAACTAAATGCTGATCTTAGATACTATAAACATGGAATAAGAAATGAGAATGATTGCTAAAAAAAACCCAAACAAACTCATCTTTTCCATCATTTTTTAAAAAAAAATAAATTTTCATTTTTTGCTTCATTTTTTAGAGTTGCAAGGTTCTGTCAATATTTTATTTGCTATGCTATGCAGACAAACATTAAATTATTAATAGGATACAGCATATTTACTTTTAGCCCAATGAAAACCTCAGTTTTATTTATCGGCTATGGGGGTTTGTCACAATAATTAATCTTATTTCATGATTCAAATTATCTCAAACTTTGAGAATCTCTGGTTTAGGCAATCTTTGTGCCAAGAAGTTATATATGGACAGGAATTAAGTGGTTAATCATAAATCCTGCAATAATATTAATTGCCCCTTGTTTTTCTGTGGCAGGGATTAAAACTGAGGGGGGAAAAGTTGAAAGGTTATTTAAATACCTGTCCTTTACTCCTCCTGTTAATTTTATCCTCAAGTACTTTGCTGGTAGGGTTTTTTTTATGAAGTACAATTGTTTTTAATTAATGTGTCTGTCAATACACTGTAGATTTCATCATCTGTTGTAAATCTTTCAGCTATAGATTTATTCATGTTATTAGGGAGATTAAGGATCTAGCCTAAATTCTTTGTATTGTCAATTTCTGGAGTTTTGTGATCAAACAAGGCAACTTGGTAATAATGGGCTTAGGCAGACATTGTTGGCTGACCAAATTAACTGAGGTGAGTGGTCACATTTAAGCCTCACTTGAAATAATAACAATTTCAGCAAACAGAGAGCCCACCTCCATCAAAGAGAAATCTCCAAAACTATATCAGGGGTGTTCCCTTTATTAGGTTAAGTCAAGTCCACCGAACAATATCTAAGCTTTTGAGTTCATAATAACTCTTCATCAGATAAAGAGCCAGTTTTATCTAGTAGTTAAGACACGAGGCTAGAAAGCTGGAGATTGTGATTTCAAGTCCTGCTTTAGCTATGAAAGCTGGCTGGGTGACCTCGGGCCAGCCACTGTCTTTCTGCCCAACCCACCTCACAGGGTTGTTGTTGCTGTGGGAAAAGTAGGAAAAAGAAGGAGTATTACATATGTGTTCTTTTGTAAAAATAACAAAGGCAGGATATAAACAAACAAACAAACAGGAGGGGGGATTTATGACCGAGGGGTCACATGTGCTCTCCAAGTTCCACTTTAGCCTCTACAGCAGGCGTAGGCTGCATGAGGCCCTGGATAGCTAGCCCCACAATAAATAAAACAAAAATAAAAGAAGATTGTTATTTATATACCTAAACTAGATTATATATTATATGCAGCCCAAGACAATTCCTCCCCATTCAGTGCAGCCCAGCCGAGCCAAAAGGTTGGACACGCCTGCTTTACAGTAATCTCCTAATCAAATCACAAAGTAACCTATTTTTATTTATATAAAGTTTCACACTGGAAATATATATACCTGACTTACTATTTTTAATTTATTTGTTAGATTTGTATCACGCTTTTCCTTCAAGAAAAGGCAGCTTACGGGGTTCTTCCTTCATTTTATCCCCCCTAAGAGCAGTGCTTTGAGAAAGGAGTCACTGACCCGAAAATCACTCAGTCATATATTATCTATGGTCGACTTGAATCTGGATCTCCCCCACTCTCGGATTAGTACCTTTACTGCTACCGTGTTTCCCCGAAAGGAAGAAGTGTCTTACTTTCTTTTTATCCCCAAAAGCCCCACTATGTCTTACTTTCGGGGTACGGCTTATATTGATTGGAAAACAATTGTCAGTTTTATTTTAAGTATTTTAAGTATATTAAGTATTTTAAGTATTTTAAGTATTTAAGTATTTTAAGTATTTAAGTATTTTAAGCAGGAGGCGGAAGTGGGCAGGAGTAATATGTCTTACTTTCGGGGAAACACGGTACATCACATTGGGTAAATTAAAAAAATAATAAACAAACATAATCTATCTCCTTAGTAATTGGATGGATATAAATGAACTCTGAAAAGTGTGGGTAGATATTATAATTTTGTCCAAGCTCCGGTGCTTAATTCTCCACCTTGTTCTGGGAAAGATTCTCTGCAGAGCCATCTCTCTCTGATGTTATCTGTAATATGGAGTGTGCTCTGCTGCCCTTTGACCATTCCTCCTCCTCTCCTGATATACGGGGCAGTCTGCCACGCTCTGCCGTACTTCCTCCCCCAGAAGGAGACAAAGTCTATTAGCCTTGTGAGGTCAAAGGCTCTCTGAGGCATTTAGAATTGCCTGCCTGCTTTTTCCTGATGTTCCCTCTGACAATGAGCTGAAAGGTAGGTGATTATGATTCTGGAAAATGGTTCAGAGATCTGCCTTAGATCAACGCAAACATTTGCACCCTCTCCTTCCGAATCATCTGCTGAAGGATCTTCAGGGTTTTTAGTAGGAGTCTTGCCTAATCCTCCTTAAAGATGCTTTTGCTTGAGAAACAGATACTCTACCACTGAAATACTTCGGGGTGATTCAACCCATGAAAGTCCTACGGAGGGGCTACGGAAGCAATGCTCTGATTAGGAAATGATTCATTTTTTAGATGATAAATGGTAAGAAAGCACCAAAGTTTCCCTGGATTAGTTGCCAGGAAAATGAAGCTGGCAGTAGGTTCTCCAGCATGGTATCATAATGCAGACGCCTAGACCCAGAAAAAAAGGCAGCCAGTCACTACCAGGGAGGGTGTGGTTAGACAGCAGGAAGAAATCAGGACCCTTGGCTAGCCTTGCGCTGTAGATACTGCTATATTTTACTGCTTCTCTCTCCCCCCACAGAACTATTATTTGGCATCCAGGGAGGATGGACTACAAAAAACAGCACTGTCTGCAGTGAGACGTCTGGTGGTGCTATGGCCAAATGAGATGGCCAAACGTCTTGTGGTGGCTATTGCTCTCTGGGCTTTGGGGGGCCCTGCTGGGCTTCACCATCTCTACTTGGGCCGAGATAACCATGCCTTACTCTGGATGCTGACTTTGGGTGGTTTTGGCATAGGGTGGCTTTGGGAGCTGTGGCTGCTCCCTGGTTGGGTAGCACAGGCAAATGGTACGCCAGACTTGCCCAATGGTCAATTCCCACCTTTAAACCCTGTGCGTTTTCTTGGCCAAGCTTTAGCAGGCCTCTATTTTGGGGTAGTGGCTTTGATTGGTCTCTCTACTCTGCCAGGTTTTTACCTTCTGGCCCTTCCTCTGGCTGTGGGTCTTGGAGTTCATTTGGTGTCTGAAGTGGGCAACCAAGCCTCCAATCTTCAAGTAACCTTAACGGCTGCCTTCATAACTGCACCAATCTTCTATGGCCAACCTCTGGGGATCTTGCCCATTGCTCTCACCACTACTGTGACAGCCCAGAATTACCGACGCTATAAAACCGTCAATTGCACCAACAAGAAGCTTAAGCTCCGACTTTACCGACTAGGCCTGGCCTATCTGGCATTCACAACACCACTGGCCTACTCTGCCTTCAGCAATACAGCAGCGACTGCCAACTACATAGCCAGCACGATTGGAGCAGCCCTGGATTATGTCAGCGTGTTTCCATCGTTGAGTGGAATATTGGAATGGGTGCTGCTTCTCCCTTACCGTGCCGGGAAGATGTTGGGTTTAAGTGGTGGCTATTTCCAGGAATGGGAAAACATTTTAAAATTTGTACAATCTTTCCAGGATGAAAGACGTCAGATGGCATATCAGGTACAGTGGACTTTTATTATTTTTCAGCCTTTGGAAACAGGAAATTTCAAGTTTCCTATAAATTATCCGACAGGATCAGGGTCGTCCTCAACTCTGAGGGAAGAATGTTCCAGAGGAGAAGATACGTCTCCCTGCCAGTTGACATTCCTTAGCTGATGGGGCCCATAGCATATCCAAATCATTTACTACCCATGCAGTCACATTTTGCACCAGTTGAAGCTTCTAAATGTTTTTCAAGGACAGGTCCATGTAGGGTGCATTGTAGTGATCCAATGTTATATAGTCAAATATAGGATATGAGAATCTCTGCATGTCATGATACTAAATCTTTCCTTACATTCTGGACTAGCACAGGATCATCTGCAGGAAGGATAAAAAAAGTCAAGCTGATAGTCATTACTACACAATAGAACCCGTTCCCTTTGTATATGCATCACAGTGTTTATAAGCTTTGGTTGCACATTTGTGACCACCCTCTTGATTGTTTTACCCCTTCCCACAGTCATCCTTGGTTCAGCTTGTCCTATTTTTGTCTGTCTATCTGTGCCTTCAGGTCAGTTTTTGATTCCTGGCTATTACCTGAACTAGTTCCTACAGTTTTCTAGACAAGATATTTCAGAAGTGGTTTGCCATTGCTTTCCTCCTAGGGCTGAGAGAAAATGACTGGCCCAAGATCACCTAACTAGCTTTGTATCTAAGGCAGGACTAAAACTCACAGCCTCCCAGTTTCTAGCTAATGCCTTAACCAGTACATCAAACTGGCTTATGTCACCAGAGACTAAAATTCTCACTTCAAGCCTTGCATATCGAACAACTAGCTTTGCATATATTAAACAACCACAATTTGTATTAATACCGGTAGTAAAATGGCATTAAAAGAAGCTCATATAGTAGTATTGTATGGTGTACAAGATAAAACAACAAAATGTAAGTCATGTTAAATATAATTACACCAAAAAAAGTAAGTGAAAAATTCTTATTCAATTCGGTAATAAAATCTTCTATTTTAACAGTATTTAAAAATAGACAAGCAACTAAATAAACACATCAGAAGACCCTACCTAGCCAATAATTTTGCACTGACATTCATTTACTAATTTTAAACACTACTTATGAAAAGAATAGGATTATCTGAAACTAGAACTATTTGCTTGTAAGGGAAAGAGTTCAAAGGGCAAAGAAGTATACAACGTGATAAGTTGTCTGTCACACCTACTTGCTCCGGTATTGACTATTTCTTCCATTTACAGCATATTTTCCTAATATCTTAGAATTAAAATTCTCAGAATTCTTAATATATCCCTTGGTTTGAATTCTTAACTTGACTTAACACAAAGACCATGTTGATTGTAATGGCACTTTCTGAGATTATCTGAACCATTACACGCCATCTTTCAAGGCTGAAAATAGTATAGTATCTTACTGGCTGAAAGTTTTACCTAAAATATATGACTAGAGATAATAACAAGGCTCTTCAGTTTTGATGTCTTTGGATGTAGAAAGAAAGAAAAGAGAACGGTGTTTTGCAGAATTGCAGGAAAGTGTCTTTATGCTTAGCTTTTCAAAGCTCTGCAAATTAATGTGCTCTACTATTATGAAGGGATTTTATTGTGCTTATGATTTTAGTATGTTTAAGTTTGACATTAGCATTTATTTTATATATAGTAACCATTTTGTATTGATACTTACAGTGTTATCATGTAATCATTGTTTTGTTATTTTGTAACCATTATTTTGTAGTTAATTGCTTGATCAGATGCTTTATATACCGGTATATGTTGGAAAAGTAAGGGCTTCATGCTTTAGGTACAGGTGATTGCTTATATGAAAAGAGCACAGAAAGGGGAGGGGGGAAAGGAGTTACGGATGGAGCCTGAGTTGCTGTGTATGAGTCATCATCTAAGAATTATTTTTTTGTGCCATCTTATGCCTGGTACCAAGACCTGATCTTTTTGTTCTGGAAAGGTATAAAAGGTGGAAGACATCTTTTCTGGTTGTTGCCTTCATTCCTCTACCAGCCACGAAGAGGAATCAGGCGGCCCCTCTCTGTTTTGATCAAAATAAAGTTGTAATCTTTGTTGAAACCTCGGCTCAGGAGTTTCTTTGGCTCTTTTAAATTCCTGAGTAACGCTGGGGCAATTGTGAGGCTAAGGGAAAACCATACATTAGTTCAAACTCTACAAAAAGCATCCTTCGTTGGATTTTTGGCTTTTATAGATTTTCCAATAAGTTGTAACAGTACGTGCAAGAAAATTATTCTTCGTTCTCTCCACCTCCGCTCCATCACTGACAAATGACTAGTTTATTTCTTTCTTAGATGCTATCCTTCCTTTATTGCAGCAGTTCTCAACCTGTGGGTCGCGACCCCATTTGGGGTCGAACGACCATTTCACGGGGGTTGCCAAGCACCGCAGTCCGCCATTTTTTTTGGGTCGGCCATTTTTTTTTGGTCGGCCATTTGTTTCCCTATCATGATGCGGGCCGTCGCGCCGCGCATGTGCGATGCGCACCCGCCATTTTTTTTGTCTGCCATTTTTCCCTATCGCAATGCGGGCCGTCGCGCCGCGCATGCGCGGTGCAGGCCCACCATTTTTTTTTTGCACGATGCGGGCCGGGGTCGAGCCCGGGAAAAGGTTGAGAATCGCTGCTTTATTGCTTTATAAGTAACTCAAGACAACAAACATGCTCCTTCCTCCTCGTCCTCCTTTTCCCCACAACAATCCTGTCAGGTGGGTTGGGCTGAGAGAGACTGGCCCAAAGTCACCCAGCCAGCCAATTATCAATTAGATAATTGACAATTAAAATATTAGTGAACTCACAGCTGTGATAGGATGCTGATTCACCTCTCTCCTCTTCTTCTAGATCTTAAGTGTCCCTAATGATGCCACTCCAGAAGAAATTACCAAAAGTTACAGGGAGCTGGTGAAGCTTTGGCATCCTGATCATAATCGACATCAAGTAGAAGAAGCTGAAAGACGTTTTATTGAAGTGCAAGCTGCCTACGAACTTCTCATGCAGACAAAGAAGCCAAAATCTGCATGACTGCATTTTAGACAGGACAGAAATTTTATTACCATCAAACAGCTGGGGATTAAACCATTATTATTAAAGTAATGGTTCTCAAAATAACATGGACCAAGATATCAAAAAAAGGAATCAGTGCCATCAATCTTTGCTGGTTTCTGCCCCTGAAATATATGTACGATGTCAAAAGAAAGATATCTTATTTATCAAATAAATCCTACTATGTTAACAATGGGAAAATGAACCTCATCCTTTCTAACTTCAGAGAAAATAAAATAAGAATTGCATGGAATCATCTTGCAGGGGAGATGGGCAGCATAGAAATTTAATAATAAATAAAAATGTTCTCACTAATTTTCTTTGTATTTTATTGCTGGTTTATATTTATGATTAACTTTAGGTTATGACACTGCTACCTTGAAAACTTTTACACTATAGACATGCGTTTCTTAAATTAGAAAAATCAAGAAAGCGTTTAGCCCAAGGTAAGTTTAGTATGCAACCTCATGCTGTGCATGGATAGAAATCCTATTGAATCCATTAGTGCATCATAGGTTTCCTTAAACTTGTTACATTCCCTCTAAATTGCTTGCTTAATACTCCTTTCCATATTTCTTTTAAGTTTTAATTGTCCCGATATTCTCTTTGATAGAGCAATAGCATTAAATCTTCTAAGTTTCTCTTTTCCCACAATATTTAATTATCCTCAACCTGAGTAAACAGCAAACTTGGCCATCAGTTTTATTATGATGTAACATTTGAAAGAGTACTTTTCCTTTACACTGCAGTTTATCTTGCTAATTTTTCTTGAGTGCTTGGATGACTGTAGTTGGTAAAACATACACCGATATTTTTTATTTATTATATACTTTATTAATTACCTTTTACTGGAAACAGTATGAATTATTGGTTTGAAATGCTTACATGGTCATCTAAGCCCAGCAGGTGACACTATTGAGCTATTAACAGAAAACTGATTTTTAAAAAAATCCGGTCTGGATGTAGTAGCGTTCAAAAAAGTTTTATCTATATTTTAGAAGCAGCACCACACCCTAAATATTATGGCTGGGAAGACAATGGGTCTCCAGCAAAATTCAGAAATCATCTTGAGGTTTGCAGGTAAGCGATGCTTTGCCTAAATTAAGATGGAAGATTTGGGAAGAATTTAAATCGGACAAGTTCAGTGAGAACTGGAATTCATTATAGCATCACTGTGGAATCCTACACAGAATGTGCCATTGTCTAATCATGGTACAAACCTTCTGAGATTGAGTTCACCCTACACTAATGTGGCTTGTTACGTTTTTGAGCAATGTGCACATTCAGCCAACCATTGCCTGCGAGAGCTCAGCAAACCTGCAGGTGTTTTTTTTTCCTTAAAAAGTGTTAGTATAAAAGGGCCTACATTGAGACAAATGTCTAAGCATGAAAGTGAAATCATGAATTGATATGCTCGATGAATTCAAAAACATGGGTCGAGAAGCCATAGGTAAGCTATCCATGGTTCAGTAGGTCATGCCATCCACGTCAACATCCACAGGGACAGATATTCTGAATCTCTCACATAAAACAGGGCAGACAGATGTAGTAGCGTTCAACGAATAACAACGGCTTAGACGTAGAGCCGGCAAACAGAAAACTATACTTATACTTAAAAAAGTATAAGCGGCGTGCAGGTATTGAGAGGGGGGGGCGGAGGCGTCCTCCGCCTCCAGCAAAACTCTGGAGCCTAAGCAACCGCCGTCAAAGGATCCTCCATCGGCCGTTGCAGGAAAGAACGCGCATCTCCACACCTCGTTTCAGGATTCGCAGAAGGCGAGGAAAGAACGGCGAGAGACGTTATTGGGTAGCCAGGGCTCCTCGCGCCCCTCCGTACGCCTGGATTGGGTCTCCTTCCACGGCTTTGGCAATTGGTCTAGCGTAGTAACCATCCGGCCGAAACAACCTCTTTCGTGGTCGCTGATTGGGTCTTTCCAACGCCTAAGCCGATTGGACAACGGGTAAAGCGCTTCGGTGGCTAGAGCGGTTCCGTTGTCCTCGAGCCGAACTCAATTTTGGATCTTGGGGGGGGGGGAGGGAAGGAGAGAAAAGGTGGGAGTGAACTCGGTTCTCCGTTGCTCCTATTGGCCGGCGCTCCGCTTCTTATTGGCTGAAGGAAAGAGGACGCCTGTGTCCGGTTGGCTGTGGGGCTCGCGCAGCCTTCGACGATTTTGCTCTCTCGGTCTCTCCCTTACGGGTGGGCGGGGCTCACTTTCCCCGGCGCTTGGCGGCGGCGGCGGCGGCGGCGGCCTGAGGTGAGGAGGGGCTGAGGTTTTGTTGAGGTTTTCCGCCGAGGTGGGTAGGACTGTTGGCGCGTGGGAACCAGGCGAAGAGCGGGGATTGGGCGTCATTGGTGGTGGTGGGGGGTGAGGGATGAAAAGCCATGTGGGGAAGGAGCTTTGGAGAGGAGAAGCTGGAAGCGGTGATGGGGAACAAGGAGAGGAGTCGTGGCACAGGCAGGCAGCTGAGCGAATGGCCTGTGTGGGGGGAAATAAGGGGTGGGCTCAGAGGCAGGCCGTTGAGGGGCGGCGGGCTGGAGTGGGCTGGAGAGCGCAGAGGCGATGTGGCGGTGGGAGGAGGGATCTTAATATGTGGCAGGCAGGACTGAAGCTCAGCCCAGAGCCTTGGCGACTCCCGAACTCCACAGCAGAGGAACAATATCTGCATCCTACGAAAAAAATAAAAAGGAAGAGCGCACGCGGAAAAGTGGACGCCTTGACTTTGCAAAAAAGAGTCCTTTACGGATAAGGACATCCCTTTCCCAGGAGAACTCGCAAAGAACAATTTACAAAACAGGCTGCAGGGCAAGCAGATCGATTTGGGAGAACCGTTCATCAAGCAACCTGGTAAACGCCTTCAGAAGGACGCAAAAAAAAAAAGGTCCTGATCTTGTCTAGAGGGATTTCTTTTCCATACGGAATGAGAGTGTTCCCACATGCCCTAAACCTTTAATTCCACTGTCACCCCCTCCTCCCACCCAGCACTGGGAGAGGGAGAGGGTGAAAGGAGGAAGAAGGCAAAATAACAATGGGGATTATGAGGTTTAGAAAAAAGCAAGTTGTAGCAGTACTATAGACTAGTGCCTGCTGCTATAATATTTGCGTCTGAACTGCAGCATTTTGGTATTTGAAAAACATATTTTCAAAGGGAAACAGCAGTAGCTAAAGAGTGCAAAAGTGAAATATGTTACTGCTGAAGTGAATTATAGTTATTGGTATTCTGGAAAGATAAAGTAACAATGCGCAGGTGTGCCCTATGTGCAATGGAAAGGTGAAACAGAGAAACTTGTATGTCTATGGAGATTCTGCATCATCCAGGTCATGGTTGTCCCAAAGGTGATTTTTCCAAAAGGCAACTGGACTTTCTTTTCACCAAGAAAGTCCAGTTGCCTTTTGAAAAAAGCACCTGTGTGACAGAAGCTTATAGGGAGCATGGCTTTAGACTGAATGGAATTATATTAGTTAAGCAGAAAAGATAAATCAAGGCAAAACAAAG
This sequence comes from Bothrops alternatus, assembly GCA_034064705.1. Taxonomy (NCBI): domain Eukaryota; kingdom Metazoa; phylum Chordata; class Lepidosauria; order Squamata; family Viperidae; genus Bothrops; species Bothrops alternatus. The sequence goes on along the minus strand of JARGCV010000200.1, from coordinate 3,798,674 downwards.
AGGAAAAGAATGTCCTAAGATTGGAGGATGAGTTTTCCTGTTTTATTATACAGTTCCATTCACATAGTGCTAATCTAGTTTGTGGCTTTAATGTGAAATGTATTTCCTTTCCAAGAAAGGAAATACATTTATTTGCCTGATTACAAAGATGCATGTAAGTTGGGATAAACAGCTTTGATCCTTAGGGCTTTTGCTATTGGTTGTGACGCTTCTTTCTTATGATGTTTGAAAGTAATTGAAAGTTATGGACTGTGAACATCCAGAGCTCTTCGTGTTCATGATCAACAAGACTAAAATAGCTTGGTAAGGGACTACTATACTCAAAGCCAATTAGCCAGATGTTGCTGTTTAACATAGATGTTGTTCAGGCTTTGAAAAGGGTAAACTTTTTTTTTTTGTTCAGTACCACAGAATGAAGCGAAAAACAGACTAGATCTGACTAAGGAGTGCTTGCTGTCTTGGTTCAAAGTACATTGGCCACCAAAAAATTTGGATGTATTGATCTACAGTGGCAGGTTTCTGAGATCATCAGATACATCATAGACTAATGATGCTACATAAATATATTTCTACCGGTATATAAATATAGAAAGCATAGTTAGATAAGGTATGCATGGTTCAGAATTATTTAACGATAGAAAGGAAACTCTGCAGTTACTTTTAAAACTTTTTTAGGTATTAAAATTGCACATGTGGCTAGATGTGTTTGTGATAAAATGACAGCTATCTGTTCCATTTTATGTTGAATAGTTGGTTGCATTTGTAATTTATTCCTTATTTAAAGTGCTAGATTAGAGTGACTTTTATATGATGTCCTGATCTGTGCAATTTAGAAATGCTTTCAAATCAAATTTATTTACTTCAGTTATAGATTTGTTGCATCTGCAGTGTGGAATATTAAGGAATATCATTAACATTAGTCTTCACTTAATGTATGCCAAAGAATCCTCAATGGTTAAATAAAATGTAGCTTTAAAAACCATAATTTATTCCTTAACAACACTTCTATTAGGCTGTTTTATTTGGCATTGGAAGTCAGTCCCCTTGATTGTTATAGATAGAGAGACAGACAGACAGACAGGAACTATACATTGCAACTAATAACAATAATAGGACTTTTATGCTCAGAATATAAAATTTGACAACTCAGAACTGTATGTTATTATCAGTACTATATTTAATTTCAGAATGCATTCAAAACTCTTTTTAAATATTCTCTACATTGCTGAATTATTTGCTTTAAATAAAATTTGAATTCATGTGCAATATTTCTATATTGTAGATCTTTCTAGAGCTGTGCAACTCTCTTAGAAAAGAGACATCTTTCAAGCCAATTTGATTTAATGGTTAAGGCACCAAGCTTGAAAGCCAGAGACAGTAAGTTCTAATCCCACCTTGAAAGGCAGCTGGATGTCTTTGGGCTAGTCAGTCTCTCTCAGCCCAACTCACTTCAGAGGGTTATTGTTGTGAGGGAAATAGAAGGAGGAATGTATGTTGAATATGTTTGCTGCCTTAGAGTTATCTGTAAAAATAAGGTGGGATACAAATAAATGCAATAAATAAAAATAAAATTCAGAAACGTATTTCTGAATTGTTGAAGTGGCTGTATCGTTTTCCAGGCTTAAGTGGTTGCTTTGGAAGCCGTTTGTGGTCTTCTCGGCATATGTATCCATTGACAGTGATTTCATTTCATGTTCCCACTTGTTCTAGAACACCTCTTTTGAGGGGCTTGCACAATTCTTCTTCTCCTTGTGCCGTATCCGTTATCGGATGTTGGCTATCATGTTGGCAATCATGTTTTTATCAGCAGCCGCACGAAAAAGTGCTGCTGAGTTTTGTCCAAACCAGTCTCTTAGATTTTGAAGCCGTGATGTTCTTCTTCTGCCTGGACCTCGTTTGCCTTCAATCCTGGAGGATTAAATGGAGTATGCTGTATTTTTCTGGGTGTCACATCACATGTCCAAAATATTCTAATTTTTGTTTTTTAATTGTTTTGATGATTTCCCTTGGCTTTCCCAGGCAGCTTATCAACTCTATAACCATGTGCAAATCTTCATATACTGCTTATCACTTTTGGGGATAAGCAGGATCTAAAGCTGTTCTAATTCTATTGTCTTCATCTTTGTTATGAAGTTTATTTGGTTATAGATTTATATTTAAGTCTTTTCAATTTTTTTACAAGTAAAAACCTACTTTTCCAAATTTTGAGCAATTTATTTCATAACTATCACACCCATAGTCTATATTTATAAAGTATAGTATTTATACTTTATAAAGTGTGGTATCAGATATTGCATTCTGACAATAAGCGTTGTGGTTTGGATTTTTCGAATTCATCTTATTGAGGTACAACCTTGTGGAATTCTCTGGGAATGAGTAGCATTGACTTCAGTGTGACTTTTGAATAGGATCGCACTTCAAGAGAAGATGGTCCTAATCACAGATGGGTTTAACAGATTGATACAGCACTGCCAAGGAGGGAGGCTTGCTGTCTACAATTGCACAGAGTTTCAGAAGTACTTCTGCTTTTTGAGTGGCCTTGAAACTGAATGCAGCATTCAAATAATTGTGTGCTATCTGTTTATTCTTGAGCTCATTTGGTGACTGTAAAGTGTGAATCTTTGAATCTCTTTCAAGAAAGATAGTGAAAAATTGAGTTTAAAAAAAATGCAGGTTAATCCACCCAAAGCATCACTTACTCTTCTGGCTGCCATTATCAATTGTACATGATGAACACATGTTTAGAAATGCTGTTTCATCAACATGGGATTCTTCAATAGTGTAGCTAAATGGATGCTTAATATTCTTATGAAACCAATTGTTTTTGACAAAGTCTTGTAACAAACAAGTGCTTTTTTTGTTCTTGTAATTCCAACTAGATGTAGCCTTGAGTATTATGAATGTTGTTTTTTTTGTCAAAGAAGTTAAAAAACCAACAATGAATGTTAGGTTAAGTTGTTTCATAGGACACTATCTTTTTCTTCTCTACGATAGGCAGAAATTCGGATATAAGCCAATACATCACATAGTGCAGGGATGGGCAGTTAGTTTTACCAAGGGGCGACATGAAAAACAGGGACTGTTGTGGAGGGCTGAACAATAGGACTGTGAAGGTGCACAGGCATGCATCCACTCACATGCATAAACTGAAAAAGAAGCAGTCGCCTTCAAAATAAAAACAATCCACTTGGGCCAGACAGGGATAGCCAAAGATCTGGATGTGACCTGGGGGAGGCATAAAAGGTGCAATGCCCAGGTCTGATTAGTGTATACTTGTCTGATGTATTTTAATTGCCATGTGATAACATTCTGAAAGAACTGATGGCCAGATTGATTACAGAATAATAATCTGCACTTAAGTTCCATCATGATTCTCTTCTCCCAATCTGGGCAAGGTAGATTTTTTCCCCCCAATATTTTTGTCACTACCCATTTTTATAGAGGATATACATCATAATTCTTATTTTCATATATCTATGTCCAAGCTTCAGTTAGAGTAATTATGAGTGCACCATTGGAAGATTTGAAGTTAGGGATAGACTGTCATGAGAAAATCTTATGTGGTCACTAGGAGTCAAAAACGATTTGATGGCAAATAAATCAAAATCAATGTCCAATATTGTTCACCAGAAGTCAAACGTGGACTCAAAGGCATATTTTAAAAAAAATCTTAGTGTATTTTTGCTTTTTCACCATTTGCTGTGTTCTTGATCTTAGTAGCCTCCAGTTGGACAAAGACACTGTCCCTTTCTAGCTTGTGAAACTTCATAAAGTATTAATATTGTATAAATATTAATGTAGCTGATGGCTGGCTACAGATATTATGAAGCCAGGGTTTTTTTTTTTTGAAGTATTCAGGTCTAACTCAGTTTATAAGAAACTGTTTGTTACAGTTTTGAGATTTTAAAAATGTTGTTTCAAGCAGTCCATAAGTGTGATTAGTTTTCTATTAGCATGCTTGGCTTCCGGCTGAATAGATTATTGCCTTTTAGAAAAATAGTTGCATGAAGCAGCCCCTGCTTTTATGTAATTCTTCTAGAGTTGCTAGCTGATTTTGGGACAGTTATTCATGAGCAAGGATCAACATGCTTATTCTCACAGCAATTATTTTGTCTTGGGGGAAACAACCATAACAACAGCTCTTTGTATAGCTGGAATAACTGATCCAGCCACTATTTTTTAAAGCATAATTCTGTGTTAAAAGCTGGAAGCTAATCATCTTGGGCTACAGTCCAAAGTTGCCATTTGGTATATAGACAAATACTGCAGTGATACACCAGATATAGATGTATCTCTGATAATGTTTGACAATATACCGTTTAGTTTTTAAAATATGTCATGGATATATAAGCTGTACCAACTGTATACCCGGTTCTGTTACATTCCTATATAATTGATTTCCTTGATTTACAACTTTATTTCTAAAATTTTAAAAGTGTCCATCTCCCTCACAGAGGGACTCTGGACAGTGTGCAAATAAAATATTAAAAACATAAGAACAGTATATAAAATTTAAAAGGCAATCAGTATTAAAAATTAAAAGGCAGAGGGAAAGGGCTTTCAGGGTGCTAACCAGCTACGTGTCCCTCTGTCCACCCCAAGTAAGGCCGCAGAGCCATGTTTTCACGCCTTTCCAGAAGCCCAGAGAGTGGGGCCTACCTCACCACTGGGCGAAAAGTATTCTACAGGGCAGGGGCAAGAGCAGAGAAGGCTGTCTTCCTGGACACGGCCAGTCAGAATTCTTTAACCGATGGAATCCAAACATTCCTTCCTTGTCTGACCTGATGGGATGAGTTGATGTAACAAGATGAAGACAGTTCCATAGCTAACCTGGCCCCATGCCATCTAGGGCTTAACTCTCAAAACCAACACCTTGAACTGGACCTGGACGCAAACCAGCAACCCAATGCAGTAGGTTGCGCAGTAGAGGTGTTACATGTGCCGTTCTTTGGGCACTCAAACTTGCCATACAACCACATTTTGTACCAGCTGAAGCTTCCAGATAACTATTCAGAGGTAGCAGCAGTCCAAATGGGAGATGATCAGGTCATGGGTGAGTGATCCATTCAGACAGCGTCTGTGACTTTCATTGTTTGCTAATCAGAGAAAATATCTCCGGTAGAATAACCCATTCAGGGAATAAAATGGACTAGCTTAGTTAAATAATGTATGTTCCTGAAGTACTCTTTTTGAAGAAGAAAAAAATGGAATCGGATTCAAGAAGGGTGGAGACGGATCAAGATGCTTGAAACTTTTAGGATTGTGTATTTCTTTCAGCCAATTTTTTTCCCACTAAAATATTTCTATATGTGGGAAGCAAAAGAAAGATATTGAAATAAAATACTTCTTAATAACCAATATTTTTAATTGCAGTATTATTAACCTTGTTCTCTTATTTGCATCCTTTGTACAGTTGTGATCTTCATTTATTTTTTTCCCAGACTCTGATGATAGGATGGTATTACTGATAGCATGCAACTATTACTGATAGCATGCAAATTTTCATTATTTGGGGTGATTTTTTTTTATAGGTGTGTTAACATTGTCAAAACTTTAGAGTGTATCTGTTTTCTAAGTGAAAAAAAAAACAGGAAAGGGTGTAGCTGTTGTTATAAGTTGCACCATTTGGGAGACTATATGTAATTTGAATGTTGCAGTTCTTGAGATTTGCTTAAAATGCATAATAAACTCTGAATTCTTCTGAAACTGTAAGTTACCTTCTTCTGGAAATATTGGTTGTCAAGTAGAGAACAGGAAGTTATATCTTGAACAAAAACTGAACCTTTAGCATTTTGAAATGGTATTTTTAATTGCCTGACTGATATTGGATTGTATAGCTAACAGAGGTTTTAGATTTATAAGTACTCTAGACCAGACTAAATGAGTAATATCTGAGTTTCAGAACTGTTGAATGTACAGTGTCTTTGGCTTTGAGGAATTGCAAACTTTTAGGAAACAGTTTCATGATTCTTTGCTTGCCTTAAATTTATTCTTGAATTTTAATATATGAGGTAAAAAAATTTTTTAAAGTGACAATCTATTATAGAAATAAAATATTTTTCACATAAAATGTCCTAAGTATATTAAGAGATAAAACATCATTTATTAGTGGATTTGTACATATTGATTTTAGTTTTAAGTATTGAAACTTACCAGGACCTGAAATCTACTCAATAAAGCTTTAACAGATACTATTTTACCCATATTGCAACAGTTAGCATAGTTCTGTGTTTTCTAATACATAATTGCAAGAAATGGATAATTCTACATAGGAAGCTCTCCATTAGAAGACTTTGATGGTGGGGAAAAAGGGGTCAAGAGATCAGTTGATGACTAGGAAAATTTCTTGTTCAGTTGCTTTCTTTTCTCACCCATACAGATAGGATATAATGTGATTTTCTGCCCTAAGTGTTAATTTCAGAAATAGTCTATCATTGGAATTAGAATTAAGCAAAACTGCTATTATCCATAATGTTATATGCTAAAAGCTAAGAACAAAAAATAAAATAAAAATGAGTGTCTCAGTATTTAAAGTTTGGAATATAGTAAAATGCTATTCCTATACGATCCTTTTTGTTCTTCAGTTTATATGTTTTAAAAGTAACTTTCAAGTTTGTGTGATTTTATACTGAAATTTTAATGCCATTTCTGGTGCCACCTAACAATTTCTAATTTAGTTTATTTTCTTTTATTCTGGTGGTAATAGCAACCCTTTTTTCTTATTTTTTCCCCTTGTGGCATATATGTAACTTTTTTTAAAAAGGAGAACTGCAGTAGGTTAAGAACGACAACATTTCATAAATTCTTTTATGTTATATGCACTCATAAATATCACTTTGATACCATAAACTCTTTTTGCAATCATTCTGCTCAGGAGTCAAAACCTTCTCAGTGTTCTCAAAATGTTTTTATTGTGTAACTGTAAAATACATTAACTTCAGTTTCAGAATGCTAGCTGTTTAAACAGAGGGCAAAGTCTGCCAGATGTTACGCTGGCCTCGATAAGTTTCCCCTGCTCTTTGTTTTTACATTTTAGTGGAGAAACACTGAGTTTGGTGAAAATTGCCCCATTTTGGGGAATGCTGTTGCATAGTGACTGCAACTTATTTATCCCGCATTATCCTAGATTTTTTTTTTTTGTTAAAATAAATAGAAGTGGTAAATTAAATTCCTCCTGTACGTTTTCCTTTTCAGAATCTGTAAAACAGCAACATGAACTGCTGTGTGGGTGCTTCCTGATGGAAGATTGGTGCTAAAAGAAAGACTCTACAGTCTTCAGCTAGCAGGATTTTGACAATTCTCCAGTTGCCTTGGGAGCTGGGGAGGTTGCTGTCTCTGAGCAGATATTTGCCATTTCCTGCCTGGATGCAAAGCAGTACTTGAATCACATCTGCTACTTTCATACTTGAGGAACCATATTTTTTTGCTGTGTAACAGACATTAAATAAGACAAGCTATTATGTCTAAGAAGCAAAACCAAAAAGGTAAGCTTTAATATAGAGGTAGTATTACTAAGAAAAAAGACTATATAATAGATTGCTATCAAATATGGGAATTTAGTCAGTGTTAATACATTCATCAAAGTCAGGGAGGTTCTCTAATTGTTCTCTTACATGTTTGTAAAGAAGAGAAATCCTGCTCACATCTTGCTAAATAAATATAAGATTACTTTTCTAAAATATAATCCTTCATCCTTGTCTCAAATCGAAGAAGAAATGTCTTCAACATTCGAAAAAAGTGTGTTAGGAATTTAAACTAATGGCAGACATAAATAAATCTAGTTTTTCTTCAGAACCATCAATACTACGGTAACAACTGCAAGACCTGCTATGGCAGAGAGTTGTCTATTCTCTGTGCCTCATTTGAGGAATTGCACCTCTCTCTAGGCAGAATTTTGTCTTCCTGAGAAGTCAGTACAATTTTAAAGAACCACTACTTCGAAAGCATGCAGTAAGTAGATTAATAGATACCACTTTGATGGGAAGGTAACAGCATTCCATGCACTTTTGGCATATAGCCATGTTGGCCACATGACCACGGAAAATGTCTTCGGACAATGCTGACTCCCTTGGCCAAGAAACAGAGATGAGCATTGCGCCCTAGAGTCGGACACAACTGGACAGGGAAGCCTTTACCTTTTTTTAAAAAAAATGTCAGGAACAATAAATCTTATTGAAAACTGATATCTATATCTGCCGGTTAATAACTAAAGATTGTGTGCAAAGTACGTCTGTCTGCAAAAACATTTTATTTTATGTATGCAGGTTTTGCAAATGAAAGTTGCTGGTGTCTTTTCTTGATAAGGCTATGATGTATTCTTCATTTCCCTGCCCTCTCTTGGATGCTACTGATAATATGTCAAGAATCAAGGTTCACTATGTATGTTTGAATTAATGTGACATTTGGACAGGTTTTAAAGATCAAAACTAGCACTTTGAATTAGATTTAAAAAATGACCATGAGTCTGTTAAGGCTTTTATGAATATGTGGATATCTTTGCAGCATTTTGAGTTTAAAGTGGATTGTTTCAACTTTGCTGGAAGTGCACTGATCTGAATAAATGGCATGCTTATTGACCAGTCCTATTGAACAACTTTCTGCTAAAATGGCCTAGATTGATTAATTATAGATTCCAAAACTATAGCTGTTCACAAGCTTCAGAAACATCCTACGGCAGAGTATATAATTTGTTTCCTTGTAAATGTGTTTGGATTACTGTATTGAGAACAAGGAAGACATTTTAAATAAGCCTAACTTACTGCTTCTATGTCATTCAATAATTCTAACAATTTCTGTTGCCAGTCCCTTCTGAAATAAAATTTGACAATTGTGAAAGAATAAATTGCTAAATTGGCTGTGTGCACTATTTCCAGCTGTAAAGTGTTACGCTATTCATCCTGTGGAAAAAAGATTTTTGGCTCTTCTAGACCAGACATTTGGTTCAAATTATTATTTCCTCTGTCCTTAAAGCTAAATTATGGTTGGGTTAATAATCTGTGTATAAAATTTAGAAACGGAACATATGAGTTTATATTTTAATGCATATTCTTAAGCTATTAGGATATTAGTTCTGATTTGTATTTTCCAATTGCTTTATTTGCTATTTATGTCAGAAGTCCCACTAACGAACCCAGCAAAAGGATTCCTCGAGGCAATTAAGTCCAAGCAGGCAAAACTTTATTGGGTACAGCATGTCAGAACTAACGAAACAAAACCAACTCTGGGGTTCCCGCGCAAAACTTGCATACTTAATAGATTCCCCAGTCCCCACCCACCAATTGTTCACATTGTCCAATAATACTACTCCTTTTTGTTATGGGAATGGCGCACTTCTCCATGAAGCACCTGCGCCAATGACCTTGGCTCTCATGGTCCTTCAACGGCATCCTGGCATTCCATATCCTCCCTTCGGTTTCTATCCCTCCCCCCTTTTCTATGGCAAGTTGATTAGTGATAAAGGCTAACGGGCATCATAGCGATTTGATCTTGACAATTTATTTGTAATTGATTTATTTACTGTTTTCCCACGACACAAGTTGTATTGGGTTGTGGGTGCAGAAACCCTAATTTCTCCAGCACTTGGCGATGGAGAATCCACGGATGGGTGTAGACTGTATTCCTACCCAATCAGATCAAGTCAGCCAAAGTTGCCATGCCCGTCCTGGACCATAGAGATCCTAGTTTTTCTCCAGCATGGGTGGATTCCGAATCCACTGGTGGGTATTCAATGCCTACTGCCCAATCAGAAGACTAGGTCCGAAATTTAGCTCCGCCTCCTGTTGTATCTGGCCCTTCTCTGCTTAGTAAAATCCACATAAATATTTCTTTAAGAGTTTTATTTAACACATTTCAAAAGATTCACTTCAAAGCAAGCTGCTGGCAGTTTGTTGGCCGGAACGGCCAAGTCTGATATATGTACATTTAGTTTAAACATTCTCCCACCTTCCAATTAACTCACTCTTTATCTCACATTGTCCAAGACTTCATTAATCTTCCGTAGATTTCAAGAACACCAGAAAACTGAGTTCAAACGAACTCGGTGATGCATCAGACTGCCTCTTGATATTAACGTTGCTCGTGACAAAGAATTAGTCTCTTCTTCCTCTTCTAATATAGTTTTCAATACGTCACTTCCTTTTTCCACTTAACTGACACCTCCGCCTATCAAACCTTCGGAATCTCGGATCAAGCCATCTATCTTCCTGTTCCAAATCTGACTCATCACTTTGAGAGTCTGACTCAGATTGCATACAAATCTCCTCATTGTCTAGCTTGGCTGCCGGGAGGGGAAAATACCCAGAGGGGCCTGGTTGTGCTTCGTCATCCTCCGATATGTCCCCAGCCGGTCTAGAGACACTCACAACACTATCCCCCCCGCAGGCCCCTCCCCCTGGGTCCGTCGTAGGGGATGTGGTTTGGAGGGAAACGCAGTATGAAAATCCCACATTAACTCAGGAGCCTCAATATCATGAGCATCTACCCAACAGCCAGCGGCTGGCCCACCCCCGGTCCAATCAACCAAATATTGGAAGCGGTCGTTGAGCCATCGGGAATCTCGGATGCCGGACACCTCCAACCGGGAAACAGGAACGTGAGCACGGCGAGCTGTCGGGCCCGGATCAGGAGGTCGAAGCGGAGAATCAGGGTTGACAGGAACAAGCAAGGAGCGATGAAACACGGGATGTACACGAAGAGACCTAGGCAAAGTCAAACGATAGGTCACCGGATTGATGACCGTCTCCACAGGAAAAGGACCCAGGAAACGTTGGTCAAGCTTGCGGTGAATTCTCCCTGGAAACAAGTACTTGGTGGAGAGCCAAACCCGATCTCCAACAGCTAACGGCGGCGTGTCGCGACGAGAGCGGTCTGCAACCCTCTTGTAGTCTTCCTTGGCCTTAGTCAAGTGCTGCTTAACCATCTCTTGGACTGACTGGAGTTCGGTTAAATAGTCCTCTGCAACTGGAACTGGAGAATCGAGGAGCGTGAGCGGGAAAAATCTAGGATGATAGCCGTAGTTGGCAAAAAATGGAGTGGTCTGAGTGGAAGTGTGCTGAGAGTTGTTGAAAGCGAATTCGGCCACGGAGAGATATTTGGACCAATCGTTCTGTTGGTCGTTGATGAAACAACGCAAATACTGCTCCAGGATGCCAATCACTTTCTCTGTACCCCCATCAGTCTCTGGGTGATGCGTGGAGGCTAGATTAACTTGGACTTGAAGCGCAGACATGAGTTCTCTCCAGAACTCCGAGGTGAACTGGGTTCCTCGGTCGGACACTATTTTGTCACAACACCTCCTGGCTTCCTTCCCCAGTTTTTTCCTAGTCTGAAGCCCAAAAACAGCTCTTCTCGGTAGCTCCGTAGAAAGAAGGTTTTTTTGCTTAAATAGGACTGGTAACATATATCCTCTACAGGAAATTTTTAGATATCAATTGGACAGACGAAATTTAGGGAAGATTTTATTTTTTAAAGTTACCTTTTTTGGTGATTTGGACGCTTTTCGGTCCAATCCTTCCTCCTCCCCGTCGGGAGCGCGAGGGCGACCGCCCAAGGCCCTGGGCCTTGGGAGAGGGACAGGGAGCCGCAGAGGAACATCCCTGGACTCCCGACTGAGCCCGGGAAGCGGACAGGAACCCCACCGGATCCATATAATAGCTGAGTAGTGATATTTTTAGCAGACTTTAGCTGGCTAACAATATCACTACAACCTTAGGGACCAGGATCCCCATTGGGGGCGGGAATAGCTAAGGGTCGAGACAAAGGGCCGCTCCCTTCTCCCCTTGCACTCTCCCTGCTCTCCCTTGACTCCCGGCCCTCCCCAAGACCTCAACCGGCTACCAAAGTAGCCAACCCAACACCCCCAGCCACGCCAGCCGGAGCCTGCTACGAGGCTCCACCGTTGCACGGAACCGGGGGAGGGAGCAACTAACTGGCCCAGGCCATCCGTTTGATAACAACTCAACCAGGCCGACCTAGGAGCTGCGGCTGCAGCTCCAGCACCAGCATGGTCGCCCATTGCCCGGGGGGGGGGGAGCTGCCTATCGCTCCCTCAGGCGCAGGCGGCCGGCCGTGCCGAACAGCTGTTCGGCGGCGACAAGTTCGGACCTAGGCGGTGAGAGCGGCAAGCGCGGGAATCCCCGGGAGTAGCAGCCCACTGATCCAGCGCTTGCCTACCCCCCCGGGAGCCGTGGAGCCGCCCGAGTAGGTGGCCGCCATCTTGGACCATGCGGTCCGAGCTAGGCCGCAGCCGCATCGATCAGCTGGTTGGCGGAGGCCGATCTAGGAACCCAGGTGGGTATAGCGGTGAGCACGGGGATCCCCAGGGCTAGCAGCCGCGGATCCAGCATTTCACCTACCCCCGCCGGAGCCGCTCCGATCAGGTGGCTGCCATCTTGGGCCACATGGCCTGCAACAGGCCGGTCACACCGACCAGCTGTTCGGCGGCGGCCGACCTCAGAGCCTAGGTGGCTATAGCGGCGAGTGCGGGGATCCCCAGGCCTAGCAGGCCATGGATCCAGCGCTTGCCTACCCCCCTTGGAACCGCAGAGCCGCATCCTAGCAGGCGGTCTCCGCCTGGGATCATGAGGCCCGCACTAGGCCTTGGGCCTCAGCATTGCACAAGCACTCAAGGGGGGAAGGGGCTCCCTCCTCCTCCTCCCACCAAGGCATCCCTTGGGGGGGACATCAGATAATTGTTTTGCAGACTTGGTGTCTCTAGCCTAACCTGATCCTAACCGAGTATTTGGATCCGGGTGTACCCTATCGTGCGCCTGTGCCTACCCAACACAGCCCTAGCTGGATTCCAGGTGCCCCACTAGTGCATCTGTTCTCACCCAGTGGTTAATTCTCTCTGCATCTCAGGGGCCCCCCATCGTGCCTCCGCTGTATCAGAGAATGGAGGAGCCTATGCCCATGACAAAGGGCATCTCACACACTTCAGCGGCTCCAAGGAACCCTAGTCCACCCAGCCGGGTGAGCGCAGACATTACTGCGGCCAAGGGCAGGGACAAGAATACCAAAGCCTCTAAGAGGGCGGAAAAGCAGGCTAGCAGAAGACACCAAGCCCTGGAGAAAGAGTTCTCCAAAGCACAGAAAAGAGCCAGGATAGAAAACCCACAAGAGGGGCTGGCTCTGGAACTTCCCCTAGGCCCCCCAGCCTCACCCTTAGGGATATGGTCTATGGGAGACACCACTCAGTCCCCCACGCACAGGGGATTGGGAGCCATCTCTCCTGCTTCCCAGTCTTCGGCCACGAGGGCCCAACATGCCCCCGAGGCAACCTGGACTCCCACCGCGGCCGGCCTCCGGCCAGCGGAGCCCATCCCCCTCCCCACGGAGGACTGTCTTGCCTTGTTGATAGCACAGGCGGTGGACCGCGCGCTTGAGGCCAGGGCGCACGACTCTACCTCAGCGGTGACCGCTCCCCCACTGGTCCAACAGCTGGTGACCGAGGCTTACTATGCCCCGTCTTCCCCAGCCGCTTCCACCTGCACTGAGGGGTCATCGCTCCAGGCACACGACCTAGAGCAGGGGATACCTATGTCAGAAGAGGAGGAGGAACTTCCCCCAGAGGCTCCCCCATTCAGCGGCCTCTTTAATCCTTCCTTCGTCACCTTGCTCCGCAAGGCAACCACCACTGCCCACCTGGGGACAGACACCTCCTCTCCTACCACTCCGGGTCTCACGGAATCGGAAGCGGACCCAAACTTCACCGAACCGGTGACCGTCCAACATCGCATCCCTTGCCCCCCCCATGTTCTTAAATGTGATACGCAAGCAGTGGGCTTCTCCCACCTCCCTTCCCATACCAGGCAGCTCCGATAGGAAGCTGTACAATGTGGCCAAGGAATTAGAGGAGGCGCTGGAAGTACCAGCAGTGGACGACCCATTTGGGCCCCTAGTATCTCCCACGGCTATCCCCGGGGATGTCGCTGAGGCCCTTAAGGCAGAAGACCGTAAGTGCGAACTGACTTACCGCAGGTCTCACCAAGCGACGGCATGAGCCATCAGAGCGGCCACCTTGGCATCGTTCTTCAATAGGTCCGCTCTCCACTGGCTCAGGCAACTCCAAGTCCGCATCCCAGCGGAGGACGTCCGTACCCACCAGGACCTCAGCAAGATGGTGGCGGCCACTGAGTACGCATCAGATGCCACCCTCCAAGCTGCCAGGTTCTCCTCCAGGGCCATGGCATCTACCATAGCCAGCCGCCGCATGCTATGGCTGAAGCACTGGCAAGCATACCCCAGGTCTAAGTGGCGGCTCTCGGCCACACCATATCAAGGAGGGAGGTTGTTCAGGGATGCGTTAAATCCCTATCTAACCGAGAACCGGGATAAGCGCAAGGTCCTCAATCACCTCTTTAAGAGGGCAAACAAGTGACCAAATTACTTCCAAAGGAGACAACCCTCTCGGGCAGGGGCCAGGTACAATTATCCCCAGGCCTTGACCTCCTTCCCGGCCAGACAGGACAGGCAGGAGAGGCAACCGGACAGGCAGGCAGCCAGACCTAGACAGCAGTTTCAGGGCAAGCGGCCCTTTTGAGGGAACGGCCGTCCTTTCCGCCGAGCCAAATGACGCTCCGGCGATACCTCCCACAGGGGGCAGACTCTCCCTCTTTGACCACCAGTGGGAGGCCACCACCACAGACGCGTGGGTTCTGGATACCATACACCACAGTCTGTCCCTAGAATTCAGGTCCCACCCTACAAATCGGTTCCTAGCTTGCCCATCCCCGCGAAGTCGAACCAAGAGGAACCTAATGAACGAGGCCGTTCAGCATCTGCTGAGCATTCGAGCCATAGAACCGGTCCCGGCGGACCAGAGCGGCGGGGGAGTTTATTCTATCCTCTTCGTTGTACCAAAAACATCAGGAGGATGGAGAGCAATCCTAGATCTCAAGGGTCTAAATTTCCACCTAACGTATCGAAAATTCAAGATGCAAACACTCCACTCCATCTTGCGAAGTGTAAGAAAAGGGGACTTCCTGACGTCTATCGACCTCACGGAAGCATACCTTCACATCCCCATCTCTCTAGCCCACCGCCGGTTCCTAAGGTTTGCCTACAGGGGGCGCCACTTCCAGTACAGGGCGCTCCCATTCGGCCTCTCATCAGCCCCCAGAGTATTCACCATGGTCCTGTCAGTTCTGGCAGCCCACTTGCGACTGATACCCATAAGGGTCCAATGTTATCTGGACGACATTTTAATCCAGTTGCAGTCCGCCCAGGCTGCGCTGACGGACCTCGAAAGGGTGGTAGGACTGCTGCAGGACCATGGATTCTCCATAAACTTTCCCAAAAGCCACATGGTCCCCACGATCAGACTGCTGCACCTAGGGGCCATCATAGATACGTTGGAATGCCGGGTATACTTGTCCGAAGAACGCCGAAACAGTATAAGACAATCGGTGCTCAAACTACGCAGGACCCAGACAGTTACCCTGGCCAACCTCTCCCAATTGTTAGGCAAAATGATATCGGCCATAGCGATCGTCCCTTGGTCCAGACTCCACTCCAGGGAACTACAGTGGTTCATGCTCCCCTTCCAGAGGCAGAACCTCAGCGCCTCGCAACAACGAGTAAGGCTACCACAACAGGTAATGCGCTCCCTCACATCGTGGCTATCGCGAGCAATGCTCAAAGGGTCATACTTCAGGGAGCCAGACCGAATAATACTAACAACCGACGCCAGCCTGTTTGGCTGGGGAGCACACCTTCGATCACTATGGGCACAGGGCCGTTGGTCTCCCGCAGACCTTCGCCACAACATAAACTGGCTCGAACTATGGGCCATACACCTAGCCCTCCGCCAATTCCACGGCCTGGTAAGGGGCTGCCATGTACTGGTCCTCACGGACAATGTGGCAGCCAAGGCCCATGTAAACCGACAGGGCGGCACCAGATCTCGGGCCTTACTGACAGAGGCGCGTTCACTGTGAACTTGGGCGGAACACAACCTCAAGGCCGATCACATTTCAGGGGAGTCAAACACCCAGGCTGACATCCTGAGCAGAGCAATGGTGGATCACTCGGGGTGGCGCCTACATCCGAGGGTCTTCAGGGAAATCTGTCACCGCTTCGGTCTCCCTCTTGTGGACCTCTTTGCGTCCCCGAACAACACTCAGCTGCCGCGGTTCTTCTCCCGGTACCGGACTCCCACGGCAGAAGGGACGGATGGTCTCCGGAGCCCATGGCCCCAGGGTCTGCTCTACGCCTTCCCGCCTCTACCCCTCATCCCAGCAGTGATACGCAAGCTCCTTCAGGAACAAGCAGAGGTAATCCTGGTGGCCCCTCATTGGCCAAGGAGGCATTGGTTCGCCGACCTGATGAGCCTAGCTCTAGCAGCCCCTTGGCGAATTCCTCCAGAGAGGGTATCTCTCAGTCAGGGGGTCATTCTCCATCCGGACCCCCAATGGCTCCAGTTAGCCGTCTGGCACTTGAGCGCTCCATCTTGTCAGGGGAACTATGCTCCCCAGGGGTCATCAGAGTGATTCAGGCCTCCTGCCGTTCCTCCATGAACCACATTTACGAGGCCACGTGGAGGAAGTTTCAGTCATGGTGCTTGGGCCGACACCTAACTACCTCGGAACTTACAGTTCCCCACATATTAGACTATCTGTTAGAGGGCCTGGAAAGAGGATAATTTATTCTTTTGGGAAAGCCTACCCCTCCCACAGAACCATCCCGTCTTTCCCTTCTTCCCCCCCCCCCTCCAGGCTGCCATCCCGGAAAGGTTGGGGAACTTTGATTTAGGTTCTTGGCTAACAATTCAAAAATTATAAAGTTACATTTACATTCCAAAGCAATCAATACACTTCTAACATCCCCGCTCTATCATACACTGGGTCTAAATCAACAAATATGCAATAAATGTTCCCTTTTGTACACTTCTAAGCAACCAGAGAACAAATATCTGATGTATAATACACACTACCCTAACAGGATTTCTAGATTTTGCTTGTGATCAGAATGCCCACATCTTTCCAGTTAGGTTTGAAGTTAATCCCTCTCTAATTTTCACTTTTTTGCTTTTAATTAGAAGATTAACTGGATGTTTCCAGTCATTGGGATTTTTCCAATCATTTTTCCAGTTCTCACACATGTTAAATAAGTTACACAGCACTCCATGAAAAAAACCAAAGCTATATTTTTACGTTTTTCCAGCCATACCATGTACATTTGCAACCTTACCATTTTTAACAACTTCACAGTATCCCTTTTTATATATTTTTTTCTTAAATGTTAACATTTTTAGCCTTCATTTAGTCCTATCAAAACTGCTCTGTATTTTTGCTGCTTCTTTTAAATAACTCTCTATGGTTCTGTGATGACAGAACAAGATTGTTCGTAGCTTTTTTTTCAGCATATACATTTATAGTGTGAGGGCTGAGTCTAAACCAGTGGTTCTCAACCTTTCTGAGGTTGAGACCCCACTTGCCCCGCCCATGCGCGCCGCGACCCCGACCCGGGGGCTCGCGCGTGTGCGCACGCGGGCAAAAAAATTTTTTTAAAATTTTTTTAAAAAAAAAAACAAAAAAAACCAAAATGGCGGCCGCGACGGGTGGATCTGCGCATGCACGGATCAGCCCGTCGCGCGCGCCACGCATGCGCGCATCCGCCCATCGCGGGCCACTATTTTGTTTTTTTTAATTTTTTTTTAAAAAAAATTTAAAAAAATAAAAAACAAAACAAAATGGCAGCTGCGACGGGCGGATCTGTGCATGCGCGGATCAGCCCGTCGCACGCGCCATGCATGCGCACATCCGCCTGTCGCGGGCCGCCATTTTGTTTTTTTTATTTTTTATTTAAAAAATTTTAAAAAAATGGCGGCCGCGACGGGCGGATCTGCGCCTGTGCGGATCGGCCCGTCGCATGCACCGCGCATGCGCGGATCCGCCCGTTGCGGTCCGCCATTTTGATTTTATTTTATTTTATTTTTTTATTTTTTTTTTAATTTTTTTTAGATTTTTTTTTAATTTTTTTTCCGGCGCGACGGGTGGATCTGAGCGTGCGCGGCGTGCGCGCGCCAAAAAAAATAAATAAAATTTAAAAAAAATTTAAAAAAATTAAAAAAAAATTTAAAAAAATAAAAATAAAAAAAACAAAATGGCGGCCGGCAGTGCCCGGCGACCCCCGCGAAATGGTCTCGCGACCCCAAATGGGGTCGCGACCCCAAGGTTGAGAACCACTGGTCTAAACGTTGGAAGTCTTTTCTCTCAAAAACCCTCTGGACTAACACAAATTGGCCCCTCCTTCCTGCTTTGGCGTAGTTGCTTATTAGCTACAGCTTATCTTGCCAGAGGACAGAAAAGAATGTAGAACTTCCTTTTTAAATAGTCCCATACAAAACCTTTCCTGTTGGAGAAGAAAATACAGGGATGCTCAAATCACAGATTCCATTTTAAAAGAAACTCCCTTAGAACAACATATGATTCTAAGTTCAGGTCACCAACCTGTTGTCTGCGGCCCACTACCGGGCCATGGGTTGTTGGCCACTGGGCCGCATGAGTGACTGGCCAGTGCACATGCGTGTCCGTACTCTCACCCCCCCCACTCATGCAATGTTATGGCATCGCGCAGACGCTAGCAACGCTGTAAGCGTCGGACAGGTGCTAGAATCGCCACAAGTGCACCCCCCCACTCGTGCTAGCATTGTGGCGTGCTGGCACTATTGTTGCTGCAAGTGCAACATCCCCACTCACAGTAGCATCATTCAAACATTTGCGCGGGTGCTAGTTGCTCTACTTGCATCACACATGCAATCACAGCCCCAATCGTGTGTGCACAGTCCCATTCATGCATGCATGTGGTTGCACACGTAAAGAGGCCTCCACCCCAACGCCTCGGGCCGCCAGCCCAGAAAGGTTGGGGACCCCTGTTCTAAGTGAATCATAAAGATCTGCTTCTAATATGAAAAAGTGGGTAAAACAATGTACTGAGCACATATAAAAAACATAAATATCAGAAGCCAGAAAGAATCAACTACCGGGGAATAAACTAAAGATTTTGTTCTTAGTTAATTTTCCTCTATAGCTCTAAAGAATCGATTAGCCTTGGAACATAGGTTATTCTTCAGTCATCCTGCTTCCTGCAAATTCCAGTTTAAATCTGAGGCTGGGGGAAGATAATAAATGTCACTTGTTTTCAGCCTTTTGTCCAGCAACTTCTACTCAATTTCTAAAAGGAGAAAACTTGCCCCCCCTAATTTATAAAAAGGATTAGGTTTGGGGGGCATCTGCTTGCTGCATACATGCCATACTCTGCATATTTCTGCTTGTGACAAGATGGGCTGATTTGATTGAGCTGGCTGCAATGATAGTAAATGTGGGGACAGGGACTTGCCTACATATTTATTACAACATTATACAACATCTCTCATTTTTATTTTTTCCAGCAATCATTCTCTTGTAAACCTTTCTTTTCTTATCCAGATACTCTTTGACCTCATCATGGCACCAAAAATGCAGTAAGAAAGTTGATAAATGCAAAAATAATAGAGATTAAAAATACAGAATAAAAATGACAGCAGCAGTAATCACAACAGTCCAACAACTGTTGGATTACCAGATGGTCTGCCGAAGAGCTGGGTTTGTAGCATCTCCTGAAAGGCAATCAGTAATAGGCAATAGTCTTATTTCCAGTTGAATGCTGTTCCAAATAACTGGTCTTGCCTCTGAAAAACAGCATCTCTGGCCTTCAATCATTTGATGATCCATCTGACATTCAAAGTCTCTCATTGCCCCTTGTATCCTTCGCTAATTCTCTCAGTCTTACAGCACAAACGAGGAGACCAATCATTCCTTTAGATTTATGTTAATCTCTTTGCCATGCGTGCGTCTCAATAAACCTAATGCTTAAATTACATACAGTATTCAGAAAAGGCCTTTTTCCAAGCAAGTACAGGTACAGTCCTCAACTTACAATTGGTTTATGGCCATTTGCAGTGTCCCGCAGTTGCATGACTGCCATTTATGATGATTTTTTTTTTTAAACTGGAAATGAGCCTTCTCCAGCATGGTGGATGTAGAATCCACTGGATTGGGTTATTTCAGCTTTTCTGCTCAGAGAGACTAAGAAAAAACTTTGGCCACGCCTTCCCCTGGGTGTGTCTCCCAGTTTTTTCTTAGTCTCGAGCTCAGAACAGAGACCTTTTTGCTGGCTCCATAGGAACTTTTAGATTGAATCCTTTAATTTGGCCTAATTTTTTTTTCTAAAATTACTAAATTGATAGGATCAGTAGATTTAAGTCGGCTCTAGGATTAGGGACCTTCCCTTACCAGAGCCTCGAGCCTCTGGCCTCAGCAGGGGCTCGATCCTCCCCTCCAGGGCCCTAGACGCAGGGCCATCAGGCAGATCTTGCCGGGTTTCCAGCTAACCGGCAGGCGAGCGGCACAGCGGATGCCAGCGGCTCAGATCCAGGCACGGGCTCCGTCGTCGGTGGATCGCAGACTGGCGTCACCCATCCAAACCGCAAGTGCCCGGTTGGGGGGAGGGCAGCGGGGAGTGAGGCCTCACTCCGGACCCGCTTCCAGCATCCCGGCCTTGGCTTGGCGGGGGGGATTTCTCCTCCCTCGCAAAAGGAGCGACTAGAAAGGGCACGGCCGTCATTTTGCGGCCGCATGGTCTTCAGGTTCCCGCCTTCTTGTTAACTGGCGGCGGTGGCCATCTTGGTTTCGGGCCTACAAGGCCTCCCCCTCAACAACAGCCTGTCTTGGTCTGGGGTGCCAGGCCCGAACAGGGACAGCCTTCCGACGCGCTTCCCAGCGTCCGGAGGCTTATCGGCGGGCGCCCTGCTTCCGGACAGGCCTTGTCTCCTGGTCGGCTCTGCCGGACCTGAGGCCTCCCTTCGGAGCAGCATAGGCCATAAGGAGACCTCTGGACCTAGGGGGCCTATCCACTATTGCCTGGTCGTGATCCATTGTCCCCTTCTAGATCTGGTATAGGAGGCAGTACCCCGTGGGCCCTGGTTTACCTAGGCCCCGGCTGGAGTGAAGGTTTTACCAGGCCACCCATTATTCCTAGCTGTGGCCTTTAGCCACTGGGCCTATCGGACAGGATTACAGCCTGTCCGACTGATCTGCCTTGATTGTCTGTAGTCAGCGTGAGGGGGGGTTGCGTTCTTCCCTGACTACTGTTCTGTGGCCTTAATTACAAAATCCCTTTCGCACTAGCCACCCTATTGCAGGCTTTGGCTAGTGGCAATGGCAGACAGTCCCTCGCCGATGGCTTCATTGGTCTCAGGCGCCCCCCCTGCACAACCAAAATGCAGATCAACAGAATTGGAAGCAGGGGGGAAGAAAAAAGCTAAAACGAAGCACCTGACTTCCAAAGAGACCTCTAAGTCAGCTGAGCGAGAGGCCTCGAGGAGACACCAGGCACTGGAGAGGGAATTCTCCAAAGCACAGCGGCTCCTATCCAGTGGGCCTGATCCGGTTCCCCCTGCCCCACTGGATAACAATACCTTGGAGCCACACCAGGCACCTGTGCAGGAAGTCACCTGGATTGCTACTCCTCTGGGGGCAACCGAACAGTCAGGTCCCTCTCACTCCTCCCCTCCTACCCAGCAGGGTCCACAAGTGGCTCTTGCTCCAGCGGTGGTTGGGGCTACCCTTGGCCAGGGGCCCACATGGTCCCAGGGCCAGTTCCATGCGTTTATGCAGCACACCTTTGCTCAATTTATGTCCTCACCAAGGATTCCGCAGGTTCCTTCTCAGCCCCCCCCCACTGGTCCTCCCTCTCTGCAGGATTGTATCTCTGCACCTGGTTCTGTTATCTCAGAATCCTCCTCCCAAGTGGGAGAGGGGGAGTCAGTGGACTCGGACATAGCGGACACCCCCATGTCAGAGGATGAGGAGGCAGAACCCGACCAGGCCTCTGCCTCCTGTCTCTTTGACCCCTCGGTCTTCACATCTCTCTTGACAAAGGCCTGTGCTACTACCAATCTAACCTCTGTTCAGGAGGAAAAGCCGTCTACTTCAACAGACAAGGAGTCCAACCCGTTGTTTAAAGTGAAGGTAGTAGAACACAAGCAGATACCCTGCCCCTTTGTGTTCCGGGATGCGGTCGAGGCCCAGTGGTCCTCCCTGTCCACTATTCCCAGGGAGAGCACCCTGGAAAAGAAACTATATAACGTCTCTCCGTCCTTTGCTTCCCTGCTAGATGCTCCTACGGTGGATGCTCCTCTAACTTCCCTATTCTCAAATTCTGCCGCCTCAGGAGACATGACAGAGTTCCTGACAGCGGAAGACAAAAAAATTCGAGTCCGCCTACAGAAGAGCGACCAGGTTCGGCAGGCCATGCCTGGATCTCTTTGCCTCCCCGTCCAATGCCCAACTCCCCAGGATTTTCACCAGGTTTCCGACCAGGGAGGCCGAGGGGACGGACGCCCTCTGGTGCAGGTGGCCCGTGGGGCAGTTGTACGCTTTCCCTCCCCTTCCGCTGATACAGGCCACCATCTGCAAGCTGTTACTGGAGCGAGCAGAAGTAATATTAGTTGCTCCATATTGGCCTCGGTGCCCGTGGTATGCAGATCTAGTGGATCTGTCCCAGTCTCCACCGTGGAGGCTCCCTCCGAACCAAGTGGCTCTCACTCAGGGGGAGCTCCGCCATCCAGACCCTCAGTAGCTGCAATTAGCCGCTTGGCACTTGAACGGGAGTGTCTAGCTAGGCAAGCTTATTCCTTAGAGGTGATCTCTATGATCCAGGCCTCTAGACGTCCCTCAACAAATCGGATTTACGACGCAACTTGGAAAAATTTCTGTCAGTGGTGCACTTCACGTAAATTGGATCCTCTTTCAGTAATTGTCCCCAACATCTTAGATTATCTGCTAGACGGTATTTCCAAGGGTTTGTCCACTAACACCATCCGCAGACAGGTGGTGGCCTTGTCTACGGTCCTCACCTGTGATAATTTGGGTCCCCTTTCTCACCACCCAGCGATCTCTGCTTTCCTTAAAGGGGCGGCAAATTCCGGTCCTCCTACGGTACATAGATACCCATCTTGGGACTTGCCTACAGTATTGCAGGCCTTGACCACAGCTCCCTTCGAGCCCCTCCAATCTTGTTCTCTACATTTCCTCTCCTTGAAGGTGGCCTTCTTGATTGCTATTACTTCGGCCAGACGGATTTCGGAGTTGGCCGCTCTCTCAGTCAGGGAAGACCACTGCATCTTCCATCAGGTCCTTAGATTAGACCCCTCATTTATCCCCAAAGTTAACACCAGTTTTCACAGATCTTTGGATCTCGTCTTACCTAGTTTCTGCCCTACTCCTACTCATAGGTTAGAACACCAGTGGCACAAGCTGGACGTGCGCAGGGCCCTGCGCATTTATATAAAGCGCACTGGGTCTTTCCGCAAGTCGGAGGCCTTGTTTGTCTCCTTCCAGCCATCTGTTATGGGCCGGAAGATGTCATCTTCCACCATTGGCAGGTGGATCAGGGCTTGCATTGCTAGGGCCTATGCCTCCCAGTCGCTTCCTGTCCCAGCCCATATCACGGCTCACTCCACGCGTAGTGCAGCAACCTCTGCGGCCTGGTCTACCCAGGCCTCTGTAGAAGAGATTTGTAGGGCAGCATCCTGGTCGTCCCTGTCTTCATTCATTACACATTACAAGATTGATAGGTTTGCCGCGGCGGATGCCGCGTTTGGCAGACGGGTTCTTCAACAGGTTGTTTCCTCTAGGGAGACACCAGCCTAGACCTCTCCCACCCTAAGGGACATGGGAGGCTTTGGTATGTCCCAATCAGTGGATTCTACATCCACCATGCTGGAGAAGGGGCGTTGTCTTACCTGAACGCCTTTTCTCAGCATGGTAGTGTAGAATCCACACCCTCCCTTGGTTAGGTATCTAGGCTTGGGTGTTGTCATTGTTTTTTTGGTATGTTTTTGGAGTCATTGTGTCAGAGCTTTTAAGGATCCTTCGCCTCGTCAAAACTGGGAAGACACACCCAAAGGGAGGCGTGTTTAAAGCTCTGACTTAGTCTCTCTGAGCAGGAAGGTTGAAATAACCCAATCAGTGGATTCTACACCACCATGCTGAGAAAAGGCGTTCAGGTAAGACAACGCCCCTTTACTTCTGGTTTCTGATAAAAAACAACACCCATTGTCAACAATGGGTTCACTTAACAACCAGAGTGTTTACTTAATAAGCACTACAAAAATGTTGTAAAGTCAGTTTGGTCATAACCACCGTCATGATATGCAGTAGAAATTCTGGGCTCGTTAATTGGTTATAAGTTGAAAGCTACCTGTAATCACCATTCTCATTTTTCTTAGGTTGCTGAATAGCTTTTTCTGTTCTCCCTCATCCCGTTCTCCCTCCCTTCCTCCTCCAATCATGCCACCCAACAGAATAATTTGTTTCCCTCACGTTACAGTGGTTCATACAAATTGTGCTACCTCTCTCAAAACTCATTTCTAGTTATTTTCGTTATTGCTATTCTCTGGAGCACAGCACTGCCATTGTCATCAAACTATGAATTCTTACTTTAGTATATATATACCGTAACCTAGATTATAGCAGTTTGTATTCTCTGACATCTCTATTAGCCCTTTTATAATTAAACATAGATCTTTACTTCCAGTCATGTATTCATCACTTCCACAAGTTCAGACCAGTTTCATTCAGATCTATTAATGCTTCCACTTTTAGTTAATGTGTGTGCTTGTGATTTGTTATGGCATAATACCTTTTTATTTTATGACATTTTTAATGGGTTCTTAATTGTATTTTAATTTGTATTTTAGATTTTGAACGGCTGTCTTGCTGTCTAGTTTACATGCAATAGTGTTTTATAATTTATATGAAGTTTTTATTTTGCATTTTTTATTCAATTCTGTATCTTTGTATTCAGATTGTATTTTTAGTGTATTTCATGGTAAACCACTCAAAGTGCTTCATCTATTAGGCACTTCAGTTAATATAATTTAAAATTATATAGATATAAAACTAAAATGAATAGAGCATGCCCAAAATTTATACTTCAGTGTGTTTTCTACCATTTTATTTTCTCATTCTGTAAAATTTATATTCAGCCTTATTGAAATGTTTTCCAGAGACATATTTAACATTCTTTAAGATGTTAACCCGCTTCTTAGTTAAAGTAGGATATTTCCGTTTCTCTTGCAAATTATCAGTATCTATCTCCGTAATGTTCTTCTGTGATCTGTTTAAAAAAATACATGGGTTTACAATCTTCCCAAACACTTTCCCATAATAATAGTAATTCAGGAGCTACTAACCATTAGTGTCAGAATATGTTTTAATGTGCATATTGCCATCCTGCAATTTTATTCAGACGAATTCATCTTGCTGCATCACAAATGTTTTAAAACATGAATTAATCATAAGCTAGTGTAGGCTACATTTTCCCCATGAGTTCTAAAAAAAGGGAGAGTTTTACAGTTCTGAAACTGATGTAATCCCAGACGGTCAATTTCCCTTTGGAATATGGTTCAGAATAAGTATCCTTCTAAGTGGTAATCTTTAATGCAAGAAAAGTGATTGATTTGGGACGAAGCTAGAATCTACCAGGGATAGCAAAGGAGCACCTTATTCATAAATAAGGTAAATTGGGCCTTTCACCGT
The DNA here is from genome assembly GCA_034064705.1 of Bothrops alternatus. Taxonomy (NCBI): domain Eukaryota; kingdom Metazoa; phylum Chordata; class Lepidosauria; order Squamata; family Viperidae; genus Bothrops; species Bothrops alternatus. Next base: position 3,773,091 of record JARGCV010000200.1, on the reverse strand, counting down.
CAGGGAATTATCCTTCCCCTATTCTCTTCTGAAAATCCAATTAGCAAATGATTGGAATAACTTGGTAAATTGAGCAGAATCTGCTTGAACAGAAAGAGGAATTCAATCTTAAATCAGTTTGGTTCCAATAATTCCACATGGACTGCTGTGATCCTGACACAATGTCCCCCAGTTGTATATTGACCTTGAACCTGTTGGTTTTTAGAAGGACATTAAAAACCTGATTGTTTCCTCAGGAATTGAGGTCAGGAAGATGGGAGTCTCTATCTGGAAGACAATAATAATTGTGAGTTCCTGATATCTTATCAAGGGTTGGTTATTTCAATGGAATCATTTTATCTATTTTATATAGGTTTATTATAAGCTGCCCATAATTGTAGCATTCAGGTTGGGCAGCCATATATATGTTATAAGTAAATAAAGCATCAAATTACATAATTATATAATAAAGCATCTCCATGCATCAAATTATCTGTGTAATTCCAAATAAGCCTGGCAAACGGGAAACTGAATGACTTCACTGGAACGACCTCTACACTAAAGCCATCTAGGAATGTTTATGTGGAACTGCTGCACGATACTCTTATAGAAAGCGCTGTTCATTTCCACATCCAGACAGAGCACCTTTCAGCTGGATGATGTTGCAGAAAATAATTGCCAACAAGGATTAGAAGCCCTCCAGATATAAGATCCCATTCCCAGGGACAGCCTTAGCATATCCTATAATATCAAAGACTCTGAATTTGGTGTAGGCAAATCATATACAGGACTTACCTGTAAGTCATTTTTGTGCAGGAGAAAAGACATACAGCCCATCACACTCTGCTGGGGTCCCTAATACTCTTACTTATTCCAGAATCAATAGTATACAGCAGAATCAATAGTATACAGCAGAGGTCCCCAAACTTTGGGGCACCAGGGACTGGTTACATGGAGAGAAGTTTTTCTGTGGACCAGAGGGTACGTGGTTTTGTGTGCTGCCTGCATCCCGCGGATGGGGCTTTACTTATTTGTGTGGCTCGGTTGCTGGCATGCTGTGGCCCGGTGGCGGATCGGGGGTTAGGGACCCCTGCTATACATTTTCTGTTACTTCTATACTACGGTAGTCCCACCATTCCTGGGTACTTCCTTTTGGGCTTGTTATTACAGATTTGGAGACGGATCTCTTTCTTCCCACAAGAAGCACTGCCTGAATCTTCTGATCCTGTCTCTGGATTGGGAGTTAGGGGAGATATCTATTACTAAATGCTTTGTCTCCAAAGACCCTTCTTTCCAAAATTAATATCTTCCCCATTAACCTTTCTTACATTCCAAGTCAAAATATTCTGTATGCCATGGGCAATACCAGATAGGCCAGTACATACTGACCTCCACTGCCCTAAAGACTTTAGTTTAAGGCTTTTAGTTTACAAAAGTTGTAGGCGAGTTTACAAGCTTTGGCTAAAGTCTTGCCATACATAGTCACCTCTTCTAATGGAATTCCTTGTTAAAATGCGTCATTTATTTATAGGTTGAACTATCTTGTTGCATTTTGTTTTCTTGTTGTAAAAGAGCTGAGGCTAAATATTTAAAATAAAACAATTTAAACCAAATGAGAGAGCCAGTTTGGTGCAGTGGCTAAAATGTTGGCCTAGAAACCAGGAAACTAGGTTTAATTCTGTCTTAGGCATAAAAGCCGGCTGGGTGACTTTGGGCCAGTCACTCTCTCAGCCCAACCCATCTCACAGGATTTTTGTTATGGGGAAAATAAGAGGAGGAAGGAGTATTAGGTATGTTCTCCAACTTTTTTTTATAATAAAGGCAGGATATTTTTTTTAAGATTAAAATTTACATGAGCAGGACACAGGAATTTGAATTGCCCAACTTAATCTTGTTCTAAATATTAACATAATTTGAAATGAATGAAAGTCAAACATCTCCTGAGCTTCATAAAAGTTTATCAACATCATCAACTCATGCAGCAGCTCCTAAGGAAACGTATCTGAATGCAGTCTGATTTTATGCATAAACTTTTTCTCTAATTTTCTTCTAACATATAACTAAGTCACCTGACACCTGGCACTAGCCACATTTTTTCAGCAAGAAGATTGTTATTGAGACAAACTGAAAACTTTTTTAGAAAGTAATCTGAAAACCTGTATCTTCTTTTATCAGTAACTAAAATAGGGATTCAGAGCTGAATGAATGTATGAACAATCTACTTGAGTGTCCCAAGGATGCTTTCCCAAAAGGCAAGTGGATTTTCTTTGTTTTCTTTTCCTTTTGGAAATCATCCAAGAAGTTTTTTCAGTTCTAACTGACTAGAAATGAGAAATGGAAGGATTTATATTTTTTGCAGTCATCTGGTTATTAGCACTCTGAGACTGCAAAGAAAATAAATCCTTCCATTCCCCACCACTCAGTCAGAACTGGAGAAGCTTCTTGGATGAGAAGTGAAATATTTAAAAAAAAAACACCAAGAAAGTGCAGTTGCCTTTGGGAAAAACAACTTTAGGATATCCGTGACCTGGATAATTGAGAATCTCCATAGACAACCTACTTGAATATTTTTAGTACATAATAGTATATTGAACAGAATCTAGAGTAATGTATGAAAGAAAGAAACAATGTGAATAAGATGGCAAGATATATAAGGATATGGATGAGCTCCAGCAACAGAAAAAAAATTGAGGGTGGTTTTTTTTGTCACGTTTGACACTTTCATTGGATAAGAAGTTCAGGTTTCAAATTCTTTTCATTGACTATTTTAGCAAAAGGAACACTTTTATCATTTTCACCATGAATACAGCTATGGATATTGTATATTTGCATTTGGAATAATAAATTACATCAAAATAGTTTTTACATTTATTGATAGCAAACTGTCTTTAAAATTTCTTAAATTGTAGACCCAGTTGAACAAAATAGGTGTACATTGAAGAATACCTGGGGCTCAGTTTTGAAAAAGAATTGCAAGCCTTACAAATAATTTCTGTGGGGATTGAATGGACTAGTACAGTGGTGGCAAACCTATGGCACGCGTGCCAGAGGCGGCACTCAGAGCCCTTTCTGTGGGCACACGTGCCATTGCCCCAGACTTGCCTCCCCCCGCGGCCCCCTCCTTACCAGCAACCCCCCTGGAGGAGAGTCACCCCCGAGTGTGGCCCACGCAGAGCAGCACAGCCAAGGACATGGCAGCCAGGCAGTGTAGACAAGACTCTGCCCTCACACCCATTACGCACAGTTGATGCTGTGGGGTGTGGGCAGAGGGCATGGCCACAATGGTGCTGCTGGGCTGCCTGGGCAATCTGTGGTGGGCCCTGGAGGTGGTGGGTGGCCCTGTGGGCAGGTGGGGTGGGGGCAGGGCAAGGGGTAGAATGGTGGCGGGGCCAGTTTTTGGGCACTCGATCTCTAAAAGGTTCGCCATCACTGACTAGTATCTTTAAGAATTTAATCAGGAGATGTCTGTATGAAACTTACAAAGTGCTACACTTGATCTTCGCCAAAAGGCTGAGAAACAAATGAAAATTGAAACAATCCACTTATGTTTAGGTCCTGAGAAAATTTTTCTGACATGAGTACAGTAAGTGTGTTAATATTGGACATTGTTGTCTGAAAAGGCTTTCTGTTTCAGCCTGACATAAATGGCCTTCTAAAGGTAGTTATTTTGTTTTCCAGGTTATCCTCTTTTTTAAATCTAGTAATAGAATTTGCAGCTCCCTAATGTGTCATATTCCTTTCTGTAATTTGTTATAAGTGGATCCAGTTGTAATTTTATGGAATTGGAAACTGTTTTCAAGTATATTTTTGCTCTGAGCTGCAACTGAATAGTCTTGATAAGTGACAAAGACAAGCGGTTTAGATTGTAAAAATGCTAATTTTGTATTCTTTGTGATTAACTTAAAAACATACATTTATTTATAACTAAAACCAATAATGGTTCCAATCTCAATAAACAGATGGTGCCACATCAGCATCCAAAGGACAATACAAAATAGTTTCAGTTTTAATAGTAAGCAGAAAACCAGTATTTTGAGGCCACTATACCACCAACCCTGCTATTCAGGTGTGAAGCCACTAGGCCAGAAGTAAAAACAGATAGTTGCCCCCTCCTTCACTGTAATGGCATACCTGCTGTTGCCTGTTCTATCCCACCAAAATCAGGATACGCTTCCCCCTCATCTGAACACCCCCCCCAGTATAATATGAAATATTTTTGACTACTTTCTGCACAGTTTCAACACCTACAGATTGCCAGCAATATGGCAAAGCCACTCATACTGGAACCCAACCATGCACCCATCTTTCTTTTCTTCTATCATCCTAATTCCCCCTCCCCAAGTGTTCCTGTTTCAAGACCTTATTAATGTATCCTGTTATAGCCCCTGACATCTCACTATAACTGGAGGTCCACCTCAAGCTGCTGACCCAGTTCACTTCTTCTACTGCTCACCAGACAATGACATGCCCTTGGGTCATTCTATTGATAGAATTCTCAGAGGGATTCCGATGTTATCGGAAGTCTCAACCTGAGCTGTAACCAACTCTAACATTTCAGTTACGAAGTCCATGAAGCCCCCACTAGACTTAGGACATTATATCTTGACCCTGTTGTCCCATTCTTAAAATGCTAGAAGTAAGTCAAGCTCCACTGACACCCAGCCACAGTCCTACAGGAATTACCCAGGACAGGAAATTGCTAATAATTTTCCCTCCAATTCCAAATTCTTGAACCAAATTCTTGAACCTGAAGCTTGCATTCCATCATTGTGAAACACCATGAATTGCATTTTTTAAATCTTTTTTATACATATTTTATTAATTTTCTAATTTTACAATCATGAGTACTTAATAAACAACTTGTTGTCTGGGTCCATTGGTAATTCAGTGGTACATATTAACTTTCTCAGTCTAGTTCCAATACTAAACCATCCAGTGCTTCCTTGATCCTCTCTTCTTCTGGTGGTATGCATATTTCCACACTGGGCAAATACAATTTTTGTTATTGTTAATACATATACAATTAAATATAGACATCTTCATCACATTTTTTTGGTATTATACATAATATTGATAGTGTCAGTTTATAATATATTTTCTAGCCAGAACATATCTCAACTGCATTTGCACTTAAAATCTATTTGTTCAATCAATATCCTGTTTTTCCCGCTTTTAAAAAAAAATTAATTTCCCGTCAATGTTCAAAATATCTCTATCGCTTATAATTTTCTCACAATAAACTATATTTGGGTAACCAAAAGCTACCCTTATTCAAACCCTTTTAGAATTTTCATATTTCCCATCTCATAACAAAGTATAATATTCTGGTTACAAATTCTATCCTTCTAATTATAATAATTTTATTTCTAACAGTTATCTATTTTCTTAACCATATTCAAACATCTGTTTAATAGTATAATATACCATCTAATAGGTCAAAACCTCCATTTTCTTCACTCTTACTGTAGCTTTCTTCCTTTGCAAAATAACTTTCCAAGTCAGTGCATTTGAATCATCAAGTAATCTTCCTCTGTTTTTGTATATATTGTTTGGAATGAGGAAGAAAATTTGATTGAAGTATTTTTGGAAGAATGCTCAACACATTTATATTCATTAAACAGCCTCCACCCTTCTCCTTCAGTTTTTCTTTTCATTTCTTGTTTGTCAATATTCAGCACTTCTCTAACAGCTTTATCATCCATTTGATCAGCTCTTCTTCCTTATTCTCAACTGTGTTCTGAGATCTTGACAAGTGAGATATCTTTTCCATTTCTGGTGTTATCACTGAATCTTCTAATTTTTCATTTGTCTGTATCTGTCTGTTGAGTCCTTCCTTTAGGTCCTCCATCTTTGGATCCATTTTTTTCTAATTTTCCTTCTGTTTTCTAGGTTACTAGTTCCTTCTTTGTAGTCATTTTCTGGATTTGTAAATTTAGGTTAGAAAATTGTTCTTTTATCTCATTTGCATTATTTTTAGTTTCATCATTAAATAAAACAATTGTCTCTTGGATTGATTTCAACATAGAAAGAATTTCTTCCTGAGATTCATTAACATTTTCTTGTTGGTATATCAAGCTGGGGGCTTCGGAGACAAGTATTAAAGATGGTTTTAAAGTAAGTGTGAGACACCCATTTTGTCTTTGTATGTAGTCTTTATAGTCCAATAGGGTCCCAAATACAGATAAGCAGCCCAAGAGATTTTTTTTTCCCCTTTTCCCAGCTGCAGTCTGCAAAAGAGAAAGTTTCCAGGAACAACAAAGAGTCTTATTTAAGTCCGGGCTTCAAGCCAAATTTCCTTTAAGCATAATAAATTATAGTGCCGTGATTCGCCACTAGATGTCATTGACACTGTCTTCCAGCTTTCCAAATCCAAGCCTATTTTACAGACTTTCAAATATCTTTTCTAAAAAAAAATCTCAAAAGTACTTTTAGTCCCCAAATTTCAAAGCTACATATCTGTATTAATTCCAAATTGATCTTGTAGTTTTCTCTATTTTCCCCCAAAGCAATTAATTCGCCGCTTTTCTTTTCCTGAGGGAGCAGGGCAAAAATTTCCCTTCCCTCTCATTGGGGAGGATACTTTGCTTTGGGCATTCTTTTTTCCAGGACAGTAGTATTAAAATCATAAAAAGAGGATAAAGTCTCACCCAATTGCATCCACGTTGCTCAAAAATTGCTAGTTAGTGCTTATCTTCGGTTGTCAGCAGCTTCTGACTAGCTACACCAGGGGTGTCAAACTGCTGGCCTGTGGGCTGGATGCGTCATGAGGAAACCATGCCCACCCCATTGCCGGCAATGGGGGGAAAGTTCTGATATGTCGCATGACATCACGTGATGTTTGTGAGTTTGACATGTCTGTGCTACATTGAGGTAGCCAGTCTTTCCCCCACTGGTTTGGAGGGCTTCCTCGGATCTAGTGGAAGGGCTGCCGCCCCTCTGCGATCAACGAGGGTCCCCTCCTTTGTCGCCTCTCCAGGGCAACTTTTGACCCTTTTTAGGGTCCCCAGTGGAGCAAAATAGAACATGGAAGACAGAGCCTGTCTTCCTGTGCCCATCACATCGCGACGCCTAACCGGAAGTTATGAACTGAATTTTCTAATGACCATTCTTGCTCTCTTCCAAATCTGCAATGTCTATCCAAGGCATTGCTTTACCAAATGCAACTTTACCTCATCCACATTGGCACATTCCTCCAGTTCCAGAGAACTCCATTAAAGACCTTCAGATCTATCCAAAATCACCACTCCTACACCTATTCATTCTATCCACCCCCCATCTTACAGTTCCTTTGGGAAATATTTTGAAAGATGCCATTTAGTGAAAATGAAATTCAGTGGTGAAAAAAGTAAGGTTCTACATTTAGGCAAGAAAAAACAAATGCACAGGTACAGTATAGGTGGTGCCTCACTCAATAGTAGTAACTGTGAGAGGGATCTCAAAGTCCTAGTGGACAATCACTTAAATATGAGCCAGCAGTGTGCTGCAGCTGCCAAAAAAGCCAACATAATGCTAGGCTGCATTAACAGAAGGATAGAATTAAGTGTTAATACTTTATAACATCTTGGTAAGGCCACACTTGGAATGCTGTATCCAATTTTGGTCACCATAATGTAAAAAAAGGTGTTGAGACTCTAGAAAGAGTACAGAGAAGAGCAACAAAGATGATTAGGGGACTGGAGGCTAAAACATATAAAGAACGGTTGCTGGAATTGGATATGTCCAGTTTAATGAAAAGAAGGACTAGAGGTGACATGATAGCACTGTTCCAATATCTCAGGGGTTACCATAAAGAAGAGGGAGTCAAGCTATTCTCCAGCATGATTGGATGTAGAATCCACCGGTGGGTAATTATAGCCTTCCTGCTCAACTAGACTAAGTCAGAACTTTAGCCACGCCTCCTTCAGGGAGTGCCTTCCAGTTTTGACTTAGTCTACAGCTCAGCAGCAGCAAAAATTTGAGGCTCCTTAGTTAGTTAGGCCTAGTCAGAGTAGTTGTACTTGTTAACTTCAATTTGATTTTTTACAGCTCTAAAATTTCAAGTTTTCTTACAATTCGGATTCAATTGGTTTTTAAAACGGTCAAATTTAGTTAGAAGGAATTGGCTGCAGTTGGTAGAGGCCTTTGGGCCTACAGGCCTGAGAGGCTTGGGCCACAGGATCACCGAGGGGATCGGTCCCTTGTTTGTTATCTGCCATCGGAACAACGATCAGCGAACCGGCTCCCTTGCAGGAGCAGCCTGGGGAGGTTTTCCCTTCGCGTTCTTCTCAGACGGAAGAAGCAGGCGTTCCAGATAGCAGCGCGGCTGCTACGACGAAAAGCGCAAGTGCCTTTGGAGTGGGGAAAAGCGGCCCTGATTGCCCTGTAAGGGGTGGGGGGCTCCGTAGCGTTTTTCCCACCGGGTTCTTGCCTGATTGCAGGCATTGGCGGCGGCGGCCGTTGTCGGCCATGTGTGGAAGTCACGGCCGCCATTTTGGACTTCAGGCGTGATCGCCATTTTGGGGCAGGCACGGAGGCCACTTCGCAGGCGCAGCCGCCATTTTCTCATTGGGTGTGGCCGGACAATTTATGGAGGCCAGGTGAAGGCCTAGCCGACAGCACGCACGCCCGTTTTCCATCACAGTGTCTGCTGAGTCAGGCCTTACCGGGGGGAAAGAGGCATAAGCATTAACCAATCATCAAATCTCATTACTTGTTGAAGGGTGTTTTTTTTTTACTGAGTTTTAGGAGTATAGAACTTTAGCTGGTGTATTTACAGCTTCTCCAGCATGGGTGGATTCCGAATCCACCAATGGGTATTCACTGTCTACCGCCCAATCAGAAGAATAGGTCCGAAATTTAGCTCCACCTCTGGCTTCCTTCCCCAGTTTTTTCCTAGTCTGAAGCCCAAAAACAGCTCTTCTCGGTAGCTCCGTAGAATGTAAGGTTTTTTTGCTTAAATAGGACTGGTAAAGTATTTTTTCCTACAAGAAATTTTAGTATAACAATTGGATAGACGAAATTTAGGGAAGATATTTGAAATTACCTTTTTTCGGACGTTTTTCGGTCCACCCCTTCCTCCTCCCCGTCGGGATCGCGAGGGAGACCGCCCAAGGCCCTGGGCCTTGGGAGAGAGGGAGCCGCAGGGAGAAACATCCCTGGACTCCCGGCTGAGCCCGGAAAGCAAACAGGAACCCCACCGGATCGCAAGCTTCGAGGGAAGAGGACGTCGCCGGAGGTCGTCGACCAGATCATCGCAGAAAATAGCGGAGGACCGCTACGACTAACTGCAAGTGGGGTATTTGGAAGCGGCGAGGAGGCCGCCGGACCACCGGGTTGGTGGAAAGAGGCGGGAGGCGACCGTAGTCGAACGGGTAGATCGGGGCCTGTAGAGATCAGGCACCGCGTGGTCGGGAGCACCGAGCTCCGACCAAAAAATTGGCGTGGCGGCCATTTTGAAAAGGGGGAGGTCCCGGCTACTGGCGCGAATCGCCATTTTGCAAAGGGGGCGTTACCTGACCGCCCACGCCGCCTGATTGGTGTTCGTCGCCAGGGCGCGAAAAATCCTTTAAGTGAAGAGGGCGTGGAAACTTCTTTGTTTCTCCCCATCGGGCCTGGGCCTAGGGAGACAGGCGGCCACCGGCTGGCAGAGGTGAAAAGATTCACCGGCCTACGAGATAACCGAGAGTTTGAGAGCCGGCGTCGGAGAGAGTGTGTGTCCGGAGGTGTGTGTGGGGGCATTGGAATTTTATTAACAGCTCTAGAAGGGACGGCCAAGCCAGAGGGACTTGCGGGAGGACCTACGGGCCGCTTCCACACTACCGTCGAGCAGGGTAGGGATATACTCCCTCTAGCGCTGCCGACCCCAGCCGGGCCTGCCAGCTACCGGGACAAGGCCCTAGTCAGAGCATGGCCATGGCAGATGGCACCTCGGCCCAAGGCTCAGCGCCTCCCCCGTCGCCTCCACGCAGAACGGAAGAACCGGGGGGGGCAAGAAGAAGGCCAAGACGAAACACCTAACTGAGCCTTCAAAGGCAGCTGAGCGTCAGGCCATAAGGAGGCACCAGGCCTTGGAAAAGGAGTTTGCCAAGGCCCAGAGGAGCAGAGCCAGCGGAACAGAGAGAACAGATCTGGCTCTTCTGGAGACTCCAAGTGCCTTTGGCCCCTCGGGATCCACCGGACAGGGAACCAGGGAATGGCTTCCCAGGGGAGAGACGGAAGGAGAGTTGTCCCCCATCTCGGTGCCATCATCACCAGCACACTCGGAACCCACAACCAGCCAGGAGACTGGACGTAGAGGTAGGAAACGAACGAGGTCTGGTAAGTGGTCATCCCAGCTTCATTCCATTTTACAGGAAGCCCTGGAACATCTCCGGCCCTCGAGGAGTGAGTCGCCTCCTCAGAGGGCTCACACACCACGGAGACATGCCCCCCGGGGGGGGAAAGGTAGTGTTCCATGACTCTGACGTATCTGAAGCTTCTTCACAGGTGGCAGACGAGGAGCTGGAGGAATGGGAAGAAGAGGGAGCCCCTCTGTCAGAGAATGAGGAGACAGAGCAGCAAACAACTCAGGTTTCAGGTCTATTTGACCACACCCTTTTTAACTCCCTCTTACTAAAAATATGCTCTGCACTCGATCTGCCAGCTAAGACAAGGGAGGCCAGACCACCGTCCTCAGAGGAGGAGGACGCTAAGGACCCCCTGATGTCCTCACCAGTGTCGGAGGTCATACAGGTACCTTGTACAAAGGTCTTTAGGTCATCGGTACGGTCCCAGTGGACAAACTTGGGTGCTATCCCTTCACCAAATGGCATTGAGAAGAAGATGTTTAATGTATGCAGCCCTCTGGCATCTCTTATAGAGGTGCCACAGGTGGACGCACCACTAATTTCTCTCTTTTCTTCCTCAGCCATTCCAGGTGACATGTCAGAGGCAATGAGGGCGGAGGAGAAGAAGGTAGAACTCTCCCTCCGCAGAGTACACCACTCATCGGCCTGGGCCATTAGGGCCTCGTCCACTGCATCTGTCTTTTCCAGGGCCGCAATTAGGTGGCTGCGGGAACTCCAGGCAAGCGTTCCGGCGGAGCAGGTACGCATACAGCAGACGCTGACCAAGCTGCGCATGACAGCGGAGTTCACGGCGGACGCCACAATGTTTGCTTCACGATATGCGGCCAGAGCCATCGCAGGTACAGTAGCAGTCAGGAGACTCACATGGCTTAAAAATTGGAAGACAGACCTGAAGTCAAAATGGCGACTGGCCACATCTAAGTATTCAGGATCAAAGCTATTTGGAGCGATCCTGGATCCTTACGTGATTGAGGACAAGACCAAAAGAAAGGTGTTAGCACACCCCTCAAAAAAGACAGATAGGGCAGGCCAGGAGTTCCGCAGACAGGCTCCCCGCCAGAATGGGAGCGGGGAATGGAGGCAGCCCTTTCAAGGGGGACGGTCCTGGGAGGGGCCCAGAACTCCGCGTACCTTCCCATACAGACAGGACCGCGGCCAGGACCGTCCAACCTCTGGCAGGGGCCAACCTTCCAAACGCCCCTTTAAAGGGGGGGAGGCCGGCCCTACAGACGCTTCAAGTGACGCCTGGGGCAGTCCCATCGGGGGCCGTCTGGCGTTGTTCAGCGAAGCATGGCAAACGACCACGACGGATGCCTGGGTCAGGGAGACAGTGGCCCAGGGCCTAGCGATAGAATTCTACTCCACTCCACCAGATCACTTCATAAGGTGCCCGTTGTCACGCAACAAGGCCAAGGTGGGTCTTCTAGATCAGGCCATAAAGCACCTGGAGGAAATAAGGGCGATAGAGCCGGTTCCTCCAGAACAGGAGGGACAGGGGTTTTACTCCATCCTCTTCCTGGTACCAAAGTCATCCGGGGATTGGAGGGCCATTCTCGATCTCAAACGTCTCAATCACTATGTAGTGTACAGGAAGTTCAAGATGCAGTCCCTCAGGTCCATCCTGGCCAGCATCCGAAGAGGGGACCTGCTGTCATCCATAGACCTCACAGAGGCCTACCTTCACATCCCGATAAGGTTGGAACACAGAAGGTTCCTCAGATTCTGTTACAGGGACCGACACTACCAGTACAGGGCCCTACCATTCGGCCTGTCCTCGGCACCCCGAGTGTTCACGAAGATCCTGGCAGCATTGGGAGCGCATCTACGCATGATACCGGTAAGAGTCCAATGTTATTTGGACGACATCTCACCAGGCAGCCCTGACAGACATTCGGATCACCATAGACACCCTCCAGACTCATGGCTTCTCAGTAAACCACAAGAAAAGCCAGCTCACACCATCAAGGAGGCTTCTACACCTGGGGGCCATCATAGACTCAGAACAGGGCATGGTTTATCTTTCACAGGAGCGGCGGGAGAGTCTGGGGAAGCTAGCGCTTCTGGTGACACAGAGAAGGATGGTCTCCATAGTACAGCTCTCTCAGCTCCTGGGAAAGATGATTTCATGCCTGGGAATTGTCCCGTGGGCAAGGCTCCACTCAAGAAGTCTCCAATGGCTTCTGCTCCCCTACCAAAGACAGAACCAGAGCGCTTCGTTCAAGAGAGTCAGGGTCCCACCCCAGGTCATAGCATCCCTCAGATGGTGGAGGTCAGGCGCCCTAAGAAGGGGCACCCCGCTCAGGGAACCCGACAGGATCACAGTCACGACCGACACAAGTCTGTTCGGGTGGGGGGCCCACTCCATGGACAAGATAGCCCAGGGGAGGTGGAGCACAGAGGACCTACGTCACAGGATCAATTGGCTCGAGCTGAGGGCCATCCACCTGGCCCTGCGCAAATTCTCATCCCACTTGTCAGGGAGTCACGTGCTAGTCCTGACGGACAACGTAACAGCAAAGGCACACGTAAACAAGCAGGGCGGGACCAGGTCAGTGGCCCTCATGCGGGAGGCCAGGGAGCTGGGCCTTTGGGCAGAACAGCATCTGGCCTCGCTCAAAGCAGAACACATATCAGGGGAGGCGAACCAGCAGGCGGACTCCCTCAGCAGAGCCACGGTAGACCACACGGAGTGGAGGCTGGACCCGGAACTGTTCGAGGCAATATCGGACAGGTTCGGCCGTCCATGCCTGGACCTCTTCGCATCACCATCAAACACTCAGACTCACCGTTTCTTTTCCAGGTTCCAGACCAGGGGAGCGGAAGGGACGGACGCACTCAGATGCAGGTGGCCCCAGGGGCTACTGTACACCTTCCCTCCTCCACCTCTAATGCAGGCAACAATCCGCAAGCTGATAACAGAGCAGGCGGAGGTGGTACTAATTGCTCCATACTGGCTGAGGCGTCCGTGGTTTGCAGACCTGGTAGACCTATCGCTCTCGCCAGTATGGAGAATTCCTCCGAGCCAGGTATCCCTGAGCCAAGGGAAACTCCAACACCTAGACCTGCAGTGGCTACAACTAGCCGCTTGGCACTTGAGCGGGAAGGACTGAGCAGGCAGGCCTTCTCAGAGCACGTCATCTCGGTCATCCAAGACGCTCGGCGACCTTCCACTAACAGGATTTACGATGCCACCTGGAGGAACTTCTCCTCCTGGTGCAGCAGGCAGGGGTTGAACCCCCTGTCCGCCACCATCCCCAACATTCTAGAGTATTTGTGGGACGGTATGGACAGGGGACTAGCGATCAACACCATTCGCAGACAGGTAGCAGCCTTGCAGACAGTCCTGGTCTGCGAGGACCGGGGACCCCTGTCACAACACCCAGCGGTGAGCGCCTTCCTAAAGGGGGCGGCCACAAGACGGCCCCCTGCAGTTCACCGTTCCCCGTTCTGGGACCTACATACGGTCCTACAGGCGCTAACTGAGGCCCCCTTCAAACCACTGGGGGTCAGCCCACTCCGTTTCCTGACGTTGAAGGTGGCCTTCCTAGTGGCGATCACCTCGGCAAGAAGGATCTCGGAGTTGGCGGCTCTTTCGGTCCGCCCGGATCTGATCACCTTTGCAGAAGGCAGGGTGACTCTGAGGTGGACCCAATCTTCATACCCAAGGTCAATACATGGTTCCACAGGTCCCAGGAACTGGTTCTCCCGGATTTCTGTCCTAACCCCACGCGTCCTCAGGAGAGACGATGGCATACACTGGACGTGCGCAGGGCTCTGCGCCACTATGTCAACAGGACAGCGACCTTCAGGAGGTCTGAGGCCTTATTCGTGTCTTACCATCCTTCGTCCAAAGGTCTGAAGGTATCTTCTTCGACCATTGGGAGGTGGATCAGGGCATTCATAGCAAGGGCCTATGAATCATTGGATCTGCAGGTACCAGTTAACATCACGGCTCACTCCACAAGGAGCGCGGCCACATCGGCAGCCTGGCGCACTCAGGCATCACTGGAGGAGATTTGCAGAGCGGCCACGTGGGCCTCTCCCTCCTCCTTTGTTAGAAATTACAAGATTGATAAATTTGCTGCAGCTGAGGGTTCGTTTGGCAGGAGAGCCCTGCAGCAGATAATTGAGTCCTAGTAAGAGATAGCCTAGACTCCCACCCAAAGGGACTTATGAGGGCTTGGGTACGTCCCATTGGTGGATTCGGAATCCACCCATGCTGGAGAAGAAGCGTTGACTTACCTGAACGCCTTTTCTCAGCATGGGGGGATGGAGAATCCACACCCTCCTCTAGCTAGGCTAGGCAGATTTTCTCTTACAGGACGCTGGAATGGAGCTACACGGTCCAATCTGATGAAGAGCTTCGCCTGTCAAAAACTGGGGAAGGAAGCCAGAGGCGGAGCTAAATTTCGGACCTAGTCTTCTGATTGGGCGGTAGACAGTGAATACCCATTGGTGGATTCTCCATCCCCCCATGCTGAGAAAAGGCGTTCAGGTAAGTCAACGCTTCATCTCAAGGGGATTTTCATACCACCTGTTGTTTCTAGTGGTGACCTTTAGTCACTTGGCCTAGCAGACGAATTTAGAAATTTGACTAACTGTGACTGCCATTGCACCAGTGCATAATTAGGGTAGGTTTCCCTTCACTGCCAGTAGGATCTGCGTCCTTGGGCTCTCCCCCCACCGTCTGGGTACCTTCACCGGACCATCCAGACAGCATGGCAGACAGTGCTTCGCCCCAGGCATACCAAGGGTCAGGCACCCCCCCCCCGACAACACAAAAATGCAGATCTACTGATTTGGAAGCGGGGGGTTGCAAGAAGAAGGCTAAAACTAAACACCTGATTACAAAGGAGCCGTCAAAGGCAGCTGAGCGAGAGACCACGAGGAGACACCAGGCGCTGGAGAGGGAGTTCTCCAAGGCCCAGAGGCTCAGGGCCAGTGGGGCTGAAGTGGTTTTCCCCGCCCCATTGGACACTCCTATTCCATTTGAGCCGCAAATTGGAATCTGGGCAATGACCTAGGACATGGTCTCCTCCAGGGGAAACTGAGCAGGATAGTTCCCCTCATTCAATTTCATCCTCCCCCGAACACTCAGGTTCTGCAGCCACCCATGTTGAGGCGTGGCCCAGTGCTAGGGATCAGCGTAGTCAGTGGTCTCATCAATTCCATTCGTTTATGCAACAGGCATTTGATCAGTTTATGTCTTCCTCCAGGGGTCATCCTCCTCCTCAAGGCCCCTTGCCTCCATCTGTGCTCCCTCCCGTACGGGACGGGCCGCAACCCAGGCTTCTGGCATCTCAGAGAATTCTTCGCAGGTAGCAGAGGAGGGATCTGTGGACCTGGAGATGACTGACATCCCAATATCTGAGGATGAGGAAGCAGCCCCGGAACAGGCATCCACCTCAGGGTTATTTGACCCCCTCATCATTTCGTTCTCTCCTCCTCAAGGCCTGTGCTACGGTCAACCTTTCCTCTCCTAAGGTGGCTAAGCCTGCCTCCTCTGATGAGAAGGATGAATCCAATCCTCTTTTTACCACTCAGGTGGCAGAGGAGAAACAGATTCCTTGCCCCAAGGTTTTTCGCTCCACTGTACAGACACAGTGGGCGTCCCTAGCAACCGTTCCCTCTCCCAACAATATGGAGAAAAGCCACCTATGGGTTATGACTGTATTCCTGCCCTATCAAATCAAGTCATCCAAAGCTGCCACGCCCCCTTCCTGGACCTTATCCCCAGATTTGACTTGATTTCGCCCTGGAAGGACATGAAGCGTGGCTCCTAGGCAGATACAGGTTTTCACTTATTGGTGGATTCTTATTAGTTTAGAAGAGCTTATTTAGAAGTAACTAGGTTAAGCAGAGGCTGGGAGCGTGCTCTCCTAGCCTCTCCACTAACATTCTTCCCCATTAAGGATCTTTTTCCTCTCTTCCCCTCTTCCTCCCTCCTTCATTCATCCAGGGAGCCGGCTGAAGGGAACACACAAACGTAAGTACCCTTCGGTGGGCGCGGGGGAGGGTGGAAGGGGGGGGCGAAGGGGAGGGGGGTCCCCTCACCCTTCGCCATTCGCGTCCCCCTCTCCGTACAAGGATCGCGGGGGGCTAAGTTCGGCGCCGATCAGCTGATCGGCGCCCCGAGCACCGCGTGGGCCTTGAGATCGGCTCCAAACGCGGAGCGCCCAAGGAGACGCCGACCAGCCTCGGCGACCACGCGGGCCGAGCAGGCAGGGCCGGTGCCGACCAGCTGATCGGCGCCGGAGAGCCGAGAGGCAGCTAGCGCGCCGACCGGATGTTAGGCGGCCGCGCGATCCGCCTCCGGGGAAAACAGGCCGGCGCGGCCGTTTTCGCTGGGTAGCCGGCACGGCCGTTTGCGCGCCAACCAGCTGTTCGGCGACCGCGGGGCCCGAGTTTTTAAGGGGAAGCCGGCGCGGACCAGCTGATCGGCGCCGGAGCGGCGGCCATTACCACGCGGCCTCCGGGAACAAAGCCGGCGCCGACCAGCTGATCGGCGCCACAGCGCCACCCGCCGGGAAAAAAAAAAAAGAAAAAAAAATTTGAATAGGCCGGCGGGAAACAAAGGCCGGCTCAGAGCGGCAGCGCCGAGCAGCTGATCGACGCCGCAACGCCCTGCGAAGCAAAGCAAACAGCCCGGGGAATCAAAGGGGCCGGCCCCGAGCAGCTGCTCAGCGGCCGAGCGCAGCGCTCAAATTGAAGGCCGCCCGCAGGCCTAGAGACCCTGCCGCAGCAGCTACCCCAGGGGAGGGGGAGGAGGTGGAGGCCACAGGGCCGCCATTACGTCCGCCCCCACCCTCAAGACAGGACGCCAGGCCAACTGAGCCTGCAGCCAGGCCAGCCTAGGGGGCCTCAGGCCTAGTCAATGCATACATCCCAAACTTCCTTCCCAAGCTTGGTGTCTCCCATTGCCTGATTGCTAGCTCCTCGGCCTTGGGCCCTTTGGACTTTGGCTCCACTCGGAGTCCAGGCACCCCCACCAGTGTGCCTGTGGTACCCGAGCAACCCCAGTGGATCGCAGGCGCCCCCCCCACAGTGGGCCTGCCTTTCATCCACTGTTTGTTTACAGCCGGATTACTGGATTACAGGCGCCTCCCACAGTGCGTCTCTCTTATCCGTGCACAGCCGTAGTGGGCCTACTGACGTCAGGGCAGTGTGCTGCCCCCTACCCACACGCAGGCTGCCTCTGGGTTCCAGGCGCCCCCTCTCGTGCACCTGTTAACAACCCAGGGGGTTACTCTCCCTAGATACCCGGGACCCCCTCTCGCGCCCCGGCGATATCGGAGAATGGAAGAGGCGGCCTCGCCCTCTTCAGGAGCCCCGCCATCCTCATCAGGTCATCCTGGTCTGGAAGGCAGTAGCAGGTCGGCAGCCAAATCTAGTGTTAGATCTGCCACCATGACCTCTAAGAGAGCAGACAGACAGGACAAGAGGAGACACCAGGCCTTGGAAAGGGAGTTCTCCAAGGCGCAGAAAAAAGCAAAACTAGCACCGGAACCACCTATGGGACCGTCCACAGACGACCCTCAGCCAACGGGCAGCGAGCAAGCGACCCTCCCAAATGAGGACCGCCTGGCTCTACTTATCGCCCAGGCGGTGGAGCGCGCCCTAGAGGCCAGAACACAGGCACCCGCGACTCGCAAACGTAGCCCACACCGAGAGACGAGGGCGTACTACAGTCCCACATCTCCCTCAGCTTCTCAGGCCTCGGAGGAATCGTACATAGAAGAGGAAATGGCGGAACTGGGGGTGCCGATGTCTGACGAGGAGGAGGACCCACCGGAGGCCCCCACCTCCAAAGGGCTATTCAACCCCTCCTCCTTCCTGACCTTGCTGCGCAAGGCTACCTCCACTGCACACCTGGGGCCCGAAACCCCAGCGGCAACAGGCTCCGACCTACAGGAGACTGATGCAGAGGCACACCCTAGCTTCGTGGAACCGGTCACGACCAAGCATCACATCCCCTGTCCCGCCATGTTCCTCAAAGCAATCAAGACACAGTGGAAATCACCGGCCTCTCTTCCCACGCCGAGCAGTACCGACAAAAAGCTGTTCGGCGTGGCTCCAAAATTGGAAGAGACACTGGAGGTACCTACAGTGGATGAACCCCTAGCGCCCCTAGTGTCGTCCACCACCTTCTCAGGAGACCTAGCTGAGGCCCTCAAAGGTGAGGATCGCAAAGGCGAGGCCACGTTCCGCAGAACGCACCAAGCAACCGCTTGGGCGATCAGAGCGTCCACCTCCGCTTCATTCTTCATCAGGGCTGCCCACGGGTGGCTCCAGGAGCTCCAGGGAAAGATCCCTGTGGAGGACTTCCGCACGCAACAGGATCTCAGTAAGATCGTGGCGGCCGCAGAGTATGCAGCAGATGCAACTCTCCAGGCCGCTCGGTACTCATCCAGAGCTATGGCTTCCAACATCACTGGCAGGCGTTTGCTCTGGCTGAAACACTGGCAGGCGGACTCTAGGTCCAAGTGGAAACTTGCAGCAGCACCATACCAAGGGGGAAAGTTGTTCGGGGACGCCTTGAACCCCTATACAACAGAGAACAAGGACAAGCGCAGGGTCCTAAAACACGTGTTTAGGAGAATGGACAGACGCCCTGGAGCCTACCCACGGCGGCAGCCCTTTCGGGCCGGAGCCAGGTACAACCAGTACCAGGCATCTCAGGCCTTCCCGGCCAGGCAGGACAGGCAGGACAGACAGGCAGACAGGCAAAGCCCCAGACCAAGACAACAGCCGCAGGGCAAGCGGCCATTTCGAGGCTCCAACAGGCCCTTCCGACGATCAAAATGACACCTCATCAGGACCTCCCATCGGGGGCAGACTCTCCCTGTTCATCCACCAGTGGGAGGTCACCACCACAGACACATGGGTTCTCAACATCATCCGCCAGGGCCTCTTCCTAGAATTCGTCTCAACCCCCCCAAACCGGTTCCTCCCTTGTCCAAACCCTCGCAACCGAATAAGAAGGAGGTTGATGGACGAGGCAGTAAACCATTTACTCCACATACGGGCCGTGGAACCGGTTCCGCTGGACCAGAGAGGTCAGGGATTCTACTCCATCCTTTTCGTAGTCCAAAAGGCATCAGGGGGATGGAGAGCCATACTAGACCTCAAGGGACTAAATTATCACTTGGCATACCACAAATTCAAGATGCAAACGCTCCGATCAATCTTGGGAAGCATCAGAAAGGGAGACCTCCTGACATCTGTCGATCTCACGGAGGCGTACCTCCACATCCCAATCTCTCTGGCCCACCGATGGTTCCTCCGGTTCGCCTACAGGGGGCGCCACTTTCAGTACAGGGCGCTCCCATTCGGCCTGTCCTCCGCCCCAAGGGTCTTCACCAAGATCCTGGCAGCCCTAGCAGCCAGTCTACGGATGGTGCCGATCAGAGTCCAGTGCTACCTGGACGACATCCTAATTCAGTCCGCGTCCACCCAGGCCGCCGAGTCGGACCTGCAGACGGTGGTAGGACTACTCCAAAGCCACGGGTTCTCCGTAAATTTTCCCAAAAGTCACCTAATCCCCTCAACAAGGTTACTCCACCTCGGAAGGAGCTTGATTTTCCAGATTCGCAGGAGTCGATCAGTAACGTTGGCCAGCCTATCACAACTGCTAGGGAAGATGATCTCGGCCATCGCAATAGTGCCTTGGGCCAGGCTTCACTCCAGGGAACTTCAATGGTTCCTGCTGCCTTTCCAGAAGCAAAATCTCAGCGCCTCACCACAGAGAGTTCGCCTCCCGCCAAAGGTACTACATTCCCTCAGATGGTGGCTATCACCAGCCATAAGCAAAGGGTCAGACTTCAGGGAGCCGGACCGCATAGTACTCACCACGGACGCCAGCCTCTTCGGCTGGGGAGCACACATACAGTCACAGTGTGCACAGGGCCGGTGGTCCAGCGCGGACCTCCGCCACAGCATCAATTGGCTCGAGTTACGGGCCATCCACCTGGCCCTCCGTCGCTTCCAGGATCAAGTGGCACGACAACACGTCCTGGTCCTCACCGACAACGTGACAGCCAAGGCTCACGTAAACCGTCAGGGGGGCACTCGGTCCCAGAACCTCATGGCAGAGGCTCTCCTCCTGGGGACCTGGGCAGAACACAACCTAGCTTCCATCAGGGCCGATCACATATCAGGGGAAGCGAACACTCAGGCCGACTTCCTGAGCAGAACAATAGTAGACCACTCAGAGTGGCGACTTCACCAGAGGATCTTCAAAGAGATCTGCCACCGATTCGGCTTGCCACAGGTGGACCTCTTTGCTTCCCCACACAACGCCCAGCTGCCCCGATTCTTTTCCCGTTTCCACGACAGGAGGGCGGAACAAACAGACGCCCTCCGGAGCCCGTGGCCACAGGGTCTTCTTTACGCCTTCCCCCCCTGCCCCTCCTCCCAGCAGTGATACGCAAGATCATCAGGGAACGAGCAGTGGTACTCCTAGTGGCTCCCCATTGGCCAAGGAGACCATGGTTCGCCGACCTGGTGAGTCTCTCCCGGGCGGAACCCTGGAGAATTCCCCCGGAACGGGTGGCACTCAGGGAGCCATTCACCACTCAGATCCCCAGTGGCTCCAGTTAGCCGCCTGGCACTTGAGCGCTCGATCCTGACGGAGGAACTCTGTTCCCCGGGGGTCATAGCAATAATACAGACCTCCCGCCGTCCCTCCACCAACCGCATCTATGATGCCTCGTGGAAAAACTTCCAATTGTGGTGCTCCAGGCGGCGGCTGTCGCTTGGGGAGCTCACAATCGCCCATATTCTGGACTACTTGTTAGCCGGACTCAACAGGGGCTTGGCCCCAAACACACTGCGCAGACAAGTGGCAGCCCTGGCAACGGTACTCACATGCGACTCCGCAGAGACCCTGAGTCGCCATCCCCGTATCAGGTCCTTCTTAAAAGGAGCCTCCAACGCCAGACCACCCACGGTACACAGGTACCCCTCATGGGAGCTACCACGGGTCCTCCAGGCCCTCACGCAGCGGCCCTTCGAACCCCTAGCGACATGCGACGTGCGCTACCTGTCCCACAAGGTGGCGTTCCTAGTGGCGATCACATCCGCACGACGCATCTCCGAATTAGCTGCGCTCTCAGTCAGGGGAGACTTGTGCGTCTTCCATCAAGATAGGGTGACCCTGCGTCTGGACCCCACCTTCATCCCGAAGGTAAATTCCCTATTCCATAGGTCGCAGGACATAGTACTACCGGATTTTTGCCCCAATCCGTGTAACGATAGGGAGCGACAGTGGCACAGCCTCGACGTACGTAGGGCGCTAAAGCGCTACATTGCCCGTACAGCGGAATTCCGTAGGTCCGAGGCTCTGTTCATATCGTTCCACCCCTCTTATAGGGGTCAGAAAGCATCCTCCTCCACAATTGGCAGGTGGATCAGGGCGTGTATAGCTGGGGCGTATCAGGCGGGAGCCTTGCCAGTCCCAAGAGGGATCACGGCACACTCCACACGAAGTGCAGCTACCTCCACGGCCTGGGACACACAGGCATCCATCGAGGAGGTATGCAGGGCAGCCACATGGACTACACCAGTCCCTTTCATTAGAAACTACAAGATCGATAAGTTTGCCTCGGCCGAAGGCGCCTTTGGCCGGAGAATTATCCAACAGGTTATTCGCCAAAGTGCCACACCGGACCAGTCTATTGCCCACCCTTAGGGACAGTAGGCTTTGGTAGGTCCCATAGGTGGATTCTCCATCTCCCAGTGCTGGAGAAGGGGCGTTGTCTTACCTGAACGCCTTTCTCAGCACGGAGATGGAGAAGCCACCCCCACCCTGGTAGGCCCGATAGGCCTAGGATTAGCACAGTAGAAGGAGCCACGATGTCGCACAGTCATTCAAGGGCTACGCTCGCGTCAAACCTGGGGATAAGGTCCAGGAAGGGGGCGTGGCAGCTTTGGATGACTTGATTTGATAGGGCAGGAATACAGTCATAACCCATAGGTGGCTTCTCCATCTCCGTGCTGAGAAAGGCGTTCAGGTAAGACAACGCCCCTTTCCTCCTCCTTTGTATTCCTCTTGGAGGTGCCGTCGGTAGACGATCCACTAATCTCTCTTTTCTCCACTTCTGCCATTCCAGGGGACATGGCTGAGGCCCTGAAAGTGGAGGACAAAAAATTTGAATTTTCCCTTCATCGGGCTCATCAATCCTCGGCATGGTCAATTAGGGCCGCCACCTCGGTCTCCTTCTTCGCCAGGGCCTCTATCATGTGGCTTCGGGAGCTCCAATCGAGTGTTCCACCCGAACAGGTACACACACACCAAACACTGACAAAAGTTACTCACTGCGGCAGAGTACATGGCTGATTCATCCTTATTCGCCACAAGGTACTCAGCCAGATCAATTGCAGCAACAGTGGCCTCACGGAGGCTTCTCTGGCTGAAACAGTGGAGGACAGACTTAAAGTCTAAGTGGCGGCTGTCCACCTCCAAGTATACGGGTTCAGAGTTGTTTGGGCCCATTCTTGAACCGTATATCATTGAGAGTAAGGACAAGCGGAAAATTCTAGCTCATCCTTCAAAGAAATCTGACAGACGGCCACAGCAGGAGTTCCACAGGCAGGGGTTTTGCCAGAGCGGCTCCTGAGAATGGAGGCAGCCCTTTCGTGGCGGGCAGTCCTGGGATTGGTCCAGAGGCTCACGATCCTTTCCCCCCAGGCAGGATCGCAACCACGACCGCCCGAACACAGGCAGGGGCCAATTCCAATCGAAGCGATCCTTTAGGGGTGCAGGGGGTCGCCCGTACAGGCGTTCCAAGTGACGCCAGGGACAGTCCCATTGGAGGTCATCTGGCGCAGTTCAGCGATGTGTGGCAGGCAACGACTACCGACACTTGGGTAAGGGATACCATAAGACAAGGCCTAGCCATAGAATTTTACTCCCCTCCCCCAAGTCGCTTTATAAAATGCCCAGTCTCACGCAACCCAGCCAAAGCAAGGCTGCTAAAATTGGCCATAGACCACCTTATAGAAATCAAAGCAATAGAACAGGTTCCTCCAGGACAGGAGAAACAGGGGTTTTACTCCATCCTGTTTGTCGTGCCCAAGGTATCGGGGGGTTGGAGAGCCATTCTCGACCTAAAAAGGCTAAATCATTTTGTAGTCTACAAAAGGTTCAAGATGCAGTCCCTCAAATCCATATTGGCCAGCATCAGAAAGGGGGATTTGCTCTCATCCATCGATTTAACAGAGGCATACCTACACATACCAATCCTGCAGGAACACGAAAATTTCTCCGCTTCTGCTACGCAAACCGACACTTCCAGTACAGGGCCCTCCCATTCGGCCTATCTTCGGCCCCTCGAGTATTCACAAAGGTGCTGGCTGTCTTGGCGGCCCACCTTCGCATGTTGCTGGTGCGCGTCCACCAGTCCGCCCAAGCAGATTTACAGGTCACGCTATGCACCCTTCAGGATCACGGCTTTTCCGTGAACTACAAAAAAAGTCACATCGTTCCCACAAAAAGATTACTCCATCTTGGGGCGATCATAGGCTCAGACTCATGCACGGTTTATCTTTCCCAGGAACATCGGGTGAGCATCCGAAAGCTCACACAAGTCATTCGGAGACAAAGATCGGTCCCTCTAGTGCAGCTGTCCCAGCTCCTGGGGAAGATGGTCTCGTGCATGGGGATTGTTCCCTGGGCCAGACTTCACTCCAGAAGTCTCCAATGGTTCCTCCTTTCCTTCCAAAGGCAGAATCTCAGCACGTCTTCAAGAAGGGTCAGGGTTCCTCAGCACATCCTCTCATCTCTCCTGTGGTGGGCCTCGTCTGCCATGTCCAAAGGGACACTCTTCAGAGAACCAATCAGAATTACAGTGACCACCAACGCCAGCCAGTTCGGCTGGGGGGCTCACTTTCAGACACATCTTGCCCAGGGCAGGTAGTCACAACAGGACTTGAAACACAATATAAATTGGCTCGAGCTCAGGGCCATACACCTGGCTCTCCTTCGTTTCTCTTCTCTTCTGGCAGGTCGCCACGTTCTGGTGCTAACGGACAACGTGGCAGCCAAGGTCCACGTGAACAAGCAGGGAGGGACCAGATCGGCGGTTCTCATGCAGGAGGCCTGGGATCTGGGGCTGTGGGCAGAGTTATCCCTAGGCTCCATAAGAGCAGAACATATCTCGGGGGAAGCGAATCGCCAAGCGGATTCGCTCAGCAGAGTAACAGTGGATCACTCAGAGTGGAGGCTGGATCCGGATCTGTTCGGGGAAATCTCGGACAGGTTCGGCCGCCCTCTCCTGGATCTATTTGCATCTCCGGCGAACTCTCAGCTTCCCCAGTTCTTTTCCAGGTTTCCAACAAGGGGAGCGGAGGGAACGGACGCTCTCAGGTGCAGGTGGCCGCAGGGGCTGCTTTATGCCTTCCCTCCACTTCCATTGCTGCAAGCAACGATCCGCAAGCTACTTCTGGAAGGGGTGGAGGTGATATTGCTCTGTACTGGCCAAGGCGTCCGTGGTTTGCAGACCTTGTAGACCTGTCGCTCTCGCCAGTGTGGAAACTCCCTCCGCACCGGGTGTCTCTCAGTCAAGGGAACCTTCAACATCCGGGCCCTCAGTGGCTCCAACTAGCTGCATGGCACTTGAGCGGGAGGGTTTAATTAGACAATCCTTTTCGGAAGGGGTTATTTCGGCATCCAGGCTTCACGATGTCCTTCCACTAACCGGATATATGACGCCACGTGGAGGAATTTCTCCACCTGGTGCAGTAAGCACAATCTAGCACCCCTTTCTGTCTCTATTCCCAACATTCTGGAGTACCTCTTAGAGGGCATGAATAAAGGTCTGGCGCTCAACACCATCCGTAGGCAGGTGGCGGCCTTGTAAACGGTTCTTTCCTGTGATAACCTTGCCCCTTTGTCACAACATCCAGCCGTATGTGCCTTTTTGAAAGGGGCTGTCACGGTAAGGCCACATGTAGTCCATTGTTTCCCATCCTGGGACTTGCCCAAGGTCCTACAGGCTTTGACTTTTCCGCCATTCGAACCCTTGGGGTCCTGTTCGCTTTGCCACCTTTCACTGAAGGTGGCTTTTTTCGTGGCTATTACTTCAGCTAGGAGAATTTTGGAATTGGCAGCTCTTTCAGTTCGCAAGGACTTGTGTACCTTTTCCGAGGATAGGGTCACCCTACGTTTGGATCCCTCCTTTGTGCCAAAGATTAACTCTTGATTCCACAGGTCGCAAGACCTCGTACTCCCCAACTTTGTCCACGTCCTTCCCATCGTCTGGAGAGACGATGGCATACATCGGACGTTTGTAGAGCCCTGCTCCATTACGTCAAGAGGACTTTGGCTTTCCGTAAATCGGAGGCGTTATTTGTCTCCTTTCAGCCATCGTCCATGGGTCAGAAGGTTTCTTTGTCAACCATTTGCAGGTGGATCAGGGCCTGTATAGCTAAAGCTTATGTTTCTTTGTCACTCCCGGTTCCATCAAACATTAAGGCCCACTCCACACAAAGTGCAGCCACTTTGGCGGCCTGGCTCACTCAGGCCTCCATGGAGGAGATTTGTAGGGCGGCGACCTGGTCTTCTCCCTCTTCATTTGTCAAGCATTATAAAATTGACAGGTTTGCCACAGCAGACGCCTCGTTTGGCAGGAGAGTGCTGCAGCAGGTCGTTTCTTCTCGGGAGACACTAGCCTAGACTCCCACCCGTAGGGACATGTAGGGCTTTGGTATGTCCTACCGGTGGATTCTACATCCAATCATGCTGGAGAAAGGGCGTCTTACCTGAATGCCTTTTCTCAGCATGATGATGTAGAATCCACACCCTCCTCTAACCAGTCTAAGCAGGTGTGTTTGTTTGTTTTTTGTTCTGGAGCCACATTGAGTCAGACTTTCGTCATGGAAGCTTTGCCTCATCAAAACTGGAAGGCACTCCCTGAAAGAGGCGTGGCTAAGGTTCTGACTTAGTCTAGCTGAGCAGGAAGGCTATAATTACCCACCGGTGGATTCTACATCATCATGCTGAGAAAAGGCGTTCAGGTAAGACAATGCCCATTTTCCAAAGCACCTGAAAGCAGAACAAGAAGCAATGGATGGAAACTAATCAAAGAGAGAAGCAACCTAGAACTAAGGAGAAATTTCCTGACAGAACAATTAATCAGAGGAACAACCTGCCTCCAGAAGCGGTGAATGCTCCAACACTGGAAGTTTTTAAGAAGAGACTGGACAACCTGTCTGAAATGGTATAGGGCAGTGGTGGTGAACCTATGGCATGAGTGCCAGAGGCGGCACTCAGAGCCCTCTTTGTGGGCACACGTGCCATTGTCCCAGCCTTGCCTCCCCCATGACCCCCTCCTCTCCAGCAGCCCCCCTGAAGGAGACTCGCCCTTGAGCGTGGCCCACACAGAGCAGCGCAGCCAAGGACATGGCAGCCAGGCAGCGTAGACAAGACTCTGCCCTCACACCCCATCATGCAGTTGATGCTGTAGGGCGCAGGCAGAGGGTTTCGCCGCCTTAGCGCTGGTGGGCTGCCTGGGCGATCTGCGGTGCGCCCTGGAGGTGTTGAGTGGTCCTGTGGGCAGGCGGGGTGGGGGATGGGGGCAGAGCTGGGGCGGGCAGGGAGGTGGAGCGGGGGCAGGGGCAGTTTTTGGGCACTCGGTCTCTCAAAGGTTCACCATCACTGGTATAGGGTTACCTGCCTGAGCAGGGGGTTGGACTAGAAGACGTCCAAAGTCCCTTCCAATTCTGTTGTTGTTATTATTGCCATCTTTTAAAAAAATACTCCAAAATAATCTTATTCCAACCTCTGACAAAAGGATTTTATGTAATTTTATGTAATCTTATTTTCCTAGAGCAATTGTGTTTTAAATTATGTTTATTAGCTGTAATTAATTTGCCTATTCCACAGTTGTTTTATGGAACAATAGCTTTGGTTACATTTAGCTTTTTATCTTCCCTTGTTGAAAAAAAATGCGTTTATGGAACAAGCAACTGCAAAAATCACACTATGATGTTGACTTAGTAATGACCATAATTCATGGTTTAAAAAGGAATTTGCAGCTATACTTTCTGTTTTTATTAGCAATAACTCTTTTGTGTTGCATCAGAATTTCTCACTTAGAAGAGTTTCAGTATTTGTTTTCAGCTGCATAGGAAAGCTGCTACAAAGAAAAATAGCTGTCCATCTTGCAGTTCTTGTTGAATTTAGGGCTGCATAAATGTATATCTATAAATATTGTTTCATCTGTCGGAATGTCATTTCTTATTTCAATAATTGCTTATAAGATTATTCTCCCTGAATTAAAATTTCTAAAAATTTCTAGAATTCTAAACAAACGTAATTTCATACACTCAAAATTCACTCATTTTTTTTCCTTTCTAAAGAGAGAATGTATTTGCACATAAGTTGCAGAATTCGACAGAGGAAGCAAAAGACAGCAAATGCAGTTCCATGTTTATATAAGTGACATATACTGGATGTCAATGCTGCAAATACTGTATATTCTTGCTTTGACAATATGCAGAACTGTCTGGTATTTTTAGAGTTAATGCAGAGCAGAAGAGGGTGGAGGGAAAAGCCTGGGGAAGAGAGAGGAAGGAAACCTTTGACCTTCACACTAATTGGATAAGGTGATATATGACAGCTAATTTAGGGAGGGAACATGCCGATAATTTAATTGCTCAGGGGAAGAGAATTAGGTGGTTCCGCCCCAGACGCCTGATGGATCCAATTGGCTTTCAGACGGCGCTTGGGGAATTACCGAGGTCCCTCATTCACAGTCCGGCGGAGTCCCTGGTAGCGGCATGGAATACGGCCGCGAAGGGGGCTATTGACCGGATTGCGCCTTTGCGACCTCTCCGTGGTGCTGGCCCCAGGAGGTCTCCTTGGTTTACTGAGGAGCTCAGGGGGATGAAGCGCCATAAGAGACGTCTAGAGAAGCGATGGAGACAAAGTAAGTCCGGATCTGACCGAACCAGATTGAGCTTATTTATTAAAGCCTATCTGAGGGCGATTAAGGCGGCAAGATCTTTGTATCTTTCTGCTTTGATCGCGTCTGCGGAATCTC
Source organism: Bothrops alternatus (assembly GCA_034064705.1). Classification (NCBI taxonomy): domain Eukaryota; kingdom Metazoa; phylum Chordata; class Lepidosauria; order Squamata; family Viperidae; genus Bothrops; species Bothrops alternatus. Next base: position 3,744,746 of record JARGCV010000200.1, on the reverse strand, counting down.
GTCCGGCCGCCCTGTTTAGGGTGACCCGATCCCTTATTAACCCAAGGGGTCCGGGGCCTCCCTTGCAGGGTAGTGCCGAGGACTTTAATAACTGTTTCGCAGACAAAGTGGCTCAGATCCGGGCTGACCTAGACTCCAATTGTGTAGCAGAGTCGACTGATAATGATTCAGTTGAGGGGACAGGGGCATGTTCTTGTCCGGTCATCTGGGGAGAGTTTGAGGCTGTTACGCCTGAGGAAGTGGACAGGGCCATTGGATCTGTATGTTCTGCCACCTGTTTGTTGGACCCGTGTCCCGCCTGGCTGGTTTCGGCCAGTAGGGTGGTGACACGTACCTGGATCCAGGAGATTGTCAACACTTCTTTGAGGGAGGGGTCCTTTCCGGCTCCCTTAAAGGAGGCACTTGTGCGCCCCCTCCTCAAGAAGCCTTCCCTGGATCCAGAAATTTTGACCAACTATCGTCCAGTCTCCAACCTTCCCTTTGTGGGGAAGGTTGTCGAGAAGGTGGTGGCGCATCAGCTCCAGCGGTCTCTGGAGGAAGCCGATTATCTGGGCCCTCTGCAGTCGGGATTCAGGCCTGGCTACAGCACCGAAACTGCTTTGGTCGCTCTGATGGATGATCTCTGGCGAGCCCGGGATAGAGGCCAGTCCTCTGTCCTGGTGCTTCTTGACCTCTCAGCGGCGTTCGATACCATTGACCACGGTATCCTTCTGCGCCGGCTGGAGGGATTGGGAGTGGGGGACACCGTATTGCGGTGGTTCTCCTCCTATCTCACTGGTCGGTCGCAGTCGGTGTTTGTGGGGGATCGAAGGTCCACCTCTAGGTTACTCCCATGTGGGGTGCCTCAGGGGTCGGTTCTCTCCCCCCTACTTTTTAACATTTACATGAAGCCACTGGGTGAGATCATCCACTGCCACGGAGTGAGATACCATCAGTACGCTGATGATACTCAGCTGTACATTTCCACTCCTGGCCATATCAGTGAAGCGGTTGAGGTGATGTTCCGGTGTCTGGAGGCTGTGAGGGTTTGGATGGGTGTTAACAGATTAAGGCTCAACCCCGATAAGACAGAGTGGCTGTGGGTGATGCCTCCCAAGGACACTTCTATCTGTCCTTCGATTACCCTGGGGGGTGAATCTATAAGCCCCTCAGAGAAGGTTCGCAACTTGGGAGTCCTCCTTGATCCACAGCTGACATTGGATCATCATTTGTCGGCAGTGGCGAGGGGGGCATTTGCCCAGGTTCGCCTGGTGCACCAGTTGCGTCCTTACTTGGATTGGGAGTCACTCCTCACAGTCACACATGCCCTTGTCACCTCGAGGATCGACTACTGCAACGCTCTCTACATGGGGCTACCCTTGAAGAGTGTTCCGAGACTACAATTAGTGCAAAATGCAGCTGCGCGAGCAGTTGTGGGTCTTCCTCGTTGTGCCCACATTTCATCAACTCTCCGCACGCTGCATTGGTTGCCTATTGGTCTCCGAGCCCAATTCAAGGTGTTGGTTATTACCTATAAAGCCCTTCATGGCTTGGGACCAGGATACTTACGGGACCGCCTTCTGCCACATACTTCTCTACGACCGGTGAGAGCGCACAGGGTCGGCCTCCTCCAGGTCCCGTCAACGAAACAATGTCGTTTGGCGGGCCCTGGGGGGAGGGCTTTCTCTGTTGCGGCGCCCACCCTCTGGAACCAACTACCTCCTGAAGTCTGCGTTTCTCCGACCCTCCTGGCCTTCCGAAAGAATTTAAAAACCTACCTCTGCCGGCAGGCCTGGGGATGATTGTTGATTGTGGTGTGATTGATGAGTATGTATGGGGTTTGTATTTTTAATGTTGTTCGGATTTGTTCAATTGTTTATATATATATGTTGTTAGCCGCTCCGAGTCTTCGGAGAGGAGCGGCATACAAATCCGAATAAATCAAATCAATCAAAATTTAGATCTTGGCATACCTTCATTATGCCTGTGCCGACATTTTGTAACAATAAATGACTTTTAGGAAAATCAATGCCTGGAAGTTCTTTGAAGTGTTTCATTAGCCGGAACCATAACACTGGATTTATTTTCAGTCAGAATATTGTTTCCTTGGCTGTTACAGTAAAGCTTAAGAATCTCTGTTTATTCAGAAAAATGTCGATTTTTCATGCTACAGATTATTGTATAAAGGCAGTTGGCCATGGCAATCGTATTTTTGCTGGAAGCAGCCTCATAGTTCCAAAGGGTTCCTGAAGTTCAGTATGACGGCCAAGATACCTCGCTTGTCTCTTGAATCTTTCATGCCATTAACAGCAGTTAATCATATAGACAGCTAACGTTATATGGGCATCTTGGTATAGAATGTAAAATTTATAGATTATTATGAGAGAATGAATCCCTCAGGGCCTCTAGTACCTAAGTCGTATATAGGAAATAAATTGGACAAGGCCACATGCCAAACCTATGCCCTATGAAAGGCTTATATTAACAAGGCTATCTGCTCTCCACAATGGGAACCAGAAAGCTGTTTAATAAAAGATAAAGGATGCAAACCTAATTACAGGTAGTCCTCGACATACAAACTTTCATTTAGTGACCATTCAAAATTACAATGGCACCTGAAAAAAAGTGATTTATGACCACTTTTCACACTCAGAACCGTTGCAGCATCCCTGTGGTCACATGATCAGAATGTGGACCCTTGTCAACTGGCATGCATTTATGACAGTTGCAGTGTCCCCGAGGTCATGCGGTCACCTGTTGCGATCTTTTGACAAGCAAAGTCAATGGTGGGGGAAGCCAGATTCACTTAACAACCGTTTTACTAACTTAACCACTGCAGTGATTCACTTAACATCCATGGCAACAAAGGTCGTAAAATAGGGCAAAACTCCCTTAACAACTGTCTTGCTTAGCAACAGAAAATTTTGGGCGCAGATGTCATAGGTCAAGGACTACCCGTATACATTTATACTTGAAGATAGTTAAGCAAATTTGGGGAGTAAATATTGTTTTTATTATCACACTGAAAAGTCCACTTTCTTAAAAACTGAATTTGTAAATCAGGAATAGAACTCTTCTGGGCCCGATTCATCCTACCTGCCTGCTAAATTAACTGACCTTGCAAACCCTAATATTAATAGCTTTGTCTTGCTTAACTATTTCTTTTAATCCATTTAAGGGGCTCATTTGGCCCATTCCCCTATTTTTGCCATTGGAAAAGCCAAGACTTGGCAGCACATTTGCTCAAAAATGTATCTTTCTCCATTCTATAGCATACAAATCAATTTTTTCCAGTGACTTTCTCTGTCTGCCTTGATGATGAAATGGGTGACATTAGGAGGTGCAGCTTTAATAAGATTGCAGAAGGATGATAACCATTTGGGAAACTAAATCCAATCCCTTCAGCAAATCTAGCTACTCAACTCATACCGTTTCTTCAATGTTACAATGTTACAAGAGATTAACCAGTCCTAGTTAAAAATTTGTTGCTTTACTGCATCTTGAAGAGTACAATGACAAGAATGAGGCTTTGTGTATTTTTCCCAAAATTGCAAACCTTACTCAAACCCCAGCTGTAGCTGCTACTCTAGCCTACCCAAAAATCTTTATAGAAACCTTCACACTACTATACAGATTTTAATAAACTTTCCTGAACAGCAAAGAAATAGATTAGTTAATATTAGAGCCTTTGTATCCAATGCAGTTGAGAAATTCTGGACGTAGCAGGTCATTAGCTGTAATTCCAACTAATGAATAGTGATGTTTCCCATTTTCCTTATATTTCACCTCAGAGCCTTGGAGGGATGGGAGTAGAGTGTCATTGGGAACCTCCCAAGAGACGATTATAATCAGCAGGCTAATTCTGCTGATTCTCAATTCAACCTTCCATCCTTCCGAGGTTGGTAAAATGAAGACCCAGATTGTTGGGGGCAATATGCTGACTCGGTAAATTGCTTAGAGAGGGGCAGTAAAGCACTGAAGCGGTATATACGTTTAAGTGCTATTGCTATTTTCCTCTTAAAGTATTCTATATAGAGCAATAAGCTTATTAGTTAGTTCTTCAACAGTTCATTGAATAATGAAAACTGAAGAGAAGGTGTTTGAATTTCTAGCAGTTCCTAGTTAGATATGACTAATTAAGTAAATTTTCTCTTCTGTGGTATGAAATTGCCCCCAAGGATTATTTCTGCAGTATTTTTTGATATGATGATAACAACAATTTTCCTCCGTTGTTCAGTGTATGAGCCGTTTGTTTTCTGTGGATTCTGCTACTGAGTAATTGGGGAACAAATAGGATGACTAAATAGCCATCCTATTTAGCAAGCATCTCTTGGCAAGCAGAGCGGGCTTTCTTCACTTTGTCAGGTTGTTTTGTCTTTTATGAAAGTGTCACCAGGGAGCAAAGGTTTATAGTTCATGCTTGACCTGATAGAAGTACCTGGTTAGTTTGTCCTGGTCATTTTGAAGTCTCAGAAGTAGACATGCATCTAAAAATCCACAGGAATGTGCTAGATAGACAAGATTTTAAATCCTGATAGCTCACTATGTAGGACAAGACATTGTGCACATCTTCACACCTCCTACATCTTCCTATATATTACAGGTTTATATTATGAACAAATAGGTTTTCAAACTACAATCTTTGAAGAAAAATGTTAAGGGCCATTTTAAATGCTTTAGCTTTTCCGGTGTTCCGTCCATTCTTCTCAGAACAGAGAAAATGGCATAAGCTATGGAAGAAGGAAGAGCTTGCTGGTTTCCCCCCCCCCCATGCTCTTTTTTATAGATAGAAATTCCAACTTAAACCCCCCCCCCTTTGCAATTCTCATCTTGAGATCTGCACCTTGGCAATCACATACGGAAAGTCATATAAATGGTTTGCCATATACAGTGTTTTCTTTTGCAGTTTTTGACATGGTAGATTGGTGGGATCACCTGTCATCATAAGTTATGTTAAATTTATAAGACATGGCTTACACATTTAACATGAACCGTGATCGCAAATTAATGTGCAGTCTGTTTTCTAGCATACTAAATTAGAATTAAGCAAAAATGCCACTAATGTTACCTTGATGGCATTATTATTGGTAGAAGATTCCATTTTGGGGTTTCATCTTAATAAGGAGCTTGGGGAAAGGTCTTGGGAACAACTGATTGAACTCTTGCTAAAACCAATTATTTCTTAAGGTTTATTTATTAAAATAGTGTCAGGGTAATTGGTTACTTGAATGCAGTCAGCTAGTAACAAACATACTGTTGCTATGGTGAATAGGATGCTTCCAGTATTTTAGTTATTTTAGTAATTATTTTAGTATTGATGAAATATGATTGAATGATAATCTGAAGGTGAATTACTTGTGGCAACGGCCTGCATATGCTTATCTAATAAAGAAGTGTTATGCCTGGCTGGGGAATTCTGGGAGTTGAAGTCCACAAGTCTTAAAGTTGCCAAGGTTAGACACCCCTGTTTTAGCTTGACCTCTTAATTTTGCACTCTTTATGCTGCAAATGTATTCTTGTGAAAAGAGGACTGTTAAATCATTGTTAACAAACAAGTTGAGATTTTTCTAATGATCTAAGACACGGGTGTCAAACTCACTGCATCACGTGGCGTGTCGCGACATATCACAACTTTTTTCACATTACCGGAGCTGGGGTGGGTGTGGCTTCCGCATGATGCAACCGGCTCTTGGGCCAGTAGTTTGACACCCCTGATCTAAGAGGAACAAGTAATTGATTTCCCCAAACTGCTTGTTCAACTATTTCTTTGTAAAGGAAAAAATACCTCAAGTCGTTATTGGAGAGAATAAAGGCATTAATGCAAATTAATATTCCATTATTCCTCATGCAATGTTTTATTGAATGCCTCATGCAATTCAAAAGACAGAACAATGTCTGTTAAAATTAAAAGAGACATGAAACTAATGCATCTCTGAATAAACATTGAAAGAAAAGTTAATATTACATGTTTACTTCCTGGTTGAACTTTGAATTTCAGGTTTGGAGACTTTAGAGAATTTTCAGATAAAATATCTCAACTTCCATTTGCTGTACTACTAATTTCTGCACCACCAACTAGATATTTAAGTCATCAACTCATTTGCTGCTAGGTCTAAAACTGATAAAAGGATAGACCTGTAATGTCCTTATTTGGTGGCATGTATAAAAACAGAATATCTAATCATTTTTCATGAAAATGATAATAACTAGTAGACCTAATAATGCATTACAAAAATCCTGCAGTTTATATATCCTGAAGAGAGAGGCAATATTCAATATTAAGTAAAGTCTTGGACTTGAAGTGGATTCTAATACGTAGATTTGATACCTTATTTTCTGTATTAGTAAAGAGCAGAAAAAATTATATTGTTAAAATTGATCCAGTTGCCGTAATCGATGCTATGTTGCCAATTTGAGAAAGGTTTCATTCGTTCATTGCTTTTGTGATCTTTCTGGATGTTTTTCTTTTAGCCAAATTTGCTAATGTCGAAGAATGTCAACATATTCTCAAAAATAAACGGGTTAGAAAAGAAACGGAACTAGTGTGTCTCTTGATAAACTACACCAGGGGTAGGCAACCTTGGCTCTTTTATGACTCGTGGACTTCAATTCCCAGAATTCTTGAGCCAGCCATTCTGGCTCAGGAATTCTGGGAGTTGAAGTCCACGAGTCATAAAAGAGCCAAGGTTGCCTACCCCTGAACTACACAGTCAATTTGGTATTCCTGCTGTGAGTTTCAATCAAAGATAGTGCATTCCAGTTGATTGTTACACATCCCACTGCTTTAAATGTTGAATTCTGATCCGAGTTGGGTGGCCCAGTGCCACCTTTGAGGTAGAGAAGTGTATCTTTACCTCAGGGATACATTTGTACTTCTGCTAGGTAACTTATTATTTTTTGTGAGCTGGGTATAGTAGACCTGGGTATGGAATCAGTAGAGGTCAGTTAAACCCGGTCACTTTTTCTCCAGCAACCCTGAAAGTAAGAACTGATTCTTCATTGCTATTACAATGACCTCAGCTGTATCAACATTGGAACATGAGTTTTCCCCAAACAATCAACTAATGACTAATCAGCAATGCTGCCTTGAAACATAGAATAGCCATGACATTTTACAGCTAGCAGGAAACACAACTTGCTGTAATTCTAGAATTACCCTGAAAATTGTATAGAATTTAGTGATAAACATTAAGAAGAACTCCAATATGCCGTAAGATGTAGGAGTCTGAATTTCTGACTTTGAAAATTATTCAGCTAAAATCCTTTCTAGCGCATGTTTTAATATTTGACTAGTTTTGCAATATTGCCAGAACCGTTTGTTTCAGAGGCCTGCTTTAAGAAAGTATGTACTTAATTCTGTGGTGTTCAACAGGTGAAACTGATATGCTTTCCGCCTCTCCCAGGGGGTGTGCCTGCAAGTTATTGCTTCCAGAGATTGGATGAGTTATTCTAGCATAATTTCCAGCCTATATTTATATGATCCTGCGCAGAACAATCTATAACTGCAGCTATCTCTGAACTTAAATTTCTTCCTTGTGGCTGCCTCTCATTCTGAACATTCATCTCTTTCTGATTCTTCAGATTTGTCAGGATTCATATTTGATGTGCAGTCAAATACTGTGATGGCCCAAGGAGGTACCTTTGAAAATATGAAAGAGAAGGTAAGTAATATCTTAACAGACCATTAAGAGCTGAAAATAATATAGTATTGTTTTGAAAGTCAGAAAGTATGATGACTCCCTTGAAGTATGAATAGAACATATATGGAAATTGACAATAAGTTCTTAACTTTTCTTGTGGTCCTTTTACTGTGGGAAGTGGTATCTTGTTTCTTCCACAACTCAACTATTTATTGACAGATAGCTTGTCTCAGAATAACAGAATTGAAATGGATCTTGAGGATCTTCCAGTCCAACCTCCTGCCTCATACCATTTCAGACAAATCATTGTCTAATCTTTTCTTCAAAAACTTCTGGAGGCAGGTTGTTCCACTGATCAATTGTTTTAACTGTCAGGAAATTTATCCTTAGTTGTAGGTTGCTTCTCTCCTTGATTAATTTCCATCCTTGGCGTCTAGTCCTGCCTCCTGTTGTCTCATGGCTGACCATTTATTTTCCCCTTCTTTTTTAGCTGCTATTGATTTGGGGACAAGCTTTTCTGGTCAGACTGTTTCAGAGCATATTGAGTCATAATATTTGCTTTTCAGTGACACCTTAACCAATGGAAGCTGGATGGCTTTACTCAAGCTGCTGGCTCATATTGCTTGCAACTCCAGTGTAAGTGCTTGAAATGGGTTTAACACCACACACAGGCTGCCAGAGGCAAAATAAATGGGCTGTTCCCAGAGTGAAAATGAAACTGACATCAATTTAGGAGAAAAGAAACTTAATTTTTCTCCTGGGTTCACAGTTGCAAATATTTGTCTGGGAAGTAAATGGCTAACATGTGACCTGTATATCTCATTTTTCCAGATTAGTGCCGTGAGAGCAATAGTCCCTAACCGCAGCAACAATGAGATTATCCTAGTGCTGCAACACTTTGATAATTGTGTAGATCGAACTGTACAGGCTTTCATGGAAGGTAAGTTCTTAGTTCCTATCTTGAGATATTTTCTGGCAGGCCTCAAAAACTAAATATGATGGGGGGGCAAGCAGTGGGTTGTCATTTAACATGCAATCTTAGTGTAATGCAATTACAGAATGCTAAATAATTATTAAAATATATACATTTCTTCATTTTCTGATACTATGGGGTTTCAAGTTATATAACTAAGGCATAGGATTTACATGTTTTGCATGATACTTGGAATATATTTTACAAGACTCTCTACTTCAAGGTTAATTGTGAAAGAAATATAAAAGGTCTGCCCTTTTTATCAGAAACATTTCTAAATTCTATTTTCATTGTTGAAGACTAGAAATGGTTTCCTGGGATGGAGAAAAATGAGCAGTGTGCTCAGTTAAAATTCTGCTTTAGATATTGAATACTATGTTCTCCAGTAGCAAAAGCACATTCACAAATTTTCTCCATAACTCATTCATGCATGTTCACAGGAAGTCCTGGAAACTGAAATTTTTCTTGCCTATTAAGAGACTCAGCAGGAACTACTTATGTAGTTTATATGCTGCCTTTGGAAGCTCTGAGTACTGCCCCAGAGACACTAAAGATTGTTATCAGATTGTCATTTTAATTGTGACCGATGGGGGAAAACATTACTGTAACATACTAACTTAAATAAAAATGAAATTAATGTTTTTGAGGTGATTTAACACAGTGCTTTTTAGCTTGTGCTGTTAGCCCAGAAAGTGTTGTGCATCTCTTTTTCTAAACAATGTAATTCTTTTTCATAGCTTTTTTAAAAAAAGGTTTCATTCTTAATTCTAAATATGGCTTTATCCTATGACTTCTTTCACAACCTATTTCAGACTTCTGAAAACAAGATTTTCTGGTTGAGTCTAGAACTGTACATTTCAGGGCCCAGATTAGGGAAGCATTTTTTCTGAGATTGTTCTGTACTGAAATGGATTAATGCTTTTCATTAGGTACTAAAATTAATTAGAAAATATGATTTCAGAAACTGTGTAAGGATGCTACCATTTATTGGCTTTTGACTTAAATAAATTGGTCTTAATGAGGCTTCTGTTAAGCATAGAAATCCTAAAATCTTATCACTACGATACAAAACTACTTTGTCTAAACAATGTCCTAAAAATACCTATTTAGCAACTTAGCTTTTACTCAATATCATGTATCCAGTATTCTTAAGCTATTATATTTTAAATTCCAACAATTATCCTGGAAAACAATTCAGGTGTCACCATAATAGAAAGCAAACTCTTCTCAAGAATACATTACATATTTATAGGCATTTCGTTATTATATTTATTTTTAAGGTAAATTTTAAAAATTTCACACTTCAGTAGAATATCCTGGTCTTTCCTTCAGAACCACAATCATTCTCTTTTTTTTTACTAACAAAAACAAAATACACTGTCTTCTATCTTCTGACCAGAAAATAAATTTGTATCTTTTCTGTCTGTGTGCCATATTTTGATATCAGCGACATAAGCTTACTGTTTTATATTCTATTCTTGTATCTTTATGTTTTGTTATTGTTGTTTTGCATAGCTAAGGAGCATATGAATCTTAATAATTATGTGCTTTTTTTCTTAATAGGTAGTGCTGCTGCAGTGTTGAAAGAATGGACGGTAACGGGCAAGAAAAAGGTTAGTCTTGGTTTGAACGTGAACTTGCTTTGGTAGAGTATTTTACTGAATTATATTGTGGCTGTTAATTATTATCTCTTGATATTCTAATCTAGATGCTTTAGTTCCTCACTTATAGGTCCTTCCTCTCCCACCAAGGATGTAGAGTTGGCATCCCCAGTAAAGCATTTATAAGTTCCAAAGCACCTATAGGACCTTCACTTAGTATCCTTGAGGCTCCATACCCACTTTTAACACTTTTTAAAAAGTGAGTCTGCTACATAAACGTACTCGTACTTGCATGATCTAAATTTACCAATGGATACTGCACACCTTAGAAGACGAAAACTGTTGGTGGCTGTAGTCCACTGCGTTGGTTAGAGGTGTACCCACATAATTAGAAAAAAAATACAAAAGTAAATTAGGGTGTAAAGAGAGTTATGAAGGACCATTCTCCAGCATGAAAAGACGTACGCCTTCATGCTGAGAAAAGGCGTTCAGGTAAGACCAACGCCCCTTCTCATCTGTTTGTCTTCTGATAAACAATGTTTTGTGGCTGGATGTTCCTCCTCTTGCATCCATTTTGGAAACAGAAAAGTATTCTGTTTTATTTTTATTTAATACTCTGGTCAGGGATCTCCACCCTGCTGTTACAATCTTGAAATTCCAACAGTACCTGCTAGTCCCAAAAGTCGTGACTACCCCAATGAAAAAGAGGCATAGGGCCCTTGAAGGGGAAAACTTAAAAACTCATTGCCAGCCTTTATGAAAACGTTTGCAGCTTTTCCTTTATTAATTCTCACATTGGCAACATTAAAAATAATTTATGCTGAAGGTCGGCCTTAGAGCAGGGATCCATAGCCAATCCAAAGTCATGGCCTGTTAGCTCCTGTTCTCCTGTGGCATAACTGAGGTGATGCAACTAGTTTAAGTAAGAGGGAATGACTGTTTAAAAATACCTCTGGGGAAGGGGGAGAGAAGCATAAAAATTCCAGTACTTGCTTGGGGATATTAGAGCATTCTGTAGCATCAGGTGAGATTTCCCAGAAACATTGAATATGTGGTATGTGTTCTAATCTGCCGGATTAGAACAAGGTGTAGCCTGACCAGCATTTTCCATCCTTGTCCTTGTCTGTGGAAAACCCAGGTAAATGCAGGAACATTCACCACCTTCTATATAGATTCTATGTGCAAAGATTAATATGGATATATATCCATGATAAAAATCAAGCATACACTAATTCATTCTGCTTCTTTTAGTAATGTAGAAGGCTTAAGGAGATGTGTGATGATAAGGTCTCACCCATTAATTCTTTGAATCCTGACGCTGAAATTGTCCTGCCTTCTAAGATTTCACAAGGCACATCTTTTTCTGTATTTCTATGGAATTGTGGAATATGCATATTTCTGAGAATAGTCAGCCCTTCTGACTAATTTGGGGTAAAATGCAGCATTTTTAACATCCCTTGGATCCACTCTATATATGGCTACTACACACTGCCCACATGAATTTCATTAATATCACAATCTATCAGTTCTGGCTGTTACATAAATCCCATCCCACATTTAAGGGATCATCCTTAAGACCTATCTGCTTAAGAATTTAATTCTTTTACATTCAGGCAATAGTAATAACGTTCCATTTCATATCAGGAGTTGAGCTTAGTTTCTTCTCTCATAATGCCGATATCTTAATTCTAGAACAAAAAGAAGAAGACCAAATCAAAAACCCCTGCAGAATTGAGTGTCAACGTTCCTGATTCCAGCAAGCCAGCGGCCCCTGAAGAACAGTCTGCAGTTTCATCAGAGAAGGGCGGGATTAACGGTTACCACGTCAATGGTTCGGCCAATGACACAGAGTCTGTGGACTCACTCAGTGAAGGCTTGGAGACACTTTCCATTGATGCAAGAGAGTTAGAGGAGAGTGAGCCTGCTATGCCTGAGGCTCCTGATGGGACAGGTTAGTTTTTTGTTGGATTGTTATGAAAATCAGAAAGTCTGTATAAGTAGGAAGGCTTCCTTCTTCCATTCTACTTGTGTAGTGTCTTCTGCCCCATTTCATTATTTAATAACCCAACAGTTACAATTTCCCTTCCACTATTCAGTAGTTGTCACAGAAGGAGATGAACCATTCTTTTTTCAAATTGCATTGACTCTTCCCAGTTTCCAAAGAGGGGGAGAGAGGTAGAAATGGAAGCAACATGACAGTAATTATTATAGATAACTGGAATTTGTACTAAATTATATAATCTGATTTGGAAATCCATAGATTGCATGGGCGGTGAATGTACTGAAGTGGAAAATTGGGTACCATGTAAATTGGGTGGGCAACTGTGGCTACTTTACAACCATCTACTTCAACTCCCAGAATTCCTGAAGTTTATAGGCTGTAAAGTTGCCCTAGTTGACAAGCCCTGATGTAAATTCTAGGTAGGCTTATGGTCACCATACAGAGACACCCTAGATCTCTAGTGGCGAACCTATGATACAGAGCCCTCTCTGTAGGCACGCGCACTGTCGCCCTAGTCCCAGGCCTTCAGCTGGGTTTTATAAAACCTTTTTGCTTTAGGCCTCCGCTGCCGTGTCCAAAAAAAAAAAAAAAAAGGTTCAATCAATCAATTTCAACTTCTCGCGGGGAAATAAAAGATCTCGCAAAGTTGGAATTGATTGAAGTTTTTAGTCCCACCCAATCTGCCATTACCACTGAAGCCATGTCCACCCAATGGGCCACGCCCACCCAATGGACCACGCCTACCCGGCACCCGACGATACATAAGTGGATTTTGGGTTGCAGTTTGGGCACTTGGTCTCTAAAAGGTTTGCCGTTACTGCCCTAGATAAATAATTTGGGATTCCAGTCTGCATAACATTCCTTATCCTATTGTTCTTTTTTATGTTATTTTATGGTTGTGGGATGTTTAGAGTAACCTTTTTTCCCCCTTCCTCAGAATTGTTACAGTTTGAAAATGGAATAACCAACCTGAGTCCAAAATCTGCAAGCACGCGGTCTTCCCAGAATACCCAGCCCCTCAGAGTGCAACCTGAATTGAGAAACGCTGGCAAGCCACTTTCCAGACCTGCTTCCAGCACCCAATCTCCAGCTCTTTCATCCCTAGCAATGCTGGATGAGGTCCCTGTGCCCCCTGGAAACAAAAAACTAGGTAGAATTTACAGATCTATGACATGATTCTGTTCTCTTTTTAGTTTTTCTAAGAAGTTCTTTGTTGCAAAGTAATTATAGGGTGCCAGTTGACATTTGTTTTAACTCTAAAGCTTGTAATTCTTAGTGTATATCTCATTAGTTGTTGTGCTGTGGTGGGTAGTACAGGACTTTGATCCCGTTCAAATCTTGCTGAGTCATAAAGTTCATTGGGTAACCATGTACCAAGTCAGCCTAACCTTCAGCAGCAGTTTCAAAGATAAGTGAAAAGAGTCTAATCAAGCATTTCAGATATTCCTTGGGAAACAGTAAGATTGAATTAAATGGAACGTAAAATTGCAGTTATTTTTGTTCTGGATACTTAATGTGCAAGTGTGTGACTATATTTTACTTAAATTTTAAGATGAAGATAAATATTCAGGACATCTCAGTATGACTATCCTTGTTCTGTCCTGACATGCTTATTGATAACCTTTTAATATACTCTGAACAACAAATCATTTGTCATCATGGGGCGTTTATTGCTTTTTAATATGTTAGCTGCTGCGCTGGGACTGGTAAATGCAGAGTGGATTCCTGTGGAAGCTGATCACCATATTCTCTCTGATTTCGGTCAATCACTTCCATCTTTCCTATTTCACTGTTAAATTGCTGCCACTGTATAATTCTCATTTAGCTTTATGGTGACTTTGCAAAGGGATTCTTAGATTCAAATTCAAAATTGGTACAGATCCATTCAAGCCTGATGAGCAATACCTGCTTGCTCTGGGAATAAACGCCTTCACTGGGCCCAATACCTCTTTCCAGTTCTGTCTGAATTCCTTTATCTATTTCTATTTGGGTTGCAGAGAGCTCGTACATAATATATCCTATTAAAGTGGGGAGTAATTTTCAGAGCACATTAGCTCTAGCAGCTAGAGTTACTGGAAACTGGTTTTAACCGACTTACCAAGGAGCACTGAAAGATTGTAAATTATTTAATATAAATAATGCATCCTTTGAGGCAGGTTGTAGACTACATTTTTGCCTCATCTGGATATGCAAATAAAATGAGAATTAATTGATGATATTTTTTTTCCTCGTTTGGATGTACAAATAAAATGAGAATTAGTTGACTTAGATTATTTAATTAGCTGGCATTGCTCAACGATTCACTCTGTATATGTGGTGTGCAACCTAGTTTTAGGAAAGTGCACTCTCCCTCGTAATCATTATATTTCTTACCCCAGCTGTGCACACTTTTTTTTTTTCACGGTGTGAGCCAAGTTTCCAATGAACCTCAGTGGATAAATGAGAAGCCACAGCCCTGGCTGTTCCTTCTTTTAGTTTTCTGTTCTTCCCTTCTATGCCTGTCAGCAAATGAGACCTTCAAAATCCTGATTCTAAACATGGTCATTATCCATGGTTTTGGGGAGGCAGGAACATCTGCCTCTTGGCAGCAGCATTTCAGCGTTTGTGCTTTAACAAGGGCCATAACAAGCAGCTCAACCGAGGGTGAGCACAAGTCAGTAATTTCTGGTGACACAAAGAAGCTTGGAAATGTGCTTTCTTGGAGTGTAACCTTTTCAACAAGTACATAAATCTTATACCTTGCCTTATAGAGGAAATGGCATTCTCATGCAGATTTGATTGTATAGGGGAGAGTCAATAAATAGCGTGAACTTCACAGTTTTGTTCCCAATTAGATATTTTCTCCTTATAACTCAATGCTGCTATTTTATTCCTGGAATATTTTTATTTAATTTTTTTTGTAAATAGTTAGCAGAAATATTTGGATGAAATGGCACTCAAAGCAGCATTCAAGTTTCTTTGGAATCCCTTTTTCTCGTAATGAACAAATACTTTATGTCAAGCAATTTGTAGGGGATCAAAGATCGACCTCTAGGCTCCTCCCTTGTGGGGTGCCGCAGGGGTCGGTTCTTTCGCCCCTGCTGTTTAATATTTACATGAGGCCGCTGGGTGAGATCATCCATAGACACGGGGTGAGTTACCATCAGTACGCTGATGATACCCAGTTGTACGTTTCCACCCCGTGCCAAGTCAGCGAAGCAGCAGAAGTGATGTGCCGGTGTTTGGAGGCTGTGAGGGCCTGGATGGGTGAGAACAGACTAAAGCTTAATCCCGACAAGACGGAGTGGCTGTGGGTTCTCCCTCCCAAGGACAAGACCAACTGTCCGTCCATTACTCTGGGGGGGGGAAACTTTGAACCCCTCGGAGAAGGTTCGTAACTTGGGTGTTCTCCTCGATCCACAGCTGCACTTAGACCAACATTTGGCGGCTGTGACGAGGGGAGCATTTGCCCAGGTTCGCCTGGTGCACCAGTTGCGACCTTATCTGGACAGGGAGGCCTTGCTCACAGTCGCTCATGCCCTTATCACCTCGAGGATCGACTACTGCAATGCTCTCTACATGGGGCTACCCTTGAAGAGTGTTCGGAGACTTCAATTAGTCCAGAATGCAGCCGCGCGAGCAATCGTGGGCTTACCTCGGTATGCCCACATTTCACCAACGCTCCGCGAGCTGCACTGGCTACCTATTAGTCTCCACTCGCAATTCAAAGTGTTGGTTATTACCTATAAAGCCCTACATGGCCTAGGACCAGGTTACTTGCAGGACCGTCTTTTGCCTCATACCTCATCACGACCGGTCAGAGAGCACAGAGTTGGTCTTCTCCGGGTCCCGTCGACCAGTCAATGTAGGCTGGCGGGCCCCAGGAGAAGGGCCTTCTCTGTTGCGGCCCCTACCCTCTGGAATCAGCTCCCTCCGGGGATTCGGACCGCTCCCACTCTTCTGGCCTTCCGAAAAGAATTAAAAACTTATTTGTGTCGGCAGATCTGGGAATGATTGGTGCTGAATGTTGGATGAATGTTTTTTTTTTTTATTAAAAATTTGGGGTATTGTTTTTACTTTATGATCATTTTAATTTAATTTATATTGGACTTTAATGCGATTGTTATTATCTATGTTGTAAGCCGCTCTGGGTCCCCTGGAGAAGAGCGGCTTATAAGTCTAATAAATAAATAAATAAATAAATAAATAAATAAATAAACAAACTCTTGGAAAATTTGCAAGGAGTACTGACGCTTTAGTATATTGTGTTCTTTTTGGATAGGTTCCAATATTGAAAAATCGGTAAAAGACCTCCAGCGATGCACCGTGTCACTGTCCCGGTATCGGGTTGTGGTTAAAGAAGAGATGGATGCTTCTATTAAGAAAATGAAGCAGGTCTTTGCAGAGCTGCAGAGTTGGTATGCTAATACTTTGAAATCTGGTGTGAGCATGATTTTAAAGGATTTGATTAAGAATAATGCCTTCTTTTTTTCCTTTACCAAACTAGTCCTTGCCTGAAGGTGTATATACAACATGATTAGTTGGAGTCATACTAGCCCAGCAGTGCTCAACCTTGGGGTCGCGACCCCATTTGGGTCGCACGACGATTTCGCGGGGGTCGCTGGACACCGCGGGCCGCCATTTTGTTTTTATTTGTTTTTATTTTTTTTATTTTTTTGGCGCGCGCGCCGCGCATGCGCAGATCCGCCTGTTGCGCCGAAAAAAAATAAAAAATTTAAAAAAAAATAAAAAAAATAAAAACAAAATGGCGGCCACGACGGGCGGATCCGATTAAAATAATTTGATTCCCAATTTTCACAAAGCTACAGAATGAACAATATAAATAAAAATTTCTGCTTAATACCAAGTGAGTTTAAAAAGTTAGTTTAAGTTAATCTGACCAAATAAATAGAAAGTTTGAGGACAGAATCATTTTCCATGTCAAAAAGCATTTTCATTTTCAAATCTTAACAATCTGAGATCAAGAGACTTCTTGGGTTTATAGGCTGACCTAATCTATCGCAGTTCTTGCTTATCAAATCCACTGTCTGAATCGCTAAGATTTCTACATAGCTGAACTAAAATCTTTGCTATTTATCCTACATACAGCCTTAAGAAAAATAATGAAAGCATTTTTTAAATGTGGGCTACTTGCATCTGACTTATTTCTCCAAGGATACATATTGGGATTGTAGGCAAAGAAGAATCTTGAAAGATTCCTCAAGCGAAGGCTAGCAGCCTCTGCTGACTTAATATTTAGAACTGATTGCGGATTTTGCCAGCAGATTTATCATTCAGCATTATCCAGCATTCATTTGGATGGTGTGTTTTCCTGCAGGTATCTCTTCCTTCAGCATAAAAAACTAGTGCTTCTTATAAATTATCACCTCCTGGGTCACTCCTCTAATCTTTGCCTCATCATGCGTCATGTTTTAAAAGGTTAAAGACCTTGTTTCAATAATTCTGCTTGCTGTGGGTCAGAGAAAGGGCAGAAACCAGGAAGTGCAGTTCCGTGACACAGGGAAATGCATGGCTAGTTTGGAAGTAAGCCAGCAGAACCTCCTTTAATAAATTCCAGATAAAGAATCAAGGGTTTGTTATTTGTTCTTTCCTGAAAATGGGGTGATTGCCATTCTGCAAATGAGGCTGTGTACCTTCCAACCACAGCATACGAATCCCTTTCTAGTCACTTCTGAGGAAAATTATTTACATCATCACATAAATGCAGCATTGCCAGTTCAACTTAGGAAGTCTATCAAGAGAACTGATCTTGCAACTGTTGGTATTACAAATATTATGTTCTCTTAATATGCGTTGGCTGTAGTCGCTTGCTGGAAGAGGTCTCGAAAGAATTACCACAATATTGTAAACTAAAATTGAACAAGTAATATTTTTATAGCATCCCTTGAAAACTTAATTGTTTTGCTTTAGAAATTCATAATGTTCTCATTAGACAGGCTGTATTTCTTTTTAAACATAAGTAATGAATTTATAATATTTGGCATAAAGAGGAAGATCCATTCAAGAATACCTTGCTGTGTAACAGACTGAAGTGTTCAGTTTTCTGAAGATCAAACCCTCATGTTAAATATTCTCTGCATTACTCTTTTGCTGTTTTCAACATTAGCTGTTCTATAGAGTTAGGCACGCCCACAATAGATCTTTTAGGGGGGGGCTGCATTCTAGATGCTATTTTGTAATTGAGAAAGTATGGCAATAAATCATTGACCTGATGGGAAACTCTCTTTGCCACTTTTAAAAGAAAGGCATGTGCTGTGAACCCCTGAAGTTATTGCCAGGAATGAAGATTTTCAGGTTTTGGAGATCACTGCTCAAGATGCTCAAACTTTTAAATATACAAGGTCAGCCTATAATTTCTGAATTTTTATAAAGTTCCTATTGAAGGACAAATCGTCCGTCTGTTGGAGCCCATCACAAATGCAGCCTAATTAGTCCTCTGAACTTTCTGATCAGATTCTGTGATTGCCTTGAACATTAGAATTATGTGTATGTAGCTCAAACAGTTAAGCAGGCATACCATATCTGATGTTGAAGATACGATAAAAGAATAAAATACAAAGTACATAGGCAGTTCAGCCCTTCAGCCCTACTTCTACCTAATATTGGTCTGAGAAACAAATCCATTGCTTGTGACTTCATCAGAATTGCTTTCAAACACAAATTCTCTGGTTCCCCTGTACAGATAGCTCTTACTTAACAACCACTCATTCAGCGACCATTCAGAGTTACGATGGCACTGAACCAGGAGACTTATAAGCAGTCCTCGTAGTTAGAGCTGTTGTAGCATCCTTGTGGTCATGTGATTGCAATTTGGGCACTTAGCAAACAGCATTTATGATGGTTGCAATGTCACATGGTCACTATTTGTGACCTTCCCCACTGGCTTCCCACAAGCACTGGGGAAGCCAGCAGGAAGTCTCAAATGGCAATCACATGATGTTCTGCTTAATGACTACACGGAATTTACTTAATAATGGGAACCAGAACTGCCAGAACTACTGATGTAAGTTGGCATGGTCATGTGAGGTCGTACTTCACAACCACATCACAATGGAGTTGCCAATCCCAATTAAGTGAGGACCAGTTCTCTTTCATTCATAAAGGCAAGCAACAGAACTCTACTTTGTAGCTGCTTTAATAGCAGCATAAAGGCTGATATCTATCCTGCTTTCATTCTCCTCACTGTCAGGATTTTATTTGCTTTCCTTGGCTTGTTGTCCTGGATAGAAGCTGGAACATATTTACGGATGGTTACTAGGATTTAGAATTGCATCATCATCCATGGCCTTTGTTATGACAACCCCTGAATCATTGCTGGGATTGTTCAACCTCTGAGATGCAAGCTTTCAGTTATTATGTTTTATCCTTTACCAGTTGTTCCTCTGGATGCATCTAAACTGAAACTTATTCAAGCAGATATTCAAAATCTGTTACCATCCATCTCTGCATGACTTAGTAGTACTGTGGGACAGATAACTGCTCTGAATTATCCTCAACCTCTGAGGAATTAAAACTGAAATATCAGATGGTTCCTTTATCTCTTTCTTAGATTCATGATCCAGCATCCCCCTTAGGAAACCTTTTGAGCTTTTTCAGATTCCATTAAAATTGCTGTATTTTGGGGCAGTATTCTTATTAAAACATTTAAAGGGACAAAACAAACAGCTACAAAAAAAGAAGATAAGAGATGTGGTGGACAAACAATACAATATCAACAGATAATGTTTTATTTATTTCCTTGTTACTGAGGGTGGTAGTGGAGATCAGAGAAGCAGCTGTTTGGCGAACAGCTCTTGGTAGCCATGCCAACCTCTGCTGAGACTCCTGAGGGGAATGTCTTTTCACAGACTTTTAGAGGTTCTAATGATGGCCATAAATAATCTCTGTGCATTTACTATCCTGCATTTACTAGACCATTTTTTTTCTCGTGAGTATGACAGCATGGAGTGTGAGTGAGCTTTGCCCCCTATAAACAAATTCCTGGCATTCCGTAGGAATAAACTGAGGCTGGCAAAGCCTGTTCTCTTGCATATCAACCAGGAATTTATTCTTTCTATTTTCTTTCCAACTCTGTCTTCCTCTTTGGAATATGCTAGGGATGCTTAAGAGGCTAGAAGCCCTTCATAAGGAGCAGTATATTCTCCTCTACTCTGAACAGGTTAAGGAAGTGGTACCTGTGTCATTCAAAACATTGCTATTTTGATATGCTGTGAGCTGGCAAAGGAGCCCAGTCTATACTAGATCATTCCACTTCAGCTACGTATGTGCCTGTATATACTGATCCTTGTATTGTATAGATCTGTACTAGTACCATCAGTGTTTATTCTCAATCAGCAGTTTTGTCTGAAATAAATAAATGTAGGTGACATGTTATAATGTAAATAAATAAATAAATAAATGTAAGTGACATGTTATAATGAGGCTCAACTTCCTGCAAAGAATAGTTCTGGAATGTTTCGAATTGGGTGCTTGCAAGCACAAACCTTGTATATGCGAATTCACAGATAACCGTTTGAAATATGAGAATTACAGGCAGAAACACTTTAATGGGCCACAGTGATTGCTACATGGGAATTAAAAGTAGAACAGCCAACTGTAAATAACTTTGGGAATGAAAGCTTAAAACATCAAGATACTTATGATTTTTGGAACCAAAACAGTGATAAACCATGTAGGATTTCAGTTGGTTAAACCAAAAAAAAAAGAGATGCTGGACGTCTCCGAAAAAAGTTGACTTGTTCCTTGTTAGTGATATTTATCCATTCCATCTTTGAAAGCTCAATGTATACAAAGGAACTGTTTTTTAATCAGGGAGGCAGAGATTGTCCCAATTTAATGACCTGACTGATTGTTGAGTTGGTTTCTAAAAGCTATAGCCTATGAATATAAGAGAATTTTAATCTTTTTATTTCCTTTCTTTTCTTCCTTTAGCCTCATGGATCGAGAAGTAGCCCTACTTGGTGAAATGGACAAAGTAAAAGCAGAAGCAAGTAAGTTTTATAAAGCACAACTATGTTAATATCTTTGTCCTGAAACCGTACAAGACTACCAGATTTTTGAAGTAAGCAGTCCAAGACAAAATACAAAGGACTTAAATTTCTGGTGTTTCCAGATATGTAAACCATACTATATACGTACAGGTCGGCTATATATATTTTTATCACATCTAGTTGTATAGGTTCATGTTTCAAATATCTTGTAATTACATATACATGGGTAAGATCTGGTTTTGCTCTTGACTTAACAACCATTCATTTAGTGACTGTACAAAGTTACAGTGGCACTGAAAAAAGTGACTTTATGACTATTTTTCACACTTAACGACCGTTGCAGCATCCCCATGGTCACGTGGTCAGAATTCGGGTGCTTGGCAACAGGCAGGCATTTCCGACACTGTGTTGTCCTGTGGTCATGTGGTCACCTTTTGTCGCCTTCCCAGCTGGTCACCTTCTGCGAACGTTTGACGAAACAAAGCCAATGGGGGGGGGAAGCCAGATTCGCTTACCAACTGCATGATTCGCTTAACAACTTCAGTGATTCGCTTAACAACTGTGGCAAAAAAAAGTAAAATGGGGTGCAACTCACTTCGTTGTCTTGCTTAGCAATGGAAATTTTGGGGTCAATTGTCATAAGTCAAGGACTACATGCATTTATTTCCAAGTATAGTGCCATAGTTAATCCTAGTTGCCATTACACCAGAAAAGCATGTGGGGTTTCCTCATTCCAAGCACAGTGTTAAAACAGAGGCCTCCTAAGGCTTCTATGTGTGCGTTTATATGCTGACTTACTTATGCCAAATGAAAACTACCACTTGTCTCATTCTCTGTGACCGTTCCAACTGGTATGAAACTTAAAGAGTCCAAATATACGGGAAAGTGCAAGAATAAAATATGTGCCCAGCCAGCCCGATTGTCTGAATTGAGATTGCTTGTGATCCTCTAATCTTCATATCTAAATAAACCTGTGGCTACCGTTACTGCTACTACTACTGTGGTATGTGTCAATGCCAAAACATCCAATGTTAGCAAGCATCATAGTTCCGACAGTATGAACTTTGTACGTGCCATGAAAAATGTGGATTCCCCAGAACAAGGTAACGAGAATACATAACTCCTTGAAGACTCTTAATTGATATGCAACTTGATTAATATGGCTCATAGGTCTAGTCCTCACTTAATTTGCTCAGCGACTAGTTCAGCGGTTCTCAACCTGTGGGTCGCGACCCCATTTGGGGTCGAACGACCGTTTCACAGGGGTCGCCAAACATGGCAGTCCGCCATTTTTCCCCCCATTTTTCCCCCCATTTCCCCTCGGCCGTCACGCACACGCTGTGCATGCGCAATTCGGCCTGTCACGTGCCACGCATGTGCGATTTGGCCCGTTGTGCGTGCGCTGCACATGCGCGGTTCGGGCCGTTGTGCGCGCGTGCCGCGCATGCGTGGTTCGGGGCGCCGCGCATGCGCGGTTCGGCCCGCCGTGCATGCACGGCGCAGGCCAGGGTCGCCCCGCGCATGGGCAGCGCAGGTGGGGTCTCGTCCTGAAAAAGGTTGAGAACCGCTGCTATTTTTGACCAATCCTCAAAAGTCCCAACTGTCCCAGCATCCGATCCAGTCTGGGTGCTTGGCAACCAGCTCACACAGCAGGTGCATCCTCCCACAGTCACATGACCACCATTTGGGACCTTCACTGCTGGCTTCTCAAAAGCAAAGCCAATGGAGAAGCCAGCGGCGAAGGTTGAAGTTGCTTGCACTCTCCACCACCTGGCAGCACCCACCCTTGGTCCCGACAAGCTTGCTCTGCACTTTGCTGGCCACCCTTGCACCTTCCCCCACCTGGCAGCACCCCACTTACCTGCCTGCCAGCCAGACTGCATACAAATCACCTTGGACTCACTTAAAGACACATGAACTTGGCTTAACAACAGCAATTGGGAAACGCTGGGATTGCTGTCACTAAGCAATACGGGCAGGTCACGTCATATTTTATGATTGCATCGCTTAGTAACGGAAGTTCCAGTCCCGATAACTATTGTTAAGTGAGGACTACGGTAGCTGTATATCAAAGAAGCAATTCCCATTATCTCTCAGAAGCTGCAGTTCTTTCTGCTTCTGTTCCCCGGGGCTTGATTGCAGTATCTATATGCTTTTCTCCTTACAAGGCAAAAGAACTACTTTGATGTACCGTCATTCATTAGCAAAAGAGTACAGGAGAAAAGAGTTATAAACTGCACCCTGCCCAAAGCATTGCAATTAAGTAAACAACCAATTTGACTTGGTAACTTTTTTTTTTATATATTATTAAAAAGGGAGACAAAGAAAGAAAGCAAAGGACCCTATTCACAGATTTCATGTGTTGAGCTTGAGCTACATAGGCATCTGTCAGTTTTTGGGAATTCACCCTGTTGCCTAGGTAATTATCCCCTGGCATTGAACTCCAGTCTTCTTAGGTATTGTCCAAGGCCTCAAGCATTTTTCAGATGTATTGCAGAGCTCAAGCTGACCTTTGAAGGATAAACTAAAATATTGGGGAAAGGGAAGAATAGGGGCTGGCAGGAATTACCGTAGATTTCTAGCAGCTAGACATTCTGTTTTGTGCTTTAATTGCTTAATTGTTCTATTTATTATAAATGTGATTGCCTTTTGGGGGGTTCTGTTTTACCTTATAGTGGAAATCCTAATCAGCCGCCAAAAGAAGGCAGGGGCACTGAAGAAACTAACCGATGTAGCAGTCCGAATGTCAGAAGAACAGCTGGTAGAACTTAGAGCGGATATAAAGGTGAATCTCCAGACTGCTTGGGGCTTATGTGCACCTTTGGGGCAGAGATCTTATTGAAGTACAGCCACAGTATGCACAGAGAAATTACATTTCCCCAGGTTCTGTTGATGTAATTACATTTCTTTATATTCCTCTTATGCAGAAGAGCTCTATTGAACAGTAGAGCAGAGGCCACCAACCTTTTGGGCACCAGGGACCAGTTCCACGGAGAAAGGTTTTTCCATGGACTGGAGAGGGCGTGGTTTTGTGTGCTGCCTGCATCCTGCTTATTTGTGCGGACCAGTTGCTGGCATGCCGCAGCCTGGTACCAGTCCAGAGACCTGGGGTTGGGGACCCCTGCAGTAGAGGACATACTTAGGAGGAACCAATCTTAGTCTGTAGCATTTAAAACAGACAATTTCAATACCTGACCTGGCAACAACATTTGCTTAAGCTTAGGACTGACTGAAAAACAAAAGCATTATTTTCTTTTTTAAAAAAATAAGTTTTGAAAAGAACAAACTCAAACATCAAGTTGAAGACTTTGCCTGAAACTTTTTCACACTTATTAACCTCCATAAAGCTGATGAATTATTAGATTGTGACTGTGAAATTTGATCTTAGTGGTGTGGTGTTGTCTGACAAATAGCTTCCCTTGCCTACCACTAGAGGCCAGAATGAAGTTACGTTCAAATTCCCACAAAAATCTCACTGCATGGGAAAAATTCACTCTGGTAATTGCTGTTCTGTCAGCAGTTCCATCTTTAAACTGTTTATTATTTTCTAATAAATCCAGTTGTTTATTTTTCTGCAATTGTGTAGAAGCAGAGAGAAGGGTGTGTAATTTGTGCCTCGGTTGATACCCGCAATTCACACGACAGCTCCTCTCCCAAAACATGAATGTGCTTTGTGCATAATGCTAACATGCCTACATTTTATTTCTTCTCTGCAGCACTTTGTTAGTGAGCGCAAATACGATGAAGATCTCGGCAGGGTGGCTCGCTTCACTTGTGACCTGGATTCCCTAAAGAAAAGCATTGAATCCTTTGGACAAGGTGAGCTGGTCTAAACATTGTATATCCTGGATATCTACACAAAACAAAAACCCAGCAACGACGGGATAAAGCTAAACTAAACTAAACACGCGTGGCTGATAAAAGCACTTCTAAAATTCTGAAAATACATTTTTCTGTGGCTTTCGGCTGAAAAGGCTCTTCTCAGAATTTTATCAGCTCAGAAAATGATCGAGGTCCGTTATGTGTTTCACTGTTAGTCTTCATATTATTACAGTCCCTGAACTGAGTTGTTTACATACATTTATTACTTTATCCTGCTTATTTTATGTATAACATGTATTTATATGTTACATGTCCTTTGGGTGTGGGTGTACTATAAATATTTCAAATTAATACGTGTGGAGTCTCCATTTGACATAGCCCAATGCCGTGGATTTTAAGGAAAAATGGAAAAATGTTCAAAGCCCTGTTGCAGTACTAGTAAAATGAAAGCCATTAGTTTATATAAAAATGCATTTGCAAGCTTCTTCTCTCTGCTCGCCGGTTCTGTTTTTTTTTTATTTTTCAGTTTTACCATACCTTTAGGTCGACTATTTCTATACTTCAGGGTATTTTCCAGCAGGCACACGGCTCCCTCAACAGTTAGCTCACAACTTCTGAGGAGTATTTGTAAAGTGGTGGCAATGGCTGCTACAAGAACACTACAGGAGCAGACTGGAAGCCATTTTTCTTTTTATTGTAATTTGATTATGTAATGATTTGGAAAATGTATCATCACTGGTCTGCCGATGGGGTGAGAGGTAAATTCATCTTTCCGTTGTAAAAAAAAAAAAAGTGTGAAATAAGTCTTTTTTTTTTTTGTCATTCTTGTTTCAGTTTCACATCCAAAGAACAGTTATTCAACCAGATCACGGTGCAGCTCTGTTTCCTCCACGGCTGTGAGCAGTCCGGATAAGTCCACTACCACAGTGTGTGCCTCTATCTCTTCTCCTAGCCTCATAATGGCCAATAAGAAACCATCATCCCCTATAGAAACCTCCACAAATGCAACAAGCCGCCCATCTCAGTCCCATCGGGAGGTAATGATTTAATGTTCTTTCTGTGGTTGAGAGTCACCTGGAGATTGTCCAGGCGTGGATCTTCTTTACAGCAGAGATTTTCACTTAGAAGGGAAAAGCAAAGGGACCACATTTTGACCGAGAGGCTGTCGTGCCGCACAGTTAATCCCACAGTTGCTTGTCTTAAGCCAACGCTTGGAATGATAATTCAACTCTAATAGAACGTGGACCAAATTTAAAATAACTTCCCATTTTTAAAGACTGGATTGACAGCATTCAAATGAAACATTCTAGGCCAGTGATGGTGAACCTTTTAGAGGCCGAGTGCCCAAACTGCAACCCAAAATCCATTTATTTATTGCAAAGTGCCAGGGCCGCATCAGCATTGTGGTGTTCTCAGGGAGAGCAGGGGGGCGTGGCCTACTGGGTGGGCATGGCTGCTGGGTGGGCATAGCTGTGGTGGTCATGGCAGACTGAGTGGGCGTGGCTGGGGTTGGGCCAGGACCAGGGTAGCGGGGACCAGTCCCTCACCATCTGCAGGGCATCCCAGGGGACCAATGCCGCTTGCTCGCTCACTTCCTGCCCCGTTGCTTCCAAACGCCACATGCTCGCTACTCTGGCGAACTCTGCTGGGGCAATGGCATGTGTGCCCACAGAGAGGGCTCTGAGTGTCGCCTCTGGCACATGTGCCATAGGTTCGCCACCACTGTTCTAGGCCATTGCATCTTCTTGTGTAGTAAAGAATATTAATGTGTATTAATATAAGGTTTAAAATGCAGCATATATTCTAATTGTATATAGTTAGGCAATGGATGGAGTGCTATATTTTCAGACCCTCTCAGAAACCGGCTTTACTGATTTTGGTTGTAAAATAATCTCCTTGGTATCTATGGATCTTTATCCTATTCTGACTATGGAAAAGAGTGCTCAGGTAATACTGGTACCGATCGCTCTAATTTCCCCCTTTCTTTCTGTTCCAGGGGTTCCAGGGAAATAGAAGGTCTGGTCAAGGTTACCGGTCCCAAGGACAACGCCAAAATGGCTCATCCCATCTCAATTCAAATCGCTATAGAAATGGGTCTTGGTACCAGTCCAACTACAAATCCCGACCACCCTCCGGAAACTCAAACAACCTCAACCAGACTTGCCCCACCGGAATCAATGGAACTGGGCCTGGTCCTGAGCCAGGCCCACCAGCCCCGTCCCTACAGACACATTTGGTCCCACTCAGCCCAGAAGCCAAGGCTCTGCCACAGAGGAAACCTAGATCAAGCCAATACGAGGCATCCAGTTCCTGAGGACCGCAAACTCGGCCACTTTCCAAAATTGGAGAACAAGATTGCGGGACACACTTAGCTAGAGATATTAATGAGAAAGGAAATTTACACTTTGCTATCCCTGTGCTGTCTCTTTTTCCCAATCATTCCATTCCGGGAAAGCAGCTTCTTCGCATTTCTCTTGCCCCTGCTTCTTACAGTGTGGAATGGGTCAGATTTTAATGAGAAGACATATTCTTGCTGTTCAGGAGTGGCTTGGCACACCTTACTGATGCCCTTCCTTATGTCCAACGGCTCCTTTCAACATTAGAGCCTTTTTTAAATATTGGCGGGTCTGTATCCTAAAAGTAGGGTGGGGTGGGGGGTGGGAATACCTTTCAGTAGTTCTAATCCAAAACTTGCTGATCCCTACTCCGCCCAGAATGCTAGTAGCCAGGCCTTATTTTTGACAGCAAAAGTCATTCATGCTGACAGTGAAACAGGTTGCTGTGAATTGTGGGTTCAAGATGAGAAATTTGAAGAGGGAAAGCTGCAAGAGATTGCTGAAATACTATATTCTTTTTTTGCAACTTATCCTTAAAGTCTACACTTGGGAATACTGGGGAATATCTCTTCCCGTAGTGGGTGAGCAAGTTCCATTCTTCCCGAGAGAATTAACATTCTGTCTATATGTCATGTATAAATTTAGATATTCCCTGGTTTTAATGTTTGGTGTGGGATGGGAGGTTTCATTTTTTTTTCACTTCCCGGCCAAAATCCCATTATCTGATTCTAAACTAAATTTCTAGCAATTTATTAGTAATGCTAAGCCTAAATGATCGCAAGTAAAAGCAACGATTGCTACAGTCTCTCTATCCTTGTATAAATAAAAGCAACGTACACGTTTAAAAGATAGTAGCCTTCACTTTGTGCCCTTATTTCTTCTCTTTAAAAAGAGTTCATAGTAAATGGATTTCCTACAGATGTGGGTTAGGTTAATTTAGGATTAGTTTAGTTTCAGGGAACAAAAAAAAATGTCTGGACTATTTGGAGTATAGTTAGTTTGGGTATCTAGTTTGCTGCTGCAGCTGATAAATGAGGTAGGAAAAATAATAAAACCTTTAGCGATAACAATAGATAATTCAGAATGTTCAGTTTGGGCTTCAGGCTTGGACTCACAAGAGTAAAGGAAAAAGTGGGGTGGGGAATCAGCCTTTGGAAAAATAATGGATCTCAAAATATTTTGTGTAGGATGGTAAGAGTGTTTAAGAAACTTCAAAGAATCTGAGCATTTCACACACAGTCATGCTATGTGTTAGCACCTATATTGCAGATAACTGAAAATGGTGATTTGCTTGAGACCAGTCAGTCACTTTATTGCAGAAGTGAAGTTCGGATCAGTTTCTTAGCACACTATTTATATTAAATACAAGTGGAGTACCAAAATACTAAATCATAGAGAATGATTAGAATGTTTTACTGTGATTGGTCCTAGATGATAGTAGGCAGTAATAAATGGTTAATTTAAAAGCATATACCGTGTTTCCCCGATAGTAAGACACCCCCGATTGTAAGACGTATCGGGGTTTTCAGGGGGTCGGCTAATATAAGCCGTACCACGAAAGTAAGACATATTACTCCTGCCCACTTCCGCCTCCTGCTTAAAATACTTAAATACTTAAAATACTAAAATACTTAAAATACTTAAAATACTTAATATACTTAAAATACTTAAAATAAAACTGACAATTGTTTTCCAATCAATATAAGCCGTACCCCGAAAGTAAGACATAGTGGGGCTTTTGGGGATAAAAAGACAGTGTGACGCTGTCTTGCTTTAGGGGAAACACGGGTAGTAGAAGTACTCAGGTTAATAAAACCTTTTGTCAGTAAAGATTTGCCTACGGTACAATTTCTCAAATCTGATACTAAGTTATGGAAATGAATAGTCAAAGCATCTAAGTGATCATCCAGAAGACTTGATGTCTGGCAAAAAAAAAAAAAAATCCGTACATGGCCAAAGCCTCGGCAGTAGGAAAACAAGTGAGATTCACACTCATCTTTCTATTTTGCATTGAAGCTAACTTGAATCTGGCTACTGAATATCAGCCTGAGATCGTTTAGGCCAGGGGTAGACAACCTTGGCTCTTTTATGACTCGTGGACTTCAACTCCCAGAATTCCTGAGCCAGCATGGCTCAGCTTGGAAACTCTCCCTTTCCCCTCAGCATGGCTGGCTCAGGAATTCTGGGAGTTGAAGTCCACGAGTCATAAAAGAGCCAAAGTTGCCTACCCCTGGTTTAGGCGTAAGTTAGAGGTACAATTATAGAACGGAGCTTTAAAATTAGGAAGCTTTTCAACCAGCCTTAAAAAAAAAAAAAGACAAAATTGGTTTGAAAAGGAAAATTGGAGAAGTACAGGTAAGATTTCAGAAACAATTGCAGTAATGGCTGTATGTGTTACTACCTCAGATGATAACTACCAAGAACTAGAAAGCCCTTACTGTCACATTTAATATTTCAAAGTATTTCCCTCTCCCAACTCCGTGTGTATGCCTGAATGGATTGTAATGTCTTCACTGGCTGTTGCATCAAGCCCTAAAAGTTTTCCTTTTGAAATTTCAGCTAGCAAAAGGCCATCCTGTGGCTAAGACGAGGCATATGAAGATGAATCATAAATTCACTATGGGAGTCAATATGGTAATTGTGCAGCCGGAAGCTTTTCTTAAGCCTTTTATACAACCTAAACATGAAGACAATAACCAATCTACCTGATCAATGTGTTTAGGTTTGCTGAAATAAAATATATGAACTAATTTGGGTAACTGAAGTACATTATTGATGTGTAATATTATTCACGATGCAATTTTATCTTCTCGTTATATCAATAAAGGCATTTTCTTCACTGGCATGGTAATTTAATGTGAAAATGACACTCTAATGCAACTACAGCCTCAAGGCAGCAATGATGTACTTGAGGGACAATAGGTAGCTTTGGGGCCTGCTGGGGATAATATGAAACCAGCAGGAACCTAGCATGGATCCAGTCTTTCTCCAGAATAAAGGTCTCAATTATATGTCATATAAAAGTGTACAAATGATTGTTGTATATAAATATAAATGATGGTCTTAAGAATACTGTAACTGCATGTGGTCTCATCTTGCACAGAACTAAAGTCCAGGAACTCTTAACAAAGGAATCCATCTTTGCACAGTATGCTTACCCCTGATTTATGTAACTGTGGTTGACTCAGATGGATGCTATTTGTCTGGTTTTGTACAAAATATAAACTAACCGCATGGTTCAGCATGAGTTTACATAAAATCATAGCTAGAGTAGGCCAGATTAAACTTGGCTCATTTGTAGCTTCTGTACAACGTCATTTGAACATAGCCAGTAAGAGATTTGGCTTCATAATCCAACGTTCAGTCCTCATATTTACAATTTCTTGGTGCTCCATGCAAAAGACTCTTCCAAACAGTCAAGAGAAACTTTAAGGACAGGAAACCCTAATGCTTCTCAATATGTTTATAGCTGCGCTGCCTTAAGTTTCAAAATGGATGTTTCCTTAAGGAAGTTTTAATCCCTGAATATGAGGTTCAAAGGACTAGCTAAACCAGGAGTCTTCAAACTCAGCCCTTTTATGACTCATGGACTTCAACTCCCAGAATTCCTCAGCCAGACAGGCTGGCTGAGGAATTCTGGGAGTTGGAAGTCCATGAGTCATAAAAGGGCCGAGTTTGAAGACCCCTGAGCTAAACCTTCAAAGGTAAGTACAGTTTGGGGCAAGGTGATGTGGAAATTTCTTTCCTCAATAAAATAACATAAGAAGTATCCACATGAACATGATCCCTTGCAGCAGAGAGGCTCTGTTACTGTACATAACCCATAGTTACTCGGTTATGTAGCTATATTCCAAGTATTAGATTTGAATGCTATTAGTCCAATGTAGAGAATCTACTAATTGCCAACCCCAAATACATTCAGGTCCGAAGGTTCAGTGGAGAAAACAGCAACTGCTTGAACAATCAGTACAATGAGTGTGCTAATATACATTTTGCTACATACAAGGAGAAGAACCTTGAAGGATGCACTTTATTTGCCCAACAGTTCAAGAGCTGTTTTTGAATGGAAGAACTTCCAAAAACTGATCAAACTGTTGGCAACTCCCTCTGCTAAGATGCTCCTCTGATGATCGAACCTATCATAGCACATACCGGTAACAATCCTGAGTTCAATAGCACTTAGACTTATATGTCGCTTCACAGTCCTTTACAGCCCTCTCTAAATGGTTTACAGAATCAATATATTGCACCCAACAATCTGGGTCCTCATTTTACCGACCTCAGAAGGATGGGAGGCTGAGTCAATCTTGAACCAGTCAGAATCGAACTGCTGGCAGTTGGCGACATTTAGCCTGCAATACTGCATTCTAGCCACAGCACCACCACGGCTCAGATCATAAGTAGAACCACATTCAGTGTAAGAATAGGTAGTGGAGGCAACCCGTTTTTATTAATTTCACTCCATACCTTGATATAATTATTTCAAGATAACATATAATTTATGTTGCATTCAAGATTTCATGGGTCAACCAAGTAGCATGCACAGAGATTATGGAATGCCTCTCTTTACTTAGTGTTTCAAGTAGGACAGTAGCAAATGAAGCCTTTGATTTGATTTGATTTGATTTGATTAGACTTATATACCGCCCTTCTCCCAAGACTCAGGGCGGCTCACAACAAACATACAAGTATAACACAAAATCAATTAAAACTACCAATTCACAGTGTAAAAACCAGGCAATCAATTTCACTCATACAACATACAGTCACAATCAGAGGCCCAGGGGCAGAGCGCAGCTCACGCGCCCCAAACCTGTCTGCATAAATGTGTTTTCAAGAGTTTTCGGAAAGCTAGGAGGGAGGGAGCAGTACGAACCTCTGAGGGAAGCTGGTTCCAGAGGGCTGGGGCAGCAACAGAGAAGGCCCTTGCCCTAGGCCCCGCCAGACGACATTGTCTAACAGACGGGACCTGTAGGAGGCCAACCCTATGTGCCCTAACCGGTCGCTGGGATTCATGAGGCAGAAGACGGTCCCGCAAGTATCTTGGGCCATTGCCATAAAGGGCTTTATAGGTCATAACCAACACTTTGAATTGTGTTTGGAGACCAATTGGTAGCCAGTGCAGCTCACGGAGGGCTGGAGTGATATGAGCATGTCTTGGGAGACCCAAGACGGCTCACGCGGCCGCATTCTGGACTACTTGCAGTCTCTGGACATTCTTCAAAGGTTGCCCCATGTAGAGAACATTACAGTAGTCAAATCTTGAGGTGACAAGGGCATGGGTGACTGTGAGGAGTGACTCCCGGTTCAAATAGGGCCGCAACTGACGCACCAGGTGAACCTGGGCGAATGCCCCCCTCGCCACAGCCGAAAGATGGTGTTCTAAACTTAGCTATGGATCGAGGAGGACACCCAAGTTACGAACCCTCTCCGACAGGGACAAAACTTCTCCCCCCAGGGTGATGGACGGACAGATGGAATTGTCCTTGGGAGGCAGAACCCATAGCCACTCCGTCTTGTTGGGATTGAGTCAGAGCCTGTTGGCACCCATCCAGACCTCAACAGCCTCCAGGCACCGGTTCATCACTTCCACTGCTCCGCTGTAATGACGTGGGGTAGAGATATAGAGCTGAGTATCATCAGCATATTGATGACAACTCACCCCGTGTCGATGGATGATCTCACCCAACGGCTTCATGTAGATGTTAAAAAGTAGAGGTGAGAGAACAGACCCCTGAGGGACTCCACACGGAAGAGACCTCGGAGCCGATCTCTGACCTCCTGCAAACACCGACTGTGACCGGCCAGAGAGGTAGGAGGTGAACCACCGCAAAACAGTGCCCCGCACTCCAAGCCCCTCCAACCAGCGCAGAAGGATACCATGGTCAATGGTATCGAATGCCGCTGAGAGGTCAAGAAGCACCAGGATAGTGGAATATCCCCTATCCCGGACCCACCAGAGATCATCGGTCAGTGCAACCAAAGCAGTTTCCATGCTGTAACCAGACCTGAACCCAGACTGCTGAGGGCCCAGATAATCAGTTTCATTCAAGGACCGTTGGAGTTGGAGTGCCACCACCTTCTCAACAACCTTCCCTAAAAAGTTATTTAAAACTGCCGGGTCCAGGGAAGGCTTCTTGAGGAGGGGGCGCACAAGTGCCTCCTTTAAGGGAGCCAGAAAGGACCCCTCCCTCAGTGAAGCGTTAGCAACAGCCTTGACCCAGCTCCGTGTCACCACCCTGCTAGCCGAAACCAGCCAGGAGGGGCACGGGTCCAGTAAACAGGTGGCAGAACTCACAGCTCCAATGGCCTTGCCCACATCATCAGGAGTTACCAGGTCAAACTCCTCCCATTCAACAGGACTAAGACGGCCCTCTGTCATCTCGACTGACTCACTGTCAGCCGACACTGTATTCCAATTGGAGTCCAAGTCAGCCCGGATCTGAGCGATCTTGTCTGCGAAAAAGATATTAAATTCTTCAGCATTGCCCTGCAAAGGTTCCTCCCTCTTCCCCGTATCAAGGAGAGAGCGAGTCACCCTAAACAGGGCAGCCAGATGAGATTCCGCAGACGCAATCAATGCAGAAAGATACTGAAATCTTGCCGTAGTGATTGCTTCCAAATAGGTCTTAATATAAGCTCCCAATTTGGTTGTGAGATCTTTTCCATCACCACCCAAATTCAAAACCATCCCTTGAAACTGCTGGGGATGTAGCTTGATTATACACACAGTATGAGCCAACCCAAAACAGCAATGCAGTGATGTGCAAATTTACTGTCATACATGATTAAAAGACATAAGAGTTTTCTAAGAATAAACAGCCTGGTAATTAACCACAGTCTTCCATATTTCTTTCAAAATTCTGTAATATAGATGCCGGCTGGTGTTCAATAAATGCTCAGACTACTGTGATAATGACAATTACCCAGATGGAGCTATCTACAATCTTCTTAGCTTTTCAATGTGTTGTTTCATTTTTTTATGTATGTATTCCTTACATCTCTCCCAGCATTGCAGACATTTCAAAGAGAGAAGTCTTTGTCTAATGTGTCAAAATGCAATTTATTTGAATCTAATGATTTGTGCCGTGACTTTGGATTGATTTGTTCTATTGATTGTCAGTAGCAGATATTCTATCTTTAATTTATCCTGATTTACAGTAGAGAATAGGTAAAAATGAGCATGGAATAGACAGCTGCTTTTTCCCCCTTTCCTTGGGGAAGGCACAGGAGCGTTAGCAGAAAAAACTGAATTAACAGTTGGGAGAAGACCATGGAAATAGTTTTGTAATGAGTGATGCTCATATTTGGAGATTATCTTCCAAGGATATGGTGAGAACGCTGCTTATAGTTTGGTGCTGTTCAGATGATTATCTAAAGTCAGAAGTTCTAGGGCTCTGTTTGTGTTTAAACTAATCTCCAGATTTACTTGTAAGTTCTTTCATTAAAAACTATGTCCTTGATAAGAGTCCAGAAAACATATCTAAATATGTCGCACCCTCTGGGAAGGTAGGTTTATATGTTCTTATTTATTAATAAGAATATATAAACCTAGATGTTGTTTATTAACTTATTACAGCTAGCACTCTTCAAAGACATATGTTGAGCAGACCAGGTTGAGTCTATTAAGAGTAGGTAGTCTTTGAAGTAGCCAGGTCATGAGTCACAAAGAACTTAAGATATAATGCCCAGCACTTTGACTTGCGGTACTGGAGTTAAAATCAGAAATCTGATCCAAGAATCAGCACTAAAGCCCACATTTGCTTTAGTAGAAGTCTAACGCTACCTATGTAAAAAAAGAATCTTCTGATGGGGCTGCTATGTCTGGGCCATGAAACCTCAAAGAACTTCTAGAGCAGGGGTTCTCAACCCTGACAACTTTAAGACTTGTGGACTTCAACTCCCAAAATTCCTCAGCCAGCTTTGCTGGCTGAGGAATTCTGGGAGTTGAAGTCCACAAGTCTTAAAGTTGCCAAGGTTGAGAACCCCTGTTCTAGAGTCATTTACTTCTTACTGTCCTGTAATGGTTGTCTGGATTTTTGCAGCCCAAGTCTAGTAGCCGTACCTTCTGGCCTTGTGGAGCACTTGTGTCTTAGCATCATGAGAAGAAAGGAGTGGATCTTGGCCCTCCCATGTAGCTGAGGAAAGGGAGAGGGAGCTGTTCACCGCATTGCATAAGGTCCAGGCAACAAAGCAGGGAAAAGCCTTCCAACTCTTCAAAAATTTTCAGACTCGGGTCACTCCTCTTCTTGTGCTTCTGAAGATTATGGCTCCTTTATTGGCTCTTCAAGACAACAAAATAGTAGGACATCTTGTTTCTGCATTCTTATCAGAGCAAGTGTGATTTTCTTCTCCGACAAGGTGGCAGGTGCATTTGGTGAATCCTTGGCATGGTGGTTGTGAGATTAGCAGCCTCAGCCTTAGGAGCTGTCATGGTAGTATCAGAGCCCTCACAGGAATATCATTCTATCATGGAGCCAATTTAACCTTGGGGCAAAGGGGCATAATTTTTGGCCCCAGGATGTCTGCAGCTCCTTAGAAGATCACCCGTCATTGCAAGAGAAAGGTAATATTGAATGCAATCAGGAATGTACAGATATTTAACCTGGCTTACTGTTCTGCCAACGTCTGCATTGGATGATAGTACTTTAATCCTGCAATGCATCACCCTTTAGAACAGGGGTAGTCAACCTTGGCTCTTTTATGACTCGTGGACTTCAACTCCCAGAATTCCTGAGCCAGCTTGGGAGTTGAAGTCCACGAGTCATAAAAGAGCCAAGGTTGACTACCCCTGCTTTAGAAGGCTGAATGTAGAAGCCAGATTGATAGATTCAGTCATTTGCTTAATATATGGGTGTCCAGCTTTGGCAACTTTTAAGACCTGTGGACTTCAGCTCCCAGAATTCCCCAGCCAGCTATGCTGGGAATTGAAGATGACAGCTCTTAAAGTTGCCATGATTGGACACCCTGGCTTAGCAGGTAAGAGAAATTACAGAGAGCAGAGAAGAAATGTCAGATATGTTTTGTATAAATGTACAAATTTAAGATCTTTGTTTTTAACTCCTAAATGATTATCGCTTTATCAACAAAGATTCTGTTGGAAGTGGTTCTAAATAGGATGTTTGAAACCCACAATTTCAAATGCCTTGTAACTCAGTTTGGGCATAATCTGCCATGTTCACTGTTAAATAATCTTTCCTTCCTTCTGTTGGTTCCCTCCTTGTCAAATTAGATCCGGCAACATCTGCTCTTGCTTTCATTTATTTTACTCTCTAAAGCAGTATGGATAGCATAGACAAAGTAATGACAGTGCCAACGACAACAGGAACAATAATTCAAAGACATGCAGGAGTTAGGACATCACATCACTGTTTCTTCTGTTTGGAACAGACCACTCTTTTCCATATCTGCCAGCTTTTGAATGAATCTGAAGTTGTTGTTCTTTAATGTATTCCCAAATGCATGTTTTTCTACCGCCACCTGTGTTAAATATGTCGCTTGAAATACAAGTGGCTTTTTATTTTTCAGATTTTTTTTCTCATATCCTTTCACCACTCTCCAAACCCATCAGAGCACCAAAGTTCCCAGGAATAATAAAAATTCATTTAAGCTCCGAAAGTGACCCCAAATACTCTGAGCATCTTTTAAATTTCTTTCCCCCCCCCAAAAAAAATCACAGTTGTTGTGGGTGGAAGAGGTGGTGGAACTATTAAAAGCAGCACAGATTATTTTCCTTTTATAAAAGAAACAAAGGGAGAAACCAAGCCTAGGCTAATGATTCTCAAATGTTTAGGGTAAGGCATATTTGCAATTCTCATAAAATGTTTTCATAAGTAAAATAGAGTTTGCATAGATGAAATGGCAAAGGCAGTGTCAAGACAGGCTGCCAGGCCTGATTTGGCACTCTCTATATGGGATCAGGAAGGCTTTCATTAATTTAATATGGAACAATTCAAAATAATTAGGCTTGTGATAGTGTAGCACACGGTGACACATGGACATAATCATGCGTAGCCTGGTGTTAACTTAAAGCTATTGCTTGGCTTTCCCGAGACACACCACTCCAATAATCTTTGTAGGTAGAAATGCTCTCTTCTGCTTTTATTAAGGTCCAAGCCTTTTAAATCCTCTCAGTTAGATTCGTGAGTGAATGGACTGAATTTTTACAGATACCGGTAGTATCTACTGAAACTCACCAGATTCAGCCATAGTTTCATTCCATATGGCATTAACCTTGTGAACTCTCAAGCTTCCTCCTTCTGTTATATATTCAAGATAGACAGTATTTAATATTTATTGTTATGTATATGTAGGGGTTTGGGTCTATACTTATGTTGAATATAGTATGTTTAGGTGTGTGTCATGTATGTGTTTCACTTTGATAGCGGGCAACTAAATTTCATTTTTGATGTGTGTCGTTGTGCCCACAGTAAAAAAATGACAATAAATCTTATATTATCTTGTCTTGTCTTGTCTTGTCTTGCCTTGCCTTGCCTTACTTTACCCTACCCTACCCTACCCTACCCTACCCTACCCTACCCTACCCTACCCTACCTTACCTTACCTTACCTTATCTTCTTACCTTACCTTATCTTATCTTATCTTCTTATCTTACCTCACCTCACCTCACCTCACCTCACCTTACCTTATCCTACCCTACCCTACCCTACCTTACCTTACCTTGTCTTACCTTATCTTCTTACCTTACCTTACCTTATCTTCTTACCTTACCTTACCTTATCTTATTTTCTTATCTCACCTCACCTCACCTCACCTTATCCTACCCTACCCTACCCTACCTTACCTTACCTTACCTTGTCTTACCTTATCTTCTTACCTTACCTTACCTTATCTTCTTACCTTACCTTACCTTACCTTACCTTACCTTATCTTATCTTATCTTATCTTATCTTATCTAATCTAATCTCACCTCACCTTACCCTACCTTACCTTACCTTATCTTTAGAAACATTAGCTTATAAATGGTTAGAAATCAACAGAATGAAAAGCAATTCAACTCTATCTGACTCTATAGGAGACAAAAAGTATCTCAGGTCCTGTTCTGCCCCGGACTCGCTAATCCGTAAACCAGTGGCTCCCGAACATGTTCCATGTAGGGCTTTATGGGTAATAGCATCTTGAATTGCATTTGGAAACTTGCTGGTAACCAGTGCATGTCACGAAACAGTCTTCTTGCAGTTGGGCAGCCTCAAAATGTATTAAATTGATTAATTGATTTTGACATGTGTCTGTTTGGAAACTGCTGCATCTATCATTAATGTGGCTTGTTCAGTTTTGGCTTAGCATATTGTATAAACCAGTGATTTTAGAGACCGAGTGCCCCAAAACTGCCCCGCCCCTGCCCCACCCCCTGCCCCGCCCCGCTCCACCCCCTGCCCTGCCCCCACTCCACCTCACCCTGCCTGCCCACAGGGCCACTCACGCCTCCAGCGCCCACCGCAGATCGCCCAGGCAGCCCAGCAGCGCCATGGCAGCCATGCCCTCTGCCCATGCCCTGCAGCATCAACTTTGCATGTTGGGGTGTGAGGGCAGAGTCTTGTCTACGCTGCCTGGCTGCCAGGTCCTTGGCTGTGCTGCTCTGCGTGGGCCATGCTCGGGGGCGACTCTCCTGCAGGGGGGTTGCTGGTGAGGAGGCCGTCATGGGGGGAGGCAAGGCTGGGGCAATGGCACGTGCGCCCACAGAGAGGGCTCCGAGTGCCGCCTCTGGCACCTGTGCCATAGGTTCGCCACCACTGGTATAAACCAACCACTGCTGTTTATAAACCATGGTTAGTAGTCTAATATGTTTTAGAAGCTCAGCCAACCCTGCTATGTTGAAATAGCCACGATTCAGTTAACCATGGCATCAGATCACATGTGAAATCTGCCAAAATATTCTCCAAAAGCTTCAAGATATTCGGAGAATTACATTTCATGTTTCAAATGAAAATGACTTTTTGATTGCTTTTTTTTTTTTGCTCTGAAAATACACTTTAATTTGAATAGTTGGAAACTGCCATTAAACCGAAGTGCTTTCCTAACAAAAAAAGTAGATTCCATATCAACAAGCTTTGCCTTTCTTTCTTGATCGGCTAAATTTTTGGAAGTTTCCTTCAAATGTGAAAAAGTTGGCTGAACTACTCAAGTGCCTGGTTAATTGGCCCTTAATTGCTTTTTAGTTGTAAATAATTTCTGAAATCTTTTATTCACCTCCTGAGTATTGATCTCTCAGAGCCATATTTTGCCTCTGATGTGAGAGCTAGGAACCTGCATTTAAAAAAAAAACAACCCAAAAGTCAGGTTTTGGTGTGCTTTGTACAGAAGTTGCCGGGGATGTTAACAGACCGTGGGTCTTGCGCTATGGACTTCTGCTCAGCTGTGTCCTTGACAAACTCCCCTTATTTTTCCTGCTGCCACTCTACCCAGTCAGCATGTTCACTGTCCATCCCACACATGCTGTGCTTAAGATAAAGCCTTTGCTTAAGACAGTGGTGGTGAACCTATAACACAAATGCCAGAGGCGGCACTCAGTGCCTTCTCTGTGGGCACATGAGCCGTCGCCCCAGCCCCACCTCCCTCTGCAGCCCCCTCCTCACCAGCAGCCCCCTGGAGGAGAGTCACCCCCGGGCACAGCAGCGCAGCCAAGTACATGGCAGCCAGGCAGTGGGAACAAGACTCCACCCTCACGCCCAATCACACACAGATGATGCTGCGGGGCAAAGGTAGAGGGTGTGGCCACTGTGGGGCTTCTGGGCCTCTTGGGCGATCTGTGGCAGGCCATGGAGGCAGTGGGTGACCTGGGAGGCCAGGCAGAGGGTGGGGTGGTGGCGGTGGAGGGTGGGGGGTTTGGGCACTCAGTCTCTAAAAGGTTCTCCATCACTGGCTTAAGACTTAAAAGACTGGGTGCTACACGCCCACACAATACGAGATGGTACTAAAGAAGCATGGTGAGAAAATACCACACACAAACACAACCTTTGGGACATAATAGGGGAGGCAGATTTTCTTGTCTATTCCTGCTGAAGCTTTCTCACATACTTTATGCCAGCGGTTTTCAACCTATGGGTCGCGACCCCATTTGGGGTCGAACGACCGTTTCATGGGGGTCGCCGGACACCGCGGTCCGCCATTTTTTTTTATTTTTTATTTTTTATTTTTTTATTTTTTTTCGTCGCACGTGCGCTGCACATGCGCAGTTCGGGCCGTCGCGTGTGCCGCGCATGCGCGGATCGGCCCGTTGCAGTCTGCCATTTTGTTGTTTTTTTATTTTGTTTTTTTTTCGTCGCCGCGCACCGTGCATGTGCGGATCGGCCCGTCGCGCGTGCGCGCGCGCCCAGGTCGGGGTCGCGGCACGCATGGGCGGCGCAAGTGGGGTCTCAACCTGAAAAAGGTTGAGAACCACTGCTTTATGCCAACCAATCATGGGGCAATTCTGATAAATCAAGGCCTACTTTGCTAGGCTTCTGCCTGTTTGTCCTACATAGTGGTTGTTACAGTTCTTACACTACGGTATATGTTGTAGAATAGATTATTCCTATTTTTTTCTTCTTCTTCTGGGGCTGCTGAGTCTTTTGGTTTACAGTCCTAGGATGTTTTGGAAGGCTTTAGTTGGTTTGTGTGTTACGCTGATGCCAAGTGGTTGTAATAGTCTGTTGATGGATCCACACTGAAGGCTGGCAGAAGGCGTCCATGAACACCAACTAGTAATCAGAAGACATGATGAAAACTGCTTAATTTCACAATACATGGACAGACTTAACCATGGTTTCAACTGGGAAACTGTGACTATCCTAGACCAAACCAAGTCCAAAAATGCTAGAGAATTCCTGGAAACCTGGCATTCAGACAAATCAGGCATTGGCAGGTACATAGAGATTAACAATATTTACATATCACTGAAAAGAGACAATCAAAAAGCTAAAAAGGAAAAAAAAGACCAAGTACCTTCTTACCAGCAATCAATACCCAGATGATCAAATTAACACTAGACCAAGAATCAAGAAGTAGACAAAATCCCAATCCAGGAAAGACCAATTTACTCCCTTCTACCACTGATGTTTACCTAGTTTGGCAATGAAACATCTGCAAGAAAGCAACCAAGCTCAGAGAGCACCAAGGGCCCCCCCGTCTTCCTGTGCTAAAAAATGCTTGGAAACTGTTTAACCTTGTGGCTGCTATATTCATGCTTACGGTTTTGTACTTTAGAGACATTTTTCTTTGTTAAATAAACATTTTCTGTTTTAGTTTCCTTGAACTTACAGGAGCAAAAGCAGAAGAGAAATATATTTTAAATTATGTATTGAAGTAACTAGGGATTCTTTCCCAGAGGACAGGCATTCACAATTCAGTAAGCATTTAAGCTTTGAAAATAAATGAAATAAATGAATAGCAACTGCTAGAACAAGGACAGTGTAACCGAGTTGATTCAGAAGTACCTAAGAAAGAGCATCTGCATTTCCCAGGCATCATCCATCAGCAGTCTCCCACTTCATATACTTCATGTTAGACAAACAGGACCCTAAGCACTAATCAATCCTCTGAAGAAAAAATGGTATTATTACAAAACAAACAAACAGAGGAACATTTCAACTTTTTAGGACATCCTGAAAGAGTTGATCTATCGTTTAAGCCTTCTTGTAGTTTATCTTGTTTTCTGCTAACTACCATCCTGATTTGTAAACCATGTTTTATGACTTAGAGCTATGGATGACTCCAGTTAATTGTCTTATTAAATGAATCATAGTCAACACAACCCATAGCTTTGCACAATGAATGGGCATAAACCCAGCCTCTGCTGCTGGCTTCAGGATTGTCATCCTTCAGCAAAATAAAATAAATGGCTAAAATAGGTTTCATCACAAAATAGCCGAGCAAAACTTCATTTGGAGATTTAATACTATCAGTGTAGGGGTGTCTTGTGTTACATCCAATTAAGAACTTCTTAAAAAAGGGATTGCCATCTGAAGAATTCTTTAGTGTTGGAAACAATCAGATGGATCGTTATTTTTTTCATTTAATGTTACAGAATGAATAAGTTAATATACTGTATAATGTTAAGACTTAAAGTTCCCTACAGGGATGGATGGATGGGAGAGAGGAATAAATAGAGAAAAGATAACTGGGGTGCTCAAATGAACTCTATGTCTCTTGGTGGCACTCCTAAAGAGGAGTGTATCAAATAACTATGTTGAAAGAAAAATCTTCATCAAGGTCTAGTCCAAGCCAGGAATAAACAAAATGGAGACTGCTTTAGAAAGGTTGTAGTTTATTGAAGAGCAGAGCCAGACTGAAATGTGGCTCTGGGAAAGGTGACCACATGTTGCTGGAAGGTGGTGGGTTTTTATACTTTCTTGGGCTTTTGTGTTTGGAGTTCCTGTTCCTGTGGCATGAACTTTGACCTGAGGTTCAGTGTGTCCTTTGGTATTCTGATGGTGGGTTAATCCTATTCTGTCCTGAAGGTCATGTTACCTGTCCTCTTTGTTTTTCTAATCCCCTCAGATCCAGCCTTCCTGCCCCCAACCTTCCTGAATAGGATTATCAAATCTGCATTTCTACAGACCTGGGTCTGCCTAGTTTCTGCTTGAGGCTATTAAGAAAAACTGGGCCTGCTTTTCTGCCTTTAAGATCCTTTGGGGAAATATAATATTCTGCCTTTTTAATATTTCCTTCTCTGGGGGGGGGCTGACTTCCCACAACTATTTTGTTTAATGGTGAGTTTGACCCATGCACTAGTGAAGGATAATGAGAGTTATAGGCCAGGGATGGTGAACATATGGCACGCGTGCCAGAGGTGCCACTCAGAGCCCTCTCTGTTGGCATGCGCACCACCGCCAGCAGCAGGTCCATCAGGCCGCCACCGTCACCCGGAGCAGGAGCCCCGCCTAGCACAAAGGAGGCGAAGCAGCTGACTAGCAAGCTCGAATAGAGGTAGTGT
Organism: Bothrops alternatus; assembly: GCA_034064705.1. Lineage (NCBI taxonomy): Eukaryota > Metazoa > Chordata > Lepidosauria > Squamata > Viperidae > Bothrops > Bothrops alternatus. Next base: position 3,701,469 of record JARGCV010000200.1, on the reverse strand, counting down.
TAGACACAAAAATAGTCACAAATTGAAATCCACTCTGAGTTACAAATAGAAAAGAAGTTTATTAGACTTCACAACAAAGTCTAAAAAAATAACGGTTTGCAAAGCGTGGTGGATTCAGGAAGGCAAAATGCAATGTAGCCAAGCACCGAACTACACCCCAAATTCCAAAATCACATGTTATTATACATCCTATCGCGACGCCCCATTCTCTCCCCCATGGCCCCATTGGCTTAGGCTTTGGAGGTTACAATCTATCAGAAGCGCCTAAACAGAATACATTATCTCCGCCCCTGTTTGCTTACATTATACTAATAAGATCCCTCCCCTACTATCCTATATCAATTCTAGAGGAGAGATGTCTCCCATCTTTACATCTGTTAGATCAAGTAGGGGTACCAGGTACCAAAAGGTACTTAAAAACGATTCCTAGATGGTGACTCACACTGGGCCCCATGGTAACTCCTGTTCTCCCCCCTTCCTCCACCTGAGGCTTGTATTTTTCCCATATACTTGAAGCATCTACTCAGGCAATTGATTTTACAATGATAATTATAAAATATAAAATATGATTACATGATAATACTAAAAGCATATATATTTTTATTTTTAAATTTCCTCCACAGTAGTAGAGCAGAGATTTCCAATTTTTACAGGTATTTATTAAATCCCAGCCCATCAGAATTTGACTCACAAATGTGAGTGAGTGGAAGCCTCTGATTGTAATGTTTGAGTTGTAGTTTTGCGTAATAAAACCCTCCTTTGAAAGCTATGGCTGTAATAAATTGCAGTGATGAACACATACTGCATATTAATAAGCATCACCCTGTGGCTTGGCTTCTGCATTGTATTAATGACAATTTATTGACTTAACCACAGTTGGGATCACCCAATGAATTACAAATGCTGGTTTTCAAATAACACTGTTCCAGCAATACACAGGACTACAAACAAGCCCTCCACATTGCAGCTTACAGTTAGTGACCCTACTCTCAATTTGCCATTCAACTGCGATTTACATTAACTTGAACAGGATCACATGACAGATTTATGCTCCTCCCTGCTTAAAAATCTTGCCATTGTCCTTTTGCTGGCTCTGAAGATGAGAAGTTGACCATGTCACCTACGCAGGCCCAGACAAAGATGCACAGAGTTAGTGTAATCACACTACCAGGTAATTCCATGTAGGATTTAATTAACATCCAAAATAATTTTATAACTTTAATTATGTCACCAGGGAGGAGCCAGTTCAAACTAGAAAGAAAAAGTTAGGGCTTTTTTCTAACATAGAAAAACACAAGTACTTTGCTTAAATTTGCAAACTATCCTATTCATATCTAGTCAGAAGCACACTGAGTTTAGTGGAACCAGGTAAATGTAGGTAAGATTTCAGCTCTACGTCTCCCGACTTATGTTTTATCCTCATGAGACTAAATGCCTGTTCTTAATAGCCAACAAAGTCAGTTCCTCATGTACGGATGCTTAACCCTGATCTGCAGTGTTATCACACCTTTAGGTTTGTTTGTATACATGCAATTTCTAATTAGCCTTTGCAAGACTATTGAGAGAAATTGCATGCACATGCTATTATGCAGCATACAGAAAAGAAGTAAGACAGTAAGCTATAAGACAAAAGATTAGAAATGTTGATTTTGTCTTTTCTTTTTTAACACAAATACTTTCTATACCCTTCTATTCCTACAAGCCACTTTTATTTCCATCAATCCATATACTTTTTCATACATGGCTCTTAGAACATCTGGTCTCTTTCTCCTTTGGGATCTGATCAAATTCACCCAGCAACAATTTTACTTCCTCTTGAAGTAAAGAGGAAGTCATCTACATGACTTAGGCGACTGCAGTTTTCCTCTTAACTTACCTCACAATGTGGTTAGTGTGAGGAGTTGTATGTTGTGCTGTCTTTAGCTCCCGGATAAATAAAAAAAAACGATATTCAGAATTGATAGAATAATCTATGTTCTATAATGATTCTTATCAAATCTAATTATTACAGGATAACTGCCATTAAGATGTGCTTGATAGTGAAATGGGTGGTATATAAATTTAATAAATAAAAATAAAATAAATGCCTCATTAAAAATGATGTGCCATGCTGGTCTGATGCCATGTGGTAGATAAATAGTTTCCACTTTCTAAGCTGGGGATGGGAGGGAGTCACTGGCCCAAAGTCATCCAGCTGGTTTCTCTTGGTAAGGGAGAACAAGAACTTGGATATCCTCCTTACTCTTAGTCCAGTAACTTAACACACACACACACACACACACACACACACACACACACACAGAGAGAGAGAGAGAGAGAGAGAGAGAGAGAGAGAGAGAGAGAGAGAGAGAGAGAGAGAGGGAGAGGGAGAGGGAGAGGGAGAGGGAGAGGGAGAGGGAGAGGGAGATGGAGAGATACACAGTCAGACAGAAGAATGCATGTACAGTAGTGGCCAAAATTGTGGAAATCTTTTGGGAAAAGTGTATTTTTGAAAGTTTGATGGCTAATAACACCACTTTTTGGGGGGAATAGTACCATAAAATTATATATCAATGGAAAGATAATTTAATCAAAAATGTAATGCAACTTAGTTTGTTCAATTATCTGTACTGTATTCTATGAAAAGTTATAGCCAAATAACCAGAAAAAGGAAGCACAACTTGCTTAGCTTTCCTTCATCTGATTGTAGCCAGTGAGCATGAGTGTTTAGACAGCCAATCAGGTGTCATCTTGTTTTGGCAATGAGCCAATCAGATCACAGTAGGATTCAGTTATTGATGTCATGTATTGAAGCTGAGAGGAGGACATTTGTCAGTGTGTTATGTGATGGCTATCAAGTTGGTTGGGTTTTTTTTCCTCTTCCATTTAGTGAGCTTGTAAAACGTAATAAAATGAAAGTAATGGTGCAAAGAGTTGACTGGTTGCCCAAAAAGCGATGTAAAATAGTATTATTAAGTGAACAAGGCTACAGATAAAGAAAACATAATAAAATGAAAGTAATGGTGCAAAGAGTTGACTGGTTGCCCAAAAAGCGATGTAAAATAGTATTATTAAGTGAACAAGGCTACAGTTATAAAGAAATTGGAAGAAAAATTGGTGGAAATTTCACCAAAGGTGGCATTTCTACTGTACACTTTTCCCAAAAGGTTTCCACAATTTTGGCCACTACTGTATGTGTGTAAGAGAGAGAAATTTGCTCTCTCTGTTCCTTTTATCTGTGAATAAACAACTTCAGTGAATTTATTTCTTTGATATTAGTCACTTGCTTTGGAAAAAATGATGATGATGATGATGATAATGTTATCCATTCAGTCATGTCCGATTCTTGGCGATCCTATAGGACAGATCTCTCCACACATTTGGATATTGCACTCCTGCTCTAACTAATTTCAGCTCTGATGATATCCAGCCTTTTATCGCTAACTCTTCCAAATATAATTGTTTCTCTGGTGAATTCCCCCGCGGGGTATGGCCAAAATAAATGAGACACAGTTTTGTGATTTTGCCTTCTAGCCACATGTCTGTTGTTATGCGCTCCAGTACTTGTTAGTCACCTTTGCTGCCCAAGGAATATGCAGGAGCCCTTCTCCAGCACCACAGCTCAAACATGTTGATTTTCTTCCTGTCTTGCTTTTTTAAGGTCCAACTTTCACAACTATAGGTTGGTCTGTGACCAAACAACTTCAGTGAGTTTATTTCTTTGTTATTAATCGCACACTTTGGGGGGGGGGGAAGGTAACATTCAGTATTACAGAATTACAACTCTTCACCAGTTTTGTGTACAAAGTTGCATTTGGAAACGGTTTTATGATTTTGGGTAGAAAACAATCTCCAAGGTTAAAACAATGCTGCTACCAAGTGTGCTCGGTGACACACATGTGCATGACACATAGACTAATCAAGGAGAGAAGCAACCTAGAACTAAGGAGAAAACTTCCTGACAGTTAGAACAATTAACCAGTGGAACAACCTGCCTCCAGAAGCGGTGAATGCTCCAACACTGGAAGTTTTTAAGAAGAGACTGGACAGCCATTTGTCTGAAATGGTATAGGGTTTCCTGCCTGAGCAGGGGGTTGGACTAGATGACCTCCAAGTTACCTTCCAACTTTATTATTATTATTGTTGTTGTTGTTGTTGTTGTGAGCCGCCCTGAGTCTTGGAAGAAGGGCGGCATATAAGTTTAATAAATAATAAATAAATAAATAAATTATTATTATTAATAAATAAATTATTATTATTATTATTATTACTACTATTACTATTGAAAATGCCTCTGCAGGATATCCCGACTTGTCTAGGATAGGATATCTCCAAACCCACAGAGTTTTGGAAAAGAGCAGCTGATTACAAAATAATTCAAAATATTTAATAATAATAATAATAATAATAATAATAATAATAATAATAATAATAATAATAATAATAATAATAATAAAGTTGGAAGGGACCTTGGACATCATTTAGTCCAACCCCTTGCTCAGGCAGGGAACCCTATACCATTTCAGACAAATGGCTGTCCAGTCTCTTCTTAAAAACTTCCAGTGTTGGAGCATTCACCGCTTCTGGAGGCAGGTTGTTCCACTGGTTAATTGTTCTAACTGTCAGGAAGTTTCTCCTTAGTTCTAGGTTGCTTCTCTCCTTGATCAGTTTCCATCCCTTGCTTCTCGTCCTGCCTTCAGGTGCTTTGGAAAATAGCTTGACTCCCTCTTCTTTGTGGCAGCCCCTGAGATATTGGAACACTGCTATCATGTCCCCCCTCGTCCTTCTCTTCGTTGTAAGGGAGATTTAAACAATATCTTTTTAAAAAATGAAAAAGCAGTTATGCAGCATGCTCCAGTGTGTGTGGGGGGGTTAATTTGAGAGAGTTTTTTTGCAGAAAGGATTGGGACAGGGGAGGGCAACAATGACTTTGAAACAGGATTGGGGAACAACTTCTCAGAACACTTTGGGGAGCAGTGTTGGATGTAGACTTCAAGAGAGCTTGTTAATGTAGGTTTTGTGGTGAAAACTGAAGGACAATCAAAGAAGAGCTTAATTGGTCTAGGAATTAAAATACACCTTTTCTGTTTGCTTAGATGTGATGGAAATGGACAGAGGTTCTCCTGAAGAAAGGAGGAAGTGGAATGGAAGAGAAAAGGAGCAGGAGACACTACTCAGTTGAGCTACAAAAGGGAGGGTCTCTCCTGGATAGCTAGAAATTTTCCCCTTTCCTAGTTTGGACTGCTGAGGGCCTTTTTATTCCTTTGTCAAATATAGCAAATTAAAAAGAGAAGCGATGGCACATGTGAATTTGGGAAATCATCAACAAGGTACCATTGTTTTTTAAAGGAGACATTTGTTTTTTCCTTCTCCTTTCTCTAGGGAATAGAATAAGATAATTCTTCAGCAAAATAAACAGCAAGAAGTGAGATCAGTCAGAGATTATCCTAACAAAAGGCTTGACCAAGATGATCGTGTTTGCCAGTTTCGGCAGAACCTGAGGGAGCACTGGGATGAGTATAGATGTATGGTGTATATACAGGTAGTCCTTGACATATGACCACAATTGAGCCCACAATTTCCATTGCGAAGCAAGACAACTGTTAAGTGAGTTTTGCCCCATTTTACAACCTTTCTTGTCATAGCTGTTAAATGAATCATTGCCGTTGTTAAGTTTATTTATTTATTTTATTTTATTTTTCGGATTTGTATGCCGCTCCTCTCCGCAGACTCGGAGCGGCTCACAACATACAATGTTTCTATCATGCATGGGATAGAAAAGGTGGATAGAGAAAAATTCTTTTCTCTATCACACAATATACCAGGACAAGGGGGCACTCCCTAAAGCTCATAGCTAAGAAAGTGAGGACAAATAAAGGGAAATATTTCTTCACCCAGAGGGTCGTTGATTTATGGAATTCACTTCCAGAAGGGGTCGTGACAGCTGTCAGCCTTGACAGCTTCAAGGCAGGGCTAGATAGATTCATGGATGCAAAGTGTATCGGTGGTTATTAAAACGGATGTCCATGTGCCGCCTCTATGTTGGTTGAGGCAGGCAGGATTCCCTTGAGTACCATTTGTTTGGGGGTCAAGGGAAAGGGAGGGTTTTGCCTTCTCTTTCTGCTCAAGATCCCCATGTACAATTGGTGGGCCACTGTGTGACACAGAATGCTGGACTCGATGGGCTTTGGCCTGATTCAGCATGGCTCTTCTTATGTTCTTATGTTCTAAACAATTCAATAAATCCGAAAAAAACACATTAAAAATAAAACCCCACACATACTCCTCAGTCACACCACAATCAACAATCATCCCCAGGCCTGCAGGCAGAGGTAGGTTTTTAAATTCTTTCGGAAGGCCAGGAGGGTCGGAGAAACGCGGACTTCAGGAGGTAGTTGGTTCCAGAGGGTGGGCGCCACAACAGAGAAGGCCCTCCCCCTAGGGCCCGCCAGACGACATTGTTTCGCTGACAGGACCCGGAGGAGGCCGACCCTGTGCGCTCTCACCGGTCGAAGGGAAGTATATGGCAGAAGACGGTCCCGTAAGTAAGAAGGTGGCTAAGTGAATCTGAGTTCCCCATTGACTTTGTCAAAAGGTCACAAAAGGTGATCACATGATCCCGGGATGCATGCCAATTGCTAAGCATCTGAATTTTAATCATATGACCACAGGGATGCTGCAATGACCATGGTCGTAAGTCACTTTTTTAGTGCCACTGTAACTTCCATGGTCTCTAAACAAATGGTTGTAAATTGAAGACTACCTGTATATATACATATACAGAAGAGTCAATGTAGTGTAGTGATTAAGGTGCTAATCTTCACTTAGGTACAGCATCTAGTTAGGAGATTTGAGACCAGTCCTAGACAAGGAAGCCAATACATAAGTATCAAGCCAGACTGGATCAATGTGGTAGATTACAGTCTTTAAACTTCAATAAAGAGATCTTCATCCTGTGGTGGATTAATTTGAGTTGATAATAACAACAAAAACACACCCTAACGTCATGACTTAAATAGGATGATTCAAATCAGTAGAACTTCCTCAGGGATCTCGTCTTATGGTTCGTGGCCATTTGGTATTGTCTGCAATTTTACAAATGTCAACGGTGAGATGCATATGAACATGAAAACGCACTCTATCAAAATATCTTCTAAGAGAATACTGTACACGAGAGCTTCCTAACAATGCAGAACATCAATTGTGTTCATTCCACACTTTATACTTGCTGGAATTTATCATTCTTAAAATCCCCAAGTCCACTGCAAAAGGCAAAATGTAGGAGACAGCACCCCTCTTACAAGAAAATATAAAGGGTGAACAATAGCCAACTGATTCTCTGCTCCCAGGTGCTGTTATTCTCTAATAGGTAGCCAGGTTGAAGAGCTGTTACCTTTCCTGCAAATGAGCTTTTGGATGCACTCCTCAGCCACTCTGGAGGGAGCAGGTTGGACTGCTCTTCTGGGACCTGTTGCTGAGAAACAACCTTAAAGGCCAAATATGTGCCTTCATCATGCAGAGAAACAGGTGAAGCAGCTGAGTGAAACAACAATAGTTTTTAGGTGGATATATTTTGCTCATAACTGTGTCTGTAGAAACTGTTGGGCAGATATATGTCCCTGCGACTACCCACTTCATTTCTGTGCTTCTATCCAGACAGTGAATTCCATACAGAATCTATCCTATGCATTTTGATTGGCTCAACAGGCCTTTTTTAAAATTAAAGGGGGGGGGAAACCCCAATTTGCTGAAATCTGCATTGTGGAGCTGAACAACAATTAGTAAAAATGACCAAGCTGTTGGCTTCTTTGCCAATATTAGGAAAAGCCTCCATAGCTACAAACTAATGCTAAATCAAAAGGTGCAAGCATTTAGGCTGATACTCCCATAAAATTAATCCAGTATTTATTCCCTTAGGCTGCTTTGTCTGAAAGTTTGAGCTATTCACCTGGTGGTTTTCTTTTCTCATTTTTATCATGAACAGGATATGGGTACAAGGCAAAGGCAGCTAAAAAAGGAACTTTGGCTAAGAGAGCTAGTTGGGTGTAATGGTTAAGGCTAGAAACTGCAAGACTGTGAATTCAAGTCCTGCCTCCGTCATGAAAGCTGGCTGGGTGACTTTGACTAGTCACTCTCTCTCAGTGTAACTTACCTCACAGGGTTGTTACTGAGGAGAAAATAGGAGGAGGAAGAAGTATTAGGCATGTTCATCTCCTTGAGTTATTTATAAATTAAGAAAGGCAGGTTAAAAATCAAATAAATGATTCTCCTTGCATCTTTCATTTTTCCTCATGAAAGTATTCTTTCCATACCCAGTTCCCTCCTAAGCACACAGCAGTTGTGTGAATCTCTGCATCCACTCCAGAAGCCAAAATAAAATGCAGTTCCACAAAAATACATGGAAGCAAAACACAAAGATTGCATTAAAAAAAATGTGTGCAGACATTCTCCATCTCCCCACAAAACATAAGCACCATAAAGAAAATACACAGGAACAGACATCAGAATTGGGGACAAACCAATGCTTTTAGGTTGCAAGGATAAAAGATTCTCCTCTTTTACTGGGCCCTAGTAAATGGAAGGATAGAGCAATCGAACAAACCATAATTACACTGCTCATCTGCAGGCTGTAGCCTGTTGCACAAGGCATCTTTGCCTCAGCATCTGTGTGAACCCAGCCTATGAGTGGTTGGTTAGGCCTTTAATCTGCTTGATACTTAGATCTTTGATCTATGCCCTCTTGCTACCATCGTTCTGGAAATTTAAAATGCCTTTCCAGACGCGCACACACGCACCCTCCCCTGAGATCTCCTGCCTTACTCCATGTTAGCAAAACAGAGAATGAAGGAATTAAACCAATTAGCAGATACCTCTGGCGTGCTCCGTGTGGTGGGCCCTTTTTCTTGTGACCACCCAGTTGCACATCTGTACGGAGCATTTTGAGGACTTAGTAAGAAACAGTATAAACAAGTATCATATACTATGCTTTAATAAGACTTGCATTTAAAAAAAAAACAGATTAAACAGCTCGGGGCCCCGTTCTCCAGGTCCATGGAAATAAATAGGAGGCGTAGCAAAGTGCACCTGCTTGGTCTTATTTGTGTGTGGAGCAGGTCTGTGGCTGAAGAGGCCTCTCATCTGCATTGGATCAATACCGGCACAATAGAGCAGTTCCTGCTTTGTTTTATTTTGGATTCTTTTCTTGGGATATTGTTTTCTTTGCATTTATTTAAAAAAAATAAAAGAATACACTTCTTTGTCTCTTTAGTCAAGCTGAATTAATTTAAATACAGGTGTTGCCTTTGAAATTTCTTTCTGACTAATGTAGGGAGTGAAGCGGGATCTAAGGCAAACCCAGCCTTGATTAACCAAAGAGTGGAGGGCTTTCCTGCTGAGTTAAACTTTCCTGCTGAGTTAAACTACTGCCTCTGGAAGAGCAAAATAATAACAGTTATTGACACTGTTAATATACTCCTCCTTCTCCAAACAGCTGAAAGTTCAGGAGAGACTTTACCAGGCAAATCTCTGTTGGAGATTAAGAGCACTGGAGCTCTCTGGTATTTTCACCAGAATCTATATTAAAATGTGTGGAGCCGCACGCCGGGCCTGAGTGTAGAACGAAACCTGCATTCAGTGGTGATAATCCTAAATCAGCGTCTGTTCGACACCACATCAAAATCAATTTATGGCCAGCTTGCAAAATCCTAAATGGTGCTTCAAAATTTTCCAGTACAGATTTAGACTGTACCCGAAGGGGAAAAGCCACTGCTTCGATTTCATCCTGGTTTTAAATGAGGTGCTGATACTGTGTTTTCTCCCCTTGTCTTCATCCCTGTCAGCTCAGATAAAGGCAAGACCTATGTATTTATAAAAATTATATGGCTGCCTGTTTCACCAGAAGTGACTCTGGCTGGCATACAACAAAGATATCAAACAATAAACATGTTTAAAAAAACAGTCATTGTTAAAAAGCACCTGGCACATAAGGGATTAGATTGGCAAGGAAGCCACCTCTTTCTTTATCTTTATCTTTATTTCGACTTATATGCCGCCCTTCTCCCCAGACTCAGGGCAGCTCACAACAGAAATACAAGTACAAAAATATAAGTAATTTAAAATAATATTACAATATAAAACTATTAAAACTATACTCACTCATACAACATACACTCCCAATCAAAGGCCCAGGGGCAGAGCGCAGCGAAAAAATTAAATGCCCCAAGCCTGTCTGCATAGATGTGTTTTTAAAAATTTTCGGAAAGCTAGGAGGGAAGGAGCAGTACGAACCTCTGAGGGAAGTTGATTCCAGAGGGCTGGGGCAGCAACAGAGAAGGCCCTAGCCCTAGGTCCCGCCAGACGGCACTGTCTAACAGACGGGACCCGTAGGAGGCCAACTCTGTGTGCCCTAACCGGTCGCTGGGATTCATGAGGCAGAAGACGGTGCCTCAAGACCTATATATATACATATATATATATATGTTTTCTGAGCTTTTCGTGGGTGTTTGTATGTAGGTCTTTGGTTATTGGGTTTTCTCCCACGTAAAATTGGAAGTGTCTTGGCGACGTTTCAACGAAGTCCCATTCATCATCTTCAGGCTGGTGTTTTCGGCTTCATGCTTCTAGGAGCAATATGTGATCATAGCTGTTTCTTCCTTTTAACTGCCAGTGGGAGTATGAACTGATTGGGTGGGAGCTTGGCTGTGTTCTGATTGGGTGGAGGTGTGTTCTGATTGGTTAGGGGCTTGGCTGTGCTCTGATTGGATGGGGGGTTGGCTGTGCTCTGGATGGGGGAGTGTTCTGTTTGGGTGGGGGCTTTGTTGTGCTCAGGTTAGTCTGAGTTGCAGGGGGATTTGAGTTGGTGAGCTGCGTTGCTGTTGTTTGGCTTCGCATTTGTGGTTGTGCCTCATCTGCATGGTGGGTGTCAGTTTGCTTCATGTATGGATTGGAGGGGTTTAGAGTGGCTAATGATGCGACTGTGGTCTGGCTTCTGGTTTGTGGTCGTGCATCATCATCGGTGTGGATTTGAGTTTGCTTTTTGCATGGATGTGTGGTGGTGACATTCTGTGTGGTTTTCGTGAGTGTGGGTCTGGTGTCATTCTTTGTGTTAGGGACTCGTTTGTCAATAAGGGCGTGTTTCCAAATGGCTGGTAGGCGAGAGGTATCACCTCGTATATTCATGCTGTGTGGGCGTTTTTCTATCTCGATGGCTTCTCTGATTTTTCTGTTATTAAAGTGTTCAGTTTTGGCGATAGTTCTGGTCTTTTTGAAGTCAATTTCATGTCCTGTGGCTTTAAGGTGTTGGACCAGGGAAGAAGTTGGTTCCTCTTTTTTGACTGAGTTCTTGTATTCTTCAATGCGTGCACTTATTCTTCTGTTGGTTTGTCCGATGTATGTGGTGGGGCAAGCGGTGCATGGGATTTCATATACTCCTTGATTTTCTAACTCAATTTTGTCTTTGGGGTTTCTTAGGATGGTGGATATTTTTGTTTGTGCAGAATGCTGTCTTGATGTTATGTTTGTGGAGGATCTTGCTGATTCTGTCTGTGGTGCCTTTTATGTATGGGAGGAGGGCTTTGCCGTTTTCTTGTTCTCTGTCTTGGATTTTAGTGGGGGTTTCTTTTTGGATTAGGTTGGAAATCTTATTTCTTTGGAATCCATTAGATGTTAGTACATTAGTGAGAGTGTGTAGTTCAGTTTTTAGGTGTTGTTCGTCAGCTAAACATTTTGTTCTGGAGATAGTGTCTTGGCTACGGAGTTGATCTGTGCTGGGTGGTGGTGTGAGAGTGCGTGCAGATAGCGGTTTGTGTGTATTTTCTTCTGGTAGATGGTGTGTCCTAGGGAGCCATTGGATTTCTTGTAGACTAAGACATCCAGGAAGGGAAGTTGGTTATTAGCTTCTGTTTCCATGGTGAACTGTATTTTGGGGTGTAGGCTGTTGAGGTGTGTGAGGAAGTTTTCCAGTTTTTCTTTCCCATGTGGCCAGATTATGAAGGTGTCGTCTACGTATCTGAGCCAGAGTTTGGGTTTGTGATCAGATTTTTCTAGAGCTTGAGTTTCAAAGTGTTCCATGTAGAGCAGTGGTTCTCAACCTTGGGGTCACGACCCCATTTGGGGTCGCGAGACCATTTCGCGGGGGTCGCCAGGCACCGCTGGCCGCCATTTTGTTTTTTTATTTTTTTTTATTTTTTTTTAATTTTTTGGGGGGCGTGCGCGCACCGCGCACGCTCAGATCTGCCCGTCGTGCCAGAAAATTTTTTTAAAAATTTTTTTTAAAAAATTTAAAAAAATAAAATAAAATAAAAACAAAATGGCGGACTGCAATGGGCAGATCCGCGCATGCACGGCGCGTGCGACAGGCCGATCCGCGCAGGCGCAGATCCGCCCGTCGTGGCTGCCATTTTGTTTTTTTTTGTTTGTTTTTAAAAAAAATTTTAAATAAAAATTTAAAAAAAACAAAATGGCGGCCCGCGACGGGCGGATGCGCGCATGCGTGGCACGTGCGACAGGCCGATCCGCGCATGCGCAGATCCGCCCATCCGGCCGCCGTTTTTTTTTGTTTGTTTGTTTTTAAAAAAATTTTTAAATAAAAATTAAAAAAAACAAAATGGCGGCCCGCGACGGGCGGATGCGCACATGCGTGGCACGTGCGACAGGCCAATCCGCGCATGCGCAGATCCGCCCATCCGGCCGCCTTTTTTTTTTTAATTTAAAAAATTTTTTTGCGCGCACATGCGCGCGCCCCCGGGTCGGGGTCGCAGCGCGCATGGGCGGGGCAAGTGGGGTCTCAACCTCAGAAAGGTTGAGAACCACTGATGTAGAGGTTTGCAATGACAGGTGAGAGGGGTGATCCCATGGGTGGTCCTTCTATTTGTTTGTATTTTTGTCCATTATAGATGAAGTATGTGTTGGATAGGCAGTGGTTGGTCAGATGTAGGATGTGTTTTGGGGGGGTTATATTTGTTTTGGATAGCTGTCAAGGCTTCTTTGATTGGCACTTGGGTGAAGAGGGATATGACATCAAAGCTCACGAGTAGGTCACTGGGCTGTAAGTTTTGTTTCTTTATGATCTCTATGAACTGGAATGAGTTTTTTATGTGTGAGGTGATGGATTCTGCATAGGACTGTAGTTGCTTGGCAAGAAATTTGGCTAGGTTTTGTAGAGGTGAGCCTATGGAGCTGACTATGGGTCTAAGTGGGGTTCCTTCTTTGTGTATCTTGGGGAGACCATAGAGCTTAGGGCATCTGAATGATTTCTCTCTGGGAATGATTCTTTGCTGGATCTCTTCGCTAATGGGTGAGGCTTTTATTTTGGATCTAGTGGTTTTTTCCAGGTAGGTGGTGGGATCTGTGTTTAGGGGTTTGTATGTGGAGTCTTGAAGTAGGTTGGTTAATTTGGTTTGGTAGTCAGATGTGTTCATAACCACCGTAGCGTTGCCCTTGTCTGCTGGTAGGATTATTATGCTGGTGTCTTCTTTCCGGTTAAGTAATGCTGTCTGTTCCTCTTTGGGTAAGTTGCTTTTGTCACCTTTTGAAGTCTGCAAACTCTTTATCAGGAAAAGTGCACAAAGTAGAAAAGTCTAAAAATTAGGCCAGCAATTTTAGCCACGAGATCTGCAGTTTATAGCCAGTCTCAAGATTGCAAACTCCATGTATTCATTAGCGACAGAGATTTAAACTTCATATTCAGGAACAGACAGTAAGGAACTGACATTCCCCATTTTTTAAACTAACAAATCTCTACTTTCCAGTCTGTCTCCTACTTTGCTGTCAATCATGCCCAGTACCATACTGGAATGGGGAGAAATGTTCTGCTCTTAAGGAAGATTAGGGTTAAGTGTAATTGGGTTGATTCTGTTCTCCAGGCCTACCGGATATGAATAGCTGTGAACAGAAAGAGGGCAGAAGAGGCTTGAAAATGTCTTCCTAAGGTAGAGAGGCTGACAAACATGCCACTTTCTTTGGCCCTTTGCTTAACAGAAGCTTGTCACATTTTGGTTTACTAAGTGATGATGCATTTCCTGGCAGGAACGCAAGTGATGGGTAATGTTTCATTCAATTTCTCTGTGTCCATTTATTACGAAAGGCTTATTAGGGTATTATATGGCAATCTTAAAACTATTAACACCCAATTTAAGCCTTTAGTTTTGTCAATAAAGCCCATCAAAACTAACCTCTTTCAGTGGCTGTGCACTCCAAACATGGTATCCCTGGTATATTCTATGCAGAGACATTGATCTGATTCATGCACATAAAATTATGCTGGGTTTGGGTTTGTTCACTTTGACATGAATTTACTCATTTTAATTTGCTTAGTATTATGTGGGAGGCCAGTTTGGCTTATTCCTACCCCTTTTTAAAGAATCTCAGGTCAGGCAACATTCAAACCAAATCAGAGTGAACCAATTAAAGTTTGCCTAACCCGGGTTAGAGTAATATCCCATCTTTGGAGTAGGTAAATTGGTGCTTCAGCTCTCATTAGCCACAACCATCACAAAAAAACCCTGAGATTCCAGTCTCCAGTGTTTGAAGAAGTTGACTTACAAAGAGTTTCTGGTAATCTTCCTTCTTCATCATCATTCTAGCCATTCTCTATCCACTGCAGGATGAAGGCCTCTTCCCCATGTTTCCAACCAATATGGTCCTGAGCTTTCCTTTGCCAGTTGGGTCCACAATACTTGCTTATGTCGTGGATCCATCTTGTTTTGGGTCTCTTTCTTGGATGCTTTTTATTAAGTGGGACCCATTCTATGACTGCCTTGGTCCACCTGCCTTCAGTTCTTCCTGCTGTGTGACCAGCCTGTTTCCATTGCAATTCTTTTACTCTCTTGATGGCATCGTATTACTTTCGTTTGTTCTCTAGTGATCCATGTGCAGGTCTTTCTATCTTGCCTTGTGATGCCGAGCATGTATCTTTCCATGGCTCTTTGCCCCACTCTTAGCTTTTGTACTGTGAGGTTAGTTCCCTTTTTTCACTGGCATATGTTACAGCAGGTAGCATGCACTGACGTAAAACCTTCCTTTCATCGCATAGATTGGCATTCAGTGACTTCATCATCTTCCTAAAATTACCTTGAAATGGGAGAACCATCCCGTTTTGTACCTGTCGGCCTGGGATGGATCTAGGAAACTTTTGCCCCACCGAGGAGGCCCCGCCACTCAAACCACACCCAGCCTGTCATCCCCTACGGGCGGTAGGCAGCTTGTTTCTTTAAGGAAGAGCTGCCGCCGGGTGTGTCTTCAGTAGCTATGGTAACTTTCAAGTTAAGGATGCTGGATGCTGCTGCTGCTGCTGCTAGGGGCGGCTGAAAGTGTGGACGGCTGCTCCGAAGGCGAGCGCGGTGGCTCCTTACAACAGGCAGGCAGAGGAGTAGCTCGCCGCCAAGTCGAGCAACTTTGAGCTCGGCGGCACTTCCAAGAGCCAGGGAAGGAGCGGGCGGCGGCGGCGGCGGCGGCGGGGCTGCTCTGCCAAAGGCTGCGCCTGGCATGCCGCCCCGGGCGATCGAGGCTGGCTAGCGACGCCCGGCTGTTGGGGGGACTCGCCGTCGGACATGCGAAGGCAGCCAGAGCAGAGCGAGGCCTCGACCGGCGCTGCTGCGGGGACTTCGGGCTTCCGGCCGGGACTCCGCCAGAAAGAAGCGGCTCTGCCCCTGGACCGCCAGAGGAATGGGGACCCTGCCTGAGCGGGAGGCGGCGGCGGCGGCGGCGGGGAGCTCGCGGTTAGGATCCAGAGGCAGCAGCCGCCCGGGCGTCCTCCTCTCGGCTTTCGGCCGGCCGCTTGCAGGGCTGAGCAAGTCACGTCGGACTTGGGGCCAGCCTGCGCCAGGACTTTCCCGGCCGCCGCGCACCGGGGAAGAGGTGGCCGCTCGCCTTCGCTGCAGCCGGCGCTCTTGGGGGCCGCCCCTCACCTCTTTCTGACCTCGCTTGTCTCTGCCGTCGCGGCTGCGGTCGGTCGCCTCCCGTCTGGGCGCCAGCGAGATTGCAGGCTGCGGCGACCCCTGGAGCCTCGGCGCAAATCCGTCCGGCAGCAGCGGGCGGAGAGAGCCCCGCTGCCCTGCCCTAACTCCGGGAGAGGACGCCGAGGGGCCCGTCTCGGCTCCCTTCTCCGATACCTCTGTTTTTTTCCCCCCTCCCCCCACAACTGGACGATGGCGGTGTCCTTGAGCAAGTCTTAAAATGCCGGTGATCAGGGGCCTCCTGGCTCCCCAAAACACCTTCCTGGATACCATAGCAACCCGCTTTGATGGCACGCGTGAGTTGGCTTCCCACTCTTTTTTTTTTACTCTCCTCCTCCTCCTCCTCCCCCTCCCCCCATTGTCTGGGCTCACACTTCCAGGTGTTTCTCCTTGTTTTTCTTCCTATCAGAGATCTCTTCTTCCCTTTCTTTCTCTCGGCCCCATCCTCCTTCACCTTTGTTACCACAATCCTGAACCTGGTCCGGTGAAGTTGTACTTCTCAAGAAAGAACAGAATAGAATAGAGCTGGAAGGGACCTTGGAGGTCTTCTAGTCCAGCCCCCTGCTCAAGCAGGAGAACCTGTACCATCTTAAGACAAGTGACTGTCTAGTCTCCTCTTAAAAACCTCCAGTGATGGAGCGCCCCATGATTTCTGAAGGCAAGCTGGTTAATTGTCCTCACTGTTAGGAAGTTTCTTCTTAATTCCAGGTTGCTTCTCTCAACCATTGTTTTGGCCTTAGTGTGGCATCTGTATGTTCACCTACTGCCCAGGGCATGTGTGTGCATGCAGTGGAGGCATGCTGGGGAGCTGTGAGAGGTGATGGCTCCTCAGCACAGGATGTGCATGCAACTCACATATAGGTCCCACATGGTTCTCTGATGATCTGGTGAATTTCTTTGAATGAGCTCCTAAAGTGTGAAGGGTTCTTGAAGCCTTCGGAATATGACGTGAACTTTTGATCTTTGCCATTAAGGTTGCCGGGAATAACTGCATCCATGGGGAATTTTGTCAGGTGGATCTTGTCAGGTTAGTGAAACTCTTTGACACCTGACACCTGCTAAGGACTACAGCAGACCTCAGCCTTTGCATCTGGCCATCCAGAGATTGCCATATCAAACAGATCCACCCCCCAGTCATTAATACAGGAAGTATCTTTGAACCTGTATTGGACATCCTTGAAGATGAAAATTGACCCAATGCATCATTTTAAAGCCCAAGTAAGCAAAATAAGTTTTTTCCAAATACAAATATCTTGCAGTTGTTCCCTCAAGATCTGAAGCTTCAGGTTGGCTTCCTATTAGAGAACAAAATGCGTGGGTAGTGGAATATATAGTATGGGCCTCTGATATCATGCAGGTGCATTAACAAGATACACACACACACACACACACACACATGCGCGCGCGCGCGCACACACACACACACACACGCATATATATATATATATATATATGAACTGAGCGCCAGCAAATACAGGTACCAAAAAGACTATATTATATGTAGAATGTGTGAAATGGGAACTTGGGTAAAAGGGCACACTGTGAAACTGGGTGTGGAAGGACACTACCTTCAACCATGTTCCTGCCACATAATTTGCTTTATGGAGAATGATTTTGTTGCCCTTGTAAAAATTATCATAAGTTTAGCTCAAGTTACTTAGAATGGTAGCTAGATACCATTCTTTCTTTCTTCAAAGTCACCCAGCCAGTTTTCATGCCTAAGGCAGAAGTAGAATTCAGAGCCTGGGGGGCGGGGTTTCTGATTACTTTCAATAATAATAGAAAGGTAATTAAATCCTAACTCACAAGTTGGTCTTGAACCTAGTTTTCTCCAATCAAACTCTACCCACTAAGAATCAAGGAGAAGATTCTCCAAATAATCTGCACAAATTTATTTGATTTTTTTTATCATGCCTTTATTATTTTATAAGTAACTCAAGGCGCCAAACAGACCGAATACTTCTTTGCTCTCCTATTTTCCCCACCACAACAACCCTGTGAAGTAGATAGAGCTGAGAGAGAGGAGGGACTGGCCCAAAGCCACCCAGCCAGTTTTCATGCCTAAGGCAGAACTAGAATTCGGAGCCTCCTGGTTTCTAATTACTTCCAGGTAATTGTGCTGAAAATAAAAGAATCCACTGTGGTCCGAAGAATGGAGGGACTTTCTGAAAGGCAGAGGTGCTATGTATATATGGGAAACAAGGGTTATAATGCTCCTTACTTTTTAATTGCTAATTTGGGGAGTAATTGGGAAAGAGGAAAGATGGATCTCATCGTGGTCTTTCCCTCCTGCTCTACATGCCAAGATGAGTCATCCTGTCATGAGGAAATAGAACCAAAGATACTTTAGTCACACAATCTTTAAAGGAAACTTTTTTAAAAATCAAATCAGAGCTTCATTGGCTTCAAAAAGAGAAGGGAAAAAAATGCAACTTCAGATTAGTATCCAATGACAAGTCTATGGTTTATGTCAGAGGTCCCCAACCTTTTGGGCACCAGGGACCGGTTACGTGGAGAGAGGTTTTTCCGTGGACCAGAGGGGGCATGGTTTTGTGTGCCGTCTGCATCCTGCGGATGGGCTTTGCTTGTTTGTGCAGATCGGTTGCTGGCATGCTACATCCTGGTACCGGTCCACGACCAGTTTATGCCCATCATTGGAGACTGAAGCACTGAACGCATTTAACATTGAAACTTATTGCAAAATTACGGCACAGTCTTCATCTGTTGTATCTAAGAAACCCCAGGCCACTTACTATATGTGGAATTGGGTCTTCATTAATTCACTCTGCAACTTGTACCTCCCCATCATGTCCTACGGCCATTTAGTTAAGAAAAATCTGGCTGATTCTCACACATCTCCCTCTTCATCTAGACTGCATGGTATTTTCCATACAAAAATACATTCTGAGTAGGAATTGCATAACGTGTAAGGTGCTGCTATAGATAGTCCAATCAGCAAACATGTTTCTTGTTGGTTCATACATTTGGATTTCATCTCTCTTTTTATCTCCCGCAGCTGCTCGTCACGCCTCTACCTCTATCTAAGCTGGTAGAAGGAAAGGGGCAGTCAATATTGAGGAAAATTTCCTGATCACACCAAAGCTGTAAGCCACCCCACCCCATGCCCCCCATGCCCAGACGTTGTCTCTGCCTAGCTTTCCTACAGAAGATACAGAGGTGTTTTTTTTTCCCCTGTGCCGTCCAAATGAGAGAAAATTAAAAAAAAAAAAGACAGCAAGTTGCAATGCCTTTGGAATCTCTTGTTTTTGGTGTGTTTTTGTTTGATCTGATTTCTCTTCAGAGCTCAAGTGTTCAAAAAGGCTCCGCTCTGAAAGCCGGACAATAACCTCTTTCGTAAAGACAGGGGTTTTACAAATCTAAGAACAGGGGCTGTTCTGATTAGGAGGGGAAACAATGGATCAGGGGTAGGCAACCTTGGCTCTTTGATGACTTGTGGACTTCCAACTCCCAGAATTCCTGAGCCAGCATGGCTCAGCATGGAAACCTCTCCCTTTCTCCTCAGCATGGCTGGCTCAGGAATTCTGGGAGTTGAAGTCCACGAGTCATAAAAGAGCCCAGGTTGCCTAGACTCTTAAAGAAGAAAAGAGGGGATTTCCTTCTCCCTCCCGGTCCTCTTGCCTCATTTTATGCAGAAGTTTGTGTAGGCGAAGGCTTTTAAGGCAGTGGGTGGTAGTAGGCAGTCTGTTGAGTGTAGAGTTGCCTTAGAGGTGGACAGCATATAAATTTAATAAATAAATACTTCAGAAATCAAATGACCCAAGGTTTCTCCCTTTCAGAATTTAGAGCCTCTGGGTTCACTGTGTCTTGTGATCAAGAACCTCTGTTTATTTAATTGATGGAATTGCAATCTGAGTTCAGTCTCCAGGCAAGGAGACCCTCCAAAAGAGTTAGTGTATTAGCTTGTTTGTTGGTCGAATCCTTCTTGCATAATCCAGAGGAGGTAGGTTTAGGTAACTAGGGATTTCTAATAATCAGGTTTGCTTAATACAGATGGGACAGTTGATCTGGCAGAATCAGCTGAACTTTACTGGGGGGTGGGGGTTTGTAAATTTTTGAGTGACAAAACATCCAGGCTAGTGAATCTGGAAAAGAGTGGACCTGGAATCATCAGGAGGGGAAGAAATGATGGTTCTTGCTAGATCTTCTTCAATAGGAAAAGCACTTCTAACATAGGTCTGTTTGGATAAATATTGTTCATTCCCATAAAATGTATGCAGTGGAGCTTCCTATAGCCATGTTAGCTGGAAGGTTGGAATTCTGGGAACAAAAAATCCAATACAGATGGAAAGTGCCAGAATGGTGACAGCTGTCCTAGTAGATTGTGGCCAATAGATTAGTCACATTTATATCTGTTATTTATGGATGCTTATAAAAATAAATGTATGTTTATTATATTTCTGGGTAGTTTCTAGAAATGTTTGGGTCAGACTATAATATCCATTGTTATCAAGCCAGCCTGGTATGCTCTTTGGGACTGCTAGGTATAGTACTCTGAGGTTCCATATGAATTACATAATATCCCCAGCCCTCATTCCTACTTAATAATAAGAAAGCTAATTGAAATTAAGGCCAGGCTTACCAAAGAACCAAGAGAAGCTCAGCCACTGAACTCTTATAAAGAAACATCTATTTGAAGGCAATATCTTTATCTGAAAAAGAGAATGAAAGATGACCGTATTTACATATACTCTGCTGTGATTTGGGGACAGAAATGTTTAAAATAAATTACATGTTCCAGAGATTGAAATCCACATGGTAGTTAGCCAGGTTCATTAGTTAGCCAGGTCATGTCCTTTTTTTTTTAATGGCTATCATTTGTTGAGACATTTTCAAAATATGACACCCAAATGCCCTAGCAAGCTTATCCAAACTTTTCTCGTTAGTGACACTCTCCGTTTCCTGGTTTTTAGCCAGGTATCTTAACCACTGCATCAAACTACTGTAGAGATCCTTTATAAAAGAATAATATTTATCAATGCTTCCGAGAAGTTTATGTACCTAGAAAAGAGGACTTCCTGACAGTTAGAACAATTAACCAGTGGAACAACCTGCCTCCAGAAGCGGTAAATGGTAAAAACACTGGAAGTTTTTAAGAAGAGACTGGACAGCCATTTGTCTGAAATGGTATAGAGGGGTTATTTAGATTCCTTTATCCTTTGTGGCTCTTTATTAGGAGTTTTTAAACTCCCTAAATTTCTGATAGATAAAAAAAATAGTTTAGGTTAGAAGGGTATACCATGGGGGTTTTGTCCTCCAGCACTAGCTGCCTTGGACCTGTCTACGTGGCTCTGCTACTTCACAGGGCTTATTGATGTAAAGGGAAACAAACAGATGCAATCAATGACTAATGTAAAATACTGTATACAAGTATAGATTGTTGGAGGGGAAGCAAGTTTCTCTCTGAAGTGAATACCACCTTAAGAAGGCTCTCCTCCTTGCCAAAGAAAGAAAACTCTTTATCAAAAGTCTTCATCAGGGTCCAGTCCAAACTGGGAATAAACAAAATGGAGACTGCTTTAGAAAGAAGATTGTAGTTTATTGAAGGGCAGAGCCAGACAGAAGCATGGCTCTGGGAACGCTGACCACATGTAGTAAGGAGTGGTGGGTTTTTATACCTTCTTGAGCTTTTGTTTGGAGTTGTTCCTCTGGCATGAACTTTGACCTGAGTCTGAATGTATTATGTCCCAAAAGTCATATCCTGCTTCCCTGGGGGTGTGGCTGATGGTTATGTCCTGTGTTGGATTTTTTTGGTGTGAGGGATTGTTGATTCTAGGGATGGTTGTTTTTCTAATCCAAGCTTCCTGGCTCCAATCTTTCTGACAAGATTATCACATCTGCATTTCTGCAGACCTGGTTTCTGTTTGGGGCAGAGAGACTTGGGGGAGGGGTTCTGCCTTTAAGATCCTTTGGGGAAATATAATATTCTACATTTTAAATATTCCCAAAATATTTCTTTCTCTGGGGTGTGTATGTGCTGTCCTCACTCAAAGTTTAATCTTTCAGTTCTGAAGAAACTCTCATGTCTTATTCCCTTAGAGCAGCGGTTCTCAACCTTTTCCGGGGCTCGACCCCAGCCTGCATCGCGCATGCGCGGTGCGACGGGGCGCATCGCGCATGTGCGGCGTGACGGGGTGCATCGCGCATGTATGGTGCGACGGGGCGCATTGCGCATGCACGGCACGACGGGGCGCATTGCACATGCGCGGCGCGACAGGGCACATCGTGCATGCGCGGCGCGACGGGGTGCATCGCAATAGGGGAAAAAATGGCCGACCAAAAAAAAATAAAAATGGTGGACTGCAGTGCTTGGCGACCCCCGTGAAATGGTCGTTCGACCCCAAATGGGGTCGCAACCCACAGGTTGAGAACCGCTGCCACCAGAGAGTAGTGACTCTCTTTTCCACAGAGGACTGTTGGGGCTCTGTCCCTTTTTCCCCAGAGGACCCATTCTTTACTACTTCATAAATCCAGTTTTCTTATGTATAATGTACGGTAGACATGTCATACTAAGTAAGGTTTGTTCCACTGCACACCTTCTTACTGAATACATCAAGCAGCTCTGGTTATTGAATAATCCAACCCAACCATGTGGCAAGTGAGCAGAAGGTCTGAAGTCAGGCTCTGAAATGCTTTCTGTCTGTCTTTCATTCCAACTTCCCTCCGTCCACCATAGAAGCAAAGGAGGATACTGGAAATGAAGACTATAACAATGGTTGGTTAGAGAAACCATTTTGCATACCCATGCATTCCCAGTCAGGCTTTTCCAGACTGGGACCTCTAGAACTGTTGAGTCATAAAGCATTCTAGCTATTAAGGCCGGGAGATGTAGACCTAAAAATATGTTTCCTAAAAATATGTTCAGAAAGGCTGATCTAAGCTCAGCTGATGAAAATCTCCATATTAATATCTTTTGCCCAGGGCAAGATCTTCCTAGAAACACATCAGATGTAATAATGACAATCAATTGAGAGGAATTAAGCAAAGAAGAAAGATCCAACCATTATTGTCAGTGTAACACAGATCAGGAAGGAATATTCCTAAATATATCTGTTTATGAAGCAAATGTTGTAGTTTCTAGTTAGGCCCTGGCAACATAATGGCTATGGAAAATTAGCTTAAGTAGGCTGGCTGAAAAAATGAATGCCTGCACCCACCCTTTCTTAGTTTCTTTCTCTTTCCCGCAGGATATATCTGGTCCTTTGAGAAGAACAGGCTTGCTGGATAAATAAAATTTATTTGCTTTACACATGTAGTCCTCGACTTACGACCACAACTGAGTTAAAAATTTATGTTGCTAAGTGAAAAATTTGTTAACTGGGTTTTGCCCCATTTTACGACTTTTCTTGCCCTATTTGTTAAGTGAGTCGCTGCAGTTGTCAACTTAGTAACACGGTTGCTAAGTGAATCTGGCTTCCCCTTTGACTTGGCTTGTCAGAAAGTTGCAAAGAGGGATCACATGACCCCGGGACACCGCAACCGTCATAAATATGAACCAGTTGTCAAGCATCTGAATGTAAATACAAATGATGCTGCAGCAGTCAAAAGTGTGAAAAATGGTCATAAATCACTTTTTTTCATTGTCGCCGTAACTTTGAACGGTCAGTAAATGAACTGTTGTAAGTTGAGGATTACCTGCATTCCAGGGGTCCTCAACCTTGGCAACTTTAAGACTTGTGGACTTCAACTTTGCTGGCTGAGGAATTCTGGGAGTTGAAGTCCACAAGTCAAAGTTGCCAAGGTTGGGGATCCCTGCTGTATTCCAATTTCTCTGCATTTAACAGTGTTGGTCACTAAATGACGCTGGTTTTGAATCTCTTAAAATATTAAATGTAAAAGAGAGAGCATAAGCAGGGACTCCTGTGTATGTATTTTCCATAGCCATCATGTTGCAAGGAGCTAACCAGAAGCTACACCATTGGCTTCCATAAACAGACATATCTGCCGGCAGGCCTGGGGATGATTGTTGACTGCGGTGTGATGATGAATATGTGTGGGGTTATATTTTTAATGTTTTGCTTGGACTTAGTTTGAAATTGTTGTTTTTATATATATGTTGTGAGCCGCTCCGAGTCTTCGGAGAGGAGCGGCATATAAGTCCGAACAAAATAAATAAATAAATAAATTTTCTCCTGACGTTGTATGTCTGTGTTTATGTGAGACACCCTTTGCATGCAGGCAATTCCTGGTTCAACCTATATTTCAGCAGCGCTAAAAAGGGTGGTGGTGGGGATTTAATCCCAAAAAGACAGGATTTAGAAGAGGAAACTGTGGAACATTTATGCTCAAAAGGAAATCAGTTCAAATAAAAACACACCAGAGACAAGAGCGATCAAGCTACCATGGGTATTAACAGGGCCTCCACCAGGATCTTCTCCTTCATCCCAGTAAACTGGGAATACAAATGACTTTGACTTATGACAATTGAGCCCAACATTTCTGTTGCTAAACGAGTTGTTAAATGAGTTTTGATCCCTTTTACGACCTTTCTTGCCACAGCTGTTCAGTAAATCACTGCAGTTCTTAAGTTAGTAGCACGGCTGTTAAGTGAATCTGGCTTCCCTGTTGATGTCTGTCAGAAGGTCACAAAAGGGGATCACATGACCCCAGGACATTGCAACCATCACAAATATGAGTCAGTTGCCAAGCAGCTGGATTTTGATCACATGACCGCGGGGATGCTACGACAGTTGTTAAGTGTGAAAAATGGGCATCAGTCACTTTTCCCAGTGGCCTTTGTGACTTTGAATGATCACTAAGCGAACCGTTGCAAGTTGAGAATTACCTGCATTGACTTTAATGAGCTTTAAAGATAACCTTAAAGCTCAGATTCAAATAGATTTACTTATTTATTTCTTTATTGATTCAATTTCTATAACTGCTCATCTCAGTCAACGACTCTGGATGGCTTACAATTCAAAAAAATATATTACAGTCAGAATGCTGGAAACATTTTAAAACAAAAAAACAAGAAGAAATAGTTGAAAGCAGTCCAGTAGTAACTGGATCCAAACTATTTTTTTTCTTTTTTTGCAAAGCGGAGAATCCATATTTTTCAGTCCTTGGATACACAGGGAATCTTGGGGTTTTATTTATTTATTAATTGGATTTCATTTTCATGAAATGTGTATCCAGTTATAAAACAGTCATCACCAAGTGGGGTGGACTTTCAAAGAAGACCCTGGGCTACAGTCTGCTTTCCCTTTTGTTGTCTAAAAATGTCTTTGACACATACATATGCCACCCCAAATGGGATTCATAACAGAAGCCTAGTCAGTTTGCAGCAAGAGAAAATGCAGTGGAAGCCAAATCTGCTTTTCTAAGTAAAATTGTAAATGAGAAATTTAAAAAAAAAATGGCACAAGATTATTTAGTTATTGCCACAAATTCAGTGGTGGGATTCAGCCAGTTTGCACCACTTCGGCAGAACCGGTAGTTAATTTTTTGTTGCCCAGGCCCAGAATGGACTTCTGGAAGTGGCATCCACACAGAGAACTGGTTGTCCTTTCCAGTGGCCATTTTGGCAGGAGGCCTTTGAGACTTGTGGCAGAGCAATACCCGGAAAGCCACGGGTGCTCCACTTGTGGGGAATAACCTGCAAATAGGGACCACCAGAGATAGGCCTTCTTTCTTTGAGCAGGGAATCCTGTAACAAGTACTGGTAAGTCCTCGACTTCCGACCACAATTGAACCCCAAATTTATGTTGTTAAGTGAGAAATTTGTTAAGTGAGCTGTGCCCCGTTTTACAACTTTTCTTGCCGCCTTGGTTAAGTGAATTGCTGCAGTTGTTAAATTAGTAACCTGATTGTTCAGTGGATCTGGCTTCACCATTGGCTTTGCTCGTCAGAAGGTTGCAAGAGGGGATCACGTGATCCTGGAACGCTGCAGCTGTCATAAATGTGAGTCAATTGCCAAGCATCCAAATGTAAATCACGTGACCATGGAGATGTTGCAACAGTTATAAGCAGGGGTCTTCAAACTTGGCCCTTTTATGACTCGTGGACTTCAACTCCCAGAATTCCTTAGCCAGCGTGCCTGGCTGAGGAATTCTGGGAGTTGAAGTCCACGAGTCATAAAAGGGCCAAGTTTGAAGACCCCTGGTCATTCAGTGTGAAAAATTGTCATTTTTTTTCAGAGCTGTTGTAACTTTGAACAGTCACTAAGTGAACTGTAAGTCAAGGACTACCTGTAATGTTGAGCAAATTAAATCTCTGTTTTGGTAGACTTTGATTTTAGGGGTGCCATTTCTGTGGCAGTGGTGTAGCAGGCTATATACCAGTAGTATTTCAGCAATGCATGCTTCAGCTAAAGATATAATTTCTTTTAAGAAACAACCCGGCAAAGCTTTCTGCAGTTGGCTGTAGTTTGAATATGCTGCCATCCAAAATAGCGCACTTAGACTTATTAATGTCAGAGTTCCTAAAATAATAATCCTCTGAATCTGTTGTACCTAAATTATCAGGTCGTGCCTTTGTAGCATGTTTAATCTTTAAATCAGTCTGGGCATCTGAAGAGAGGACTTGGAGGGGAATACATTTGCAAATTTCTCTAGACATGGAAGGTGGTGAAGGGAGAACATCTGCATCAGTCTATAAATAAATTACCCTCCCATATAGTCCTTAGAAATGTTGCTGCAGTTGGCCTGCTGTGTAATTTGAACATTAACTGAAACAATCTGTTTCCCTCTCTGTCCTGCACCGTTTCCTGAATTTGCGGGGGGGGGGGCAAAGAAAACGGCATAGTGAGGTACAGTCTTCCATTGCACCCTGGCAGTCTCTCACCATTTATAACAAATGAGGTTTCTATTTTTCCCCAAATTCTAGAAATGAATGAGAAAAGCTTTACCCTGGTGAACTATTTTTAATTATCCAGGAACATCAGAGGTAGAAAATAAAGAATATTTTGATTATTTGGGATTTATATATGTTATTTTATTTATTACGCTTTACCCTACCTTTATCGAGTAACTTGAGGCAGTGAACACACATAATAATATTCCTTCCTCCTCCTATTTCTCCCACACAACCTTGTGAGTAAGTTGGGCTGAGAGAGAGTGACTGGCCCAAGCTCACCCAGCTGACACCATCCCTAAGACAGGACTAGAACTCACCATCTCCTGGTTTCTAGCCTGATTCCTTAACCACTACACCAAACTGGCTCTCTTGTGTATCTTCTTTCATTATTGCAGAGGTTGAATTCCTGGCAAGATCCAGGCTGACTCTTCATTAGTTTATGCTTGAAATCCTACAGGTTTTCAGTGAGCTGATATCATCTCATCCTTCTTTCATAATCACTAGATAAATTAGCCCAATCTTGGAATGGGTTAGTAGTTAAAAAGTTATCACGTCTCCCTTAATGAGATAAATAGAGGCTGTGCCTCATTACCTACCATGTGAAATAGGTATAATAGTGCAAGTTTGTGCAAGTTTTCACTGCCAACGTGGTGCACTGTGTTTAATGGGGCTTGGTTCCAGGTAAGAATGCATAAGATTAAGAGCAAATCAGAACCAGCTACTGAGAAATGCTTCTTCTCTCCTCTCTTATTGCCAATAATAAACTACCAGGTATAAAAGAAGAGGTTATTGTGTGATTTCCAGGCTCAGTATGGAATGTTTTTGTCCTTGTCCATATGTCTTAATTTTATAAGCGTACACATCTTTCAACAACTGGCAGAGTAGTGATGGCCCTGCTTGTAGGTTTGCCTAATAACCCCAGAGCTACAGAGTTTGTATAGTTCCAACTTCCATTTAATATACTATAAAGACTCAGCAGTTAAAAAATGAAGACCTCCTTAGGTATCCTTAGAAAAGGGACTTCTTCTAAGTCTCAGCCTCTACAATGGTGAGGAAATTATAATGCTGAGATCCTTTAGAGCTGTATTGTAAGAACGATAAGGCATGCAAAGTGCTTTGAAAATGGAAAATGTTGTCAAAATCACCACTACTTATTTGTGGTATTTTTTTTAATAATCTACCTATAGAGGCATTATTTATTGTGATGTTTATAGAGATAGGAGAAGACAGTCTTGGTAAGTCATCTATTGTGGGGACGAATGTTGCACAAAAGCAGTGTATTCACAGGTCAGATGGCCTAAACCAGCGGTTCTCAACCTTTTCTGGGGCTTGACCCCAGCCCGCATCGCGCATGCGCGGCGTGACGGCCTGCATCGCAAAGGGGGAAAAAATGGCCAACCAAAAAAAAAATGGCGGGCTTGCATCACGCATGCGCAGCGCGGCGGCCCGCATCGCAAAGGGGAAAAAAATGGCCGACCAAAATAAAAAAAAATGGTGGGCCCGCATCACGCATGCGCAGCGCGGCGGCCCGCATCGCAAAGGGGAAAAAATGGCCGACCAAAAAAAATATGGCCGACCAAAAAAAAAAAGGCCAACCAAAAAAAAAATGGCGGGCCCACATCGCGCATGCGCGGCGCGACGGCTCGCATCGCAAAGGGGGGGGGAAATGGCCGACCAAAAAAAAAAACATCAGACTGCGGTGTTTGGCGACCCCCGTGAAACGGTTGTTCGACCCCAAATGGGGTCGCGACCCACAGGTTGAGAACCACTGGCCTAAACACACATCTCATCTTTTATAGCATTTCTGTCTGAAGTCACATGTCTGTGTTATGTTAGACACTGCTCTGCTCTGCAGGAAAGGGATTGGGTTGGGTGCTGTCTGTTGTGGAAGGGCAATTGTCACCTTGTGGAGACAGGCCTACTTTCCCATTCTCTGATTTCTCTGCTGGCCTTCTGGCACAAATGTGGAGAGGTTTTGCACTGGCTGATGGCAGCAGAAGGATAAAGCGATATGTCACTGACTGTAATTGTACTTAAACTGTGATTTGGGAGGGGAGAGCAGAAATCTTTAACTGATAGAAGAGCATATTTGTAGCTCAGACTTGAAATGAGGCGCCTTGGATGCTCTCTGAGCTTAGTTGTTTCCTTGCAGACATTTCCTTACCCAAAGTAGGTAACTTCATCAGTGCTAGCCTGAAATCTTTAAATGTGTGTTTAATTCAATAATCTGATGGATTTACTATTTTGATTAGCTTCATTTCTTAGTCACGTTCTACATTTGTTTGGGGGGGGGGAAGAAGCATTAAGTTGGTAGAGGAAAGAATGTGGCATGAAGAGCTTGAGCTTAAATTCACATTTAATTACAAGAATATATGACATCATAATAGAGTAATACAACATAAATGTCTCTTGCTTCCAAAGAATTACTCAAGATATGACCGTAATGGAGCCTGCCCATTACTATAACATGTCATGACAGTCATTAGGGAAAACATCTCATCTAATGATTTCCCCTGCCCCATCCTTGGTCTCCCCAATGATTCATTAAAGGAATGGGCAGGTTGTTAAATGGACTTATGGGGTGCCTCAGGAGTGGGGGAGGTCTTAAGAGTCCCAGCACAGAACTAGGTGCTGCCTGCCCTGGCCCTCCTTAGGCCTTCCTCCATTCTCCAAGGCACCCCTTACTCCACTTCCTGCCCCTTTGATCCCCCCAGGCCTTAGGCCAGTTTCCCACCCCACCAGGCCAAACACTCTCCTCCTCTCTTACTTTCTGAAGAGCTCCAAGGCCTTCCAAGTGCTAGAATGGATTGCTTTTTTGCGTGACCGCATATGTGCAATTCTGGAAGTGGCCACCATTTTGTGCTGCTCACAAAATGGCAGCTGTGTTGGGTCACCACTACACTATACTGCCCGGGGATGAACTGCTTTGTTTTGCTGTGTTAACAAGGTATGTGCAGATCTGAAGAAGCTTTCTGCAGTGCTGTGCAGGCATTAAGGCAGCAAAACAAAGACGTTTGTCTGGAGGCCACCATTTGCTCCCCACCCACAAGCAGGTGGGACAAAATGGTGGCTTTGTCACCGCCATTCAGCCCAGGGACACATGGCCTACTCTCCTTTCCCATTATGAAATAAGGAGTGCTTCAAAAGGTAAGGGTGTATGGAGAGGAGACCCAAGCACTGCAGTGGCCTGGCCATGTGGGATTGGTGAGAGAGAGATAGGGAAACACTGTAGCATTCCTATGGTGGATCATAAGGGCGAATGTTTGCAGGGCGACCGCAACCATCATAACTTTAAAACATGGTTATATGTGGTTTTGGGGGAGGGCTGTTGTAACTTTGAGCACTCATTAAATCACTTGTATCTTGAGGAAACCTGTACATCTTGCATCTGCTAGGGAAGGTTCCAGAGTGGCAAGTTTCAGAAATAGCCCCCCCACTTTTTTTGTTGTTCTGCTTAAACATTCAAGAAGAAACACCTATTGCCCCTGAAGCAGAAAACCACAACCCACTAGTCAATTCCTGTATTCACTTTACTAAAATAAAGTCCTGGATTGGGACCGACTTTGAAAAAGATGTGTATAGTATTGTATTGTTAGCATTACTTGATGTTAGCATTACACATAGTTCAGTGATGTCCAAAAAAGTTTTGCAGGTGGTGTTCAGCAAATCTGATTTTTTAAAAAAGTGTTAAGTCTGCTTCCAGAATGGGACACTTCTGTTGGATAAGGATGAATGCTCATGACCCCCTCAATGGGAAACGTCCAGTAATTATTTGGTATGAAATGACCAGAGCTTGGAATATTATATACAAGATCCAATCTGGGTTGGTCACCGGGACCAAAGGTTTAGTCTTCCAAGCTTTCAGACTCATACTGAAGTCCATCCTGTGGGAAATTCTCTCTACAGAGTGTAGAATGTAGAACTTCTCTCTAACACCTTCTGCTAGATCAGGGGTCTTCAAACTTGGCCCTTTTATGACTTATGGACTTCAACTCCCAGAATTCCTCAGCTAGGCACGCTGGCTGAGGAATTCTGGGAGTTGAAGTCCACAAGTCATAAAAGGGCCAGGTTTGAAGACCCCTGTGCTAGACATTCCTTGAGGATGGGCTCCAGCATAAGTCCAAAAGCTCAGAAGACTCAACGTCTGGTCCCAGTGACCGACCTAGATTGGATCCTGCAACATTATCCTGGGACATGTATATTTGCCTTCATTAGTAATATTATATGCCTCTACCTTGGCCATTTGGAGTCAACTTTTATTTCCTATCCACAGCCCTGATTGTTCTCCCAGTGGAAAATGTATTTTTACCAGTGAAGGCTAGGGTTTCACATGGATTTCTGGAGCTGAGGACATAGGGAATGAGGCAAAGACATAAAGAGAGCATTGCTGAAGTGCACCTGTGGAGGGCTGGGGTTTTCCTTTTGTTGAGTTTCTTCTTCTTCTTTATATATGTGAGAGATTTTCTGGCAGCATGATCGGAATAATGTAGGCATGGGAAATTATTAAAATGCTTTGGAAGCTGCAGATTTCTTACGCCTGCCTGCATTGTGTGCTGCTTATAAATAAATAGAGGAAAATGTGATAAATCAGTTGGTCAAGAGCATTTTCTTTGAGAAGACGAGGGCCTTGCAGTCTGAGCTATTTTAGGCTGCATGTGGGAAGCTTACACAGCTCCATCATTTCCCATAAACAAATATTTTTTAAAGTTCTTACAAGTAGGAAATTGTCAGATCGGAGACAAGGCTAATGTAAAACATGAGTTTTCTACATCCAGGTGTTACAGCATTTATTTTATTTTTTTTTTAACATAGAAAAGTAGTAAGTGCTGTGAATCTCCATCCACTATCTGACATGGTAAAATTTACAGGCAGGTTTGCCACCTGATCTTCTATTAAGGTAAGGCTGAGAGTTATGCTGTTTGTTCCCATCCTTTCCCATGCTCTGGTCATTCTAATATTTGGCTCCAAGGTAGTCTTGTTCTTTTGTTGGGTGAGCTAATGCCACAGATAGTAACCTGCTTTGCCTGCACTCCTGATATGGTCCACATGTCTTCCAATTAAGCTGATTTATTACTACGCATGTCTGTGCACAGGAATATCCTCAACTAGCGGTTAGCATCTACATGGCGTTAGAAAAGGGTCAACAGAATTCAAGGGGGTTGGACTTAGTCCACTTGTGGCTCTGTAGGGATTCCCTCTTTTAACTCCATCCCCAGGTTCTGCCACTTCTTCTCCTATGTCATATATCAATTCAAAGCCTATCTTTAGATCCTTTCTCCTGGTTCTAAGCAGCATTTTCACACT
This sequence comes from Bothrops alternatus, assembly GCA_034064705.1. Taxonomy (NCBI): domain Eukaryota; kingdom Metazoa; phylum Chordata; class Lepidosauria; order Squamata; family Viperidae; genus Bothrops; species Bothrops alternatus. The sequence goes on along the minus strand of JARGCV010000200.1, from coordinate 3,669,421 downwards.
GCTCCACAATTATCCTCCTTTCCTCTCTATCAGTCAATGAGCACGTGCTTTATAACTGCCATGGGAAGGAGCACCAGGAACAGCTAAATCATGCCCTGCCACCTTCTTTGCTCTGCCTTGCCATTATTTTTATGATGAAATAAAATAAGAAATCCAATCCACCACTGCACAAATGAATCAGCAAAGCCTTCTCTTGGTATAGCTGAAGAGAATGAGGAGATGGAGGCTCAGGGTGGAAATCCAAGAAGCTGTGAGTATAGAGTCCTGAAAGCCATTCCATAGGATGTGCTATGAAATGTGTGCTAGCTTTCTTCTGAACCTACTCAATTTCCCAAGCTTACAGAAACCTCAACGTTTCATTGGGACTCTGAAAGATGGCATATCTGAAACTAGAGCTTGTTGTTGTTGTTGTTAGTTGCGAAGTTGTGTCTGACCCATCGTGACCCCATGGACAATGTTCCTCCAGGCCTTCCTGTCCTCTACCATCTTCTGGAGTCCATTTAAGCTCACGCCTACTGCTTCAGTGACTCCATCCAGCCACCTCATTCTCTGTTGTCCCCTTCTTCTATTGCCCTCAATATTTCCCAGCATTAGGCTTTTCTCCAGTGAGTCCTTCCTTCTCTGTAGGTGGCCAAAATATTTGAGAAACTAGAGCTACTTCTCCATAATAAGTAGCAATAATGGAAGAAATCACAGTGGACTGTTTCAGAGTCAACACATGTAAAAAAAGGTAATCTCCTTCAACTCCTCAAGTCAGTTGCTGGTAACTTCATACATATGTCTTTCTTGGCAATAACATGGCAAGGCTATAATTGTACTACTGTGAAAGAGTCTGTTTCAGTGAAGTCGCCACTGTTTCAAAAAGTTCTTCCTATGGAAATGGCCATTCATGTGGCTATCTTGTTTGACACCGTGCCAAGCTGTTAAAAAGAAAACATTCTAGACTTTCTTCCTCACTCCAGATTTATTTAATTTTGATTTTGGTATCTGTTGATTTTCTTAGCATTCTGCATTTTAATTTGTTGTGCTATGCAGTCTTGCTTAATGGGATTTTACCATGCTTTCCCAATTTTTAATGATCCTTTAAATTGTATTGGATTATTGTTAGGTTTTTCACTTGTGTATGGTATTGTGGGACCTTAGCATTCTCGTTCTAGGTTCTGTTCAAGTCTTACATTACAGCTGTAGAATGAGAATGCTAAGGTCCTAGAACACCGTGCACAAGTGAAAACTGGGTCAAACTGTGACAGGAACTTTGGTCTATTGCAGGGGTAGGCAACCTTGGCTCTTTTATGACTCGTGGACTTCAACTGACTCAGGAATTCTGGGAGTTGAAGTCCATGAGTCATAAAAGAGCCAAGGTTGCCTACCCCTGGCTCTAGTGGTTAAAATATCAGGCTAGAAACCAGGAGACTGTGAGTTCTAGTTCCACCTCAGGCATTAAGACTGGTTGGGTGACTTTCAGCCAGTCATTCTCTCTCAACCCAACTCATCTTACAGGGTTGTTATAAGGAAAATAGGAGGAGGAAGATTAGGCATGTTCAATGTCTTGAGTCATCTATAAAATAATAATGGCGTGATTAAAAAAACAAAAGCAGTAATCTGATACAATTAAAAGAAATTGCCAAAATCTGGGGACATATTAAAAAAATACAATTCATTTCCAAAATTATAAACTTGGGAACCAACTACTTCCCAGCTTGAAGAAAAATATGAATTTATTCATTTATTCCCCACCCTCATTATATAATATCACAGTTTTGAACATATGGGATGAAAGCTTAGCTCAGCTTTCTTCAACTTGAGCATGCTGTTTGAAAATGGTTGGGGCTGCAGTCCAACATTACTGGTGGAAAAAATTGGGGGAAACTGTCTTTAAGCATTAAGCCATAGGCAAAACAAAGCTTTCCCGTCATATCTTTCCTCCTCAGTCTGTCAACCATCAAAATCACCACTGAAGGCTGAATGTAACTCTAGAGTAGTTGGACATAATTTCTACTACAGAAAACGGGAGGTATTGAAAAATGGAGACATTTTAGCAAATACGCTGGCCTTTGAATCCCATGCTTGCTGTGGTATATGGTGTGTTCATGTTCAATAGCTTTATATCACTATAGGTTTATGTGAATATGTACACAGGCTTTCTTGTGACAGATTAAGACAAGGACTAAAACAAACCCTGCCAATGTTGATGGCTACTAGTTCAGTTTTAACAGTAATTCATCAACCATTATTCCAAATCCCCAAAAGGCATCAATTCTGTGCAAGCTTTTCTATTCTTCAAAAATTCTTCATTTGGCAAGAAGGAAAACAAAGGGGAAAGGGAGAAGGAAAGTGGCTGATATTCAAGAGAGGAGTTGTTCATTTAGTTACCATCAGAAGATGGAATGTGGGTGTAGGTTGCAGATGTTTAAATTAGACTTTCTTGGGTTGCTGAAATGATGTCAGGTTGCTTGCTGATTGGCTCTCTAAACCAGGGGTTCTCAACCTTGGCAACTTTAAGACTTGTGGACTTCAACTCCCAGAATTCCTCAGCCAGCTTTGCTGGCTGAGGAATTCTGGGAGTTGAAGTCCACAAGTCTTAAAGTTGCCAAGGTTGAGAACCCCTGCTCTAAACACTCATGCTCATTGGCTACCATCAGATGAAGGAAAGTTACCTGATTATCAACCTAAAAAAGTTATGCTTCCTTTTTCTGGTTATTTGGCTGTAACTTTTCATAGAATACAGTACAGATAATTGAACAAACTTTGTTGCATTTCTTTCTTGATTCAATTATCTTTCCATTGATATATAATTTTATGGTGCTACTCCCCAAAAAATGGTGTTATTAGCCATCAAATTATATATATATATAAAATTTCTTTTTAAAATGGAATATCTATAAAATGTGGGCTGCTTCACAGAATAAAACCAGAAGTTTGAAAAAAAAAAAAAGACATTTTCTTCCAGAATTAAATTTAGGGAACACTATCTTAGCTTACTAAAATAGTGCATTCAGGACCCAGGACAGCTCCACGCAGGTACCGTATTAGAACTTGCATTCAAATGACTAAAGTACTGTACTTATTTTAGCTACTAGCAAGCCTTTAGCATTTATGAAAAAAAACCTATTTTCACCACTCTATATTTTCCAAGCACAATTCGCAATATGGCATCAGGATCTTAAGTTTTATAAAGAAATGATTATTAAGGTTAAACCAGTTAAGACAGCACAATAATCGAACAAAACAAAAGCTGTCTAAATTGGTAGAAGCCAATTTTAGTTGTGAAAGGAAAGTTTAACTACTGGAGCTGACATTTAAGGCCATGCTGGTTTATTTTTAAAACTATTTTAGGAACATAGTCTTTGCTACAATGTGGAGTGGAAAAGAAAGATGTTAAAGATAGTCTTTTAACAAAAATAGTGAGCTTTTGTGTGTTAACTGCAAGTATTCTTGCCTCTTTACTATGTGAAAAAAGACAGTGGCATTGACTTTGCCAAGAAAATAGTACCAAAGTTGTATAAAATAGTATAATACATTCAATTAAATTCATTAAAAGACAGGTGACATAATATAATATTTAAATATAATCAATTAAATAGCAGATCAAGTTTATTCTGAAGACTCTTACCCTGGGAGTTAAGGACACTGATTCAGCATTCTCATTTTCCTCATGAATGAACCAAAGATACCTATCAGATCTGACATTGCTCATGATGGGCTGGGTGTACCCAGAAAAAATGGTATCTACTTTTCTTGGCAATGTTTTCTACCCTTTTATTGATAAATATATTGCACCAGTACTGTGAGAAGCAATTCTTTGAAAAAGTCTTCAATGAAGATTTTTGTTCTTATGCATCTTCACAGAAACTGAGTCTTCTCGTTTTATTGGTGTGTGCTTATTCCCTGATTTATTTGGGGGGGGGGAGGGCTCCAAAGGAATGCTTTTCCTTTCCCTTCCAAGTTGCCTAGCCCTGCCTTATCCATTATGCTAAGTCTATGTGAGATCCTGCCTAAAGTACAACACTTAAGGTGCACTCATATGAGATGGACTCTGCTTTCTAGACTCTGGAGCATTTGGCAAAAGAGTACTATGTCTGAAAAAAACAGTGTGAGAAAACACTAACATTTTCAGCAGCAAATACTGTAGCTGCACATGCCAGCAACACAAACACAATTAGTTACTCTTCTTTTTAAAGCCTAGTGCTTCAGTGGACTTCAATTAAAGCCTACTGGACTTAATTAAGTGGGTTTATCTTGCCCATTCTTATTACGCCCTTTGAAATGTTCTTGTAACAGCAGATATGGTGGCTTCTTCCTTCTTCATCAGGCTACTTTAAAAAAAAAATAAGATGGGAAAGGATGTCCTGAATGGAAACTGACCGATAGAATGTTGGCAATTGACCACCCTCACACTCTCACCATATTTTAAAGAAATTCCAGGTAGCACATAATGATAGTGTAAATTGACAGATACATAGCATTAAACTTTCTTACACAGGCATTACTTTTTAAAATGTCTTTGTTAAATTTGCCTCCCACCTTTCTCCAGAAACATACATGGGTGTACTTAATACTTTTTCCGACTGAATAAGAACACTGTGATGTCCAAAGTGAACGTTGATTTATTGGGAGCTTGAGCATGGCTGTCCTTGGCTCTTGTCCAATACCTGGACCCTTATTCCAGTGTTTCCCAATCTTAACAACTTTAAGACATGGGGACTATAACTTCCAGAATCCCCCAGCCAGCCAAAGTTAAAAAACGCTGCCCTACACGAAACTGGCTCTCTAAAACCATTTCCCTGTGATAGCTTACATTCTTTGGGTTTTGCCCTGTACTCCCTCTTTGATAAATCTGTGCAGTATAATTGATTGTATTTAAAACTTATTTAAAGCTGTGTGTGCCACGGCTGCTCTAAAAGTATCTCTTATACAACATGTTTCTTTCCTGCAGTCATAACAATTAGAAGCTTCTCTTCAAAACGAATAGTTTCCATCCTTCTGTTTCTGCAATAGATGTGTAATGTATGACTGTTGGGGGCTAATAGATTTTATATTCCAGTTGAATAGCTGTGAATGCAGAATCAAAATCTCCAGCCGATGTTTTAACAATCCTCTGCATCAGTTTTATACCTACAGGATGCAAATAATGTTGATGTATTCATCTGTGCAGGTGCGATTATAAAATAGCATGGAGCGTAGAGTAGTGACAGGGCGGAGAAAATATCAAAGCTTATTCTGAAGCTTGGCAAATGAGGCAGTCTACTAATAGTTTAGTTTGTCAACTGATTAGGCTTACGACCATATCAAAAATACAAAACTAAAAAAAAAATACAGGTCCTAATTCATGAGCAAAATAGATAAAAGATAATACAGTAATAAAATACATATGTGGTGAATACAAAGAATCAACTTTCAGGTAAATACATCATCTTTACAGGATACCCTGATCTGTTTGATATAACAGGTTCTTAGCTCAACTGCCTTAACTATAAGCTTAGCAGTTCTGCTCACAATGCGTAGATTAGTTCCTAGGAGGAAATAGGACAATTTGCAGTTCAGGTCCCAATGGGCAGTTCTTTCAAATAAGGATGTTAAGTATCTAAGCCCAAGAGGGGCATATGATTGACAGTCAAACAAAACATGAGCAATGTGTTGTATACATGTCTCCTCATGACATGGCAAGTGATGGAAGCACCAATATTTGGCCATGGAATTCAGTAACTCAAATCTGGCTGTAGAATTGGATCAACCTAATTGACAGCTATTTTTCAAACTGAAGAATAGTTTTTCTCTTAGCTGTGCCAACTTAAAGATCTATTTTTTGCCAATAACTCCATTTCAGTTTGAGGGCGGATATCTAGGACTCTGTATAAAAAATTCCCTTGCCTGGGAGGCAGTGGAGAGTATGGTATCGACCATGGTATCCTTCTGCGCTGGTTGGAGGGCCTTGGAGTGTGGGGCACCGTTTTACGGTGGTTTGCCTCCTACCTCTCTGGTCGGTCACAGTTGGTGTTTGCAGGAAGTCGGAGGTCGGTCCCGAGGTCACTTCCATGTGGAGTCCCTCAGGGGTCCGTTCTCTCACCTCTGCTTTTTAACATCTACATGAAGCCATTGGGTGAGATCATCTGTCGGCACGGGGTAAGTTATCATCAATATGCTGATGATACCCAGCTTTATATCTCTACCCTGTGTCACTACAGCGAAGCAGTGGAAGTGATGAACCGGTGCCTGGAGGCTGTTGGGGTCTGGATGGGTGCCAACAGGCTCAGACTCAATCCCGACAAGACGGAGTGGCTATGGGCTCTGCCTCCCAAGGACAATTCTATCTGTCCGTCCATTACCCTGGGGGGAGAAGTTCTGTCCCCCTCGGAGAGGGTTTGCAACTTGGGTGTTCTCCTCGATCCACAGCTAAGTTTGGAACATCATTTTTCGGCTGTGGCGAGGGGAGCATTCGCCCAGGTTCGCCTGTTGCGCCAGTTGCGGCCCTATTTGGACCGGGAGTCACTCCTCACAGTCACCCATGCCCTTGTCACATCGAGATTTGACTACTGTAATGCTCTCTACATGGGGCTACCTTTGAAGAATGTCCTGAGACTGCAGGTAGTCCAGAATGCGGCCGCGCGAGCTGTCTTGGGTCTCCCAAGACATGCTCATATCACTCCAGCTCTCCGTGAGCTGCACTGGCTACCAATTGGTCTCCGAATACAATTCAAAGTGTTGGTTATGACCTATAAAGCCCTTTATGGCAATGGACCAAGATACTTGCGGGACCATCTCCTGCCTCATGAATCCCAGCGACCGGTTAGGGTGCACAGGGTTGGCCTCCTACGAGTCCCGTCCGTCAAACAATGCCACCTGGTGGGACCTAGGGCAAGGGCCTTCTCCGTTGCTGCCCCAGCCCTCTGGAACCAGCTTCCCTCAGAGATTCGTACTGCTTCCTCCCTCCTAGCCTTCCGGAAAGGATTGAAGACACATCTATGCCGACAGGCTTGGGGCATGTGAGCCGCGCTCTGCCCCTCAGCCCTAAAAGTGTCCCTGCCATCAGTGCATGTGAATTGATTGTGTTTGTGTGTGGCACGAATGTGTTAATTTTTAAAATTATTGTAGTATTTTTTTGTTGTGAGCCGCCCCGGGTCTTCGGAGAGGGGCGGCATATAAATGTGATTTAAATAAATAAATGTTGGCTGGAAAACCCATGCTGTGAAATAGCAGGGAACTAGACGAGAACCAGCTAACAAAGGTCAGCTGTTGTGAAGACGGAGAGCCAAAGAAGAGCAGCAGAGAAAAGTGGGCCGTCTGTTATAATAAGGGTTAGGAGGACAGTAGCATAAGAATCTAGATAGGACTCTCAGCTCTGCATGCAGCCATGTCTTTGAGTCTCCAAGGCTACAAGGTCACTCATTTCCTCATGCCATTTTTAGAATAGAGAATAGAATAGAATAGAATAGAATAGAATAGAATAGAATAGAATAGAATAGAATAGAATAGAATAGAATAGAATAGAATAGAATAGAATAGAACAGAGCTGGAAGTGACCCCCTGATCAAGCAGGAGATCCTATGCCATCTCAGACAGGTGAATATCTAGTCTCTTCTTTAAAATCTCCAATGATGGAGTGCCCACGATTTCTGGAGGCAAGCTGTTCCACTGGTTGATTGTCCTCACTGTCAGGAAGTTTCTCCTTAATTCCAGGTTGCTTCTCTCTTAGATCAGTTTCCAGTCATTGTTTCTTGTCCTTCCCTCTGGTGCTTTGGTGAACAATCTGCCCCCCTCTGCCTTGTGGCAGCCCCTCAGATACTGGAACACTGCTATCATGTCTCCCCTATTTCTTCTTTTCTTTAGATTAGCTAGCCAAACCCTTGCCTACTGTGCCTGGGTTTGTAAAAATGACTATTGTCAAGCTCATGGCAAACAAGCTCCCATACCTGGCTGGCTAATTGGCTCGGGGAACTGCCCAGGAAGGTGCAGGCCTGCATGACCACCTTTGCCCCTTTACCTCTTTCCCCCCTGTATTTCATCAAATGACTTCACAAGGATCCCACCAGCAATCGGCTGCTCTATAAATACTCACCCCACCCCACATTGCTAATAGTGAGTAACAGCAGCAGGCAAATTACAGAGCAGGTCTCAGAGCTCTCGTAGGCACCAAGTCAAGCAGATCTAACGGATGCACGCAGAGCCTGAAAGCTGCTGTCACCCTGGGTTATAATTAGAGGGTAGTGAGGAGCTGTGTGGTGCAGTTTAAACAGGCAGCAGAAAGCGGGGGCTTCTGCCTACCCCCCCATATCTTAATTGCCTTTTAATTTCAACTAGCTGCATCATGGCTCAAAATGGTGTATAACAAAGCAATGGGGAGCAGGGGCTTCAAGACAGTTTGGCTCAAAGTAGACTTGCTTTCTTGTAGGGTCAGTTGTGCAGTTAAGAAGCTTGCTCAGAGATGGAGGGAAGGAAGGGAGAGTTTGAAAATAGCAGCTGCAGGATTTGTGCTACCATAATGAGCTAACCTGGTTTGGGGAGATGATCCTTTCTCCTGAAGGAAAGACTATTTCCTGGCTTAGAGTGTTGCCCTTTCATTTTAAAGGCTATTTGCAAGCACAGGCATTCAGTGGTATTAGGGCACAGACCTTCCTCCTTTCCACTTAGTTTGAAAAGTGCAACACCTGCCAAACTGTCTAGAAGGTGGAATGATTTTTTTTAAAAAAATATTTTTAACAGTAATAGCAATAGCACGTAGGCTTATGTACTGCTTCATAGTGGTTTACAGCTCTCTCTGAGCTGTAAATAGTCAGCCTGTTGCCCCCAACAATGTGGATCCTCGTTTTACTAACCTCGGAAAGATGGAAGGCTGAGTCAACTGTGAGCCGGTCAAGATCGAACCGTTGGCAGTCGGCAGAATTAGCCTGCAATACTGCATTCTAGCCACAGGGCCACCAACTTTTATTCTTTTTATAAATAACTCAAGGCAGCAAACCTATCCAACATTCCTTCCTCCTCCTATTTTCCCCATAACAACAACCCTATGAGATGAGTTGAAGATGGTTGGCCCAGGTCACCCACCCAATCACGCTTCCGTGGTTTCTAGCCCGGTGCCCTAACCATTAGACCAAATTGGCTCTAGTCAGGAGGTAGAACTTCCATCCTCCTTGTCCCCTTCCTTTAATACAGTGTTTCTCAACCTTGACAATTTTAAGGCATGTGGACTTCAACTCCCAGAATTCCACAGCCAGCAATGCTGGCTGTGGAATTCTGGGAGTTGAAGTCCACATGCCTTAAAATTGTCAAGGTTGAGAAACATTGCTTTAATAGGTAGAAGAGGCACACAATATCGGGAGCAAGCATCTTTTTGTGGCTGTTCTTTCACTTAATCAGTGTAAGTCACATAGGTTGCAAACTGCAGATTTTTCTTGGCACAGTTTCAGATTTGAGAGGACATTAGAAACCAGCAGCAACCCTGTCAGTGAACTGAAGCAACCTGTGAGTGTAGTGCAAGATCTTTGGGTACATGATATGGCCTAGGAACAGCTATTTATAGACTATTTCCTCATCTGATGCGCTGATTACCATTTCAGCCTTAAGCATGTAGGTAATTATAGGTAGTTGCCTGCAGCAGTCTTTTGTAATGTTAGAACTTCTGTTGCAAAGCAGATGGGATGGCTTTTCTCTACCCGGTGCCACTTTGATGCAAAAAACAAAAACAAAAAAAAAAACCTCCAAAAAAGGAGGAAAATACTTCTACCGCGCAGAGCCATATAAATGAATCGGCAAGAAAAATAAAGGCAACTGAGGATCAGAAAAATTAATTGATATTGACCCCTCAATGTATACAGGGGGGCAGCTTTTTCTAGCAGCAGGTGCTGGGGTGTGTTGGTTGGGGTTTGGTAGGGGCTGTCCTAAAAGTGTTTTTTTTTCCTAAAAGTCAACTGGAGTTTCGTGGTTTTTTTCTTTGAAAATATAATTCACTCCTCATCCCAGAAGCTTCTTCCCCAACTGTTTGATGGGGAATGGAAGGATGTACTGTATATTCTTTGCAGTCATCTGGTTGTTAGCATTCTGAGAGTCATTGAGGCCACTTGGGGATTTACCCGTTTCCCTAAAAGTAAGGCCTACCCCGAAAATAAGCCCTAGCTTGATTTTTGGAGGTGGGCCTAATATAAGCCCTACCCCAAAAATAAGCCTTAGTTTTGGGGCGAGGCACACACCTAAAAAATCAAACTAGGGTGGGGGTGGAGCTGCTCCACGTGCCCCCCACCCACTCACCTTGCACCCAGGTCTCTCCTCTCTTCTTCTTCTGAGGCATCTTCTGCAGCCAGGTTTGCATTTCTCAGTCACAGGCCTTTCCGGAAGGCCACTGCAGCCGAGAACCGAGCTTTGGATTAAATCCATAGCTCGGTACTCGGCTGCATAGGCCTTCCAGAAAGGCCTGACTGCAAAATGCAGGCTGGAATGCAGCTGCAGAATGAAGCTGCTCCTTCAGTCAAAAGAAGTGGGCCGGCTGGGTGGGACTGTCAGTGCCGGAGTTGAGTATAAAAGACACCCCCTGAAAATAAGACCTGGTGCCTCTTTTGGAGGCAAAAAAAATAAATAAAACCTGGTCTTATTTTTGGGGAAACACGGTATCTGTATCCTCAGAGTCACCTAAATCAGAGTGCAAACGGGTGTGGAATCTTCTTGAGACTGCTGAAAGGACTGCAATGCAGATAGGAGAAGGGCTATTGGAAGGGATATTCTAGCACAGTGTACAGGTAGTCCTCAACTTACAACAGTTCATTTAGTGACCATTTGAAGTTAAAATGACACTGAAAAAGTCACTTATGACTGTTTTTCACGTGATTTATTGCAGCATCCCCACGGTGCCGTGATCAAAATTCAGATGCTTGGCAACTGGTTCATATTTATGATGGTTGCCATGTCCCAGGGTCACATGATCACCTTTTGTGAAATCTCTGGCAAGGAGAGTCAATGGGGAAGCCAGATTCACTTAACAACTGTGTTACTAACTTAACAACTGCAACAATTCGCTTAGCAACTGTGTCAAGAAAGTTTGTAAACTGGGGCAAAATTCACTTAATAACTCAGCAACAGGAATTTTGGGCTCAATTGTGGTCATAAATCGAGAACTATCTGTATATGGCATGAGAAGGTTGCGGTAGACAAAGGACAAAGATTGATTTTTAAAAAATCAGCCTTTCACTAACACATTTTAAGTTTCATCTATGGGTAATTGGTCTAAAAGCTGGCTCTGGCATATCCCTGCCCTTTAAAAACATTTTACTTGGTGTGTTTTGGAGTATAAGCTGTGTGTTATTGCAGAAGGAAAATAAAAATAACTGGACTGGATATCTGAATTATAATATAATACACAAAGCACAAGTCCTCATTACACAGTTGGAGCTGCAAGTATGGGTTTCAGCATTTGTTTTGATGTTTTATGAATGTGCCGTAGTAAAGCCAGAAAAGTGGAAAAGCATGGATGATCTTCCAGCAGAAGATCATGTTCTGCTTCATGTTCTGACTTCATGTTCTGACAAAAGGCTGGATGTGCAATCCGTTAAAAAAAACCCTGGAACAGTCTGATTTCTCTGACAGTCTCGAAATGCCTAGAACTTTCCTATGGTTTACAAAATTGCTGAACTGGCAGAAACCGGCTTGAAATGAACGCCTAGCAAAATCTGTTTTTAGAATCTTCTTGTCACTGAGTTTTGGGAGAGAAAAGTGTAACTTGTATCTTGTTTGACTAGGGTGGAAGATAAATGTACCCGGTGATAAATTACTGGGAAATCTTTCTGGCTCCTAATGAAGCTGCCATGTTGAATTGAAGGCCAATTAAGGATAGTAATGACACAAGGTGACTGTTGAAACAGACACATTTCTGAGGGAGTCCTATAATCTTCACTAAAAGTGGTTTTGCAACAGCTGAGCAATATCTTTTATTGAACTAACTAGACTATGGAGTGAAGAATATATACTTTTGAGTTCTTTAGAATGAGAATTTTCTATATGAGGTGAGATATCCAGGATTTTGGAGAGAAGTGAGTCACTGTAGTACATATTTTGAGATCAGGAATGTTTGCTCAGAAAGCTGGTAGATCCTTCCAAAAGTAGATGGTTAGATGAGAATATAACTAGCTGGTAGGCAATTGGGATCTGGAGGCCACATCCCCTAGCCCAGGGGTAGGCAACCTTGGCTCTTTGATGACTCGTGGACTTCAACTCCCAGAATTCCTGAGCCAGCATGGCTCAGCTTGGAAATTCTCCCTTTCCCCTCAGCATGGCTGGCTCAGGAATTCTGGGAGTTGAAGTCCACAAGTCATAAAAGAGCCAAGGTTGCTTATTCCTGCCCTAGCCAATAATGACATCATCAGGGAGGCAAATGCATTCTGGGGAAACTTAGAGATGTTAAGTGTTCCAGCCAACAAAGGTTTCAGAATGAGACAGGAGGGGGGGGAAGAGAGAAAAAAACCCTTTGCTAACTAAGAGGCTGGCAACTATTTCCAGCTAGCCTGCGCAATGATGAGCAATTACAGGACTAGTAATCCAAAACATTTGAAAAACGTGTTATTTTTTCCTAATTAATATGAAAACCTGCTGTGCAACCTTGAACACGTCTCATGTCTCCTGCGGTGTTGATGTTGAGATAAAATTGGCTGAGCCCCCAGCTAACAGAACCTTTGAATCAAGAGGGGAAATTTATAGCTGTCTGAGTGTTGTTGGAATTTATTCTCACCATCTCCATTCATGGCTGGATTATTGGGAACTGGAGTACAACAGCCTCTTGGGACCTACAGTAGAATAAATTTTGATTTCTATATTTTTAATTATGATGAAAGGAGTCATCTTTGGATAAATAATGCAGCCAAGTTGCATTAAACTGTCAGGCTGGAATCATGTAATAATGGGCCCCATGTAAAGCTTGGGATGATGGATTTGAGGCTGAGAGTTGGTTAGTTCAAATTAAATTCTATTTGAAACTCCGCTTGAGGCTATATTTTAGGACAGTGGTGGCGAACCTATGGCACGGGTGCCAGAGGCGGCACTCAGAGCCCTCTCTGTGGGCACCCGCGCCGTCGCCCCAGTCCTAGGCCTTCAGCTGGGTTTTATAAAACCTTTTCGCTTTAGGCCTCCGCCGCCCTGTACAAAAAAAAAAGGTTCAATCAATCAGTCAATTTCAACTTCTTGCGAGAAAAAAAAGATCTTGCAAAGTTGGAATTGATTGATTGAACTTTTTAGTCTCACCCAGTCTGCTGTTACCACCGCAGCCACACCCACCCAATGGGCCACAGCCACCCAGCACCCGACGATGCATAAGTAGACTTTGGGTTACAGTTTGGGCACTTGGTCTCTAAAAGGTTCGCCATCACTGTTTTAGGAGGTTCCTTGTAACTGATGGTACATGTCTTCATAAGCTATTCTATCTATAAGTTTCATTTCTTCCAATGATCGGGAAGATCGGTCCTAAACCTTAATCCACATCATGTAAATGAGAAATGGAGAAGAGGAAATTTCAGAATTTAGATATCAGAATTTCAGAATAACAGAGATGGAAGGGACCTTGGAGGTCATCTAGTCCAACCCCCTGCCCAAGCAGGAGACCCTATATCATTTGAGACAAATGGTTGTCCAATCTCTTCTTAAAAGCCTCCAGTGGTGAAGCATTTGCAACTTCTGGAGGCAAGTCATTCCACTGGTTAATTGTTCTGACTGTTAGGAAGCTTCTCCTTAGCTCTAAGTTGCTTCTCTCCTTGATTAATTTCCATCCGTTGCTTCTTGTCCTGCCTTCTTGGTGCTTTGGAGAATAGCTTGACTCCCTCTTCTTTATGGCAGCCCCTGAGATATTGGAACTCTGCTATCATATCACTCCTAACTCCTTCTTTTCACTAGACTGAACATACCCAATTCCTGTAACCGTTCTTCATATGTTATAGCCTCCAGCCCCCTCATCATCTTTGTGGCTCTTTTCTGCACTCTTTCCAGAGTCTCCACATCTTTATTATTAGATTAGGCTGTAGGGTAGTCTTTAACTCATGACCACAATTGGGACAGAATTTCCATTGCTAAGCAAGGCAGTTGTTAAGTGAGTTGTGCCAATTTTATAATATTTTTTGCCACAGATAAGCAAAACACTACAATTGGTAAGTGAGTCAGGCAGTCATTAAGCAAATCCGGCAGCTTCCATTGACTATGCACATCAGAAGCCAGCTGAGAAGATCACAATTGGGGATCATTTGACCCTCAGACACTGCAACCATCCTAAATACATGCCAGTTGCCAAGCACCCAAATTTTGATCACATGATTATGGGGAAGCAGCAATGATTGTGAGAGGATAGGTTGTAAGTCACCATGGCGGCACAGTGGTTAGAATGTAATATTTCAGGTGAACTCTGCCCACTGTCAGGAGTTCTATCCTGACCGGCTCAAGGTTGACTCAGCCTTCCATCCTTCCAAGGTCAATAAAATGACGGCTCAGATTGCTGGGGCAACACTCTGACTCTGTAAACTGCTCAGAAAGGGCTGTAAAGCATCATGAAGTGGTATATATAAGTCTAAGTGCTATTGCTATTGTTTCATTGATATCGTCATTTCAAATGGTTGCTAAACGAATAATTGTAAGTCAAGGACTAGCTGTAATAACAGTTTCGTTCTTGGACATTTGTCAGAAACTTACTTTTACCATCAATACACTGCAATCGCCAAACTTAACTTTGCTTTTAATTCCTATGGAAAAAAAAATTAAGCCTTTCTCCTTATATATGGGCTGAAGGTATAAATTTAGTCGCACAATTTCTGAGACCTCAAGGTTCACTTCTGCTAAATAAGACTACTGTAGAAAATTGAAAGAAAAAGCAAATAGATGTTTTACCCAAGAGAGTTCCATTTTAAAGTACTTTGAATTGCTTTCTAAACGTTTCACTTGCATTGTGAAGGTTAGGACCGTGTGACTATTTTTAAGCCACCTTGCCAGCTTTTTCTTCCCTTAAAATGACTTACATAGAGAGATAATTATGTTAAGAAAACATCCGAGAGACAAACTGAAAGGTATCCCAATCTTGTAGGAGTTTTTCTATGTAGATTGTACCCATGAATTATCCGTCAGGACTGGGGAGAGCAGAGGATTTTATACAGTAATCATCTTCCTGAGAACCCAATTCCTTGGACAATACGTGGACTTAAGGTTTACTGCATTAGAACTCTTTTTATAAAATTAATATTTTTAAAATACCCGTATTTTATACAGCAATGTCAGAATCTGTGTTACTAAATCAATGTTATGTCAAATGAGACTTTCTCCACCAAAATCTGTCAGAATGAGTGGAAGAACTGATTTGAAATATAAAATGAGAAAGTGCTACTGCTATTGGGTCTCTTTTTCCCTTTCTCCTTCCTGATGCCAATTTTTCCCCAACTAAGTTTTGGTCAAACAAAAAGCCTCTTCTCTCCTTCCCCTGCCCCATTCCACATTTGTGGATGCGGGCACGCTTTCCCAATTTTATAGCAATAGCATTTAGCATTTAGGCTTATATACTGTCTCATAGTGCTTTACTGCACTCTCTGCGTGGTTTACCAGGTAGACATGTTGCATATTGTCCCCAACAATCTGAGTCCTCATTTTACCAACCTCGGAAGGATGGAAGTCTGAGTCAACCTTGAGCCCTGACAGGATTGAACTCCAGGCTGTGGGCAGAGTTTTTGCCTGCAATGCTGCACTTTATCCACTGTGCCACCAGTAGTTTATATTTTATTTTTTAGATGTGTATCCCATTTTTCCTCCAGGAGATCAAGGCAACATACATGACACCCCCTCCTCTTATTTTCTCCACAAGAGTTGTGGAGAAATAAAGAGTTGTGTCATGGTAAGCAGGATGTGAAGATAATCTCTTACAGTAGTTTGCTACATGAGGAGAAGCTGTTAAGATGAGGATGCTGGAATCAAAGGTTTTTCTTTTTTCCCCAACTATTCAGCCCTCAGATTCTAATTCAGTATCTTCCATATCAATTGTGCCATCTGACTCCTTAGTAAAGGAGCTATTTAATCCTGATCTCACTCACTCTAAGAGGCTGATGCCTTTGCCTACCTCATTTGAAACTGCAACCAATGAAGCAAGAACATCAGCTTAACCTGAAAATCACCCCAGTCCCTGAGGACACTTCCATTTCATGGATAATTGTGTTCAAGAGTTGCTATCTACTCTACCTCTACCAGTTGACCCATCAGTGTTCTCCCTGAAGAATCCTGTGTGTTGTAGTTCTGATTATGAAAATGTAGGGGCATTCTTAACAGGCACTCTGTCATGGTTCCGACAGATGAAACTCTTCAAAAGAATTTTGAGGCATTGTTTTCCTTAAAGAATCTTTATTTTGAGTAGCATAATATCGGCACTGCATAATCGAAGCCAAAAACTGAATTCCTCTCCCCTGAGCACATAGTATCAAAGCACAATTCCCTCCTCCAATTAACAGTCATAAATCACATTTCCCCAATTAGCTTGAAGCGCAGGCTTCCTCTCCAGTTCTCCAGCCCACCAATTCCTTATCAGCTCTGGTTACAATAACCTTGTTTCTCATGCTAGGTTTAGTGTTGTTATGTCTAGCTGGACTTTCATTCACATCCCCCCTCCCAGCATCATCTAACTCTAAAAGCAAAAGGTAAAAGATGGCTACATTTCCATCTGCTGTCAATGCAAAAACATCCTACGTTAGCAGCGTTGACACACTGCATACATAGCACTATAGTTCCCAGCTGGCAGAAGTTCACTATTTCAACCCAGTTTAAGTCTGTACAGTTTTGGCTTGTAGTTGTAGGACTTATTTTATTTTTTGGGAGGAGGTTTTACCACTCCTAGCTTCACATGTGTATTTTTGAAAACAGTTCAGTTGCACTGCGTCATCACTAGTTACAGGGGTATTTCCCTAGTGTCACATTGCCTTGGTACCCATACACCATTTCTCTTGTGGGTTGAAAGACTGTCTTCCCTACAGATTTGGACACCAGTCCTCCCTTTGATGTGAAGGAGGAGGAAAGGCTGAGTTTTTGACAAACATCCTGATAACTTCTGTTCTGATTGGGCAAAAGAGAAAGGGAGTGAGATGAACCCAGGTTTTTTTTTTTTTAAAGAGAGGAACAGTGAGCTGTTTTAGCAGAAAGGGTGGGTGGACAAATCTGGCTTTGAGCTACAGAGATGCAAGTTTTTTGGAATGGAATTTATTGGGTCTTCGATGCATTTGTTACTACAGAATTTTAAACGGTGAAGCCAGCTGCGCCTCTCAATGTTTAGGCAATTAGCTGAAAATATGTCATTTAAAACAAAGCTCTCTTCAAGGTCTCTGTTTTGAAAATGTGGTATTTTGTTGTACACGCAAGGTTCTGACTATTGCTTTAACGGTGGCAGCTTGAATGGATCTTTCCATTTCACAAGTGTCTCAAGATTATTTTAGAAACAATAGTCCAAACTTACAGATAATATTCTATTTCAAAATATTTTGCAGGAAGCAGTCTTTAGAAATAATTGGTTACTCAAAATTGAATGGGAAGTAAAATGCTAAAAAAAACAACAACACTTTGAGTTTGTCTGGCAAATTCTTTCCCTTTTTGTAACACAAAGATTTTGATTTTATCAACTGACTATAACAATTCTCAACATGGGACGTTCTGATTCAATCGATTTCTGTTTTGTAGATTCTTGTTTTAATCCTGTTTTAAATCATTCTTCTACACTTTTTAGACATAGACATCTGCAAATACAATCCAGGTTACACTTTCCCACACTTAATATTCATGCTTTGAAAGATTTCTTCCACTCTTCAGCAATCTAGTTCTGAAAGCAATCTACCGGTAGTGCCGCTTGTGGATGTATTAAATGGCCCTGGGCAACTTGTTGGTGCTCCCAGATTTTCTATTTATTTTTATTTTATTTAATTATTCATGTATTAAATTTACATACTGCCCACCTCGCTATAAGCTAGAACAATAAATTAAATTTATATGCCGCCCATCTTCCATAAGCTAGAAGAAGAAGGCCAGCATTATTTCCTCCCAGGCCCTGTCTTCTCAAACATTTTTCCCTGTAATTTTTCCTGGTTAGGAAAAAAGATTGGAGAACCTTCCTTCATCTATGAGATCTTTTTATTGGGGGGGGGGTTCCACCAGTAAAAAGAGTTTTGTTGGAGGTAGGGGACTCTATATTAAGTTCTCTGTGAGGACTGGACTCCTGGTCCTCGCACACTAAAAAGTGTGTCTGTGCAAATGAGATATTCTGATTATGGCACCAGCACAAGTCTGTGATCAACTCTCTTTGTTTGCTACTTTAGAGATGGTTTTCAGTACTCTTTCAATCTAACAAACGTAACAAATTTGCTTTGTTTATACCTGAACATTTGTTCTCTTCCATTCATAACATGCAAACCCTCTGTGTCTTCCTTGTGACATGGCTTTTGGGATCATTTTAGTGTGGACTGCAATTACAACAAGTTGTTAGTTAGACAATTGGAAGTATTTGTTGTTAGGTTTCAGGTATAATCAGGAAGGGCGTGCATGTGTCCAACTTTCAGGGAATTTCTAGGGAATCCTAAAACTAAGCACTCTCCTCCTTTCCCCTATCCTGCTTTAGCCGCTAGATTAGGGGTCCCCAACCCCTGGTCCATGGACCAGTACTGGATCATGGCATGCCAGCAACCGGGCCGTGGCATGCCAACAAAGCCCCATCCGCGGGATGCAGGCAGCACACAAAACCAGGCCCCTTCCAGTCCGTGGAAAAACCTCTCTCCACAGAGCCGGTCCCTGGTGCCCAAAAGGTGGGGGACCTCTGCGCTAGATTACACTCTTCTGCATCATCTCCTTCTCTCTCCACTCTTCTTCTCTCGACCAATTGGGTTGTTTCCCTTTTTCTTCTCTGGATATGAAAATATCCCTCCAGCATCTCTGTGTTAACGGAACTCTGTTTTTCCTAGGCAAATCAATGCAAATGGATCAGGCAAGGCTGGGGATGGGCTTTGGCTTTTTCTGCCTGGTGAGAAGTTGGGGGTTTGGGTCCAGCTGCTGTAGGCGATGACTAAGCTCTGCACAGAACAAACAGGGTAAAAATAGTCAGAAGCTGGAGATGTACCAGATGGTGCCAACTCCTGGGAAGAGAGTGGGGAAGAAATTAAGAATGTGGCTTCGCTCCCTCCCTGTGAGGCATCTGGGGAATAAGGCATCTAGGGCATCCTGAGATCCCAACTCTAGTCCATGGCTTGTCTATGTCCCTCTTCCCATTTCTTCCCAGTTTGCAGCTGATGGCCAGTCTTCTTGGAGAGTTGTGTTCCTAATCCCTACCTCAGCCAGAGTGGTCTAGTGGTGACGGCACCAGGCCAGAAACTGGGAGACCGTGAGTTCTAGTCCCATCTTAGCCATGAAAGCCAGCTGAGTGATTTTGTGGTGGGAAAAACAGGAGGAAGAGTTGTGTTAGATATGTCTGCCATCTTGAGGTATTTGTAAAAAATAATGAAGGATGCAAATAAATACATAATCCCAGCAAAGCCTTTACCGGAGCTTTGTGCATTTGAAAGGCTAACAAATTTAATATGTCATAGACTGTCATGGATTACAATCCACCTCCTTATCTTCGTCTGCCCTCAAACGTATCCACACACTGCTATTGCTATTATTTCCATACATTTCAATCAGATATGCATTCCAGCATTTCCTGTCCTGTCACTGATAATGTTACCTGATTTAGTAATGAAACATCTGCAAGGAAACCACCAACCTCAGGGAAAAACCAAGACCACACAGTTGTCTTTATGCTTCCTTCCTGTTGTCTGAATCCCACTTTACAAAGTCAGGCTGATTCATAGCAGTAAAGGAAGCAACCCTCTAGCTAGTGCTCTTGAAATGTGAAGGAACTACAGTCCTACAGCACAGATATGTTGGCTCCCTTGCTAGCAGTTCGTGGTTTTAATGGTCCAAAGGACGTCAGGAGGATACTAGAAGGCTAATAAACCCCTGAATAAACAAAGTATGCATATACAATAGTGGTAATTTCTCTGCTGGTGACTTCAACCAACTTCTTAGGAATGTTCAGCCATTGTTGGAGTTACATGAATCTTTTTTTTATTACTGCTATTTTGACAAAGCAGTGATTGGATGACTCTAGAAGACACTATAAGTTGCTATGAGGAAATGATGTACATAAGCCTTAAGAATGGCATCTTTTGCTATTGTTATTTTTTTTACCATATTGGAGGCAACGTCTAGCCATGAGGGAAAATACTTCTTCCAGCTGATTGCAGTTTGGGGGAGAGGGATAAAATGTTCATTGGGATCACAGTGAAAGCAGTTAAATAAGGTTCTTTCCTTCTGTCATCCCAATCCTGGTGGATTATTGTGTTCAGTAGTAGCAGTTGTTTTAAACTGTAAACATTATACTAACAGCATTTATGCCATTAATAAATATGTAGTGTGGTTACAGATACCCTGGAAAACTAAGAAATGTAATATATGGTGGAATCTAATATCTAAAACTAAATAAATCTATAATCTACGGTAAATCTAAGAATCTATAATCTAAAACTAAATCGTATTGATTTCAATGGGACTTACACCTAAATGCATATAGGATTACTGGCTAAGATGTCAATCCTAATCATGGCTGGTAATGGCAATACGTGCTTCAAGATAGACCTTTAAAAATTTTTACATAATTAATTAAAGCATTGACTCTCGTGTGTCTTAGTGAATAAAGTCCACTATTGCTTTTCAATAGTGACAATTCAATATCAAGATTTAGGTAAGAGTCCTGAAATTTTGGAGTTTCAAAGATGAAAGCAATAGAACAAGGTTTCCCAATCCTGGCAACTTTAGAACACATGGACTTCAACTCCCACAATTCCCTTAGCCAGCCATTCCCCCATATTGGCTGGGGAATTCTGGGAGTTGAAGTCCACATGTCTTAAAGTTGCCAAGGTTGGGAAACCTGGCTGTAGAGCAACTCATTTATTGCATACCATGTCGGCTAAGTGCTTTTCTCTGAGGTAGCTCAGGTGGATCCTAGGATTCCACTCTTGCCAAGCCAGGCCTGTGATCATTGCTTCTTTTTTTTTTCTCTTCAGACAGTAATTTTGTCCTGGGCAATGCCCAAGTCCGGGGAGCCTTCCCAGTGGTGTACTGTTCTGACGGCTTCTGTGAACTGACCGGCTTCTCCCGTGCTGAGGTCATGCAACGTTGCTGTGCCTGCAACTTCCTCTATGGGCCTGACACCAGTGAGCTGGTGCGCACCCAGATCCGCAAAGCCCTTGATGAGCACAAGGAATTTAAAGCTGAGCTCATCCTCTACAGGAAAAGTGGTGAGTCCGGTTTCTGAGAACATATTTTGAATTGCAAAGGAACCATTGGGGGAGAGTTTGCGCCAGGGAGTGGAAAATGGAAGTTGAAATAGATACTGTAGACCAAACACGGCAAACACAAGGCCCGGGGGCCGGATGCAGCCCACAAAGTGGTTTCATGTGGCCCATGAAACAGTGAGGGAATGGCCCCTGCTGCCTTGGCCCTGGCCCAGGCCGGTCGGGAGCCAATGTACAATTTTGTGGTGGCCATCTATGCCATCTATGCTGAAACGCATTCAGTCTTAGCTCCACAAGGCCGTCCAGAAACAGCGAGGAACCAGCACCTGCTGTGTTGGCCCTTGTCCCCTGGGTGCATGCTGGGGAGGTGTCACCCTTTGTGAGGAACAAAGAAATGCAACATGCCTTGGCGCTTGCCCCGGTCCCACCCTCTTCTGCCAGAGACCTTGAGATCTGTCCCACTCTTGCCCAGGCCCCCACAAGCACCCTTGACGCGAACGATGTAGAGTTGGCCATGCCCACCCAGTAGGCCACACCCACTCCATCCACACCCACCCAATAGGCCGCACCCACCCTGGCCCCCCCCGCCCCTCCTGAGGGCAACTGCAATGCTGATGCGGCCCTCAATTAAATTGAGTTTGACACCCCTGCTGTAGACAGTGAGTCTGTCTGTCTACCTACCCCCACTGTCTTTCTCTTTCTTTCTCTTTCTCTTTCCCTTTCTGTGTATGTGAGTATTATGAATAATGCTGGAGAGAAAATTAACTAGAAAAGTAAATCTTTAATAATATGCAGCAAGTGAATGTTAGTGGCTTGGGCTGGCTAAGCAAGTTGCGTCCTGCACAACTGTGAAAACTGCAGTGCTCTTGTTGTCTTTTCTCTCTGGACCTTTCTCTTACAGCAGAGATCCTTCTGGAAGCATTTCAGGTGCGAAGAACATTGGATGTGGCCTTACATCAACTCATTTCTTCACGTCTGGCATGAACAGGAGCAGCTTTCCAGAGCTTTCCCCTGCTTCCCTGATTTTTGTTTCAGTTGAAAGTGTGCGGGGCTCAAAGGCAGCCACTGCACACCCAAACCAGCGCCCTGTGTTGAATGGTCTGTCTCCCCTGTTATGTCCTTGATCTGTGACTCTCTCCACTGCCAAGGAGGAAGCAGTTGGAAAAAAAGACTGCTATTTTATTTAGCATGCTTAGGAATGCCCAGAGTCACACACCTACATGCACGCTGAGATTTGTTCACACCACCCCTCCCACTTCTGCGTGAACACCAAAGATGTTTTAAGAGCAGATGGCGAGTGCCATGTTGTGGAATAACAATTCTATACCGTGAGCAAAGGAGGCCAACAGATATAGAGAGGTTTATACAATAACAGTAAGAAGCAGATACCAGCACTGGGGCAGCGGGCGGACCGTGGATGTCACCATACTAATAAACACGCATACCACAGTGGGTCGGTTTATATTCACGCCCATCCACAAACCCACATTCTATTAAATTTACAAACTCAATAATTTGTTAAATTAAGAGATTAAAGGCAATAAAATTTAGAAAAAGGTGTACAGTAAATAAAAGAAGTGAAAAAGGTACAAAAAGAACAAAGGGAAAAGAGGGGGGAAGTTATAAAAAAGGGATTCTCCTTATGACTTCTACCCTTTTCTAATTGCTATCTTAGTCTTTCTTCTTCTCTTTAACCCTTTCAACCCCCAAATCCATAAATCATCAATTCAGTCTTTCCTTATTTCAACAAAAAGTCCTTTTAAGGATTCCAGACATTTTTTTTAAGTCTTTCTTGTTTTTCCCTGACCAAATTGGTTAGCTTTGCCATTTCTACATGCTCCATCAATTTTATAATCCAATCTTCTACCATGGGCATTTTGTTATTCTTCTTTGTGCATTCAGTAATCTTGCCACAGTATCCATATACAGTATTTTTTTATATATAAAATTCTTTTATTAAAACAATCAACATTGAACATAAAAACATATTGTGCAGCATTCATCATGGCACCTGATATACAATACTAAGTATTAGTCATTGAAAACGTCTGAGTTAGTAAGCCTTGTTCCACCCCTCGCGTCTAGCCTCAACTATACTCCTGTTACACTTTGTTTGATTGGTGTTTCTCCTATCTGGTTCCATATTAATGTGATCAACATTAAACCAAAGATCCTATTGCTAAACAATCATCCTAGAACATAGCATACAACATTAGGTATTAATCTTTGTAAACATCTGTTTTAGTAAACGTTCTTCCCTCCTCCCTTCCCTCTTCAAGTATACTCCGAGTACCTTTTATTTGGTTGGTGTTTCTCTTATATATGGTCTATCTGCTGTATCTAGTTTATTGCATATTGTTCGTTTGCGCTTCTGAATTGGCTTCATCGCATTACTAGTGCAATCTTTTATAGTCCCTAACCGGAGATTCTGAGGTAGAAGTTTCATATCCTGAGGTAGAGGTTCAGTCCGCTTTAACAGTATTAAAGATCCATATACAGTATTAATTTCCCATTTTTATTTTCTAGTTCAGAGTCCATAAAACTCAACAGAAATGAAACCAGAATTGTTTCTATGAATTTCTGCCAGTTTTCAGTGCTGATTCTTTGCTTCAATTCCTGCTTTTCTTCTCATCAAACCAGGTCGTAATGCAACTAGCAATAGAACTAAAGATAAAAATGTGATTTTATTTTATTCATTAAATTTATATACCGCCCATTTTGCTATCTGCGTGAAAGGTTTACAAATTAAAAACTATGAAACCACATAAAAAGGCACAGTTAAAAAAAACAGAGTTAAAAAGATGGAAGAAACCATCAACCACCCTCAAGACTGCATACCTTTATTAGACTTCCATGCCTGTTCCAAAAGGCCAGAAGAGTGGGGGCAGCCTCGCCTTAGGGGGCAAGATGTTCCATAGGGCAGAGGCCACAAAAGAGAAAACTTTTTTCCTAGACCCTGTCAGTCAAAATTTTTGAGCTGACAAGTCTATAACTTATCCTCTTTGCCTATCCGGGCCAATGTAGTTGGGACAAGATAGTTTCTCAGGTAGCCTGGCCTCATGCCATGAAGGGGCTTTAAAGTTGATAACCAACACCTTGAACTGGACCCAGAAGCAACTCAATGCAGCTCACACAGCAGAGGCATTACACATGCAGCCCTTGGTGTGCTCAAAACTGCTCGCGCAGCCACATTTATGATTATGATTAAAGCTCCCCACCAGTCAGCTAATAAGACTTTGATGTGCAACCCATCGTATTAAAAACACATAAGGACGTATATAGCACACATTAAGCACAGCACAATACACTTGACCTTGATGATCAAAAGCCAGGCTGAATAGAATGGCCCTTGTTTGTACAGGAAGTATAGGAAAGCAGGAAGAAAGCTGGCAAACACACACACACACCAATTTGGGATTTTCAGAACCTGGGAGCAGCAAATCTCTTTGCTCAGTAAAGCAACATCTTTGGCACTGAGCCGTCTGTGAAAAGTGGCTGACCTTCTTTTCTTTCCTGCCATTTCCTAGGTCTCCAGAAAGAGTTTGGAGCAGTAGAAAAAGATGATGTTGGGGATGGTAGTAGAGAAGATCATTCCTTGACACTCATACCAAGATCATCATCTCACAGGGCTTCTTATCTTTTAGGTGTCCCTTTCTGGTGTCTCTTGGATGTGGTGCCTATCAAGAATGAAAAGGGGGAAGTGGCCCTTTTTCTAGTCTCCCACAAAGACATCACAGAGACCAAAAACAGAGCATCTGCAGAAAACTGGAAGGAAGGAGGTGAGATAAAGCAAGCCATGGAGCCCATGGAGTAAAGGAAAAATTTGTAAGATGTGGTACAAGCTTACCTAGGAGGGCACCAATTCATGGCCTCCTGAGATCTTGGAATACAACTCCCACACACTCCATTGTCCATGCTGGCTATGGCATGGATGGGAATTGTATTACCACACACCGGGGAGACTGGGCTACTGGATCACAGAGGTTTAAGAATCCTCAAGAGATTGTGAGATCAATAAGGAAGGTCCTTCTTCAAATGTTGGAGAAGGATGATGATGATAGCCATGTTTTCCACCCCTCTTTTAATGGCTACCATCCTGTGATTTGTAGCCCACAGCTCTCAAAACAAGAGTCAAGCATTCTGCAAACAAATGTTCAGTGGTGCACAAATGAAATGGAGTTAAGAGAACATGCAAATAAAACTGCTTCAGGTGCCAAGTAAAGACTCATGGGACCTCTTGGTAGCACAGCTGAAGACTCAGTCTGCTGGCAGAGATCCTATGCCTTTTCCAATTGGACTGCAGAACCCTAACAGACGTAGCTTCCTTGTGTCGAGGCTGATGAAACTTTTGACATGTCATGCGTTGTTAACAGACACAAGAGATCTGCCAGAAACAAAAGTGGCAAAGCTGTTCTTTGGCATATCACTATATATATTATTCACCAAACACCACATGAAGTCACTAGTGGAACATGAGCTTTCATTAATTAGCTGTTCATGCAGCTAATTCAGTCTGTTTTCACTTGTTTTCATTTCTTTACAAAGTATGGACATGATGTGAAAACGTTACACTTTCTGGTCTCCCTTTTTCCACTGATTTCTTTTATTATTCTAAATCAGCGGTTCTCAACCTGTGGGTCGCGACCCCATTTGGGGTCAAACGACCATTTCACGGGGGTCGCCAAGCACCGCAGTCCGCCATTTGTTTTTATTTTTTTTTGGTCGGCCATTTTTTTCCTATCGCAATGCGGGCCGTCACGCTGTGCATGCGCGATGCGCCCCATCGTGCCGCGCATGCGCGGTGCAGGCCCGCCATTTTTTATTTTTTTTGGGTCGGCCATTTTTTTTCCTATCGCGATGCGGGCCATCGCGCCACGCATGCGTGATGCACCCTGTCGCACCGTGCATGTGCGATGCACCCCATCGCACCGCGCATGCACGGTGCGGGCCCGCCATTTTTTTTTTGCGCAATGTGGGCCGGGGTCGAGCTCCGGAAAAGGTTGAGAACCGCTGTTCTAAATGGTATCTGTTAATAATATTCATGTAGTATCAGTTTTGCAGAGTTGAACCCTTTTGGTAACGTTAGTATCTCCTGCCCATCATCATTCTGGTGTAGCAGTGGTTGTATGGTGGTAGATTTAAAAGGGCAAAAAAAAGTTCATAACCCCATTTCTGGAAAATCTATAATATCTCCAAGGATAGGTATTCTGCATTCCTTATAGTTGAAGAAACTACAGCTTTGCTTAAAAATTCCACAGTGTGGATATTCCAAGCAAACATAGCAGTAGTACAATTTTCAGTAAGCTTTATGGAATAAATAAGAGCCCCCTCAGCGCGCAGAACATGTTGCCCACGTGTGCATGTTCTGTATATTTTGGGGCAATCACTGTAAGACTAAAGAATTAAACAGAGATCGGAATCCTGTTCCCTACCAATTAGGATTTCACCAATCATTAGCTGCTCACTTTCATTGGAGGACCAAATGAAGCATAATATTCATTGTCAGATTGCCCTTAACAACTATAGGACCTCAGTGGCCCTTAGAGGTAGCCCTTCCCTTACAATTATTCATTAACAATGCTTTGAAGTTACAAAGGCCTTGGAAAAAATAATTTATGACTCATCCTTGAACTTACGGCCATTGCACCACCCCCAGAGTCAAGTCATCGCAATTCATTGCAAGCGGCTCACACTTAGGACAGTTGCCGTGTTTTATGGTCACAGGATCGCAACTTGCAACCTTTCCAGCCGACTTCCGTCAAGCAAAGTCAATTGCGGGAGAAGGATTTGCTTAACGACCACACGAATCACCTAATGATCACACGATTTGCTTAACCAGCGGTTCTCAACCTGTGGGTTGCGACCCCATTTGGGGTCGAATGACCATTTCATGGGGGTCGCCAAACACCGCAGTCCGCCTTTTTTTTTTTGGTCAGCCATTTTTTTTTTGGTAGGCCATTTTTTTTATTATTTTTTTTTAGTCAGCCATTTTTTTTGGGGTCGGCCATTTTTTCCCCTTTGCCATGCGGGCCATTGCGCCGCGCATGCGCGATGCAGCCCCGCCATTTTTTTTGGGTCGGCCATTTTTTTTTTGGTCGGCCATTTTTCCCCCTTTGCCATGCGGGCCATTGCGCCGCGCATGCGCGATGCAGCCCCGCCATTTTTTTTGGGTCGGCCATTTTTTTTTTGGTTGGCCATTTTTTTCCCCTTTGCCATGCGGGCCGTCGTTTGCGCGGCGCGGGCCGGGGTTGAGCCCCGGAAAAGGTTGAGAACCGCTGTGCTTAATGATCACTGTGGTTCTCCTAACAATTGTGATAAAAATGATTGTAAAATTGGGTTCAGTCACGTTAATGACTTGCTTAACACAGCGGTCACCAACCTTTTGGGCACCAGGGACCGGTTCAATGGAAAGAGGTTTTTCCACGGGCCGGAGGGGGGGCGTGGTTTTGTGTAATGCCCGCATATCGCAGATGGGGCTTTGCATGTATGTGCGGCCTGGTTACTGGCATGCCATGGCCTGGTACTGGTCCATGGAACAGGGCTTGGGGATCCCTGGCTTAACAAAGACATCACTTAGCAATCAACATTACAGTCCCAATGGTGGGTCCTAAGTCAAGAACTAACTGTATTTGTTTTTGCCTTTATTTATTTATTTATTTATTATTTGAACTTATATGCCGCTCCTCTCCGAAGACTCGGAGCGGCTTACAACATATATAAAACATCAATCACAGTCTAAGTCCAAATCAGAAAAGTATTTAAAAATAAAAAAAAACCCAACACACATACATCATTCAAACAGCGATCCACAATCATCCCCAGGCCTGCCGGCAAAGATAGGTTTTAAGATTCTTTCGGAAGGCCAGGAGGGTGGGAGAAGCGCGGACTTCAGGGGGCAGTTGGTTCCAGAGGGTGGGCGCCACAACAGAGAAGGCCCTCCCCATAGGGCCCGCCAGATGACATTGTTTCGCTGACGGGACCCGGAGGAGGCCGACCCTGTGCGCTCTCACCGGTCGAAGGGAAGTATGTGGCAGAAGACGGTCCCATAAGTATCCTGGTCCAATGCCATAAAGGGCTTTATAGGTAATAACCAACACTTTGAATTGAGCTCGGAGACCAATAGGCAACCAATGCAGCATGCGGAGAGTTGGCGAAATGTGGGCACAACGAGGAAGGCCAATTACTCGCGCAGCTGTATTTTGCACTAATTGTAGTCTCCGAACACTCTTCAAGAGTAGCCCCATGTAGAGAGCGTTGCAGTAGTCGATCCTCGAGGTGACAAGGGCATGTGTGACTGTGAGGAGAGACTCCCGATCCAAATAAGGGTGCAACTGGTGCACCAGGCGAACCTGGGCAAATGCCCCCCTCCACAGCCGATAAATGATGTTCCAATGTCAGCTGTGGATTGAGGAGGACTCCCAAGTTGCGCACCTTCTCCAAGGGGTTTATGGATTCACTCCCCAGGGTAATGGAAGGACAGATTGAAGTGTCCTTGGGAGGCACTGCATGTGTGTTCACTCAGTCGTTCAGTCCCTAGTCATCTCACGACTGGACTACTGTAATGTGCTCCGCATGGGGCTATCATTGAAGAGCATTTGGAAGCTGCAGCTGGTGCAGAGTGAAGCAGCACAAGTAGTTTTTTTGGGGGGGGGCAAGAATGGTCCCAGTCACACCACTGGTCCTTGAGCTACACTGATTACCAGTCTGCTTCCGGGTGCAATTCAAGGTGTTAGTGATCCCCTTTAAAGCCCTTCATGGCATGGGTCCAGGTTACTTGAGGGACCGTCTCACCCCACTGGGATTGGCCCATACCACTCGTGCCAGCAGGGGAGGCCTGCTGCGGGTCCCGTCAGCCCGATAATTTCGGCTGGTGGGGTACAGGAGGAGGGCCTTCTCTGCTGTTGCTCCTGCCCTCTGGAACATCTTGCCCCCCGATGTGAGATTGGCCGCAACCCCCTTATCTTTTCATAAGGGCCTAAAATGTGGCTATGCCAGTCGACTTGGGGACCCAATGAGGGAACAGCGCAATGGAGGTGGTTGATTGTGTACTAACAGATCCCACCTCCCCTCCCTCCTCCCCATGTGTCTTTGGCTTTAATGTTTGATTTTAACTTTTTATGTTTTAGATTTTTTCCGAGGGGAAATGGGGAAAAAAAAATATGGCGGACTGCGGTGTTTGGCGACCCCCGTGAAACGGTCGTTTGACCCCAAATGGGGTCGCGACCCACAGGTAGAGAACCACTGCCTTAGACTATAGGATCGTTCACTTTTGCTCTACAAAAGTGTTTATAGCAGTGTTTGGGGGACATGGCTCTTGCTTCCTATTCAGACCCCTACAGTAGTGGCCAAAATTGTGGAAACCTTTTGGGAAAAGTGTACAGTAGAAATGCCACCTTTGGTTAAGTTTCCACCAATTTTTCTTCTAATTTCTTTATAACTGTAGCCTTGTTCACTTAATAATACTATTTTACATCGCTTTCTTGGCAACCAGTCAACTCTTTGCACCATTACTTTAATTTTATTACATTTTTCAAGCTCACTAAATGAAAGAACACAAAAAAAAACCCAACCAACTTGATAGCGATCACATAACACACTGACAAATGTCCTCCTCTCAGCTTCAATACATGACATCGATAACTGAATCCTACTGTGATCTGATTGGCTCATTGCCAAAACAAGATGACACCTGATTGGCTCTCTAAACACTCATGCTCATTGGCTACCATCAGATGAAGGAAAGCGACCTGATATCAGCCTAAGCAAGTTGTGCTTCCTTTTTCTGGTTATTTGGCTGTAACTTTTCATATAATACAGTACAGATAATCGAACAAACTATGTTGCATTACATTCTTGATTAAATTATCTTTCCGTTGATATATAATTTTTTGGTACTACTCCCCCCCAAAAGTGGTGTTATTAGCCATCAAACCTCAAAAATACACTTTTTGCAAAAGGTTTCCACAATTTTGGCCACTTCTGTATATGTCTTCTTTATGGAAAACTGTTATTTTCACTTAGCTCATTTTCAATTAGAACAGGGCAAAAACAAGTTCAGGCAATGCGTTGCTCACATGGCACAAACCAAAAAACCCCATGAGGGTCATGGAGAGAAACTAGCAGACAGAAAAAAAAAACCCATGGAAAACCCGCAGCAACATGCCCTTTCTGAGGCATGTTCAACTTTATGACTGCATATTTTTGATTGTTGTATGACTGCACACAAGTAGAATCGCACGATAAATATCGTGATTATTTTGGCTAAGAAGTGACAAAGTCTTGAATCGTAGATACCACGTATGCAGATGAGATAGCTAGAAAACTGTGTGATACTGTATCAGGCAGTGGTCACCAGGAGCAATACATAGCCTCTCCCCCCTCCTCTGGTGGTCCTCCAGAAGGGGTGGACCACAGCAGGATTGTGGAACATATTTATGACTGAGGGCTCCCGTAGCCTTGGAGAGGCTGGTTAAGGCCATAACTTGAAAAAGTGGGCAGATCCAGGCCAAGAGGTGGATGTAACTAAGGCAAGAATTACATTTGATGTATTGGAGTGTACATATCAGATCATTTCCATTACATTTAATTCGTCTTAATTCCTCCTCTGTTTAATCATGGCTGATGCACGTACACAAGATAGTCTCACGAAATGGAAAGGGTCAACAGCAACGTTATAAAGGCTAAAGTATAGATCCTATGCAATTCTGGCTCTTAAGTTGCGTACAGGTAGTCCTTGTCTTACAACCACAATTGGGAACAGAATTTCCATTGTAAGCAGTACAGTTACCGAGTCGCGCCCAATTTTATGACCTCTCTTTGCCACGGTTGTTAAGCGAGTCAGTGCAATGAATGCAAGGGAATCCAGCTTTTTCCATTGACTTGTCGGAAGCTGGCTGGGAAGATTGCAAATGGCAATCGCATGAGATAAATAACACAGGTTGCCAAATGCCCAAAATTTTGATCACGTGACCATGGGGCTGGTGCAAGAATCGTAAGTCTGAGGACCAGTCATAAGTCACTTTTTTCACTGCCATTGTAACTTCAAATGGTTGTAATAATAATAATAATAATAATAATAATAATAATAATAATAAAGTTGGAAGGGACTTTGGAGGTTATCTAGTCCAACCCGCTGCTCAGGCAGGAAACCCTATACCATTTCAGATAAATGGCTGTCCAGTCTCTTCTTAAAAACTTCCAGTGTTGGAGCATTCACCGCTTCTGGAGGCAGGTTGTTCCACTGGTTAATTGTTCTAAGTGTCAGGAAGTTTCTCCTTAGTTCTAGGTTGTTTCTCTCCTTGCTTAGTTTCCATCCGTTGCTTCTTGTTCTGCCTTCAGGCACTTTGGAGAATAGCTTGACTCCCTCTTCTTTGTGGCAGCCCCTGAGATATTGGAATACTGCTATCATGTCCCCCCTCGTCCTTCTCTTCGTTAAACTAGATATACCCAATTCCAGCAGCCGTTGCTTATATGCTTTAGCCTCCAATCCTCTAATCATCTTTGTTGCTCTTCTCTGTACTCTTTCTAGAGTCTCAACATTAAACGAATGCTTGTAAATAGAGGAGTACCCGTATCTCTGGATAATGGATTTTCATCTTTCTGACCAAAAGGTTGGGGGAGCCTGTTTTGTATTGGCTGGGTGGGTCGCTCTTGGACTTGGGACAGTAACTTTCCCAGCTGTTTATCTGCCAGAGGTATAGTTTTGAAGTTAGGGCTCTCTGTCCTCAGAACAAAAACTCTGACATTGAGTTGGGGCCTCTGTCTGGGTCTTCCAAGTAATGCCTTGGTTTGAGCTTCTAAACTGCATCTGTGGTGCACAACTTTGCTGTGGTTTTGTGGTGCAGGGGGTGTTTCCTTCCTTCTCCCAGAACTGGAAATCTGTGCACATTATTTTCTTGAGCAGTGATGCTACATGGAGGATAGATGTACAGCCAATTACTTCTGTTAGCTCTGAAGAACTAGATGAAATCCCTGACAACCCTTTGTGCAGGATGGCCATAGTTGCCTTTGAAGGATGATCACAAAACAACAAAAAGGGAGTATTCATGCTATAGCAGAAAGTGGGTCTAGAAAGAAGGGTATGCAAGAAGAGAACACAGAGTTTTTGACAGAGAAGGAATTTCAGAGGCACTCAAAATTCAGAAAAATTAAGCAAGGGCTTTTTCTCCAGTTATATTTCTGCTGATGTAAGAAAACACTGGCATTTAGGATAGTATCCAAAAGAAAAAGAAGCATTTGAATACCTAACTCTCAGGCTCCAATTCCTTAGGAGTGAAGCTCATTGAATTTAGACTTTTCTTTTGAAGTAGCATTTTTAGTACCATATCTTAATTTCTCATTATGACCAGTTTCCTGGCCATGTTAATGGAATATATATATTGATGAAATGCAATGAATAGTTGCAGGAACTGGGAATGTCTAGTCTAGCCCAACGAAGAGAAGGACTAAGGATGACACAATAGCAGTCTTCCAATATTTGAGAGGCTGCCACAGAGAGGAGAGGTCATATATTCTCCAAAACATCTCAGGACAAAACAAGAAGTAACAGATAGAAGCTTAACGAAGAGATAGCCAACCTAGAACTAAGGAGAAATTTCCTGACAGTGAAAACAATCAGTGGAACAGCTTTTGCCTCCAGAACTTGTGGGTGCTTCATCACTGGAGATTTTGAAGAAGAAACTGGACAGCCACTTGTCCGGAATGGTATAGGGTCTCCTGCTTGAGCAGGGGGTTGGAGTAGAAGACCTCCAAAGTACCTTCCAACACTGTTCTTCTGTATTCTCTAAGGAAGGCTGTTAAAGTTTTTCCTCTAAAGCAGCGGTTCTCAACCTATGGGTCACGACCCCATTTGGGGTCGAACGACCGTTTCACGGGGGTCGCCGGACACCGCAGTCCGCCATTTTGGTTTTTTTTGGTTTTTTTGTTTTTTTTGTCACGAGCGCGCCGCGCATGCGCGGTTCGGGCCATCGCGCGTGTGCCGCGCATGCACGGATCGGCCTGTCGCGGTCTGCCATTTTGTTTTTTGTTTTTTCTCCGTCGCGTGCGCGCCACGCATGCGCGGATCAGCCCGTTGCGGTTTGCCATTTTGTTTTGTTTTTTTTTCATTGCGTGCGTGCTGCGCATGCGTCGATTGGGCTGTCGTGCGCGCGCCGTGCATGTGCGGATCGGCCCGTCGCGGTCCGCCATTTTGTTTTTTGTTTTTTTTGTCGCGCGCACGCCGCGCATGCGCAGATTGGCCCGACGCGTGCGCGCCAGGGTCGTGCCGCGCATGGGCAGGGCAAGTGGGGTCTCAACCTGAAAAAGGTTGAGAACCACTGCTCTAAAGGATAAGCATTGAATATGTAAGGTTCTGTAACAGTAGAGGTCCCCAGCAAGGGTGAAAACATTGCTCTAAAACTCAAATTTTGAGGTATTTTCTCTTTGAAAATATATTGGTTCCTGCTGAAAGAGCAGATACAAATCCTTCTTGGTCTAACGTACCAAATACCATCCCGCCTTTGTCTTTTGCTAGGTGGGCGGCGACATTACAGCCGAGCTGGAGCTAAAGGTTTCAATGCCAATCGTCGGAGAAGCCGGGCTGTGCTTTATCACCTCTCGGGACATCTCCAAAAGCAGGGCAAAGGAAAGCGCAAACTCCACAAGGTATGTGGTATGGACAAGCTCAAGGGGACAACAGACGAAAGCACAGCTTTCAGAAATTTAGTGGATAGAAGTACAGAAACCATACAGGATCTCAAGTTTGTTGAGTGAAGGGAAAGAGCTGAATGTTTATCACAGGGACGAGGGATATAACACTATTTCATCCAGGGCTCCAGACCTTTTGTTTACAATTTTTTTAAAAAAACCAACATTTTATTAAATCTCAAAGATTAAGAGATAAGATCATACATACCGAAAAGCAGAAACAAAAAGCTATTCAACTTTTTTTGGGGGGGGGGGAGGAATCATTGGAAATATATTTCCGAAGCCTCTTAAAATGAAAGTGCCTTCGTGTCTCAGCACTCTAGGTATTACATGAATATGGGGCAACCTGAACCCCCATCTGAAAAAAAAAAAGAAAATTGTGGACCTTGAAGGACCCTAGATTTGATGTTGATCTGTCATCTAAGCAAGATGATGCTTGAAGGAGGGTCTCAAAATTGCTTGATTTCACATGGAGGAGGCCCTGTCTCAGGTTATCATGAGTGAGTCCCTCCTTCAAGATCAAAAGTAATAGCTTAAACTGGTCTCAGAAGAAAAATGAGCAATCAATATGCAGGTATGGCAGGCATCCTCTACCTTGCATTGGCCAACATTTAACAACCTTCCATAGTAATGGTAGTCTACGTCTGTCTTCATGGGCAGACCAATAGAGAATGTATTTGTAACATATTCATCTGTCCTTTTTGGAAACAGGCACAAATGACTCAAAATCAGTAGTAATCAGTAGTAAAGTAACTAAGAGACCATGATGACTATCTAGGAAATTGTAAGCAGAACTAAATCCATGATCTTTCCTGAACCAATGGGGATCCAGTTTTGAGATTGTTACTGAGGAGCAGTTCCTGAGTGCGTAATTCCTCAAAAGTCCCCATAAATCCTGTCAATACAAAATGGCTGTGGCTCTCCAACAATTCACGTGTTGGCCAAATAACTGCTCGAAAATCAGCAACTGCTGATAGGGCTCATTACTTATTTCCCCAACAATTTGCTCTTCGTGTTTATTAACATTTAGTAAGGTCAAACAAGATATATATATATTTTAAAAAGCAGGAATCCCAACTTTTGGAATCCTTGGTGCTCTCTGAGCTTGGTTGCTTGCTTGCAACCATTTCATTACCGAAGTAGATAATACCATCAGTGCTAGTGAGTGTGGGATTTTCTCCCTGTTTATTTACATAGCTTGTTCTGCCAGTGCTGGTGGGGGTATGATTTTTCTCCATGGCAGTTCCTTGACTAGGGTATTGATTTCTCCTTAATTGTTGGTTTCCAACTTTTATCATCTCTTCTTCTTCTTCTTCTTCTTCTTCTTCTTCTTCTTCTTCTTCTTCTTCTTCTTCTTCTTCTTCTTCTTCTTCTTCTTCTTCTTCTTCTTCTTCTTTTTCTTCTTCTTCTTCTTCTTCTTCTTCTTCTTTTTCTTCTTCTTCTTCTTCTCCTCCTCCTCCTCCTCCTCCTCCTCCTCTCTCTCTCTTTCTTCCATCTCTCTCTCTCTTTCTTCTCTCTCTCTCTCTTTCTTCTCTCTCTCTCTCTCACTCTCACTCTCTCTCTTGTCTCTGTTGCTGACCAAAATAATTTGTGCAAAAGCTTACAAGCAAACCAAGTGAGCATTTTTCATATATTCCCTCCAAGACTCCAAGAGATAAAATGATCCTGTCTGTAGATGGCCTCCATCCCTTTGTAGAGAGCTCCTGCCCACTTATCTATCTCCTATTTTAGGGAACCACAAGCCCTGAAATTATATAATCCCATGATTATCTAGACATTAATTTGTGCTAATGAAGACCAGTCTGAAATGATTTTGCCCCTTCTATTCCATATGCAGAAGCCAACCAGTTGACAATTCATTCTCACTTCAATGTGGGTATTTTTTACTACTTCTTAGGATAGAGCAAGGCTAATTTAAGGATGAAGAATAAGTCATGCAGCATACACAGCTCTGTCTTCCAAGAATATGGTACAGATTTTATAAATAACACTCAAAATCTACTGCCCAAGGCAATTCTTCTCCCTGATTAATGAAACAGCTGGCCCATTTTTAAACAAAAACTCAACATTTCTTTATTAAACATACACTAAATATGGATCAGGTTCATTCACTGCAAAACTTAAAACAGATTCTGAAACAAAAAAAATTTGAAAAGCACATTAAATATCAACAAACTAAGGCAGCCCATTGATTGTGCTTGTATTTATTTGGTTTAAGTTGTAAAGCAGTGTGTAGCTACTTAAGCATGCAACCAAATGTTACAGATTTAATTAGTTATCCTTCTTAAGCCCATCATTTTGTGAAGAAGATCTGTATTCAGAGACTGGTATCTGAACTTTACTGGATCAGGGCAAAATAATCCTGGAAAGGATTTACATTTTTTAAATCTGCCTGGCCCATCCTGCCCCACCCCCAGATATGCTCAGTCTGCATCCTCTAGTCTAGAATTCCCTGGATAGCTAGGCACAACACTGAGTTGTAAGTCTGAGATTGTCAGTTTTGGATCCCTAAAGGAGCTCCACCAGGCAGGATTTCAAATAGACATTCTTTCACCTACTATATGTCAGGCCCAAGCCTAGAGATGAGACAGTGAGATCCAGTTGAGTTCAATCTTTTATTTGCTCACAGCTAATGGAGAAAATCTTGCCAAATTAAAGCTATAACCTCCTAATCTACTAGATCTGAGAGATTCTAGGGGGTGGCTACCCTGAACCTCTTCCCCATTCAGCTCATATATATATAGTTGCTCGCCCATTTCCCCTTTCACCGTATCCACACTCCTTCTTCTCTACCTTCTTTCTCTCTTTCTTCTCTTCCCTACTTCCCTCTTCTCCTCTTCTCTTTCCTTCACCACTCTCCTCCCCTTTCTCCCCACTTCTCCTCTTCTCCTCCAACCTTCCTACTTCCTTCTCTCCTCCTTTACTCTTTTCTCTCTCCTCTCCTTTCTTCCCTCTCATCCCTCTTCAGATACAATTCAGGGGTAATGTCCGAGCAACTCCTCTCTCCAAATTTCCCTATCTGTATTATATACAATAAGATTAATTTTCTCTTACATTAATACTTCTATTTATCTAACCTTCTCGGTATATACTTCTATAAATATTTATACAACCTCCATTTATTCAATACTGTGTCGCCTGGGTCTCCCTCCTTAGGATGATGCTGCAGGTGCACATTCCATCACACGATAATACCCAAAGACAGGACAAAAAAAGCAAGCAGATCCAGCGGTGGACCCATTGGATGCAAAATCACCCACTCACTCTTCACTTCCCTACTTGATGGATTCCTGGGGAACTCCCTGCTCCCCCCAGTCAATGTAGGCTGGGTTGAGAGGCTTTGCTCAGTGTTTTGCACGGTGACCACTGCCACTGTTGCCACTGTGATTTTTCTAGCCTTCCCGTTCCGAGCATTTAATCTTTCTTATGGGTTTCTCTCCAGGGCGTGTTCGGTGAGAAGTCTGCCTTGCCTGAATACAAAGTGGCTGCTGCTCGCAAATCGCCATTCATCCTGCTGCATTATGGTACCTTCAAGGCTGGCTGGGACGGACTGATTCTCCTGGCCACGCTGTACGTGGCTGTCACCGTGCCCTACAGTGTCTGCTTCAATGGCACCAAGGACGAAGGGCTTCCAGAGGCTTCTCGTGCGCCCCCCAGTGTCTGTGATCTCTCTGTTGAAATCCTTTTTATCTTAGGTAAGGGGACAGGTATCATCAGCACCTGGGAGGCCACATTCCAGATTAAGATGCAAGCGGCCCCCTGTTTAATTCCTGACATTCCAAGATAGAGGAGAATCAGGGAGCAGCTATACTGTAGTTGGTCAGTGTAAGTACAGGTTGTCCTCGACTTAACAGCCGTTGGTTTCGTGACTGCTTGAAGTTACAGCGACACCGAAAATAGTGACATCTGACTGGCCTTTACACTTACAACCACCACAGCATCCCCATGGTCATAAATGAAAATTTGGGCACATAGCAACTGGCATATGTTTACCATTGTGGCCTCCCGGGGTCACGGATCACCATTTGTGACATTCCCAGCTGGCTTCTGACGAGCCAAGTCAGGTTGGCTTAAAAAAATTACACGATTCTTTTAACAACTGCGGTGATTCGCTTAACAACCACGGCAAACTGTGTAAAATCAGGCAGGACTCATTTAACAAGCCCCTTGCTTAAGCAGTGGAAATTCTGGTCCCAGTTAGGGT
This sequence comes from Bothrops alternatus, assembly GCA_034064705.1. Lineage (NCBI taxonomy): Eukaryota > Metazoa > Chordata > Lepidosauria > Squamata > Viperidae > Bothrops > Bothrops alternatus. The sequence goes on along the minus strand of JARGCV010000200.1, from coordinate 3,631,234 downwards.
TGTAAGTTGAGGACTACTTTTAATACTGAACTTGATGGGCAACCATTCAGATCTACTCTGAAGCCCTGTGTGCCTTATTGTTTTCGAAGTGCGGGGGACCTTTAGAAAGACTCTCATTTCTCCATTTGGGAATCTGGCAACTGAAATCAAAAAGTTCTAGGCCAGCGGTTCTCAACCTTTTCCGGGGCTCGACCCCGGCCCGCATCGCGCATGCGCGGCACGACGGGGCGCATCGCAAAGGGGGAAAAAATGGCAAACCAAAAAAAAATGGCCGACCCCCCCAAAATGGCGGACTGCGGTGTTTGGCGACCCCCATAAAATGGTCGTTCGACCCCAAATGGGGTCGCAACCCACAGGTTGAGAACCGCTGTTCTAGGCTCTGGTTTTGAGGAGAGCCTGTGAAGATTTGAGACGGCATTTACATGAAAAGCTCTTGGCTTCCAAAATTGGAGATAGCCAAAGAAACTAGCAACAGTAGTCCCAGTTCAAAATTGGGGCATGGATCCTGCTTGGCCAGCTCAGAGAGTTTCCTGCTCATCATTGGCTTCAAGGGAGCCCTTTCTGCCTCCCTCCCCGGCCTTCTGATTCACTTCTATCAAGCCAGGGCCTCCCCAGGAGGTGATCTCCTTTCACTGGCAAAGGAGTCATTGGGGGGGGAGGCTGTTCAGATATACATGAGCTTCCGCTCACTTGACCGTTTTGTATAGTAAGAAAAGCAGATGACGGTGGGCCCAGCAGGAAAGCATCAGCTGGTGAGAGCATTAAGTAGCCTGGCCTTTCCTACCAGCTGCCAGGTTTGTTTATTTATTTATTTATTAAATTTTTATGCCGCTCCTCTCCAAGGACTCGGAGTGGCTAACAACATAAATAAAAAACAACATCTCAGCATTTCAAAAATCTAAAACCAAATCTAAAAAGCATTTAAAAAGACCCCCAGACACATTCATCATTCACACACAATCACAGTCATCCCCAGGCCTGCCGGCATAGATAGGTTTTTAGATTCTTCCGGAAGGCCGGGAGAGTGGGGGAAACGCGGACTTCAGGGGGCAGTTGGTTCCAGAGGGTGGGCGCCACAACAGAGAAGGCCCTCCCCCTAGGACCCGCCAGACGACATTGTTTCGCTGACGGGACCCGGAGGAGGCCGACCCTGTGCGCTCTCACCGGTCGAAGGGAAGTATGTGGCAGAAGACGGTCCCGTAAGTATCCTGGTCCAATGCCATAAAGGGCTTTATAGATAATAACCAACACTATCCTTCTGCAACTTCCACAATTCCCATGGGGCAAGACCAGGGATTGTCAGGGTTATAATCTTGGGATATCTGGAAAGGCAGCGAGGGAAGGAAGGCTTGCATAACGGTTGCAAACTGCCCTTCTTTTTACTGTTGTTGTTTGCATTGTTTTGTAGACATTGTGTTGAATTTCCGTACCACGTTTGTCAGCAAATCAGGGCAGGTGGTCTTTGATCCTCATGCTATATTCCTACACTACTTGACCCGCTGGTTCGTGCTGGACCTCTTAGCAGCATTACCCTTCGACCTACTCTATGCCTTCAAGGTCAATGTGGTGAGTTGGGTTCGGATTCTCCCCGCGATGGGGCACACAGAAGATGTGTTGATTATTCAAGGCTATTTTATGCAGTCCTAAGTATATCTTTGTAGAGAGTCAGAGTGGCAACTTAGTTGATTTTGACTTTCCTGCTATTGCTTACTGAACTTGGTCTTCCCTCAATATTTCATTTCTCGGTAAAATATTGCTGGTGGGTGTTTCGGCCTCAAAGGTATGACTCCTGATCTAGAATCTCGCATATTTTAATGAACGTTCTCCCTGCTGATAGGGAGAACTCTCATTGGCTAGGGAACCTTGCACTGAACTGAACTGGGAGAGTTGAGTGTGGACAGACCATTGCAGAGAAGGCCTTGGGAAGGCTGTCCAGATCTGCTTTACAGTAGTGGCCAAAATTGTGGAAACCTTTTGGGAAAAGTGTACAGTAGAAATGCCACCTTTGGTGAAGTTTCCACCAATTTTTCTTCTAATTTCTTTATAACTGTAGCCTTGTTCACTTAATAATACTATTTTACATCGCTTTCTGGGCAACCAGTCAACTCTTTGCACCATTACTTTAATTTTATTACATTCTACAAGCTCACTAAATGAAAGAACACAAAAAAACCCAACCAACTTGATAGCGATCACGTAACACACTGGCAAATGTCCTCCTCTCAGCTTCAATACATGACACCGATAACTGAATCCTACTGTGATCTGATTGGCTCATTGCCAAAACAAGATGACACCTGATTGGCTCTCTAAACACTCATGCTCATTGGCTACCATCAGATGAAAGAAAGCGACCTGATATCAACCTAAGCAAGTTGTGCTTCCTTTTTCTGGTTATTTGGCTATAACTTTTCATACAATAATAATTAAACAAACTTTGTTGCATTACATTCTTGATTAAATTATCTTTCCATTGATATATAATTTTATGGTACTACTCCCCCCCAAAAGTGGTGTTATTAGCCATCAAACCTCAAAAATACACTTTTCCCAAAAGGTTTCCACAATTTTGGCCACTACTGTAGTGCCAATGACTCTTTGTTCTTGACTGCAATTAAGTCTGGTTATTTCCAACTTGTAGGTGATTATGCAGGGCTTGGATCAGTTCTAGGATCCAAAGCGTCCTTTAGAGCTCTTCGCCCAGGTAATTGCAACGCAGAAATGTTGAGGAAGACCAAAGTAGCATACTTGGGTCTGAAGTTCATTACAAGCCAGCGTGAAGCTTCAAACGCCAAAGTATCAGTTGGATGCATTTTAAAGTTACTACCGGAAGGACTATAAATAATTTTGTTAGAAGGAAGACTTTTCTATTTTTTTTTTCCTTCTTGTGCTGGTGTGGTATTTCATAAATTTAATTCAAGAGAGCTGTATTCCTCAAAAACAAGGCCCGGCATTCCTTGGTTAGGGGCCTTTATGATGTTGCCATGTTTCTTCTCTTCTGCCAGCACAACATTCCCCCTTGACCCCAGCAGGGGCTGTCTAGGCATATCCGGTCTTTTCTTTCTCACCCAGTACTTTGGGGCACACCTGCTGAAGACGGTGAGGCTCTTGCGGTTACTGCGGCTGCTGCCCAACCTGGATCGGTACTCCCAGTACAGCGCCGTGGTGCTCACCCTGCTCATGACCGTCTTTGCCCTTCTGGCTCACTGGGTTGCCTGCATCTGGTACTTCATCGGCCAGCGGGAGGTCGAGAGCAGCCCCTCCCAGTTGCCCGGGATAGGTGCGTGCTGGGGGGAGCTACCTTCCTTGGGGTGGGGCTTGGGGGCAGCTCAGGGAGGGTTACTTTCTTCTCTCAATTAGAATCGAAGCTCCCCAGGCCACTGCATGTTGCATCTTAGGGGAAGCCGTACGGCCAAGTGGAAGCAGAAGGGCCTATATCAGGGGTAGGCAACCTTGGCTCTTTTATGACTCGTGGACTTCAACTCCCAGAATTCCTGAGCCAGCCACGCTGAGGGGAAAGGGAGAGGTTTCCAAGCTGAGCCATGCTGGCTCAGGAATTCTGGGAGTTGAAGTCCACGAGTCATAAAAGAACCAAGGTTGCCCGCCCCTGGCCTATATGAATGGGAATGGGACAACTTGCCACAGCCAAGTCATCACGGACAACTCGCCACGGGACAATTTAATTCAATTTAATTATTTAAAATAAATTAAAAAAATATTTTAATTTTTACCATTCACATTTCATTCTGCCCCTTCTTTGGGCGTTCTTTTCTTTGATGATTCTATTCCAACATTTCTTTGATATTAGTGTAACTTTTGTTGTCCTGTGCCGAGCTGGCTGTGGCGAGTTGTTCCGCAATAAATTGGCCGTGGCAAATTGTCATAGACCCCCATATGAATAGATGTGGTCACCTCCAGTCAAGTGCAGAAATAATCCACACGCTCCCTCTCTTGTGCTTGGGGACCATGAGCTCTTGCATAATTACCGTTCTCCAGCAGACTCTGGGGACTGCATGGTGACCAATTAGCAAGTAACTGCCGCATTGGCTTTGAGATAGGGCTGCCAAATCCCTAGGGGAGTGTGGAGAGACTCAGTGCTCAAGGGTGATATATCTGTTGCAACTTGGTGAAGTGTTTTTTTTTCCCTTCCTTTTTTTTTTAAATGAAGAGAGCTGAGAGATCTCCGAGCTCTCTGAATTCATTTTTGGTTTAGTGATGGATTTCTTGCCTCCATGCTTTCAAATTATATTCATCCTCCGATATGGTGCCTTTTAATATATGTTGACTGTCAACTTGGACAGTACAAATTCCTGATTTGCTCCATTCCCTTTGGGCATGCTGGGTGAAATGATGGGAACTGACAACCAACACCTCCAAATGGCACTTCATTGGGGAAGGCTGTTTTAAATCCTTCATAAATTTATTTATTTATTTATTTATTTATTTATCAATCAAATTTGTATGCCGCCCCTCTCCCGAGACTCGGGGAGGCTCACAACAACAATATGGGTACACATAAATTTTTTTAATAACAATAACAACATACAAACCAAGGATCCATACATACAACATTCAAACACACAATCAAGGATGGAAGCACATTCCTCGGCCCGGGGGTAGAACACAGTTCATACCCCCCAAGCCTGCCGGCACAAATAGGTCTTTAAAAGCTTCCGGAAAGCTAGGAGGGAGGAGGCAGTACGAACCTCCGAGGGGAGCTGGTTCCAGAGGGTTGGGGCAGCAACGGAGAAGGCCCTTGTCCTAGGACCTGTCAGATGACACTGTCTGATGGACGGGACCCGTAGGAGGCCAGCCCTATGCGCCCTAACCGGTCGCTGGGATACATGAGGCTGAAGACGGTCCCGCAAGTAACCTGGTCCATTGCCATAAAGGGTCCATTGCCATTGCAGCCTCTGGCTCACTATCTCCCATAGAAAAGAGAGAGAAAGCTACTGATGCTGGGAGGATGAGCTGCAGAGAAAACGAGAGAAATTTCACCTTGGGCTTGGGGCCTGTACAGAGAGCTTCCCTTTGTCTTCTGGCTTTTCAAATTCCTATCTGAGTCCTTTCTCAGGGGTCTGCGAGAACTGGGATGGGAAAGGAGTCCTGAGGAGCTCCTGAGGAGCTCACAGTCTCACTTCTATTGATCCCTGAAAGCAATTAGGATTGAGGGTAATTCTCTTCTCTAGCTCACTTTTAACCATCGTAGGATTTACTGATCTTAATGATCTGGGGCAATTCAATTCTGTGGCTTAATGGAAACACACAATGATTAGCCTACTCAGACATACTGCTACCTGGATCAGTGTCTGAGTCAGTGATAGCAAACATCTTGGGCTCAGCATGTCAAGAATTCAGAAAATGACTAATTTGACTCTGCTGCTTTCTCTCTCTCACACACACACACACACACAAACACACACACACACACACACACACAAAGAAACGAGAAACAATTCTGTTTCCTCCCTCTTCTCATCTAGAGCATCCTGAACAGTGACACTTGGCAGCAGCAATGATGAAGTTGAGGTCTGGACCTTGACATTCAGCCCTAGCACCACCGCTGCTATCAGAAAAGCTGCCCTGTGTGAGCTTTAGGTAATGGCACAATTGCCGCGAGAATCTGCCACATGACACTTACCTTCGTACGGTGCCCTCTTTCTGTTGACAGGGCTCTGCAGCCTACCCAAAACTCCTCTGTGTCACACCAGGCCTTCATTCTTGAAGCAGCTTTGGAGAAATGCTCTTCCACGGCCTCTGAAAAACCATGTGAAAGGAGGCCCCGTTCTCACACAATTTTTGGAGGCTATGGAGGATACACACAAGAGCACAGCTCTCTCCCGTGGCCTTGGCAGCTTCCACAGCCTCCAAAAATTATGTGAAAATGGAGTGTGCTTTCGAGAACAATTGTTCTCGGGTGTGGTAAACACTGGCGTGTCACCAAAATGTCATAGTGTGTCACCCTCGAGAAGAGTGTCATAGATTGGCCACCACTGGTCTAAGCAGAAGGCTGCTGTTTACATTCATTTCCCAACATTGCACACAGCTGCTTGGCTGGGTCTCTGGTATCCCTCTCTACAACATAAATGACTGCAAGAGAGACGCCTTAGCAAATTTTCACTTAGATCAGCGGTTCTCAACCTGTGGGTCGCGACCCCATTTGGGGTCGAACGACCATTTCATGGGGGTCGCCAAACACCGCAGTCTGCCATTTATTTATTTATTTATTTTTGGTCGGCCATTTTTTCCCCCTTTGCGATGTGGGCCCTCGCGCCGCGCATGCGCGATGCAGGCCCGCCATTTTTTGGGGGTCGGCCATTTTTTTCCCCTTTACGATGCGGGCCATCGCGCCGCGCATGCGCGATGCGCCCCGTCACGCCACGCATGTGCGATGCGGGCCGGGGTCGAGCCCCGGAAAAGGTTGAGAACCGCTGACTTAGATACTAATGGGTATGACTGGCTTGTATGTGTGGTGACAGGGGACAAATAGTGCTGCTTAAGCATGGATTCTGGGTGGGAGCAGTTTGCATGAAGAAACCTTATGATACATATGGCCATTGCCAGGGTTTTTTAAACTGTGTCCCATGGAACCCCAGGGTCTCATAAGAACCTGGTGAGTTCTATGAAAGATGAAGGGTTAAAAAAAAAAAGTTCACCAAACTCGGCTAATTTTCTATATCAACCAGAGCTTCCCCGCTTGATAAGGGGGTTCCAGGAACTAATTAATTAATGTTTGTGAACTAAGAGGTTCCATGGTTGGGAAAACAAATTGAAAACCACTGATCTATAGAAGGGCAGTAATCATGAATTTAGGGGATGTGTGCCTCCCTGTGTGGTGAAAGGCGTATTTGTAGAGGGATAGGACATATCCACAGAAAATATCTTTAAAGCCAGCCAAAAAAAACCTGACCATTTAGAGCAGCGGTTCTCAACCTTTTTCAAGCCGCGACCCCGACCTGCACCGCGCATGCACGGCGAGACGGCCCGCATCACGCGTGCGCGGTGCTACCCCGCACATGCGCGGTGCTGCCCCGTGCGCCGGCCGAGGGGAAAAGGGGGAAAAATGGCGGACTGCGTTGTTTGGCGGCCCCCGTGAAATGGTCGTTCGACCCCAAATGGGGTCGCGACCCAAAGGTTGAGAACCGCTGATTTAGAGGTTGTGGATTCCCATCTGTCCTGGGCAATATGACCAGTGGGAAAGATGCCAGGAATTATGGTTCACCAACGCCTGGAAGGCTAATAAGTTGTGTGCCCCACTTTTTTTTTTTTTTAATATGGTAGTGTTAAAAGAGATTCGAGTAAAACCTCATAGAACAAGACAGATCAGATACTTTAGACAAGCAGCAGAGGCAGGCAATTGCCTGCGTGCTCTGATTGTCCAAAGCTATCTGTTGGACCAATGTTGGAACTTCTATCTGCTAGTCCAGGGGTAGGCAACCTTGGCTCTTTTATGACTGGTGGACTTCAACTCCCAGAATTCCTGAGCCAGCATGGCTCAGCTTGGAAACCTCTCCCTTTCCCCTCAGCATGGCTGGCTCAGGAATTCTGGGAGTTGAAGTCCACAAGTCATAAAAGAGCCAAGGTTGCCTACCCCTGGCCTAGCCTATAAGGCTTTACTATTTAGGTTTTTCTTCAGGACACTGGACCAGAACAGGTTGTGTCTGCAGCTGGCATATTTTTGAGAAAAGAACCCAGTCTGTAGGGTGAGGAAATGGCATTCAGGGGAAGAAGTTTAGCCTGGATTTTCTTCTAGCTTTGCTTCCTTCTTTCCCCATCCTTGCAGGTTGGCTGCAGGAGCTTGCTCGACGCCTAGAGACTCCCTATTACCTGGCTCAGAGGAACAGCAGTGGTGAAGAAGAACCTGCCAACCAGACCACTTCCTCCCTGAATGGCACAACTTGGGAACTCTTAGGGGGACCTTCCCTGCGCAGTGCTTATATTACCTCCCTATACTTTGCCCTCAGCAGCCTGACCAGTGTGGGCTTTGGCAACGTATCGGCAAACACCGACTCAGAGAAGATCTTCTCCATCTGCACTATGCTGGTGGGGGGTGAGTTGGGCTCTGCCCCTGGGTGGGATATCAAGAAGGAGAACCAGCAAGACCTCCCCAGCATCTTTCTTCCGCCTCTGCCTCCTCCTCCTCCTCCTCGCTTCTAACTCAGGTTCCTGGGCAATCTAGTTCTCATGACAACGGGCCAAGCACTTTCTATTATTGTGAGTTTTATTTTGGTACATCCCCAACAAGCAGTAAGGTGATTCTTACGTCCTTAGCCTCCTTCCAATGGTAAGAAAATAAAAACCAGATGGCTGATCTCTGTTCTTCTCAGATTGTGGAACACATTAGTGGTGGGAAATGAGAGCTGCCTTTTTAAATTTAGACCTAACTTTTAATTGTTAGGCTAAGGAAATCAAGGAGAAATAAGAGATGGGGGGGTTGGGGTGCACCACGCACCTCTCATTCCTATGTTCTGTGGCTAACCTTCAACAAAGTTACTGAAAGGGGAAAAAGAAGAAGACATGCCAGTGTAGGAGAGGCCCATTGGTTGCAATGAAAGTACGAAACCTAGAATTCTACTCCTGGTTCAGTTTTTGTGCTGCTTCTTCCACCTCATATTATCTAGACCAGGGGTAGGCAACATTGGCTCTTTCATGACTCGTGGACTTCAACTCCCAGAATTCCTGAGCCAGCATGGCTCAGCTTGGAAACCTCTCCCTTTCCCCTTAGCATGGCTGGCCCAGGAATTCAACGAGTCATAAAAGAGCCAAGGCTGCCTACCCCTGGTCTAGATGTTCCCTAGATTCTCAGCTCCTCAGATACTTGGCTGTCATATTTGTGGGCCCAAGACAGCTAGAGATTGCAAGAATGGGAATAGTTTGATTAGCTTGTGGATTAATTGCAGAATAGTGGGATTACAACCACGACTACAGTTATGGGGCAAGGATGTGTGTGAGAGAGACCAGTTTCTTAGGATATCATTTTTTGGGGGGAGATTAAGAGGCAGCAGCTGGGGAAGAAGTCTAATTTACATATTTCAAAACACAATAAATAATGATAAACTCAGATAAACAAATTCACCTCAGGCCACGACAGGCAGAAACAGGTCCACAGAATGAGAGATTAAAAGATATGAATTGGATGAAAGATAATCCTCAACTTACAACTATTCATTTAGCAACCATTTGAAGTTACAACCGTACTGGAAAAAAAAAACTTATAACCAGTCCTTGCACTCACGACCGTAGCAACTTACCCACGGTCACACGATCAAAATGTGGGCGCTTGGTAACATGTATTATGACAGTTGCAGCATCCCGGAGTCGTGTAATCACCATTCGTGATGTTTCCAGGTAGCTTCTGACAAGCCAAGTTAATGGGGGACATCAGCCGCTTAACTACAGCAGTAATTTGAAAAAAAGAAAGAAAGAAAGGTGGTAGAATTGAGCTTAGTATGGAAATTCTGGTTCCAGTTATGCCTGTAAGTCAGTGTTTCTCAACCTTGACAATTTTAAGGCATGTGGACTTCAACTCCCAGAATTCCACAACCAGCATTGCTGGCTGTGGAATTCTGGGAGTTGAAGTCCACATGCCTTAAAATTGTCAAGGTTGAGAAACACTGCTGTAAGTTAAGGACTTACCTGTCCTGTGTCGTATAGATAAAGAAGAACCTATTTGTAATATTTTCTTCTACAAAAAACAAAACAAAAAAAAACCCACCTTGCAAAATAGAAAACTATGATCCTATGGAGCAGGCCAGGTCAGAGGACTTCTTCCTTGGCTCTTTTTTATTATTATTTATAATAAACATGCTTAAAACCATTCATATAAACTGAATATCCCAAAACTTGATCTGCCTCTTGGACCTGTACTACAGTCAGTTCCATTCCAGCTCAGTTATCGCCCCATTGTTCTCCTACCTGTATAACGTTTTGTGTCCAACAACTTTTAGTCCCAACGCTTTCTTCATTCTTTTCAATTTGCCCTTGAGGTTTGCCCTTTTCCTCCTCTCGGAGGCATCGTTGCCATTGCTGGCCCCACAAAGTCAGGTAGGGCTTCTGCTGTTCACCTTCTCCTTGGCCGTCTCAGCCAGACTAGCCTCGGCCTGTTCTCTTTCTCCTCCATCCCCAGCATTGATGCACGCTGTTGTCTTCGGCAACGTCACGGCCATCATTCAGCGCATGTATGCTCGGCGCTTCCTCTATCACAGCCGTACACGTGACCTGCGGGACTACATCCGTATTCATCGGATCCCTCCACCACTAAAGCAGCGCATGCTGGAATACTTCCAAGCCACCTGGAGTGCCAGCAATGGGATTGATACACGGGAGGTGAGAACCAGCCCGGTCAAGGGCAAGACCTGGGCAGGAAAAATGGACAAGGTAGAGGATTCTACCCAGGGCCACCTGAATCTTCTAAGAGAGCAGCTGGGGAGGGGCTAGAAGTCCTGCTTGATGCATTGGATTACAGTTCCCGTCATTCCTAGCTAAGCAAAGCTGATGGGTATGCTGATACGTGTGACCAGAGTTGTGGCCCAATGCATTTGGGGCATGCCAGATCAGAGAAAACTTGAGCGCCCACTAGAGCATGATCTGTGCACCATGCCTTCCAAATAGAAAGTGTAGGAGTTCATCCATTCTGTCAAAGCTATGCAAATAATGGGAGACCTCTAGGCCAGTTCCTTTCTTTCCACCCACCTTGCCCTTCAGCAGCAGAATTATTATTATTATTATTATTATTATTTTTTGTAAAAAATTCTTTTATTGAAACAATCAACATCAAACATAAGATCGTATTAGAAAGCAATCATCATATATTGTAAAGGTCAAGAAGGCTTGGCTGGAAAATTACCTCGAAGTTCTTGGAACAAGAACAGAGGCAAAGGTCAGGAGGGTGACAAATGAGTAGAAGCAATAAGCCACATTGGTCTCAGCTGTGAAAGTGAAGAGACAGGTAGCCCAGCCAGTAGGAGAAATAAAGCAAAACAGGAAAGCAAAGTATACATACCGGTATACAGACAGCTTTGTTAACAAAGGTGTGTGTGTGTGTGTGTGTGTGTGTGTGCGCGCGCGCGCTCCTCTTCCATCTCACTGAAATTGGTCTTGTCCTGTACACAATATTGCCTTAACTGTAAACCTTCTGGCCACTATTTCTCACTCTGTTGTTATACAGGTAGTCCTAGACTTAACAATTGTTCATTTAGCAACATTTCAAAATTATAACACAGGAAAAAAAATTGATTTGCAACTGATCTACGCACTTAAACTATCTTTGCAACATCCCCGTGATCACCTGATCAACATTCGGGCAATTGGCAACCGGCATGGATTTACGAAGTTTGCAGCATCCCAGAATCCTGTGGTTGTGATTTGCAACTGTCCCAGATGATTTCCGACAAGCCAAATGGGGGGACAGCTGGATTTGCTCAGTAACCCTATGATTCACTTAACAACGGCAATGGTTTATTTAATGAACTGGCAAAAAAAAAGTTCACAAAATCAGGTGCGACTCATTTATCAGCAGAAATTCTGGTCCCAATTGTGCTCATAAGTCAAGGACTACCTGTATTTTCATGAATGGAATCAGCCCATCAGAACTGGGGCTTTGGGGTGGGGAGGACACAGGGAGAGCAAAACCTGGCTTAACTTCAAGTAAGCAAGGCCATCTGTCTAGCCATCCCAGGGATATGTGACCACAAAACAGTAAATGGTGGAAAAATTAAAATGTTGTGTAGAAACAGCCGGGCAAATGATTAAACTAAAGCAATGCTTCCCTCTGAAAGCTTGGTCCATTTGTTTCGATACTGTTTCTGCTGGGTGGATAATGGATAATAAGCTGACCTGGCCAGCCTCCCCTCTAGGTGATGAGAACTTGTTCTTGCAGTAATAAAAATCAGAAGCCAAATTCTATTGATAACAGAACTGATATTCCAGTGGACTGTTGAGTGAATGATGAATGTGTCTGGGGGTTTTATTCTTAATTGTTTTTTGATTTGGATTTACTGTTTCTGCTGGGTGGATAATGGATAATAAGCTGACCTGGCCAGCCTCCCCTCTAGGTGATGAAAACTTGTTCTTGCAGTAATAAAAATCAGAAGCCAAATTCTATTGATAACAGAACTGATATTCCAGTGGACTGTTGAGTGAATGATGAATGTGTCTGGGTGTTTTATTCTTAATTGTTTTTTGATTTGGATTTAGTTTTTTGATAAATTGTTTTATTTATGTTGTAAGCCGCTCCGAGTCTTCGGAGAGGAGCGGCATATAAATTTAATTAAAATAAATAAAAATAAATAAATTCCTTTGGGCACTGGATTCCCTGCCCAAAGCCAATTCTACACTTGTTCTAGATGCCAGCTAAAACTTTTACATCCTTTTATCTGTTCAGAATGAAACAGCAACTCCATTTCGCATCAGTATTTCACTTTTCCTCCACGAAGTTCTGAAATGTTTCCAGAAACTGATTGTTACTGTTATTTTAGCTTTTGGAGACAAAGAAAGCCCCCTAATATGACTGGGGAGTTTTGATACACCCTACTCTAGTTCTCGCCCCGGAGGCTTGCATTCACCAAAAATGTCTAGTAGCCTTTTAAAACATGATCATCAGCCAGTAAAGCCTTTTTTTCGGAGTTGAGTTCTAGAGGCTATGAATCAGAGTGGTTGTGAAAATTAGGGGCATTGGAAATTATGTCAGATAACCGTTCTGCCCAAGAAGCCCCTTTGCTGGTTATCTTGAGGGCAGCTCCTTCAACTCATTTCCAATTGATTCTTTTTTGTGGCACTGAGAAGCCTCACAGAATCATAGGGCTGGAAGGGACCTTGGAGGTCTTCTAGTCCAGCCCCCTGCCCAAGGCAGGAGTCCTTAGACCAGCGGTTCTCAACCTGTGGGTCGCGACCCCATTTGGGGTCGAACGACCATTTCATGGGGGTCACCAAACAACGCAGTCCGCCATTTTTTCCTTTTCCCCTCGGCTGGCGCAGGGGGCAGCACCGTGCATGCGTGGGGTAGCACCGCGCATGCGCGATGCAGGCCGTCGCGCCGCACATGCGCGGCGCAGGTCGGGGTCGCAGCCTGAAAAAGGTTGAGAACCGCTGCCTTAGACCATCTCAGAAAAAGGCAGCCTCCCAGGTCCCCGAGGAAGAGGAGGACTTTCTAACCCTGCTGCTGTGCCTCCTTTCTCGCCAGTTGCTGCATAGCCTCCCAGATGAGCTGCGTGCCGATATTGCCCTGCATCTTCACAAGGAACTGCTCCAATTGCCTCTCTTTGAGGGGGCCAGCCGGGGCTGTCAGCGGTCCCTTTCGCTCAGTGTCCGAACCTCTTTCTGCACCCCGGGGGAATACTTGATCCGGCAAGGAGATGCGCTCCAGGCTCTCTATCTCATCTGCTCGGGCTCCATGGAGGTGTTGAAAGATGGCACCGTGCTTGCCATCCTAGGTAGCGCATGCTCCTCTTTCGGTCCCTGCTCTTTCCCTTTCCCACGTTGTTAAGGCTGGGAGACTGGGAAGTTTGAAAAAGTTGGCTGGATTTGGAAACCCCTGCACGCTCAAGCTTGGTGAACATAACGTGTTCCCACATCTTGGGTTTGTCCATACCAATAAACCATATTCCAGCTTCGTCTTATAGCCTGTTTCTCATAGCAATTAAAGCAACGGCAATTCCCATGACACAATGAACCACGAGTTAGCCTAGACTTTAAATATGGTTTGTGAATCCAGGTGTAATGGGAGTAGTTCTAAACGCTTCCTTTCTGAAGTTTTGCACACAGAAAAAAAGGCTTCTGTATTGAGAATAAGGTGAGAATTTTGACATGCTGTTTCCCCCCCCCACACGCAATAAGACTCAAAATGTTTTTGCCCTTTATTATTGCTTTTTTAAATGAACTGTTCCAAGAGCACTGCCCCACTTTCTTTTTTCTATGCTATCCAGCTCATCCCGATGCTGCTTTCAATTTGGGGCTTTCGGTGAGCCTCTTTTCAGAATAAGAGTGGGAAAGTGGGTTGCACAGCTACTGCCAAGCCATCTCTGGGACTTCCATTTTGTTCCCCTTGATGAAGGATTCACCTTTAGCTCTTTTGCCTTGCAGGGAAGGGGGACCTGATTGGTTGCCACATCTCATCCAAGGAACAGGGGGTCCAGGCCAATGCAGATGTGAGGGGCCTCACCTACTGTGACCTGCAATGCCTGAGTTTGCCTGGCCTGCTGGCTAGTCTGGAGCTCTATCCAGAATTTGCCAGCCAATTCCGCCGTGAACTTCCCTGTGAACTCAGCTACAACCTGGGCGGAGGCAGCATCTTCCAGGTGAGCAGAGCAGGGCGACAGGGAGAAATCCTTGTCACTGGTGGGTAGCAATTGCCATTGCCATATTCTGGGTGCAGTAGTGATTCACTCAAGTTTTTGTGCCAGGTCTCTGAGGGCAAATCCAATTACAAATTATTATTCATCGTATGGCACATCCACATCACATTTCAATAAAAAAAACAAGAGATGAAAATACGAAACATGAGATATAAAATATGATAAACATATGTCTAGATTACAGATTAAAAAAATTGCCTCATTAGTCACAGACAGGAAATCAGCCAAGTCTCCATTATGGGCTTTATTTTGGCACTCTGATACTATACGTTGGACATCCAATCCAATTACAAAATGCAAAATGCAAAATGAGAGAACAAGAGTCAAATTAAAAAAAAGAGCTGGTTTACTTGAAATTAGTAAAAGATAATATATATCTGCACGGAGCCAACATAGAACCCACAAAGCCTAGAAGAGAAGCCTAGAAGAGAATAACTCTGTAGCATGCTTTTCTTGGGCTTCCAACTTGCCATTAAAAAGGAGTAACTATACAGCTGGGTAGGTCTTCAGTATATGCTCCAGAGTCACTCAGTGTCAACAAGAAAATCTACTGACCAATCCAAATCTTAACCCACTTAGATGGACTTGGGGAAACTGGTGATAATGGGCTTCCATGCCTTTCCAGCTATTCTAATGCACCAGTTTGAATTGTATCCCACCTTTGTTCAGGAACTTTTGACAGCCATGTATAGCTTGCACAGGACGTCCTGATGATGCTGTTAATTCCTAATATTTATATGAATGATTCCAGACTCAAACCAGCCCTTAGGTGAAGAAAAAAAAAATCAAGTGGATTCTGAACCTTTAGAGCAATCGTTTCTAAAAACCAGAGATGGGCGAGTGGAGGGGGGAACTGGCAAAGAGAATCATTTGCCAATAAGAGGGATAACTCAACGGGAGGAATATATTTTACACCTTTGGATAGTCCTTTCCTGATTCTAGAGAGAAAGGCACTTGTAAAGGCAAGGGTCCCTTCACCGTCTCCCTCCACCACAGGCAGAGTCGCTGTCACCCAGCAGCCAGGAACCTGCCACTTTGCTTTCGGTGGTGAAGGACACAGAGATTTCATTTCCTCCACGCCGCAGAATGCCC
Organism: Bothrops alternatus; assembly: GCA_034064705.1. Lineage (NCBI taxonomy): Eukaryota > Metazoa > Chordata > Lepidosauria > Squamata > Viperidae > Bothrops > Bothrops alternatus. The sequence goes on along the minus strand of JARGCV010000200.1, from coordinate 3,615,791 downwards.
TGCTTCCCTACACAGATAGAGGATGAGCCTTCCAGCCCCTTGCTCCCCAAGTCTTCTGGGGGCCACAGCCAGCTACCGTCACGGTCAGGACTTCCGCGCCACGTGGCCTCCGAAACTTCCTCACGTCCTACAGCATTGAGGCTGCACAGCATGCCCTGCAGCGGCCCCCCAGATCTCAGCCCCAGGTAAGACCGCAGGATGCAAAGGAGGTGCAGGCCAGCTTTGGGAATGGGGGCACTATAGAAAGCCCCCACGTTGGCAGTCAGAGGTTACTGTTGAAGCACAGATCCTCCACGCGCCTCCTCCTTTCTGAAACGCTTGCTGATTTTTCAACCCTTCTTTAAAGAGTCGTAGATGGAATTGAGGACGGGTCCAGTTCGGACAAACCTATTTTCAATTTCCGCCTTGGCCCATCGGGACCGGATTACAGCAGCCCTTCCCCTGGAACAGGTAATATTTGTCATCGTGCGGGGAAGGGATCACAAAGGGGTTAACTAAGAAACAGAGCACAGATATTTTGCTATTAAATGAGTTCTTAGAATGAGAATCAGAATATATTTGTCTATAAAGAAGGAATTTTGGAATAAGATGTGTAGTTATGTTAATTATCTTATAATGAAATGAGGGAAATTAAGGTTATCCGAAGCTTAAAACATTGGCTATAAAAGGCTAAATTGGAATATATAAACTGGAATTAAATAAAACCCCAAAATAGGACTTGGATATGTATAATTGAAATATTATTGATAAATGTACTGATTGAGCTGTAGTTAGAAATTTATTAATATGAATATGATAAACTATTTGTGGGAAATAGTGAGGGAACATTATTGATGTAACCTGAGATGTATATGAATGATTTTGTTATTGACTGATTACCCGATCACCACGCTGCTTCCTAAGTATCTGGATGTAAAAATTTGAAAAATTAATAAAACTTGTTTAAAAAAAAAAACAACAGAGCATTTGAAGGCTGAATTTGTGGCCTTTGTCAGTTTGTTCCATTTTTTTCCTCTTCCAGACAGCGGCCTGCTCACCATCCCTCCCGAGTTATCTGGTGCAGACACCATCGAGAAACTGCGTCAGGCGGTAAGGCTTTTTTTTACCTCAGATAATCAGTTTGTACATTTGATAGCATTACTCTACCACCCTTGACATGTGTCTGCCTGCCATTTGCAGCCTGCTCAAAAACAGCCTTGTATATAGACAGCTTTGTGGCGATGTTGGCTGGGGAATTCTGGGAGTTGAAGTCCTCAGGTCTTAAGTTGCCAAGGTTGCTTTGGAGAGATGTTTACCTGGCGCATCCTTGCTTTTTGTTCAGCAGGGAAGCAGACTGCATATGAGCAGGCTGCCCTTGGAAATCTCAAAACAGTGGTCTAGAAAACATTCTCTGCAGAGAATGGTAGATTTAAACGATTTTCTGAAAACACGGACTCATGATTTACCTTTTGAGTAGTCTTCCTTATATAATTTATCTCTTACCTATTTTCACATACCCCCCGAGAGCTTAAATAAAAGTGATATTTGTCAGCTTTTAAAAACTAAAACCAGATTTTTTTAAAAAATGCAATAAGCATCCTAAACCCTCCTTTCAAGACTTGACAAAACAGCTTGTTCGCAATTTTCCTAAATTCTAAGAATGAAGGCGATCTGGCCTTTGGAGCTAGGGTATTCCTGAATAACAAGGTCATCATAGAAAGGAAAAAAAAACTTGCTTCCAAGCCCTCCCTTTCTCTCACCCCCCCCATCACTTCCTGAGCCAATTGTGGGATAAGGGTGTTGTACGCAGACAAGGCAGCCATGTAGACAAACATGAGCTCAAGCCTTACAGAACATAATTGGTCGAAAACAGGGAATTACTTAATTCCCTCCCACCCAGCCAGCCTGGAAGGGCAGTAAGGATCTATATTTGTTATGATGCCTCAATCCAAACCAACCTGCAGTTTCATGTAGCTGTTAAAACAATTTGGGGAAAGGACTGAGTCCTACAACATCACCCAGAATGACCATTAAATTCAACTGCTTCCCCACCCCCTCCAATTATCAGATTGGAACCCCAGGATCGAGGCCAAACAGTGCTTCCCATTCCTAACTCCTGCAAGCAGTCCAGAAAGATACCACAGGTGATGTACTTGACACCACTGAGAGCAAATCCCAGCTTGGTCCCAATAAAAAGCAGCCTCAAAACCACCCAGGGCAGTTTCGGTCCTCTTTGAAGGCTGACTGAAAGGGATGTAGATCAGCTGCTTCACCCAGCATTCTTTGCGAGAAGTAGCAGTCCTATCTTCTCCAATGCCTTCCCCAGTTAGGCAACCTATACAGGACTATCACCCGAGCATTTATTGTCTCTTTTTTGCCATTCCACAGTCCAAAGCGTTTGAAGAGTGTATTTCATGCTACCGGTATTTCTTTGGGATGAGCCACCCCAAAGTCCAAGATCAAACCGTTCAACGGCCAATAATGTGTGCGAGAAAAAGTACACCACTTCCTTCTTTTCTCCCCAACTGGTCCTGTATGTTTCCAGAGGCCTAGTGATCTATTGCCAGAACTACTAAAAAATTCTAGGCCATTCTAGTAGTTGGAAAAGCAATTTTGTAAGCAGAGAGGGCTCCGGTCTAAGTAGAAAGGTGAGCAAATGACCTCATTTCCTTTGCCTCGTTTCCCAGGTGGCCGAACTCTCCGGGCAAGTTCAGCAAATGCGGGAGGGCCTGCACTCTCTGCGCCAGGCTGTCCAGCTCTTCCTTCTCTCCCAGACACCAGCCCAGCAACGAGTCGATCCTTCTGCCTGTGGGTCTTTCCCCTACTCGGATGCTCCTACTACGCCTTTGCTGAGCCCCCTCAGGGTCGACACAGGACTTTCACCAGCTTTCTGCTCCCACAGTGCGCCACCGGCACCCTGTCCTAATGGAGCCTGTGGCAGAATTCAGTGGATGTGGGCCCCTCCAGCTGGGCAGAGCTCTCCCTGGCCTGGCACGTTTTGGACCCTGGGACGCCGAGCAAGGGATTCTGAGGCAGGCGTGCTTTCCCCCTCTAATCACGGCCCCAAGGACCAAGGGAGCAACACGCCAATGCCAAACCTGAGCCAAAGAGAGAGCTCTCTGCCCCAAGCTTGCCCCGCCACAGATCCAGCATGCCATACAAGCTCTCCAGAAACCAAACTTTCCAGGACTCAAGACTGTGATTCCTCCAGCCTTGAGATGGTGCTGATCGGTGCTGGGGATGATGGTTCTACGTGCAGTGGGCCCTGCTGGATAGAGGAAGAAGGGACAGGGATATGAGTGTGCTGAGCACAACTGCGTACGCAAAGATCAAGGCACTGGGATTTTTCTGTCCTGGGAATATCAAGGATTAGCCCTCCTCTTATGGGACCGGATGCTCCCCCATATTAGGGGACAGAGAACACAACAGAGAAAGGCTACAATCAGCTCTTCCAAGGTTGAGAGAGAGTTGTGATTGTCCTCGTGATAGAGACAGAAGAAAAAGACAGCAAACGCCACAAAACAACCCGGGACAGTAAGGCACCTTTTGTCTTGACAAAAGTAGATAACTGCAAGCTGCTGTTAAGAGTTTCTACTGTCAAAAGCCAAACCTGGTCCATCTGAGTGGTTACGTGGGCTAGGGAATACATCCATGCATCACAGCTTGAAATATGCAAACGTACCCATATTTGTACATGGTTCCATTTTAGACAACCTTCCTTCAGGCAGCTGGATTGTTAGACATTGCTGTGGGGATAGTGAGTGGAATTGGAGTGGAAAGTCCCCCTGAGCATGTAATTTTCAAACAGGAAGGCAGGTCCAAGACTATCCCCAGTCCTAGTTAAGAGTGGAGCTGGGCACCCTTTTTATAAAATAAAAAGTATGTTTTGAACTCCGACTTTTAATTGATGAACTGCTGTTGCTCAGGCGTGGTCCTTATGAGGCTCGCGAGCAACCTTTCCCATGCTAAATCACGGTATGTAGAGCCACTACCAAAGTTAAATGAAAATCGCAAACTTCAGTTATAAAAATATACAGAAAAGAAGATTCTGCAATAAACTTCACCGCCGGTTCAATTCAGGCCACTAGCCAGTCTACATTGTTGCACAAGAAATTTTAATGGACACAAAAGCTAGATTTTTTTAAAAGGTAGCAATGCAAAGGCTGCATTTTAAATAATTAAGATTTACTTCCATTGCTTTTAAAACCCCAAACAATCAAACTATGACTGACAACATTCTGGTAAGCTTATTCTACCCTACAGTTACAGGCAAGGATGTGCTTGCACTGAGGAGGCATGTGCCAAAAGCTAAAATAGCTCATTAGTCTGTCAACACCCCTGATAAGTAATGATATTGTACCACATAAACAGATAGGAACAGATGGACCTCTATTTTTATAACCAGCCTTATTTGGAATAAATCATTCTTTTTCTTTCATACCCAAGGAACTGAGATTCTAGTGGACAATACCTGAAAAACTAACATCTAGAAAGGACACTAACACAGTGCCGATGAGAGGACTGATAACTATTATATTAGCTTGACATTGGCTCTCCCCACATCCACTCCTGAAAAATCTCGTCACTCTGTCCCAAAGAGAGTCAAGCGCAAGAGTCAATAGAAGCAGTAAGCCGTTTGTCGCACAAGCCAGGGTACTCAGCAAAGGGCTTCAGTTAGCCAAAGGGCTCTGTTTTAAGCCCAAGTCTCTTACCCCCACCCCCACCCCCTTCTCTCTCCGGTGGCCGAGCGTGGGCACGCACGAAACAAGAGTTCCTCTATGCTTAAAGGCCCAGGATTGCTTTGTGTCCTAGCCTCAAAGGAGGCAAACTGGAGGAACCTGCATTAGCAGCAAAGAAAATAGCAGTTCCCGCTGGAGGAAGGAGTGGGGTCCTTTGGGTTGATCCAAGCCTCAGGGCTGGGCAATTTTGGCAGCTTCTGCCTTGATAAGAGCAATCAAATCTTGGTTGATGAGGAAAACAAAGCGCAAGCTGGCAATCTAGAAAAAGAGGGAGGGAGGGAGGGAGAATAGAATTAAGTCAGTTTATTTGTATAGAATTCAAGGGTAGGCAACCTTGGGCTCTTATATGACTCGTGGACTTCAACTCCCAGAATTCCTGAGCCAGCATGGCCCAGCTTGGAAACCTCTCCCTTTCCCCTCAGCATGGCTGGCTCAGGAATTCTGGGAGTTGAAGTCCCCGAGTCATAAAAGAGCCAAGGTTGCCTACCTCTGGTATAGATTCTGCTTTCATACCCAATTAAGACATAAGCCACCTTGAGGGGTTTTTCCACCAGTGTGGAAATCTTCAATGGCAGCTAACTAGAAGGTTCTTAGGTTAAAGTGACTCGTGCGTCCTCCTTCCTGGTCAGGAGGGAACACGAGCTGGCCCTCCTTTTAAGGCCACCTCCCCATCTGAGAGCTGCAGTCCCAACCCCTCTGAAGGTGCCACATTGATGAAGGCTGCTAGCATCTGGGCTCAACTGAGTCCATGCAGATAGGCTGTAAGCATGGGATAGACCAGGGGTAGGCAACCTCGGCTCTTTTATGACTCATGGACTTCAACTCCCAGAATTCCTGAGCCAGCATAGCTGACTCAGGAATTCTGGGAGTTGAAGTCCATGAGTCATAAAAGAGCCGAGGTTGCCACAGACTCACTGGTAATTTGCCCTGGCTATTATTACTAAATGTATAGCAATACTTATATTCTGGCCACTTCAAGTTAATTCTAAGCAATTCAATGTTTTTTTTTTAAAAAACACACAGGTAAAGCAGAACAACAGCCAATATAAAGATCTCAATACTTTAGTATAGTAAGTCCACAAAACCAAGTTAAAATTAACACAAGAATAAAAATTACCGATTCAGCATCCATGAGCAAGAAATGCTATTTAACTTAATCTGAGCTCTCATTTCCCAGTCTTCCCACCTCTAAAAAAGAAGAGATTAGAACAAGATACATTCTACAGGCAAGGAGGCAATATCTAACTCCCAACTTTTTCTGCTACAAAGCACAGCCAGCCCCCGCTCACCTCAACCACAGAGTTATTGCTGAGTTTCCACTTGCTGCCACAAAGTACTGGCCGTCCGTCAACATAAATGGGTCGTCGGCCTTCGTTTGCCAAGAAGAAGTCCCCGTTGTTCTTCAGCTTGATGACACCTGCATGTATTTAGGAAGAGATTTAAGGTGACTTGGACTTTTCCCAGGAGGAAGAGAGCAAAGCCATGATGGAAGGTGACTGGGTCCCAAGCCACATGAAGTTAGGCCACAGCCACCATGGCACTGCCTTTAGAGAACACGTTGACCTTTCTTGAGAAACTGTTTATCTTCAAAAGTTAAAGAGGCAATCTCCCGCCCAGAGAAGGCTCTCAAACTATGCAGCCTGAAAAAAGGCCACCGAATACAGGTAGTCCTCGATTCACAAAGTTATGACAGACATTTCCCCCCCCCGCCCCAACTCAAAAGCTACTTATGACCCGATTTCAAAGTTATGACAGATGCACACCCAGCTACCCGGTCATGTGATTGCATTTTGGGTTCTTGGCAATCAGCTCCCCTTTATGGCCACCCGTAGCATCCGGCGGTCACGTGACTGTGGTTTTTGATGCTTTTGCCAGGTTGCAATGTTTACGTCCAGTTTCTGACACACACAAAAAATGTCCGTTGGATAAAATGGAATTGCTTAGGCACGGCGTTCACTTAACGACTAGGGAATTTGCATCACAACCACTAAAAAAAAAAACCCATCAGCTCAAATCATGCCTCAATTTACAACGATAATTCCATTCTCGGTCACGGTTGTAAATCGAGGATTACCTGAATGTACTTTTCACATGTGGATAATAAATGCTATGAGGAAAAACTGCAGAGCTGGCTAGGGGTTCAGAGGATTCCAACAAATGCCTCAAAAGTTTCATAGGCTCCTCAGGATGGGCAAACACCATCTTATTTTTGCACTACTTTCACATTTTAAAAACAGCTGTTTATCCTGGCCAAAAAAATAAATAAATTCTCAGGCATCTTGCAAGGTTCTCAGGAACCACAAGCAAGACTCTGGGATCTGGCTCCTGATAGTAATGCTATCTTACTGTGGCTGTAGACATCTCGCTCAAAAGTTTTTTGTTTGTTTTTTTCCAGTAATTCAAAGGCAAGAATCAATTCCGGTACCTTGTTTGCGGGAGATTTTCCAAGCAGGGCCTTCCAGTGCCAGATCTACATCAATCTGATTGTCTTTGGTGGCTCTGCCAAGCGTGATCTAGAAAAGGAAATCAGATCAAAAGAAAAAAAAATTCACTTTGCATAGCAGGCATAGCAGGGTTTTTGCCGGCACCAGCGATCAAAACGAATCGGGTGAGCTGACCCAATACATTTGTTTCTGATTTTGCAAAAGCTGACTTTTTTTAAAAAAGTCCAGATGATGGCATGGAAACAAGCTAAGTGGAAAAAAAGTGAAGTTCATCACAGGATTGAAAATTACACTAAGAACTCGGGTTCTCAGGCTTTCACTTTGTCACAAAGTAAATTACATATTAAGGGTGTTAACAATAAAGGAATGGAAATCAAGAACCAATGTTAATTCTCCACTCCAGTGCCAGTATAATGTTATCTTCCACTGTCTGGAAAAAGAATAATTAAAAAAAAAAATACCAGTACCTCTTGAATTAAAAACTGTTCTTCTATCAAAACGTTCTCACTGAAATAGCCCAGTCTTCAACCTTTCAGAACAAACAGATAGACTGCGTACCTCAAAATCAAATGCAGCTCGATTGTGGGTAGCTCATTTGTATGTGTAGCGTTACCTCTTCAGAGGCCGCCAAAAACCAGGCCCTCCCAGCCCCATCCCCCTTTGTCAAGCCCTGTAGTAGTGTTCTCTAAGGGTGGATGTCTCTTCCAGGCGGAGTCCATGCAGAATTAGTAGATAGCAGGCTCTTGTCGTCAAAGGGGGGGGGGCTTCCAGGACCGAAAGTAACCAGTCACAATAGTCAATGCTATGATGATATCCAACAGCTGAAGGCCGATAAAGCAGCAGAAATAAGAGATTCCTCAGCGGTCATTCAGAATCAAGTGGGAGGAAGGAAAACCCACGGATCCAGACAGTAGTAGAAACAACAACAGTCAATGTGCTGTAGCAATAGCTCATCCCCCCAGGGCAACTCCCCCACAATGTCTTAAAACCTGTACCAGCAGCGATAGTCACAGTCCAAATAGTTTCCAGGCTTCACAGCACCAGTCTCTCCTCTCTCTCTTCTGTTGCTTCTTCTTCAGTCAGGTTTCAGCGTCAAACCCTCCCCTCCCCTTTATCTTTATTATTAAAATCTGAGGCTAAGAGCCTCTGCCAATTCCTCTCCACACACTCTCTCTCTTGCCTCCGTTTGAGATATCCTCCTTATGAAAGGAAGCACTAAAACGACACTCCCTCTCTCCCACTCTAACCTCTGTTTAAAATACCCTCCTTACTTGAAGGAAACAAATAAAACTTCCAGTCCCTTTACCTTTACCTTCACCTGACAACTGCAACAGCCACCCCCAGCCTCTCCTCTCTTTCTCTTTTCTATCTTCTCCTCCACCCACACCGGCCACACCCAAAGCCAGCAGCAGCTGTCCCAATCTCTCCCTTCCCAACCAAGCTCCTGCAAGCACTCTCAGACAGCTACGCTACATATGATTGACAAAACTTACGGGACCGTCTTCTGCCACATACTTCCCTTCGACCGGTGAGAGCGCACAGTGTCAGCCTCCTCCGGGTCCCGTCAGCGAAACAATGCTGTCTGGCGGGTCCTAGGGGGAGGGCCTTCTCTGTTGTGGCGCCCACCCTCTGGAACCAACTGCCCTCTGAAGTCTGCGTTTCCCCCACTCTCCCGGCCTTCCGGAAGAATCTAAAAACTTATCTATGCCGGCAGGCCTGGGGATGACTGTGATTGTGTGTGAATGATGAATGTGTTTGGGGGGTCTTTTTAAATGCTTTGTAGATTTGATTTTAGATTTTTTTTTTAATGCTGAGATGTTGTTTTTGTTTATGTTGTTAGCCGCTCCGAGTCCTTTGGAGAGGCATAAAAATCTAATATAAATAAATAAATAAATACATAAATAAACACATAAATACATAAATAAAGGGTTCAACTTCCTCTCCTTGATCCAAGCCGATAATACGTTCACCTCCTTAGTTTTGGGCCCGGCTAAATGAAAAACGGAACTCACCTCCCGGGAGCGCATGAGGTAGCGTACCATCCGTCCACGCAGCACAGCCAAGGTCTGGTTATCAAAATCAGGGGAGCTCATCCCTGGCAGGAAGAAAAAGAGTAAAATAGGCCGGCGAGGTTTTGGGAAACGGGGCCGACCCTTTTGCGAGCTGGGCAAGAGAAAAGTGTCTAGTGGTTAGAGTTGCATTTGGCGTGTAAGTTTAATAAATAAGTAAATAAAATCGTGCTTGGGCGTTATCTATACCAGTGGTCCCCCAACCTTTCCGTGGACCGGCAGTGTGGGGGGGAGGGGGAAGGAGATGATTTCGTGTGCTCAACCTAATCTCGTGCATGTGCAAAGGGAGCTTCGCGTGTTTCGCCCACTGCTTGTGTGGATCTGTTCCCGGTGGGCTGCGAGGCCAGTACCAGCCTGCAGACCGGGGGTTTAGGGAACCCCCTGATTTATACCACTTCCGTTTCCAAGCTTGGCTTCCCAGCTAAGTCCTTTCAAGATCCTCTGGCTGCTCTTCCCGCTACAACAGCGGTTCTCAACCTATGGGTCGCGACCCCATTTGGGGTCGAACGACTGTTTCGCGGGGGTTGCCGGACACCGTGGTCCGCCATTTTTTTGTCACGTGCACGCCGCGCATGTGCGGTTCGGGCCATCACGCGTGCGCCGCGCATAAGCGGATCGGCCCATCGTGGTCCGCCATTTTTTTTCCCGACGCGTGCGTGCCGTGCATGCGCGGTTCGGGCCGTCGTGCACGCGCTGCACATGCGCGGATCGGCCCGTCGTGGTCCGCCATTTTGTTTTTTTGTTTGTTTTTTTGTCGCGCGCACGTCGGGGTCGCGCCGCGCATGGGTGGCGCAAGTGGGGTCTCAACCTGAAAAAGGTTGAGAACCACTGCGCTACAAGGAGGCCTCTGCAGACTTTTCTCACCTGTTATACTGTCCACCAGCACTTGCCATTTGTGCAGCTCTTGCTCCAGCTGCCGAATCTCACGCTTCTGCCTCCGGTCCGCCACAGTCAGTTCTGCGAGGAGGAAGGCAACCGCCACGGAGAGCGCATGTTTAATAGGGAAGTGCAATGGCATTATTGTATAACGAAGGTGAAGATAATTTGGGGCCCCTAGAAATCCTGGGTTCGTTTCTCACCCCACCCCCCCAAATTCCCTTCTTTAGATTGCCCACCACCATTCAACCCTGGCAGCTCCTTCCTCCCCTTTTTGCAGGAAACGATCAAGAACGTGACAGAAACTGACTGAAGAACCCTAGCCTTTTAAGCTCTCCCATTTCTCCAACAAGGCTTCTTCCTTCTTTTGGCTCGGCTGCTGTCGGGCTTCTAATTTCAGAGGTTCTTACCAAAAGGAGGCAGGATGCCCTGTGGCCCTATTTCCTTGGACCATCAAGCAAATAAAGTCCAGCCCTACTTTTCTTCCACAGCTTTCCAAGACAGAGTCTAATCCTTTGAGTTAGCATTTCCCAGAGTTTTGACCGAACAGAAAATAGTCGGAACCACACAAAGCCGATAATGCAAACATGCAGCCATCTGAAGAGGAAGCTCCCATTCGGTCCATACATAGCTTCAGGTTGTCAGACCAAATCTAACTCACCGTGTTCCAACACTTCATCTGGCACATCTCTATAGGGAAAGGGGAAAAGGGTAGAGAAAAAGAGTGACCCAGGTGGTTAAGCAGACCACAGACCGCCCACCAATTACTCCAGTATCAGTTTGGCCTCGGCTCCCGTTCTACTGAAATTTCATTATTACAAACATGTATGTGTGCACCTTGGGTCAGATTAAGACTCTGCCACTGGTGCAATGCAAACAACTTCAAAAAGCAAACGACTATCGATTCCCAGCTGGAATTTCCCAGGGACGACCAGGACGCTGGCTGCAAAATGAATGGAAATGGAAGGTGCTGTAGACCAAAAGTGCTTTTTCAGGAGGCAACAGAAGGATGAGAAGCAAAACACCTTCAAAAAAAAAATTAACAACAACAACAAGAAGAAAGTCCAGTTGCCTCCTGAAAAAGCGCCTTTGGGACAACCATGACCTGGACGACTGAGAACTTAAATAGACGAAAGGCACTGTAGAAGCTAGACAATAACGGTCATCAGATCTAAGTTCTATTGCAACACAATTCCTGAACATTCAATCAGTCCTCTGTGGAAGGGAACAGGGGTGGCTTCAAACTGTCACTCTAAATACTGAAGGGATGTTTGCCCACCCTAAAGTCAGCCCAGCTACATTGGTGGCACAATGCTCTATGGCAATGATGGCGAACCATTTAGAGACCGAGTGCCCAAACTGCAACCCAAAACCCATTTATGTATCGTCGAGTGCCGGGTGGGTGTGGCCCATTGGCTGGGCATGGCCCATTGGGTGGGCGTGGCCCATTGGCTGGGTGTGGCTGCGGTGGTAATGGCAGACTGGGTGGAACTAAAAAGTTCAATCAATCAATTCCAACTTTGCGAGATCATTTTTTTCCCCGAGAAATTGAAATTGATTGATTGAACCTTTTTTCTTTCTTTTTTTTTTGCACACGGCGGCAGACGCCCAAAGCGAAAAGGCTTTATAAAACCCAGCTGAAGGCATAGGATTGGGGCGATGGTGCGCGTGCCCACAGAGAGGGCTCTGAGTGCCATCTGTGGCACGCGTGCCATAGGCTCGCCACCACGGCTCTATGGCTTAAATGGGAGGGGGGGAAGAGTTATCTACCAGCTTGTCACTTACTTCAGCTTGCTGTCATCTATCATGTCTTCAGCATCCGAGAAGTTGAGCACTTGGTCTCCTTTGGGCAATGGCTGCACTGCAGAGAGGGCACACGGTAGTTGAGAATTCAGACCCCAGGCTCAGCCTCCGCCTCAGCCAAGGAACCAGCAGGCCGCCTTACCTGTTTGATCGTCCAGGAGGTAGTACTGCTTCATGAGCTGCCAATGGGTCTGCAAGACTTTGGCAGTGCGGGAAGGGTAGAAAACCTCTGGGTGTTTGTGCAGCAGGTCCTGGAATGTATCCAAAGTAGGTTGACTGGTCTAGATGAACAGCAGAAAGAGAGTGAAAGTGGAAGCCTTCATTACACACAGTGGCGTTTATTATAATTTTCACTCCTAGGGGTCTTAATGAGGCTTAAATTTAACTCAAGCTTGGCTTTTTTTTTAAAAAATAACTTTAGATTTCCCAAAAGACCATAGAAGTGAGATTTGTACTATACAGTAGTGGCCAAAATTGTGGAAACCTTTTGGGAAAAATGTACAGCAGAAATGCTACCTTTGATTAAGTTTCCACCAATTTTTCTTCTAATTTCTTTGTAACTGTAGCCTTGTTCACTTAATAATACGATTTTACATCGCTTTCTGGGCAACCAGTCAACTCTTTGCACCATTACTTTAATTTTATTACATTTTGCAAGCTCACTAAATGAAAGAACAAAAAGAACAAAAAAAAAACCCCAACCAACTTGATAACACACTGACAAATGTCCTCTTCTCAGCTTCAATACATGACATCAATAACTGAATCCTACTGTGATCTGCTTGGCTCAGTGCCAAAACTTGGCTCTCTAAACACTCATGCTCATTGGCTACCATCAGATGAAGGAAAGCTACCCGATATCAACCTAAGCAAGTTGTGCTTCCTTTTTCTGGTTATTTGGCTGTAACTTTTTATAGAACACAGTACAGATAATTGAACAAACTTTGTTGCATTACATTCTTGATTAAATTATTTCCATTGATATATAATTTTATGGTACTACTCCCCCCCAAAAGTGGTGTTATTAGCCTTCAAACCCCCAAAATACACTTTTCCCAAAAGGTTTCCACAATTTTGGCCACTGCTGTTATGTATTAACTCAGCGGTTCTCAACCTTTTCCGGGGCCTGCCCTCTGAACAGCTGATCATGCCATTATTGTTTGTGCAGTCTTGACAACTGGATTGTAGGGGAAGGACATGTATGCACAAAAGCCACATATCCCTAGGATTCCAGTCATGGGACTAGGTGCAGAAATTGCTTTCCAGAAATATGTATTCCTTAATTGGGCTGGAATGAATATATGCAAAGTCCACTATGGTTGTGGTTACTAACAAGAGAATTCCTTCTTTAATTCTTTACACAACTGCGTGTGCTTTATACTGCTGTCATTACAGTCATTTTTTGTGCCGCGCAAAAAAATAAAATAAAATAAAATAAAATGGCGGGCCCGCACCGCGCATGCGCGGCGCGACGGAGCGCACCGTGCATGCGCGGCGCGACGGCCCGCACCGCAATAGGGGAAAAAAATGGTCGACCAAAAAAAAAAAATGGCCGACCCCCCAAAAAATGGCGGGCCTGCACCGCGCATGCGCGGCGCGACGGGGCGCATCACGCATGCGCGGCACGACGGCCCGCATTGCGATAGGGAAAAAAAATGGCTGACCCCCAAAAAAATGGCCGACCCAGAAAAAAAAATGGCGGACTGTGGTGCTTGGCGACCCCCGTGAAATGGTCGTTCGACCCCAAATGGGGCCGCGACCCACAGGTTGAGAACCGCTGTATTAACTACAGAAACAAAGAATAACTCTCATTAAAAGCCTTTCTGGGCACTAAGAAGAAAGGGGCTCTCAGATACCCAGGTTTGCTTCGTGCCAGGGCTACTAGGTCTGGGGATATGACACCCAGGGGTATTGCTCCTTACCGATCCCACTTTGCTTAGTAGCTGTTCCTCCGCTTTGCTGAATAGCACTTTGCTCTGCATTGACGCAATGGCTTCAGGATGCAGTTGCCTCATTGCTTGGCAAGACAGCCTGTAGGGAATGAAGACAAAGAGACCAAAAATTCATTTGGCTTCCCTGACTCAGTGTGATTGTTCTCTCTCAGAGTCTCCAGCAGCATTTGACCAGCAGGAAAAGAGGAAAGAGGGAAAACAAAGCTAGACACACTGAACCTCTTCCTTAACATGTAAACAAATCCAATACATTTAAATCCCAAATGGTTGATATATATGCATCCTATCTTTTTCAAAGGTGGTATGTAAGGATTTCCCACCTTTTTAGAAAGCTATCCTGATGTTTACTCCAAAGAAATGCAAGATGATTTTTTTTCAGGAAAAGTTGGAGATGTCAGAATCAACATTTCACCTTAATGCCAGCACTGATGAACCACAAACTAGTTCTTTCGACTTAAAACCATCTTCCCTCACAACCATTTTTAAGAATTTTATTATTTTTCTACTCGTAGGATTCCAGTCTTTAGTGCCACATGATTATAAAACCCTTCTTTACCTAAGAAAATAAAATAAAATAGGCACTGGGAAGCAGAACATCAAAATACCTCTTACAACGATCAGGTATTCACCTCTACTAGGAAGACTTGCTGATCTAGAACAAACATCACTGTATCACTGTTGGGCTACCTTGCTTTAACCCTCTGGAAATCTGGAATCTGTGCTACTTTCATCTTTCTTCCACTTGTGCCTCTATCAAGCCATCAATGATATATAGTAAAATCCCACTTTCTGCTTTTTACTACATCGTGTGCTATCTCTGTCACATAAGAACTGTGGAAGGAATGGATGAACTACATGCAGGAATCTTATCTAAATCGGGAAACGACCCGTTTCAATGAAAACAACCAGCTTCTCTTCCTCTTTCAGCTTGACTAGCCTTCTGGACTTGTCCTGGACACTCTGCCTAGTAGGGAACCAGTTGACACAGCCATGCACCAGCAGGAGCCATGGTTGCAGAGGAAGCAGCCAGCAGGAGCACAGACAATAAGGGTAACTGGTGCAAGCAGACCAGGCCTGCTGCTTGGAGACTCTTAATTTCTCTCCTCAGCTGGAACACACTGAGCTTGCTTCTTCCTCAAAGAAAGAGGAAACTTTAACATCCAATTTGCAAGAATCGGATCAAGAAGTTAGTTAACATCCCTGTGGTATGGAAGAAAAGATCTCGGTTGGCAATGGCATCTGCAGCAAGCTGAAGTGACACCCAGATGATGACACATGTGCAATTGCATCTATCTGTTATCTATTCTCCCCATTAAACCATCATGCGAGGTGGTAGTCACCACTGCTTCTCAGCAGCTGTGAAACTGCACATAAAGTGGGAGAAGGGATGGGAATCTTGATCATTCTCCCCACCCACCCCCCAACCTGGTAATCAATGAATCTCCATTGGTTCAGGGGTTCACTTTCCTAGCAAGAAAAGATACAAGAGTAGCAGTGCCAGCTATACTGAAAGGAATGGGGGAAGACATTATAATAGTAAGAGTGGCAGAGAGAGAGACCTAATATATACTTTGCCACATACATGGCCACGTGCAACCCTTTATTCCAAGACTCTGCTTGAAAGTAGAATCTATTAAGTCAAAACAATTCACTTCCAAATAAGAACATATAGCAGCGGTACCCAATTATTTCCTGCTCTGCAGACAGGCAGCAAGGGGGAAGGAGGGGATGGTTTCACGCACGGGCCTGCCGCTTGCACAAATGGCCCTTGCCTAGTATCAGGCCGCAGACCGGGGACTGGAGACCCCTGATATATAGGATCTCCACAAAGGAAAGTTCTTTGGAAACTAGACCAACCCACATTTGTCTTTCAGTCTACCAGGATGCTTGCCTCCCCTAAGAGAGCGATCTGCTTCTAGTCCTCAGCTGGTAGTGAGGTCAGGTTGCCACCTGCCTAGTCTCGGAAACAAGAGGGTGGGAGCCTGCACCACAGTTCTGTTCTCCCCCTTTGAGAATCAGGATTGTGTGAATATGATCAAACTTACTTGGAAATCACAGGATCATAGAGGAGAGCGTACCACCGCTCCTGGATTTCTCGTAGGTTAAAGCGACAGCTGAACTTGACTCCCAGATGCACAGAGGTCAGATCGTTGGTCTTCAGAGAGAAAGAGAAAGAGCTCTCAATTTTAGGGTGGGGGAAACACAGTCAGGTTTGAAGAAAGAAAGAAAGAGAGAGAGAGAGAGAGAGAGAGAGAGAGAGAGAGAGAGAGAGAGAGAGAGAGAGAGAGAGAGAGAGAGAGAGAGAGAGAGAGAGAGAGAGAGAGAGAGAGAGAGAAGAAAGAAAGAAAGAAAGAAACAAAGAAAGAAACAAAGAAAGGAGAAAGGGAGGGAGGGAAGGAAGAAAGGAAGCAAGGAAGGAAAGAAGAAAAGAAGGAAGGAAGGAAGGAAGGAAGGAAGGAAGAAAAAGAAAGAAAGAAAGAAGGGAAGGAAGGAAGAAAAAAGAAAGAGAAAGAAAGGGAAGGAAGGAAGGAAGAAAAAAGAAAGAAAGAAAGATGGATAGAAGGAAGGAAGGAAGGAAGGAAGAAGAAAGAAAGAAAGAAAGAAAGAAAGAAAGAAAGAAAGAAAGAAAGAAAGAAAGAAAGAAAAAAAGAAAGGGAAGGAAGGAAGGAAGGAAGGAAGGAAGGAAGGAAGGAAGGAAGGAAGGAAGGAAGGAAGGAAGGATGGATGGAGGTAACTATATTGACTTCTAAGCACTTTGAGCTTAAATGGAACAGAACCCACTGAAGGATAAAGCAATCAAGAACTGATTACAAAAAGATGCTGAGGAGGAATGGATGGTTTCAGCAAATTAATATACTTCTGCAGCTACAGTGGACTGAATTGGGCCACTGACCCACCAGCTTCAATACCAGCTACACAGGTAAGTCCTCGACTTACTACCGTAATGGTACCTGCATTAAGCAAATGTGGCAGTTGTAAAGTCAACGCATCAGTCCTAAAGCAAACCCATTGTTCACTATGGAGCATTTTTGCTGAAAACCGGAAGTGCCGGGTATTGGAAAAAAACATGGTAAAATACAAATCATGTGACACAAGACACTGCAAATGGCGGTAAATGCAGGCCAGCTGCCGAGCACCCAACATGCGGTTACCCATTAAATTTGGGGGAGGCGGGGGCTGGTTTCCATCGTAGCTTTGATTGCTAAGCAACCGGTTGTAAGTTGAGGGCTACCTGTTCTGATAGAGGGCACACATTACAAAGATTCAGGAAGAGGGCGAGAATAGTCTCCAGACATATTTTGAAAGGAACTGCTTAGGAGCCTCATGTAAGCGATTCTAGTTTTCTTGAGGAAAGAAGGGCATCCAAAGGATTTAAATAGCCCTTCTGAGCCACTATGCATAAACATCTGGGACAGGCGTTCTACGCCCATTTCAGTACCTGAAGCACAGCGTTGATCAGTAGCAGATCATCGGTGGGTTTCCAGCGGCCCAAATCCTTGGTGACCTGCAAGGGCTGCTTGCTCTTCTTCATCCGTTTGGTGAGACTGGGATTTGGAGCAGGGCTTGGCGTGACAGGGGTTGAGATGGACTTGGACACCTGAAGAGGCAGAGTGGGGAAGGGGCACCGAATCACAAGAGAGACAGCAGTGAGGGAAGCCAAAACACTCCAGACAGCTGAATAATAAAATAACTAATGTTCACATCCTAGACCAGTGTTTCTTAAAGTGCAGTCCTAGGATCCCTGGGAGGGGGGTGTCCCAAGAACTTCTCAGGGATTTGCAAAGTTGAAATTATTTTCTAGCATATGTTGAAAAATAATACAATATTAAAATTCCATTGAACAAATGTGAAAAGCGGTAGCGGCAGTGGATGTAGTAATAATTTTTAATACGATTAGAAAAAGTAATAAATATATAACCCATACAAACGGAAGCTCCTTTGAAACCCTCCGTAATATTTAAAAAGGGAAAGGGGTCCTGAGAGGAAAAAAGTTTAATAAACACTGCTCTAGGCAGAGAGAGACCAGTTCTAGGCAAGGCAGGCTGTGATGTTTTAAAAGTATGGCAGTCTAAACTTGGTTTATACCTTGGCGTTCTTACCCAGTCGGAACACTCAACACCAGCCTTCAGTTAGCGCAGGGGTAGGCAACCTTGGCTCTCTTATGACTCGTGGACTTCAACTCCCAGAATTCCTGAGCCAGCCACGCTGAGGGGAAAGGGAGAGGTTTCCAAGCTGAGCCATGCTGGCTCAGGCATTCTGGGAGTTGAAGTCCACGAGTCATCAAAGAGCCAAGGTTGCCTACCCCTGAGTTAGTCTAATTGCCCATCTGAACTAGCTGCAGCATATCTGTCAGGCTACTAACAGGGACAGTTTGACCTGTCACAGTCATCTTGACCTGTCCTCTGCTTGCCCTGCTCACAGATATATCATTGCAACCGAGCAAGCGATGGCAGGAATCAATCCAGGAAGCCTGGCCAGTCCTAGCAAGGTTGAGGTGACAGAAATAGGGCAAGAGAAAGAACAGGGAAGATTATTTCATCTACTCAAAAGAGTCTCCTGCAGGCCTTAAGTTCAGAAGGCAAGCGAGGTGACAGGAAGTAGAAACCCTTGGAGTCCTCTTTTCCTGCAAGGACACAGGGATCTAACTTTGCCTGGCAGGATTGGCTTATTCCACGAAAGAGGATTTCAAACCAGACCAGCTTTTAGAATTGTCAGTTATAGAGAAACAAAAGAAGCTGCTTCTAAACAAACTGCCAGTCAGACTTACGAATGACTGGGGAAAAAAAAAAGAACTAAAAGGTTGGGCACCGTTATTTCTCAACACGTACCTACCAGTATGTATTTTCAAGTTACGCACGGAAGTTTTGTCCTGGAATGTGGATTCAATAAAAGAGTCCTAGTTATGTTACGGTAAAACTGTCTTACGCGTGGCCAGGAGAACAATAAGGGGATTTCTGAAGGCCCTCCCTCAGCGAAACACAATGAGGCAGATCAGTCACTGACTCACCTTCTTCTTTTCACTAGAAGATGGCTCACTGCCAGAGCAGCGTCCCGGCTCCACCCCGCTGGGGCCTTTGGCCCGGCTGGATGATTTGGCAAGGCTGCTTTCTACCAGCTCATCATCGAATTTCTTCCGCTTGATGAACCTAGAATGGGGAACATCCGCATTGCCATAATCTCAAGGAAACAGCTATGCCCCCCTCCGCTACTTTCTTTAACAACAGTGAGTCACGGGTGACTTCAGTGGACACTCTTTCACTTAACAGAACAGCGGACCAAGTCTTTTACGAAAAGTCTAAGCTATGTGTGAATAGGGTATAACTGGTTCCAGTAAGTCAACCAGCATTTTAACAACTGTACGTGTGTGTGTGTGTGTGTGTGTGTGTGTGTGTGTGGTTTGCACAATATCCCCAGTCACTCAGGCTAATTAATATGCAACCACATGCAACTATTTTACTGTCACATTTTTGCGGTAATTAAGAGCAGCCATTATTTCCACTTAGCTCTAATAAGAACTTGAGACAAAGATTAATTGTTGGTGTAGAATTCTGGTGAGTGCTGACCGGAAGTAGTGACTGTTTCAGGTTAAAACGATACATTTAATCATGGGAAACCTATCAGCTGTGGTTAAGAATCTGCAGAGGATAGGGGATAAAATACTCTTGAGGGATTTAATGCATTACTCTGTAGTCAAAATGTTTGAGATATATTTTATAATTCACATGCAACTCTACAGGAACAGATCTTGTTTCTTAGGGCAGCAGCATCTAGGCCCTTTGACCCCATGAAATGTACTGGGGAAAAAAAATCAAAATCTGTTCTCTAATCAGCAAGAACATTACACAATTATTCTCTTTCCTTTTACTGCAATAGCATTAGCACTTAGACCAGCGGTTCTCAACCTGTGGGTCGCGACCCCATTTGGGGTCAAACGACCATTTCACGGGGGTCGCCAAGCACCGCAGTCCACCATTTTTTTTGGGTCGGCCATTTTTTCCCCCTATCGTGATGTGGGCCGTCGCGCCGTGCATGCGCGATGCACCCTGTCGCACCGCGCATGCGCGATGCACCCCGTCGCGCTGCGCATGCTCGGTGTGGGCTCGCCATTTTTTTTTGGTCAGCCATTTTTTTTTTGATCGGTCATTTTTTTTCCCTATCGCGATGCGGGCTGTCGCACCGCGCATGCGCGATGTGGGCCGTCGCACCGCACATGCGCGGGCCCGCCATTTTTTGGGGGGGGCATGATGCGGGCCGGGGTCGAGCCCCGGAAAAGGTTGAGAACCGCTGACTTAGACTTATATACCGCTTCACAGTGCTTTAAGCCCTCTCTAAGAGGTTTTACAGAGTCAGCATATTGCCCCCAACAACCTGGGTCCTAATTTTACTGACTTCGGAAGGATGGAAGGCTGAGTCAACCTTTAGCGGGTGAGGATCGAACTGCTGGCAATAGGCAGAATTAGCCTGCAATACTGCATTCTAACCACTGTACTACCACGGCTTATTTTATGTCCTAGAACAGGGGCGTCAAACTGCCGGCCCGCGGGCTGGACACGTCATCTGGAAGCCGCGCCCACCCCACTGCAGGCAATGGCAAAACTGTCCTGATATGTCTCGCGATGTCACCAGTTTGACATCTCTGTTCTAGAAGAGGAGAAATCTGGTCATTTTTGTTATATTTTGTGATATCCAAGGTTCCATCCTTTCTCTCAATTAAAGGAGTATTAAGGGAAACCACCAGGTTTGGCTGGAAAACGAACATGAGACCACAGTTTGATCAGACAGCCTGTTGCCAACCTCCTGACTTAATTGGGTGCAAATTAAGAGAAAGCAAAATGCTTTGTGATTGCTCCAAAAAGAGCGACTTCAATAGGTTTTACTCAAACATCCTCAGAAAACAATGGCCACATTGCATCTGCGTATGAAAATTATCCAGTCCACTTACCTATACTTTAGCGCTCGTTTCCAACAAAGCACCCTATTTCTAAATTTTAAATTCTTAACTCTCCAAACTAAAAGACACATTTGGAAGCCAGATGTCCTCCTTTCCCTGGATCACCTTCCCAACCAACCATGTCCATCACAGTACCTGGATGAACTACGTCGTTTTGGAATGGCCCCGGATACTTGCGATGAGCTTCTCTTTTGTCCTGCTAGAGACTCTTCGTCTTCGGAGCGGCTAGCTGTACCCGACGCCATCAGTCTGGAATCCAAAGTGTCTGCCAAGAGACAGGAGCGCAGATTTAGTGCTTAGTGCTGGCTAGTTCTGATTGGATCCCAAGCTGCAGCCATGTCTATTAGGCAGCTGATGCAGAGGGAAGCAAAGGAAAGCACTTTTGCGCAAACCGATTATGGATTCATCGCTAACCAGCAGTCTCCGAAGTCTAAAAGAAATTGCATACTTGGAATATGTAACTTAAAAGCAAGTTAAGCACCCGCTTTATTCTAGTATATATATTTGGCTTGGGAATAAACTATTACTGATTTCAGAGGAAATTATTCTAAGTCTTCGGAGAGGAGCGGCATATAAGTGTAAACAATTAAATTAAATGTGCTCCACTACTACAATTAGTATTGCACAGAAAACATTTTCCATTATGACAGTTTTCAAGGAAGATAATAGTGGACATAACCATTTTGGTTATTGTTCTGCTTGGCTGTTAAGAGCAGCTACAGGAAGTCCTTGTTTAGCAACCACAATTGGTTCTAGAGCAGAGGTCCCCAACCTTTTGGGCACCAGGGACCGTTTCCGTGGAGAGGTTTTTCCATGGACCGGAGGGGGCGTGGTTTTGTGTGTTGCCTGCATCTCATGGATGGGTCTTTGCTTTTTTGTGCGGACCGGTTGCTGGCATGCCGCGGTCTGGTACCAGTCCACGGAACCGGGGGTTGGGGACCCCTGTTCTAGAGACTCAGTCATTAGGTAAAGTGGTTGCTAAGTAAAAGTCACATGACTGCGACTGTGTTTACAATTTTATTTCAGCTTTCCTTTGTTTTACACTGACAAAAGGAGAAAACCCCAAACAGTCTGGTGAGCCAAACGGAACTCATTTCACAAGAAACCCAGGTAAAAGGGCAAATCTTATATATATATATTTTTCCCCATTCCCTGCTGTTTGGAATGCCCAACCTGGCACTGGGATAATTAACAAGGAGAGAATTGATGTTTGTATTTACATTCATTGGAGAGGAAGGAATTACAAGAGAACCCACAGGTACTCCTTGACTAACAATTGGTCGCTTGGCAACCTTCAAAGTTGCAATGGACCCACTTTGGGGCTACTTACAACCAGGATTCAAAGTTGCACTAGTTGGGCTCTCCCCGACAGTCACGTGACTGCCACACAGTCGCATTTACAATTGTTTAAAGCACCCTATGGACACATATTTTACGAGGGTTTTTGCTGAAAGCCTGCACTTACTTCCAATTTTTAGCAAATCTGTGCCCATAGGAACCATTGGTCGCTTAACAGCCAGTGTTTGCTTAAGCACAGCAGCCGCTTTACAACTGTCACAATTTAAAACTGTGACGGGCAAGCTCCATTACAGTTGTAGGTTGAGGATTACCTGTAACGTAGGCACCCAATGGAGAATAAGCTCTGAAAAAGAATGAGCTAGATTTTTTTTTTGTTTGCCAGCTGACCAGGAACCGCTTAGGAAGTTAAAGAAAATCTTTAGTGTGAAACTGATTAGGGTCGCCTCAGTGTCAGGCAGAACTGAGCTTGTTAACCTGCAGTTAGTGCTTTTTAGGGACCCCACAGTACTCCAGAGAAAAACAGCTCAGGAAGAGATAGGATGTTTAGACCAGGGCTTTTCAACCTTTTCACCCATTGGACCACTTTTAGGATAAGGCAATACCACCAGTCACCTGTGTGCACACACAGAGCATGCGCCTGGCGTCCCGGGTGACTGTTTTGCCATGCAGACTGACTGCATTCTGAGCGCTTCCCTTTCACCCGGGACAACAGGCGCCAGGCGCATGCGCTCGTCTCTGCATGAGCACAGGCAGGTTCAGCATGTCGCCGGTTTGCCTCGCCAGGCTGCTCCATTCGGTGAGAAGACCGCGCCGAAATCAGGCTGGGGTCTGGGCAGCATAGCGCAGGTAACGTGGACTCTCATGCCACTTGCAGCGTCCCCTCCCCCGGACTCCACGGGTGAGTGAAAAGGGCGAGGGCCATTTGCTGATCTCCTTCGGGGGATGCCTGTTTTTCTCCCTCCCGCATTACAAATATCTTCCCGCCACTCGTAACGCTGTGTGGCTCTTCTCCAGCAATTTACAGTGGCCTTTCAAGCCATGGCCACCGGTAGGACAGCCACCAGCCGCTCTGGCAGCCTCTCCCCCTCCCCTTGTGCCTTCCTGGACACGGAGGGAGGGAGGGAAGGAAGGGACAAAGAGGGAGGGAGGGAGGGAGGCCAGCCCAGCCTCTTCCCACGGTGAGAGCGCGCTGGCGGGGGGAACTGGGCAGCGTAGCGCAGGTAACATGAACTCTCATGCCACGACCCTTCCCCAGCTGCGTTTCTTACCTGTTGTCACTGCCACCCATGCGCGCACCTGGCCTGTTTTTTGTCCTCTCCTCTCGCCCCTCCTCCTCCTTTTCCCTCCAGTGCAGTTCCAGCTGACTTTTCCTCCTCCTCCCAAAGCTGCGTCTTTTTTTTCTCTCCCTCTCCTTCCCAAACTGCCAGCTTTTATATCCCTTCCTATCTCCGCCCCCCTCCTCCTCCTCTCTTCCGGGTGTGCCGGAAATGCAGATCCTAGGGCCTTTGCCTCGCCCCAAACAGCCCTGCAGCTCCTGAAGACTCGCTCACGGCAAGTCCTGCGCTGAGCCGCTTTGCCTCGTTCCCTTCCCCGCTACCTTGGGCTGGGCTGGGCTGGGCTGGGCTGCGTACCACCTGCCATGTGCCAATGTACCACAGGTGGTATGCGTACCACCGGTTGAAAAGCCATGATTTAGGCAATCTCTCCACTCTTGGGGAGCAAGAGAAAAAAAATGGGTCAAGCACAGCTCAGTGCATACTGATAGACTGTAATGGTGAACACATGACTAAGGCAGACAATCATAAATCCAGGCATCAGTCGCAAAGTTACTGTTTCATTACACCTGTAACTGCAAATGGTCACTGTCCGAGACAGTCACCAAAAAAAAGGACTATCTGTACACTCAGTTTGGAACTCAGTCTTTGGACCAGTAATTATCTTTTAGCTCAACTTTTTTCCACAGCTTTATTGTTGTAATATTAAACTTGGATGACTGAGAATCTCCATAGACATTTGGGGTGAACACCCTTTGAAAGGTGTGGGAACATGAACGGATTTCCAGAAAACATTGCAGTCTACAGGAACCATTTGCACAGTCTGAGATGCAGACAACATAGACTCATCCTCAACGGCCTGTGCCTGTCTTCAATAACGAAGGGACACAGGGCAGAAAACATCCTGCAGCCAAGAAGGCTCCACACACACGTTTGTACTACTCAGGTGACCCTGAGGACACAGATAAACCTCCAAATGGCCTCAATGACTCTCTAAAACAGTGTTTCTCAACCTTGACAATTTTAAGGCATGTGGACTTCAACTCCCAGAATTCCACAGCCAGCATTGCTGGCTGTGGAATTCTGGGAGTTGAAGTCCACATGCCTTCAAATTGTCAAGGTTGAGAAACACTGCTCTAAATGAATGCAAATGACCAACTGTCTGCAAGGAATATAAATCTTTACATTCCCCACCATCCGGTCAGAACTGAAGAAGTGTTTTGGATGAGAAGCGAAACAAGAAAGTCCAGTTGCCTCCTGAAAAAGCAACTTTGGGACAACCATGACTTGGATGACCGAGAATCTCCACAGACAAAATGAGAGAGTTCCACAAACACCATCTTGAGTTCTTAAAACAGAAAAGAGTGATGCTCTTGAGTTACTCCTGGTGATTTCATGGATACATGAAGTTGTTTATATGTGAATGTTGCTTATTTGGCAACAGCATGAAAGCAAATTGCCACTTTTCTTCTTCCAGGATATTTTTTCAATTTCCTGTTTTGTTTTTGGGACAGCTTTGAAACAGTCTACTAGTTTCCTATTCAAGTATTAACAACATTAAGCTTGTTTGGTATTTCAATATCAATTTGATTGATTGATTTAATGAACAGTTGCTGCCACTTGCTGGACCAATTAAAAGTAAATATATCAAGCTCAATTCCTGATGGGTACGTGACTTTGTCCATGTTATTTCCTTGGTAGGAATACAGAAATGGTTTGTTGTTGCCTATTCAAGTTCTACAGCTCTGAGATTTCTGGATAGTCTCCCATCCACTCTGCTATAACTCCCAGAAGAAAACTAATATATCAATATAATACCGAATAAAATGATACAATATTCAGATCCAAAGTGGCTTAAGAGTGCTGTCACAGCTGTTTCTTTAGGTGTACAAATTACTAACATGGATCAAAAGAAATACCAGATCCCCGCCCTACTTAAGCCACTGCTTCATTCCGTGACTTAAAAAGAAATACATAATATTTAATAAACATAGATTTCAAGTAAATGTGATAGTGTGGTACAATGGTGAGTCACAATCTTTGCTCAGAACTTCAAATAAACTTATCTAGCTTTAGGTAATTCCCATTGTTATTATATTGGTGCAGCCTTCTTTAATCTGGAGCCCTCAAGATGTGTCAGACATCGATTTATGTGATCAAAAGTTATAGGAATTCATTGGGAGGACATCAGATTAAGAAAAGGAGTGGTATGATGAAAACAGAAATCCCAAAGTAAAGAATCTTATTCAAAAGTGGGCAGCCTTCCCTAATTTTACGCCTTCCAGGAGGTTGGCCTTATGGGAATTGTGATCCAACGTTTATTTAGAAGACGAAAAACTACCTTTAAAGGGCAGAATCATGCACAATTAATGGAACCATGCAAACAAGGCGAATTCAATCAGCCCAAGCGAATCAGATTGATAGAACTTGGGGAAAAGAAGAAAGGAGCAAGAGTACAGCGCTTGCGCAGTTCTAGTCCCTTCGCCTTTTTGCGCATGCGTCCCTTGTCCGCCTCGCTCGTTCGTTTCCTAACCAAGAAGCGAAGCTGTTCTCTCTGCCTAATCTCAACAGACCTCAAATTGTTATAAAGTCTGTAGCGGCATTACCTCACCATTCCCGATCGTTACGATAACGACAACAACGACTCCCGCCTCTCTCCCCAACGTCCATATCGGAAACGCCAGAAAAATCCCAATAACTTCCGGGGAAAGAAAAGGAAAATGAGACAAGCGAAAGATCAGTTCCGGTTTAATTGCCTCATGCCCGAGAGCCGAGTGAGGGAGCGGCCATCTTGATGAAGGGCATCGTTCCAGTGCTTCAGCTTGTCCAGAAAACGTAGAAACCTCATTGCCCTCACAAAAGCTTTTTTCGGGCATCGCGATTTCAGTTGATGTCACTCATTGCCTGGTGTATTTGCACACCTTCTGATTGGCATGAAGTTTCGCTCTGCCACTGGCTTTTAGATTAAAAAATCATTTTCTCAGACTGGGGGGGGGAATATGAAATACGATGAACAGACTGCAGACAGGACGGTGGCTTGAATTGCTATAAGATGGATCAAATAAATCCATTCCAGTCTCGTTTTGGTTTGACAGCGATGTGCAACTGTTAACAGAAACTCCTGCTTCTTTCTCTTTGAATATTAGTTGCTGAGGAGAAATAACTGAACAGCACTCGCCTTGCTTTTGGGACTCCTTGAGAAAATAGCAGTTGGGAGCCAGAAGACATTGCATTTACTGAGTGTTTATACATTATTTGGCATTAAACGGTCACTAAACCTCAGTCCTGGCATTGGGTGGAGGAAATGGTTGATTCTAGGATAATTGGAAGCAAACTTTACATTTATAGCACAAACATAATTAGCCATCACAACATCTGATTGTGTTAGATGGATCATTAAGTCTTGGAAATAGCGAGTGTTAAGCAAGAAGTGAGTTACATTCATTTTATGTCATGTGTTATAAAATCCTGTGTTAAAGCTTGGGACTCATCCAGAGATTACAAGTAGCTGTCCTTTGGCCTGGGAGCAGTCCTCATGGTGTGGTAATTTGGGTACATCTCAGTCATCAAAATGCCTTGGGTCAGTCTTTTTTGTTAATTACTGCTTAATTAATCTATAATTGATCTTGATTAAAATAGAATACCGTGGTACTGTATAGCAGTTAGAGATGGTAGCAAAGATATTGATTCCACAGCAAGAATAGAAATGTTCCTGCTGTTTGTATTATTGTTAATGAAAAGCGGGTATAATTTATTATGAGTAAGAGTTATATAATCTCTAATTCACTGCAGATGTGCACCACACCAGCTGGTTTATATGCCAAGACTGAAAATGTTAGTCAATCTGATTTGAATGCCTACTGCAATTTCTTAAATATAAAATGGGTTAAATTCATTCTTTTTTGTATATGCAATATCATTTTGGCCGATCATATGATTTAGGGCTTAATTATTGGCTAACATATGTAAGACTACTTTGGTAAACAGTTATAAATATGCAGTGTGCATGTTGGAGCTTTTTAAAAGGGATTTTAAAATCATTTTATTTCATCTTTTCTCTTTATAATAAGCTGGGCAATTCACAAAAATAGATTTTGCTTATACCTTGTCCATATACTGCTGAGATTTAGTCTTTATTTCTTCACATCATCCTATAGGACTGCTGCCATTAAATCTCCTTCAAAGCTTGCAGCTTTTGTTAAACTATTATTACAGTCTTCTTTTGCTTATACAGAGTTTACTCTATATTGAAGTCAAGCAGTTTGGAAAAAGCAACTGTGGAAAAAAACCTACCGTAAGTTGCCACAGAATTTTTTTTTTTTTTTTGAGATCTGGATTTTTAATTATAGCCAGTCACCAGGTCTAAACTCTGTAAAAGGACCTGGTGTTCATTGATTCATCTATTCATGAAAAATAAGGCATTTTACTTATTTTTCTTGAAATTGGGGGCTGAAGTTTAACCCTGTGATAGTTGCCAGGGTTAATGTTCAAACTAATCAAGCTAAAGCAACTGTAGGAGTGATACAGTTTGTCTTCAACTAAAGGAATCAGCTGGCATTACAAAAATTATATGAACCCAATTTATAAGAATAAGCTGTGGATTCTATACCCCTGAACTGTGCATCTGCTATGCCATCAGAGTTGGAATATCATACTTCTGAGACCAGGACTGGTGTTTTTAGTAGCTGTAAGAGCCTGTCCCTCCAGCTGTCCAGTCCTAAATCCCTGTTAATGTAGCTGCTTTATAACCATCTTGCTTCTCAGCCATATGCCACATATGTGATGCTAATAATGCCATAGCAACTAATTTAGGGCTAAGCACTGAAGTGCAGTTATTTATGAATATACCCCGCTGGTTTTAAGAGTATATAGACTTGCATGGTGTGATAGCTCGACAAGATGAACAGTAGGGAATCACACCCGTTCACTCATTAAATTCTTATTTGCAACATCTTGAAATGTTCTGAATAGATTATAGCTTCTTGATCTATGTTCAGGAATGTTCGTAACTCTTCACAAAGTCTCAAAAAAAGAATCTGGGAGCACCTTTTTCATCTAACAAATTTTATGATATTTTTAATAAAATTCGATAGTTGGAAAAGGTGCTACGAGACTGATTTTTTTACTACCATAAATTGGTATGATTCCCTTCCTACGATGCTTAACGTAAAGAGATGTCTTTAGCACGGAAGTTTTTTTTTTTTCAGTCTGCATGGTATTTATTTAAATCTAGGGAGCTTGTTAGGCTGAGCACTGCAAAGATTTTGAAATTGGTTCTCTTCTCCCAAAATGTTTCCATGTGAATTATTCTCAGTGATCAGGTCATTTGCCTGGTAAGTGGATGGTAAGGTTGAGAGCAGTGTCATTTTTTGCTATAAAAGTAATCAGCAGTTGCTCACTCCTTTGGTGAAACCAAAGTCACAAGTATATTTTTATGTTCTCTGAACAACAGGATATTGTAGGGTTCTGAAATTTGGCACAACCAAAACTTTATTGTTTTATATAGCATTCTTATGCTCGTTAGCATTTTCCTTAGATTTATCACTAGGGGTATCTAAATTAATTGGTATATGATAGATATGGATTAGTTATTTCCATAAAGGATAAAAATGTAATTACAGACTTTCTATTTGCTAATACGGAAAAGAGATTAAAAAAACAATATTGGAAAACCCTTGTGGTCAATGTATCATTCCCTGATTCCTGACTCAGGTTAGGCATTTTGATTTTGCTGCCCCACTAACAGCAGATAAATGCTGGAGATCAAGATTTCATATATGAATTCTGAAAAATAAAGAGTTCATTGAAAACTCTTGGAACATGTGGTGCATGGGTATACGTAAGTGAAATTCTTTGGAATCATTATCCTTCGGTAATAATGGCATCTGCAAATTGTCAAATAGATGCAACTTTAATCAATCTGTTCCCGATGAAAATTTGGGTTACCGAATCCATCTCCTTCCCTTTAACTCTCATCTTTTCCAATGGGGAATGCTTCCTAATTTTGGCCAGACTGGATCTAAGTGTAGAAGTCACTTCCTCTGCAGGGCGACCCATGACCATACTGTATTAGAATTTTCTGAATTTGATTGTGGTTGAAGCCCTGATTGCAACAACAATACATTTCGTAGCACCTTAAAAACAGGCTTATTTGGGAGAGACCAGGTGAAAGGGGTATGAGTTTGCCGAAGAGTCATGCGGAGCCGGGGCTGAGAACGACGGTGGGGATAAGGAGCAGATTTGGAGGGGAGCTGCTGCTGAATTCCTAGGGCGTTGAAGCCATGGGAGTGGAAGTTGAGACCATTTCTCCGGGAGACGGAAGGACTTTCCCAAAGAAAGGCCAAACGTGTAGTCCATTACACAGGAATGCTGCAGAATGGAAAGAAGTTTGATTCCTCCCGAGATCGAAACAAGCCTTTCAGGTTCAAAATTGGTAGACAAGAAGTCATTAAAGGATTTGAAGAAGGAGCTGCACAGATGAGTCTTGGACAAAGGGCAAAGCTCACTTGTACACCTGATATGGCATATGGAACAACAGGTCATCCTGGAGTTATCCCACCAAATGCTACTTTGATTTTTGATGTGGAGCTGCTCAGGATAGAATAAAATTGGGACTAATAATTTTTAAAAAATCTGTTAATCAGTGTTTTTTCCCCATTCTTTTTAATGGAAGAAATCTCACTGAAATTTCTATCTTTCTATCAAGTTGTCATGCCAATAATGCTTATGAAGTTGTTTTCCCTACTTCCTTTCCCTTTTTTTAAAAAACTGATTATTGGTATTTGTTCAGTTAGTTGCTTCTTTGCTATGGAATGGAAGTTGTAAATTTTATTTTGCACGTGAAGTGTCAAAATTGTGATTAGAATTATATATAATTGAAAACTATATACAGATTTTACTTATTGAACAACCACTGCCTTATAATCCACTAAAGGAACACCGGTGCTCAGAAAACGTGTACATTGTGTACACAAGTGGGCATTAGCCAAATCAAGTTACCTGCGCTGCTACTTTTTTCTCAAGCTGTTCCACTTGTGGCTGTTTTAATTAACACATGTGAAAACTTTCCAGAATAATAAAATATTGATATTTTTAAAAAAAAAAACAAAAAAACAGGCTTATTCGGATATAATCTTTCATTAATTGAATAGCCTACTCCATAACTATTCAGTTTCTATAGGATTATTGATGGGTTTTGCTCTACCCAACAATACAACTAGTGCTTCAGCAGTGAGTTTACTGGGTTTTATTGCAAGCTCTTGCTTTGGATTTCTCTGCAATTTGCCATATAGATGATTTGAGAAATGCTTCAAATTTTTTGAAACTCCTTTTTTTTTTTGCCACAGTTGTGGTCTGGTCACTGTTCCTATTAAACAAAGACTAGTTTCTATACAGTATATGTTTGTGCACAGCAGCTCTTACATTTCAGCTAAAATTGTTTTTTTTAGGGAGAAAGTGCGGGTGAAACTTATTTCATATATACAAACCATAAGGGGTAATTCTGAAAGGAAATTGTCGTAATTCTAGGAAGCAGAGTATAGGCACCCAGATGTTCTAAGACAGGCCAACAGTGGTAACCTTCAACCCTTCCAGGGCTTAAGTGATAAGACTCAATGTGCCAAAAATTAAATATGAGTGTAGCAGTGAAAGAATTACAGGCATGACAACTAGAGGAAAAAACTGGAGTACCTCTTTCGCTTGGCACCCTAAGCACATGTTATTTTCTTGAATGGTTCCTGCAGGGCAGTAGGCACCTTCATTAAAAATTGTAAAGAGGAGCAAGTGTCAAAACTCATGTCTCAGCATTACAATACAAATTGTATCCCTTATGTCAGCGGTTCTCAACCTATGGGTCGCGACCCCATTTGGGGTCGAACGACTGTTTCGTGGGGGTCGCCGGACACCGCGGTCCGCCATTTTGTTTTGTTTTTTCGTTGCGCGCGCACCGTGCATGCGCGGATCGGGCCGTCACGTGCACGCGCCGCGCATGCGTGGATCGGCCTGTCGCGGTCCGCCATTGTTTTTTTTTTCGTTGCACGCGTGCCACGCATGCATGGATCGGGCCGTCGCGCGCACGCGCTGCGCATGCACGGATCGGCCCATCGCGGTCCGCCATTTTGGTTTTTTTGTTTTTTTTCGTCGCGCGCGCCACGCATGCGCGGATCGGCCCGCCACGCGCGCACGTGCCGGAGTCACGCCGGGGTCGCGCCGCGCATGGGCGGGGCAAGTGGGGTCTCAACCTGAAAAAGGTTGAGAACCACTGCCTTATGTGTTTCTGTGTGACATCATGATGCAAGTCTGAAAGGGAAGAGCTTACATTATCATATCATGATGCACGTTTCATCATTTTGATGTTGTGATTAGGAACAAATATCATTGGAACAGAAACCTGAGAAGGAGTATCTGAGATAATCTTATCAATAAAATCAAAGCTGACCTCCGAGCTTTTTTGTCCCCCTGGATGGGAAACATTAGCTGCATTAAAAATATAAAACTAAAATAGATTTCTTAAAGCATTGTTTGTTAAACAAGTTACAGTAGCACTGTTTGCATATAATGCACAGCTACTGTATAATGGACTAGTTCACAAGTCATGTTAAACCAAAACCAAACCACACCAATTTCATGTTGTGAGTGAATGGTGACTTGGATAATATAATGGCTCAATGAAAAGTAGCCTGTAAAGACTTATCTGTCATGAAATTCATTAAATATTCACACCAGGATTTCTAAAGTAGGGGAGCCATTTAATAGTTTTGATGAGAAGCCAGCCTCTATCACATGCAGCATTTTTCTTCGAACTTTATTGGTTTTTTTTTTTGTGGCATAAAAATGGTTTTGCATCTCCATTAAGCATAAAGGCCAGACAGTGTGGACAAGCAGGCATAGGAATTGCTTGAACAGGGCTTTATCTTTTGGGTATGACTTTCCTTTGAACTTGGTTAGTTTTGCTATTCAAAATTCAGCTGACCTTTCTGATAAGTATTGCTTGTCAGCTCTAGCCTCACAGTAAGCTGATGAGGTAGGTTGCTGTGTTCTGATGGAAAAAAAGGGAAGGGAAGGGAAAGGAGAGGTAAGGAAAGGAAAGGAAAGGAAAGGAAAGGAAAGGAAAGGAAAGGAAAGGAAAGGAAAGGAAAGGAAAGGAAAGGAAAGGAAAGGAAAGGAAAGGAGGAAATCAATGGGTAGAGAGATGTGTGTATACGTGTGTTTGTTTATGACAGAGAAACAAGACAGGCATCTGTTATGATTGGATAGGGATGGGCCTCAGGAATCTTACCTTTTTTCAGGGAAGAAGACAAGCAACCAAGAGATATTTTAGTGTTGTCTTTAAACATAGTAATAAGAACCTTTGATATTGAAAGCATGTCCTATCACGTTCAACTGAATATACTCCCAATGCTTCTAATATGAATTAAGATAATGAAAACTATAAAAAGATGGCAGGAAGACAGCACTCATGCTCAGAAAAAAGGCAGTTTCTGTCACTCTTTCATCCTCTGGTATACACATACACCTGCGCACGCACACATACATAGAACCACACATACACATATAGAAAGGCTTTGAGGCCCTGTATGCTGCTCAAGCAACCCATGTTCAAAAGATCAGATCCTGCAGCACATTCATGCTGTTCTTGCAGTGGTGTCCCCAGCTGTAGAAAAATGGTACGGGTAAGCCACTTCTGAAAATGTCGCCAAGAAAACTGCTGGGACTTGCCCCTAGACTAGAGTCAAGATTGACACGATGGCCCATGTACCCAAAGGTAGATGCAGTTCCAGCTCTCGACATCAGGGTGCAGAGTTCATTGGTATTTTTGCCTTGTCTGATGACTGAGAGAATATTTCTTCAGACAGACGCTGGCTCTTTTTTCTCATCGGATGCTGCTCAGCTTTGCAAGAAAATCCAAAATCCCTGGAAGTAAAAACTCTTCAAATGTTTGGCCTTGTCAAATCCATCAGCACAACCTCCACTGTTAAACATCAGTTCCCCCAAGTGTCTGTTGTACCTCCCCTGAAAGGGTCATCCAGTGCCTGCACAACGTCTAGAGAGAGAAAAGCACTCCAAGAGCGCAGCTCCAGTGAGCTCGGCTGGTGCCACCTTAATAAGCGGTCTCTTTATCGATAGGAACTTGCAAGAAGAGGCCAGAGTAGAGAAATCATTAGGCTGAAACAGGAACATGGCCATCACTGTCTCCACTCCAACTAGTGACCCAGTCTTTCTTGGTGATGGTGCCTGTCTTCTCCTCGTGAAAAAGCTGGCGCTCCTGGCGGGGAATCTTGACTGCATGGTACTGGGGTAGCTTGGCTTTTTCGTAGTGGGCACGCTTGAAGAAGCCAAGCTGGAAGAGAGGAAGTCATTTTGTGAATTCAATGAAGTTAGCATGGCCCTCAGTTACCACATGAATGCTAGAAGACAGGGGTTCTTGAGGTCTGCAGTTAAGCCATAAGCTCCACCCATCAACTGCCATAGGTTAACTCCAGCACTATGTTTAATGTTGATTGATTTAATATTGGAAAAGCGTACTGAATTTCTACCTCAGGTTACTGAATTTCTACCTCAGGATCTTTTGCTAGGGATCATAAAAGATTGCACTACTACTGAGACTAATTTACTTCTGAAGCTCGAATGAACAATATGTGATAGACTAGAAACAGTAGTTAGAACATATATAAGAGGAATGTTTACTAAACCAGACGTTCACAAAGACTAATCCTTAGTGTTGTATTGCAGGTTATATGATGATTGCTTTCTAATACGATCTTATGTTTGATGTTGATTGTTTCAATAAAAGAATTAAAAAAAAATACTTCATCTAGTGCAGGGGTAGGCAACCTTGGCTCTTTTATGATTCGTGGACTTCAACTCCCAGAATTCCTGAGCCAGCATGGCTCAGCTTGGAAACCTCTCCCTTTCCCCTCAGCGTGGCTGGCTCAGGAATTCTGGGAGTTGAAGTCCACGAGTCATAAAAGAGCCCAGGTTGCCTACCCCTGAATTCTAGTGAGATGGAAACCATGCGTTTAGAACATAGAGCTTTTGGGATCCTCTAGTTGTGTGCAATTTCAATTGTCACAAACCTTCATCAACTTCTGAAAAAATTCTGAGAACAGAAGTCCAATAACTGAGGGGAAAGTGGGTGTGTTATTTTCCTGACTAAGAAAAATAAGGAACAGATGTATATTGTCCTGCCTTCAAAAAAGAAAAAGAAAAAAGACAAGCTTCCATCAAAACAAGGAGAGGAAATGGACAAATATATATAGGCGCCTCATCTAAAAATAAGAGTACTTGCATTCTAACCTCAGTCCTTCTAATAAATATTATTAGAGGGTTTTTTTTTTAATCGGATATCCAGTTTGGACTGCAAATAATGGAGGGCGACTTTAAGGGGTGAGGGTAGAAGGCTGATCTATTATCAAGCTCTCTGACACATGTATAGACAGGAGGATTCATTCATCTTAAACTTATGCTTTTGCAATGATATTCAGGTCTCCTCCTGCCTGCTCTCCTATCACACAACTAGAAGCTGAATCCCATATCCCAGTTTTAGTATTTTAGTGTATACATCATTAGTAACTAGAATTATGGGGAACTACATTTTTTTTCCTGCCCAACAGAGTCCTGTTGCTCTTATGAAAAATCAGCCAGATCAAATGCACATCATTTGAAGAATGCAGATAGAGCTAGATTAGATGAAAATTAAATTATTAAAGTTGCTCCCATCCACTGAAAACATTTGGATGTGTCCTTATATACTGTAAATGTTCCTAATCATCTTTCATGTTCTTTCTGACCTTGCCATAACTCAAAATTTGAGGGGCCCTGGGTAAGATGCCATCAGAAGGCCTTTTATTGGGTTAATACAGCTCTTCCTTGCTAAGGTTTACAGCTACCCATTTGTTCTTTAATCCCATTCAGGAGTGTTTCAATTGAAGCCCCAATCCATTAATCCTACTCCCCATCTATCTACGGTAGCCCCAAAAGTATATCCTTTAATGTGACTTGTGAACAAACAATGGAGTAATATTAATGTTAGCACTGATTAACACCAAACAAACAATTAGGCAATAAACAATGCTCTAATCAAGGAACTACCAACTCAAACAAACAAGCAGTAGACAACAATTCAGTGAAAGAACTACTAAGGAGAAAACATTACCCCCCCGCACCCCCCACTAACACTGTCACAGCAAGCTACTGTATATAAAGATAGGACAAAACTCACTCTCTTCCACACTGAAGATGTTGTTAGCCAGGTAATGAAACATCTGCACAAAAACAATCAAGCTGAGAGAGCACCAAGGACTCCACAATTCAACCCTGAGCTACAAATTGGGTATGTCTAACTTAATGAAAAGAAGGACTAGGGGTGACATACATATCTTGCCAATGACTATAATGTTTCTAGGCTTTGCTGCTTCCCCATAATCACGTGATCAAAATTTGGGTGCTTGGCAACTGGCATGTATTTAGGATGGTTGCAGTGTCTGAGGGTCAAGTGATCCCCAGTTGTGATCTTCTCAGCTGGCTTCTGACAGGCATAGTCAATGGAAGCTGCTGGATTTGCTTAATGACTGCCTGACTCACTTAACAAGTGTAGTGTTTTGCTTACCCGTGGCAAAAAAATATTATAAAATTGGCACAACTGCCTTGCTTAGCAATGAAAATTCTGTCCCAATTGTGGTCATACGTTAAAGACTACCCTACAGCCTAATCTAATAATAAAGATGTGGAGACTCTGGAAAGAGTGCAGAAAAGAGCCACAAAGATGATGAGGGGGCTGGAGGCTATAACATATGAAGAACGGTTACAGGAATTGGGTATGTTCAATCTAGTGAAAAGAAGGACTTAGGAGTGATATGATAGCAGAGTTCCAATATCTGAGAGATATTCTCCAACCTATTTTCCAAGGCGCCTGAAGGCAGGACAAGAAGCAACGGATGGAAACTAATCAAGGAGAGAAGCAACTTAGAGCTAAGGAGAAGCTTCCTAACAATGAGGACATTTAAGCAGTGGAATGACTTGCCTCCAGAAGTTGTAAATGCTTCACCACTGGAGGCTTTTAAGAAGAGATTGGACAGCCATTTGTCTGAAAGAGTATAGTCTTCTGCTTGGGCAGGGGGTTGGACTAGAAGACCTCCAAGGTCCCTTTTAACTCTGTTATTCTGTTATTCTATTAAATATTAAATATTCTCTTCTATTGGAACTGATGTACTTCATGCTTTACAAGCCCATCTTTCATGCCCCCAAATAGATTCAGAATTACGCTGTGCATATGCATATCTTGCCAATGACTATAATGTTTCTAGGTTTTGCCAACTGATCACAATGCCCTTAATAATCCACATGTTGCATTACATTCAATATTGAATTACATTGTGTTACACGCTGTAACACAACTGTAAGTTACAATTGTGTGCCCTTTAATATTTTTGCATCCCACAGAGCTACAGCACATGCAGACAAGAACTGTAAACCCTCGTATCTGTTAGGATCTGCCAAGTCCTGCAGGCATGCTTCCATATACGCTCGGGGACACAGACAATGAATGGGATTGTTGTTTGTGAACACATGCACTAGTACTCTTAGGTAGCTTACAGGAACCGCATTCCATTACTTGCTATTTTTGTGTCATCTGTGCTCTCACACACTCCAATACACATACAAGGGGAGGGTCAGTTAGGTAGGTGAGACCAGGCATTACCACTAGGCCTCCATGGCCTGCCTGTCTGCATCAGACGGCTGTATCGCCAGCCGGGCCCGATAATAGTTTGTGGAGTATTTGGAGACCTGGCTGGTCCTCTTGAAGAAGCCACACTGGGAATTGGGAGAAGTAGGAATAGTATTAGGAGGCTTGCTACACTTCTGCTTCTCAAGATGAAGTCTTCCTTTAAACGCCCATCAGAGTTCAGGGATGGCTTCAAGCAGAGATATGCCCATATTTCAACATCACTCCGCGAGCTGCATTGGCTGCCAATAGGTCTCCGAACGCAATTGAAAGCCCTACATGGCATCGGACCAGGTTACTTGCGGGACCGTCTGCTGCCGCATGAAAGCCAGCGACCGGTTAGGGCCCACAGGGTCGGCCTTCTCCAGGTCCCGTCAGCCAGACAGTGTCGCCTGGCGGGGCCTAGGGGAAGAGCCTTCTCTGTTGCGGCCCCGGCCCTCTGGAACCAACTCCCCACAGAGGTCCGTATTGCCCCCACCCTCTCCGCCTTTCGCAAACTGTTAAAGACACATCTTTGCCGGCAGGCCTGGGGCAGTTGACACCTTGCCCCAGCCAGGATATGTTTGTTGTAAGTTTGTTTCGGATGATTGGTTTTAATCTAGGGGTTTTATAACGTATTTGATTTCTATATGCTACTGATTATGTTGTAAGCCGCCCTGAGTTTTCGGAATAGGGCGGCATAGAAATCGAAACAAATAAAATAAATAAATAAATCTCCCCACCAAGCTCCAAAATGGAGTTTCCAGATGTCTATCAACAGATGCTTTTTCCCTCGCAGATACCGTGAACCTTAAGCAGATATAGTGCAATTGTTCTGGAAGGATGTAATCACTAGAACATTTCAGCTATAAAGAATGGCCTCTAGGGAATGGACTGTTACAGTAGAAATAATCACCATGAAATTGAAGATACCGTTGGACAACAATTACAGTTGTTTCGGGATACAATACAACTTGGAACCATCAGCTTGACTGGAGTAACATAGAAGCACCTAAAATGCATGCATGCATGCATGTATGTTTGTAAATAAAATTTGCCTTGGTGTCAAGGCTGTAGAGCAAGGATGGGGAAAGATGGCCCCTTAACAACCTGTGGAGTTTGACTCCCAGAATTCTTGAGCCAGCACAGCTGGCTCAGGAATTCTGGGAGTCAAACTCCACAGGTCGTAAAGGGGCCATCTTTCCCCACCTCTGCTCTAGAGGGATACCATCTCGACCACCACTGGCTCTTTCTCTGGCCAGCTCACCTTCCACAAGATGGAGACTAACAGACCCAGCACTAAGATTCCAGCTAGTACTGCAATGAGGATAATCCACCAGGGCACCCCTCGTGTCAAGGCCACAACAGGATCCAGGTAGACAGTCACTGGGATCTGGGGAAGAGAAATTGCAGAAAGTGAGAGAGTAGACCTGAAACACGCAAGAGGGAGTGCAGGTTACACTGTTGTTAATGAAATAGCCATGACAGTTTTTGCTCTGCTTTTAGATATAAAATCTAGCTCATTGAAGAGGTTGATCTGGCCATCTTCACTTTTTGGCCTCATAGCCCCTTTCTTGTTCTTTTAATGGGCAACACTGACTTGTAAAACCTTCTCCAAACCTGGCGCTTAATGGTTTTAGTATCATCCCCCTTCTCCCTCATTCAGCAGTTGGTCCAGGAAGGAAGGAAACTGACATCTTAAACTTTATATGGCTTGGTCCCCTCCAGATGTATGTTACGTCAGCTCCCATGATCTTCAGTCAGCATACTGTTTTACCTCACTAGCTGGAAATTATCGGAATGGAAGTCCAAGACATTGGGAAGACAACAGGTTGAGCAAGATGATCCTAAAGAGCTGCATTTTTAAAATATATTATACAAGGAAAAAACATAAAAGGGAAATGAGTTGTGGTACGGCTACACCACCTGAGTCGTGGCATCTCTTAGGACCAGGTTGCGAATGGTGGAGCTCACTGAGATGTTGGCACGAACAATCACTTCCACTGATTTCATATGAGCAAATTCCTAGGAGCAAAAGAAACAGGGCTCAGCATAGTCAAGAACCACCCAAGTACCCTCCAGGGAACAGCACAGTCTCTTAGTTACAACATCACAAAGAATGAAAGCTGTGCTCACTCCCCTGTATCACTTGCTGTGTGATCAGGAGTTCCAAAACTCTGGAGTCCACGACTGCAAGCCACCACGTTAACAAAGCTACAGCAGTTCCCATAAAGATACTGTAGGGAGCGACTGATGATTCTTTTTCTCATCGGTTGATATTGGACGGGAGAGGAAAAAGACATAGGAAAACAAACCTACCGCTGCTGGAAATTAACTCGCATTAAGTCAGTAAGGACAGTAGTGCTTCCTAGCTTTGCTGCTGAGGCTCAATAAAGCTTGGTCATGGATCACCAAAAATACATTAATATGTTAAACCTGTCTTTCTTCAACTCAAGAACAGGACAAATGGATATTAACTGGCTGTAAGGAAATGCCCTTTGGGTCTGTCAGTTTACATATGATGCTGTTCTCCTTACATCCAACAGGGGGAGTCATACTAACCTCCAGGAAGGTGCTGTTCCAGAGACGGGCCCAGATGGTGAGCACAGCTGAGCGGTCAAAACTGTAGAGAGGGCATTTGTATAGCAGACATCGAGCAGTGCCCAAGACACAGTCCTGAAGCAGAAGAAGAAAAAAAATCTGATTGAGGATGTTAAAGTCAGGAAGGGAAACACTGTTTGACAGTCTCATCTATAGCACAGATATCCTTCTCCCATTATGCAGACATGTCAAACACAAGGCCCGGGGGCTGGATGCGGCCCGCGAAGTGGTTTCATGTGGCCCACGAAGCCATCCTGGGAACAGTGAGGGCCCTGGCCCAGGCCAGCCGGGAGCCAATGTACAATTTTGTAGTGGCCATCTTGGCACTTGCCCCGTTGGACCATGCCTTGGCTCTTGCTCCGGTTCCACCCCCTTCTGCCAGAGACCCTCAGATCTGTCCCACTCCTGCCCAGGACCCCATAGGCACCCTTGACGCGAATGATGTAGAACTGGCCACGCCCACCCAGTAGGCCACATCCCCTCCATCCACGCCCACCCAGTAGGCTGCACCCACTCTGGCCACACCCACCTGCCCCCCCAAGGGCAACCGCAATGCTGATGCGGCCCTCAGTAAAATTGAGTTTGACACCCCTACATTATGGCATAATGGGAGAAGGGCACATCTATAAAGGACACTTCATTGGGATAGCTTTGCAGTGCTATCCTCCTTTCATGACTTTCTGACCACAATAATCTGTATAATAGCCCATGATTCACTTGAAGCAGGGGTGGCCCACCTGTATCCCTTTCGTGGCCCTTGGAGCCC
Organism: Bothrops alternatus; assembly: GCA_034064705.1. Classification (NCBI taxonomy): domain Eukaryota; kingdom Metazoa; phylum Chordata; class Lepidosauria; order Squamata; family Viperidae; genus Bothrops; species Bothrops alternatus. Next base: position 3,575,335 of record JARGCV010000200.1, on the reverse strand, counting down.
CTTTTGGCTATGATTTCTGACACTCAACAGGAGAATTTTCTGTCATTCTAAAGTAGGTAACAGGCAGACGCCAGGTTAAGTTGAAATTAGGCAGATTTAGACACACGCATTCCCATTCTAACTCATTCTTAGTAATCGTCTTTCCCCTATCCCAAAATTCAGTACTTGGCCACCAAAAGTTGCCCATTTGTGACTTGAAGCCATTATATTCCTGAATGTTTTTTTTCCTTTCATTTCAGAAAAGAGTAAGTTTACAGACTTCAGGGATCCCAGTAATTCCTCTTTATGTTCCATTATCTAGGATGCAAAGGTATCTTGTTTGCCATTTTTAGAGACCACATCCTCATGATCTCACCTATGACTCATCCCCAGCCCACGAAGGAAGCAGTTTAGTCTTCAGCTGTTCTGTTATTAGTGTTTTTCCCTTTCCTAATACAATACCTTCCCACAGGAAGTATCCATGCCTTTTTTTTCACAATATCAATAATCATGTGGTCAAAACAACAACAACAAAACCCAGATTTTTTTCTTTCTATTTTGTAATGTCAACTTTGGAGATAAAATTTAAAAAAAAAAACCAACAATGATGTGGTCAAGATCTGCCCAATTCCTGTTGTCTACCTTAGACTGCTATGGATATGTCCCTTTCCTTCTGGTCACTAGACATTGCCTCCATGACTGTTGTGATTTGGACTGTGTAATGCCTGATTTCCACATAAATATATATTTCCCTAATGCCCACCAGCAAAGTGCCCTTCAAGCATTTATGCAAAGTCCTTATGTGGATAGGTCTAAAGTTCTTCTGGAGGATCACCCCATTTTAAAATACATGTTTGATCCTTTTCTGAAACATCACTGGGCTTTTTTATTTATTAAAGAACTAATTCTCTCTGGAGACAGCACCAATCTGGAAAAAATAAAAGCAATTCTGCCTGTCTTGCTGGTTTGTGAGATGGAGAAGGAATGTGGGATGAAGCAGAAATGAGCTGCTCCCGATGCACTGGAAAACTGCCTCCTATGTTATCCCACCTTCCTCCACCGCAGCAATCTGTCAACCGTAGTCTTACTATACATGGTTTTACTCCTCTCGTAGAAGAACACAAGATTCATATTCAGAAGTGACAGGTTACTGGCATGGAGCACTTCCACACCACCAAGCTATCACTCCACCAACTTCAAAGTTACTAAAACTCTCTATCCTGGGCATCTACTCGAAGTTGCCAAATCCCACCACAGCACAAATTAAATAAAGTTATTGGTGGTTATTATTCTGCTGGTGGATGATGCTGGATGGGAGAAGAAATGAAGTCAAGAAATTCACCAACTGCTGCCCATAAATTATCCCTCATTAAACTTAAGGACCAGACTAGTTGCAATCTTCATTACTCGTGTAGACTGCAGCTTGGTCATTGGGGCAGCGCACGTTTTGTCAGAATATTTTTCTGCCAGTTCCAGGACTAGAGAAAAACACATTAACTTGTTTTTTGAAGCCTGTAGCAGACAATATCTGCTCCAAGTCTTTGACCAGAAAATTTGAGTAATAAGGAGGGAGGCAGGAGTTTGATTTTTGCAATAGCTAAAGATGACATAGTACTCACACTGGGCTACCCTTGAAGCATATGCTGAAGTTACCACCGGTGCAAAATGCTGCACAGACAGTTCTGAAGGCTCCTTGGGTGGCAGATGTAACACCTCTGTTGTGCAAACTACACTAGTTGCTAGTCTGCTTCCAGGTCCAGTTCAAGATATTGGTTATCAACGTTAAAGCCCTTTATGGCATGGATTCAGGGGTATTTGAGGAGCCATCTCGCCCGAATGAGATTAGTCCATCCCACTCGCTCCAGCAAAAGAGGCCTAGTTTGGATCCCATCTGCCAAAGAATATTGGTTGGCAGGCCCAGGAGAACAGCCTTTTCTGCTGCGACCCCCCAGCCTTTTGGAAGATTCTTCTGTTTAAGCTGAGATCAACTCCCATGCCCCTGCCCTGCCATAAGAGCCTTAAAACTTGGCTCTGTTAGCTGGCCAGAGCCCTGATTGGCGCACTCTATGCTGGAGTGGCTGATGGGATAGAGAGAAGAGCCCCGCCCCATGTCGCCCGTCCTCTGGGTTTTTTAGCCTTTATTTATTTTTTTCTTCATTTATAATTGTTTTATCTTTTTATTATGCTGTAAGCCGTCTAGAGCAGGGGTTCTCAACCTTGGCAACTTTAAGACTTGTGAACTTCAACTCCCAGAATTCCTCAGCCAGCAAAGCTGGCTGAGGAATTCTGGGAGTTGAAGTCCACAAGTCTTAAAGTTGCCAAGGTTGAGAACCCCTGGTCTAGAGTCACTGTAAAAGTGAGATCAGCTATATTTATATTTAATTTTTTTTAAAAAAACAAAAAAACCCCATGATTTGTCTTGTAAGTACAGCTTCTGAAGGCTCTTTTTCAGAAAGTCACAGTTTTGTCATCTTTAGCAGATTTCCTACACTTTTGCCGCTACTTCGCAGTGACGGCCAGGGAGACACCAAATGTCATGGTTAACTACTTTCAGGACATTTTTCACAGAGATGGTGTTGAACACACACGATCCTGACAAACAGCGAGCTTCACTTACTAAGGTAGCATTTTTTCGTCCTTTCCAATAAGTCAGTGATGGGCTGGACATTTCTGTCTGCTCGGTCTCACGTTTCTTCCTTCCTTGAGGTGGTGGTTCCTGAAAAATAACAATATCGGATGAGGGGCACTGCAAACATTTGCTAGAAAAAGAAAAAGAATATGCAGACAACTGGTTTGCAAAAAAAACCCCACCCAAAAAAAAAAAAACAAGAATTAGTTCCTGGATTGGCTTTTTTTTTTCTTCCCTCCAACTTTCCCTCTTCCATTTTCTTTTTCAGTTTGTCAACCCATCATTTTTATTGCTGGTACATAAGCTGTTTTGAGAGATTCAGAGACTGAAAGTGATATAAAGGTTCTTGAAAGAAACAAATAAGCAAATCAATAAATATGTATTAATGTTTTTAAAGGATCTTACAGTTATTTCTCCATTAGTGATTTATAGCTTCTACCATCATCCAACCATTGTTGTGCTAATATTACAGTACAGCTACTGCTTAACTTAAGACCTGTCATTTACGACCATTCAAACCTACAAAGACCTCAGAAAGGTGATGTACGTCCATATTGCCGCTTCCTTCCCCATCACATGATATCATTTTGGGTCCTTGGCAACTGGCTCATATATACAACCGGTTGCCAAATGCTCCACAATCATGTGATCACCATTTACAATCTTTTCTGCCAGCTTCCCCAGAAAGTCAACGGGGAAGCTGGCTGGAAAGGATGCAAGCAGATGGGATAGAAGGGATCTGAAATTCTTCCATGGGCTGCAGGAACGGAGATGGATCTAGCTTTTCCAAAAGGAAAACATGCAATGGACAGAATTCAAACTCTGGGAGAACATGAACATGAAATGGATTGTCCTTTTGAAAACAGTGTACAACTGAGATATATTCAAGTTTTTGGATAATTAATTTATCCAACGGAGTTACAACAATAATTTTGAAGCCATGAATATTCCTACGAAAATGACATTTCCCTTTTGCAGATATGTCCTGAATCTATAGTAGGGAGAGTAAATATATTCGTAAAAAGAAACAGCCAATATTTGAAAGGGGGAAATCATAAATTCCTTTTAAGGGTGTTTTCTCTATTATAAACAGTGGAACTTGGCACCCCTAAATATATCTGCCCTTAAAAGTAGGAGAAGGATGTCCATTATTCTCACTAGCCAATGTATCCCATTGCTATCCAGTATCCATGGTACTTACCAGAGCCAGGCCCAGGGGGTTGGGATTAGGGGTACAAATTGAACGTTGTTGGGAATGGCTCAATAACTCCATCTTAAGAGGATAAAGAAGCCATTTTCCATTTGAAATTTCATAGGGCCACATGAGATAGAGGAAGGCAGAGCCCAGGGTGCTCAAGGATTGGCCTCTGTTGGAGACCTAATAAGAGGCAAAGAAAGAGATAAACAACTCAAAAGATCATATTTACATAGTCAATCGCATCTCCCTAATTCAGTATTTCTACTGAAATACAAGATAGAAATCATTTAAAAAAAAGAACCTTCCCTTTTAAAAAGCCATTTTTAACAATCTTGAAGGATAAATAACTCAAGAATTAATAAAATAAGAGTTATTTGGGTTCCCTCAAAGAATATGGGGAAGAATTCTCAATTTATTTTTTTCCTTAGAAGCAAATCAGTAATATATAGTAAAAATTGGATATCATCAAAGAATTCTAGCTCACAGTTGTGTATTTTTTTCTATAGGAAATAATGAAATCTAGGAGATATGCTAGACACAACAACAAAGTAAAATACATATCTAATTTATCTTTTAACAAATATTTAAATATGTCTGTACAAAAGGAAAGAAAGAAAGAAAAAAGAAACAAAGGAAGGAAGGAAGGAAGGAAGGAAGGAAGGAAGGAAGGAAGGAAGGAAGGAAGGAAGGAAGGAAGGAAGGAAAGAGAAACTTTCTTCATCTTTTCCCAATTTGTGATTCAATTTTTAAATTTAGTTCCTGTCATAGCAAATCATATTGCCCAGTCTTGCCTCTCCATCAGTACAGAACTAATATAAAAATTAAGAGCTGACAGATTTCATTAAGCTAACATTTAGAAGAAATGGAGGATACAGATATTCTTCCATTAATATATAATCACATTTCCCCACAGCTCAAGCAAAATATATCCAGTGTTCTTCAAAGAGTGAAAGTTTCCAGACATTGGAGACATAATTTAACAAATACTGCTGTTTTAATCCTTAACTCTCTTTGAAGAAGCTCATGGTGTATGTACCAAAGTTCCTTTAAAATTACATCTCTAGTATAAAAAAGCATGAGCCATTTTTTAATACATTCTCAGAGAGTTCCAATACATTCAAAAGAGATTTCCCCCCCTAAACTAATCAAGTTTTTAAGTTAAAATATAATGACAGTACTATTTTTTAAAACCTGGAACCATTGATTAGGATAGTGGTCCCCAACCTTTCCGGCTCTGCGGACCAGCGACACCGATGGTAGCAAGGGAGAGGGAATGATTTCATTTGCGCGCCCCACTTGCACAAATGCAGCTTTGCACGTTCACATGCTCACCCACTGCTTGTGCAGCCCGGTTCCCAACAGTGCTGGGCCGTGGACTGGGTGTGGGAGACCCCTGGATTGGGAAGTATTTTTTATTTTATTAGATTTTTATCCCATCTCTATTATTTTATTAGTACCTCAAGGCTGTAAACAAACCTAATACTCCTTCCTCCTCCTATTTTCCCCACAACAAACCTGTAAGGTGGGTTGGGCTGAGAGAGTGTGATTGGGCCAAAATCACCAACTGGCTTTCATGGCTAAGGTGGGACTAGAAATAATCTCCCAATTTCTAGCCTGATGCCTTAATCACTAGACCAGGGATAGGCAACCTTGGCTCTTTTATGACTTGTGGACTTCAACTCCCAGAATTCCTGAGCCAGCCATGCTGAGGAGAAAGGTTTCCAAGTTGAGCCATGCTGGCTCAGGAATTCTGGGAGTTGAAGTCCACAAGTCATAAAAGAGTCAAGGTTGCCTACCCCTGCACTAGACCAAACTAGCTGAAGTAGAGATCATTATTTTAAACATCATCAACATTTATTTTTGAATACCTTTTTTAAAATTAACCTGTAACTCTTACAATCCTTATTACTGACCAGAGAGGACAAGGCTGCCTCACCCTGCTCCAGACATAACAGATGACTACAACGCAAAAGTGTTGTAATGAATTTACAACTCTGCTCTGAAAGTATCAGGATCACTCACCGTCACATTGAAGCTCACTGGGCTGCCCACATCGCTTTCCTTCTTCATGGCGCTTTCGCCCCGGACCACCCCACTGAAGAAGAGTTGCTTTGGTTCGGGCAGTCTGCAGAGAGATGGATAAAAGTTTGAAGGGACGGGGAACTAGAAAGTCTGCCATCCACATTCCAGAGATAGTTCTAGGCCAGTGATGACATGCGTGTGATAGGCGGCACACCATGCCATTTTTGGTGACATGCCAGGCCTTTGGACCCTATAGAAGTTGCAGGAGAAAGCCTAGTCTCATGAGGCCTCTGAGAGTGTATGTGAGAATAGGGTTTTCCCGCTCTTTTCTGAGGCTGCAAGGACTTTGGACTCTATAGAAGTTGCAGGAGAAAGCCTAGTCTTGACTTCCGGTTTTGCGCCATAGCACACGGCCAAGGGATTGCAGAGCTCCGCACCCCACAGCTAGTTTTGTCCTGTCAGGGGACTCTAAATGGGTCTAAAGTCGCTCCAGAGAGGCGACGAAGAAAGAGGGCACCCCGATGATTGTGGAACGACAGTGGTCCTCCCGCTTGATCCAGGGGAAGCCTTCTAACCCGACAGGAGAAAGGCTGGCTACACCTTGGTGACTAGCCCAAGCTACTTGCAGCTGAAGTCCAAAGGCACCAACAAAAACAATGGTGAACAGCGTGCTTGAAACTGGATGAGGAATTCGATCTTCCCTCTATTTTGTATCTGATTTCCTGGACAAGATTCCCAGGAAGCAAAAATCCTCCCATGGTGAGAAGGGAGGGAACTACACCCCCACTCTCCCACAGACGGAAGCGGCGAATTAAACTCTTATGGGGAACAAAAATATATTGAAATGAGGTTAAAAATACTACAGTCTGGACATATTTAAAAACTAAAAAAACTGTTAAAATTCCATATCTGAAAAAGTATTGATGAAATTATATATAAAAAATAATAACTCTTTGTTTTAAAAGTTGAAAAAATGAACAGCTACTGACACCTAGTAAGGATTAGAGAAAACTATAGCTGCATTGACTCAGAATTTGGTAAGACACTCGGAAATAGCAAAAACAGCTGGGAACAAAGCATTGGGTTATCTAATATAGAGTGAAACTGTATATGTTTAGAAACTGCTGACCTTCTGGGATTATAAACACACTGAGCTGCATTTTTAAGTTTAAGAACTGTTTGCAGAAAAAGAAAAACCTTGGCCTTTGGCTAATCTTCTAAAGGGGAAGTTACTGGAAAGCTTTCAGGTGGTTAAACACTTTGGACTGAAATCTTGGCTGGCTGATAATCATAAAACCCCTGAAAAAAAGAACTGTTACAAAATGCCATTTTCTGAGGCTGCAAGGCCATGCAAGAGCATTTTCCGAAGCTTCCTCATATAGGCATTTTGAAGAATATCTACAACTATGTAAGTATTTATTTATTGGTCCATTCAATGACAAATGTAAATAATTTAATGCAATTTATTACTCTTTTCTTAGGAAGTGTTTTTCTTTTGTCTGTCTGTTTGTCTGTCTGTGTATGTAGGGAGGGGGGGTGAGACATGTCAGCAGAGTCAAGGTAGACATTTTCTGAATTTTCGACATTCAGAAAATGCCAAGTATCAAGAATTTCCAACCAAAGGTTCGTCATCGCAGTCCCAGGTTGTTCGGCTAAATGAAAAAAGTAGTTTCTTTCAGTCATTTTCAACAGAGGTGTGAATAGAGTCTTGGCTATCAGCGTATTTTAACCTGGGGGGAGGGGAGGCCTCATTATTTGGGGCAAAACAAATGCTTCCCAAGTTGTTTCTACCCAGTAATTGAGAGAGGAAGCTCCATGATCACTCGGGCTCGAGCTGCCACTGGGGCCAACCCAGGCTGTTCGGAGATCCTGTAAAGAAGGAAATACAGGCATTCAGCAGGGTAAAGACTGGGTGCATTTTATTTGTGTTTATTAGTTACTGACTTCATATCCTATCTCTCTTGAGGGGGCATGCCAATTTCTGCCACTCATATTCAACTTGTTCCCTGACACGCATGCAAACTTGATTTGAAGAAGCTCTGCTCCCCTAAATATAGGGAACTCAAGTAAATCCAAGTTTTGGCCTAGGGATATTTGGATCTTCATCCCCCTTAGCATAATTAGTGTAGGGAATGGGGACATCCACTGAGGAGTCAAAAAGGATGGTGACTACAGCCACCACAATTAAAGCCCCACTCCTTTTTTATATGCACTGCACATAAAGAAAGGGTCAGGGATTTATTTGATCACGTGGCCATGATGTAGAGTGTCAGAGAGATGTCCTTGAAACAGGGAAGTATTGTTACATAAGCAAGAAGCACCGAAACATATCTTAAATCCGGGGAAATAACCAGTGGTGGGATTCAAATATGTGAACAACCGGTTCTCTGTGTGGATGCTGCTTCCGGAAGTCCATTCTGGGCCTGGGCAACAAAAAATTAGCTACCGGTTCTGCCAAAGTGGGTGCGAACTGGCTGAATCCCACCACTGGAAATAACATACATTTTGAAAGAGATTCAGGCAAGCTCTTCCTTGATTCACTGGGATATAAGAGAGAAGGGAGGTAAAGCACAATTGGGCTTGCAGGATTCTGTAACTGTAGCCTAACTCAACACAGATAGTACAGGAGTTAGGATGGCAATTGGGATAATGATTAGCAACGATAAGCCCACCATTCCCTGTTGCCATTGTTAAGGCTGGATCATGGGTTCATTAGGTGAAGACCGCCTTATAACTTCCTGCCTACCTCCAACAAAGTTAATGGGAAGCCGGCAGAAAGTTGCAAATCGCAGGTGGCTCACAAGCAGGCTGGCAGGCAGGTAAGCAATACTGACAGGGTGGAAACTGATCAAAGAAAGAAGCAACCTAGAACTAAGGAGAAACTTCCTGACCATTAGAACAATTAACCAGTGGAACAACCTGCCTCCAGAAGCGGTGAATGCCCCAACTCTGGAAGTTTTTAAGAAGAGACTGGACAGCCATGGTATAGGGTTTCCTGCCTGAGCAGGGGGTTGGACTAGATGATCTCCAAGGTACCTTCCAACTTTATCATTATTATTATTATTATTATTATTATTATTATTATTATTATTATTATTATTATTATTATTATTATTATTATTAGGTAGAGAAAATACACTAGTGGCCATTGAGGCATGGCTTTTAGCACAGGAGAAAAAGGCGCTAGAGTGCAAGGGATTTACAGAGCAACTTGTGACTTTCCCTGCCAGCATCCACATTTATTAGACTTATGGGAAGCCAGCAGGGAAAATCGCAAATGTTAATCATGTGATACAAGACACTGCAACCGTTGTTAAGTGCAAGCCAGCTGCCAAGTGCCCAATTGCAATCACGTGTACACAGGGTTGATGGGATAGCCAGAGCAATAAGGAGCAGTTATAAATTCTGCTCATTCAATGCCATTGTAACTTCAAAGAGGAATGAGTGGTCATTAACCACAAGGACTACCTGCAAAGTATTGCTTCAACCTTCCTGTGGATTTAGTTTTCTGATGTGGCCTATCTCATAGGGCTGACGTATGGTTACCATCATGATATTTTTTTTATTCCTCCCCACAGGGACACCTCTCCCGGGGGGTGAGATTTGCAAAGCTAGCAGCAATGCTCAAGGAAAATGTTTTACTTTAACCGAGCAATAAAAGATCAGTTCTCGTGAGGAAGAAAGGGATTACTTACGTAGTCAATTCTAGGTTTACTTCCAGTTCTGTGGTCTCCAAGGTAATGCCTGAAGTACTCAGAACGAGGTAGAACTGAAACTGGAGGTAGAAAGAGAAAAATCAGGGTTGGGAGTAAGAGTTACAGCAGTGTTTCTCAACCTTGACAATTTTAAGGCATGTGGACTTCAACTCCCAGAATTCCACAGCCAGCAATGCTGGCTGTGGAATTCTGGGAGTTGAAGTCCACATGCCTTAAAATTGTCAAGGTTGAGAAACACTGAGTTACAGTGAAGCAAGGCAAATTCTGTTTTGCAGGGAGAGTAACAAAGAAGAACTGCCTTCACCTGTGCTCCACGTTTCATGGGGTTGCCAAGTTCACACTCCACAGACGTAGCATTTTGGTTAGACACACAGGTTGGGATCTTCTCCTATGAAAAGCAAGAAAGTTTCAGCTACAATCAGCCTTCGCATATTTGAACACTTACGTATCTTACTCTTCCAAAATCTGCCACATGAAAGAACTGAGAAAAATATAGCCAAGATTTGACCCAACAGAATGTTAGGAACTTGTGTAGCCTGTCTTTTTTCCTTGTCTGAGAGTGTGCATCCATCTGAGAGAGAAAGTATCAAGAATTTCACAATACATTCTCTAGATAAGATAAGATAACCTTTACTGTCATTTTTTTTTTTACTGTGGGCACAACGGCACACATCCAAAGTGAAATTTAGTTGCCCGCTCTCAAAGTGAAACACATACATGATACATACCTGAAACATACTATGAACAACATATGCATAGACCCACACCCCTACGTATACGTAGCAAATAAATATTAAATACTGTCGATCTTGAATATGTAACGGAAGGAGGAAGCTTGAGAGTTCACAAGGTTAATGCTGTATGGAATGAAACGATGGCTGAATCCGGATGTTCTGCTACGGATACCTTTCTTCAAACAATGTTAATAGCTAAAAACACATTTAAAGAGGCTGTACCTGAACGAATACATACAGCCCTGAAAGTGCTTCTGCACCCAGAGGAGGAAACAGCGGCACTTCTATGACATTATCATCAGAATGGCAGCATTGTTCAAAATCACTCTTGCCAAGGTGCTTTTTTTAAAACAACGCAAGTACAATCCCTACTTTATCCACTCTCCTCTAAAACTGAGAATGCTCCAATGCAACTCTCATTGGCCCTCTCCTCCTCATAACTTCTGGGTTTTATAATTGTGCAACTCTCTGTGGGTCTCTGTTATCCTGGTACAACCCTCCCTGACGCCAGAAGCCTTCCCCCCTTTGCGCCTGCAGCTTAACAATGGTATCTTTAGTCATAGCCCACAGAGCTGCACATTCCTTCTCTGTGCCATAACTGTTAGCCCCAGCATGCCAGCCCAGCTGGAATCCTTCTTCAAATCCCACCTACAGCACCACTAATTCCAAAACCCAGATGTTGTACAGGGTTTAACAATCTGTTTTGTTGTCTCATGTGCAGTCCCTTGAGAACCAATCCTTTAAACGTCACTCAGCTTCCCACTTCAGGTGACCATGCCATCTCTCCAACATCATCAGGCTTCTGGTAATCAGTCCTTCAGACTGGCCCTTCCCTTGGCTCTCCCTATGGGCTACACCAGTGGTGGCGAACCTATGGCACGGGTGCCAGAGGTGGCACTCGGAGCCCTCTCTGTGGGCACATGTGCCGTGGCCCCAGCCTTGCCTCCCCTGTGACTCTCTCCTCCCCAGCAACCCCCCTGAAGGAGAGTCACCCCCGAGTGTGGCCCATGCAGAGCAGCGCAGCCAAGGACATGGCAGCCAGGCAGCATAGACAAGACTCTGCCCCCACACCCCATCGCGCACAGTTGATGCTGCGGGGCGTGGGCAGAGGGCATGGTCGCAATGGTGCTGCTGGGCTGCCTGGGCGATCTGCGGTGGGCCCTGGAGGTGGTGAGTGGCCCTGCGGGTGGGTGGGGGCGGGGCAGGGGCGGGGCCAGTTTTGGGGCACTCTGTCTCTAAAAGGTTCGCCATCACTGGGCTACACCATGCAGTGTTTTTCCAAAAGGTACCGTTGCATTGTAGGGCCGCAGACTAGCATAAGTCAAAGTAGGGGGAAGTGAGATAAGCAGCATGGCTTCATGGGCGTCATCACCATCCCGCTGTGGCTCAGCAGCGACGGAAGGAAAGTTGGTGATAGAGATTCCAAGGGCGATGCCTTTCTGATCGCTCATAGAAAAAACGTCCAAGCCATCATCCCCTCTGGAGGAAAGAAACAAAGGCGATAATTGAAATACCGATCTAACGTAATTATGGCAAGTTAGGAAACAGTGAAAATGAACATTTCTAATCGGATTAGCTCCTATTAAGCTAAGCCAGCCTCAGCCAGGGCTCTTTCATAATGGGTGGATGAAAAATGTGGGCCTGTTATTGCAGCTCCTTCGTGCGCTCATCTTAAAACTCCTGATATTCTTTCCTCAAATGGTCTTTGACCGTTCATCCCAAAGTCTAACCTAATTAAGGGCAACACCTCCAAAAATTTGTCTTTCTTGATTTCCTGATAACATTGATGTTTGTAGTATCCCACAACCCATTCAGACATGCTAAAAGGCTGAAACTGCAAAACCACCTTGGAAAGGGAGATTCATTTGTGTTCTTCTTCTTTGGTACATCAGCTACATGGACAGTTCTACTCTACATCCTAGAATAATCTTGAGATATACAGTAACATCACTGTTATACCATCAAATGGGAATTTGGATTTTGTTCATACTTGGGTAGAGGTTGGAATACAGCATCATCAACTCGAGAGTGGAACTTGTATTTCAGCTGCAGGTTGCTTTGGCAGATTTTATCCTGCCCACAGCCTTGCTTGAGGAAATTGACCTGCAAGAACAGAGAGCTTCAAAGTCAAAGGCCACAGCTAAAAGGGGAAGTCACTCCAGAGGAATTCTGCTAGGTTTGACAAAGAGTTGGGTTCAAGCCCCAGACTGACTCAGAGCATAGTGAGTGGACAAGGCTGCTTCTTTGTTCTCCTAAGACAGCGGTTCTCAACCTGTGGGTCACGACCCCATTTGGGGTCGAACGACCGTTTCAAGGGGGTCACCAAACACGGCAGTCCGCCATTTTTTCCCCATTTCCCCTCGGCCGTCGCGTGCGCGCCGCGCATGTACGATTCGGGCCGTCGCACCGTGCATGCGCGATTCGGGCTGTCGTGCGCGTGCTGCGCATGTGCGATTCAGCCCATTGCGCCACGCATGCATGGTTCAGGTCGTCGCGCGCGCGCCGCGCATGCGCAGTTTGGGCCGCCGCATGCGCGACACCATACACGGTTTGGGCCGTCGCGCCATGCATGCGTGGTTCAGGCCGCCACGCACGTGCCACGCATGTGCGGTTCGGTCGCGCCATGCATGCGCAGTTTGGGCCGTCGCGCGCCGCGCATGCGCAATTCGGTCCATCGTGCCACGTATGCGCGGTTCGGGCCATCACGCGCACGCCATGCGTGCGCGGTTTGGCCTGTCGTGCCGCGCATGAGAGATTCAGCCCGTCGCGCCGCGCATGCGCGGTTAGGCCCGTCGCGCCGTGCATGTGCAGTTTGGGCTGCTGCGTGTGCGCTGCACATGCGCGATTCGGGGTCGCACCACGCATGGGCGGCGCAGGTGAGGTCTCGGCCTGAAAAAGGTTGAGAACCGCTGTCCTAAGAAATGTGATTTGTCAGCTGTATGCTACAAAGGATCCTGGCATCTTCTGATTGCAAACTTATTGGGCCTCCCCATCAAACTGCAAATATTGGCCCTGAACGCAACATGCTTAATTGAATCATGAGTCATGCATACAGGAAAACTGGCAATTGTTATTGATACAAAGGAGGCTGCCACAATAAGGGAATAGATGATACAATTATTGCAGATTATCTCCTTAGGAAGAGGTGGAAAAATTTAGCAAGCTGTGACTAACTGACTTTTTGTTATTCTTTAAACACAGCAACATCATCGCCCAACTAAGCTGTACTATAATACACATAAAAATAGCAAAAGGCGCATTGAACAGCAAGAGAAACTCTTGTCATTAAACAGGCTTGACTCATCGCCTTTCCCCCAGAAGCCCCTGGGCACCTGTAATATAATGCATAATTAATTGAAACACATAATTTGCGTTTAAAGGTTCCCGCAGTTTGCCCGAGGCAAAGGTAGGGTGGGGAGGAATGTTGCGATTTCATGCTATTTTATTTTTAAGCCTTCAGTAGCTTATGAGATTACTAGCCACTTGGTTGTGCTTTGTGAAGTGCTATACATTGCACACTGCTTTAGAAGAATGTGGTGCTCAAATAAATCCATAATTCTATATACAAAAAGAACAACCAGGGCCAGCCACAGATTTTTCTTATTTGACTCCTTATCTTCAGCTGTTTGTTCAACCTCCTAACCCAGGGATTCTGAAACATAATAATAATGATTAATAGAGCCCACTTTCTCTCCTAGTTAACCAGTGAACAAGGGGGGGGGGAAAAACCTCTCTCCTTCACATAACCTTGTCTTCGGATGCTTGCCTACCTCAATCCTCTGAGCATTATGTGGCACAGCATTCAAAACAGGTGAGAGGGGCCTCAGAGTGGCCCCTGGGATCTGGCGTCTGTTGCGGCTGTGCTTGATGTTGTAGGTCATCATCACAGCAATGGGATGGAGCTTGTCCCGGACTTGCTCCTATAATAAAGACAACCACAACATACGTTGCTTCCCTAAAACAATTTTGGAATACAATTCTCAAAATGTTTATCACAGCGTAGTCAAAAGCCAAAAAATGATTTTGAACTGGTCCAGTCTGGAAATGGAGTCCTTCTGAGGGTTCCAAATTAACATTCACAACAGATTTTTTTTTTTTTTTGGAGAGCTGGTCTTCTGGAACACTTGGAACAGCTTATTCCAGGAGGAACGGTCTGCTTCCGTCTTGGAATATTTTATGACAATTGTTGCATACCTTAAGCTTCTCCCCTCTGCTACTTAGTTCCTGTGACTGCCACAGTGACAAGAGGCCACAGCTGTGAATTCATAGCCAATATTTCAGGCAGGATGTGGTAGTTAATAACAGGCTGTTAGAAATGTTAGGGTGGAAGAGCTTAATTGGATAGGGGAATGGTAGGAATCAATGCAATATGGTAAAACCTAAATGCAGATGGGTCTGATGGGTTAGTTTGTTGTTTAGATGCTAAAAACTGGGCCAAGAAATTGTAAATTAGTCATTGCCTTGGACTTCTTAGACATAACATGGGAAAATCTGAATAAAACAGCTTCCTAGTGAAGGTATTTTAACAGTGAAAAATCTTGAAACAGAGGCTGGGTCCAAAAGCGTGTTTGTGGACAAAGGACTCTCACTGTCCACCCCCACCCTCTCATTTGCTTTGGAGGCTTGAGAGATCTATGGAGAAAGAGGAAATACCATTGTGTAAGTAGAGATTCACTGACATAACCCTGGATGCAGGCCATCTTTTATCAATGGAAATTAAAAATTCACAAAGGAGCCTCAAATAAACCAAGCCTTCCCTCCCACCTACAGAATAGCCAAGGATAGAAAATCCTCTGTCGTTAGAACAATGTTCTTGTTCACTCAAAAGAATTTTATGGCTATTATTATCGAAAATCTACCACAAGCACCCTGACTTACTTGGCTTTTTTTCAAGTTCGGCTTGTGGTGATTACAGAGAAGCTTCCAATACATGGTGACAAGAACACATCCATCTTCCATCTTTTTATTCTGTAAGTTGTTCCATCAACCACAAAAAGCAAACTGGGGAACTCCTTATGTCAACCCAGAATAGTATCCTGGATCTTGTCAACCACACGCTTAAACCAGCTTCTTCTTAGAAGCTACTTAGGTACTTACTTACATTTCTTAAAGTCACCTACTTTTAGGCAGCTTTCAGAAATCAAGTGCTAAGAGACCCAGCAAGATCCGCTGTGACTCTCACCTTCAGCTGCAGGATGGCCTTTGTGCAAGTCTTTGACTGCTGTTTAGGCAGCTCCAGTGTTCCAGAGTACTGATGCTCAAGGTCTTCGGCCTTCTGCTTTCGGAAGAAGACTCTAGAAGGTTTTCCTTGCTGCCGGTGGTCACCATCAGCCTCAAAACTGTATTCAAGTCCTAGGGGAAAAAGGAGAGGCTGTGAGCTGGGGTGTAGAGATAGAGGTCAGGTAGAGGTCGTGAGCAGCAAACTGCCTACCTCAGATGCCTGCATGCCTCGAATCCCTGCATGATCTCATCCAGTTCATATCGCCATGGTGATGTAGGAAACTACCCCAGGCTGGTACATGATTTCACCTAGTTCACATGATCTCATCTAGTTCACACCAACAGGATGTTGCAGAAAACTGCCCCTAGCTGATATTCTTAAGGATTGACAAGGAGAATCCACCAATAAAATGCCGTTGCTATGCTGTTGCTATGTTACCTTTTGCTGCCTGGAATAACTGTATAAAAAGCCATAAACACTGCGAAATAGTCAGACATCCTTGCGCCCTGCAATGACTGGCCTCTGATTACTTCACTGGGGCAGAGAAGAAGGTGAAAGAAAAAAGCCTAAAAGTTATTTCTAATTGTGTCCAGATTTAGTTTGCTGAAGTCTTCTATTCCTTGAATAGAATTCCCTTGCCCAATTTTAAGAGGCTGATCTACTATACGGGCCATAGGATACAGTACACCAACTACAATGGGGCTAATTCTCTAACACCGTTATGATTTAGGCGTTGAAACAGTGACACAAAACCAGGACTATAAGGATATTAAAAAGCCAAGAATCTTGGAAAGTTCCAGACAATACTCACTGATGGGTGGGCTATAGCTTGAAGGGTTGGCTGTATAGGTGAAACAGGCTTGTATTTCCACACTGCTAAAGAAAGCAGAAAGAAAGAAAGAAAGTAGGCCCTGACCTTTTAAAAACTAATTATTTACAGCACCATCACAATGGCCTGGCAACCCCAATGCAACCTTTTGGTTCTCGTGACAAGAATTTACAAATGTAATTCTCCTGTTTTCTGTACTACTTGCCAATCCCAAAGCACACCGTAGAACAACACACTTGCTCATTCAGCAATGGAAGATTATTAACTTGGGCTGCGCAGCAACAGAATTCAAGGAAGAAAAGGTGATTTGAAGCATGCAAAGAGTGGGTACGTATTACATCTGAAGGCCTATCAAGTCTGGGATTGTAATGAGCAGGCCCAGAAAAATATCGTATATCGTTTTCTTGTCATAGAATATTCTATGAAACCAGCATCAAAGCTTCAGGCGTATTCATGAAACATCTGCTTGGGGTTCACAAAGAAAAGGATTAGGAAGGGTTGCAGAAGCAAGGAGATACAATCAAGGAAGAGGGGATTTCTCTCACCAGATGCCTTCCATGTAGCGGCAGTTAACATTTTCCAGATCAACGTTTTGGGGGTTGGCAGTAATATTTCTGGAGATATGGACGACAGGTCGAGATCTAAAAAATACATTGGATAGCAGTAAGAAACTGAGCCAGCTGCAGACCGTGAGGCTCACTGAAGCCCCAAATGTTAAATACATATGAGTTTTGACAGCGTTTGGTAATGCTCAAGATCCTAACTGATCACCCAAATGGGATGGAAACGTTCTCACACTTATGGCAGAGGTACAATATGGTCCTTTACATTCCTATCATGTTTTCCTCAAATCTATTTCCAGTTGCCACTACAATAGTAAGAGATGACAGTTATATAGGTTATGTACAGATCTAATCATCATTATGGTGGAATTCCCAAACCCATCTCCTTCTTGTGCTCGTAAGGCATTTCTTTTACATAATAGTTTGGCTGGTAGTCCCTACATATAGCCTGGTATTCGGTAGCCCGAATGATATTTGCTATTCATAAAATCTACACTAGTTTCTCTGTGGGAGGCTGCAACTTGTTAGATTTTCATCCTGCTTATTGTATAGGAGCTCACACGGTTCCATCCTCCTGTTTTTCTCTACAAGACCATTCTTGTTCGTTGGCCCAAAATAACTGAATGAGCTTCCCTTCAAGCAATTTGATTGTCGAAGTTCATTTCTCTACTCCCCCCTCCCAGATTTACCTGTACAATACTACTGTGTCAAACAGCGAGCCCACTAGGAGATCTGGATAAAAGTTGTTATCAGTATCCAGCCCTCCAGAAAAGGAATAGCCAAACATCTTGATGCCGACGCTCTCCCCAGTCAGGATCTACAGAAATCAAGGGTGTAGTAATCAGAAGAAAGTAATAATGATAAATAGAGGGAAGTGAATATTTGATGTCAGCCCCACTAGATAGATTAGACTAGGATATCATCACCCCAGGAAGGCTAAATGAGTTTTATTGAGACAGAGTCTGGCAAATCTGGTCATGCTGTACCTCCTCCCCTTTCTTGTGGTCCAATGAATTAGGGACTTATCTTTATGAGCCGCTTTTAAATGTTATCTTGTTGCTTTGGACTTAAAAAAATGCTTCCACTTTTTTTTTGCCTTTTTTTTACCCATGGTGCCCTCCCAATCTTGTGGCTCCCTTTCCAGATCCGATGACCAGATATACACACGGGACAGTAATTAGTGCATTTTCTGGTATCTAGAAGACAATATTTACAGCTTTTTTTAAATAAAAACATGTTTTTCACCTGTGGCCCTCTTGAAATATTCTAAGGCCCTCAAGGGGTCATATGGCCCTGTTGAGAATCATTGGCTTAGGCAACAGTTCCTCCACATCTCTATCAAGATAATCTTCCTTACTTTCTACATATGTAGAGCCAAGGCAGAGCATAAAGATGTAGTATTTCTTAGTAATTTGACTTAACTTGAAAGGGAACTCACCTGGGCAGGTTTTGTCACAATTCCCAAGTTACTGCCATGATAAATGTAGACTTTCCCATCACCATCCATTGGTGCTCCAACCGCAAAATCTGGAAAGAAGGAAATTGGGGCAGACGGAGGTAAGAACTGCACATCACAGCAATTGTAATTATATTTTGAATTTCTAGCTTGCACTGGAACTTCTAACACAGACATTGTCTCTCTTCTACTTTCTTTTCTCTTTCTTTCTTTCTTTATTAAATTTCTATACTGCCCCTCTCCCGAAGGACTCGGGGCGGTGTACAGCCTTAAAATTTTAAAAACATATAAATATACAGAATTAAAATAATTAAAAATAAATTAAACAAATTAGGCCATAAAATCCCATATAAAACTCAATATGTGCGAATCCTAAAAATTACACAATCTCCCTAAAACATTTTCACCCGGTTGGAGCCGGAGCTTCTATGCCAGGCCGGCCTGTTGAAAAAGGAACGTTTTCAGTTCCCGACGGAAGGTGCGTAAGTCCGTCATCGTACGGAGTTCGGGGGGGAGCTCGTTCCACATGTGTACTTTTCTAAGGGTTCTCTTTCTATTCCAAGAGCCACCCAATACTGTCCTACCCACAGGCATTGAACCTGTGTCCCCCTGATCCTGAGCATCTTGCTTCCAAGCTTGTCTATTTTGCTTGGCCTCCAGAACCTCCCTAAATTTAACTCAAATTCTCAGGTTGTACATGTGGAACCAACCTAAGAATGTGTGCCCATCTTTCCCGCAACAGGTTCAAGATTCTCACCTTGGAAACCGTCTTGGTTGAGGTCGCCAATGGCGCCCACTGTGATGCCGAACAGGGAGTCAGAGGTGCCGTTGAGGCGAATGGGCAGGATATTTTTCCAGCGCCCTGCCTGGTTGATGTACACGTAGACAGCGCCCCCAATTCGTTCTTTTCGATCAAAGAAGTTTGGTGCTCCAACCACCAGGTCCATCCATCTAAAGGAAACAGGCTGTAAGTGTGGCTCACTTCTTGTTCTCTTCCTCAGTTGCTTTTCATGCTCTGCTCCAACAATGTACCACTGTTTACCCCCTGGGCACTTGGGCTAGAGAGGGCAATGGACCATACAGTGCGAGACCAGAGTAGAACATCAAACAGAGCATGGAGCAAACAGCCTTTTGCCCATAGTGCTCTTTCCATCCCACATAACTTACCCATCGTGATTGAGGTCTACCACAGCCAGAGAATAGCCAAAGGATGAAGCCAGCTTCTCTCCTGAGAGGATAACCTCAGGCACTAAGCGGTTAACATTGTCCTGATGCAGGATCACCACTGATCCAATATGATTCGCTCGGGGTGCCCCCGTTACGAAGCTCAGCTCATTCTTCCTGGTTATCCCCACTCCGGAGTCTATAGAAAAGCCTGGAAACAGAGGAAGGGGTACTTCGTTATTTGAGAAAGAGGCGTTACTGGGCATTAACGCAACATTCCCAGAATTTTCATTCCGAAACTTATGAGATGAGCTATCAAATCATGAGCTTTCAATACCAGTACCAATGCCAGTTCTAGACTTAATGTGTCGATGCACAAACATGCACATACACCTGCATGCTCACGTGCACACACCACTCATAAAACATCACAGACCCGAGGCCTACTTTCAACAGGTTGACATTTTTATTCCTCAATTGTTCAGAGAAGGAAAGCCACTAAAATCATATTTGAGAATGATAAGGTCCTTGGATCATCTTTATTTATCCAATCTTTAGGTTGGGTTTTGGAACTTAAGCCTCGGTGTTGCGCAAATGGCAATTTACTCTATATCAGCGGTTCTCAACCTTTTTCAGGCCGCGACCCCGACCTGCGCCACGACGGCCTGCATCGTGCATGCGCGGCGCACGCCCAACGGCCCGCATCGTGCATACGCCGCGCGCGCGATGACCCACATCACACATGCGCGCCGCACACGCGACGGCCCGCGTCACGCATGCGTCGCACGCAACGGCCCGCATCGCGCATGTGTGACAGCCCGCATCACGCATGTGCGGTGCGCGCGCGTGACGGCCCGCATCACGCATGCGCGGCGCGACAGCCCGCATCACACATGCGTGGTGCTACCCCGCGCATGCGCAGTGCTGCCCCCTGCGCCAGCCAAGGGGAAAAGGGGGAAAAATGGCGGACTGCGTTGTTTGGCGACCCCCGTGAAATGGTCGTTCGACCCCAAATGGGGTCGTGACCCACAGGTTGAGAACCGCTGCTCTATATGGTGGAATTGGTTGGAGAACTGAAGATGCCTCTTCTCCTTTACAACTATTTTACCTAATCCTTTGCGGCACAGGGCTCTTCCTGGTGGCTGAATTAAATTGTTATCCACCAGCAGAAAAAATATGTATCAGTGTCAACAGTGCTTCTCCCCTGTTTATGCCAGAGTAATAAGACTGGTGAAGGGTACTGTTCTCCCTCTTTGGGAGCCACACATTAAGGAAAGGGATTGTCGGATTTCCCTAGTTTTGTCTCCCTTCCCACCACGTATGCCAGAATGCATCCATCATAAAGACTGTTTGGGAAGAGGAGGGAAATCAATACTTTAAAACTAGAACAGCAGGAAACACAAGATCCTAAAGACCAGGAAGGGAAAAAAGAAGTTGCTTTCATGCTTACCAGGGCCAGGGGAAAAGATAACTTAGAGAAGGAAAATCTCTTTTAAGACAAAAACATTCCATTCTGAAAATGGCAGGCAAACTTCATAGGCTCTGCAGCCTGATTAGAGTCTCTCTTGGCCTTGGTCTGTTGTCATTTCCCACTCCTAAGGGACTGAGTGCATTTTTGGCTTGAGTAGCAGCTCTTGATCAGGAATGCAAAGGCTCCTTTAAATACACGCCCTGGTAATCTCCCAGAAGAGTTGAGTTTTCTATTCTAAAATCTGAGAGAAAATGGTCTTTTCAGCTAATTCCCAGGGAAAAGCCTGCGATTCTGCTGGAAATGGAACTGTAGGCTCTTGTGGTAATTTGTAAGTCTAGGAATTTCATTGCAGCATAAAATTTTGTGCCTGCAGTCTACTTCATCAGAAGATGATCCCAACAACAGAATATTACATATATATATCTATCCCCATGACTGAGAGAGTTGGATAAGGAACTTGTACTAAATTGGTGACTTTATTAAAAATATAGTGAAAAAATATTACAACAGAAGAGAATATTCTTTGGAATAGTCTTCGGTTCTCTCTAAACTTGGTTTTCTTGCAGACGTTTCATAACCCAACTAGGTAACAGCCTCAGTGCTAGAAGAGAGCAGGGTTTGTCTTTTATCACTGATGACATTACTTAATAATTTTCTCTCTGTAGTGAATGGAGGGCAAAAGGGGGCCAGAAAATGGGTCCTTCACCCTTGTTTTGGCAGTTCCTACATGGCATTGGACCAGGTTATTTACGGGACCGTCTGCTGCCCCATGAATCCCAGCGGCCGGTTAGGGCCCACAGAGTGGGCCTTCTCCAGGTCCCGTCAGCCAGACAGTGTCGCCTGGCGGGGCCTAGGGGAAGGGCCTTCTCTGTTGCGGCCCCGGCCCTCTGGAACCAACTTCCCCCGGAGATCCGTGTCGCCCCCACCCTCTTCGCCTTTCGTAGATTGCTTAAAACATACTTTTGCCGGCAGGCCTGGGGCAGCTAACACCTTGCCCCTAGCCAGTGTATGTTTCTGTGTATGTTTGTGGAGTGATTGGTTTCTTTTAGCTCAAGGGTTTTTTATAGATATGTGTTTATTGTAATTTCTATCATGCTGTGAGCCGCCCTGAGTTCTTTGGAATAGGGCGGCATAGAAATTAAATAAATAATAATAATAATAATAATAATAATAATAATAATAATAATAATAGTTCCACCCTAAATCAGACCATAGGCTTCAATTTCAAAACATGTTTAAAATGCCTTTAACTGCAAAGGAGGTGGAATACTGATCCAAATGGCTAATTCCTATTTTACTAGGCCAGGGGTAGGAAACCTCGGCTCTTTTATGACTCGTGGACTTCAACTCCCAGAATTCCTGAGACAGCCATGCTGAGGGGAAAGGGAGAGGTTTCCAAGCTGAGCCATGCTGGCTCAGGAATTCTGGGAATTGAAGTCCACAAGTCATAAAAGAGCCAAGGTTGCCTACCCCTGTATTAGATCAATAGTTCACATCAATTTCTGCTGGATCACCAGGTAGACTGTCCCCAAATCAGTGCCTAAGCTCCATTTGCTCCTAAACTATCACAGAACAAATAATGCCCCAGCAAACTTTTCTTCCTGCCCTATTCCCTTGGAATAGGAATGATGGAGACCCAGGTTTTTTATTTTAGGTTTTTTTTTAACCCATCTTTGATTTTATAAATAACTTAAGGCAGCGAACATATCTAACACTCCTTCGTCCTATTTTCCCCACAACAATCTCTCTGTGACTTGGGCTGAGAGAAAATAACTGGTCCAAATTAACCCATCGGTCTTTCATTCATCTTCCTTATTTATTAACATTTTACCATACCACTTCACAGCACTCAGGTTAGTTTCCAGCAAATGGCATTAAAATATCAGTGCTAAAAAAATCGCCTCAAATTCTGTTATCAAAAAATGCAGAAATTTATATATCAACTTGGACAGGGCCACTCAAGTCTCAGGGCTGTCAAAGGAAACATGTAGATGTTTTATATAAAGAGTATCAACTCCAAAAATGCAACAAGAACTTATGTAGCCGTTTTCTAAGAAAACAGATGCGGCCCCCTTGAATATTTTTTTCCCAAAGGATTGGTATTGATAACAGAGAAGGCTTGATGACCCACATGCTCCAATGATAAATAGTACTAGCACATTAAAAATGGGGACCAATATTCTATCTGCAATCAATACCGACCTCTCAGAGTCACCTGCACCCGTTTCCAAGCTCCCGTACTGCCCGTCAGTGCATTGCACTAATTAATAAGGACTGCCACATTACACTCATCCACTTGGGAGGAGCAGGTGCACTACTAAAACCAGATTAGCTCCTTCTGGAAAGAGCCAGAGATGATTTACAGCCAAACCTGTGCATTGGTGCTTCTAATCACTGACATCACATGCATCTCCAGCAAAATCTGAAACCAGAAAGCACCCTGAACACCTGTATTTGGCCCTGTAAGAGGAATACCACCCAAAGCAGCACTAGAGTCAAGCTGGTTCCTGGGTTCAAGAACTACTCATCCAGAATTACCAACCTTCTCTACACCAGTTGAGAAGCACCCAGCCTGCCAGCGAGGAGGAGGGGTCGAGCACAGAGTTAGCCTGGAATCTCTGTTTAACCCCCAAAGGGTTAGGATTCACACACACACACGCGCGCGCGCGCGCACACACACCAAGTTCCTTGGAGTCTTATCTAATTGTTCCAAGGAAGAGCTACCAGTCTGGGGAGATTCCTCTAATGTGTCATGATCTCCGCACCTTCAGAAGAGAACTGAAGACTCATCTCTTCAATCAAGCCGGCCTAGCCTAGATCTCCTCGGGTTTCTTAAGTAAACTTTTAGTAATTAGGGTTTTAAGAATGGGATTTTAATTGGTTTTTAGTGACAGCCTTAGTATAAATTTAATTTAGTTTTAAATATTTATCATTGTTATGTGTTTTAAATTTGGCTGTAAACCGCCCCGAGTCCTACGGGAGAGGGGCGGTATAAAAGTTTAATTAATAAATAAATAAATAAATAAATAAATAAATAAATAAATAAATAAATAAATAAGCAAGTAAGTAAAAAATAAAGGTGAATAAATCCCTGAAGATTTTACTCCATTATTTATTTATTTATTTATTTTATTTGGGTTTGTATGCCGCTCCTCTCCAAGGGACTCGGAGCGGCTAACAACATATATATATATATAAAACAGTGAAGTACCATAAAAAACCCAAACAAATATATCTAAAAAAAAATCAATAAAAAAGAACACACATTCAATAGTCATTAGTGACTATAGGGAACGGTGTTCATCTATGTTTCAAAGCAGTTAAGCCAGTGCTGTCCTGAGACATTTCTGCGGTCATGTGGCCTACATGACATCACAGAAGTGCTGTTACCTTCCTTCCAAAGTGGTACCCATTTACCTACTTGCATTTGCATGCTTTCAAACTGCTAGGTTGGCCAGAGCTAGGGCGAGGAAGGAAGCTCACCCCATCACGTGATGCTCAGGTCTCAAACCTGGGCTACCGGCTTTCCAGCTGACAAGCCCAGCATCTTAACCCAGAGGTCCCCAACCTTTTGGGCACCAGGGACTGGTTCTGTGGAGAAAGGTTTTTCCGCAGACCGCTGAGTGCGTGGTTTTGTGTGCTGCCTGCATCCCACAGACGGGGCTTTGCTTGTTTGTGCAGACCGGTTGCTGGCATACCGTGGCCCGGTACCGTTCCACAGACCACAGGTTGGGGACCCCTGTCTTAACTGCTGAGCAACTGCAGTTATAGGCATTATTGGCAGGACATAATTAAATAGTTAGCTTGAACTCTGCATGTGTGGGTCCGGTTGTTCATGCTTGACACGGCATGTCTCTATATAGCCTCACCTGGCAGCTCAACTGGAGTCAAAAGCAACTGATTAGCAGGTCTCAATCCTGCAGAGACTTCTCACTAGGTCAGGATGCAGTCTCTGTTGTGGCATCTTCACAAGACAAATGAGCATTTTTCACTCTGATCAGTCTAGAGTGAATGGTAATGTTAGGAGGGCAGAACCATTGTGCCCATATTCCATCCACCTATATAGATTCCATCCATCCTTTCAGAGCTTCTTGTCATGCTTCTCCACCTTGGTAACTCTTGGGTATGTTGGCTGAGAGATGGGATCCACAACATCTGGAAATTATCAGGCTGGGAAGACTGCATCTTCCAAATGATTGTATCAAGGGAAGTCCATAGGGTGGAGGGCAGGTGTCAGAAAAGTTAAGATGGCAGTCACAACTATGAGAATTAAGCCCTGTCCTTTTTTACATGCAGTGTATATATGGAATATGTAAAAAAGGGGGTGGGCCTTCCCATAGTTATAGCTGCTATCTTGACTTTTTTTTTTACTCTTCCATGAGTGCTCCCAATTACATCCTTCTTTCCCACACACATCTTGTCACATTCCTGATTCTCTCACAACTCACATGCACTCACACACACAATGCCAAAGGATAGCAAAACTCTGACACAGTTCAGACTAAAGCATATGGCTGCGACATACAATGGAAGCATGCAAATGTAGATACGTATCATAACGTATTTTGAGCTCAGAGGTTTATGCAATATACCTTTGGAAGCATACTAAAATGATGCGGCATTTCTCTACTACCTTAACTGTTTTCCAACATAATTAAAAAAAAACCTTCCATTTTTTTAGCTATGATATTCTTGATGTCCAGGTTAGTGGTGCTAATCCCTATCAGAAAAGGCTGCTTTGAGAGAACTGAACAGTCATTATTAAGCTATTTACTGAACTGCTTTTCCCAGGTCCCCTATTCTGGCCATATGTTCCCTGTTACAGCAGCCTGTTTTTTAAAAAAAAAACATGACCAGATCCCTGCTCTCTTACAGTTAGAGCCCAGCGGAAGCCGGGACAGACGCCCTCTGCTGGTTGACAATAGCAGGACTTGAGAATTTGAATGCTCAGATTGGGGAAGGAATTAGGAGAGGCAGAGAATGGGGAATGACAAAACACAACAGAAGGGGAAAACAACAGAAACTAGCTAAAAAAAAAAATAGTGGGGAGGAAGAGGTGGCAAGAGGCAGAAATCACGGAGACGGGCACACCAACACCTTACAAACCTAAGTAGCTATTCTGGGCTACGTCTCCAACAATCCCGGGGACCCGTTCGCTGGTATCTGGCGTTTTATAGACCAACTGATCAGGGTCTGAGCTATCAATGTTTGTCACAAACAATATCCCTGCAAGGCCAATGGAAGGAGAGAGAGAGAGAGAGAGAGAGAGAGAGAGAGAGAGAGAGAGAGAGAGAGAGAGAGAGAGGAGAGAGATGGTTAGCGGTATGAGAAAGTTTGGCGCCCACGCAGGGAAACACCACAGAGCATTGGGCAGGAGTCAGGAGACTTGCAGGGCTTGGGCTGTGCTCACACATTATCGTCTGGTTAGGCCCCAGTTATGACCCAGGGCACATATAGTTGCTGATCAAGCCATTCTGCTTCCCAGATATTAACTGCCCAGGTCAAAAGAATGAGATAGCAGCTTGTTACAAATGAAATTTACTCTTCCAATCAAGAACTCCACTCATGAGGTTGGGATGATGTTTATTGGTCAGTCTTCAGTTTTCCCCAGGTGAATTTTTAACTCCCCCCCCGCAACATCCTGCCCTGTGATGGCCTGTCTGATTGCTCTGTAGTGTTTGGCCTGCTGGGCACAACCCCGTACCAAGGTAGCTGTGAGCTGGCAAGGGGATGAGCGAGGGGTCCTGGTCCTTTTCTCCCCCGGCTTCATACGGCCCATCGTCGTAGTGACTGAAATCCAAGACACTCAGCTCTGCCCGTATGGTCCCTGCCAAACCAAACACCTGTTAATGATGGGCAGGGTGAGCGAGACATTGGAGAAAATGTCCAGTCTTGCAGGATAGATAGGAAAGCAAGGATGTTGCTCAGATTTGCCCTTCTGTAGGGGTAACTGAAGAGGCAACGGCTTGTTATCAAATCTATGGGGAGGATCTCGGCAGAGGCTTAAAACTAGGATGCCCTCTAATCTAGAATAATGCTGGGAGCAAGGAGCAGAAGACACAGCGAACATTTCCTAGGGACACAAGCCCTAGATTTGCTTGTCATAAGTCCATTGGTTCCACGAAATATCCTGGGACTTAGCTTGTCTTTGCAGCAGCTGTGTTGTGCTATGCTGTGGTGACTGGGCCCATGATCTGTACTTTCTGGCAGAGAAGAATTCTCCTGCCGGTACTGGTCATGTTGGGAAGGTCCTATCCTTCAGAGGCAATGTGTTAGATTTGAAAACCCTCCACGCAATTCCTGGTATCTCCCTGTAGGATTGGAGGGTTAGAAGATACACCCATCCAGTGCCATTCAGTATAGAAAATACGGACACCCCCTCCCCCTCCCCCTCCCCCTCCATGGGCTTCTTGTAAGTCACTTAGGAGGACATATTCCCAGATTTGGATACCAATTGATGAGGGCATGATTGATACCCACAGCCATCTGTTTGGAGAAGAATATTTGCAGCTTCAAATGGGGGTAGGGTATGACTGAGCTGCTTGCCAAGATGTGGGTTGGGGCTACCTGACTTAATAGTATTCTTCGTTGAAAGCAAAGGCTTACCCTTCCAGTTGTATGTGCCAGGAGCCCCAAAGAGGATGTAATGCCTATCTGCAGTGAAGCCCGTGGCTAGTCCCTGTTGGCAGTAACCAAAGCGTTCGTGCCCTTGTTCGCGCCCTTGACAGAATTTCCACTCGCCACCATCCAGTTCATCGGCCACCTGCAGCCCTTCGCTGAGTACATAACAACGGCCAATCACATGCCTTGTCTCCAGAGACTCGTTCACACGGTTCCGGGCTTCATACAAGTGAGCGCAGGTCTGGGATTCATGGGAGGAGAAAAGAGACAGGACAGAGAGTTAGAAAGTATGCTGCCTCTAGAATCTCTGCACAAACATTAGTAATAAAAGGGCTGTAGTCTTGTCAAAGGTTAACATAGGAGAATTCATGGACTTCCCTGGAGTGTACCATTTCAGGCTGTGAGTGGGGTTTATGCCATCAGCCTCTCTTTTGTAGTGCCTAAGCCAGGGGTAGGCAACCTTGGCTCTTTTATGACTCGTGGACTTCAACTCCCAGAATTCCTGAACCAGCCATGCTGACTCAGGAATTCTGGGAGTTGAAGTCTACGAGTCATAAAAGAGCCAAGGTTGCCTACCCCTGGCCTAAGCAATAGGGAAGAGCTTTAACCATGGTTTTAATTATCCTTTCTGAGGTAACATTATCTAGAGGTAGGGAAGCTCCAAGCAAGGCATGGTAATTATCAAATAATAGCCAAAATATGAATTATAGATTTAAATATATATGAAAACATGCACAAAACAGATAACAGCGATAATTCCAAGACAAGATTTAAACATTTTGACAAGTTGACAAGGCCTAACACTCACATTGAGATTGCTTCAGTGATGAAAAAGCTAATACTATTTTAATTAATGGATGGATGGATAGAAACACAAATAAAAAGCACTAGTAAATTGCATTTTCTTTTCCTACAATTGCTCAGGAGGCCCAAGGTATCACATACACCTTAGCCCACACATCATGACTAGAATAGTGGGTATTCAGACCCACTTCATGGACATCATTAGTGAAATACATGTGACAAATCTGTCACTTTGTGACTGGATTTAAACATGAATACAACTATATAATGCTTGAAAAATGTGCTCTACAAACCACGGTTCTTGCAATCAACAGATGGAGCTAAAAGCTGAAATCTGTAAGTCAGATCCTGTTTACCAGTGAAGATGGAGTTCCTACCACAGAGTAGCCATCCCAAACTTTTATGTAGAAAAACATAATCCAAAGAGGATTTGGGAAGAGTATCTTTGGTTTCCCCTATGTTTTATGGATTTTATTTGTGTGAACACAGCAAATAAAAGCTTTCTTTCTAATTTTATCTTCCCCAACTTCACTCTTCACCATCACAACCCATTTGAAATCTCTCTCTTTAGGTTTTTCCATTACCCTCATGACTTAGCTGTAATAACTCCCTAAGTCTCTTTCCTCATAGCTGAGCATGCTGCTTCTTCATAAACTCGGATTTATGCAATTTAGCTATGCCAGGCTGGACCCTGTTAGGTTACTTGGCCAGAACCAAAGAGGTTAAACAGAATGACCACCCACCCATCCAGTCATGGCCACTGACCACAATCTTTCCTCCGGGGCCTTGGCTGTTGACAGTAACACCCAGCCACTGGTTCTCCTTGCTCTCCTTCTTCAGATCAACTGCAAAGTGGGAAGGAAATGGAGAGATATTACATAAGGAAGACTATTTAATCCTCTGTTACTGGGAGGTAGAGGACCTTTTCCTTGTTATATATGGTACAACAAATCCCAACAAATAAAGGAATGTCTAAGGCACAGACAGTTGCATTAAAATGATTTTTTTAATCTATGAGCTGGCAAAAAAAAAAAACACACGATAGCTTAAATTGCCAAAATGGCCAAGAAGGGCAGGTCCAAGTGACCAGAGAGGCCTTTCTTGAGCAACCAGTAGGATCTAGACAGGTCTCACCTTGACTGCATCAGCAACTACATCATCAATGAAGCATGATATATTGCATCCACAGCAAAAAGATAAAAGGAAAAGTACTGTCTTAAATCTGGAAGAGGTAAGAGTAAAAAAACTAAACTGCAAGCATGTTTGTGCCACGTTGAGGAAGACATGTAGATATATCCTTAAGATCAAATTACGGTAAACTGATTATGCAGCATTTTTCCTTTAGTTCTTCTTTGAAAAAAAAACTATACACATACACACAGAGCATTACCCATTAAACAACCTCAATTTCTTTAATTGAAAGTAGCTGTGTGGCTCTGATTTCGGTCACAATTACAGAAATGGGGCTTTAACTATCTTCTGTATCTGATTCCACCAAGGCTATTATTAGCTAGAGCAGTGGTTCTCAACCTGTGGGTCGCGACCCCATTTGGGGTCGAACGACCATTTCATGGGGGTCGCCAAGCACCACAGTCCGCCATTATTTTTTTTTGGTCGGCCATTTTTTTGGGGGTCGGCCATTTTTTTTCCCTATCGCGATGCGGGCCGTCACGCCACGCATGCGCGCTGCGGGCTGTCGTGCCGCACATGCGCGATGCGCCCCGTCGCACTGCGCATGCACGGTGCGGGCCCACCATTTTTTTGGGGTTGGCCATTTTTTTCCCTATCGTGATGTGGGCCGTCGTGCCACGCATGCGCGATGCGGGCTGTCGTGCCGCGCAGGCGCGATGCACCCCGTCGCACCACGCATGCACGGTGCGGGCCCGCCATTTTTTTTTGGTTGGCCATTTTTTTCCCTATCGCGATGCGGGCCATCGCGCCGCGCATGCGCGATGTGGGCCGTCACGCCATGCATGTGCGATGCACCTCATCGCGCCACGCATGCGCAATGTGCCCCGTCGCGCCGTGCATGCGCGATGCGCGCCCGCCATTTTTTTGTCAGCCATTTTTTGGGGGGGCGGCCATTTTTTTCCCTATTGCGATGTGGGCCGTCGCGCCACGCATGCGCGATGCGGGCCGTCGCGCCGTGCATGCGCGATGTGGGCCTGCCATTTTTATTTATTTATTTATTTTCACGATGCGGGCCGGGGTCGAGCCCCGGAAAAGGTTGAGAACCGCTGAGCTAGAGAGAGGGAAATCTGTAAGTATCTGTTCTTCCATGAGTTCTAAGCATTTTAAGAGGAGCAGCATGGGATAAAAAGTTAATCTCCCTCCCAGTCTCCTTGCTCCACTTCAAATTACACCTGCAGTTAGACAACTGCAAAGACTCCCCTTTATCACTGCAGGGAAATGTACCCTTTTGGGAACATTTCTGACAATGCAATTAGAAACCAGAATGAAGCAGTAGGACAGGATTCTATGCTGGAAAATTGTCCAATCAGGACCAATCAGCAGCTCCATGATTATTCTTCATCATTGCCTCATAAATAACACAGGTCAGCAAGGAATTGCCCCCAGATCACATATTGAATCTAATGCAGATGAACTTTTTTCTTTTAAAGAAATGCAAATTGTCAGGATGAAATCTGGAAATCACATATTTTAACTTTAGCTTCCTATCAGAGGAATTCATGGGCAGAGAGAGTGGGGTTATTAAGAAGTCAAGAGGGCCTTTTCTACATGAGTCATGATTTCATACAAAAAGGGTGAAGTTTGTATCATGATGATGAGATCCCACTTTTGTCATTTTTATAAAAGCTTTCAATCCTGCAAATGGCCATGTTACCCACCCACCCACCCCCCGTGATAATAGTCTCCTGATGTGTTGATCCCACTTTCCCAACACCTAGTCCAGGGGTAGACAACCTTGGCTCTTTTATGACTTGTGGACTACAACTCCCAGAATTCCTGAGCCAGCCACGCTGAGGGGAAAGGGAGAGATTTCCAAGCTGAGCCATGCTGGCTCAGGAATTCTGGGAGTTGAAGTCCACGAGTCATAAAAGAGCCAAGGTTGCCTACCCCTGACCTAGGTAGATGGCCAAAGGAATTAAAATCCAATACGTTTAGAAGACACTAGCTGGCAAAGTGGCTTAGATTTTTCTAGCGGCCAGCAACTACCGGTAGCACCTTCTGCACGTTTAACATTTTATTATCAAGTGTTTTTGGCCACAGGTCCTGCACTGACTGAAAAAATTTCTACACTTAGCCTTTGGTAAACTCAGGAGGAATCACAGATGGGTTCATACAATTCGCCACAGCCAACTCCGTGTGACCATCTTGCTGTGGCCATCTCATCAGAGCCGGCTCGCCCCAGCCATCTCATTGCGCCAACCCGGTGCAGCCATCTCATCACAAGGTTGTCTTGCGATCAGAATCGGACAACTAGCCATAGCCAACTCACTGCGGCCATCTCACTCGCCACAGCGAGTTAGCTACATGGTAAGGTTGTCCCCTTCTGATCTCAGACAATCCAGATTCCCGTTTGAGTCTGATCCAGATCACGCAAGGAATGTTGTTGTGTGGAAGGAAGGGTTCATTTTTTCACTCCAGTTTAACCCTACTGTTGCATACCTCCCTCATCGATGGGCACACGCACACAGTCCTTAGTTTCATAGGTCAAAGGACAGGCATATAAGCCACCAGTTCTTTGGGCCTGTTGATCCGGCAGAGCAGTAGCCTGTGGTGCTCCCACCAACAGCCTGAAAGAAATGGAGAAGAAAGTTAGAGGGACTGAAAGAAGATGAGAAGGAACAAAGATGGGAAGACGGGAGGGCTTTTTACTGCCTGTACTGCATCTGGACAGCTGTGTCATGCTAAGTGAAGCAACTGATTTTTCAACCAGGCTTTTTTTTTTCTTCAAAATTTTATTTATAATACAATTAAAAGAAACATTGGATATAACATGACATTCCAGTATATACATTCTTATCAAATTATTCCACATTTTACAATCGATTCTTTATCTCTGAATATATATCTAAATGTTATATACAATACTTCATCTATTTCTCTATTTGCTAACCTAAAATTACATATATTTCTATCTTAACGCTAGCCTATAACCCCAACCGTCTCTTCGAATCCCTCCAGCAGTAAAATTTATCCCAGGTTTCGAAATAAACTGATCTACATTTGTCTTTCAATACCATTGTGAGCCTGTCCATTTCCGCACATGATAATATTTTATATAGTGTCTCTTCCTCTGTGGGAATTTCTTTGCTCTTCCATTTTTGCGCGAACGCTAGCCTAGCTGCAGTCAAGATATGTAACAGCAAACAGCCTTTTGTTGAATGTGGGCTAGCATTTTGGTCCTGGCAGTCCTGTTGTCTCATAAAATGGTTTCTTAAATCTCTTATAATTTTTGCCGAGTATCTTCTTCACGGTTTTATTCTTTGCATCTTGTATCCTATTGCACTGGATTATTTTTAATAATGAAAGACAGTCAGTTGAATAAACAAACTAAAGTTTTGGTTTTGGTTTTTAAGGGGGGGGGAAGTACTGCATAATGGAAACAGATTAATGTAAAAAGAAGCACTGAATAAAAGGAGAAAACAGAGCACCAAAACTAAAGAAAAGCCGGATTGAAGGAAAATATGAGAAAAGTTGAATTACGGTAAAAAAAAATGAATTGATGTACAGAAGGAGGAATTGTTACTGTGATGGATACGAAGATGTGAGAGAGGGAAACAAAGAGGGCTAACTGAGCATACTTGAGAACTAGATTCCTGCTGAGCTGGCAAAAGCTGCTGGTCTCCTTTCCCCTTCGCTAAGCCACTGCGACCTTGAGTATTCCCCCTTCTGACATTAATGTGCGTTCTGAAAAGATCAATTAGTTAAAGAGAGAATAAATTCTATCCTAAGCATTTTTGCCAAGAGCCCATATAGAGAGAGGAGGAGGCAGTGAACAGCTGGGTGGGGGAAGAGTATTCATACTCTTTTTGCCTCAAGCAGATGCAGGGCCCACTTCAGCTCCTGACCACATGTCACCTGTTCCTGCATCTCTATCACAGCTGTCCTTTCCCTCCAGCAATCGGAATTCCTAGTGAGGGACATGATGTCACTTGAAACAGCCCACAACCCATTTCACGCTTGCATTCCTGACCAAAACAGCTGTATTTTTGCTCATAGTCTACCAATTCCCAAGACAAAATTTCACCCGCAAAGGTTTCCCATGCTGAATCACATTTGCAGAATCCCTTTCTTTTCTAAACGATTACTACGTTTCATCTTGCTATTTGTTTTCTCAGGCTGGGTTCACACATTTGTGTTAAGCCATAATGATGTGGCAGGCTGGTTTGTGATTTAGCGGGTTGATGCCGCCATTCAATAAAATATGGATAAGCTACCCTTGATCCTGTTTGTGTGTCAGACTTAAATGAGGAGAATCAGAATGCTGCAGGAGATGGGTAAAAGGAGTTAGTTATTAACCCGGATCCCAGCTGGATCTTCAGAATATGAGAGTTGATGGAGGCTTAATCCTCCTGTCTGACTGCTGAAACAAAGTCAAAATCTTAGCCAGCTCTTGAAGAATAGAGTTTCATAGTCTTTCCCTTCTCTTCTACATTTTTGCTCCCCTTTTGGCATACAAAAAAATTAGGTTTAGGTGAATAATCTCTTTCTATAGTGAGGTTCAACCTACTTGGCCCATTGCAGATTTTTAACCATCCCTCACCGCCACCCTGAGTGAAACGGATAGCTTCCCAGTTTCCTTTCCAGCAAGTGGGAGGATTTTAAAATGGCCACGTCCCTTCTTTTACCAAGACATTGATAATGCCGCAGCTGTTTCCACACAGGATTAAATCACTTCCCTAGGGAGTGGGTAATTTGGAAAGCCTGACACACTAAACCAACACATTAGCTCCAGTGGTGGGATTCAGCCAGTTCGCACCAGTTCGGCAAAACCAGTAGCTAATTTTTTGTTGCCCAGGCCCAGAATGGACTTCCGGAAGCGGCATCCACAGAGAGAACCGGTTATTCACGTATCTGAATCCCACTACTGATTAGCTCTAATCACAGCACATTGGTTTTGTTTGCTTAAAGCAAGTTTCCTCTTCTCTTCCCAAAATGTCCACATGATTGCAAAGCACAACAGATAAAGGCTACATACGAGTTGCAAAACCGCCGATGAAACTATCACACATTTTTGTCAATTTTAGGCTTTGTTTTTCTTTTCCCCTAATCCTGACTGGTTGCAATGCCATTTTGGACAAATGTGATGGAGGATGCCAGTGGATTGTGTACGCTTGGCCAGAGCCTTTGCATTTGACCCTTCAGGTAAAATCTCCATAGGGAGCACTTTGGCTCAGTGGCAGGCGATATAGGAATCAATGAGATCTTTAGATTTTGAGATCTAAAACAAAATCTCTCTAGCCCTTATTTTATATTCATTTTAGAGCAGGGCTTTTCAACCAGTGGTACGGGTACCACCTGTGGTACATTGGCACTTGGCAGGTGGTTCGCGTCCATCCTAGAAAAGTGGTAGCGGGGGAGGGGGAAAAGCTGAACTGGTGGTAGCACCACACAAGCCTGAGCGAGAGATGGCTGCAGCTGCAGGGCTGTCAGGGCTCAGCGGAAACGCCAGGATCAGTGCCGCTTTCCAGCTGATTGGTGCTTCTTTGGGACTGTCAGGGCTCAGCAGAAGCGTCAGGATCAGCACCAGGCTCCAGCTGGAGCTCAGCACTGATCCTGGTGCTTCTGCTGAACCCTGAAGAAGCACCAATCATCTGGAAGGCAGCACTGATCCTGGCGCTTCTGCTGAGCCCAGAAGAAGCGCCGATCAGCTGGAATGTTGCAGCATCTCCAGGGTCTTGTGATTTACATTCAGATGCTTGGCAACCGATTCATATTTATGACGGTCACAGTGTCCCAGGGTCATGTGAAGTGACTAAAACCTGCTGCAACCACCCAGCAGACGGGGGGGAATAAAAATCAAACACCCCCCACCCCACCCCCACTGCCAATCCTCAACAGAAATCCTTACAACAATGAAAACCTCGGACAGGAGAAAGAGTGCGGCCGGGCGGGCAGGCAGGTGTCTTGCTTGGCTGTGGCTTGGGGAGCACTTTTCTCAGTGCCATTGTAACTTTGAACAGTCACTAAGCGAACTGTTGCTAGTCGAGGACTACCTGTACTTTATCACTTTTTCCTTTTTTTTTTTTTTTGGTCATCAAGTTTTTGACACCTTGCCAGGTGACTGGTGGTACTCGGATACTGCCATATCCTAAATGTGGTACAATGGGTGAAAAGGTTGAAAAGCCCTGTTTTAGAGAATATGCACATATCTCTAGAGTGACAGGAATTCTGCAGAAGTCCCAAGGAGAAACAATAAAACCAGCCGTAGCCTTCCCTGCACAATTATGCACGTACCACACAGAAGTGCCCACAAATCTCAGAAACATCTCAAATTTGTTCTCTGCAAAAAGAGCAAACCCACAGAATCCTTTTTCTTTTCCCTATAATGCTGCTAACTGAACTGGCCATTCACCACAGAGGTACAGTGGACAGAAGAAGGCCTAATGCATGGACATTCATATGGGTTCATTTAATAAACTGGAGGTCACTGAATGAAAGAGAAAATAATTGCAGGGGAAAAAAGTTATCGCTCATCATCAGTTACGTTTCAAAAAGCCCAGCTTTGCAATGCTGTGGTCATTTCAAAATCAGAAATGGAAAGAAAGCTTTTTTAATTTGAAAAAAAAAAGGCCACGAAGAACCCTTGACATAACGTGAATCTGCATGGTAGTAGCGTGGCTTCCCACTACCACCAGTTTTATAATCCCTCAAAGTTCATTGTCAGATCTGCCACCCTCCCAATGCTGAGAACATGGCGCAAAAGTCATTGCTTCCAGCCCAAGCTGCTACAAGTTGTACAGTAACAAATATCCCCCCCCCAACCCAGTCCCATCCCAGCCAGAAGGAAATAAACCCCCTCTTTCCCATGTAAATTTATTTACTCAGTGGCAAAAAAGCCCAGGCAGTTCCTTTGAAGAGGAAGTTGAAAAGTCATCAAGCCACCATTTTCCCAGAAACCTGAAGCTTAGGAACCATGAGGCAGGAATGGTTGCAAATGCAAAAATGGACCAGAGTCATGCATTTCTTTTAAAAAATAAAATAACTAGTTTTACTGTAATTGAGCCAGAATTGAACTGGCTGCGTTCTCTCTTACAGCTGACTAGAAATCCAGAGCTGCTTTCAAACTGGTGCGCTGTTCTCATGTGCATAAGTCTGGGGCAACCCTGACACATGGGTCAACACATGGTTTCCCTACTTTCATCCAGCATTAGGACAAAGGTATGAAGCTGGGATTTGCACTGTGATGTCATGATGTGCATGTCATCATTTTTGCATCTTTATAGTTCATACCAAATGCCTATGTTTGTGTGGAAATGTCTTTAAGCAGACCAGGGAAAAAGTTACAGAACCTAGAGATCTTTCTTTGTGTCATGCAGTATTAATGACTAGGGCTAGGAAAGACAAGTCAGCTTAAACTTTGGTGAGTACATAGATGGAGAAAGGGGGGAGGACTCACAATAGATCTGGAACATGAGAAAGTGAAAGGAAACCTTTTTGCTTAATGATTGTGTTGAAGGAAAAGTCTTCATCATGGTTCAGTCCAAGCCGGGAATAAACAACATGGCGACTGCTTTAGAAAGAAGGTTGCAGTTTATTGAAGAGGAGAGCCAGACAGAAAGATGGCTCTGGAAGAAAAGAGAGTGAGCACATGTAGGGAGTGGGTTTTTATACTCTCTGGAGCCTTTTGAGTTGTTTCCTGTTCCTGTTTGAGGCTTTGTATTTCCTGTGTCATGTATTTTGACCTGTGTTCCTTTGGCATCTGTGAGTTAATCCTATTATGTCCTGTCTTAAGAGTTTGGGTGGGGTATGTAGATTTTAGGTCTCTTTATCTTCTTAATCTTCTAGCTTCAACCTTCCTGAATGGTTTACCTCTGCATTTCGACAGAACTGGTTTCTGCTTGGGGGAGGGAGACTTGGGGCTATTAAGGAAAACTGGGCATCTTTTTCTGCCTCTTTAAGATCCTTTGAGGAAATATATTTTTCTGCCCTTTTAATATTTCCTTCTCTGGGGGGCTGACTTCCCACAATTGCTTAGAAGTAAGCCTCATTGACATCAATGGGGTAGTGTAGTCAACCCAGATTTCCCTCCCCACTTGCGAGACTGATCCTCTGACAAGGGACATGTCCAAATCAAGACTTACTTGAATTGAATTTCCAGGCCAATTATCCTCTGATTTAGCCTAATGCTAATAAATACAGGTAGTCCTTGACTTACAACAGTTCCTTTAGTGCAGCGGTTCACAACCTGTGGGTCGCGACCCCATTTGGGGTCGAACGACCGTTTCATGGGGGTCGCCAAACAGGCAGTCCGCCATTTTTCCCCCCATTTCCCCTCGGCCCGTCACGCGCGCCGTGCATGCGTGTTTCGGCCCGTTGTGCACGATGCGCATGCGCGGTTTGGTCCATCGCGTGCGCCGTGCATGCGCGGTTCAGCCCATCGCGCCATGCATGCGCGGTTCGGGCCGTCGCGCGCACGGCGCGCATGTGCGGTTCGGGCCGTTGCGACGCACATGCGCGTTTTGGGCCATCACGCGTGCGCCGCGCATGTGCAATTCAGGCCATTGCGCGCGTGCCGCGCATGCATGATTCGTGCCATCGCGCGCACGCCGCGCATGCACAGTTCGGGCCGTCGCACCACGCATGCGCGGTTCGGGTCGTCGCGCGCACGCCGCGCATGTGCAATTCGGCCCGTCGCGCCGCGCATGCGCGGTTCGGGTCGTCGCGCCGCGCATGCGTGGCGCAGGTCGGGGTCGCGCCGCGCATGGGCGGCGCAGGTGGGGTCTCGGCCTGAAAAAGGTTGAGAACCGCTGCTTTAGTGACTGTTCAAAGTTACAACGGCATTGAAAAGAGTGGCTTATGACCATTTTTCACACTTATGACCTTCGCAGCATCCCCATGGTCATATGATCAAAATTCAGATGCTTGGCAATCGATTCATAGTTATGATGGTTGCAATGTCCCGGGATCATGTGATCCCCTTTTGCAACCCTGACAAGCAAAATCAATGGGGGGAAACCAGATTCACTTAACAACTATGACACTAACTTAACAATTGCAATAACTCACTTAACAGCTGTGGCAAGAAAGGTTGTAAAATGGGGCAAAATTCACCTAACCACTGTTCCACTTAGCAACAGAAATGTTGGGCTCAATTGTGTTAGTGAGTTAAGGACTACCGGTTTTGTCCAAATCACCTGGAAGACGTCTGAACTGATCCATCAAGCTTGTCCTACAGGGCTTGAAGTATAGTACAAATTTGTTGTTGTTGTTGTTAGTTGCGAAGTTGTGTCCGGCCCATCGTGACCCCACGGACAACGTTCCTCCAGGCCTTCCTGTCCTCTACCATCTTCTGGAGTCCATTTAAGCCCCTGAACGCTACTCGCAGCCTTCTTTCAGATAAAAGCATACAGACCTGTAACCTTAAATGAGCATTTTCAAAAAAACATGACAGAGGAGTTGTAGCTGTTTTTTTTTAATGCTTTATTAGCAATGGTTCACAATCTTAGATAAGATTCTGAGCCAAACCTTGCTTTATGTTGCTCTCCTTCCCCTTTCCTGACATATTGCCTTTCACAAGCCAGCAGAAGTTATCCAGGGACCAAGACTTCTCTCTTTCACATTGAATAAAGTATAAACTGAGAGATCTCTGTACAAAGCCCACCGCAATCCTGAATCAATTCAATAACCCTAAACACACAATATTCCCAACTTCTCATCTGTAAAAGGGAATTCTGCTTGCAAAAAACACTATTGAGACAATCAAGAATTGCCCTATGTTGCACGAGCACTCTTAAATTTGGATAGCTAGTTAAGAATAACACTCAAAGAACAGGTGGAAAAACTGGCCTTTCTCACTTAACATCAAACTGTTTGCCTAATCAAAACCATAGCAAACCAAGAGATACAACAAGCAAGTCCCGCCTTTAGGAAAACTCAACACAAAATAGGGAATTTCAAAGCCACAGAAATATTCAGTGTTAAATATGCTTTCAGACAGTTAACCAAAGTATTTAGCTAAAATACTGATTTCCTGGAATAGAGGAAATTGCTAGAAGTCATGACAATGAAATTACAAGAATTTAACGGAAAGTGTGTGGCTGCCAATTTCTTCACAGAGGAACACAATTCTCCACTTTTCACAGACTCTGACAAGCTGATTCCCAGGTGGTCCTTTCTCTGTTTCTATGTGTCTCATGCTGATGGAGAAGGAATCACCTCTTTTTAAAAAGAGAAAAAGTTAAGGTGGAATTAGATTTATGAAGGAGTTTTTCAACCAACAAATTCCAGTTAACATTTCACACTAGCCAAAAGTCAGTACACTAGTTAAATCTCAGCTAAAAACCAAGGGAAGGAAAAATTGAGATGTGCAGAGACATGGCCTTGTAGGAAAATATTCAGAAGCCATTACAAAAACAACAAGGGGAGAAGCAAATCCTGGGAAAGAAGATAGTATTAGGAAGAGACTCCAGCTGGCTCCTGCTTGATTCGATTTATATGCTACTAAAACTCTCCTTGTCATGACCTTTAACTGGGTGAAACATTGCATGATAGGGCAACCATTTTTGAACTAAGGTATCTCAAATGGGCTAACTTACAGAATGCAAGCAAAATCCAACACCCGTGACTCTTGATATAATGAAATTTGAGAAAATTATGGGTGCTTCAGGGTTACTGGCTGCTGCTCTGCTGCTGCTATAGTCGTGTGATCTTCATTTACAACAGGGGTGTCAAACTGCCGGCCCATGATGTGTCACGCAGAAGTCGCGCCACCCATTGCCGGCAATGGCAAAACAGTCCCGATACGTCACCCAACATCATGTGACGTCACGAGTTTGA
This sequence comes from Bothrops alternatus, assembly GCA_034064705.1. NCBI lineage: Eukaryota > Metazoa > Chordata > Lepidosauria > Squamata > Viperidae > Bothrops > Bothrops alternatus. The sequence goes on along the minus strand of JARGCV010000200.1, from coordinate 3,534,961 downwards.
CATGTCTGATTTACAACATTCCATGACAGTTTCCCAGTCAGTCTAACAATCCCTTGCTTCCTTCCCCACCCAGCAGCAGCCACTTATCTGATTGCTGGGAAGGGAAGCTTTCTGATGTCCCTTACCATATTCCTACCAAAAAAAACTCAATGGGGCAGCCAGTCAGAAGTCAGAGGTTGCTTCCATTGTTTTTTTGCTTTTAATCATCCTATTTCTCTGTTTAGGTAAGGAAATATCTCCAGAATAAGAGGCATGAGTTGTCTGATAAGATACAGAGGGAGGAAAGGTAAAACAAGCAGACTTACAAGATTCAGTTACTATAACATCACAATCAAGTAGAAGTAGATCTTCCTGAGGAGTTAGTTTCTTGATTGTTTGTCTCATAGCACTGACAAGACAAGTTCAACAAATTCCCCATTCAACATTTTCTTGCAGGAAAAACAGAGAGATGTGAAATGTTTCTACAAATTTTCCTGAGCAAAGGCCATCTCTGAAAGCTTACATTTGAGCTACGAGCAGGCCTGAGTGCTTAAAAAAAGCTTATCAATGGAATCCAAAACATCACCAACTTCATAGAGTCTTCATAGATTGGGAGGAAGCAGAAAGTGGGCTTGAGTTTCCTTTAAAGCTACCGTATGTGGTTGGACAGACTAAAAATGGCTTTCATCCAAAACAAAACAAAACAAAACAGGACAGAGGGATGGATTAGATTTCACCAAAGGCTGAGATTCAATCCTTCCATGTCAATTGGGCTGGATTCCAGCAGAAACAAGGCTAAGTGACATCTCCTTGTGATGTCACTGGAGTCCCACCACAGACCTCACCTACTGTTTTGTGGAAGAGGATATGGAGACCCATCTTCCCCAGTTTAACAGGACACGCTGCTGCTTCTAACATATATCTTCTCCTCCAAGATCAGCTGAACAGTTTGAGTCTCCCAGCAGAATCTTATTGGGGAACACACTGGGTGGCACCTACTTCGTCTGTCTCTTTCTTCCTGTGTGAAAAGGAAAAATGAGATACAGGGAAAGCTGCCCTGCTTCTGTCAGAGTTCTATAGCAGTAATGCCAGCAGGGTCTGCCTCTGTGTGTGTGTGTGTTTGTGTGTTTGTGTGTGTGTGTGTGTGTGTGTGTGTGTGTGTGTGTGGTATGTTGCGAAAGGAACGGCTTTAGGGATACAGGAGCTTTAGGAACATGGGGAAACCCACGTCCTGCTTACATTTCAAGGAACAATTGCAGAATAGAGATATTAAAAAAAATCCTAAATACAATTTTCCTATCCAGAGCTGTTTAATTGTATTTTCCCCATTTGATACCATCCAAATGTTATTGATACTGCAGCTTCCTACAACTCTGGGAATTGTAGTGCCAATAGCCCTAGAGAGGGGACCAGATCATAGAAGACTGTTTATGGGGTTTCATTGTCTTCTCCAGAGAGGATGAAAGCTGAATCAGAGCAGTGTTATAATAGAGTTGCATGAAGATGTAGGCCAGATGGATAAGCCTTTGGAATTTGGCTGGAGCTTGGAAGCACTCTATTAAATTCAGGAGAACCATTCAACTAACGTCCATCACCCTTTTTAAAAAATGAATCGACTTCAAGAGCTAATAGAAGTATAAATCTCACCCAGCAATATGCCCCATTCTAAAAAGCTACTTTGCACAATTCCTTCTATCATCAGCAATCTATTTGGAAGAAAGCACTTCTGATTTAGAAGGTGCCCCTGCTTTTTACAAACCGAAGCTTCAAGGAGAGGGGATGGAGTTAGCTTTCCCAGAAATTCTCCAAAGGTTATTTGATGGTGTGCTGAAAATCCTTAAGGGTCCGTTAGCCTCTGTTTCATCGCATAAATTTACATTTGCTGGGAATACAGAATGACTATTAAATCAGTTTGTATTTAATATTTGATCATGGAGAACATATGGCTATAATATGCATGGCAATAATATGTATGTGGTGTATTACATCTCACACACACACATCCCTCCCTCCCTTTTTCTTTCTTTTTCTCTTCCTTCATTCCTTCTTTCCCTCTCCTTCCTAATCTCCCTCTCCTTCCCTCTCTCCTTCCTTCCCTCCTTCCATCTGATTTATAACAGAACAACAGAGTTGGAAGGGCTCTTGGAGGTCTTCTAGTCTAACCCCCTGCTCAAGCAGGAGACCTATATCATTTCAGACAAATGGATGTCCAGTTACTCTTTTCAAAAACCTCCATGATGAAGCACCCACAACATCTGAAGGCAAGTTGTTTCACTGGTTTATTGTTCTCAGTGTTATAAACTTTCTCCTTAATTTTAGGTCAGCGGTTCTCAACCTATGGGTCGCGACCCCATTTGGGGTCGAACGACCGTTTCGCAGGGGTCGCCGGACACCGCAGTCCGCCATTTTGGTTTGTTTTTTTTATTTTTTTTTATTCTTTTTCGTCGCGCGCGCGCTGCGCATGTGCGGATCAGCCCGTCGCGGTCCGCCGTTTTGTTTTTTTATTATTTTTTATTATTTTTTAATTATTATTTTTTGTCGCGTGCACGCCGCGCATGCGCGGATCGGCCCGTCGCGGTCCGCCGTTTTGTTTTTTTTATTTTTTTATTTTTTTTATTTTTCTTTTCGTTGCGTGCGCGCCGCACATGCGCAGATCGGGCCGTCGTGGTCCGGCATTTTTTTTTGTTTGTTTTTTTATTTTTTTTTCGTCACGCGCGCACCGTGCATGCGTGGATCGGGCTGTCGTGCGTGCACTGCGCATGCACAGATCGGGCCATCGTGCACACGCCACGCATGCGCGGATCGGCCCATCGCGGTCCGCCATTTTGTTTTTTACATCTTTTTTATTTTATTTTTGTTTTTTTTCGTCACGCGCGGGCCGCACATGCGCGGATCGGGCCGTCGCACGCGCACCACGCATGCACGGATCGGCCCATTCCAGTCCGCCATTTTGGGGGTTTTTTGGTTTTTAAAATTTTTTTTTTCGTCGCTCGCGCGCCCGGGTCGGGGTCGCGGCGCGCATGGGCGGCGCAAGTGGGGTCTCAACCTGAAAAAGGTTGAGAACCACTGTTTTAGGTTGCTTCTTTCCTTGATTAATTTCCATCCACTGCTTCATGTCTTGTCTTCTGGTGCTTTTCAAAATAGGTTGACCCCCTCTTCTGGGTGGCAGACCTTCAGATTTTGGAACACTGCTATCAAGTTGCCCTTACAGTATTCTTTCTTTTCACTAGATTAGACATATGCAGTTTTTCATATGTTTTAGCCTCCAGCCCCATAATCATCTTTGTTGCTCTTCTCTGCACTCTGCCCTTCCTTCCTTCCTTCCTTCCTTCCTTCCTTCCTTCCTTCCTTCCTTCTTCCCTCCCTCCCTTTTTTCTTTCCCTTTTTTCTTCTGTTTGATATTATGAAGGGCTCTATAACTTTATTTGTCTTGAGGACCCCCAGCAGCTACTAGGAAAAGTTCCCCTGTCCTCTCTCACTGCATCCCCAGTTTCAGCCAGCTCCAGCTACCCACTCTCAAATGACTTTCTAACATCAAACTGCAATCTGAAGTCAATTTTTTTTCTCTGCTCCAACTCTCAATCTGGATTTGGCAGAGTTCACAAGCACATTAAATGTCGTTTGTTAAAGCCCAGATGGTCCAGCGAGGAAAGATCAGGCAATCCTATCTGACTATTAACAATATTAACAAAGGGGAGTCAATAACCATTAGCTGGTAATGCCATGCAAGCAAGCCGTATAATTCCTAAGTATTTTCTCCTGTACCTACAATGGCTATCCTGAATTCTTCTCTGCTCACTCATGGGAGCAGAGTGAGAGACAAGAAGGCACCCCAAAAATGTATCTTCTGCTCAGAAATGCCTGGGGATGTGTGGATGTCAAATGACAGAAGCAAAGAAAAGTGCATGTTAAGGGCAAGGCTGGATAAACAGAACTAATAAATGGGTATTTTGAAAGCATCACTGCAGGAGGCAGCAGCTAACAGGCTTTGGGTGATCTAGGCTGAATAGGGTTAGCCCTGATTAGTACTTGGGTGGAACCACCAAGAAAACGCAAAAGTGCAGAGTAATTGAAAGAACATCATAAAGAAGGCTGCAACAAGTCATTCTGGCATTATTGCTAAAAATGTCCATGACATCATCCAGAATCCAGCTCGGTATGAAGGAAATTGACTTTATCTTGGAAATACACGGAGTTTCCTATTTAATTAGAAACGTTCACATGTAAACGCAACAGTTTGGTCCATAGTATTTATTTTTTTTAAAAATCCTCCAGATGGACTGGGCTCTCCACGCAACTGCATACTTGCAAAAGGTACAAATTTGCCCATTGCATTGTAAGGGATCTGACTACATAGCTGTTGGATTACACTGTTTCATTGTCATTCCTTATTGCCTTTTATGACTGCTTGAGCTGCTTGAGTATTTTACTTTTCCTGATTGGTTGGAGAAGGAAGTTCCTGCTTCCAGCCAATTCTGGAGTTCTTGAAGCATTTTCTGCAAGGAATTCCTATTTCATTCTCACACTATAGATCAGGATTAGGGAAGAGGATAGTTAGCAACAGCGAGGTTAGGCCATGTGGAGAAGTGGAAGAAAGGGGTGGGGGGGGAGAGAGAGAGATGTAAAAATAAACAGGAATTCACTCAAAATAACTCAGCACCCAGCATGTCCAAAAAAGGAGGACGGCCAGAAATATTCATGCAAGATTGTGTGTGTGCGCGCGCATGTTCCTCTGAGTATCATCAGTGACTGGCCAAGGCAGAGGCACAAAGTGACTGAGGCACTGAGTAAGCTTTTTCCCAGGAAGAGCATATCCAAAATCCACATCAGGTACTCTGGATACTTTTATCCATTTTAGAGTTCCCACATCCAGATTCCTTCCTTCCTTCCTTCCTTCCTTCCTTCCTTCCTTCCTTCCTTCCTTCCTTCCTTCCTTCCTTCCTTCCTTCCTTCCTTCCTTTCCTGAAAAAATAAAATGAAATAAGTAACACTGAGATCAACATGTATGATGCCTCTTTTCTGCTTCTAAAAGAAGTAGACAGATGTTGATATGATAGTATCATGAAAAGCAGCACCTTATCATGGTGCATAACTTAAAGTGGAAAATTACCCTTTGGATTTCTTACTTCAGGTGCCAAAACAGGAGGCCTCTTCTGCCAAGAGCCCCCTCCCCAATAAATAAACCCCGCCATCCTGCTCTGAGTCTTGCCTAATTCTGGCAGCAACTCTATTAAAAAAGTACCGTCCTTCTCCAAAAGGTCACATATGAGTGAACAAGACAGAATACAGGAGCCTCTGCCACAAATAACTGCTTGGGACAACAAGCACAAGGACAATCCAAAATAAGCAGAGACACGATAAGAATTTTGCTCAGCTCTGGCTTCTCCAGGCACCAGCTTCCCAGTGAACAAAACGAGACAGAATTGGAAGGCACCATTTTGTTCCATCCCCCAAAAGGTAAGGAGGCAGCATGGTTTGATCCTGGAATAGGGAGATTTGCACTTGTTTCCCAGCACGTCTCTCTTGCTTCTAACCCAAAAGGATGACAGAAGCCCTATAGATATCACTCCGTTAAGCACATCACGGATGAGACTCAGTCACATGCACTCTCCCAGGTAGGCTAATGTATCAGATACAAGCAAGGGAGCATTTGTACCTACTTGGACTGTTATAGGCCAGCGAATCAGAGGAGAGTTCACGGTAAAGTGAAGCTGATCGTGCAGAAAAATAGCAAATTTTTATGAACAGTTGAGCGGTCTGGTACAAGGGGATGACAAAAGGAGGAGCACTCTTCCAGTCTCCAAGGCCTGTTGGAGCCCTCTGCAGAGTAGGTCTTAGTAAAGGAGAAATTATTTATTTATGCCAAGTTCCTGTTTCATTTTCAATCCCTCGTCTGAAGTCTCTGCAGACCCATTCAAGGATGAAGAATGTGGAGAACGTCTTGGGATGGGCAGGAAGGAGCAGATATAACAGGGAAGAATTATGTAATGATTGCTCTCCTATCCATATAACTAAAATGCACACACAGACACCAACACAAGGAAACCTTGGTCCCGCCCAGCTGCTGTAGTAAGGACAGCATTTTTGCAGGGAGGGAAAATGCCAACGCCCCTGTTTGATGTCAGTGCTCCAACCCCAGAACAAGAAGAGATAAGGCAGGCAGAAGCTTGGAGGGCAGGGGGGTAACACTGATCCAGGTGGGAAGGCCAGAAGAAGCTTAAGCCTAAAAGGAAGGAATTGTGTTACAGTACATGCAGGCTATTGAGATTGCTTATGGAAGCAGCTGGCAAGTTCCTTTTCTTCTGCATACTACCACGGCTCTCACAGGCCTAGTCTTTCACACTTTGCCCGGCTGAAGCTAGTTTAGAGTGGCAGTACAGGCAGGAGGTTCATAGCAGTGTGGGCAGGAGACTGGACAAAAGTCCCTTCTACTGCCAGAATCAGAGTCCTGCCTGCCAGGAAGCCAGCAAACACCATCCTGGAATCTCTGTGGGTGCCTGACTGACTCTGACAGCCAACCAACAAAGGACTCACACACAGATCTGGGAATACCAAGGTGCCCTTTCAGTACATTCCTTCCACAACCGCCAGTTCAGCCTCTGAGTCATAATGAGTAGACTGTGGGCACTGGCCAAGCATGCCACCTTCTGTGATTCAGTTGTTGATTGACAGGTGTTCCTTTAGATCTCAAAGAAGTGACAAAGCCCAAAACGAGCTGAAGAAAATTTGCGTCGCTTCTGCTGAATGTTCCTTGTCTCCTTTTTCAAAAAGAGTCCTCCAGGCGTGCAGGGAACTCATCTTCCCTTAGGAAACACAAAATTTAAATTCCTCCACACACAGCCTCCTCACTTAAGACTGCGGCTTCTATATGGACACCCAGTGATCAAGCTCTCCTTCAGCACTGACAGTCAGGAGATGCAAATGTGTAACAGGAAAGAAAGGGGGAAAATGAAAAGCTGGTCCTTTACCAGCAACCACTCATTTGATCTGTATGGACAGATAAAAATGTTTTCTCAGGAACAGATCCGACGTTTTACACGTACTATAGAAGAGTTTAGGATCTATCTCCAGGAATTAAAGAGGTTTCTGAAGTCATTTCCAAAGATTTGGGTATTTTTTCATATAGAAATTGAAATAAATTCCCCATGTAATGTTTTTCTTTTCTCATGGTACAACAGAATAAATGCAACCCTAGAGAACAATCTAGTGCTGGATGGACAAATTCTTCTGAGCCTGACTTACATCACGACGGACATATTTGGGGGGGTGGGTGGGGGGACCCAAAGGATCACTTTTTTTTTTTTTACTGTGAAACTATCAAGTTACTAGGGATAAAGAAAGGCCACTATAGGCACCTAGATACTTAAAACTGGTTGCACCAAGCAGACTGTGCTGAGCTGGGAGAGGGAGTTGCACACACTCTCCTCTACTAAAGGAAAAAAACATAAGAGGTTTGTAGTTTGTGAGACTATTTGTTATATTTGTCACGGCTGGATTTATCCCAGAATAAATAATTCCAAATTCCTGTAAATATGGATACATACTGTCCTTTTGTAGAAAACCTTTCATCTAGGATTATAAATGAGTTGGTTTATATGCGTGTATTTATATTATGTTCACTAGTTATATAAACTGGATGAGGCTGAATGTAACAGCTGAGTACTCATAAGTGCACTACCCCGTACTAGGATGGGAAGGAAAGGGATTCTTTCACCTTTCTGGCCAAAAGTATAAAAGTACTAACTGTCCAGAGTGGTAAATCATGAATGATAAAATATAACAGAACCACGATGGTTATTTTTCTCACACTCCTCTCCCGTTGCTCCCTTATACTGCATTACATTTATGGTCATTTTAAAATCAGCATAAGGATTCTATTTATCCATTGCATACCCAGAGGTCTTATTATGGCCTGGAATGAAAGAATTCCCATCTCCATTTGGATTATTGATTTCAGCTGCCTTTGCATAATTGAGGAGTTGAGGGGAAGGGGGTGGGGGGGGAGGTCTGACAGTTCCCTGGGAAGGAAATATAGCAAAGAAGGGAAGGAAGCAGAAGCTTCCCAGCTTATTTGGATGGGAGATATTATTTCACATACACACCCCCAGAGACTCTCAACAAAGGCCAGAATAGAGCATTTGGAGCTAAGTGGAGCTTCGGAGGAAGGGAAGAGAGAAAGCAGAACTGGACTTGGATGTCATTGCTCAAACGTACAATTAGTAATTCTGGGTGCAGTCAGTGGCTCAAGCAATTGTGCTATAAATATTCATCATGACCTCCATTTATTCTCTACAGTCTCTTTCAGGACTATTAGGCCTTTGGCAGAGAGGCTGAGTGGGAAATAAAATTGATCAAGCCCTCATAATTTTCTCACACAGAAGGAAAAAAATTACAGTATGGGGAAAAAAATCCCAGACATTTAAATGTGATTATGTACAGATATTTAAATATGATTCTTTTTTCTGAAAAACTGCAGTTGGTGATGCCCGCCAAGACTTATAACTGGGCAAATACATAATGAAAGCGATAACTGTGTTTTACATAACTTCCATGCATTGTCTTGCACCAATGAACATTCTGCATAGGGAGATTGTAATGCCTGAAGAAGCCTTGGAAGGTCAGTAGATAAGAATAAAACTTTTTGTGGTCTTATCTTAGGGAACAGGATTACAGAAATGATGTTGGAATTACTCTCTGCACAACAAGGGCAATGTTCTTACTAATCGCCTTGAATTCGGTTGGCAAGGAGATACACAAGGGTGGCATTGCTATAGCAAACTCTTGGACTACAACAAGTGATGTTTATACCCTCATGATCAGGGCTTTTCAACCTTTTCACAGATTGTACCACTTTTAGGACATGACAATATTTGAGTACCACCAGTGCTTAGCAACGTGTAAAAAAAAGGGGGGGGGGATTTTGGGTTTTATTGATTAGATTCATTTGTTGTTATAGAAAGTTTATAATATTGAGGTTCAGTGTTAATGCTTCCTTCTACTGCAACAAAGGAAGTATGTTCTTTTTCCCTTCTCCCCCTCACTTTCCCCCCCTTTTTCCTCTCCACTCTGTCCTACTATTTGCTTTTGTATTTTTGTATGTTATTCTATAATCCAATAAAATATTACAAACTGTAGAAAAAAAGTAAAAAAGTACCAGTTTTAATTTCTTCTGTGGCTGTTCCTTTGCTGAATCACTTTCCCTTTCCACTGAGAAATGTATGATGAATTCAAACTTGGCACTTCTATGACTTGTGGACTTCAACTCCCAGAATTCCTCAGCCCTCATGGCTGGTTGAGGAATTCTGGGAGTTGAAGTCCACAGGTCTTAAAGTTGCTAAGTTTGTAGACTCCAGAGCTAGCTGGTTGGCCCTTCTGAGCTTTTCCAATCCCTTCCCTGTACCCTTAAAGACACAGGAATCAAGTGCAAAGCAAGAAAATAAAGAAACACAAACTCCAGGGTTTTTTTTTTCTCTTTAAGCTGCCTCAGGCGTGTCACATGTCACAATGTTGCAATCCTTGACTGAAAGGCTCCGGCAATTGCGAAAAGCTTTAGCTTTAAATTAAGCCTGTTTACCTTCAAAGAAAACTTTCTAAAAGCCACAGACAGACTCAATTAAAGGGAGTAAAACTAATTACATTTGTTTAAAGGGTTGTCTTTTTTCCCCTTCCCCCACCCAAACCACGTTCTTTCATAGCCTCTCCTCTTTCCCCCCCCCTCCCTTTTTCTTCAGTTCACCTCCATCTCCGAGCTGCTTCCGGAAGCGCCAATCAGTTGGAGCCCTGCTGGCTCCTGGGGCTTCTGCCAAGCCCAGACAGTCCTGTAGCTGCAGCTGCCTCTCCCTCAGGCTTGGCTCTCTTTGGCTCATTCCCCTCCCCTGCTACACTTGGCTAGCAATCACGTACCACCTGCCATGGGGCAAAGTACCACAAGTGGTACCTGTACCACCGGTTGAAAAGCCCTGCTCATGATAATGTTTCTCCACCAAAATAATTGAGGCTGGAGCAGAGAAGCATTTCCCATGTCTCTCTCTCTCTCATCCCCGATTTCTAGGGTTGTACAGATATCAGTGTTTTGGAAATCAAAATGAATTTGATGGAGGAGATCCATAATAAATCTCCCATTAAAAACACCTGTAATTTCAAATGTGAATTCCACATACGGATTTGCTATACTAAATCAGATAATTACTGTAATTTAGTATTAGCAATACTGGTTGAGTTCACATATCATGGCAGAATATAATGCGGTATAATAGTTGTTTAAGGCGAAGTGTGTGAGGCTAGCTGACACTGACTCTCTGGGACCTCAAACATAGGTTTTTCCAGCCCAGAAAAAAATTGCTGGAAACTGAATCTGGGATCTTCTAAGTCAAAATATATTATTCTTTATCTGTTACTGTATGTTTGCCAGGATAAAGTAAATAATGTGGAAAAGAGAAATTTAATTTAATTCCCCTCTCTTTACCCCTATACATTTGCATCCCCTGATTGCCCTGTTCTATATAACACTGAAGAAGCACTTAATTGCTTGAGTGCCCCTGCAGAATAAATCTCTGTAGAACTATTGAGCTGAACAATATAAATTAAACTAAAATTGCCTTACACAAGATCACCAGCAATGTGTTTATCTCTTACTGATGTGAAAGACAATACACAAGGATATAAATGGCTTGTAGGCACATCGGTAACTGCGGTAGAAAATATTCAAGGTACAACAATACAGGTAGTCCTCAACGTACGACCACAACTGAGCTCAAAATGTCCATTGCTAAGCAAGACAGTTAAGTGAATCATTGCAGTTGTCAAGTTAGTAACCTGGTTGTTAAGTGAATCTGGCTTCCCCATTGATTTTGCTTGTCAGAAGGTCTCAAAAGGGGATCACATGATCTCGGGGACACTGCAACTGTCATACATAGACATAGATATAGAGATATACCACTTGGCAAGTGTCCAAATTTTGATCACATGACCGTGGGGAATGCTGCAGCAGTTATAAGTGTGACAAACGGTCCTAAATCACTTCTTTCAGTGCCGTTGTAACTTTGAATGGTCACTAAATGAATGGCTGTAACTTGAGGACTACCTATAACAGGAATATACATGAAGAGCCTAATGCTCTGTGGTGGGGTCAAAAAAATCATCGTCAATCATATCTGAGGAAAAGTATGGCCAAAGTATGAGGCACTGGAAAGTTGCATGTTGTCAAAGAATGAGCACTGCCAACTGGTCTGAGATAGAGCAGCCTTCCCAGCTATTGTCCACCAGATTTTTTAGACTATGCCACCCTGAAACGTTGTCAGAAGGCCTGGGCTTGACTCTTGCCTGCTGCTCGGGGACTAAGGAAGCTCTTTCAAAGCAAATGTCTGGATGACTTAATCAAGATTTTTCTAAACTAATTTTTCTTTGGCAGGAAAAAAAATCCACTTCCTATAAGAAGATCTAGAGATTTTGTACTAATGTGTGTGGGTGTGTTGTTTGTTTAGACTGAAGCTTGGCACAGGCCAGTAATGATCTGAGTTAGAGTTGCCATTTGAGTTAGGCTTGGTAGCATCTAATCATTTTTCACTGTTGATTTTTTTTAACGATGGAAGAAAAAAAATTAGTTGTTGTACAAACTGTAATAAAGAGCAGACAGGGTTAGAGGTAGCTGGGATTGTTGCAGTGAAATTCAGTACTCGCCCCACACCACTTCTGATAGGGCATCTGCTGATTGATGTGCCTGCCCACCAATTGAAATCTGGTCAGGACTCTTTCTTGAAAGCTCTGCATTTACCATTATGGCAGCCATCTATGTTAAAACTGAACAGCCCTCTCTCAGTAGAGGGGAAGGGATACAACATCATCTATCTCCAATCAGCAGTTCCAAGAAGGCTGCACACCCATTTGCACCACTCAGGTGACTTTGAAGACACAGATAAGCCTCCAAGTGGCCTCAATGACTCTCTAAAAGAATGCAAATGACCAACTGTCTGCTAGGAGTATAAATCCTCCCATTCCCCACCATCCAGTCAGAGCTGAAGAAGCTTCTTGGATGAGAAGCGAAACGTCTTAAAAAAAACCCCAAGTAAGTCCAGTTGCCTCTTGAAAAAACACCTTTGGGATAACCATGACCTGGACGACTGAGAATCCCCATAGACATTAAGGTAGTAGCATGTTGTTATCAACACAACTGCACAAACCTGTCTAAAAATTTGTCACAAATTTGATTTGACTTTCCTAGCTGACCCAAAAGAGAAGAGGGCATTTTGATACAAGCACTACAAATGCAGAATTTAGTTCCAGGGAATGCAAAGCATTATCAGCTTTTATTCGTTATTCAGGCTTTGGGCTACATTTGTGCTAGTGGTTCTTCATTTCTGGCGATTCTGTACTTCAATGTGTTGCACTACAACAGGGGTTCTCAACCTTGGCAACTTTAAGACTTGTGGACTTCAACTCCCAGAATTCTGGGAGTTGAAGTCCACAAGTCTTAAAGTTGCCAAGGTTGAGAACCCCTGCACTACAATGATATTCTACTGTTATGCTTTCAGCAGTTTTATGGATTTAAATATGCAATTTTTAAGAGGGGTTTTAGTGAACAACAGCATCATTATGAAATACTTATTTTCCCCCCTCAATGTACAGTACTACTGTGTTTTCTTTAATTTATTGTAGACATTTTTTCATTAATAGTTAAAAATAATTCCAAAATAGGAAAGCAAAAATATATAGGTTATAAACCCCGTATCTGGATAATAATAAATTACTGCAACTTAATATATCATAGCTATCTTTCTCTGAATGGAGCAGCAACTGCAGAGGGAAAAGGCAATTATCTAGAAATTCTACTGGCCAGTATCATAGAAGCAGAGCGAGTTAACAGTGAAGCTCCGAAGAGAAGAAAACTCACATCTTACATCATTCTGAGCCAAGGCAAATAGATCAGTATCTGCTGCAAACCTCTGGGTGATTTACAGTAGAAGAGGAAAGGCTAAATAGAAGAAAAAGTGAAAAAAAGCATTTTCACTTCCTAAATGAGCTGATTGGAATCAAGAAAGCTTGGAGGAAAGTAATAATAAGGTCATGTTGTTAGGTTGAGCTTGTTTTTCAGAGCCACCTAAGGTTTGGCTATTCTATTTCCACCATCTGAAAGTTATTTTGTTTTCTACGTTTCATTTGGGCTTGGAGGAAAGTTGAAAATCTGTAAAGGCAGTATTTCATTGCAGGGCATAAAGATCAGAATGTCATAGTTCCGACAGATGAACCTCTTCAAAGAACTTCCAGGCATTGTTTACCTTAAAGAATCTTTATTTGAGTAGCATAGCAGCGGCACTAACATAATCCGAAGCCAAAAACTGGATTTCCCTCCCCTGAGCACATAGTATCAAAGCACAATTCCCTCCTCCAATTAGCAGTCATAAATCACATTCTCCAATTAGTTCAGTGGTTCTCAACCTTTTTCAGGTTGAGACCCCACTTGCCCCGCCCATGCGCGGTGCGACCCCGGCGCGTGTGTGCGGGCGCGCGCGCCGGGCCGATCTGCGCATGTGCGGCGCGCGCGCAGCAGAAAAAAAAAGCAAAAACAAAATGGCGGACCGCAACGGCCCGATCCGCGCATGTGCGGCGCGTGCGCGACGGCCCAATCCGCGCATGCGGCCCGATCCGTGCATGCGCAGCGCGCACGACCACAAAAAAAAGCAAAAACAAAATGGCGGACCGCAACGGGGCAATCCGCGCATGCGCGGCGCACACGCGATGGCCCGAACTGCGCATGCGCGGCACGCGCGCGATAAAAAAACAAAAAAACAAAAAAACAAAAAAACAAAATGGCGGGCCGCGGTGTCCGGCGACCCCCGCGAAACGGTCGTTCGACCCCAAATGGGGTCGCGACCCATAGGTTGAGAACCGCTGAATTAGTTTGAAATGCAGGCTCTCCTTAACCTTGGTTCACACACTAGGTCCAGTTTTATTATGTCTATCTGAACTTTCATGCACATTCCTTCCCCCCCCCAGCATCATCTAACTCTAAAAGTAAAACATAAGAAGAAAATGGTTGCATCTCTAACTGTTGTCAAAGCAAAAACATCTGATGTTAGCAGCGTTGACACAGGAACTGAGAGAAGAAGTGAGTGAGAAGAAGTGTCTTCCAATGGAGAAATAGAGCTACAGCATCTCAATACACCAGCAGCCAAACCAATCCTACATCCCCCCCCCCCCATCTGCAGATCTCTTTTTGGCTACACACAGCAGCTGAGACAGAAATCAATCAGTTCAAGCTCTCCAACGCCACCGACCTTGTGGAAATGGGGAGGTCTGCAGCCGCTTTCAGACTGGTAAAAAATCCTCACATGGATGTGTTTGGGGAGAAGTGTGTGTATGTGTGTGGGTGGTGATGGTAATGGACTGACATTATCTGAAATTTTCCCAAGCTCATCCAAGGCCAAAAAGACACAATTTAATCCATGAATTGAAAAGAAAGCATGAGATCAGTCAGGGAAAAAGAGTGTTTGTGTTCTCCGCATACAGTATATTAAGGTTCTCAAAGGATGGAAGAGCTCAGAGAATCATAAAATACACTGAAAAAGAGGAAGCTGCCGCTAGCCCTTAACACAACTAGATGTGTAATTGTCTTCTAATACACTTGTGGGTGGTGGTGGTGGTGGTGGAACAGAACGCAGAATGGTTCATTCACTGGCTAACAAAAATTCAGATGAAGAAGAGAGCAAGGGGGGAGTTCACAATTCCTCTAGAGCAGGGGTAGGCAACCTTGGCTCATTTATGACTCGTGGACTTCAACTCCCAGAATTCCTGAGCCAGCCATGCTGAGGGGAAAGGGAGAGGTTTCCAAGCTGAGCCATGCTGGCTCAGGAATTCTGGGAGTTGAAGTCCACAAATCATAAAAGAGCCAAGATTGCCTACCCCTGGCTCTAGAAACTCTCTGGGCCTTCATTTGGGATTTTCTTTGGCAGTCATGATGAGTCGCCTCTAGGCGAAATAGGCAGCATGTAAGCTTAATAAATAAATAACTTGCAGATCAGATAAAGTCTGCAAAGTAACTTTTACCAGCTTCTGCAATCCTAGCAAACATAATATTTTTGCTAGGATTGCAGTGTGTCCAAAGTTTTACTCAAATTTTTTTTAAAAAAAATCAAATTGCAAGATATAAGAGTCCACACTATAGTTTATATACAGTAATGCCTTTATAGATACTTTATACAGGCAGTCTTTGACTTACAACCAAAATGGAGCCCAAACTTTCTGTTGTTAACTGAAACATTTGTTAAGTGAGTTTTACTCCATTTTACAACTTTTCTTGCCAGCCGTTGTCAAGTGAAACACGGCAACCATTAAATCAGTCGCCTTGTTGTTAAATGAATCTGGCTTCTCCATTGACAAAGGCTACAAAAGGTGATCACATGATCCCAGGATGTTGTGACCGTCATAAATATGTGTCGGTTGCCAAGCGTCTGAATTTTGATCAGGTGATCATGGGGACACTGCAACAGTCATAAGTATGAAAAGCAGTCATAAGTCACTTTTTTCAGGACTGTTGAAACTTTGAACGGTCACCAAATGAACCATTGTAAGTCGAGGACTACTTGTATACTGTCAGAACATACATACCAGTCAGTATGATGCTCTTGCTCTAGTCGGTTTTATGAAAACTTTTTGCTATATAGACCAGTGATGGTGAACCTTTTAGAGACTGAGTCCCCAAAAACCAGCCTGCCCCCGCTCTGCCCCGCACTCTGCCCCCCACTCCGCCTGCCAAGCTACTCACCACAGATCGCCCAGGCAGCCTTGCAGTGCCATGGTGGCCATGCCCTTCTCCCGCACCCCACAGCACTATCTACACGTGATGGGGCGCGAGGGCGGAGTCTTGCCCCTACTGCCCAGCTGCCATGTGCTTGGCTGCACTGCTCCACGTGAGCCGCAACTGGGGGAGCCTCTCCTCCGGGCAGGCTGCTGTTGAGGAGGGGGTTGCAGGGGGAGGTGGGGCTGGGCAACGGCACGCGTGCCCACAGAGAAGGCTCCGAGTGCCACCCCTGGCACGCATGCCGTATGTTCGCCACCACTGCTATAGACCATTAATGAGGATTACTTTTGTGTAGCAAAGTTTAATCCGAGTGCTTAGACCTCTGTCCACAGACTAGCACTACCAGAACAGAGTCTTGCATTCAGTTTCATGCTATACCTGTGAAATTAGCCCGAGAACAGGGCTGTCCTTTATTTTCCCCCAGATTAAGCTCAAGGAAAGAATTATTTTGCTTGTTGCTTTTCTGCTGCAATACAAGCTGCTTAGTGTTCCACAAAAATCACCAACTCAGAAGGTTGGAGCAGGGGAACAAGGTTCAGGGAGAATGTAGCTTTTTCTACGTATGTGAAGTCTTCGAAACTGGAGGAAAAGATGAGGACTCATTCCCAAAATTATGCTGTACTTTTGCGGACCTTCAAGCATCTTCCAAACACAGAGCATGGGCTGACCGAGCTAATAACCCGCTTCCGTGCCATGGTCCCTGTTTCGTTGCATCTGCGAGGTGCTGAAAAGCTTTAAACTTCTAATTATGCAAAAGTTGCTATTATGGCCAGTTTATGAGACTCTTAAGTGTTCATTTTACTACTTGGGAATAGGATACTGGATTATTTATTTATTTATTTATTTATTTATTTATTTATTTATTTATTTATTTATTTATTTTGGACTTATATGCCGCTCCTCTCCGAAGACTCGGAGCGGCTTACAACATATTAGATTAGATGGCTCTTCTCACGCCTGAGTCTCAACTCCAAGGAAAAGAAGGAAACTCTGATTTGTTATACTTTGGGTAAGTGTCTTATTATAACAAGCGTGTCAGGTAAAGTGGCAAAAGTATATGCTGCGTCTGCAGTTTCTCATACTTTTGCAGGGGGAAAAAATGTGTTTTTACAACCTGCAACTTGATCACTCTTATTTAAAAATCACAGTACTTCAGAACAACTGAGTTTTAACATTGTTTCTGTTGTGGTTGCTCCTAATCCCAGCATAGATGAAACGATGGGAAATTATCACAGTTGGGTTGGAATGGAGCTGATGTATCACTCACAAAATATAGATACCGTCTTTAAAAATCACAGATCCAAGGACCGTGCCAAATAATCGGTTCCTTTCTAGCATTTACCACAGGGTTGAGGACCTGTGACTTTGTGGATACTGCCGAACTTCAACTCTCAACAGATCCAACCAATGATGAGAAAAGATGGACATTCTATGACCTGGAAGCACATGGTGCTCTGCTGCAGAAGCTTGGCAGGCTGCTATCATATGAGTTTATCTGGGAACTATCTGTAAAATGAAGCGAATTCCAAGTATATAAATATTGTCTTCCCTAAGTATCAATTATTCATAGGACATGTTAGTCTGCAAAGTACTTTCCTGTCTACATTTGTCTGTCAAATCCTGCCACTGAATCATAAATATTTCCATGTATAGGTGAAGAAATGAGATTTAAAGCTATCAAATACGAATGACATGGGAACCAAGTGTTAAAGAATCTGGATCTTTCTACCCTTAGGCCAGTGGTGGCGAACCCAAGGCACTCAGAGCCCTCTCTGTGGGCACGTGTGCTGTCACCCCAGCCCCGCCTCCCCTTGTGGCCCCCTCCTGGCCAGCAGCCCCCCTGGAGGAGAATCGCCCACAGGCGTGGCCCGCACGGAGCAGTGCAGCCAAGGACATGGCAGCCGGGCAGCGGGGACAAGACTCCATCCATGTTGATGCTGCGGGACACGGGTGGAGGGCGTAGCTGCCATGGCGCTGCTGGTCTGCCTGGGCGATCTGCAGTGGGCTGTGGAGGCAGTGAGTGGCCCTGCGGGTGGGTGGGGAGGGGGGAGAGGGGTGGAGCAGGGGGGAGGGGGAGGGGGAGGGGGAGGGGGAGGGGGAGGGGAGGGGAGGGGAGGGGAGGGGGAGGGGAGGGGGAGGGGCAGAGCAGGCAGGATGGGGAGGGGCTGGTTTTGGGGCACTCAGTCTCTAAAAGGTTCGCCATCACTGCCTTAGGCCATAATGTGGAGTGGTAGCAAGACAACTAAAAGCAGTCCTCAACTTACGAGCACAATTCAACCCCAACTTTCTGTTGCTAAGTGAGAGACATTGGTTAAGTGAGTTTTGGCCCATTTTGCGACCTTCCTTTTGCCCAAGTTGTTAAGTGAATCGCTGCAGTTGATAAGTTAGTAAGATACCAGTTGCTAAGTGAATCTGGCTTCCCCACTGACTTTGTCGGAAAGTTGCAAAAGGGGATCACGTGACCCTGGGACCCTGCGACCGTCACAAATATGAGCCAGCTGCCAAACATCTGAATTTTGATCATGTGACCATGGGGAATGCTGCAATGGTCATAAGTGTGAAAAACAAAGTCACTTTTTTTCAGTGCCGTTGTAACTCTGAACGGTCACTAAATAAATGGCTGTAAGTTGAGGATTATCTGTACTTCCTTTCTCTATCTCTAGAATCACGTCTTGGAAAGCAGTTACATATTTGTAGCTTCAAGTTCCTCTGGAAGAAATTGTGGAAGCCCAAGAAAAAGCTGCTTCTAATACAATATTATTTAGATACCGGAATTAGCCGGAGCAGTTGATAGCCTATCTTTCCAGCACCCTTTCTTTTATTATTTATTTACCGTATTACATTTACAGTACAGGCCACCCATCTCACACTTCGAGGTGACTTGTCCTTCACAATTCCTGTTTGCAGAGGCTGCTGACAGACCAGCCCTGACTGCAAATGCAATTTTTTTTAAAAAAAATAGTATTGTACTACTACTAGTATAGGAAAACAAGACAATAAAGTCCAAGAAGCTGACAACCCCTACCAGTAAGGGAAAAAATGAGCAACACTTCCAGAAATGAAGGTGAATGAGGCCATCGTGGAAAGTTCAGTAGGACCTACGCGATCTTCAGCAGCCTGTTGAAAAGCAGGGGCTAAATTAAGCTGTAGGCAAAGCAGTTAGAAGCTCTACTTTGTCAGTAGCCTCACAGCAACATTACAGGGGAAACGGATCCTAGGTCAGAATGTCCCCAGAGAAACCAAGCATGGAAGAAATCAAACACTTCAGAGAGTCACTAGAATTCCCTCCACTCTTTCTAACTGAAGGAAGGTACTCTCACTCTACCCTTTGGGAACCAGAGGCCTCCTAGTGATGCCATCCCCAAGATTTCCTAATGCATGTGCAAAACCACCCAGCTGACAGGTTCATATAATCATGACCTGGCTTTTCTATTCAGGGTCATCTTCCTCTCTGATTTCAGCTCCAAGGGGGGAATCTCAGCAGACTTGGCCCCTTGCTTCCACAAAATAAGGCATTTACAATATCTTTTTCTTTCTTTCTTTCTTTCTTTCTTTCTTTCTTTCTTTCTTTCTTTCTTTCTTTCTTTCTTTCTTTCTTTCTTTCTTTCTTTCTCTCTCTCTCTTTCTTTCTTTCTTTCTCTTTTCTTCCTTTCTTTCTCTCTCTTGCTCTCTTTCTTTCTTTTTCTCTTTCTCTCTCTTTCTTTTCTCTTTCTCTCCCTCTCTCTCTCTTTCTTCTGTGCCACTTCAGTGCTTCTTCATTTGCTCCCTGCAAAGCCGTCATCAGAACTGCTGTAGCCAGGAGCTAATTATGAATACAGCCCTGGCAAAGGAGACCTTGCCTTCAGCAATGATTCAGCTGCCTGAATACGACGGACAACGGCATCTCTCAGAATTCCATCTTTCCGGTCTCAGGCAGGAAGAAGAAAGAGAAAGGAGAAAAATGCATTTCCAAAAAAATAGCTTATAAGCCTAACAAAGAAAACATCTCATAATAATACACCATCTATTTAACTAGGGGAAACGGTAAGCGCTGTAAGGAAAGGTTAAAAAAAAAAACCTATGAAAACACTCAGTTATCACCCAAATAATGCAAACTCTAACAACACACCCATCAAGATCAAGGATTCCCTTCCCTCGACAAAAATATTAAAAATATTTAGGGTAGGGCAGTGCAGAATGTAACCACTGGCTCCGTGGATCTTTCACACCCTGTAGATGATGTGCCCAAATTGCATTGGAATTTTAAAAAACAAAATAATAAATATCCACCACGGGACCGCTGAAAGGAAACAAATTGCTCTTAATCTGACCCTTCTCTCCTACTGCCAAAGCCGGAGGCAGTAGCAAAGAAAATATTCTCGATTGTATATTCCACATATTTTGCACCCAGAATCAGCCTGTGTTTCCACTGCAATACCCAGGGAATTAGGCAGGGACCGATGAGCGGTGTTCAAGCTCAAGACCCCGAGAAATCTGAATTCAGAAGACTCCTGGAAAGACGCGTGATCATCCTGACATTAAATTACCAGGCGAAAGTTTGATCGCCCCGTTCGTGTGACTCTAGAATCTCGTCCTCCGAGGGCGACCGTCTACCTCCATCCCCTTTCGGGCTTGTCCCCGCGATCAGCATCCAGATTCTCCAGTCCTGGAAGCCGGGCGGGGGACTTACCAGCTGATGGGCTGCGGACTCAGCTGCTGGTGCAAAGCCACGGAGAAGCCGAAGAAGCTGCCCTTCTCTCCCCTCTTGACGATGGGCTCGGCGACATCCAGGTTGAAGGCGGAATTCCCCCAGAGGTAAAGGCTGAGGAAGCACCAGAGGCGAAACCCCAGCGCCCCAGGCATCCTGCGAGGAGGCGTCGCAGCAGCAGCCGCAACTGCAGGCGAGCGGGCTCCAACGCTTCGCAGCCCGCCGTCCCCTTCGGAAGGCTTTGCTGCCAGCTGTCCGCCTCAGTCACGGGCCTTGGCTCTCCCTCTGCGCTGCCCGAGGGCCGCCGGCCAACCTCGGCGTGTAACCAAACTCCCGAGGCGAGGCAACCTCGCTTTCCCCGGCCGCCCGCGCGCGGGCTCCCATTCCCTCATCCATTCTGAAGTGCCGCTGGGCGGAGCCACGCACTCCCACAACAAACACGCCCCCCTCCACGCTCTCCGATTATTGGACAGGAGGGAGCGGAGAACTGGAAAGCAGGTGCCGAACTCCCCCCCCCGCCGCCGCACACACACACACACACACACACACACCGCCGCGAGCCGCGGGATCCGAACGGGCCACTGTTAAACCTGCGATCAAAAGGGAACCCCAGTTAAAAGGACAAGGAGAAACCCGAGCGTCACCCAGGGCCGCAAGAAAGAGCTCCTCCCCCTTGGCAACATTTTCTCTTCTGAGGGTTGAGGATAACTAGAGATGACTTCCAAGCGAAGTGGCAGCTTGGAATATGCAAGGTAGTCCTCGACTTGCGACCACAATTGGCTGGCCAGTTTGGGGAAGCTAGTTGAAATTATAAATTCTGGGATATGGCTGTCCTCCCAGAATTTGGCAGAGGCCATACAGGTAGTCTTTGCCTTATGACAACAATAACAGAGTAACAGAGTTGGAAGGGACTTGGTGGTCTTCTAGTCCAGTGGTTCTTAACCTGGGCAATATTGCCCCCCCCAGGGGGCGATTTCATTTTTCAGGGGGGCAATGGAATGAAAAGGGGCGACATGGGGGCGAAGGAACGAAAAGGGGGCGATATGGGGGCGATGGAGCGAAAAGTTTTGGGGGACACTTTTGAGACTTTCGTACAATGAATCGCTATATATCTGTCATACAAAAACATCAGACCGCTCGCTATTGGTGGATTGAATTGTGTTTTCAAATGTTCCTCCAGCTAGCTTCAGTACAGAACGCCGTACATGTGTGAATACGCATCGCTTATCTTCATGCGCGTTGCACAGCAGCCTCTACCCATACAGTGGCACGCCATTGGCCAGAATATGGGAGATATGGGGAAAAGACTGGAAATAAATTATTTGCATCGATATGTCCTGATGACAATTTTAAAGAAAACAAAAAAAGTGTTTGCATAAATTGAAGAATTATTTCCTATGTTGTGATTGTCCTCCCAAGGACAATTCCATCTGTCCATCCATTACCCTGGGCGGGGAAGTCTTGTCCCCGTCGGAGAGGGCTCGCAACTTGGGTGTCCTCCTCGATCCACAGCTAAGTTTAGAATACTATCTTTCGGCTGTGGCAAGGGGGGCATTCGCCCAGGTTCGCCTGGTGCATCAGTTGCGGCCCTATTTGGACTGGGAATCACTCCTCACAGTCACCCATGCCCTTGTCACCTCGAGACTCGACTACTGTAATGCTCTCTACATGGGGCAAGCTTTGAACAATGTCCAGAGACTGCAGGTGGTTCAGAATGCAGCCGCGCGAGCCGTCTTGGGTCTCCCAAGACATGCTCATATCACTCCAGCTCTCCGTGAGCTGCACTGGCTGCCAATTGGTCTCCGAACACAATTCAAAGTGTTGGTTATGACCTATAAAGCCCTATATGGCAATGGGCCAGGATACTTGCGGGACCGTCTTCTGCCTCATGAATCCCAGCGACCGGTTAGGGCACATAGGGTTGGCCTCCTACGGGTCCCGTCTGTTGGACAATGCCGTTTGGCGGGATCTAGGGCTAGGGCCTTCTCTGTTGCTGCCCCAGCCCTCTGGAATCAACTTCCCTCAGAGGTTCGTACTGCTCCTTCCCTCCTAGCTTTCCGAAAACTTTTCAAAACACATCTATGCAGACAGGCTTGGGGCTTGTGAGCTGCGCTCTGCCCCTGGGCCTTTGATTGGGACTGTATGTTGTATGAGTGGGTATAGTTTTATTGTTTTTTATATTGTATATTATTATTTTAACTAATTTATATTTTGTACTTGTATTATTTGCTGTGAGCCGCCCTGAGTCTGAGGAGAAGGGCGGCATATAAGTCAAAATAAAGTAAAGTAAAGTATGTTGGGGGAGGGGGGCAATGACAACTTCCCCATTGGCTCAAGGGGGCGATTCGTTCAAAAAGGCTAAGAACCACTGTTCTAGTCCAAGCTCCTGCTCAGGCAGGAAACCCTATATCATTTCAGATAAATGGTTCTCCTATCCCTTCTCCAGTGTTGGAGCATTCACCACTTCTGGAGGCAGGTTGTTCCACTGATTAATTGTTCTGTCAGGAAATTTCTCCTTAGTTCTAGGTTGCTTCTCTCTTTGATTAGTTTCCATCCATTGCTTTTTGTCCTGCTCTCTGGTGCTTTGGGGAATAGATTGTCCCTCTCTTCTTTACGGCAGCCCCTTAGATATTGGAACACTGCTATGATGTCAGCCCTCGTCCTTCTTTTCATTAGATTAGGCATACCCAATTCCTGCAACTGTTCTTCATGTTTTAGCTCCAGTCGCCTAACCATCTTTGTTGCTCTTCTAGGCAGGTGCTTGTCAGTGTTCCTGGTTCTGTTAGGCAAAATGGGCTGAGGAGGTCCATGTAAAAAGATGGAATGTTGTAGACGATTTGCTAATGAAGGATGAACGTTGGGGTTTCTCTAGGTCCCAATTCTTTTGCTCCATTTTCTCCATTACATTTCATTTAAAGGTCAATGATATAAGTGTCCATCAACATGATTTTAAACTATTAAATGTGAAGAAATTAAATGTTTCCTCAGTCATTTTGACTATCTGGGTTGTTTTCTGAGGGGGCGTGGTGTTAAATCGCTTTTAATCCTCTGTGAACCACCCAGAGCTGTCAGCAAATAGTCAGCCTCAGCAACTGAAATTATAATCAACCAAGCAAACAATAGAAACTTCCAAGGCAGATTCTGTTCCTGGACCCCACCCAACAATGTCAGTGTTCAAGGAGGAAATGGGAAGCAAAATAATGATGAAAGACAACATTTTCCCCAGGGAGGTCCATCAGAAACAGAGAAATGTTAAATTAGCTTCTGCTTCAACTGTAAAAGCTCCAGGCCTTATCCTGTCACGCAGGACTACTCTCTGGGAGGTATAAAGTATGGGCTGCTACCAGTTCCTGCAGAATGCAAGTAGCCAGCTCTGGGATCATAACCATCGGGAGTTCAAGAATCCCAGGGGTCTGTTTGCCTAGGCTTCTAAATGCAGGATCCCAGGAGGAAAAAAATAAAAATATTGGTTTGAATGGGATGTATCAATGCAAATGAATGGTTGGAGGGCCATCAGACTTGCACAGATAAACATGAGCCTTGACAAAGAGAAGGCGCGAGGTCAACCTAGGTCACACTAAGTTATCCTAGGACTTCCTATAAACATTTCAAAATGGAAAGCAACAATAGTGACCCCGAAGCTATTCACTTTTTAGAAAGCTGGGGGGGGGGGAAATGTAGCTTTTTCCTCAGGTACTAGGACTGGGTTACTAACCAAGTCTAATATATGTGCATTTGGGACTGGGAGTTACGTGTGAGATCCTGGGACATTTGCATTTGATATTTACCAAATTTATTTTTAAATGTATTTTTGTTCTTTGATACAGTATTGGCTCACATTGTTAGTTGCCCAGAGTTATTTGCTTCACATGGGTAGCCCTATACATTTTCTTAATACATAAATAAATAAATTCAACCTTCACACGATGAGACTCTGCTAGGAGGAAAAGCATCCATCACATTTTCCAGGACGTGAGGGCTATTTTTAAGTAGCTGTGAAAGTTTTAAGAGACGTTAGTGTATTGGCAGAGACACTACATCTCTGAGAGTCCAGAACATTGGCAGGACACAGCAGAGGAGTGCTGCACAAATGTCACAGGAACTTGGAAGTTGTTTGTCTCTCGGGACCCTGTTCTTCTGTTAGTGCGAAGGGCTTTTGTGCCATTCATGAGACTTCTTTGTTGAGCTGAAGATGTGGATCCCTGCCTTTGAGGACTCTCTCCATATTAGTGCCTGGTCTTTTTTTTTTTTTAATTAATTATATATTTGTAAATGTAAACAGAGGAAACAAAGGAAAAAATCAGGTTGAGTGCAACTCAACTTAATACAATCATTTTGTACTTGTAAACATTCTTCACTCAGCATTTCATGATTTAACTATAAGCTAGATATATTTTCTTTGATTGATGTTTCTCTTGTATGTAGTCTAAGAAACCAGAATTACCATCTATTGAAGAATGGACCTTGAAAGTCGTAAATCTGCCTGGTCTTTTGACACGAGTGCTTCTTCTCTTAGCTAGCTGTCTCCCAGTTTTTGCTCTGGTTCATTTAAACCACTGCAAGGACTATTATAAGCACCATCTGGAAAAGGTCCCAGTTTCTTCTGATGATCCCAGGGAGCATGTTTCTTTATTCCTGCAATTCTCCAATGTTCCCGCTGCTCCTGAACTCTAAATAGATGTGCTACACTGAATCGGGCAACTCAGCAGCAAATATTCCAGCTTAAAATACCCACTGGGTAATTTCTTTAAATTGCCCTTCTGGAAGGATCTTGGGACAGGTTGGATAATTATAAATACAGACCAGATTTATCAAACACGGCTGAACAATCCCTTGAGATTTGCAATGGGGTTTGCTGAAATAACTGGACTTTGATGTAACAGCATTGACAGGCAATGGAAATTTTGGCTGGGTATTTTTTAAAACTTATAATTCTATGCCCAGGCAGACAGGTACTTTAAGAAAGCAAATATTTCAGGAATTCATTTTTCAAAATGTCCATGACAGGAATTAGTTCAAGCAAAGAAAACTATGTAAGAGGATCCTTAAATAATCTCATGTAATATCCTTTGCAATACACATTATAATTTCACATTTTGATTTGCTATATGTTCAATTGAAATCTGCTATGAATTTATACGAGGCTTCCCTTTCCTGCTACTGACCGACTGTGTTGGACTCAGTTTTCAGAATTCCTAGCTAGCTACATAATCAAAGAGAATTACAGTCTAAATACATCTGGACAGCATCAGATTAGATAATGCCAGTATCTACTTTCTTCAGAAGAAATTCTGAGCTAGCCAGGGCTTTTGAACACATGAATAAGTCTTGTGAAATGCACTTGGACTTAACTGCAAGTGAAGGTACATTGCTGGCTTGTAGTACAGCAATAATCGCAGAAGTAAAACTGGATAACGTAAAGAAAACTAATGATACTAATAGACGGGAATGTGAGCCCTCTGCATTAGCTCTATTAAAGATGAATTTTGCCATGGAAGGTTCAGTCCTAAATTTAGGAAAATGAAGTCACAGTGAATGCAGTGGAGTTTCTTTAAACACATATGTGCAGAATTGTGTGTTAATATTCTTAAACTGGAGCTTTGGTAACTTCACTGAACAACCTGTGTTTATATTTATACACACAGAGACATGAATGGGAACCCACAACACAATTTGAGCCTGTTTGGCACTAATGTAGGATTAATATTCATTGTTTTAACTGAGACCACTGGGATGGTGTAGGCTAGGATTGGGCAAATGGAAACTGTCTTGTAAATTGGATTTCAATCATATTGATCTAAGACCATGACTTCAGTGGGCCAGCTTCAACCCAGTTTCTATAGGACTTGGATATTGTTGCCATCTAATGTTTATATAGCAGTCCCAGTTCCTGGAGCAAGTCCATAGCATGGAGGAGGAAAACTACCACCAGCCTGTCATCCCTCTACATGCAGATAGACAGATTGGCCAGATCCCATCTGAAGAAAGGAGTTACTTTAAAGCCAAATCATACACTTGTCAAAAACAGCACTATTGGCAGAAAATAGGTGCTATATGACAATAGCAATTTTGGCCCATTAGGATCCTGGCTACCCCATTTTGTGCCAACTATAGTTTCACATATTTTATAATCCATTCTGCCCATCCACATTTTCTACCTTTTTTTTTGACTGATTGTTCAATGATCACTAAAATTCCCAGCCCTTATTTAGCAGAGGTTTTCTTCTCCCCATTAGTGTTTTGTTTTGCTTTGTTTTGTTTTGTTTAATTAACAAGTCATAACTTTCCCAGTCACATAATTTTCTACGGTACATGAGAACACAGGATAAAAGCAATACCCAGTAATGCACCTCTCACCCACCCCTAACTTCTCCATAAGATAGTATGTGTGTGTTTGTTTGTTCTTCTTTGAGCAAATTGGTATAGACAAACAGATAAATAGAACTTTCAAAACATTTTTTAAAAAAACAACTCCATACCAAAGGCCAGTTTTAAAGGAAGATTTTAAATGCTTTCCTAAGCCTCAAGAGAGAAGAAACTAAATGTATCTCTGGGGACAGCAAGTTTATGGCAAAGGTCTATCTTTTTATCCAGGCACCTCTTAACTTTGTGCGGTGGTGAAATGTGCAAGAGACATTCTCAAGGTGGCCTTACTGGGCAGGCAAATTCATTTTGGAAAATGCAGCAAACTCAGAAAAGACATTATTTTACAATAGTTGATCAAACCCACTAGCATTCTGGCTGCTATATGCCATACCAGTTGCAGCTTCCAAGTTAGTTAGTTAGTTAGTTAGTTAGTTAGTTAGTTAGTTAGTTAGTTAGTTAGTTAGTCAGTCAGTCAGTCAGTCAGTCAGTTAGTTAGTTAGTTTCCATGCCACCCATCTCTCCTGCAAGGTGATTCTGGGTGGCTTCTTCAGAGGCAGTCCCATATAAAGTACAGGTAGTCCTCGATTTACAATGATCCGAACAGCACTGAAAAAAATGACTTACGGCCATTTTTCACACTTTAAGACCACTGCAGCATCCCTATAGTCACGTGATCAAAATTCAGATGCTTGGCAACTGGCATGTTTTTATGATCTTTGCAATGTCTTAGAAACATGTGATCACCTTTTGAGAACCCCCTGACAAGCAAAGCCAATGAGGAAGCCAAATTCACTTAACAACCATATTACCAACAACTGCTGTGACTCATTTAACAACTGTGGCAAGACAGGTCATAAATGGGGCAAAACTCATTTAACAATTGTCTTCCTGAGCCATGGAAATGTTGGACTCAATTGTGATCATATGTCAATGACTACAGTACTGCGTTAGTCCAATTGCATAGTGACGTCTGTGTGAGTCACTGCTGCCAGGTCTCTTGGTCAAGATAGTAAAACAGCTGCTCCATCGGGCCATGATTTTGCCTGCTGCTCTTTAAGCAGGACTCATGAATCCAGGAGGATCTTCATAAGACCTGCTCTTTCAGGGAGGATGACCAGCATATAGAGTTAGTTCTGGAATCAGTATTAACAAGAAGCCAATGTGGTTGGTTGGTTGGTTGGTTGGTTTGGCTAAATTACAACTCTTTTATCCTCAGGATCTTTCTTCTCATCCAGATCCCGGCAGCCTTCAGATTCTGATTCAGGACTTTCATTGCAAATTTCTGCAAATTCCTATTATTTCTCACGCCCTCCTTTTAAGTTTGTGTTTTGCTGGTATTCGCTCAATTTATAAACATTAGAAGTAATTGTCTGTTCTTATTTTATTTTCCATGAAATTCCATTATTACAAAGACAATGCCTCATACCATTCATGTCCAACAATACCAAATCCTTCCTGAGCACTTCCTTATCCTCCTTCCTTAAACAAAATAGGCCTATCAGGAACAGGGAAGGTAGGGTACTTTGAGTTAGGGTTAGGCTTCCTGGAATTCTGGGAGGAAATTGAACATCACTGTCAGATTCAGGGAAATAGTTTTGGCATAGTGGACATTCATTCATTCATTCATTCATTCATTCATTCATTCATTCATTCATTCGTTTGTTTGTTTGTTTGTTTGTTTGTTCAAATTTCTATGCCGCCCTTCTCCTAGGACCCAGGGCGGCTTACAACATATCAGTTTCCCAGTTTGCCTCAGTTTTTACCTCCATAATAAAATGCATGCTAAAACCCCATTGGAGAAAAAAAAAATCCAGTCTAGGGTTAGGGTTCAGCTTCCTTAAATTCCAGGAGGAAATCTAGTATCACAGTTAGATTTGAGGAGGCTCCTTTGGTGTAGTGGACATCTAACTTTTATGTTTTCGCTTAGTTAACTGCAAAGAAAAATACTCCTTGGGGGGGGAAATCCTATCTAGGGTTAGGTATATGGTTAGGGTTAGGATGAAATCCAACATTACAGCCACATTCCTTGAGACTCTTTTGGTGTGGTGAACTAGTGACTTTTATATTTTCGCTTACTTTACCGCTAAGGGAAAATACATGGGAAAACCCCACTGGAGGGGAAAAAAATGATATCTAGAATTAGGGTTGTGCTTCGGCTTCAGCTTCTTTGAATTCTGGAAGGAAATGCAACATCAGTTGGATCGGTTTCATGGAAGCTCATTTGGTGCTGAATGGGACAACTTGCTATGGTCAACTCACCCCGGCCATCTCGCTGTGGGACAACTCGCCACAGGACAATTCAACAAATACAAAAGTTAAATTAATTTCAATGGAACAGTGGTCAATAATAATAAAGTCAATCCAGTTGCAATGCTTTCGATGAAAACATGGTCACCAATATTGAAAGTAACTGAATGAAATTATTAATAACAGCGGTGACTTGTCCAGCGGTGACTTGTCCCGTGGAAAGTTGTCCTACAGCAAGTTGTCCGTGGCGAGGCAGCATAGCTCAGGAATTCTGGGAGTTGAAGTCCACGAATCATAAAAGAGCCAAGGTTGCCTACCCCTGTCCTAGACCCCATTTGGTGTATTAGACATCTTTTATGTTTATCGCTTACTTTACCTCTAAGGGAAAATGCATGGGAAGACCTAATTGGAGGAAAAAAAGTAATCTAGGGTTAGGGTTAGGGTTTGGTTTCCTTGAATTTGGGGAGTAGATCCAACATCAGAGTTAGATTCAGGGAGGGTCTTTTTGTCTAGTGGACATCTTACCTTTTATCTTTTCACTTAGTTTAGCTCTGAGGGAAAATGCAAGGAAAAATCTAATTGGAGGAAAAATCTAGAGTTAGGTTTAGGCTTCCTTGACCACTGGTAGGAAATCCAAGATCACAGTGTGATTTGGGAGGGGGGTGCTCTTTTAGCGTAGTGGAACTGGAATGGAGGCAGTGGGCAACCGACAGCTGCAGCACAACTCAACTGCCCTTTTGTTAACTTCTTCACACAATTTATGAGACAGGCATGGGTGGAGGCCCCAGTGCTAGAACTGCTGAAATCCTCTTGAAAGGATAAGCCAGCCCATTAAGGACTCTTCTGAACACATTTTCAATTGCGATCTTCATTTTCCTTCCCCACAGATTACCGTAACTCTTTCTGTGTCCCAGTGTTTCTCAATTGTCATGGCCTTCTCTTTCTTCGTCTCTCTGCCCTTATTTCCACATGCATACCATAATCTCATACAAACATACTTTGAAACCCAACAGAATTACCATGTTTGATAATAAATAGCTCAACTCTTTATAGTAAGTGAGCAAGGGGACTGCCTTTTAACTGGCTCTAAATACACTTCTAGCAAGAACAAGATGCATTGTATAAATCCTTGTTTCTCTTATTTTCTCCAGATGAAAGATGGGTATATATTCCTTTTAGGATGGACACAGGGTTTTTTTTTGTTGTACTATTTTATAAGTAAGTTAGGTGAGGGTTTTTTACAATGTAAATGCCAACTTCCAAATTAGGCTTAAAAATACGTTTTGGAAGTAGCATTTTTTGAACAATTAAGATGCAGGCAGGCGATATCCCTGAATTTACCACAATTGAACCCAAAAATTCTGTTGCTAAGTGAGAAATTTGTTAAGTGAGTGCCCCATTTTACGACTTTTCTCGCCACATTTGTTAAGTGGATCACTACAGTTCTTAAATTAGTAACGTGGTTGTTAAGTGAATCTGGTTTCCCCATTGACTTTGCTTGTCAGAAGGTCCCAAAAGGGGATCACATGACTCTGAGACACTGCAGCCGTCATAAATGTGAGTCAGTTGTCAAGCACCTGAATATAAATCACATGACCATGGGGATGCTGCAATGGTCATAAGTGTGAAAAATGGTCATGAGTCACTTTTTTCAGTGCCACTGTAACTTCAAACTGTCACTAAATGAACTATTATAAGTCAAGGACTAGCTGTATAATGTACAAGGGGAAAATAATTCCTTGTTTAGAAGATTCTGTTAACTTCTAAAACCTTTCTGGGAGTCAGTCAGTTAGAAAACACAACTTTCATTTAGACTATTCATTTGACAGATAGCCCAACTGTCAGTTTGACCTTCAAGGTGAAAGTTTGACAGGCTGCCAACAACCAAATCTATTTTCTGTAATTCTAAAGGGGAAAGGAGGTTGTTCCAGCACTCCTTGCCTCTTTCAAGATATAGTAGGTTAAGTTATCAACACATGCAGAACACAGGCATGAAGAGAGTTGGATACAGGTTTGTTGTTGTTTTTTTCAAATCAGGGCAAGGGAAGAAAGTAGAATAAAACCTACCAGACTGCAGATCACACTTTGAGGGTACTAGAAATACAAACAGGTACCCCCATACTGTGTCTGTCCCAAAATATAAAGCCCTATGAATCTCCCCCTCATAGCACCTCCCATGAATCCATGGCACAGTACCAAAGGACTATTTCAGGCACTCCGACATCTGCTACCAGTGCAGAAGTGGGCAACCCACCAACATATTGAGGACACAATGTAGATGGCCAGTGCATGAAAAAAAAATGGAAAAGTGAATAGTGCTGAATAATGCTGAATTTTCAGTCAAAAGCCGCAGTGTGCAAAGCTTGATATTTCCTAGGAAACCAAAGTCTAGGGTCATGTTTCCGGCAAAATATCAGGGGGAAAAAAAGAGAGCTGCGACCCTTCAGCTCAAATGAGAAAGATAGAAAAAGACAGGGCCAAGCCTCCTGAAGGGAGTGGGGCAGTCCCACCGGCAGTTGGATTGAGGTAGATGATGGAATTCTTCTATGTGTACATTCAGTTTTCCATGAAAAGGCTTCTGCTGGCATAAGATGGAAAACACAATTTTTCTTGTAGGTGGGTCATCTCTGTACTGATAAGAAAACTATGTAGATCAATATCCCCCAACCTTTTGGGCACCAGGGACTAGTTCCATGGAGAGAGTTCCCCCCCCAACAGGGAGGGGGCGTGGTTTCGCATGCTGCCTGCATCTCATGCATGGGGCTTCACTTGTTTGTTTGCGTGACCCAGTTTCTGGCATGCCATGGCCCGGTGCTGGTCCATGGACCAGGCGTTAATAACCCCTGATGTAGATTAAACCAAAGATATGGGAGAAGAGAGTAACAATTGGATACAAATCCAGTCAGGAAGTGTCATACAGAATGGTAATTTTCTGAAGCAAAATCTGTGAAACATTTTCAATTTATTTAGATAGAAATATCTGCCTCAAGGTTCCCACATCTAACATGATATCAATGTACCTTTTTCATTAGCAAATAAGATTTTTGAATTCATCTTATTTTTCTGATTACTTTCTATACTTGGGCCAACACAAACCCACAACTTCTTTGCACTTAAATGTAGCAGTTTTCTTGTTGATCCAGCTCTGATTTCCAATATTAATTCATCATTCTGCGATTAAGCAAAATATGATATGGCATCTGAAGTCAGTGAGTTCAGATGCTATATCATATTTTGCTTAATCATCTTCTCTCAGTTGCACTGTGATAAGGCCCTACCGGTAATTCTTAATTTAATGTTTTTTTAATAAGAACAGCCAAGTTCATTCCCGCATGTTCTAATTACTGCCGGCTTCTTAAAATTATTTACTGTTAATTCATCATCTCTCTAATGATACATACGCATGAGGTAAATTGCAAACTACCAGTAAATGACAGAAGTTCTATATTTTTATTGCAAGTTAAACTGATGAGCATGAGATATAAGCCTTTCCCCTTTTATGATCTAACTTAAGTGCAGATTTAATCTACAGTATATGGGAGAGGCTCGCTTCAGATATTTTCCATAATATAATTTTTGACTTGTTGTCTAGATACAGCTCTCTATGGATGTATCCGATCAAGAATGTTTTTTGCCATTGTAAATGGAATAATAAAATATCCAAGCGCTGCTTGCACATGTGAAGCCCATATTAGTTTTATAGAGAAATGCATCTATTACTGTAATTGTTGTGAGCAAATTCCCCCCACCCACTTAGGCACATAAAAATAAGCAATCAGTAGGAAGATACAGAACAGGAAAATGTATAAATATGCCTCTATACAAATAAATAAAAATGGGAGGGGGGATCCTTGAGACAAAAATATCCCAAGTTAAACCCTTAAATTACTCCAGTTTGGTGCACTGATTAAGACACCAGGCTAGAAACCAGGAGACTGGGGAGTTCTAGTTCTTGCTTTAGGCAAAAAAAACCAACTGGGTAGCCTTGGGTCAATTACTCTCTCTCCTTCTGGAAAGCAAGCAAGGACAAACCATCTTTGAAAACCTTGCCAAGAAAATTGAAGGGACTGGTCCCGGTACAGTTGCCTAGTGTTAACTCTAACTGAACACACACACACACACACCGTAAAACAAAACAAAACCAGAAAATACAACACACGCACATATCCTCAGATATATTTTTGTCGCCTAAGCACACGAATGCCAAAACTGAAGATCTGTTGACTCTAGCCATGAGATTGAGGAAGGAAGGAAGGAAGGAAGGAAGGGAGGAAGGAAGGGAGGAAGGAGGGGAAAGGGGTAGAGAGAGGGGGGTAGGAAAGGAGGAAGGGGAAAGGGGTAGAGAGAGGGGGTAGGAAGAAAGCAAGCAAGAAGGAAAGGGGGAAAGGAAGAGAGAGGGGGAGGGAAGAAAAGAGAGGAGCCGGCAGTGTCAGAGTCATTGAGAGTCGCTTCTAAGAGGGGGAAAATTCTTTGCTGGTACCGGCAGCACCGGCGTGACTGGCAGGTGTGCCACCGATGAAGCATTCCCGACGAACCGCCTCCGTCCTAGCAGCCAGCCATTAGACAGGGAGAGAGCGAAGCAGGATTCCTTGCGTCTCCCGCCGACTCCGCGCTCTGCCAGCGCCGCCCAGCAGCTCACGTGAGCGGCGGAGTCATCTGACGAAGAGGAAGGCCGAGGGCAGCTCGGGCGCTTCGGTGCTCTCCGGGACGGCCATGCTCTCCCGCTTGCTGCGGGAGCACCAGGCCAAGCAGAGCGAGCGGAAGGAGCTGCAAGGTGAGCGGCCGGGGGAGCCTCGGGAAAAAGCCTGGCTCCAGATGCCCAGCTTCCCTCCTCTCCCCCCCCCCCAAACGCCACCTTTTAACTCTTCTTGGAGCCAAAGGTTGTGGGGAAAGGAGGGCCTGGCCGGGGTAGGAGGCGAGGCGAAGCAACCCGTGGCTTTCGATGCAGGAGTGGCTCGAAGCATAATAAAAAAAACAAAAACCCGCCTTTTCGGAAGGTGTAATTGGAGTGTGGCTGCGGCTGTATTCTCACGACACAAACCTTCAGACGAGCAAACTACCTTGGAACCTGACGCCTGGGAGAACCTCCCCCGCCTCCCCCCAGGATTGATAGTTCTGTGTGGTGTGAACTACGGGCTAACCTGATACTGCCTGGCCAGAGTTGCTCTGGAGCAGGGGTTCTCAACCTTGGCAACTTTAAGACTTGTGGACTTCAACTCCCAGAATTCCTCAGCCAGCTTTGCTGGCTAAGGAATTCTGGGAGTTGAAGTCCACAAATCTTAAAGTTGCCAAGGTTGAGAACCCCTGCTCTGGAGAGTGAGAAGGGCGGCATATTTAATAAATAAATGCAGGGACTTACGACCACAATTGAGCCCAAAATCTCTGTGGTTAAGTGAGACGT
This sequence comes from Bothrops alternatus, assembly GCA_034064705.1. Taxonomy (NCBI): domain Eukaryota; kingdom Metazoa; phylum Chordata; class Lepidosauria; order Squamata; family Viperidae; genus Bothrops; species Bothrops alternatus. The sequence goes on along the minus strand of JARGCV010000200.1, from coordinate 3,500,485 downwards.
TTGTTGAGTTTGGCCCCACTTTACGACCTTTCTTGCCACCCTTGTTTAAGGGAATCTCTGCGGTTGATAAAGTTAGTTAGTAACCCGGTTGTTAAGTGAATCTGGCTTCCCCATTGACTTTGCTTACCAGAAACTTGCAAAAGCTGATCACATGACCAAGGGACGCAGTGAGGGTCGTAAGTATGAACCAGTTGCCAGTTTGTTCACATGATCGTGGGGATGCTGCAGAGGTCGTAGCTGAAAAACAGTCATAAGTCACTTTTTTTCACTGCCATTGTAACGGTCACTAAATGAGCTGTTGTAAGTCAAGGACTACCTGTACTCGAACACCACAGTAAACATTTCAAAGGCATAAACTGCTTAAATTTCGCAGCCTCTGGACCTCTTCTTCTCTGAAAGGAGGCTAAAACCATGTGCAAAAATAGAGCAGCCAACAGGTCGAGGGCAGAGAGGAAAGGCAGAAAGGAGCTGTGAGTAGTGGGCTGCATCTTGTAGGAAGCTTGCAAAAGGAATGGCAGTGCTGGCAGCAAAGCCAATTCTGTCTTCTTGACTCGTAGCAGTTTGGGACTTCCAGGGAGATGGATGGATTTATTTATTACATTTTTATGCCACTCATCTCACTGATCTAGTGACTGAATTGCACTGCCATCTTCACTAAATAAAAGCCCCAGCCCTAAAACTCTTTGTTGGCAGAAGCGAGGTAATGCATCCACTGGTGGCAGAACCTCCCACCTCCCACCCCTGGCCCTCTTTTACTTACAGTTTTAGTAGTTGCTCAGCAGGAAGGGGTGGAAACTTCCAGACTGCTTGCCTTCGCTGCAGACAACTTGCAGCACCGTTTGCAGACTGGGAGTTTTGGGGGGCTCAGCAGGGCAGAGACACCCTGGACAATTCCTATTGGCTTTTGAAAGCCAATAGAATTAGACTCTATTCAAGAGAGTCTATTCTATTGGCTTTCAAAAGCCAATTGAATAAGAGGGAGTAGCACAGCGAAGGAAAAGGGAAAAAAATGGCGTAGCACAGCTAAGGAAAGGGGGAAAAAATGGCGGACTGCGTTGTTTGGCAACCCCCGTGAAATGGTCGTTCGACCCCAAATGGGGTCGCGACCCACAGGTTGAGAATCGCTGATCTAGCGTAAGGCTACAGACAGTCCTCAATATAATGGCCACAATTGAGCACAACATTTTTGTGGCTAAGTGAGACAAGTGAGTTTTGCTTCATATTACAACCTTTTTGCCACAGCTGTTAAATGAATCACTGCAGCGGTTAAGTTAGTAACCTGGTTGTTAAGTGAATCTGGCTTCCCCATTGACTTTGCTTGTCAGTAGGTCTCAAAAGGTGATCACATGACACCCCCCCGGGACATTGCAACTGTCATAAATATGAGCCAATTGCCAAGCGTCTGAATTTTGTTCACGTGGCTGTGGGCATTACAAAAGTTGTAAGTGTGAATAATGGTCATAAGTCACTTTTTTAAGTGCCATTGCAACTTCAAACCGTCACTAAATGGTTGTAAGTCGGGGACTACTTACAGTATAGTCTTCTCACCAAAGACTCTGAAAAAAGTTTTAAAAATAGGCTGCTCTCTTTTAAATTCATGTTTATAAGGAGACTGTGTGATCAGATGTTTGTAGCATTCTGAAATGATAAACAATATCTTTATCTTTATCTTTATTTTGACTTATATGCCGCCCTTCTCCCCAGACTCAGGGCGGCTCACAACAGAAATATAAGTACAAAAATATATAGGTCATTTAAAATAATAGTACAATATAAAACTATAAAACTATACTCACTCATACAACATACACTCCCAATCAAAGGCCCAGGGGCAGAGCGCAGCTCACATGCCCCAAGCCTGTCTGCATAGATGGGCCCATCTCAACCCCTGATTGTATAAACCAGGGGTCCCCAACCCCTGGTCCGTGGACCAGTACCGGGATGCAGCATGGCAGCAACCAGTCGGCACAAACAAGCAAAACCCCATCTGTGGGATGCAGGCAGAACATGAAACCACGCCCCCCCTCCTATCTGTGGGAAAACCTCTCTCCATGGAATCAGTCCCTGGTGCCCAAAAGGTTGGGAGCTGCTGGTATAAGCAATAATATGGTTGATTAAATTTGTGGGAGAATCCACTAGATTACAGCTAGATCAACTAAAGTTGGCTTTGAATTGTTTCGGGTGTGAGCTGAGGAAAAAAAAGCAAGGGCAACATCATGGGAACACGGCACTAAAACAAACATTTCCTGAGGCATGTTCGGGCCATGGTTAGGTAGATATGAGGTTGAAGCCTGTCTCAAAATATTGAGATGGATATGATTGTACAAAATCAATGCTCTACTAAGCAGGGAACCTTAGTATTCCAAGCACATAATTTAATGTACGATGAGAGCAAGGACGTAACACGGAACCCAGACCAAGAATGTAGATGTAGAGCCATTTCAAAGACATGTTGACTTTAAGGATGTCATAGAAGAGACATTTGCTTTCGTTCTAGAACGGCGGCGGCAAGAAGCTATTGCTGCAGCAACTTGTTTAACAGAAGCCCTGGTTGATCATCTTAATGTTGGGTAAGTAGTTTTTTTTAATTTAAATTTTTATTGATTATAAAATTGTAAATATAACAAAGAATCGATATAAAAAACTCAACTGGGTACAGTCATCTACCACTTTTTCCAAACCCGAAAAGCAAAACATATATCATACTTAAATAATACCCATACCATATTACAGTTGAGAGAATTATAAGCCCCCCTCCCCCCCCCCCCGACTTCCAAAAGTGAAAACAGGGTAAAAAAGCAGAAGAAAACCCACTAAACTACAACAAATTGTTATATAAGTCCTATTAGAAATTTAACTATATTTTCCGGTCCAACATGTAGATATTTAATTATATACTAAATACAATTTCTTTGATTGGTATTTCCCTTGTATATAGTCTATCCATTTTTTCCAGTCCACCATATATTTTTCATTTGAGTGGTCCTTCAAATATGCAGATATTTTGGCCATTTCTGCCAAGTGTATTACTTTCAAAATCCATTCTTCAATAGATCGTAATTCTGGCTTCTTCCAATATTGTCCCACTAATAGCCTTGCTGCTGTAACCAAGTTCAAAGTTAAGTTCATTTCTATGGTGGTACAGTCTTTTGTAATACCTAGCAAAAACAGTTGTGGAGAGAATTCAATACGTTTTTTCAAAATGGTTTGAAGTGTCCACCATATTTTTCTCCAGAAAGCCTTGATTTTCCTACAAGTCCACCATACATGAAAATAAGTAGCGTCCCTACATTCACACCTCCAGCACTTAGATTGTAAATTAGGGTACATATATGATAATTTTTTCGGATCCAGATGCCATCTATAAAACATTTTATAGAAATTTTCTCTTAAATGTTGCGCTTGAGTGAATCTTACATTTTTCACCCAGATCCTCTCCCAAGTTTCAATCATAATTGGTTGTCCGAAATTTTGTTCCCATTTTATCATACAATCCTTAACTAATTCAGTTTCAGAATCCATTTCTATCAGTGCATTATACAATCTTTTAATGTGCATAGGCCTTTGGTCTCTAACTTGTTTAATTAAATTTTCATCTGTTAAAGATAATCCCATCTTGAAATCTTTTTCCCATCTAGTCTTCAATTGTGCATATGGAAACCAAGTATGAATTATTCCTTCTTCCCTTAGCATACTCAAAGACTTCAATGATAACAAATTCCCTTCTTTAATTAGGAGTTTCTCATAGGGCATCATATCTTGTACTTGTGATCTATATATGTTCTCCACTGCGTGCCTGGGAACTGTCCATAGAGGAATCTTTTCATTTAATTTGTACTGATACTTTTTCCAGACACTCAGTAGAGCACTTCTCAGTAGATGCTCCTTGAAACCCCTATCCACCTTTGTATCATAAACTAAATATGCATGCCAACCATACAATAAACCATACCCTTCAATATTCAGTATTCTGCCATTAGTTAAATTAACCCAGTCACTTATCGCTGCTAAAACAGCAGCATGGTAATACAACTTAAAATTGGACATTTTCAAACCACCTCTTTCCCTTATATCTTGAATAATTTTTAATTTAACCCTCGGTTTCTTACCATTCCAAATAAATCTGTTAATACCCTTCTGCCACTCCTCCAGGTTCGCATCTTTTTTGATTATAGGTAACATTTGAAACAGGAATAAGAATTTTGGCAGTACATTCATTTTAACTGCCGCTATCCTGCCCAGCATAGATAATTGTAGTTTTTTCCATTTATCCAGTTCTATTTGTGTCGTATTCCACAAAACTTCATAATTGTTTTTATATAACTTCCCGTTGGAAGCTTCAATTTCAATTCCTAGATATCTGACTTTCTTAACTATCTCACAACCCGTTATTCTTTCCAAATCCTGTTTTGCATTGCTATCTACATTTTTAACTAACATCTTTGTCTTGGAAATATTTAATTTAAATCCTGATACCCTTCCATAATTTTTTGTTATCTCCATCAAACTCTGAGCAGACTGTGTAGGTTGAGTCAAAGTCACAAGCCAATCATCAGCAAAGGCACATAATCTATAATCACGTTGTCTAATCTGTATACCTTTTAAGTCTTCTGAAACTCTTATCCTATTCAGTAAAACCTCTAGAAAAAGCTTTTGATAGACTGAATTGGTTGTTTCTGCAAAAATTAATTGTTAGGATGGGGATGGGGGATCAGTTTATTAATTCTATATTGGCAGTTTATCAGAAACAAACAGGTCAGATTATTGTGAATGGGCAGTTAACAGATCCTTTCAATATAGAGAAAGGTACTAGACAGGGATGCCCTTTATCTCCACTGTTGTTTGTCCTAACTTTAGAGGTAAGTAGTTATTGAGGAGTGGGGAGTGATTGAAACTATATGAAATCTCCATGAAATTACATAGCATGGGTATTGGTATCCAGAACACGGTTTAAGATCAAACTGATACTGTAATATATCCATCTATGATGCCCTTCTTCAATTTGAATATTTTGCCCTCTGACCCATGCCTCCTATTTGAAATTTGTATTGCCAAAATATAAGGTTTCTACCCAAATTTTCAAAGAGATGCTTTGCTTTGAGGAGTGCTTAAGTGAATCAGCCCTTTGAAGCTGCTTCAGAAAAGTGATACCTTTTCATTTCTAACTTGGCAAATGGTTACTCCATTCAAGGCTGCTCTCTTTAAGGAAGCTGCAGTCAGTAGAGGCCACTTCTAGCTACTGCAAATGTTTGTTAAGGTTGGAAAGCACTTTACGAAGGCAAATCAGTTCTTCATTTCAACAAGGAAAACTCAATTTTGCATTCGTGGAATGAAGTTCTTAACCAAGGGAAATTGAAAGTGCCTTGTGCAGACTTACTGAAAAATTATTTAATAATTCACTTCTATTTCTGGGGCAAGGGGAAGAATCAAACTGCAGAAGATTGGGATTGTAGAAAAGGACCCTCTTATTTTTCACCTTTAGGTTCCTGAATTGTTCCCTTATAAGGGAATAGTCAAGAGCCAGTAATGTGAATGATATAATCTGTGGACAGAGCAGTTCAATCTTCCTGCCTTGACTGTAAACATAGCATATGCATATGACAAGCCACTCAGCTTTATCTCACCAATTCCAAGAATAATACAGGACTTTTGTAAGAATGCCTAAATAGTGTAATGAGCTTTAAACTTCACAGCCCTATATAAATAAATACTTAATACGATTCTCGCCATTTGTTGCACGTTAACAAAAATAGCTTTGTAGAATTCATGTGGCAACGCAGAAGAATGCAAATGGAAGATGACCTCTCTTTTATATGAGAGTCCTTTTCTATAACTGTCTCTTGATAGTTGTCTCCAGGAACTTCTCACAGTTGTCTTAGCCATGTGGACTGGATTTACTGCTTTAGCCTTGGCACCTTATGTTTCATTGATACCATTCTTTTCCTTGTTTTTAATGTGTTGTGAGCTGCCCATACTCAAACATATAAATTGATTAAATAAATAAATCACAACATTACCATTTAAAACACTGACTTCTATAGTTTAAGTATCATGTAAATATTGCTTCCCTTTATATCTTCTGTGCTGCCCATGATTCATCTTTAGGTCGCTTTGAAGTCTCCTGTTAAAAAAGAGGCAGAAAAAAGTCATACCTGATTATGCCATTTCAGATATAAATTGATGCAACTTATGACTATTCATCCCCCCCCAATAGATTTTAAGTAACCGTGTTATAAATACATAGGTTTTTAGCCTCAATATGATGGCAAAATCTTGGAGGAATAATATTCATGTGACATAAGAACATCTAAGGCAGAATTGTCCAACCTTGGCAACTTTTAGTGGACTTCAGCTCCCAGAATTCCCAGCCAACCACTTCAATCCTCAAGTCTTAAAGTTGCAAAGTTGGACACCCCAGATCTAAGGCAAAAGTTGTATGTTTCAGCAAGGTCTGCAATACTGATTGGAAGGATGTAATTTCCTGTTAACACTTGGTGGCCTGTATCACACTCTTCACCCTTTCACATAACAGTTATTTTGAAAGAGGATGGGACTGAAACTAGACCACCCTCTAGCCTGAAATGTTTATTTACGCTGGGAAATAGAAGCTGCAACATTTTATAGCATGACTCCTGTCCTTGACAAGCTTCCACAATTGCTGGCGCCACTTAGTTTTGTGGTTAACGGATGAGAGTGGGAATTATAATTTTATTCTTCAGGCTGCATTTCCCTAGAGGCTTTCAGCAGACCACAGATCCATAGAAATTCTTTGGGACAATGGAGCAAATGATTAAGTAAGCCTTGTGTAGGTTTCCCCCCCCTCCCCGAAATGCTGCATCTAACTCGGTGTGCAATGACTACTTTTGTTATTATAACTTTTTACCACACCAACATATGAGATCCTGATAATGGAACATAAAAGTAACTTTTCCCATGTTTCTCTTCATCATTAGTACCTTTAAAGCAAGCTCTCCTTGCCTACTCTATAATCAAGCCATATAGACTTCTCCAATGGCTTCATATTTTTTATTTTATTATAATACTAGCTAAAGTCAGTAGGGAGAGAGATATCAGCCCTTCCAGACAGGCCAGGTCAAGAAACAGAAGCAGCCTGGAGTCTAAGAATGTTGTTTTATTATTACGGACTGCAGTAACAGAATCTTGAAAACTTATCAAAATTTCTCTCTTTCCCACTTTACATTGGACAAAATCAAGGCAGGGTTATTTTGACTTTCTTTCTCACCTGTGCTTCAGTTGCTGGACTGCATATTGTGTATCCAAGTCCTTGCATAACTGGCTCTTCATGGCTTTGGCAAGATCAGCTCTGGATTCCTGTACTCTGTCTCCCCTATCAGAACGATTCTTCCCTCCCATGTAGGAAGATGAGCCAGACAGATAGTTATGTGTAGGAGATAAGAATCCCTCCTTCCCTCATCTGAAGATGGGCCTGGAATCTTACCAAGCTGAGTGGACAAGAGTCACCAAAGAGTCATCTGTAAAATTCCCCCACGCTTCCCATTTCATAGCAAATAGTACCCGGAGAGCTTATCCTGGGAATCAGTAAGGAGTCTCCTTCATCTTGGGGCTCATCCTCTATTAATAGCGACAGCAGGTCACAAGGACAGAACTTATACGGGAATATCAGATGGAATTGTTGTGTGGAGTGTGGTCATTTCTCCCCCTCTCTTGTGACTTCTCTAGTTTGGGATAGCCCAGAATGTGTCCCAGTTCATATTCCTCTTTCCCATCCATCAGTATTCAAAATCTTGAAAGCCTAGGTTTCTTTCTATTCCATCTTAATATGAAACAAAATATTTTGAGATTCCTCCTTATGCTTGCTTCAGTGTCTGGACTGTGTAACTTCTTGTCCAAGTCCCTGTTTAACATCTCTTTCCTACCTTCCCTAAGGCCCATTCTAAATCCCTTTACAGAGGGGATTCATTTGAGGTATATCCTGGCAAGCTTGAGGTTCCTTCTCCCAGTGTTTACAGTGAACTGTAAGGTATATTTCATGTAAAGGTTCAGAGTCTTCTAGATCCAGTTTACTAATTCTGCCCGTTTCATTTCCATCCCCTTGGAATCAAGAAGAAAGGGATCATCCTCCCTTCCACATGCTACCAATAAGTCTCTACCTTTTGGTCTCCACTTTTTATTCACCCTGACCACTACTTATAGATATGCCCTCATCAATTGTCTATAGTAGTTTTTATTATTACTGGTGAATAATAGACCTCTTTTTATACTGATGCCAAGAAAACTACATGTCCATGAAGTTTCCAAGAGGTGAAGACAATGCAATAAGAATGTGACTGTTTTGTGTTATTTTGTGGAAGAATGCACTGAAACTTTACCATTTGTCAGTCTTTATCTCTTCTGTTTATTTCACAAAATCCAGTTAGTCCAAGCCATCATTAATTATTCCAGTGTATTTAAAGAATTATTTGTCTGTCGGGTACTCAGTGTTGCAGTGTCACGAGAAAGTAATTTCCTCCCATTCCTGAAAAGCTCAAATGATATTATCTTAGCTTTAAAAGCATCTCCCTATGATTAATATTGTGTTCAAAAATCCCTTTCCTCATGGAGGCAGTTATTTTTTGCATACGCTTCTGTGTATAAAAATCAAGACAACTTTTTAAAGTTTCCTTGTTATGCAGAACAACACTTTTCTTCCATGTAATCATGTTAGAATACTTTCATGTTTCAATTTCTATAGCCACAAAAAGAATTTTTTAACGAATTCTAGGCCTGGCCTTTTTAAACAAATAATCAGTTCTCAAATGCTTTCAGGGCCTTTAAGAGGGTGAGATGGGATGGAAATGCAATAAAGCAGTTGCCTCACACATGGGAGGGGGGCACATATACAAAACATGGATTAGTATATAAAATTATTGGATGAATATTTTTCATTAGAAAATCAACCAAGATATAATTCCACAAGTTATAACTACCAACTCAGACAAACAAGCTAACAGTATTCAACAGCCTAATCAAGGAAGCACCAAGAACACTCCAATCAACACTGACAGGGCAAGCCTCTCCTACAGGGGAGGCAACCTTGGCTCTTTCATGACTCGTGGACTTCAACTCCCAGAATTCCTGAGCCAGCATGGCTCAGCATGGAAACCTCTCCCTTTCCTCTCAGCATGGCTGTCTCAGGAATTCTGGGAGTTGAAGTCCACGAGTCATAAAAGAGCCAAGGTTACCTACCCCTGAACTAGTATATAGATAGAAAACAAAGCCCACTCTCTGCTCACACTGATGATGTTATTTAGTTGGATAATGAAACGTCTCTAAGAAAACAACCCCCACAGTTAAACCCTGAACTACAAATATTGTCTTGTATCAGTCCCAGAAGTTATTTCAGTACATATTTTGTGTTTTCAGTGTGACTTCAGTGGACAAAGCAATTTAAATTAGATGCGATGAAAAGCAAACAGAAGGAGGGATTTGCTCTAACAAATCCATCTCAAAATGACTTTTTTTTTCCTTCCAAGGAGCCTGGCAATATTCAGAGCCTTTTTCTATAAGTTTAATTTGTAGATTCAGTCTGGATATGAGTTGAAAGATTCCTTTCTTTCAGATAAACATCCAGGATTCTCCAAGGCAAGAAAAAATGAAAGGAAACAACTAAATCCTCATTGAATCTCTTATAGAATTGGGGGGGGGCTGGAGGGAGGCTTGGGATCTTTCAGCCTTTTGCAGCAATTTTTAGGGGTTGCAAATGATGAAAGATATCTGCAAATATGAACTTTTCCTGGTTGATTAGTGAAGCAGCCTTCCATCAGAAGTATTATATCCAAGCAAATATCTTAAAAACAAATCAAATAAGACCACATTTTAGCACAATAATTTTCAAGAATCTTCCCTATAATTGTCACACCTCTACAAGCGTTCCTTTAGTTTTCAAAAGTATTGTTGTCAAATACAGTACAATTATTTAAATGTTTAGCTTTTTATTATTGGCACAAGATGGATTTTTCTATTGTAGCTTACATATGTGATTTTCATCTCACGCAGAAGTATCTTTTATAAACACATAATATTGACTTTATATATCAACCTTTCTTAACTGAAAACATGTACATTGAAATGTCTATGATGAAAATATCTTATTAGCCTATTATCAAAAGAAGCAGTATCAAAAGTATCATTTCAATCAATATTGCTACCATTATCAGAATATTGCTGTTTTCTTCCAAAGATGTATTGTATATTTTCTGTCAGATATATGAATGTTTGATAATTAACTCAATTATCTCAAGTTAGGAAAAAAGAATATATCAGTTTAACATTAAAAGATATTTTCTGAAAATATACCACTTATAAAACATTCATCTATTCACTGAATAGAACACAATTGTTACACAGTTCAATTAAATGTTTAATTGGTTGCATAGTTCATTAAATATGCAATAGGTGACAATAGGACTTGCCCTTAAATAGTATAATAGATTACTCATCAGACACCCATATATCTATACTCAGTTGATTGAAGAAGGGATTGTATTAGAAGACCATAGTTCGTTAAATAAGAGCTTTAATTGACCTAGCTCATTACAGGCAAGAATAATGATTCATGAATGGCTGTTAAAAACTATTAACAGAGAGGACAAACCAGATTACCTTATATTTCTGATCATTAAGGTCTCTTGGTGCTTTCCAGTAGATCCTCAGTAGAATTTAAAAATAAGAGAGTTTAAAAGCAATTACAAATCTATTTAAAAAGGTCTGCAAAGGGTAAACCCCTCAATTCAATGGAGAATATTTTCCAGAGAACTGGGATGGTTACAGAAAAAAATTTGATTCTGAATTTCCGTAAGATGAGCCTCTGGCAATTATAGAAGAACGTTCTCAGATGATCACTATCAGCCATTTAAGAGACCCTCATCCATCCAGCCGTGCAAAGACAGTCTTAGCCTAGTACTTCACCTTTTAAACATAATGTCATTTTATAACAAATCACAGTAGCAGCCAGCACAAATGTTTTGTCTTTGAAACATCTTTCACATCAGCTTAAGTGACTGAAGATTTTAGTGTAAACCATATGCTCTGTATAGGTACTTTCCATTCCTCTTAGGCAGGGGTCTTCAAACTTGGCCCTTTTATGACTTGTGGACTTCAACTCCCAGAATTCCTCAGCCAGCGTGGAAAATCTGGAAAATTTGCTTTCTAAAAATGTGGTGCTAGAGAAAGGAATTCTTACTTTACTTTACTTTACTTTGACTTATATGCCGCCCTTCTCCTCAGACTCAAGGCGGCTCACAGCAAATAATACAAGTACAAAATATAAATTAGTTAAAATAATAATATACAATATAAAAAACAATAAAACTATACCCACTCATACAACACACAGTCCCAATCAAAGGCCCAGGGGCAGAGCGCAGCTCACAAGCCCCAAGCCTGTCTGCATAGATGTGTTTTTAAAAGTTTTCGGAAAACTAGGAGGGAAGGAGCAGTACGAACCTCTGAGGGAAGTTGATTCCAGAGGGCTGGGGCAACAACAGAGAAGGCCCTAGCCCTAGGTCCCGCCAAACGGCATTGTCCAACAGACGGGACCCGTAGGAGGCCAACCCTATGTGCCCTAACTGGTCGCTGGGATTCATTAGGCAGAAGACGGTCCCGCAAGTATCCTGGCCCATCTCAGGATGATTTTATTTCTATATATCATTAATACAGCAGCCAATTTTTAGAAACACCCTGGCTGCTTACGGGTTTGTTTGCTTTTTCTCTTCATCGCAACCTCTTATTAATTTTGCCGTTCCCTTATAGCTGCCCGTCTTTGGGCAATTTTTTCAACTCAAATTGACTCAGGTTCCTCACCATGCTGAATGTTTCATCTGACTTTGCCTTATTCACAAAATGGATCCAGATGCTCTTAGTATATAATAATGATTGCCAGATGTTGCTTGGATAGTTAATCTACTATATCCTTGGGAATTTATCTGGCTACAAGCTCCCAGCGCCTGCCTCTGCCCTTGGGATTAGCTTGCTCTCTGCTGGGAAGCTACTTAACATGGAGAAAAGTTTGAACAGAAAATAGGGCGATGGAGGGCTTAGAGCAGGGGTTCTCAACCTTGGCAACTTTAAGACTTGTGGACTTCAACTCCCAGAATTCCTCAGCCAGCTGGGAGTTGAAGTCCACAAGTCTTAAAGTTGCCAAGGTTGAGAACCCCTGGCTTAGAGAAAGGAAGCCTGTTCTGTTCCTCCTCTGTGGTCTTAAGGAATGACTGAGCCTCTCGTTCCCAGGGTGGCCCAGGCTTATGTGAATCAAAGGAAGCTGGACCACGAGGTGAAGACATTGCAGATCCAAGCTGCTCAGTTTGCCAAACAAACAGGCCAGTGGATCAGCATGGTAGAAAACTTCAATCAAGCTCTGAAGGTGAGCACAGTGCCTGTATGAATGGTAGCAATTCATATATCATGCAGCCTCTCCTAGGGCAACCTTAAAGGACTGGGCTGGGCTCAGTGAGTGTGGATAGGGGGAATCACAGGTGGGTTCAGCCTAGACAGAGCCATTAGTTCACAGATACGAAAGAAGAGGCAACTCCAGAAGGGGAAGGAAATAGCAAGCATTTCCACAAGAAGGTCTCACCGCCTCCCCCCTCCCCGGCCTTTAATATGAATTATGCTATACTTTCTATTTCAACAATCTGATGCAACATGCCCCACTTAAAATTGCACTTTGACCCTTGTGTGCACTCTGGTTCTACTGTAGCATACTGGGCGTGGATCAGCAGCCTGGTAGACTTCTGGGACATCTGAAAAGAGCAGGTGTAGTTCAGTGGTGGGATTCAGATATGCGAACAACCACACATCCTCTGTCTGGATGCCGCTTCCAGAAGTCCATTCTGGGCCTGGGCAACAAAAAATTAGCTACCGGTTCTGCCGAACTGGTGCGAACTGGCTGAATCCCACCACTAGTGTAGTTACATTTTTTATTTAAGGCTCACTTTCAGCCGCTCACTATCAAAACAATGCTAACTTGATCTCTCAAACCTATTTGTTTTTTCAAGCTGTGATTAATCCTGAGTGTAATGGGAGAGCGCCATCTACTGGTCTAGGCTGCCCAAGATACTGATTCTGTAAAAAGGACAAAAGTGGTTTGTGTGCATTTGTGGAATTTGTATCTGTACATTCTTCATCCTAAATGGCAGGGAAGGAGAGGATGGATGGATGGATGGATGGATGGATGGATGGATGGATGGATGGATGGATGGATGGATCTAGTCTAATAGATAAGGAAATGAAATATTGAGCCTTGTAGTGTATTTAATGAAAGAGATTAAGGGGCTAGCAAAGGTCTTCTGTTAAAATGGTAAATTGTTTTCTGTACATTATCCTTGAATCCATCTAAAGTTATTTAAGTGTAAGAGCAGAAGGATGCTCTAGAAAATTAGATCCAGGCATGCTTAGCTTTGAGAAGCCAAAGAACAGATGTTTGATCCTGACTTTCTTCTCTGGGCAGGAAATTGGTGATGTCGAGAACTGGGCACGGAGTATCGAGATGGATATGCGGACCATTGCCACCGCTCTGGAGTATGTTTACAAAGGGCAACTGCAGCCTTCCACTTCCTGATCCAGAGGCCAGATTCCCTCGGTCACCGGAATGGCTTGGGCTCCATCTCTCATGCTACATTGCCAACTGAAGGTATATCATGGCAGAGTCCTCGCCCGCAACTTCTTCCTCTGCTTCGGTGGCTGTTCTTTTGCAGCACCAAGTAAGCGCCACCCCCCCCGCCCCCAGCCCATCTAGATGGCGTAAGAGTTGTCGTTGGGCCTTTTGCTTTGACTTGCGCTTTGGCTGAGTATCCATGGGCGGCCTCTAGCTGGGAGGAATCATGAAGCAGCCTGACATGGGAATGCATAACCCACAGGAAGGAAAAGAAGCCACGCTTTTTTCCATGGAAGCTGGATCAGTCTTGTGCTACGAACGTAGAAAGAATGAAATAAAAACAGGTGGCTTAATTACAAGTGTTGATGTGAGTCATTGGAGGGGGTATCGGTTCTATCGACTGCTTAATCCAGTGTTTCTCAACCTTGACAATTTTAAGGCATGTGGACTTCAACTCCCAGAATTCCACAGCCAGCATTGCTGGCTGTGGAATTCTGGGAGTTGAAGTCCACATGCCTTAAAATTGTCAAGGTTGAGAAACACTGGATTAATCCTATCTGGGCGAATGTGAAGAAGGATGGAAAGCTGCCTTCTCTTACTCAGGAATGGGGTGGAGATGGAGAACCTTAGTGTGGCTGGAGCTTTTTCTCACAAGGTCACCCAGCCTGGCCTCTTCATCCTCTTTTAATTTTCAAATCCTTCCCCTGAGGTTTTGCAAGCCTTAAACAAAGGTACCCTTCTCAGATTTAATTTGTCCTAATCTCTCCTAACTCGGCATGTGCTGCATATTTGGGTGAGAGGGGCGTGACATGGAATGCCAAAAGGATTCGGCTTCCATTTCTAGAGCGTCGCCTCTCCCTTCATTAGCTTTGTGGTAGAGGAGGCTGGATATTTTAACATGGCCCAGGAATATCCTCCTTTCAAGGAAGCTGCCCATATTCCCCTGGTTCCACAGATGGGTTGCCTTTAATCTGTTCAGTTCTATCTCTGGCTTGAGTGGGCTTCAGCTAGCAAGTCTTCTGCTTCCCTTTTCCTGACTTAGTGTACATTCCGTCTGCTTGTGTAGCTGCAAGAATCAGGGAGCTTTTGAGTAAATAATAATGCTAATTATTTATTAAATTTGTTTTCTGCCCATCTCACCACGATCGTAATAGTTCTTGTTGCATTTCTCGCAACAGTACTGAGACTCCCAAGCCTAGGGCAGAGGTTGTCCGTGAAATTTTAAATAATTTATTTTCCTTTGTTCCTTATGACATCTCTGTACCTTTTGGCTTAACCAGGCCTTTTGTTACATCATGGGTCTTTCTAATTATCAAATCAAGACACCTTTCTGTGGAAACACTTTCCATGTGTGCTTCATTTGGAGATCAGGAAACCACACATCTTGAGTGTTTTTGTGCATCAGCTTTTGTATCTGAATGCAAATGCTTTCTGCCCAGACTGTACAGGTAGTCCTCCGTTTATGACAGTGGTTCTCAACCTTTTTCAGGTTGAGACCCCACTTGCCTCGCCCATGCGCGGCGTGAACCCGGCGCGCGTGCGCGCACGCGCATCGGGCCGATCTGTGCATGTGCGGCGCGCGCGCGACAAAAAAACCCAAAAAAACCCAAAACAAAATGGCGGACTGCGACGGGCCGATCCGCGCATGCGCGGCGCGCGCGCAACGAAAAAACAAACAAAAAAACCCCAAAACAAAATGGCGGACCACAACGGGCCGATCCGCGCATGCGTGGCGCGCGCGCGACGAAAAAACAAACCAAAAAAATGGCGGACCGCGGTGTCCGCCAACCCCCGCGAAACGGTCGTTCGACCCCAAATGGGGTCGTGACCCATAGGTTGAGAACCGCTGGCTTATGACCACAACTGAGCCCAAAATGTATATTGTTAATTGAGTTTTTCCTCATTTTACAACCTATGTTGCCGCAGTTGTTAAGTGAATCACTGCAGTTCTTAAATTAGTAACTTGATTGTTAAATGAATCTGGCTTCCCCTTTGATTTTGCTTGTCAGAAGATCCCAAAAGATGCTCATATGACCACGGGACACTCATCGTAAATTAGAGTCAGTTTGCTAAGCGTCCGAGTTTTAATCAGATGACCGTGGGGAGGCTGCAGCAGATGTAAGTGTGAAAAATGGCCATAAGTCGTTTTTTTTCAGTGCCGTTGTAACTTTGAATGGTCACGAAATGAACAGTTGTAAGTCAAGGACTCCCTATATTGCTCATTCTAAAACGGGTTCTCAACCTTGGCAACTTTAAGACTTGTGGACTTCAACTCCCAGAATTCCTCAGCCAGGTTTGCTGGCTGAGGAATTCTGGGAGTTGAAGTCCACAAGTCTTAAAGTTACCAAGGTTGAGAACCCCTGTTCTAAAAGAAGCAGTGGGAAATGGATTCTCAGTCTTCTACCCCCAAAGATGAGTTAGAAATCCTTTTCAATCATAGATTCACATTTGATTGCAACCGCTGGGCTTAAGCTTTCAATATGCCTTCCCTTAAATGTGTTTGTTTGTGCCCTGTCTGATTATTTTTACAAGTAACTCAAGGCGGTGAACATACTTAACACACCTTCCTCCACTTATTATCCTCCTAACAAGCCTATGAGGGCTGAGACAGAGTTGGGCTGAGACAGAGTGACTAAACAAAGGTTATCCAGCCAGCTTTCATGGCTAAGGCGAAACTAGAACTCACCAGCTCCTGCTTTCTGGCCTGGGGCCATAATCACTAGACCAGGGGTAGGCAACCTTGGCTCTTTTATGACTGGTGGACTTCAACTCCCAGAATTCCTGAGCCAACATGGCTCAGCATGGAAACCTCTCCCTTTCCCCTCAGCGTGGCTGGCTCAGGAATTCTGGGAGTTAAAGTCCACGAGTCATAAAAGAGCCAAGGTTGCCTACCCCTGCACTAGACCAAACTAATCATAAATTAATTGTAAATGAGCCCTGAGGCAGGAAAATTAATTGGGATTTCCCCAAGGCTATTAATTCTCATTTTCTTTTATATTCCTTAATTTGTTCAGTGGTAGGTGGGAAAGACTTGGAACATACGGAGAAATGTAAACTCTGGGGACTCCCACCGCCTCCCTTCTTTGTAGCTGAAAAGCAGCAAGGGATGGATTTACTTTGTTTTTGTTTAGTTTTTAGTTCCAAGCAAGAAATTTAGATGATTTTTTTTAAAAGCACTTATGTCCACATATCAGCTAGAAAGATTCCCAGTGCAGCTTCTATATCAATAAAAAGAGAGTCCCTAATGTTATATTTACAGTCTTTAAAAAAAAGCAAATGTGACAGTAAACAAAAAAAGAATGTCCAGGACAGGAAAAAACATACTTGGAAACCAATTCTTTATCGCTTCTTCAGCTATATCTCAGTAAAAGGTTGCTGAATGATTGTTGAGGGAGAGGCAAACCCAGCTGGAATTGACTTCTGAGTTATCTACCTTTCTTTCCCTTTCTCTGCTGATTAAATTGGATAAGCTGAAATACTTGGGCATTTCAGTCATAGGTTTATTTATATCCTGTCATTATTTTTATAATGGTGACAAACACACACAATATGCCCCTTCCTCCTATTTTCCCCTCAACAATACCTCTGTGTGATGAGATAGAGACAGGTCCAAAGTCACCCAGCTGGTTTTCATGGATAAGGCGGGACTTAAACTCTCAACTTCTAGGCCGCACTTCTAGGCCACAAGCAAATCTCAGTATCCTTTCTTGGATTTAAAGATTTGTTTTTCTTGCACCCTATAGAGCTGCAAAAATAGCCACCCTACTCTTCATTTTGTTAGGATATTTTACCAGGAAGGGATTTTCACACATGGAGAGTTCATGGCTGCTTTCTTTACTTGCATAAAGCTCAGCAGCTTAGACCGCTTTAATTTAGAATCTTCCTAACAAGTTGAACTAAGCAACAAAGGCCTTTTTCACTTCTAAGCTCTCCCTCCCTCCCTCCCTCCCTCTCTCTCTCTCTCTCTCTCTCTCTCTCTCTCTCTCTCTCTCTCTCTCTCTCTCTCTCTCCTGCAAAAGCATAAAATCATTTGTAGGTTTTGTAAGAGGCCTGGCTTTCATTTCTCTTTACCTCTCCTCCTTAACATTATCAGCAAAGGGTGAGACTCTGTAAACGTACTACAGCTATTCCTCGACTTAACGACCAAAATTCAGCTCAAAATTTCCATTGCTAAGCAAGACAGTTGTTAAGTGAGTTTTGCCCCTTTTTATGACCTGTTACCACACTTGTTAAACCAGTGGTTCTCAACCTGTGGGTCGGGACCCCATTTGGGGTCGAACGACCATTTCACGGGGGTCGCCAAACACTGCAGTCCGCCATATATTTTTTTTTGGCCGGCCATATTTTTTTTGGTCAGCCATTTTTTTTCCCCTTTGCGATGCGGGCCGTCACGCTGCACATGCGCGATGCAGGCCCGCCATTTTTTTTTGGTCGGCCATTTTTTTCCCCTTTGCGATGCGGGCCGTCGCACCGCGCATGCGCGATGCGGGCCCGCCATTTTTTTTTGGTCGGCCATTTTTTCCCCTTTGCGATGCGGGCCATCGCGCATGCGCGATGCGGGCCCGCCATTTTTTTTTTAATTTTGGTTGGCCATTTTTTTTTATTTTGGTCGGCCATTTTTTCCCCTTTGCGATGCGGGCCGTCACACTGCGCATGCGCGATGCGCCCCGTCACGCCGCGCATGCGCGATGCGGGCCGGGGTCGCGCCGCGTTTGCATGGCACGGGCCGGGGTTGAGCCTCGGAAAAGGTTGAGAACTGCTGTGTTAAACGAATCACTGCAGTTTGTTAAGTTAGTAACAAGGTTGTTAAATGAATTTGGCTTCTCCATTGGCTTTGCTTGTCAGAAGGGGATCGCATGACCCCAGGACACTGCAAGCATCGTAAATGTGAGTCAGTTGCCAAGCGTCCAAATTTTGGTCACTCTGACCGTGGGGATGCTGCAACAGTCATAAATGTGAAAAATAAGTCATAAAGTCACTTTTTTTCAGTGCCATTGTAACTTTGAACAGTGACAAAACAAATGGTTGCAAGTCAACAACTATCTACATACGGATTGGTATACTGATCCTGAAGTGATGCTATGCAACTCAACAGGAGTAAATTACTGGTATATCAATATTGGAGTATTCAAGAGAACACAGAAATCTTCTCTCCTCTTGTGATGGTTTCTTGCAGCCAGCAGAGGGGAATTGGTGTGTCCTGTGTCATGGTTCCAACAGATGGAACTCTTCAAAAGAACTTCGAGGCATTGTCTACCTTAAAGAATCTTTATTCGAGAAGCATAGCATCGGCACTAACATAATCAAAGCCAAAACCTGAATTCCCCCCCCCTTGAGCACATAGTATCAAAGCATAATTCCCTCTTCCAATTAACAGTCATAAATCACATTCCCCAATTAGTTTAAAGCACAGCTTTCCCTCCAGCTCCCCAGCCCGCCAATTCTTATCATCTCTTATTTCAATAACCTTGATTCTCACGCTAGGTCCAGTATTATTATGTCTAGCTGAACTCTCATGCACCTCCCCCCCCTCCCCAGCATCATCTAACTCTAAAAGCGAAAAGAAGAAAATGGCTGCATCTCCATCTATTGTCAAAGCCAAAATATCCGATGTTAGCAGCGTTGACAGCCTGTTCCCTTCCTAAGAATAAAATTTCAATTTTTGTTTCCCAGGTCCTTAAAGGGGTAGGGCAGATGCGAAAGAGAAGTTAAATAAAGAACATATGTACATCACCTTGTATAACCCCGAATTAACTTCCATCTATTTAGAGCCGTATTTCTGATGAGCTCTCAGTAAGAGGAAAGGAGTGGTTTGCTTATAATGGCACTAAGACAAGGAATGAGTTCCCAAATCATTCTAAAATAGTTGAAGGGTTTTCAACACAGGGCTCCTGCTGAAATATGCCTGAGAATTGTCTGTGTACGTCCGTGTATGTGTGTATGTGTATTTCACTCTGAAAGTGGTGTTTTTCCATCTTACCTCATCTCCAGATACTACATCCAAGCAAAGTAGAGAACATTGATGCACATGGGGAGGGAGCCTGAAATGACATGTTCTGTTGGCAAAATTGTGACTCTAGTTGGTATAGCCAGGTTCCCGTGGAATCACCCCTTCCCATATGATTTATGCCCTTCTACGCCCTTTTGCCCCTGAGGAACACCAGCATTCCAACTTTTACAGTCACTTAAAAAAAAAAAAAGATAGGCTGGTTAGCACAGTGTGTGAAACTGATTAGCCTATCTCTGGCTTCCTTGGAAGTGTAATTCAAAAGAATTATCTCTTAGGCAATGTAGCCTGCCTAGAAGATAATTCCCTTCCTAGTAGTTACTGCTCTCAAGAGCATTAGCTCCTCAATTTCTCTTCTCGCAAAAATGTTCTTTGGGTAGTTTACAGTGCCCATTCTGATCTCCTTACCGGTAGTTTATGCCCCTTCTCTGAGCCCAGTTCTTCAACACCATTATTCCAGTGGCTGCACAAATACAGAGGGCCCCTTGATGGCAGTCAAGATGCAAATAAAAACCTAATTCATTGCTGCCCCCTGGTGATCAAAAGGTCTGTTGGTCAATCTCAGGTGCTACCAGACTCTTGAACCCTTAGAATAGTGCAAGTTAAAAGCTGTAGATAATAGTGTAACATGGACCCATTCGAGGTGCAAGCTGCAGAGGCAATAAGATTTAAGTCAGCATGACTTCCTGCCAGCTCTGGATAGGAAGAGAATATAATAAAGTGTGTGTGTGTGTGTGTGTGTGTGTGTGTGTGTGTGTGTGTGTGTGTGTGTTCTTAACCATGAAACTCTCTTGGGGACTCTGGGAAAGAGGCAGTCTCTGAGTTACATCTACCTCCTTTGTTATGAATTCTGAAACAGACCACACACTAAGTTTGTGCTCCTGGGATTATAAATGAGTGAGTCAATGCTTGAATATTGACTATCTTTGACTGCCATTCTGGCCTGCTTCATTTTCCAGGAACTCAGCCTACACATTCATTTCTCCAACCCATTTCTTCACACAGGCTCAGTCTTGACTTTTTCACTCTCCACCTTCGCTTTCTCGAGAGACTGAATTGGAACCTGCGGCATTGGCGGGTGCAACGTTTTTAGCAGCCACAGCAAGAGTTAACGCTGGGCTGAACCGCTGCCCTTGGCATCCTCTACCAGAGACCTGATTAGGAAGGGCTCTGCTTCTGCCCCTGGTGGACTTTGACAAGGAGCAGAACTTTTGCCTGCTGTGTGCAGCAGGAGCTTAAGGAAGCTAAAGGCTCTTGAACGGGGTAGGGATTTGCTATTGCTTTGACTGTGCAGTTTGCTCAAGTTATCTCTATAAGCTTATCTTCAGAGAGGTAAGGAGGAACAACAGGGGCAGGAGGTGAGTTGGCTCTGCGTCCAATGAGTCAATTTTCTAATTGACTCATTATATTTTTCATTTTGCAAGATTGTAAGCCAAGGAAGAATAGGATGTTACAAGCCAGGAAAATCAGCCGGTTATAGTCAAGGCTAAAAACTGGGTAAAACTGAAGGGGGGAAAAATAACCCGATCTGAAAAAAAAAATAATTCTTCTTACTTTGCTCTGTAGGCAGGAACTATCTGAGGAATCAAATGCTGATCTGTGCAAGATGAAAACACAAATGGGAAACTGGTAATCCCAAATTCAAACTTCAGAAGGAAAGGAGGCAATTAGTGATTGTTTAAGAGGAAAAAAATAATAATTTCTTCTTTAAAATACGGTGTAGTGTTTGTTTCGGCCAGTGTATGTCTTTAACTGGACCTTATCTCTTTTGCCTTCTACCTGATTTACAGAATTTTGTCTCCTTTGGTTTGCTTGAGGAGAAGAGCTGTGAGCATTCCAGCTTATAGCCTGATTAAAAGAAAACAGTGGATTATAGGAAAAATAGCAACATTCTCGAGCATTTTAAAGTGTAATCATTTTGTTATGTTCTCCATTAATGGGTGGAGCTCATTCTGCCAATCAGTTTTTCCTTTCTTCACCTGTATTGTGTTTGTGTTTTGGGTCCCGATCCTAAAATACAAAGAGATCTGTTTATTGAATGCATTAATATATGAAGGTAGATTGACACTGTAACATCCCTGGAATAGGCCAGGAATGGAGTGGAGACAATATACATAACTATTTCACCTAACCTCTACATTTTCTAGAATGTATTTATTTAAATTTTTACACCACTCATCTCGCCTGACTGACTCTGGGCAGTTTTCAAATAATAATAATAAAAAAAGCACAGTGATTGAGTGAAACATGGAGATATCGAAGAGAGAGATACCAATCATGAATGGGCATCTATTCCTGCCAATAAAGAACTAGCAAATCAAAATACTTTCTATTTCATTGAAGGAAGGGAAGGAAAAAAATTGTCTTAATGATGCGCTAAAGAGTGCAAAAAGAGCATATAATTAATTGTAGTAGCAGAGAAGAAATGTGCCTGATTGAAGAACAGGAGACGCTGCTTTTTTGTGAAGTAGTAAATGCGGACAGATTTAGAATGTACTTTTTTTTTTCCAGCCAAGCAAAAAGCCATTTTTGCATCTTGCATCCATCTTTTGGGTATTTCTACTTTGCTTATCTTTGCTCTCATGCTCTAATTAATGGGAAATTATTACTTTATTCCTGTGCCAAGTGAAGTCAAGGCTAGCCCAGTCTGGCAAAATAAGGAAATTGTCAATAGAATTGGTGCGTTAAATGTTTTTTTATCTTATTTTTGTTCCATTTAAACTATCAGGGATAGGGAAGAAAGTCAGATGCCACTGGATTTGGATGCACAATTTCTTAACATCTATATGTTAAGAATGTGTTGATGTCAATGTCACCCTCTAACTAGCAGCTAGATTTTTGAACTGCATTGCAATGAATTGTACCTGGCAGGATTAAACCCAGATCAGGTTGACTGCTCACCCAGCATGCAAAATGCTATACTTATAGTAATAAAATATAGTCTGTATAACATGCTATATAGCACAAACAAGTACCCCGATGTGATGTCCTGCTTCACAAAACTTGTTAAGAAGGGGGCTGGGTTTCCACAACATGTTTCCCAACTCTATATTCTAGCATTTTATATAAATACAGTTACTGGCAAGTGTATGCAAAAAAAAGTTCATGGTAATGTGCATTCAAGTAAAGTCATTAGCTTAAGATCAGGCATGGTGATGATCATAAGACATGTGACACATATTCTTGCAGAATTATCCTCATCCTAATGTGAATGGGTTGTGATCCATTCCAGGGTAGGAAAAACCATCCAAAGTGTGTACTGTTTGCAACTTGTGTAGATGTCAATTTAATCCATTAATCTCCTCCTGAGCTTTACCAGAATGCAGCATAGAGCTGGACACATTAAGCAGGACCAAAGCCAGTTACAAAACTGCCCTATTAAACCTTTTTAATAAGTTTAGCCTGGAATTCTGGAGGAGAGAGTCTTGTCCTCTAGTATTCCCTTTGAGAGAAAATTGGATATCAGATTCTTAGGAACTGAATTAGACTTAATGAGTTGTGTGTAATAATTCTTCTAAGTGTAAGTGTCACAAATTAGGATGACACTGATGGTAGAATGGTGCAGTTTGGGCCTTAAAATGGAGTCCCAAATTTAAACCAGGCAGAAACACATTTGATCTTTACTATTCAGGAGAACATCTCACTGGAGTTATTAAGCAATTTTCCTCTATTTGAAATAAATACAAGAGTCCATGCTTACTTGGGTACCAAATCAACAGATTGAACCCTCACTCCACATCATGGTACAGTGCTAATTTGGATCCGATTCATGCATTTCTTTTATTTATTTGCAACACAAAGGCTGTTGAGTGAGAACAAATTCATTTCTAGTTTCCCTCTTTGGAAGGCTCTCCAAAATACAAATTGCGTTGATGATTCATTAACTGCTTTGGAGTAGCTCTGTTTCTCATTATTTCAATTAACATAGATGTTTATTAAGAGAATGAATACAGTTGCTTAAATACCAGCAGCTTGATCAATGTCCCTCAAGGGCATTATTCTGGCACTAGAAGCCTTGTGATGGATGCAGGCTCAGACAATCTCACAAGGAGCTCCCATCTCTTTAGGACTGCAAATCCTTTAATGAGTGGCCACTTGTCCCAAAGACTTTCCAAAAGACAATTGGACTTTTTTGGGTTGTTTTTTTTTTTTTGAAAATGTTTTGCTTCTCATCCAGGAAGCTTCTTCTGCAGTGAAGAAGCTTCCTGTATGAGAAGTGAAAGGTTTTCAAAGAAAAAAACCCAAGAAAGTCCAGTTGCCTTTTGGAAAAGCACCTTTCGGACAACCATGATCTGGATGACTGAAAATCTCCATAGACACTGAGTGGCCACTTGGTTGTATTGACTATGGCTGATGGAAGTCATGATCCTAAATAAATAGAAAACCTCAGATTGCTTCTCCCTGACAAAAAGAATGTGACGTGTGGATTGAATTAAATAAGGGCCATTTGAACTTTTGGGAGAGGACAAGGTGGGGATACTGGGGTCCCATTCTATTTTTGCTAATCCTTTCCCATCTCTGCAGGCCTCAAACCAACAATGTGGTGCTGCATTCTACTCTTCAGTGTGGTTTGGGCGGTGGTCTGGTTCTTCCGTGACCAGCAGACTTTGAGCAACTTCAGAGACAAGTATGTTTTCATCACGGGTTGCGACACGGGTTTTGGGAACATGCTAGCCAAAAAACTTGACAAAAAGGGTTTCCGAGTGCTGGCAGGCTGCTTGACTCAGAAAGGAGCTGATAACTTGGACCGCACCAGCTCATCAAACTTGCGCACCGCACTGATTGATGTTACCAGCTCCGAAAGCATCTGCAAAGCAGTGGAATGGGTGAAAGCTGAAGTGGGTCGAAAAGGTGAGTTTCACCCCAGCAGGTATCAAAGGAAAGACAGGAGAGTATGTGGAACCAGGAATAGAATTACAGCTGTTTGAACTCCTTCAGCTTTCCTACATAAATACTCAATACACTATTCCTATAAGCCAATGTTTCTCAGCCTTGGCAACTTAAAGACATGTGGACTTCAATTCTGAGAATTCATAGGTTTCTTCATTTCTGTTGTGGTCACAGGGCCTGCTTTCATAAAGCTGTCTTTAGTTCACCACACCTTCGCTGGAAATCCCAACAAAATCAGATTTTTCCAGCAGATCCATCAAAGTAGTCTCAGCCTCATAGCCTGCCCGGAATCTAATTGGATCAGGTTTGTCTCATCCTGAAAAGTCACCATTCTCTTAGCCTATGGGAGGCTAGCGTCTTTTTGTAATTTCCCGTTTCTGAGAAATTCAGAGCAAACTTCTTAAAGATGGTCTAGTAATTGCCTCTTTTAAACACAGGAGGCATCCTGCTTTCCCTCAGAGAGGCATTCATGATGTTAACCAGGTGTCACTAGTAAGCTCCAGGCTAAGTTACAAGCAGAGGTGGGATTGAAATATGTGAACAACCGGTTCTCTCTGTGGATGCCACTTCCGGAAGTCCGTTCTAGGCCTGGGCAACAAAAAATTAGCTACTGGTTCTGCCGAACTGGTGTGAACTGGCTGAATCCCACCACTGGTTACAAGCTAAGTTGGACAAGGATCCAGGAGACAAGCAGTGGAATGTACCATTTCAAGGAGTCAATCCATGTCCTCCTGTATCATAAAACCAATCTATTATATACAAAAAAGCGACAAGACATCCCACTGTTAACTGTATACCAAAGATGACATCCAGATGAAAGCTCAAAGATGCCTTCATCTGAAAAAAAAAATCCCTTATAGAAAATGGTATACTGTAATAAGTCCTCCAGAGGTCTGAGAGGAGGAAGAAGTGGAAGAGTACTAGGTACCTCCCTCACAAACAAAACTCAACGGGCTATGAGATTGCCTATGCAATACATTCAGGGAGAACACTGCTGTTTTGCTGCCCATTTATCTGATTTGTCAGATCTTCCTTCACCTGCACTCTTAGTCTGCCTTGGTGCTTTATACCTGTAGTATAAAGGTAAAGGTTTCCCCTGTCCATTTGTGTCCAACTCTACAGGGCGGTGCTCATCTGCTTCTTAGCTGAGCAAGTTAACGTTGTTCCAAGACATGACCATTCTGTGGTCATGTGGTCAGCATGACTACGCTGAGGGGTGCAGACCGCTGTTACCTTCCAAATGAAGTGGTACCTATTTATCTATTCACATTTGCATGCTTTCGAACTGCTAGATGGGCAAGAGCTGGGGCAAGGATGGGAGTTCACCCCAACGTGAGACCCAAGCTGTCAGCTTTCCATGTGAAAAGCTCAGCATCTTGAATCGCTGAGGTAGTATAGAGCTACCTTTAAAAGGGATGAAACAAAATCCTTGAGAGCAACAATATTGATAGATCTAGCGAGCTCTATGTTCCATATACTAACCTTAATCATGGATAATGGATAACTAGTGCAATTAGTCTGAAATCTTTCCATGCTGCCTTGGAATCTTGGACTATTGCCACTAATTCAACCTTGACCACACGGTGATCCATCCAAGACAATGAAAAAAAATGAGGTGTCCCCAACACCTGCTGACCATCTTGGATATTCAGAACAAAATTCCAATACAAACACATGACCTATATTACATGTTCCCAGCTGGGATAGACCTATAGCTGTTATGAATACTATGAACTCCTGAACTCTTCCAGACAGACCAGCAACCAGAGTAGATTTTGAAACCCTTTAGTACCAACTCCCAAGTCCAGCTTTCATTTCAGTCCATCATTCTGTTAGCCAACAGAGTGGGGAGTTACATTAACAGAATTCCCAGTCTATCTCTGATCCTGCATCGAAGTTGCACACACATTGTTCCACTTACATCCAATGATCCAATGTGGGATGTGGGATCAGAGATAGGTCCAGGTCTCTTACAGGTCTCTTGGTAAGGGAAATATTATTTTTATGAATTGCATCCATCTACTTACCCTGGCTTGCCGCGGAGTGCACAAACCAGAGAAACTGGGGCCACACGAAGCCATGATCGGTTGGCTTCCCTACAACTGAGGTTGGAGCATAAACAGAAAAACACTGCACTATACAGTATTTGAAGAGGAAGCCCTTTGCAGTTTGTTTGGTGAGCAGGAGGGTGATTTTTCTCATCTGTCTCTCTCTCTCTCTCATCTCCCAGGACTCTTTGGTCTGGTGAACAATGCAGGTTTAGGCAGCTCTATTGGCCCCACAGAATGGATGACCGTGGAAGACTACCGCAAAGTCATGTCTGTTAACACCTTTGGAATGATCGAGGTATCGTTGGCCTTCCTGCCATTGCTCAAGCAAGCACGTGGCCGAGTAGTCAATGTTTCCAGCGTCCTGGGGCGGGTTTCAGCCAATGGTGGTGGCTACTGCATTTCCAAATACACAGTGGAGGCCTTTTCTGACAGCCTCAGGTAGGTGGGTTGGATGTGCGCTCATTCTTCCAAGTCCACAGTAGCCTTTTGGAGTCTCCCTGGTGCCTGCTCTTAGCGTAACAATTATTGTTATTAAAACGGATGTCTTCTGCAGCCCATGCGATAACCAGACTGGGCTTTCCCCCCCATTTTCAAAGATTTCACGGTGCCCATTGTTTCTAGAGAGGGAAAGTTATCACTAAATAGGCATGTTGATCATACATAATCTGTGGCAACAAATAACTACCCCATTATTGGGGTCTCAAGAAATGTTATGGATCTTTACAGATAGGTATAAAGAATATGATTCAATCCTTCACAATATTTTGTTTTCCCAGGAGGGACATGTATCATTTCGGGGTAAAAGTCTCCATTGTAGAGCCAGGCTTTTTCAAAACAGCCATGACTAATCTTGAAACAGTAGAGGTTGCCCTACGGCATTCCTGGGACCGAATGAGCCCTGAAGCCCAGCGGAGCTATGGTGAAGATTTCTTTCACAATTGTGAGTACTGAGGCCTACTAGAATACGGCCTACTAGAATACGGTTGGAAGCAGGGGGGAAACTACTCCCATTTGAAGCTATGTTCTGTAAAACCTCTTCCAAAAAAACGCATCGTGGCGATAGCCATATTGCAGGGTTTAACAAGATACTTCGTTCCCATCCCCATACTTAAAACACTAAAACCTGCCAAAAAGTGACTGAAATCATTCTGGGGGGAAAAAGAAAAAAGCTTTTCGGTAGGCCTTGCTCCCATTGTCATCCTTATTTTTGTGTTTTTAAAAAAAAAGCTATCAAAATTTGGTATTTGGCCCCTAAATTTCAATAGCGTAGCAACAGCAATGGACCGCTCCATAGTGCTTTACAGCCTTCTCTAAGTGGTTTACAGTTGTCAGCCTACTGCCCCCAACAATCTGGGTCCTCATTTTACCGACCTCGGAAGGATGGAAAGCAAGAGTCAACTTTGAGTTGTGAGAATCGAACTCCTGACAGTCAGCAGAATTAACCTGTGATACTGCATTCTAACCACTGTGCCAGCATGTAGATACTAGACCACTGCATGTGCAACTTCCTACCTGTCCTAACACCACCAAAAGAATTGTGCTTTGCATCCCAGCCAAGATTTGAGTAAAATCTTGCAGTTTGTGGGTTAAATACAGAATGGAAAACACTTTTCCCAACATGGTGCCCATCAGAAGAATTGAACCCCCATCATTTTATACTGTCAGGAATATAAACACCCATCTTTAGCTACCGGTAGTTGTCTGAGGACCATCTGATTGAAGACTGTTAATTTAGGACTAGGACAGAGGCGTGGCTGGCTCAGGAATTCTGGGAGTTGAAGTCCACGAGTCATAAAAGAGCCAAGGTTGCCTACCCCTGGACTAGGAGAAGTTAAGTGTTAGCTTTATGGGACCAGCTAACGAAGAGTCAGTATCTTACGTCCTGAAACAGTAACAGTAACCTCTTATTAGGCCGAAAGCTTAATTTCTATGATTTCCATCTCTCTATAGACTTGAAAGTCCAGAAGTTCATCATGAACATCATCTGTGACTCTGATCTCAGCAAAGTGACAAACTGCATGGAGCACGCCCTTCAAGCCAAGCACCCTCGCTCTCGTTACAGTGCAGGATGGGATGCTAAGTTTCTGTGGCTGCCAATCTCTTATCTACCTTCCTTTTTGGTGGATATTTTCCTGTCTATCATCTTACCAAAGCCAGCTCAGCGGGTGCGCTAAAAGCTGCCTCATCATCAAGCTTGAGGCCTAAATATTGACAAATCATACTCCTGAAAATAATAAATAAAAGGATTATTCAGAGAAAGCTGTTGTCTCACCAGATCTGGTTTCACAGGGTGGTATGGAAACATTTTCAAATTGTGAGCTTACACCCTCTTACTGTCCAGATGCTGAGAAATCACGAAGAACAGGGGTACTTGGATGCAGAAGGGAAATGTTCGGTAGATTAACTGAATAATCGGTGCCAACATAAAAGCACCTGACAAAAAGTGGGCACCATTTTTTTTCCAAGCAAAAGCTTTTTTTAGTGAGTCTCTGAAGTACACACACGACAATTCAGGGAAGGGCAATATTTAAATCTTAATTGCAGCCTTGGAGGAAAGGATTTAAGTAAAATCAGTTGTTCTGAATATCAGAACAGCTGATTTTACTTCCATCACCAAATCACACCACTGTTGCAGAATTTCAGAGAGAACTTGAAGAGACTTTGGCAAAAGACCGGGGACTGCTAACTGTTGTGGTAGGTTGTAGATTGCCCATCAGTCCAACTTTCATGCATCCATCCACTCTGTGGGCAATTTTAAAGTTATGAGTAGGAAGTTCTACTGGTCTTTTTGTTCTAGAACAGGGGTTCTCAACCTTGGCAACTTTAAGACTTGTGGACTTCAACTCCCAGAATTCCTCAGCAAAGCTGGCTGAGGAATTCTGGGAGTTGAAGTCCACAAGTCTTAAAGTTGCCAAGGTTGAGAACCCGTTCTAGAACCTGCTAATATCTAAGAGAGAGCAAAGACTCTCCAGTCCATAATCTGAAAACCTTTGCTACCTTATCGTATACATGCCCAAGTCTTCTATTTAGAGGTGGAATAGATACCAAAGGTTCACCTGTAGGTTAGGTGAATGTATAGAGAAATGGAGACCTAAATACATGTTTACGACAAGAGTTATGCTTTCCCAGTTTTAATCCTGATGGATAATAAGATGATGGAAATTCACTAGGATTCAGTATGGGGGCTTGGGTCACATTCAACCAACTGGATCTCTCGATTTTTCACTGAGCTCAAAGGATGACCTAACATCCTTTCTTTGACTTTGCTTCAGGCAAAAATAGTTCTTAAAGTTAGAATTCTATTTTCAGTTAGGCAGCTCTGTTAAGGAGTGTGTATATTAACTCGATTTTTCAAAAACGTCAGCAAACCTAGCACAATGTAATGATACTTAGCAGCAACCCTTAAGAATGGGCAACCAGGTACGCAAAGATACTGAAAGCAAGAGTGCCTCCAATGATTGGAGATAGAAGTAAGAGGAAGACGATAGAACTTGCAATTCTCCACAACGGCAATCAGAGGGCGATTTTGGCACCATGGGACATTCCTTGTATAAACATAATCTATTACTTAATATTGAAGTTTAACAGGACATTAGCTTAATTGAGAAAGGATAACTTTTAGAGCCAACTGAGGCTGATAAGTCTTCTTCCATGGTGCTAGTCTAGGATCAGGGCTGCGACTGTCATGGCTCGTAAAAGCTTTAATAATGACCAAGAACTAAAGTCCTGTGGAAAACCAAAGAGAGGGAGAAGAACAAAGGAATACAATTCACATTTCCCAATGCAGGCACTCCTCGACTTACAACCACAATTGGGACCAGAATTTCCATTGCTAAGCAAGATGGTTGTGAATCTATTACTTTTGCGCTACGGTTGTGAAGCAAATCTGGCTTCCTCCTTAACTGCTTGTCAGAGGTTGGCAGGAGAAGGTTGCAAATGGCGATCCCATGTCCCTATCATTGATACATGCCGGTTGCCAAGCACCCAGATTTCAATCATGTAACCGTAGGGATGCTATGATGGTTGTAAGTATAAGGACTAGTTGTAAGTCACTTTTTTAGTGCCACTATTAACTTCTAGTCACAGACACTAAACAAATGGCTGTAAGTCCAGGACTACCTGTAAAGGGCAAAAATGCATACATCCACATCGAGAACGCTCTTGATCCAAACACATTGCACAACTCAATGTTAAATAAGGTCTCCTACATTTCTGGAGTTGTTTATAACTCAATATATTACTCCAATATTGCATAAAGAAGCCATGTCCTACCAACCATCCTCTATTTTTTAAGAGACAAGAGGGTGCGGAAAAGCTAAAAAATGATCAATGGAGAAAAGGCACTATACAAATAAGTCACAACACACGGGTGAAACAATATCTTTTATTTTCCAAATAGCAAATTACTGGCTAAAAATATTAGCCCTGATAATTTTCCTTCTTATTACAACCTATATATAGAATGAAGAGTCTACCTTTCCAAAGGAAAACAGAAATAGCTGAACACATAAGACAGTCTACTTGAAAGGACTCAAAAGGTAGAATAAAGTCTTTAA
The DNA here is from genome assembly GCA_034064705.1 of Bothrops alternatus. Classification (NCBI taxonomy): domain Eukaryota; kingdom Metazoa; phylum Chordata; class Lepidosauria; order Squamata; family Viperidae; genus Bothrops; species Bothrops alternatus. The sequence continues at coordinate 3,469,366 of JARGCV010000200.1, read as the reverse complement.
ATAAACTTGCTCACATCTATTAAGGGCTCTAGGAACGTATCGCCAGATGCCCACTAGGTGGCACACAAGTCTCACGTGAAGGATAATGCAAGGTCTTAAAGAGTTGCAGTGAGGTGCAAGGAATGGATTTAAACCTGCCCCTTTATGGGAGAGAAAGAAAAGAGATAAGGCAACATGTGAATCCTTTGAGGGCAGCATATATTTTCCTAACAGGCAACAGAAGAAGAGGCATGCACCCAACCCTGTCCCATTGGCACACGATGGTCAACTGTATCCCCAGAGAAGTGGAGATGAAAATATTCCAGAGCGTTGTGATTGGGCCTCGTTAACAGCCAAGATGTACAGGAACAGAAACGATTACATGACCTCATAGCCACTGCGGATTCCTTTCATGAGACAACAGGCAAAAATGATGCCCAGGAGCTGGAAAAAAAAACGAGAGAAAAATTATTTAGTCCTAACGTTTTCTTCAGAAATAGCAAGACTGTAAGAGCCGGGGTGGTGGTGGCGGCGGTGCAGTGGTTAGAATGCAAGATTGAAGGCAAACTCTGCCCACAGCCATATATCTGTATAATCGGGTTTGTGGAAGGAAGTCTGCTTTTGTGAAATTCACTTTCTGGAGAACACAAACCAGAACAAGGCTACTAGCTTTTATACCAGCAAAACAAAGATGCAGGTAGGCATGTTCAGATGAGAACCCGTTCCCACAAACGAACAGCTTTTGTACCTCAAAGAAGGCAATGCCCAACGCAACTGCAGCCACAATCACAATGTGTTTCTTCAGCCACTCTTCTATTTTTGTCACACAACCCTGCAGAGAAAGAAAACAGTTATTTGGAGGATTCTCTCAAAAGACTCCAGCTGGAGCAGAAAGTCAGTGTAGCTTTATAGGCTTAAGTTTGGGTCTAGGGAAACTAGGATTAAGCTCCTACATGAACTAGAAATCACTAGATGGTTTTGGATTAGGCCAAGGATGCCTAACCGTGGCCACTTTAAGACTTGTGGACTTACCAGAATTCCTCAGCCAGCTTTGTCAGCCAGGATGCTGGCTGGGGAATTCTGGGAGGTGAAGCCCACAAGTCTTAAAAGGGCCAAGGCTGGACACTCCTGGACTAGGCATAGTCTCTTAAACTTAGCCTACTTCACAGAGTTGCAGCAGGGACTTGCTCTGCCTTTCATCAAGAGCTCAAAGCAGAATGAATAAATAAATACGCCGCCCCAACGCTCTTGTCATACAAACCACATTGAAAGTATTCTCCGAAGTGGGATTTTTGGTACAGTTCATGGCTTTCCTGCAGCAGGAGGCGGGTACATGTCCAGGCTTGAATTGTGTGACATTAAACCAGTCAGTATAATTGGTGACGCCGCAGCAGGAATACTACAGTTGGGGAAATGAGAAAAGAGAAGAGGCGAATATTTTAATGAAAACAGGGTTTGAGTTTTCTAAGTCTTCACTATCTGACTTGCATCTGATTAAGAGGAAGCTTTTTAATAAACCCATTGTTGTGCCTCATCTAATGCTGGAGAGGGATCCAGGAGCCCCAGTATATGTCCAGGCCAGCCATCCATCAGCTTCATTCTCACACATATAGAACTGGAATGGTTAAGAGCTCAGCTTTTTCCTCTCCCCTTTTTAACAGAAAATATTCACATCTATGGTATCTCTTCCTTGGCGCGTATTCCAACTATTCTGCTCCCGCCACTTTGAGCCCGCATCTCTCCTGTGCCTTTCGTCCTCCTCTTCCAGAAGCCTCATCCGCCTTTCCCCCAAGTTGTCCCGTTTCAACTGAAAATGCAGGTTCTCCAACTGCTATTAACTGCAGGGTATCTATCAGCCGCAGGTGGATTAGCTCAATTAGGTGTAGGAAAAGCAATGCAAGAAATATCACACAGACTGTTAACTGTGGACATTTGGACAAGCTGTTTTGGAAAGGAAAGGACTGTTGAAGGCAATACTGAAAATCAGGAAAGGGGACTCTGCAAAGAAATTAGGAACCCTTTTTTTCAAAAAAACAAATCCACTATTTATAATGCCATCGCTGCTTTGCCAACCCTCGAGTCTAGAAGCAGACCTTTATGGTTAGACTCACTTTCTTCTGCAAGTCATCCAAAGGTTTTAGAAGGACTGAGTTATTGTTGTAAGTATTCATTTCTTCCTGGATTTCATCGTTAATCACTGATCGGACCTGGGAAAGAAAACAAAGGAAGAGAGGTAGTAAGATTCAAAAAGTTTCCATAGGATCTCATATGAAGAATGAAACCACCTCAATGTGGGTTCTCTAAAGGTGGACATCATAATCTGGGCCGAACCTCTACGCCAGCCTTTGCCTGTGCTGGCTGGGGAATGCATGGAATCCATGGTCCAATACCTTTCCCCCCCCCAGAAAATTTCATTATTTAAGGGTAGAAACAGTGGTGGGATTCAGCCGATTCACACCACTTTGGCACAACCGGCAGCTATTTTTTTGTTGCCCAGGCCCAGAATGGACTTCCAGAATTGACATCCACGCAGAGAACCAGTTGTTCACATATTTGAATCCCAGCATTGGGTAGAAGGTTACAGTAGCATCGTTCCTGAAGGTCTCTCTTACCTTGTCCTTATAGATGTATCCTGCAATGGCAGCTGCAATCTCCACCAAGAAGATTAGAGTCAACAGCACAGCAAACTAAAGAGGGGGGAAAAAAATCTGTAAACACTCTGGAAGAAGAAATGGATCCCAGCTGTTGTGTCTCCCTTTATTTGGGATTTTGTGATTAACAAGACAAAAATGAACTGCCAGTTTGGCTCGCATTAATTCACCTCCAGATAAAGTTGTCTCTATTCAAGGAAAAAAAAAAACTATCCCCAAACTGGAAAATACTTTGTCAAACAAGTTTTCAATTCTGGTTCTCTATTATGGCCATGAACTAGGCTTCTTCTACATCAGAATGTTTGGTTGGAAGTTTATAAGTTGCTTGTTTTTTATTTCTTTACTTATTCTATGTATATGACCACCCACTCACTCATATCTATAAGGCGCCAATTGAATAGGACTGCACCACCAAATAAAGCCACTAGTGCAGGGGTAGGCAACCTTGGCTCTTATATGACTCGTGGACTTCAACTCCCAGAATTCCTGAGCTAGCACGGCTTAGCTTGGAAACCTCTCCCTTTCCCCTCAGCATGGCTGGCTCAGGAATTCTGGGAGTTGAAGTCCACGAGTCATAAAAGAGCCAAGGTTGCCTAGCTTCCATGTTCATCTAGGAAAAACAAATTTCTTAGCTTCCCAATGACCCTCTGCCCCATAACTTTATACTCCTCTCCAGTGTTTGCCAATGCACTTCAGCTTATGGCAACAATTTTAGCGAGGTTAGACCCAGCACACAAAGACAAGTTTTTAAAGACAAATATGTAGTCTCTACATCTCTTGTGGGTCCTTCTAATATTCATCACCAATCTATAGCTTGCCAAGACCTTAGATTTATCAGAAACACCCACTCACAGTCTACAAGACTTTGGCCAACGGGGACCTTTTGCCACTATGATTTTAAAACACATTAAAGGCAATTTCTGTTGGGAATCAAGAGGCATTTCTCCACAGAATAGCATATCATGTGCTATATATTTCCATGAAGCAACCAGGAACCTAAATTATGCAAAAGATATACACAGCTGTTGATATGACTTCGCACAGAAGTTTTACCACAGAAAGATTTTTAAATGATTTTGAAATAGTTTTTGACCTAAGATGTTCATTTCTAACGGAAAGGCCAAAATAAATCTCCTGAATGGATTTCACAAGTACTGTTAAGCCCTGAATATTTCTGTTCTTATTATGGTTTCTCCAACTCTCTTAAGTACAAAGATTAATGACTGACAAAGTACTGATAAAGCCCTTCAAAGTTTTAAATATCTAAAACTGTAGTTTTATTGTTTTAATTTTACTTCTTTTATAATTAGTAAGCCTGCCTGGAGTCACCTTGTAGGGGAGATGGGCGGCATAAAAATTAAATAAAAATATACTTTCTAAATTATTTTTAAAAGGCTCTGGATTAGATTGGAACATTCCTTTTTGAATCCTCTTCTCAACAGCAAAACTATTACTATAATATGGTCTGTGACCATAATGCTGTAATCCTAAATATGGTACTGATAGAGGTAATTCTTGGTGCCCACCGTGCTTATTCACTTCATTGTTGAACATGTTTTTAAAATGAAATGGGAAGCTGGCATGCTAAAAAGTAAAATGCTAACGTCCACCATTTTATTTTATTTTTTAAAAAATCCAATTAAAGCTTCTGGACCTCACAAGCATCCTTAAAAAATAACATGCTCTTAACATCGCCCAGGTATGTCCACCAATTCAAACAACCAGGAACAGCAGTTACCAGATGACATATGTTTCAGCCCCAGGGGCCTGTGGCGAAGAATTGTCAGGTGGCACATTCCTAAGAAACACTTCCACAATGAAACATAGATAAATCTGCAATGTGACAGCGTTAACAGAGTCTGTTTGATTTCTCACGTTTCCCATTTCCCAAAAAATAACGCTACAGTTCCGATTCTTTGTCTGAATGCACCATCCGAAGCTGGAATAAGGTCATCAGCAATTCCATAGCCCCCCCCCGTTTCTTCTCCATCACCCCCCTCACCGTGGTGACCATGCAGTAGTTTTCTTTCACTGCCCCACAACAACCAAAAAAGGAGATGAAGAACACTATGACGCCCACGGACAGGATGACAATGGGAGCAGCAGAAGCTGATGGTGGGCCAGTCATCACCAGGGTGTTTTTGAGCTCCATTTGTACGAATATCCCCAGGGCAATCAGAGCAATTCCGCAGAGCTGTGGAGAAGAAAAACAAAGCATCAGCATTGGGATGACGAGAAGCAGGGAAACAGCAATGTGGAGAAGGTGGTGCCTTCTCTTCCATGGACGTATTCCAGAGGAGACTAGATAGGTATGTGTTGATGTTTTAATTACATTACTGCACCGAGCAGGAGGCTGGACTTAAATAGGCTTTCCCAACTCCTAAGAGTCTGTCATAATCTTAGAAGGGCTGCATCTGTGAAGGAAAAATAGGCCAAACACACCAGGTGTGGAAGACCTTTAACCCACCTGTTTGTCTCCTCCTAAAAGCCTCTTGGCTCCTGAATTTTAATGGCATGGTGGTCAGGAATTGGTGGCATGTTTTCCTATTTCTTTGAGTCACGAAATAAGAAAACTAAAATAACTACTATTTTACCTGTAACCAACCTCTTTGGTATCCATAAGGCACTATGTCCTACCTGGTTTTATTCGGCTATTTCTAGATGTTTAAAATTTAAGCAAAACAATTGAATGGGAAGCTCTGGTGCCACAAAGCTTTAATTTCAAGGAAGCTTCGGCTTTCTCTTTCTCTTTCTTTAAGAAAGGGAAAAAAACCCCAGCAGCTAAGTTCAGGAAAACCACATCTCAATGTGTGGGTGATGCTGCTCTGTGCGTTATCACCACATCCTCCAGGGGCCTTGTTTATGTGTTAATTTAGATCCCACCTTTCTTTCCGGAGTCTAAGGTTCACTATGCACATTCCCTCCTCTATTTTTCTTATTAAAAACTATCTGATAAATTGGCCTGAGGGGCAGCAATTGCCCCAAAGTTACTCAATGAATGTTCAGGGCTGACTGTGGTTGAACCTGAATCATCCCTGCCCAACAACTCAAAAATCACACCAACTAGCTCTTATTCAGTGCAACTCCCCAATCATTCTCCTCTCTTCTGATATAAATGAATCCTTATCAACTTTGTTATCCTCCCCTCAAGCAAAAGAGTTAATCTGAGAAGTTCCCCTATTTTATATATTCCAATGTTAACTCCAACTCACCCAGCTTCAACCTCAGTCTCAAAATGGTAGCCTAGGCAAATGGATACATTTGGAATGCTTGATGTTTTGTCCTCCTTCTCCCATGAAAGTATTCCATCCCTTATTATATGTACGGGGCCAACTTTGGAGAAAAGCCGGCTAAGTTATTCTCTACTTGTTGCCTTCAGGTAAGTTGAGTGAAACTCCCATCAGCCCAGTGGGCTGGATCATGCAGGGAATGAGGAGGACTTTGTGTCCAATTCTTCAGCAGTGTAGCCATCTAGAAAGAGGGCATTAGCTATTTTTGCCATATATTGTTTGTGTCAATAGCACAGCGTGAGCAATCAGATGTCCTCTAGATTTGTTTGCTTACAATATCAACCAGTAGTTAGAAATTGTGTGTATTGCCGTCCGGAACACAGTAACCAGGGTATCAGGTTGTTTTTTCTGAACAGCATCACAAAGGGAAATTGACTCATTCATTTATTTAATTTCAGCACCATCCAACTCCAGAGAGACTCTTAAGAGATCTGAAGCGACGGTAAAGTAATAATGCAAAGTAATAATTTCCTGAACTCTATGGACCACATCAGAACAAGCTTCTTAAAAATGAAATGGGGACAGTAGACAAAAATAATAGGAAAGTATCCTGCTAAACTGGGACAAAATAAAGAAAGCAAGACTTGTGTGTTTTTTTGCTATCAAATCATCCATACAATTATATTTGAATTGCTTCTTTTAATCATTAATCCACTTATCACTTCAGTTTTTAGAACACATATATCATGCTATTTTCCAGCATAATCGATCTTCTTATAACTTTTTAAAGCTCATCTTGTTATACTGTATGCTGCTGTAAAGAAGGTATCCTATTCCCTTACATTACCCTCCTCCTTCCAAGATTAGCAGGTCTGATCAAAAAGCTCTGTCTTAATTCTGCAAGAAAACCACCAAGCTCAGAGAGCATCAAGGACCTCTCATGGACGTCATCTGTTTACAATATACTCCACTTCTTTAGGGTTTTTTTGTATTCTACATTTTATAAACCAACCAAGGTCGGTAAAACTACCACATGCCAATAATATCAATCAACTAATACTAATTAATCCACTAAATACAATCCAAATTAACAATTCACCACAGATCCAGCCACAATTCATGATGGGCAATTAAGTGCTGATGAATTCCTGTCTAAATTAGTCTTAACTGGGTTTCCAAAACCTGATGCACTTCCCATTCAAATATTAACTAAGTCCAACTTTTTTAAGCTCAGCCACTGCCGATGAGATGAGATCACTTCCTGCACTTATACTGATGAACCACCATGAACACGTCAGTGGGAGAAGTTTGAGCCAGGACCACAACCTTATTTTAGCCAGTCTAGTGTGTTGTATGGATCTCAGAGAAATACTTTCAAAACCATGCCCTCTTTTTTTCACCATTCAAGTGAAAATCAAGCACATTTTTAATATACATATTTAATTTTCAATATTTATTTTTTCCTCACTTAAATGAAAGGTCTTTCAATTCCCATTCCCTTCCCCCCCCAACAAATCTATTTCTTTTCCAATAGCCTGTTCTTAAGTGGCCCATGAAATCAGATACGCAAATATACTGTCTCTTGGTTTCCTTTTCCTCTTTAAAAATGCTTATTTAATCCTACCAAGGATCTGATTGCACACGCCACAAATTTGGAACTCAGATATATATGGAAACTTTCTCTATGAAGATGACTAAGATGAGGGGAAATTTGCATTTTGTACTTGAGAGTCGAGACTCTGCTTGGGTTGAATTAAATCATGTTAAAATCTGCTTGCCTTTTTGGTTACAGATATACAGGCAGAAAATAGTTGTGTTCAAAACAAACCATGGCCCCAGACTATAAAACAGCAGGTTGTATATTAGAAAACACTTTGGCACATGTGCTTAATTGAATCAAATTACTAACTGGTCTCTCAAGGCAGGATAGCAAGGACAAAGAGACTAAAAGCTTCAGAACAGGAACTGCAGTATTTTTAAAAAACAAGCAAAAGATTCTTTTTTTTTTTTTTAAAGAAGAACACTTCTCACAGCATTAAGGCTAATCTTAATAAAAAGTTCTGGATCTCCAAAAAAAACACAGAAAGTCTTCTCTCCAACCTTTGCCACACATTTCCCAAATAATTAAAACTTCCTGGATTTAGTGTTTATCTTTTACCCTATCACAGCAGGATGGACCCACCTAAAGCAAAGAGACTCAGCCTATATACCCTGATAGCACACTTAGCTATTTTCCATGATAGCCCAAGCGTGAAAGGCAGATACAGTAGAATTATTTCTACTGTAACAAGAATATTTGTATTTGTATCCTGTTATTTATTATTTTAACAAATAACTCATGGAGGCAAACATCCAGTGTACCTTCCTCCTATTTTCTCTACAACGATCCTGCAAGATGAGTTGGGCTGAAAAAGAGTGACCGACCCAAAACCACCCGGCTGGCTTTCATGGCTAAGGCAAGACTGGAACTCACCAGCTCCTGCTTCCTAGCCTGGTGCCTTCACCACTAAACACAGGCAGCCAGAAGCAGAAATTCCTCTTGGCCCAACTCCAGGGAACCTGAAACTCCCCAAGTCTGATGTGGATGGAAGAGGAAACAGAAAGAGCGCTCATATACTTTTGATTTACAGCTGTCCTTTACAATAGATTGACTCACACTTGTTATGATTCACCAATCTCAACGTATTTAGAGCGCATATTTTACACATACACACGTATAGATGAAGGAGAATATTTATAGCTCGGGGTTGAAATGAGGGGTCCTTGGTGCTCTCTGAACTTGCTTGTTTTCTTGCAGACTTTCATTACCCTAACTAGGTAACATCATCAGTGACACCAGAATATAAACCGACAGCAAACAGCACTCCTTACTAGCACTGATGATGTAACCTAGTTAGGGTAATGAAACGTCTGCAAGAAAAGAAGCAAGCTCAGAGAGCACCAAGGACCACTCCCCCCCCCCACACACATGTATAGAGGACTCCTTCAAAGAACAAGCAAAGACCCAGTATTGGAACACAGTGAATTGGAGCCACAATTAATTTGCCTTGCAGAAGTGGTTTCAATACTTGTAATTATAAAGCAATCCCTTAAGGATCAAGGGCACTTGGCTCTTTTATGAGGCGTGGACTTCAACTCCCAGAATTCCTGAGCCAGCCACGCTGAGGGGAAAGGGAGAGGTTTCCAAGCTGAGCCATGCTGGCTCAGGAATTCTGGGAGTTGAAGTCCCCGAGTCATCAAAGAGCCAAGGTTGCCTACCCCTGGTCAAGGGGAAAGATATGTTTGCTTTCCAGCATCAGGAATGGGTTTGATACTACAATCTGAGGATGCAAAATAACTGCATTTTAAATGGAAAAAAAAAATCCTAAGTGGAAAATATCACCTATGCTGTTTCTTGTTCCTCGTCACTGAATAAATAGAACAGTGTTAACTTCTCTGTTAGGGATACTGCTTTGATTAACAGGGCACTTTAGGATTAATGTTTCTATAACAAAAGTGTTAAGAAAAGATTTTTAACCTTTCCCCCCCCTCAAATTGTTTCTACAATAAAATGACACTCCTCGTGACAATGATATATGGATTTCCTGCTTAAACTAGCACATTCACATGGTAGCCTTCTTCCTTACCAGTTTTCTCATAAATTTTTCATTCAGAATACCAAGGAACATGCTTTTGAATATTTGTCTAAACTGACCTTATACATATATACCTTAGGTCAAGGGTGTCAAACTTGCAACGTCATGTGACGTGGTGCGACTTTTTTTCCCATTGCCGGCAATGGGGTGGGCGTGGTTTCGCCATGACGCATCCGGCCTGTGGGCTGGCATTTTGACACCCCTGCATTAGGTTTTCCCTTGTATCAGGGGATTATCCCTTATACTAGGGATTTCCAAACTTGGCAACTTTAAGAACTTGGGAACTGGCTGCCTGGGAAATTCTGGAAGTTGAAGTTCACAAGTCTTAATGTTGCCAGGTCTGGAGTTCCCCGCCTTATACTATCAGGCTTCTTTCAGACAGCCATCATCCCATTCTTTTACTACCTGCTACTAGTTGTTTGACATAGTCCTATGAAAAAATACATTAATCACTACTAGTTCAAACAAGTGGCGCAGCAAACAGAAAAATAAAACAGAAAAGCAAAGCAAAGAAATCCACACCACTTACTCTTTCGTTTGCTTTTTCACCTTTGCATTCAGATTATTCTATTGTGAAGGGGCAATGCTGTCTGGACAAGCATAAACAGACTACCTTGAAATAACAGGGCCTATCAAAAGTCTATTTTTGTTTTCACATTACAGCCAGGCAACATCTGGCTGTTGCGTACATTAGAAGAAATAATTCCACCAACTCCACTGTTCTGCCAAATAAAAGTTGGCTTACCGTTTCTAGAGAGCAAAAATCAATTACGAACGAAGCTTTTCCAGAGTAGAAAAAGGATAACTTGGCACTTTCATGATTTGATTCCTGAACCACCCCAGATAATTGCTATATGTAGCTAAACCTGATCTGAGATAAGATGCCAATTCTTGTGACTTTGGTCCAAACAGAATTAAAGAGAGGCATAGTCATAATTTACTTTCTCGCTAAGCATAAGGCCACCAAATGTTATGCTGGAAAATGACTTTCCAGATCATAGCTTCCCTTATGTAAATGGGGCCGAACAACAGGAAATAAACTAAATTTTAAAGCCTACACGAAGCCCAAGACACAGGTTCTTACACACAAAATGTGGTCTTTTTTTAAATCTCTGGAAAGTAAAATCCCAGTAACTATCAACTTGCTCCTCTATAAAACTCAAAACAGTGGAAACCTAGCACATATTTGGGCAGGGGTGTGCAAAAAGGGTTCTCCCACATTATTTAGTATCTTGATAATTTTCCAAGAGAAAAATTGTGTTATACATTTCTTCAAAAACAGGCAAACAGATATTTGAATCCAAGAACGAATGCCATTTAGCCACCAAAGTATATTTGTATATATATTTTCACTGTTCAAATACAATTAAAAACATGTACATAAAATCAGATTATCAAGATGCATCTCATTACTGAAATGTAGATACTGATATGTATATATGGGACATAATACTACTACAAAATATTTCAGAGTCTAGAACTAGGGATAGAAGACTTTTTTAAAAAGCAAGCTTTCACGTTTAATTCCCTTTTCTGTTTCACACCATAAGAATGCTCTTCACCCAGTTGTATTTATCATTTGGATTGCATTAAGAGACAGAAAGAGAACAAACATATGGCTAATTCACCCTTCTTGCGGTTAGCAAAATAAACACTATACAGTACTAAGAAAAGTCAATAGTCAAGTTCCTATCATCCATTTGGTCCAATAAAAAACTCCCGTTTCTCCAAAAGGAAATTTCAAGTTCTACAAAGTTATTGGGGGAGCCGTAAAGAGCATTGAATAACTTGCTTATATATTAGCTCTTGCAATTTAACTAATTTAATCCAACTGCATCGACATAAAGCACTCCCAAGTGCTACTGGGAAAAACCAACATCCTTTTTTAAATACAAAACCTCAGCTGATCCCAGGGTTCCTTCCGCTGCTCCCACCTGCCCCTCACAAAGCCCACACCAAACTTTCTGTCTATGTACATGCATTTTTTTCATACTACTCTACCAGTTCACCCACAAATTAGTATTACTCCATAGCTGTATTTATGTATTAAAGGGTATTGAATTAAAAAAAACTATATTTTTTGCAGAATTTCCTTCATAAATAAAAAATACACAAAATATAAAAATATATTAAAAACAAATATAGAAACAAAAAATGGAAACTGAGGTATTTAGACCCAAGTGGGAAAGCTATTCAGATCTTGTATGGGCACACTCACGTGCCTGTCAGCAATTCCTTTAAAAAAACTGTCCCTTTTGGGAAGCTCATATGACAGTCAGCGAGACCCTCAGAAAACCCCAGATGTGTTTGAGTTAAGGAGGCAGTAAAGATACAACCCACGGGTAAATAATAGGGCAAATCCATTTCCTGTGAACAAATGTCCTTGCAACAAAAAGGATAGTCAGCTTTTAAAACCGTCTGGGCTGTACCGCCCAGAATTTGTCACAATAGGTATTGAAAAGGGATGTAGAAAGTTAAATTTATTTCTGTGGTTGAGCAATGTAGCAAGTCATGTTATTTGTGCAGAATTAGGGTATGTAATCCAGATCAGTAAAAGAGTTTTGAAAGTCTCGCTGCATTCCACAGAACTTTGTTTGCCAACACTAGAAACTAGCCCTGTGCTGCAAGCAGATCAGCAGGCTTTGCTGCCATACAGAGAATACCGCAATGGCTGCTATGGTAAAAGCAACAATTTTTGCCACATCTCTCACTGAAAGGATAATATGCAGCTTCTAGTCTAACAGGAAACCACCAAGTTCTGGAATCCTGGTGGTTGGCAATTTCATTGGCCAAACTGATACCGAAATTCTCAAAATGTTCAGCTATTTGTGGACTGAACTTTCTACTTCAGCAGTTCTTCATGTTTTTTATGGAGAGTTATTTGTGCATTGGCTGGTTTTACCGGTATACTAGGTCAGTAGTTGCCATATGAAACCATTCCTATATGGAGAGACAGAGAAGCACATCTTCCTTCTAGCATATTAATTATATTCACCCATTGTAATAATAGCAATAACATGGTTTGTTTGGTTTGGTGGGCCATGTAAATCCAATTGTTTTGGTTTAAGCCCATTTTACAGAAGTTGAGTGAACTGTGGCTTACTCAACATGATGATTGAGCAAGGCATGACATAGTAATGCTGTACGAAGCCAACCATTTTCTTACAACAGTGGCTTCCAATCTTTTCACTGAAATCTTTGGAGGATTACCGCATAAGTCTAGGTGAGCAATGCAAATCCTATGGGCACCATAGCATAACCAACCCCTTTTCAGATATTCTCCCAGGGATTTCAAAATTAATCTATAGAAATACAGTTGAAATCTCATGAGATTTTGATACTCTTCTCCAAAATCTCACGATAATTCAATCAGGAACACCAACACCTTGTGAGATTTGGTGATCTTACAAGATTTCAGCTATTTAAGGAATACCGTTAAAGTGAAGTTTAAATTTCAATTGGTAAATTAATTTATGCTATTTGTGAATTGTTAGGTGTCATGGAATTATACTCTAATCCAGTTTTAGTTCTGTTTTCGACCCAAGATTTTACATTTGGGGCTTTTGTATTGAAAATGAAACTGTTCTTGGAAAGGAATTAGTATTACTAATTAGTATTAGTATTTCTTCCAAACCTAGCAGTCTAGTCATCAGGAAAATTACTGATTTAATAGGTTTTAGATATACAAATATAAGTGCCTCAGATATTGACTTCTGTAGAAATATAGTGCAAATCCAAACACTGACCAGGTCACAGGATAAAATTGTAAATATAGAGTTCTTCTACTTATATTTTTAAAACCTGTTAAAAGACAACAAAATGTCTGGCCAAGCCTTCAGGAACAAGTACTAGCAGATGGAGTTTAAACTAGCACCCCGATGGCTATATATAATGCTTCTCCAGGGATAGTACAAACAGAAATCAAACATATTCCCGGTAAACATATCCCAGAAATCTTGACTGGGGAAAGGGCCCAACGAGGATATCCATAATAAGTAATCTTCACTCTTTTAAGACTAGAATCAGCCCCCTTATTAACTTACCCAGAATATAAAGTTGAAGAAAAACACCAGGTATTTAATACACTTCATCCCACCTTCCACTCCCATCTTGCGTTTTTGTTTCTGTAAGGAAAAGAACGAGAGGAGAGGGAAGGAGAGAAAATCATTACAGGGACAAGGATAAGGAACAGTCTATTAATAAAATGGAGGTTGTTTAAAAAAAAAAAAAGGAAACAGGAAACTTGGGAAAGTAGAGCAAGCAAGAAACAGAGACCTGCAATTCCAGGAAGGAAGGGGAAAACCCTGGCCGAAATCCTTTGCTTATTAGTAACTCGACAAGTATCAGGCTACTCGAGGGGAAAACAGGGAGCGGACTAAAACAGGACACGCGCTCCAGCCAAGAAGCTCCTAATCCGGGACAACACCCAAACTTCCCGTTCTCCCGCCCCACCTTGCTCCTTTACGTAAATCCCCCGCGCTAACCCTAGCAGCGCCGACTCCCAACCCACAGGCCGGTCCTTTCTCCCACTCTCTGGAAAGGTTTTTGTGTGTGGGAGGGGGGAAACGGAGAGGGAGGGGGAAGAGAGGAGGAAAAAAAAAAAAAAGGCTCCCGAGCAGCGTGGCAGAGCGCCCAGCCTCGCCGACCTAAAACTAAGTCCGCTACTAAGGCGTCGGGTCCCCTCCCGTTCTTCCGTCTCTTGCTAAGCAGCGCCAGATTTCACAACCCAGAGCCTTGGGGAAGGGACGGGGGGGGGGTGAAGCGGACCGGAGGAAGGGAAGTGGGAGGGAAGACTGGGGCAGAGTGGAGAAAAAAAGCCCCCCAAGTCCAAGGCAACTAGCGGAGCGCTTGGCTGCATTTCCCCCTCCCTCCTTCTCGCCCGCTTTTTACTTTCCAAGCCGGCCATTCATAACCCCCCCACGCCTCCCCCACCACCCCCCGGTGGTCCTTTGGCTTACCTTCCTCTTTAAGTAAGGGAAAAAGAAGAAGAAGCCCTCGCCGACAGGCTACGTCTCGGTAGTAAAAAGCAAAGCGTCGCTTCTCCGCGTCTTATGCACTCCTCCGCCCCGCGTGCGCCTTCTGCCTCCGCGGGCGTCACTACTCCTCGGCTCGGCTCCGTCCCGCCCGGCCCCTCCCCTCCTGCTGGTCATGTGAAGGGAGGAAGGAAGGAAGAAAAAGCGGGCGGGGAGGCGAAACCTCAAGCTGAGGCTCCGCCAACTAAGTCAACAGGGCGCCTGAAGGGGAAGATAGCGGGAGCAGCTGACTCAATTCGCGTCCGAGGAGCGCTGACTTTCTCCGGCCTTTCCTCACCGCCCCGCTCCCTCCGCCCGTAAATCAGGAGGAACCGCCTTGGGACTGACTGGCGGTGAAGTGGCGCGGAAGCTGCTGTGGCTCCGTGCGCTCCCTCGGATCTGACCTAGCAAGCTGTAAACTCGCAGATGGAAAGGCGGCGAGGGAGGAAAGACAAACGCGGCAAAGGAATAAACAGGCAAAACATTCCTGGCACGTATGAGTGACTCCTGCATTCGTGTCCGCTGGGAATGAGCGTAAAGACTCTTTGAATGCAGTGGATTGCTTCAGGAGCGGGACTTGTGGTATGTAATACACAACGCCTCGACTTACAACAGTTCACTTAGTGACTGGTTCGAAGTTACGATGACAGCAAAAAAAGTAACTTTAAGGCCGTTTTTCACACCACCGTTGCTGCATCCCCATGGTCACGTGATCAAAATTCAGATGCTCGGCAACTGACTCATATTTATGACGGTGGCAGTGAGTGTCCTGGAGTCATGTAATCTCCTTCTGCGACTTTCTGACAAGCAAAGTCGATGAGGAAGCCAGATTTATTTAACAATCGTTTTACTAACTTAACTGCAATGATTCACTTAGCAACAATGGGAAGAAACGGCAAAGTGGGGCAAAACTCACTCAAATGTTTCACTTAGCAACTGAAATTTTGGGCTCAATTGTGTCGTAGGTTGAGGACTACTGTACCCAGTTTTATCCCAGTGAAAACAATCCTGCAAGGTAGATTGGCCTGAGAGGTACTGACTGGCCCCCGAATCGCCCAGTGAGCTGAGGGTAAACTTCCATGGGAGTCTCTCAACTTCAATTCAGCATCCTAACCACTACATCACACTGGCTTCCAGCCTCCCTCCTCCCTGGCTGGGCTAGAATTGTAGTTAAAACAAAAAAAAACCCCAAATCTGTAAGCCTACAGAATGTCCCACATCAAAGTTTTAATTTCTTGGACTGTTTTCTTAATTCCAAAAACTTGTTTGGGTTTGTATTTGATTGCCTTTTTAAGACTTGGAAGACAAGATTAGGGACAAATCATCATGAACAAAAATCTATGTGGTTGCTAAGAGACCATGCCAACTTTCTCCTGGTCTTTCAGAAATGCTTGGCCAGGCTCTGCTGCTGGCTTAAGGCCCACAGAGGAACATGCAGCCATGTTTTAATTTTTATGTCTATTTGTCACCTCCCAGAGTTGTTGTACAAGGGAGATGGTTGGTTTCTAAATATGTAAATAAAAATTAAAAAAATGAGATGGAAAATAACTTTCAGGAGTTAGCATATTTTTATAGTTGTGCAGAAGATGGAATTTCACCATGTAGAATTTTTATCCTGTATCTTTTCCCATCAAGACTGGCATATCAGTATTCTCAGATCAACATCTGTCAGGAACTGAGATGAACATGTTTCAGAACTGCTTTGGAAAGAGTGATAATACAAGTAGTTCTCGACTTATGACCACAATTGAGCCCAAAATTTCTGTTGAGGCATTTGTTAAGTGAGTTTTGCCCCATTTTACAACTTTTCTTGCCACAGTTGTTAAGTGAATCATTGCAGTTGTTATTAACTTGGTTGTTAATCAGGCTTCCCCATTGACTTTGCTTCTCAAATTGCAAAAGGGATCACATGATCCTGAGAGACCGCAACTGTCATAAATATGAACCAGTTGCCAAGCATCCAAATTTTGATCATGTGACCATGGAGATGTTGCAATGGTTGTAAGTGTGAAAAACTTAAGTCATAAGTTTGTTTTTCCAGTGCTACTGTAACTTTGAACGGTCACTAAATGAACTGTTGTAAGTTGAGGACTACCTGTATCATATGCTTCTTAACTCTCTTGTCCCTTCAAATCTCATTCAAGAATTCAAGTGAATCATTAAAAAATAATAATTTAGACCTGATAAGGGGAGACAGGGCCAAAACATTAGATTAAAAGAAGGGATCAGTAGCTATAGCCAAACTAGTCTTTTTTTTAAAATCGCTTTAAAGAATGTTTCTGTGGACTTGTGTAAATGGACTAAATATTTAAGAAAGGCATTATATGTGCAAATGGGTAAATGAGAATGCTTTTAATTGATATAGAAAGAAATACAGAAGCAGAAGTACAATGAGGAAGTTAATAAAACTACAGTAACTGCCGTTTGGTGCCATTGTGATCAGGCAGTAGCTAGGAAAACCAGCCTGACTACTGTGTAATTTAACTGGCAATGCCTGGCTTTCTGTAATAAAGCCTATTGAAGTGTTTATTAAATTACTGTTAATTTTTAATGGTGTTATCAGCTGAGCGGGCAGCAGAGAAAGTATAACAGTTCATAGTATATAGAATAATTCAGAACAATTGCTTTGTTCATAGGATTATTGTTTTTGATCATTTTCTCAAGTATAAAACCAAAGGTGGTTAATGTAAAAAAATGAATTCTTTTAAGGCTAATTTTCAAAATATTACTTTATAATCTCTGTAGCCTACCTGGAGTAACTAACTTAACATTACATATCTGCTATGAATTCTACATACATTAACCTAATTGAATTCCTGATATAATCACTATTAAGCAAACCATTTCAGTTGAACTAAAATCCCCCTGGAAAGAAAAAAAAGGAATACCAATTGGCCACATCTGTACATGTGTAGAGAAAAACACTTCCGAAAATAAAGTTTTTTCAAGTTGTTTCCAGTCAATTTACAGTTTCTTATAGATCAACTACTATCTGAATTAGGGCAACATGCTTCCAGGGATTTGTTTTCAATAATGTTCATTAGAATGTGTTTTTGACCACTGTTATACAGAGAGGGGTGAGAATGTTTCTTAATAGGTATTTAATTTCAACCAATTCAATATGAAGCCACTGGCACACCAGTCAAAGCAAAGCACCCCTAACCAAAGCCTCAGGCTGCTTTTCTAGCAGGAGCTGTAAGTCTAGGGGACACACCAAGTCATGAACCTGCCCTTTCAGGAGAAGTACTTCCCCATCAAGACACCACTGGGGTAGGCAGAGAGCCTTGATGAACAAATCGTAGCTCTGCCTTGTTGGGATTCCATTTTATCTTGTTCTCTCCTATCCAGACCTACAGTCTTCAGGTATCTGATCAGGATTTCCAACAGTATCACCAGTCAGACCTGGAGATGCATTGTATAGTTGTTTATCATTGGCATGGTATAAAAGCCCAGATTGTTGGATGATTTCTTCCTGTGACTTCATTAGATGTTAAATAACAGTGGGAAGAGCACCAATCTCTCTGGCACCCCAAACAGGAACAGTGACTGAGCCAATCTCTCCCCCATCCCCCAACTGAAACCACAGATCTAAGGCAGCTGTTCTCAACCTGTGGGTTGCAACCCCTTTGGGGTCGAACTACCCTTTCACAGGGGTCACCTAACCTCCTTTGGCTCCGGAGCCTCCTCCGCCATTTGCAGACAGAGAGGCACTTGCACTTCCCTTCTCTTTCTCTCTCTCTCACGCAGACTAGCCCCCTTGCAGAGCTCCTGATTGGCCCTGCAGCCAGGTGCCCTGCCCCCTGGGAGAAGGGTGGCCAGGAAGGCCCTTTCCCTAGCTGGCCCCGTCCAAGGTGCATGTGGCCAGGGAACCGCACAGGGAAGCCCTGGGATCCCCGCTGGGAGTGGCCTGGCAGAGCCTCCGCTGAGCGGGCCAGCCCTCCTGCAAGCAGCAGCCCCGGTTGGCCAAGCAGCAGCAGAGCTGGAGATGGAGGGTGAGTGGCAAGGGTAGGGAGGGGGCTTTGAGTCCGTGGAGCACTGGCGTGAAGTGGCCTCAGGGCAGGTAGTGCCCCCGGCTTACCTGCACCAGGCGGAGGGGCAGCCGAGCCAGCCACGCGTCTCCCCGGGCCGGGCAGCAGTCCCAGCTGGGGCGGTTCTTGGGTTGTCCCTAGGCCACTGAGCCGGCCATGTGTCTCCCAGGCCGGGCGGCAGTCCCGGTTGGGGCGGCAGCATCGCTTCGGTCCTAGCGGGGCCGGCGGCCGGCAGGGGCATTGGTTCCTGGGCTGTTCCCAGGCTGCTGAGCCGGCCACAGTCCCAGCTGGGGCGGCGGCATTGCTTCAGTCCCAGTGGGGGCGTCGTCGTCCCGGTCCGTGGTGCCCCGGGCGCCTTTCAGCACTTTCTGGTACCTCCTGCCCCCCCCCCACACTTGGCCTTCCCGGGACTTCCACCCATTTCCCCATGCCCGGAGCAGGAGAGGAAGTGCTGCTTTCTGGCCATGGAAAGGGGCTTCCCCTTCCCAGCCCCCCATCCACTGGGGTGGGGACACTCCTCTGGACTGGGACTGGGTTTGTGCAAATTGCAGCACACCTCCTTTCCCGCTGCCCAGCCTGGCCCAGCTCACCCTCCTGCAGCAGG
Organism: Bothrops alternatus; assembly: GCA_034064705.1. NCBI lineage: Eukaryota > Metazoa > Chordata > Lepidosauria > Squamata > Viperidae > Bothrops > Bothrops alternatus. Next base: position 3,450,227 of record JARGCV010000200.1, on the reverse strand, counting down.
CAAAGCTCGGCAGGATTTGGCCCTGGAAAGGCCCGGCTACCTGGCCAGCTGGGAAAGCTTAGCAGCCCCGGTGAGGGAGCTGTTCCCGCCCCATGGCCGGCTGGCCAGGAATCTCGTCCGGCTCGGGGGGCCGCCTGACTGCCGTGGGGATATCCACATCAGCCGCCTCCTGTCGGGCCCGCTAATTGTGGGCTCCCGGCCAGCTTCCTCCGTGAATCAGGAGCCCGGGACTCTGTGGAGCCGCCCCTAATTGTGCCCGGGAGGGCCCGACCGAACCCCGGGCTGACTTGCGCGGCTCCGAAATGCCACTTACCTGAATTCTTTCTGCCTCCTGGGGGGAAGTTGTGCCTCATGGCCCAATTATTATGGGCGTTATTCCAGCGTGGTCACTTAATTTGGATGCTTCTGTTGTTTTTATTGGTTTTGCTGTCATTACTCTTTTAAAAAGTTTTTAGTATTTTTAATTGTAATACATCTTTGAACTCTAACCTGCCCAGAGATATTGAGGGGAGAGGAGAGAGAGGAAAGAGAAAGGGAGGAAAGAGAAAGGGAAGAGAGAGAGGAAGAGAAAGAGAGAAAGAGAGGAAAGAGAAAGAGAGAAAAGGAAGAGAGGGAGAGGAGAGAGGAAAGATAGGGAATAGAGAAAGAGAGGGAAGAGAAAGAGAGGGAGAGGAAAGAAAGAGAGAGAGAGAGGAAAGCATAATCACTATAATTATGTTCAATTCATAACAATGAAAATACATCCTGCATATCAGATATTTCCATTACGATTCATAACAGTAGCAAAATTAGTTATGAAGTAGTAACGAAAATAATTTTATGGTTGGGGGTCACCACAACATGAGGAACTGTATTAAAGGGTCGCAGCATCAGGAAGGTTGAGAACCACTGATCTAAGGGATAGCATCACTCAACTGCTATCTAAAGGATAGCATCACTCAACAGTGCCTCAACTGCCAACCCCCATAGTGGTGCAGAAGGATACCGCGATCAATATCAAAAACTGTTGAGAGGTTTAAAAGGACCAAGATTAGTGCACTTACCTCATCTGAGTACCAACAAAGTCATCCAGTACCGCATCAACTCCCCCTTCCCCAAAGTACCTGAAGGGGCAGAGGGTCATCCCAGAGAGTACCCTGTCCAGTTCCTCATAGATCATAGGCCAAAAAGAAACCCAGGTAATTTAGTAGGATGTTGATACAGTCAGTACACTAGGCCCTGCCCACATGGACTCAACGTCGAGTAAAATGCAGCAATTTTATTGGCATAATGTTGCTTTAACTGATCACATTGGTTGGCTTCACCCTCGGCAGAGAATTAGGTACCCTAAACAAGGCTATTGAAAAGATAGATGTTGATGGAGAAGAGGAATTAAGGCGATTGTTGTTCTTAATGCCAGAGTAGGCCTGAACATGGGCGCATATACATCTGTACTCAGACAGATCTACTAATTTTCAATTTAACATCTACACATTAAATATTATAAAAGCTTTGTAAATGTTTTCTTGCCATAAAGGAACCTTTAAACAGGAAATATTTTTCAGAAGCGGAAACACCAAAACTATAAACTTCAAGGCTGCATGCTACTCCAAATGTTGAGTGCACCCTGAGATTCTGTTAATCGTACAATAAAGTGGAATTATCTCATCTGGTTGTTTCCTGTCTAGTCTACCTAGATGGCTGACTTAAATTTTTTCCCCCCAGTGACTGCTATACAGGCAGTCCTTGTTTAGTAACTGCCTTATTTAATGACCACTGCTTTGATGATGAAAAATAATTTTATGACCAATTGTCTCATTTATGTCCTTTGCAAGTCTGTAAAGCAAAGAAAACCTGGAGTTTGTAGCAGTCACGGTTTCACTTAACTGAGTTGTGGATCCCACTGTGTTTGCTAGAAAAGGATTACCTGTACTTCAGATGAGGTTCAACTTCTACAGCAATCAATGTTCAAATTCTTGTCCCTCTTTTTCCCCTGTCCACTCAAAATAATAGTGGCTAGAAGCTACTCTCTTTGGGGCAGGATAGATAATTTCCATCCAGTCCTGTTAAAATGTCATATATTTATATACATATAAACTTTACGTACAGTACTTATAAACTGTACATCAGAATATCAAATATGCATTTAATACTAATGCATATATTAACCTACCTTGGCATCTAAAATCTATCATCACAACTATCCGGATGTCTCCCACAGCTCTAAATCCATGCAGTTTACAGGGTAATTATGTAGCATCTCCATACAAACAGGTTCCAAGAGCAAGGATTTTCTACAGTGAAAGAATAATGTAATAAAAGCAAGTACAGGTAGACCTCAACTTATGACCACAAAAATCCTGTTGCTAAGTTAAGTGAGACATTTGCTAAATGAGTTTTGCCCCATTTTATGACTTTGCCACAGTTAACTGAATCATTGCAATCTTGGTTGTTAAGTGAATCTGGCTTCCCCACTGACTTTGCTTGTCAGGTTGCAAAAGATGATCACATGAGCATAGGACATTGCAACATCATAGATATGAATCAGCTGCCAAGCATGTGGCCATGTGGATGCCGTAACAGTCATGTGAAAAATGGTCCAAGTCACTTTTTCAGTGTCATTGTAACTTTGGTCACTAAACAAATTGTCATACACTGAAGTCTACCTGTACTTGTACTCCACAATTAATTTTGAACCAGTCAGGTGACAGAAGGACAGCGGAAACTGCTTCTGACTCTATGTGCCCATTTCCTAGAAACTTGATCAGCTGATGATCTTTAATAGACATAAGTCCTTGAGTTAACATATACTGTAACAATATTGCATCTAACATATGATATTTAATAAGTTAAACCTTTCTGTCCTGGATTTCAGAGAACATAATGTTCTTCTACATATTAGAACACCATTTTGTGAAGCACTGTAATTCGCTCATGTAGTATGGTTATATTGCTACATTTCAGTAACTTTGCCTAATCATACCCAGTTCTTTAGAATGCGGAATTAGTCAAATGATTAGTGACATACATGGAAAAAAACTCTGAATCATGCAATGATGTTCTTACCAATGTATTCTATCCTAAAAGGGAATTGCACAATCCCATGCACTTACGCATAATGTGCCTAGATTGTTAATGTAAGGTCTGACTTTCTATTTTTGGATATGCAACTGTATTGCACTAGTGCAGCCAGTTCCCATTTTACAGATTTTGAAAATTTGGGGCATTTTTTACCTTTTACACATATAAGCCCATTTTCTTACTTCAAGAATTACTAGTATCTAATGGTGACAGAACTGATCAAAATAAGTCCTCTTGAACTCTTTAGTTGTTCTGATATACTTGCAGCTGATTTTGATTTAAATGTAATATATTCTTACATACAGAAACCCTAGAGCATACACAACACATTGGTATTGTGCCTTAATGTTGAAGGATAGCTCCATTCTACCGGTATGCTGTGCATATCTCTATTAAAATACAAGGGAAAGCAGCTAAAACTAAATATGAATCTATCCATATAAATTACAGACGTAACATCTTGAGTTGAGCTTGATTCTTAGTGACATTTACATGATCGTGTACCTTTTCTGATATCTTTGTTGTTTTATCCCAAAGTGATTTACTACTGCCTTCCTAAGTTTACTCAACTTCAGTCTAATCCTATTGTAGTTTTTCTGGTAGCTAAGTGCTGCCACCTACCTGGGCCCTTACAAATCCACCCACTTTGAAGATCTATTCCAGTGTTTCTCAACCTTGACAATTTTAAGGCATGTAGAATTCTGGGAGTTGAAGTCCACATGCCTTAAAATTATCAAGGTTGAGAAACACTGATCTATTCTTTTTTAATCTTGCCTTCTTTGGAGCACAGTCTTCAAAGATATCATGCCTTTTTTTAACCAAGAAAGCAACCAAAAATAAATACAGAGTCCAGTCTTTTCCCACATTTTATGAGACAGGAGAATATGTATTTGGAATCAGAAGCACACTGCTTTGCTCACAAATTTTTGTATATCCTTGTATTAATAACTTAGCTTTGTAGTAAATGAAGATTTAAAATAAAAATGCTTTCTGATTTTTTCAAACTACAGGAATTTTCGTCAGTATATTTCTTTCCTTGAGCTGTTTTTGCTTCTTGACATTCGTAACTGTTCTTAAAAGCATACATTTGGACTTCTTGGATAAGGCCCATAGCAAGATTGCTAAAAAAAAAGGACGTATAAAAAGTGGAAAGAGGGGCACATAACTAAGGCAGAATATCAGCAGATAGCCTGAGCCTGCAAAGATGAAGTGAGGCGGCGAGAAATCTGGAATGGGGGAATGAATAGAAGAATATAAAAAATATGCAGAAAAGATTCGAGGCTGATTGAAAAGAAAAAAAATGATAATATGTTGTTGGCTAATTTTTTTGATTTGGGAAATTTTTTTTTGCTTTGTTGTGAAACAGCATTTTAAATAAAAGGTTTTTTTCCTCTTTTCCCTGTGGATTTATAAAATTTGCCTGATTGAACAATGAGTGCACCAAACCTCACTAAACTTACAAAAAAACCTGCTTCTGCACCTTCTTCTGGAACATCCAGTCCAGCAAGTCAGGGATCTACTGAACCAACGTTACAACGAGAGAAGGCAAACAACCTCCAAAAAGAGATGCATGTGACCTTACAATTAATGCAAGAAATGATGCAGAAGAATCATCAAAAAACAAAGAGCAACCTTGATAAGCTAAACGAACAAATGCTTGACAATTTGAGGTTCACCAACAAATGATCCTTAAAAATGAACGAAGAATTCAGAAGGTGAAAGATCAATCAGAAGATTCTGGGGGAAAAAATTGAAGCACTAATGACAGAGAATGAAAGAACAAGCAAATCAAAACCTAGGAGCGGTCGCTGCTTTGGAAATGGAGAAGGCGGTACACTATTTGAGATTCCAGAACATACCTGAAGATAAAGAGGGAAAATATAACAGAAGTGATTATTACTCTATTAGCAGAGGCCCTAGAAATGGAGAGACTGGAGATGCAGCAAGAAGTGGATGAAATATTTAGAATGAATTCAAGTTATGCAAGGAAACACAAATTGCCCAGAGAAGTCCATGTAAGATTTATGAAGAAAACAATGAGGGATGAGATATTAAGAAAAGTTAATAACAAAATAAGCTTCTTTCAACATGTAAAAAACAATAAAAAAGGCAAGGAAACAATTGGTCCATTAGTGGGAGAAAATGGCAAGGTGACAAGCAACAGGGAGAAAGCCTACTTATTTTTTTTTGGCATCCGTCTTTACACAAAGGGAAAAAACAGTATCGTAAAGAACAGATTAGAAACATAAATTAAAATAGGCAAGAAAATGGTGAGCACCTGTCCACCCTAGATGAGTTCAAATCACCAGGACCAGATGGATTCACTCCAAGGTTTTGAAGGAACTGGCAGATGTGATCTCAGAACCACTGAACTCCATCTTTCAAAGATCCTGGCGCACCGGGGAACTACCAGAGGACTGGAAAAGAGATGATATAGTTCTCATCTTCAAAAAAGGAAAAAAAATAGATCTAGGAAATTACAGACCTATCAGCCTGACCTAAATACCTGGGAAGATTCTGGAAAAGATAATCAAGCAATGAATCAGTGAGCACCTAGAGGCAAACAAAGTCGTAACCATAACCCAACATGGATTTGTCAAAATAGATCATGCCAGACAAATATTGCATTCTTTGATGACAAAATTAGTGGACCAGAGGAATGCTGTGGATATAATTTACTTGGATTTCAGTAAGGCATTTGATAAAGTAGACCACAACCTACTATTAGATAAGATAAGAAAAATGTGGGTTAGACAGCATCACCACCAGATGGATTTGTAACTGGCTGAGCAACCGTACTCAACATGTAGTCCTCAATGGAACTGCATCTACATGGAGGGAAGTATGCAGTGGGGTACTCCAAGGCTGTTTTAGGCCCAGTACTCTTCAACATCTTCATCAATGATTTGGATGAGGAACTCATCAAATTTGCAGATGTCACCAAGCTGGCAGGAATAGCCAACACTTTAGAAGATAGGGATAAGATACAGAAGGATCTTGACAGACTTGAACATTGGGCACTATCTAACAAAATGAAATTAAATGGTGATAAAAGGCTCTACATTTAGGGAAGAAAAAAAAATCCACAGGTACAGTATAAGTGGTACCTCGCTCAATAATATCTGTGAGGGGAATCTTGGAGGCCTAGTGGACAATCACTTAAATATGAGCCAGCAGTGTGCTGCAGCTGTCAAAAAAGCCAACAGAGTTCTAGGCTGCATTAACATAGGGATAGAATCAAAATCACGTGAAATGTTAATACTTTATAATCCCTTGGTAAGGCCACACTTGGAATACTGCATCCAGTTTTGGTCACCACGATGTAAAAAAAGATGTTGAGACTCTTGAAAGAGTGCAGAGAAGAGCAACAAAGATGATTAGGGGACTGGAGGCAAAAACATATAAAGAATGGTTGCTGGAATTGGGTATGTCTAATTTAATGAAAAGAAGGACTAGGGGTGACATAACAGTCTTCCAATATTTGAGGACTTCCATAAAGAAGAGGGGGGTCAACCTATTTTCTAAAACACTAGAAGGCAAGACAAGAAGCAATGAATGGAAACTAATCGAGAAAAGCAGCTTACAACTAAGGAAAAATTTCTTGACAGTTAGAACAATTAATCAGTGGAACCACCTGCCTCCAGAAGTTGTGAATGCTCCAACACTGGAAGTTTTTAAGAGATTAGACAACCATTTGTCTGAAATAGTATAGGGGGTTTGAACTAGAAGACCTCCAAGCTCCTTTCCAACTGTTATTCTGTTCTGTTCCGTTCTATTCCAAAAGCAAGGCAACATACATAAAAGTGAAGTTTTTATGTATGTGCAATGATTTTTTTTTGCATTCTGTTGCTATGACCCCTATCCAAGAAGTCAGAATATTATTCTAATTATCACACAGTAGATCAACCTGCAAGAAGCTAAAAACTCTGTAAGATAGCCAGCAGTTTTCATCTTGTTGTTTGCCAGCTTTTGCTCCCAATCTAATTTTAGTTAGGTTCTCAAAATCATGAATAAATCTTTCAGTTTATTCAGTGTATCATTGCAATGATTATAACTACCACATGCTCAAATACAGCCAGAATTTTGTTTTTACAGGGGGAAGAGAAGTCAAAAAATGTCCACCACTCAGCATTCTGCTTTATTAGTTTTTCCCCAATATGTTCTGACGATTCTTTTGCTGAGAACAGTTGAACTACGTTTAAAGTGTTTTTATATTATTTGCATATAGAAGGTACACTTCTGGAATGTGATAATGAAAATGTTTAATTTAATTAAGAAATAAAATACACACCTACCAGTTTTTTTAAAAAAAATAGGTGGTGGTCTTTGTGTGAGGGGAATGTACTGTTTCCATAACTATCTTGAATCTTCTAATTATAGAGAAATAGAAGAGGAACTTTGTTTTCAGTTGAGGCAAACAGTATCCCTTTAACAGTCACCACCCTCTTCCTTATAATAACTGTTGCGTTTCAAAGAGTAGTTTGAAAGAGACCTGATCTAACAGAGATTCCCTACTGGAAAGAGGAAGGATGTATTTGATGGTGAGAGTTCCTGTAATGCAGAAGAGGGCAATCCGTCGTCTTCTCCATATGGCTGAAGTAATATTTTTAGCATCCTTCATCACTGACAATGGTGGGCGGCCTACATTCTCGCATCCAATATTCCAGAATAGTTTTTCAGAAAGCCTGAAGAAATTTCACTAAAAACAACTCAAAAACTGATGGAAACTTTCAGTCATGGAACCTCATTCTATTCAAATTTAATGGGATTCTCCTCAAAATAATAGCTTATCTGTAATATAATTGCAATTGAGCAGCTGTAATAGTTTTGTATTATTATTTTTTTGTGAGTTACGAGTTGTCTTTTTCTTGGCATACAAATATGTTCAGGAAGTAAAATGACACAAAAGATAACATATAGACCAAGGAATTAACTGATTCAAGTTTAATGAATGAAAGAAAGTATAAAATTCTCAAACTGTACATCTGAAAATGCTACCAATAAGAATCATCATCCCTGGAGCATACATAAACTAATTTTCTACTTCATCTCCATCTTTACATCACTGATCAACAAAATGCTGTAGGAGTAAAACATTTATTGTTGATAAATAGCATTTTTAAAAAATACTTACCAGTTTCCCAGTTCTGAAATGAGTTCTCGATTTCTGGAATTGCTGGTGTCTGCAGGACTATATAAGTTGTATTTATTTGATCAAAACAAGATCAGAGGATCTGTTACAACATTCAAACTAACAATATACTTCGATGGATCTCACCATCTCACTGCAAAGCCGAAGTCCAATAATAAAAAAGGACAAAAGCCTGCTGCTTCATACAACATTATTTATAATATTAATGGAAATAAAGGACCTATGTATTGTGTGTATTGCTTCAAAATCTGGAGACTTGTTAAATAGCATGATTCTAATCAGTACTAGCATGATTTATTTTGTAGTACCATTGCTTGAGATGTATCATTATAATCATAAATTAAAATCTGCTAATGCAACTGCATTATTAATAGCAAGATTAATTTGTGAATTATATGGACGTTCAACTGTGCAGCTGCATAATCCATTTGCCCTTCTGCCATTAGATGTTCCTTTAACTATCAAAAATTTTGCAAACTTCCAAGCACTATTTTACACTCTGTAATCAATATAGGTATCCATATAATGAGATTCTGGTGGCAACTGCACCACCAGGAGAGTACATGGATTCGCACACTAATTAAAAGTGTAACTTTTTTTAGTTAAAAGACCTCTATTTTCTCAGAAAGATAGTAATTTAACAATATCCCGGGAGATTTATATTAAAAATGACTGTTTTTCGATATTTCTTTTTTCTCCCCCATCAGCATAAAAATAGTGAAATCTTAGACAGGGATATGCAACATCTTTCATGCATGGAATTCTGTAGTTGATTTTGGATTTTGTGATTAAATGGAAATATATGTATTTGAATGTTCTATGCCTGGAACAAAATGGAGCTGTTCTGATCTGAGCAGAAATGAATTATAGGAGGTAAAGGAAAAAGCCAACGATAACAGTAGCTGAATTAGGGAGACCGGGAGGGGGGGGACAAGGACAAACCAGCCAGTGGGATATTTTGTGCTGAGACCTTGGCAACAGCAATGGTTAACAAAAGCAAAGGCAGAAGGTGCTGGGAAGACTGAAGCTTTTGATTCTTCTGAAACAGCAGATCCGAAACAATTCAACAGAACTTCCCTGGAACATAATTTCGTCTGGGTTTAAAACAAAATTTCCCTCTATTTTGACTATATTCTCTATCTTAGGGAATTTTGGATACTTAGATCAGTAAATATAGTGCTCAAGTATAGCTTGCTGATAATGGTGATCACATCAGTACTGTGACTATATCCTTGAAAATTGTACTGTCTTCACATCTAGGCTAAGATGATAAATAGGGTGCATTTCTGTAGGCAGCCTTTATTCATAAATTATGAATAAATTTTGCTGATATATCTATGAGGAAATTATAATGAAATTATTTTGTCGATCCCTTAATATGGAATAAATACTTCTACATTCTAAGCTGATAGTTTTGAGAATCGTACTAATTTTTAGCCCCATAATCCAGCACAACAGAAAAATCGCCCATGCTGATAACAGAAAAGGGTTATTTTCAGCTGCATTCTAATTTAACTCCAAAGCAAATATTACTGATGTGGAAAGAATAATCAATTAGTTAGTAAGAATCAAATTCAAGTGAACTAAATTATATTAACTCTGGCATATTTGACATAACTTTACAATGCAAGTTTTAAGAAAAATCTATTAAACCCTTTGCTTCTAGGTGGAGATTTTGGCAAAAAGGAACTCCATCATTATGGAATATCCATTGTTTCATAAATATCCCGCAGATGGCATTGAGAAGACTGAAAATGCAAAGAAGCAACATTCTCACACATACAGAATGCTTAGAAAAAAACACACATTTGTGCAGTCATGTCGAACAATTTGTATTTCTAGTCTGCTGTGGATAATCCTTACTTAAAACATTTAGATAACTTGAGCTGCTACATTTACAGGAAGTTTTTATAAGCAGCTGTTGGCTAGACAAAGCAGAAAATTAAAAGATACAGAAACATGCAATTCCAGTGAGATGCAACTACAGCTTCACACAAACCACCAATTTCAGTACAGCAATGCTACGAAAACATTTACTTGAAAGAATACTAGATACCCAGAAGCAGCTGTAAGAGAGATGAAACTATTTAAGTGGGAACTGCTTATATTCTGCAGAGTTCTGAATTAGGGACCTAGACTTCAGAATATAGTGAATCATAACTAAAAGCCCATCATAGCAAAGATGTGCTTCTCATCAATAACGCTGGTGGTGTATGTAAAGAGAAAGAATGAGAATATTTCATTTATCCTTTTTGTTTATGGCAAAACTATTCATTTCCCCCCATAAACTACAAGATTATTTTTCAACCAACTCCACTCAAATGGTTTCCAACTTCAAAGAGGTACACATCGCTCTAGGTCTGAGTAAAATAAATCCATATACTAACCCAATTTGCCTATATATATATATATCTATCGCAATCCCCCACTCCCTTTTAAAATGGAAGTCTACGTGTCTTAGTTTCAGATGCAGGAAGATATTTCTCTCCTAATATCACTAGTGGCTCCATCCTCATGTACTAACATATTATTTGTAGTACAGGATTTCAAACAAACATCACGGTACTTACAGATTAAACTAACCTGTACTGGCAGTGCTGTGGGATTTTTTCTTCTCTACCAGTAAGAAGCAAATGCTGAAATTCTGCTGCTAGTCAACAAAAACACAAATTATATTAAACAAAAAGGAGCTTAAATCATGAGTTAAGTTTAAATTGTAAAAATCAAACCCCAGGTTTTATGCTTATTTGAATAAAAAAAAATTCCTCATGATTAGCCAGTTAAACACTTGACTGTTAAATGGTTGTTGTGCTATGATGTGGAAATCTTCTAAGAGCTTCAGTGAAAACTGTGTTCTTCTTTCACTTCTAACATATACATGGAACATTTAAACACTCAAGAATGGGTTGTGTTTGTGCAGAATAAAAATAGAATCACTAGTTGAATTTAACCTAAAAGGATGTCCATTTCTAAGATCCAATCTAATTTATACTTCACTCCAAACATTCAGCCCATATTACGCCAAATACAAAATTTTGAAAGGAACATTTGGCAAGAACCTGCCAATGTTCAAGAACTGTCAGCAAAGATATATTAGTGATTTTACTGATAATGAAATTCCTTATCTGCGTTATAACTACACTGTCCATCAACATATTTGTGACATAAATATGTATTATCCTAGCCGGTGTTGGCAGTAATGCAGTGACTTTAATTTAAAAATAAAAATTAACTGACAATGTGTCTTGAACATAAATTTCAAGGCCAGCACATATCTTGTAACTGAATTTCTCTCGATAATGAATGAAAAAAAAACTCACAAACACAAAAGCAAGCCTACACATTGGCTTTAACTTCACCACAGAGTATAGTAAGTCCAAATCTTAAGGTCTCAGAGCTGAAATGTAATACCAAACTTCCTTGTAAAAATATGAAGTAGAATACAAGGTTTCTCTATTTCAGTAACACTCAGTTCTTTTATTCCATTCATAATTGCTTGGATATTTTTGTAGCTGAGACATCATTAATATATTTCACACAGCAAGATCTGATATCTTTTAATGCTAATCAGTGCAATAAATACTTTAGAAGCAACTTTATAGTTTCTTATCACATTTATATATAACATTTTAATTATATAAAATATTTTTCACTTGGAAAATAACTGATTATTGTAATGCAAATCAATCCAATGATCTATGGACATGCAATTTTAATACCAATTATGTTTCTGTTAAACCTAGGTTAAAATAATGAAAATGGCCAAAAACAAAGAACCATGTTACATTAGTCAAACTGTTGCTTGCTAAATAGGGTTGTTAGTAAAATTAACTTATAATATATTTAGGCTATTGGTCTAATTATAAATTATTTGAGGTGTCTTTTTAGACAAGATGAGCATTGCATTCCAGCAGCAACAGTCCAACCCAAGCAAAGCTATGTTTCCTAGGATAATATAATGGATTTCTACTGTTTCACATAAACAAAAGCACCATCAATACAACAGCATTATTTGTGACATCAGATTATTAGGTTGGATTAAAACACCATTCTAACCATGCATGCATCAATACATGCATACCTATCAATACATTTTCACTCTACAGTTGTCCTCCTAGAACTCTGAAACCACTGCTTAAACTTTGAAAAGAAACGACTCAGAACTAGAACTCTTACAGGGAAATTGAGAAAGGAAATGTACAATGTGGGAATTGGTGGTACCTTCTGTTTGAACTGCTAGTCAACACAAACCCCAGACTGCTTTTTCAGGATAGTTTGAGTAATATTTTGACATTCTGTGGTGATATTTGTCACAGAATTGGTAGAACATTCATTTTCAATGATCAGAACAAATGAATCCAAAGATGTCAAGGTGGTAATTCCTGGTTATATTGTGATTAAAATGGTCAAAGGTGTTCAAAAAGCAGCATTTATGCATACTATTATAAGTATGGACGCTGCTTGGAAGCAAACGCTTAGGCTAGAAAAAGTCAGTGATGTGTAATAAAACAGACCTAATGTGGATGAAGACATTCAGTGTTAATGACACATTTTTGCTTTCCCTATTTATCTAGTAATGACATTCTAAGCTGATGCATTTAGATCAAGAGACATACTTATAACATATATTTGTGTTATGATATAAAGACAAAAAGGGCATTATAACATACTGGCTATTCTTCTTATGAACTGAATGAAGAAAAGCTATGAGTTCAACACTATTTCAATGAAACATTAGGTTATCATATGAATATTAAACCGAATAGAGGTTTCAAAACATATAAAAACTGTTCATTTTATTTTATCTTATAGTTTTTAATCTAAATTATTATGGTTTGTGTATTAAACACTGAATAATAATTTGAATGCAATTGGTACTGAGCTGACAAAATCGTATGGAAAATCCCCCAAAATTAATCTGTCCAGAATTTTAGAAGAAATCAGATACTTCTGGATACCTGTGAGAAAAATAACAGGGACCCAACCATGCTATTAAGCGTTATAACCGCAATAGCTTTAAACATTTTAAACCCCGTCAAGGTTAAGCACGTTATATCTGTACTTATTAGATACCAGAAAAACTGGAAGCTGGAAAAGCAGTTTGAGGACTCTAAAGAAGACCACATCAGGGAAAACCACGACCAACGAGCACAGTACTTTTCTCATATTTTCCCTTTAGAAGAGCTTTCATGTCAAATCCCCAAGCTTTTTTAAAAATTCAATTTTAAGAAGCAGTTTGAGACTCTGCAAGGGCAAGTGAAGAGACTGCCAGGAAAATCTGGATTTTTCTGTAGATAGTCTAACTTTTGTAGTTGTATTTGTTTCAAGAGTTGTTGCTCTTAATTTTTCTTCGAAATCTTATAAGCATTCCTCAGAAATTACATTATTACTTTAAAACAAACTACATGTTGTGCATGTTTTATAAGAAGTCAGTTAAGACCATTTCTACTGAAGCATTCAAACAACACTGAAAAAGCTCAAATATATTTTTCAGAGCACATAAATTTTGCAAATTGTTTTATCTTGAGAAGAAAGGCTGATAAAGAAATGGTTTCCCTGTAAATATTTACCCCGTTTTTCTTACAAAACTCATATCTACATTTTTCTTCTCTTCAGGCTCTACATTAATATTTATGATAAATAATTTAACATAAATTTAGCTTAATCAAAGATTATTTACTTCAAGTCTCAGAAACAGGTATCAATGAAGAAAACGCAAATTGTAACATAGGCATTTTCTTAAAATACTAAACACAGGTCACAGAACTCGTGAATCTCATTAATTTATCACAGTATTTTAAAAACAAGCTATTTCATTGTTTAAAAAAAATGGTACCACTAACCAAAATTTCAGAGGGGATATCAAGGAGATTAGTTCAGCAAATGTTTGTCCCACGTTAGGACTTCTTGCTATAGTAAATTGAAAGCAGCAGTGTTATACTATATCAATATTAATATAGAGCCCATTAAAATATTATAAAAATCCTGTATTAAATTAAACATAGGAGCCTTCACCAAACTTGCTGCAAGTTTGGGGACATAAATATCCAACAGCTATAAAGCTGTGAAAGCCCCTAGAATGAATAAAATAAATCCCACTTGCCTCAGACTGAACAGGGCAACACTGAGACTCTGCCTCAGCCTGTCCTATGGCAGGGCTATAGGAAGAAGAAAATTTAAAATTTTAGAAAAACATGATCCAATTAAGGCTAAAAGTACATGCAATCAATAGTAACAGAATTCCAGTGATCAAATGAACGTTTGGTCTCAAAATTTTAGGTCCATATGTGACATGGAATTTATAAATCAGCTTTGACTTCTCTAGGGAAAAATTTCCAATTGAGCTCACCTTAAAAATTGACAACTGCTATGTAACAGTTAACAGCAGGTGTTGTAAGCAATGGAGTATTCTGTACCAATTCAATAAAAGTTTTTAAATGTTAGAACAACATCCATCTGCTTTTCAAAAATTTATACCACTTATGTAAGTAGCTAGACCGGTACAATTATTAAGACAATTGTGATATGTATTAATAAATGCCAGGATGCATTTAAATAGAAATAAAATCAGAATTCAAAATTATGTTCCCATAGTTCTTTTTCACTATGGCCAGTGAATTATTTATTTTATTTCAAATAAAAAAGGTACTTGTTATATTCTATACTGTTTGAACCCAGGCTATGGAGAAAACAAAATAAATAAGCCCTTATACGCTAAAAAAAAAAAAGTTTTATTCAGTATTTGAATTCTCCAAAATAAAAATAAACACCTTGCTTATCCCTTGAAGATGCAGTTGTTTTTTTGTTAATTTTATAGTAGGAAACGCAACCTTATTTCCTGATAGAAACCATGTGGCCCTTTCCCCATGTGGCCCTTTCCCAATCAGGAGGAGACAAACAGATCTGCTCCTGGGACAGGAAGATCTACTGGTTCCATATTGCCCTCTCCCACTGAAAACAAAGTATTAACAAGCCAAGTATACAGTACAAGCAGAACTCAATTTTTCTGCGGTGCTAAAGGAACTGTCATTGGATGTTCTTGCTTTGACGGAAACAATACAACCACTGAAACAATAAAAATTCTTATCAGAATATGCTATAACTAAAAGTATACAGTTTTAAGTTAAGCAATTGACACTACTCGACTGTTTCCAAAGAACTCATGTGATATCAACCATGCTTCCAGAAAAACATTTCTGGTGAATCGTGTAAAACATTTTCTATTACATTTGCAAGGTTCTTGGGAAAAATCTCACAACCATCATATGAACTAAAAACTAGCAAACAAATGGCACAGTCCAAAGAAGCTGTATGTATCCACAAACTTAACAGATAATAGCTATTTAATAAGCTATTTTTAACTGAGTAATTGCTTGCCACATTAATAGAAGAATCTATATGAAGCAAGCTTCACATATCTCAGCTATTCTCATCCATGTGACCATATAAATTCTTTGGAAGGTGGTTAAGATATCTAACTACACAAAGGCTACTGCAATGGGGCAAAACATTAACAAAACAAAACAAAAAAATAGACAGCCAAATGACCATGATTGTCTATTTTTATATCTTCTTTGAATGATCAAATCAAAAGGACACATATTTAGAGTGCCAATTATACAGTTCTGCATTTGATGAAGTGTATTAAGGAAAAAAAGAGACATGTATAGAGAATTAATAAGACTTTGTGAGTACCACAAAGCCCGAATTTTCAAATATGTACCAATAGTGTTGAAAAAACTAATTAGCAGTAATTCATGCATTAATAATTGGTGGTATTAACATGTATAACTGCCACTGGAGCAGAAAAAAGAACAAAATATTTCATTTACAATATCAATTAATAAAGAATACTCAAGGATGTCTTCTTATGCCTGGCTCTCAAGGAAAGGTTTCATCACATTAGTATCAGATATAAAACTAGAACATTAAAAATTTAAGACCTAAAGTATTTGGACAGTCTCCCATTATGCTACACCTTTTAACTTACAATCAACAGCTACTCATTGCCACCTTTTGAAGGGAAGAATTTTGTTCCTACTTTCCAGTTAAGTTTTATAAATGGGAAATCAGTCCAGTTAAAGAACCAGCTGAAATTTCACACAGCAATTCCAGTATCCTTCGCAGAATGATCCTGTCATGTAGGCCTAACCCTCCACAAGTCTAGTAAATCACATCATAGAAGACATTATATTGGACAACTTCAGCTGTATTGTAGCTTTTAATTAGACTTTCTAATTTCTAAGCAATATCTTTCTCTACATCAGCATTGTTTTAAAAATAAGATTTTATGACAAATCTATTAGTTTATAAACAATGACTGCACTGTTATCTAATACCTAAGCTTTGTAAAATATTACTTTAAGAAACCTGAGTCAAAGTATTGAACAATAAAATGTACTTCATAGAAACCAATGTATATCAACAACTTGTGACGAGCAAATTTTAATCAACTGAATGGCAAACCCTTAAAAATCCATGAAGAAAATTGGACAAAATTTATTTGTTGTGTCTTGTTAATAAGTGTACAGGTCTATATCTACTTGATCAAACAATTCAGGAAATATCAATGTAGCATCAGGAATTGTATTTATTATACGACAAGCTATCGTAGCATGCATCAGTACAAACCTTCAGGCTGATGTCCACAGCTGGTCATGAATAAAAGGACAATTTTTTTCTTTTGTTTTATTACAATGAAGTTAAACAATACAGAAAATCACATGAATTTAGTGGGTCAATTCTATAAACCCTGGAACAGGAGGAACTCTACATTAAATATGGTTACACAATCCAGATTTAGGTGTACAACTAGATGACAACAGTTAAAGCCCTCACCAAACTATTGTTGGGGACATGAAGTCCAACAGCACTTGAAGTGCTGTGAAGGCATCATTTATGAACAGCAACATAAGGTTACAGAACTTGCCTTTAAAGATGGTATGTTCATGTAATTCCAGCGCCTTCACAATTTAACGAACCATATTTACTATACTTCACTTCTAAAAACCTAGATGAAACATGAAAAAGAAGCCATACAGTATAAATTGCAACATCAGGGAAAGTTCCGTTTTATTATTCTAAATAATTTTTCCCATGTAAAATAATGTCCAACAGTTCCTTGTATGTGGAAAAGATTTTTCCCCTAAAAGTCACAACGAAGTTTTAATTGATGGAAGCTTGGCTATATTAACAGCACAAGATGAGAAAAGGTTTAATCTCCAAACCTATTAGAACGTTTGCAGTAGCATCAGTAGCGGCCACCTTGCGACATTACAGGAGGTCTCATTCCCATTGGCGGTCTAGGAGGTCCACCTTGATAAGGAGGCACCATTGGGGGCCCTTGACCATATGGAGGCATTGCACCAGGAAGATACCCTGGCATGCCCTGGTGATGAGCACCATACTGACCTGAAAAGCAAAATTTGAAAGAATGAAGTTACATCTACATTAGGCAATATTGCTATTAGTATATGTCACTTAATTCCACAATTAAATACATTTCATGAGCTTCCAACACAGCTTAATTTGTTATTACCATGAGGTGGGATTGGTGGTCTCATTCCTTGTTGCTGGGGGGGAATTCCTTGCTGTGGTGGCATCATACCTCCAATTGGTCCAACTGGTGGATTGCCCATAGATGCCTGCCCTGGTCGAGGGAGATTACGCTGGTATTTGGGTAACTGAGCTCTTCTTTCTTCCTATGAAGGGAAACACACGGAGGATATCTAATCAGTGCAAAATCAAAATAAGCATCATTCTGAAACACAGATACAGCTGAGACACTATTCTCATTGCAGTGGTTAATTATAGTTCAAGGAAGTTCTAATGGATAAACTTTGGTAATCAAATCATATTAAGTAGATATCTATTCTAGGATATAAATTCAGTTTATGAAGTTCTGTGTTAATTGCTATCTCAATAAAAGCGGGAATTAAATATAGAATTAGTAAATCACCTGAACTCTCAAAAATGAAGCACTCCAAATATTACAAAGGATAGGCTTTGAGAATTAAACTGTTTTAACCATGGTAAATCATATGGGAAGTTGAAAACTTTTACTTAAGTTGTAAACTTATCATAAAGAAAAGGCATGGGAAAATTATCTTTAACTTACCAAGGATATATCCTCATCTGGATGGATCAACTTACTGGTTGCGCTGGTTGTTGTGAGAGTAGCAGGCTTACTTGTTATAGAATTAGCAGGTTTAACTGCAGTACTATTTGTTGTATTAGTGGTGGATGTTGTAGATTGTGTGTAAGCAGGGAATGTAGGTTTGGGTGGTTCTGTAGAAGTTGCAGGTGCATTATTCAAAGGTTTAAAATCTGTACCAACTGGGCCTGGAACAGTCGCTTGAGCCTGTATTTAAAAATACAAAATTAAAAATATAAGTATATTATCTTTTAAATAAACTTCATAACGTTTTCATATACTGATACAGCTAAATTAACCCAAAATAAAAGTTCTATTTTATCACAAAAAAGGAGCAAACTAAAAATAAATAAATAAATCCTACAACACAAACATATGCAAAGTTTGAGATGTCAAGAACAAATAGGAAACAAACTATTTGTGTATTATACACTGTATAAGATGTTTGGTTTTTCAAAATAAAAACAAATTTAATCTAGGAATATCAGCTGAGATAAATTAGTATTCAAGCAGAATGTTTAAGGCTGAACCTCAGGATGTCAACTTTTATGTTAAATTTGTTTAAAATAATCCCTTGTATAAAAATACATTGATGCTCTGAGACATCTCAAATTTTCACTTGCAGTTTTCAATTTTCCTGTCCTACTACCCATGAAAGCTATATTTAAGTTCAATGGGAAAGTACAAGTTTGAAAGGCTTTATTTACGCACAACAAAAGAGCTCTTAGTTTCACATATGACAGAATGCTTTGGCAAGCAAACAGCACATTATTTTGAACTAATCACTGAACTCCAAAACAAGACTAGGTAAGTTGGGATTTAGCACATGATGCATTTAACATTTAACACGATGTATCAAGAGTAGCATAAATTAGAAAAAATAAACCATGCATCAAGTAAACCACTGCCCACTAAATGCACTTAACTGCTTTCATGCTCTCTTTTTAACCCTTTAGAACCACAATGTAGAATTTAAATAATTTTATTACCCAATTATTATGCATGAATTCTCAGATTGCGCTATACAACTAAACATAATCAGGAAACCACAATTATCTGACAATGTTTAGGCGGAAATTTTAAAGTATACATAACGGTTTAAAGGGTTAATTGGCAAAGCAATTTTTAACTGCAACTTCCTGCGTACTTGTGCTGTGCTAGGAAACAGAGCTTTAGAAGGTGCTGACAGTTCTGAATTGGATGAAGTTGTACTTGAGCTTGTGACAGGTGTCCCCATCTGTAGCACAAAAGAAAGGAAACAGTAAACAGTCTCCAAATGAATGCATAAAAATAACCAAGAGGGAAAAGCTCAGACTGATTTTTTTTGTATATGAATAGGGATGCACATAAAATGTAACATGTTCTTTTGTTTTAAGCCTGAAAAAAGCACCATGCATAAGTTCTGACAAACTGTTCCAGGTGGGCTGTGGTTCAAGAAAAAGAAAAACATGATGTTTCCGTTGTTCCATGCTTCGGCTAAAATATACTAGCAAGGATTCTGGACGATTTTACAGGACAAGAAGAACAAGGCTAGTGTGTATTGCCTCCTCTTCTTGTCCCTCCAGTAGCTCCCAACAAGACACACGTCACCAGCCCCACCTGTCTGTGGTCCTTGAAGCCCCTTTCCTGCCTTTTTAAACCCTGCTTCCTATTAACAACAGTGTTTCAATCCTTATTTGGAACAAACAACAGCATTTCATTCCATTCTCAGACCAAACATACATGTTTTGGTTTGGACATGAACTACTCCAAACCAGATGTTTGGGGTAGCTTTTGAGTGAACCTTCTACACAGAACCCTACAGATTCTCTCTCTTGCAGAACTTCAAAATTTCTGCTTGCAAGTCAACAATTAAAAAACAAAAACCTTCATTTATCATCCAAATAGAAGACATAACTCATCCATTCTCAATTCAATTAAAGAGCTGGTACTACTTTAACTTGCAAAAATAATTGTTACTTTAGATTTTAAATAGTTAATATACCGTATGTAACAACTATTTTCTTCTCCAGTATCAACATATAATTTATTTTAAGTCAGTATAAAAAAATGCAGAACAGAATGCTCTGTTTCTTCATTTTTATAAGAACAAAACACGTTTTTAAGGATAATAAAATTGCTACTAAGTGGGTATTAGAATTATTTCCTGAATATGTTCTAAAGAAGACCTTACTTATTCTCTTTACCTACCATCCCGCCCTCCCTTCTGAGTTTGGACTGACAGAAGTATTTACGTTCTTCGCAGAAAAAAAAAAACTAGATGTAAATAGGAAAACTTTGACAAGAATACAGCATATATAAAATGCAATACGAAGTATGAGATAATACCATTTGGCAATTTTGGTTGTTAACACATCACTGTTTCTGAATCATAATTCACTATTTCAACATATATGAAAAGAAAGAAAATTAATGCACTGAAGCTTTTTGGCAATTAGATTTTCAGAAACTTACTTGTCCAGCACTAGGAAACAATGGTTTGGTAACTGGTGGTTGGGGAGTTGGTGCTGCAATGACAGGAGCTGGTGGTCTATTAAGAACACCTGGATTAGTCACGGGCTGGGCTTGTGTCATTGGAGGCATTCCAGGGCGAGGACCAACAGGTGGCGGCATACCTGTAGCATAATGATTTCCGATTATGCTTTGGTGAAGATTTTGTTAATACCACAGTCAAGATCACAAACACTTACTTTCCGTCAGAAGGCTAACACATCAGACAAAGAAGCATTAAATGCAGAGATATACTTGGTAATGTTGTTTAGATTGAGTAGAACTGCTAGGTTTATAGTTAAGGCAACTGATCTAAGGATCTGTTATATTGAGCAGATTGGGCTATCCTATAAAAATGATGCATTTGCCTGAATATGGATTGTATTCGCCACATATGCATTTTATTACTGTCTTTTCTTTCATCTATTTTACCCTGGAATTAGATCCTGTCTTTTATCTTTGTTTTAAATTTTTGATATGATTGTAAGACTAATCAATCTATCTACTTGATAACAAGGAGAAGAAGGTTTTGAGAACCTTCACTGGAAAATCTATCCTGAATCCCTGAGAGACATGTCTTTTGTATGGGCCCAGTCACAGGAGGAGTACAAAGGATACTATCCCTGGCTGGGATTTAGATTCCGAATTCTGTTTTAAGGAATGCTTTTTAACATATCAATTTTAATTTAATCACTGAAAAAATGTAATCTTTTATTTATTAGAAGATAACATTTGGAGATAACATTTATTTATATAAAATATTTTTAGGCCTCCTTTAAGGGCAAACCCTTCCCAGAGTGAGAATCTATCACATTTTCTAATTCCTTGGAAACAATGTTATTATTCTTTCATCCCATGGCTAAATGTATCTATTTTAAATTCTGAGAACATGCTGAAACTACTTGTAAATTACAATGGCTTACAATATTACCGGAATAAAAATAACATAACATAAAGACAATTGAGTAAACAATAAAATATGTAAATATACAGTAATTTAAACAATTCAAGCAGCGATAAGAATTCCCAAAAATATTTTATTGAGAAATGTTATAGAGAAATGCATGTACAAACTAGTCCTTATATTAATAGCCCATTCTTGGAAGATTATTTTTTTTTACCATTTTTGAAGGATCAAATTAACTCGAACATCAACATTTAATATAGGTTCTTTTGGAACTATTCCAAAGTCTTCAGCCAAAAGAAAAAGGGCTTTCATGTTTCAATCAAAAATGAAAGCTTATGGGTTAGCAGAAATTTATCAAGTCGACAGAGCAGGATGGGAAAAGCTCCTGTCTGCAGTCGACACTGCCTGCACTTAAGACATTTTTGTTCCTGTGCACCCTCTTTCTAATTCCCATGAACAGCTGCTCTCTGTCCCTATCTTTTATCCCAGAACTGTAGATCCAAATGAAAAAAGTAAATAACTCTCACCACAGTATGGATTCGTCATTCCTGACCTACCTGGTGGCATACCAGGCATGAGAGGTGGGATTCCTGGTCCTGGAGGCATCATCCCACCCATTGGCATCATCCTGTAAAATTGAAAGACTCTGATGAGACCTCTGAAAAAGAATGGTACTCTGGGGTATTAAAATGTCCTGAGGAATATTACCAGCTGAGTAATGTAAATACCTGCCTGCAAATAACTTTGGCTATATCAGATTTTTAGCACACTTTCCTGCCTTAATTCAAATACAGTAGAGCTATCATAATCCAATTCTTTTTGGAAAGAGTAGCCTATACATACCCCCAGTTTGGTTTAGAGTTAATGTGCTGGCCTAGATACCAGAAGACCATGAATTCTAGTCCCGCCTTAGGCATGAAAGCCATGTGTGTGACTTTGGGTCAGTCACTCTCTCTTGGCACCCAACCCACCTCACAGGGTTGTTGCTGAGGGGAAAACAGGAGGAAGAAGGTGTATGAAGCATGCTCATTCCCTTGGATTATTTATAAAATATTAAAGGTGGGATAAAAAAAATCACAATAAATAAAAAATATCCATGCCTGCAAAAGCCAGTATTTTGAGTTAAAAATATAAGAAATAATTGTCTACCTACTTCTTTACTTGATTTCAGTGTCCTTCCCATTCTCTTCTAGGTAATGACAGAACCCAGTAACACAGATGAGTGGCTATCCCCCATTAATCTTACTCACAACTCAAAATACTATGAAAGTCTTAGCCGTTAGAAAAACTACATTGGAAAACACTACTGAACATTCCTGAAAGAATAAACAAGTGATGTCCTGACCAGGTAGGACAGGATTGCAAAATCACCAATTGTGCAGCTTGTAAACAAAGCCCCACAGATGAAGTAAATCAAATGAAAGCATAAAGCAGGCTGTTGCCTAAACATCGATCACACTTACCCAGGTGGCATTCCAGGCATGACTGGAGGCATTCCTGGCATCATTGGTGGAACACCTGCCATTAATGGTGGTATACCTAGAAGTCAGAATGTATATTAACTGGCCTGTAAATGAACAGTCCATTTTTTTAGTGGATAAACATATGTGAAACTCTTGACCATTTTCTTTAACCTATGAAGTCATGGAAAACTAACAATTACTACAATCCATTGGATTTCGTCATTAGGTTTTCTAGTGTTAATTTAACTGTTTATGAAATGCTCAAAACTACCATCTGCTCCCTGTATATTTTACCATGCTCAGATACTACTCTGTAAAGACAATCCAATTCCAAAAAGCAGGGGAATGCCTACTGACCACGTTAACATGTTTTGTAGCAACCAAATCAAAAGTCTTGTAAGATAAATACCTATTTTTCACTTTTAAGAACACATTGAGAACTAAAAAAAAAAAGCTAGAGGAGTCTCTGAGGACAGATGGAATAAAAAAACATTACTTCTCCAATTTAGATTTAATCCCCACTGAACATTTTCTGGTTCTTATATATTAAGTTATTAACATAGCTAAAATACAGTAAAACATCACTATGCTGATTCAAAATAACATTCTATTATAGTCTTTCATACTGGTAAAAAAAATTCTAAAACGAACATAATTATTTCTACCTGTATAACTACCTGGAGGAATTCCAGGTCCGCCTGGCACAGGAGGTAAACCTGGCTGTGCCATTGGTGGTATATATCCCTGCTGTGGTTGCACAGGCTGTGCTTGAAATGAGGTGGAAGCTGAAGACTCATCATCGTCATATTCATCAGAATCATCTTGTTGTTTCTTTTTCTGGCTTTCTGCTAATAGTTTCAACATTCAGGTTAATGCCATGTCACAATGCTTTGATACAAAAAGTAATCATTCTTTTTAATATAATTATCATATTTCTGTATTGTAAGATATTCCTGCACAAAAGAATAATCACAAACATTTTGAGCAAGATCCCTTTCAAAACCATTTAAATACTTGTTTTCCCCCATTTCACAGCAAAATCAGCCCAACGCATCTGTTAGTGAAATCAAAACCATACATAGTTACTAAGCATCTATTATGCCCATTTTTGGGCGAGTTATTCCATATGGGCAGCAAATAAAGCTGCAAATAACATAACCCTGTTTTCCAACAGGGCATTCATCACCACTGTAACTGAATCCACCCATTTTTGCTGTTAGTTATCTTCTCTTTCATCTCTGTCTGCATTACAGCCTTCTCCAAAGAATTATTTCCGAAGTACGATAATTTGAACTTGGTCACCAACACACAATACACTTCCTATCCTTCAAGTCAAACTTTCGCTTCCGTAGAGCGTTATAGGGAATATCATTACTTGCACTATTCAGTTGTTTGTAGGTATAGGCATTTCATAGCATTTGAATATCTTATCCATGGCCTTCATAGCTACTGTACCAAGTGCTAGCCTGAAGCAAATTTCTTCAATATTTGTTCCTTTACTGTTGATCTTAAAAGGCAGAAACTATTCACCACTTTGATATCTTCATCACCATTTCTAAGGTTGGTCGTTCTCCCTGTGGTCATTAGTTTCATCTTCTTTATATTTAATCTTAGTCCCTTTTTTCCACTGAGCTCCATCATTTTTATTATTAGAACTTGGAGATACTTTGCTTTTTCAGCTACGAGGGGTAGTATCATCAGCAAAGCAGAGGTTATTGATGCCTCCATTTTAAAACAAAGCTCATCTTATCCCAATCCAGATTCTTCAATGAGGTTTTACCAGTTTAAATTTATAGTTTAATTAGTGATAAGCTTGCCTCATAAGTTCAGATTAACTTTCATTCTTTTATCCTTCAGTAAATTGATAAAAACTATTCTCCACGAAGCTAAAAGAATTAGTTTTAATTGGAGGATGGCAACTGAGACAATTTTGTCATATACTTTTAATGCTTTACTACTGTAAGCCACTGAGAATTTTGAAATATATAAATTATTGTAATATCACTCCAGTTATAATCAATACTATTTTCAAAATTATCCATGTCAATCCATGACTATTATTCGTATCAATTTCTACATTTTCCATGTAAATGTTTTTGAATATGTTACAGCAACACAACTACAAATACAATGAGACTGAATGGTCTGCCTAATCAAAGAGGGATCATGTAGCAAAGGTTCAGTATAAATATCATAGTGTTTCCATTTACCTTGAGTTTTTTGTTCAAGCAGCCTTCTCCTTTCATCCATGTCTTTTTCAGGAATACCTTCCATACCATATATTTCCAGTTCAATATCAGTTCTTCCTGGTATTGCATTTGGAACAGCATCAATTGTTTCCTTATGTACCTTAAGAAAGAGAAATCCAAGCTAACGTAAACAGGATGTATATTAGAGACTATAGAGCTTTAAGTTTAGATGTCCCATTTAGCTATGAAGCTTACCAGATTCAATCACAATATCTTAATTTAATGTTAAAATTAAAAGATAATCTTTTCCTGGTTTAGCTACTACTAACACCAGGAAGAGCCATAGCTTCCTTAAGTTGCTATCAACAGTTAGAACAAACACGCTAACACTGTTGGTGTTCTCAAATCTTTTTCAACTGGAATTTGAATATTCTAGCTTTTGTTTTCTGGAACAATTCTGGAAATCTGCAAATCAATTCAAAAATGTTTGGACCACATTCTAAAAGAAAAACAGAATCTACAGGTACCAAATCACGCCAGGATGGAACGTTCTACATAACTTGTCTTTCACTTTTATTAATGGATACTTTCAAAACTTTAGGTGATACCTCTCCATATATTATCAATTTTGCTTATTTTCTGATCAAATAACTGCACTCTTCTACTGATGCAGTCATTCTTATAATGTGGGTAATCTTCGACTTTAGCTGCTGTTATGATGAACCCCAAAAAGGCATATACCAGCGGTTCTCAACCTTTTTCAGGCTGCGACCCCGACCTGCGCCGCGCATGCACGGCGCGACGGCCCGCATGGCGCATGCGCGGTGCTACCCCGCGCATGCGCTGTGCTGCCCCCTGCGCCGACTGAGGGGAAAAGGGGAAAAAATGGCGGACTGCGTTGTTTGGCGACCCCGTGAAATGGTCGTTCGACCCCAAATGGGGTCGCGACCCACAGGTTGAGAACCGCTGGTATATACGATCTTGATTTGAAGTTCTGCTAACGCCTCATTCATATTTTGGACGTTTGGCATTTACTTCCAATTTCTGGCAAAAAATGTCTGCTGTGGACAATGGGTTTATTTAACTATCATGGTGAGTTGCTTTCAACTCACATAGCAAAAAATGTTGTAGAATCAGATGTGCCACATGACCCACTTAACAACCAGCATGACCTAGGACACTAACTCTGGGTTCTATTACAGTCATTAAGTCAAGGACTACTTGTACATCAAAGGCATTTGCGAATAACAAATTACTAAAGCTTTCATTTTCTTAAGAATGTAAAGATTATAAAACAAAAGCATATATAAACAATAACACAAATAATTCTATATATGTGGGTATATTATGATACTTACCTGCATACAGTGTATAGCTAAACCAGGCCCAGTATACAGTTTCTTATGACATATATGGCATTTAAAGTGCTTTGCTTTTTGGTGCTGAATAAGAATTTTCTCATCATCAAAATCCCTATTACAATACCTATTCCACATTGTTAAAGAAGTCAAACATATAAGTTAAACTTAAGCCTATATGTTAGTCAACATTGCTATAATCAGTTTTAAAGAAAGCTATAAAGGTAACCCATTTCTAATTAAATTTCAATTACTTTTATAAATCAGGATTTCACAAATTTGATACATTTTCTCATCAGGAAAGGCAACTTACAAAGTTACTAACTTATAAAGTGATTCTAAAGGTTGAATCATGGCAACTAGACCAAACTTTGTTAATCTGAGATGTTTCACTGCTCCTTCAGGCAGCTTCATCAGTCAGAGCAAAACTGGCTAGGCAGAGTTAGAGAGTTGTTAGAATGCACCAACTCTTGCCAAATCAACTTCAGGGGTTTCTCCTCCAAATGGCTTGCAATGTGTCAATGAAGACTCAATCATCCAAACCAAAGGTGTATAAAGTGACTATAACACCCATGTTAAATGATAGGATGAGGAATTTTCAAGGTTAGAACCCCACAATTTTTTATGTGCTGAATAGCCAAGCACTGTTTACAATACTATTTCGCACATATGTTCTTTGCCCATACTACAGGGTTTGGGATAAGGGAATGCCATGCTGACTCTCTTTACAGAAGTAACAATATTGTTTCTCAACCTGTTCAACTGTACTGTTGGTTTTGCTTTTTTGAAAAAAAAATGGACAGGCAGCTTATATTCAAGAGTGACCTTATCTGGGAAATGGATAGTATATAAATGTGTGTGTGTGTGTGTGTGTGTGTAAAGCTACCACAAAGGAAGAAAACTATCCAATACTTAATAAACGTCATGCCACTTTCTCAACTTAAGCTACCGAAAGGAAAAGAGAAATAAAACCTAGGTATCTGGCAAACATCCAGCAAATACAGGCTACAGTTTCGGCTTACTACACCAGCACGATAGCCATAATTTAACAAAATATGACTTTTGTATCCATAAATATTAGGGCAAATAGTCGTAGAGCGTTAAGGTTAGCGACGGCAGCAGCCCATACTGTAAGAACGGATATATTGCTGAATAAAAACACGCACACACACAAAATAAATCTAACCTATTTTCTCTTGAATACAGGTATACAATTTCTAATTTCCCAAATGGAGCAGGAACAAAGGGGGTGGGGCGTGAATCCCAAAAGGCGGCAGCTCTGAAGCTCTTTAAGGCTACGGCTCTGGAGCCGAAGAAATCCGGACGACTATTATATGGCAGTGAAAAGCGAGAGCTTTTTGAAACGTCTTTCCTGCCGTCGCCCCCTCCCCTCAATAAAACAGGCCGCCGAGGCGTTCCAACATCAGAGGAAAGAGGCCGCTACCCGAAGCAGGCCAGTCGGGCCTCCCTCCCGATTTGAAACAAGAGAGGCAGCGGCCCTCCGCGTCGAAAAGGATACCAGCACCAAGGCTTTAGCTGCTTCTTCTTTTTCCGACCCATGGCGGAAAGGCAACAGCTCGGCCCGCAAAAACCTCCAAAAACAGCGAATGTGATGGAGCGCGACCGCCGACCGCGCGAACTCCCCTCTTCTCCGCTTCTCAGCCAGGCATAAAATGGCCGCTCCTCCGCCGAATCCCTCGCCTTCCCAAAATGCAACGCGGGGAGGGGGGCACGTGTATGGTCGAGGAGACCTCACCAATTGTGACGTCACCCGTTCTTTCCCGGCATGCGGTGCAGCGGAAATTATCTAGTTGCGGGCGTCTTGCCCGCGTGGGTTGGTTTTTGTGGGTGTTTTTTTTCCCCTTAGCGATTATTTTAAAACACTCAACTTTACTTCGGGAGAAAGATGCGCAGGAGGCAGCCAAGCTCAATATTCTTGCCCTAAAATTGTTGCTTGCCATTCTTTAGTTTAGAAATAATGATGACTTTCATGTTCCTTTCATCTGAATAAGATTGTTTCTACAAATGAATCAGATTCTTCCAACTGGATGAGATCTTTTTTTTTAAAGCAGCGAAGATGCCGCTGCATCTTCGAAGGCTAATGTAGCTTAATCTTGTCAGTGCGTGCTAGGAAATAAATCCCCTTAAGATTCAGTGGAAAGCTAACGGTATTATAATTGAACATTGAGAAAATCTGTGGCGTTCTGAAACAGCATTAAGTTAGACAAGGACTAATTAACAATTTGACCGTCCCATCACATATATGCCTATTTGAGTTCTACTGAGATCAGTAATTCGTCTGTAAATCAAATCAAATTATAGCCCAAAGGTCAGAAGTAAACATAAGCAAGTTTACAATTAGAATGACTTTTATTTAGACAAATCGTGAATGTAATCCCACTGATTTCAGTGATAATAAGCTAATGCCGATCCAATGCAGCGTGCTGAGCCGATTTTTTAAAAACTCCGTAAAATTGGGGAATGAATGTTAACTGACCCAAGGCGAGTCTTGAAGAGACACGTGTGCGCGCGCGCGGTAGCGCGCGCCTGCAACATCCTTACAATTTCAGGAGTCCACGGCTGCCTCTGTCTTTTGTTGGCCGTGACAACGTGTTTGTGACCGGAACCTTTGTGACGCTATGTGGACAGAGTGCCGAGCCGAGAAGAATAGAGCGTTGCGCTGTACGGCAATAGGGAGAACGGATTTTCTTTGCTTCGAGTTCGCAAGCAAAGATGTTGCCTTCTCTTCAGGAGTCCGTAGACGGAGATGAGAGAGAGCAGGAGAGCAGCGAGGAAGGAGGCGGCTTGCCCGAGGAACCGAAACCGGAGCGTAGCAGCAACAGTTACCACTGCTTGTACGGCTACCGAGGCTCCGGGTAAGAGAGCGGCGGCTCCTCCGCCGGGTCCCTGCAGGCTTTCTTCTGCTCTGTGTTTCCAGCCTGAACCATAAAAAGCTGCAAATCTCTCTTACCAATCCATCGTGTTTTATGATAATCCAGCCTTTCCGAATCTGGGGGCCTTGGATGAATTCATTCCCGCAGTCTCACCCTATTGGCTGAGAGCGATGGGGCTTGTTATTCAATTCATCTGGGGTTCACCGGATTAAATGTTTACTAATAGTAAAAATGGTTGAGCGAATAAATCCAACAATTACTTTAGTCCAGTTTCTAGTTTCCATCTGTGATCATGTAGAAGGTTATGTCTGCTCATGAAATCTAGCCTCGATTTTTCCGCCCAGGGACATTGATTTTCCTTCAAAGGACTATTATGCATGTTTCCAACCAATATGGTCCTGAACTTTCTTTTGCCAATTGGGCCTACAATATTTGCTTATTGTCATGCATCCATCTTGTTTTGGGTCTCTTTTGTGGATGCTTTTTATCAAGTGGGATCCATTCTATAACTGCCTCAGTCCACCTGCCTTCAGTTCTTGCTGTGTGACCAGCCCATTACCATTTCAATTCTTTTACTCTCTTGATGGCATCATATACTTTTGTTTGTTCTCTAATGATCCAGGTGTAGGTCTTTCTATCTTGTCTTGTGATGTTGGAAACATGCGGAAGAGGCCTTCATCCTGCAATGGATTGACAATGACTAAAATGATGATGATGCAAATGAGAGCCAGTTTGCTGTAATATAGTGGTTAAGGCTTCAGGCTAGAAACCGGGAGATCATTAATTCTAATCCCATCTTAGATACAAAGCCAGATGGGTGACCTTGGACCAGACCCTATCGCTAAGCTCTAGGAAGCAAGCAATGGCAAACCACTTCTGAAAAACCTTGTCAACAAAACTGCAGGGACTTGTCCAGGCAGTCTTCAAAAATCGGACACAACAGAAAAAAAATTGCTACTAAAGGAGCTCTGTCAACAGATGAATTTATCTAATGAAACTCTTCTGGGTTGTTCAGGGGCTGCTCAAAACGAGGTGCCATTCGCCCATTGCGAATCCAAAGTGCTCCTAGAGTTGCCTGTTCAATTCCCAGAAATCCCAATCTGCTCTTTCCCAGTCCAGGTTTTCATTCCCTCTCCCTTAGAACAATGATAGTAATAATGATAGGTGTTCGAGTTTTCTAAAACCACATGCATTTTGTCTTGACATTCATAATTAGTTTGACTTTTTCAGATTACACCAAGGAACAGGCAGTGATGTTGGGAGTCCAAGCAAATCGTCAGCTGAAACACCTTCAGATGACTTCAGGTAAATGAACTTGGCAGAATGATTTTGCGTGCTATATCTTGGATTGTTATAATAGATATCACTTGTTCCCATTAACCGTTTTTAATCGTTACCAAATGTAACTTGATGCATTATGAATGCACAAGTGAATTCTTTCTGGATCTGATTTAAGGCTGTGCTTTTGTTCTAATTTCTGAATAGGTTGAGGGCCAACTATCTGAGGAGTTCCCTAGCTCAGTGTAAACTGTTCGTTTAAGGTTAGCTGGAGTATCTTAACAAAGATTTCTTACTTTCCTAGGCCGATTTGTTAAGCATGTGGAATTGCACTCATATCCCATTCTTTCTATAATGAGATGGTAGAAGCAATAATGATGTGACAAACATCTCAGAAGGGACCCCTCCCCAGTTTTTAGGGAGGAGGAAGAAATGTACTTTCAGACTAGCAAGATTCTGATGATATCACCTTACAATAAAATTGTAGCTACTACAGGTAGTTCTCGACTTTCAGCCATTCATTTAGTGACCATTCAAAGTTACAATGGCACTGAAAAAAGTGACTTATGACCATTTTTCACACTTATGACCTTTGCATCATCCCTGTAGTCAAGTGATCAAAATTCAGACACTTGACAACCGATGATTGCAGTGTCCCAGAGTCACATGATCACTTTTTGAGATCTGACAAACAAAGTCAATGGAGAAGCCAGACTCACTCAACTACCGTATTACTAACGGTAATACTGTTACTACGGTAGCGATTCACTTAACTGTGGCAAGAAAAATCGTAAATGGGACAAAACTTACTTAACAAATGTCTCAGTAACATAAATTTGGGGTCCAATCGTGGTCGTAAGTCGAGGACTACCTGTACTTCTGGGTGTGCTTCTTACCTGGAATTCCTCAGAAGGCTGACATCAGTCTTGCAAGTCTCAAAGGGCTTCTCTCTCCATTTGTCTTTACCATCCAAGAAACTGGAGAGGGAGCCTTTTGAGATGTTTGCCATGCCCATGTTGCTTCTGTGGGCTAAGCTGCCTCTTATCTGACTGTTGTACTTCTGCAGCTCTTCCTCTTTCTGTCTTCTGACAGTTTCTTTATGAATCTAAGTCCAGCCCACCTTGAATTCTGTTGACTCTTATCTATCATCAATTTGTTTTGACTGTTAGTAGTTCAGGTTCTTGTGGAGAAGAACATTGGCATACAATTCACCTATATTCATTTGAACTGCCTGGACTCCTTATTTCCTGCGCTTGACAAATAAATATAAAAAGTATGAGAGCTCATTCATATATATTTTTATGTATTTCCCAGCCTGGAAGAAATTTGTCAACATTCTAAGAACAGATACTTAAAAAGAAGCCAACTAATTTTATTGCTACTATTACAAATGGAACTCCTGTTCCTAGTATGAGCAATGAATAAGGATATTATAGAAAGGGGAGGAAACCAAATCAAGGAAAATTTAGTTGTTTATGGTCCTCAGTTCTATGCTTTCGTTCCTGTTTGTAATTCATGCACATTGAAACATATGGAGTTGTACCTTAGTTCAAATGACTGAAGCGTGCAACTTTGTGGCTCTTGGTTTTATTACAAGTAGTGTTTTGGTTGTTTATTTAAATAGGACATGCCTGCAACTTCATACTCAACTGGAAGTGGTATCTTTTTCTTTGAAAGTTTGACAATTATTCTCAAGTACTAAGGACTGGTCTATAACTAAATAAATACAACAAAAGCTCTATCTTACCTAATCATGGTTTTTTGTTTTGTTTTTATTTCATTTATGAAGCCTTTCATTGGTGGACACTAATTTACCAGCTGAAGCTGAGATGGAATTGCGCAGTTTGGTTGCCAAGCATCTTAACAAAGGAGCTTTGTTTGAGAGGATGGGCAATGTTATAACTGTCGAGTTGAGGTATGGCTGTAGATATGGACTGGGACTTCCAGTGATATCAAGCAATTTTAATCAATTGTAGATTTCTTAATAAATTAGTGATACCATTTTTTTTACTAAATTGTGTGTAAACAAAATGGGAATGTCGTTTTAAGTTTTGTTTTACGAGTCAAAGATTGCACAGTGCTATTTCTGAATTGTCTCATCCTTGTCATGCCTTTGAAGTGTTGGTTGCAGAATAAAATAAAACAAGCTCTTCTCCCTCCCAGCTCGAAAAAACTTTTCTGCCTTTTAGAGTGGCTTTCTGGTCCTGATCCTGTGGTATTTTTAACATCAGTCCAACTAAACTAAGTTGTGGAAATTACAGGTAGTCCTAGACTTACGACCACAATTGAGGGCAAAATTTCTGTTGCTAAGTGAGATCGTTGTTAAGTGAGTTTTCCCCATTTTGTGGCCTTTCTTGCCACAGTAGTTAAGTGAATCACTGCAGGTTGTTAAGTTAGTAACACAATTGATAAGTGAATCTGTCTCCCCCATTGACTTTTGTCAGAAGGTCTCAAAAGGTGATCACATGACCCCAGGATACGGCAACTATCGTAAATATGACTCCGTTGCCAAGCATCTGAATTTGATCACGGGATTACGAGGGTGCTACAGTGGTCATAAGCATGATAAAACAATCATAAGTCACTTTGTGCCATAACTTTGAATGCTCACTAAATGAACTGCTGTAAGTTAACTATTTGTATTCATATACATACTCATTATCTAAGCTCTTAATGACAGCTTTAATAACTGTAAAATTAAGGGTTTCAAGAGCTTAAGCTTACAAAAGACAATATGCATATACTCTGAATTCTGAACTATAAACTTCATCTCACTATTATTCAATGAATGTTCTCTTCATCAATGAAAATAGGTAGAATAAGCTTATACTGAACTCTGATAGTGAGCTAGGTGCCTGGCAATGTATTTAATGTTTAGATTTAATGGGAGTGTGAATACATATACCACCTTTGGAGGGAGGGCAATTGACTTTTGTGTATCATTAAATATAGGATCTAGTGCAAGGGACTTCAAACTTGGCCCTTTTATGACTTGTGGACTTCAACTCCCAGAATTCCTCAGCCAGTGTGCCTAGCTGAGGAATTCTGGGAGTTAAACTCCACAAGTCATAAAAGGGCCAAGTTTGAAGACCCCTGATCTAGTGAATCTAAGGGCTTGTATTCACCACACATGAAGCACTACAACTAGTTAAGGCAACTTCTGGTCCTCTAGAGGGTGCTGCACTAAAACTCTGAATATTTTGCCTCACTGGCTGTGCTGGCTGGTATTGAGGGGATTAATATTTTAGCAACACCCGATGGAAGATGGCAGGTTTCCCAACCAGGAAATACAAGAGCGTTGGTTAATTGTTGCATCACAGTGCCAGCCAGGCAGAGGGCTGTTGCATCAGAATTGTGTAGATGTTTCCTCATGTTGTAATACTTCAGGGTGGGGGGGCTGCAGTGGTCAAAGCTACAACTTAATCTCCCAGTCAACCATAGGTCAGTGCTCAAATGGGCAAAATGAAAATATTTTCTGCAGTTTTTGCAGAAATTAGGATGGGCTAAAAATGGAAACAAGAGTAGGAGGTTTCCGGCAGGCAAACCCACTCTTATCAGAAAAACCAGTCGAAATTGCGGTTTCAAAGGAAGAGCCCTCCCTTCTTTCCCTTAAAAAAAAAGTGCTGAGTTGTTTTGCCACCAAAATGGGTGCTGCAGTGTTAGAAATGGGGTGCTGAAGTTTACAGGTTGCCCACCCCTGCTGTACAGCTCTGTTTAAAAGGAACTCCCAATTTAATGGGGCTATTCCCAGGTTAATGAACTACTATATATGTGATTATAGCCTAAATCAATTTTGAAGTATTGCCTATTGTGTGCTCTTTGCAGTTTTTTGGAAGGGCTGAACTTATTAAGAATAGCACAGCTAATACTGGTGCCTGATCATCCTTGAAAAGATAAGGAAGGTCAGAAAGAGATAGGACTTGGATCCTGAACAACCAGGAACTGCTAAGCTAGAGATGAGTCTGAGATTTGGAAGGCAAGAGCAAATTACATTCATAGTATTGTCGAGAAAACAAGAACTTATCCGGCAGAAATAGTCTTCAGGAGTATTTTTCCTTTTGCTTTCCTGAGAATATTTAACAACATTTAATTCATCTGATCAGTTTAATGACCATTTCATCCCTTTAAAAGGCACATATTGAGTTTGATTGGAAAACTTGTAAATAGAGTGAAGGGTCCTAGCAGAAAGTATCAGCAGACTCTGCTACCCATCCTACATGTTTTCCTTGGTACTGGAATACTAGACAAGGGAGCCATGAATTCCTCATCTCATTCTGTCTGTTTTAATTACTCTTCCATTCATACCATTCTTTGATCTGCTGAATTTTAAAAAGCAGGCTAGAGGGCAGGAATAATCTCTTCCAGGGACTAGATCTAGCCCAGCGGTTCTCAACCTTTTTCAGGCCGTGACCCCGACCTGCGCCGCGCATGCGCGGTGCGACCCTGACCTGCACTGCGCATGCGTGGCGCGACGGCCCGCATCACGCATGCGCCGTGCGCACACGGCGGCCCGCATCACGCATGCGCGGTGCTGCCCCCTGCGCTGGCCGAGGGGAAAGGGGGAAAAAAATGGCGGACTGCGTTGTTTGGCGACCCCCGTGAAATGGTTGTTCGACCCCAAATGGCGTCGCAACCCACAGGTTGAGAACCGCTGATCTAGCCAGAGAAATGCTAAAGGACAACTCCACCCAAACGCATTGAGAGTTAGCAATTTTTGATTTCTAAAACACTCATTTTGGCTATGTTTTATCTTTATTTAATCCATTTCATGTTTATAGACTACAGGTAGTCCTTGACCTATGACCACAATCTAGCCCAAAATTTATGTTGCTTACTAAGGGAGGCAGTTATCAAATGAGTTTTGCTCCGTTTTGCAACTTTTTTTTCCCACAGTTCTTAAGCAAATCACTAAAGTTGTTAAGTGAATCACACGGTCATTAAGCGAATCCAGTTTTCCCCATTGACTTGGTTTGTCTGAAGCCAGCTGAGAAGCTTACAAATGATGATCGCACGACCCCGGGATGCTGCAACTGTTATAAACACTTGCCAGTTGCCAAGCAACCAAATTTTGATCACATGACCGTGGGGATGCTGTGATGATCTTGAGTGTGAAAAATGCTCATAAATTGCTTTTTCAGTGCCGTTATAACTTCGAACAGTCACTAAACGAATGCTTGTAAGTTGAGGACCACCTGTACACAGGAATAGCAGGCGAGTGACTTGGCTTTCCATTCACCAGCACTGGTCTGAGGTAGAATCAAGAGGCTAACAGAAATATGAAGCAAAGTGTATTGACTGGAGTTAACAGCCTGTGTAGATTCTTGCCTCTGGAGGTTGATTCTGACTGAATTAAAATAAGGGCTTCGTTTGTAATGAGATCGATGAACCGGTGTGTGAAATACAGCGTTAAACTGATTTGGTGCAACAACTCCTGTGATTAATTCAGTATTCCAGAAACTCGAGTTGGTTGTTATTACTGCCTGTTCCAGCCAGAAAAATGTGCAGAAGGAGCTGATCCTGAATCGAGGGAGACTCCCTTGGAGTATGTTATCTGTTTTTTGGGAGGCTCGGAGAAGGGGCTTGAACTATATCCTTTTACTCTATTTCTGTCTTCGTTAAAATGGGGATGAAGTAGGAAAATCCCTTTTTTTTTTTAAAAAAATTCCCATTGTTCTGATTGTTCTCTTAAATTATACCCTCCTTATCTTTTCATAAGGGCCTAAAGCAGAGGTAGGCAACCTTGGCTCTTTTATGACTCATGGACTTCAACTCCCAGAATTCCTGAGCCAGCCACGCTGAGGGGAAATGGTGAGGTTTCCATGCTGAGCCATGCTGGCTCAGGAATTCTGGGAGTTGAAGTCCACGAGTCATAAAAGAGCCAAGGTTGCCTACCCCTGAGCTAAAGACATGGCTGTGCCAGTCGGTTTGTAGGCCCCAGTGAGGGAACAGCACAATGGAGGTGGTTGATTGAGTAATAATGGATCCCACCTCCCCCCCCCACTTCAACCCACCCTCCCCATTGAATTTTAACATTTTATGTTTTAACTAAGATGTACCTGTAAGCCGCCCAGAGTTACCCAATGCAGCCAATACATTTTATAAATAAATAAATAAAAATAAATATCTGGATGTTTAAAATATCTTTAGCAGACGTGCAGCACATCAATTATAAAACGAGTTAAACAAAGATTAGGCAGAACTGAAGCATTATTTCCTTAAAAGTGATACATTCAGACTTGAGCTTGATGGATACATTCAAGATATGAAGACTTATTTAGATTCAAAGGTAAGTCTTGATGAATAAATTTGAATTTAATAAATTTTGAATGACTCAGTTTTTTTCTTCCCCCCCCCCACAAGATGGAAAACGTTGGTTGCTTTTTGAGCAGTTTGTCAAACTGAGATGCTTGAAGTTATTTTGAGTTCCCTGTGAAGATCCCTAATCAGAATTGCTTATCTAGGATAAAGAAGGCTAGCTGAGGAAGACAAGTTCATTTTCATGATCCTCAATCACTTAAGGAGGCATTAGAGAAATCTTGATTAAAGAAGCTTTATCTCGCTTCCCAGGCATTGGTGTGCTCTAGGCCTGTTTTCTGTGCATCTCCGTGGTAGAGTAGGAAAGGGATCTGGCATTTCCAAGTTACTTAGAAAGAAACTAGATTCGGTTTCAAATCAAGACAGAAAATTGTTTGCTACCTTGTAGTTGGAAGAGAAACAGGCTAATCCAAGGGTAGGCAACCTTGGCTCTTTTAGGACTTGTGGACATCAACTCCCAGAATTCCTGAGCCAGCTGGCTCAGGAATTCTGGGAGTTGAAGTCCACGAGTCCTAAAAGAGCCAAGGTTGCCTACCCCTGGGCTAATCTGACTGTTGAGTCTCCTGCATCTCTTAGCGGTTTCCAGTATTATCTGTATGGTGTCCCTCTAGTGCAGTGGTTCTCAACCTTGGGGTCGCGACCCCATTTGGGGTCGCGCGACCATTTCGCGGGGGTCGCCGGGCACCGCCGGCCGCCATTTTTTTTTTTATTATTTTTTTTATTTTTTGTTTTTTTTAAATTTTTTAAATTTTTTTATTTTTTTGGCGTGCGCGCGCCGCGCACGCTCAGATCCACCCATCGCGCCAGAAAAAAAAATTAAAAAAAATTAAATTAAAAAAAACAAAATGGCGGCCCGCGACGGGCGGATGTGCGCATGCGTGGCGCGTGTGATGGGCCGATCTGCACATGCGCAGATCCGCCCATCGCGGCCGCCATTTTGTGGGTTTTTTTGGATTTTGTTTAATTTTTTTAAAAAATAATAATAAAAAAATGGCGGCCCGCGACGGGTGGATGCGCGCATGCATGGCACGTGCAACGGGCCGATCCGCGCATGCGTGGATCCGCCCGTCGCGGCCGCCATTTTGTTTTTTGTTTTTTGATTTTTTTACATTTTTTTTTTACATTTTTTTTTCCGCGCATGCGCGCGCGCGCCCGGGTCAGGGTCGCGGCGCACATGGGTGGGGCAAGTGGGGTCTCAACCTGAGAAAGGTTGAGAACCACTGCTCTAGTGTTCATGTGGCTTGAGAATTGAAAAATTGGCCTTCAAGAATTTTGTTTAGAGTTTATAGTTGTTCTGTGGGGATCAAGCTCTTTATGAGCGTAATCATGTGGAGAATCTCAAGATTGTCATACTTCTTACTATCTCTGTGAAAATATTGGACATCATTCAAGCTAAGGAGTGCTGTGTAACTCACATGCCACCAACAGCCGTGGTGATGCAGTGGTTAGAATGCAGTATTGCAGGCTGACTCTGCCGACTGCCAGCAGTTCGATCCTGACTGGCTCAAGGTTGATTCAGCCTTTCATCCTTCTGAGGTTGGTAAAATAAGGACCCAGATTGTTGGGGGCAATATGTTGACTCTGTAAATCGCTTAGAGGGTGCTATAAAGCATTGTGAAGTAGTATATAAGTCTAAGTGTTATTGCTATTGACGCTTTGACATCCAACACACCGGGATCTCTCTTAGTTTTGAATGTGTCACTTCTGAAGGCTGCTAATGTAGTTCTGCTCTCTAAAGAGAAATCTTGAAGTATCTACTCTAGTTTGCAGATTACTTATGGGCATATAGGGAATTTCAAATGTTGTCTTTACAATAGCTTGGCATCCCTTATTGGGGATTTGCCTTTGTCTAGTAGAGTTGCCTGGTCTTTGCACTGTGGGCTGGTGCTGGCACAAGGAATTGCTGGGTAGTAACTCAGGCTTGAAAACCTCAATAAAGACTCCTAACACTCATGGTGTGTGTGTGTGTGTGTGTCCTGAGCTTGTGTTAATGGAGTGTAGCTTATTGTGATTCACCACAATCACTTTTAGCATCTCTGGAAGTTTCAAGAATAATTTGTAAAATAGTACAGGAGGACTATATAGTTACTAAAAGACTAGGGAGGAGGGACTCTACTGCTTGTATGAGCTTAATACAGCTGTTCGGATAGGCTATTACGCTGCTACTTCTCACTCTCTTTCTTGACTCATGGTAGCAAATTAGCCCCATGGGAAATTTTGTAGGCTCTGGAATAGGAAATGGCTGAAAAACAATCAACACTTTCAAAAGAAGCTGTCCCGAGTTGTTTCACTGAACTCCCCTTTACAGTCACATAATCTTTTGATGATCAACTGTTATTTTAATTGGATGCAGCAAAGCAACCTGGAGACCTGCATTCAACCGCTCCTGAGAACTTGGTTTGAGGATTTGGTGTGCCCTATTCAGAGGGTGGTGAAGCTTTTCCAGGAGAAACTTGCCTTTGTGTTACACGCCGTGAGTACCGTATAAAATTAACCCTTCTTGGATCTTTGTTGTGCTTTTGTTTGGGTTTCTTATTCAACGGGCTGCCTTGTTTATTAGTTGCTTTAGCTGCAACTTTTGTGATAGTCAAAATATATACAATAAGATTTCACTACTTCAAACAATCTTTAATTGCGCATCATGTCATCTAG
Organism: Bothrops alternatus; assembly: GCA_034064705.1. Lineage (NCBI taxonomy): Eukaryota > Metazoa > Chordata > Lepidosauria > Squamata > Viperidae > Bothrops > Bothrops alternatus. The sequence continues at coordinate 3,410,316 of JARGCV010000200.1, read as the reverse complement.
CATGTGCCTCTTTCTTGAAATTTTACCAGGCACGGTGAGGGTGGAGGGGAGACACACACTAGATGACGTGATGTGCTAGTTGCTGTCCTTAACATATTATTTCTTTACCTTCAGGAAAGCAACACAACATAGCAGTAGAACTATACTGCAAGGGGCTGTTTGTGGGAAGCGTTAATGGCTTAAATAATAACACCTTTGGCTTTAAGGAGCACTAGCTTTAAGTTGTACATATAATTCATTTTAAAATTGGGCCAGCAGTTTTAGAAACATGGATTTCCCTTAGTTACATGTTTTTAAATATATACATTCAATTATGCTTAGAGAGGGCTGTTAGCTCAAAGAGTTTGAAAAACTCTCTGCAGGAGAGAGAGAGAGAGAGAGAGGGAGGGAGGGAGGGAGGGAGGGGGAGAGGGAGAGAGAGGGAGGGAGAGAGGGAGGGGGAGGGAGGGAGAGAGGGAGAGAGAGGGAGGGAGGGAGAGAGAGAGAGAGAGGGAAGGAGAGAGGGAGAGAGAGGGAGAGGGAGGGAGGGAGAGGGAGGGAGAGAGAGAGAGAGAGAGAGAGAGAGAGAGAGAGAGAGAGAGAGAGAGAGAGAGAGAGAGAGAGAGAGAGAGAGAGAGTAAAATAGGTAGGATGCCAGAAATAATGTCTTCTTTCAATAGAGTTTGACTGTTCTTGATATGTTGGCCTTTGAGTCAGTGTTGATGCTTGGTGATTGTCTGATTAAATTACTGCAGTTTTCTTGACGAGATTTTGGGAGTGGTGTGCCATTGTCTCCTCCCTAGAGCCGAGAGAAAGTGTGACTGGCCCAAGGCTACCTTCATGCCTAAGATGGGACTAGAACTCCTAACTTTAACTACTACACCAAACTGGCTCTAGTTTATCAATATTTGAGGTCAAATTCCTGCTTGATCAGGAAGCCCTCTGGCCTTTGCTCATTTTAACGCAACTGAAGCCGTTTGAAAATAAAATGGAGGCCAGGGAGAAGTTTACATACACCGATGGTCCTTGACTTACAATCATTCATTGAGTTCAAAGTTACAACCACACTGAAAAAAAGTGACTTATGACCAGTTTTCACACTTAACAATCATAGCAGTGTCTCCACGAACACACGATCAAAATTTGAATGCTTGGCAACTGGCATGTATTTGTGACAGTGTCCCAGGGTCACTTTTTGCCACCTTCTGACAAGGCAAGTCAATGGGGAAGCCAGATTCACTTAAGAACCCTGTTAATACTTAACAGCTGCAGTGATTTTTAACCACCGTGGCAAAAAAAGGTCGTAAAAACGGGGCAAAATTCACTTCACAATTGCTTTGCTGAGCAATAGAAATGTTGGGCTAAATTGTGGTTGTAAGTCGAGGAGTAACCTGTACATTCTGAAGGGTCGGGAAGAGGAAGGAAGGACAAAAACGAACTGACAGATGTTCAACTAACACCTGTTGAAAATGAAATTGCTGGTTGATAACAGCATAGCCCTTTACATCTGCTGGGTAATAAGGCCAAGTGTTTCCTGAGACAGATAAAAGAGTGCAGAATCATTATACCAAGTGGTGACGCTGGGTCTGCTCTTTCAAGGCTCTGAGTTGCAGTCCTGTTGAAGTGAATGGATCTGAAGAAAAGACAGAGAAGGATATCAACAGGTAAGCAAAGGTCCCTCAAGATGATATTTCTTGTGGGCATCCTTGCTCCTTTTGAGATAACTGCTTAATGGAACTTGACTCTTGACTTATACCTCCTGGAAATCTGTTTACATTCTTTTCCAGGTTCCTTCGAGCAGCAAGTCTTCAAGATCTCGTCAGGGAAACTATGATGGCTTCCTCGTGCACAGCTGCAGCAACAGAGGAGCAGTGCAAATCTGTGGTGATTGACTTGAATGGGCCACAGCTTTGCTTCCACAGTGCAGGTAAGCTTACAAAGGAGATGTTTTAATAATAATAATAATAATAATAATAATAATAGTAATAGTAACAATGGCAAAAGGCGGCCTTACTAGGAACTGCTTCCATCCTGTGACGAGATCTGTAATACCACCAAACATCCACATCTGCCTATCCCAGGTCCTTGGTAAGGACTCGATAGGTAGACAAAAATGCCAAATCCAGTCTGAACATCTGGCTGACTGTGCGATGATCAATAATAATAATAATAATAAAGTTGGAAGGGACTTTGGAGGTCATCTAGTCCAACCCCCTGATCAGGCAGGAAACCCTATACCATTTCAGGCAAATGGCCGTCCAGTCTCTTCTTAAAAACTTCCAGTGTTGGAGCACTCACAGCTTCTGGAGGCAGGTTGTTCCACTAGTTAATTGTTCTCACTGTCAGGAAGTTTCTCCTTAGTTCTAGGTTGCTTCTCTCCTTGCTTAGTTTCCATCCGTTGCTTCTTGTCCTGCCTTCAGGCGCTTTGGAGAATAGCTTGACTCCCTCTTCTTTGTGGCAGCCCCTGAGATATTGGAACACTGCTATCATGTCCCCCCTCATCCTTTTCTTCATTAAACTAGACATACCCAATTACAGCAACCGTTCCTTATATCTTTTAGCCTCCAGTCCACTCCACTTCTAGCACCTGAGTGGTGCTCAGTAACAAGAGCACAAGGAATGTTGAGAGGCTGGTGTTATTTTAGACCTCTCTACAAAGACAGTTGTTTAAGGCAGAGTCTTTTTTGAGTCTAGCCTTACTGTACTTGCATTCATCTAATATACTCAAATATAGCAAATTGATTCCCAGATTTGGAAGGCTTATCACCATGGACCAATACAGAGATTTTGATTGGCTCATTATTTCATGTAAATTGCTTTGTTATTTGTTTCATTTAAAGAAGCCCAGAGCAAATCCAAAAGGTGGTCCTTTGGGAAAACAGTACTTTTCTTTCTTTCCTTCTCTGTCTTGAAAGAAAGAAAGAATTCTGAAAGGTCACTGTCAATTTTTTCTTGGTCTTTATGGCATGCTTCAGATTCATTATAACATTATGCAGCGACAGCCTAAAGCTGCAATTTGGGGTCCCTCCAGAGGCTTAAAACTTTCAGATTCAAAAATTGCCAGAGAGCAATTCCTACAGGATTGGAAATCTGACACATGCTTTAAGTCATCAGTTTGAACAAGGCTGGCCTAGAAAATCATACCTTCAGCATCTCTTCAAACTCACTGCTGGTCTACTAAAGCGTTGATGGCATTTTATGTTATGCCACGAAGCAATTAAGAAAAACTCTTGATCCAAGCTAGAAGCTCATTGTTACTGAGTGTTTTGTGCATCCAAAGGCTTCTATAAAACTCAGAAACAGCTTCTCTATGCTGTTGGGCCTTAAATATATATTCTTTTGCTATCATGTGTCATTCTTTACTTAATATATGTGGTATTTTCCCAAGTATAAGGGTTTTTTTTTTAAATTATGTGTCATCAAATTGTTTTCAGCTCCTAGTGACCACATAGATTTTCTCCATCCTTAACCTGGTATTGGCTCCCAATGGTACACTCATCACCGCTGTAACCTGAGTCTATCTGCCTTATTTATTGGAGTTTTATCCCACCTTTATTCTTTTTATAAATAACTCAAGGCACCAAACATACCTAATGATCCATCCTCCTCCTATCTTCCCCTCAACAACAACCCTGGGAGGTGGGTTGGACTGAGAGAAAGGGACTGGTCCAAAGTCCTACATGGCATCGGACCAGGTTACTTACGGGACCGTCTGCTGCCGCATGAAACCCAGCGACCGGTTAGGGCCCACAGGGTCGGCCTTCTCCAGGTCCCGTCAGCCAGACAGTGTCGCCTGGCGGGGCCCAGGGGAAGAGCCTTCTCTGTTGCGGCCCCGGCCCTCTGGAATCAACTCCCCACAGAGGTCCGTATTGCCCCCACCCTCTCCGCCTTTCGCAAATTGTTAAAGACACATCTTTGCCGACAGGCCTGGGGCAGTTAACACCTTGCCCCAGCCAGTGTATGTTTGTTGTAAGTTTGTTTTCGGATAATTGGTTTTTAATCTAGGGGTTTTATAAATGTATTTAATGTCAGATTTCTATATGTTATTATCTATGCTGTAAGCCGCCCTGAGTTTTTGGAATAGGGCGGCATAGAAATCGAATTAAATAAACAAATAAATAAATAAATAAATAAATAAAGTCACCCAACTGTATTTCATAGCTAAGGTGGAACTAGAACTCACAGTCTCCTCATTTCTAGCCCGGTGCTTGTATCACGAGACCACATTGGCTTTCAAACCTTGCTGCTGGTCCTCCTCTTCTCTTTACTTCCATCTTTCCCAGCATCAGAACCTTTTCCAGAGAGTAGGGCCTTTCCATAGTTAGTCTAGATAAGAGCACCCATTTAAATTTTGACCCTTATTTATCTGCAATTGTGAGATTGATGGCCAAAGAGTAGCATCCTGTGCATTCTTGAAGCCTCAGGAAACCATCCTCTTCCTTTGCAAGTGGATAAGGAATATCTGTGTCTTGTAGAAAACCCTTTTCAGGTAACTTTGAAGACATCTGTAAATTTACTGCATTGACGGAAATAATAAGATTTTTCTTTTTTCCCAACAAATGTCTCAGGAACAAATAGGTTCTGTGAGGATTGGACACAAGCATTTCTGAACGTTTCCGAAGGGGGCAATCCCTTCCTTTTTCGACAAATACTGGAAAACTTTAAATTGAAGGTAACTGTCTGTGCTGGGCAAGAACAATGGGAATTGTAGTCCAAATGCATCAGCCAGGGCACTGGCTTAGGGATGGCTGCTATTTGTGATCTTTAGAAATGGCGGTAGATGAAACCTTTCACGCACCATAACTTCTTTTGAGTCTTGTGTGTTTCCCAACCCACAAACCATAATCTTATTTTAGACAAAGAACTGGGTTTAAATTAATCTCCAGTAGAAACCAGCGGCAAAGTTTCTGTTGTTCTAATACTGCCGGATTGCTTCTTTACCAGACACCACTGGCTTGGATCTTCATGCTGAGACATAACAATTGTGGCTCAGGTATACTTGTTCTAAAGCAGTGCGATCTGATCCTGTGTTATAAAGGGTGGCTTTTGCAGTGTAGGAACACAAATAATGTTTATTATTTATTTATTTAGCATAAGGCATACAGGTAGTCCTCGACTTACAACCGTTCATTCAGTGACCGGAGTTTACAGTGGCACTTAAAAACATGACTCGTGCCCATTTTTGCAGCATCCCCCGTGTTGATGTGATCCAAATTCAGATGCCTGGCAGCTGGCTCCTGTGACGGTCGCAGTGTCCTTGGGGTCCTGGGACCATCCCCTTTTGCGACCTCCTGCCGTACGAAATCAATGGGGAAACCCAGATTCACGTAACAGCCGTGTTCCTAACTTAACAACTGCAGTGATTCACTTAGCAACATTGGGAAGACAGGTTGAAAAAAAATGGGGCAAAATTCACTTTTAACTGCCTCGCTTAACAACAGAAATTTGAGGCTCAGTTGCCGTTGTAAGTTGAGGATCACCTGTAGAGCACAGGGGCAGCAGTAATAAAATTGTATAGAAGGAGCACATAAAACTATGGCACACGTATGATGGGAAGGTGTAGTCAGTTTTGTAAGGCTTGAGGAATTCAAAAACATTTAAGTTATAGAGTACATTTTAAATACGTCGAGTAAGTGTTCTATATATTTATAGCTGGGCCATTTATCCATTTATCCAGTTTGTTAGTTGGAGGATGTCTGCTTTTCCTCCTGTATAAGCTGGTTTAGTTTAAAGATGAGAAGTCCTTCCTACTAAATTTCTCATTTACTGCTCCCGATTCCTGTATATTAACATGCAGCGTGCAGGAGGTGCAGGAGTTTATATATTAGTGTCCAGAGAAGCACCGTATGTGTACAGCACATGGCAGTGGACAGCAGCAGCCTGTCCTGAATGCCCTGCAGGGGGAAGTCATCCGCCCTTCTTGCCCAGCAGACTGTGTGCAACTGCCTTTATCCGAGTGACACTGTCAAGGAAGAGACTGTGTGGACCAGGGTTTCTGTGTAGGCTTTCTCAGCTGGATCAGGACACCTGTTGTACGTGTTGGCTGCTCTCTTTCCAGGCCATACAGGACATCAACAACCTGAAGCGGTTCATCCGGCAGGCAGAAATGAGCCATTACGCTTTGTTCAAGTGCTACCTGTTTCTGAAGAACTGCGGCAGCGGAGATGTGCTCTTGAAGATTGTCAAAGTAGAATATGCAGAAATGCAGGAAGCCAGGAATGTCATCAGCGTGCTGGAAGAGTTCATGAGAGACCAGCTTGGAGCTTAAATCCTCGTGAACCGAGGGTGGCTTGTACAGTACCAAATCGGCGTGCCTCCATGTAGGATCACAGTGCTTGAGCATGTAGGCCATTGTTGTGTTAAATCATGTGTTACTTACCGTGGAGAGCTGCACTCGGCCCCAGCTCCTCACAGGACACAAACATGTCCAAAAAGAAAACCCCTCCCATAGCATCTTCTGCAAGGTTGAGTTAAATTGGTATTTGTTGGCATGGGAACGAGCTGAATATTCAAGTGTTCACTCTCCTCCCTGCTTTCTCTTGTCTGTCTGGCTTGCAAAACCAGCATCACTTGGTATCCAAAGTGGTTTTAGGCTTTCCTTATAAACCACAGTCAAAAGCAGGATCAGTCCATAGTTTGCAATCCCTACATGTTAGGCCGCAATTTTCAGTAAGAGCCAGCTGCTATAGACGAAGAACAATGGGGTTGATCTAGACTTCAGCACAGTGTGGATCCAAGCTATACTTCCTGGAGATAGAATAAGGGTAAGTGGTTTTGTCACCACTAGTCACTTGGGTGGAAGGAGGTGTCAGTGTAGCTGTCCAAATGGCTTTTGAGTGGATACATGTACAGATCTTGGCTAGCTAAAAGCAGCATAGTTACACGTCTGGATCAAGCATATGGATTTGCTCCCATTCTCTCTTGCTGTTATAGAGACACACACACACAAACGTACAAATCTCATCCCAGCAACAAGCTATTTACCTTAAAGCAGGGCAGCTGAGCCTGGAGCACCAAATAAATTTACACATTGGTCAAATGAATTATTATTAATTATTTATATTTGTACTTGTAAAACCTGACCCCATTTTTACAAGTTGTAGATAATGGGGTTTTGGTGAGGTATGCTTATATCAACCACTCACTGGGTGGGGGAGGGGGAGAAGAAAGCTGAGCAGTACATCCGAAATAAAATCTATGCACAAAATTGTTCGTGGAAAACTATACTTAACGTACACAATAGAAAAATATTTTGACATTTCTTACATCATGCTGCTTTGCACGTCCACTCTTTGCTTGAATAGCCCTTGATGGGAAAAGCCTGTTCTATTCAGCATATTTTTAAGGCAGAATCACTTCATTTGGTGCTATAACAATAAGCCATGGAGGAGGATATTAACCGTGTAGGAAAATAAAGGTTCGTACTTTCTTGCATTTGCTAATTCAGTGTACATTGTGAGGCAGTGGAATCGACACGGTGACTAATAATGAGTATTAAATTTGGCGAACATTGATGTATTTTTGCTGCATAAATTCAACCTGTACAATTCTGTGAACTCCGATTTGCATTCTGTTTGGAGAGGCTCGGAAAGCTTTCTTTAATGCGGAACTGTTGAGTAATTAGGGTATTAAATGCATTCACCTTCAAGCAAGGTTGGCTTTGTTCCCGTTTCTGTTCATTGCTACACTGAAAGATGAATGCATCTCTTGTGTACCGCTTGTTCTGAACATAGGAAAGGTGGTTCCTAGTAAGCGGGTAGTGTTGGACTTGAATTTTGGGGTCGAAGTGCACTGAGTGGGATGGGGTGGAGGGGCGATGTTGGGTGACAAGCCCAATTCTGATTCGGCCCAGTTCAGTAGCATGAGGAAGAGAGTTCCCAAAGTCTGAAAGGATTTTGAATACAGTTTGAGATAAAGTATTATTTAATAAGGCCATAGTTTGAAATTATTAAGCCGAATCTTTAGCCCTAAATGCTTACCATTCAATTATTTGTAGAAAGCGGTATCTTTTTTTTTTTTTAAATGCAGATTGAATCACCCAGGAAATATAGCATCTAGCCTGGTAATAAATTCCTACGTGCTGTGAAAAATGTGATGTCTAAGGAGATGTACAGAGGTCAAGACCAAAATTGGAATGGAACAGTTATAGAGCCAGCGAAATTCACAAGAATTGGCAGAGAAGGAAGAAGCCGGCAACTGGAAAAAAAGTAGATTGGGTGTTCTCAGACTAGGCCGGGGTAGGCAACCTTGGCTCTTTTATGGCTGGAGGACTTCAGCTCCCAGAATTCCTGAGCCAGCCATGCTGAGGGGAAAGGGAGAGATTTCCAAGCTGAGCAATGCTGGCTCAGGAATTCTGGGAGTTGAAGTCCACGAGTCATAAAAGAGCCAAGATTGCCTACCCCTGACCTAGGCAGTTACCACTACTGATTCTTCCTTAAAAAAAATTTTTTTAACATAAGGAAAATTGATACAGGTAGTCCTCGACTTAACAACCACATTTGGGGCCAGAATTTCCATCGTTAAGTGAGTCACGCCCAATTTTATGACCTTTTTTTGCCACGGTTGCTAAATGAGTCACTGCTGCCATTTAGCGAATCATGTGGTTTTTAAGCAAATCTGGCTTTGCCAACTGACTGCTTGTCAGAAACTAGCTGGGAATGTAGCAGATGGGAGATTACGTGACCCTGGGACAGTACAACTATCCAATACAAGCAAGTGAGGAGGCTGCAATTGTCATAAGGGCAAGGGCCAGTCGTAAGTCACTTTCTTCAGGGCCGTTGTAACTTCAAACTGTTGCTACATGAATGGTTGTAGGTTGCTTGTACTGCTGATGGAAGAACAAAGCTGCAGGAAAATATTACTGGGATGTTGGGTAAACGTGATGGCAGTTTACACAATTAGTGCTCTATATGGGAGCATTCAAAAGAATGAGGAAATCGCTGTAATGTTCCTTTCTCATATCTTCCAATATCTTTTGAATTTAGAACATCATAACTGTATTACTACAGCTCCAGGATTATGTTAGCCATCTATACAAAACCAGGAAATGACACCCAGAATGGTTTCCCCCCCCCCATGTGCAACATCTGTAAATTCTCAGCCAGCAGGACCGAGCACTACTGTTCCTAGGAGACGTTCATGTTGAAAGGCTGATGTGGCTATGTAGATGGGGTATACGGCTGCCAGCAAATCCCCCTTGTCAAATTAGGGGGGGAAACCCTGCTCCAGTGTCTTTTCCCCCATCAGCTTCCGTTCTTTGTCCCTTCCTGTCCAGAGTCCTGGCATTTAAATAGCAGAAAACCAGTCCGAAGAGCTTTGGGGATCATTTCCTGAGATAAGCTGCTCTGCCATTACTTCCGTGCACATGGTATATTTTAAACGCATTCGTCACTGATCGCTATTACTTAAGAATAAGCTGTGAATATTGAAACTGTTGATTAACATTAACACCTTAAAACAGTTCACTACTTCAGACCTAAAGAGAAGAAATATTGTTAACGGTTCTGTATCTGTGAGATTTTCCTTGTTAAACCACAGTTACCCAAGATGTTTGAATCAGTCTAAAGTAGTGGTAGGAGACCAGATACTTGGGTCTGCAGCTCCCGTTCACTATGCTTTTTTGGGGGAGCCAATGAGGCTGGGAATCCAACATCTGAAGAGTAACTGGTTTCTCCTTCACCTAATTTAAACAGTGGTTCATAGCACAGATCAGAACCAAGACGTATTTGGGGATCCTGGTTTGTTTCTTGCCTTTGGCCATCTGGATTGTTAAAAAAAACCCTGCACCTTGCTGATTGGAATGTTTGCTATTATTTGAGGATACAGCATTTGTTCATATGGCACAAAAACCATTGATTTTTGACCAGAATCAGATCTAGTCTGAAGATGTACAGTATATAGAAAAAGGATTAAGCTCTCTCATCCGTACCTTTCTTCTGACAAATTGTACTCCTGATTGTAAAGCAGCTATCAAAAGATGATCAAGCCCAGCAACATTTTCCCGTTTTTGGATGTTCAGTTCAAAACACACCCGGAAATTATAGCAGATCTCAAAACCACTCTGAATGCTAAGTCTAACTGTGTTGTGTGTCCCACAGAGTCTCAATAGGGAAGTTCTCAAACTCCAGGCAGAAATGTCTCTCTTCCTGTATATAAATTGTTGACAAAGAAATAAGGGATTTCTGATATAGCTATTTCGAGTTTCTTAACTCTCTTCAGTCAGAACTCACCCTATATCAGAAATCCCTTATTTCTTTGTCAACAATTTTAAACAACATATATATATTTGTGCTTGCAAGATGGCTCTGGGTTGAGCTGAAACAAGCAAAAGGAAAGAATGATTCCTTCCTCCCATATTTGGTTTACAGGGTGCAATCTAAAAAATAAACACTTGACATATATATGTGTGTGTGTGTGTGTGTGTGTGTGTGTGTGTGTGTGTGAAGTGTTTATTTTTTAGATTGCACCCTGTAAACCCAAATATGGGAGGAAGGAATCATTCTTTCCTTTTGCTTGTTTCAGCTCAACCCAGAGCCATCTTGCAAGCACAAATATATATATATATATATGTTGTTTAAAATTGTTGACAAAGAAATAAGGGATTTCTGATATAGCCATTTCGAGTTTCTTAACTCTCTTCAGTCAGAACTCACCCTCTAAGCCTGTGGCTTAGAAGTTTAAGCATCTGCCTAGTGTGCAGACTGCCCAGGTTCGAATCCCGGAAGGGTGAGTTCTGACTGAAGAGAGTTAAATAACTCGAAATAGCTATCTCAGAAATCCCTTATTTCTTTGTCAACAATTTTAAAAAACATATATATATATTTGTGCTTGCAGATGGCTCTGGGTTGAGCTGAAACAGGCAAAGGAAAGAATGATTTCTTCCTCCCATATTTGGGTTTACAGGGTGCTATCTAAAAAAGAAACACTATATACACATCTTCCCTCCCTGATTACTGACAAAGCGGGAGAGAGCCTGTGGCTTAGAGGTTTAAACATCTGCCTAGTGTGCAGACTGCCCAGGTTCGAATCCCGGAAGGGTGAGTTCTGACTGAAGAGAGTTAAATAACTCGAAATAGCTATCTCAGAAATCCCTTATTTCTTTGTCAACAATTTTAATATATATATATATATATATATATATATATATATATATATATATATATATATATATATATATGTATGTATGTATGTATGTATGTATGTATGTATGTATGTATGTATGTATGTATAGGTATGCAGGTCTTGGTGTATTCGGGTCTTTTCCCATGTAAGTTTGAGAGTATCTTGGCGACATTTCGACGAGGTCCCACTCGTCATCTTCAGGCTGGGGTCCACAAACAATAGCTCCTACACAGCCAACCAATCCACCTACAGCAACTCCATACACCCCCACCAATATATATAGAGAGATGGCAGCTCCGATCACACTTTGCTCGCAGAAGCACGAAGCCGAAGACCCCAGCCTGAAGATGATGAGTGGGACCTCATCGAAACGTCGCCAAGATACTCTCAAACTTACACGGGAAAAGACCCGAATATACCAAGACCTATATATATATAAATCATACAAAAGTTTCTACCAAAATACAAAACAAACCCAGTCATATGCAGCTATCTTTCTGCCTAGGACAATTTATTTTTTTAAAAAAATCCCATGATACTAAACTATACTAATATTCACTCCCGCTTGAAGAGGTGGCATCAATTTAAGAGCAGGCTGTGTCCATGAAATATCAGCTTGAAAAATGGTGAATGCAGCTCTTTGAAAGATAGCTACCGTATCTACACATTACCTTGTCCCCACTCAAGCTAAGCAGTGTTCCCTTCTCATGACCTTTCCTGTTCCTTTTCCGTTGCTTTTAAAACTGCATTATGATTCTTCATCATGAAAGAAAAGAGCTTATCTGATTTTACACTTTCTGCTTCTCAGCCAATCATGCAAAACTTAGCTGAAGATGAAACTACATCGCCATTGATATTTTTAATCTCTCTTTTTGATAGCAGTCTAATGGCTTAAAACATGTATGTCAGGGAAGTTATCAGAGATTCTGAGCAGAGCAGAAACTGCTGTGAAAATGCTAGGAAGGAATACAGGATGCAACAACTATCTGTGCCAGACCAATTCTGTAAACTAGCCAGAATATTTGGACTTAAGGGGAAAATATTCCACTCTCTGAAACAACAATACTCCCGAATAATTTGATATTAAATGCAAGTTTAACACCCAGGTTCTTCCATCTTGTGATACTGGAATAGTGAAATAGTAAATTTGTCTCAGAATAGATGGGTGAGTGGAAGGAAGGATTTGTATATTATATTGAGAACCTTTACACTACGTATCCCCTATTGTGGGAGAAAGCAGTGTTGTCCCTGGATCATGATGGAGTGCCTATTGTAAGGTAAGGAATGTATTAATAGTCAGAAAACAGATTTCTTCTCTAATCATTGCAACTATCAATGCAGACCTGGATTATATTGGAAATTCCATTTGCTGTCATATTAAGGGCTGATTTCTTATAAAGAAAAGGAGGTCATTTGACAGGATGCTGTTTTCCTATAAGTAGATCATGTGCATCACCTTTACTTCACTTTTGTAGGTCAAAGTAAGGAAAGATAAAGCCAGATTTGAACTGAGTTGGTGACTTTGTGGATCCTTCCATATTGATCCTGGGCAGTCATACAGAAGTGGTTTGCTATTGTCCTCTTCAAAAGACGGGCTGTTATTGTTTTTAAGTGCACAGAGTGACCTACAAGCTTGGTATCTCCTGCCAATATCTTGTTCCTGTTCTGCCAAAATCAGCCACATGCTACCACATAGCTGGGCAACATGCCATAAATATGCTGCAATCTGGTATATGTGGAGAGGAGCTGTACGTGAATGCAAGCACTGCTGACTTTCAAGTGAATACATGGAGATCAGAGAGAGAACGGGAGAAGCCAGACAATGCTTCCGATCACAGTTTCTTCCCAGTTTCAACTTTTCTATCCATCCACCTGGATGTCTGAACAAGATATCGTGACAAGTCAGTTTTCAATTCTTTGTCAAATGACCCATCAGACTGACGTTATTAAGCAATCTTTTAGGGTTTCTGCAGGATTTCATTCTCCTTCTGATTCATGAATTTTATTTCTAGGGTTCCTGATGTAGGGTTTGGTTGAGCAAAGATGTGGAGTTGGTGTGGAACTGTGCTGTCATCTCTCATTCAAAGGCCTTACTACATGGTTCATAAAAACTTAAGCGCTTCCCAGGGGAAGAGAGTAGCATCAAGGTTGACCTTATTTGTTCCAAAATATTTTGGATTCGGTGGCCTTTTCTACAAAACAGCTGCTTGCGAGAGATGTAAAAACTCTGCACGTGAAGTGTCAAAGCGCTCCCAAAGCCAACGATTCGGATCATGTGTTTGTAAAAGCTCTTTAATGTTAAAACCGTACTGCTTTAATGTTAAAAGTCGAGCTTTTGTTTCGTTTAATGACCTTTTCCTTTTTTAATTATTTTTGCAAACGTCTTGGATACTTTGATCCCTCTCTCAAATGCCTTCCTGCTTGGAGAAGCAGAGGCTTGATGTTTCAAGCCTTTTTCCGCCACAGTGGTCCTGAGGAATAAAATTTGCAACATTTGAGACACGGGTGTAAACGGTCCAAGCAGAATGTACAAGCCAACAATTAGAAGCCAGCGGCGGAACATTCAGAAAAAACATGTCTCCTTTTTCCTGAATGATAAAGAATGGTAATTTTGCAGCTGATTCCAAGCTAAATTATGAGGCAGGTCATAGCGGGTAAAGAAATCAATAGGAAGAAGTGACAACATAATTTAAGAAAAAAAAATATGTTTTGTCCCTTAATGAAATACTGGCAGTTTAGAAGCATTCTTTCTCCACCCAGGAGTGTACATAGTTGTGCTGGTGTGTTAAATCTTTCCAGCATGTTTTCTGTGCAATAAGGCAAGACTTTGCAAATTTCTGGAATCTGCTTACTGGAATAATGACCAATAATATTTTTTAGCCTTACCTCATTGTTCTTCTATACAGGTGGTCCTCTGCTTATGACCATGACTGAGCTCAAAATTTGTGTTGCTGAGTGAGACAGTTGTTAAGTGAATCACTGCAATTGTTAAGCAGTTAAATGAATCCGGCTTCCCCATTGACTTTTTGCTTGTCAGAAAGTCGCAAAAGGGGATCGCGTGACCCCGGGACACGGCAAGCGTCATAAATATGAGTCAGTTGCCGAGTGTCCAAATTTTGATCACGTGACCACGGGGATGCTGCAAGAGTCATCAGTGTGAAAAATGCTCATGTCACTTCTTTCAGTATTGTTATAACTTCGAATAATCACTAAATGAACTAATAATAATAATAATAAAGTTGGAAGGCACCTTGGAGGTCATCTAGTCCAACCCCCTGCTCAAGCAGGAAACCCTATACCATTTCAGACAAATGGCCGTCCAGTCTCTTCTTAAAAACTTCCAGTGTTGGAGCATTCATCGCTTCTGGAGGCAGGTTGTTCCACTGGTTAATTGTTCTAACTGTCAGGAAGTTTCTCCTTAGTTCTAGGTTGCTTCTCTCCTTGATTAGTTTCCATCCGTTGCTTCTTGTCCTGCCTTCAGGCGCTTTGGAGAATAGGTTGACTCCCTCTTCTTTGTGGCAGCCCCTGAGATATTGGAAGACTGCTATCATGTCCCCCCTCGTCCTTCTCTTCGTTAAACTAGACATACCCAATTCCAGCAGCCTTTCCCTATATGTTTTAGCCTCCAGTCCCCTAATCATCTTTGTTGTAATGTTGACTGTTGTAAGTCAACATTATCAAGTGCTTTCAGTTTCCAAAAATGTACAAATAGAAACATCAAATTAGGGTTTGCCAGGTAAACTCATTTGCAAACCTCTGCGCCAAACCCAAACCCCAAATTGACAAAATGTGACTGCTGTGCTATCACAACAGGCTATGCCTGAAGACCCGAATTAGACTGAGTGTGATCCCCAGAGTCTCACACAACATGCCAGTGATTTCATTACATACTGAACTTCAAAGTACCTCATCTTATTTAATCTAGGCCAGTGTATGGCGCGATCCCAGCTGATTTTTCTCTAGGCTAGACAAACAAACAAACGTCCTTCCAGTTCTACTATTATTTGCTTCCTGGCAGCTACGTAGATGTAATTATTTTAAATCCACAGGTTGTTTTTTTTCCCACACGAAACCTCCCCGTCACAAGGGGTGCATCCCATCAGATTGCATAAATAATTCACTCAGGCTTGCATACCTGTTGAGGTACTACTGTTAAACACATCCCTGATCTGTTGAAGCAATTCTCCCCAGTCTCACGTCCTCAACTATGATGAGACCACAATTCTCAGAATTCCAGGTGAGCAGAGGACCCCTAAACAATAGCAAGTAGTTAAAAGTTCTCTGGATGTCATTGCTGCCATCTAGTTATCTGGATTTCTCAGCCTAAGTTTGGTAGCCCTGAATAAACCAGATCCCTTCAACTTTTTCCAGAGATCTTGACAAGGCAAGGGTAAAGTGTCAATATGGTACAGTAGGTGTGAAAACTCAGCAGAAACTCTGCCTGGTTTTAAATGTTCATTGCTGCATGTAAAAAGGAGGCAGGGCTTCGGTCACGCAGCTGGGCCCTCCATATTGACTTTTTTCAACCACCTCTACAGTGCCAGTATTTTCAGTTGTGGGTAGATTAAATATACCAAACCCAGACTTCAGTTCCAAGAATTCCTTTGGTCCTGCTGAGTCCCAGATGGAGAATGGCTTCAGTGAAATGTATGTGGAAAAATGAGCAAAGCATCATTACAATTTTGCTGACTGCATTCACAAGAGGCAAAAGAACAAATCTGTACTTTCCAAACCAAAATTGCTAGAATATTTTGTTCAGGGAGCACATCTACTTCTTCCAAAATTGGTAGACCAAGATCTTGAAAAATACAGAAGACTGCAGCAGAGCTCATAAAAGCAGCTAAACATCAAGAACACCTAGGTTGTTTAATGGGTTGCGAAATTCTGGAAGAACGCTTTTAAACTCTAACTATCCTTCTCCAAGGAGCAGATCCAGCTTTAAAATGAACAGAAGGACCAGAGCCCCAAAGGAAACAATATGGTTATTGTAAGATTCAACAGCTTCAAGTAGTATATGATGACTAAAAAGCCAGCCACAAAGAATTAAAAAAAAAAAGAATTAAATATGCAGCTGAATTTTATAAGCAGACTAAAGCACCTTCAAATATTTCAGTGTGGTTTGGTTGATTCTTTAGCTGAAAACCAGCTTCTGCAAGTGGCCGTGGGTGATGTCTAAAATCAGAATCCTCCATTTATTTTTCCCTCTTAATTCCCCAGAAAACTCAACAAATGAGGGAAAGGCTAAAATATTTGGACTTAAAAGAGACTTAGGGCTACAAAATGGGTACCAGGCTGGCATGTCATAGATGGCCTCCAAGCCTTTCTTTTGCTCCGCGTAACTTACAACCCATTCCCTAAAGAAAGGAATATATTTTCCAAATGGACGGAAGATTGTCTGGTGTAATCAAATGTAATAGATTACAGCTCCCATCATCTTGAACCAAAGTGATGGGTTGATAGCACAACACATCTGGAGGACATCAGCTAAGGAAAGCTCTTCTGAAAGTTTCTGACTGTGAATGCAGGAAAATATAAAACCATCCAAATGAGCCTTCACTGCGTGCACGAACATTTCACCCATATATATTGGGCTAAGCATCCAGGGGGCTGAATCTTCCTTTAGAATACAGCACCAAACTGGTTATATGAGCAAAGGGCCCAAGGTGTGGCTCATAAAGATCATGGTACCTGTAAATCTCCACGCCCAAACATCTTCCAAGCAGGGATCCATGGATTCATCCTTAATATTCATTTCCCATCAAGCACGCATAGTTCTCCCTCAGCGCATGTCACTCCTGAACTTGGGTACATTCCTCTCCTGTCACATTCATTAAAAAAATAAATCCTATGGTTTCAATTTTTTTTTTTTTTTGCCCATGAAGCTGGAAGATGGGAAGTCATTTCTTTGTCTGTCATTTAGCCCGAGCTCTTAAGGAAGCGGAGGTAGTTTGAGATCCAACAGGCTGTAGGCAAAAATGTTCCAGAAGATGGCAAAGAGAACAAACACCACATACATGGAAACGAAGATCCACCAGACTGACTGATCTTGGAGTCTCTGCTCGTAGTTCCTTAGAATAACCACGCCAAGGGTGATTCCAACACCCACCCCACCTAGGTGGGCAACAAAACTGGGATGAGGACATGGAGGATAAGCAGATGGGTAGAATCTCAGCCATACAGCTCTTCCAAATTCAAAGCTCACTGAAAGAGAGATGAAGCAGTAAGTCACACGTGCCCACAATTCATCAGAAATTGCACTACATTGTCCACTCACTGTCCCATATAATTTCATGCTATTATGCTGTGATGCAGCATTTGTCCTTACCCTTTTTAGCAGCATTTTCAACGAACACAGCAGCTTATTTGGCAAGAATTTCTGGCCATGTAGAAAGAGAAGCTCCTCTACCATTCTGGGTCCCTTTTAAGCCAGACTGTCCAGATTTCACAAATGTGCAACATGCACCTTGTGTGCAGTTTTAAAAATATATGTATATTTAAAATGTACAGCAGGAAAAGAAATAAAAACCCAATGACTTGAAAAGAAGTCCGTGATAACTTTATCTTTTTAAATAAAATACGCTTTTCGGAACAAGTCTTTTCCCCATTGCTAACAGGCAAAAAACGCCTTCTCTATGAACCTTCCTTTCATTCCTCCATTCCTTTTTTTTTTTCCCCTCGAAAAAGTCAACAGCCTCTTTCTCTTTCTGCAACTGGCCCTATTATCATAATGGGATGGAAATTCGTATTAGGGTTCAGCTATAATCTTTGTTGCCGAAGATCAGTGGAACACAGGTGGTGATTCAGATTAAGCAGATAGATTGATTAGGAAAGACAGGGCAGCCTCTCCAGAACATTACAGAGGTCCTCTTCTTTTCCACTTGAGCCAACTACTGCTTAGACCACGGGTGTCCAACTCGCTGCGTCACGTGACGTGTTGCGACGTATCGCAACTTTTTTTTTTCATTGCCGGAGCTGGGGTGGGTGGCCCCTGCATGATGCAACCGGCAGTTGGACACCCCTGGTTTTAGACCAGTGTTTCTCAACCTTGACAATTTTAAGGCATGTGGACTTCAACTCCCAGAATTCCACAGCCAGCATTGCTGGCTGTGGAATTCTGGGAGTTGAAGTCCACATGCCTTAAAATTGTCAAGGTTGAGAAACACTGTTTTAGACCATCAGGAAAAGGCAAGCAAGTCTTAAAGTGGGAAAAACCAAGGAACAGGACTGTACCCCTCATTTTGGCTTCAGGGAGCACAAAATATGATTGCACTTAACATGACCGGATGTATAAATAAAATCACTAACAGGCACAGATAAAATCCTGCTGAAGATGTTACCTAGTTTGGTAACGAAACGTCTGGGAGCCAAGCTTGGAGGAGAAACATCTGCCTAAAGGGCACACATACGTCTGACTCAGAGCCTGCTGGAGGAACCAGGTCTTAAGTTCCTTCCTGAAGGCCAGCATGGTCAGGGAAGAAGACCTCTGCTTTCTGAACCCTTCACAGATGGCCACCACTAGCTTAGCTAATCAGGAATTCCAACTTACTCTTAGATTTCCAAGAAGCCATCGTTCAGTGATGGCGAACCTTTTAGAGACCGAGTGCCCAAACCACAACCCCAAACCCTCTTATTTATCACAAAGTGCCAGGGCCGCATCAGCATTGTGGTGCCCTTGGGGGGGCATGGGGCATGGTGGCCATGGCTGCGGTTGTCACAGCAGACTGGGTGGGCATGGCTGCGGTGGGCATGGCCACCTCAATGTTGATCATGGGGGGGACACCTGTGGGGGCCAGGCAGGGTTGGGGGAGATCCAGGGGGTCTCTGGAGGGTGGGGCAGTGGGCAGGAGGCCCAGCATAGATGGCAGGAAGGCACGCAATCCTAGCTGGGACTGGGGGGCCATGGCGCCAATGGGGATCTGGCTTTTCCTGCTCGGGGTGGCCTTTGGCTTGCTGGGTGTGGGCGTGCTCTACCACCTCTATTCAAGTTTGCTAGCTGGCTGCTTCATCTCCTTTGTGATGGGTGGGGCTACTGCTCCAGGTGGCAGCGGCAGCCTAATGGACCCATGCAAGCTGCTGGCAGTAGCAGCGGCACGCGGGCCCACAGAGAGGGCTCTGAGTGCCGCCTCTGGCACGCATGCCATAGGTTCACCAGCACTGCCATAGTTTATTCCAGTTTCTTTCTCTGTTTTTTCCCAAAGTGGCAAAAAAAAAATGCCCAATACACTAATCAAAGAAAGATAGATCTACTCATTGTTCATTAGCACTATCCAAATTAATTGTTGTGCATTCCAGTTTGGTCCCATAAGTATGTGTGATTCACACATCCTCTGCAGGTTTAGAAGGCGAAGTGAGCAGCTCTGTTATGGGACGGTCCCAAGATTGGTTTTTCTAATTGGCCACTATTATCTCTGGGCTACTAATCTGAAAAATCAATGAGTTCAAGAATATCTTTAGACATAGCAGGTGCACTAATGAGAGCCACTTCATGAGAATACTTACTGCAGATCAAGGCAACGGCCATGCGCAGCAGCTTGAATTGACACTTCATTCCAGACCAGTTCTGAGAAAGAAATAAAAGAATCTCCAAGTGAGTTTTTCCATCTGCTGAGTAACTGGAGACAGCCCTGGTTCTCTGGGGCTTAATCTTGGGTCCCTTCTCCTTTGCACACTCACTGCAGCTTTGGTAATGAGCCCCGGAGAAATACATTAAAAAAGACTTGCCTTCTGAAACCTGCCAATTCTTTCTTTCCTAAATCAGCCAGAATATTGACCGGAAGAGGAGAGTGGTGTTTAAAAAATATTAATAATAACGAACAAACATCAAGGTGTGAATTCTGGCTTTATGTCCTTTCATTGCTCAAGACTGTCTAAGTCCATCATTTTTTGAAAAGTTGTTCTCCAGGCAGTGGAACCTTATGCTGTTTCCATTAATGAGTTCTTACAGAACATGAACAGGTTTGGTAGGGAGGATTTCTGAGTTCTCCGGAATAGGGCGGCATAGAAATTAAATAAATAATAATAATAATAATTTCTGGTAATTAACTGATCTATGCAATGATACATTACAACGTAACCTCCAATATTTTACAGAATAACAGAAGGGATCTTGGAGTCCTCTAGTCCAGGGCTTTTCAACCTTTTCACCCATTGTACCACTTTTAGGATATGGCAATATCCAAGTACCACCAGTCGCCTAGCAAGGGGTCAAAAACTTGATAACCAAAAAAAAGAAAAAAATGATAAAGTACAGGTAGTCCTCAACTTACAACAGTTTGCTTAGTGCCTGTTCAAAGTTACAATGGCACTGAAAAAAGTGGCCCCCAAGCCACAGCCGAGCAAGACACCTGCCTGCCCGCCCGGTGGCGCTCTTCCTCCTGTCCGAGGTTTTCATTGTTGTGAGCATTTCTGTTGAGGATTGGCAGTGGGGGTGGGGTGGGCGTGTTTGGTTCCCCCCCTGTCTGCTGGGTGATTGCAGCAGATTTTGGTCACTTCACATGACCCTGGGACATGCTGGAGCCTGGCGCGGAGCCTGGCGCTTCTACTGAGCCCTGACAGCTCTGCAGCTCCAGCCATCTCTCGCTCAGGCTTGTGCGGTGCTGCCACCAGTTCAGCTCATTTCCCTCCCCCACTACTTTTCTAGGATGGTCGCGTACCACCTGCAAGGTGCCAATGTACCACGGGTGGTACCCGTACCACTGGTTGAAAAGCCCTGCTCTAGTCCAACCCCCTGCTCAGGGGGAAACACTATACCCTTTCAGACCAACCTCTTCTTAAAAACCTCCAGTGTTGGAGCATCCACAACTTCTGGAGGCAAGTTGTTCCACTGGTTACTTGTTCTCACTGTCAGGAAGTCTCTCCTTAGTTCTAGGTTGCTTCTCTCCTTGATTAGTTTCCATCCGTTGCTTCTCGTCCTGCCTTCAGGCACTTTGGAGAATAGCTTGACTCCCTCTTCTTTGTGGTGACCCCTGAGATATTGGAACACTGCTATCATGTCCCCACCCTCGTCCTTCTCTTCGTTAAACTAAACACATCTAATTCCTGCAACCATTCTTTGTATGTTTTAGCTTCCAGTCCCTAATTAACTTTGTTGCTCTTTTCTACATTTGGAAATAAAGATATTCTTGTGTGCAGCACCCTATTCTCATAGTGCAGGCACTAGCCTGTCTGCTCACCATTCATAGTTTTGACTATTCTTCTCCAACTCCATTCACTTATTTGGCTATACCTCATCTCTTGAATGGATTCAGAGAAGGCTTTTATTTTGCTGTTTATATATATATATATATATATATATATATATATATATATATATATATATATATATATATATATATATATATATATATATATATATATATATATATATATACACACACACACACACACACACACACACACACACACACACACACACACACTACGTTACAGAACAGGTGTTTTATAAAATACTACAACTCCATGAACGTTTCCTACAAACTATCTTTACTAGGAGCAACTACAAGCACCCAAACGCCAGGGGGCTTTTGATGTTGCCACATTATTATTTTTTTTTATTAAGCAAGAAGGTACATAAGACCTATTTATGCCGACAGGCTTGGGGCGAATGAACAGTGATCTGCCCCTGGGCCTAGGAATGTGCCTCCATCATTGATTGTGTGTTTGATTGTGATTGCATGTTGTATGTATGTGTTTTAGATTGAATGAATGTGTTTTTGGATTGGATGGTTGATTATTATTATTAAATTCCTCACATGTAATTATATTGTTGTTGTAAGCCGCCCTGGGTCCTAGGAGAAGGGCGGCATAGAAATTTGAATAAATAAATAAATAAAATAAATAACTACGTTTCCAGGGAAAAGAGAAAAGGTTGAAAATAATCTGATATAATGGAAGAAATCGTAAAGAAATCTACATCAGTCTGTGAAATGGTATATACATTGCATTAAAATTGCCTGAACGTTTCTACAGTATATGTGCCTGTAAATCTCTATGGAATGAGAAGAAAAGTGGAGATTTTAGAAACTGGAGGAAGGGGGTAGTTCAAAGTCAATACTTGGCAACCTTAGCACATCATGTCAGCGTCTACATCTTCAGCTATCAAAGAAGATGGTGAAGTGATTTAAAGGACCAGGAAAGTTGCAGTTGCTACTGACTGGGAAATGAAGTCTGCCCGTGCAGTGATTACAGCTCTGCTCTCTCCTAAACATTGGACAGGCTGGCCAGGGAGGATAGGAGTTATTGCTCAATAAATGTTGGGTTCTCAGGCCAGAACACCCTGCTCCTCATATCTCTTTTTAAAGAATCCTCTAGGTCAATTGCATCATATATCAGACAGCAAGAGAGATACTGGTCCTACTTTTCAGATCTTATCCAATCAACACCAACGCTCAAGAGGCTATTTGGAGCACTGCCATTACATTGGTTAAAAGAGGAGATTCGTTCTACCCAAGCTTTTCCCAATTCTGAAATGTAGTCAGCAAAGCAGCACTGCTGTGAAGGATATTTTTAAAATGCTGTGATCATTCTAAGAAATTCATGGGCTTGGAGAGCAATAGCAATAGCATTTAGACCAGTGTTTCTCAACCTTGACAATTTTAAGGCATGTGGACTTCAACTCCCAGAATTCCACAGCCAGCATTGCTGGCTGTGGAATTCTGGGAGTTGAAGTCCACATGCCTTAAAATTGTCAAGGTTGAGAAACACTGATTTAGACCTATGTACTGTCCCATTGCATGTTACAGCACTCTCTGGGTGGTTTACAATGAGGTATTATTTGCATATTGCCCCCAATAATCTGGGTCCTCATTATTTTTATAATACCTCAGATAGATGGAAGGCTGAGTCAACCTTGAACCCCGTCAGAATCGAGCTCTAGGCTGTAGGCAGAGTTTGACTGCAATACTGCAGTTTAACCACTGTGCCACCAGGGTTCCTGGTGAAGTTAAAGTCACTTATGCAGATATTGCAAAGTGTTACATGTAGTGTTCTTGCCACAAGCAGTCTTGTTTGAAACAAAATAAGGAACTTGCAGCACTGTTTCTCAACCTTGGGAAGCTTCAACTCCCTGAATTCCTCAGCCAGGTTGGGGGATTAGAACTCGGGTTTGCTTACTCAACCACTGGACCAGGGGTAGGCAACCTTGCCTCTTTCATGACTCGTGGACTTCAACTCCCAGAATTCCTCAGCCAGCATAGCTCAGCATGGAAACCTCTCCCTTTCCCCTCAGCATGGCTGGCTCAGAAATTCTGGGAGTTGGAGTCCACCAGCCATAAAAGAGCCAAGGTTGCCTACCCCTGCACTAGACCAAACCAGCTCTCAAATAGGGATTAACATTCCTTTTGACAGATATTCTGCAGTCTACAATATTTAGAGGCCAAATACAGTTCTAATTGGGAGCAGGAGGAGAAAATGTAAACATAAAAGTAATTTGGAATAGATCTAAATAGGTAGTGAATGGGACCTTGTTCATTATATCCCAGGGCTGGGTCATAGCATAGCTCTCTTGATCCAACGGAAAGAGATCACACGGACAACAATACAGAGCTAAATAACAATGGATAAGGCTGGTGGAATATATATTTGTCTAGTTTGGATAGCGATAGCATTTTTATTAACATTTCGATTGGTTGAAGTTTTCCCGTGGCCCTTTGAACTTTAAATAACACCTTACATATAGTGTTTGATTCTCTATTCAGTTTATCTTGTGTGCGCTTTCTGAACGGCAGCGGCACGTAATTCCAGTTTGGGTGATATAAGGGCAGAAGGGTTTATGTGTTGTTGCACATATTTGTTTGCACATCAGCAAGTTCAGTGCTGGTTACACCCAGGCTTGACTGATGGTCCCATGAGGATTCTGGACTAGCCTAAAAGTAGACTCTCTACTGCAGGGGTCTTGAAACTTGGCCCTTTTATGACTTGTGGACTTCAACTCCCAGAATTCCTCATCCAGAGTGGCTGAGGAGTTGAAGTCCACAAGTCATAAAAGGGCCAAGTTTGAAGACCTCTGCTCTAGTGATACAATGGTTGACAGCTGAAGGGACCTACGTCTGGCTTGGCTGCAAGGTATGTAGTTAAAATGGTTGTGAAGCAAACAGTGGTCTTTTTTTGGGGGGTTGCCTATTTTTCCTCTTGCCTCAGTATCCTTTTCTGGCTCCCAAAGCTCAAGACATTTAAGAGAAAGGGTAGCATAGTGGCTTTGCGGATCCCACTCTGCAGACCAAATAAAAGGATGAAATTAATAATAATCCCCTTTCTCCTTGGCAAGGGAGGAGCCACTTGCAAAGGGCAACTCAATTTGGTTTCTAAACATTTTCCCTCCCTTTACATCAGTGGTTCTCAACCTGTGGGTCGTGACCCCATCTGGGGTCGAACAACCATTTCACGGGGGTCGCCAAACAACGCAGTCCGCCATTTTTCCCCCTTTTCCTTAGCTGTGCTACTCCCTCTTATTCTATTGGCTTTTGAAAGCCAGTAGAATAGACTCTTTTGAATAGAGTCTAATTCTATTGGCTTTCAAAAGCCAATAGGAATTGTCCAGGCTGTCTCTGCCCTGCTGAGCCTGCCAAAAGTCCCAGTCTGCAAAGGTGCTACAAGTTGTCTGCAGTGATGGCGAGCTGTCTGGAAGTTTCCACCCCTCCCTGCTGAGCAACTACTAAATATGTAAGTAAAAGAGGGATAGGGGTGGGAGGTGGGAGGCCGGCGGGCGCAGGAAGGGTTGCTGGCGCACATGGGGCCCGGCGGGTGCCTTACCTCCCTTGGGCTGGGCCAGCTGGTGGCCCAGCCGGTGGTCGCCCTGCGCCATTGCTGCCCCTTGCCAGCTACGCTTCAGCTGGTGCAGGGGGCGGCACCACACATGTGGCGCTCCGGGCAGGGAAAGTCCTCGACTTATGACCGGTTGGGGTCCTCGACTTACGACCGGTTGGGGGTCGCAGCATTAAAAAGGTTGAGAACCACTGCTTTACATGGAGTGAGGACATTTTTGTTCCCGCAAGAGGAGTGGCAAGGCACTGTCTTTTAAAGTGCCTCTGACTGTTTGGAAGAGAAAACAGAAAACAGCATTAAGAGCCCAGTGTTGAATGCTCCAACACCAGAAGTTTTTAAGAAGAGACTGGACAACCGTTTGTCTGAACAGGATACAGGGTTTCCTGCCTGAGCAGGGGGTTGGACTAGAAGACCTCCAAGGTACCTTCCAATTTTGTCATTCTGTTATTCTGTGATGCATAAGTTGCTCCACACTACACTGATGAGAATAATAATGATATTTCTCATTCCCCCAATCTCTCTCCACTTTCAAAGTTAATGAGGATTGTAGCGAACCACAGCAGTGACCTTTTGAGCAGCAGCAAGCTGAGATTAGGGCTGCAAGATCATTGCCGCTCTTATTTTAGGAAATTATAAATCCTATACTGTGTGCAGATTATTTGAGAGTGAAGACATTTCTCCTTTCATTAACATGCAGCACAAAGAAACACTTCAAAAATACCTGATATATTGAGAAGGTAAATTCTGAAGAAAAAAATAATGAACGACTGAACAAAAGCACAAATTTATTATTTTTTTATATAAATGCCCAAACTCAAAAGGAATTTTAAATTTTCTGCCCCAAATTATCAAAATCTGCATTTCCTTGATTTGGCTTGGTTTCAATCTTTTTCTTTTTTTTTTTTTAACATCCAGCAATATCTGTGAGATGACAGGTGGAGATGTACACAACCACTTGCATGTTGGCACAAGTTGTTTTGACAAAAATGACGGATTCTGCAGAGACCTCTGTTGACATCTAGGCCAAAGCATCTGTCATAAATGCCTGTTTCCCCTCTAATAGTCGAAATTCTCATGTTTTCTAAACATATTATCCTGGTGATTATTTCTTTTCTTTTTACTTTTTGGGACAGCCATGAATTAGGCCCTTTTTAGATGGGGAATTTGGAAGTAAATGAGTTAATCACTGCAATAAGTGGCTTTGATAAAGTGTCACATTTGTTCTAAACCAGCTGAGGCTCAGATCAACCATGAGAACACTCTTCTACACTACCAATGAACAATACAACCCTGTGTACATCCATTTAGAAGTAAGTCTTATTAGGTTCAATTGAGTAAGCTCTAAAGCATTGCAAGCTTTGAAAGCCTGTCTATATTTGTCTCACCATCTCGTAATGTATAGAGATGGCTCTACAAGAAACATCAGCAGGCCAATAAACTGGTTTGACTTAAACTAACTGACTGAGATTGTTCATTGTCTAAGCCATAATTTGATGAATTCCCTGGGCTCATCCAAAACTATAAACCATGGCTTAGAAACTGAAGTTATTGCATTCATAGAACAAACTAACCAAACCTATCCAAACAAACTACATTATGATTTAGCACACCATGTGGACTTAATCAACATACTGTATGAACTCAACCATTATGGCTTGTAACTATGGTTTGTGGATAAGCATTGAATGAACCCAATAATGTGTAACCCTAACAACTGTAGCTTATACCACTATATGATCTTAGCCATATTAAAATGTTGAAGGTACATCTAGAGAAATCATCATGATGCAAGTTAGTAACCTCAATAAATTCAAAGATTATGAGCTTAGACTTGAAACAGCCATTTTTTGTTAATTAAAACCAATATTTTTACTTGTTTGGCCTTGATTATTTATTATTATTTGTTACAGTTGTTTGCTGCCCATCTTGCCACAATATTAGACAATGCCAAGGTAGCCTGATCCAAAGACAAGTCTATGGCTTGCCAATCGTGCCAATGGATCTGGAGAGGTTACCAATTTTTTTAAAGCTACATAGAAGTATCTACATACATAGGTAGGTATCAAATATGAAAACTGCCATAACAAGTGTGATTATTAGACTCACAGTCCTGACAGCGAGAATAGAACAATAACGTGAAACCATAAAAATAACGTGACAGCCTAATCCTCCAGTCAAGAGTATTGCTTCGCTTATTCAATCTAGCTTTTAGAAAACTGCCAGCCTGGCTTCAGGGAAGAGGCTATTTCCCTGACTTATAGAATATGCCTCTACTTCATCCCAGTAGAAATCCAAGTGGGGTCTGTGCCATGCTGCATATGTGAGTCTAGCCCAGGGGTAGGCAACCTTGGCTCTTTTATGGCTGGTGGACTTCAACTCCCAGAATTCCTGAGCCAGCCACGCTGAGGGGAAAGGGAGAGGTTTCCAAGCTGAGCCATGCTGGCTCAGGAATTCTGGGAGTTGAAGTCCCCGAGTCATCAAAGAGCCAAGGTTGCCTACTCCTCGTCTAGTCATATCCACATAATGTCCATGAGGTCTATGGACATCATGTGGATATGAAAACCTAGTTGTACTTATCTGTGTGGAAAATGAAGTCCCACAGGGCAAAGAATCCACTGTCATACCAGGCTAGCTCAGGAGAAAGAGACAACTGTTTAGTGAGATGGACAGGACACCGAGAATCCCGATCAGACTAAGTTTCTGGTTGGTGAGAAGGAATTCTTATAAAATGACTTTGTTCCAGTAACGTGGCTTCCTTCCAAACAACGGATGTCAAAGGCTACAGGTTTCATACACCTTGAGGCTATCTTTAGAACAGCATGGGGATAAGGGGAAAATATTACTTTAATATCTGTACAACTAACAATGGTGTTTTAGAAATATGCTGGGAGCCAGATGAATCAATGTTTGGGGGATAAGGGGGGAAAGGGCTGGGGTTGATTGCACTGTCATTAGATATTACTGGGGACATAGCCTAAGAAGGTCTTAGAGCTCAGATCTCTCCCATTGGGATGAGGAGCACAAACCACAACCGGTTTACTGCAGTTACAAGAAAAGTTAAATCCTCATAAGAGGCCAACGAGATCCTCTTCCAGGCAAAGTGAAATAAACGGATAATTTTAATTTCCTCTCTTTCACACGGCTGTCATTAAAAAAAAAAAAGCCTGACAGCCGCACGTAAATGCAGGTTTAAGAATAAAGGCTGTGATTATCTTCAGCAGTCTGCTTCTATAGGCACACAGTGAAAAATTACTTGGAAGTAAGAGATGGGACCAGGTATTTGCCTGTCTGCAAACCCTTCTCCCTCTGCTTGAGATCAAAGCAAAAGACTGCGGAAAAGCTTTTGCAACCTCAAAACCACACACACACCAGAACAAATGATAACAATCTAATTTGAAGAGTATATGATAGAATGTATACGGCAGAGATGTCAAACTCAGTTTCATTGAGGGCCGCATCAGCACTGCGGTTGCCCTTGGGGGGCAGGGGGGGGCAGCCTACCGGGTGGGCATGGATGGAGTGGGTGTGGCCTACTGGGTGGGCATGGCCAGCTCTTCATCGTTCGCGTCAAGGGTGCCTGTGGGGGCCTGGGCAGGAGTGGGACAGATCTGAGGGTCTCTGGCAGAAGAGGGTAGGACCGGGGCAAGCGCCAAGGCATGGTCCATTTCTTCATTCCTCACAAAGGGTGACACCTCCCCAGCATGCACCCAGTGGGTGGGGCCGACACGGCAGGGGCTGGTTCCTTGCTGTTTCCAGACGGCCTTGTGGAGCTAAGACTGAAAGCATTTCAGCATAGATGGCCACCACAAAATTGCACATTGGCTCCCAGCTGGCCTGAGCCATGGCCAAGGCAGCGGGGGCCATTCCCTCACTGTTTCCAGGAGGGCTTTGCAGGCCACATGAAACCACTTCGCGGGCCACATCCAGCCCCTGGGTCTTGTGTTTCACATGTCTGGTATACAGCATACATTCATATGGATTACACGGCATTTGCAGCTTCCTTGTTATTATCCAAGAGCAAATGCATGTATAACTTTATTGAAATCCTTATACATTTCTTAACATTTAAATATGTATGCATACCTTTGTTAAAAATCTATAAAAGAGAGGAATGATGGATATATTTAGCTGCTCATTAAATACACTAGCATCTGTCCATTATTATCATTCTTTGGGAAAACAGAGAATAAAACAAACAAATAGAATTTTTTTTATTAAGGAGCTAATTTTTTATTAGTGGCTCTCTGCAAATTTACCAATTTATTTCTATAAAAAGCAAGCACGTGAACTATACAAAAAATGGTTAAGGGATTTGGAATACAATACAACATTTAAACTAGAGTAGAATTTGTGATTGCAGACTGGCTTGAGAGCTGAGTTGGTACCACAAAAGCTGCCTGCAACAAAATTACATTAAAATTTTTTGGCTTCACTTCAGATTTGGCCTCTGCTACAGCCAATTGGTTTTGATTCAAACCCTCCCAAATGTGTTGGAACCAATTCATTTTCAGCAGTTTTTTTTAAATCAATATACTGTAATTCCAATTCACAGTGGTGAATCTAATTGTGATTCCTCCTGTTAAGGAATTACCTGTTAAAGTAAGTTTGGGTTTCTGGAACATCTGTTCAGTTGATCATTCAAAAAATGGTAAATGGGATTTGGGACTGTGCAGTACAGGGTTGTGCTGGCTCAGTTCCTTTCTCCATGGCCAGGTCCATTTGGTGTTGTTAGGGGGTGAGAGGTCCTGTCCATGGCTGTTCCTTTGTGGGGTACTGCAGTGCTTGGTACTTTCTCCGTTCTTTTTAATATCTACTGTATAAAAAACGCCTGGGTGACTGACACCACGGGATGAGATATCATCAATATGTTGACGACAGCTTTACATCTCCATCCCTGATGATCCAAGTGATGTTGTGGCTGCCATTTTACAGTGCCTGGGGGCTGGATGGGGAACAACAGGCTGAACCCTGGTAAGACTGAGTCGCTGTGGCTACATGGAGCCTCGGGATCAGGAGGTTTATCATCTTTAGTTCTGGATGGGATGGCACTATCTCATATAGACCTGGTGAACAACTTTGGGGTTCTCCTACTCAAAGAGCAGGTGGCCGGTGTGGCTAGGACAGACTTTACACAATTTCATATTAAGAAGAGCCATGCTGAATCAGGCCAAAGCCCATTGAGTCCAGCATTCTGTGTCACACAGTGGCCCACCAATTGTACATGGGGATCTTGAGCAGAAAGAGAAGGCAAAACCCTCCCTTTCCCTTGACCCCCAACAAATGGTACTCAAGGGAATCCTGCCTGCCTCAACCAACATAGAGGCGGCACATGGACATCCGCTTTAATAACCACCGATACACTTTGCATCCATGAATCTATCTAGCCCTGCCTTGAAGCTGTCAAGGCTGACAGCTGTCACGATATTATGTGCCAACTGCATCATTTTCTGGATCCTGAGGCTCCTGGACTTCGTCCGGTCATCTCTTGTTTGGATTATTACAATACGCTTCACAGGGGGCTACCTTTGAATAGTATTTGGAAGCTACAATTGTCCAAAATGCGGCAGTGCAGAAAGTTTAAGAAGCCCCTAAGTTGGCACATGTAACGCCACACTGTTATGTAAGCTGCCCTGGTTACCAATCTGCTTCTGGGTCCAGTTCAGGGTGTTGCTTATTACGTTTAAAGCCCTCTATGGCATAGGTCCCCAATCTTTTGGGCACCAGGGACCGGTTTCGTGGAGAGAGGTTTTTCTGTGGACCGGAGGGGACGTGGTTTCATGTACTGCCTGCATCCCGTGGATGGGGCTTTGCTTGTTTTGCGGACCCGTTTCTGACATGCTGCAGTCCGGTGCCAGTCCACAGACAGGGGGTTGGGGATCCCTGCTCTATGGCATAGATCCAGTATATCTGAGGGTCTGTCTTCTCCTGATCCTATTGTCCTGCCCCACTCATGCTGATAGAAGAGGCCTCCTGAAAATCCCATCAGCCAAGGAATTTTAGCTGGTGGGGTCTAAGAGAAGAGATTGTTTTTTTGCCTCAGTCCCCACCCTTTGGAACACCTTGCCACTGGAAGTGAGATCTGCCCCATCTCTTCTGACTTTCAGGAAAAGCCTTAAAACCTGCGTAGGCTAGATGGCATGGGGCTCTGAAGGAGAAATTCCAGACTTGGCGTAATAACAGTGAAGGCATCACCACTGCTCCACTCCAAGGCTGTGTTTTTTTAGATTGCTTTTAATCTTCTGTAATTTTAATCTGTTTTTAATATTTATAACTGTTTTCATATCAATATGTTTTATTACACTGCCCAGAATTGCCTTGAACTGCAAGATGGGCGGCATCTTAGAAAGAATATTATACAGGTAGTCCTCGACGTACGACCACAATTTAGTCCAAAATTTCTGTGAAACCTTTGTTAAGTGAGTTTTGACCCATTTGACGACCTTTCTAGTCACAGTTATTAAGTGAATCACTGAAGTTGTTAAGTTAGTAAGTAAGTCTGTCTTGGCTTGTCAGAAGGTCGCGCAGAAGCTGATCGCATGACCCCAAGACACTGCGACCGTCATATATGTGAGTCAGTTGCCAAATGTCTGAATTTTGATCCTCTGACCACGGGAATGCCGCAATAGTCGTTAAGTGTGAAAAACGGTCCTAAGGCACTTTTTTCAGTGTCGTTGTAACTCCAAACGGTCACTAAATGAATGCTGTAAATCGAGGACTGCCTGTAATAAGAACCTATGTTTTACCACGTTACGACAAATTGCGAACATTTTGACCAACGTCTACGTATCGTAAAATAAAATAATCATAACAATAACACGCATGGGATCCAGAGTTCAGCAGCAGCAGCAAGCAGGTCCCTTCTCTGCTTGGTGCTTATGATACCATAAACAAAACCCAGGAGTTTAATTTATTTATTTATTTATTTGTTGGATTTTTATGCCGCTCCTCTCCAAAGACTCAGAGCGGCTTACAACATATATATAAAAACAGCAGATCATAATCTGAATCCAAACAAAAATATTTAAAAATAAATAAATAAGAAACCCCACATACATTCAACATTCACACTACAGTCCACAATCATCCCCAGGCCTGCCGGCAAAGGTAGGTTTTAAGGTTCTTTCGGAAGGCCGGGAGAGTGGGAGAAACGCGGACTTCAGGAGGCAGTTGGTTCCAGAGGGCGGGCGCCACAACAGAGAAGGCCCTCCCCCTAGGGCCCGCCAGACGACATTGTTTCGCTGACGGGACCCGGAGGAGGCCGACCCTGTGCGCTCTCACCGGTCGTAGGGAAGGAAGTATGTGGCAGAAGACGGTCCCGTAAGTATGTGGCAGAAGACGGTCCCGTAAGTATCCTGGTCCGATGCCATAAATATGCAAACAGGTTTTGAGCTGGCATCATGCATAATATTGTACAGAATGGGGAAAACTACAGGTCATCCTCAACTTACTGTACAACAGTTCACCTAGTGATCATTTGAAGTTACAGCGGTGCTAAAAAAGTGTCTTGTGACTGTTTTTTCACAACACTAAAAAAAATGACTTATGTGCTGTGATTCCTCACCAGCCAGTGGACCCGGCAGCTGAATCTGAGGAATCAGAGGAGGAGGAGGAGGGGCCTGGAGTGAATCAGAGTCAGAGGAAGGCTCTGAGGAGCTCCAAGATTTACAGTCTGAGGAGGAGACTGGCCCCTCTACTCACGCTCAGGCTGAGACACAACTGTGTTGCGAGTCTGAGTTGGACACTGATGAATGACAGCTGGGAGATATCCCGGATGCACATAAACTCCGGCAAGAAAAGAAGAGTCGGACAGAGGAATGCAATGGGGCGGCTCCAAAGGCAAAGGAGAAGGCATTAGGAAGCCACGCCTTGACTGCATAATAAAAGGGAAGGTGTGGGAGGTGCTGGTTGCCAAAGGCAACCGTTCATGTTGAGAAATCAAGTTTCTGTGAACTGTGTTTGTTTGCCTTGGACATTGACTCAAGTCTGTGAATAATAAAAGAGGATTGGTTTTTTTCCTGCAGTTCCAGCCTGCCTATTGGAAGAGGGGTTTCTTCTTGTGAGCTTAACAAGGACTCACGTAGGCTGGGACAGAACATTATGATAGTTTTTTCACACTTACGACCATTGCAGCATCCCCGTGGTCATGTGATCAAAATTCAGATGCTTGACAACTGACTCGTATTTACAACAGTTGCAGCGTCCAGGGTCATGTGATCCCCTTTTGCAACCTACTGACAAGCCAAAGTCAATGGGGGGGTGAGCCAGATTCACTTAACAACTGTGTCACTCACTTAACAACCGCAGTCATTCATTTAGCAATTGTGGCAAGGAAGGTTGTGTAACGGGGCAAAAATTCACTTCACAAATGTCTCGCTTAAAAACAGAAATTTTGGGCTCCATTGTGGCCGTAACTCAAGGACTACCCTATACCATCATTTCTGAGTTGTATGTAATTGCCCTTTGTCTATGAATTATGACCCTCACTGGCCTTGTGCCTTTTTATGGCAGGTAGAAATCCGGGGAGATGCAGCGCAAACATTTTAGATAAACCCTAGTAAAGATGCTACAAATCAATCCAGTTTTGGGGATAAAGGTCATATTTAGAAGCTTTCTTTGGTTCATTTCTCCACAGAGATAATAATGCACTTGGAAAGCGTAGGAAGCTACTGCTAAATCCTGCATTTTTAGTTGGTTTGTTTGTCTGTTATTTCCCACAGGGTGAACTGCTTTATTTTTCTTCTCACTTTTATTTGTTTCCAGGAATATTTCATTCTAGAGGCATAGACATTTTTATTATTGGCAGTTATCCAAAGAGTTCCAAAAAAGATTTGATGGACTGAGCCTCTCAGGAGGAAAAGCAAAGCAAAAGTTAACAAATACTGTTATGAATGTGCTTATGGTGCCAAGTGCATCTTTTTTCATCATCCAAGAATCTCCCTCACTGACCTTAAGCTATAATTATTTATATTTTTAATTGGCAGAGCTGGATACAATGACAATGTTGTTTGCAATGAAATACAGCATACAAAGCACATTTATTGGTGCCAAAGGAAATCTAATCCTTTGGCTGTATTATACCATAGACTAGCCCAGGGGTAGGCAACCTTGGCTCTTTTATGACTCGTGGACTTCAACTCCCAGAATTCCTTAGCCAGCTATGGCTGGCTCAGGAATTCTGGGAGTTGAAGTCCACGAGTCATAAAAGAGCCAAGGTTGCCTACCCCTGGACTAGCCTTCCCTAACCTGGCCCTCTCTGAAGGTTTTAAACAAAAAAAACATAATTCATAGCTTTTCACCTGTACCAATAGACCCCAATTGGTTGACTTCTCTTGGTTTACTGTGAATGGGCTGTATGCTGTGCATCTGAAAGTCTTATATATAAAAACAATATTCAATACCCGGTTCCTTCTTTTGCAGAGAGGAAATGGTTTCCATCTGTCCCTTGCTCTGGCAACGGTCAGAGTTATTACTGTCTTATTTTTTTATTGACTGTATGAGAACTAATGCCCCCCCCCGCTCATAAAACACATACAATCAGATGTGCTTGTTATTTTAAATGGAAATATGTGAGATACTTGTTTACTTGCTGATAACCAACATAAGCCTAACCCCCCCCCAATAATCACAACAAGCAAATGTTGCTGTTATTTGTTCAGGCTGGACTGAAAACAACAGTTCAGCTGTCACATAAATGAATCCATACACGATAAACAGCACATTCTGGTCTCAAAGGCAATCTGTGTTCTACTTAATCCAGGGCTTACCATCACTATATTGGCCAAATGAGCAGAAATAAGAGCATACACCCCTCCAGATGAACCCACAACCGGTGCAGTCATATCAGCGATGGACACTGCCAAGGAACCTTGGAGAAATACAAAAAAAAAAAAAAAGGTAAGTACAAATGACTGTCCAATAAAACACTTCCTACCTTTTTCTATGAATACAGGTAGTTTTCAACTTACGGTCACAATTGAGCCAAATCGAACAAAATTTCTGTTGCTAAGCGAGACAAGTTAGTTAAGTTAGTTTTGCTCCATTTTACGATCTTACCTGCCACAGCTGTTAAGCGAATCACTATAGTTAAGTTAGTAACCTGGTTGTTAAGTGAATCTGGCTTCCCCATTGATTTGGCTTGTCAGAAGGTAGCAAAAGGAGATCACATGACCCCAGGACACTGCAGCCGTCCTAAATATGAGACAGTTGCCAAGCGTTTGAATTTTGAACACGTGACCATGGGGATGCTGCAGTGGTCGTTAAGTGTGAAAAAGTATCATAAGTTATTTTTTTTAGTGTTGTTGTAACTTTGAACAGTCATTAAATGAACTGTTGTAAGTTGAGGACTATCTGTACTTTCTAGAAAAAGGCATTTAAGGATTCCGAGAGTCCAACCCCTAATCATTATGGACATTTCACAGTGAAACAGAAACAGCTTGGAATTATCTTCTACCAAGATTTTTTTTTTTTTCAATAACCCAAATCAGGTCAAAAACCTTAGGACTTCTTCTTGGTCTTATATCCCAGGGGTCCCCAACCCCCGGTTCATGGACCGGTTCTGGGCCACGGCATGCCAGAAATCGGTCCGTGCAAACAAGCAAAACCCCATCCGCGGGATGCAGACAGTACACGAAACCACGGAAACCTCTCTCCACAGAACCGGTCCCTGTTATATCCCACGAGATCCAATCCTCTTTTAACTTTTTTGAGATCAGCCAAGATTGGGTAACTACTGCCATCTGCTGTGACAAAAGGGCTAATATCATTTTACTGTCCGATAAGTTGTCTGTTGTTCAGTTTTTTACAGAGAAAGATAATCAACGCGTCCTCAGTAAGTAGGGAGGATCGTACATATTTTTCACCGTGGAAGCAACAATTGTTTTAGCGATCGCTTTTGAAAAAGATTAGATCAGCTTCCTTTTCAGCTAGCAGAATCCATTATAGGATTTTGTGGGATATGTCCTAGGCATCTGTAAAATGTACTTTTTAAAGTAAAACATTAAAAATGCATAAAGCATTTAATGGGTCCAAAATTAGGGTGTTTCAGTCTTACATCCTGAGGGGAGTTGTTGTTGAGTTTAAATGGAAGTCTGCTTGCCAGATGTATTAAATATAATTACAGATTCTTTCATAGTGCTTCAAGAATTTAGGTTACCATCCTGTTTTGGAAGAGTGCATTCCACTAGCAAGCAAAGGCATTTTCTTTTCCCAATAGGCCTTTGACTTGGCCATGGCTTAACTCTTATTCCTTGATTGCCTTTCTGGTCTCTACAGTACAGGTGGTCCTCGCCTTATGACCACAACGGAGCCCAACGTTTCTGTTGCTAAGTGAGACAGTTAAGTGAATTTTGCCCCATTTTATGAATTTATTGCCATAGTTATGAAGTGAATCACTGCAGTTGTTAAATTAGTAACACGGTTGTTAAGTGAAGCTGGCTTTCCCATTGACTTTGCTGGTCAGAAGGTCACTAAAGATGGTCACATGACCCCAGGACGCTGCAACCGTCATAAATATGAGTCAGTTACCCAAGCGTCTGATTTTTGATCATGTGACCATGGCGATGCTGCAGAGGTCCTAAGCGTGAAAAACGGTCATAAGTCACTTTTTTCAGCCCTGTTTTAACTTCAGTCACTAAATGAACTGTTGTAAGTTGAGGACTGCCTGTATTGTTGCTTTGAGCCTGACCTTGTACAATTGCTTTGAATATCGTTCACTTTTTTATGGTTTCTATATCTTGTAAACCACTTGCATCGGCTCCTTTTGCGAAAGAGAGGAATGGTGTCAAGCAGCTGAAATAAAATCTTTGAGTTCACATGTTCACCGCTGGACGATTCTTCAAACCTGATGAATCAAAACGATGCCCTGCTTGGTCCAATATATTCTCTCTCCCAGCAGCTGTTCAGAGGCCCCAATAAGCAGTAAGAGGCCACAAACAGGTCATGAGTTGGTGCTTGGCCCTCACCAGTCATAAACATTTCATAGCTACAGTAAACTTAAAATATTTCAGGAGAATGAGGGTCACAGTGGGATGGGCGATAACGCAAGCTAGTTGGAGCTGTGATAACACATGATATCATGGAAGCTAAATTGGAAGGGGGCAAGTTCTAGGTTCTGTTCTTTTCTTAAATGTTCATTAGTGTATTGATGTGTCTTGCCTCAGACTGGTGGGAAACTGCAGCACTGATTTTTACTAACTATGATAAGAGACGACTCTATTAGGCACACAACAGTAATCTGGGCCCTGCATACAGCACATCCCTTTTGCAACATCCTAGACAGGAACCCAGCTATTGGGGTTTATAAAACATAATTGGCTTAGCATTCTGGGTGCATCAGGCCATTGTAGCCTATTCAATAAAGCAGCATTAAAACAAATCATGAGCTAATGTGACCGTTGGTGTGTTTACTATGTTTTTTTTTTAACTTGCTTGCACAAAAGACATTTCAACCATGTGTAGTATTGTGAGGGAAATGAGTGGTGCCCAGCTCAGAAGCCAAAGAAAACGCCATGATAATAAACCGTGAGACTCCAGTTTTCTTTTTCTGCTTGGTTGTTCTGATTAAGTGAATAAAAATTTCCAGGTTGTAACCAGCCAACAGTTTATGGGCAACCAACTGGTAAATTACACTGCAAAAATCACTTCAGGGGACAATTATTGCTCGCTGAAGTTAATTGCAACAAGACTGTCTTTGCTGTGCTTATTGCCAGGATAGCCATGTGCTTGTTAACAGCTTTAGAAATCAAATTAAAAGTACACTGATCGTGATGTAACGTGTGGTAACAGGGCCCCTTGATGGAACATGGTTTACAGAGCTGTCTGTCTAATAAATGTTTGAAAATAGAATAATGGAGAGATGGCGTACAAAGCTAAAGCTGGCATAACAACAAATTCATACCCAGAAAAAAAAGCTTCATGCAAGATAAAGATAAAGGATAGTGGAAGGTACAGGAAAATTTATTTCTTCTGACTCTCCACTTCCATCTTCTATGTTTCTGGTCCAAAGAACAGTCTCTGGAGACAATAGCACAGGTAGTCCTCACCTTACGACCATAATTGAGCCCAAAATTTCTGTTGCTAAGTGAAACATTT
Organism: Bothrops alternatus; assembly: GCA_034064705.1. Lineage (NCBI taxonomy): Eukaryota > Metazoa > Chordata > Lepidosauria > Squamata > Viperidae > Bothrops > Bothrops alternatus. The sequence continues at coordinate 3,372,366 of JARGCV010000200.1, read as the reverse complement.
TTGCCCCATTTTATGACTTTTCTTGCCCTAGTTGTTAAATATATCACTGTTAAGCTAGTAACTCAGTTCTTAAGTGAATGTGGTTTCTCCAGTGACTTTGCTTGTGAGAAGGTCACATGACCCTGGGCCACTGCAACCGTCATAATCATGAGTCAGTTGCCAGGCGTCTGAATTTTTATCACGTGATCACGAGGATGCTGCCATGGCTGTAAGTGTGAAAAACGGTCGTAAGTCACTTTTTTCCAATGCCATTGTAACTTTGATGGTCACTAAATGAACTGTTGTAAGTTGAGGACTACCTGTAATGGCTCCATTATAATTAAGCTGGACATTGCTTAGCTAAAGAGAATTGGCCTCTAGATAACTTTTTTAAAATCACACGGGAGTTAAAACCAGCTCTTCAAGTTATAGTCAAAAACATACTGGAAATCAATGTAACTGTTGTCACCAACCACCACGGGAGTTCTGTTACTTTTTCTGCCAATTGCAACGTCTGAGTATCCTTCAAAGGCAGCTCAGTGTAAAGCTCCTGGAAGTAATCAGGGTTAGTAATAGTGGCCTGAGTCACCACTGCCAGGGCTTCCTGTGCTAAGTAGGGCCACAGATGATGTCTCGAGTGAACCTGGTAAACGCCCTCCAGCCATGACTTTTACCTGTGAACCCAGCAGAAGCCAGAGGTCCAGGAAGCTCCCTTCTCCATAGACTTGAGCTGGGCACCCAGCTGACAATTTCCACATCTCTTTCCAGCCTATTGCTCCAGCAACTTTACAATCATGAATCACCCAACATCAGCCGCTGGCTCCCGTCATGTCAGTGGTCTTTCTTTTTCTTTTTTTTTTTAATTTTAAAAGAATACTTTATTGGCCAATTATAACTGGACATACAAAAGGAATTTGCATGAGCTCTCCATGTACATTCGAGCAACAAGGGATAATCATAACCATAATCATGCAATGGTCTTTCTTAGCTGCCCAATCCTCTTCTCCGCCATCCTTCTGCAGCACTGTCCATCCTTCCTATCTTCTTAGGATCGGCCATCCAAATGGAGTTACTGCTCGTAGCACCCATTCAGCCTGATCAATCCCTCACCCAAACTTCCACAAGCTCTGTGACCCCCTCTCACCTCCATGATTTCCCTAAATTGACTCGGTTCCACACAGGCAGCTAAAACTACCCCGCCAGGGCCAACGGCTGTCCTAGCAAGGCACCATGTTACTTCAAAAACTTTTGTATCTCCCACAAAGACTACTCTTCTGCCTAAAAAAAAAAAATCTTTTGGCTTCTTCGCCAGTTTCCCCCTCTAAACTCCAGCTGCTTTTCAAGCAGGTTAACTCAGATGTGAGAGGCTGGCTGACCTGTTTGTTTGTTTGTTTACTTATTCTCAGCCATCTTATACCTCTCAGAGATTACAGGGCCACAGTTAAAACAAAAACAAAACAAAAAGCCAGCCACAGAACTGAAATAACATACAGTCCAAATCTCAAATGTGAAATTAAACTAGGAGAGAATAATAAAAACAACAGCAAAGAGCAGGGGTTGTTACTGACAGACTCTTAGGAAATAATAGTAATAATAATAACAACAACAATAACAAAAATAACAATAACATTGTTGTTATTATTGTTATTATTATTTATGTTGTCTCTAATAATTTATTAAATGTATATGCTGCCTGACTCCCAGTGACGCTGGGCAGTATACAAAAAGTTAAAAACATTTAAAACAAGAAAACAATACAAAGCAAAAAAAAAGCAAAAACGGCAGACACAACAAACCCAAATGGGAACAAAGAAGAGGTACTAAAGGGGGCCTCAATCCTGCTTGCTGAAGGCCCTTTAAAACACTACAAAGTCAGGGGAGTGACTTCCTGAAAGCCAGCAGGGAGGGGATTTATTTATTTGCATCCTCCTGCCATTATTATTTTTATAAATAAGGTGGTGAACATACATAATGCTCCTTCCTCTTCCTCTTTTTCCCACAACAAAACCCTGTGAGGTGGTTTGAGCTGAGAATGAATGAGAGATTCCAGAGTGCCCTTTTGTTCTACCTGAAAAGTTAACCAACCAACCCCCCCCCAGGTAGTCCTCAGTTACAAAGGATCCAAAACAAATGTACTTATGGCCAGGATTAGAAGTTCCAAAGGTTGCTCCCCTCACCTCTCCCCCCCCCCATGACCACATTTTGGGTACCCAGCAACCGGTCCGCATTTATGGCTGTTTGCAGCATCCGATGCTCATTGGATTGATGATGTCTTGCCTCAAGCCAGCATTTGCTTCTGGTTTCCAGCAAAAAATGTCCCGTGGTGAGAAATGGGTTCACTAAACCATACAAAAAAGGATGTAAAACTGGGAAGGGGTTACATGATGAACTGCTTAATGACTGCCACAACTTATGGCTGTAACTGTGGGCTCGATTATGGCCGTAGGTCAAGGCCTACCCCTCCTGAAATGAGTGTTGTGTTGGCAGCCCTAGCAGTGCAAGGTAAAGAACAAGAGATTCTTCTGCAGGAGGTGGACAATTCTATCAGCCTCTCAGAGAAACAAGGGAGCCATAATACCATGTTTGGAACATAACAAAAAGCTTGGAGAAAGACAAGGGAGCACAGGTCGTCCTTGACTTACAACCGTTCACTGAGTGACTATTCAAAGTTACGACGGCACTAAAAAAAAGCGACTTAGGATCATTTTTCACACTTACAACCATTTCAGCATGCCCGTGGTCAGATGATCAAAATTTGGACTCTGGGCAACTGGCTTGTATTTATGACGGTTGCGGTGTCCCCGGGGGTCATGTGACCACCTGTCACGACCTTCTGACAAGCAAAGGCAACGGGGAAGCCAGATTCACTTATCAACCGTGTTACTAGCTTAACAACTGCAGCGATTCATTTAACCACTGTGGCAAGGAAGGTCGTAAAACGAGGCAAAACTCACTTAACAAATGCCTCGCTCGACAGCGGAAACATTGGGCCCCGTTGTGCTTTTCTTGAGCTTCCGCTAAAAAGAACTCAGCTCTGATAAATTTGCTTTCCTAGACCTCCTATGCATAATTCCCCAATCATGGATGCCTTTGGAAATGAACCCTAAGCGAGGGTAAGGAACATCTATCTAGCTGGGGTGGGGTTTTCTTTCAGGGACACCTTATGGATCCCACCGGGCTGGATGAGAGTCTGGAGCGATCTGGGCTACCGTAGGTCTGTCTGGGAAAGGAACCTTGAAAAGCATACCTGTGTGGCAGACTTCCCCCTGGGCTTCAGCAGGCCACCCAGAAGGCCCCACCAATTAGATATTTCCTGTGTCTGATTTAAAAAATAGTGAAAAGCACTTTTCTGGTCAAGTAACATTAAGACTGGAAAGGACATTCTGGTTTTAGCAGGTAAGCTCCTAGAAGAAGACTATAGGGGTCGAAACACTATAGTCCAGACATGTCAAACACAAGGCCCGGGGGCCAGATGTGGCCCGTGAAGTGGTTTCATGTGGCCCGCAAAGCCATCCTGGAAACAGAGAGGGAACGGCCCCCACTGCCTTGGCCCTGCTCCAGGCCAGCCGGGAGCCAATTTACAATTTTGTGGTGGCTATCTATGCTGAAACGCATTCAGTCTTAGCTCCACAAGGCCATCTGGAAACAGTGAGGAACCAGCCCCTGCCGCGTTGGCCCCACCCCCTGGGTGCATGCTGGGGAGGTGTCACCCTTTGTGAGGATTGAAGAAATGCACCATCACCTGGAAGTGGCCAGCAAATGGCCCTCACCTACTTCACATATTTGGCTTGATGGGATCTGGGGAAGGGGTTTCGGCAGGCAGCAGGGTGCTTTCCACATAGTGCCAAGAGGCTGAGCAGGGCGGTGCAAATCCAAAAGTTGGCGAACTTCGCACCGCCCGGCTCAACCCCTCGGTGCTGTGAGGAATGAAGAAATGCACCATCGCCTGGAAGTGGCCAGCAAATGGCCCCGCCTACTTCACATATCCGGCTTGATGGGCTCTGCCCTGGTCCCACCCCTTTCTGCCAGAGACCCTCAGATCTGTCCCACTCCTGCCCAGGCCCCCACAGGCATCCTTGACGCGAATGATGTAGAGCTGGCCACGCCCACCCAGTAGGCCACACCTACTCCATCCACACCCACCCAGTAGGCCACACCCACCTGCCCCCCCCCCGAGGGCAACCGCAATGCTGATGCACCCTCAATGAGTTTGACACCCCTTCTATAGTCCAAGCCAGTGGTGGGATTCAAATATGTGAACATCCGTTTCTCTGTGTGGATGCCACTTCCGGAAGTCCATTCTGGGCCTGGGCAACAAAAAAGTAGCTACCGGTTCCACCAAAGTGGTGCGAACCGGCTGAATCCCACCACTGCTCCAAGCACAGCTTTCATAGAGCCAGGAGGAAAAGACTGGATAATTTCTAGACCTGGTCAATGAACGAAATATTGTTTTTTAAATAACATAAGGACAATCTCACGATGGCAAACATTCAAGAATTCCAGAAATATAGCCTTGCTTGAGAGATGCTGGTGTTGACTAGGAGGGAGGACAAATGCCTTTCTGAAAGATATGGTGACAAATGATGGGCAGCTTTTAAACTTTCTTGCGGGCTCCAGAATAAGGGTGGCGATATTGGTTACAGCACTTACCTGCTACCACTCCAGCAAAATAGACAAATCCGATCTTGGTCGCACCATGAACCATTTCAAGGGGAACTCCAACGAGAAGCTGAAGGACAACATTGAGTCCAAGGTGTTCTATCCTGAGGAAACAGCACTGTTTGTTTTTATTAACTTTAGATTATTACTACTACTACTACTACTACTACTACTACTACTACTACTACTACTACCACTACTACTATTACTATTATTTCCAGAGTGATGTTTTGTAAAAACATTATGAAAGCCTGTGTATAACCTTCTTGATAAAATATTATTTAGTTTAAAAGACAATTTAAATGCAGTAGACCGCCTAAGAGTCTTCCAAAGAGCATTCAAACAGACATGCTCCTTCATTTAAAAATAATGTAATAATTATGGTTCAAGAATTCTGTCTTTGAACACCACTGATTAGGACTAAACATTTAACCGCCAAACTCAATTAACCATAATTATTATATGCTAATCACAATTAATTAGCTAATTAATCGGTCAGACATGATAATCAGGACCATGGACTGGTACAAATCTGAACTGGAATGAAGTGGATCATTTCTGGCAATGCAAGGTACGACTCCCATCTATCTCACAGAAGGCAGAAATCTTTTACACCAAAGAGGTGAAAATAACGAACAAGCAAACGAATGAATGAATGAACGACCCAGCCTGTAGTGCTCCAGTGGGTATCTCCAATGGCATTGACACTATTTCTGTATGGACAATCCTGTTTGAGAAGGTTGGGCAGTTTAAGAAGGTTTAATGCCTTCAGATGGGAAAGAAATCCTTTGGGAAGCACTGGACATTTTTCAAAGATGAAATGGGAAACATTTTGCCTCTTAATTCCTTTCCTGAAAAACTGGCAAAACATTTTGAACCCAGCCACTCCAGGGGAAATTTAGAAGCTGCAAATCGGAGACCGTGGAGCACCACATAGTGATTGTCAGATGTTCGTTCCTGTTCTGAAGAAGGATGCAGAAAAAAGCAACAAATCTCTGGCCTGAAGAACAAAAAATAAAAGTCATGGCTATAAATATGACTAAAAAAAGAGAGAGCAATAAAGTTACAAAAGCATTCAGAAAAGATCTTTTTTCTGTACTGAGGTGGATTGAATGCTAAAATCACTCAATCATCATGTATCATTAAAAAAAATGATCTCCCTGTGTGAAAAGTCAGATATACTAACTACAGTACTAAAAGTTGTATACAAAAAAAAAGTAGTTACATTTTAAATAAAGCTCACATTGGAGACTGTATTTTAAAACTCTGTATCGGAGAAATGTATATGTCAAAGAAGGATTTCCTTTTGTTTTTTTGAGCATTTTGAACGATCAATGTCAACACTTAAAGACTCTCTGTTAAGAGATTTTGCACATGCACAGCTGTAATTTTTTTTTCTAAACTCCAGAAGTAAAAACCCCACAATATTTGAACACTGCGTAGTGTATAATGTGGTCAGTAAAATGCACAGGATTTTAAGCAACTAGTGCAAAATGAAACAGCTACTTCATTATTTAACAAGACCATTAAAATAAGAGATGGATACTGCAAAAAGATTTAATTCTTTTCATCCAGACTTTATCCCTCTTCCCCCTAAGTTGGATGCATCAACCATTCTGCTCAAATAACACAAATAAAGGCGATAAATGAACTAATTAAAAAATTGCCAATCTCCTGAGCCAGATGGCATGTCTCCAAGAATACTGAACAGTTCAGTTGCTCAAGATTTACCATTTGATGTTAGGCCCAGATTTTCTTGTAGAGTGGGTTTTTGTTTTGTTTTTTAAATCCTGCTGATTATCATAATTGTTTAAGTTGAAGCTGGGTGGATTGCAAACTCTGTGTGTGCATCCTTACACAATAATCGCCAATCATAACATTTAACCAAACTGTGTTGTTTAGAGTGAAAGTGAGGGCGAAAGTTTGAAACAAGATTTTAAAAATCTGCCTTTTCCTTGCACTGAAAGAATCACAGCTCAATGCAGACTAATAACAAGAAACGTCACGGGAAGCTTTGTGGTTTTATCCTAACAATGAATTTAACTGTCTTTTAAATAATGTCTTGTGAGGTGCCGTGATTTATTTCTGCCTGATGTTTCTGCTGGCCCGCTGTTTGGCTGGTCCTTTAAAAATGAGGCTTCTAGATAGACCATATATAGGAGAAACACCAATCAAACAAAAGGTACTCGGAGTATACTTGAAGATGTAAGGGAGGAGGGAAGAACGTTTACTAAAACAGATGTTTACAAAGATTAATACCTAATGTTGTATGCTATGTTCTAGGATGATTGCTTAGCAATAGGATCTTATGCTTAATGTTGATCACATTAATATTGAAACGGATAGGGGAATCACCAATCAAAATAAAATGTAACAGGAGTATAGTTGAGGCTAGACACAAGGAGTGGGGGGAAAAGGCTTACTAACCCAGACGTTATCAAAGACTAATACTTAGTATTGTATACCAGGTGTCATGATGATTGCTGCACAATATGTTTTTATGTTCAATGTTAATTGTTTTAATAAAAGAATTTTTATACGGTATATAAAAAAAAATGAGGCTTCTTTTGCTAGGGATCATAAAAGATTGCACTACTACTGAGACGAATTTACTTCTGAAGTTTGAATGAACAATATGTGATAGACTAGAAACAGTAGATAGAACATATACAAGAGAAACACCAATCAAATAAAATGTATCAGGCGTATAGTTGAGGCTTGACGTGAGGAGTGAGGAATGTTTACTAAACCAGACGTTTACAAAGATTAATCCTTAGCGTTGTATTGCAGGTTATATGATGATTGCTTTTTAATACGATCTTATGTTTGATGTTGATTGTTTTAATAAAAGAATTTTTTACAAAAAAAAAAAATGAGGCTTCCATTCAGCTAAACTGCTCCTGCATCAGCCAAGCACATCAGAGTCCCACAGTCAATCAGGGCCCATAAAACATCATTAGCTTTCACATGCTCTGAATGTGTCATTCTTTGGATGACAATATAATTGATTTATCCAGGCTTCACCTTCTCTGGGACCGAGCAAGGGGGGGGGGTTTGAATCAATGCAACTCATTAGTTATGGTAGGAATACAAATGGGTGGGGCCTCACAGATCATTAACAGACACTCCGCCTTAAAGTGGAAAGCTAAAATTTACAACTGGGGGGGGTCTTAGAAAGCTTTTCCCCATCAGGATTGGAACATGAGCAGCACATACATTTGGGAATACTCTGAGTAAGCACAATCAGTCCCCCCCCATGACTCCCTTCTCCCAGGGTACCTTCTAGCTGTCATGCTCCCCCCCCAAAAAGCATAATAAATTAAGAGATCCGCATTAACATTTTAAAGTCACAGCAGGAAGTAGGGTAACAATAGATTTCACCACCTTTGTATCAGTTTGCCCTTTAGTGGAAGGGGGGAGCAGAATAAGGGCCTCACCATTAAAAAGCATAGACACCATATGACTTTCTTTGAGATTTATTTTGTTCTCCAGCGGGAGAAGTAATCTAATGCAGGCAACTTGGCTGGAAGTGATCGCTGAGCATTTTAAATATTACAGAGTTTTCTTAAAAACAACTATCCCTAACACCCATTGCTTCTCAAGTGGAGAATGTGAGTGTGTGGTTGAAAAGCTTGCACTTCCAAATGGTTTAGAATCTGCCACAAAAATGTAATCATCCAATGCCAGCTAAGTCTCTAATATGTACAGACAGCAGACTTTGGATACTTGATCTTCCTAGAGATTTCGCTGGAAATCAGCCAAGGGTGTGGGGAAAAAAACCTCAGGATAATTAAAAGATTCAGCACATTTTTCAAGCCACACAGCAGCCTAGTGGCAACAAGATACTTGTCAAGGCAAAGGGTTAGCTTTTGGGGAGTAAGAAAAATGTTCTGCAATATGACTAAAGTGCTTTGAAATCTTTCAAAGTTGCAGGGCAGCTGGCCATATTTAAAGTAAGTCAATGCCTTTCATTCAAAGACATTCCCAGAGAATCTAGAGTGCCTGATTTTCTTCAGATACTCTGGGTTGAGGTTAAGTTCCTGTAGTGCCCAGCTAGAAATTGGAGGGCAGGAGGCTCAGAAAGAAATGATAGGGTAAAACAAGATATTATAATAAGTGCATGAAAACTTTTAGTGTGTGTAGTTCACAACTTACAAAAGTTCATTTAATGACTGAAGTTACAACCGCACTGAAAAAAGGGACTTATGATCATTTTTCACACTAACAACCATTGTAGCATCCCTATGATCGTGTGATCAAAATTCGGACACTTGGCAACTATAATAATAATAATAATAATAATAATAATAATAATAATAATAATAATAATAATAATAATAATAATAATAATAATAATAATAATAATAATAATAATAATAATGGAAGGGACCTTGGAGGTCATCTAGTCCAACCTCCTGCTCAGGCAGCAAACCCTATACCATTTCGGACAAATGGCTGTCCAGTCTCTTCTTAAAGACTTCCAGTGTTGGAGCATTCACCGCTTCTGAAGGCAGGTTCTTCCACTGGTTAATTATTCCGACTGTCAGGAAGTTTCTCCTTAGTTCTAGGTTGCTTCTCTCCTTGACCAGTTTCCACCCATCGCTTCTTGTCCTGCCTTCAGGCGCCTTGGAGAATAGCTTGACTCCCTCTTCTTTGTGGCAGCCCCTGAGATATTGGAATATTGCTATCATGTCCCCCCTCGTCCTTCTCTTCATTAAACTAGACATACCCAATTCCAGCAACCGTTCCTTATATGTTTTAGCCTCCAGTCCCCTAATCATCTTTGTTGCTCTTCTCTGTACTCTTTCTAGAGTCTCAATATCTTTTTTACATCATGGTGACCAAAACTGGATGCAGTATTCCAAGTGTGGCCTTATCAAGGCATTGTAAAGTAGTCTTAATACTTCACGTGATCTAATTCATATTTATGACGATGGCAGTGTCCTGGAGTCATATGATCCCCTTTTGTGACCTTCTGAAAAAAAAAGTCAATAGGGAAGACAGGTCCACTTAACAGGTTTGTGACTAACTCAACAACTGCAGTGATTGGGAGGGGGGAGGGAGATAATATACATTAGTTTATGTTTCTCAACTGTAGTTGGGGGCTTAGGGATTAGATAACTTTTGTAGGATGCTCGGTAGAATTTTAGTTAGCGTTTTGGATGGCGAGGAGGAGGAGCGAAAATACAAGAGGAGTAGGCTGGTGGAGGGTGTTGTGGAGGGGGGTTCCGAGCAGCTTTTTGTATTGTTTATTTCTATTATGTAATTTGTTTGTTTGTTTTCAGTTGAGTTAATAGGTTACTATGTTATAATTGTTAAAAGTTTTTAAAAAATTTAATAAAAAAATTATTTTAAAAAAAAAAAACTGCAGTGATTCACTTAACAATTCTGGTAAGTAAGATCATAAAATGGGTCAAAATTCACTTAACAAGCGTCTCGCTTAGCAACAGAAATTTTGGGTTCGATTGCCACAAGTCGAGGACTACCCTATAATTTTTCCTATTGCCATCAGAAGGAGGACGGGCAAATACCATCTCAGATTAAACGACAACAAAAAAAGCTCTCATTAGAAAGCGTGTACAAGTTAAACGTTTTCTGCAAATCTGATAGGAGAGGTTATTTATTGGCAGAAGGACCAAAATGTTCCGGTTAGATTTGGTGGTCTCAGTTAGAGAAGCTCCCTGCTTGATTCTGAAGTGGCTATCAAGTAAAACCTGCCAGTATTTTCAGGGTTGCATTATAGTCGGGGATCTTAGGTTATTGGAAGAGCTGACAGGTGCTAATGTTTTGTTTTCTTGCCAGACATAACTCAGTGAATCCATGAGCTGCTCCCTAGGAATCCCCATTGATGATGCTCCAACATTGGAAGTTTTTAAGAAGAGACTGGACAGCCATTTGTCTGAAATGGTATAGTGCCTGAGCAGGGGGTTGGACTAGATGACCTCCAAGGTCCCTTCCAACTTTTATTATTATTATTATTATTATTATTATTATTATTATTATTATTATTATTTTGTTTGTTTGTTTAAACTTATATGCCGCCCTTCTCCCAAGACCTAGGGCGGCTCACAACAACAATACAAGTAAAAACATAATATAGAATCAATTTAAAATCACTACCCACAATACTATATAAAAAACTAGATAATTTATGACACTCACACCACACACATATTATTATTATTATTATTATTATTATTATTATTATTATTATTATTATTATTATTATTATTATTATTATTATTATTATTATTATTATGGATCATTGCACAGTCAGCCAGATGTTCAGACTGGATTTGGCATTTTTGTCTACTTATCGAGTCCTTCCCAAGGACCTGTGATAGACAGATGTGGATGTTTGATGGTATTACAGATATCATCGCAGGATGGAAGCAGTTCCTAGTAAGGCCGCCTTTTGCTATTGACTAATGGCAAATTTGTCAATGCCAATGGTGTTCAAGTGGTGCTCCAGTTGTTTTGGGATTGAACCCAAGGCGCCTATTACTATTGGTACTATCCTTGCTTGCCTTTGCCACAGTCATTATTATTATTATTATTATTATTATTATTATTATTATTATTATTATTATTATTTTGAAATGGGAGAGAGACAGCTAAGCACTGTCCCCTAAAACCACACTTTCCAAACCTGGGTAAGTTATCCAAAATTGAGTACTGTAGAAGTAGCTTTTCTTAGGACAATGAGATGCAAATACATTACCCAAACATAAACAAAGATAATTAAATTGACTTAGAGTTCTTTATCTACGTTGGGTAAAAAGGACTTTCTGATTAGTCGTTTTGGATAACGAAGAACAAGGTTTGGGAAGCGCGGCCTTAGGAGATGGAAGCAAACTGCAGGCAGTCTTTTGACTCACAACCACAATTGAACTCAAAATTTCTGTTGCTGAGCAAGACAGTTGTTAAGTGAGTTTTGCCCCATTTTATGACCTTTCTTACCACAGCTGTTAAGTGAATCGCCGCAGTTAAGTTAGTAACACGGTTGTTAAGAGAATCCGGCTTCCCCATTGACTTTGCTTGTCACAAAAGGGGATCACGTGACCCCCGGGACATGGAAACCGTCCTAAATACAAACAAGTTGCCAAGTGTCTGAATTTTGATTATATGACTATGGAGATGCTGCAACGGTCGTACGAAAAATGATCATGACTCCCTTTTTTCAGTGCTGTTGTAACTTCAAACGGTCAATAAATGAGTTGTGAGTTGAGAACTATCTGTACCTAGAACAGCGGTTCTCAACCTGTGGGTCGCGACCCCATTTGGGGTCGAACGACCATTTCACGGGGGTCGCCAAGCACCACAGTCCGCCATTTTTATTTTTATTTTTTGGTCGGCCATTTTTTTTGGGTCGGCCATTTTTTCCCCCTATCACGATGCGGGCCGTCGCGCCGCGCATGCACGATGCGCCCCATCGCGCCGCACATGCGCGGTACGGGCCCGCCATTTTTTTTTTGCGCAATGCGGGCCGGGGTCGAGCCCCGGAAAAGGTTGAGAACTGCTGACCTAGAAGAAGACATTCCAGGATCAAATTGAAAAAGGCAACAGCAAACTACATTTGTATTATTGCCTAGAAAATTGTATGGACATGATTCTAACAATTTTGATGAACGTGAGTGATAGATGATGAGATCCACCAGCTGAGAAGCCTTCCACAAGTAGATCTGGAGGCGACAGTATAACTTTATTCAGAAACGGACCCCATTAAAAAAAAAACTGAGCCAGACAGACAATACACCATTGTGAAACAGGGAAGCACCAAACACAGATGAAACGCCCACTGAACCACAGAGAAGAGGTGTTTAAAGGACTAACAGCTTTGTTTACACCAGTGGTTCTCAACCTTTCTGAGGTTGAGACCCCACTTGCCCCGCCCATGCGCGCCGTGACCCCGACCTGGGGGCGCGCGCGCGTGCGCAAAAAAAAATTTTTACATTTTTTTTTAAAAAATAAAAAAAAAAGGCGGCCGCGACGGGCGGATCTGCGCATGCACGGATCGGCCCGTCACACGCGCCGCGCATGCGCGGATCTGCCCGTTGCGGTCCATTATTTTGTTTTTATTTTATTTTATTTTATTTTAATTTTTTTAATTTTTTTTTTAATTTTTTTTAAAAAAAATTTCCGGCGCAACGGGTGGATCTGAGCGTGCGCGGTGCGCGCGCGCGCCAAAAAAATTAAAAAAATTAAAAAAAAATTAAAAAAAATAAAAATAAAAAAAACAAAATGGCGGCCGGCGGTGCCCGCGACCCCTGCGAAATGGTCTCGTGACCCCAAATGGGGTCGCGACCCCAAGGTTGAGAACCACTGGTTTACACAAATATGGAACAGATGGTGTGAAAAGGTTTGGTACAGACAACGATACCAAAGAAGAGAGATGCAAGAGAATGTAGAAATTATCAAACCATCCCACTAATTTCTCCAGAAAGCTAATTTGTTCTTAAGATCTTACCAAGAAATATAGAGTTGTACACAAAGAGGGGGGGAAAGCCCCATGCGCAGGGAGATTTCAGAAAAGGCAGCGGGATGCAACTCAAATAGATGATGTCAGATGAGGAACAGAAAGAGCAAAGAAATACAGGTAACCCCTGACTCATTTTATGACCTTTTTTGTCACGCGTGTCAAGTGAATTGCTGCAGATGTTAAGTTAAATAACCCAGTTGTTAAATGAATCTGGCTTCCGCATTGACTTTGCTTGTCAGAAAGTTCTAAAAGGTGATCACATGATCCCGGGACACGGCAACTGTCATAAATATGAGCCAGTTGCCAAGCGTCCAAATGCTGCAATGGTCATAAGTGTGAAAAACGATCATAACTCACTTTTTTTCAGTTGTATCTTTGAACAGTCACTAAACAAATGGTTGTAAGTGAAGGACTACCAGTACATTGAACTACAACTAGCCAATTACTTTTTATCCCACCATGTTACAGGAACCCAGCCTATCTGGTTCAGTTATGAAAATCCAGAAATTTGTGTGGAATAAACCCAGAGTTTGCAATCACAGGAATTATGACAGGAAATTAAAATGGCAGGTAGCTGCCCAGTTGGAAAACTAATTTTAAAGATGTGGGGAACATTGGGCTATGCCAGTGATGGCGAACCTTTTAGAGACCGAGTGCCCAAACTGCAACCCAAAACCCACTTATGTATTGTCGGGTGCCGGGCAGGCGTGGCCCATTGGGTGGGCATGGCCTATTGGGTGGGCGTGGCTGCAGTGGTAATGACAGATTGGGTGGGACTAAAAAGTTCAATCAATCAATTCCAACTTTGCGAGATCTTTTTTTCCCGCAAGAAGTTGAAATTGATTGATTAATTGAACCCTTTTTTTGTACTTGGCGGCAGAAGCCTAAAGCGAAAAGGTTTTATAAAACTGAGCTGAAGGCTAGCACTGGGGTGACGGTGCATGTGCCCACAGAGAGGGCTCTGCGTGCCACCTGTGGCACGCGTGCCATAGGTTCGCCACCACGGGGATATGCTATGATACTGGACCCCGAGGGCTGCCCACGAATGCCAACTGCTAGGTCTCCCTTGCCCTCTTCCCTTAATACCGTGCAACAATGGAGACATCAACATTTCCGCAGCACTCACCCTGCATGCATGAAGATGTAGGTGAGGTACCTCCAGGCCTGGGCACGGAGTTGAGGATGATATAATAATGAATTCTTCAGATAGAAAGGATGGGTGACTTGCAGCACAAACCTATCCAGGACCACTCCATTGTAAAGGAAGAAGGCAACCTAGGAGAGCAGGGAAAGCCCACAATTAACCAAATTCCATTTGCATATCGGGGGGAAAAATAGACCTTTTACTTGGAGGGAGGAAAGGTGCTTCAGAGTGTGAGGGGGTGCTCACACGACACCTTTGGACAAGTCCTTAAAGAGCTGCACTTTCCCCCGGAATGGTGTGACTACATTGTGATCACTGTGACATTGTGGAATTGTGGAGTTGCACTGTCATCCTGGGGAAAGGCACATGTAATTGAAGGAGTTGCAGATGATCTCAGAAATATTCTGAGGTATCTTTGCACTCTTGAATCCAAAGGCCTGAACAGCACTAAGAAAAAAAAATCGGTTTTAGGAAATATAAACACCTCAGTTCAATAAAAGCACATCTAACTAGAGGTTGGTTTGGACTTTCTTGGTTACTTGTTTGCTTTAAATGTGGAGGAGGTATTAGATTTCTAATATTAATCCCTCCTCTTGAGGCCAACCTATCTGTCAACTCCTCCTCAAGAACCACATATTTAAGTTTTGTATGCACAAGCTCCATCAAAATACCTGAATAATGAATACACAAATAACACCATGTTAAATACCGCACTCATAACGAAACATTTTGATTTACCTTGTTGTTGAATATGAAACAGCAATCTCTGGGAACTTCCAGAAACTACAATATGTGACTTCCATAAACCTTGATTATATTGCTATGGCTGCTTCTCACATCAGGCTAAGCCAAAGCCAACTAGATTACATAATAGTTTAGGACAATGTATAAATCCAGGCAATGTAAAAGGAGGATTAAATGGGCATACATAAATCCCTGCAGTGGCACAATATGTAATTGGCCAGAATTTCTCTTCTCTGAAGTAACCCCCACACAAATACAATCTGTCTGGATTTAAGCTCTTCTCGTACTGTTGCCAAATGCAAGAAAGGCCAGCAGATCGAAAGAAAGCCATGAAACATATTTTCTTCAGTTAAATCCATTCCAGGAGGATTCAATGACATTTCATTTCCACTGGATCAACACATATTTTCTATGTTATCTGGCCGTGAAACAAAACATATTGTCAACTAAATCAGTGTGTGATGCAAATATAAAAACTACACAAGTATACACTGTATGCATATACATGCAGTCCCCTAATTATGACCAAAATTGAGCCCAGAATTTATATTGCTAAGTGAGAAATTTGTTAAGTGATTTTTGCCCCATTTTGCGACCTTTCTGGCTACAATTATTAAATGAATCCCTGCAGTTGTTAAATTAGCAACATAGCTCTTAAGTGAACCTGGCTTCCCAGTCAGAAGGTTGCAAAAGGGGATCACATGACCCCATGGGACACTGCGGCTGTCGTAAATATGAACCAGTTGCCAGGCATCCAAATGTAAATCACGTGACTGTGAGGATGCTGCAACGGTCATAAGTGTGAAAAAATGGTCATAAGTCACTTTTTTCGGTGCTATTATAACTTTGAACAGCCACTAAATGAACTGTTGTAAGCTGAGGACTACCTGTATGTTAAACAGACCCATTGCACAAACACATGAAAGATTCAAAGGTGTGCTATACAAACCTCCTACGAGCATAGTGCTAGAACATCTGCCCCCTCGCCCCCTTTTAAAATGTATGGTCATCCTTTCTACTGCAATCCCATTGCTTTTGTTTAATTGCTCAATGTGAAGTAATTAGAACCATTGAGAAATGCCTGAAGATATATTTCAGCATTATGCTGAACTTTAAATAAAGCTTTATTTGAGACAGCCAAGGACCGAACAAGAAATTAAAAGGCCAAAGGGTTTACTCCTGCTCTGTGTAATTTCCATTTCCCTAGTAGCAAGGAATAGACCGCATCTTGAACTTGACATCCATCCATTCATTGAACTGATTTCCAAAATGACATGGTCCTTCAGAGGCAGTAATTTATCCAACAGCAGGTGAATCCTACTGTCCAGGTTTCTTTACTTAAAACTCCTTGGACTGGACGTCCTTGATATAAATATCATATAGTCATGTGGAAGTCTACTGCCATTCTGGGATTACTACCGTAGAAGAACAGAGAGGTAGAACTGCCTATCCCTCAAAATCTGCTAACATGACTTCTCCCACTGTCGTGTAAACAGTATGGTGGAAATTTCTTTTAAACAAACAAACCAACCGTGAAGAACATCCTAACCGCAAGATCTCAGCACCACCTGAAATTTGATCTGCCAGGTAGCATTAGAGATACCTTAATAGTCACAGTCACTCATGCCCTTATCACCTCGAGGCTCGACTACTACAATGCTCTCTACATGGGGCTACCTTTGAAAAACGTTCAGAGACTTCAGGTAATGCAGAATGCGGCCGCGCGAGCAGTGTTGGACTTGCCCAGAAATGCCCACATTTCGGCATCACTCCGCGAGCTGCATTGGCTGCCAATTGGTCTCCGAACTCAATTCAAAGTGTTGGTTATGACCTATAAAGCCCTACATGGCATCGGACCAGGTTACTTACGGGACCGTCTGCTGCCCCATGAATCCCAGCGGCCAGTTAGGGCCCACAGAGTCGGCCTTCTCCAGGTCCCGTCAGCCAGACAGTGTCGCTTGGCGGGGCCTAGGGGAAGAGCCTTCTCTGTTGCGGCCCGGCCCTCTGGAACCAACTCCTCCCGGAGATCCGTATCGCCCCCACCCTCTCCGCCTTTCGTAAACTGCTCAAGACACACCTCTGCCGGCAGGCCTGGGGCAGTTAACATCTTACCCCTAGCCAGTGTATGTTTGTGTGTATGTTTGTTGAATGATTGGTTTTCTCTTAACTTATGGGTTTTTATATATGTATTTTAACTTGTGGTTTCTATTTATGTTGTGAGCCACCCTGAGTTCTCCAGAATAGGGCGGCATAGAAGTCAAATCAAATAAATAAATAATAAATAAATAATACTGAACCCTACATTTTCATTGGTATTTGTTTCCACCCTACCTCATATTAACATCATAGTTAAATCTTAGTTACTTACGTTTACTCTGAATTGAAGACAACCTCCCAAAGAAAGTAGACAGAGAAACACACAAACACACACACACACACACACACACACACACACACAAACACACACCATATCCTATGCAATTCCTAACTCCCCCACTTCTCAAACTAAGATTTATGCTATCTTCTCAACCAATGGTTCTCAACCTGTGGTCTGCAGACCCTGGGGGGGGGCATAATGTCTCAAAGGCAAAGCAAAAATCTGAAGAAGTGTTATGATTTAAATAATAATAATAATAATAATAATAATAATAATAATAATAAGAAGAAGAAGAAGAAGAAGAAGAAGAAGAAGAAGAAGAAGAGGAGGAGGAGGAGGAGGAGGAGGAGGAGGAAGAAGAAGAAGAAGAAGAAGAAGAAGAAGAAGAAGAAGAAGAAGAAGAAGAAGAAGAAGAAGAAGAAGAAGAAGAAGAAGAAGAAGAAGAAGAAGAAGAAGAAGAAGAAGTTGGAAGGCACCTTGGAGGTCATCTAGTCCAACCCCCTGCTCAGGCAGGAAACCCTACACCATATCAGACAAATGGCTGTCCAGTCTCTTCTTAAAAACTTCCAGTGTTGGAGCATTCACAGCTTCTGGAGGCAGGTTTTTCCACTGGTTAATTGTTCTAACTGTCAGGAAGTTTCTCCTTAGTTCTAGGTTGCTTCTCTCCTTGATTAGTTTCCATCCGTTGCTTCTTGTCCTGCCTTCAGAAGCTTTGGAGAATAGCTTGACTCTCACTTCTTTGTGGCAGCCCCTGAGATATTGGAACACTGCTATCATGTCCCCCTCGTCCTTCTCTTCGTTAAACTAGACATACCCAATTCCAGCAACCGTTCCTTATATGTTTTAGCCTCCAGTCCTCTAATCATCTTTCTTGCTCTTCTCTGTACTCTTTCTAGAGTCTCTTGAGTTAAATCTTGGGGGTCCATGGCCAGGGTCTGTGGCCATATAAGGTATTTAAAGGAGGTCCGTGGTAAAGCAAAGGTTGAGAACCACTGTTCTAAACCAACCTGGGGGAATTCCTCCCTCCATAACATGCATATGATGTATTCATGCATATGTGAACCACACACATAAATATCTCTTTCTGAAGCAATACCAAAAAAAGCAAGGCCAAAGCAGGACAAAATAAACATTAAAATAATCATGACCGATCTCCTGTAAATTAGGTATTTTATTTATATCACTAATTAATTGTAATCCTATGTACCGGTACCATCTGTTTTTTCTCACACATGCAAACTGCTTTCACAAGAGAAACACAAGCGTGCACACAGACGTGCCCTTCCCCTCCCTTCCCTGCTTTCAGCAGAAATAACAGAGGAAGAAGTGGAGGAAGAGGAAAGAAGATGGACGCAGGGCAAGAGGAGAAGACAAGGCAAAGGGGAGAACAAAGCTGCTTGGAGAAGAGGCAAGGATAACTAGGAGAGGACAGCAAAAAAAGAAAACCTCCTTTATGCAGTATGAAAACAGTTAAATTCTGCCAGCCAGCACCCCTCCATCAAGCAACAGCTGATTTTCAAAGGCATCAACACTGTAGGGCAGAGGTCTCCGACCTTCGCTCCACGGCCCAGAGCTGGGCTGCAGCCTCTTGGGAACCGGACTGTGCAAAAAGTGGGCGAGTGCACAAATGCATGAAGCTGCATTTGGATAGGCGTCGGGTGCATGCATGCATGGAAAACCATCCCCTCTCCCACCCCACCGCTGCCACCACCTCCAGTCCTCAGAGCCCGGAAGGTTGGCGACCACTGCTGTAGGAGATGACCAGGAGATGAACCTGAGGGTGGGTTCAAGCACATCATCAGTTTGGAATTGCTGTGCTCCCGCAAGAGACTTAAGTCCAGCCCTTCATGGATGCTGTTGACTTTTAACTAGCGCCGATTTGCCTGGATCATTAGTAGATCAGATTCTTTTGTATGGGTAACACGTAATGAACTCAACTCAACAAGTGCTTTGAACTCAACTCCTGTTCCTGGTTACTTGATTTGACAAACACAGTCCAACAGCAGTGTCTATGGCCGTTTGTCCTTCACTGTTCCAGCAACATTTTCTATTCTTCTTGGTGAATGTCAGACCACTCCCCCAGTTCCCATGTTGCAGGGGAAACCTTTGGGGGAAACACTTCCTTTCACAAACATGGTAGTTATCAAAACTGAAGGTGTGCTAGACATGTTGATGCCAGACACACAATGGCACTAACTCACGTCTTTTCTAATGCCTACTTCTTTCCAGGTGAATATTGGCTGCTTCAAAACTGCCACAATCTCAATGGGCTTCCTTGAAGAGGTAATTCTACAAAAGTGGTTCTACCAGGCAGGAAACATTCCTTATGGGTGCTGTTCTTAGGTAAAAGTGGGGAATTTGCAGCTGAACAATTAACCAGTGGAACAACCTGCCTCCAGAAGCGGTGAATGCTCCAACACTGGAAGTTTTTAAGAAGAAACTGGACAGCCATTGTCTGAAATGGTATAGGGTTTCCTGCCTGAGCAGGGGGTTGGACTCGATGACCTCCAAGGTCCCTTCCAACTTTTTTATTATTATTATTATTATTATTATTATTATTATTATTATTATTATTATTATTATTATTATTATTATATCCCATTATCTTCAACTATCGGCCAGGACAACTGGCCACTACTTACAGAAGTTGGAGTCTGACAAGTTTTAGAAAGCCACAGGTTCCCAATCCCTTCATTAAAACTTTCTAAGGAATGAAAACAATAAATAAACTACTTGGGAAAACACTGTTGCCATAGCAAATACTGAAGAATCCATTTAATATGTTATCTGCTTCCAGTCCGTACCGGTAGCTGATTGTCTTTCCAAACCATATTTCAGAGAAAATTTTAGACTATCTCTTTATTTGTGCAAATATTAGGGTTTAAATTATGTATGCAAATATTGGGATCTGAATCAGGGGTATCCAAGCTTGGCAACTTTAAGAACTGTGGACTTGAATGTATATGTAGTAATATTTACCGAACCAGACGTTTACAAAGATTAATACTTAGTGTTATATCTAGTGTTCTATGATGATTGCTTATAGATATGATCTTATGGTTAATGTTGAACATTTTAACATTGAAAGAGCAGACTGAATTTCTACCTCAGGTTATTGAAGTACTACCTCAGGACTTACTGTTAGGGACCACACAGGTTAAAAAAAAATGTAACAGGTGTATAGTAGAGGCTTGAAGTGAAGAGTGAAGAATGTCTACCTATTGTTGTATGTTATGTTCTACGATGATTGCTTCTTAATATGACTGCTTCTTAACATGATCCTATGCTTAATGTTGATTACTTTAATAATGAAAAAGCAGACTGAATCTTTACCCCAGGTTATTGAATCTCTAGCTCAGGATCTTTTGCTAGGGATCATAAAAGATAAAATACAACAGACATATAGTTGAGACTGGAAGTGAGGAGTAAAGAATATGTACCAAACCAAGTGTTTACAAAGATCAATACCTAGTGTTATATGCTGTGTTCTCTGAGGATTGATTATTAATATGATCTTATATTTAATGTTTAACTACTGCCTCAAGACCTATTATCAGGGATCATAGAGAATAAAAAATGTAACAGGTGTATAATAGAGGATCGAAGTGAGGAGTGAAAAATGTTTACCAAACCAGACGTTTCCAAAGAATAATATGTAGGGTTGTATACCAGATGCTATGATGTTTGATGCATACAAAGATTTTATGTACAATGCTGAATGTTTTAATAAAGGAATTTTTAATTTAAAAAAAAAAAGACCTGTGGACTTCAACTCCCAGAATTCCCCAGCCAGACATGGGAGTTGAAGTCCACAAGTCTTAAAGTTGCCAAGCTTGGACAACCCTGGTCTAAATTATATTGGGATTAGCTGACACCAAACTTGCAAGCTGAACCATGTTCAGGCCAAGGAGAATACAATAGACTACTAGGCAAACCCCACCCACATCATTCCATGCTTGAAGATACTTGCCTCTACAATTGTGATGGCAATCATGAACCAAGGTGGAGGACAGCAGGTGTAGCTGTCGTAGTACCATTTCCGGTCTATCTCGCGGGGTAACGTCTCATACGCCACGTGCCGAATCAACCGCTGAGAAAGGCTGAGTCCCGTCTCCTCCAGGAGGGCCTTGCTGCATAGCCTCCTGTTCCCTTGCAAAATGGCTTGGCGGAAGCTGTTGGACCTCTTGTTACTCATCTGAAGATACAGTTAAGAAGAAGGAAAGAAAAATAAAATAAAATAAAATGCTCTAATCAAACTATAAGCTGCTCAGGCTGAGAGGGTTCAGATATGTTATCAGGGGTAAGTTCAATACTTGGCCATAATGGTTAGACGTTTAGAAGATGCAAACAGTACGAATTCCGAAGAAACTAACTTCCTACTTAATCTCTGGCCTAGCCTTTTGTTTTAAACTACTATACAGGTAATCCTCAACTTACGACTATAATTGAGCCCAACATTTCCGTGGCTAAGCAAGACGGTTGTAAAATCAGTTTTGCCCCCATTTTACAGCCTTTCTTGCCACAGTTGTTAAGTGAGTCACTGCAGCTGTTAAGTTAGTAAAATGGCTGTTAAGAGAACCTGGCTTCCCCATTGACTTTGCTTGTCAGAAGGTGGCAAAAGGGAATCCCAGATGATTCCGGGACATTGCAACTGTCATAAATAAATAGGCAGGTAGGCAGGTAGTAGCTAGATAGGTAGAAAGAGAAGAAAAAATAGTGACCGGATAAGATCAAACAGATCACTGAGCTATGGATGATCACTACAGACAAATGTGATGGCCAGAAGTGAACCCAATTTGATGGTACTTAATTAACTGAGATCCCAGGAGTGATCTATTTCTGCCTAATAGAGTACAAGTATATAAGATGTTCCAAATGCACACATATGCTTTCACACAGAATAAGCGCACTCTTGTGCAATTGCCAAAACCTTTTCTGAGAGTCCTTTATTCCTATGGATCACAGCTCTGTTAACATCTGCTTGCAGAAAGCGGCCAAGACTTAATTCAGCACACAAGAGAAAGTACAGTACCACAGCATTAGCATTCAGGTTTGGTGGTGTTGCTACTGGTGTTTGATCATTTTCTTTTTGGCTCATCTGTACAAGATTTCAAAGGCCAGACCTCCTTCTTTCATACATACAATGTGCATGGGTAATTGCTTCAAGCTGAGCCAGACTGCTTCAAAACAAACTAATCACCCTGCTATAAGCTTCCTTTTGAATGAGGGGAGCTGAGGTGCAAGTGGCCTTGACAATAAATGTTATTTATCATTTGTTATGTACAACCATTTTTAAGCTGCCTTTAATTTCTTCAGGGAGAATGGGAGCCTACAAGAATGCGATGCAAATCATCCCAGAGTGATGAGGGAAAAAAAACACAAAACAAGAAAAGTGCATGTTAAGAAAATAACAAGACAAGCAGCAAATATACAGCAATTGCACAGGTTAAACCCACCCAATTAAAATGCTAGAAAAACAAGACACTGAAAACCTCTGTAACACTGCCAGGACCATGTCTGCTTCCTTGATTTTTCACTCATAATTCATCATCAACCACCTGTCTGCTGGTGACAGCTGCCTGCTTGTGTCAGTTCAATAATTATATATTCTATTTGTCAAAATACTATCTTCCTGCCCAGAAGCACTGTAACTTCTGATTGTTAGATACTGCATTATTAGATTCAGCTAATCCCTGAATTATTTTCATAATAGTGACAACCTTTCAAGGGAAAAAAGGGGGGGGGGACTGTTAAGATATTTAAATTTAGCAGCTGGCTCTTGTGTGAGGCAACCTACTTTGTGATTGGTTACTGTGGGTGTGGAGGGGAAGTTTTCCCTCCCCCCCACCACCTTTTTCTTCTGTGTGCTCTGTGATTCACCTCATGATGCTCCTGTTTACCTCCTGTTTGTTTGCTGTAAATGGAGATGTGAAATATATTTATTTATATAAAACTACAAGCTGGTGTCAATATCTCTGGCTTCATTTGTACACCTGCTGTGTAATTTCCCTGACAAAAACCAAGAAAGCCCAGTTGCCTTTCGAAAAGCACCTTTGAAACAACCCTGACCTGGATGACTGAGAATCTCCATGGACATCCTCTCCAAGAGTTCGTTAAAATAACTAGTGCCCTGGCCCAGTACCCCCTTATTTCAAAACTGCTTGAACAGAAAACACTCCCAAGATTGTATCACTTGGTTTGACACTCTGATTACGGCTCCACATATAGTTGGGTGGCTTCTACAAAACCAGGATATTCATCTCATTAAATAAGATTCCCTTTTCTCAAACATAAACATTATTTTCCCTAGGTCAGTGGTGGTGAACCTATGGCACGGGTGCCAGAGGTGGCACTCAGAGCCCTCCCTGTGGGCACGCACGCTGTTGCCCCAGCCCCACCTCCCCCCACGGCCCCCTCCTCACCAGCAGCGCCCCTGGAGGAGAGTCGCCCCTGGGCAACAGGGACAAGACTCTGCCCTCGCACCCCATAGTGTGCAAATGATGCTGCGGGGTGTGGGCAGAGGGCATGGCTGCCATGGTGCTGCAGGGCTATCTGGCTATCTGCTGCAGCAGACCATGGAGGCAGTGCATGGCCCTGCAAGTGGGTGGGACAGGGGGTGGGTGGGGGCGGAACAGGCAGGGCGGGAGGCGGAGCGGGGGCAGGGGGGTGGTTTTTGGGCATGCGATCTCTAAAAGGTTCGCCATCACTGCCCTAGATCATGCTATAGTACTGAAATCGCATATCTATATTATTAGAATTTTATTTCAGTCCCCCGAATTAGTAATTCACTCCAAATCCTGATACGTCTTCTGAACTTGCCTTAATTTTTCTGAAAGAAATTGTTATTTTTCAGTCTTTTGATTGTGACCTTTTGGGGGTATCTCATTTTTCTTAAGTACCCATGATTTAAACATGTGTATCAAATATGATGTGCATGCATATAATCAAATAAATATATAGTGTAATACAAGCCCACTCCTGTTACAAAATACTTGTTTATCTTGAGACCATCTATAACCCATCAGAAAACTGAGATGTGGGAAAGCTGACAAAACCAATAATTTTATGGTGGGATGGGAAATAACCTAAGTTTATAAATCAAAATCAGTTCTAAACACTATGCTGCTCCCCACTGCTCAGTCATCTACGAGCAAAATTACAGGTAGTCCTCAACTTACAACAATTCATTTAATGACCATTTGAAGTTACAGCAGCACTGAAAAATGAGCATTTTTCACACTTACAACCGTTGCAGCATCCCTATGGTCATGTGATCAAAACTCAGATGCTTGGCAACTGACTCATATTTATGGCATTGTAGTGTCCTGGGGTCATGTGATCAGCTTTTGTGACCTTCTGACAAGCAGTCAATGGGGAAGCCAGATTCACTTAACAACTATGTTGCTAACTTAAGAACCACAGTGATTCACTTAACAGCCATGGCAAGAAAAGTAGTAAAATGGATCAAAACTCACTTAACAAATGTTTCACTTAGCGACATAAATTTTAGGCTCAATTATGGTCATAAGTGGAGGACTACCTGTAATAAGCTATTTTGTTTAAATATGTGGATGTCATAGAAACCAGTAAAAATGTAAAAACAAATGATACTTGCTGAGTGGAGCAAACAGCATTTATAACCTTCATTTTCTCTCCAACCTACCTTCATTTTTTATTCATTTATTACAGGCTATATACTGGTTACTTTTATCCTGTCTAGGTGCTTACAGTACTGAGAACCACTTAATCCGGACATATAAAAGCACTAAATAGTATCATGTGATAAAAGAAAAAAAAGACTGGGAAACCAACTGACATTTCTCTAGATAATTATTCTTGTAATTGCCTACCTCAAAAACAAACAACTCATGTTACGGCAAGAAAAGAACGGGGAAACAATACTTTCTGTGCTTTAATAGAACACTTAACCTTCCCAGATGAAATCAAAAGTTCTGTTTAAAAGTTCTTGTAATGAGATTCTCCAGGGTCATCATGAGTTAGGTGGCTTATAAATATGATTTATAAAAAAAAGCACACTCTTCTCCATTAGCACATAAATGTATCAGTCGGGGCAGTTTCAAATATTTTACATTTCTTAAGGGCTCTTCAACAGAATACTACTACAATGCTATTACCCAAGGCAGAAGTGGACATAAATGTATGCAAGTTGAAATAATTCCTCACCGCTTTTCAGGTCCCTGTTCTGAATTGAAGTAGAGATTTTGAGAGAAAAGCAGAGAGAACACTTCCTTTGATGCTGGTCTAGTTACTAGCAGTAGAAGATTCTCAGCATCATGCTGTGGGATCCCAGATTCTGCTGCTAGTAACTGGCACTAAAGGAAGTGTTCTCCTGTATGCTTTTCTCTCAAAATCCCTACTTTAATGCAGAATAGGGACCTAAAATATGGTGAGGGATTAATTCAGCTTGCATACATTTATGTCCGCTTCTACCCTGGATAACAGTGTTTTAGTGCTATTCTGTTGAAGAACCCCTAGAAATCTAAAATATTTGAATCTTCCCTGACTGATATATTTCTGTCCAGTGCTAATGGAGAAGAGTGTTTTTTTATAAATCATATTTATAAGCCACCTAACTTATAATGACCATAGAGCAGGGGTTTCAAACTCAATTTCACTGAGGGCCGCATCAGCATTGCGGTTGCCCGGGGGGGGGGGTGGCCAGAGTAGATGCAACCTACTGGGTGGGGGTGATGGAGTGGGTGTGGCCTACTGGGTGGGCATAGCCAGTTCTACATCATTCACGTCAAGGGTGCCTATGGGGGCTTGGGCAAAGTGGGACAGATCTGAGAGTCTCTGGCAGAAGGGGGTGGGACAGGGGCAAGTGCAAAGGCATGGTCCACCGGGGCAAATGCCAAGATGGCCACCACAAAACTGTACATTGGCTCCCAGCTGGCCTGGGCCAGGGCCAAGGCAGCGGGGGCCGTTCCCTCACTGTTTCCAGGATGGCTTCGCAGGCCACATGAAACCACTTTGCGGGCCGCATCCGGCCCCCCGGCCTTGTGTTTGACATGTCTGCCATAGAGAGTCAATCCTAACCAAACCCTAACTGTAACTGTAACCCTAATCATATCCTTTTTGGGGCCTCTCTGGGAAAGACATAGTCTATATAATTCCTCTCTTTTTCTCCAAAGTTATGAGTAAATTTAGATCTTGCCATCATTTTACAATATTATCTAGCACCTCAGCAGGTGTGAGACAAGAGACGGATGAGTAATTGAAATGAGTAATCTTTCAGCCATCGCTTTCCAAACTACATATATTTTTATTGATTTATGCAAGCTCTTTTATGATGACAGACTATAAACATAATAAAGGAAATATGAATTAACTGTGTGGTTTGGCTTACTCAGCACTTGGACTTGCAAGATTCTGTAAAGACAAAGGGAAAAAACTGGAAAGTTTCAGTCAGAATCCATTTCTGAGATTAAAGATTAAGGATGTCTATTTATATTACTGTCTGGCTTATTGTTCAATGTACATTTTGTTTTCATAACAATACAGGCGGTCCTCCTGACCGCAAACGAGCCCAAAATTTCTGCTGCTAAGTGAGACATTTGTTAAGTGAGTTTTGCCCCATTTTACAACCATTCTTGTCATAGTTGTTAAGCGAATCGATGCAGTTCTTAAATTAGTAACATGGTTGTTAAGTGAATCTGGCTTCCCCATTGGCTCTGCTTGTCAGAAAGTCGCAAAAGGTGATCACGTGACCTTGGAACACTGCAACCGTCATAAATATGAGTCAGTTGCCAAGCATCTGAGTTTTGATCACACAACTACAGAGGTGCTGCATCGGTCATAAGTGTGAAAAATGGTCATAAGTCATTTTCTTCAGTGCCATTGTGACTTTGAATGGTCCCTAAACGAACTGTTGTAAGTCAAGGACTATCTGTACTGCTACTGAAATTGTGTTTTGTTAATTGTTATGTGTTTAAATGAGCTGTGTTTTCTTCTGCTGGCATGGAACTCCATTTATGGGAATTTCTGTGATTTCCAATATTTTCCACTGGCAACTATCCCCTCTGCAAAGCTTCCACTGACACTAATGAGAACTTTTTCTGTCCAATCTCTTATTCCATTAAGAGATTTCAGCTCTAATTTCTAACCTGTTCTTTGAATGGAAAGAAATTCATGAGCCAAATTGGAATACATCATACAAATTAAATACATGCATTATATACACGGGTTTCCTTCTCAACAAAAAAACCTATTTTATATTGGCCTAAAGATACCATCAAACATTTTTTTTTAAAAAAAGCAACCCTGTGTGATTATGCATTTGTTTTTCATGTGTAGCTTGTTTGGATTACAGATCTGATTGATCTGTAAGCAGGAACATTTGCTTTTTTTCCCTTACTTAGAAAACATTTTTTATATTTTCCTAATATTATTATTTTTAGGCCATTGGAACATTTAGAAACTGACATACCGAGGAAGGGTGGACAACTTATATTAGAGAATCAGTGGACAGACTATTCCTCCTCACCATTTTTATATTGTAAATAATTGTGTGTGTGTGTGTGTGTGTGTGTGTGTGTACATACATACTCATACCAGAAACAATCATGGTTATAAATGGAACAGACATGACACATTTTAGTGAATTAATTAATTAATTAATTAATTCAGTCACATACTGAATTAATAGAAACAATGGGGCCAAACAGACATGCTTCATAAAAATGAGTACAACGTGCAATCTGGGCATATTATACTCAACAGCTTTTAAAGCAGGTATGTCCAGTATGAGGCATGCATATTGTATATGGCCCTGGAAGCTAGTAATGCATCTCCACAAGTTCGCAAACTTCAAACACTATTATGTGATTTATATAAACTAACAATTATATTTATATGAGTTTATATTTATATAAACTAAATATTATATATTTTAAATGAGACCCAAGATAATTCCTCTTCACTCAAGGCAGCCTAGGCAAGCCAAAAGGTTGGATACCCATGTTCTAAAAGGTGTCAAGAAACTTTGGACTACAGCAGGATAAAAATGTGAAAATGAATAAATACAAAATATTAGCAGCAGCAAGTAGATTTTTCTCAATCTTTATAGATACTTCAATAAATTAACTGTTCTACAGAAGCTGGTTGGACCAGGGTGAACATTTGCTAACATGTGGCAACCTGACCTTAAGATGCCAAGGGTAAAATAAAGGGCTGTTTAATAGCATGAGTCATGGATTCAGCTTTAGTATGTGAACAAATGCAAAGGTGATCTGGTAAGGGATATTACTGTAATTTATTACCATCAAGGGCAAGGCATTGATTTAGGCAATTGAAAATGCCTTGTATGCAATGCATGAAGGATTTTATAAAAATATCTAAATATTCCTCATAGCTGACAGACGATGGTAGATGTGTTAATATTTATCATACCTAACAAACATGTAAACTTTTGAGATTTCTTTCAATACTTTTAATGCAAAAATTCCATTAACCAAGACTGTATTACAGTACAACTTATTTCCATTTATTCCTTTTTACTTCTATTTGTGTCTGTGTGTGTGTGTGTGAAGGAGACGGAAAAGCAAAGAGAGAGAGAAACTGAAACACACTCTACATCACACAGTGTAATTTCAAAAAAAGTCCCCAGAGAGAATACCTTTCCAGTAGAAGTATAGAACAGAGCTGGAAGGGACCTTGGAGGTCTTCTAGTCCAGCCCCCTGATCAAGCAGGAGGACCCATACCATCTTATAACAACAACAACAACAACAACAATAATAATAATAATAAAGTTGAAAGGGACCTTGGAGGTCATCTCAGACCGGTGACTGTCTAGCCTCTTCTTAAAAATCTCCAGTGATGGAGCGCCCACGATTTCTGGAGACAAGCTGTTCCACTGGTTAATTGTCCTCACTGTCAGGAAGCTTCTCCTTAATTCCAGGTTGCTACTCTCTTTGATCAGTTTCCAACCATTGTTTCTTGTCCTGCCTTCTGGTGCTTTGGAAAATAACGTGACCCCCTCTTCTTTGTGGCAGCCCCTCAAATACTGGAATACTGCTATCATGTCTCCTCTATTTCTTCTTTTCTTTAGAATAGCCAAACCCAAGTCCCGCAGCCGTTCTTCGTATGTTTTAGTCGCCAGACCTTTGATCATCTTAATTTTATTTATTTTTACGTATATAATTTTTATTTTAAGTTAACACATTTTATAGATGTGATGGACATAGTTTGAAAACACACAGATAATCATAGAGGTATCCATAGGTCTGGTCCAAAAAATAAAAATAGTAGCCATAATAATGCAATTGAAATTCATCTGTTTTCTATGTTCATTGCAGGTATTTTGCTCGGATAACTCAAAATGACAACAGTAGTAGAGGACAGTAATACTTTGTCCCTGCTCTCTTTGGAGGGTTTGTGTTTTTTTTTTTTTTTGGCTAACAGTCTACCCTATGGTTCTGGACCTTTGTTGAAGTCTCATATCACGTGTGAAGTAAAATTAGACTTCTCCTTTTGTGTGAGAAAACCCAATAAATTCAGGGCAACAAAACTTCATTAAACTGTCATTGCTAGCCTTTCACTGCTATATAGAGAACAGTTCCCATATGGTCGTTATGTACTTACTACTACATTTCTAGATTTGGGATTTTTGAATCAAATACTTAACCACTGGCAGAAAGAACAGGGAATTTATGTTGGTCTGGCACATTTTCAGGTCCAAAAAACCCAAGAAAAGCCACCCTGCTTTTTTCCCATGCAGTTCATCTGCAGCTTCTTTAATAACCTGGTTATTAAAAGTGGAGGCAGACGGATAAAGTACAAAATTGAAAAGGGATTAAGAAAAAAAAAGCGTCCTCTGGTTCATTAAATATTCACTTTCCTTAAAATTGTTTATTGGATTATTCACATGCAAAGAAGGAAGTGGTTGAGATTGCTTCCTAACTATACATGCTGTGCCTTCTCAAATACATTCACGCCTGAGGGAGAAATGTGTAATGGAACACTATTACAATATGCTTATTTACCACAGCCGGAGATGGAGATGTGCATCTGAAAGGCTTCTGAAGCCTATTTCCAAACAAGACAGATGATGAAGGAATCATTTACACTCAATTTTGCAACAAGGGAGGGAAAGCATGCGGCTCCTGAAATTCTTTCCAATCCCTTTACCACATATTTTCTCAAACCAACTAACGTACAGCACGGCTGCAGTTACAACTGAATGTCTTTGGTGCAAAACCAACAAACCAGGAAAAAAAAAAAAGACAAATAGCACACCACCAACATGGTAGATCGGGCTGGAAAATAAGATCAGCCTACTAAGAACAGATGAAAGAAAAAAAAGGTGACGAACAAGAAGACCATAGAATGCCTGATCAAGAAACAACAGACTAATAGAATCAGAAGGGATCTTGGAGGTCTTCTAACTTCACTCCCTGCTCAAGCGGGAGACCCTCCACCACTTCAGACAAATGGGTGTCCAATCTCTTCTTAAAAACCTCCAGGGTTGGAGCAATGGCAAGCCGTTCCACTGATTATTTGTTCTCATTATCAGGAAATTTCTCCTTAGTTCTAGGCTGGTTCTCTCCTTGACTAGTTTCCATTGCTTTTTGTTCTGCCTTCAGGTGCTTTGGAGAATAGCTTGACCCCCTCTTCTTTGTGGCAGCCCCTGAGATATTGGAAGGCTGCTAGTCCTTCGTTTCACTAGACGAGACAAACCCAAATCCTGTAACCGTTCTTCATATGCTTTTGCCTCCAGTCCCGCAATCATCTTTGTAGCTCTACTCTGCATTCTTTCTAGAGTCTCAACATCTTCAACATCTTTATTGTGGCGACCAAAACTGGATGCAATATTCCAAGTGTGGTCTTATCAAGGCATTGTAAAATGGTACTAATACTTTCATTTAGAAACAATATATACCAAGAAACAAGGAAGGTTAAAGAAGTACTGGACATTATAAAGCAGAGCAGTAAATAACAGCTACAGCCAAGTAGATCAGCAAATACAAAGATTAAATTGCACACGATTGGCAGAATCTCCAGTTTCAACCAAATCTGGATAATTTCTACCAATCCATTAATAAAGAGAAAGCAGTGAATGAGTCAACACCTGACAAAGAAGAAACAGTGAAGTTCTGGGCATAGCCACAAGACAACTCAAAAAAATATAATAAGAATGCAGCTTAGCTAAAAAAGGTGGATAGGAATTAAAATGAAGCTAAAATGAAAGCACCTGTAATAACAGCAGAAATGGTGGAGAAAATAGCAAGGAAGATCAAGTATTGCCCAACACCAGGGAAAGATGAACTGTATGGTTTTTAGTTGAAGCATCTGATTGATCCACACCCATTCATTGCCAAACAGTATAACAACATACTGCAAGGAGATAAAACTGAAGATCAGTTAATATTAACAAACCTACCTAAAAAGAAAAATCCAACAAAAGGGCAGCAGGGAACTGAAAATCAATTGCCTGCTTACCAATGACATTCACATTGCTAACTGGTGTGGTAGCCGATGCAGTCCAATAGCATCTAGTTGAAAACAAACTGTTTCCACCTGAGCAGAAGGGACGCTGCCCAAATTGCAGAGGAACAAAAGATCAGTTCCTAACTGGCAAGTTGATTTTAGAAAATTGCAAGAGAAAGCACACCAACTTGAATGTAGTTTGGATTGAAGGCATTTAACTGCCTGCCACATGATTGGATAATCAAGTGCCTAAAACAACAGGAGTCAGTAGAAACATCAGAAGCATGCAAACCAGCGTCTGCATTTCCTGTGTCAGGTGAAGACAGCACATCTCTCTCCTTCTGTCCTGGCCACTTTTTACAGAGGCACGATTGAGAGCATTTTAACAAACTGCATCACTGTCTGGTTTGGTGGCAGCAGTGCCTCAGATAGAAAGTCCATACAGAGAGTGGTAAGGACAGCTGAGAAAATCATAGGAAGCTCGCTTTCTGGTATTCAGGATGCTGCTTCTAAGCGCTATGTGCTTAGAGCTCAAAGCATTGTTAGAGACTCCGCACACCCACTTTATGTTCTATTTCTGTTGCTCCCCTCTGGGAGGAGGTTTCAAAGTATTTATAGCAGGACTACCTGATTCTGTAATAGCTTTGTTCCCCATGCCATCCGTCTGGCAAACTCATAAGATTCGTTTTTCTCGCCATACACATGTATACAGAACCCGAACTAAACTGTTTTTTTCTCTGTGTCATATAATATATGTGGGTATATGCATAATTCTGTATTCATTTATTTATTTTTGTCATATTTATGTAGTGTATATCAGAGGTGGTGACCCTTTGAGAGCTGAATGCAACAAAATTTCATTTTAATGTATGCCGATTAGTGTACATTTAAAGTGACAATAAAGTTATTCTATTCTATTCTATTCTATTCTATTCTATTCTATTCTATTCTATTCTATTCTATTCTATTCTATTCTATTCTATTCTATTCTATTCCATTCCATTCCATTCCATTCCATTCCTTCATCCACATAGCAATGTTGACAGACTCTACTTACAAAGGAAAACAAGTGGGCATGGAATGTACTGACAGTTGAAGAAGTAAAAAGGACATTGGAAGAACATTTGAAGGATAGTGAAGAAAATGCCCTGAAGCTAGTATACCACGAAGGCTTACTGAGTACTGGAGAGATCAAACTGGCCTACAAGAAAGACCAAATGAAGAAAAGAAAAGATCTCGTAAGGCAAAGTACTACAGAGCCAGTACATTAAAAAAATAGCAGGCAAAGCCAATAACAACAAGACCTGGCAATGGCTAAGAGCAGGAAAGTTGAAGAAAAAGACAAGTAGCCAATTATGGCTGCACTAAGCACAAATGCATACAAAGCCAGAATTGATAAGACAGCGATAGAAAGCAAATGCTCACCTCCCCTTCAAAGAAACCGAAGAAACAGTGGACCACCTGCTTAGCTGCTGCAAGAAGATCGTATGGACTGATTCCAAACAACAACATGACAAAGTAGCAACAATGATGCATTGGACTATCTGCAAGAAATACTATTTTCCTGCAAGCAGGAACTGCTGGGACCACAAAACAGACAAAGTAATAGAGAATGAAGGAGCTAAAGTGCTCTGGGACTTTAGAACTCAAACACAGAAGCACCTGCTGTATAACACCTCAGATTGTTATTGACAAGAAAGCAAAGATAATACCAACAGTAATAGGCATCTTGGGTGTAATTGCAAAACATCTGGAGCATTACTTGAACACCATCAGCATTGGCAAAATCATCATCTGTCAAATACAAAAGGCAGCTTTACTTGGAACAGTTTACATCCTGTGAGGCTACCTTTAACTATCAAATAGCATTAGCACTTAGACTTATATACTGCTTCACAGTGTTTTACAGCCCTCTCTAAGTGGTTTACAGAATCTGCATATTGCCCCCAATAATCTGGGTCCTCATAACCACTACACCACCTCCTGTTCTGTCTATCCTGGATCCTTGGAAAGGACTTGATGGGGGGATAGAAATGTCAACATCTAGCTGATTGTGGGACCAACCTTAATAATAATGTTATATTTCTATTTATATTTAGGTGTGTTTATAAAGTTCTGTCTTCTTCTCATCTGAATTGGGGAGCACAGGATAGGCAACGAAACGTTTCTCCCTGAACCGTATCACTAGAAGGCGGATGTAATGGGATGTAGGAATGACCTTGGGAGACAGGGGGAAGAGCCACAGCCTAGACAATGGTCTGATAAACAAAATTTGAGTCGGAAAGAGGGGTAGAGAAAGTGTTCTGGAAGGGAACCTCCCTAGTTTTGGGAACAGTAAAAGGGAAAAATGAGAGAGGTATTTTCAGACTTGCAAGATTCTGTTAATTTTAATCTTAGGGCTTAGACAGAGCCAGTACTCCTAAAAGCATTTCTTGTCTGGACTACCACACAAGGCTGACAGTAGAAAGGAGAAGACTTGGAATGGAACAGCTGGCAAAAGTCTGGGTCCCTATTAACTTTCTTGAAGGGGGTAATTAATTCTTCTCTCTTTTTCTTTCTCTCTCTCTCTCTTTCTCTAAGTCTGGTTTGTACCTTAAGGAGAAAGCTTTAATTTTTTAAAAAAGGTTTATATATGGACAGTGGTGTCTGCGGGACAACAGAAGTCAATATAGGCAAGATGGCAGCCATGGCATTGCAAGGCCCAGCCCCTTTGTTTATGTGTGTCATACTGAAGTCTGCTTTATGTACTGCAACTTCTTATTGCTCTTGTGGTGTCTGCACTATGCACTTAATAAATAAGTAGCCCAAAACAAAAAGTTCTCTTCGTAAACCAATCCATAATTCTTCCCTACAATTCAACACAACTCTGAACCCAAAGCAAGAGGAAGCACTCTGTGATATTCATTCAGCCATTAACTTAGAGAGTCTGACATCTATAACTCTACTCCAGGCAACAATAATTAGTACATAGTGCAGCTACCAGTGAAGGAAACTACTGGAGCATTTACATGCTGAAAATTAAGTACTCACTTGGATGTTTGCCAAAGCGTTATCCTTGGGCCATTTAAAGAGCCAGCCGCTAAGAGAAACAGGCTCACTCTGAAAACACGAGGTTGCCATTTCTGCAGCATTTGGCTTACTTTCATGGTCTCTACTCCAATAATCCAGGACTTGGTTTCAGAACAGAATGAGAACTTTACTGTCGCTAGTCCATGAGTCAGGTGGGATGAAGCATCTCAAAACCATCCAAAACCCTGTTGTGAGTTCTGAAGCAAATCTTCCTTGAATCTTTAAGTGGGGAACCGTAAAGTAATGTAGAGATGACCCTGGAGAAAGAATGGGCCATTAAGGAAGGAGAAACAGGAATTCAGTCCTGTGGAAGTCCTTGCCTTGGTTTTATGTGGTATACAATGGGGCCAGGAGGAGTTTCTCAAGGTTGAGGCCAACCTTTTATGGTAGGTCAGGTCAAGAAACAAACACTACAAGGATTCCAGAAATAATATGTTCTCACTGCAGGGTATAACAGAATCTTGAGACCCTATCAAAGTCTCTCTGCCCCATCACAAAATCAAGGTGTGGTTATTGTGAGTTTCTCACACTTTCTACTTTCTCAGGATTGTCACCTATTGTCCACCCACTGCAGCTCATTGCATTGTTTTCCCACGCTCACCCCAATATTCTTTTAAAGATGGAAGATAGATCATAATCAGTCCTTAATTGAGTCAATGCTCAAACCCCATGCTCCTTGTTACATGCAACTTCAGGGTTTGAGGTCAGATTGGGTAAAATCATCTGCACTACAGGAACCAGAAAGCCTGTGGCTTTCATCGGCAAATCTCCTGCTTCAAAGAAATTGACCAATGGAACCAGGCCCTTCTGTTGGAAAAGAGTGAAGGCCCATGTCTTTACTACTTCAGACTACAAAAGGACTACACTACTGGGATCCAGAGCCAAACAGTGAATTCAGACATAACATAGTGGCTTATGACTCATCACTAGCCTTCACCAAATCCATGATCAGATAATCAGCAACTCATGATTCAACAAATCACAGTTCAATGTATCAACCTGGCCTCATGAAGATTGCAGTCTTTAACTTCCTATGCCTCAGCTATGGAAAATGGAAACTAAAGTGCGGAAACTCAAGGGCAACTTTCTACTAATGGGTAAAAAAAATGGTCAAGCTCCCAAGATTTCTTCCACGCCTGGCCAATCCAGAGGCTTCAAACTAGCTGCCAATCTCAAGAGCAAATGTGCTTCCGGGTTCTTACAGAACTCTCAAGCCCAAGCATGTTGTAGTAACTCATTGTGCAAATGTCCAGCCCTCAGATCATACATTTCCTAAGAAAAACCTCCAAGTCATTCAGCAACTGCTTTCTGTCTTCCTTCCAATAAATTGGTGACAAGATTTAATTGATTGTTTTTTGCAGATAGCCATTGGGGTTTAGAAAGAGCAGCATCAACCCTGGGATCTTGCACCGCAAAGTAGAGGGCATATGTTTTATGTAGCTCAGCGGTTCTCAACCTTTTCCGGGGCTCGACCCCGCCCCCCCCAAAAAACCAAAAAAACAAAAAAAAATGGCCGACCCCCCCAAAAAACAAAAAAAACAAAAAAAATGGCCGACCCCCCCAAAAAATGGCGGGCCCGCATCGCGCATGCGCGGCGCGACGGCCCACATCGCAAAGGGGAAAAAATGGCGAACCCAAAAAAAAAGAATAAAAAAAATGGCCGACCCCCCCAAAAAAATGGCCAACCCAAAAAAAATGGCGGACTGCGGTGTTTGGCGACCCCCGTGAAATCGTCGTTCAACCCCAAATGGGGTCGCGACCCACAGGTTGAGAACCGCTGATGTAGCTGAAGTATCTTTGCTGCAGAGGTATTTCTAAACACTCTAAAATAATTATAATAAAAACAAAAAATAAATGTATATCCTCCGCTTCAGCATAGGCATATGGCATGTTTCTTCATAACAACTCTTCCCGCAAAAAAAAATGATATTATAAAAGTGTTATCTAATCCACCTGAAATGTAATGTTTTCTCCCTTTTTATCATGAGGTTCGATGTTTTTAACCACTTCAATGTCTTTCCTCTCTCCTCTCAAGCACACTGAAGGTATCTGTAGCCATAAAAAACATTACGTAGAATGTGCACTCCATCAGTCAAAGCATTGCTCCTTTTCCTGGGTTTTATTGATGGAGACAGATTTTTCTAAAGGTTTTGGGAAGCTGCATTTTATAGGGAATGAATTATATGCAATACTGTAATTTTGTTAATACTGATAAAGTGTAACCATAATTTTCTGAGGAGTGGAAAGAGAGAAGGAGAGAGGGAAAAATGGAGAGGTCAAAAAAGAAAACAATACACCTAGTAGAATTTTAGAGTAATTCTACTGTTATTGGTATCTCTCCTTCCTCTTTACTTACAAACTAGGAGGAGGAACAGGAGGGTTAAGCAAAGAAAGTGTGTTAACACTACTAAAAAGTCGATACACATCAGGCCCAAGCTCAGAGATGAAACAGCAAGATACACACGAATTCAAGCCTTCATTTGCTTTCACTTAATGGACAGAATCTTGCCAAACTAAACCTATTAACTTGGTGGTGCAGTGGTTTGAATGCAGTATTGCAGCCCAACAGCCTGGACCTCAATCTTGATGGGGCTCATGGTTGACTCAGCCTTCCATCCTTCTGAGGTCAGTAAAATGAGGATCTAGAATTGTTGGGGGCAATATGCAAATAATGCTTCTACATTGTAAACTGCCCAGAGAGTGCTGTAAAGCACTTATGGGGTGGTATACAAGCCTAAATGCTAATGCTAAAATGCTATAACCCAAGGCTTTTCAACCTTTTCACCCATTGTACCACTTTTAGGATATGGCAATATCCAAGTACCATCAGTCGCCTAGCAAGGTGTCAATAACTTGATGACAAAAAAAAGAAAGAAAAAAGTGATAAAATACAGGTAGTCCTCAACTTACAACAGTTTGCTTAGTGATTGTTCAAAGTTACAATGGCCCTGAAAAAAGTGCCCCCCAAACCACAGCTGAGCAAGACACCAGTCTGCCCACCCGGCGGCGCTCTTCCCCCTGTCCGAGGTTTTCATTGTTGTGAGCATTTCTGTTGAGGATTGGCAGCCGGGATGGGGGGGGGAGTTTGGCTTTTATTCCCCCCCTCTGCTGAGTGGTTGCAGCAGGTTTTGGTCACTTCACATGACCCTGGGACACTGTGACCGTCATAAATATGAATCAGTTGCCAAGCATCTGTATGTAAATCACAAGACCCTGGAGATGCTGCAACATTCCAGCTGATTGGTGCTTCTGGGCTCAGCAGAAGCGCCAGGATCAGCGCCAAAGTCCAGCTGGAGCCTGGCGCTGATCCTGGAGCTTCCGCTGAGCCCTGACAGCCCTGCAGCTCCAGCCATCTCTCGCTCAGGCTTGTGCGGTGCTGCCACCGGTTCAACTCATTCCCCTCCCCTGCTACCACTTTTCTAGGATGTTCACGTACCACCTGCCAGGTGCCAATGTACCACAGGTAATACTCCTACCACCGGTTGAAAAGCCCTGCTATAACCTTCTAACCTACTTGATACACCCTGACAGATTCCAGGATGTGGCTGCCCTGAAGCTCTTTCCCCTTCTCGCCTACAGCTTAGGACTGCACAGTCTCTTAATCTGGACCTCTCTCTGGGACAGTTCTCTGTTGCCAAAATTCTGCCCCACTGCTCCTGTAGGTGCATAGTTTATCACATCACGCCTATTTTATGGGGAGAGGGGGAAGGTGTTCCAAAACCAAAAGGACAAAGATGGCACCTCTGAAAACTGGTGATTTTAATGAATGTCAACTGTGCGAGTTCAAAATGGGGCAGGGGACAATATGCGATTGCCTACTTTATAACAAGGCCATCTCTTTGGCTTTGGCATGCAATTTCCATACCTCATAACTTTCTGTCCTGGTGAACGACTGGGATATGTACTCCAACATGGAAAATTAGGTCCATAATGATACAGAAAAATAGTATTAGACTATGTACGGGTGAGAGGGAACAAAAAAACACTTACTGAAACTTTAGAGGCTGCACACAAGACAAATAAACTCTTTCCTGTAACCTGCATCTTTCAGATGTACTGAACAATAGCCATGGCATTTAGACTTATATACAGCTTCACAGTGCTTTAAAGCCCTCTCTAAGCGGTTCACAGAATCTGCATATTGTCCCCCAACAATCTGGGTCCTCATTTTACCAACCTCGGAAGGATGGAAGGCTGAGACAACCTTGAGCCGGTGAGAATCAAAACGCTGAACTACTGGCAGCCAGCAGTCAGCAGAAATAGCCTGCAGTACCGCATTCTAACCACTGCGCCACCACAGCTCCCAAGATTGCCAGTCAGCAGATTGTGAATGCTAGAGCAGCGGTTCTCAACCTTTTCCGGGGCTCGACCCCGGCCCGCATCGCGACCCCGGCCCACATCGCAATAGGGGGAAAAAATGGCCGCCCCCCCAAAAAATGGCCGACCAAAATAAAAAAAAATGGCGGGCCCGCACCGCGCATGCGCGGCGCGACGGGGCACATCGCGCATGCATGGCACGACAGCCCGCATCGCAATAGGAGAAAAAAATGGCCGACCAAAAAAAAATGGCAGACTGCGGTGCTTGGCGACCCCCGTGAAATGGTCGTTCGACCCCAAATGGGGTTGCGACCCACAGGTTGAGAACCGCTGTGCTAGAGCCAAACAGATCTCGAGGACACCAGGAGATAACACTGGTCTAGACACAGCCAACATCTTGTTTGTAAGTATATGAGTCTTTTCCCATTGCATATATCTTGCCCAGGTATAATAAGTAGTATTGTCTGGATAGCTTTCATCTGAAAGTAAGAAGAAGCTACTGCACCAGGAAACCATGATCATCTAATTTCTCATCGGATGAAAACAATCATCATCCCTAACATCACCATCCTTTCCTTAGAACCGCGGTCCCCAAACTTTCGGGCACCAGGGACCAGTAATGTGGAGAGAGGTTTTTCCGCGGACTAGAGGGGTGTGGCTTTGTGTGCTGTCTGCATCCCACGGATGGGGCTTTGCTTGTTTGTGCAGCCCGGTTGCTGGCCTGCTGCGGCCCGGTACTGGTCCACGGAGCAGGGGTTGGGAACCCCTGCCTTAGAAGGTATAATTTTCTTAGTGGTTAAGAATTTTAAAAGAGGCCTGGGACAATCGCTCCAGATAGGCTTGTTCTCCCCAGGCTAAAG
This sequence comes from Bothrops alternatus, assembly GCA_034064705.1. Lineage (NCBI taxonomy): Eukaryota > Metazoa > Chordata > Lepidosauria > Squamata > Viperidae > Bothrops > Bothrops alternatus. The sequence goes on along the minus strand of JARGCV010000200.1, from coordinate 3,332,292 downwards.
TTGTGGTCAAACTATACAGGATTTGAAGTTTTAGAAGGCAAGTCAAGCCAGAAAGGCAGGCCTAGGCAAGACAGCGGGAAGGAGAACCAACTAGTGAAGGAAAATGGCCGCGTTGGGGATTACAGGTAGTCCTCAACATATAACAATTCATTTAGTGACCGTTCAAAGTTATTACGGCACTGAATAAAATGATTTATGACCACTTTTCACTCTTGCAACCGTTTATTTATTTAATTTATATGCCGCCCTTTTCCCAAGACTCAGGGCGGCTCACAACCGTTGCAGCATTCCCACGGCCATATGATCAAAATTCAGATGCTTGGCAACGGACTCACATTTGTGAAACAATTGCCGTATCCTGGGGGTCATGTGACCACCTTTTGCGACCGTCTGACAAACAAAGTCAATGGGGAAACCAGATTCATTTAACACCTGTATTACTAATTTAGCAGCTGCAGTGATTCCCTTAACTGTGGCAAGAAAGGTCATAAAATGGGGCAAATGTCACTTAACAACTATCTTGCTTAGCAAGAGAAATTCTGGGCTCGATTGTGGTCGTAAGTCGAGGGCTACCTGTATTACCATGCAGCTGCATAAAGTTCATTTCTTTAGGTGGATTGAGTAATGCTCTTTTTCCCTACTGTGACAAGGCACCAGTTTGCAGCCAGTAGACATAGAAAAGTAACTCATCTGGTTTAAATTAAGCAATCGAGTGGACTATAAAAAATACAGCATCAGTTTAAGAGTTAAAGCCAAACATTTGTTTGGGAACAAAGACCAGCTTGGCAGGTAAATTACAAAAGGATGGGTTTCTAGGAGTCAGCCCATATCCAAAGTATCAAAATACCTATTCCAGGGGTAGGCAATCTTGGCTCTTTTATGACTCGTGGACTTCAACTCCCAGAATTCCTGAGCCAGCATGGTTCAGCTTGGAAACCTCTCCCTTTCCCCTCAGCATGGCTGGCTCAGGAATTCTGGGAGTTGAAGTCCACGAGTCATAAAAGAGCCCAGGTTGCATACCCTTGGACCTATTCTCTCCCACGGAGATTTTCTCTCAGTCTATGTCAAAGCATCTTGTCCTATAAAATTCTTTTGTACTGTATTTATCCTAGAAACAAAGACTAGCTTCTATGTTTTCTCTCTCATTCTATCACCCCCAGATCAGAAAATCAGAACAAAATAACAGAGTTGGAAGAGACCTTGGAGGTCTTCTAGTCCAACCTCCTACTTAGGCAGGAAACCCTATACCATTTTAGGCAAATGGTTATCCATTCTTTTCTTAAAATCACATCCAGTGTTGGAGCATTCACAACTTCCGGAGGCAGGTTGTTCCACTGATTAATTGTTCTGACTGTCAGAAAATTTCTCCTTAGTTCTAGGTTGCTTCTCTCTTTGGTTAGTTTCCATCCGTTGCTTCTTGTCCTGCCTTCAGGCGCTTTGGAGAATAGCTTGACTCCCTCTTCTTTGTGGCAGTCCCTGAGATATTGGAACACTGCTATCATTTCCCCCCCTCCTCCTTCTCTTCGTTAAACTAGTTTGTTCTGAGGAAATCCACATACTCTAATCAGAATACACTATATTCAAAAGCCTTATGTGTATAATGACCAGATGTAATGGTACATGGTAATGGTGTCGGGAGACATGAATTGCCACAAACCACAGAATGGTTAGATAAGGGTCCACAGAAGCAATGGGGGTGTTGTCCAGAAGCTGACACCACCGGCATCTGTCAGGATTCACAGCTTCCTCTTCCATCTATCTTGCTGATGAAAAAAGAGAGAGGAACAAGGAGAATACCTGCATTCATAAAATTGGAATCAAAAGACTTTCTAGATATCTCTTGCAAGTGGGCTGGATGGATGCAGCTGCCACTGTACACTGTGATAAAACTGCATTGGATGTTTGTATCTGGGGGTGCAAAGTCTGTGCTCCAGAAGCACCAATAAATGACAGCTGAAAGGAGAAAATGGGGTGGGCGTGGGGGAAAGTTTCTTAGGAATCCATACAGACATCAGATTCTCAACTCAAATAAGCCGAAATCTTCCAGCAGGCCATGAAATCTTTCCATCTCCAATCCAATTAAAGCTAGGTTACCAATCTTCCATTGAGAGGGGAGGAAGGGAGGAGCAACTCTTCTGATCTTTCTACTCGGGGATGTCAATCAGCATATTGGATTAAAGCAACACAAGAGCAGCCTGCTCAGCAGCATTGTCCCTCCGTGTCCTAGCTTTGCTCCACATCTGCTTCTCACCTAGGCCACCAGAGGAGCAGGCAAGCAGGTGGCTCTCAGCTCAGTAGCAGCTGTCTCACCCCTTCCCCCCCCCCATCGAAGAGGAGCCTTGTTTGGCTTCAGCCTTGGGAGTTGTTGTCCCAAGTAACAAGCCTGCCTTTTGTTTCGCAAAAAGAGAGAAGGGAGGAACAATGCTTGACCTGGAAACAGAGACTCCCTCGCGGCAGACGGCTCTGCCTCCCTGCTGTGCAGGCTTTGTTGGATTTGCAAGATGCTGCGTGAGAAAAGTGACCCGAGGGGAGCCACTGTTGCCAACGGCAAGTTACACTCCCCCCACCCAGCCACCCACCCACCCTCCAGGGGCATAGTAAATAATGTCTCTCCTTGTAATTGGGCTCAATGGCTCATCTTGGTAGCAAAGTTCCTTAAACAGCTTAGTGCTATATCTCTGCCATGGCCTTCTGTTCTTTGTTTCTTTTTTTTTTTTTTAACAATTTGGCAGAGAGATTCAAAGGCTTTAAAGAGCCAGGCAAATTCAAAGTATGGTTATAAAATTATTTTTTTTAGCGTGAAGGAAGTGACTCCTCAAGCAGACGTTCGTATAATTCCCAATCCTGTCAGCTGGCAATTATGGCAGTTGAAATCCAAAACATCTGGAGGGTTTCAGGTTGGGGAAAGCTGCTCAGTGTTAGCCTCCCAATCCTAAACCATTTATTTCTGCAGAATGCCAAATGTTCAGTAAAAAGGTCGTATCAAGCAGACACAACTACCATAGCTCTCCATGACAAATCCCTAAGGCCAAAAGATAAGATAAGATAACCTTTATTGTTATTTTTTTACTGTGGGCACAACGGCACACATCAAAAATGAAATTTAGTTGCCCGCTCTCGAAGTGAAACACATACATGACACACACCTGAAACATGCTATATACAGCATATGTATAAACACATACCCCTAGGGGTACATAGGGGTACATATGCATAACAAATCAATATTAAATACTGTCCATCTTGAATATATAACGGAAGGAGGAAGCTTGAGAGTTCAAAGGCTCCACATAAATGAAATATCTGAACGAGGGTGTCAGCATAACACAAAGCTGCCACCACTACTGGCATCTGATTTAGTACCATCCCTCCATAGTTCCAAAAGAGAGCACCGCATTAAAGACAATGCCAAGTTTTTATTGGATGAAGGAGAAAACAATATTTTAAAAGCAGCAAGGCCTTTGGGGGGGAAACAATATTTTAAAAGCAGCAAGGCCTTTGGCTCATAGATCCTTACTATTACGACACAGGGACGTTAGCAGGAGACACACGGCCTTTTTCATTACAAAGAGATGTTCAGAATAACAGAGTTGGAAGGGATCTTTGAGGTCTTCTAGTCTGGGTCTGGGCATTGTTATGACTAATATGAACTTTATATTATTTCCAAATAACTGTGCTAAGGAAGGAAGGTGGGCTTATTTTAAGATGGGAGACGTTATAACTGTCATTGCTAGGGCGAATTTCTGTGATTAAAAAAATGAACCCAATAGCTAAAATTATGTTTTTTATTTCAAACACCAGTTTGATAAATGACATACCTTTTATGCAAAGACCAAAAAAAATCTGGGTTTATAAAGAACGGAGGGGAAAGAGAGTTAAGTGTAGAATTTTACAGGATGCAAAGACAAGGATTAGGATTGTCAGACCTTAAATTGCATTTTGCAGCCTGACATTCAGTTTGGATGAACAAGTGGGTGCTGTTGAGAAACAAAAAAACAATTTAGAAGAATACAACCTTAGGTTTGGATGGCATGGGGTTTTATCATATAACAAAATTAGAGTTAATGTAGACTTTCAAAATCGTTATGTTAGGAGTCCCATGTTAAGAATATGGAATTGATATAAGTCCAAGCCGTGCCTGAAAATGCCTTCACTGGATTAACACAAGCATTTTATAGAAAAGAAATAGCAGGCAGATAAATGTTTAACATAGCAAGACTTATAGGTACAGCAGCAAAGTGAACGTCAAGTGAAATCAGGAGAACAATTATCTTCAGAAAGATTTAGTTGTCAATGGTTTTCATAGGCACAGTTAAGGGAGACATTTAATATAAAGGACTGGAATTGAAAAACATAAAATGGAATTTGAAATTTTATTGTGTACAAATCATGAATATGTGATTGCTAAAATGTATAAACATTTGCTTATATTTAAGACCGAACAAGTTAAAGATGATAAAATGGGTTAGGAATGTTGGTTATTATATACAGATGGATCAATGGGAGAGAATGTGGTTAAAAGGACTGAAGTTCACATGTTACAATTTGAGAGAGAACTTTTATAAAATGATGTGCCACTGGTATATGATGCCAGAGAAATTGTCTAAGAAGTATAAAGTACCTCTAATCAATGTTGGAAATGTGGGAAACATAAAGGGTCATATTATCATGCATAGTAACTTGGGAAAGAAAAATTGGATACAAAACATCCATGGATACAAAGGTTTTTAAAAATTACAGTTCAGATGAAACCAGTACTTTTTTTTTACTAGGACTTCTGAATCGCCAAATAGAAGAGATTTACGGAAGATTGATTTTTACATTATATGATATGCAGTGAGATTATAGAAGAAAAGATGAAAAAAAATCTGTTTTATATATATTTTGTATTAAGAATGTTTATTACAACACTAAAAACTTATATAAACTACATTTAAAAAATAAAAGTGAATAGAGAGTAAAAAGTTCAAGGAAAAAGAAAGAAGAAAAATAAAATAAGAATATATGAACATAATAAAGAGAGAAGTAATATATAAGGAAATGACTTTTAACCTTCATCCCAAACATAAAAAATTTAGTAACTATTCACCGTGTCTAAAGTTACAAACATGTATCTCTCTTCATTCCAAATCCCATCAATTATCTATACACAAATCCATAAAGCTTCATTTTTTGTATCCTGGTATCAGCAAAAAATCCATAAACTGTTGCCAGAAATCCATAAACTATTGCCATAACTTAGTTTAACCTTGATCAAATAAACCAACTTTATATTCCCTTCTTTTATTTTTAACAGTCTTGATTTTTAAATTCTTTCAAATATTGTTGTAGGATTTGATTTCTCTTCATTTCTTGTTTGTCCCATCACACAGAATTCAACATCTCTTTTGTAAATCAAATTTAAAAAATTATCCAGGTCACTCTCTTGGTGTGTCATTTGTGCTTCCCTTTTAAATTTTAAAGGAATTTTTAAATTCTTTTGTAGATACAGTGAAACATCCTTTCTAAACATTTTTCTTAGCCTGTCAGTTGTAAATCCACTTTCAATATCATCTCCATAATGTTAGGGAAAAAATGGTTCTTCATTCAATAATATCTTTTAAACATAGTCTAAAAATAGAAGCAGCCATCATAACTGATATTATGATGGCTACTATTTTCTGATTCTATACTTCAAAAGCCCCCTTTATTATTTTTATTGTTATAATATTTTGCACCATCTTGCAGGCCTATAAGTCTTTCATCTATTCTGTTAATGTCTAATTTTTGAAATCATGAAATTCTTTATGTCTTGTAAAAACCAAAACAGGATCTCTCTCCCATGAGAAGCAGTTTGTTCTTCAGAATTAATTCTAAAATCTTAATGTAAAAGTTAAATATTGCAATTTTATCTGGACCCTTAGTTATTTTATAAGTTTTTAGGATCAATTTTTTTTTAGCTTTCTGCTGTTTATTTTAGAGTTTTTTTTAAATTACTGTATTTTGCTATAAATAAAGTTTTCTTTCATTTGGAATTAAAGGCACACTCACCCACTTTTTTCAAACTTGTCATTCCAAAGATCTCTAGTAGCTTAGAAACAGTTAATGAGCAATTTCCAAAAGTGAAGAGAAAATGAGGTTTGCAAATTGAGTATCCTTTAAAGCAGGGGTAGTCCAAGGTTCACTACCCCTGCTTTAAAAAGTATCTGCCACGGCTGTGAGAAAGATGGCCAACCCTGTCATCTGCCGATTCTCAAACCATTGTTCTGCAGTGTCCTTGTGGGAAACAGCAGTCCTGAACATATGTGAGTGTCCTCCCATTATCCAGAGAGGTTCCAAGGATCCAGTTTACTCACTAGTTCCTCGGTCTTTGCCAAAGTCATCTATTTTCACCGAGCCATCTTCATTTTGCCATGCCCCCCACAAGGGAGGGGTGGATTGTAAAGATTATGAAAATTGACAAAAATGGCAAAATGGATCTGTTTGATCAGGAATCAAGACAACAATTACTTTTGTCAGAGACTGGGAAGCTCTTATGGACTTTTTGCTGAAAAAATGGTGGGGGGGAGGAATTGTTTTGCGATTTCTGGATTTGCTGATTGAAAAGGGTTGACTATGGGAAGAGGGGAGGTCTGGTGTTAACTTTATAGAGCAGGTGTTCTCAACCTTGGCCACTTTAAGACTTGTGGACTTCAACTCCCAGAACTCCCAGGAATTCTGGGAGTTGAAGTCCACAAGTCTCAAAGTGGCCAAAGTGGAGGACACCTGTTATAGAGGGACGAATGAGGATAAGGTTGCAACTGTGACAAAGAGGATTGGAAGTCACTTCTTTTTATATCTTTTCTTTTTTTCAATTTGCATTTCCTTCTATACTCCTCTTTTCTTACACGTACAGGTGGTTCTCGAGTTACAACAGTTCATTTAGTGGCTGTTCAAAGTTACAATGGCACAGAAAAAAGTGACCTATGTCCATTTTTCAAACTTACAACTGTTGCAGCATCTGACAGCATTGGCAACTGACTCATATTTACGACACTTGCAGTGTCCCGGGGTCATGTGATCCCCTTTTGTGACCTTCTTACAAGCAAAGTCAATGGGGAAGTCAGATTCACTTAACAACCACGATAGTAACAAACAACTGCAGTGAGTCACTTAACAACTGTGGCCAGGAAGTTTGTAAAATGGGGCAAAATTCACGTAAATGTTTCACTTAGCAACAGAAATGTTGGGCTCCATTGCGGTCGTACGTCGAGGACTGCCTGGATATCTTTTATATCTCTAGAAGTTTTTCAATAAAAATTAAACATTAAAAAGTCAAACATGCAATTCATAATTGACTATAATAGTAACCATTCACCCTGAAAATGTATTTTTTGTAAAAAATGTGAACAATTAAAAACTAAATGTGTAAGTTTTGTTGCATGTCACCCAGAGTCGCTTGTTCACGCGATGGGTGGGTTTATAAACTAGATAAATAAATAATCGTTCAAACATACCCGTAAGAGGGATGTCTTGCCATATTAATCAATTCCAACCCGTTTACTGGGTTTGGCTCAGAAGAAAATAGCCCTGTCAGCCAATTCTGAATGACATTCCTATTTTATTTTAATTTACAACCTGGCTAATTTAAATCCTGGCTTAATTTACAGCCAAAGGATAGAGAACGTAATTGCAAAAGCCAATTAATTAGATGATGGATTAATTTCAGGCAAGGCAAGGCAAGCTAAACCTGGCCAAGTTTCTCTTGGAAGCTAACTAGGGTTGGCCTCTTTAGAATAGAATAGAGCTGGAAGGGACCTTGGAGGTCTTCTAGTCCAGCCCCCTGTTCAAGTAGGAGGACCTATACCATCTCAGACGAGTGACTGTCTAGCCTCTTCTTTAAAATCCCCAGTGATGGAGCACCCACGATTTTCTGAATCTCTCCAAGACAGAAATCAGACTGAGAAATTGAAACAAAATCTGGACCAAGGTACTCTAGTGGCAAACTATTCCTGCATTGTTGGCAAGAGAACTAGCCTGAATGACTATACTTCCAAAAGAGTTTTGACAGATCCAAAAATAAAAGACATCTTGGAATTACCCTTTCCAGCTCCCTCCACTACCTAGTTTGAAATGGCATACATACTGAATCTGTCCAGGGTATCCCTAAAATGAGATTGGGAGACGAAATAGTGGGGAAATAAGTGTTACACCTACAGGCAGATCTCAAGTTATGACCACAATTGAGCTCAACATTTATGTTGCTAAGTGAGACAGTTGTTAAGTAAGTTTTCTCCCATTTTACATCCTTTCTTTCCAGAGTTGTTAAGTGAACCACAGCGGTTGTTAAGTTAGTAATACAGTTGTTACGCGAATCTGGCTTTCCCATGGACTTTGCTTGTCAGAAGTTTGCAACAGGTGATCACATGACCCCGGGACATTGCAACCGTCATAAATAGGAGTCAGTTGTCAAGCATCCGAATTATGTGACCAGGGGGATGGTGCAGCTGTCATAAATGGGAAAAAATGGTCATAAATCACTTATTTCAGTGCCATTGTAACTTCAAACAATCACCAAATGAACTGTTGTAAATCGAGGACTACTGTGGTGGCTAAACCAGGGGGTAGGCAACCTTGGCCCTTTTGTGACTCGTGGACTTCAACTCCCAGAATTCCTGAGCCAGCATGGCTCAGCTTGGAAACCTCTCCCTTCCCCCTCAGCATGGCTGGCTCAGGAATTCTGGGAGTTGGAGTCCACGAGTCACAAAAGAGCCAAGGTTGCCTACCCCTGGGCTAAACTCTTCAGTGATGCTCCCTCCCCCCCCAATGCTGCTAGGTCTGTAAGTCAAAATGGAATTTTGTTCTAAAAATATGCTTCTAACAATTGCATCACAGGCCCACCAGAAGTCTCCTGCACACAGAAGATAAATTTGCTTTAATGTAGTTGCTATGCAAGCTCTCCACATTTGTTTTTTCCTTCCCTGGGAAATCAGGAATAGAGACATAGAGGGTGGTGCCAAACATGTAGTTATGCCACATTATCTAATTGCATTTTAATTCTGCACCTAAAACATTCTTTCTCATTTCTAAACCGAACAAAGTGTGCTATGATTGCTACTAAAAGCTGGTTCATAGGGGAAAATTCCAGAGCTGAATGCTTAATATCCTTGTTTGGACCAACCAAAATATCCCAGAAGACTCTGATATTTTAGAACCCTGGAGAATTTTTCACCAAGCAACTAGTTACAAAGGCAGGAAAGTAGGAAGTTCAAATATTAAGCCAGATGTTTCGGTCATGAAATCTTCAGGGCAAAAATCAGTCTTGAGAGCATAGATCAAGGCATAGATCAACCCACCTACCGGTAGGTGACAATCTAGACATGGCTTCTAACTCCCAGAATTCTCCAAAAGCAAGGCCACTGCTAAGAATTCTGGAAGCACTGTGTTAATTACTCAGAGATGTCATCTGTGTCAGATTACACCGAGAATACAGGAAGAAAGAATACAATTCTTCAGCTAGATGGGAAAGCATTTTAATAAAATTAAAAAAAAGCAATGTGAAACAGCATTTAGCTTAATTTGTTTCAGAATTCTTTTCAAACTAAAGAGAGATCACAGCAGAAAAGGTTTCCTTGAGGTATTTGGAACCCAGAAGCTTTGAAACCCTGCTTTAAAAAGGTCTCCAAAGAACTTGATTTCTAAGTAAATAAGGAATTTCTCTCCCGATCAAATTCACAACTGCTCTTCAAGGAAGATGCCACAAGAGATATCAGCAACTACATTCCTATCTACCAGTAGTAGGTGGTTAACAAACCAAGTCTGATGGGTGAAAGGCATTCTGAGCTACTCCTTCTGCAGATAGCTCCATTTTATTCTATACCACTCCAAAGCTGTGACTTGGAGGAGGAGAAGACATAAAAAGCAGGCATTGCTTCTGATAATTAGGCTGTTGATGCCACACTTTTTCCTCTGTTGGTGGCTCCAACCTTATCAGTCAAACAAACTTACCGGTAGAAGTTTCTCTGGTTGTGCAACGAACTATCAATAGAATCAAAGTCATGTGCACATTTTTTTAAAACGCTTTGAATTCTGTTATCGATATTTGTTAACAATTCACAGAGTATCTTATTTTTTCATAACTATTGATGAGAATACACAGTCATACTCGTACACTCCTCAGACAAAACAGATGTGACTGATGATGCTTCCACCCCCTCCAGTTTTGCACCTACAATACTAGAAACCAAATGGATTAATCAAACTTATTCAGCAAGTTATTGCATTCTATGAATTTAGGGCTAATTGGGGGGTGGGAACAATCGTTAAATATGAGAAGCAGGGCAGAGTAGGGCATGTGCCTTAAGCAGACAGTCTTCAATATCATGAAACTTCATCACAGTTAATTATGTGCCAATTATTTTTGCAATTTGCGTAGGGAAAATCCCTTGTGAGATTTTTCTGGCATAGGAGCAAAAATACAATTTTAAAGAAGCATTTCCGTGTTTTTATGCGTCTGAAACAAAAAAAATAGAAAGAAAATCAAATGCAACACACACACCTAAGTAAAAAGATGTGTGTTGATCAATCTCTCAATAAAGAGCTGATCCGAAAGCTTTTTTTTTTGTCTTTGACATTTTGTATGGAAAGAGTTTATTGATGTTTTCTGCCAGTATGGTTTCCTTTCTAAATGTAGGCCACCTGGTATTTCCTGGTAATCTCAGCTGAGTTCCAAAACCCGCAGAAAATCACAAAAAGGAACTACCAGCCCAGATTCACAAGCTAATCCAGCTCATAATCTATGGTTAGTTGGAGAGATTTGATGTACAGCCCATCTCTAGTAATAAAATACAATTAACAGTTTTATTAAATTTAAAATTAACAGTTATGCTAGATTTCCTTGCCTAAAATCTAAGACTGAATTTAACAAAACCTTTCGAAAATGCAAAGAGACGAAGGGAAGTTTAGCAATCATGTCATCTTGCAGAGATAGTTTGGGGGAATGTTTAGGGAAGGTTATCTTTTAAAATCATTACAGTCAATTATATAATTATAGAAAGATTATTTGGAGGATAAACAGGTAAAATAAAAGAACAAGGGACGGCCCAAATTGCACTTAAAGAATTTGAAAGAAGATCAATAAAGGCAATTAATTTGGCTGCTATCTATTTAAACCTAAGCATGGACCGAAAGCATTGATAAGAGTAACATCTCTGGTAGAACCAAGAGATACAGAATGGAATTTCAATTTTATGGGAATCTAAAACCAGTGAAAGGTTTTCCCTTAGCAAATTTTTCCATTTTTAAGTAAATTATTTAGCCACCAAGTCAGAAAATTACTCAGGGGTGGGGGTGGGTGGGAGGTCACCTTCTTAAAGTTTGAATTTGCACTTCAAATCATCTATACAGACATGGAGAGACACAAAATTATGAAAAGCAAGCAATTTCTGGATATGAGTTTAGAGATGAAGAACCTATGCTTATCCACATTTCAGATCAAAGATCCTGAGGGTCAAGGGGGGGGGGTACCAGAATTTATGGAGAATTCAAAACTTCTGAAAGGCAGCGTTTTAAGACTGTATTTGGTTTTTAGCAGTGCTCCAGATTCATTTCAGTAAACACTAAAGCAGGGGTCTTCGAACTTGGCCCTTTTACGACTTGTGGACTTCAACTCCCAGAATTCCTCAGCCAGTGTGCCTAGCTGAGGAATTCTGGGAATTGAAGTCCACAAGTCGTAAAAGGACCAAGTTTGAAGACCCCTGCACTAAAGCCATGTTTTATTGCAAATGCTGTTCACTATATGTGGGAAACTACTTAGAAAGGCATATGAGATTACACATGGATGTGCGCGATACACTTGGGCTTAGAGTGCAATGGGGGGCTGCTAACAGCAACAGCCTGCAGATTATTTGACTCACTGGAAGCTTTAGAACAGAGAAGATTCGAAGAAACTTCATAACAAAGAGAAATATTTACTGAGCACCAATATGAGGAAGTCACATTGGCTTCCAGAAAGCTGCTAAGGTTGCCTGAGCAGAACTAAAGATAGATAGATAGATAGATAGATAGATAGATAGATAGATAGATAGATAGATAGATAGATAGATAGATAGATAGAAAGAAAGAAAGAAAGAAAGAAAGAAAGAAAGAAAGAAAGAAAGAAAGAAAGAAAGAGAGCGTTTTGTAACAGAGAAAATAAAACATGAAAAACAACCAAAGAAAGAAGGGAAACAATAGAGCCAGTTCACTCTAGGGCAACCTCAGTTTCATTGAGGGCCACATTGGTGTTATGGTTGCCCTCAAAGGGCCAGATGGGCGTGGCTGGGTAGGCGTGGCCTGGTCACCACGACTAGGTAGGCGTGGCCGGCTTGACTGACAGTAGAGAACCCTCTTTTTAGGCAAAAGGGACTGAAGGAGTTTTCAAGCCCAGAGAAAATTTGGAAGTAGCCCAGGCAGCTGCCTCCCTGATTCATAGGATAAAAAGGAGGTTCAGCACAAGTCAGATTTGAAAATTTTGATTATTGCAGCCAATTGCAATGAAAGTAGATTTTAGCCTTTTGGATGACACCTACAAGCGCTGCTCAGGGTCCAGAACCTCCCAGGGGGATTTGGCCTCTTGATCCTGAACCCCCTCGCTTAAATGGCTCCTTTGGAGGCAGACCGGCTGATGGGATTTGGGAGATGCCAGGATTACTTGAAGCACTGGGAAGCTTGAAACATGTACAGTTACTCCGCGGACACAGCCTTGATAGACCGAGGGACGGAAAGCGGGATCAGAGGGCGAACCTCAAATGGCATCCTGACTCCAGCAGAGGGCAGTTCCGGGGCTGGGCTCAGGCAGGACAGAGCAGGGAAAGGAGTCCCGGCTGCCTCTTGGGGATGGGAATTCCCCACCCTTCCCATTTGCCGGGGCTGTCGGAGGTATAACGGGTAGGAGGCTCCTCCACGTATGCAGCCTCTGGGTGAGCTGGGGCCGAGGCAGCAGGGGCTGGCCACTTGCTGTCTCCACGGTGATCCCACAGGAGAAACACAACACGGGCTGGATCTGGCCTGCTAGCTTTGAGTTTGACATGTCTGGTCTAGAGGTTAGGGTAGACCGTAACCATGTTACGGGAGACTGTAACCATGAAAGCCAGCTAGTTGACCTTGGGCCAGTCACTGTCCCTCAGCCCAACCCACCTCACAGGTTGTTGTTGTGGGGAAAATGGAGGAGAAAGAAGCATTAGGTATGTTTGCCACCTTGACTTACTTACGGATAAAGTAATAAAAGCGGGATAAAAATCTAACAAACGAACAAATGATGACATATCACCTTTTCATCAGAAAATATGGTCGTCTTTTTCACCACATTCAAGATTTATACAGCTGTGTTGAGGACAGAACATGATGGTACCAGAGATGGATACTGAGAGAAGCTATCCATCTATCCAGATATTCATGGAAGGTCATGGAAGATCCATGATCCATGATCTTCATGGAAGATCCATCCATCCATCCATCCATCCATCCATCCATCCATCCATCCATCCATCCATCCATCCATCCATCCATGAGACTGATGTGTTTGTGATACTGCGATTTGCTTGTGTGCAGACAGAGTTTGGGAAAGATGGGAAACAAATTGTCAAAACAACACTTCTTCACCATAGAAGGGTGTTCATAAATTCACTAAATACGTTCTTGTTCAGAAGCCACTGAGATAGCCAGAGGTAATAAATAGGAAGAATACCAAGGAACTCCATCTAGAGCTTTCTCAACAAAATTCAGCTCCTTTTGGAGAAAATAGTGTGTATGTTTAAGCATTGTTTTAAAAAAAGTTTTGGAACTCAAAGCTACACTTTTTTTTACGTAGAACACAAATAGTCATTTGCCAAAATATTTACTTGGGAGTTAGGCCAAATTCCGCATCACATCAAAGGTATGGGTTTGTAATAGATCTCCAAGCATGCACAGCAAGTTTGCTTCTGCTCTGCCTTTTGGCCCTCTTGAATGCATTTTTTAGTCTTCTCTGCTTCTTCCCTTGCCATCCAATTAAAAGACCCCCGCTGGATTGATCTGCACTTTCTAAAGCAACTCAGCTGTCTTAACCCCATCAATCTCCAACTTTCCCACACTGTGAGTTCATCTTTCATTTCACTCTAAAGCAGGGCACCACAACTGGTTTTTTTTTGTTTGTTTTTTTTAGTTTAATTTTTCTCTGAGTCCTCTCAAATTTTTCTCCTTTTCCTTCCCTTGGTTTTTCTCCAGCTCAGAACAGGAAAAAAAAAAAGAGATTGTGGTTTGTTGAACTGGGTCTTTTTCCAAAACTGAACTGTGTTTTTGAATAATTCAATTTTGGAAAAGGGACAAAAGAAAAGGGCTGATCACAGATGGGTCTAAAATCATTCCGTTTTCAAAATGGCTGGAAATCCCCAAACTCTAGCTAAAGTAGAAATGCAAACATACTGGTGAGAAAGGAACATATTATTTTTCTAACCCTACACACTGGGAAATGTATCTCTACTTGGTACACAGAACAAATACATTGAATAAATAAATGCGCAAATAAACAAATTATACATGAATTCCTGGGCAGGAATACAGGTATAAAATTGCATGGGAAGGGTTTCTAAACTCCAGGGCAATTCTATACACCACAGCAACTTAAGCTGCTTCTTTCCTGGGCTACTGCTGGCTATTCTAAAACCAATTTTAAGAATTCCAGCCCAGACTGGGCTGGCACTTAGTCAAGCCTCCAATAATTACAGGATCTGGCTGGTCATCCCCTTCCAATCTCTGCAGGGAAGGCAAGACTTGCTGATTGATTCCTACATTGATTAACCTACCAGTGCTTCCCTTTTTCTTTTAGAGAATACAGATAGTCCTCAACTTACGACCATCGATGTAACAAGTGTTCAAAGAAACAACAATGCTGAAAAAAGTGACTTACAACTAATCTTCATGCTTACAACTACAGTAGCATTCCTATGGTGACATGATTGTGATTTGGATGCTTGGCAACCACCCTTGTTTGTTGGTCATGTGATCACTATTTGAACCTTTCCAGGTGGCCTCCGGCAAGCAGAGTCAATGGAGAAGCCAACTGGTCATTATGCAGTTGTGTGATGTCTTGCTTAACAACCTTGGTGATTCACTTAACAATCATGGCAAAAAAAAAGGTAAAATCAGGTGCGATCGATGCCTCGCTTAACAACTGTGCCACTTAATGATTTTTCTAGTCCCTATTGTGGTTGTAAGTTGAGGACTAGCAGTATTCCCTTCTCATTAGGCTTCTGTGTCTTTCTTTTACATTCCCAGGTATTTGCAGACATGGATGCTCTGACACCCACCCTCATTTTCTCCTCTGCCAGCTAGAAAATCACTTACCAAGTTGACAAAGTCTTGATAACAAATCTTTCCATCCGAATTGTTGTCTGCTAAAGCCAAAAGTACTTCCAGTTTATGTGGATCCAGTTCAGAGCTATGTCTTTGGAGGAGGTTCCGAAATTTCTCTGTGCTGATGTAACCCGTGTTCTCGGGATCAAGCTGGATACAGAAACAGAGAGGAAAGAGAATGATGCACTAATGCAACAGACACATCAAAGGGAATTGCAGGAACAGGTGGTTGTAAGTGCCTCCCCTTCTTCCACTTTAGGGTCATATGTGTGCTGTCAGTCTTTGTCAGGAAACAAATATCTTCCAATACTTAACACATCTATTAATGCTAAAACCGATACTCCCCAGACTTCAAAATTCCAATCACCTTTCTTCCTGTGTGTTCACTCTGGCTTGCTAAACAAGCTATGGCTCAGAAACCATGGTTCAATACATAAAAATAATAATAATAACAACAACAATGAGTTGGAAGGGACCTTGAAGGTCACCTAGTCCAACCACCTGCTCAGGCAGGAAACTCTATACTGTTTCGGACAAATGGCTGTCCAATCTCTTCTTAAACACTTCCAGGGTTGGAGCATTCATAGCTTCTGGAGGCAGGTTGTTCCACTGGTTAATTGTTCTAACTGTCAGGGAATTTCTCCTTAGTTCTAGGTTGCTTCTCTCCTTGATTAGTTTCCATCCGTTGCTTCTTGTCTTACCTTCTGGTGCTTTGGAAAATAGCTTGACTCCCTCTTCTTTGTGGCAGCCCCTGAGATATTGGAAGACTGCTATCCTGTCCCCCCTCGTCCTTCTCTTCATTAAACTAGACATACCCAATTCCAGCAACCGTTCCTGATATGTTTTCGCCTCCAGTCCCCTAATCATCTTTGTTGCTGTTCTCTGTACTCTTTCTAGAGTCTCAACATCTTTTTTTACCATGAATTATTTATTCATAGTTAAACCAAACCTCAATTAGTTGAAATTGTGAGCATGTTAAATCGAAAAATGTATTTCACAAATCACAACGGAGGCCTTCGCATAACATATTAAGTCGAGTCAAACAACCTCATTGTATTTAAATGTATGGTTTGAATGCAGACTCAGAATGTAGCAATAAAGAAGAATATTGGTAGCTCAGGGTTGAAATGGGGGGTCCTTGGTGTTTTCTGAGCTTTGTTGTTTTCTTGCAGAGGTTTCATTACTCAAACTAGCTAACCTCACCGGTGCTAGTCACTAATCATTGATGATGTAGTTTGGGTAATGAAATGTGTGCAAGAAAACAACCAAGTTCGGAAAGCTTCAAGGACCTCTTAGAATGCAGCATCAGGAAGGTTGGAAAAATAGTGAAAGTGGTAGAACAGGGGTGTCAAACTCAATTTCACCGAGGGCTGCATCAGCACTGCGGTTGCCCTGGGGAGGGTGGGGGTATGTGACCAGGGTGGGTGCAGCCTACTGGGTGAGCGTGGTTGGAGTGGGTGTGGCCTACTGGGTGGGCGTGGTTTCGGCAGGCAGCGGGGCACTCTCCTCACAGCGCCGAGGGATTGAGCCGGGTGGTCCAAAGCTCGCCAACTTTGTACCTTGCTGCCTGCTGAAACTGGGCAGGCTGGGGGGCTAGGCAGCATTGCACTTCTCATCAGATTTGCACCACCCAGCTGAGCTCTTGGCGCTGTGAGGAGAGCGCCCCGCTGCCTGCTGAAATCGGGCAGGCTGGGAGCTGGGTGGCCTCGTGTTTCTTTTTGGATTTGCACCGCCCTACTCAGCCTCTCGGCACTGTGAGAAGAGCGCCCCTGCCTGCTGAAACCCCTTCCCCAGAGCCCATCAAGCCAGATATGTGAAGTAGGCGAGGGCCATTTGCTGGCCACTTCCAGGTGATGGTGCATTTCTTCAATCCTCACAAAGGGTGACACCTCCCCAGCATGCACCCAGGGGGTGGGGCCGACACGGCAGGGGCTGGTTCCTCACTGTGGAGCTAAGACTGAATGCATTTCAGCATAGATGGCCACCATAAAATTGTACATTGGCTCCCGGCCGGCCTGGGCCAGGGCCCAGGCAGCGGGGGCCATTCCCTCACTGTTTCCAGGATGGCTTTGCGGGCCACATGAAACCACTTCGTGGGCCACATCGGGCCCCCGGGCCTTGTGTTTGACATGTCTGTGGTAGAATAACTGATGATCTGGGTGCGTATCTTTCTGGGAGCTAATGCTGCAGCTTAAATTAACAGAGTAATAGAAGAAGTCTGTCATGGAATGGGAAATGGTGATTGCTTAAATTTTTAATATTCAAATTGATTAAAAATGCAACTTTTCAATAGCAAAAACAAGCACACGCCTCCATAAAGGATGGGTATGATGAACCCCAAAAAGGAACTTACAGCCCAGTTCTAAAATTTCAACTGCAAACCAACCCCCCGCAGTCACTTAATCCTATTTTCACCACTCAGCGACCAGCCTGCATTTACAGCCGTTGGTAGTGTCCCTTGGTCCTGTGGTCACTATTTATAACACTTTTGTCCAAACCCAGCATTTACTTCCAGTTTTTTTTAGGTAAAAGCACCCCATAGAAAACAGAGGGTTCTCTTAAGGACTGCCATGTTCGCTTAACAACCCCCACAAAAAAAGTAAAATTGGGACAACCATCTGGTGACCCACTTTACGAGGTTTATGACTTACGACCGCAATGGGGGGGGCTCCATTATGCTTGTAAATCATGGTTGTTTATTATCTGCAGGACATTTTCAGCAATGAGTAACCACAGAGTGCATCTTTCCTTAACTCCAGCCTCTTCTGTGGATTGATATCTGAAAAGGCATAGGACATGGTCCGGTTCTCAAGGCTGGTTTGTCTCATGGCTTCATTCTTCTGACCACATTTGCAGCCATTTGGAAGAGGTTTAAAAGGATCTCAGTCCTGAGGCATGATTACATTCATGGCCACATGATAAGCAAACTTTGAAAAAGAAAGAACCTCAAATCATTTTTAAAGGCTAATGGATCTTCTTTTGAAACACATGCAGAAGCAACAGGTTTTTTCTCAAGAGTTTAATTCATCCGGCAGTCATTTGTCACCTTTTGGAAATGGAACAGAAATTTTGTCCTTGTGAGGTATTCAAGGATGGTTTTTTGGGAAATGGACTGCTCTAAGGTATATAAAAAAAAAACCTTGAGAAACTCAAGCTTTCTACACAATGAAATTACAAAATCTAACATATTATGTATAATAATTTCAGTGATTTTAAGTGCTAGTGACCCTGAGAAAGGAAGAGGTAAACGAAAATTGTGACTTCGTATGAAAATAATGTTTAATGGGTTTCTCTTTTGTAGTTAAAAATCCTTCAAATAGAACAAGTTTCTGTCTTACAAAGATTGCTTTAAGATTCGCTGGGTGCCAAAGGTGGATAATACAGTATTACCCTTGTAAGTACTGCAGTTTTATTTCTGCACACAGAAGAGTGATTAATGGAGAGATAAAATATGCTGTTTTACAATCAAAGGTTTTGTGATCATAAAAGGAGAAAGCTAAGACTGGCATCAGACGAAAGGTATTTGCCTTTATAAACTGAAATCCTCACAGAACCTCGGAGCAATTTACAGTAAATCCAATGCAACTTCATCTTGGCTAGGCCTCGGCTGTCTGCAGGCCGGTCTTTGATCTTCTCAACTTGGTCTGCCGGCTTCTGGTTGCCAATAATAATGATATCAAGCTTGTCACTTGAGTTGAAAGGCGGAAGAAAAGAGGTGGAGATTCATGAAAAAAGTTCAGCCCGGGAGGACATTTTTCCATGGAAACATTTTGTCTGTGGAAAAGGCAGCTTGGTAAAAGCGACAAAACCCTTTTTGAAGAAGCTGGCTCTCGCTGGCTACAAACAAAGTTCCCACCTTTGGCTGGGATTGATCATCTTGGCAAACAGGCAGGGAAGAAGGGGTGGGAGGCAAAATGAGCAGCTTGCCAGCAGCTAAATGGACAGTGATTTTTTTCCCCCTGTTCGGCCTTGAAGTAGAAAAGAAACCTACAGTAACATATTTACCCAATTGGCTGAGGCAGATGGCTCAGCCAGGGGAGCATACAGATTTCACTTCTGGCTGCTTCAAACAGGGTATCTCAAATCGGTCAGGAATGGGATTTGTGGCCTGACATGATAGATATCTTAAGAGGAAGAGGGCAGAAAGGTGTGGGCCACTTCCCAGAAAGAATGAGACCTAAATGCAAGGGTATCCCATTTTCAAAGGCATCCCATCAG
The DNA here is from genome assembly GCA_034064705.1 of Bothrops alternatus. Lineage (NCBI taxonomy): Eukaryota > Metazoa > Chordata > Lepidosauria > Squamata > Viperidae > Bothrops > Bothrops alternatus. Next base: position 3,312,744 of record JARGCV010000200.1, on the reverse strand, counting down.
AGGATTCCAAACATCCAAGCAACAAGACCCTAACCCAGGGGTAGGCAACCTTGGCTCTTTTATGACCCGTGGACTTCAACTCCCAGAATTCCTGAGCCAGCATGGCTCAGCTTGGAAACCTCTCCCTTTCCCCTCAGCATGGCTGGCTCAGGAATTCTGGGAGTTGGAGTCCACCAGTCATAAAAGAGCCAAGGTTGCCTACCCCTGCCATAACCTCTTGAAATACCTGTTGCCATATCCAATTCACCACAGTCAACCCACCGCGGCCAACTCACTGCAGGACAAGAGTTACACTAAATATCGAAGAAATAGTGGAATAGAATCCCTAAAGAAAGGATGATAAAGGAGGGACAAAATGAAATGTGAATGGCAAAAATTAAAACATTTTAAAAATTATTTTAAATAATTATCTTGAATTGTTAAGTTGTCCCATGGCAAGTTGGCCGTGGTGACTAGGCTGCGGTGAGTTGTCCTACTCCATGCACAGGTAGTTTCCAGAGTTTAGAGTTTCTTAGGCCACTCTTACTATCTGTCTCACTTAAGTGAGAGGTCCTTGATGCTGCCTGATCTTGTTTGTGTTCTTGCAGATGTTTCATTACCCAAACTAGGTAACACAGAATAGAATAGAGCTGGAACGGACCTTGGAGGTCTTCTAGTCCAGCCCCCTGCTCAAGCAGGAGAACCTATACCATCTCTGACATCATCAGTACTAGTCTAGTTCCAGATGCTGACTAGCACTGATGACGTTACTTAGTTTAAGTAAGGAAATATATGTAAGAAAATAGCCAAGTTCAGACAGCACGAAGGACCCCACAGTTCAACCTTGAGCTACAACTATCCTCCTTTATTGGTGTCACCCAAGGGAGCTGAGCGTTCCATCCCCACGTGAATTAGCTTGCTGCTTTTTAAAACTATTAGGCCTCACCCTAACTGGAGGTGGGGGACAAGTCAAGATGGTGAAGAGGCAGCAGAGGTTGTAAAGATGTTATCTGAAAGGTTACCTTTTATCCTTCTTATTTTTTATAATCTCTGCTTTTCAATTCCAGCCCATTTGTTTTTAATATACACTCCTCCGCTCATGTTTTCAGCGTAATGGTCTTGTGCTGCCTTATCGGAACCCTCGAGATACAGAAAGGGGGAAAAAAAATCCTTAACTGGAGGCAGTGGATAAATCAGTTCCGCAAGGCAGGTGAAAGAAGATCTACTGCAAAATAAATCTCACCGGTGAAGCCTGCAAAATGTAAAGACTGTCCTGGAGGCAAGCTCAGGCCCAGGTGACTTCACAAACACATCCATGTAGGTTTCTTGGCCCCAGGATGGATATATGGGCTGCCTCTCTTCCGGGCAGCCTTTTTTTTTTTCAACTTAATACAATCATTTTAAATTTGTAGACCTTCTTCACTCCATATATCCAAGTTTAACTATAAGCCAACTACATTTTAAAAATTTTAAATTTCACTTCTTTTCAGATCAATCCATTGGACATCAAACAAACAAGTCATCTTATTAAAATTAATAATTTTCATGTCAATATACCCATCCCTTCAACAAGTACCTTCTTAGTCTAGTTAATATATATCTTCCATTAATTGATAGATATATATTTGTACATGTAAACCTTTTGAACTTCTCAACCTAAAGGCCCAGCGTTTCCTGATAGCCTCTTAATCAATGTCCAGCTAGGAAGATTTTCTCACTGGCATCCAATCACGAAACAAACACACCATATCATGGCAACCTTTTTTCCCCCTCCCATCTCGATATGTCCACCACTTTGAGTTCCTGGTAGTCCTTGACTCAGAACCATTTGTTTAGTGATCATCTGAAGTCACAACAGAACTGAAAAAGTGGCTTATGACCATTTTTCAACACTTATGAACATTGCAGCATTCCCATGGTCAGGGGTAGGCAACCTTGGCTTTTTTATGACTCGTGGACTTCAACTCCCAGAATTCCTGAGCCAGCATGGAAACCTCTCCCTTTCCCCTCAGCATGGCTGGCTCAGGAATTCTGGGAGTTGAAGTCCACGAGTCATAAAAGAGCCAAGGTTGCCTACCCCTGACCATGGTCATGCGATCAAAATTCAGACCCTTGGCAACTGGTGTATACTGATGATGGCTGCAGTGTCCCGTGGGTCACGTGATCCCCTTCTGCCAATGAAATTCAATCTGGGGAAGCCAGATTCACTTAACAACCGTGCTACTCACTTAAACAACTGCAGGGATTCACTTAACAACTGGAGAAAGAAAGTGGTTAAAATGGGGCAAAACTCACTTAACCACTGTCTTTTCTTAGCAATGGAAATTGTGGAGTCAGTTGTGGTCATAAGGTGAGGACTACCTATAGTTATAAAAAAAACTCAATAAAAACAAACAAACAAACAAATAAATAAATCTGCTTTCACCTTCTTCACAGCCTACGAGAAAGACAGGCTCAATTTGTCTTTCATTGTAGCAACGTTAAAGCCTCGTTTCCCTCTTTTTTTTTCATGTTTATCAGAATTTTATTTTTTATTTTTTTTAATATTTTTTATTATTATTATTAGATATCCATTTGTACATGCAAACAAAGAAAAAATTCAAGTTAAAGCCATTCAGCTTAACACAATCATTTCAAATCCCAAACCATCAATCAGCAGTTGTGGAGTTACGCTAACTCTGGCCTCTTGACATCACTGGTAAGGTCAAGTGGCCTGGAGGGATGGCACTAAATTTTTCCTCCAGAGCCACTGCCTGACAGAAGAGCAAAGCCTGCACTCCATCTAGTAACAGGTAACTAATAACAAATATCTAACAACAAATAACTAACTAGGTAACATCATCACTAGCCCTGATGAGGTTACCTAGTTAGGGTAATGAAATGTCTGCAAGAAAACAAGCGAGCTCAGAGACCACTTAGGACCAAGCAACTAAATTTCATTTTTAACATGTGCTGTGTGAAAATGACAATAAAGGTTATCTCATCTCATCTCATCTCATCTCATCTCATCTCGTCCTGTCCTGCCCTGCCCTGTCCTGCCCTGCCCTGCCCTGCCCTGCCCTGTCCTATCCTATCCTATCTGCCTTGCCTTGCCTTGCCTTGCCTTGCCTTGCCTTATCTCATTTCAACTCTGAGCTACAAATATTCTCCTTCACTAATAACAAATAGGAGGCAAAAAGAAGAAGAAGACAACTGGAGCTCTTTGGCCTTCTCCTCATGCCTCCTTTGCCAAGAGCAACGACACAGATCCTAAGATAGCATGCTGTGCATGGCACCATAGTGTATGCCCCCTCTTGCCCTCAACACAACCATACACGGGATGCCCAGTTCAGCATCCAGGTTAGATGACTACATGTTGTGGAACCTGAAGGACAGGCTGCTCAAAAAATAGCGCACCAGCAGTGGCGGCGCCTTTTCCCTCACCTGAGCAACTACTCAACGGTTGCCTTGGACAGCATCAAAAGCCTGTTATATAGGTGGGGAGAGACTGATGTCTATTCAACTCCTGCAGGATTTTTGCCTCCCAGGTGCCTCTTTGGCTTGAAAGAGGTGTCAATCAATCAAGAGGCCAGCTCTGGATTCACTTCTTCACAACTCCAATCCAAGAACCAACTTTGGGGGCAGGTTGTGAGAAAATGGTGGGAAGACAACTATGGTATAAACAGCCCTGAAGGGTACGGATGATATGGATCCACGGCAATCCGGATTCAGACTTGGCCATGTGGCAGCAACTATATTGATGCCTCTCATAAATGACCTGTGATAGGGTTTGAAGGATGGGAGCACAATTTTCCTCCTACTCAGTGGAACATGACCATAGTCCTCTCAGTGGTCCTTGACACTGTCGACTGCAATAACCTTCAGGGCTGCCTTTGAGGATTAGAAGTTGGACTGTCAGCCCATTCCATAGAACCTTCTTTACAGGTAGTCCTCAACTTACAACAGTTCATTCAGTGACCATTCAAAGCTACAACGGCAGTGGGAAAAAAGGGATTTATGACTGCTTTTCACACTTATGACCGTTGCAGCATCCCCATGGTCACGCGATCAACATTCAGACGCTTGGCGATTGACTGATATTTATGATGGTTGCATTGCAGTGTCCCCGGGGGTCGTGTGATCCACTTTTGCGACATTCTGACAAGCAAGGTCAATGGGGAAGCCCAATTTGCTCAACAACTGTGCTACTAACTTAAAAACTGAAGGGTTTCACTTAACAGCTAGGGCAAGAAAAATCGTAAAATAGGGCAAAACTCGCTTAGCAACAGAAATGTTGGGACTCGATTGTGGTCGTAAGTTGAGGACTACCTGTACAGAGTCTATGGAGATTCTCAATCATCCAGGTCATGGTTGTCCCAAAGGCGCTTTTTTTTCCCCTGAAAGGCAACTTGACTTTTTGTGGGTTTTTTCTTTGAAACATTTTGCTTCTTATCCGATGAGTTTCTTCAGAACTTCCAAAGCATCTTCTCCAGTTGCCTTTTGGAAAAAGCACCTTTGGGTCTTTTCACAGTGGTTCTACTGCTGTTCTGTGAACAGATCCAATCCACGGTGGCAGCAGGAAGGAGCCAGGTATTTAGATATGTCTGTTATGAGATGCCCCAAGGCTCACTCCCCTCCACGATCTTTTTTAACATTTATATGAAGTTGCTGGGAAAGGTCATCTACCTGCTTGAAATGAGGTATCTTCAATATAAGAAGAAACCCAGCTACATTCACTCCAGACTCAATAAGGAATGTGGGAGAAGTCTTAACCCAAGAATGAAGGCTGTCAGGGCCTGGATGGGGAGAAACAGGCTCGAATTCAACTAGAATTAACTAAGTTAAGTGCTAATTCAGAACTCTACTGACTCCGGGATAATTTTAATGTTGACTCCCAACGGGGCTAAAGAAACTCCCTCTGCAGCTTGGGAGGGATTCATAGCTCCTGAAGCAGATGGTAAGCGGTTTGGAGGCCAAACACTATGAAGACCGATCTAGATTAAAGGAACTTGATATATATTCATACTAAAGAAGAGAAGGCTATGGGGAAACATGATCGCTGCCTCCCAATACATGCAGTAAGGGATGTCACGGGGAAGAGGGTATGAACTTATCCTCCATATGCCTGAAGGTAAGATGAGAACCAGTGAGTGGAAGCTTCACAGCGAGAGATTTAAACTTGAAAGAAGGTGCACTAGGCAGTGGATCAGCCTGCTGCCTGACAGCTATCAGTGGAAGTATTCAAAAAAAGTTTGAACGGCCATTCAGTAAACAATAGCTACAACATAAGCTACAACAGCATATGCGAGCTAATGAGACGCCACAACTTTCATATCTTCCCTCACCACTTCAGAGGCAACGTTTTCAAGAACACAGAAATATTAAATATGCATGCACTTATGTGAACCAGCCTTAGAAAGTGTCTGCATGCACAGCAAGTGTCCATACCCTTACGAATGTCAGGATATACCGGTAGGTTACTTTCCAATGGGCTTTGCAGTGGCTTATTATTACTGTCAACAGAACAGAGAACAGTCAGGATTTTGAGTAGCTTGTTAATGCTGCCTTCAGTTCAGCTGAATTATTTAAAGCGATTTAATTGCTTATATTATTTCACTTTTGTGTTATTAAGGATTTTCTTTAAATGTTTGGGGATAACCATCTCAGGAAAATAAGCATTTCTTTAAGTTACAAACTTTTCTTAAGTTATTAATTTATTTATTTTATTTTACGATTTTTATACCGCCCCCCTCCCGAAGGACTCGGGGCGGTGTACAGCCCAATTAAAAACATTAAGATACAAAAGATGGAGACTTCCGGTTTCCGGTCGAGCCGTACGGAGCCATCTCTAGGAAGCTCCGTTACGGCGATCGGATTTTCGGCGGCTTTTTGACAGCCCGAAGCGCCAAATTCAAAAAGGGAGACTCCAGGCAGATAGCAGAACCTCCGGCGACCCGAAAAACACCCGATTGGAAGCAGGATCGCCGGAGGGGACGCGAGCAGAAGAAGAAAACGGAGAGGCCGGCTGCGGCCGGCCAGAAGAAGACGACACGAGGGCGGAAACAATAGAAGTGAGGAGAGAAGACCGAGGAAGCAGCGAAGAAGGAGACGGGAGCGAGAGGCGACCAGGAAGAAGCGGGACGAGGGAAGAAGAGCCCGGGACTTACCCAGCTGGAGGCCTGAAGAAGCTGCAAAGCCGCCCAGCCGCAGCGGAGGAGAGCCAGCTGATACAAAGAAAGGACGACAGGCAGCAGCGTCGGGAGAAGACAACGCAAAACGGTGAGACCGGCGGGGGTGGAACCGAGCGCTGCGGGACGCTGACCAGAGGGTGAAAATAGCAGCGGGAGGAGGAGGCCTTCACGGGACCCTCAGAAGACCCCCCTAGGCCCCCAAGAAAGGTAACAGAGGCGGCAAGAAGCCAAGCGGGCGGAGCAAGAGAAGACAGACCAGGTGAGAGGAGGCTACGAAGCAAAGGGGGAGAGAAGGGAGGGGAAAAACCCTGCAGAGACACTGTTTCCTCCCCCCCCCACAACGGACGGCAGGGAAGAAGAAAGCTGGAAAGCAACCCGGTGAGCAATAAGGGCAAAGTAGAGGGGAGCAGTAAACACAGGCTGAAAGAAGAAGGGAGGAAGCGACTTGGGCAAGAAGGCAGAGAAAGAGGGGGGAAAGAAGGAACCAGAAAGGAACAAGGAGAAGAAATAGACTGGCAGAGGGGAGTGAAGAGGAAACCAAGGCAAAAACACTGAACTGGTTCCCTGGCTCCCTGAACATAAAATTGCCAGAATACAGGCCCCTACCCCCACACTGCCTAAGCCCTGAAGCCCCTCCCCCCTCGAAAGGCTAGACCACCGGACCAACAACAGATCACAACCTAGCGCCCAATTTGATCCAAATTGGGACCCAAAACAGTGCCAAGACAACAGGAAGATAACCTCAAAATGGCCTCCAAGCAGACCACACTGACACAAACGAAGGGAGTTGTATCCACCCCAGCCCAGCGTTCTAAACCACCAGGAACTACTCTACCCATCCCCACACCCTCCCATTCAAATGCAGGCACCCAGAACCATACACCCACACAGACCGACCCAACAGCACACATGATACAAAAATTACACGAGGTAATAGAGAAGCTGGTTGAAAGGATGGATGGAATGGATAAAAGGTTGGTGGAAATGGGCACACAGATGGAAAAAAGACACAAAGATACAAAACAAATGCTGCGAGAACAAGGTAGAGAGCTAGAGAGAAAATGGGAGGAGCAACGCAAAGCAATAGCTGCAGATTTGGAGCAAATGAAAGAGGCAATGCAAACACACTACAAGGAAGTAGGGGAGGAAATGGAGAGAAACTTTCAGGAAATCAGGGAAAAGGTGGACGAGCGGATGGAAAAAGTGGAGAATCAAGTAGAAGGCCAGAGAACAGAGATAGCAGAGATGAGAGGGGTGAACCAAGACCAAGCCACCACGATACAGTACTGGCAGCTGGCGACCACAATCAGGTTCAGGGGCCTGAAAGAGACATCAGACGAAACCCAAGGAAGCCTGGCCGGAACCTTTATAGAGGCCCTGGCAGCATTTCTGGGACTACCAGCCTCAGCTATCGAATGGCAAATTGACGGAATCAACAGAGTGGGCGCACGGACGACAACAAACAGACACCAACCAAGGGACGTGGTCATCCGCTTTGTGACGCAGGGATTCCGGAATCGCATCTCAGCCACGTCTTACCACAAGAGTTTATACATAAAGGGGCAAGAAGTGAAAGTACTGAAAGAGATCCCCCAGACGATGCTGCGAGACAGAAAGGAATATAAGTTCCTGGTCGACGAACTGAGATCACGTGCCTTGCGATTCAGATGGGAAACCCCCACGGGGATGACATTCTACTATAAAAATAAAAGACATCAACTGAACTCGGTTCAACAAGCCAGAGAATTCCTGGAAAAGGAGCTGATGCCGGAGGGATCCCAATACGCCACGAGAGAAAACGCAGAAAATCCACCAGACCGACAGACTGCTGCAAGAACACGAGAAAGGAAAGGACCAACTAGAGACACGACGACACAGAGAACAGGAAGCAACAACAACAACAAGGGAACAAGTCAGATTGCAGAGGGCAGGATAACAAGATCCACCACCAAACGCACAGATCAACACGACGCGATCCCTATATGCAACTCGAACACAAACTCGGATACCATGGGAGCGAGACCAAAGACTATCACAGGAGATAGAATGAAAGCGGTCTCGGAAGAGTATCCTGAAACCGATAATGACGACTAAATACTTGACGTGGAACGTTAACGGACTAAACTCTCCACAGAAAAGGAGGAAAATATTTCATTATCTATTTCATGGAGGAAACGACATAATTTGCTTACAAGAAACACACATCAGGGCAGCAGACCAGAAATATCTGACCAGCTACAAACTAGGTGCGCAATTTGTGGCAGCGGCGCCAAGAAAAAAGAACGGGATTGTTATATACGTAAAGAAACATATAATGGCGAAGCTAATAGAATCCGACCCCCAAGGTAGATACCTGGCAATTGAAATAACACAGGAAGACAAGAAGATTCTAGTAATGGGCGTATATGCACCAAATCAGCAGCAAGGCAAATTCTACAAAAAGCTACACAAGAAAATAACACAACTTAACTACAGATCTTACATCATCATGGGCGACTGGAACGGGGTCATAGAGACCGCTCTAGACAAAAAAAGAACTGCACCGAACCCACAAAAACACTCCAAGTTGCCTAAATCCTTCTTTGACATGAAGGAGGAACTCGAACTGACAGATGTATGGAGGAAAAGACATGGCAGAGAACAAGAATTCACGTTCTTCTCTGGCAGACATCAATCCTTCTCCAGAATTGACTTTATATTAACTTCTAGCGACTTGCTAACTCGTCTAAACGCAGTGGAAATCCTACCCAAAGCTCTGACGGACCACAACCCTGTGAGGATGGAGCTAAGACACGGCCAGACACAGAGGAGGTCCTGGAGAATCAATGAAAACCTGTTTAGACATGGAGACAAGGTGGCGGAATGCAAAAAAGCTATGAAGGAATACTTCAGCACACATATGAACAACGAAACACCGATAGAACAGATCTGGGACGGCAGCAAGGTGTACATGCGAGGGATCCTCATATCCATGAATAGCTGGCACCGGCGCCAACAAGAACAAAAAAGAAAAGAGTTAGAAAATGAGATAAGCAAAATGGAGCGGCTACTGATAAAAAGACCAGAAGACAAAGTCGCCAAAGAAGGACTCAAGATCTTAAGAAAGCAATTTGACATGTTGATGGCGGACCAAGTTGCAAGGAATATACAATATGCAAAACATAAGACATTCTGCAAGGCCAACAAACCGGGCCGCTGGCTAGCCTACACTATAAGAAAGAAACAGAAATCCCGCATAATTGAAAAGATAGAATACAAAGGCAAGCTAGAATTCCGACAAAAAACCATCAAGACAGCCTTCACAGAGTTCTACTCGAAACTATATGCCGAGGATAAGATACAAGACAAAGAGATAGAGGAATTCCTACAAAACGAAAAGATACAGGCGATTACCGACACACAAAGAGAAGCCCTGAATGCCTCAATCACAAAGGAGGAAATACACTCAGTGATCACACAACTGAAAGCAGGAAAATCGCCTGGGACGGATGGGATGACAGCGACCTACTACAAGCATCTACAGGAGGAGATGCTAGAACCCCTCAGAAAGCTATTCGCCAGCATCCAAGAAGGAGGCCAGGTCCCACCATCCTGGAAAACAGCCTACATCTCATTAATCCCAAAGGAGGGGAAAGACGACACACAGCCCGCAAACTACAGGCCCATCTCACTACTAAACACAGACTATAAAATCTTCACAAAAATTTTGGCCAATAGACTAATGACAGTTCTACAAAAAACAATACACCCGGACCAAAGGGGATTTATACAAGGACGCCAGATGAAAACCAACGTGAGACAGCTGTTGAACATAATAGAGTACCTGCAAAGGCACAACCAGATACCCGCCGCTCTAATGTTTGTGGATGCAGAAAAAGCCTTCGACAGACTGAATTGGCCGTTCCTGACGAACTTGGTCCTGAAGATGAAAATGGGAGCACAGTTCTTCAACTCCATAACGGCAATTTACCAGAAACAAACAGGCCAGATCATTGTCAATGGAGACTTAACAGACTCATTTAATATAGAGAGAGGCACGAGACAGGGCTGCCCGCTGTCCCCCCTGTTATTTGTCCTAACACTGGAAATTTTACTGAACAGAATAAGAGCGGCAGAGGATGTACAGGGCATACAGATTAAACAACAAGAATACAAACTATGTGCCTTTGCGGATGACCTGCTGGTGACAATGTCGCAACCAGCACAGTCAGCAAGGAAATTGATGGAGATAATGGAGGACTATGGTAGGGTGTCAGGCTTCAAAGTAAATATATCAAAAACAAAGATGCTAGCCAAAAACCTAGACAACAAAGCAAGACGGAACCTGGAAAGAATAACGGGTTGTGAAATAGTCAAGAAAGTCAAATACTTAGGAGTGGAGATAGAATCAACAAATGCGAAATTATACAAGAATAACTACGAGGTCCTGTGGAATAAGATACAAGCAGACCTGGAAAGGTGGAAATCGTTACGTCTGTCCCTGCTCGGCAGGATAGCGACAGTAAAGATGAATGTATTACCCAGATTTTTATTTCTCTTTCAAATGCTACCCATACTCAAGAAGGATGCGGACTTAGACAATTGGCAGAAAGGCATCAACAGATTTATTTGGGACGACAAGAGACCGAGGGTGAAACTAAAAATCATCCAAGACGCAAGGGAGAGGGGGGGACTCAAAATGCCTAATCTAAAGCTATATTACTATGCTGCAACGTTGGTGGCGGTTAGTGACTGGATCAACATGACAAATGATAGAGTTCTGAATGTGGAGGGGCATGGTCTACGATTCGGCTGGCACGCATACCTAATATACGACAAAAAGGCAGATAGGAACTTCAAGGAGAACCCACTACGAATCCCATTGCTATGGGTCTGGAAGAAATATAAGCACCTCCTACACGACAAGATTCCCATTTGGACGATCCCTGGACACGCAACAGGAGATATGAACACATCCCAGGGGCAAGAAGTGGTGCCCTACAGTGAACTTGTACTGGGAGAAGAAAATGGGTTCCTCTTGAAATCTCAAGCAACGCTGGCAAACAGAGGAATAGGAAGTAATTGGCTATCATATATACAACTACAGTCAAGGTGGCGTAAAGACAAGAAGAAGGGCTTCTCCCAGAATGACGAGAACCTAATTAAACAGATCAGAGAGCAGGGGATTATGCACATCAAACGAGTGTACAGCATTCTGATAGAAATGGACTCTGAAACCGAGCTAGTCAAGAACTGTATGATAAAATGGGCGCAAGACTTCAGACACTCTATAGCCATAGACACGTGGGAGAAAATCTGGGTGAGGAATGTAGAATTCACGAAATCGCAACACTTAAGGGAAAACTTCTACAAGATGTTCTATAGATGGCATCTTGACCCGAAAAAAATATCACTCATCTACCCGGGCACCCAGCCCAAATGCTGGAGGTGCGGAGATGGGGAGGCTACTTACTTTCACATATGGTGGGCATGCAGAAAAATCAAAGCATTCTGGAGGAAGATATGGTGGACACTCCAAACTATTTTCAAAAAGCGTATAGAATTTCTACCTCAGGCTTTTTTGTTAGGGATCACAGAGGATATCACTACCTCAGAGTCAAATTTATTTTTGAACTTAATTACAGCAGCAAGATTATTGGTGGGACAGTACTGGAAGAATCCAGAAATACCGCCTATTGAAGAATGGACTGTGAAAGTAACAAATCTGGCGGAAATGGCAAAAATATCGGCATATTTGAAAAATCGCTCCAATGAACAATTTGTGATGGACTGGAAACATTGGATAGACTATATCCAAGAGAGACACCAATCAAACAGAATGCAGCTGGCGTTCAGCTAGGGCTCGACGGGAGGAGGGAAGAAGGGTTAACAAATCAAAGGTTTACAAAAACTAACACCCAATGTTGAATGTATATGTTCTATAACTAATACCTCTTAACATAACCTTATGACTAATGATGTTTGCTTTAATATGGCTAAAGTAGACTGAATTTCTACCTCAGGATATGAAACTCTCACCTCAGGACCTCTGGTTAGGGACTATAAAAGATTGCACTAGTAATGGGATGAAATCAAGTCAGAAGCGCAAACATACAATAGGCGATAGACTAGAAACAGTAGATAGACCATATATAAGAGAAACACCAATCCAACAAAATGTATTCGGATTATACTTGAAGATGCAAGGGAGGAGGGTAGAACGTTTACTAAAACAGATGTTTACAAAGATTAATACCTAATGTTGTATGCTATGTTCTAGGAGGGTTGTCTAGCAATAAGATCTTAGGTTTCATGTTGACCACATTAATTTCGAAACAGATAGAAGAAACGCCAATCAAATAAAATGTAACAGGAGTATAGTTGAGACTAGACGCGAGGGGTGGGGGGGGGAAAAAGGCTTACTAATTCAGACTTTTTCAAAGACGAATACTTAGTATTGTATACCAGGTATCATGTTGATTGCTGCATAATATGTTTTTATGTCCAATGCTGATTGTTTTAATAAAAGAATTAAAAAAAAAAAAGATACAAAAGATAAAATTATTAAAAATAAATTAAATAATTTGGCCCAATCATTTAAAAACCCAATTACCTAAAAGTAATTTGGTCCAATCATTTAAGAAATGGTTCTTCCCATTTTTTCATCTATTAGGTCTTCTTCTTCTTCTTCTTCTTCTTCTTCTTCTTCTTCTTCTTCTTCTTCTTCTTCTTCTTCTTCTTCTTCTTCTTCTCCTCCTCCTCCTCCTCCTCCTCCTCCTCCTTCTTCTTCTTCTTCTTCTTCTCCTCCTCCTCCTCCTCCTTCTTCTCCTCCTTCTTTTTAAAAAAACCCTGCCTGCTTCTTCTAATGCAAGCCATTGTATATTTTTGCCTATTTCTAATAGCAATGCTTTCTAATGTTGTTTCCACTAATATATGCTTTTTCATAACGTACACTTTTATGGGATGGTGGAACTGCAAAATTCAAATTTAGTTCCATTTTGAAACATTAGTTTCGTCTTAGAAACAGGATTCTTACAATTGCCTGCTTTAAGAAGACACCTACACATCCATACATACAAAATGCGCGTTAAGATCTCTTGTGCACTCTTGAATGCCTTCAAATCTTATTTTGAGAATACATACAAAAACGACATCTCAAAACACTGAACTGTTCTTTAATAAGGTTTTCTTCTGTCTTTTAGAAATGCATGGACAGGCACGCTTCACAGAAACATGCATTCTTTGCTACAAAGAAAAAATGGGGGGGAGAAAAGGGGGGAAACTGAGCTAATATCTAGCTGTTATTGAGATATGAATAGGAGAGCCATCACTGTCTTCAGTTTCATTTGTAGGTCAAGTCCGGCCTAATTCTCCCCTGAGTTTTGTTTAGAGCCCCACCAGAGACAAACATTATCATCAAACCAACATAATGGCTTCCTATTTTAAGTTCAGTTGCATTACTCCTGCCTCTAACTTCATACTTCAGTGAACAAAATGGAACCAAACTGCTCAAAAGTATGGAAAGCTGGGAATCTCTCTGCATTTTAATGACAATTACCCTTAATTCCCTCAATCCCCCTAACAGACTTTTACACAAAAATGTAAATAGGTTCATGGACTTAATCACAAACCTACCTGAGATTAGATCACCTCACTTCTTAGACTTTCTGTAAAGTTTTTTTTTTTTAAAAAAAAATCTACTGAAATTAATAGATGCTCCTGTGAAGAAGTTGGAGAAAGATTATTCAGGAATCTTTCCTTTGTAGAGGAAAATGCTTTTTTCTTTTAGTTTTTAATCCAGAATCTCAAAATTATTTTTCTGCTTTAATTAAAGGCACATTAGTCACGTCTGGGCTCACAAATAGGGTGGGTAACTCATGGCTGTTCGACAAAGGCCTGATATCTGGGGAAATAACACTGCTTAGCCACATCTCCTTTCCCACTTCCAGTAGCTCTGAGACCTACCAGAGCCAAAGAAACAGAAATTTCCACTTAAAAAGAAGCAGGGAGAGCAGAGTCCTAGTCCATAGAACCGTTGCCAGGTAAACAATTCTGCCTTGAGATGAAACCTTTTACCAATATTTTTTAAATGATCCATTTCAGTATACTTGCAATATCGCCACACTGAGCAAAGAGACAGGATCTACCCTATCCCCAACAGATAAACAATAACTACTTTAGCTGCAGAACTCTAGATGGCCACTAGATAGCAGCAAAGAGATGAAGCTTTTCTTGTCTCTTTGCTCCTATCTAATTTCTTTCCTTCCTTCCTTCCTTCCTTCCTTCCTTCCTCCCTCCCTCCCTCCCTCCCATCCATCCATCACCTGGACAAGAGAAAGAATGAATGAGGAAAAAGGGCAGCACCCAGGAAGGCCACTTTAGCAGGCCATAATTCAGCTCTGTTCCTTCACAAAAATTAATTGATGCACCTGAACCTCTTTCCATTTTTCTCACACAACATTCAGAATGTTCTGAATGTTAAAGTTCTTTTCCCGAGAAACGATCCGCAGCCAGCCCCAAATGATTAAATACCATTCCATTGGGTGTTTTACAAGCTCTAGATTGCTTTGACCCAAGGCAAATCTGAGCGATAGAAGTGCCCTCCAATTCACAAGCAGCCAGATATCTTTTAAGTGACCCTACTAAATCTCCACACCAAATATGCTGGACAGCTCCCGAGCTGCAGAAGGGCACCTCACAAAGCAGCTCTTACTCTAACTGATGTGAATAGCTGAGCTGATTTGGAACTAAAAAGCATAATCCGAAAGTGACTGTTCCAGCCATATAATTGAAAGCCAGATCTTAGATTTCCTAGAATATGTTAGTTTGGGAGGGGGGAAGGAATTTGTACAGCAGGGATGGGGAACTATGGCCCTTTTATGACTTGTGGACTTCATCTCCCAGAATTCCTGAGCCAACAAGTCCACAAGCCATAAAAGAGCCATAGTTCCCCATCTCTGTTGCGTAGGCATACAAGAAGTCTAGGACAAAGGACAGAGTCACTGTAGCATCATCAAGTTCAAGTTTTTTTGTCCATTTAACTCTAGCAAAGCTGTATTGATTGCAAATGTTCCTGGTTCAATCTGTGGCATTGCTTGGAGTTACTGCAACTTCAGGAAAGACGGGAAAATTAATGTAGAATTTCCTGAGCTAGGTATACTGATATTTCTGTATAAATTGGCTTTTCTACTTCTCTTTAGAAGATCTTTCCCACTAAAATGTAATGTAGTCTAACTAAGGCTTCTGGCAAGTGAAATACTATACTTTTGATGAATTGGATGGTCTATATTTTCTGAATTTACAAAACCTTAGGAAATCCATCATAATCATGTCCAGGTTTTAATTCATTTTTAACACACACACACACACACACACACACACACACACACACAGAAGGTAATGTATCTAGAGGAAAAACATTTGCCAGTTGTGGATCTGCAGTAGATCCAGATTATCTGCCAAAGAAACCAGAGACTGTATTCCCACGTCCAGAAGAGAAGAAAAACTGTGGAAGTCATGTCAAAAATCATCATAATCCAAAGTTAGATGTTCTTTCAGTACATTCCAGCATAAAGTTAGAACAGCCTTTTTTTTGCTGTTTAAAGAATTGCTCATTTCTCAAAAAGAAATACATGCATATATCAGATATATATGGTGCAAACTGCACCTTTCTAGCAAAGTGCAGGTGGGTTAACCCATCGTTCTGCATTGTCATTTTTTAACACAGTGTGGAATTATTTTTAGGAGAGTCAGTTTAAAATATCCCAGGGATAAGGGATGATGGGGACTCCTATGTCTCAGAATAATGGATGTAAAATAACATGCTTCGTCAAATGTCCAAAGTTTAAGGGGATTGCCAAGGACAAAAGGACCAGCCGGTGAAGAAGAGAAGTTCTTTGCTTGGCCAGACAGATTGCGAGATATCAATGGAGTAAAGGAAAGCAGGGATGTGAATGAGCAGAAGAGGGGATGAATGGAGCTGAAGATAGCAATGCTCAGAAGGAGCAGTCAGCAAAGGGAAAGCTGAATGGGAGGGGGGAGTCAAAGATGTTCCTTGAATGGAAGGCTAAAAAAAACAAAAAACGAGAGGCTAAATGAAGCAGTCAAAAAGAAGAATGGCGCAAAGTAGAATTGCAGGGAATGGAATGGCATCTCCCATCACTCAACGTTGGTTTTCAAAGGAGCGGCAAACACTAAATGTGAACTTTAAGCCAAGACAAGCAGCTTGCAATAGATTGTTCCCATCTTAGAGCCCTTTGTAATCCCTGGGAGCCAAGCACCTTCTCTGCAAGCCCTGTCCCAAGGTTATTTGTGGACAAACCCTGATTCACAAAGAGTACAGCAAACATATCCCAAAGCAACCAATGGGAAAATAGAAAATCTGAGGTGCCAGAGGAGGCGGTCCCAACCAGGCCTAAAAGTTTGTCTCTGCAACAGAACAAACAGGTCTCAATAAACATGCAATGAAGTTTGGCCCTGTAGAATTACAGGGCAGAATACAGAGCACAGAATACAGAATAAGAGAGTTGGGAGGGAACTTGGAGATCTTCTAGTCCAACCTGCTGCTCAAGCAGGAGACCCTATAATATTCTGGACAAATGGTTGTCTAATCTCTTCTTTAAAACTTCCAGTGTTGGAACACCCACAATTTCTAGAGGCAAGCTGTTCCATTGGTTAATTGTTCTCGATGACAGGAAGTTTCTCCTTAATTCTAGGTTGGTTCTTTCTTTGTGAAGCCTCCAACTGTTACTTTTGTCCTGTCTTCAGGTTCTTTGGCGAATAGGTTGACTCCCTCTTCTCTGTGACAGCCCCTCAAATATTGGAAGAATGCTATGCCAACCCCCCCCCCAATCCTTCTCTTTGTTAGACTAGGCCAGAGGTAGGCAACCTCGGTTCTTTAATGACTCATGGACTTCAACTCCCAGAATTCCTGAGTTGGCAGCTGACTCAGGAATTTTGGGAGTTGAAGTCCATGAGTCATAAAAGAGCCAAAATTGCCTACCCCTGGACTAGACATTAACCTCATCCAATTGTGACAATCTCTAAAGAAGCCAAATGAATGCAACCAACAAAATCTGTAGTGCAGAACAATGCAATGTTGAGTTTAATATTATCTTGAAGCTGTAACTGTAGTAGTATCTCTTTAGAACTCTTAGATTTGAGTATATATTTTTTGTCAATAAATAGACTGTTGGTAGTATCCAACTGTTAGAAATTCATTTTTAAGTCCCATGGATGGCTTCTTTCCTGCACAATGTCGACTTTTGGTTTAAGCTAAGTTTATTTACTCCTTCTCCTGAGGATTTACCACTGATTTGGATGTGCATTCTTGCAGTTTGCATGTTTTTAATTCTGCCATTTTTGCTGTTAGTAAAATTGTTGAATGGAGGCTTGGTTATTTCAATTTAATTTGTTATGACTGAAAATATATTCTAGAGATGCTGTGAATATGAAAGAAGTGGTCAACACATACAAAGTGCTTTTAACCCTTAATGGAATGTTTCAGATTATAGACTCTGACTAAGGATATCCAAGCTGAAGTCCACCCTTAGCTACAGAAGTGGTTTAGGCAGCTTTGGGCAAATCAATTCCACTGGAAAATTGTAGGAAGGATGCTCTTTGTGCTATCTCGATCTTCCGGAAGAAAGGTGGATGTATATCTTACAAAGCACAAGAAATCCCAAGCCTGTGATGTGGAGCTACCTTACCCAAATCAATTTTGTCTGCTATAAGTAAGTAAATATTAAAAGCATACCATGGAGGTCAAGCTTGCCTTCAGCCAAATGTATGTATCAATCATGGCAACACAGGATTTACAGATAGTCCTTGACTTACAACCATTCATTTAGTGACTGTTCAAAGGTACAATGCACTGAAAACAGTGACTTATGGCTGTTTTTCACACTTACGACAGTTGCAGCAGCATCACGGTCATGTGATCAAAATTTGGATGCTTGGCAACTGGCATATATTTATGATAGTTACAGTGTCCCGGAATCACACGATCACCTTTTGTGACCTTCTAACAAGCAAAATCAATGGGGATTCACTTAACAACCATGTTACTAACTTAACAACTGAAATGATTCACTTAACAATTGTGGCAAGAAAGATTGTAAAATGGAGCAAAACTCTCTTAACCATTGTCTTGCTTAATTAACAACATAAATTTTGAGCTCAATTGTGGTCGTAAGTCAAGGATTACAGAAACCATTGTTCCCCAACCATTGCTTAGTATCTGAAGATGACAAACGATCTTAGCTATGCCAGTCATTAGGTTATTTCTTGAAGAGCCACTGATGTGAGAAGAAACTATATAAAGCAACACATCTGTGATGGGAACAGTGAGCATTACCAGAACGAGCCTCAGGGTAGAATCCCATCTAAAGCTAGGTCTACTTGCACATCTGATCTGAAGAGTTAGGAAAATACATGCTTGACCTTAAAGCAGGCATGTCAAACTCGTGACGTCACGTGATGTCGTGCAACGTATCGCGACTTTTTCCCCATTGTCGGCAATGGAGTGGGTACAGTTTTGGTGTGACGCACCTAGCCTGCGGGCCGGCAGTTTGACATGCTTGCCTTAAAGAGAACTTAAAAGGGAAGATTCTCATCCAGAGCTAGTTCATTTGCAGTTCAACCGGGCAGAATCACAATCCTTGAGAAAGAAAATTTAGAAATTAACCAGTATGCTTGATGTTTTCTGCTTACACCGTGCTTTGGACTTTTTCAAGTTATTTATTTTTGATATGTTTTATTTATAAATGTCCAGAGGGCTGTTAAATAAATATGAGCTTTAGACAGTGTTTCCACTATGCTGCCATTTTCAAAATACTAATTGGAATTTCCTGTCCAGGAAAAAGAAATTCTGTTGAAAATAGGGTAGCAGCACAACCACAAAAAAAAAGTAGCGATGGTCAACCAGAGTTGCAATCTGGAACCCGGAAAATGAGCCTTAAGCAGCCAAGAGCATCTCCAGGTTGCTGGGAGATTCTGAAAAAAATTGTAAGAAGCAGGAACAGAGTGCTAAACTGGAAAGTAAAATGCAGTTCCCAAACACAGTGCAAAAGTAGATGCAACTCAGGGTAAATCAAAACACCCAGGAATCATATTTATTCTTGCTTTCCTTCTGCTAGTCTGCACAGGAAGCCCAGCTCCCCCAGTTAGACAGAAAACACAATGGCTATTTTTGCCAGCTCTTTTAATCTCTGAAACTCTCTGCCGTTGCCTATCTGCCCCTCCACCTCCTCCACATGAGGAGGCCTTTATGAGGCTAATGGGTCAAGAGTGGCCTCTTGAAAAGCTATCGAAATGAGGTTAGGCTGTCATGTTTGATAACACCTGCTCATTAGCAGCTGGTCTTTGGAAACAAGTGGGTCAAATTACAAAGGGTTAGGATGACACACGATCAGGAGATTACATGAAAATGTCTAGGAGTTGGACAGAGACGAGTAAGTACGTAAGTGGGCCTCCGAGCTTTACTACAAGGGACAAATAGTGTTGGAGAGCAACCGTCCAAGTGGGAATCTGGACTCATTAGGAAACACAAGAGAGCAAATTCTGACCCCCTCCTCCCCCTCCCCACCATGCCTTTGAGCCTGTCCTAGTGTTTCCCAGGTGAAATCTGCCAGTCTGGGGAGATTCCTGTAAAATAGGCATATAACAATAAAGTAGCTGCTTGAACTTTACATAGGTGGTCTGGTTGTTTGTGCCTGACACAATATTAGATGTGAGATATAGTGAGGCAGGTACAACAGACAGAATTTCCATATTTTTTCTTGATTCTTCCTCTGCACTCATTTCTAGTAGTTCATTGCCTCAGGCAAAAATCCGTGAAGGAGCAGAGAGAAGAATGGGAAAAAGAGGCAATATCTATCATCACAACATCTACCGCATCACCTCATGCTATGTCAGCAGAGCAGACTCGCCATTAAGGAGACTATTTATTCCAGAGGATTCCAGCAGACTCCAGAAAGCCCTGGTAGAGCTTTCCCAAAAGTTGCTCAAAAGGTTGTAAATGTTAATGTGACAGAATAGGGGAATTATTAGAAACAAAGATGTACTCCTATGGACTGCATAGGAGTCCAAATTAAATTTGGTTTTCAATTTTTCTTGCCTAGTATGTGTCTGATCTTATTACGGCTGGTTACGAAGCCCTGGGCTAAAAAAAAACAGTGTGAAACCCAGCATTAATATCCAGATGATTAGAGAAAGTTCACAGCTGCTGAATCTGTTCTGAGAACACGATTAGGAAGAAAACTATACATGCTCCACATCTGTCTCTGGTTTAATTTTTCAAGAGAAAAGAAAGTCTGAGTACTACTGTATTGAATAATGCAAACTAAAATCCACTGTGTGCTTTCTGGAGGCTTTTTCTGCGACTAGTTTGGTTTAGTTACAGGGGTAGGCAACCTTGGCTCTTTTATGACTCGTGGACTTCAACTCCCAGAATTCCTGAGCCAGGCTGGCTCAGGAATTCTGGGAGTTGAAGTCCACGAGTCATAAAAGAGCCAAGGTTGCCTACCCCTGGTTTAGTAGCTAATGCACCAGGCCAGAAACCAGGAGATGGTGATTTCTAGGCCTGCCTGAGGCCTGAAAGCTGGCTGGGTGACCTTGAGCCAATCACTCTCTCTCAGCCCAGCTCACCTCACAGGCTGATTGTTGCTGAGGGGAAAATAGGCGAGGAATATATCCTCACGCCACACACTAGTGACAAGGAAGCACTGGTTATTTATTTATTTACATTCCACCTTTATTATTTTGATAAACAACTTAAGGCAGCGAACATACCCAGTACTCCTTCCTCTCCCATTTTTCCCACAACAACAACCATCATTCAGGAGTATGCTAGATTTGGGAACAACTGCCATAGGAATGACGGTTTCCATCAGCTGCTTGGCTGGGAATTCTGGGAGATGCAAAATTCCCAGTACAAGTAGTTCTTGACTTACTACAGTTCATTCAGTGACCGTTCAAAATTACAGTGGCATTGAATACAGTGACTCATGACCATTTTTTCACAATTCTAACCACTGCAGCATCCCCATGGTCACGTGATCAAAATTCAAATGCTTGGCCACTCACTCATATTTCTGACAGTTGCAGTGTCCCGGCGTCCTGTGATCCTCTTTAGTGACCTTATAAGAAGCAAAATCAATGGGGAAGCCAGAGTCATTTAACCATGTTACTAACTGAACAACTGCACTGATTGACTTAACAAATGTGGCCAGAAAGGTCATAAAGTGGGGAAAACTCACTTAACTACTGTCTTGCTTAGCAACAGAAATATTGGACACAATTGTGTTCGTGAGTTGAGGACTACCTACACATCTTTGGGCCAACAGACAAAATTTTTTCCAAAGAAAGAACAGCATCCTAAGCCTCTTCCTTTTAGACCTTGTTTTCTCGACAATTCAAGAAAGCAAAGGTTATTTCTACTTCAAAAAACAGGTGACTCATAGGAAAATTTGTACTCAAGATGATTGCTGCAAAGCCTCACTAATCTCCTCAAGCACAATAAAGCAGGAGATAATTGAGAAGCTTCTCCGAGGTTTTCACCACATTAGCTTTTTGCAAGCGTGAGAAACAATTCGGGTACTTAAAGAAATCATTAGAGTGTGAATTCTCCTGACCCATGAATCCCAAAGGTATTTAATATACTGGAAGGGAAGTAATATAGCAAAAGATCACGAAGATGGAGGAGGACTCCTATTGGGAGTGAAGGTTGATGAAAATACTTAGTAAAAGTCTCAGCAAGAGCAAAGAAGGTTGAGGTAGAATAACACCATTGCAAAAGTAATAGAAGTTTAATGAGAAGGATTTAGTAGACAAAGAACAGCAGCAGACTTGATAGGCCTGGGTTCAAATTCCACTAAATTAATTTTTTTAAAAAGATGGTTTACTGAAGAAGCCACATCAGACATATACAAGAGTATGCTCTTTTACCTATCAGTCAATTAAAACTGTGACGTTTACACAAGCTTGTTAAAATATTTGAAATAAGCCCATCACTGACAGCTTAACTAAGGCCTGAATGTACAAATCATGATGAAAACATTAACTTTATGTAGTACGTGAATCCCTATAATTAGATACAGAACAGCCGTGCAGAAAAAAACAAAATGATCTGCTTAATGATACCATTAAGACTAATGCTCAGTTTTATACTTGTGCTGCCGTACAATTCTATCCTTTCAATCTTAGAGAAGAGAATCCATTTCGATTTTTAATTAAAAAAGGGGGGAAGAGTTATAAAATTATTCCGGCAAGAATTTGTCACAAGAACACAATATTTCAGTTTTCTAATCCAGTATCTTGTTATTTACATGAACATTTGAATGCTTTTAATTCATCGTCATGTTATCTAAAGCCTTGCAGTTCCTGTTTGCAAAACAGATTACAGCAGTAACAGGAGACAGAAGCTTCAGGTTCTTAACTATAAAACTACCTGTGAAATGATGTTTTCTATAAACACAGGCTTATGGACTTACTAACTGAAGGAAGCACATCAGTCTAAGGGAAAAAATGCCACTGCTCTTTCATAGAGGAGACTCAATTCTTCACACAATCTATAAAGATTGTTTGGCTCATTCTATTATGTAATTTGCAAAAAGGATCTTCAAAGTATAGGTTATCTGGGTCAGGTTTTACATGCCCTCAACCCTCTTATGTGTTTCTGCTTCAGCAGAATTTCAGCATCATTTGCTAAGCTCCACACTGGTGAAGAAAATCTGCAGTAGGCGAAGGAACGGCCGCTATAAATCGCAAGGCCCCATTGGGATATATGGGTATGAAAGCCACAACTCACATTTTCGTTTTGGTCCAAGGCTGATTTGTAGCACGTCTCAAATAGCAGTGAGGTATGCAGCAAACTGTGCACAGGTAAAACTATCTAAGAGAGTTATTATTAAGTAACATTAACATTTTGGAAGGGGGGGGCTGCTCTAAAGTAAACCATCACCTTTTATTCCTCCTCTACATTTTTCTAAGCACTGATCATCATTAGATGGACCTGGGAAAAAGAGCAGAACCCTAAAAACCAGTGGTGAGATTCAAATATGTGAACAACCGGTTCTCTGTGTGGATGCCACTTCCGGAAGTCCATTCTGGGCCTGGGCAACAAAAAATTAGCTACCAGTTCTGCTGAACTGGCGCGAACTGGCTGAATCCCACCATTGCCTAAAACTCTTCCTCTGCAAAAATGATAGGACGCCGGCTGCTGCTGTTTGAGAGGCCACATCTATTGGAGAAACTCTCCTTCTGTCTTTTATGCTCTCCGCCCTTTCATGTGCCAGTGCTATGAAATTTCATGTGTGGGCTTTATACTGTTGTCCTCATCAGGTCAGCACAGTAGCCCCTGAAGAAAACAAAGTAACTTCCTCTTAAATCCTGCCATGAGAAACAAGAGCCTTTCCCCACCCATCTCCGCAGCTTCTGAATAGGGGCAGAGGGGGGAGAAAGACCCTTTACCCTTCGCCACCCGGTGGTCTGTTTTGTTCGAGGCCTTTGCTATACCAACACAACTGCACAACAATTCAGAGAATATAAACAGTTTGTGGGAGGGCTGGTTGTGAGGTGGGTGCTGAAATACCTCTCTTGAGGCTCTGCAGGCCTGCACATGCTTTAGGATCAAGATGAGGGCAGACAGAAGGTAGGGTTGGATACATCGGAAGGAATTGGGGACAATCAGTGATGAATTGCCTAGGATGGCCAAGGTTTAATTTCTTTAAAATAGCAGCAAAAAAAAATTACACACACACAAACAAAAAACCCAACCCGAATGTTGCCTCCTTCTGCCCAAAATTAATTGCTTAGGACAGGGGTAGGCAACCTTGGCTCTTTTATGACTCGTGGACTTCAACTCCCAGAATTCCTGAGCCAGCATGGCTCAGCTTGGAAACCTCTCCCTTTCCCCTCAGCATGGCTGGCTCAGGAATTCTGGGAGAGCCAAGGTTGCCTACCCCTGGCTTAGGATAATAAGGATTTTAGGTGGTGAAATGGTTAGTTTAACTCTGTGGCTCTTAGGCAGTTCCTGGACTCAGAATCCACATGTACATTCCTGAGCATCATCCAGATTGATTGTTCTGAAGGTCCAGCCAGGGAGACCAAGCAGAGCAGGGCTCCTGGAATTCTTCCAGACCTCTTAAAGTATCTGTATCATGTGACTCGGAAGGAAGAGGGAGGGGGCTTGGAACAGAGGGGTCACCAACCTTCCAAACCGCTGGTCCAGTTGTCTCTTCCAGAGGAATCCACAAGGGGCTTCTCTTTTTCTGGATTTTTCTGGATTTTTCTTTTTCTGCAGCCCCTGTTGGATCTGGCCCATTTTAAAGCCAATCTTTCTTTTATTGGCTTCTCCTGCTACATCCAGTTTGCTGCCATTCTGTTTTACCTTCAGAGATTTATCCCGCAGGCAGACCAAAAGAGAAGTCCTGCTCATCATTTCTTTTCAACATTCCATTGAGTTGGAAGCATCGCACAGCATTGCAAAGAACCCTCTATTTGTATTTAGGCTTGATAAGTCTATCTAGAATGATTTTAGGAGCAAACTAAATGCATTGGCTATTGGGCCCTAAGTTCATTTGTTAACTATCTTTGTATTTAATTGACTATATTACATAAAGCAACAGCATTCATAGGGTGTTCAAAAAGGCAAGGTGGCTACTACTGCTGCTACATTATCTTTTCTTAACCCCTCCCTCCCCTACAAATGCCTAAAGCTCCTTTCCATTCCCCATGGGTCTACTCAATGCATCTCAACAACAGGGGATGGTCACAGCTGGTTGCTAAGACTAGGAGTGGGATTGGAAGAAGAAGTTCAGTCAGTCAAGTCTTGGACTAGAACAGCTGCAATTTTTGCAGTGATTTTTCACTGGCTATATTTTAAGTTGTTGCCTGCTGTGTGTGCAAACCAGGGGGATACACTGAAATAATATCTAAAACTAAGGTAAATCAATGGACTAAAATTGCTTCCAACCTGTAGCTGCCTGCTTGTTCCCTAAGGCAGCTCTTTTGAGCCAATTCGGAGGAGTTTCAGTTCTCTGCAAGTTAGAGAAATTTGCAAGATATTTTTGGATGGCAACAAGAATATATTTAGCTACTAACTATCTTTTTTTCTTCCTTCAAAAGGTAACCCTTTCTGTTATAAAAAGGCAAAAACTTGCATCTCCGTTTCATATCTCTTTATACTAAGAGTCTAAGGGCTGAAGGATAGACATGGCCCCAAGTTCCTTCTTTTGCACCTGGTGGAATCCCCATATATTGACTGCCAAATAAAAACAGCTTTTCACTCGTAGGCTCAGACCTGTTGCTACAAGAACATACAGTATTCCACATTTGATGCTTCTTCTTAAGAATTCTTGCAGTGGGGGTAGCAGGAATATACCTACATTTCCAAATGATATTCTGTCTGTTGTTTGTTTATCCATCCATCCATCTGAATGCAGTAGAACTGATCTGATCATATGATACTTACACTTTGTTTTTCCCTTCCATTCAATCAAACCCAATTCTTGGGAGACTGCCTGGACAAATCCCTGCAGTTTTCTGGATAATGTTTTTCAGAAGTGGTTTGCCATTGCCTCCTTCCTAGGACTGAGAGAAAGTGACTGGCCCAAGATCACCCAGCTGACTTTGAGTCTATGGTGGGTCTAGAACTCACCATCTCCCAGTTTCTAACCTGATGCTTTACCCATTACAGCAAACTGGCTCTTCAATTAAAATGTGCTATATTACTTCCCTGCAAGCTAAAAGTTTGATTTGAGACAATACTTTTCTCTATCACCTTTTGTAGACTGATACCATAAATTCAAATAATGGTTAAGTTATTATGATTTTTAGAGAAAACTTTCCCAAAACGTCTCCAATCACAGAAAGCCATCGTTCATTTAGCTGTTGACATAGTCGTAATTTGTTGGGATCATGTTCCACACACAATCCATGGGTCGAAACTAACTGTGTTTCTATATAAACAAAATTGAGATGCAATCACAGCTCCTGAAAACTAAAATAGATATTGGGTTTTTATTTGATATGAAAAAAAACCATTTTAGTCCTTGGTAACTGTGATTATAGCACTAACCAAGCAATAAGGATATTTTAATACATATCAGATGAAAATACGTGATAGGAAAAGGATCAATGTGTACTGTTATAGAGTTTCCTTAAGTGACTGCCCATCATACCTTGTAAAAATAGATTCTCCCTTGGCATCTTTTACAAGGTACTTTAACTAATTTTAGTATTTGGGGGAGGGTTGCCTTTAAGTCAGTCTTCACTCCTGCTGATTGCCTGGAGAAGTTCCTGCAGTTTTCTTGGCAAGATTTTGGAAGTGGTCTGCCCTTGTCTTCTTCCTAGAGCTGAAAGACAGTGACTGGCCCAAGATCACCCAGCTGGCTTTCTCCCTAAGGCAGGACTAACCTCACAGTCTCTGTTTTTAGCCTAGTGATTTAACAACTACACCAAAATGGCTTTCGATTTCAGTGTATTTTGCTCAAAAGGTGCAGCTAGTGGCTGAAACTTAAAGAGTTGGTATCAATTAACATAATCTTCAGCCAGAAAGCAGTTTGCCATGATAGGTGTCTATAATGATGATGGCAAGCCAATTATCTGGTGACTTGATCTGCACCTGCACCTGTTAAAGCAGACGGTTCAAACCTACACGCACAGTGGAAAATCACCCTCTGCTCATTCTTTTCCTCTTTCTCTTCCTTGTTTGTATGCACCCACTACAAGAAAGACCAACAGTGTACCAGGGATGATAAGAGGCGGTCCTGAAAATTGAGGCGCCAATATCATAATGCCCTTATGTAAATCCATGGTGCAGCTGCATCTGGAATGTTGTGTGCAGTTCTGGTTGCCCCACTTCAAATACTGTAGGATATAATGGAACTAGTGAAGTTCAGAGGACAAGGGGCTGGAGAAGCTTCCCTATGGGAAATGTGAGATATTTGGGTCTTTTTAGACTAGAAAGAAGGCACATCAGAGGGGACATGATTGAAGCGTACAAAATTGTGCACAGTGTGGATAAAGTGAACACGGAGAAACTATTTTCCCCTTCCCAACGTACAAGAACCAGAGGTCACTCGATGACATTGATTCCTGGAAGAATCAGGAAAGACAAAAAGAATTTTTTTGTACCTAACACCCAATTAAACTTTGGAATCCACTACCACCAGCTTGGCTGGCTTCAAAAAGGGTTGGACCAATTCGTGGAAATCACGTGGATCGATGGCTATTAGTTTGGATAGCAGTAGGATTGTCCCCGAAGACCATCTGCTGAGAGACAGTTGGATGGCCACTGTAATAAATAACTCTAGATAGTCCTCAATTTACAACGAATGATATATGTTTTTAAAATAAGAACACCGTCCATCTTCACCCCATCAGCTCCCTTCCTCTCTCTAACAATACCTCTATCACAACATCTTTATGATGGTATAATAGAGGTATTGATAGGTATTGACAGAGTTATTGCTAGAGATAGCAATACCTCTATCATAGCATCTTTAATTGGCTTGGCCATGTAATCTGTGGCCTTATTTTTTAATTAGTTAAACTCAAAGCACACAGCCATGTTTGTTTTACATCAGTGTACAGGTAGTCCTTGACTTATGACCACAATTAAGTCCAAAATTTATGGCGCTAAATGAGACATTTGTTAAGTGAATTTTGTCCCCTTTTACAACCTTTCTTGACAAAGTTGTTCAGTGAATCACTGTGGTTTTTAAGCTAGTAACACAGTTGTTGAGTGAATCTGGCTTTCCCATTGACTTTGCTTGTCAGAAGGTCGCAAAAGTGGACACTGCGACTATCATAAATATGACTCGGTTGCCAAGCATCTGAATTTTGATCATGTGACCATGGCTATGCTGCAACAGCCATAAGTGTGAAAAAGGGTCATAAGTCACTTTTTTCAGTGCCGTTGCAAATTTGAACGGTCACTAAATGAACCGTTGTAAGTTGAGGACTACCTGTACATGATGTTGCACCTCCCTCGAATCAGCACCCATGTTTCTGAATCAGAATTTAATTTCTGTACGGCTAGAGCACCGCCTTTTGAGGAACACCGTTCCACTCCATTCCCAGGCGCTGATCTGGCACCTCACCAGCCCGCTTTCAACTTGAGCTGATCTGAAACACAGCCAGCAACATGATGTGCCAGACGAGGCCAGACAGCAGCCATCTGCTCACCTTGGCTCCGGGGTTGCCATGAGGAGAGAATGTGAAACATGGACTCCAATCAGGAGTCCACCAACTCCTTACAAATTCCAAAAAAAGAGAAAAAAAAGGTCATTGATGCCCTGCCATTACAGCAACATCAGTTACCTCTTTATGGAGATCAGGTCCCATTTCTGAATGGATCAGTCATTCTCTGTAACTAGCAATTTACATACCCAGCCTGCAAGCTGCTGCAAGGGTCAGTGGGCAAGGACTGTATGAATACATGAATCGCTAAAACAGAAATTAACATCCACCGTATCTCGATTTAATCTGCAGGCTTGGGATATGGGGTGGAAAGGTGACCCAGGAACACAAAGTAGAACAGGGCCCCAAGCCTGGACTGGGAATTTAAGCAAGGTCTCTGGGGGCTGAATATCATTTATTTATAGCATCTGGATACTCACTTTCTGCAAAAGTCACCCAGGCAGTACATAATATATTAAGAATAACAATTCAGCTAAACAACGAAATACCTAAGATGTTACTTTCAATGGAGGTATTTAAAATCATAATCATAATAATATATTGAAACAACAGAAGCAGAATTAAAATCAACAGCTGGTGAACTTAAAAGGTGAAGCTAAAAGGTATTTATTAGCTAGACTACATAGTCTGTTTCTCGCAAATTTGGGTGACAGCTGACAGTATCTGATTGATATCCGACTGCATTTTGTATAAGGAAATGAATTAGACTCCCTTTCTTCCTTCAAAAAGTTTTGCCCCTTTATGGTTGCCAAATGATCAGTTAGGCAACTGCCCTGCTCCTGTGCCTTTAAAGACGGTTTGATCTGCGAACAATGGAAATAAGCCTTGGTCCACAGCATGCGTTATTCAGGGAGCTTTATCTAATTGGGAGGCTGCCTCCAATGTCACATAACTCTTTACACACACACACACACATATACAGAGAGAGAGAGAGAGAGAGAGAGAGAGAGAGAGAGAGAGAGAGAGAGAGAGAGAGAGAGAGAGAGAGAGAGAGAGAGACTCTTGAGCAATGGTGGGATTCAGCCAGTTCGCACCAGTTCGGCAGAACCGGTAGCTAATTTTTTGTTGCCCAGGCCCAGAATGGACTTCCGGAAGTGACGTACATACAGAGAACTGGTTGTTCACATATTTGAATCCCATCGCTGCCCTTGAGCATGATCTGTGAACTGAGTAGGGGCACTCATCTAGGCTACTGGAGTTATATGGAGCCCATAAGACTAAACTGCAACCTTATCGGAAAAGTTGAGCTTCTCTTCATGAGATGTCAATCAGCAGAAGTCAGAGAACAAGGCCCTACATCAGGTTGAAGACAGAGCCAAGAAAATATGCCCACTTTACCTTAATCACATATGATCTTCATCACGTGTATTGAATTGCAGAATGACAGCATTGGAAAGGACCTTGGAGGTCTTCTAGTCCACCCCCCTGCCCAAGCAGAAGACCTTATGCCATTCTGGACAAGTGGCTCTCCAAAGAGCTGCCATTAGAAGCAGAAGAGCAAACAACCAGGCTTACAACTCTGTTTGGACCATGACCTTGAGAAGAGATTGTACCAGTCACTAATGGCATAAGGGCCAAAAGAAATTGCCACTGTATAGCGGCAGTCATAGGTGTGACTAATGCCACAAGATGCCACGGTTAGAGTTAAAATACAGTATGCATATACAGTCATGTCTAATATACTGTTACAGTCATGTCTAATATGCTGTTACAGCCTGGAGTTAGACTTTTTACTGAGTGTTCATTGCAACCTCTCCCCAGTGGCATGCCTTCTTTCATTTTCCACTAAAAGAATATTAGTAAAGAGAAGGCATGCTGAAGACAGACAAATGGAACCATGCAACAGATCATCCGTAGGCATACATACATGTTTTGCACCATTGTAATAGTAATGATCCCACCCCCTACTCCATCTCTACTTCAAAACCAAGAAGATTGTAACCTGAAGTACAAATTGTCTGTGATGCATTGGACCATCCCTTTCGGGATTCACAACCAGCAAAGCCAAAGGTTGCCTAGGAATTTTGGAAATCATAATCCCAAATTTACCTGATAGCTATTATAAGTCATGGTAGGAGGAGTTCTCAACTCCACTGATAAATTTCTGTGACTTCCTCCCCTGCCTCCCATCCCAGCAAAACAAGAGCAAATGTCAACAGTCTCTTGTTCTGCCGGTACAAGCCCGGTCATCTCGACAAAAAGTATGTCACTGACCTCCCCAAAAAAGTGGTTTGCAACTCCCCAATGAGGTTGCAAGCCACACTTTGAGAAATCTGGTTC
Source organism: Bothrops alternatus (assembly GCA_034064705.1). NCBI lineage: Eukaryota > Metazoa > Chordata > Lepidosauria > Squamata > Viperidae > Bothrops > Bothrops alternatus. The sequence continues at coordinate 3,282,133 of JARGCV010000200.1, read as the reverse complement.
TACCGCATTCCAAAAGACAGCATGGGTGCTTCTAGACCAGGGGTAGGCAACCTTGGCTCATTTATGACTCGTGGACTTCAACTCCCAGAATTCCTGAGCCAGCATGGCTCAGCTTGGAAACTCCCTTTCTCCTCAGCCCGGTTGGCTCAGGAATTCTGGGAGTTGAAGTCCACGAGTCATAAAAGAGCCAAGGTTGCCTACCCCTGGTCTAGACCAAATGCTGAACATTTTCGAAAGAAGCAAAGAAACTTAAAAGAAGGAGCACACTCTCAACCGTTCCCTTGGATTTCTGCCTACCCTGAAAACACTGTGCAGACAAGACATAGTATGTGTCACAGAAATACTATTTATAACAATCTCTACTATTTAATCAAGGAGATACAACATGTTCTTTCCAGGCACTCTGATCCACTCCAGTGAGATTTTAAGACTTTCATTTTGACACCTAATTATTCGTGTTAGAAAGCCTGAGCTTTTTTTTTAATTTTAAAAAAAATCATAAAGCTAGTAGGGTTGTGAAAGAAAAACAGAAGTTCTCTCTTCATAATATCCTTTTGTATCCCAGGTACAACAACTGTGGACCTTCCCTCACATGCTTGCCTCACAATAAGCTTCTTCTAACAAAAATTTAGTTCATCCACCCAAGGCACACAAAAAGGTCCTAACATTTAGAGCTAAGCCACTGGGTTTTTTGTTTTTGTTTTTTATCCAGCTGGCTTTTACTGAGTAACAGGCTTGGCAAGCAGCGTAACAGAGGCCAGATTCACAGCAGACAATAGCTCCCGCACATTTCGTTTACTGTTCTAGCTAGCAAGCTGCACACGCAGGTTGTTTTTTGGCAGTGCGGAAAACTTCAGGAAGCCTGGGAGCATGGTGTGTGGTCTCTCATTTGGAGCTCTTCAAAGCTGGGAACCTGCCAGATGTGCTACAAGCCTGGGATGCAGGGCTTGGCTTTGCACCCACAATAGGGCTGCTCTCTCTTTTTGCCAGGACTTGGAGCAGCAGCTTCCCAGAGGATAAAGACCAAGAAAAGGATCCGTCTGTGGACAACATCATGCCTTCAAGAGCAAGTCCAAAGGCTTTTCATAACTGGAGGCAATTTATAAGCTAATCCAGATTTGACTCTTTGTCTGATATTGCCTACCTGGACTTGCAGCCCCCCTCAAACAGCAATGGGTTGTTGTTTTTTTACTCCCAGTAACCTTTGTTCCGAGATATCAGGGACCCAAAAGGGATGCCAGATCCCAGCCCTTGTTATTACTTTTTATTTTTATCTATTTGTATCCCCCCTTTATTAGTTTTACAAATAACTCAAGGTGGCAAAGGTATCCCAACACACCTTCCTCCTCCTTTTTCCCCCACAACAACAATCCTGTGAGGTGCATTGGACTGGGAGAGAATGACTGGCCCAAAGTTACTCAGCTGGCTTTCATGGCTAAGGCAGTATTAGAACTCCCAATTTCTAGCCTAGTGCCTTAACCACTGGACCTAAATACAATCCAAGCAACCTAAAAATAAAGGAGGTGGGAAATGCTGAATTGCAAAGTCAATATCTGACAAAGCATGGAAGCGGCTCTCAGGTGCCTGTTTCATCCTATTATGGGCTCTGTTTAGAACAGCGGTTCTCAACCTGTGGGTTGCGACCTCATTTGGGGTCAAACGACCATTTCACGGGGGTTGCCAAACAACGCAGTCCGCCATTTTTTCCCCTTTTCCCCTCGGCCAGCGCAGGGGGCAGCACCGCGCATGCGCTATGCGGGCCGTCACACCGCGCATGCGTGATGTGGGCCGTCGCGCGCACACCGCGCATGCGCAATGCGGGCCGTCGCACGCACATCGCGCATGCACAATGCGGGCAATCGTGTGCGCACCGCACATGTGTGATGTGGGCTGTTACACCATGCATGCACGATGCGGGTCGTCACGCGCACATGCGCGGTGCAGGCTGTCACGTGCGCATGCGCGGTGCAGGTCGGGGTCGCGCCACGCATCCGCGGTGCAGGTTGGGGTCACAGCCTGAAAAAGATTGAGAACCGCTGGTTTAGAGTCATAGAAAGGTTGCAGGTTGCTTTTGTATTCCTGCTACTAGACAACACTTTGCTACCTAGCCTTTTAAAAAGGTCTGAACAAATCACAAAGAAAGTCTATGTGGCATATATTTGTCAAATAAATGGCTTGAATGATTCAGCTATTATACAGAGTAGATGCACTGCTTTGGTCAGAAAATAATAAGATGGCTTTAGAGGGCAGTGTAACATTTAGTTTTTTTTTTTTCCTTTTAATTCTTTTATTAAAACAATCAGCATTGGACATAAAAACATATTATGCAGCAATCAACATGATACCTGTTCAATGAACATGCAGGCATTCTTACTATTTTCTTATTTTAAATACAATGAAGGTTTCTACAGACAAAAACACGGCTGAGTTGTGAACTCACCTGTATCCCCACATCGTGGCCAATCTCTACATGGAAGAGGTAGAAACAAAAGCCCTAAACTAGGTATGTGGACGCTATTTGGGTCAAGTTCAAAACGCAGAAATTGGAAGCGTTCACCAAACATATCAATTCTGTGGACAGATACATCAAGTTCACGTGGGAAGAAGTTATGGAAAATAGTCTAGCCTTCCTGGACTATGAAGTACACATTAAAGAAGACAGAAGCCTTAACACTGAACTTTACAGAAAACCCTCACACAAAGATCAATATTTACATTTTGATTCTCACCACCCCTGGAGCACAGAATGGGAGTTATCAGAACCCTACACCACCGAGCTGAAGGTCTGCCTACCAGCAAAGATGGGAAAGAAAAAAAGAACTAAAACACATCAAGCAAGCCCTCAGAACATGTGTCTATCCCAAGTGGGCCTTCATCAAGTCCCCCAAAAGACCCAGCAGGAGCTCCTCCATAACAGACAAAGAAGAGAACAATAAACGAAGCAATGCTGTCATTCCATACGTTGCAGGTATATCTGAAAAGCTCAGGTGGATCTTCAGCCAACACAACATTATGTGCACACTTTAAACCCAAGAATACACTAAGGCAGAAGCTTGTCCATCCCAAAGATAAAACACCCAGACACAAACTAAGCAACATGGTATGTGCAGTACAATGCAGTGAGACATGTGCAGATCTGTACATTGGGGAAACAAAATAGCCGCTTCATAGATGCATGGCACAACATAGGAGAACAAACCCATCAGGACAAGATTCAGCAGTCCATCTGCATTTAAAAGGCAAAGGCCACTCTTCTGAAGACAGCAAAGTCCACATTTTGGACAGAGAGGACCACTGGTTTGAAAGAGAGGTCAAGAGGCCATCTGTGTCAAAACTGAAGAGCCCTCTCTCAACAGAGGGGGAGGGATACGACATCATCTATCTCCAGTCTACAACACAGTCCTTTCAGCAGTTCCAAGAAGGCTCCACACCCATTTGCACCACTCAGGTGACCCTGAGGACGGTGGCCTCAACGAATGTAAATGACCAGCTGTCTGCGTTCCCCATTAGTTTCATTAGTCAGAACCATGACACCAGACGGAGTTGAAGAAGCTTCTTGGATGAGAAATGAAACATCTTCAAAGAAAAACAAGAAAGTCCAGTTGTCTCATGAAAAAGCACCTTTGAGGTTACTACTGTTTTCTTCTTAACTTCAGTTTCCATCAAAGTAACAGAATAACAGAGTTGGAAGGGACCTTGGAGGTCATCTAGTCCAACCCTCTGCTCAAACAGAAAACTCTACACCATTTCAGACTAATAGGTGTCCAATCTCTTCTTAAAAACCTCCAGTGATGAAATACCCACAATTTTGGAGGCAAGCTGTTCCACTGATTAATTGCTCTTAGTCAGGAAACTTCTCCTTACTTCTAGGTTGCTTCCCTCCTTGATTAGTTTCCATCCATTGCTTTTTTTTTTATTATAACATTTTTTATTATTCGATACTTGTCCTGCCTTCAGGCACTTTGGAGAATAGCTTGACCCCCTCTTCTTTCTGGCAACCCCTGAGATATTAGAACACTGCTATCATGTTACCCCTTCACCCTTCTTTTCATTAAACTTTTCATTGTATTGAAATTTGATGTTTTATATACATGTTGTTAGCCGCTCCGAGTCTCCGGAGAGGAGCGGCATACAAGACCGAATAAAATAAATAAATAAAATAAATAAACTAGACATACCCAATTCCTGCAATCGTTCTTCATAGGCTTTAGCCTCCAGCCCCCTAATCATCTTTGTTGCTCTTTTCTGCCCATCTTCACAAGCACAGCTCTTCCAACAAGAAGAGAACTGTATGCACCCCTTTTCCCTGACTTAGCTTTGCAAAAGGCCTATATGTTAATTTGCCTTATCAGCTCCATTGCTTCTTCTGCTTATAAAGGAGAAGGTAGCAGCAGAAATGGCAGCCATCACAAACTAGGTGGGGGGCAAATGAATTCTCAGTGAACCTTTCAGGACTCCTTCCTGGACTCATAAATCAGCTGTCAGCAAAGCATCTTTCAACTGCAACTTTCTTTGGCCACAAGTCATCCTAAGTAATGCTATAAATCAATGCAACTGGACCTTGGTTCAGCAGCAGGAACCATAGAGAGGTATGCATGCTAGGTTGATGAAAGCATTATCTTACTAAAATTATGATAATACCTACCCAAGAGATGGCAACTGGATTTAACAAATCCCAGGGGAAAACAAAACTATCTCCATCAAGTCCAAATGCAAAGAGAAAATCTACAGATTGGAACTACAGCCAAGATCATATATTACGTGAACAAGGACTCAGTCATGATTTATTATCATAAACCATAACTGACTGGGTACAGTATTTGGGTATTCAGACACAATACGATTAATTCAATAGAGTGCAGGTAGTCCTTGACCTACGACCACAACAGAGCCCAAAATTTCTGTTACTGAGACATTTGTTAAATGCGCTTTGCCCCCTTTTACAACCTTTCTCGCCACCGTTGTTAAGTGAATCACAGCAGTTGTTAAGTTAGCAACAAGGCTACTAAATGCATCTACCTTCTCAGAAGGTTGCACGAGATGATCACATCACCCTGGAACACTGCAACCGTCATAAATATGAGTCAGTTGCCAAGTGTCTGAATTTTGATCACCTGACCGTGGGGATGTTGCAATGGCTATTAAGTGTGAAAAAACGGTCATAAGTCACTTTTTTCAGTGCTGTTGTAACTTCAGTCACTAAATGAACTATTGCATGTCAATGACCACCTGTATACATTGAAATTAAATAATGGTTTGTCTTCCTTGAGGCACAGCATCCTCCCTAATTCTGGACTCCTCCCTTAAGCTCAACCCCCACCCTAAAATCTGTTAAAGTTTAGCATAATACATGAGTGTAGCCTGTAAGTGATCCATTCGACTATCCTGGGAAGGGCCTACTTGTTTTAAATTATTCCTTTCTCTCTCATCCAATGTTCTTTTTACATCATGATAGCACACTCATCAGAATAGCTACTGATATAGAACAGGAATAGAGAAATATGCAATATCATGACGCTACAATAAAGAAGCATCCTTGTGTGTTACAATAGAGATCTCAACGGTGGCATGCTGTTTTAGTTGTAGCCCCCGAATCGACACAAGGTGAGATTAATACCTGTAGCACCACTGAATACCTTCAGAAATATCTCATAAAGCCTGTCCTTCATACTCAATTTGGCTTGAGGAAACAATTATCTCTGTAGGAAGAGAAACTAAATTTTCAAAGAAGCTGTGTGAGGATTCAGAGAATACGATACCTTTTCATGATTATCTCTGATGCAAATATCAAAGCACAGCCAACATGTTGAAGGCAAAATGCTAGGTTCCAATTCGGCAGGCGACCCAGCTGGGGTGACTTTGGACCAGGGGTCTTCAAACTTGGCCCTTTTATGACTTGTGGCTGAGGAATTCTGGGAGTTGAAGTCCACAAGTCATAAAAGGGCCAAGTTTGAAAACCCCTGCTTTGGACCAATCCCTCTCTCTCAGCCCAACTCACCTCATAGGGTTGTTGTCATAAGGAAAACAGGAGGAGGAAGGAGTATTAGTATATTAATAAAATGTTAGAGAATTTTAATTTCTCTGTTGGTGAAAAAATAAATCAGAAGCTCTCACAGTTGACTGCATTTAGCTGATTCAAAATAACTTCTTTATATTTATATCAAAATATTTACAATACCATACATTCTTCTTTACAGCAACATAGCTTAATGAAGACTTCTTACAGAGAGATACAGAGAGAAACCTGAGACTGAAAATTCAGCTCCTAACTCAATACCCTTTTTCACAGACTCAGTAGCACTTTCTTCACATTGGCTGACTGAGTTACCACATGACTCTTCCTGCTCATGAATATTCCAACACTCCTCCCTTCATGACAGGAAGAGACATCAGACCTATTGACTTAATACATTCTCCATAGTGAACACCACCCAATGGTTTAGTCATCATGTCTGCCAAATTATCCTCAGAAGAACAATAATGTAAACTAATCAATTTTCCTTTTACAGCTTCCCTGACATTAAAATACTTAATGTCTACATGTTTACTTCTGTTCTTCACCCTGTCACCAGTTGCCATTTTTATACAGGCAGCATTGTCTTCAAATACCTTTACAGATTCTTTTACATTAATATTTAAATCTTGCAACAACTGTACATACCATGTTACTTCAGAACACAATTCAGATAAAGCAATAAATTCTGCTTCCGCTGTTGAAATAGCAACCGTTGTTTGTTTTCTGGACTTCCATCCAATCAGAGTCCCTCCAAACAATATTATAATCCCAGAATTTGATTTCCTTGTGTTTATGTCATTTGCATAGTCACTATCGACATAACACTTTAATTTCAATTCCTTAGTAATCTGTATTTGAAGACCCAAATTTATAGTTCCCTGTAAATATCTGAGAACACTTTTTGCACCCATCCAATGTAATTTTGTAGGTGCAGCAGTAAAACGACTCAAAATGCTTACTGCGCAAGCTATGTCTGGTCTGGACCACTGTGATAGATATAACAAACTCCCTATTGCTGAGTGATATATCTCTTGATCACAGGTTTCACCTTTGTCCACACTTAAACTATTATAAAAATCCATACTCACGGGTGTGGGAGCAGTATTGCAATCTTTCATATTATATTTTTCCAATAACTGCTCAATTTTTCTCCTTTGACTGAGAATATAACCACCTTTTTCATTTTTCAGTATCCCTACACCGAGATAATTTTTAGTTCTCCCAAATTCTTTAATTTGAATGTCTTTCCTAATTTATCAGGAAATTCCTTGACTTGTAATGCATCCTTTGCGATGAAGCAAAGATCATCCACAAATGATAACAGTAGACAATTCCTTCCTTGTAACTGTCCAGTATATATACAATTATCAGCTTTGCAACTTTTAAATCCAAGACCCTTTAAAGCAGTATCTAAACAGATATTCCAGTTTCTGGCTAACTGCTTCAGCCCATAAATAGCCTTGTTTAATTTATACACCATGTTAGATTTTGCAATTTCATATCCTGGTGCTTGGATCATATACATTTCTTCCTCTAACTCAGCATTGAGGAATGCAGTTGTGATATCAAAGTGCCAGATTTTATGTTTATATGCCGCTGCCAATGCCAGTGCTAACCTTACACTCTCACTTTTCACAGTTGGCGCAAATAGTTCATCGTAGTGCACATTCTTTAATTGTGAAAAACCTTGTGCCACTAACCTGGCCTTAGACTGTACATCATTATTTGGCAATACCTTTTTCTTATATACCCACTTACAACCCACAGCTTTGGTTCCCTGTGGCAAAGTCACTGATTTAAATACTTCATGGTCTCCCATGGATTTCATCTCTTTATCCATGGCATCCTTCCATCTTTCTTGTTCAGCTTTTGGTAATGCCAACACCTCTTTATAACTTCTTGGCTCATACCAGACATTGCAAACCTTTACCTTGCTGGCAGAATACCTGTCAGGTGGAATTCCTTTGTTACATCACTCTGACCTACGTGGTATTAACTGCTCCTGTGTCTCAAGTCTTTCTGGTTTCATGTCTTGTTCAGCCTCTCCTCCCTGAACATTGACATCTTCAATAATCATTTTTTTATCATTAGATGAGTTATTGTTGTTAAATAGATCACCATCATTAAGTGAGACATACCCAGAATTTGCATTAATTCTGTCCCAATTTTGTTCTGCAAAATTAGCAGACGTTGAAATTACAATTCTTTTACTTCCATAGCTAAAGCGATATCCTTTTGACCCTGGCTCATAGCCCACAAACCTGAGCTTTCTTGCCTTTTGCTGTCCCTTTCTTCTGATTGCTTTTGGAATATGTACCCATGCAGTACTTCCAAAAATTCTCAAATGTGCCAGTGATAGCTTTCTCCCATATAGCATGGCATATGGAGTATTATTAATGGAGGAACTCCATAGCCTGTTAACTATATAATTGGCAGTCAATATGGTTTCTCCCCAATATGACCTGCTCATACCAGAATCCTCTAATAATGAATCTTTCATTGTTTGCAAAACACCATTCCTTCTTTCAGCTACACTGTTCTCTGCTGCTGTGTAAGGATTTGTACGTCTGTATCTTATCCCCAACTGCCCCAACTATTGTTGGAATTTAGTTGACATAAATTCAGTACCTCTGTCAGTTTGCAACTGACACACTTGTTGTCTGTACCTTCTCTCTACAAAACTTACCCACTGTTTGAATTGTTGTAGCACCTCTGTCTTACCTCTAAGCAAGTAGCAAAAACTATACCTGCTATAATCATCAACAATTACCAGTGCATATTTTGCTCCTCCCAAACTGGATTGCATAGGTCCCACCAGATCTGCATGGACCAGCTCTAGAGCTCTTTTTGTTTGTCTTGTGCTATATTTACTAACTGGGAATGCCTTTGACTTCGATGCTTTGCATGCTGCACAGTCCAAATATGTTTTGCATCCCTTCAAATTTAGCCCTTCTGCAAACTCTTGCATTTGCTGCAAAACTTTAAAGCTTGCATGGCCAAGTCTTCTATGTAGAAGATGAACACACAAATCATGCTCTGCAACATTCTTAAATATATGGGAACATTGAACCTTTTGTCCCTGCAATACATATAGATTATCTTCCTTTATGCCTTCTGCACAAATATTCCCATTCCTTTTGATGAGACACTTCCCATTTACAAAAATGATCTCAAAACCTTGTTTGTCTAAATTAGACACACTTAACAAATTATGTTCCATCTCAGGTACACAAAGCACATTGGTAAACTTTGATTCCAAATATGGAATTTTTACATTGCCTCTTCCGATGACTTTTGCTTTCTGGCCATTTGCCAAAGCTACTGGAACAAACCTGCAAAATAATTCAGAGTCATTAACAATCGTTTGACTTGCCCCACTATCTAGTAGCCACTTGTCTCTGTTGTTGCTATAGCAAACTTTTGCAACACCAAAATGTTCCTTTTACAAATCAGTCTTTTTTGCTTGCACAAATGTCCTTCACTGCAAATTGTTCCTCTGCAAGCAGTTCCTTTTCAGATGTGTGTTTGCTCCACAAATGTAGCAATTCTTTTCTTGCTGAGCTCTCTGCTTGCAAAATCTCTCTTTTTTTTAATTTTAACATTTTTTTATGCTTATAGTTAAATCTTGACATAAGGAGTGAAGAATGTTTACAAATTTAAATCGATTATATTAAGTTGGATAGCAGTTAGCTTATATTTTCCCTTGGTTTACATATACAAATATTTATTTATTGATTATTGGAAGATATATATCAAATAGACTAAGAATGTACTTGTTGAAGGGATGGGTGTATCGACATGAAAATTATTAATTTTAATAAGATGACTTGTTTGTTTGATGTCCAATGGATTGATCTGAAAAGAAGTGAAAGTTAAAATTTTTAAAATCTCTCTTTTGATGCAACTTGGTCCCATCTGCTCCTTGTTTCTTCTCCGGAGACTTGCAGTCTGGACCCCCTCCTCAGGAATTTCACCTCCTCGTGGCTGTTCCTAAAATGTTGCTTTTCTTCTTCATTAAGCAAACATGCCTTTAAAGACTCAAAATTTAAGTCTTGCTCTTCTTTACACTCAAATATCGCAGAAACTGTCCCAGGTTTTATCTAAACTGTTCAACACCAATAAAACCTTCTGGGACTCAGGTAATTTAATCCCACGTTGTTCTAAGTCCAAAAATAAACTTTGCATTTTATTTAAATGCTGTTCCACAGATTCACCTGGTTGCAAACAGGCCCTGTAAAGTTTTCTTGACAATTGCACTATATTGTGTGCAGAAACATTCACGTGCACAGCTCTCAACTTCAACCAAATCTCCTTTGCAGTCTTTAAATTTGCAACATTTAGAAATTGTTCATCATCTAAATTCAAGATGAGATAAGCCGTTACTTGATCATGACTTTTCTGATCAGCAGCTGCAAACACTTGTGGTGGATTTTCTAAGATATACCACAGCTCTTTTGCAAACATTCCATTTTTGCAGCCCATATAACGTAATTCTTCTGGCCTAAACGAGGCACAGAGCTTTCCTTAAATTCCATTGCAGCCATTCTGCTTATTCTGCCTTGTTCTTATACTTTCTAAACACAAGCAATTTCTTCCAGGTTTAAATTACAGTGCAGTCCTTAGTAAGCTCTGGGCCCATAACCTGTTAGAGAATTTTAATTTCTCTGTTGGTGAAAAAATAAATCAGAAGCTCTCACAGTTGACTGCATTTAGCTGATTCAAAATAACTTCTTTTTTATATTTATATCAAAATATTTACAATACCATACATTCTTCTTTACAGCAACATAGCTCAATTGAAGACTTCTTACAGAGAGATACAGAGACAAACCTGAGACTGAAAATTCAGCTTCTAACTAAATACCTTTTGCACAGACTCAGTAGCACTTTCTTCACATTGGCTGACTGAGTTACCACATGACTCTTCCTGCTCATGAATATTCCAACACAAAAAATAGTGGATCCAGACTGTGCTGGAGTTATAGTCATTCCTAGCAGTAAGACTTGTTGATTTCAATGAAGTACAAGCCTATTTAAAGTAGACATAATGAAGGACTCAGCTGTTAAATTAGCTTACCCTATATGCCTTTGGGATCAGTGGGGCAAATTAGTTGTGTCAAGCTCTATTGATTTTAACCAGAACAAATACAGTTAACTTAGTTGGGCTCCAGGCTATGGTGTTGAGCCAGCATCACTAACTAGGACTTTAAAGATTCACGTTTTCCAATTATGCTTCAATTAGGGATTGAAGCTTCTGTTCTCTTTTGATTTAGTTTTTTTTTTAGCTGTTTCATCTCTTCCTCCGAAAATTACTATTTTACAGAATTTAACCACTGAGTAATGAATCAGTGCCAACGTACAGATCTTTAGCTATATTTATTTAAAATGTTCAAAGGTCTGGTAGGAGAAAACAGTAAGAGAAAGCCTAAATTAATGAACTAAACTATTATTAATATCACACAGATCAAGCACTCAGGGGTCTAAACAGGAGATGGACTGAAATAAAAGTAACACAGAAGAGGACTCTCATTCCATTTTGAAAACCATCTTCCCCAATGCTTCACTCTGTGAATGTGTTAGACTATAAATTCCAGCGAATCAAGAAGAAGCTAGACTATGCAGGCACATTTCTTTTGCCAGATCACCAGAAAAGTAAGTGTGAGAAAGGGGTAGGAACCCAAATCCTCCCCAAATCCTGCTTATTAGAAATTTAAAAAAGGTATGGGCCCACAAATCATGACTCCTGTTTTAGATTTAATTCAATCCCAGGGAGGGGAAAAAAAGGTCTGTCTTTTGCTTCTTGAAAATATAGGATGAGTAGCAACAGCATTTAGCCATTAGACCAGTGGTGGCACAATGGCAAGGGTGCCAGAGGCGGCACTCGGAGCCCTCTCTGTGGGCACACGTGCTGTTGCCCTGACCTTGCCTCCCCCGTGACCCCCTCCTCTCCAGCAGCCCCCCCTGAAGGACAGTCACCCTCGAGCATGGCCCACACGGAGCAGCGCAGCCAAGGACATGGCAGCCAGGCAGCGTAGACAAGACTCTGCCCTCACGCCCCATCATGCAGTTGATGCTGCAGGGCGCGGGCAGAGGGTGTGGCCGCCATAACGCTGCTGGGCTGCCTGGGTGATCTGCGGCGGACCCTGGAGGTGGTGAGTGGTCCTGTGGGTAGGCAGGGCAGGAGATGGGGGGCAGAGCGGGGTGGGGAAGGGGGGTGGAGTGGGGACGGGGCCAGTTTTGGGGCACTCGGTCTCTAAAAGGTTCGCCATCACTGCCTTAGACTTATATACCGCTTCACAGTGCTTTACGGCCCTTTCTAAGCGGTTTACAGAGCTAGCATATTGCTCCCAACAATCTGGGTGCTCATTTTACCAACCCCGGAAGGACAGAAGACTGAGTTAACCTTGAGTTGGTCAGGATCGAACTCTTGACAGTCAGCAGCATTAGCCCGCAATACTGCATTCTAACCACTGCGCCACCACAGAGTCACTTTTTCCTCCACTGAAAGCATAGAATGAGTAACTGACTTTCCTCTGCTGACCTTGCAGGATGCATCGGGTTAAGATGACCTCTGGCAGAGGGGAAAAATGAGCGGAAAGATTGTTTCTTTCTTTAGCTTCCATTTTCCCTTCCATGCTACAGACCTCAGGTTAAGGGCAGGTGACATTGGCTAGAGGCCTGAACTAATCTCATCGATGGAGAAAGAGCGGAAATTGCAGCTAGGTGAATTAGCTGCAGGCTGCCCTCTCTAATTAACCACAGTAATACAGCAAATATAGGCATAGGCATAGATCTTAATAGATTGCGCATCGCAGGAAGTGGCAGGACTATAAATAAAACACAGGCTTTCTAGGGTCATTTCCAACCACGGGGGAAATCTTGCCAGCCCAGCATGGGATTGTTAGGGTGAAATCAGAAGACTTTTACAAATCCCAGGACAGTCTATTGCCCCCAGAGGCAGCAGCCTTCAAGGAAAAGAAGGACCTTGTTTAAAACCAGCCAGCCAGCTGGCAACTGTTCCTATAGAGACCAGATTCTCCCCTGGACAATAGGGCAGCCAGGAGGAATGAGACAGTAAACACATGGCTGACTTGCATAACAATACTTGGCCAAAAAGATGCAGAGCCTTTTTCCCTCCCATCCTCCAAGCTGTGCTTAAGTTTTAAAAAATACAATCTCGCTTTAATGGAGGTGGAGGTGGCGATCTGAGCAATGCATTAGAAACAGCCTACGCGCTAACCAAGGGGGGGGAAAATATCCTGGCGTATTTGGCTGGATTGTCAGTACACTGTCAGTACATTATGTGCTTCTGAGAGACACACAAACCTCTATCATTGCACGTAAGGAAACGCTGGGGAATAAAGACAGCACAGAAGTAAAACACTTGGAGTACGGTTTAGTTCAGTGTCACCTCTCCTGCAATTGTTTCTGCTCTTGCCTTACCTTTCTTCGTGTGAGATTTATTACCCGGCATTTCAGAGATGGGAAGAAAAGAGGATGTGTATATATATTTTTAATGAGAAGAGAAAAACCCCTGAAACTTTTACCAACCCAGAGGAGTAGCAAACAGATGAATTACACAAAGCTGCTTACTTAAGCTGCCTTCCTCCAGTCAATATGGCAGAAACAGGTAAAAACTGGAATGGGGGAAAACTCGCCTACTCAATGCAGGACAACTTGCCAGAGGACAATTCAACAAATACAAAAGTTACATTAATTTCAGTGGAGCTGTGGCCAATAATAATAATAAAATAAAGAAAGAAAGTCAATCCGGAAATACAAGAGTCGGATGTGGCGCGTTGTATTTGGGGTACAAGCTCCTGTTAGAAATGCAGGACAAAACCCTCATCTTCCAAGTCAAGATTAACCAAGCTGAAGTTGATCAAGATCACCGTGGGATCCCTGCAACGGTCTGGATTTCTTCCAATCTGTTCCATGCACAAGTCAGAAGACAAATAGTTCAAATTAAGCATCTGTACCAGATTCTGGTGTTCATCCACTTACTAGTGATGGGCTGGGCAATCCAGATAGTAGGAACTGCATAAGCATTGTGAATGTACACATAATTTCATTGTGTACATTATGTGAATGTACATACATACATTATGTGAATGTGAAGGTACACACAATATACACAATACAGAAGAGAAGGTCAAAAGAGGTGGCTAAAAAGAGGCTTTAGAGCATGAGAACGATAACATTTTGGATCAACCCCATACAGGCCTGGGTAAATCTAACTCAGTGTTTTTGGTCAGAAGAGTAACTCTAAGTATCCTTCTAATCCAAGATGGTGCCCTGTGACAATGTTGACTTCTGCCCAAGAGACCTAATGTAGAGAGTCTAGTGCTTAACAGGTTTATGTCCACCAGACTACCTGGGTAAGGTAAAAATGAAACCTGAACTCACTAGGAGTTCAGAAGAAGGATGTCCCCTTCTTCTTAGCTCCTTACCTTCCAGATGTAATGAAGTACAATTCCCATCATCTCCATTCAGCATGATCAAAAGCTGTTTGAATAAACTGTGGGTTGTAGTCAATCCTATCTGCAGAATATGGCAGTCTCAAGCTCATTCTGGAAGTACTCCTACTATGTTTAAAGTTTATGGGGTGTAATAAAGATCCCCAAGGTGTGAAACAATTGGAACTTCAACCCTTTTTAATTCAAACATCAGCTCAGCCATTCAGATAAGCAAAACACGTTCCTGCTTACAGACAGCATGGCAGAAATAAGATGCAGTAAGCATAACGATGCCACTACTGCATTTTCCTGGCCTACAGTTGGACTATAGAGCTGTCAGAGAAAGCCACCTATATTACTTACAAAAAGGGGGGAAGTAACATTACTAGGGAGAAACAGCAAATTCAAGCCAGCTTTCTGAATCATTAAAGAGCAGGCATCATTCTGCAGATTGTGAGGAAAGAGCTTCAACAGAGCAACTAGACATCCAGTTCAACGCAAGCATCTTCTACATGTGAATGTCTCCTGGGAAGGATGGATTTGGAAGGGTTTAAAATATATGAAGCCGGTCTTGCAATTCCTATTCTATTTGCTTATGAGCAAATGATTTATCTTGGTAATGCTTCCAGCCCTGAAAAGTGAAAATACAAAGATGGGGAAGAACCTACTGTACCTTTGTGCAAGAACCACACTAGACATTTTTAGATCAAGGTGGGAATAGGGGATTCAAAAAAAAATTTATTTCAAGGAAAGTAGGGGGGCAAAGGAAAGTAACAGACAAACGAATTGGTCCAAGAACTGAATGTAAGGCAAATGTTGCACCTCAGTTTCAAAACATGGATTCACTCCTTTGAACTCATAAGTGTGCAAAATAATGCACACCTTTCCCTCTTCCCCATTCCTATCCCAAATATGTAGGTTTGTTCCCTTCATTCTTGTTTCACATTTATGCACACCTACCAACATACTCCCTTTCTGTGGGAGGAGTGGCAGAGTGTCTACGTGAAAAAAGGGATCATTTGAGAGTCCCTACACACCCACAAGCAACCTTGTCCAACCCTCCTTGAATGCCACTGACCCCTTATCTAATTCTAAGCAGGTGCCAATAATTAATTGAAAACATACCTATGCATAGGCTATAGCAATAAATCAGTTTAAATGAGCCTTCACGTGTGGACCTGGTCTTTCATGCCTCATACTTTCAAGCACATCAAAATATCAAAATATACATATTGGGACCCCCCCCTCCTAACATCCTTCCTCCCACCCCTATCCTACAAACACTTTCTATTGTGTTGCACCAATGTTCCACCATCCCTGCTTCTTCTCTCATAAATTCATAAAATATTCCCCACTTCAGCACCTCTTCCAGTCTTCACAAGGTTATTGTGAAGGCTCTGGACCTCAGAGTGACAGCCTGGCACAAGGAGGAGGAACGCTTGGTTGCCTGCCTGGCGCTATCCAAGGTCCTGCAATGCAAATCTGACCATCCGCAAATGTAACTTCACCCTCCTTCATGCACTTGTTGTATTTCATAGAATTGTAGTTGGTGTACAATACAAATTCTGTGCGGTGTCAGGAAGGGCATCCAGCCAGTAACTGCTCAGCGCCATCCAGTCGCCCCTGACCCGGAATTAAAGGATTACAGGGTCGTAAAAAAAAGGGAGGTAGTTGGTGTGCAATTGAGGAGAGAAATCCACAGGTCAGTGATTCAGCGTGTGCTTTCCTATGTACAGAGCCAGATTTGACACTCGACACCTCAAGTGAAAAAGTATGTCATGGGAAAGGGACAGGGGAAAGCCTAGCTGGAGATGCTAGAAGGTACCACTTGATAGTTACATTAACTACCCTAACTCACTGAGTATTGCAGATAAGTTTCCCCTGTTGGAAAGGAATAGAACATCCTTAGGCAGGGGAACAATCAACCCATCTGCACCTTGCTGTGGTCCTTGCCTGCCAGGAGCAGACCAGTTTGCCTGTCTTCAAAGTTCTTTTAAAGTATCTGAAAAGCTAAACAGGAAACCTACATTTTTAGACTTACTCAAACAAAGAACCCAAAAGGACAAATGCATTTTGCAATGTCATTACCCTTACTACCATCCATTAAGCAGAAGAAACTGAAAGGGGAGGTGGAAAAGGAAGAATAAAAGCTGGGCCATTAAACACTACTTCCTACTGGATTAGTCACACAGGGCTTTTCAACCTTTTTACTGATTGTACCACTTTTAGGATATGGCAATATTCAAGTACCACCTAACAAGGTGTCAAAAGCCTGACCAAAAAAAAACCCTGTTCAAAGTTGCAATTGCGCTGAAATGACTTATGATCATTTTTCACACTTATGACCATTGCAGCATGCCCAGGGTCATATGATTTATATTTGGATGCTTGGCAACTGATTCATATTTATAATGGTCACAGTGTCCCAGGGTTATGTGATCCCCTTTTGCAACCTTTTGACAAGCAAAGTCAATGGCAGGGCTGCTGGTGGCCAAGTGCTAAGGCGGGACTTCCCTCCCTCCTTCCCTGCCTCCCTCTTTCTCATGCCCACCTGAAGGAAGAATTTAAAAAAAAACAACATATTTTCTCTCTTCCATATATTTGTCAAAAAGGAAAAGCCTCCAGAGACAGAAAAGACAAACTGCTGAGTGAACTAGCTTAAAAAGGCACATTCCCCTTTAAGAATTAGCTACTGACTAGAAAGGAAAGTTAAGGAGCACAGCCTTAAAGAAGAAAAAAGAATGTAAATAAGTACTGGCTGCCATAAGTACTGGCTAAGGCAGCCTCCCCAAATGGCTCCATTCATAAGTAAACTAATACTACAGGCAAAATCCATTCAGGAGAAAAAAAAACCTTCAAAATCCCTTACAGCAAAACTTACAGCTAACAATAGCAGAGCAATAGAAGCTAATGGGAGACATCAGCCAGATAGAAACTGCCAAACACTCCTTAAGAACACAAAGCCCTCATTGCACAAATCCCAGAACTTCAAAGTCACAAAAGCACATAAGAATCCTTCCACTCTCCATCTCCCTCCCTCCGTGTCTCACCTCCAGCTGATGCTACCTTTCTTCATTCCTCGTGGAGGGCAGCCCCGCTCCTGCTGCATTTCTTGCCTGTTTGTTGCTGCCAGCACAGGTGGCTGCCACAGAAGTTGTAGATCGGCTCATGGCCAGCCTGCTTGGCCTGCTTGATCTCCTCTTCTCTCCCCCCCTCCTGACTCCACCTCCTTCCACGGCTGCCTCTTTTTCTCTCTCTCCCTCTCCCTCCAGAGCACTCTCTCACAGTAAGTCCTTGCCTGGTTCTTTCCCTCCCCCACTACACTTGGCTAGGCAACTCGTTAATGTACCACAAGTGGTACCACCAGTTGAAAAGCTCTGGATTAGTGGGTTGTGGGTTGGTTTTCTTGATTTATTATTAAGTTTGAGGGTTGGTTCAGATATTGTGACCAAGTAGCTTTCACTATTACTATATAGCTTTCAAGTGAGAAATACACATGAAGGTTCAATTAAACTATTGCTAATCAAGCCTATGGACAGGAATCTTCTCAACTAATGGTTAGTATCTGCTTGGAGTTAAATAAGAGTCAACAGAATTCAAGGGGGAGTTGGACTTAGTCCACTTGTGGCTATGTAGGGATTCTAGGCTGATCCCTCTTTTAACTCCAACCCCCAGGTCCTTCTCCTACAATAATAAGCTTTTCGTGTATGTCAGCACATTGTACAGAAATGGAGATTTTTTCACCATGCTGTTGCAAACATTTATTTTGTGATAGTGGGTGGTGGGACACAATGGAATTAAGAAGAAGCACCCTTCAGCTCTGAAATATCTGCACAATGAGATGAGACAAGATGAGATGAGCTACTAGCTCTGGATGGAGTAACCTCTTCAGCAATTCTTCTCCAATTGCCAACAGACCCTTCTTAATGAAAAGGATTTCCTCTCCAGGCAGTTCCTTTGCTGAACAAATTGTTCTGATTGTGATTTCTTTAAATGTTTGAATCCCATGGCTTATTTCCAGTTATAGCTCCTTGGACTCCCTCTACTTGACCCCAGGAACAATGGGTAGAATTGCCCAGTTAATATTGCCTAGTTTAACATTAGGTTCAAATTTCTCTTTAGCCATGCAACTTACTAGGCAACCATTGGTCACATTTTAACTAACCAATCTCACAAGGCTGTGTAAAGATAATAATTGAAGTAACATATGTGGCCACACCTGGTTGGCATGAAACTATGGTAGTGCCATGTCAATGGAATAAATAAAGGCATATTAAAATCTGCTTGCAGATGGAAGAATAGATGTTTAATTAAAACAAAGAAGTATTTTGCTATGCAAATGAATGGATGGGGAAGAACGGTCTCAAGCTCAACCCCTCCAAGACCAAGTGGCTGTGGTTACCGTCGTCCCATATAACCAGCTGATTCCATCGCTGTCTATTGGGGGCGAGTCAGTGGCCCCCACGGGAAGGGCTCGCAACTTGGGAGTCCTCCTAGATTCACGGCTGTCCCTTGAGGCCCATCTGACGGCCGTGGCCGGGAGGATGTTTTACCAGATTCGTCTGGTACGCCAGTTGCGCCCCTTCCTAGATAGGGACGCGCTACGCACGGTCACCCATGCCTTCGTTACTTCCAGACTGGACTATTGTAATGCTCTCTACATGGGGCTCCCCTTGAAGTACACGCGGAGGCTTCAACTGGCGCAGAATGCGGCCGCGCGGGTGGTAGTGGGGGCACCCTGGCGGGTACGAATGGCCCCCATCCTGCACGAGTTGCACTGGTTGCTGGTGGCTTTCCGGGTGCGCTTCAAGGTATTGGTTACCACATTTAAAGCGCTCCATGGCATAGGACCCAGTTATTTACAAGACCGCCTTCTGCCAGTAAATACCTCCCATCGACCAGTTCGCTCCCACAGAGAGGGCCTCCTCAGGGTGCCATCGGCTAAGCAGTGTCGGCTGGTGGCGCCCAGGGGGAGAGCCTTTTCTGTGGGGGACCAATGATGTGGAATGAGCTCCCCCCAGAACTCCGGACGTGTCATGATCTCCGCACCTTCAGAAGAGAATTGAAGACTCATCTCTTCAATCAAGCCGGCCTGGCCTAGATCTCCTCGGGTTTTAAAATTTTTAAACAAGGCTGTTCGGGTTTTAGAATTGGGTTTTGAACAGGCTTTAGTAACAGCCTTGTATTAATTTAATTTATTTTTAAATATTTATTGTTATTATATGTTTTTATTGGGTTGTAAACCACCCCGAGTCCTATGGGAGAGGGGCGGTATAGAAATTTAATAAAACTAAAATCTAAACTAAACTCTAGCAGGTTTTCAGATTTGACTTCTAGAATCTGGAAGTATGTCTGCCCATAGGCAATACAATTTTGTACAAATTCAATTTTCATAAGATGTGCTATCTTAATTATGCCCCAGAGACAGATTAAATTTTAGCATGGACCCTGTCTCAAGGGAGCTAATTGTTTTGAGACTTCAATTAACTTCTTGCCCATTCTAACCAAGTCTTTATAGTTCTTAAGATGAGGTTAGTGGCTCATTCGTATTAGTCTCTCATTTGGCAACACAATGTTATTTCTTCTATTTTTTTGCTCATCCTCCTGCCCACTTTGGGTGAATAAGAACCTCAATATTTTCCAAATGTTCCCAATAGCAAAGTTGCAAAAGGCAGACAGCTGGAATGGCGGGCCTGGATTCTACCCTAACATCAAGATCAACTTGAGAAAGAGATTTTAATGTAGGGAATGTCCAGATTGTTCGGCAGCAAGCAAGATCAGTCTCCCATTCCAATGTTTTAGCCAGGGACAAACAAGACAGCCACATTAACGGTTAGCATGCTAGCTAGATAGTCCAGATTAATGCTTCACTCTCTTTCTAACTGAAATGGCTTTGACCATAAATGAAACATCACTTCTCTTTATAATGGTGAAACACCAATGGTGGGAAAAGGAAACATGCAGGCGTTACTTTTGGACAGAGAAAGAGGTTTCACTGGGTTGTCAGAAGTCACATTTGCCCAACCAGACTATTTGTCCACTTAAAATTGAATTTTAAAGTTTCTCTCAAGTGGCTCTCAACTCCTACTGTCACATCCACGTAGTTTTCTTCCTTCTTTCAATCTAGTCTACTCTAAGATTTCCTGGAACCGAATATTTACCAGATCCAACCCTGCTTATTTTTTACCCCCCCCCCAAAAAACACACCCCATATTCTACAAGGTGCTGCCATGAGCAGAAACTTTGTCCACATGGCCAACTTGATTTATTACATCAGGCAATGGTTCTTTGGGATTTTAGACAGAGGCCATCCCCAGCCTGTCTCAGGAGACCAGTGGCTAAACTTGGGGACTTCTTCACACAAAGCAGGTATTCTTTGATAGAGCTCTTTAAACAAAAGTCAAGAGAAGAAGCCACAGCCACCCCTATCCCGAGAGGAGCAAGGAGAAGGAAAGAATCTCCTTTCCTTATGAACTAACTGTTTACAACAGAGGTGGGGAACGATGGCCCTTTTATGACCTATGGACTCCAACTCCCATGGCTGGCTCAGGAATTCTGAGAGCTGAGGTCCACAAGTCATAAAAGGGCCATCATTCTCCACCTCTGATTTATAAGCAGATAAAAAGTATTTTCCTAGGTCAGGGGTAGGTAACCCTGGCTCTTTTATGACTCGTGGACTTCAACTCCCAGAATTCCTGAGCCAGCATGGGAGTTGGAGTCCACAAGTCATAAAAGGGCCATCGTTCCCCACCTCTGTTGTAAACACTTAGTTCATAAGGCAGTGGTGGCAAACCTTTTAGAGACCAAGTGCCCAAAATGCAACCCAAAACCCGCTTATGTATCGCTGGGTGCCAGGTGGGCATGGCTGTGGTGGTCATGGCAGATGGGGTAGGTGTGGCCAAGGTAGGCGTGGTCACATTGATGTTGTTCGTGGAGAGGGACGCCTGTGGGGGCTGGGCACGGTTG
Organism: Bothrops alternatus; assembly: GCA_034064705.1. Lineage (NCBI taxonomy): Eukaryota > Metazoa > Chordata > Lepidosauria > Squamata > Viperidae > Bothrops > Bothrops alternatus. The sequence goes on along the minus strand of JARGCV010000200.1, from coordinate 3,260,695 downwards.
GGGGAGATCCAGGGGGTCCCTGGCAGGTAGCGCAGTGGGCAGGAGGCTTGTCCTGTGGGGTGAGGCGAGGCAGGGCAAGGCAAGGCAGGGCCAGGGCGGTTGCTGCCTGACACCATCGGCCCCCACACCCAGAGGTCAGTGAGCGCATGGGGACCAACAACGTCGGTCAGCAGCCACAGCCTGCCGGCTCCTCCACCAGCACACACTGGGGCTCCACAGCCCACCACCAGCAGTTCAGAGAAGCCGCCTCTGAGCTGGATGGCCAGCCAACAGCTGAGGAGGCGATGCAGTGAGTCGTGCCCGGGAAAAGGAGAGCATGCGAGGCCAGGAGGGATGGGACGAGGGGGGAAGGGAAACCAGCTGTGCTGGGATGCATCCGGCCACGTGGGACCTCGGTGAGTTAGTGGGCGGCTGGTTGAAGAGGGATGGTTGCCATCTCCGGGGCATGGCGCACGTGCCCACAGAGAGGGCTTTGAGTGCCGCCTCTGGCACGTGTGCTATAGGTTCGCCACCACTGTCGCAAGGGAAGGAGATTCTTTGCTTCTGGCTGGCTCAAGAATTCTGGGAGTTGAAGTCCACGAGTCATAAAAGAGCCAAGGTTCCCTACCCCTGTCCTAGATGTTCCTGTAAGAATGTTTGTATATGATAAAAATAGGAATAATTCATCCCACCCTGACAGGTCGGAGGCCATTCCATAATGTGACTGCCTGATCCTCCCATTGTCCTCACCAGATATACAAGGCACACCACGAAGAATATTGCTCAGACCAGATTTATGGGCTAAATATAGAACTGAGCTTACCAGGTTATAAACAGACACTCATCACCACTGGCAGCAAGATTACCTAAGGAAGGATAATAAGCCATCTCTAGGCCTGGTCAGCCTGCTTCAGTTGGAGCTGCTGGGTTCAGCCACTTGCAGGAACCATATTAGTAAATTGCCTCAAAATCTATAGATGGATACTGCCTTTCAGCAATAAGGTAACAACAGCTCACTGGCAGAAAGAAGTACTAATTCCTTTAGTTACAAGTGAGTCTCTGGTTAAACTTTGCATAAGAATCCATATGCTTCATATATTCCTTCTAAATATTTATTGAGATGCTTCTATGGGTCTTGAGAGAAATTGTACCTTGAATACTACTTTTTTTCCCCCACATGGGTATCTTTACATGTCAGTGTTAAAAGAGTCATAAGCACCATATGCATCATGTTACTACCGGTAGTTAGAAGGGAGTCTCAACTCCATGGTAAAAACATAGCATACTGTAAGCACCACCCAATCTATAAATGCAAACAAGGAATATACAAAGCCACTGGATGGTTGCTTAAACACAGCAGAAGACCTTGTCTCATCCATTCTAAAGGCCAACTTGTAGCTTACCTGTGCACAGTGGAAATCTTGTTGCATCAGATATTCCTGAGAAATAATAGACTGTAGTGTGTTACCTTTTCAAACCCAGGTTTCAAGATCCTCTGCTGCAGTTAACCAGCAAAAATACATTTAAGGGCTATTAATATGTTAATAAGCACCCTTACCATGTTGTAGAGATGCTGGTTATTATTGGAGCTAAAAGGCCCGAACCACCTCAATCCATCTCAAAATGGTATCCTAGAGGTTGCCAAATCCCCAGACTCTGACTGACTTCTTCATTTCAGAACTCCGCTTTCTGAACAGGTCACAAACTCCACTCGCTTATGAAACAATCATGGCTTGTCATCATGATTGTTCTTGTCTTGTGTGGAACCATAATATCCCTGTGATGGTGTTTCCATTTCTCCATGTGCAGATTGACCTTAACTGTCCCTCAGTCAGCTGCACACTATGGGATAATAAGGTTTAAAGTATTTACATACTGCAATGAAATATTTAGGCATGAGGTACCCTAACACTTAAGCCTGTATTGAGTGAACTCAGTGATCAGGTGGCCTGCTTGGTTAAATCAGAGTACTTAATATTGATCTGCTCCATGTATTACTGGAACTTCAAACATGGAAATTTTACCAGCCCATATTCTTGGCTTTATTTTGTAACGATTCTTAAATAATGTCAAGTTTAATTCAGTATCAGTATGCCCTATGAAAGAAACTGACCCCTGGAGGATGAATTTAGCTTTCCTTCTATGAGTTCTACCAAATATGAATTCTACACAAAGACAAAAACAAACTTGAACGCATTCATCTCCTTGCTTTTTTAAGGTCATCGCTCTGGAGGAAAATCTCAAGTCAACAAAGGGAAACATTAAAGGGACACACAAAAACACAACAAAGCAGAGATTAAAGGAAGAACCCAGGACATACAGTAAACCCATTCAGTTGGTGTTGTGGACCAACCGCACAAGAGGTCATACATCACTGGATACCCAGGAATCCCCCACCCTGACGGAAAGATGCATTTGATCTCCCTTGTTCACAGGTGTTAAAACAAACATTTCCAAGTTGTTCACCTACCTGATCAAACAGAGCTTTCCAGTGCTGAGAAGTTAGAGGCAAGGCATGAAGGAAAGAAAAAAAAAGGGAAAGGGGAGGAAAATGTAAGAACACCGAAATGAAATTCATGTCAGAATTCTGCTTGAAAGAAACAAAATGCTACACAGGGAATATAGGAAAGGGAAGGTCTGCTTATTTTAGTCTAGCCCGGGCAGTGGAGGGGGTGGGGGGTGGGAATGTACAGTTGATATCCCTAGTTCTCAGACAATTATTTCCATCCCCACCACCCCCAAACCTCTTCACAGCCATAATCAGAAGCTTTTTTTTTTTTTGGTAAAGCATGGCTTTCCTTTGCAGATTATTCTGCAGAGACTTAATTTCAGAAAAGCTTTATTGATTTTTTTTAAAAAATGGTTTATTTATACATTGCAGAGAGTTTTGTATCTTTCAGTAGGGACGCTGAGGTAAAAATGATTCTGTGTTTGCTTGCTTATTTATTTCTGTCTACCCCCCCTCCCCCCGGCAATCCAATAACTCTTATCAGCTTACATGATGTACAGTACAGCAAACAAATTAAAACATTTGCAGAATTAAAAATAGTAATAAAATGACAGTCCTAAACTCCCAACCGACAGACTCAGTAGAACCAAAATAAAATTTCAGGAAAAAAAAAGAGAATAAAAAGGAATAAAGGATTGCAGAGAGTCTCAACTCAGTTAAAACACTCTATGTTTCTGATATCATCCTGAAAATCAACGAAGAGTGATCTAGCCTGATCTTCAGCGGAAGACTTATTCCAAAGCAGTGGGACTTCTGTTTTCAGCTCCCTTCCCCTCTCAGAAGTGCAGGATGATGAATAGATGTTCTATAAGTCATATCCAGCCAGAGGAGGTAGCAGCACTCCACTGTATATTTCAGAACCCTTTCAGCCTAGAGGTGCAAAGACCCAGAAGTATAGGTAGTCCCCACTTAATGACGATAATTAAGTCTGGTAACTCCATATAGGTATAGGTAGTTAGCCTATAGGTATAGATCAGGGGTAGGCAACCTTGGCTTTTTTATGATTTGTGGACTTCAACTCCCAGAATTCCTGAGCCAGCATGGCTCAGCATGGAAACCTCTCCCTTTCCCCTCAGCATGGCTGGCTCAGGAATTCTGGGAGTTGAAGTCCACGAGTCATAAATGAGCCCAGATTGCCTACCCCTGGTATAGGTAGTCCTCACTTAATGACGTTAATTAAGACTGACAACTCCATCACTAAATGATATGCTCATATAGCACGTTGTAATATGACTGTGCTGATTTATGACAGTAGTTGAAGTAGTTCTGGTTGCTGTCATTTAGCGAATCTCATACGGTCATTAAACGTGATGTCACGTGATCGTTATTTGAGACCTCCTGCCACCTTCCCCATTGCTTGTTGGAAGATGGCAGTGAAGGCCATATATGGCTTTCATGGTACATGGGTCCTGTGACTATCGTGATTGTGAGCCAGTTGCCAAGTACCCAAATCACAATCACAATTGCAACTATGAAGACAGGCCATAAGTCTCTTGTTCGGTGCGTTGTAACTTTGAATGGCTCCTGAACAAGTAGTCATTAAACAAGCACTATCTGTATTAGGGGGAAATCCAAATTCCTTTCTTTTCCATTCTCTTATGTTTTTCTGTTAGTTCTGCAATATTTCCAGGGCTTTAGAGGGAACCTCACACTTCCTCTTTCAATTCTTTTATTATTCTTTTTTTTTCTAGCGCTAATATACTCGTCAATTTTTACACAGCTGCGCAGACTCAGGAGGTGATAATTAAAGTATTATTTTTATGTTGGTTGCAAGAGGAATAGGAATAAGAACTTGCATCACCAATGAGAAAGGCCAGCAGATTCCACACTAAGAAGATTGATCGTACAACATCTGCCAGTCAAATCTGCTACGCGTGGTTGGCCTGCTTCAAAAAGCTGTTGGAGAATCCAGAGTTTACACATTCACAACAATCAAGTTCTTCCCTAAGTGAACATTCAATTATATAAAATTTCCACTTGTCGCTGTAAATCTTCTCGATGATTTACCGTTCACTCTCAATTCTCTTTAATGTGCCTCCAAGAAGCTGCCAGATCAAGGTAGCAATATTACAGCTCAGCCTGTATTGGAAAATTTTCCTGTCCACCAGAAGTGGTAGGGCATGTGCTGCTAGCATTACTGTCACCATCACTTTTAGTACATGTCCATAAGGCCATATTATCTTTTGTGAAAATCCCCAAATATAGGGCAGGTTTTGGCTTACCCAAAACCTTCAATGATACAGGCAGTCTTTGCTTAGCAACTGTTCAAAGCTACGATGGACCACCCCAGAACTACTTATAACCTGATTTCAAAGCTGCAATTCCCCTCCCCACGGTCACGTGATAACATTTTGGATGCTTGGCAACTGGCTTGCATTTATGGCCGTTTGCAGCACCCCATGGTCACATAACCATAATTTTGGCTGGTTTCCGGCGTTTGCTTCCAGTTTCTGGCACATGCATTGAAGAAAAGGGGTTCATTTAATGACTGCCACAGAAAAGGTTATAAAATTGGGCACAGTCATGTGGTGACCCACTTAATGACTGCCATGACCTATGACTCTAAATCCAGGTTCAATTACATTCATAAGGCAAGGACTACCTGTATTTCATAAGCATTAATACAATTGGATACCACTTTGATAAACTGCATCAGTTCTTCAACATTCTCTTTCTCTTTCTCTTTCTCTTTCTCTTTCTCTTTCTCTTTCTTTCTTTCTCTCTCTCTCCCTCCCTCCCTATCTATCTATCTATCTATCTATCTATCTATCTATCTATCTATCTATCTATATCTATCTCAATCTCTCACCATAGCATCCTTCAGTTACTGTTGAGACCCAGCTTCTAAAATCCTCTACTTTGTCCTGCATTCTCTTGAAATTATGAGGAAATTTAGTCCTCACAACTTTGGAGGGTACTTTAATGCTGTCAACATACATCATTATCTTTACTATCCTAGAGTCATCTTCAATACCAACCTTCAAACTGAGGCCCTGTTTAACATAATTCCACTCACACGTCCATCATTCCCTTCTAGAATGAACGTAGGGAGGGGAAGATTCCTGCAGCAGTCACAATTCTGCAGAAGAAATATTTTGATGGGGACAGCTTGCTACTCTGATATTACCCAGTTTCCATTTGCTTTTGCTATTAAAATCTGGCTCATTGATACAAACTGATAAAGAGACAAATGCAAGTTACTTATTTTTATTCTGCCTTTATTATTTTTTATAAATAATTCAAGGCATCAATCAGGCCTAATACTGCTTCCTCCTCCTATTTTTCCCACAAAAACAGCCTTGTGGGGTGGGGCGGGCTGAGACACAGCGACTGGTCCAAAGTCACCCAGCTTACTTTCATGCCTCAAGTAATACTAGAACTCATGGTCTCCTGGTTTTTAGCCTGGTGCTTTAACCACTAGACCAGACTGGCTCTCCCAGTTTATAAACTAAACTTATAACCTCCCAACTTGTAAACTAAACACCGTTTGAGGGAAGACCTGACACTGTCAACATTTAACGGGCATGGCAGCAGGCCCCAACTGCAAGTGCAAGAAATCTGTTACTTTTCAATAAAATATATGGATGCTAATCCTGGCTGCCATGTAGAATCTACCAGCCAGGTATTAAATCGTTTGGCAAAGACTTGGCCCCTTTTCTTCCAATACACGTATTTCCAATACACGCAGAGAGCATCAGCCTGCCAAAAGCTTCACTGGCATGTCTTGTCAAGTAAGCAGAGAGACGGACGAGTCACACCCACACACTGACCCAAATCAGAAGCTGAAATAGGGTCATATCGAATCCTTGTGGGACTTAATTCCTGCTGAGCTCTGTGCTCAGGCAAACTGGTTGTCTGAAGAGTAACAGAAGGTCAGATGTTTATCAATAATGGATAAACAATAATGGACCTAACATCCTCTGGCAAGATCTGATTGCTGACTATAATAGAATAAATGAATTCATCGTTCTTAGGCTCTGGGAAAGTCAGAACCTGTATTCACATGAGCCGTGCTTGCAAATACAGCATGAAAGGAGCAAGTGAGAAAGGGCCCGCTGCTTGATGATGGCAGAGCACATGGTTCCCCCCCCAATTTAACTATCATCCAGTGCTCCAATGCAAAAGACCAATGGAACTCATGAAGGGCAATCTCACTTTTACAGATGTGACAGACCACAAGTTTGCAAGCACGAGTTCCAAGTGAGAAAAAGGATCTGTCACTACCTAGCAAAAAGTGCTGCCATGCTTGCTCTGTTCTAGTGTTTTTTTTCTTTACTGTTTCACACATCCCAAGGTTGTCCTGCTGCAGCCCACTGAATCTCCACCCTGGACACTCACAGGAAAGAGGGCAAAGTTCATTTGCATCCAAAATGTATTCCCCATAGATCGATCTTTCTAATCCTGAAAAGATTTTGATTATAGCAGTGAAATCCTTCTGATGGAAAAGGGACTCTGTTCTTCATCGGAATATGTTAGGAAAGAGGCAGGGAGGAAAACACGTGCAAAACCATGTTGCCGTCTCTTCTTTGCCAGGAAAAAAAGACTGAAGCAGAATGCTAATCAAAAGATGCTGCTACTGACAGAACATCCTCTGGATCTGTCCCACAGAATCCAGCTGCCCTCGGGTCAAGCAGCTTCTATGGCTGGGCCTTTGACAGACTTCAGTGGAAGGCAATCTTTATACTTTCACTGGATGATTTTGGCCAGCAAGGACCTGTCAAAAATTCCAAGAGCTCTTTTCCCCCCACCCTCTTAGTCATTTATCAGCTCTAGCAGTGAAGTTGTTGCAGATTTCATCCTACAATCTAACATGCTTTTAACTCCTTTCCAACGGAAAAGGAACATACCCACCGAGGCTAGCCAAGCGATTGCAAGATGGAATTAAAAAAAACAAAACAAAATTGGAGACACTTTTAATGCCAGACATTCAGGGAGCTATAATTAGGGAGGGTTAAAAGCTGGGTTGCTTCTGAAAGGCTTGTTCCGGTCTCTTGTGTCATATTAAATTCAGCTTCTTCTCTCTAATTACATGTATTGTTAAACACAGCTTTCCCAGGTAATAATACCAGGCTTATGATTACTCCCTGGGAAAGAAATCCAGCAAGTCAAATATCTTTAAATATTAAAGATGGGTACAAGACTTAAGGAATCTGATACTTCCACTGGGACCGTGTAGAAAATCCTCCCGTAATCACTATATTCCCAGGAAATCTGAATCCTGGGCCAACATGGATCTCATTCTTGCCGAGAGCCAGGCAGGGGGGAAAAAATTAAACCATCACCCAAACCTTCCTTTTTTTAGCTAATATAAGCCTATGAAAGGAGACTATGGGCTTCTTGCTCTCCGAGATGCATTGTGTGTCTTGAAAAATTTGAAAGCGCTGCTGGGCTTTGGGGTCTTTATTTTTAAATGCTCTGTGTTACTGCTCTCTAAATGACCATTTTAGCTAAGCAGAGCAATAGGGCAAGTAAAAGTCCCTGAACTACTGCAGGGATCTAAACCACTTATTTTGCTCACTCAACTAGAGGCTTAAGCTATTCAATGCAAATAACTGTCCTCTGTATTTTCTATCAGATCTTACTTAATTTGATGAAAGAGAACTTGCTTTCAATATTTTTTTAAAGGCGAAGATCATTTGCACAGTCTCTGAGGGGTGGAATGCCGCTTTCTTGCAGTTTATTTAGTTACAAGGTGGACTAACAGTGTATGAATAAATGTCTATGAAGATTCTCAGCCATCCAGATCACGGTTGTCCCAAAGATGCTTTTTCAAAAAGCCACTAATTGAAATCTAGGAAGCCAGAAAGGCTGCTGACCACTAGAGAGATGGCTGTATAGTCAAGGTGCTTTTTCAAAAGACCTTTCCCTTCTCATCCACGAAGTTGTTTTTTTTTTCCAGTTCTGACTGAACGATGGATAAATCCTTCCATCCTCCAACTTCAAGGAAAAACGAAGTCCAGTTGTCTTTTGAAAAAAGCACCTTTGGGACAGTGTACAGCCATCTCTCTGGCAGTCAGCAGCCTTCCTGGCTTCCTAGATTTCAATAAGATCCCAGGAAAGTGATTGAAAGCAGATTCTTTGGGAGATGCGAAGTAGCCATGAAGGCTTCAAAAGGGGTATAGCAGTAGCCACCTGTAGCAGCTCAGTCAAAAAAAAAAAAAGCGAGCTCAGAAACATCAAGAGAAATTTTAAAAGTTGTTCTCAAGCTCCCTGAAGATGGGAGGGGAAAAAAAAAATCCAGAAGCTGCTTTCACAGGGGAAGAAAAATGGAAGAAATTGCAAGGCAATAAGAGGGCATCTCATCCATGTTTTGTGGCCCTTTTTCCTGTCAGTGAAGTAATCTCTGATCTTTCTGAAACGTTAACCTGCGATGTGATTATGGCAATAATCCTTCCATCCTATAGGCAACTTGCGGATTCTTTTGCCTGCACAGACTCAGCCACTTTGAGTGATGTACCCACACTAGAAGTGCAGGAAGAATTTTTTTCTATAAATAAAAACACCAATCAATAAAAGTGCCAGCAAGAGCAGCAGAAATCTAGGAGATTTACTCCTACAAACGTGTACTTAGGAGTAAATCCTATCAACTTCAGTACAGCTATCTTAATCCATCTTTGAACCTACCATCCATGTACTCACCCCTAATTCTCAAGCTTATTTAGCTGTTTATGTTTCAATATCTAGCCATGGGAGATGCTAGATATTCAGCATCCCATATGGGATGACAGGGTTCTTATTTAAGATTGTGTTCACACAACGCTGTTAGCCACAAACTTTAGCACAGAACTCGCGCACACCCAACTAATAGTTAATATCTGGTTCAGCGTGTTGTCCAAACCCTGAAAACGGGGTTAGCTGAATGAAGGGCAATTCATGTATTGATAGGAGAGATTATGCATAGCTCAGGGTTGAACTGAGGGGTCCTTGGTGCTTTCTGAGCTTGGCTGCAAAACCCCACAATTTGTTTATTTAATTTTTAAAATCCCCCATTTCCCTCACAGACATTTAGCTGTGGGATATGAGTCATGCCAATACAATCATTGCATGGCAATAGCACTTAGACTTACATATCAGTTCATAGTGCTTTACAACACTCTCTGGGAGGTTTACGATGTCAGCCTATGCCCCCCCCCAACAAACCAGGTCCTCGTTTTAACCAACCTCAGAAGGATGGAAGGGTGAGTCAACCTTGAGCCAGTCAGGATCGAACTGCAGGCTGTGGGCAGAGTTTTTTGCCTGCAATACTGCATTCTAACCACTGCGCCATCGTGGCTCAGTATAAGATCTCGGGGGGCTAAGATTGCATGAGAAACAAATAGAGGGGGTTTCAATAAGATTATGCAATGTCCTGCCCCTGAAAAATGCTGAACGTGAATGTAATCCAATCACCCTGGGACCACAGATGAACATATATCTACAGGAAGTGTTCAGTAATTGCTATGCATCATTGTCACACTCACTTGGGGCCAGTACACTTACCTTCCTTTTCCCTATATGAACCTGTCTTACATTGCAGTGTAAACAGAGCCAGGCCCAGAGTATTGTACAGTAGTTTAACTCAGCTAGTTACAGTCCTTTTGCCCAGCCTTCCCCATGATTCCCAATGCCCATATAATTGTGTTTTCCATTTGCCATTTTTGACTCCAGTGAGTAAAAAACAAACAAACACCCTCACCCAGCTCTGGAGACAGGGCTTTTTCACACTAAGCTCCATCTACTGCATCTGCACCTACCTTTCTGCCATGCTTCTGCCCTTTGCTTGGGTCACCCTGTGTTCTGGTCAGGAAAGGCTGATCTGCAGGGGGCTGATGACTTGGCAACTGTGGCTGTGGACCGCTGGTTGGAGTGGATGAACCTTGGTTCCTTCCCCCTCTCGGGTTCTATAATGCAGGGAGTAATGAGATGCATGGATAGGAAGAAGGTAAGAAACAGCGTATGGATTTTCTGTCTGCCACTTGGGCAGAGGTTAACTTAAAATGCCAGCAAAATACAGCAACTACTTCCTTCAATGGATAGATGCTGAATGCCTACAAAATTGTCATCACTCAAGATGTCTGTTGTAGGATCAAGCTATTCTCACTCCAGTCTATTGGATTAGAGAACGCCAGGTGGAAATCTCCCAGGGGAGAGGGTCATAGTTGAGATTTGGCTAGGAGGGGTATTTCTCATATGACTGCTAAAAACATCAATCCCGAATGAACGAACTGGCAGTTCAGAGAGTCGTTATGAAGGTGATTCCCATACATACCATAATCTGTAATGGATTCCTAAGTTTCATGTTTTTTTCAAATAGGCTGGGAAGTGAGACTTGGGTCTGGAATTCCAAAGTTCCATCAGCCAGGATTTCAAAGATGAAGGACCCTGTTGCTTCTCCAAGATAACAAACCAAGCCCAACAGATTCCATCTGAACATAGTTTATACCTGGTGGAGTGCTTTTTCACACTACATCAGCAACATCCATAAATATTCATTTCTCTGTTGGTTTTTACCTGGCATCCTATGAGAATTCCCTTGCACCTGTGCCCTGCCCACCTCAGACCATTTCTAACCTGCCATGACTCCCATCCGTGGAATCCTAGCAACTTGTGAAGTTGCTGCGGTCTATTCACAAAGAAACCCCAGCATCCCTTTGAGGACACCATAATCTGAAATTGCTTCCATGAAACAATCAAACCAGTTATACAAGCCTAAAAGTAAACTGCTTCCAGTAGGTTTGCCTGAAGAGTATGCCACAGCCTGGTCTTCTCCAATAAAAGTGTTAATGGGCTAGAATGCCAATTCCCGTAACTTCTCAATCAGCATTCAGGCCCCAAAATCAGAAAAGGCTGTTGGAAAAATGTCTTTTCACACATAGAGGACATACTACATTTCTGGAACTGCAAAAACATCTCTCAAGCAAAACACCTTCTAAACGTTTGGATAATGTTTGGTTTAATGTGCCAAGTTGGTTTCATACATGAACAAAGGATGAGGTTTAGTGCACAGAGACATACTCACTTAGGACAGAGACTGGATTTGAACCATGGCTTACAGGCCTTCTATTCAAAAACAATATTTCATATTATTTTCTCAGCTGACCTCTGCCCTCCACCCCCTCCCCGCTTCAGATAATGGCAGGGAGATTTTTAGTTTGCAAAGAGGCTTCTTGGAGCTTCAGGATAAACTCCAGTCCCTAAAATTGTTTTTCCTAATGAGATGCCCTCCAAATATCTGGATTACAATGTCTGTTAAACCGAACACCCACCTTTCCTGCTTAGTGCACCTGAGGAGGGGGGGGCTAATGCAAAATGGACAGCTATGTAATTTGCACAGGAGGTCTGAGATTTTCCAAAAGTTTTTCTTTCAGTTTGGAGGGGAGGATCTTTGGTTAGTTTGTTATTTTTTTTTTTAATTATGCCAAGCCATTTTAGCCTTAAGACTATCGCTTCCAAGCTAGTAGATTGCTGACTTCTGGAAATCCTGTTAATTTTTCTATAAGACTCTGGAATCTACAGAAAACAGGTTTGGGAACTGTTGTGAGGCTTTAGAGTCCACAGACTTCACAGTCCTGCCCTATAGCCCATGTCAAACCTGCTGCACATTACCAAGGGGGAAAAAAAGAGCAGTTCCAAAGAACTCTAGTACTGCACCATTCAGACAGTATAAACTTCCTTGAATCTTCTGATGCAGCCCATTTCCTAAAATTTATAAGAATTTGTTGAGGAGTTAAGAGAGTTTTTCACATCCCACACATGAGAGAAATATGAGGAAGATTCACACGGCTTCTCCTATGGAGAAGCAGAATGGAATCACCAAAGGTATAAATATTTGGCTTGTTTTTTTTATATACTGGTCAGTTTTCAGAAATACATAGTGCAGAGACGAAAGGCCTTCTTTTAGAATCCCGCTAGAACGAGCATCCACAGAATTATTCCTCGGAATGAGGCAATTCATTGTACAGATGCTTAAATGTATGTGCGGGTCTATCCCTGGAACCTCTTAGCAATTCATCTTGCTATAACAATGGGTTAAGAACGTGGCGGCGGGACATCTTTAAATCTTCCAGAACACAGTTGTGGAGATGAAGGGAGATGCATCCACAAACAAGGATGCTGTACTTGGTTAAATAATAAAGTTCTCTGTTTAAGAATCTTTGGAGATTAAAGCTTAAAACTAAGCTAGGCTGCTTAATAAGATTGGAAGTTCACATTTAACGCACGATGTCACAGTTAATGAAAATGAACATGCACACGGACACATTCTAAACAGATAAATGTAGTTTTGTCAAGAAGTTTCCAAAAATTCTAGAAGCCATTTCTTTTAAAGAACGTTAACATTAACTAAGTAGTAAATAAATTGGCAGAGATGAGATGAGAGTAATAATCTCTAGCTTAGGCATTCGGATCGAGGGAGAGAAGTGATAAAGCACACATCACGACACAAACCCCTTCATTACTATATTGATATCGGAACACAAGTATGAAAGAGTGAGGTTTGTGTCATGATGTCACTGCACACGGCATAGTGGCTTGCACTTATGACTTGCAGTGAAATCAATACAATTATACTGAGAATTCTCTAAAGCAGTGGTTCTCAACCTGTGGTTCGCAGACACTTGGGGAGGACGTAATGTCATCACAGGGGATCCATGAAGGCTTGAAAAAAATGTTACGATTTAAATCTTAAGTCTTGGGGTTCCATGGCCACGATCAGTGGCCACAAAAGGTATTTAAAGGGAGCTCACGGTGAAGAAAAGGTTGAGAACCAGTGCTCTAATGAATTCAGGACTTACTCCAGGCAACTTTCCAAATTATACTGTATCATGTATGTGACATATTAATGTTTTCATGTCATCAACCAAAGTAAGTTAAGGGAAGGACATTGATGCAATGTGCTACAGGAAGCAGTCATTCAGCCAGAGAGGCAGAATGGCAATGCCTGATAAACCTGAAGCAATTATCCAGCACTGAAGTAGGAAGTAACAATTGTCTTAGAACAGACATGTCAAACACAAGACCCGGGGGCCGGATGCGTCCCGCGAAGTGGCTTCATGTGGCCCGCAAAGCCATCCTGGAAACAGTGAGGGAACGGCCCCCTCTGCCCTGGCCCTGGCCCTGGCCCAGGCCAGCCAGGAGCCAATGTCCAATTTTGTGGTGGCCATCTATGCTGAAACGCATTCAGTCTTAGCTCCATAAGCTCCCCCCCCCCCGCATGGCCTGAGAGGAACAGTGAGGCTCCTCCAGTGGACCATGCCTTGGCACTTGCCCTGGTCCCAGCCCCTTCTGCCAGAGACCCTCAGATCTGTCCCACCACACCCACCCAGTAGGCCACACCCACTCCATCCATGCCCACCCAGCAGGCTGCACCCACCCTGGCCGCACCCACCCGGCCTGAGGGCAACCGCAATGCTGATGCAGCCCTCAATGAAATTGAGTTTGACACCCCTGTCTTAGAAGATTTAAACACTGATTTAGCAGGCTTTACACATGACATTAAAGCATGTTTGTTTTAACCCTGCTTTATTGAATAAGCCATTATGGTTGGGTTCACATATCAGGTCACTCCAGAAGCAAACCAAATTATGGATTTTCATGAGGAATGAACCCAACCATCATTCTGTTTTTCTTGCAAATCTCTCTAATCAAGCAATTTAAGGAACCCATTTGGTCCTCATAGCAACCCTGCAAGGCAAGTAGGGGAGCCTGAGAGATGGGCTGGGACCACTGGGCAAAGATCATCCAGCCTGTTGGGCAGCTCAGTAGGGGCCAAAATGGTCCGGTATATCAGATGTGTTGACATTCTTTTTCTTTTTTTATTGCAGCTGCCCGTTCAATTTTAACTCAGCTGCTGAGACGCAGGGCACGAACAGCCCACTCTTGGACTTGTAGGTGCATTCCCTTCGACCGGTGAGAGCGCACAGGGTCGGCCTCCTCCGGGTCCCGTCAGCGAAACAATGTCCTTTGGCGGGCCCTAGGGGGAGGGCCTTCTCTGTTGTGGCGCCCACCCTCTGGAACCAACTGCCCCCTGAAGTCCGCGCTTCCCCCACTCTCCCGGCCTTCCGGAAGAATCTAAAAACTTATCTATGCGGGCAGGCCTGGGGATGACTGTGATTGTGTGTGAATGATGAATGTGTTTGGGGGGGTCTTTTTAAATGCTCTGTAGATTTGGTTTTAGATTTTTTTTTAAATGCTGAGATGTTGTTTTTGTTTATGTTGTTAGCCGCTCCGAGTCCTTTGGAGAGGAGCGGTATAAAAATCTAATTAAAATCAATCAATCAATCTATGGCCCAGACTGGTAATTTCCCAATGAATGAATTTCCAGCAGTGGCCATGTTGACAGAGGAGCTCTGGAAGACCACACATCTGGAAGTTGCCTGGTTTGAGACACACTGGCTATTTTAGGCTGGCGCTAGCAACAAGCATTTGAGAAGTCTGTGAAAAGGTACATTCAATAAAAAGTGCGCCTTAAGCCTTTAGAAATGCATCTGTTGTTTTTCTTTCTTTTTTTTTTACTAGCCTTTCCTAAACCTGGTGCCTCCGGTTTGTGAAGGACTTTACCTTCAAGTTCCCCAGGATGTTCAACATATTCAGAAGCACCAGTTGGGAAAGCTGGAATCGGTTTAATAAACGACGGGGGGGGGAAACACCACTGGCCATTCTATTTATTATTCAGTGTCCCAGAGATGAAAAGGGAGAGGAGGGAAGAAATCCCTCTTCCCCCCCCCCGCTAAAAAAAAAAAAAAGACAACTCGGGTCCTGTGCACACTTTCCGACTGGTGAATTCAGCGAGGCTACTTCCCGGCCACCTGCCGGCAGGAAAGCCACCAAAATTCCGGGAAGGATCTCCCGAACTTTCTCTTGGATTAGAAAAATCCAATCCAATCAAACTTCCCTCTCCGGGGTGCTAAGGTTTACTTTTAAAGAGCCGGACGTCCAACGGAGGGGCGAGCGACCCCCAGCGACACTTACGTCCTCTGCAGCGCCGGGAAAACCCTCCTCCGCGCTCTCCAGGACCTCGATGGCTTCCGCCTCGGAGCAGGCGGCCACGGCGGGGGAAGGCTTGGCGGCGCGGGCCGGCTCCGGCAATCCGTCTCCCATCTTCGGCAGCGGCAGACGAGGCCTCCTCGCCCGCCGATCCCCTCCCCTCCCTTCCCGCTCTGGCGCTTCTCGGGGGGGGGCGGGCGGGCGGGCGCGGGCGGCCGAGAAGGGACGGCGCGCCTAACTTTCAAAGCCGCCTCCGCAGCGCTCGGCTGCTGCCCCGCCGCCCTTCCATGCCGCTCGCCGCCCGGGGTCGCTTCAAGAGTAGCGGTAACTCTGCAAGGCCAGAGGCGCGGCGTCATCGGGCTCCCCCACGGGCATGGTCGGGGCTGGCTCGTCTCGGCTCCCGAGTCCAAGGGCGGATCCGGGGAAGGGGATCCGGGAACTTCCTACGGGCGGCTGGCTTTCAAAAGAGCCGGCAGGCTCGGCCAAAGTTTGTGTGTCCCTCGGGCAGCGTCTCGTCCACTCCCGCTCATGCGGGACGACCGGCAGGCGACCGTTCAAAGCACCTTCGGGCGCGGGGTCCGCGACGCCGCCGCCGCCGCCGCCTTGGTCTCGCGGGGAGCCGTGCCGCGCCACGCGGGAAAAGGACACCCGCTCTTCCGTGGCGCTCCCAGAGCCATCGCCGCCTTCATCCCCTCCCCTTTTCTGTCTAGGAAGCGGGGGCCGCGCTCCTTCCCGAGATTGGCAGGACGCCTCCCCCCACGCACCCCCCCCCCACTCGGGCTGGCCAACCCCTCGAGGCTGCACCCCGGGGTGGGGGGGCACGCCAGGGATTTCCTAGCCTGGGGTCCTGGGAGAAGCTCGCCCGCCCAGAGTCGCCGTCCTTCCTGGCTGCGGCGTTACAGGCGCTGCAGAGGCGCACAACTTTCCCCCGGCTGTACCTCGCTTGCTGCGGATCTGGAGCCCTCCCGCGTTAGGACGCCGCGGTCGGATTCCCTCTCCGGCTGCAAAGCACTGCAACCGGCCCCAAGTCCGGCGTGGGCAAGGCGTGCCAAGAGCGCCAGCCCTCTCTCCTTCTCTTCTCCGGTGACCTTGCAAAAAAAAAAAAAAAAGGTCTACCTCCCAGAGGCTCCCCGACTCCCGGCGTTGTCAGATTCGCAACCTCGACCTCTGATGAGCCGGTAACTCTGCGACCATCTCGGGACGACCGCGCCAAGCACGTCGCTCGCTGTTGCCATAAGTCCCGCTTTGCGGAAGGCGAGGCAGCCGATCTCGGCGAGAACTCAACGGCGATCGCCTCCAGCCCCGGCAGGGAAAAACGATCAGCTCCGAGCCGGGCCGAAAACGCAGAGAGACGAAGAACCGACGCTCCGAGCCGGCTGGGGCTCTCAACAGCACGTGGGTTGCCCGGGCTGGCATAGCAAGCCCGAGGGGGGCGCTTAGAGCCGGCGAGCGAAGCGCGTCCTCGCCGCCAGCCCCGGCCGCAGGAGCGCCGTTTGCTGCATTGCTTCGCCGCCGGGATTTTTCTTCAGTCAATCCGAGCGCGGCTTGGGAAAGCGGAGGATTTGCGGCTCCCCGCAGGATCTGTGGGACGGGACGGGACCCGACGCGCCCTTCCTGGCACCGAGCCCGGCAGCCTCCGTCTCTTTTCTCTGTCCTGCGCTCTAAAAGCGAGGAAAGGAGGGAGAGAGGGAGAGGAGTGATTTATTGGGAGGAAGTTTATTAATCACCCGCCAGATTCCCAGAGGAGTCCCGAGCTGGGAGTCCCGATTACTTTCGAGAAAGAGCGGGATCTTCATTAGCATAGCGCCGCCCCCTTGTTTACATAGGGAGAATGACGCGTTGCAGAGCGCACGTGGTCAATGCGCCAGCGGTGGAGAGCGAGAGTCCGGAGTGAGCGAGCGAGCCGGGGGGGGGGGACTTTCCTTCGGAAATCCTCGGGCAGCAGGTGGCGTCGGGAGGCTCAATCAGGAGTAATCCCCGGGGGCTCGGCTTTTCTCCAGTAATCTCCGTCAATCATTGGCAAATGCAAATGAGGCTTTCCATCAGAATAAGGGACCTAGCTTCCTTCTCTGCTGTCGCTGCCCGGGAAGGCCAAGGGGCTGGATCCACCCCGTCTTCGAGCCAGCCGATAGCCCGGGCGATCACAGGCACTGGATCCACTTGCAGTGCTTTCTCAGTAGAAGACGGCCTTTGCCTCAGGTTGGGTATCTGCAGATCACTCGGCTATAGAGAAACAGCTGGTTGACGGTGCAGGCAGTCTTTAGTAAGGGTAGTCCTCGACTTAACGACCAAAATTTCTGTTGCCCGGCCAGACGTTTGTTAATGTGAGTTTTGCCACATTTTGCGACCTTTCTGGCCACAGTTGTTAAGTGAATCACTGCAGTTGTTAATAACACCGTTGTTAAGTGAATCTGGCTTCCCCTATTGACTTTGCTTGTCAGAAGGTCACAAAAGGTGATCCAAATGACCCCGGGACACTGCGACCATCATAAATGTGAGCGGGTTGCCAAGCACCCGAATTTCGATCACTTGACTGTGAGGAGGCTGCAACGGTTGTGTGAAAAACAGTCAAAAGTCCCTCAGTGCTGTTGTAACTTCAACCGGTCACTAAATGAACCAGTAAGTCGAGGATTACCTGTATTCTTTTCCGTACAGGTAGCCCTAGACTTAAAACCACAATTGGGACCCCAGTTTCTGTTGTTAAGCAAGGTGGTTGTTAAGTGAGTTGCCCCCAATTTTACAACCATTTTGGCCACAGCTGTTAAATGGCTCTCAAACGTGACTCTGGACCCATCACTGTAATTTAAAATGTTTGTGTTTCTAATTGGCTCTGTCCCCAGGATTTGGGATCAATTACAAAAATCAAGAATTGTGGGTTTTTTCAGGAATGCATGAAAGTCGGTTGGGCGACCTGCAGCCAGCCCCTCTCTATCGGCGCAACCCACTCGTAGGGTTGTTGTGGGGAAAATAGGAGGAGAAAGGAGTATTAGATACGTTCACCCCCTTGAGTTATTTATAAAAATAATAAAGGTGAGATAAAAATAAATAGGTCAAAACAGTGATCAGCTTTTTGGAAGTTCTCCCAGACAGACATACCTATTACACTTTTTCTTTTGAGCAAACAAGCATAAAATAATAAGCGTGCATTCATATTTTTTTTCTCCCTGCGGTCTGAAGGGGCACATAATTCCATCCTTTCCATGCAAATTACAGGTAGTCCTCGGCTTACAGCAGTTCATTTAGTGATTGTTCAAAGTTACAAGAGCACTAAAAACAATGACTTATGAACATTTTTCACACTTATGATCGTTGCAGCATCCCCATGGTCAGGTGATCCAAATTCAGGCATTGACAACTGGCTCATATTTATGAGGGTTGCAGTGTTCCTGGGTCATGTGACAAGCAAAGTCAATGGGGAAGCCAGATTCACTTAACAATTGTGATACTAAATAACTGCAGTGATTCATTTAACAACTGTGACAAGAAAGGCCTTAAAATGGGTCAAAATTTACTTAACAATTGTCTCACGTAGCCGCATAAATTTTGGGCTTAATTGTGATCGTAAGTCGAGGACTGCCTGTACTGCAATTTCTTTCTACCGTGTTAACACAAAACTTACATATACAGATAGTCTCCTTGGAGAAGCTGGAGATAGAAAAGTTTTGTGCAGAAAACAGATGGCAAGCTGCTATTAAATTGTGTGTATATTTAATGTTTCCACCTTCAGGCTTATCGCTTCATATTATAATTCCAAGTTTGCATTAAACATCTGCCTTTTAGTAATTTGTTTCATTTTTTTAATATCAATTCTAACTAATTCTAATTAATTTTGGTATCAACCATTAAAGTCCATTTGACACCTGGATGATAATGTTTCAGGACTGAATTAATTCGGCTCTATGACTCAGCATCGTACAAACCGGTCAGTCCTAGAAGAGATCAACCCCGACTGCTCCTTAGAAGGCCAGATCCTGAAGTTGAAACTCAAATACTTTGGCCACCTAATGAGAAGGAAGGACTCACTGGAGAAGAGCCTAATGCTGGGAAAGATGGAGGACAATAGAAGAAGGGGACGACGGTGAATGAGGTGGCCGGATGGAGTCACTGGAGCAGTAGGCGTGAGCTTAAATGGACTCCAGAAGATGGTAGAGGACAGGAAGGCCTGGAGAAACGTTTTCCATGGGGTCGCGATGGGTCGGACATGACTTCACAATTAACAACAACAACAACGACTCAGCATCTGCCACTTCCCAAGTGAGGAAGGGAAAACTCACCACTGCATGTGAACCAAAAGGATGGGCTCATTTTCCCACTAGAAAATTTTTCCATAAGAACACTCCAAAGGATGGTGACCAAACCAGATGTATTTCCCCCTTCCTAAGAATATTTGAATAGCCTTCCCAAATCAGAACAGATTCTCTCTGAATAAATATTGTCTTTCCACTTTTGAAATTTGCAGGTGGTATAAAGACAGGGATTTCAGTATCCCCATTCGAAAAGGAAGTGCTTAGAGTCTTGGCTAATAGTTCTTGACAATTTTTCAAAAACAACATCCCTTGTTTTATTGGTCTGTAATATGTGGTTTTATTTAGTTTATCTCTCCCCTCAAAAGTCAATTGCTCAATTTGTTCAGACTCCAGTGTGCTGCAGAAAGACTTCTGGCCAGAACAGCCCTTTCAAAGTTGTCATAGTTGTGCACTTGAGGAAATGAGGAATTGTGCTTTCAAGATGTGGTTGATTATGTGCCATCAAGTTGCTTTGGACACCTAGTGACCGCTTAGATCAGGGGTCTTCAAACTTGGCCCTTTTATGACTTGTGGACTTCAATTCCCAGAATTCCTCAGCCAGTGTGCCTGGCTGAGGAATTCTGGGAGTTGAAGTCCACAAGTCATAAAAGGGCCAAGTTTGAAGACCCCTGGCTTAAATACATTTTTCTTCAAGATGATCAGCCCCTAACCTGGTTTTTCAAGTCTTCCAGCTTCACCATTGTAACGGAGTCCATCCACTTTGCTACTGGTCATCCTGTTCTCTTTCCTTCTACCTTTCCCAACGTTAAAACATTTACCGGTAGGTCTTCACATAATGTGCCTGAAGTAAGATAATTTGAGCCTGGTCAGGCATGCCTCATTCCTTGACACTGGGTTGACTTGTTTGATGATCCATTTGTTTGTTTTCTTGTTTATGCACAGTATTCTCAGGAGTTTTGTCCAACACCAAAGTTCAAAACTACAGTACTGTACTCTTCTTATCCTGCTTCAATTTGTATTCACATCTCAAGGAAACATGCTGATTTCTGGAGGGATCTTCTGACTATGAATCAGGCTTCTTGTGGCAGCATTGACACACGTTCCTCCTGTTCCTGAGTCTATAAAAAATTAATATCAGGAGAAGCAGCCCTTCCCCTTAGCAACGAGGGTGGGCATCTTGTTCTCCTTATAGGTGTAATAGGATACACTTCCAGGAAATGTTATTGGTGGATTTTCCACCTTCTGTCTAGAAAGTGTCATTTATCTGCAGGAAAAACAACCACCCCATTCTCTCTTCAAAGAAGTATAACTGGTGCCCCCACTAGCATCATTTCAACACTAGTTGAGACTTTTCTTTTGCCCAGACTTTTTCATTCTGTTTGTGAATTATATTTTAATTCCTTATTTTTTGACTGATTACCTTGTTTTTACCTAGTTTGCACTTGTTTTTGCATGCAGTGGGTTTCATTCTATATATTTTAATTCAATTTTTATCTTTCAGTGTCTTCTGCTGTAAACTTGCCAGAGAGCTTTGGCTATTGGGCAGTTTAGATGATTTAATAAATTAATGAACTAAATATAACAGCCCTCAGCAATTGGCAAAATATTAAAAGGGTTGCTTTGTCCTCAAGAAGGTAACTTGCTTTGAGCTGAACCATTCAGCATTCAGGGGATAGCTTAAAGTGCACCCGTTAGGAAACCCTATGAACATTTTAAATATATATATTTAAATATTCCAAACAATGGGGCAATATTCACTACAGGCATCATCAGTCATGAGTCCCTTCGGCCCCACGAGAAATCTAAATTCAGCCCACCTTGAATTCTGTTGACTCTTATTTACTGTCAGTTTGCTTGGGCCATTAGTAATTCAGATTCCTGTAGAGAGCTTAAATTTGCAAAAACAAATCTTTATATCCATTTGAACTGCCTGGATCTCCTGATTTCCCTGGTGTGTGACAGCACAGGGGTTCCCAACCCCAATCTGGGGACCAGCTCCGGGCCACAGCTTGCAAGAAACCGGGCCACGCAGACAAGCAAAGCCCCATCCTTGGGATGCAGGCCCATCCTTGGGATGCAGGCAGCATGTGAAACCACACCCCCCTCCGGTCTGTGGAAAAGCCTCTCTCCAAGGAACTGGTCCCTGGTGCCCAAAAGGTTGGGGGCCACTGTCTTAGCATACAGGTAGTCCTCAACTTACAACCATTTGTTTAGCTAGTTTAAATTTACAATGGCACTTTAAAAAGCAACTTACGACCATTTGTCATACTTAACAACTGTTACAGAATCCCATGGTCACGTGATCAAAATTCAGGCCCTTAGCAACGAGCATGTACTTATGACTATTGCAGTGTTCCAGGGTCATGTGATCTCTGTTGGGTCATGTGATCTTCCCAGCTGTCTTCTGATGGGCAAAATCAATGGGGGAAGCCAGATTTGCTTAATGACCACATGGGGCTACCTTTGAAAAACGTTCGGAGACTTCAGGTAGTGCAGAATGCAGCCGCGCGAGCAGTGTTGGGCCTGCCCAGAAATGCCCACATTTCGGCATCACTCCGCGAGCTGCATTGGCTGCCAATTGGTCTCCGAACGCAATTCAAAGTGTTGGTTATGACCTATAAAGCCCTACATGGCACTGGACCAGGTTACTTGCGGGACCGTCTGCTGCGTCATGAAACCCAGCAACCGGTTAGGGCCCACAGAGTCGGCCTTCTCCAGGTCCCGTCAGCCAGACAGTGTCGCCTGGCGGGGCCTAGGGGAAGAGCCTTCTCTGTTGCGGCCCCAGCCCTCTGAAACCAACTCCCCCCGGAGATCCGTGTTGCCCCCACCCTCTCCGCCTTTCGCAAATTGCTTAAGACACATCTTTGCTGACAGGCCTGGGGCAGTTAACATCTTGCCCCTAGCCAGTGTATGTTTGTGTGCATGTTAGTTGGATGATTGGTTTTTTAATTCAGGGGTTCTTTTTATATGTATTTTAATGTTGATTTCTATTTATGCTGTGAGCCGCCCTGAGTTCCCGGAAAAAGGGCGGCATAGAAATCCAATAAATTGAATTGAATTGAATTGATTCACTGAATGACTGTGACAAAAAGATCATAAGATGGGGCAAAAACTCACTTAACAACTGCCTTGTTGGGCTCAACTGCGGCCATAAGTTCAGGACTACCTGTAGTCTATAAACATGAAATGGATTAAACCAGGGGTTCTCAACCTTGGCAACTTTAAGACTTGTGGACTTCAACTCCCAGAATTCCTCAGCCAGCAAAGCTGGCTGAGGAATTCTGGGAGTTGAAGTCCACAAGTCTTAAAGTTGCCAAGGTTGAGAACCCCTGGATTAAACAAAGATTTACCGCTCAGCATCTGTTTTTCCTATTTTCGTGCTTTTGTCATCTCTGCAGTGTCTTTGGGAAATATACACTTAAAATAAATGTACAATACATATGCATTAGAAAGAAAGGATTAGCATGAGAAAATGCAACCTTATATTAAAATAAATGGGGGGAAAAAGCTTCAAATGACAGGGATAAATGGAGAAAAGTTTCAGGACTAAGTAGGAGATTCATCTGAAAAATGTTGGGCCATTTAAGGCTTTGATGGTTTAAAACAGCATTTATGCTCCAGAAAACTAGGAAACAGCTCCTTGTTAATGTAAGAGTATATATGTTTTTTTCTAGCAATTTCTTTTTTTGCTGCCTTTTCTTTTCTCCTGAGGCATTTTAATCTAACAATGGAAATATTTTATTAATCAAAATTCTTAGTATTGGTGGCAGTAAGGGTACTTTTTATTTATTTCAGATTTGTACCCAATGTTTTTTTTTAAATTTGGTTTACCATAATTCTTCACTTGTGCATCTGTCAGCTAATATAAATACTCCAAGCAAACTAATTTACATTCAAGGCAGGTTAGCAACCTACAGTTTCTAAGTACGGTACTTGTAGAAGAGATTCCTACATGCAGCTTAATCTTGGTGTCAGTAGAACATACATAAAGATAATTGAATTTTTAGTCTCCAAGCAGGGAATAGCTGGCCTGTATATATATAAAACCATACTTAAGGCTACAATCCTACACAATCCTTACTATGCTTTGTAGTAAGTTCAACTGAATTTAGTGGGACTTGTTGCTGGATAAGATTGCACAGCCTAAATTGCATTCTTCCCACAACAGCCTCATTTCCAGCAACTCTGCAATAATCTCACTGTGTTCTATCTTTATGGGTAGTGTTCCTGTTAATACTAATTCAAAGGAATCGTCTGTAAAATTGTGGGCCGATAAAGTAACACCTTTGATTAACACTCTGTCTTTCTCGTATATAGTCACACCCTAGTGAGTTATTTCAGGAGGTGAAAATTTCTCTGTAAAAACAGCAGTCAGATATCTCTAGTTCTTCAGTTATCATTCATCACGATCAAAAGTGTGTAATCCACAGCTCCAATTCTAACTAAGAAATCTGAATGATATACGAGCAACCATTCGCTTCTTCAGAAAAATTACATTTTTAAAAAAAATAAGGAATTACGCTGCCTATTTACATGACCTCTTGAGACCCACTTGATTTAGACAGATTTATTTTCTCCTTACTGAATCCGAGATGATTGGAGTTTGTAAAATCATCATCAAAAGAGAGACGTGTGAGAACTAGAACTAGAAATTCATAGGTCTTGCATTTCCATAAAGTTTAAAGATATTGAAGCCCTTATTATGGCTTTGAGGAGGTAATAGGTTTAATCTAACGTAATAATGCAGAAAGGTCAATTCATGAATATGCAATAATAAGTGAGAGTATTAACAGACTAAGGAAGCTTAGAGGACTGAACCCAAACAGAAATGTTAATTTCCTTATTGACAGAGGTTCAAATAAACTTTGTGTTTATCTTAAGACACATTCCTCTTTTTTTTCCTGGATATCTAATTGTCTTTTTATTTTCAGATAGAAAAAAATACAATCTCCACAGGTGGCACTTCTTCACTGACGTTCTCTGACTTGTGCCAGCTCTACAAGGTAAGTCAGACTAAGAAACCAGTGCTGCATAGATCAGGACTACTTTTACTGTGTCAGAATCTTGCAAGTATGAATGTGCTTTCCCCGCCCTCAGTTTATCTTCCTGTGAATTTAGGAAGGGCTTGTCAGAGACATTTTCTTAAGTTCCTTTTTTGGTGTGCTCAAGCCCCTCTTATCTGACCTGCCTTGCCAGCAGCTCTGGGCCACTGTGTGACACAGAATGCTGGACTCGATGGGCTTTGGCCTGATTCAGCATGGCTCTTCTTATGTTCTTATGTTCCTGATTTCAAGGCCATTCCCCTTGCCCTCTACACCTTGTTAGTACTTAGACAGGACTCGTCCAGGACTATAGCTTAGAAAGATTGAAAGAAAAAAAGATACCTTAGAAGAAGACAATGGCCAATCACTTCTAGACTGTGCCCTGGAAATTATGGGGATTTGGCCATGAAGTCACAAGGATCATTCAAGGCAAAGGTTTATCTCTTATTTAAGCAAAAGCTAAGTCGAAGGAACCAGACAAAATATGCAGCACCCTCATTGCAGGAAAAAAAAAACACTTATGGATAAAAATGCTTTACCTCTTACTCAACTTGCATGTGGTGTGTGTGTGTGTGTGTGTGTGTGTGTGTACATTTCTTTGCAAAATGTCTTTTCTTCTTTCTCGCACATATTATTCATGAGGAAGAACTCAGTTCTATTTGTTCAGAACAGGGGTGTCAAACTCAATTTCATTGAGGGCCGCATCAGCATTGCGGTTGCCCGGGGGGGTGGTGGCCAGGGTGAGTGCGGCCTACTGGGTGGGCATGGAAGGAGTGGGTATAGCCTATTGGGTGGGCGTAGCCAGCTCTACATCGTTCGCGTCAAGGGTGCCTGTGGGGGCCTGGGCAGGAGTGGGACAGATCTGAGGGTCTCTGGCAGAAGGGGGTGGGACCAGGGCAAGTGCCAAGGCATGGTCCACTGGAGGAGCCTCACTGTTCCTCTCAGGCCATGTGGTGGGGGCTGGATGGTGGCGCGGGCTGCCCGGAGCCCTGGGCAGCAGAAGTCAAATGCCCAGCCTGGCCCTCGAGCACCCGTGGCACCAAGCCATTTCCAGACGGCCTTGTGGAGCTAAGACTGAATGCATTTCAGCATAGATGGCCACCACAAAATTGTACATTGGCTCCCTGCTGGCCTGGGCCAGGGCCAAGGCAGAGGGGCCGTTCCCTCACGGTTTCCAGGATGGCTTCGTGGGCCACATGAAACCACTTCGCAGGCCGCATCCACGGGCCTTGTGTTTGACATGTCTGGTTTAGAAAGAGCACCCTAATCAATTAAAACTTTGGATAATGAAATACAAAGCAAAAATAATACAGAAAAAATAACAGTGTCAAATTAATTTAAAAAATACCATTTGCGCACATATATAGCACCTTTGGCCAAAGTGGTGTCAGATGCATACTGTTGCTGCACAGTAGAAAGCTTTATAGGCAATGCTTTGAATTAAGCCTGGAAACTACAGATCACTAGGGCAGCAACTTTAGAATGGGTGTTATTCTGCAGTGGTGCAATTGTCTTGCCTGCAGCATGAGGCCCACATTGTGTACCAGCTTCCCAAGGCAGTCCCCTGTGCAGCCCCTACACTATATTACTATAGTCCAGTTGCCTGGTAAAACAAATGCAAGTTCCTATTTCCAAGTATCATGACCTGGATAAGCTCGGAGCTGGTACATCATCTGAATGTGAGGAAAGGCCCTCTGACTGCTTCCACCTGCGGTTTGAGCAGAAGCCATGAGCACAGGTGGAGTTGAAAACCCTATCCAGAGCAACTATAGGGACTGATTACTGGATGTTTTATTGACTGAATTTTCCCGAACTAATCCCTAAAAGCCACAAGACAGCAATTCAGGCTTTCCATAACATCTCCAGCTCATAACATCTACATAACATCTACATTGATATAATGTGTATTTCAATATCAATTCCCTCCAAGCCAATAGGTGACCTCTACCAACAGCTTAATATAGAGATTAAATAATAGGGGAGAGCATGGAGTCCTGTATTATACCAGAGTAGAGCAATTAAGGATTCAACTCCCCCTGTCCCCAGCTACTGACTGAATCCATGCACTCAGATTGAAGTGTAGCTCTCTATAATATCATGTGCTGTTGCCGGAGGTGGATGGGTAGGAGTGTGGGGGGGGGTGGCTATTGTTTTTGTTTTTATTTTTGTGTTTTTGTGCTTTTGCTGTTTGTAAGCCTCCTAGAGTCACTGTGAACAAGTAGGCAGCTATATGAATGAATGAATGAATGAATGAATGAATGAATGAATGAATGAATGAATGAATGAATGAATGAACGAATGAATAAAGTGCAGCAGACTCGCCTCCCTTGCAAGTTGTCTAGAAGGATACAGTTGTGGGTGATAACAATCACCACTGGGAAGTCTAGTAGAACTTAAGAAGGGCACATTCCTCCCACTGAAGTTGTGACAAAGGTCATCCATCCATCAGAGTGATCAATGTTGTTTCCATTCTATTATTGGGTCTGAATCCTAACAGAGGAAGTCTAGAAAACCGGAATCTGTTCCCTTGTAGCTAATCTGCTGCATCTGATTCCATATTCCATGGCCCTTTTATGACTTGTGGCTGAGGAATTCTGGGAGTTGAAGTCCACAAGTCATAAAAGGGCCAAGTCTGAAGACCCCTGACCTAGACCTAAGGTCTCAAAGTTCCTACAACAGAGAAGCTGTTAGTCTCACTGGTAAACCAGACGAAGAAATCAACTCCACAAAAAGCCTACTATTATATTTGTTAAGATTGAGTATAGTAACATAATCTCGCATGTCTCACTGTGTTGCACCTCCTTCTCCTTTTGATACTACGATATAGTGAATCAAGGCAGTGTCTGTATGAATAATGTCCAGATATTTCGTTTCTTTAGACTTAAAAAATGTTTAAGCCCCCTTTGCTCATTCTCAAGGGATAAAGCCACTACATAAAGGAGGACAAATAAAAAGGCTTCTCTTGGATTTTCAGCACCAACTATGGCTCCAAAAAGGTTTTATATACACCAATATATTTTATATACAACCACAAAAACCCTGGCTTTATTGGAATTAATTCAGGTGAAGATGCTTTTCTTACAATATTGTACGATCTCTTAAAATCTCCTTACTGTGGTTTTGCCAAGGGGTATCATACTAACATGTTTCAACTATCCACTTTTGCCATATCAGAAAATTCTGATATCCCAGATTATATCACCAAGGGAAGGCGGTATCATTAGCCCTTCCCAGTTGGTCAGACAGCAATAGATGTCGCCTGGCCATTGCAGTCAACCTGTTTGTGTTCTGTGTATCCAGATTTTGCTAGTTAAGTGCTATAAATGGAAAGACTTGCTTTTTTAGCTGTTCTGTAGCTCTTCCCTTCAGGGGACCAGATACACAACATGGGGCTTTTGATGAGGTTTTGATGTCCCCACCATAGACTAGCTATACTGAATCGTCTTTAAATTAAAATTAGCTTGTTGAAAGCTCATTGATTGGGTCAGCTGCCTGAGCTCTTCCTGATGCACCACCACACCCCATTGGCCCAATTAAACATGTTATCAGAACCAAGCACTGCTCTTACATAAACCCAATTCATAAGGCAACATTATAGGCCAGAAGATTTTGCCCTGCAGAGAAGCAAGGATTAAGAAAGAGAATAGTGTTATATAGCCAAGGTAGAGAGCAAAGGAAAAATCTGTTCTACATAGATGGTTGGGAGATGGTCATTCAAAGGGCCTAGAGTGCAGGGGTAGGCAACCTTGGCTCTTTTATGACTTTTGGACTTCAACTCCCAGAATTCCTGAGCCACAATGGCTCAGCTTGGAAATCTCTCCCTTTCCCCTCAGCATTGCTGGCTCAGGAATTCTGGGAGTTGAAGTCCACGAGTCATAAGAGAGCCAAGGTTGCCTACCCCTGGACTAGACAATGCTTAGGAGCTATGGATTAGGGGTTCAAATGTTGCAGAATTCTGCTTCCACCTCTAGTCCCTGATCTGACAGACAATTCAGAGTCTATATTCTCATTTTCTAGTGCAGCGGTTCTCAACCTATGGGTCGCTACCCCATTTGGGGTCGAACGACCGTTTCGCGGGGGTCGCCGGACACCGCGGTCCGCCATTTTGTTTTTGTTTTTTTATTTTTTTTCGTCGTGCGCGCGCCGCGCATGCGCGGATCAGCCCGTTGCGGTCCGCCATTTTGTTTTTTGTTTTTTTACATTTTTTTGTTTTTTCCCATCGCGTGCGCGCTGCACATGCGTGGATTGGCCCGTTGTGCACGCATGTGCGCGCACGCCCCCGGGTCCGGGTCACGGCACGCATGGGCGGCGCAAGTGGGGTCTCAACCTGAAAAAGGTTGAGAACCACTGTTCTAGCGTCTCCTTCTCCTCTCTAATAGAGGACATAACTGGGTGGACATGTCATTGAGGCAGCTGCTTATTTCTGCCTAACAGCAGCACCAAGTCTGAGCTTGATTAGTTCTGATTTTCAAGAGAGTCCAGGGTTCCCACACTTTGGGATCCGTGCAAGTGGGAGACAGATGCCAGGGACCAAACTGCACGCATCTTTGAGGCTGGGGAAATGGATAGACCTCGTACCAATTCCCTACCCTCTTGAGATGGACTTCACCACATCAGCAGGACTTCCTTTACCAAGAAGAGGACATTTAGCTGGATATAGTGAGTTTTTAAATCCTGGACATAATATACTTTAGAAGAGAATATTTGTAGCTCAAGGATGAACTCTGGAGTCTTTGGTGCTCCCTGAGCTCGGTTGTTTTCTTCTAAATATCTCATTATCCTGCTAGGTAACATCATCCCTGATTATGTTACCTAGCTGAGTAATGAAACATCTGCAAGAAAACAACCACGTTCAGACAGCACCAAGGAGCCTCTTTAAAAATGGTTTGGGAGGCAGCTCCTTAACAGTATTCCGCATTATGTCATGGATTTCCCCAGGCAGGAAGCTAACTCTGATACAGCTGAATCCTGCTGAGAAGAGTCATGACTTTTAATTGGTGCCTGAAAGACCCGGATTATTCTCCTTGAAGTATTTTTTTGTCCATCACGACCTAGGACCAAATCTTTTTGTTCAGCCTGGCAGATGAAATGTACAAGATAGCATTCCTCAGGAGCACTGGCTGCCTATGCCCACACGGACGCAGGCCTAGGCTTTCTTACTACATGTCTGAAGCAGACTAGAGTACAGTGCCTTAGCTTGTTACTGGTAAATATTTGATGTTTTTCTGAGAAACAGGCACCACAGTTATGAAAAACGGAGACAGGCCACCACAGCAAGCTTTCAGGAAGGAGACAGCCACGGGATGACAGAGATCTAATAAGTAATGAGGGGCAAAGATATTCCTTTTCCTATCTGAATTCTAGGATGCATTACCTCCTAGATGGACTTGTTCTACTTCCTCAGCAAAATGTGTGTCATTTATTTGTAATAAAGCCTTGTTTTGCTTACAGAATAGATGAAAATATTGATAGAGAAATGTCAGAGCTCAGTTTGTGTTCAGTTTGCTCCTTTCAGTGGGAATTCTAAATGTTCTTACGTGTTGAGCTATGCCATCATACATCATGCACATCATCTATCAGACAGAAATGAAAGAAATATGTTTTGGGAACTCCTATAACTCAGGGAAGATTCTGGGAGGAAAGATGGCAGAATGAGAAGACTAAATAAACAGCAGGGCAGGCAGCATCTACCTTTAAATATTATGTCCCGGGATGCCTAGGCTCAAAGCGTATTATTTTAGTAGCAAGCATTTCGGGTGTCTTCTCTCATCAGAAAGCAGTGCGATTAAGGTCATTCTTGCTTGTTCCTTCCAGACTTCCTGGGAAATTCCCAGCAACTTCAGCAGACTCATCTCTGCTCTTTACATTTGAGGTTCTTTTTAAAGAGATACAACTTTCAAATTGCTGAAAGTTAGATCAGAGGAGACACAGTCTATGTGCATTCAATCTCCTCTTGGTAGGAATATTTTCCAATCTTTTTGTGTTCTGATTGAGAAAAAGGGCTAGAAGGCAATAATCAGTAATGTTGAATCTGGTTTGCTAAGAGAACACCAGTCCTCAAATCCTCCTCCCTCCCTCCCTCCCTCCTTTTCTTTTTTCTTTCTTTCTTTCCTTTCTTTCTCTTTTTCTTTCTTTCTCCCCCCCCTCTCCCTTTCTTCCCTCCCTGACTCCATGATGACCCTGGATGGCTTACAAATAAAAAAAGAACAGCCTAATGAGATATGAGTAACAAGCCACCTGGCTGCCTGGAACAATACGCCCACCCATTCAGCACACATAACAAAAGGTGGCCCCTCGACTACCCTATCAGAAGGCCTGGGACAACAATCACGTTTTTAATAGTTTCCCAAATATCACATAAGTGGAAGCTGCATGAACCTTTGGGGAAATGTAATTTCGGAGGGCAGATGGCAGAACAGAGAAAGCTCATAAAATGGCACTGTTTAATCAATAGGACCCAGAGCGTACCCACTCCGCTCACCAGATAGACAAAAATAACTGGAGAGGCAGTCCTTCAGATAGCCAGGCCCTATGCCATGAAGGCCTTTAAAGGTGATAACTAGCCCTTAAATTGCACCAGAAGCTAACTGATAATATTTGCCGCTTTCAGAATAGCGGGGTCCCATAAGCATATGACGCTTCAAACACTGTTCTGCACCGCTGGATTCCGGAACAACATTAGCTTCCAGATGGCCTTCAAGGGCAGCATCATGTAATGAGCTTTAGAGTAATCCAGTTGAGCAGGGCATGAGTGACCATCTGAACCACAGACTGAAGCCCTTTCTGAGCTCATCTCATTCATGATGCAAACATTTTATGCATCCTTTGCAATGGATCACTCGGTCCCGTGCCAGTTCAGAGGGATGCCCTTGTTGAAGGAACCAAATCAGGGCACTTCCCATTAGCAGAGAGCAATTCCCATTGAAATAATGTGGGTTAGAAGGCCATGCTGGTTCCTCTCTCCCTATTGGCCTCTTTAGCCATTGTTTGCCTGTCTTGAGGCCAGGATTTATCTCATTATCTTAGCACCTCTGGCTGCGTCATGGACATAAGAGCTTTGTCAACATGGACAGTCATCAATTTTCATGAGGATAGTTCATGAAGCTCTCATAAAAACCTGCTGCTACATCATCAGCTGTGGAGCAGACAGGGAAGACTTCACACATTGGAATACTTTTCCAATCAGATGTCCTCCAGGTGTGTTAGGATTACAACATGGCTGGGGGTTCTGATTGTCAGGCCTACCAATATACCTGTTAGGGTGAACTTACGTAACTTTTGTGAAGAGCAGCCCTATTTTCCAATATGTGTACATAGGGCAACATCAAAAATCTACTCTGATCACATTCAAATCAACAAGCAAGGTCTAATTACTGCGTGAGGATACCTTCCACCAAGGAATGTTCCAAGGGAATTTGTTGGGATTTACAGCAGTTATGAGTCTGTGGTTTTATTTCTGTGTGAAGGTGCAATAGTGACAGATGCTTATTACATCTGAGAAATTTTGGATATCATAGGGGTGGTCTTTATTAGTGTCCTTCGTGGTGATCCTGACTCCTGGTGACTACAGAGAAAAGTCCAAATAGTTTTCTCGAGGACACATTCCAGAAGTGGCTTGCCAGGTCCTTCTTAAGGCTGGGAGTGATCAGTTCAAAGTTACCCAGCTGACATTCATGCCTAAGGCATAAATCTCCTCCTGGTTTCTAGCGTGGTGCTTTAACTTTTACACTACACAGGCTGTCTATTTAAGGCTTGAGTTAGCTTGAATTCTGAAAGGGTACTCGGAGGAACACCACCTACCCCAAAATCAAGGATCCTCCAGTAGAAAACACAAATGCCACCAAAGCTTCTTCTCCCCCACCTTTCGAGAACTTTTTGCAGCGCTAGCCTCGCGTAATGGAGAAAATAGCCATTGTGTCTTGCTGTTGGTCAGGTAGCCGGAAGACAGAGAGAGAGAGAGAGGAGCCTACAAGGCAAATCCCGTAACCAAAGGAACAACTGATATGGATTGCTTTGCCTGCACAAAGGAATGACAAGCAGAACAATGAGCTAGCTAGCTAGCCAGTGTCAAGTATTTCAGAAGGATGTGGAGACAAGAATGATTAACCGGATGGCCACAGAGGTCAGCAGAAGCAATGTTCATGAGGGAAAGTGGGCAGCCAAACCAGGAGAATAAGAACTGTATTCATTTCTTTTTCTGTGTTTTTTCTCTGCCAAGCAATGGGAAATTAAATTAGAGTGATTTGAGAATGGCTCTGGCTTGGGAAGGTTTCTTCAATTGGAGTACTTGAATACACAGCCCCATCTCTGCTGAATCCTAATTTTTGACTTTTTCAATAATAGGGAACATCCAGTGTCAGCAAATGCTAACCAAGAAGTTGGCCGAAGATGGGAATTCCCCCCATTTTATTTCTTCTGGAATGCCACAAATTAAGACAACAAACAAACAAACAAACCCAAAAGCAAAACTAATCTATTGTATTTGCATAAAAGTGGCAACCGAACAAGAGCTCAAGGTGAAGGATGTTTCTTTTAAAAAAATAGTCTGGGCAAGTATTTGCCACGATGGTTTTATAGCACAGGAGAGCATCTTGAAAGCTGAAAGATCACACACTAGACTCACCAAGCTGCAGAGTAGCAAAAACAGCAAAGAAAAAGAACAATTTCTTTGTCTCGGTTTCAGCTTCCACCTGAGTTGTTGCCAATAGTTTTCCTAAAAGCGTTTTCATTTTCTCATTTTTTTTCTCTCCCTTCCCTTCATCCTTGAAATAGATTGAGAGCCTAAGAGAGATGGCTTCAATATTGATTATTGTTTGTTTCACTCGGGTACATAGGTCCAAATCCAATTTTATTCACTAAGCAGTCCCCCAGCTTGTATGGTTCAGGGAGGTCAGACTGCTCTGCACAAGCCTAACTGAGGTAGTAGCACCATCTGGCCTCTCTTTGCCAAGTGGTGAGCAAGCTAGCACCCTCTGCTCCACCCCAAGATTGTTGTTGTCAAGAATGTCTTCATCCTAGAGAAAAGTTCATGTTGCAGATAGTGACTGGGAAAAATCAATTCGTTCATATCGAAGTTTCATTTGCTAATCTTTGCAAATCCAACT
This sequence comes from Bothrops alternatus, assembly GCA_034064705.1. Lineage (NCBI taxonomy): Eukaryota > Metazoa > Chordata > Lepidosauria > Squamata > Viperidae > Bothrops > Bothrops alternatus. Next base: position 3,226,851 of record JARGCV010000200.1, on the reverse strand, counting down.
GCTGTTCAAAACTGAGGGGTAAACCTATTCTATGAAGTCCTGAAAGCAGATTCTCCAGGGGGAAAAAATTATTGGTGCCAATATTGAAAACATCTTTGAACGCTTGCTCTTATGTAGACAATTCTCATCTTCTTAGTTGATTTGGCACATCAGATTCTGTTCCAAAATGAGCTATTTGATTGACTCCATCTGATCTTGGCTTTGAGTTGAGATCCGTCTGCAGGTTGGACATTAGGAAAAGCCAAAAAATATAACCAAAAGGCTAGTCTGTAGTAGACTTATGATGGCCTGCAATTGATGTGCTGCTGACTGTGCTTGGCTGAAGGCAGCCTAGTGCAAAAAAAGTAAAAAAAAAAATCATAGGCTGCACCAAATTACTCTGGGATGAAAGAACAACAGGTATGGTCTCTTAGTAAAACAATAAAGTCATGTATTATTGGAATCTTTAGAAACTAGGATGAACTGAGCCCATGTGAGGCAAATAATGGAAATGCAGAAAGGTACTAATAAAGCAGGAACATCTGTCTGAGATGATGCTAGCTAGTTATTTCTGTATGCATTGATCAAACCTGAAGCAGGTTTGGACTATTTGTATATTGAATCTGTAGCAAGTTTGGATTGTTGAGAGAACATGCAATAACCATTCGATTAGCAACCATTTGAAATTACAACAGCAGTAAAAAAAAGTTTTTCAAATCTTTACAATTTCTCTTTTTAGTTTCTGGATCAAGTGAGTTGTCTTTAAAAAAAACAAACACAAATTGCATTTTTCCCATCACAAAAAGCAATAAAATGGTGATTCCACAAGACTGGAGGGCTCACTGCACAAGCCTAAACTTGCTATGCACGTAGTCCTCAACGTATGACAACTGGGACCAGAATTTCCGTTTCTAAATAAGGCAGTTGCTACGTGAGTCATGCCCAGTTTTACAACCTTTTTTGTCATGGTTGCTAAGTGAATCAATGCAGGTAAGTGAACCGGGTGGGTGTTAAGCAAATCCGGCTTGCCCCGTGGATTCCTGGATGTTAATCTGGAATTCAGCACTCCTAAGGCTAAAGGGCCTTGAATTTGACCAACCTCCTTTAAATCTCACTTATTCATTCTGAGAAATTGACAGGTGCAGCTGTTTTGGGACAGACCAGCTCTCAATGCTCCAAGTATGTCCCCAAAGTTTTGGGGATCCCTGCTCTAATTTAAATAGCTAGCAAGATCCCTGATCTTGTTTTGTTTTCAGAATGATCCATACTGAAAAACCTGGTTATTTCCACTTTTTATCCCTTTTATCATTTGTGTCGTATCATGACGGTTACTGGTAAAAGCAAAACCCAGCTTGGTATTAGGATATTTTAGCAGACCCTGCCAAATATTGCATGGGATGAAGATCTTGACTTTCTTTCCTTTTGTTTCTAATCAACCCCTGGAATGATTAGTTTGTCAGTTGCCTTTTCTCCTTGTGAAGGGCAACTTGTTATTAAGAACCATCTTCCTTTGCTCACTCAGTTTCTATTAAATTTCAAAACCTATTTCCCATTATCACCCCCCCTCCTCCATAACCTCATTAATTGTAAAAGCAGCTGCAAAAATGGAGGGGGGGAACTGATGCAGCACAACTAAAAAAAAAAAACAACAACCAATGATCTAATGCAGCATGAGATTAATACTTTAATACTGTTCTGCCCACTGATTGGTAGGATGTAAATGAGGATGTCACAATGGATTGCTTTAGTCGAAGTAAAGACCTTCCCTCCCTTCTGCAGCAATATAAATGTAGCAGAATAAGCTTTAGATCTGAACATTAGGACCTTGGTGCCTGTTGCAGATTTTTCTATTCCATTAGAACTGAACATTTGTTAAGAGCTGAGAAAATTCTAGCAAGAATCGGGGGGGGGGGGAATGCACCATTGGTAGAGTCTCAATTCAGGATACACCATAATGGAGACTTCAGCCTTTACAGGGTTGGATATATTCAAATATACTGCTCAAAAAAATAAAGGGAACACAAACATATAGGATCCTATACATTTGTGTTCCCTTTATTTCTTTTGAGCAGTATATAATCTGGCATATGTAAATACTGTAGTCAACCAAGCACTTGCCCTGAATTGTGCATGCAGGTAACTTGATACTCTTGCAAAAAAATCATCTAAAACCATTTGCTGCATTAGCAATGCATCCGTTCTCTCTGCTCTGAATAGACCTAATAGAAGCAAGATGGAAGGTAGGAATGGCTCATGAGTGACAAAATTAAGTTCAAGCTGTGATGCAATCGGGCCAATGTGTGCCAAGGGAACGAACTGGGGACCGGGATGGGGAACAAATAAGAGGTTCAATTCTGCTTTGTGCAATTAAAAACCGTTCAGAAACAAGCAAGTCACCATCTTCTATAAAAGGCCACCTTTATGCCCTTGATGCAAGAGTGGCTCTTGAATTAGCATCACGAAAGGAGAAACAAGTAGGCAAAAAATGAGAGCACCCAGGCGGCTTTTGAAACCAGGCTGCCATCAGCTGGCAGCTGGTTGCCACTACATTTGTTTCTTTAAAAAAAAAAAAAACAGCTGGCAATCTTCGCTCACACTGTCGTGGGTGCCTGTCAGTGGCGATCAAAGAAGTGTCGGTCTTATAATCAGCTATGGGCTTGAATATTCCCAACTTTGACTAGAAGCCAGGAGATGTGTATCCTCTCCTCTTGCCTGCCAAAGAAGAATTGGTTACATGTGACAGAACACATAAAAACATTGTCTCCATCTGTTTCTCTCACAGTAACCATAAATATTTAGCTAATCACAGAGTTTGGGTAAGAGAACTGGTGCCTGCTGGTTGGCTGGGATTATTCCCAGCTAGCACAGAATATTCCAAGCTAGCACAGCCAGAAAACTGAATATCTGTAGCTCGGGTGGAGGATGAGGGTGAAGGTTCATCCTCCGAGCTTGTGAGTTGGTTTCCAAATGTTTTGTTACCAGGCTAGGTAACATCTTCAGCGGCGTTCAGCTAAATGAGGCTGAAGATGTTACCTAGCCTGGTAACAAAACGTTCAGGAATCAACCCACAAGCTCGGAGGATGAACCTTCACCCTCACAGCTAGAAGAGTCCCAGTCCAGAACATCTGGAGACACTCAATTGCTTACTCCTATCTTTATTTTATTTTTAAAACAGAACAACTCTGGGTGGCTCATAACAAATTTGAAACTAGAAAACCCATAAAAAGCCATAAAGCAAAAACAAAACAACCAGTGCTTCAGTTGTCCTTCTAGGATGTCTCAACAAGTATCCACAGGCTCCTATCACTCTATTCAATGTCTGGGAAAAGAGCCAGAATCTTGACATTATGGGGGAGAAATGATAGATGTGTCAATTATGCAGTAACCCCACAGAATATGGTTATTTATGTAGACATAAAGCTACGGCATAGCCTAACCTCGACCCCAAGCAGAATGTTTCATAGTTCCTCTACACAAATGTAAGATACAGTTGGTCCCTCAAAGAAAGTGAGCATGGCAGCTCTCTGAATTTGGCAGACAAAACAAGAGAAAGGGAAAAATCTTGAGCGCACAGGGTTGGCCTCCTCCGGGTCCCGTCAGCGAAACAATGTCATCTGGTGGGCCCTAGGGGGAGGGCTTTCTCTGTTGTGGCGCCCGCCCTCTGGAACCAACTGCCTCCTGAAGTCCGTGTTTCTCCGACTCTCCCGGCCTTCCGGAAAAATCTAAAAACTCATCTTTGCCGGCAGGCCTGGGGATGATTGTGGTTGATTGTTGAATTGAATGTGTGTTTTATTGTTTTTTTTAGATATCGTTGTTTGGGTTTTTTTATTGTAATTTTATTGTTATATATATGTTGTTAGCAGCTCCGAGTCCCCGGAGAGGAGCGGCATACAAACCCAAATAAATAAATGATTAAAGGCCATGCTTGTACAGAAAGAGAGCCGATGTTCCAGGACCACCTAATACATCAAAAACACATCTCTCGGGCCCATAAGGCATGTAACCAATGCAAGTTAGGTCACATTCTTTCCCCACCACTATAGCTGAAGTTACTCAACTGCTATTAAGAGAAGTTTATTGAAGGCAACAGCACAACAATCTAATCCAATTTGACAAATTGAAGCAGAAATAAGGGGTCAAAACACTAATTGGAGTCTAGCCTACAGCAATACAATAGTCAATAGATTTTGGGCATCCCTGCCTAGGGAAGACTTATCATGCCTACCATGGGGCACTTTCCCCAACCTCATCTAGATAACTGACTTTTTGTGTGGAATGTGTGAAGAACATACTTGAATTCAGAGCTACAGGTATCTTGCCCAATACTATATGGCAATCTAGATAAGACATAGGACAAGATATTAAAACTTTTAAGTCCCTTAAATTTACTGTACTGTAAATGACACATATAATAACAGAATATCTGCAAACAATAAATGTGGCTCTTTAGGGAAGTGTGTTTGTCCCTCATGGTGGGACTCAAACTCATTGAGAGAAATTGGTGGGACTGGAGATATAAAAAGTTGATGGGACAAGACATGAAATATTATTTAAGATCTGTCCTTTTATGTGGTTCAAATTCTGGTCCACCCATTCTCCATTTTGCTCCTTTAATTCTCCACATTTTGTATGTCAAATCAACCAGGGAAGATTCTGAAGAGTTCCAGCAAATCAGACCTTTGAACATCAATGTTACCCCATAGGAGAAAACAGAAATATCTTTATTACATTTCAGCCAATGTCTTCATACTTCCCTTCCTATGTACTGATCAACTACTACATACCCATCTGCCAGTGCCAGATTTAGCAATCAGTCATTTGGAAAAAGCTATTTTCATATATTACCATGACAATATCTACATTCTTTCTTATTTCTTGCTGAAAGTAAAATCAGGTAGCAGGAAGCATATGGGATAGTAGAAATGTGTTAAGCAGAGGTGCAAGATGATAGCTGATTTTTTTTTTAAAGGAGAAAATGTGATTGGAAAAGGATTCACATCTCTCTAAAGACAGCTGTCCTTCTCCCAGATTCCCCAAAAAAGATATTTAGCAAGATTTCATAAACCAAGCCTCCATTTTTGAATTGTCACATTATTTGGGACAATATTCTTCTCTTATCCCTTTCATGGACAAACATACATACTACAGAATATTTCCATGGAAACAGTGATGTAATACAGGATACAGATTGCCTCTAAGTAAAGGAAGAAAGGGGACCAAGAGAGATGGTTCTAATGCTGGTTTTCCATTAACAAAACAGCTTCTGATTTTCTGAACCTTATAAATGTTTGAAGCTATGGAGCCAAGTGAAATGGAAGAAGGAAAGAGAAAGACAACATTATATCATGAGAGCAGAAGCCTGGTTGCACAATGCTGGATTTTGCCCTCTGTAACATAGCAACTGAGGTGAATATAGAAGCATTCTGTGAAAAAGCAATCAGTAAAATCCTCAAAGAATACATGTAGCAGGTTTACTAGGGAACTGAATGACCCTCACCCCGAATTTTATTTGAGCCTGAGATGTTCAGTTGATCAATAAATAAATGCCACCTAATACTAAACTCCATCTTCAGTATCTCAAATTAAAAAACACAGCAATACCTGCTATCATCCGTGAAGTAGACAATAGTTGGCTAGATGATGGAAGAAAGCATTTGTTAACATAGAGATACAGAGTAAGAACAGAACTTTATAGTTTTAACTTGTTTTATGCCTTTTTCTACCTGCATCAGGGTCTTTTTATTCTTGCCTATGGGACACAATCAGTAGAGTCTTCCTCACTCTTCTTCATTTGGGCAGGTCTTTCTTTGTATCCATGTCCTGGAAGGCCACCTTAGGGCACAGAATGCCGATGACCCGATGGCCTGTTTCAGTGGGGTTCTTGTTAAGTTCCAAATGTCATACAGTGCTAATCACTCACTCTGCTCTTCTAACTGAATTTTACAACTGACACACTGTGACCAAAACTTCATCTTTAGTTTGCGTAGTTTCTTCAGCAGAAATTCTGTAAGGACACTTCGTTGTTGCCTATCCTACCTTGTAGAAGTATCTCTTCTCTTCCTCTCTTTCAGGATTTTTTTTTTAAAACTTCCCTTTTTAAGCTGACATCCATTTGAAGTATGGAAAGTGGATAGCTAAGGTTCTCCTACTGACATTGATAACTGAGCCGGAATCTAAATCAAGAAGTAAAATAGTTCTAGGCTGGGAATCAAGGACAAATAGGTCAATACTACAAGAACAAGCATTCAGAACATAGCACGGTACAGTTATTTATTGAAATACCAGAAAAGGCCAGTGATGGGAAAAATAGGTTGGACAGGAGGAACTTCCATTTAGTAAACCTTCTTGGTAGATTTAAAAATGCCACCTACAGGTCATTCCAGCCACATACAAGATGCAGTACAAACCATGCAATTTACGACCAAGAAGGGTAAAGCACGGGGTGTTTCTACTTCAGTTCTACCCCTGAACAGAACTTGTCAGGGAATGACTTTCCAAACTAAGGGAATGAAACACAGACTTCTGGTGAATTATAAACAATTTATAATACATTGCCCGTGGGACTGGAAAAGGCTATAAAACGTCAAGTGGAAGATGAGTGATGCACAGAATGGCACATGGTGTCAGATAATGATGTGTTTCATTGATGATACTTCCTTTTCATTTAACCAAGGGAATACCGTCCGTCTCTCTCTTTCCTTGAACTGAGGTACATTTAGCTGCACGAGGAATAATCAGCTCAAGCCCAATCAAATCTGCCACAGAAGAGACACTCCTGTAACATATGAGCAGGGGCTACAGGAGAAGTTGAGTTATTAAAGGGATTTTTTTTAAAAAAAAAATCAGTCCTCAAATCTGGTATATCCAGCAAGAACTTCCAATACCAGTGAAATAAATAAACACACGAATGCCGATTCTGAACTTATACTGCCGAAAACAAAAGTCTACTTGCAATTCTTTTGCTCTTTTTGAAACATTTACGAATGGAATTTCTAATAACCTCTGGGGACATTAGGCCTCCCTGCCTGAATGAATATATATATATATATATATATATATATATATATATATATATATATATATATATATATATATATATATATATATATATATATATATATATATATATATATATGTATATATATATATGTATATATATATATGTATATATATATATGTATATATGTGTGTATATATATATATATATATATGTATATATATGTATATATGTATATATGTATATATATATGTATATATATATGTATATACAAATTATTTTACAATTATTCCCTTTTGGCTTTTACAAGTGTAGCCAAGAGTAGCCACTGTAATGCAAATCCTCTTTTCCACACCCTATGCAATACTGCAAGTTTAGAACTATTATTTAAAATAATCTTATCCATGAATTACAAATAATAAAGTACTTTGCATATATAAATATTTCTAGCAGATTTAGAATGTACATAAAAGATTCCCCCCTCACTTTGAATAAGCCCCTCTCCCCCCCAAAAAACCATGCTTTCCTCCAGATCACCGCTGTTTTAATAGTGCTCTGTACATGGCGAAGCCCAAAACAGCAAAGACTGTAGCACCAAAACTTGCTCGAAGCCAAAAGGTGGAGCTCTTGAGGTCTGCCTGTGTCACATGCCTGAAATACAAAGAATATTTTTTTTAAAAAAAATTAACAAATATTGAGATGATACACAAACATCAAAATGTGTAAGCTCACTTTCAGAGATCTACCCTGTACACTTTTAAGGCATTTGTGAACTAAATGTTTTTGATGTAATGTAGGTTTGCTCTATCTGTCTTCAGAAAAGAAGGACTATATTTCAACTCAGCTAACAGGTCAATCTGACTGATCTGTAACTCCATTCACTTTTCCCAGCAACGTAAACAGATCATATTTAGGCTTATCTCACGATATTAAGCCAATTGCTTTTATACTGTGGTGAAGACTCGAGCATAGGGCAGTGCATAGCTTGCTAACTTGTAATTTGTAAAAAGACTAACAATCTAATTAAGGAATGACTGTTCCAGACTCATCTAAATAAAGATGACTTAAATGTAAATTAATGATCCAAGAGCTGTTTTTGTACACATCTATTGATATAGTTCTATATGCCACCCAGAGTCCATTGGAGTTGGGTGGCCAATAAATTTCAATCAATAAATCAATGACCCAACTGGAGAAGGAAAACCTAATATATGCTGCGTTGCTTATTAGTCAGCATTTTCAGCAAAATTGTCCCTTCAGATTAACTACCCAAGTGACTTTATGTACTAGTTTCTTTGCTGTGGTGTTTCTATCCCAAGGCAGAAGGCCTAACCGCGGAAAATAATCTTGAACACCACCACACAATAAAACTATTAGGCACACTAAATAGTTAATGAAACACAGATAGTAACAGGTGAAACCAAAATGCAACAGAACAGTATGGAGGATGAAAGAAAACTATAAATTTAAGAACAAAATAGCAAAAATTAAACAAAAAACAATGATCCAAGCTTGCCAGCATGCCAGCTTGTGAGCATGCTCAGTTAGCTTTCATGAAAAACACAGCCAACCATAATACAACAGATAAAAAGCTATCAGAGCAAGGAATTTTTACAATGACCTTAGTTCAAGGCACAGTGATTCTCAATTGAGTATTACAGAATTGATATAGGACTGCATTACAGAATAGAACACAAGAAAGAATTCCCTACCCTAGGCATTTTTAAAACTAAATCAGAAATAATGGGGAAACCTACAAAAGTATACACCATTACCTTCAGAAGAGCACATTCCAAAGTATAATTTAAAAAACTACTGTAAAATATTATTACCAGAGATCCTCAAAATTTCTACCATCCACTTAAGAGGGCTGAAAATTACTGAATCAGCCATTCACAAAATGACAGCACATACAGAAAGACCCATAATTGAGAATTATCCCTGAAAGAAACATAACCTAGTTATTATAAAAGAAACTGTTACTTTAACAGGAAAAAAAACCCTCTCAACTATTATCTTAAAAAATAACACTCTTTCAGGCTATTTGCCTCTAGCTCTTCTCCTATCATCTGAACTGGGTATTCAGGGGAGAGCATGAAGACGTTTGAGACCCAGCTGCAACAAGACTGGGACAAAACCATAATTGGAGAAAATCTGGAACAAATGGCGTAGTCCAGTTTATCAGACCAAAATGGGTGTTCCTTTTCAGACATCCAGGCAACAATACATGTAGCATTTTGCAAATTCAACAGCCTTGCTTGATTACTGCTAGCAATCAGTGAAGCCCGCAGGTACAAAACTATCTGCAGTTAATTTCAAAGTTTGGTTCTTAAGGGATATGATCTGAAAGAGAGCATCAGGCAATAGATACTGATAGGTTAGTTCTTTCCAATCTCTCACAGCAAGTCATTTACTAGATTTCTCCTCTATAAAGAGTGAGTTACCTGTCTTCCAATAGCTGTGGACCAAGGGATGACTCCATGAAGATGGAATCCTCTACCGAGCTGATGGCATGTACTTGGTGAACAATGCTGCTCTCCTCATCTGACAACAGCAAGGCACCCAGCTCATCTATGTGGGCTCTCAACCTTTTTACACACATGCACACAGATGGCAGTTCACAGCATGACCCAGAACAGGAAGTTACACATCAATATGGCTTACAATCAGTTTCAATATCCATTTTTAATCAGAAAGTTTTGGCTGTAAGATGCAGGTTAATAAAGTAGCATGGATATTAGTGACAGGTCCCAAGGAGATATCAATCTTTCATCAAAGTTTCTCCTTTTTCTATCCCACGTGAGAGAAACCCCCTTTTCCCCAGAATTATTCTTCTTCTAGTTTGTTTTGTTTTTGAATTATATTTTTATAGACATGCACTTTTGAAGACCAGGTCTAACACAATGCTGGATAGTGGCGAGTAGAATGTTATGCTAGCAAATTCCTGCACAGCAGCTGTTTCATACAAAAGCCTTTGGGAAAGGGGCACTTTGATTGGAGTGTTTGACCATTCCTGGATCCAAAACTAGGCAATTCCTCACAAAAAACAATCTGGGATCTGACTAGGGAGAGATAGCTAGGGGTTAACAAAGATCTCGCCTCCCATTACTAAAGAAGCACAGGCATTTCTCTCCAATATTACATCCCATCCTGGAAGCGTAGAAGGAGGATCCTAACTACTTTTTAAAATCAGACACACAGACTAAAGTAAACATGCCTATGCATGCCCTACCAATTAATTATGTTCAGGGTTGCTATTAGCTGGGAAGTAATTGTTTCAAGCTCAAAAAGTAATCCAGTACTTGTGATTTAGAGAGACACTAAAAAGCTACCCACTTCAGATGCTGTTGTTCTCATATTTTTTTCCTCTCCCTCTTCCTTCCTTTTACAGGAAGTAAAAATGTTGAAAGGTTGCCCTCCACTTGTAATTTAACTGTAATTTACCAAACTGTCAGAACTCCAAAACTGTGGTTAAAATAAACAACGACCCGTTTTGAACAAGCCCATTTTTAAAAAAAAAAAGAAAAGAAAGCCACAACTTAATATTTCTTTGTTTGCAATTAAACTCAGTTTGTCAGCCTGGATGGTCAATCAAAGGAGAAATGAGCATTTCTAAGCTCTTCTTCTCTAACATGCAGAGGAAAGGGAACCCCAGAAGACCAGCCCTTTCATATTTGCCTCAGCCATAGCTCAGCATGATGCCCTAATTCCGTTAATCTCTTCACACTTTGGGGACTCACCTTCAAATATCTATATATGAAGCATAGAAAATAAATTAAAATTATCTATGGCCCAATAAATACCCTTTCATAAATTTAGTTCTTTATTTCAGAACTATTTTTCAAAATGAATGTGTGAACGAGATTGCTGGGAATGCAATTTATCTAAAGAGATAATGATTGGGGGAGGGGGGCTAAAGCATAAAACACACACACACACATAATCGAGTAGAAAACCTTGTCTGAGTTGGCTCCATGAGCAAAAAGTGTATTTGCTGCCTCTCTTTTCATCACATTAATTTATAGCCATCTATTATTTCAACATTAGTCACTGGGCTCAAACACAGAATTGACAAGATATAAACCAATTCCACATTGGTTCAAAAAATTAATAGAGAGGAACTATTAAGTTTGCACGGTTACTAAAGACAAAAAAAAGAACACGTAGAAGCAAGACAACTATTTGTTTGGTATATTGTTAAATTCTTATCCCATTGTCACAAATTTACAACAGAACTCCTGAATTCCTGCACTGGAGAATTCTATATATTAAGAGATCTGGCATCAAATGTCAAAATCAGTGTCACCCTCCTCCCAGTATAAGAAGTTGCATTGGAATGATTCTATCTTAGATTTTACCTTTCATTCGCTTAAAATGAAAATAGGTTGGCATCTTATCTGATAGTACCAACCATAAAGTAATGCATTTTAATTAATGGCTAATCAGTGCTGAAATTGTCTTTAGATAATGCTTTTTTTAAAAAAAAATGTCTCTGCATTTGCAGCCTTTACCTATTGAATTAACAGGAATTTACGCATAGATCCTTTTTTGCCAAAACCTGCCCCCTATGAAGAATGGATACACGTTGGCTTACATATGTTATTTGCAAATACAGATAGAACAGCCTTATTGCCTCCTGCTCATTTGCCTCTGGCTTTCCTTACAAACAGGAAAATATACCTAATGTGGAGCCCAGCAGAGTAAGAATCAAATAAAGGCTAATCCCATGATTAAGGGGACATCAAAGAAAGATCAGGAACATGGTGGGAAAGAGGCTTACACACACAAGGACAAGGCACTTGTAGATTAAGAAGCCAAAGGACTGGAATGCCCCTGATATAGGAGGAATTCTCTACAAAACTACATAGGACAAATTGTATGGGGAAAAATCAGTATGGATAAAACTCTTTTCCAGCATAGTATGTGTGTGTGTCTCTCTCTCTCTCTCTCTCTCTGTGTGTGTGTGTGTGTGCGTGTGTGTGCATGTATATGTGTGTAATCCCAATATTATGTAATTAGCTGTTTCTTTCTCTCAATTATTTATAGTAAGATTCTTTCAATTATTCATCAGATTCATTTCCATGAACTCAAATTAAATCCTTAAATTAAATCATCTCACCAAAACTTGTAATTTTGTTTACCAAAAATGTATTTAGGAATAAGACAATATCAGATGCACAGAATCCTCTCCAATGGAGATTTCCCTTTTCGAACTGATCCAGCAACATAACTCACTAATGTTCCCAACCTTGCAGGATGATGTTTATCCGGAGGCCTCTCAGGCTCTCTTCCCATGACTGTAACTTAGCTTTTTAAATATTATTTTAATTTTTTTAAATTAAACGGAAGCAAGCATTATCCAACAAACATCCGACTTCAGCTGCCATTTTTATTTCTGAGAGAGAAAAGCTGAGGCACCAAAGTCATTCGTAGAAATTAAAAATTGTGGCTGGCTGACCCACTATTTATTTGCTTTCTTTGGAAGTGGGTCACCCTGCCTAGAAAAGATAAATGGGTGCTGTGATCTTCATTATGCCCTCTAGGGGACTAGGAGACTTAATGTTGGTGCAGTGGTATTGGGCTGTCACCAGCAAGATCCAGCTTTAAATCTACCGTCACTCATGAAAACTTACCTTGCCACTTTGACGTACTGCTCTATTTCAATGTGGAAAAATAGGAAAAAGATTATATGTGCCCTCTTGATGCCCCCCCTCCCAAAGATAACAAATAATTACTTTGTGAGCATGCCCGTGACATGTTCTCAAACTCTCGACTCTAGCGGGCTCAAACATTTGGGGATTTCAACATTAAATGTCTATGGAGATTCTCAGTCATCCAGATCATAGTTGTCCAAAAGGTGCTTTTTCAAAAGGCAACTGGGCTTTCTTGGTTTTTCCTGGATCTGAAGAAGCTTCTTGGATGAGAAACTAAGTGTCTTCAAGGAAAAACAAAGGAAGTCCAGTTGTCTTTTGAAAAAGCGTCTTTGGATATTTTCACTAAATTTTTTAAAAACCCTATGAGAGGTACGAGCTTTCTTCCTTTCTTTTTTTAAGATGATGAGGCAGAGGCAGAAATAGTAAATCAGTCTTTACCATTCATGGCACATGCAAATAGCCAAAAAGCAAAAGCCAAGCCAATGGTTTGGAAAGCACACAATGAATTAGAAAATATACTTAGAAATGTAATTTTTGTTTTAAAAAGATGCACAGGAATGCAGCAAGAGGAGTGTAAGTGCCAGCCAGAGAAATGAAAACGAAGACCTAGAGGAAAAAACAAATTAAATCAAAATAATCCAGTATGGTCAAATATTTTCTTTTCCTAAATTGTGTGCAGTATATATTGCTTTACGTACAACCCCCCCTCCTTTTGAAGCCTGTATAGCAGTGTTTCTCAACCTTGACAATTTTAAGGCATGTGGACTTAAAAATGCTGGCTGTGGAATTCTGGAAGTCCACATGCCTTAAAATTGTCAAGGTTGAGAAACACTGCTGTATAGGAAGAGATCCTGAGCAGTTTAAGTCTATGTCTCTCAATGGAGTCACTTTCACAATAAATGAAATCCTAACTTTATAACGATAGATCTCTCTGCCTCAAGTGAAAGACCTGTGGAGGTAAAGCCCTTGTTAAAAGTTCTAGTTTTTACCTTTAATTTTCTCATAATGACAGGAAATTTACTATTACTCTCTTATCATTTCCTGTTTCTAGTTAAGTATAATATCTGATTAAATTTCTAGACCAAAGGTCAATAAATTCCTTTTTAAAATAAGGGTATAACTAGTGGAATGGATCTTCTTCATTGGAATCCATTTTTAAAATATAAATGATTCTTACTCATTTAAGCTTCAGTTGTAGGGCATTCAAAATAAAATTGGCCTCTCTTAATCTTCTTGGGACTTCTGAGGAGAGATGTGTATAACTACATTATGTTAGTGAAACTAACACCACCCTCCCCCACAGCTGTGCAAAAAATGCCTAATAACAATCGTGCTACCCACTGGAATGTGGGCAATCTGGAGGGTAATGTATAAAAAGAAATGCAAGTTGTAATAAGTTCAGCTCCAAAGAAATTGATAACAGACTGTACTTTTGACTGTGTGATCTCCTCCATCCATCATCATCTGTCGTGTGCAAAATTAGGACATCGCATATGGAAAAAATAGGGGCTGCATCTTCCAAGCAGCGTAAATAGCTCCAATAGCTCAATAGCTCTAATAGCTCAAGACTGAATATGCCCTACTGAGACTGCCACTGATTTTGTTTGTCTGGAGAGAAGGCATGGGCTGGTTGTTAGCCTGGAAAAAAGCATCCCTTTAGGTTAGATAGATGTCTTAGGGAGGACAAGGAAGAACTTTTTTCTCAGTCACCATACAAGAGAACTTACAAAGCTCTCTGCTAACTACCATCTGCGAACTAAATTAGATGCAGCACTGAGCAACATTTCTGTTGAAATACTATTTTTAAATTAAAATAATCTTAAAATTATTTAAAAAAAATACTCAAGAGCTCAAGGTTCAGGGAAAAGAGAGAGGGGAGGGGATCAATCCCATCACAGGATAATGAATGGATGGGGAGAGAAACAAAACAGATCCTATCCTTCCTTAGAGATCATATGCCCAAGTGCCACCGTAACAGGTGAACCTAGACATCTTCCTTCTAAATCAGAAATTCACAAGTGAGAACGAAATTTCATTTGCTTTCAAAAGGGCCAGATAGCAAATCCTTTAGGGATATCAGAGGAAGGGAATGCTTCCGTGACCCAACATGACCCATAATATTATTTCACCTGCAGCTACAGCCTTCTGCAAGACATTTTGAATAAAGATAATTTCTACCATTACATGGGAACCCTAAGCTAAGAATCAAGTGGCTTTTTCCAAGTCAGCCCTCAAGTCTAAGCTTTAGGTCCATCGTGAATTAATCTTAAAAAACCTCAAACAACATGGACAAATCTATAATTTCTTCAGTGTGTTCCACAGCTTTCTGGATTTCATATTTTTGGATGGCAATCTTCCAAAAAGACATCTGAAAGGCTGGTTAAGGGCAAGATCTCTCAGTGATTTTTTACTTGGTTGGTTGAATGCTTTACATTATTAAATCAGACCTTTGTATCTATTCCACGGGTGTCAAACTCGCTGTGTCATGTGACGTGTCGCGACTTTTTTTGCATTGCCAGAGTTGGGGTGGGCGCGGCCTCCGCATGATGCAACCAGCCTGCGGGCTGGCAGTTTGACACCCCTGATCTATTCTATTTGGCTTAGAAATGATGAAATTGGAATGATATTTGGATATTTCACTTAAACTGATTTGACACTGAGGAGAGTAAACTAATCTATTTTCCCCTAAATATGGTTGGCCCAAAGTTCATTTGAAGCATGAGAAGCTTAAGAGCTAAACTGTCTGATTTATTTTAGAAAACTATGTGAAAGTTTGACATAAAGCACTTATCACCTAAGGTCCTAAACAGTTCGGACAGGTACTACTGCAGCTTGTCACAACTTATCATTTTCTAAGATGGCAGCGCCTGGATCGGCTGCGGTTGTATTGGCTCTTGAAGGTGAAAAGTGTTTGGAGGGATATAAGGGATATGGGCCACATGATTGGGAAGGTTTTAATGTGTTTGAGGCACGTGATGAGACTAAGTTAACATATGGCCGACAATCTTTGCTGGTATGGCGAGTTTTTAGCTGTTTCAGAACTGTTGGTGAGACCGTTAAAAGTCGTTTGCACTATTTGAAATTGTTCTGCTGGCAGCAAGATCTGACTGCTGGCACAGTGACAGATTCTATTGCAAATCAGGGCTGTTTCCGAAGGAGGCAGAGGAGGAGAGGTCCCGGGGCTTATGGAGCGAAGGAACTGGATGAGGCTGTCAGCAGGCCCAGAGGAAGGGAGAGAGGCTTTTGGAGGAGTTGGAGGCAGCAGCAGTGTGCTCCAGGGGCAAAAAGGAGCGAGGCCCCTTTAAGGAAAAGGTGGAAGAGACAAGATCAGAAAAAGGAGGTGAGGTTGTTGGGCAGGAATACAAGCTAATTTGAGGGCTAATCCACATGGAGCTATGTTTCCATCTGCCCAACTTATCAACAGAAGGAACCTGCATTCCTTTAGTTTATAGGACTCTCCTGGGTTAGGGAAAGTCCTAGAATCATCCCACAAGAGCCTCCAATACAGCAAACAGATCTGCAAGTAGCTTCAGGAGCTGGGCTTTGAAGCACCATGCATGCTGACAGCTGGGGGGGGGGGGTTGTAATCAGTTCATTGTTGAAAAAGAAGTCATTTTGGAATTTATTTTTCAAACGGACAGTAAGTTGTACCTTTCATTTCTTAAATCATTTTTGAGGATTATTAATCTTTATTAAGCTAAAAGAGGTTTTCTTTAACCACAGCCTGTTATTTCATTTTGAAGATCTGCACCATTTGATGGAGATTTCTTCTTGTTAAATAACGAAGAAGAAAGCTGCTAAGGCAAGCTAAAATAAGGAAGTGTGGATTATCGTTTAAAAAAAAATGAATGAAGAAATATAAGGGCAGAAAATTGTGTTTCTAGTTTATTATTTATATAATTTGTAGCTTGGTCTGCTTTGCTGTGGGTGGCCAAAATTTTCTGCCTTTTATGTTTCCTGACCGGTCAGCAATTCTTAAGCGACTTACAAAAAAGCTATTCTTTGACTAAAGAAGGAGTTAAGATGTTCTTAACTCCTTCTTTAGTCAAAGAGTAGCTTTTTTGTAAGACACTTAACAATTTCTGACCAATCAGGAATTATAAAAGCCAGGAAATTTTGGCCACCCACAGCAAAGCAGACCAAACTACAAATATTAGAGCAGAGCAGACTAAGCAGCAAATTATTAGAGATGTATTTGAAAAATCTTTAAATAAAACCCATCCGTTTGTAGATCAGCTATGCTCCAAGGATGTTAAAAAAACTATTCAAACTACTTCAGAGATGCAAATATGTTTAGAAAGTTACCAAACCACCAAGGCAATTTCACAAGTAGCTGACTACTACTACTACTACTACTACTACTACTACTACTACTACTACTACTACTACTACTACTACTACTATTATTATTATTATTAATTAAATTTCTATGCCGCCCTATTCCGGGAATTCAGGGCGGCATAGAAATTTAATGTGGAGGAGTCAACTGTAATTTTGGAATATAAACCCAATACCAATTTTTATTATGATGGTTTAAATATAAACCTCCCAACACAATTGAAAGAAGAGTTTCAAGAAAATTTGCAACTTTTAAAAGGACAAGTTTGGAACTTTTCCCTCATGGACATTAAGGTTGAAAAACCCTTGAGAAAAAGAGAAGTGTATGACTACTTGACAAACATTCCAGAAAAGAAAGGGATTTTATTCTATGAAGACAAGCTGGAAGGAGTGATTTAAATTTAATGAGCCAATTTGAATTAGGAGGAATTTTCATCGGTCTGATATTTATAACTGAAATAAAGTCTTAATCTAAAGTTTCAAAATGTATTTTTTCCTTTATATATAACGCTTAAGTAATTCCTAAAGTTTGTGAAATATTATTGAAAGTGTATTTGAAAATATTTATGTTAAGAGAAAGTTAAAGAAAAAGATGTATTAGCTTAAAGAAAAAAATAGTTTTAAAAAGAATGTATACAAGAAAAAAAATTCTATGGGGATAACTTGGAGGGAGTGATCTAAATTTAATGAGTTAATTGGAGTCAGTTGGAATTTTATTGGTCTGAAAGTGAACTTTAAAGTATATTAAGAGAAAGTTTAAAAAAGATGTATTAGAATGTTTTGATTTTAGAAATGTTTTTAAAGAGAAGCTTAATGTTTTAAAATGGATAAAAAAAGTATTTTCCCTTTAAGGTTAAAGCAGACGTCCCCAATCTTTTGGGCCCCAGGGACCGGTTACGTGGAGAGAGGTATCCCGTGAATAGGGCTTTGCTTGTTTGTGCGGACCGGTTGCTGGCATGCCGTGGCCCGGTACTGGTCCACGGACTGGGAGTGGGGGACCCCTGGATTAAAGAATCAAAGAATACAGTGAATTTTGTTAATACAAATGGTGATAGTTTATAAAGGTTATTAAGTGTATATTTTCTTTCCCCCTTTCTTTTTTTCTTCCTTTAATTTCCTATTTTTATTTGTATTTTATACATTGATTAAAAAAGTTTTAAAAAATGGATCAGAAAAAGAAAGCTGTTTGAAGTGGTTGAATGGTCAATTAAGTGAAGAGTGATGCATAGGGTGGCCTAACACTGATGGGCTTTAAGTGGTTATAATATATTAAGAAGAAGATCTGAAGGTTGTAAAGGATATTTCAGTGAAATTGCTGACCAAATGTTTCACCTGTGAAAAATGCCAAGGATTCATTAAGAAAGGGAATGAAAATAAAACCATCAACACTAAGCCCTGAGATAAATCTATGGTGTGCCAGCATCTGGCAAACTCTGTATGGTTCTGCTTACTATATTTGAAAGAAGGTATGAGCAAATGCGAAAGGCAAGAGAGGGAAGTCAAAATGATCAGCCAGCTAGAACACCTTCCTTGTGAGAAGGAAGTAGAATGTTTGGAGTTCTTTAGCTTATAAAAATGATAACCAAGATTGAGAAATATGTGATCAAGGTGTATAAAATCATATATCACATAAAGACAGTAGATGGTCATTTTTCTCCCTGTTAGGACACTAAGATCAGAAATCATCTTCAAAACTGACTGGAAGATGATTTAGGAGAGACCCCAAAAAGTACAGTCCACAGTGGTGAATGGTCACTAACTTGGATGGCTTTAAAGGGGAATGAATACATTAATGGAAGATGGAGTTTTTGCCTGACCCAGCTGCTCTAAGATGGGTATTAAATTACTATTTTATGTCATATTCAAAATAATGAGTAGGAATCATCTTCAAGGGCAGATCGTTTTTAAAACATAAGCACTCTTTTTTTACCATAATTCTACTCCAATGAGGAGGCATAGAAAGGGATTTTTAACAGTATGGTATAATTCCTTTCAGCCATTTTACCTATGATTATATATTTTCTTGCATTTTTCTTATTTCAGGGATATATTAGCATCATACAGATTCTCTAAAGAAGTGATTCAGAATAGTGGGAAAGCACCAAATAGCCTCTTCACTCCTAATTGAAGCTTTCTGTAGGGCCACACAGCTGCGCTGGATGCTGTTCCTAGCTGTGTGCATGCAGCTCCTTTGCTGACGGAAAAATGGAAGAAAAATATTTTTCTAACAGCCGCCTCTCTCTCAGGATGAAGACAGGACGTTAAGCAGGGATTGATGGGAAGCGGCTTTTCTTCAAAGTTCAGTTTCTACTTATCTGGCTCGGAGGGATCCATCTTTCCTGACTTTCTGTTTTTGTGGATTTTCTGAGTGCCTACCATAAAAAATGGAAGGATTGCCAAGATCTGAGGACCTCTATTACAATATAATGCTATGTCTGCCTTTCTGTCAAGCACAGTACAGGGATCAATGTGATCTCATCAGTCTGCCTAATTTATAGGGGAGACTAAATGGGTAGCCCCTGCCCTTAAACAGACAAAAAATATAATCCCTTAATATAATTCCCAGCCACTGGTGGAATGAACAAATCACACAGTGGAATCTTACTTGAATGCTTTTATATTCCTCCACACATAGAGGAGCAGACATTAATGTACTCCAACTTTATAGTTCAAAATGCAGGACATAAAATAATAATGCTGGCATAGAAGGAATTGCAGTATCACTGAAAAAAAATCTCCTTTGAATTCTCATTCATTTCTTGGACGAATTTGCCACAAATGGGACCATGCATTTAATAAAGAGTCCATTAAACCCAATTTTGTTTGTATGAAAACATTGAAATCATTTGCAATGTGGTATTAGTGCGATGCAGTACTGTTTGCAACAAGGAACATTTTTTAACTAAATAATTCTTTATCTTGAATTTTCTTTCCAATACACTGGAATATCCTGAGCAGAGAATCATTGTGCATTCTTAAAATGAAAAAAAAAAGTAGCATTTTGTTAAAGACGGTTGATTTAGTTGTTAAAATGCCACAGATCGTATCACACCATATTCATTTATAAGGACCAAATGTATATATTTTGAATGCTGGAAGTAAATGTAACTAATATCCAGAATGTCTCTGTCTCTCTTTCTCTCTCTCTCTCTCTATCTATCTATCTTTCCCCAAAAAAATCAATTAATTTTTTTGATTGTCACGTTAGAGGCAAAGCCATGGTTTCAGAGATACCTGTTGACTCATTGACAAGTTGATTTTATGGATGGAGAAATGAGGTTTGACTCCTTTCTCTGAGTCAGTAAGAAAACTATAAGTTGATGAAGACTCCCCTGGCAATTACTTCTGAATGACTAGAAAGAGTGTTGCTCCTCTAACTGATGCCAAGTAGTCAAGACTGATGTGCTTCAAGATTTGTTACCTTGAAGAGTACAGAAAAACTATTATTTACAAAGAGAGTGTGTTCTCCCAGCCATCTCTATCCACCCAGTAACTTCTAGAAGGGAAGTCCCCCTTGAAGTCACATCCTTGAGAGCCAGGGACCAAAAGGACCTACCCATCTGCTTTGGAAGATCCTCCAACCAAAGCCAAGGCCACACCAACATTGTTGTTGGTCGGAAAAGTGGACCTGGTTATTTTAGAAAGCCTTTAAGGCAGTGTTTCTCAACCTTGACAATTTTAAGGCATGTGGACTTCAACTCCCAGAATTCCACAGCCAGCATTGCTGGCTGTGGAATTCTGGGAGTTGAAGTCCACATGCCTTAAAATTGTCAAGGTTGAGAAACACTGCTTTAAGGCTTGATGATATAGCAGTTCTTCCTTGCAGTAGGCAATTATTATTGTTAGGACTATTTCCCTTGATGCGTTAATGGCTGCTATTACTGGGGCTTGGTTATTTTTTTTTCTTTTAATTTTTCTATTTTTATTTTGTGCTACCCATAAGCCACCCAGCATTTGTAACAAACGACTCAATAACTGGCGGGACATTTGGCTGCTTAGCGGATATGGTGTGACAGGTCTGTCGGTTTACAAAGTTCAGCAATGGGTTTCATTCATGTAATTTCCAAGCACAGCTGGTACCTAGTAAATAAAATCAAAGACCTGTTAAGAACTGCAGTGAAGAGTTTGTTCTTTACAGATTGCAGCAAGTCTGAGTTGAGGAGGTTCTGACAGATGCAAAATGTACACCTGTTGCAGGTGCACATACAGCGTAACCGGGCATGGCTGCGAAAACACACAGAAGGACAGGAGTTGAGACCTTGGGCAGAAACCATGAGAAATCTGAGCCAAACCCAAGAGAAATAGGAGCCGGGAACATTTGGGGGAATCAGGACGTGAGGCAAGGGTAGAGTGAAGCTGTGCAGATTTCCAGGAGGAGCGTATTTGAAGGAACTTTGCTGATACGCCAGCATCCCCATAAGCAAAGAAAACCATCCGTTCTCCACTCACATTGGGCTTAGAAATGGAAGCCTAGCAGAAGATGCATAGCAGAAAGCAGCTCCTCCTTAATCCACAGCAAAATTGGAATTCAGTTTCCTTCTTTAACTGAAAGTCATTAAGCAACAGCTACCCTTACCTCTGACATCCCAATCAAACATACACATGCTTAAGAGAATCAAGGGAAGAAAGTCAAATACACTACTGCTTAGATTTCTCCAAGTATTTAAATATTCCAGGTTGCCAAATATAAATTAAGAAGAGCAGAATTTCCTGAATTTAGATGTTGTTTTTCCCCCCACCCCTCAAAACTGGACTCTCCAAGCATAGAAGCAACTTTACCTTCACTAAACAACTGAAAGCTTCCACCCAGCAGCACTGATCTTTGCACCTTCAAAAGGCTTCCCTGTGCTCTAATTGAGTACAGAAAGATGGTGGTGATGGCTTTTTATTTTTAAAGAAGAATTTAGGTCAATAGCTATTTATGAGAGAGCTACAAATAGAAAGTCAATATTTAAAGGCAGCGTATTTCCAATTCCTGGCTACAAGAGCAAACTCTTGCCACATAGAATTTTTTTGGGGGGGCGGGCGGGGGGGGCTGGAATAGAGATTGCCATGCATAGACATTTCCTTTTGCAGAAACAACTAGGAAGCCTATATTCTAGCAGAGCCATAGTTACCGGGGATAGATACAATGTGGAGCCTTAGGATGCACTTAATATCGGCCTATGGCACCATTCTGAATCTGCCATCTGAAGGACATCTAAATTGAATCCTGCAGGAAAGATTTGTCCTGTCAAATGCAGAGACTGCAGAGTGGGCTTGCTTGGCAACAGAGCGAGATGCTTAGTGAGTAATAGCAACCTTTAAGATCATACGTCTCAAGCTTGACAATTCTCTACAAGACACGAAACACCGACTGTTCAATTTTACCAGCAGCATGTATTTTTGAGAGAGACAAATAAGCAAGAGACTATCGTCTAGCGGTTCTTCTCTGGGTGACTAGAAAGAAAGGAGAGGAACATTTCAAAGGAAAATTAAAGCTTTCCATTTTAGCAATGATACATGTCAATTTGCTTTAGTATAAGGATGAATTGAAAAGAAAGGATCTTCCCTCCCCCACTTTTTTTAGTATATTATGAGGTACTGTTAAACACGTAGACTGTGATAGCATTATTTTATACAGCTTTTTGTAGCTAAGTGAACTGAAAGGTATCTATAAGGTTGACTGCTAAAAAGCTCTAATCAGGTAACACGTAGTGTACCTATTCTACCTTGTTATGAAGCTCATCACAGCAAGTCCTTTAATTAGAATATTTGTACCTTTCAAGAGGGGTTATTTTTCCTTGTAGTCAGTTAGGGGCTGAAATTCAGAAAAGCAAGCAGAATCATTCAAAACAGAAGCAACTCCCTGAGATGAAAGAGATTGCTAATTAATTGTCTCCAGGGAAAATTAATAAGAATTGTCCCCTAGAATCAGGCTGCTATCGTTCATCATCACTATTACAAAATGTAATCAGCTGATGGAGAGCTGAGCAGCTTCTTTTTATCCATTTTTTTCTGATTTTTTGTTTTTTGCTTAGATTAGCAGACTCTAATGCAGAGGTGTCAAACTCAATTTCATTGAGGGCCGCATCAGCATTGTGGTTGCCCTCGGGGGGGGGGGGCGGAGGTGTGGCCAGGGTGGGTGCAGCCTACTGGGTGGGCGTGGATGGAGTGGGTGTGGCCTACTGGGTGGGCATGGCCAGCTCTACATCGTTCGCGTCAAGGGTGCCTGTGGGGGCCTGGGCAGGAGTGGGACAGATCTGAGGGTCTCTGGCAGAAGGGGGTGGGACCACGGCAAGCTCCAAGGCATGGTCCATTTCTTCATTCCTCACAAAGGGTGACACCTCCCCAGCATGCATCCCGGGGGCGGGGCCGACACGGCAGGGGCTGGTTGCTCGCTGTTTTTAGGCGGCCTTGTGGAGCTAAGACTGAATGCGTTTCAGCATAGATGGCCACCACAAAATCGTACATTGGCTCCCGGCTGGCCTGGGCCAGGGCCAAGGCAGCGGGGGCCGTTCCCTCACTGTTTCCATGATGGCTTCACGGGCCACATGAAACCACTTCGCAGGCCCCTTGTGTTTGACATGTCTGCTCTAATGCCACATTTCCAAAACAGCAGCAGACAATTTAATATATAGAAGCGCTTTGCCACTAGGATCTGCAAAATGTTCCATCATGCAATGTTCCAACCTTAAAATCAGTTCTTCCAACATGGGCCTGTTCCAATGTTAGAACACTCAAAATGGGCCTCAACGTGGGCCTGTTCCAATATTAGAACACTCTGAGATGAAACATTTCACACATTCCTCTACTTTGACATATGGAGAGAGCTACTCCTCAAACCAAAGACCTAGTGGGCACATAGAACCAATTTCATGATCCTTTTGGATCCTGGATCTTATGTAAAAAGACTTACTAAGGAAATGGGCACAGGCCGAATAATAAAGCATGCTGAGGAATAAGCTGATGAAAACAAAATGGTCCAAATTTATACATATACCTGAAAATCAATTTTTATCTATTTAGAAAGATATAAATATTTATTGCTGATGAATTTAAAAAAAAATATTAATACTTTACACAAAACTTATTTCTAGTTTGTTTCAGCATGTAAAGGTCCACTCTTTTGGGGACACAGACTCACAATTTTGCATTAATGGATGAGTAATGGTAACGAGCAATGCAATACATGCGTATATGGAGAGAATCGAACCCCATGTCTTTTGAACTAAGTCTAATTCGTCCCAGTCTGTCAAAAGATATGTCAAATCTTGTGCATATGAATTTTTTTAAAATTTAAATATGTACTTATACTTTTCTGCCAATTTTAGATCATTTCCCTTCATTTATATCCATCACTAACATCTCCCTCTGTTGCTAAACACAATTTCACTGGGGCACAGAGTTCCATCCTTATGGCAACCACAGCATGCAACACTGTCATGATCCATGCAGTATGAATAGAAGGGTGCTCTGGATACATACGGATACATGGCCATTGTTGTCAGTTTAACAAAGATATCTTTACTTGGTGCATCAACGGTGTTACAAGTAAAGGCTTGGGGTGGAGGCATTTTGTGTTTTTTGCAGAAGTCAACTGGAGAACTGCTGTATTCCTGCCGAACTTCATGTAGGTCTGACTTGGCAGCTATCACCAAGCAAGGGGTCCTGCTGTCCATGAAGTGTTGCTAGGGATTTAAAATAAAAATGAAATAAATGGTACCTACCAACTTCCATAAAATACATAGGTTTAAAATCTACAGAGCTGTGATTAGTAAATTCAACAGTCTGCCATACCTTCAGAGGACAGGGCGCAATCTATATTTTTTAAATGTACATGCCATCCTTCTTTCATTCGGTTCATGTATACCACATGTAGTTATCGTGGGTCTTTTTTTCTACTATAGATTCATAGCCATTTTGTGAAGTAAGTAACCCAGAGTGTGAAAAAGATTGGCTTGGTGTTAGTCAGCCCGATGTGGAATTTAACACTCCCATTGTCTAATGGTGAATGTTTTAAGTATCAGGATCCAATCTGGGTCACTCACCAGCCCCAGAGGTTTTGTCTTCCAAGTTTTTGGACTCGTGCTGGAAGCCACCCTCAGAGAACTCCTCTCTAGCAGAGTATGCTAGAAATGGAAGCCTAATAGAATATATAGCAGAAATTAGCTCCTCCTTACTCCACAGCAAAATTGGAATTAAGTTTCCCTCTTTAACTGAAAGTCATTAAGCAACAGTTAATGCAGCTAACAGATAATGCAGCTAACAATAGAGATACACATTCTGCTAGAGAAAAGTTCCCTGAGGATGGGGGCTCCTGCACAAGTCGGAAAGCTCGGAAGACGAAACTTCTGGTCCCAATGACCGACCCAGATTGGATCCTGCAACATTATCCTGGGACACATATATTCGCCCCTCATTAGTTTTAAGTACTATCCCACATGGACTAAATATACAGACGTACATATTGTTGTATGTCGCCCAGAGTCACTTCTTGTGAGATGGGCAGCCACATATATTTGATTAATAAATAAAAATAAAAATAAATCTTAAAATTCTGAGCAAACAGAAATAGCCTTGTCACTACCTTGAACCAAAATGGAATAAGCAAACTGCTGGTTTTCTCTGCAGGTATGTCCAATTTTTTTTTTCAGATGTTTAAAAGATCTACACAACTTTCACCATCAGAATTAATTTCTCAGAAAGGTAGTTGCTTTTCAAAGATCCTTGGATCTAGTAAATAAATCCACTTGTCATGGACGCTTTAATGTGATTTAATGTGGATTCTCATATTGACCGGGGTGAATTCCATAGCCAATACAACCCTTCCCAAAATCAGTGATTCTATGACACAATTATTTTCTATGAGGATACAAACCTTGAATATTCTGGCACAATATTCAAATGATTTGGGATTGCTGACATCATATACTAGGCAGACTACATCACACATGATTTCAGCATCACATAAGAAATCAGATTCACAAACACTGTGTAACTAGAAAGAAAAAGAAAATCAATGTCAAACACTATAAAGTTACAAACACTGTAACAAATTTACTTTTTTGTACTCATTCCAACACATAACTTTTTCCAATTTAACCTGTCGGATACAAATAGATGCTATATTAAAAAAAATCCTAAAAACCCAAAGTGGTACTGCATTTTTTTTATTGGATTATATCTGTGTCTACCATCACACACAATATTGCACAGATACAGGCTTCTCGACATTTTATTGCCAGTACATACACTGTTCAGGCAATGAACAATTCATTTAATAGTCTCCAAAGACATACTATTAAGCCAAAACTAGGACAAGCAGAGCAAGGATGTGCCAGCTTCAACCTCAACTTAGGATACAACGGGCAGAAATGATCTGGCAAGCACAACAATGAGTTCGGATGATGTTTGTATAATATACCCCCAATCTAATATTTCAAATTATGTATCTTCTTTGTTACAATACAGATCCATTTTATGAATATTTGCTACCCTGCTCTCTATATTTTTAAATATTTATATATTGTATATTAGTTATTCTAAAACTTGTTTAAAGCTTAAACTGTTATGAACAGCCCTAGGAAAATCTTGTCATGAACAGGATATGTATTTTTAAAGTAAATAATACTATAAATCTGCTAAGCTCTTCATTAAACAAAGAAGATGCCTATTTTGACTTCCGGTTCCGGATCGTGGCACTCGCAGCTGTGCGATGAGATGGCTCTCCTCGCCAGCTGATTCTCCGCTGCTGGTAGACCCTTAATCAGGTCGAAAAGCCACCTTGGAGGGGCGGCTACCGGTGAGAAGGTCCTCGTCATCCTTGGGAGAGCGGCAGCTTCTTCCAAGGACCGAGATAGCTCCTTTGGGCTGACGGTGGAAAGAACGGCCAGTAAAATGGCCGTTCACCTAGCAGCTGCAACCAGAAGTCAGAAGAACATCTAAGCATAGGAACCACTGTGGCTGAGCCGGGTGAGACCTTTTTTTCCTCCCTCTCTTGGGTTTTTTTTTGTGCCTGTAAAGAGCACTTTTGAAATGATTTCCCTACTTTAAGAAGGCGGCGTTTGTGAGTGTGGGAAAAAGAAGCTTAAATGGACTGAATTAATTTAAAGTTATTTTTTTTCTATTCTTTTTTTTTTCCTCTTCACTTTGGGGTCTTGGAAAATTTTGTGAGTATTGAATCTGCTATTGGACTTGAATTCCTCTTTTTTCTGTGTTTCCTGATCTTGTTTATGAGATTCCTGGTCTCTGGGAGAAGATTTTTACATTGAACTGAGGACACCTTGTGGAAAAAGTTAAAATTGCAACTTTCTCTCATGAGGATTGGACTGACCTTGATTTTCAGATTACCATAAAAGGGAAAATAGAAAATTAACAGCTGTACTGGTGGGGGTGGACATTGATTAAATGTTTTCTGAACACAGCCTCTACTAAATGATACAGACTGTTTTTAATTATCTTTGAAATGGAGCAACCCTTGGTTCAACTTGACTATAAACTTATACTGGAAAAACTTTATGAAGCTACTGATGAAATATGTTTGCAAATAAAAGAATTCACGATGGAAATAAAAAACAGAAATTCTGCTCTGAACTTACAAACTGACTCTCAGACTTTGTCTGAGCACTCTATGGACCAAGAAACAACAGTAGCGGGATTAACTAAAGATAAAGAAGATTCCATTTTACTTCATACGCAGGCTGATGAGATCTCCAAGGAATTAAAAAGGACTGTAATTAAACCACTTACAACCCTAAAACTGGGGAGGCTGGTCTTGAGACTGTTACCTGGGTTGAGTTTGACCCCGTGACCCCCAAGGACGTGGACAGGTTGCTGGGGGGACTTAGGGCGGCCACATGTTTACTGGACCCGTGCCCCTCCTGGTTGGTGCTGGCCTCCCGGGAGGTGGTACGAGGCTGGTTCCGAGCAATTATCAACGCTTCTTTGAGTGAGGGTGTCTTTCCCGCTGCCTTGAAAGAGGCAGTGGTGAGACCCCTCCTCAAGAAGCCTGCCCTGGATCCAGCTGTTTTATCAAACTACCGTCCCGTCTCCAACCTTCGCTTTCTTGCGAAGGTTGTTGAGAGTGTGGTTGCCCGACAGTTCCCGCAGCACCTGGAGGAATCGTCATATCTCGATCCGTTCCAGTCGGGCTTCAGGCCTGGCTACAGCACGGAAACAGCATTGGTCGCGTTGGTGGATGATCTCTGGCGGGCCCAAGACAGGGGTTGCTCCTCTGTTCTGGTGCTATTGGACCTCTCGGCGGCTTTTGATACCATCGATCATGGTATCATGCTGCAACGGTTGGAGGGGCTGGGCATAGGAGGCACTGTCTTGCAGTGGTTCTCCTCCTTCCTCTCTGGCCGGATGCAGTCTGTGTTGACAGGGGGCCAGAGGTCGACCCCGAGACCCCTCGTATGTGGGGTACCTCAGGGGTCGGTCCTCTCGCCTCTACTGTTCAACATTTATGTAAAGCCGCTGGGTGAGATCATCCGTGGTTTTGGCGTGGAGTACCACCAGTACGCTGATGATACCCAGCTGTACATTTCCACGCCAAACCACCCCAACGATGCCCTTGCCGTGCTGACCCAGTGCCTGGAGGCCGTGCGGGTATGGATGGGGAGAAACGGACTCAAGCTCAACCCCTCCAAGACCGAGTGGCTGTGGTTACCGTCGTCCCGGTACAGCCAGCTGATTCCATCGCTGTGTATTGGGGGCGAAACAGTGGCTCCCACAGGAAGGGTTCGCAACTTGGGAATCCTCCTGGACTCACGGCTGTCCTTAGAGGACCATCTGACGGCCGTGGCCGGGAGGATGTTCCACCAGGTTCGCCTGGTGCGCCAGTTGCGTCCCTTCCTAGACCGGGACTCGCTACGCACAGTCACTCATGCCCTCGTGACCTCCAGGCTGGACTACTGTAATGCTCTCTACATGGGGCTCCCCTTGAGGTGCATCCGGAAGCTCCAACTTGCCCAGAATGCGGCCGCGCGGGTAGTGATGGGAGCGTCGTGGCGCTCCCACGTAACACCGCTCCTGCGTGAGTTGCACTGGTTGCCGGTGGTCTTTCGGGTGCGGTTCAAGGTGTTAGTGACCACTTTTAAAGCGCTCCATGGCATCGGACCCGGATACTTACAGGACCGTCTACTGCCAGCAAATACCTCCCGCCGTCCGGTACGCTCCCACAGAGAGGGCCTCCTCAGGGAGCCGTCGGCCAGACAGTGCCGGCTGGCGACCCCCAGGGGGAGAGCCTTCTCTGTGGGAGCTCCCACGTTATGGAACGAGCTCCCCCCCGAACTCCGTATAATAACAGATTTACGCACCTTCCGTCGGGAACTAAAAACATTCCTTTTCCGACAGGCCGGCCTGGCATAGAAGCTTCTGAGTATTTTTTAAGATTTTAAATTTTGTATGTTTTGGGTTTTAGGATTTTGGCCAAATGATTTAATTTATTTTTAATTATTTTAAATTTTGTATATTTATATGTTTTTTAAATTTTAGGCTGTACACCGCCCCGAGTCCTTCGGGAGAGGGGCGGTATAGAAATTTAATAAAATAAAATAAAATAAATAAATAAAACTAACAGAAATGGACAGACAAGCCCAACGAACTGAGAACTATGGTAGCTTGGATAAACAACTATTAGCTACAAAGTTGGACGTAATTGAGCCGGCCATTCAACAGTTTCAAACGTGGAGATTTGACTTTTCCAAACAAGGGATTATTTACAAAGGAGCTAGGTCTCTAAAACAGAAAAGAAGACGTCTTTGTTTGTTTCAAAGGATACTACAAGACATAAAAAATGATTTGTTTATTGATATAGTGGCGTTGTTATGGAAACCTGTTTGACATAAAAGGAAAGCTAGAATAAGATTTAAGAATGTGATTTAAGGTTTTATGTAATGAGTTTAAAAGGCTTACTAGATATGGATTGATTTATGGCTTAAGACAGTTAAATAAGATGTTAGATTGAATAAAAATTAAAGGTCTGAACTTAATAATAAGGTGTTTGTCTATGTATTAATATGTTTTGGATATAGTAACTTTGAGGTTAAAGAAATGTGATATAGATATTGAGGGATTGATTGTTAGATTATAAAGTATAATAGAAATAGAAAGGTACTTTTTTCACTTTTTTTCTGTTTTGTTTTTGTTTTTTCTTCTTTGTTCTTTTTCTTTTCTGATATGAACTAATATATATATATATATATATATATATATATATATATATATATATATATATATATATATATATATATATATATATATATATATATATATATATATATATATATATATATATATATATATATAAGAACTGATAGTCACTTCGTAATGGAAGAGGAATAGGGAAAAAGAAGAAATGATATTAATAAATGTTTATTGAATATGTTAAGGAAAAAGGTAATGGGGAGATACCCGAAGTATTAACTATGTACTTAGATTAGAAATATGGAATATAGTAATTGAAATAGTAAGCTTCATAAAGGATCTGGATTTGTGGATCTGTTTAGATGAAAGGTTATTGAGGATTGATATGATTGATCTAGTCGTATTGAAATATATTAATTTGAATATAATATGTTATTAGAGGGAAAAGAGAGGGTTTTTTTAATGATTTAATCTGACCTCTATGAGTATGACTTTGTTGTGTGGATAATTGATTGCCCTGCCACCACATTGTTTCTTAAGCACTTGTCTGTAAAATGAAAAAACCAATAAAACTTGTTTAAAAAAAAAAGAAGATGCCTATTTTGTAAAAATCTCAAATTGTAACAAAAAGGTTCACAATAAACATTGTGTATCCCAAGCATGCTTTTGAAAATTAATAATGGAAAACTGGGGAGGGGGGCATGTATACCATTAAAATACAATGTCAATAGTCCTCATAAGAGGGGAAAAGTCAAATTTAAATGTTACGTTATGAGTAACTTACCAATAAGTATTTCTCTTGCCCATACACATAAACGGTATTAATTGCATAGTAGGATTTGTGCTCTGGATGTATATGTTTCTGCTTCTGAAAGCATAAAAGAAGAAAACTATAAGAAAACATATAGTTTTCCCCAGACTATAATATTAGATTAGGCAATACTGTGCCTCTCAAATGTTTTGAAGCGAAACAATCTCTTCCTCACTGACCATGTTGGTTGTTCAAAGTGTAGCATAAGGGGTTGGCAAACTACGTCCCATAGACTAAATTCAATCTACCACTTTTTTTTTACAGTATACAGCCCACAAGTTAGAATGAGTGGGTAGTAGATTTCCAGGCCTGAATTTTTGCTGAGCTGGGGCATCAGAGGTCTTTCAGCAAGCTCCTTACTTGCAGGTTCGTGCTGTCCAAAGGCTGCTATACTGCTTGGCTGCAGACCTGCCAACTATGCTCACGGAGGTGCACTGTACTACATTAAAAAAGAACAAATATACTGGTATTTTGGTGTATATCAATACAATATATTGGCAGCTAGGGCTCTCGGTGGTGCCAAGAGTGAGGGCTGAAGCACTGTGGGAACTCATGACTATCCCTGGGGTTCTAATTGGAGGTCCATAGCACCAGAGTGAATGGAGGGATCCCTAATCAGAAGAGCCAGTAGGTCGCAGTTGGAGGGGGAATGATTCTGGGGAGCTTGGGATAGATTCAATCATTCAGGTAGTGATGGGCATTTTGATGGGAGTCAGAGAGTGGGCTGCTCCCCGAAAAGATGTCCCCAGTTTTTGGTACCGCTGTCACGTTCTGACTCCTGTGTACTCAAACCCAGGCCCGGATCAACAGACAGAGGCCGGGCTTTCAGCTGTTGTTATTTAATGCCAGGTTAATTAATAACAAAGATCCTCTAATTTGTGATCTCATCAGTGAGGAGCAGCTGACCTGGCATGTATTACCGAGACCTGGCTAGGCCCAGAGGGGCAGAGTTTCCCTCTCTGAAATGTGCCTGGCCGGGTTTAGGATATGGCATCAGGCCAAGACCCCAGGGCAAGAGAAGGACAGGAACGGTTGTCTTCTGGAAATTCTGTTGGTCTTCAGGAGTGCTGTTGCACAAGTTGCTGATTGTGAGGCTGTTTCTGAAGACAGGCTGGCAGGATCAGCTGGTACAGACTGTGGTGGCACAAGCATACTAGGGCATCCCCAGAGGGAGTGCATGTAAACCCTGTGCTATGTAAGCTACATTGGGTATTGGTCTGCTTCCAGATCCATTCATGGTGTTGGTTATCACCTTTAAAACCTGTCATGGCATGGGATGAAGCTACCTGAGAAATCACCCTATCCCTATTTCATCAATCTGTCCTACTCAATCAATCAGGGAGGGTTTGTTGCGGATCCTGTCAACTAAAGAATTCTGGGATCTAGGAAAAGGGCCTTTTCTGCTGTTAATCCTGCCCCATGGAACATCTTTCCCCCAGAAGTGAGGTAGGCCCCCATTATCCCAGCTTTCTGGAAAACCATCAATATCTGGGGGTCTAAGAGTAGCATACAGCCTTGGGGGTGGTTGGTGGCTTGAGGGCACTCCCTCTGCATTTTTTTTTTTTTAACCTCTATTAACTTTTAACTTTTAACCTTTGTTTTTACCAGTGTTTTTAACTATGTCACTTTTCACGGTTTTCATTTGTAAACTGTCCAGAGTCACTTAGGTGAGATGAGCAATGTAGAAAAAGGATAAGTAAATACTGCACTCTGGATCTGTATAGCAAAGCAGCATTGCCTGAACATTAAATGCTGGTACATGACTAACTTAACAGTACATTTCCATTGGGCCCCAAAGGTCCCACAGCTAATTGGTTGTGCAGCTGTCCTGCCTCAAAGTTGCTGGATCACAAATAAAAATAAACAGTAAATGAGAAGAACCAAGTGGGGTGAGGAAATGTGCTAAAAGTAATTTTAAGAATATACTATAGGTCTATACATATGTTGTATATAAATGTGTGTTATGTATGTGTACACTTTGAGAGGAAGCAACTAAATTTCATTTTTAATGTGTGCCATTCTGCCCACAGGAAAAAATGACAATAAAGGTTAACTTTAAAAAAACTGTAAAAGCAGTGACCAAATGCTATCAACAGGTAATTCTGACCCAATTCTAACCCTGGTTTAAGTGTCAGAGATCATCGTTTTAGAGAAAAACAGAAGAGTCTTACCAGGAGATTTCTTCCAAGCAGTGCATGGAGAACTCCACTTTTCCCACAGCCTTTCAACCCAATGAGATTACATCTGAACACATTCCTCTGAGTCTGTCTTTTTTGAAGGTCAATCTTTTTGTCTCTGGTTACTTTAAAACAAGAACAAAAACAGACATATACTGAGATATGTTCCCTAAAATCCCAATGCTTTATGGTAAGTATTCTTCAATTGCTTTACCCTGCAAGTATCCAAATTCTTCCCAAAATAAGGTGGGAAGAGTGCAAGCCAATACCTGTAATTGCTGATGCCTGGGATTCCTGTTCAGTCAATATCGAATATCCTAAATAGCCCAGATACTCGAGGCAGCGCTGTACATCCAAGTATGTTGTTAGTCTATAAGATAAAATAACTATGTTTCCCAACTTCTCAACACTTGTTGTAGCCTTAAGGCAGCGGTTCTCAACCTTTTTCAGGCCGTGATCCTGACCTGCGCCGCGCATGTGCGGCGGCCCGCATCGCGCATGCGCAGTGCTACCCCACGCATGCGCGGTGCTGCCCCCTGCGCCGGCCGAGGGGAAAAGGGGAAAAAAAGGCGGACTGAGTTTGGCGACCCCTGTGAAATGGTCGCTCAACCCCAAATGGGGTCGCGACCCACAGGTTGAGAACTGCTGCCTTAAGGCGTCCCCAACCTTTCTGGCTTGGCAGACAGGGAAGAGGTGGGGGAGGGGAGAGAGAGAGAGAATGTTTTGTGCAAGTGGCAGGTGCGTACGTGAATGTGTGCATTTGTGCAAGCAGTGGATACGCATGCCCGCTACTCACGCAAAAGGAGCTTTGTGTCGAGCACAAGTACCCGCACAAATGGAGCTCCATGCACAAGTTCCTGCAAGTGGAGCACATGCAGGCTTTCCCAACGCTTGCGCAGCCCAGTTCCGAACAGGCCGCGCCTTGGGAACCATTGCCTGGGGGTTAGGGACTCCTGCCTTAAGGCACTTTGCAGTACAAATCTATCGGTAAAATCCAGGACTGTTTTATATATGCACTCATACATTGGAATTCGCACCTTCCCTATTTGGGAACCACCCTGAACAGATTTTTAAGCTATTGAAAGCAGCAGGAAGCAAAATTAGTAATATTTGTATCAGCGCTTATCTACTACTTCTTAGGTAGTATGCAGTTAAACAATATTGGATGACAGCTCAAGATTTTATAACGTTAAGGTAGGTTATACATTTTATCAGTTTGCATGCCATGTATCAAAAAGGCAAGATGGTGCAATGGATAGTAGAAAGAAACATCCCTGCATGTCTATTTCTAGCCATAGTAATAGTTCTCTTGGGCAACCTGCTTGCTGTGTGAAACAAGTATGAGAAACTTTATTAAGCAGGTCTCCGAGAGAGCAATTGGCTTTTAATTCAACACAGAATTAATTTGTGACACTTGCCTGGGTTACAATCATATGATTGCTGCAGTTCCTTCCTGATTAAATCATAGTATATGAGAAAACAGTATTTTGGCTTCCTTTCTTTTTCAAATATGCTTGTTCTTAGAGTGCTGAGAGCTTTCAATAATAGAATAATGTATTTGCAGTTTGAAATAGTCATATCCAAAGAAACAACCAAATAGTATCAATCACCTAAACTGTCTTTGAAAGCAGTTCATTTTCACTTTGTACCATTATTAAAAGAATAGCTGTTTCTAAACAAGTCGTGAGCAATCTCTAATTTATATGCTACACTTACGTCCACTGAGAAAGAAATCCCTGGTATGTTATCCAACCCTTTTCATTTGTACAAATAGTGCTGTTGACATCTGGTCCCCATGGCATGTAAGGGAAGATTTTGAACAAATCCTTGAGTTCTTCAGGAGACAAAGCACAGTCTCGGTCCTGAAAACAGATTTATATTTATTTATAGCGAATTAGCTTTGTTCAGTAACTCAACTGACATAGCTTGTTTTTCTACACTTCATTTAGTTGTGCCTCAGATGGCATTGATTAAGAACTTCTGGGAAAGAGAACGATATATACACAGAGAGCAAACCCCACTCTCTTCTAGCACTGAAGATGTTACCTAGCTGGGTAATGAAATGTCTGCAAGAAAACAACCAGGCTCAGAGAGAACCAAGGACACCCCCCCAAAAAAAACCCATATATTTTTATGTAACAGAATCACTTGATTGGCAAATCCTAAACATACACTATGCAATAAAACAAGTTAAATATTTAATATATTTTAATCATTTCAAGTGCCTTCAATAAGCAAAGATAATGTTTGAAAAATGTATTCAGGAAGTAACTGGGGTGGGAGCTAGATGGCAGGCCTCTCTGGTACAGCCTCCATGTTTTGGAATTCATTATTCTCAGACACTGATGAAGCACTGTTTCTCCAGGTGTTTCATAAAGCAGTTAAAACAACTATATTCCACTGGTGCTTTCAATTCTATTTAATTGTTTACGGACATTTATTTTGAGGGTGTGTTGAATAGTTGTAATTTTTTTTTAATACTCGCCTTTTTGTGTATTGCCAGGAATGTTCAGTTCAATCAATCAATCAATCAATCAATCAATCAATCAATCATGTGTTCATCTTAAAACAGTCCCAAAATCAGATGAAAAACTTACCAAATCATGCTTATCAAACATGCTTTGAAGAAACAAGTATGCATGATGGTTTAACTCTGTCGTGCAGTCAGAAGGTATTTTTAACCTGATTGAAAAGAAAGTAATATCTTTGGGAAAAAAGTATGTTTACCGAACATAAAACGAACAGGCAAGTCTTGTAATTGGGGGTGCTTCATTCTGCAAGTTGTTAACAGACTAAGGTAAGACCCCACCTCCCCTTGTGCATCTTGCTCTCTTTCTCCCCATCTTTGTCAATTTTAAACTAATTTAATGTTACTATTTATTGCGTTAATGTTTTAAGATTTTGGGTTTTTTAATGATTGTAGGCCACCTAGTCTCACCTCCAGGTGAAATGGGTAGGATACGTTGAATAAATGTATACATGCATACAGACAGACCAGAGGCTTATCAAGCCCAATATTCCCTATCTCTAGGGCTAATCAGATGATCCTATGAAGCCCTTAAGCAAGACATGAGCAGCTACTCTTTCTGCAGCTGCTCTCTAAGAGTTAATATTGAGAAGTGCAATATTCAAATTCTGGATGTAGTATAGATAGTCCTGAAGTTATGACCACAAACTGGAGCGGAATTTCTGCTACTAAGCAAGGCAGTGGTTAAGAAAGTTGCATCTGATTTTACAATCTTTTTACCAAGGTTATTAAGTGAATCACACAGTCATTAAGTAAATCACAGTTGTTACATGACTCTAGCTTCTCCCACTGACTTTGCTTGTTGAAAGTCAGCTGGGAAGGCCATAATTGGCAATCACATGATCCCAGGACACTGCAACTGTTGCAAATGCATGCTCATTGTCAGCTCCCAAACTTTGATCACATGACTGTGGGAATGTTACGATAGTCGCAAGTGCGAGAATCTGTCAACAGACCGTCAAGTTCTAGAAAGTACATAATTTTCTGCAGGGAAACCTAGATTTTTAAATTGTACAGGTCAATAATACTAACTAAATTTAAGCCAAGTTTTAAAAATCGATTGATACATACAGGGGAAATAAATACTCTGGTGTGAGCTCTAGGTCATCATCATAGCCAAAACGCCGCAATACTGTCCAAGTTGTTTCATGCCTCCCTCGCTGGATGAAGAGTGTATGAAGAAAAAGAAAGCCTGAAAAGACAGTTGTTTAATTGGCAATTCTAGAACACAGGCCAGGGAGAAAGGTTAGAATTGAAAACACAACCAATGCTATGAAAGCATCATGCTCTTGTACAACTGGCTGATCATGGTCAGGAGGGCAGAGCAGCCCTCTAGGGAAAAGGTGAATCAAAACATGTGGGCCCAACTATCATTTCTGTAACAACATCTTAAGAACCTGCATGCGAACTCAAGAAAATAGGTTTTTAAGAGATACCAACAAGTATTACTAGTGGACATAAGCACACTCTACAAAGCTGGCTGAGGAATTCTGGAAGTTGAAGTCCACAAGTCTTAAAGTTGTCAAGGTTGAGAACCCCTGCTCTACATCATCTTTTCCCTTTTGGAGCTGGAAAACTGCACTTTCCAGATTACATTTTCAGTGCAAAAATACGGTACCAGCAGCCCACTCTCTCACAGAAGAGGAATTGCCACTACCCCTCCAGCCCACCTGCAGATGCAGACAAAGCAACAGACCCAACTGTTTTGAGCCTAACAAAAATGCATCTGGACTCTGGCAAAGAAATATACACATAAAATGAGTTAATAAGCTGCCTTTTTGACTAAGCAATTCCATACACAAACGATTGGTCTATGCAGAAAGGCCAAAGTATAAACATCACCTCGGCATAGCACATTTAAACCCATTCAATTCTGTTGGCTTCCAAATTCATAAATAAGAGATCAAGTCATGTTTTCTGCTATAGTTGCCAGATTATCAGCAGATCCCCTTCCCATGTTTCATATAGTAATGAGAAAGAATGTCGTTCTCACCCTTCAATGTTAATCCATTGTCTACGACTCCATCACTTAGATTTTTCCTTACTACATTCTTTACGTCTTCCAACGCTTGAGATGCCAGCGGTGTGTTAAAGCAAATTCTCTAAAGAAAGTAGAAATATTTGAAATCAATATTCGTTGATAAAGATTCAGTGGGCTGTAAACAGCTTGGTCTCATGTCAGACTCATACAAGTAGCAGAGCAAGCTACTAGCCACATGGTTAAATGTGCAGAAGAAGCACGTTGCAGCTTAGCCAGCCATGTGGTCAAGCCAGTTGCATCTGACCAACTCAGGGGATACGTCACCACTTTTTTTTGCAAGAGTTCTGAATACAGAATCCACAACACTGTTGGTAATACAGAGTGACTACATTCTGGCATCTTATTCTTCCATCTCTCTGCGCAAAAATTGGAGAGGGTGGAGTGAATCTTTAGAGCAGTGTTATTTCCCCCCGCTTTTCTTTAGGAAGAACTGAAAAAAGTAGTCCAGCCATAAATGCTCCCACCCTTTGGAATATTCTCCCGCTGGAGGTGAGCCCCCAACTCTCCTAGCTTTCTGGAAGAACCTTAAAAATGGGTTCTGCTGGCTGGCCAAGGCCCCAATAGGCTACTCTATGCTGGGAGTGGCGGATGGGGTAGAGAAAAGATCCGTAACCCCCATGTCACCTGTCCTCTTGGTTTTTAACTCTTATTTAACCTTCTTAATTTTAATCCTTCTGTATTACTTTTTTAAAAACCTTTTTATCATTCTATATGCTGCCCAGAGTCACGGAAACAGTGAGATGGATGGCATATATGTATAATAAACAACAAATAAAGAATTGCTGTATCTTTGCAGACGCAGAAGCTCACTGCGCCCATTTCTCTGAAAGGAGAAAATGAGAGCAGAAGTCTTGCAACATTTTCATCCTTCCTTTCTGCAGCAACTCCCCCCCCCGCCCCGGTACCACCACCACAATTAAAGTCCTCTACAGTGAGTACAGTACCCTGGGCCTGAATGGCCCAAACCTTAAAATATCAGCAATGGGTTCAAACTGAGGATATCTCTTGAGATGTAATGAAAAGTCCAGGATGAAACACGGCAGAAAATGGAGGAATACCTGAAAGAAGTTGAGTTCTGCATCATTCAGGGTGCCATCATTATCTTGATCAGAAATTCGGAAGATCCGAGTTAAGGCTTTTATACAGGCAGGTTTCATCTACAGATTAAGGTGAACCAAGGAGTGATAATGACTGCATTTTATTTCCCTGCCATATTTTGCTTCAACGTAAAAAACTCTAGTTTTCACAAGACACAATCAACCAAAAGAATCTGAATATTCTTGCACCCGCTATCTTCCTAGGTCTTTCAAAACCCACATAGACATTTATATTTTGTTTAAATATACATTAGTCCTCCTAAACCTGATTATTTTTCGGAAACGTTGACAAATGATTCCCACAACTGCAGACAGATCTGCTGAGCTTCATGTGGTAAAAACAACAGTATATAATCTACCAACAAGTTTTAAGAAGAAAAAAAGTAAAAAACGAATCTGGTCTGAATTCTTAATCTTTATTCCTAAAATATAAAAGGGGTGAAGCTTGTATGCTAGCATGGTCATGCCTGGGACAATGAAACCTATGATTGAATTAAAAAGTTAGGATATCTTAGGGGCCAATCTGGCACTAGATTTGATAGAGATATACAAGCAAACACAGCGGATATTAATATAGGCCAATCTGAAGCCAGGCATGGTAATAATTTTTATTTATGTATTATTAAATTAATTTGCCATCCATCTTGCTGTGTGGCTACTCTGCACAGCTTACAACACTTGAACATAAAATTATATTAAAAAAAATTTCCTGGATGGATCACTTATGGGTTCAAGCTGCTATTCTTCTGGACTGACTAAGAAGGTTAAAATACAGACCAACACAGAAGAAGACTGGTTAATAAGGTTCCAAACTATTGGATGGCTGATGAAGTCGCAGTTCAGATTCACAAAGTTATGTGAGTTGAAAGAAAGGGAAATAAATAAAAATAAGTTTCAATAGAAAAATAGCTAGCTTACAAAACTCCATATTTGTAATATTTAAGACCATGCAAGGCTTTGTATTTCATCTCTGAAATGGGTCCTCCCTTTGAAGCATTGTAAACTTTTACCTATCTTGAAATAAAATTCAAAAGTGACATTTTCTAGGTTACATTTGGTTTAAGATAGATGGCTTTGATTGTTTTTTTGTTTTGGGGTTTTGTTTTGTTTTTGCCAGACTGGCCTCAAATGTCACTCATAAAAAATTAGCAAGCAGGAATAAGGTACCTGAATTCAGCCTCTTTTGCAAATAATATGCGATTTACATTTCATCTATTAAGTCTTTAAAGCATAAGAATCAATATTAATTCACTTCCGGTTCCGGATCGTGGCATGTGCAGCTGTGTAGAGAGACTCCTCTCTTCACCGGCTGCTTTCCTTCTGCCAGTAGACCCTTAATCGGGTCGAACAGTCTTCCTGGAGGGGCGACTACCATTGAGGAGGCTCTCGTCGACTGTGGAGGGGTGGCAGCTCCCTCCGCAGTCCGAGATTGCTCCTTAGGGCCGACGGAGAAAAGATCGGCCAGTAAAATGGCCGATCACTTTGCTGCTGTAACCGAAAGTCAGAAGAACATCTAAGCATAAAGAACCACCGTGGTTGATCCGGGTGAGACTTTTCCCCCCCTCTCTTAGCCCTTTTCTCTTTTATGTTTCCTGTAAAATGCATTTTTGGAACTATTTCCCTTCTTTGAGAGAGCGGCATTTGTTAGT
This sequence comes from Bothrops alternatus, assembly GCA_034064705.1. Classification (NCBI taxonomy): domain Eukaryota; kingdom Metazoa; phylum Chordata; class Lepidosauria; order Squamata; family Viperidae; genus Bothrops; species Bothrops alternatus. Next base: position 3,186,453 of record JARGCV010000200.1, on the reverse strand, counting down.
GTGGGAAGAGAAGCTTTGAAAATGGAATGAAAATTAATTTTAATTGACTATTTTCTATTTCTATTTACTTTGGGGTCTTGAAAAATTTTTTATTATTGAATTCTTACTGGATTTACTTTTTATGTGAAGAATATTATTTTTTCCTGATTTTGTCAACGTCATTTTTGGTGACTGGGAAGAGATTTTATAGTCTACTGAGGACACTCTGTGGAGAAATTTAAAATTGCAATTGTTTTTTTTTCTTTCTGTTTGATGCTGAGATTGGTTTTGACCTTCAGATCATCATAAAAGGGAAAAGACACAGAAACTCAACAGCTGTTAAATCTGTGGGGATGAACACTGGCTAAATGTTATTAAATACAGCCTCCATTAAAAGATAACAGGTCTATTTCTGGTTACTATTGAAATGGAGAAACCCTATTTACAACTCAACTGTAAACTTATATTGGAAAAAAATTATGAAGCCACTGAGCAAATATGTCTCCAAATAAAAGAGAGTACTACAGAAATAAAAAACAGAAACTCTACTTTGAACTTACAAACTGACTTTCAGGTTTCATCTGACTACCCCACAGACCAAAAAACAACAGAAGAGCAATTAATCAACATTAAAGAAGACTCTATGTCATGTTATATACAACCTACTGAGATCTCTGATGATCAAAAAATGACTGTAACTAAACTATACACAATTTCAAAACTAGCAGAAATGAACGTACAAATACAACTGATTGAGAACTATGACAATTTTGATAATCAACTACTAACCACAAAATTGGATATAACTCAGCAGATTCAAATGTGGAGACTTGAACTTTTAAAACAAGGGATTATCTACAAAGGAGTCAGGTCCCTAAAACAGAGGAGGGAATGCTCTTTCTTGACTCAATTGATACCATAAGGAATAAAGAGAGATCTATTTGTTGATATAGAGGCTCTGTTATGAAAACCTGCTTGGCACAAAAAGAAGGCTAGAATAAGATTTAAGAATGTGACCTAAAATTATATACAATGGGTTTAAAAGGCTTTTTAGACACGGATTGACTCAAGATTTAAGATTGGTAAATAAGACGTTAGAGATCCTGATTGAATAAAGATTAATTAAATATATGAACTTAGTGAGAAGTTTTTTTTCTGTATTAATGTTTGTTGCGGATATAATTATTTGGACCGGATTTAAATTTTACTGAGTGGGTTAAAAGAGTTTTAAATAGACATTTATTGATAGATCATAATTTAAAATAAAGTAGAAATGTATTTTTTGAAGTAATATTCTTGTTTTTAGGAAGGATAGCTATTTTGTAATGGAAGGAGAATAAGGGGTTTTTGACAAAAGAAGAAATGATATTAATAAATGAGTTACTGATTATGTCAAGGAAAAAGGGAAAGGAGAGACACCTGAAGTGTTAATAATATGTTTATCTAAACCAAATTGGAATATGGCAATTGTAAATAGTAAAGCTCAAAACAGGATTTGGATTTATATAGATGAAATGTTATTGATGATTGTCTTGACTGATTGATTTTTATTGAAAAATACATTAATTTATTATTATTATTATTATTATTATTATTATTATTTATTAAATTTCTATACCGCCCCTCTCCCGAAGGACTCGGGGCGGTTTACAGCCTTAAAATTTAAAAAACATATAAATGTACAAAATTAAAATATTTAAAAATAAATTAAACAAATTAGGCCATAAAATCTATAAAACCCAATATATACAAATCCTAAAATCCTAAAAATTACAAAAATCCTAAAAATTAGACAATCCCCCTAAAACATTTTCACCCGGTTGGAGCCGGAGCTTCTATGCCAGGCCAGCCTGTTGAAAAAGGAAAGTTTTCAGTTCCCGACGGAAGGTGCGTAAGTCCGTCATCGTACGGCGTTCGGGGGGGAGCTCGTTCCAAAATGTTGGAGCTCCCACAGAGAAGGCTCTCCCCCTGGGGGTCGCCAGTCGACATTGTCTGGCCGACGGCACCCTGAGGAGGCCCTCTCTGTGGGAGCGTACCGGACGGCGGGAGGTATTTGCTAGCAGTAAGCGGTCCTGTAAGTATCCGGGTCCGATGCCATGGAGCGCTTTAAAGGTGGTCACTAACACCTTGAACCGCACCCGGAAGACCACCGGCAACCAGTGCAGCTCGCGCAGGAGCGGTGTTACATGGGAGCGCCATGATGCTCCTGTCACTACCCGCGCGGCCGCATTCTGGGCCAGCTAAAGCCTCCGGGTGCACCTCAAGGGGAGCCCCATGTAGAGAGCATTACAATAGTCCAGCCTGGAAGTGACGAAGGCATGAGTAACTGTGCATAGCGAGTCCCGGTCTAGGAAGGGACGCAACTGGCGTACCAGGCGAACCTGATAGAACATCCTCCCGGCCACGGCCGCCAGATGGTCCTCTAAAGATAGCCGTGAATCCAGGAGGACTCCCAAATTGTGAACCCTTTCTGCGGGGGCCACTGTTTCGCCCCCAACACACAACAAAGGAGTCAATTGACTAAACCGGGACGACGGTAGCCACAGCCGCTCGGTCTTGGAAGGGTTGAGCTTGAATATATCATATTATTTGAGGGAATGGAGAGGGAGTTTTTAATGATTTAATCTGAGTTACATATGTATGATTTTGTTTTTGGATAATTGATTACCCTGTCACCACGTTGTTTCTCAAGCACTTTGTTGTAAAAATAAAAAATCAATAAAACATGTTAAAAAAAAAAAAGAATCAATACTAATTCATCCCCCAGCTTGCAAGCTCAGTATCACAACACAAGATGTAACCATTATATGAGAGAACTCTATTAAGCATTGAGTTCTAAATTAGTCCATTGATTTTATTTAAGATTATTCTGATATAAATAGAAATAAATTCATTAAGCTGCCCAAATTATAAAGGAACACTCTGTGGCCCAATGTCAAATTAATAAATATTTACATACGTTTGACAAATGTACATTTTGTTTTGACATTAGTATATATAACTTTTATTTACTTAAAATGATAAAAAATGATTTCTCCTAAATTGCAAAAAAAACAAAACAAAACAGAAAACAGGAGGAAAAAACAAACCTGCCAAAAGAGAAAAATAACATAGGGAGAAAATAAAAGCACAATGGATTAAAAAAATGCCTGAGCCCTAAATGCTTGTTAAACCAGATAATTCTTCCTCTCTAAGTGGGAAGTGGACTTTTAGAGCCTAGATGCAATTGTCAGAATGCCCCACACTTTTTATTCTTAGAAGGACCCAGTGCAAATGACTGACTTGTGAGGGAAAGAAATTCAGATAGAAATCCAGTGAAGGTTTAAAAAATATTCTGAAATGGGCCAAGGAGCAAATGTGGAGGTAATTCAATTGACACAATATTGATGTTACAAATTCCAATGATGGGCTTCAGTTAGATTCCTCATTTCCACAGATTACAAAAAACTGAACTTTTCAAACAGTCTTCATAAAACGGCCACACCTAGTGTGTTATAATAGCCAACTTGGATTCTACTAAACTGTGCTGACATATATCCCAATGACATGTTATTAATTTTTTTATCAACCTTGTCAGCAGAGTGGCTCAGTGGTTAAGACACTGGGCTTATTGGCTGGAAAGCCATGAGCCAAGGTTCGAGTCCTGAGCACCACGTGACAGGGGTGAGCTCCTGTCCTCACCCCAGCTCCTGCTAACCTAGCAGTTCAGAAACTTGCAAATGCGAGTAGATTAATAGGTATCACTTTGGTGGGAAGGTAAAGCACTTTGTGATGTCATGCTGGCCACATGACTGTGGAAATATCTTTGGACAGCACTGGCTCAATGGCCTTGGAACAGAGATGAGCACCACCTCCTATAGTCGGCAATGACTAGTGGAGTAAAATCTGCAGGGATGCTTTACCCCCTCCCCTTTTTTTATCAATATCAGAGGGTGAAAACTACTCTTAGCCATCTTTGTTAGAGCAGACCTGGATACTGGCGCATTCTCAGATTATAACATGATTCCTTCTACATGTCTTTTGAAGTCAAACATTTAAATCCAAATAAAGCTCAGACTTAGACAAACCCTCCTGATCTAAACTTGTATATTAGCCAACATTTAGCTCTGCATTGTTCCTAAGTACTAATTTAAGTGAACAAAATTGTGCATTAGTGTCCAAATACAAAACCAATATAAAAAGGCACCTTCAGGTAACATCTGAGCAGAACATGAAGAGAACTAAAGCTGCAAAAAAGTAAAAAAAAAACACCAAACCAGAACAATAGGCATAAGATAATGATAAACTGCTGTATGTCAAATGTTGCAGCAATAATTTCAGTCAAAAACAAGACCAAAAATCTGAAAGAATGGAATCTGCATCAATCAGGTCCAGAATCACCTGGAATTGATCTCTCAGAAATAATGATCTAGACCAGCGGTTCTCAACCTTTTTCAGGCCGAGACCCCACCTGCGCCGCCCATGCGCGGTGTGACCCCGACCTGCGCCGCGCATGCGCGGTGCGCTACGGGACGAACTGCGCATGTGCGGTGCGCGACGGGCCGAACAGCGCATGCACGGCGCGACGGGCCGAACAGCGCATGTGCAGCGCACGCAACGGGTCAAACCGTGCATGCGTGGCGCAACGGGCTGAACCGTGCATGCGCAGCGCGCCGAATCGCGCATGTGCGGCACGCGCGCGACAGCCAAGGGGAAATGGGGAAAAAATGGCGGACTGCGGTGTTTGGCGACCCCCGTGAAACGGTTGTTCGACCCCAAATGGGGTCGCGACCCACAGGTTGAGAACCGCTAATCTAGACTGATAATAACCGAAATGATTTCAAGTGTCGTCAACTCTCCAGGTAGGATCCTACCCATTACTTCTTTCTGACTACAGACATCCTACCCTTCCTAAGATGATTTCAGAACAGGCAAATATCCAGTGAGCAGGCACTGGGCCTCACTCTTCCAAATATCTGCCAATGTACTTAGGAGGCACAAGCTGAAAAGTATCTACACTGACAGGAAAAAAGTGGTGTTGTAGCAACATCCATTACAATACCGTATCTGTAATCAATGTGGAATCCAGGTCACAATAGATTCTTCTAGTTTTTATCCACAATTTTTATAAAGTAAACATGTTGGAATATTGGATATTTTTCACTTCCCCCTTCACAAGGAGCCTGTATGTTTTTGCCACTCAGAAAGGGAACACATATTGCTACTATGTGATCATGCTATCGTAACAAATCTCTTTGCTAAGTAGACCCTAAAACAACTTCTAACTCATGCTCAAGCTTGTCATAATTTTTCTCTATTACAGTAAAAGCCGTCAATCCTGTCACTTCATTATTCCCATTTTGTAGAACATCAGGAAGTTAAGTAAGCTTTTACAAATAGGAGAGACAGAAATCTTTGTCGAAATGCTAAATCAAGAGTCTTCAAACCTAGGACCTTTTATGACTTGTGGACTTCAATTCCCAGAATTCCTCAGCCAGCTTGCCTGGCTGAGGAATTCTGGGAGTTGAAGTCCACAAGTCATAAAAGGGCCAAGTTTGAAGACCCCTGTGCTAAATCATGGTTCAATAAACCACAATTAGCTAAGTATATACATCAGCGGTTCTCAACCTGTGGGTTGCGACCCCATTTGGGATCGAACGACCATTTCACGGGGGTCGCCAAACAATGCAGTCCGCCATTTTTCCCCCCTTTTCCTTAGCTGTGCTACTCCCTCTTATTCTATTGGCTTTTGAAAGCCAATAGAATGGACTCTCTATTGGCTTTCAAAAGCCAATAGGAATTGTCCAGGCTGTCTCCGTCCTGCTGAGCCCGCCAAAAGCTCCAGTCTGCAAACGGTGCTGCAAGTTGTCTGCAGCGAAGGCGAGCTCTCCAGAAGTTTCCACCCCTCCCTACTGAGCAACTACTAAAACTGTAAGTAAAAGAGGGCCAGGGGTGAGAGGCCGGCGGGCGCAGGGAGGGTTTTTGGCACGCATGGGGCCCGGCGGGTTTTTTACCTCCCTTGGGCTGGGCCAGCTGGTGGCCCAGCCCATGGTCGCCCTGTGCTGTTCCCGCTGCGGCCGCCCAGGAGCGCCTGGGCCTGCCTGCTGCCATCCCAAACGGGCGGCAGCAAAGGTAAGGCTAGCGGGGCAGCGGCGGGCGCAGGGAGGGTTTTTGGTGCGCGTGGGGCCCGGCGGGTGTCTTACCTTCCTTGGGCTGGGCCAGCTGGTAGCCCAGCCCGTGGTCGCCCTGTGCCGTCGCCGCTGGGGCCGCCCAGGAGCACCTGGGCCTGCCTGCCACCACCCCGAACGGGCGGCGGCCTACGCCTCAGCCAGCACAGGGGGCAGCACCACGCATGCGCGGCGCAGGGGGCAGCACCACGCATGCACGGCGCTTGACAGGTCGGGGTTGCGGCCTGAAAAAGGTTGAGAACCGCTGATATACATTATGCTAAACGAGCACCAAATACATAACGGCTCAGTATGATGCGCCAACTCAGCTACTGTGTCAATCGTTTGAATCTTTTCCTTATTTTAGGGAACCCCCAGTATTCTGGCAGTATTGCTAGATAAGAGAACTAGTCTCTAGACAAAAGAACCAAAGAGAACTAGTCAAGAGCTAAATCAGGAAATCATCTATTTTATGTGATCTTTCAAAGTGACAGGGATGCCTGCTTAACATTGAACTCTATAAAGTGAATTGATTCTTGTGCTTATACTTGATTTTCAGAACAAACACAACTCATCAAAAGAATGACCTGTTATGCAATCCTTAGGAATGGTAAAGAAGAGAGGCTCAACGTCATAATGAAGGCTTGTAAAAAAAACAAAACAGTTTGTAATTTCCAATAACATCTTGGTCTGCATGGGAAAGGAGACTACCCAAGAGTAGAAGAAAGTATTAAAAATAGGAAGATAGGTGACACATCAATTTTGAACCATCTGACTTGGAGAAAGACCAGAAGAAAGGAAGGGTGAAGATATTTCTATCTTCTTAAAATGGTATATCTGTTTCCAACCACTATACCTCTCTACCTTAAATAGCACTCAGGTTTCCACCTTGGATTTTTTTTTCTTCAAACGCACTGCAGATAATAAAGCAGAAAATGGCAAAACACTGAGAACCAGATGCTGAAAGATCACTTCAGAATATTTTGAGTGTCACTCTTAGCTTTTTAAGACTGGGGGGTTAGTGACAGAGATGGATTTTATAGCAGAAAAGTATCAATATACCTCTTTTTCCTCTGGACAATAGAGGGGCCCTGTAGGGTGTAAAACTGCTTTCTGTGCATAATAAAACAATTCAGATATATTCTTCAAATTCTTTGCTGAGCACTAGAAAAAAAAATGAGAACAGTTTTGAAACCTTTACCTCAATATGGAAGAAAAAGGCTTAATATATAGCTATTGGGTCGAAAGTCTATTCATCCAAGCACATTCTGCTTAAGGAATAGTATCGTGATGGAAGAGCTTTGTTCAAATATCAAATTGTAATTTTTTTATCTCATTTAGTGTTTAAAGTTTTAGTTCTGAAGCCTACTATTATCTTGGCCTCATTATACCGTATGTAGCAGTTTTATTTTTAGTTTTAGCTGCCTCAGTTTTATTTTCAGATGCAAATCCTTGAAATTAATTAAAATGGAAAATGATTTCCGAACACCTGGACAGTAAAAACAGTTACCGTACATTACTCTTTCCTTTAATTATATTTTAATCTAATTTCCAAATAAATACTCTTCCCCAAAGCAGCTTACCTTTAAAAAAGAACTTTCAGGTTTATAAGTTAGAAAGACATTTAAAAAAGAAGAAGAATGGTCGATAAAAATGGCATTTGTATTCAGTTGGGAACAGATTTCTTTTTCTTGCTGTTGCGAATGATAAAAAAAGCTAACGGTGACCCAATTCTTCATTTGTGCAGCTAGTGACCGAAAACAGAATGTCTTTCTCCCCAATAGTGGTAGGAAAAAACTACCAGCCAAAGCAGTACTCATTCTGGAAAAAAAGGAGCTCCCTGTATCTGCCCCTTTTCCTGATCAATAGCTGAAGCCAAGCTGCTCTCTTGGTATTTTCTAGGACAGAAGAGACACAATCTCCCAACAATCCCTATTCCTCCAGCTGGTATAGCAGGTGTTTCCCTCCACTACTGCAATCCTAGATTTATTTAAAAGTAGAATTCTGATTTCCATTAAATAACTAGGAATGCCCACAAACATGGTTTTTCAATACCTCTACGCAAGTTTCAATCTCCGTGTACTGGTTCATGATGGGAAGGATGGTTTCCATGCTACTGTACTCAACCAGGTCTGACTTGTTTCCAACCAATATAAGCGGAAGCCTGAAAAAAATTTAAATGTTCTCACACTGAAAAATAAAACATATTAGATAGCTCATAAACGCACAATAAGAAAAACTAGTGTTTGCTGTTCAAATTGGTATTTAAATTCTAGCCCCAATATTAGAGTAAGGGAAGATAATTTATAAAGTTATAGGAACATCTCTCAAATCAACCATGTGTGGTTTTATCCTTTTAATACTGTAAGCTGCCCAGAATTACCCTGTGATAAAATGGATGGCCAATAAATAAATACATGTGTGAGACTGAAAATTCTGGTTTTCTTTGGCCATAAAACACAATAGTTTTAACTAACAAATCAGTTACATGGCTGATTTGAATGCTATTTATGAGCTTTCACTACCACAGCAGGGGATATATTCCGATAAACATGGCTAGGATAACAATTATGTTAATTTAACTATGCACAATAAATATGTTAATTAAAATATGAGGAGTGGTTTTCCCTTACATGAAAATCATACTTCAATACGGTAATAAATTCTGGATTCTCTGGAGGGCTAGGGAGTGTCCATGAATGTATATACCTTATATAAAAGAATGCCACACAGCATTTCAGTTATGTTTCAAATGTAAGTTAAGCAATAGCAATAGCACTTATACACTGCATAATAATGATGATGATGATGATGATAGTGCCTTGGGTGCAATCCCAAAACAACTGGAGCACCACTTGGACACCATTGGCACTGACATATTTGCCACCAGTCAATTGCAAAAGGCGGCCTTACTAGGAACAGCTTCCATCCTGCGACAATATCTGTAATACCATCAATTCAAACATCCACATCTGCCTATCCCAGGTCCTTGGTAAGGACTCGATAGACAAAAATGTCAAATCCAGTCTGAACATCTGGTTGACTGTGCGATGATCAATAATAATAATAAAGTTGGAAGGGACCTTGGAGGTCATCTAGTCCAACCCCCTGCTCAGGCAGGAAACCCCATACCATTTTAGACAAATGGCTGTCCAGTCTCTTCTTAAAAACTTCCAGTGTTGGAGCATTCACCGCTTCTGGAGGCAGGTTGTTCCAGAAATGCTTTATAGCCCTCTCTAAGCGGTTTATAGAGTCAGCATATTGCTCCCAACAATCTGGGCCCTTATTTTACTGACCTGACCTCAGAAGGATAGAAGGCTGAGTCAACCGTGAGCCGATCCGAATCGAACTGCTGAACTGCTGGCAGCCGGCAGTTAGCAGAATTAGCCTGCAATATTGCATTCTAACCACTACCCCACCACGGTTCTAATATTTTAAGAATACCAGTTAGATTAGAAATGTTTGATATATTCACTGATGGTTGTGAGGAAAATTACAGAAGAATGCCAGGTATACTACTCTGAACTCCTGGATGAAAAGTTAGATATAAATCTAACACACAAATAAATACAATTATTTTTTAAACTTCAATTCCAGAAATCTAAGCAGTTCCCAACAAGCAAGCTAATTAAAAGCTCAGGAAATATACCTTGAGCTTATAAATAATCTTCTTCTAAAATAGAATTATAATTGGAGTCTCAATAATATTCCTTAATATTTCACTATTTGAGCTTAAACAGATCTTAATGTGCACCTGCTGTCTTTGTCTGTTCTTTCATTGATGAGAGGGATCCACCGGCTTGTTACCTAAAGCAATAAATCAATATTCATTTTTAAAAGTTAGGCTGCACTATTCGTTCCACTATATATTTCTATTTTGCTATTAGTTTTCTGAATGTTTAAAATACATTTGAAGAAGTGTGAGAGGGCAAAGAGTATGAACAAATAGGTAGTGCAAGGTAATCCTTATGGTAGTTACAAAAATTAAATTTGCTTTCGTTCACTAATAATTGTGAAGTGATAAATCCCAGTGTCAAATGAAGGGGGTAAAAATAGAACAAAAACTCTATTCAGCATAACTGCATGCACAGAAAATACATAACCTGCTTCTGTATGTAGGAACTGTACATTTTCCTCATTGATATCCACTAAAACCGCAACCAATTTTCCCTCACCCAAAAATGATGCAACTTTCTAAATTAGGGGTCCCCAACCCCTGGTCCGTGGACCAGTACCGGGCCGCGGCATGCTAGCAACTGGTCCACACAAACAAGCAAAGCCCCATTCGCGAGATGCAGGCAGCACACAAAACCATGCACCCTCCGGTCCACAGAAAAACCTCTCTTCACTGGAACTGGTCCCTGGTGCCCAAAAGGTTGGAGACCTCTGCTCTAAATAATTGGATCTTTTTCAGATTCTAATATAATTACCTCATGCAAATCCATTGAACTCAAACTACATTTTCATTCCATGCCTAAATATTAATGTATCAACACTAATAATATAGATAAGTTATTCTAAAAGAAACACCACAGAATTACATCGGAGAAACTAAAAACACTGTGGAGTTCTTGGTGCTCTCTAAGGTTGGCTGTTTGCTGCAGATGTTTCATTACCCAACATCATCAGTGCTAATGAGTGTGGGATTTGCTCCCTGTTTATATACATTAACTTGCTCTGCCAGAATTGGTGGGAATGTGGTTTTCTCCTTAGTAGTTCCTTGATTGTTTTTTGCTTGTTTGTCTGGTTTGCTTGGTGTTCAGCCAAATAAAAAAAAAATGCTAGAGAATTCAGACAATTGACCATTAATAGACACATAGAAATTAACCATATTTGCACATCATTTAAAAGAGACAACAAAAAGCTAAGGAAACAAAAAAAAAACAGGACATATTACTCTCCAGCAGTCAATACTCAGATAAGCAAAGATTAATCAATACACTCAGACAATTAAGCAGAAAACAATGCCTAATCAAGGAACTATTCCACTATCACACTAGCAGGGCAAGTTACTGTGTGTAAACAGGGAGCAAACTTCACACTGGCATTGATGTTAGCATTGATGAAGTTACCTAATGAACTTAATGAAACGTCTGGAAACAAGTAATCAGACTCAGAGAGAATCAGTGATTCCACAATTCAGTCATAAGCAGCATTTATTCTTTTCTATTCGAACTAAAAAAATTGCATTCCATGACATTTAAACTTTGTTTGAATTCTCTTAAAGATCCCTAGTTTTCTCATCTGGAATATTCAATATGTTAAAATAAAAAAACAGTAAAACATGCCCTTACAAGTGAAAGGGCCACACTCTGTCTATCAAGAAAACAATGTAATTCTTTTAGGACTAAATAAGAAAAGACCCATTTGGATTGATAGAAAATTAAGAAAAGACGAATTCATCATGTCTTTCAAAAAGACAGTCTGAACACCTGGAAACAAATGTATTCATGGTCAACAAGTATGCTATATTAATATTTGGACAAAATAAAAAATGATTTCCTCATACCTTATCGATTGAATTCTTGTTGTTAACTGCATATACTATGCAAATTACATTTGCCTGAGACAAAGAAGAAGCAAATGGTTTATAACTGTAAGGTTTTCCTAGCAAATATGTTAAAATACATTATTTAAGGCCACTTGATAGTTTCTTCTGATATTCAGTTAAACATAAGATATTAAAACTGTGAACCAGCAATTTACCTGTAGATTTTGTACTGTGGGCATAAAGAATAAAAATACAAATACATACATACATCTATTTTTAAAATCATAAACCGGAAAAATCATAAATAGATTTGCAAGGATATGGAATCATATACTTCAAAGAGAACTATACTCACAAACAAATTCACTGACTTTCCCACCAAAATTTATCAGTAAAAGTTTCAGCATCTGAAAAAAGCAGCCTGTTATTATAACAGAAACTCTTTTGCTTCTGCAAAGGGCTTTTCCCTATCATATTCTCTCATTGTTTCATGGGATAAGTGTTCGGAGGATAGGTTGGCAGATTTCAGTCCATAAGATGAACTCTGTTCATTATTCATCAGATTAAGACAAACATCCATTGGTTTATTTTTAAATCATCTTATAACCCATTCTAGTCCAGGAAAGGCTACCTGTGATCACTCATGCCTTAATCATTTCCCAATTGGATTACTGCAATATATTCTACAGTGAGATCCTTGAAAAATGCTCAGAAGCTTCAACTGGCAGCATATCCCATTCTAAGTGCCTTGGAGGCAGTTTAGACTATACCTGTGCTACCCTGCTATTGAGAGTGTTACACTGGGCCCCAGAACGATTCTGGATATAATTCAATGTGGTTATTGCATTCAGTACCTTGCATGACACAGGATTAAATGACTTGTGGAACTGCCCCTCCCCAAAGGTTTCAGTTTTCCCACCGGATCTGATAAAGTTGGTGTGCTTCAGGTCTCACCTATTAAACATCATCTGATGGGACCTAGGAGATTCATAGTGCCGTACATGTATTAAGTTCCTCAAGATCAGGAATGTCCCAACATTCCAAGAGTTCTGGAAGGTCATGAGGACCTAGTTCTTCCCTCAGTTGTTGGGATGTCAGCTGAGCCCATCGTAGACCTATAGCTGCACTGTGAGTTTGTTCTAGCAACTGCCTATGGTATTGTGGTTATTTTTAACTTAGTTTGTATCTGTATTTTGAGGTTTTGTTGTATATTTTTGTAAATTGTTGTTAGAAACCCAGGGTTAGGTATTTAAAATCAGTGGCCACGTAAAATGTCTAAATAAATTCATAGAAAATATTTTGCTTATTTTTTTCTTCCCCCATCATTCTGGCTTGCAGGACTTTGCACACCTGGACCTGTTCTTGACAACCACACAGCTGCAAGGATATACTTTACTAAACATCCACTCCAGCTAAGACATTTCAACTGACAGTCTAATGGGAAAAACAGAGAGTGAGGATGCTTTATAGCCTGAGGATAAATTTATCATTGTACAGCTTTCCTCATTCCTACATCAGTAATCAGATAAATTATGTCTTTAAAATGATGATTCGCCAGGTGCCAAAATCCTGACTCACTTAAAGCAACTAAATCACTTTGAAGATACAACATAAATGTACTAAGCATGCAAAAAAACCCAACAAAACCTGAGTACGCTGGGTTCCCAGCAAAGCACTGGCAGCTTACAGAGTAGCCTTGGGCAAAAACAGAACCAGAGCTTATATATCTTTGACCTAATATATTTCAAATACAAAACAAAGGGAAAAAGCAGACCCAGTGTAAATTACAGCATGATACTGGAATGCTTTTGAAAATCCCATCTGGATGGCCTTCTCATTATTTATCCTTTCTTACTACAGTAAGTAGCATGTCAGCTATACTAAAGTTGATATAAGATAAATAGAAACAATTTAATTTAATGGGCCTCTTGTTCCTGTTTGATTTTTACCTGTCACCACTCAGGGTCAATCCAGCTTGCTACGAATGTTTCACTATAAGGTTAATTTAAGTAGTTCACATATAGGGATGGGTATCAGTTGGTTTGGTATTGAATGCAGCTCACATGTATAAGAAGAGGGAGTATTTTTACCACCACAATAATTTCATAATAATCAGAATGATTCTGGCTTTTCTTGTGGAAAGAAATTCACTTAGGCACCAAGATAGGTAAAACACAAACATTTCAGAACAGAAGACACATTCCACTCACTTGAGATATTTCATGATGGAGCTGTTCATCGCTTTGCTGAGATTCTGTGTGGAACAGAATATAACAATTACTATTGATCAAAATGATCGAAGAAAGGCCAGTAAGCATGAAGTATGACCTGGTCACTAAATGGGGGTTAAACTGTTTGATAAATTGGGGTGAAGTCTGGATTAAAATGTTGTGTGCTAAATGTAAAATCTGTTAAATCACACTCTGTAAGACTAAGGTTTTATAACCAAGTGTCACAACAAAGACTTATGAGAATGAGGATAACGAAAGAACTTCCATCCAGTTATTTTCTTGACTCTAATCTTAAAAATAATTTGACAAAGAGGAACTTTCCAGGTTTACTACGTGTTACAATTGAATTCAGTAGAAAAAAAAATACAAGGTCACTTCTAAGAAAGTGATTCTTGATAAAGTAGTGCTTCTTCCATTGACTTTGCCTGTCGAAAGCCAGCTGGGAAGGTTACATATGGTGATCACATGACCCCAGGACAATGCAACTGTCATAAAAACATGCTAGTTGCCAAGTACCCAAATTTTGATCACATGACCGTGCGAATGCTGCAAAAGCCGTAAGTATGAAAACCAGTTAAAAGTCACTTTTTTCAGAGCCATTGTAACTTCAAATGATCACTAAACAAACGGTTGTTAAACAAGGACTGAATTTTTAGTTCAGTATCTCAGTTTTCAAGAAAAATCCTGAACTGTGCTGGCACATTGCATAGCAATGCACATATGTATGGTTAAGGAAGCAAGCTAGGATTTGTCCTTATGCTGAGTGGTACCCTAAATGGATATATGGCTATTAATTTGGATGTTCCTCCAGACTAAAAAGCAGAGAATGTTTATCACTATTCAACAAAATGTAGTTATTCTTCCCCACGATGAAGCACCACTTTCAATAATAAAGATGCAGATTATTATAATAGGCAATTCTAGGTTTGTTTTACATTGGGTAGAACCTAAATCACTTACACTAGAACCCTAAATATCTAGTGCTTTATAGTTACAAACAAATGGCACCTGGCCGTTTTATACAAACAGACTGGCACCTGGCCATTTTACAGTTATTTCATAATTTAGCTGCCATGCATCTTATCCATTATCTTCCTATCTAAAAAAAAAATCCCCATTTCATCTGTTTCACAACATCTAGCAAGCTGGCTCTGTTGGGGAAATGTCAGAGGAAATGGCTCCATTTAACAGAAGTAGACCTTATAACCCAATTTATTATTTTATAAAGGACTAAAGCAGGGGTAGGCAACCTTGGCTCCTTTATGACTCATGGACTTCAACTCCCAGAATTTCTGAGTCAGCATAGCCAAGGTTGTTTACCCCTATTACTGTTGCATTTGTGAGACTAAGAAAGGAGGAAAGAGACTGATTTCCTAAAATCTTGGTTATTAGAGGCATAAACTGTAAAGACAGAGAAGCACTATTAGTTGGATGGAAGAGAGGATTTTTGATACATTAACCTTTGCGCTCTATATGCCCATATTCTTCCTTTCTACAGCTGATGAATTGTTCTTTGATACCTCCATTCCCAGAGCAGCCAAACCATAATGTATATCTTTTTAATTTATAAAAACAGAGGCATTACCTGAATAATCCACTATATGGGTTGGCACTCTTTCTGGGGTAACATCAGCCGGGATAGTGATTTCTTCAGCTCGTGGAGGAACCTCGGTGTATGAAAAGCAGAAATGTTAGTTAAATATTCAATTCTTACATAAATTGCAAAGCTTGTAACCTGTAATAGCAGAAACTGAGCAATTACCTATGATACCCCCTTAAGCAGGAAACTAGAAACCAAGTAAAACAAGTTTTTACCATTTGCCACCTTATTTGATTTCACCAGTCTCCATTAAAGAAATTCAACATTGCGCATTTCTTACCATAAAAGATCCAGTTTGTTCCCAAGTCATTTCATGCTTGTTACATAAATTGCTATTTCTAACAATTCCAAGTACATCTCCTACACAACTTTCTAATCAATGAATCCCATGACTAATAAGGCTTATATGAAATGACAGCAAACAACTAGAACACTATATTCATTATCATTTTTTTTCCACAGAACATAATGGTTAACAATGGAGCTCTTCATTCCATTCTCAGACATTCAATGATTTTTACCAAGTCATTCATCACAGAAGTCAGTCTCATATATTGGCATACTTTAGCCTAATGGGAATTATGGCAATAAGATCTTGTGTGCTAATGACTGAAAATATATTGTTATACTGTGAGAAACTTTGTCATTCAATTATGAACAGAAATGGCAGCAATATATTCTAGTGATTAACGTGTTGAATAACTTGTACATGTTAAACTTGCACATTTCTTTACGTAATTCCACAAATGTTTAAAAGCTTATAAAGAAATCACTCTTTTGTGTATCTAGAAAAAAAGAACATAAAATACAAACTTTTAGAAGCAATTACTTGTCTAAGACTCTAAGCTTATGCTTTTGGAGTTCTTGTATTTCTATTAAGGGCTTCAAAAATATAGTGAAACATGAAATAGATTAACCGGGGGAGGAGTATCTGCTTCTAATGAACATCTGGTATATTGACAAATATGCACTTATTGTGATTTTATATAATTTTTCCAATGTGTGTAAAGATATCCTTTATAGATGATGGCAATGATGTATTGTAATTTGCATCAAACATCATTAGCAAATGTAACTCACAGCAGAACACTGTCTACTGTATGTGTAATCTGTTACGTCAAAGTCCAGCAAATTGAAATTTAATTGCACAAGGATTTTTTTAAAATCAAGTGTCATGAAACCTTACCTCTTCAGGGAATTCTTCACTGACAAGAGACATGATAAGTGATGTCTTCCCAACTCTGGCTGTGAAATTGAGAAGATGAACATTCCTGAAGGATTTCCATAGGTAATTCTTGGCTGGGGTGGGGGTGGGTGAGGGGTGGTGTCAGAAAGAGTACCAGCAATATTACTGCTAACCAGCAATAAAACTGTAGATAAACCCTTATATTATAAAAAGGCATATTTCTTTGAAATGATAACTACAGAAGTAAGGCAAGTACAAATAGGTGATTTCTACAAAACTTTCTCACTTTTTTTTTTAATCTTAATATAGGTCACGTAATAGGAAAAGTACATCCTTGCACAAATATACAGCAGTGGTTCCCCAAACCTTTTGGCACAGGGACTGGTTCTGTGGAAAACAATTTTTCCACAGACCGGAGGGGGAAATGGTTTCGCATGCTACCTAGATCCCACACATGCGTAGATGAGGCTTGTGCAGCCCGGTTTCTAATGGGCCATGGACTGGTACCGGTCCGTGGACCGGAGGTTGGGGAATCCCGATATACAGCAACTCTTTCCAAACAAGATTAGAACTACAACTTCCTCATAATAAAGAATTTTGGGACTCAATTTAACAAACGAGACTTCAGCGAATTACTGCACTGATCAATGCTTTTGAAGACTACTGGATTACTACCGTATAAGCAAGGATAGCAATTGATTGTGACTTTCTTTCTACAACAAACTTAACTAAGTCAGTTGTGGATTGGTTGGAATATCTGGGGAACATCACAACCAGATCAACTGATCTAGTCAACTAAACACCAGGTGGTCAAACATAGCTCAAATCATACCTAGTGTTGCACTCAAATTAATTACACCTAATCAGTTGTGATATAAGCATACATAAATGAGTAATATTAGTATTAGCTTCCTGTCGTAGCCCAACAATGCTTGCTGCTGGCAGCGCCATCAGGAAAGGGCTACCAATCAATGGAAGCCTCATTGGTCCCCTTCTGTTTCAAAGGCTCATGGAATTGATGGAAAAGGGGTCCAGGTCTCATGTAATTCCAAAAACGTTTGGTGCAATTTTTGTGATTATGCGCCACTTTCATTTTTAAGGAAATCTGATTAGGTTAGTGGCTGGATAGGTTGTGTGTGTTGTGGAAACAGGGCTCAGATTTATACCAGTTTTCTTTCTGAATAAAAAGCAAATTATATTTACTATAAATTAGTTTGAGAATAGATTAAGAAGAACAGTCAGAAGAAACACTCCGGATAATGGTCCAGAATTGTTACTGCAGGTAGTCCCTGATTTACAACCGTTCAAACAACTGTTTGAAGCTACAAGGGCCCTGAAAAAGGGACTTATGACCATTTTTCACACTTACGACCACTGTAGCATCCCCATGGTCACGTGATCAAAATTCAGATGCTCGGCAACTGGTTCATATATATGACAGTTGCAGTGTCCCAGGGTCATATGATCACCTTTTGCGATCTTTGGACAAGCAAAATCAATGGGGAAGCTAAATTCACTTAACAGCTGTATTACTAACTTAACTGCAGCGATTCACTTAACAACTGTGTCAAGGAAAGTTGCAAAACTCACTTAACAAATATCTCACTTAGCAACAGATATTTTGGGCTCAATTGTGGTTGTAAATCAAGGGCTACCTACATTTAACTATGAAACATGGTCATTTGAAGTAAAAACTGCCATTTCAATATATATTCTATGCCAATTAAGTAAGAAAGAATAGGAGAAAGCTAAGTTACTTTCCCTCTGAGCCAAGGAAACTTTTGATGATGATGCCTTGGAAGATTTTTTTTAAAAAGCGTTTTTAAGTCTTTGTCTGACAAGAAGAACTGAATGAGCATAATGACTTCATGCAAAATGACTGCTGGCTAAATAGAATATTCAAATGACTCTGGGCATCGCCTAAAGTTAGGCCTTGTTGAATCTTGCTATCAGAAATAAAAGTGCTATTAATACTCTTAAAACTGGTACAGCACTGAATCTTCTTGTGGATGGGGATATAGTTCCCTAGGAGATACGGACGTCTTGTTTCATGTTTTGATTCATATATAACTGGCATAAAAATTTAATAAATAACAGTAATATCTGAGCTTGTCAATGCAAACTTACTTTTTTACTATCTGAAATCATAACAAAAAAGGAGCATATTTTTTACCTGTGAAGACTGAATGGAATAATTTTCCTTTCTTTTTTAAAATTTCCTTTATTTTCTTCTCATATGTAAGTCTGGACAAAATCAACCAATAAAAACCCAGCAAATACTCACCTCTATTTTAATTTTTAGCTTAGTATTGACTTTGTATGGCTTAAGACAAAAACATTCTGGGAACTGCTTTGTGGGAAAGCAGAATTTTAGTTCCTTTTTACTCCACATAAAGGCACATCTTTATGTGCTGTACTGTATATATAAGCCCGTATGTGAAAATGTTCCCAAATTTGAGGCAACTGCAGGAAGAGAATATTCAATCTTCCATTAGTATTTGTTCCACTATCACCAGACACATCACTCTTTTGCTTTAAATTTACCCAATAAACTACCTGTAACCAACAAACATAAATGGGTACAACCTTGCTGTATTGTAAAAATTATAGATTTATAAACTTCTGTTGAGCATTTTTACCAAATGAAAAATTATAAAATTACTTTAGAAATGTAAATTTAGATTCACATTCACATATATATCGGTAGACATGGGTGCAACTACCACCACATATCAATCCAAAGGACTTTGATATCACCAAACTGTATTTTTCTATAGTAGCAATGCACTTGTTCAGATTCAAGTCAAGTACTGTGATACAGAAAGATAAAACTACTCAGAGTGTGATTTAACTTTCCAAATTATAAATTTAATAAAAGTTATTAAAAATTGTCCGAACACTCTGTTATGCAAAAGTTTACATTGAGACATTTTAGCTTTCTAAAATGCTAAAGTGGCTATAATGTTGCTGAAATTGAAGCACGGGCATTTCCAGAAAGTAGCCCATGTCCTAATTCTGTTTTTCAAAAAAACATGAGTTGTACGGCATAAGCAAACTTCAAATACGCCAAATGCGTCATAGCACATAACTAAAAAAATACTTTAACAATTGGTATATTTCTGGTATCCTTTCATGCCAGAATCTTAAATCGTTGACAATTACAGGTAACCCTCAACTTACAACCACAATTATGCCCCAAATTTCTGTGGTTAAGTGAGACATTTGTTAAGTAGGTTTTGTCCTATTTTACGACCTTTCTGGCCACACTTAAGTGAATCACCGCAGTTGATAAGTTAGTAACAACAGTTGTTAAGTGAATCTGGCTTCCCCATTGATTTTGCTTATCAAAAGGTTGCAAAGGGTGATCACATGACCTTGGGACACTGCAACCATCATAAGTATGAGTCAGTCTGGATTTTGATTACGTGACCATGGGTATGCTGCAACAGTCATAAGTGTGAAAAATGGTAATCAGTCACTTTTTTCAGTGTCGTCGTAACTTTGAACAGTCACTAAATGAACGGTTGTAAGTCGAGGTCTGTATCTCTCTGTGTGTGATCCTTCACTGCTTTGTTTCAATTTTATACTGAATTTATGGAATATGGCAGAGAATGCACACAGGAACATTTAAATTAATGATGTGCAAAGTACTTCAAATAAAAAAGATCCTCTAGACATTCCAATACAGTTCTGATCATTCTGGAAATGTTCCAAAACAATTTCAGGTCAAAATACTTCTAGAATTGTCAATCTCCTAAATAAAAAAAACTGTAGATGTGATCTTGATACGGTAGGACTTGGGAAGAGAGGAAATATATACTACATATTATGGGAATTATTAAAAAAATACAAATATCCCTGTCCATTGCAGTGAAGCAAACCCCAGTTTTTCTAGAATCAAACTATGCTATGAAAAGTATGAAACCAATTTGGCTCTTAAGAGGACACATCTCTATATCAATGTCAGCATGCAAGGTTTTTTGAAATATTATTTTCAGATTATACTGTAAAAAATAAATAATATATTCAAAAGATAAGGATGTATGACACTATTCCTGTCAAAGAATGTTTTGGAGTTTTTTTTCCTGGCAAGCAACATTTCCCTAAATAAGAATTCAATTTTCTAAATTTAGGCTCCTAATTTCAACAGTCACTAGATAAATCAAAGCACAGCTAAAGGACAGCTTGAAGATTTTGGTCTCAGACCAATCTTCTGAGCAACAACAGTCTCGTCACATGTACGAACATGAACCATTTCTGACAGTATTGTTCACAGCAGCTAAAACTCCGAGAGAGTCAGTTTGGTGTTGTGATTAAAGCACTGGGACAGAACCCAGGAGAACATGAATTCTAGTCCCAACTTAGATACAAAATCAGCTGGGTGGTCTTGGGCCATTCATTCAGCCTTAGGAAGAAGGCAATAGCAAACCACTTCTGCAATCTTGCCAAGAAAACTGCAGGAATCTGTCCAGGAGTCAACACTGACTCTAAGGCAAATACATACAAATACAAACACATCGACAGAGTCCTTGAGAATTAGACGTACAGATCTGTACAGATCTATCTACATTTCAATGGTTTTAAATTCAACTTCCTCATGTTTAATCAGATAACACTGTGGTCTATTGTCTTTGTACTAATCAAATAGTTGTAAGAGAAGATACGCATTTTGCTTTGATTTGTGGACAACACTCATTGTCTCAAATTGTACTTTATTGTCAGCCTGCTTCCCAGCTTTTCTGATTTTAAAAGTTGTTTGCAATCTGCATAAAATGAATAGTGAAGCAGTTCAAAATGCCACCTTATCTATGCAAATCTCAGTGCTTGCTTTTAGGAAACATTTTTCAAGGTCACACAACCAACAAAGCAAGTCAGGAGACAGGATACATAATAATCTCTTTAAACAAATCATTCTTTATTGAAATCTTCTAAGAAGATAAAATCCACTTTTCATGGCTGAATTCTCAAAGATTATTTTTTACACCACTGACTTGGAAATTCAACCTAAACAGAAATGAACTAATAAGCTAAATTTGTGTACATTCTCAGTGCAAGACTATGTCATCCTGCATACCCAAATAAATGACCTAATGCCCTCTGGATATTTTGGACTTTACCTCCCATCAGTCTCCCTACAGTGGCTAGCAGCAAGAAATATGATTGTACAAGATCGAAACCTCTGGAATGCATCAGGTTGTTATCTTGAGAAGAAAACATTGGTTGGAAAATAGGAACTCCTTCCGATTTATAAATATTTACCAGTATCTGGAAGGTACATATGCAAAAGTCTTCTAAGTAATTTAAAAGAAAAAATGATGGGGTCAACGAAGAAAACAAACAAAATTATTATTCTCAAATCCCACCCAAAATTCTTATCAAGGCACTATTAGAGCTTTAAGGGTAACTCCAAATTCTCAATTCTTGAACTATTCTAAATATAGCAAATCATTCAAAAGTATTTTAATTCATTAGTCCTTCAATCAAATTTCAACAATAATTCATAATTGCTAGATTCACAGACATCAGACTCATTAACATTCAGAGCAATCTTGGTAACTTTGCACAGTATTAACAGCCAGGCCTCTATTTTCTGACACTATTCACTGTTCACACATCATTCTCAATTAACATACAACCCAAAAAGGCACATTCAATGATACACTAATCAGAAAATAAATCTTCTACAACTTTTGCTACGCAGATTAGGTTGTGCTGCATTCACAAAGATTTCAACCTATAA
Organism: Bothrops alternatus; assembly: GCA_034064705.1. Classification (NCBI taxonomy): domain Eukaryota; kingdom Metazoa; phylum Chordata; class Lepidosauria; order Squamata; family Viperidae; genus Bothrops; species Bothrops alternatus. The sequence goes on along the minus strand of JARGCV010000200.1, from coordinate 3,164,080 downwards.
GTAGCATGCCACATATTTAAATTACAAACCTATTAGTCTGTATTCCATATACAGTATAGTTCCCCAACCTTTCAGGGTTGGTGGCCTGGAGCGGGGGTGGGGCAAATGGCCACAGCAATGCTCGCATGAATGGGGCTGTGTGCATGCACACACACCCACACCCACAAACGGGCCAGCCACTCATGCAGCCCAGTGGCCAATAGGCCATGGCCCACAGGTTGGGGACCCCTGGTATAGAACACTTAATAACATGCATGCCAGAACATAGATTATCAAAGACATGGAATAGTTAAGTAAATAGCTAGATCTGGGTTAATAGATCTGGGTTAATTGTAGCCATGTAAGTGCCAGATATTTTGGCCTATAACTTCCATAAGCCCCTAACAGAATAAACAGAGATTGAAGAATTTACAATAACAATAAGAGAGTTGGAAGGGATCTTGGAGGTCTTCTAGTCCAACCCTCTGCTCACATTTCTATTCCCATCTGTCCTCCAAGGAATACCAAGATCCAAAAATTAAAATAAATCTAATCCCATAAGAAATAGTTTCTGGATGCCCATCAAAATAGGGTTTGGATGACATTATCTAATGCACGCTCCCTCAGCAGGTGTCCTGATAATGTGTTTTAGAGCAAACTTCGTGACTATGCACAGAGAGTTCCGTTTTCCATTGAGATAAAAATATATTTTCAGAATGTATTTTTATCCCTTCACTTCTGCTCTGCCTCTTCGCCTGCCCTTTTTACACCCCCTTGTCAGATTTCTGCATCTCCTAAAACCGGTTCCCCTCTTCTTCAGCCTGTCTCCCCCCCCCTTCCCAAGATCCTATAAAATCCCAATACTGCACCCTTAATCCTGTTTTCTTCTTGCTCTCCAATGTCCTGCCCACTGCCCTTTCCCTCTCCTACCTTCCCTTAAATCTCCCCACCTGGTTCTTTCCCCCAACACTTTCTCCTTCTCCCCAGCCACCTTTCCGCCAGGCCAACCCGACCCCTTTCATTCCAGCAAAGGAAGACAAAACAAGACACACGTGTAATCTTACCTCCGCAACATCACTCTTCCCGTCCTCCCTGCAGCTCAGCCAGCCAAACCTCTGCCCCTCACCTGGTTCATTCAGCGGGGCGAGCCGGCTTCCCTTCTCTCCGGCCCAGTCCCCGCTTCTCTGCCTTGCCCCTCTTCCATGCTGACCTTCCCAGCCGCTCCCTCCCTCCCACCTTTCCTTCCTTCCTTCCTTCCTTCCCTCACTCACGTTCTCCCACCAGCAGGATCCTCACGTCCTTCTTCATCGTGCTGTTCCTCCGCCTTCTGGGCCCGGCGATCCGGCACCGGCTCACATCAGGGCTTCGCTAAGGCGGCGGGGGGGGGGGGAAGAGAGAGAGCTACGGCCTACTATGCTTCGACCCGCTCGTGCCGTCCCGCCACCAACAGCCGGCGCGAGCTCGCTCTCGCGGCCACCCCGCCCTCCCCAAAGCGCCTGTTCGCAACCTTTCCCTCCACCAACCATAGACCGGAGGCTAGAAGGACTGACGGCTTTGAACTTCCGGAGCTAAGTTCGCAGCTCTTCAATGGCAGAGAGGGCTCTCTTCCAGGTTGCTCTATGTCGGTTTGCTCTTCTAGGTGAGCTCTCTAACAGGGCCCCATCCGCATTTCCTGGTGGTACGAATCGGAGAGGCAGTCCGATGGGGAGCAAACCGGAAGTGTAACTGATGCGTATTAGTTTATTATTATTATTATTTTTAAAAAAGGACGCGTTCAGGAGCACAGAAGCGCCTTGGTTTTTTTTTCTGTAATTGTCATTTAATTTAATTTGGAAAATAATACGAAAGTAGCATGCAAGTATTTAGGGCTACAATATACATCTGCATTCAATTGATTGGGAGAAACGGGTTGCTGGAGAGTTGGCCGTAGATTTATCGTTGGTATCGCTAGAGGTATTTGTTGCATGGTATAAGATGTGTGTTTGAAATTCATTTTAATTTCATCTATTTTTGAAATGTCTATGCTGCCCTACAGAAACAAATTTTCTAAAGGTTACAACTACTGCAATTATTGTACAACTTAAACCCCGAAGAAGAGCATCTGGATCTTGTTCCTTTGCTACCCCCCCCACTAGCGTTAAAATCTTATATCCAAAAAGTTTTTACCTGGCACAGATATAATTGATTGATGTGATATTCTTGTTGTGATTATGGCATGGATACATATAGTCACCCAGATAACTGTCATTCATTGACTGATAATCCTAACCCCTTTGATCGGAAAACACTAGCACAAGGCCACCTAAAGCAGTGGTGGGGAACCTATGGCACAGGTGCCAGAGGCGGCACTCAGAGTCGTCTCTGTGGGCATGTGCGCCATTGCCACAGTTCTAGGCCTTCAGCTGGGTTTTATAAAACCTTTTTGCTTTAGGCCTCCGCCGCCGTGTGCAAAAAAAAAAGAAGGTTCAATCAATCAGTCAATTTCAACTTCTCGCGGGAAAAAAAAGATCTTGCAAAGTTGGAATTGATTGATTGAACTTTTTAGTCCCACCCAATCTGCCATTACCACCGCAGCCACGCCCACCCAATGGCCAACACCCACCCGGCACCCGACGATGCATAAGTGGGTTTTGGGTTGCAGTTTGGGCACTCGGTCTCTAAAAGGTTCACCATCACTGACCTAAACCATCAAGATATAAATCAGTTGGTGCATGAAGCTCACTGGCAGGCAAAAAAAAAAAAAAAAAAGAACAAGAACTTGAGTGCTATTTATTTTAACTTCCAAGCTATCCATTACAGCTTTCAAATAAGGTCATCTAAATCACTTTTTTATGGACTTCTCAAAATATCTAATAGCCCTGTTCTTCCAATTATGTATCTCAAAACAAGAAGATATTGAAAGATGGAAATATGTATTTGCCTAGTACATTATCCCAAAACTAATTTGGGCAGAATCTCAATTTATAAAGATGCCTCTGTAAAGTTACCGTATGTGTTCAAACAGAAGACAGTACATAGTGATGCTCTTTCTTCTTTTGGTCTGCCTTTGATCATATTGCAATCCTGATGGCAGATCTGTAGGCCTTGAAGGAGTTCTTGGTAAAAGTCAGATCATTTAATGGATAATGTCCTTTATAAATAACATCATCTAAAATTATCAACCTGGACTTACCTATTTACAGTATTCTGAAATTTGGTTATATGGAGAGGGTAAACAATTTTTAAGAAGAGCTCATGGGGAGATCCTGGAAATTATATGCCTATAAGCTTAACATCTGAAGTGTTAGATAAAATGTGAAAGGCCTTGCTAAAGGATGCTCAACATAGCTTTGGTAAGTGAAGGTGTTTTAAGAATGTTAAAAAAAAAATGAGGATAGGACTGAGCGAGTAGACATCATCCACTTAGATTTTCAAGTCCCTCATCAAAGACTTCTCAGCAAGTTCAACAGTCATAGAATAAAATGGCAGAACTTCTTGTGGAAAAACAATTGACTAAAAAATAAAAAAAAACAGTAAGTGTGAATAGACATTTCTCACAATGGAGGGATGTAGCTACTGCCATCCTGTGGTTCTATTCTCACTTTCTTAAATATTTATAGGTTATCTGGAATTGTTTTGATTAGTAGAATACCCAAGTTTATCTCAGAAATTTACTTCCTGCTTTCAACAAAACTGGGTTCATTTAACAACTGTGACATTCGTTTAAAAATCACTGCAAAAAAGGTTGCAAAATTGGGTTGGTCAGATGATGACCCAGTCTATGACTATTATGACTTACAACTGTAATGGGCAGGCTCCAGTATGACCATAAATTGAGGACTACCTGCAATTCAATTTTGGGATTCAGTACCACAAGCTACCAGCTTGGCTGATTTCAAAAAGGTGCTGGGCCAATTTATGGAACTCATGGGAATCGATTGCTATTCGCTTGGATGGCAGTCAAACTCTGCCTCTTATCCAAGTTATACACTGAAGAAGCTGCTTGGATAAGCAGTGAAATGTTTCAAACCAACAGGGAAAGAAAAAAAGTCCAGGTGCCATTACTCAACTTTCAGACAACTCTATTTGGATGAATGAGACTCTTCATTGACAAGACTGGTAGTGGTTGATGGGATTGGGGAGAGGTTTCCCTGTGTTTTCAGGCCCAACTCTTTAGTCTGGTTTAGATAACATTTTTCCTTTGTTTCCTTAATGACCGCCTTCCTTCTTATCTATCTCCTGAAGGGATTTTCCCCCCCTGGCTTTTGTCCACGCTGCTGAAGTACGTCATCCTAGTCTCAAACTATCAGGATGCCAAAACATGGCCAGGTCTCAGTATTAAACTCAACATAGATTAGACCAGCATACTATGGACTTGGTGTTCAGTTTCAAGCAATAGGATACTTCTTCAGCTTAGGAAAAAAAATATCAATAACTGTTGTTATGGACAGATTATTGTCTATTTCAAATGGAATTTAAAGTAGGAAGCAATATATTGCCAATGGACTCATCCTCTGGCCTTCCAGGAACCCCATCCGAGTTGACTTTAATTAAAAAAAAGTTTTAGTTTTTTTTAATTAAAATAGACCAATGGATGCCAAAAAAAAGGGGGGAATCAGCTTCCAGCACTGAATAGCATTAAAACCAGGTTACTTAAGAAGTTCTTTCACTGATTGTTAGGTGTCTTGCTCTCAGAATAGCTGTGTAAAAAAAGTAAAAAGAGCAGATTTCTTTTTTCAATCCTTTAGTTAAAGAATTCCCTAATGTTTTTTTTTAACTGTAGTTTCTCAGTTTCGCAAGGAAGCTGGCAAAGAGAAGAATAGAATAGGATAGAATAGAATAGAATAATTACTTTATTGTCACTTTGAATGTACACTAATCGACATATATTAAAATGAAATTTCATTGCATTCAGCTCTCAGAGGGTCACCATCTCTGATATACACTACATAAATATGACAAAAATAAATAAATACAGAATTATGCATATACCTCTATATATTATATGACACAGAGAAACAACAGTCTAGTTTGGGTTGTGTATACATGTGCATGGTGAGAAAAACGAATCTTGCGATTTTACCAGATGGATGGCATAGGGCAGAGCTTTTCAACCAGTGGTACGGGTATCACCTGTGGTACACTAGCACCTGGCAGGTGGTACACGACCATTCTAGAAAAGTGGTAGCAGGGGAGGGGAATGAGCTGAACTGGTGGCAGCACCACACAAGTCTGAGCGAGAGATGGCTGGAGCTGCAGGGCTGTCAGGGCTCAGCAGAAGCGCCAGGATCAGTGCCGCTTTCTAGCTGATCAGCGCTTCTTTGGGACTGTCAGGGCTCAGTGGAAGCACCAGGATCAGCGCCAGGATCCAGCTGGAGCTTGGCGCTGATCTTGGTGCTTCTCTGCTGAGCCCTGAAGAAGCACCGATCAGCTGGAAGGCAGCACTGATCCTGGTGCTTCTGTTGAGCCCAGAAGAAGCACCGATCAGCTGGAATGTTGCAGCATCTCCAGGTCTTGTGATTTACATTCAGATGTTTGACAACTGATTCATATTTATGACGGGCACAGTGTCCTAGTGTCCCAGCAGACGGGAATAAAAACCAAACACCCCTACCCCACCCCTGCTGCCAATCCTCAACAGAAATGCTCACAACAATGAAACGGGGAAGAGCGCCGCCGGGTGGGCAGGCAGGGGTCTTGCTCGGCTGTGGCTTGGGGGGCACTTTTTTCAGCACCATTGTAACTTTGAACAGTCACTAAGCGAACTGTTGTAAGTTGAGGACTACCTGTACTTTATTACTTTTTTCCTTTTTTTTTTGGTCATCAAGTTTTTGACACCTTGCTAGGCGACTGGTGGTACTCGGATGTTGCCATATCCTAAAAGTGGTACAGTGGGTGAAAAGGTTGAAAAGCCCTGGCGTAGGGAACAAAGCTATTACAGAATCGGGTAGTCCTGCTATAAATACTTCGAAACCTCCTCCCAGAAGGGAGCAACAGAAACAGAACATAAAGTGGGTGTGCGGGGTCTCTAACAATGCTTTCAGCTCTAAGCACATAGCGCTTAGAAGCAGCATCCTGAATACCAGGAAATAAGCTTCCTATGATGTTCTCCGCTGTCCTTACCACTCTCTGTATGGACTTTCTATTTGAGGCACTGCTGCCACCAAACCAGACAGTGATGCAGTTTGTTAAAATATTCTCAATCGTGCCTCTGTAAAAAGTGCCCAGGACAGAAGGAGAAAGATGTGCCCTTTTAAGACAGTGTGGTGGGTAATTTAATCAGTTCTAATGTTTCTACATAATTTTATCAATTCCTGTATGACTTGGTATTGAAAATATTATTTGAGACCTTTTCTTATGAATGGGATTCCTTTCCTATAGAAGTTATCACTTCTATTGAGGATTTAAAGGGGACTTTCTCTGAAGGGTTCCTTTATTTTATATTCTTTATCATTTTATATTCTTAAGCTGCCATCAAGCTGTTAGGGGTATCTTTTAAAATTCTTGATATTGTTTTGTATTTTAGACTTAACTTCCATTTAGGGGCATAGTGGACACCATCCAACCAATGTCCACCTTATATCTTCAGTGTAGGTCTTTAAAAATGAATTGTTTAAACTTGCCTTTCCCAAATAGGTAATTAATAGCTATTAAATTCATCACATCTGACATCTGGTTGAATTTCCAAATCATACATATTGCTAAGCCCAGTTTGTTGAATAAGCCCGAGGATTGGTTTCAGAAAACGCAGTAAAATGTTAAACTATGATTTACAAACCCCAGTATTATATTCATGCAACTTACTAAGCCAGAATAAAACAAACCACATTATCACATGGTGCAGTATACAGAACCCAGGTTTTATTGCCAGAAATTAAGTATACAAATAAATTCTAACTATAAATAAAACAGCTTTAGTGATCAAGCAAAAATATGCTTGCTCATAAGCTGGCTACTTTGACATATCCTGTGTAGAGAAAGCAGGATGAAATTAAATAAAAAAGGGACACAGTATTGTTTTATTTATTCACCTCCATCTCTAGTCCTCTAAAAGTTCTTACTGGATTTCTTGATACATGAGTTACAAGAGTGAACAAAGTACCGCATGGGACAGTTTTTTTTCAGAAATTGGTTATTTTTACTTTTCTAATTTTTCCTTTTGTCATTATTATCCATGGGTCCATTGATATTATAAGTACTTTAATAAGTCTTCATATAGTATACTCTAAAACAGGGCTTTTCAATCTTTTCACCCATTGTACCACTTTTAGGGTATGGCAGTATCCGAATACCACCAGTCGCCTAGCAAAGTGTCAAAAACTTGACCAAAAAAAAGGGGGAAAAGTGATAAAGTACAGGTAGTCCTCGACTTACAACAATTCACTTAGTGACTGTTCAAAGTTACAATGGCCCTGAAAAAAGTGCCCTCCAAGCCACAGCTGAGCAAGACACCTGCCTGCCCACCTGGTGGTGTTCTTAGTCCTGTCCAAGGTTTTCATTGTTGTGAGCATTTATGTTGAGGATTGGCAGCGGGGATGGGGTGGGGGGGTTGGTTTTTATTCTCCCTGTTTGCTGGGTGGTTGCAGCAGGTTTTGGTCACTTCACATGACCCTGGGACACTGTGACCGTCATAAATATGAATCAGTTGCCAAGCATCTGAATGTAAATCACAAGACCCTGGAGATGCTGCAACATTCCAGCTGATCGGCGCTTCTTCTGGGCTCAGCAGAAATGCCAGGATCAGTGCTGCTTTCCAGCTGATCCGTGCTTCTTCAGGGCTCAGTAGAAGCACCAGGATCAGTGCCGAGCTCCAGCTGGCGCTGATCCTGGCATTTCGACTGAGCCGACAGCCCCAAAGAAGCGCTGATCAGCTGGAAAGCGGCACTGATCCTGGCGCTTCCGCTGAGCCCTAACAACCCTGCAGCTCCAGCCATCTCTCGCTCATGCTTGTGGGGTGCTGCCACCGGTTCATCTCATTCCCCTCCCCTGCTAACCACTTTTCTAGTATGGTCTCTGGAGGAAGCCGATTATCTGGGCCCTCTGCAGTCGGGGTTCAGGCCCGGCTACAGCACCGAAACTGCTTTGGTCGCTCTGATGGATGATCTTTGGCGAGCCCGGGATAGTGGCCAGTCCTCTGTCCTGGTGCTTCTTGACCTCTCAGCGGCGTTCGATACCATTGACCACGGTATCCTTCTGCGCCGGCTGGAGGGATTGGGAGTGGGGGACACCGTATTGCGGTGGTTCTCCTCCTATCTCACAGGTCGGTCGCAGTTGGTGTTTGTGGGGGTCAGAGGTCCACCTCTAGGTTACTCCCATGTGGGGTGTCTCGGGTCGGTTCTCTCCCCCCTACTTTTTAACATTTACATGAAGCCACTGGGTGAGATCATCCACTGCCATGGAGTGAGATACCATCAGTACGCTGATGATACTCAGCTGTACATTTCCACTCCTGGTCATATCAGTGAAGCGGTTGAGGTGATGTGCCGGTGTCTGGAGGCTGTGAGGGTTTGGATGGGTGTTAACAGATTAAGGCTCAACCCCGATAAGACAGAGTGGCTGTGGGTGATGCCTCCCAAGGACACTTCTATCTGTCCTTCGATTACCCTGGGGGGTGAATCTATAAACCCCTCAGAGAAGGTTCGCAACTTGGGAGTCCTCCTTGATCCACAGCTGACATTGGATCATCATTTGTCGGCAGTGGCGAGGGGGGCATTTGCCCAGGTTCGCCTGGTGCACCAGTTGCGTCCTTACTTGGATCGGGAGTCTCTCCTTACAGTCACACATGCCCTTGTCACCTCGAGGATCGACTACTGCAACGCTCTCTACATGGGGCTACCCTTGAAGAGTGTTCGGAGACTACAACTAGTGCAAAATGCAGCTGCGCGAGCAGTTGTGGGCCTTCCTCACTGTGCCCACATTTCATCAACTCTCCGCATGCTGCATTGGTTGCCTATTGGTCTCCGAGCCCAATTCAAGGTGTTGGTTATTATTTATAAAGCCCTTCATGGCATGGGACCAGGATACTTACGGGACCGCCTTCTGCCACATACTTCTCTACGACCGGTGAGAGCGCACAGGGTCGGCCTCCTCCGGGTCCCGTCAGCGAAACAATGTCGTCTGGCGGGCCCTAGGGGGAGGGCCTTCTCTGTTGTGGCACCCGCCCTCTGGAACCAACTGCCTCCTGAAGTCCGCGTTTCCCCGACTCTCCCGGCCTTCCGAAAGAATTTAAAAACCTACCTCTGCCGGCAGGCCTGGGGATGATTGTTGATTGTGGTGTGGCTGATGAGTATGTATGGGGTTTTATTTTTAATGTTTTTTTGTTCGGATTTAGTCAAAATTGTTTTATATGTATGCTGTGAGCCGCTCCGAGTCCTCGGAGAGGAGCGGCATACAAATCCGAATAAAATAAATAAATAAATAAATAAATAAATAAATGGCCGCGTACCACCTGCCAGGTGCCAATGTACCACAGGTGGTACCACTACCACTGGTTGAAAAGCCCTGCTCTAAAATACGTAACTAATTCTGAAGTATATTATTTGCAAATATATAGCGCTACATCTGCTCAGTATCCCCCACAATTTTTTTTTTACAATAATTCTTCTATTCAGATTTTTATCAGAAGGCACACATGGAACCCTCTCAATCCTAAAAGATACCTGGGTTGACTGTAAGTAATGGGAAAAGTTACTCTCTGAATTTCATGATTACAGCAGAATTAGGTCTCCTTAGTCTCTCTACTTTTTTAATACTTTCAAAACCATGTTATATGGATTCTCAATTATTATGTTGTGATTGAAAATTAGAACTGATTGCTGGAGAACTGTAATTATTGGATTGCCTGCTGGTCTTCTGTAACAATAGTGAGGTTATTGTTCTTTACAGAAGGACAGGAAATCTAATGAATACAGCACTGAAAGTAATTTGAGAAAATTGGTAACATTTCATAAATTACTGGAAATGTAAGATGATTAAAAGTATTAAAATCTAAAACATATTGCATGCTACATACTACAGATCTAGAAGTCATACTGCATACATATTAGGTGTACAATTTGGGTGACATCAAACTACCTGATTTTTCCACCCATTTTCATAGGTAACTATTTACCACCAAGTGTTCCAATGAGTCCCATTGTCAATCATGATACTGCTACAAGGAGAAAGTAATTTGAAAGCACTACAGGTAGTCCTTGATTTATGATAATTGGGACCTGATTTTCATCACTAAGCAATGCAGTGATAAGGGCAACTGCATCCCTGTAGTCCTGATTGTTATTGTTAACTGTACCCCATGGTTAGTTAAGTGAAACAACTTCTTGCTGCTTCCTACAGCCAAAGTCAGTAGGGAATCCAGCAAGAAATTGCAAGTCCCAGGCCAGCAGGTAAATAAATGGTTGTTTCTGGATGAGGGAGGGAGGGTGCGTGGGAGAGGTGCTGGGCAGGTTGGAGAGGGTGCGTGGGGATATGCCAGCTTGGAAAAGGTGCACAGGGACATAGGGTGCTGCAGGAGTACAGTGAGGGTCAGATGAGCAGGGATGTATGAGGTGCTATGGGGAAGTTTCATGGAGGTATGATGTTGGTTGGGAAGAATGTGAGGGTGAGGGTCAGGTAGGGTGCATGAGTCAAGAAGGATGTACAGAGAGTGCCAAAGGTGCAGGGTAGGTGAGGGAGGATGTGTGTGGAGTGCAATATAGGATGGGGTAGGTACGCAAGATGTGCCAGGTGGATTGGGGAGTGTGCCTGGTGGTGAGGGTCAGAAAGAATATGGCGTGCAGTGTCGGGAAGGGTGTGCAGGTTGTGATGCAGGTCGGGGAGGGTGCACAGTGGTGCGACAAGGGTTGGGAAGGATGCACGGGAGTGCAACACATCTTGGGATGGGTGTGCAAGAGGTGCCATGTGGTCGAGGAGAGTGCATGGAGGTGCATCATAGGTCAGGGAGGGTTCATGGAGATGTGCAAGTGACGCAAGCCCAGAAGGGTGGGGAGGAAGCATGGATGGGGAGACTTATCCCAATGACTTGCAACCTTCCCTGCTGGTTTCCCCATTGACTTTGTGGTGAAATTGGCTGGGAAGGTTGCATATGGCAATCACATGATCATGGGATGCTTGGCAAGTGGTCATTAGCTCAAACGGATTTCGAAATGTCCAGATTATGATCACATGACCACAGGGGTGCTGCTACAGTAACTTTGGGCACCAGTTATAAATCCTCTGCTTGGCACTATCATAGCTTTGAATAGTTGTTGAATGAACAGTTGTACATCAAGGGCAATCTGTAACTGGCTATGATAGGTAACAATATTTATACTGTACATCCCAAACCCGAAACCTCTTTTGAAACTGCTCACCTTGTGTAAGACTCATTCCCATTCAGAAAGTAGAAAATAGATAATTTTTAGAAAATAAAGTAACATTATACTTGAATAGGTAAGATGTGTAATAAGACTAACAGACTTTTGATTTAATATGGTGGGAAATAGATAACTTTTAGAAAATAGAATAAGATTATATGCAAATAGATAAGAAGCGTATTAGATTTTGTTATGAAAAGGGAAAAACGTAGAAGTTGAGATAAGGGAAACTTTGCTCACCTAAAGCTTGGAAATTATAAATACCAAATGTTAATTTGAATATTGATGGGAAATTAAAACCTGGGGGAAAAGCAATAACAGGACATTGATTGTATATAAGGATTGAATGCAAACACAATTAAGATATGTATAAGCTAAAAATTAAGGGAAAAAGAGAGGAAATATTTGATGTTGTAACTTGAGATTTGTGCTAAAGATTTATCTATGTTATTATTGATTATCCAGTCACCACGCTGATTTTTAAATGCTTAATTGTAAAATTAGAAAACTAGTAAATATTGTAAAAAAAAAAAAGAAAGCAGGAACACATGAGGCACTTCATAATTCAAACAGCAAAACATCAGACTCTTAAAGATTCTTTAGAGCAGGGGTTCTCAACCTTGGCAACTTTAAGACTTGTGGACTTCAACTCCCAGAATTCCTCAGCCAGCAAAGCTGGCTGAGGAATTCTGGGAGTTGAAGTCCACAAGTCTTAAAGTTGCCAAGGTTGAGAACCCCTGCTTTAGAGGGCAAATGCTTATTAAGGCAATATACAATTGTGGCATAAAGTTAATTCCTATTAATATCATTTATAATTAAACACTCACCAGGAATTAAACCATAAATCCAAAAAGCAGGGTAAACTGGATTTGCTGCATTGATTTCAAACTTGTGTAAGCATGTTTCTTCATCAGCGAGTAAATAAAAAGACAAACTTTTGGTTGGGAAGTCAAGATAAACTCCAACCCGCAAAGGTCGGCCTTTGCCAATTTTGGTTTCTTGATTTTTGTGCCATGCGGAGATACTTTGAGCATTGCATTCTATGCACCAGGATAATTCATTTCTCCCTAGCCGGTGGTTTCTGCCAATATCCTCACTGGCAACACCAATGGCCCACGTAGAAGATTCCTCGGTGTTTATTTCCCAGTAATGGCAGCCTTCAGAGAAACCTGGAGAGCCCAGCACCTGACAGCTGCGGAATCTCTTAGAGGGACATGGATATTCTTTGCGATTACGAGACACTCTCACTTTCCTTTTATTGCCCGTGAGCTCAAGATTGCAGCTAAGTCTTTCATCGTCGAATGTAATGATGGACGTCCCTAAATGAAACAAAATTAAAAACATAGAGATCTAGGAGCCTTAAATCAGGGAGATATGTTCACAGTGCAAAAGCCATTCAATTTATTGACCAAATTGGGCCGAGCACATAAATGAAATAATAGCACAACATGCAATAAGCAAGTTTATAGGAGATTAAGACTGCCTGATCATATGGTGAAGCAAGATTGTTATATCCAACACAGTTTTGCGAATAGCCTGGGTATATATTCAAGTATCCCTGTCGGCACATCTGCATTTTTTTTTCTTGAGAAAATAGCAATAGCACTTGGACTTATATAATGCTTCACAGTGCTTTACAGCCCCTCTCTAAGCGGTTTAGAGTCATCGCATTGCTCCCAACAATCTGGGTCCTCATTTTACCGACCTCGGAAGGCTGGAAGGCTGAGTCAACCTTAAACTGGTCAAGATTGAACTCCTGGCAGTGAGCAATCAGTCAGCCTGCAATATTCCATTCTAACCATTGTGCCACCATGGCTTTTTTTTTAATAAATATTTTATTAATTTTGTAATTGTAATTGTGAAAAAAAAAGAAATCAAATTAAATACAACTCAACTTAATACAATCATTTTCAACTTTAACAAAATATGAAAACTTACATAGAGTAATTAAAAGAACTATGGGTGTTGCTCGGCAGCATCCCCCACCACATCACCCTCTTCTTCCTCCCTATCCTACTCCATCCCCCCACCTTCTCTCTCTCCCTCTCTTCACCCTCCTACAACCTACCTACTTTCCTTCACCTTCACTCCTCACACTCCAACCCCTCCAGATGTGGTTATGAGACACTGCACGAGCAACCCTGCCACCATGGCTTTTATGGGCATTAGAAGACATGGACTTAACAAACATTTTAAACATTCTAGTCTTTCCTAACCTGGGGTCTTTCAAATGTGTGGACTACAGCTTCCCAAATTCCCCAGGTTCCATGGCCACTGTGTAGGGGGCCTTGAGGATGACTCTGAAGGAACTATCCAAAAGTCATTAAAACTCCAGAAACATGTTGCAAGTCTGCTTGTGTTTTCCCATTCCTCCCTCATATCCCCAGGGAGTCAGGCGGAGCCAGTCTGAGTCTTTTTCTCATACTCCTCACTTCCCTAGGATTGATATCAGCCATATAGGGAAGACCAGATCAGGAAACTGACTCCATAGGAAGACTACAGGCAGTCCTCGACTTGCAACAGTTTGTTTAGTGACCAAGTTAGAATGGCACTGAGAAAAATTATTTATGACCATTTTTCACACCTACAACCATTGCAGCATCCCCATGGTCACGTGATCAAAATTCAGACATTGGCAACTGACTCATATTTATGACACTTTCAGTGTCCCAGGGTCATGAGATCACCTTTTGCGACCTTCTAACTGATTCATTTAACAACTGTAGCTAGAAAGGTTGTAAAATGGAGAAAAATTCACTTAACTGTCTTACCTAGCAACAGAAATTTTGGACTAAATTGTGGTCGTAAGCCGAGGACTACCTGTATTCCTTCCTGACTCGTTGGGCTCAAAACTTGCTTCTGAACCTGCTGTCCTAGTGATTTCTGAATAGATTTACTACGGTCCTCTCTCTGGCTCCTCACACCACTGAGTTGAATCTTTTGCTGGGAGCACTGCCTAGGCCAGGGGTAGGCAACCTTGGCTCTTTTATGACTTGTGGACTTCAACTCCCAGAATTCCTGAGCCAGAATGGCTAAGCATGGAAACCTCTCCCTTTCCCCTCAGCATGGCTGGCTCAGGAATTCTGGGAATTGAAGTCCACGAGTCATAAAAGAGCCAAGGTTGCCTACCCCTGGCCTAGGTCTTCTTTGGTAATACATTAAGGTTTAAGTCTTCCCTTTTCTTCTGATGATGCGGAGAAGAGGTATGCTTTTTGATTACAATTAGGATCGTTAAAGGGTTTAGCAGACAAAACATCCATTTGTGTCAATGTATTAAAAGAGACAGCATTAGTCAGAATCCGGTAGTTTTGTTTTCAGTAAAATAAATAAATCCTATACGTACAAGGAGAATCAATAAGGAATAAAACACTAGATGCATAGCTGGGGTAATGGAATTGTTGGTTGTCCATGGCATTTTCATTTGTTTTTATAATTTACAAGAATATGTTAAGTCATCTATCAAAAGCAAAGTGTCTGCTCTATGGACCAGTGTTTCTCAACCTTAGCAACTTTAAGATATGTGAACTTCAACTCATGCCAATTGCAGAATTCTGGGAATTGAAGTCCACATATCTTACAGTTGCTAAGGATAAGAAATGCCACCATGGTGTACGGAATAACAGAAAAATGGATGCCATTGATGTGCGTCAGTTTCAGCTTATTTCAGGAAAAATTGGAATTTTGTGGGAGGAGGGGAGGAAAGCCAATGCACTTGTCCATATCTATATGTTGACAGTTCTGGGAATGATTCTATATTAGAAATATAGATACGGTACTTTGCAGTCTCAAAATATCCATCTGATATTTCTCCAGCAGAGAAAAAAATTGTTATAATAGTCCACACAATTTTCGAAAACCTACCAATGCCATGTGCTACATAACCAAATAAATTATTGCTCAAGACCTTTAAAAGCTAACCTCATTTTGTTTCATTAATACTAGTACATTTATTTAATAGTCATGCTTCTAAAAACAGCAAAATAAAATGCTACGCTCTTAAATGGAATATAAATCATCTGTTTCAGGAAAAAAATAATTATAAATACCAACAACAGCTCTTTTTCAAATTATTTTTGAAAGGAAAAGTTTGAATGTTTGAATGTCTATATAGCTTAATATCACTATTTTGTCTAGGCAGCAATGTACATACTTACACTGAGAAAATCTACTTGAAATCATTGGCAATTCTCTGCCCCTAGTAGATGGCAGTGCTGATGAAGAGCTGCTTGCTTCCTGAACTGAATCTTGGGACAGGGCTGATCAAGGAAAAAATAAATAAATGATTATACAGAGAAAATTTTCTTGTTAAATTTTAATTAAATTGGTTTCAAGAAAGAAATGCTGAACTGATAACAGGGACATTCTGCCAGCTAATTAGCTATTCCAGAAATGTATATGTTTTAGCCTCCAGTCCCCTGATCATCTTTGTTGTTCTTTGTGCACTTTTTCTAGAGTCTCAACATCTTTTTTACATCATGGTGTGGTGACCAAAACTGGATGCAGTATTCCAAGGGTGGCCTTACCAAGGCATTGTAAAGTGGTATTAACACTTTCGTGTGATCTTGATTCTACCCCTCTGTTAATGCAGCCTAGGACTATGTTAGCTTTTTTGGCAGCTGCAGCACACTGCTGGCTCATATTTAAGTGACTGTCCACTAGGACTCTGAGATCCCTCTCGCAGGTACTATTGAGCAAGGTACCACCTACACTGGTACCTTGAATCGGTATAAGCATGGTGCTCCCAGGCCAGCCATGAATGCTCACAATATTTCTCCCTCTCATATAAAATGTAACAATGTACTGTAACAAT
The DNA here is from genome assembly GCA_034064705.1 of Bothrops alternatus. Classification (NCBI taxonomy): domain Eukaryota; kingdom Metazoa; phylum Chordata; class Lepidosauria; order Squamata; family Viperidae; genus Bothrops; species Bothrops alternatus. The sequence continues at coordinate 3,147,958 of JARGCV010000200.1, read as the reverse complement.
CAGAAGATGACCAGACAAGTAAGTGATTAATTTACGATTACAGATTTACGTACCGTCCATCGGGAATTGAAAACATTCCTTTTTAGACAGGCCGGCCTGGCATAGAAGCTCCGGCTCCAGCAAGGTTAAAATTGTTTTAGGGGATTGAGTTATTTTTAAGATATATAATGTATTGGGTTTTAAATGGGATTTATGGCCAAATTGTTTAATTTATTCTTAATTATCTCAATTTTTGTATATTGATATGTTTTTAATTTTGGGCTGTACACCGCCCCGAGTCCTTCGGGAGAGGGGCGGTATAGAAATCGGAAATAAATAAATAAAAAAAATTAAGAACATTCTATTATTTTTACTCTAAATGCGTATATTGATTCCTGTATATTAATCCCATGTTATTCCTGTAATCGTGATTTGAACTAATTAATGTGCAAAACTACACAAATCTGTACTTTAATTTGTAACAATTTGTACTCTTAAAAAAAGAACTAGCAAGTGTTTTTGTTTTGCTCAGACCAGGAATGTCAGAACATCAGAACAACGTGGATAACCAGTGGAATGTGGGAAATGATTCCCGAGTGGAATAATGAGTATGCTCTCCCCAAAATCAATTAAAATTAATAAACTACCTACAGGAATCACAAGAAAGGAATGTTTCTTCTGCTCCATCAGCTGCAGTTTCATTACTGTTGCTGGTTCCTGGAGAAGGCTCTATGTCTACGGGGGGGGGGGGAAACCAAGCTGTTAAATCACAGAGACTAGAAATTGGTCTGGCAGAACACAAGTAGCTGCTTATGTTTCAGCCTCAATCTCAGCTTGAGATCTCCCTGATCCATTTTAGGAGATTCCCATGTCAGTTTGATAAGCATTTCAGAGAAAGCTCATTCTCCAGCATGTGGATTACGAATCCACAGAGGATGGGTAGTTATCTCAGCTTCACTGCCCATAGACTAGGACCAAATTTCTTAGCTCCGCCTCCAACCAGGGCTTCCTGTCCTCCAACCGGACTTCCTGTCTCCCAGTTTTTTCCTAGTCTTCAGCCCGTCAACAGCTCCTTGAGCTAGGCTCCAGAGTAGGATTCAATTTAATCGAATTTAGGATTGTTTTCAGCAAGTTAGGTTAAAATTTCTTTAGATTTGGAAGAGTAAAGCTAGTTTAGAACAGAGGAGGATTCAAGAAGCCGGCCCAGGGGACCTCCCCCGGTCTTACGGGACCACGCGGTGGGAGCGGGAGAAAGTATCGCTCCTGCACAGACCCGCGGCCTGAATCCTCGCTACAAGAGAAGATTTCCCCCTCGAGAGGCACCCCAGCCCCCAGCGGAGACGAGGACTCCAGCGGAGGACGAGCGCAGCGACGGACGAGGCTTCCATCGCATCCGAAGCGCAAGTTGGGTTTGCGGTGGGGGGGGAGGAAAGCGCCGCTGAGCCATTAGGCCGGCACTTGGCGCAGAGCCCCAGAGCGGCCGCGAGGGCAGCGAATCAGGGGTCTTCGGCGGTCATCAAGGACCGCGTGGAAGGAGGCGGCCGCCATCTTGGGCCTTCGGCCTCCGGGTTTTTTGGCGTGAGGGGCCATATTGGAAAGGGGGCGGTTCCCTCCAAGGGCGGCAGAGTCGGCCATTTTTACGCAGGCCCGAGTCACCGGGACAGGCCGGAGAGCCGAGCAAGGTGGGGGGGCTTTAAACGCCGCAATTCATTGCAGAACGGAAAGCCGGTGGGGACAGCAATCGCAGCCTTAGGCAACCGCAAGCCCAGCCACCTTAGAGACTGCTGAGTCAGGCCGAGAGAGGGAGTTGGGAAGTGTGTGTGTGATCTTGGGGGTTTTCCTTTAAACTCCAGGGATAATCAGCCCACAGACCTACCCAGAGAGAGTCTGCCTGCCTGTCTCCGCCAGTGCATCTGTGCAGAAGAGGGCCTAGCCCCACCTGCCTGCGGAGCTAAGCCTCCTACTTACTCCCGCTTGTCTGGAGATTCCTGTAGTCTCCCAGACGCACGATGGCAGACAGCGCGTCGCCTCAGGTGTACCAAGGCTCAAGCCCCCCCTTCCTCCCCAAAACGCAAGGCCATGGATCCGGAACTGGGGGGGGCAAGAAGAAGGCAAAAACAAAGCACCTAAACAAAGAGCCATCGAAGGCAGCCGAGCGACAGGCCTTAAGACGGCACCAGGTGCTAGAGAGAGAATGTGCCAAGGCCCAGAAACTTCAGGCCAGAGAGACCGAACAGGCTGATTTTTCCCAATCCACACCTTCCACACCAGAGCATGCTGATCCCACAGACACGCAGACAGAACTGGAAACCACAGACCTACCAAGAGGGTGGTCTGAACAATTACAAACAATTATGCAGAAAGCATTTGATAAGTTTATGGCTACTAAACTTTCTTCTTCTCCTCAGGAGCACAGCAAACAGCCAGCGCCCCCGCTTCGCAGGGGAGGCGCGTCCACCCAAACCTCCGAGGAATCTGAGGCCTCCTCACAGATTACAGAGGAGGAACCGGAGGACTGGGAAACATCGGGACGCCAGCTGTCAGAGGATGAGGATGAGACCCCGGAACAGGCCCCAGCCTCAGGACTGTTCGATTCAGCTAATTTCCGTTCGCTCATGCTCAAAATCTGTGCCACCCTGTGCCTGTCAGCAAGGCCAAAGGTGACAAAACCTGCCTCCCCTGAGGAGGAGGAGGAAGGTAAGGTTCATCCGGTGCTACACCCACCTGCACCGGAGGAAATAAAGGTACCGTGTCCGTTAGTATTCCGCACTGCGCTGGAATCACAATGGGCCTCATTGGCAACCACTCCGTCTCCAAGCAGCACGGATAAAAAGATATTAAATGTATGCAATGCTTTAGCTTCCCTCATAGAGGTGCCAAAGGTGGACGAACCACTAATATCTCTCTTTGCCTCATCCGCCATTCCAGGAGATATGGCGGAATCCATGAAGGCCGAGGACAGGAAATTCGAGTTTGCGCTTCGCAAGACGCACAGCTCTTCAGCCTGGGCAATTAGATCCGCGATCTCAGCCTCGCTGTCGGCCAGGGCTTCAATCCTGTGGCTTCAGGATCTGCAGGCAAGTCTAACACCAGACCAGGTACGTGCGCACCAAACATTAAACAAACTGCTGATGGCGGCAGAGTATATGGCAGACACCACCCTGTCCGCCTCCAAGTATTCGGCCAGGGCCATAGGGTCAACAGTAGCCTCTAGAAGGCTCCTCTGGCTCAAAACGTGGAAGACGGACCTTAAGTCTAAGTGGCGCCTGGCCACCGATAAATACTCAGGGTCTAAGCTGTTTGGGGCCATCCTAGACCCGTATGTTATTGAGGACAAGAACAAGAGGAAGATACTCTCCCACCCATCCAAGGGAACAGATAGGCGACAGGAGTTCCGCAGGCAGGGGTCCCGTCAAAGCGGGACCGGGGAATGGAGGCAGCCCTTTCGCGGGGGGCAGTCCTGGGATTGGCCCAGAAACCAGCGCCCTTCCTCATCGAGTCAGGAGCGCTTCCAGGACCGCCCGGCCGCAGGTAGGGGCCAGTTCCCAGAGGTGGGGCGGGACGACCTTACGGGCGCTCCAAGTGACGCCTGGGACAGCCCCATAGGGGGTCGCCTGGCGCTGTTCAAGGAAGTGTGGCAGTCCACCACAACAGACGCCTGGGTAAGGGACACCGTGTCTCACGGCCTAGCCTTAGAGTTCTACGCTCCCCCCCCCCGAGCCAATTCAGACGTTGCCCGGAGTCACGAAACCCCTCAAAAGCAAAACTTCTGAGAATGGCCATAGAGCATCTGATAGAGATAAGAACCATAGAAACGGTTCCGGCAGAACAGGAAGGACAGGGGTTCTACTCCATCCTGTTCGTCGTACCCAAGACATCGGGGGGATGGAGGGCAATTCTAGATCTCAAGAGGCTAAACCACTTCATAAAATACAAAAAGTTCAAAATGCAGTCCCTCAAATCCATCTTGGCCAGCATTCGGAAAGGGGATCAGTTATCATCCATAGACCTCACAGAGGCATACTTACACATACCAATAAGGCAGGAAGATCAACGCTTCCTACGTTTCTGTCACAAAGACAGACACTATCAATACAGGGCCTTGCCTTTCGGCCTCTCGTCGGCACCCAGGGTATTCACAAAGGTGCTGGCAGTGTTAGCAGCACACCTGCGCACTCTACCGGTGCGCGTCTTATGTTACCTGGACGACATACTGATCCTGTCAAGGTCCCTACAAGCAGCCCACTCAGACTTGAGGGCCACACTAAGCACACTACAGGAACACGGCTTTTCCGTAAACTACAAGAAAAGTCATCTCACACCATCCACACGCCTACTACATCTAGGGGCGGTCATAGACTCAGAAACAGGGTTAGTACACCTCTCACAGGACAGACAGGACAGCGTTCGAAAGCTCGCACGCCTCGTCCAGGGGAAGGGGTCAGCCACAATAGTACAACTATCTCAACTCCTAGGGAAAATGATATCCTGCCTGGGTATCGTTCCATGGGCCAGACTCCACTCCAGAAGGCTCCAATGGTTCCTTCTCCCCTACCAAAGGAAAAATCAGGGCGCATCCCTCCGAAGGGTCATACTTCCCCCTCAGGTCCTGTCATCCCTCCGATGGTGGACCTCAACCGCCACGGCCAGGGGAACGCTGTACAGGGAACCAGACAGACTAACGGTCACCACCGACGCCAGCCAGTTCGGATGGGGAGCTCACTTCCAGGATCAGATAGCTCAGGGCAGATGGACACCCAGGGACCGGGGTCACAGCATCAACTGGCTCGAACTAAGAGCGATCCACTTAGCCCTCCTACAATTTTCCCCCCACCTGGCGGGAAGGCACGTGCTAGTTCTAACGGACAACGTGACTGCCAAAGCACATGTGAACAAGCAGGGAGGAACAAAATCCGCAGTTCTCATGCAGGAAGCGCGAGAACTGGGACTTTGGGCAGAGTCTCACCTAGGGTCAATAAAAGCAGAGCACATATCGGGGGAGGCAAACAGCCAAGCGGATTCACTGAGCAGGGCCACGGTGAATCACGCAGAGTGGAAACTGGACCCGACCCTGTTCGAGGCCATCTCGAACAGGTTCGGGCGACCACTAGTAGACCTGTTCGCGTCCCCCAAGAACAAGCAGCTCCCTCGCTTCATGTCCAGGTTCCCGGCCTGGGGAGCAGAGGGGACGGATGCCCTCAGGTGCAGGTGGCCCCCGGGGCTGATGTACGCATTCCCTCCGCCCCCGTTGATACAAGCAGTCATCCGCAAGGTCATCCTGGAAAGAGCGGAGGTGATCCTGATCGCCCCACATTGGCCACGTCGGCCTTGGTTCGCAGACCTCGTGGACCTGTCAATCTCACCAGCCTGGATAATACCTCCTCACCAGGTGTCGCTCAGCCAAGGGAACCTGCAACACCCAGACCCACAGTGGCTACAACTAGCCGCTTGGCACTTGAGAGGGAGGGACTAGCCAGACAGTCCTTTTCGAAGGACGCCATAGAGATCATCCAAGCTGCCCGCCGGCCTTCCACTAACAGAGTCTATGAGGCTACGTGGAAGAGTTTTGTCAACTGGTGCGGCAAGCAGAGTATAGACCCCTTAACGGCGACCATCCCCATCGTCATAGATTACCTCGTAGAAGGGGTTAAGAAGGGCCTGGCCCTTAACACTATTCGCAGGCAGGTGGCAGCCATACAGACTGTGGTCTCCTGCGACAGCAGGGAGCCACTATCACAGCACCCGGCCGTAAAGGCCTTCATGAAAGGGTTAGCCGCAGTACGGCCTCCGGTGGTTCATCGCTACCCGTCTTGGGATCTTCCCAAGGTGCTCCAGGCCTTAACTTCTACTCCGTTCGAACCCCTGAGACTCTGCTCACTCCGTCATCTGACATGGAAGGTAGCCTTCCTGGTGGCCATCACATCGGCTAGGCGGATTTCGGAGTTGGGGGCTCTCTCGGTCCGAGCGGACCTGATGATCTTCTCAGAGGACACAGTCACATTACGTCTAGATCCATCCTTCATTCCGAAGGTCAATTCCTGGTTTCACAGAGCTCAGGAAATAGTATTACCAAGCTTCTGTCCAAATCCTTCTGACCCACGGGAACAGCGATGGCACACCTTAGATGTGCGCAGGGCCTTACTTAGTTACATTAAGAGGACATCTGCATTCTGGAAATCGGAAACGTTATTTGTTTCGTTCCAACCTGCGACCATGGGTCACAAGGTTTCCTCCTCGACCATTGGCAGGTGGATCAGGGCATGCATAGCAGAGGCTTACGGGGCACAGTCGCTACAGGTCCCAACAGGAATAACGGCACACTCCACCAGGAGTGCGGCTACATCAGCGGCCTGGCACACGCAGGCACCGGTGGAGGAGATATGTAGGGCGGCGACATGGGCGTCTCCGGTTTCCTTCATTAAAAGTTACAGGATAGACCGTTTCGCTGCGGCAGGGGCCTCCTTCGGGAGGCGATCGCTGCAGCAAGTCATTTCTTCAAATGAGACTTCAGCCTAGACTCCCACCCGGGGGACATGGGAGGGCTTGGGTATGTCCCATCCTCTGTGGATTCGTAATCCACATGCTGGAGAAAGGGCGTTGTCTTACCTGAACCCTCTTCTCAGCATGGGGATGAAGAATCCACACACCCTCCTCTAACAGTCTAGGCAGAAATTGTGTTACAGGAATATGAAAGGAGCCACGAGGACCAAACTACGTTGAAGGAGCTTCGCCGGAGAAAAAACTGGGAGACAGGAAGTCCGGTTGGAGGAAAGGAAGCCCCGGTTGGAGGCGGAGCTAAGAAATTTGGTCCTAGTCTATGGGCAGTGAAGCTGAGATAACTACCCATCCTCTGTGGATTCTTCATCCCCATGCTGAGAAGAGGCGTTCAGGTAAGACAACGCCCTTTTTCACAGGAAATAGGACCACCCATATATTTTCCATTCAAATTGAATGGAGGAGCTTATTGCTGTCCACAGGTTGCATAAGGAATGAGGAGATTCAATAGCATCCAGAGCCATTAATTTTATCTAAAAAAGAGTTTTGAAAATATAGCTACTATTGCTTAAGGAGACACATCTCAAATTGGCAGCTGCTAATTCCTATTGCAAGGATAAGACATTGAAAAACATTCAGCAAAAAAGAATGCATCATGCACTGGAATTCCCCAAACTGAATACAGTATATAGGCCAGCACCTCTGTATGCTGAGTATAAAGTCTGCAGCTGGCAATCGGATTGAATCTGTGTTGACTTGTCACTGACCAATTGAAATTTAAATACATTTTTTTCTTCCTATAGGAAATGCACATGGACATATTTCTTTGAAATATTACAAGAAGAATTTTTTTAAAATACTTGTATATCATAATGGAAGGTACTATTCATTGCTGAGCAGAAAAATCCTTTTATTTATAAAACTTCTAGTAGCTACAATAATCATTGTAAAACTCTATCAAAGAAATTCCATGTCCATATTGCCAAAGAGTTCAAAACATGCCTGCCAAACAACAGAAAAAGAACACACTTTAGGGATGCTTACGAGTAAGGTCTGTTAAATAGCCATGGATATAAAGGATCAGAGGAAGGAACAAAATAAGATTCAATAACCAAAAAGCAAAAACAGTGACATGTTCAAAGACTTAACACTGAATGAAGGTATGAGGACTCCTGCCTTGAGCAGAGAGTTGAATTAGACCTCCAAAGGTCCCTTCCAGCCCTATGATTTTATTTCCATCATGCCTTACTTATTCACTACCCAGAAGAATTTGGTAGCTACAAAACACCAGTCATGGTAAGATCTGATCCAACCAAGCCATCTTTCCCGTGTTTAGCATCAGATTAGAACAGCGGTTCTCAACCTTTTCCGGGGCTCGACCCCGCGCTGCGCAAGCGCGGTGCGACCCCGGCCCGCATTGCGCATGCGCAGCGCGACGGGGCGCATCGTGCATGCGCAGCGTGACAGGGCACATTGCGCATGCGCGGCGCAACGGCCCGCATCACGCATGCGCGGCGGCCCGCATCGCAAAGGGGGAAAAATGGCCGACCAAAAAAAAATGGCCGACCAAAATAATTTTTAAAAATGGGCCCGCATCACGCATGTGCGGCGCAACAGCCCGCATCGCAAAGGGGAAAAAAATGGCCGACCAAAAAAAAATAAAAATGGCAGACTGCGGTGTTTGGCAACCCCCGTGAAATGGTTGTTCGACCCCAAATGAGGTCACGACCCACAGGTTGAGAACCGCTGGATTAGAATAACAATGCCAGATCATACTGGTTTTTATTTCCCTAGCAATATTCAAAGCTTTGTAATAGGTCAGCACATGTTTACTCTTATTGTAAGAGGGCAATGAAAATTCTACCCACTCTGATATGGCTGCCCTGGGAAATTCAAACTTGATGCTTCTAGCTGTCTCCTTAATTCTTCAACAGCACTGGCAATATTGCTGATCTTCTGAATGGGATCGCCAATATAAGCTTCTTGTCCTGATGAGGTTTTCTAACAATTAAAAATAAATCCAGAATTAAGCAAGGCATCGGCAACATTTCAGTGTATTTCTATCAATTACATAATTAGAATCTGAGTAATTGAACATCTTGTGTTTCTCCGCAAGTGCGGAATCTGCTGGTTTGGTTTTTGTTTTTGTTTTTTTGGTTTTTTGAACTGAGCATTGATCCATTGGTTGTGACAGGAACTGACAAACTGGCTAGTCACCAGAATCCAACATTGTGGGCTGAGAGAGAGTGACTGGCCCACAGCCAACTTTTATGCCTAAGGTAAGGGCTAGAATTCAGTCTCCTGGTTTCTAGCCTAATGCTTTAACCACCAGACTACAAAGCACATTAGCACCCAGATCCTACTCTTGTTTATTCAGAAATAGTTTTAAATATATTTACAGTTTTGTAAGTGAGCAGCCATATAAATAGGATACATTAAGAAATAAAATGTATATTTATGGCGCCGTTAATGCAATATTTACCTTCATCGTTTCTTCAGATTTATTCTGCAAATCCAAAATGCCGTGAATTTTTCCATTGACCTGCTTATCGGTGGAGTCTCTTATTTGTTGAGCCATTTTCCATTCTTCCTCAATAATCCTTAATACCATTTCCTCTTGATCACAAATCCACTTCTTCATAAAACTGAAGGCTTTTGAAATGGAGCTTCTGGTTTTAAACATATAATTCTAAAATCAGGAAAGAGACTGTTACTGATGAAAGACCGCTAAACAGAAATCTGAACATTGTCAACATTTAAATTTTTGCCTTTGCAATTGGCACCAGAAAGTTTCAACAGTTTGAGAGCTAAACCAGCTCCTCTCACAATCCAGCATCCTCTTTACTACTTAAAAGTAAATACAGTACTTTTTGGATCAAAGTCAAGTCTGACTCACACTCGACTCCTGCTGACTTCACAATCACATCTATGTAGTTTCTGGGCATACCCTTCTTCCAGAAATGGTTTCAATTCCCAGTCTAGACCACAAGCCTGGAATGTTGTGACAGTTTCCTACCCATGTACTAACCAGGCCCAGCCCCTGCTGAGTTTTCTGAGATCAGCTAGAGCAAGTACCGGTAGGTGGCTTCCGCTGGCAATTCTCTGTATGTTGCTTCCGAAGCTCACAACGTCTCCTTTTTCTTTAATGACTGCTCTTCCAGAAAATGCAGAAAAGCAGTTCAGGAAATGCCAAAGGGAACAATTTAGTAACCGAAAGAGAAACGGGAATAAATACTGGGCAGTGTCCAGCCAGAGTGTCTACACTCTAATAAAGGAGAATATTTGTAGCTCAGGGTTGAAATGAGGGGGTTCTACCCAGAAGCCGGAGCTTCTCTTGGTCCATTTCTCGAGCATCTCCTGAAGGGGGGAGGGGGGTTAAATGCCTTGTCTAGTGCCATGTTGCTCTAACTGGTCTGCAGGACAGACTCCCACTTGTAATGAAGCACAGAATCTGGGTACTCCTCAGTACCATCAGGGCTGTCTTTCTGGTTTTTTTTTTTATTCTTTAATTTTTATTAGTTTTATAATTATAACAAAACAAAAAATAGTTACTACAATAAAATTGTGTATAGTATACAAATATCATAAGGCACCTTACCAACCACATCCCCCTCTACCTCTCCCTTTCAACTTCTATCCCCCCACTTTCTCTACCTCCCTCACTCTCCTCGTTCCTCCTACAACTCCCTACTTCTCTTCTCCTTCACTCCTCAGACTCCGACTCCTCCTCAAATGTGGTTCCAAGGTGCCGCTGAAACAATCCATATCTAAACTTATATAACACAATTAAATATCAGATATTACAAATAATAAGATTATGAATCCCCCCCAACCACCACCACCCCGACTTCCCAGAGTGAATACAGGGTAGAAACACAAGAAAACCCACTAAATTACCCCAAAATATTATTTAGAACCTATTGAAAGTACTGTATTTTACAACCTAACAGATAAGTATTTAATTATATGCTAAATACAATTTCTTAAAATGATATCTCCCTTGTATATAGTCTATCCATCTTTTCCAATCCATCATATATTTCTCATTTGAATGGTCCTTCAAATATGCAGAGATTTTGGCCATTTCTGCCATATTTATTACTTTCAAAATCCATTCTTCAATAGATGGTAATTCTGGCTTCTTCCAATATTGTCCCACCAACAATCTTGCTGCTGTGATCAAATTCAAGATTAAATTTGTCTCTCTGGTGGTACAGTCTTTTATAATACCAAGCAAAAACATCTGTGGTAAAAATTCAATACGTTTTTTCAAGATATTTTGAAGAATCCACCATATTTTTATCCAAAAAGCCTTAATTTTTTTACAAGTCCACCATACATGAAAATAAGTAGCATCCGTACTATCACACCTCCAACACTTAGCTTGTAAATTAGGATACATACATGATAATTTTTTGGGGCCCAGATGCCACCTGTAGAACATTTTATAAAAAATTTCTCTTAAATGAGTCGCTCGTGTAAATTTTACATTTTTCACCCAGATCCTTTCCCAAGTATTCATCATGACTGGTTGTCCAAAATTTTGTCCCCATTTTATCATACAATCCTTAACCAACTCAGTTTCAGAATCAATTTCTATCAATGCATTATACAATCTTTTAATATGCATGGGCCTTTGATCTATGACTTGTTTAATTAAATTTTCATCTGTTGAAGATAGGCCCATCTTAAAGTCTTTTTTCCATCTAGACTCCAATTGTGCATATAGAAACCAAGTATAAACAATTCCTTCATCCCTTAACATATTCAAAGACTTCAGTACTGGCAAATTCCCTTCTTTAATTAGGAGTTTCTCATAAGGCACCGCATCTAAAACTTGTGATCTATTTATATTCTCTACTGCGTGTCTGGGAACTGTTCAAAGAGGAATCTTTGCATTTAATTTATACTGATACTTTTTCCAGACACGCAGCAGAGCGCTTCTCAATATGTGCTCTTTGAAGCTCCTATCCACCTTTTTATCATAAACCAGATATGCATGCCAACCGTATAATAAGCCGTACCCTTCAATATTCAATATTCTATCATTGGTTAAATTAATCCAATAACTTATCGCTACTAAAGCAGCAGCATGATAGTACAACTTAAAATTGGGCATTTTCAAACCACCTCTTTCCCTTATATCATGAATAATTTTTAATTTAATCCTCAGTTTCTTGCCATTCCAGACAAATCTATTAATACCCTTCTGCCACTCATCCAAATTCGCATCTTTTTTAAGTATAGGTAGCATTTGAAAAAGAAATAAAAATTTTGGCAATACATTCATTTTAACTGCTGCTATCCTACCCAACAAAGATAATTGTAATTTAGCCCATTTATCCAATTCTATTTGAATCTTATTCCACAAGACTTGGTAATTGTTTTTATATAATTTCCCATTAGAAGCTTCAATATCAATTCCTAAATATTTAACTTTCTTAACTATTTCACAACCTGTTATTCTTTCCAAGTCTTGTTTTAAATTACCATCCAAATTTTTTGCTAACATTTTTGTCTTAGATATGTTTAGTTTAAAACCCGATACCCTACAATAATTTTTAATTAACTCCATCAAAATCTGTACTGACTGCTTTGGTTGAGACAATGTCACAAGCAGGTCATCAGCAAAAGCACATAATGTATAATCATGTTGTCTAATCTGTATACCTTTTAAATCATCTACTGCTCTTATCTTATTCAATAAGACCTCTAACGTTAAAATAAACAACAATGGAGATAAAGGACATCCCTGTCTAGTACCTTTCTCTATCTTAAATGAATCTGTTAAGTGCCCATTCACAATAATCTGACCTGTTTGTTTCTGATAAACAGCCAAGTGACTTTATTTCTGGGGTAAGGAAGATAAAAATTTTGCCCAAAGTTTTATCAGATCATAATCCGGTTTTGATGGAGTTAATGGTGGGTCAAACTCCTAGAAGATCTTGGAGACTCAATGAAAACCTGTTTCAATATGACTCAAACGTGCTTGAATGTAAAAGTGCCATGAAGGAATTTTTTATGTTAAATCTTCATAAGGGTACAACAATAGAAATGGTGTGGGATGCCAGTAAAGCTTTTATGCGTGGGGTTTTAATTGATATAAATAAAAGGTATAGACGTAAACGGGAGGAAAAAAGAATGGAATTAGAGGAGGAAATAAGAAAGAAAGAGCAACTTTTAGTAAAGAGACCAGATGATAAAAATATTAAAGAGGGTATTAAGATTTTACAGAAACAATTTGACTTGTTGATGGCTGACCAAGTTGCTAGGAATATGCAATATGCTAAACATAACACATTTTTTAATTCTAATAAACCTGGCAGATGGTTGGCCTATACATTAAGGAAAAAACAAAAATCCCGCATTATTGATAAAATAGAATATAGAGGGAAGGTGGTATTTCAACAAGAAACTATTAAAAAAGCCTTTTTAGAATTTTACTCCAAGTTATATGCTGAAGATAAGATACAAGGGAATGAGATAGATCTTTTTTTGCAAAATGAGAATGTATTGACAATTACTAGTGAACAAAGAGATAGCCTAAATAGATTAATTACATCAGATGAAATAATTTCAGTGATTAAACAATTGAAAATGGGAAAATCTCCTGGGACGGATGGTTTAACGGCAGCTTATTATAAGCATTTTCAAATGGAAATGGTGGAACCCCTTAGAGAGTTGTTTGTTAATATACAAGAGGGTGGTCAGGTTCCACCTTCGTGGAAAACGGCTTATGTTTCTTTAATTCCTAAAGAGGGAAGAGATAATGTTCAACCAGAAAATTTTAGACCTATTTCATTGTTGAATACGGATTATAAGATTTTTGCTAAAATTTTGGCTAACAGACTAATGAAAGTTTTACAAACAATAATTCATTCAGATCAAACTGGCTTTTTGCAAGGGAGACAGATGAAAACTAATGTTAGACAACTTATTAATATATTAGAATATTTGGACAAGCATATCCAGGTACCTTGCAGTTCTTATGTTTCTGGACGCGGAAAAAGCTTTTGATAGACTGAACTGGTTGTTTTTGAAAAAGTTAATAGTTAGGATGGGAATGGGGGACCAGGGCTGTCTTTCTGGAGAGCAACCTTTAGTGTCAGCTGGAACTTGACTCCTCTGAGAGCCTGAATTTCTTCTGTGAATTTCTAGAAGATCTGCGGGATGCACACCCTTCCAAGAAAACTTTTCTTATATCTACATTGAGGGCGTGGCCTTGATACACGTCCATGTGCCAACCCTGCAGTTAGTTCCCTATTACCCACGGCATCTGCCTGAAGACAAGCTTTTTGTTTTTCTTCAGGATCAAACAGATCCAGGATCTCCTTCTGATAGTCCTGGGTAGCTCAACATTTTGGAGATGGGGATGTGGGTCAAACACCTCCTGAATGGCCTTCCTTCTCCTCTCCTTCTTTATATGTGGGGGTGCAGAAGGCCAGTACTTCCTCGGAAGCAATGGCTTAAGCAGGTGCTGCTTCACTGCTCCCGCAAAGGGAGCTCATCCAAGATGTTGTGAACAACACTCTGGAATGGCCCTGGTTTTGCATTTCAGCCAATAGCTGGCTGATGTAGTCATCTGTATTCAGTATGTTGCAGATATACATAATACTAAAGTGTCTCTAATTGGAGAGTTCAAAGTGGATCAGTTGCAACCAGACTGCGGAACTCAGCCTTGCTTTTTCTGCCAGGCCTCAACCATCTCATTTACATACCTACAACCCTGACTCAGTTAGAAACAGTTTGTCACACCTACTCCATACCTAATGCAGGGCTTTGTGTCACCATCCCTCGGGAGCTGAGAAAGGCGTAGTTTACAATACTCTCCCAGACAACTTCAACCACAGAGCTCCATAGAGCTCAATGTAAACCTCTGATATGTTTATTTACCCTTCATTGTATCTATCTATCTATCTATCTATCTATCTATCTATCTATCTATCTATCTATCTATCTATCTATCTATCTATCTATCTATCTATCTATCTATCTATCTATAGTACAGTATATTCTTTGATATATATGTGTGTGTGTGTGTGTGTGTGTGTGTGTGTGTCTTTGGTTCTTCGGGTTTTCTCCCACGTAGAATTTGAAGTGTCTTGGCGACGTTTCGACGAAGTCCCATTCGTCATCTTCAGGCTGGTGCTTGACACTTCAAATTCAAATTCAAATTCTACGTGGGAGAAAACCCGAAGAACCGCGAAAACCTCAGAAAACAAATTATTTATATATATATACTATATATATATAGTACAGTGAAATTGCTGCTGCCTGGGTTCTTTGCACAAGCCCAGCCTTGTATTTCCTGTTCATGTATCCCAATGTTGCTTGTCATGCCGACTGCATTTGCAATTGCCAATAGCAGGGACCACAGAATTTCCTGGTGTGGTTGCATTAGCATGCTGACACTCTCACTGTGACAAATTTCTCTGAGTGTGACAGGATTAGTTCAGTGTGAGAGGATTTTTATTCAATGTCGCAGGTTGGGGCTGCGGATCAACTTGCGGGTGGGCAGGTCCTATCTAGTAAACTGCCAGGCTGTGAAGTGGCACAAGAGGAGTGGTCCAGAATCCCCAGGGCGGGGTTAAAAACATGATCAGTTTGGACTCACTCCACTCCCACGAGAGAAAATGTTTTACTGATTCTAGATTCTTAAATATAACTTTTAAGAAAATAAGGCACACTGCACAATTTTTCACCAAGCACCTCGAAATCTAGACTGTTCATTTTTTTCCCTTTCTGTCATTAGCTGGTCAAGTCTAACCTTAGCTATTTAAATTAGATTCATATCAGCATATTACAAACCATTGTTTCCTTTCAGAATAAAGTATATTACATAAATAAACAAACAAATAAATAAATATTTTAGGGATCTGTGCATTATCTTTCCAGTTCCTTCAGTTCCTTATCAAAAGTTTTTGTGTCAGCAATAGTAAAAGTCTCACATTTCTTGATCACATTGTTTTCTGATGAATGTTAACAAGAAAAATGCAACTTACATGCAAACCCCCCCCCACACACACATTTTAGGATTCTAATTGGGAAAAAGCAAAAAATGGACTTTTAAATTTTTTTATCACTGATACATAAACAGCTGTAGATTCACACAGAATATTAAATTAAGCAAAAATTGACAAATGTTCACACACAGTGATTATAAATCATGGCTTGTAGACTACAATTAGCCAAGCTAAAACTGCATTATGGCTTAGTACCACGCATATATCCAGCTAAAGTATTTGAATCCCTCCAAGCTAAAAACTTTTTGCATCATAAATAAGCCTCTTTAAAAGGGCCTGAATCAAATAACAGTTTTGACAGTTGATACTTTTAGAGCAGGGGTCTCCAACCTTGGCAAGTTTAAGACTTGTGGATTTCAATTCCCAGAATTCCTCAGCCAGGAATTCTGGGAATTGAAGTCCACAAGTCTTAAACTTGCCAAGGTTGAGGACCCCTCCTTTAGACCCATGAAAAAAAGACATAAACAATTTAAAAAAGCTGGAAACAAATAGCCTGACTGGTGAACAGAAGACAGATGGGAATAACCAATCATTTCCTTTTTGATTATTCGTTTACCAAGAATGAAGGCTTTCAAGCACACTTCAGGGGTCATCAATGCAGAAGATCCCAGGTTCAGATTTAAGCCCTGTTCACACTGGTTAATGCAACAAAACCTATTACAGTCTAGGAGTAATAACCTTTTCTCCAAAAATGCCCATCCTGTCAACAGCAAGCTCTTTCTTTAGAATGCATGTGTGTGTGTGTGTGTGTGTGTACTTATACACACACGTACTACATACACAGAGATTTAAAATGTGTCATGGATATAATATAATAACCCTTTCTTAACCAATCTAAATCTGCATTTCATACTACAGATAGAAGGGAGAGATCTCCTTGTCTAGAAGCTCAGAATAACAATGACAGGACCGAAAGCCACCCAGCTGGTCAACCTCCCAAAGAATCACGGCTAGACCCCAATATTAGAGCCGCCGGAGACCATTCCTTCTCACCTGAAAAGCGCGCCTGGCAGGGGAGAAGTCCCGCTTGCATCTCGGCCCGTCTGGGAAGGCCGGCTCCGCTGCCAGGCGCGAAGTTCCCGTGGGGAGCGGGTCGCTGGAGGCTAGGCAGTTATATTTTTCCAGGACCAAGTTCAGCAAGACGGTGCGTTCGGCCACCTTGTCGCTCAGACGGCACTTGCACATGGGACATTGGCAGTTTCCGTGCTTGTCGTTCAGCCACTCCTGGATGCAGCTCAGGCAGAAGCTGTGGCCGCATTGCACCGTGGCCGGGTTGCTGAGCAGACTCAGGCAGATGGAGCACTCCAGTTCCTTCGCCGTCAGCCACACGGGCATCACCTCCTCTACAGCAGAAGCCATGGCTACCATCCCCCGAAGGCGCCCGGGGCCACGCAACTTATTCACCCCGCGCTGGCCACGCCCGCTGGGCCGCTTTTCCCGGCGGGCGGAGCGATGCGAGAAACAAAACAAAAACCAGCGGCTTGGGCAGAAATCGCTGTGGCGGGCTGCAAAACAGAGCAGAAATGACACGGATGACGATCTTCTTCTCCCTCCTGCTATGCTGTTTCGCGTGTTCATTTCACACTGCTTAAAACTACGGGTAGTCCTCGACTTACAACAGTTTGCTTAGTGACTGTTAGGGTTAGGGATCCCCATGGTCACGTGATTTACGTTGACATGCTTGGCAACTGACTCACATTTATGACAGTTGCAATCTCCCGGGGATCCCCTTTTTCGATCTTCTGACAAGCAGTGTCAATGGGGAAACCAGATTCATTTAACAACTGTTACTAATTGAACCACTGCAGTGATTCTCTTAACAAATGTGGCAAGAAACGTAAAATGGGGCAAGACTCACTTAATAAATTTCTCACTGAGCAACATAAATTTTGGGCTCAGTTGTGGTCATAGGTTGAGGACTACCTGTATTGTTATCGCAGAGATTAAAAAAACAAAGGACCTCCTAGTCAGTTTTTGACTCCTGATTACTACATACCTGGTCTGATCCCTGCAGTTTTCTTGGCAAGGTTTTTTGGAAGTGATCAGAAACCAAGAGAAACCCTAACCTAGCTGGCTTTGTGCCTAAGGCAGAATTAGAACTCTTTTCTTTAGTACAATAAGTATTCATAGAAGAGATTATTTGTAGCTCAGACTTGAAACTTTACAGTAAGAAAATCGTCAAGTGTGCCGATTCAGGGCAATCAAATTAATGAAAAATATTAGCATAATTCAACATGGGAAGGCAGCTAACTGCATTTCTACATTAGCCATTATAAATCATCCAGTAATTGTAACAGCAATTTATTACAAAATTGGATACTATATCAACTCAGGGTAGGCATGAAAAGTCAGGACTATACAGTACAGAGTCCCCCCAAACCAGCTCATTCTAATTTCTCTTTGAGGACTAACATTGGAACTAACACAGGAATAACCTTACACACTGTTGACGGCTAGAAGTTGTCAATGCTGGATCAACCGATGGAATCTTTTTTTCCCCAGTCTATCTCATAGTCTTGAGCACTTCTTCTCTTCCTGGTTGTTGTTGTTGTTGTTGTTGTTGTTGTTGTTATTATTAATAATAATAATAAAATGATGATGATGATGATGAAAGGGACCTTGGAGGTCATCTAGTCCAACCCCCTGCTCAGGCAGGAAACCCCATACCATTTCAGACAAATGGCTGTCCAGTCTCTTCTTAAAATCTTCCAGTGTTGGAGCATTCAGAGCTTCTGGAGGCAGGTTGCTCCACTGATTAATTGTTCTGTCAGGAAATTTCTCCTTAGTTTTAGGTTGCTTCTCTCTTCGGTCAGTTTCCATCCGTTGCTTCTTGTCCTGCCTTCAAGCACTTTGGAGAATAGCTTGACTACCTCTTCCTTGTGGCAACCCTTGAGCTATTGAAACACTGCTATCATGTCCCCCCTCATCCTTCTCTTCATTAAACTAGTCCAGTGGTGGCGAACCTATGGCACAGGTAGGTGCCAGAGACGGCACTCAGAGCCCTCTCTGTGGGCACATCGCCATCGCCTCAGCCCTAGGCCTTCAGCTGGGTTTTATAAAACCTTTTTGCTTTAGGCCTCCGCTGCCATGTGCAAAAAAAAAAAAGGTTCAATCAGTCAATTTCAACTTCTTGCGGGAAAAAAAAAAGATCTTGCAAAGTTGGAATTGATTGATTGAACTTTTTAGTCCCACCCAGTCTGCCATTACCACAGCAGCCACACCCACCCAATGGGCCACACCCACCCGGCACTTGACAATGCATAAGTGGGTTTTGGGTTGCAGTTTGGGCACTCAGTCTCTAAAAGGTTCGCCATCACTGAACTAGACATACCCAATTCCAGCATCTTTGTAGCTCTTCTCTGCACTCTTTCTAGAGTCTCAACATCTTTTTTACATCGTGGTGACCAAAACTGGATGCAGTATTCCAACTGTGGCCTTACCAAGGCATTGTAAAGTGGTATTAACACTTCACGTGATCTTGATTCTATCCCTCTGTTAATGCAGCCTAGCCCCGTGTTGGCTTTTTTGGCAGTTGCAGCACACTGCTGGCTCATATTTAAGTTTATCCTACTTCAGATACATTATGCAAAGAAGGCTCTAATTTAGGAAAAATGGAAGGAAAGAAAAGAGGATGGCCAGTAACAAGGTGGATGGACTCAGTTACAGTGACTATATGAATGCTATTGAAAGAGTTGAAGGACCAGGTTAGGGACATTTTTGTCATGAAAAGAAAATCTATGTGGTTGTTGGGAATTGAAAAATGACTTGATAGTACATAATAAATAAAAACAATATTTGGGCAAAATTGTTCAGAAATGAAAAAGAAAATTAAAAGTGATTCTTCCCGTTGCCGCTGCAAAAGTGGACAATATCTACATTTCTGGTTCTGCTATACACTATCAGTAGTCTTTAGCAACAGTTCATTTAGTGACTGTTTGAAGTTACAACAGCTCTGAAAAAGTGACTTATGACTGTTTTTCACACTTACGACCACTGCATCTTCATGGTCACATGATCAAAATTCAAATGCTTGGCAACTGGCATGTGGTTTTGATAGTTGCAGTGTCCTGGGGTCACGTGATCACTTTTGCAACCTTCTGACAAAGTCAACAAGGAAGCCAGATTCACTTCACACTCGTGTTATTAACTTAAAAACAGCAGTAATTCAGTTAGCAATGGTGGCAAGGAATGTTGTAAAATGGAGCAAAATTCATTGAACAACTATAACGTTGAGCAACAGAAAATTTGCACTCCATAGTGGTTGTAAGTCTAGGTCTACATGATTGCCAATAATTTACTTTTCTATTGTGTGATTAATCTTGGAATGTTTATACATGAAAATAAAAGGGAAGCAAATGGAGAAGATAGTTGATTTTCCAGCTGCAGCTGTGTATCAAAACATTTTATTTTTTTTTACCGTTGCTTCTAGGAGAAATGTAAATGGAGGAGGCTCTTTTCCAAGGGACAAATCATAGCTTTCTATTATTTTAGTATGACAACATCCACTCTAATCCACTTAAGAGGTGTGGTAGAACAAAGAGAAAATTCCAAAAAATAACTTAAAATGTACAGGCATTTGGGACATTGTGATAAATATGCTTATAGTACCAGATTAAGGTATTTTTGCTCCTCAAAACATTCAAATTAATTCTTTCTAGATGCTTTAGAAATTCTTGCTGTACCTCTTAGTCAAGAATTCACATTTTCAGTTTTCTGTACCCCATTCACAGTACCAGCTGAAGATGGCTTGCATGTATTCTTTTCACTTTGAAATATCTTATGAATCAGACTTTTTCAACTGGTGCCCTCTGCATACATTACAGATCTCATGTGGCTGCTGAGTGGAATTTGGGAAGCTGGAATCTCAGTCGATTGGGCATATGCATAAAAATGTGCGTGTTTTATAGAAAGCCAGAAATTTCTTTTTCTATCTTATTCTTAAGTTTGGGATTTTGTCTAGTTTTTCTATAAATTGGAGGCCCTCATATTTAATGCCACTAGAGCATATCATTTTAATATTCTGTGTATTTTTCTTTGAAGACAGAAGAGTTAGCTGGAGCATGTGCAGTGCAACCTATCAGGAATTGGAAGAATAAAAAGGAAAACAAATCAAGTTTTGACTTTGGCATTTGAGGATTATATCTGATTTAATTAGATAATTATTCTGGATTCTTAATTATATGGTTATGATTTATAGTTGATAGGTTTGTTATATGTTAGACTAACGTTGAATTAGAAACATATGAATATTTGTTTTGTGAACAGTGATGGTTTAAGAGTTTTCAAGTACTGATATTATTTAATTAATCTTAGAGGTTGTCATGTTGTATTACATAAGAGAATATATAATAAAATAATAAAGTAAGAGGGCCAGTTTGGTCTAGGGGTGAAGACACCAGACTAGAAAGTGGGAGACTCCAAGTTCAAGTCCTGCCTTAGCCATGCAAGGCAGCTGGATGACTTTGGGCCCATCTCTCAGCCCAACCCACCTCACAGGATTGTTGTTGGGAAAATAGAAAGAAGAAGGTGTGTTGAATAGATTCACCATCTTATTTTAAAATAATAAAGGTGGGATATCAAACAAACAAAATTATGTATTTTTTAACTTCATCCTTATAGTCTCTTTCTCTTTCCCTCCTTTAGATTGTATTTTAATATTTTGGAGCTCCTGCTGACAACGGACAAAACCGTCTTTACAGCCTTTACTGTTGCTTGCAGAGCTAAAGGGAGTCAGTCACAAACGTTACAATTTGCAGACACAGGTGTTGAAGGACACAAAAACAAGACGTCCTCTTGTTTAAATCGTGCAAGGAACCGTGTCTTTAGCCAGGCTCACAGTCGCTTCTTAGGTTGCTCCGGGCACACACAGGCACAGGCATCTCACCTCCTTGTTTCCCAGCGATTTAAGGACCGAAGCCCCTCTTTCGAGGGGTTTGAGTAGCCCCTTCCGACTGTCAATCTGGCAGAGAGCGATTGCAAAACCTCCGCGCACGCAGGAACCTTTTCCCGCTGGGCCGGAACTATCCGCCTTAACTTTCAATGCAGCCGGTACTTTGCTTTCGGGGACCGGGCAAACAGGAAACGGGGAGAGGAGGAAAAAGCGCGTGGCGCCGGTTAGAAGAAGGCGAGGATGAGTCTGAAGCGCCTTCCGGGACTCTTCTGGGGCGGTAAGGAGGTGGCGTGGGGAAGCGCTGCCCTTCAAGCGGACGCTTGTGCAGGCGTTCCTCGCAGAAGGACCACGGAGTTTGCAGAGGGCCTCGTCTTTTAAAGTGGGAAAGCGAATGTTGCCAAGCTTGAGCGATCAGAAAATAACGTTTTGGCCGCTGCCGCCGCCCAGGAGATCTAAGTGCAGGTAACCCTCGATTTACAGCAGTTCATTTAGTGACCAGAGTTACAAGGCCACTGAAAAAAAGTGACTTATGACCGTTTTTCACACTTGACCATTGCAGCATTCCCCATGGTCACGTGATCAAAATTAAGATGCTTGACCACTGGCTCATGCTTATGACCGGTTGCTGTGTCCCAGGTTCATTCGATCCCCTTTTGCAACCTTCTGACAAGCAAAGTCAATGGGAGGCCAGATTCGCTTAACAACTAGGTTACTAACTTAACAACTGCAATGACTCACTTAACAACTGTAGCAAGAAAAGTCGTAAAATGGGACAAAGCTCACTTAGATGGGCAAGAGTGGTGGTGACACTGGTAATGCATTTGCATGCAGGAAATGGAATTACCATAGTGTCTGTCCTGTTAATTGCATGCTTGTAAGATATATAGCGATCCCAGGAAATAAATGAAGATATGCCAGGTTTTTTTCAACTTGGTGCCCTCCAGTTGTGTGGGGAATTTGTAATCCATCACAACTGGAGGACACCTTTGGAGAAAGCTCCCTCAATATATGTGGTCTACTACAGGGGTAGGCAACCTTGGCTCTTTTATGACTCGTGGACTTCAACTCCCAGAATTCCTGAGCTAGCATGGCTCAGCTTGGAAACCTCTCCTTTTCCCCTTAGCATGGCTGGCTCAGGAATTCTGGGAGTTGAAGTCCACGAGTCATAAAAGAGCCAAGGTTGCCTACCCCTGGTCTAGTGCTTAAGGCACCAGGAAAGAGAGTGGGAGACGGGAGTTCTAGTCTCCTTAGGCATGAAAGCTCACTTATGACCTTGGGCCAGTTTTATCTCTCAACCCTACCCATCTCACAGGGTTGTGGTTGTGGGGAAAATAGGAGGAGGAAGGAGTACAGGTAGTCCTCAATTTACGACAATAATTGAGCCCAACATTTCTGTTGCTAAGTGAGACAGTTAAGTTAATAACGTTGTTAAGTGACTCTGGTTTCCCCATTGACTTTGCTTGTCAGAAGTGACTAAAGAGAGATCACATGATCCTGGGACACTGAAACTATCATAAACACAAGTCAATTGCCAAGTATCTGAATTTTGACCACGTGACCACAGGGAATGCTGCAATGGTTGTGTGAAAAACGGTCACGAGTCATTTTTTTCAGTGGCATTGTAACTTTGAATGGACACTAAATCAACTGTTGTAAGTTGAGGACTACCTGTATTAGGTACGTTTGCTGCCTTGAGTTACTGTATTTCTAAAAAGAATAAAGGCAGGATAAAAATAAATGTGGTTTTAATAGGAGACAAGAAATGCATTCTGTGCATGTGCTTCTGTGGCCTGCACATATTGTCAGCATGTCTTTTATGGATTATCCAAAAATGGATGTTAGGCAATGGGTCTAAATTTTTTAATTTAACAATTAGAATGGAGCAAATTGCTTGGATACAGTTTTCTCTGGTAGGTTCACTTTGCTGTGAAAAAGCCTGTAAAATTTTGTTCCTTGGTAGGATCAGTAATGATGGATAAACTTTCCCCAAAACCATAGAGAACTGCTCATTTTTACTATTGAATGCATTTTGGAGTGTATTTGAGAATAGAGCTTGGCAGAG
Organism: Bothrops alternatus; assembly: GCA_034064705.1. Taxonomy (NCBI): domain Eukaryota; kingdom Metazoa; phylum Chordata; class Lepidosauria; order Squamata; family Viperidae; genus Bothrops; species Bothrops alternatus. Next base: position 3,124,509 of record JARGCV010000200.1, on the reverse strand, counting down.
ATAAAAATCGAAGGGCAAAATGTAATTTGGAGCACATGTACATATAGAATCTTTGGGAACTACTTAAACGAAACAGGTCCTTACCTTGAACGTATATCAGCTACAAAGGGCACTTATAGGAGCCCAGGAAAAGATGCACCTATTTTAAGTTGTTTCTTGAAAAGTGCTATGTGCTGTTCTATTAATGCTTTGAATCACATTTTGCATTTTCAATCCAGAAATTTGCACAGATATATTTATTATCCTTTTGCATATGGTGTTGAGGTTTACTTGGGTTTGGGCAAAGCTCAGTATAAACAGAGATGGGACATACCATGACTTATTTTGGAAAATACTTACCCCTCTTTTCTTTTTTAACTGGCACCTTTTGAGATTTAGTTGAACAGATTAAATTGCTTTTTATTATCATAGCTTTACCATTTGAACAAACTTAAGCTGAACAAATGAGTAGCTGTTGTCACTTGACCTAGTAGCATTTATCAAATATCGGAGGGGAGAGACAGTATCTGGTAGCCAAACATTTTACATTAAGTGGTTTGCTTAACTATAGTTTGTTCAATAAATTACTGTTGGCTGTGTTTGCAGGATGTGCTCAGCTAAAAAGTATAGTAAATATATTTGTGCTTGCACTTTGTAGTTTCATGGAGTTCCCTGATTGCAAAATGATTCAGCAGTTGAGGTTTGCAACCAAAATTGAGTAACTAGAAATCTTAAATAAGGCCTGTTTCAGGTTCACACAGTATTGTGAGTTAAAAAATGGGGCATATAACATTGAGTTTTTAGCTTTGCGCATCAGACATATACAGGTAGTCCTCGACTTCCAACAGTTTGTTTAGTCACTGTTTGAAGTTACAACGGCACCAAAAAAAGTGACTTATGACTGTTTTTCACAGTTACAACTGTTGCAGCATCCCCAGGATCCTATGATTAAAATTCAGATGTTTGGCAACTGGTTCATACTTATGACCGTTGCCATGTCCCAAGTTCATGTAATCACTTTTTGCTACCTTCTGACAAGCAAAGTCAGTGGGGAAGCCAAATTCACTTAGCAACTGGGTTACTAACTTAAGTACAGTGATTCACTTAACAACTGAGGCAAGAAAGGTCGTAAAATGGGGCAAAACTTACTTAACAAATGTCTCACTTAACAACAGAAATTTTGGGCTCAATCATCATAAATTGAGTACTACCTACGCAGCCTAAATAAACAAAATAACAGCTGGATTCACACAACAGGTAGGTTAATATTTTAGCCTATTTAAAAAGGGAATTTTAATTTTAAAGATTTTCAAATCTTAAACTCCCCCTTGCTGATAATTTTAACTTCTGTTTTACAGATGATCCCTTCAAATAATTAATTAAAAATCAAAGTAATAATTTTAAGAAAATTTATTTGTTTATTAAATTAACATCTCATAGAATAAATCTGGGCGGCTTATAGTGGCATAAAAACTTTAAAAAACTTTAAAAAAAACTTTAAAAGCATTAACAACAATTAAATGATTAAAACCCAAAATTTGCTATCAGTAATCCAAATCCAACTGATTGCAGTAGGATGTGAAAATGGCTTATTTGCTCCAATTGAATACTAGAGGCAAATCTTTAGGCAAAACTCTAGGCTTTTTACTAATAGGAAATTAATTTCTGAATTCTCTTTATCATTTAGTATTTTATATGAATCCAGACAATTGTGGATTATTAATAGACTGTGTCTACAGTAGATCAGCTTCAATGGTAGCTTTCCTGAATGTAGAAAGCTGATCACTTTCCCTTCTCCCATGCCCCCAAGAAAACAACATAACTTTTGGGGCTATTGTAGTAAAACAGAGGATGAGTAAGGACAGGTCTAAATACAATAGTTCTGGGGGGGGGAAATCTCTTCTCATAAATGAACAAAAATTGAACAAAGAAATGGGATAAAATGGTTCAGCTTTTGGTAGAATGTTTAGGATGGGCTTTCAAACTTGGCCCTTTTATGACTTGTGGACTTCAACTCCCAGAATTCCTCAGCCAGGCATGCCTGGCTGAGGAATTCTGGGAGTTGAAGTCCACAAGTCATAAAAGGGCCAAGTTTGAAGAGCCCTGGTTTAGGATGGGTAATACTTTGAAGAATTCACAGAAGAACTGAGAAAAGTGCCTTAGCATTTTTAGTAGAATAACTAGGAATCTGACTTCATCAGTAAATGCTTGAACTACTTTTCTTACTGATGCTAGTGGAATGACTGAAATCTCCCTTTATTTTCAGGAAGGAGATGCTTCCTTCAGGTTCTGCTTCCTTCATCTCAAGGTCTTTGGTATCATAAGAAATCTACCTGTGCCACAAAACAGATCTCTCCGTCAGGAACTGAAGCAAAAGATGGAATAGACGCCTTGTTTTCTTCTGAACAGCGATCTGTTATTTTGCAGTTTCTCAATTCAGCATCTGAAGAAGAACTTTCTATCGTTAAACTATTGCAAGGGAAGAAGTCTCTTAATGTAATAGAGTATAGAAACAAGCATGGGCCATTTCAGGAATTACAGAGTTTACTGCAAGTGCCTTCTTTTCAGTATAAAACAGCCGTTAAAGTATGCAGCTTTATTCTCAACCCTCTGGAAAAAGAGAAAAAAACATGCACTCCCATGTCTGCAAGGAAATGTATCAGTCCTGCAATTAAAAAAAGCAGGCTGAAGGTACGATTGTTAGCAGGAATCACTATTTCCTCTACGTCCTAATGTAGAGTTCATCTTTGTGTAATTGAGAGTTGCTCTTTCAACATAGCTGCCTTTCCAAAGTTTAATAATTGAATATTATTATATAGTGTGACTTATTTCCAAAACTCGAATAGATTTGATTGTGAGAAAAATCACTTGTGAATTACTTCGCATTTTGAGGTATGTTGGTAACTGAGAAGAGGTTGGGCAAGATAAGAAAAGCTCTGTAATTCACTCAAAATCAGTGGTGAGTAGGCAGCCTTAAAATAACAAATAAATACATTCAAAAATGATGCCAGGGTAGAAGTGGTTGTTAAGGAAGCTTTAAACTCCTTGGCAGAGGCCGAAAACCAAAAGCAATTCTTTTTCAAGCAGGATTCTGAGTTCTCTTTAATACGTTTTGCTTAACACTTCCAGTTTCCCTTGCCTGCTTATAAAATAACTCCTAACACTGAGATTGTAGAGTCAGTAAACACCAGGCTGTGTACCAGATTTACAGTATTCTTCAATTAAAAGCATGAGGCTTAACGAAAAAAACCTAGAAGTTTGTCTGCCTTCCTTATCTGAACGTGACTTTTTTTGCATCTTAGATTGGCAAAATTATATGAAATGATAGGAACACAAAGAGTCATTCTGGAAGAATTGAGACTTCTTTAGTAAAGTTATTTATTCATTTATTTAGAGAATTTTTATGGCTGCCCACTCACTCTGTGACTCTGGGCGGTTTACAAAAATATGCCTGGGGTTTTTAGGCGTTTTCAGTAGATCCTTCTGCTCTAACACAAACTAATATTTAAATTTCAGTTCCAGAAATAGCTTACTCGATACAGGCCAGCAATTCGAAGCATAAGGAAAAGTTCCTTAGATGTGTCCCGATTCACAACTGGTCTTTCAGGTTGGGAATTTTAGGAGTGGTACTCGCAGTTCTGGAGTGTCCAGGTTTAAGGTGTCCTACATCAAAAGTGGTGTGCCAATGGCTAAATAAATACATTTGATTTTTATGCATGAAAGTTCTCAACCATTTGAGTTTATGATTGATGACCATCTTTAGGATTAATATGCCTTTAGGATTAATAACCATCCTGTCTTTGCTTTGTATTAAAAATCCAAATAAATGTAAATAAATTTTATAGCTATGTTCAGGAGCAATTCCACATTCTCTAGTAAGTGAAGGAAAGGAAAAGCAGATAGTTCTTGACTTACAACCTTTCCTTTAGTGCAGCGGTTCTCAACCTATGGGTTGCGACCCCATTTGGGGTCGGAACGACCGTTTCGTGGGGGTCACCGGACACCGCGGTCCGCCATTTTGTTTTTGTTTCGTCGCGCACGCCGCACATGCGTGGATCGGCCCGTCGCGCGCTGCGCATGTGCGGATCGGCCCATCGCACGCCATGCATGCGCAGATCGGCCCGTCGCAGTCCGCCATTTTTTCTTTTCGTCGCGCGCGCCGTGCATGTGCGGATTGGGCCGTCGCACGTGCGCCGCGCATGCGCAGATCAGGCCGTCACACGCGCCGCGCATGCGCGGATCGCCCCATCGCGGTCCGCCATTTTGTTTCGTTTTTTTTTTCGTCGCGCGCGCGCCGCGCATGCACAGATTGGCACCGGGGTCGCGCCGCGCATGGGCGGGGCAAGTGGGGTCTCAACCTGAAAAAGGTTGAGAACCACTGCTTTAGTGACTGTTTGAAGTTACATCGGCAGCGGAAAAAAATGACGACTCTTTCACACTTATGACTGTTGCAACATCCCTGGTCATGTGACCAAAACTTGGATGCTTGGCAACTGGCATGTATTTATGACAGCTGCAGTGTCCCAGGGTCACGTGATCACCTTTTGTGACCTTCGGATGAGCCAAGTCAATGGGAAAGCCAGAATCTCTTTACAGCCATATTACTAACTTCACAACTGCAATGATTCATTTAACTGTGGCAAGATAGGTTGCAAAATGGGGCAAATCTCGCTTAACAACTGTCTTGCTTAGCAACAGAAATTTTGGGCTCAATTGTGGCTGTGAGGACTACTTGCATCTTTACTTACACCAGAAAACCGGTGGCTGTCAATAAATATTTAAATGCCGATACCTCTTTTTTCATTTTCCCTTTCAGACTGCCAAGAGTATTGTATCTATTGTTTTTGGTGTGCAAAAAATTTCATGGGCTCATGTTAACAGAGATTTGGTTGTGCAGCACTGGCATTTGGAAAACTACAGAAATAAGGAAGAAACATTCACACCAGCAACCTACCTTGATACAGTAAGCCATCTTATGTTGTCTTGGTGGGGGGGTCCCCTTTTTCATTCTTGAAGTGTTTTACAGCAACCGGGAGGTCTGTGTGTCATACGTGAACTCATGATTTTAGTTTTGTCACAGCCACCCAGTTTTATAGAATTGGCATCCAATAGATAATATCTGTGTGAAGAACTTTTGTTAAGCCCTTGTGCGACCCGGTTCCCAATGGGCCAGGCTGCAGCCCAAGGGTTGGGAACCCCTGTTCTAGAATGTACCTTACCTTTTTGCAGCGACATGCACACAATAGCATGTTTAGCTAGCAAAAATCTGCCAGATGTGTAGCCCACTTTTGAGAAGAATATTAGATAGATAGATAAACTTTGTCATTTTTTCCTTTGGGCACAATGGCACACATTAAAAATGAAATTTAGTTGCTTCCTCTCAAAGCGTACACATAGGTAACACACATTTAAAATTTAAAACCTACTACCGGTATATACAACATATGTATAGACCTACACCCTTACATATAAGTAACATATAAATATTCCCATCTAGAGGCAGTTTTTGATGGACCCAGTTCATTCTATACCAAGTTATATCACGAGTTTGTATATTTACTCATTCAAAACTGCTTTTAAAGTACAGTTCAAAATAATTTCATTGCAGAATATTTTTACGAAGGTCATTACTTTCCGAAAGTTATTTGGGGAACATATACATACGTTTCTCGTCGATTAATGTAACCAATGCATGCTTTAGGATGTGTGGTGCTGCGTTATTCGGGTTGGATAAAACTGACTTATACTTTATTTGTTTCAGGTATCTACTATCATATCCAAGATTCCTGAAGCAGACTTTTACATTCTGGAAAAAGTTGGACTTCCTCCCACAAATGCTGCCTTGTTTCCAGTAACGTTGCATCTTCGTATAATGGAAGCTGTACTTTATGCTTTATTGCAAAAAAGTTTTGGAAAGGATGGACAACCCCAAGTACTGAGCATGGCCCGGAATGCTGTAGGCAGATATTTTGGGCTGATGTTGGGAGAGGTACGAATTAGTGGAGTGGACCTTGTAAAACAGTTTATCTTGGACTCCGCTAAAGAAACATCCCACGTGAGCTTTGAAAACAACGTAGCTACCAGGCAAATGCATGCAATGTTGAGTAATCCATGGAGAAGAGAGGAGGAACTATGTGATTCATTATTGCAGGCAATAGCTTTTTATGAGCTTCTGGTATTGGACACCTATGAAATGTCTTAAGAATTAAATAAATTCATGATTGTGCAATTTCCGGATCATACAGTAGATCTGTGACATTTGATGTAACATTACAAAAGTTGAAGTAATCTTGAGGTGTTAATGTCAAAATTATTTTCTATTCTCAGCTTATCTTGCCCTCCCTGGCTTTAGATAACAATTAAACACATTCAAAATGAAAAAAATTATATAATTAACATGTTTTGGATCGGTGACAAGTAACAAATAAGCAACCTATTAAATATTTCAAAGTCATATATTGTATGTTTAGTAGAAGATGCTAAATCAGGGGTAGGCAACCCAAAACACTCAAAGACCACTTGGACCCATTTCCCACCAAAAACAATATATATATCGGCAAGACACAAAAGATGCCCTGGTCAACCACTGCACCCAGCCCATCTCCAACTGTCTCGACTTTTGTCCTGCCATTGGAACAAGATGGAATCTGGGAAGAGAGAGTGAGGCTGACTATGCGCACCTCTCCCTCACTTAAATCCAATTCACGCGCAAGTCTTGACATCTTGACTTTCCCTATTTCCCTAATTCTGACGAAATCTTAAAAGTCCTGTGGCGATAGGTGAGCGAAGCAGCAGGTGTGGAACCACTGGGAGCTGTGGACGCGGACCTGCACACAGGCGGCTCAGGTCTAATGGTTGCTTCTTGCTGATGAAGCAACAGCTGGATTCGGCGTCTGAGCAACTGAGCAGCCCTCTTTAGGATCACACTGCTCACCTCCGTAGTATGAGGAAGGGGCTAGAAAATGTGCCCTAAACATTATTGCTTCCTTCAAACCCTGTCCTGCCTACCGCGGCTGGAGGGGATTCCATCTCATGCCTACCTGAAACAGTGTGGTTTCTGTAAAGAGCGTGGCACGGTGGACATGATTTTTGCAGCTCGACAGCTCCAGGAGAAATGTCAGGAGCAAAATTGTGAACTATACATGACCTTCGTGGATCTTACCAAGGCTTTTGACACAGTCGTGAAGGATTATGGCGTATTATGTCGAAGTTTGGGTGCCCTGACAGATTTATCCTGATGGTACGGCAGTTCCATGATGGCATGGCGGCTCGTGTTTTGAGTAACAGTGGAGCCTCAGAGGCCTTCCCTGTCACTAACGGCATTAAGCAAGGCTGTGTGCTGGCATCAACCCTGTTCAGCATGATGTTTTCAGCCATGCTGTCAGACACTTTTCAGAACAGCTCAGTGGGAGTTAATCTGAGCTATAGAACCGATGGGAAACTATTCAACCTGCGAAGACTTCGGGCTGTCCCCAAGGTAAAGGAGACTGTGTTACGAGATCTACTTTTTGCTGATGACTGTGCCCTTAATGCAGGATCAGAGCAGGAAATGCAAGCCAGCATGGACAAATTCGCAGCCGCTTGTGACAACTTTGGCCTCATTAACACGAAGAAAACCGAAGTGATGTACCAGCCAATTCCAAAAGTTCAGTACCAAGCGCCTATCATCACAGTAAAGGGACAAAAGCTGCAAGTAGTGGACCAATTTACGTATCTTGGTAATACCCTCTCCCGTGCAGTGACAATTGACAATGAGGTCAACTGTAGAATTGCTAAGGCAAGTTCTGCATTTGGCAGATTGCGGACTAAAGTGTGGGACCGCCGTGGAATAAGCCTTGCTACTAAGCTTAAAGTTTACAAGGCAGCAGTGTTAACTACCCTGATGTATGCTAGTGAGACCTGGACAGTGTACAAGAGGCACGTGAGGCAACTGAATTATTTCCACATGACTTGCCTTCATAGAATTCTGAGGATCCGGTGGCAAGATAAGATACCAGACACTGATGTCCTCTCCAGAGCAGGCCTATCATCAGTTTACACTCTGTTGATGAAAGCCCAGATGCGCTGGCCAGGCCATGTTGTAAGGATGCCAGATCATCACATCCCTAAACAGCTCTTTTATGGTGAACAAACGAGATGATACCTCCCGCCTACCAGCCATTTGGAAACCCGCCCTTATTGACAAACGAGTCCATAATACAAAGAATGACACCAGACCTACACTCACGAAAACCACACAGGATGTCTCCACCACACATCCACGCAAAAAGCAAACCCAAACCCACGATGAGGAATGACCACAAACCAGAAGCCAGACCACAGCTGCATCATTAACCACCTTAAACTCCTCCAATCCATACATGAAGCAAACTGACACCTACCATGAAGATGAGGCACGAGGGAGTGTCGCCAAGACACTTCAAATTCTACATGGGAGAAAACCCGAAGAACCAAAGAACTACACACACACACACACAGATAGAGAGAGAGAGAGCGGGGGGGGGGCTCTTTGTCTCTCTCTGCAAATGGCAGAGGAGGCTGGGAGCCGTAGGGGAAAGCTCAAAGAGCTGCATGTGGCTCCAGAGCCGCAGGTTGCCGACCTGTGTGCTAAATGCTTAGCCACATCTTACCAAGAGCTTTGTTTAAAACATAAGAATGGTTTTAATGATTACTTTTCCATACAAAAAGAAGTCAGAGAAATGAGCAGTTGGAGCCCAAAATTTGCATTTTTACATCACAAAATCACCATATAAAAAGTTACGCCCTTCCTTCCAGATATTTTATTTTATTGTGGGGATAGAAACTTTTAAAAAACAAGCGTTGGTACAACAATAAAATAGTATAAAAAGATTTATAGAAATACATAAACAGCTGCAAAGAGCTGTCAATGTAACAAAGGGATTTACAAAATTTGCTGTTTTCCTTCACAGCCTTTGCCTGCTAGAGACAAATGTTCAGGGCTATACATTTGCAGATGCATCCAACACACCAACCATGTCAATCTAAAGCAGGGCAATAGTTGAATGTCCCCTGGTAACATTTGGTTAATATGGATCTATTGCTAGATAAATCAATTCAAATAGATGCTTTTTTTAAAGTTCATCACTGCATCAACTGATTGACTTGAAAATGATGTGGCTTTCTGATGTTTATTAACATCAGAAAGCAACATCTTTTTCAAGTCAATCAGTTGATGTAGTGATAAGCTTAAAGCTATTTTTTTAAAAAAAGAATTTATCTGAATTGATCTATTGTTCAAATTAAAAGCTGACCTGGAATGCGGAAAGTAATTGGTACCTCTGCATCCTTCATAAATAAAGATTAAAAATATAATTGTCTTTTGAATATACATTTCTATTTACAATGTTATTCTTGGCCACTGTTTTAAGGAAAGTCAGTTGCCAGGCTGTTCAAAATTTCTTTGGGAAGATGAATTCCTTCCAGGTAGTGAAGAAACCTGTTTGGGGGGGAAAAATAGCAATAGTTTAGATGTAAGTATCAAGATGAAAACATTTTGATCATTTTTAACCATTTATAATTTTGTTTTTTGTCTGAAACTCAAGATACATACACACGTTGTATTCCAACACACCAGAAAGTAAACCCCTTTGAATTCAATGAGATTTACTTCTATAGAAATCTGTCCAGAACTGAGCAACTATAGATACTTACCTCCTTTTTGTCTTCCCCTGTTCTTTCTGTTTCTCTGATTTACAAATGTTGCGAAGAATTGGCAGATATTCCATTACACTGGCTTGTCTGTTATTAAGACTTAAAGGTGTACTGGAAAACACAGTTTTAATTAATTCTATCCTCTTCTGTGCATTATAGTGAACACTGTAAAAGAGAAATACATAATATATTTTCCATCACAGTTATATTTTTAGAAGTGAGTATCTACAGCAGATTGTTGAATTAATATCTTCAGTTTCCTGATCCTTTCCTCGTGCTCTGTAAGAAAGCTGGAATATCCTTTTTAAAAAATAAAAGTCTCAGGAATATGTAATAAGCAGAGATTAAGACTGGATATTAAACGTAAAAGACATACAAATGAATGCTAAATCTTCCATTCTCATTTTACTACTTCTAAGCCCTTATCTAAGTTAGATGAGACATAGTATAAAGAGCAGCAGTTTGGATAAGTGTAAAATTTTTCTCGTGTATTAAACAAGTTTACTTCTAAAACAATTTTGTTGATAAAACTGCTCTCCACCTTAGAAATTAATGTGCCAATGTGAGTCTCTGCCTTCGGTGTCTTCAGTTTCAAACTCAATTTCTCCTAACAAGAGCATTTTATATCCAGGCCTTAATCAAAATAATATAGCTGGGGCAGCTAACACCTTGCCCCTAGCCAGTGTATGTTTGTGGAATGATTGGTTTCTTTTTTAACTTAAGGGTTTTTATATTTATGTATTTTATTGTAATTTCTATCATGTTGTGAGCCGCCCTGAGTTCTCCGGAATAGGGCGGCATAGAAATTAAATAAATAATAAAAAAATAATAATAATAAACTCTTTGTTCTCTTTAGGGCTTCTGCTTTGCCTATTAAGGACATCCTTTTGTCATTTCGTTCCGTAAAACCTAAGAAAAGTTTTGAATTTACCTGGAATTACCTGCTGACCGGCCAAAGTATAAATCAGCTCGTTCTTTTGAAACATGGAGAGTGAGTTCTTCAAATTCATTCTTCCCGAGAGCTTTACTACAGTTCAAGCAACTTTGATTTTTCATGATTTTTGAAATGCTCTTAGAGCATTTCTTAAAACTTAATGCCTCCATTGTTGCTTTTAGTTCCCCAGAGCTTTGAGAACTCCACCAGTCAGTGTACTCCGCACTAAATTCATCAGAGAGACCATTTTTTGTTTTCCCTTTAGTCCAAATAAAATCTTCGTATTTACCAGCCTGCTTTGATGCCTGGGTGGGCTCAGTGAAACAACAGTCCAAGAAAGACATATTGTCCAGGAATTCAGTTAAGGAATTTAAACACTGGAATATAAATACAGAATCTTTTGCACTGACGGATGTTCCATCCTTCAGTGCCACTGTGCCAACATTCGTAGATTCCACTGGGCCTGCTTCTTCTAAGCATGAAGTGCTTGTGTCGGGTGATAGTGTTACAAACCCAGAGTAATTTAATCCACATTCAAATAAATCGCTGTCGTCCAATACAGCCATTTTTTTGGGACATTTTGATCGTTTAGCCTTTTTCGTAGGAGGGGCTTCCTCTACGTACTCCGTATCAATGCACGTACAATTTGAAGCCTTTTCTGCAATAAAGCTACACGCCGGACTGGCTATTTCAGTTGCTTCCGGAATTATATTAAGTGGCAAAGATGAGATGAGTTCAAAGTTGCTATAAATAAAATCTGTATTCCTCATCTGGAATTCTGTGAGCAGATGTATCAGTTTGTTCCAATCTTCTTTTGTTCCCATTTCACGCTGTAAGAGAAACCATTAGTTCATTATCATTCACGAAAAGGGAGATTTGGAGCCTATTTTGAGTTTAAACGCTGTCTTTAATCACGCCAGAAATAATTAATAAAATCAGATACCTTTTGATTCATACAGGTAGTCATCGTCTGACAGCCATTCATTTAAACACCTTTTGGAGTTACAACAGTGGTGAAAAATGACTTACAACCACTCTCCTCATTTATGACTGCTGCAGCATCCCCAGAAACGTGATCTAAATGCGGGCACTTGGTAACTGACATATCCTTAGGATGGCTGCAGTATCCCAGGATCATGCGATTACTATTTGTGACCTTCCGGGGGGGGGGGGGCTCCCACCAACAAGTCAATAGAGGAAGCCAGATTTGTTTGGTAAATCTGTGTGATTCACTTAATGACTGTAGTAAATGGTTGTAAAATCAGGTGTGACTCAATGACCGTATCACTTAGTGATGGAAATTCCAGTTCTAATTGTGGTCGTAAGTCGAGAACCACTTGTACTAAAGCCTGGGTGAATATATAGCACTTATAGGTAAAAAAAAAAAAAGTCCAGTGATTGACCATGTAGTACAGCTGAAGGAAAACAAATTCAAAGACAAGGAAGAGTAAATGGCCTAGCGAGATTCCTGGACAGGAACATTCCATGCTGCAACATTTGGTTGAAGGTTCATTTCTTGTTAAACATTTTAGTAGGTGTACCTTAAGAAACGAGAACAAATCTTCGGAAGGCAAAAATATGTTCTTAAGTCCAAGCAGATTCTCAGTGCAGCCAGTACTACATTGTGGAATATTCTCAAGAATAGGTTTCTTTGAATTTGAGCTAGTTGTTCCTTTGATGTTCTGCTGTGTGCCACTGATCTCTGTCGTGTTCCCTGTACAAAAGAGTTTTAAAAGTTTAAGGGTGTTAAGCCATGGTATCTGGATATACCTGAAGATATCAAACTATAGACCAGGGGTAGGCAACCTTGGCTCTTTTACGACTCGTGGACTTCAACTCCCAGAATTCCTGAGCCAGCATGGCTCAGCTTGGAAACCTCTCCCTTTCCCCTCAGCGTGGCTGGCTCAGGAATTCTGGGAGTTGAAGTCCACGAGTCGTAAAAGAGCCCAGGTTGCCTACCCCTGATATAGATAGTCCTTGGGTCAGTCCATTTGTTCGGTGACCAGCCAAAATCATGATGGTGCTGAACAAGTGGTGCTTACCCTATAATCTAGCTGTCCCTATGGTGACGTGATTGCAACCTGCCAGTTTCCTACAAGAAAGTCAGTGGGGAAGCTGGTAGAAAATCAGAAATCAAGGACACATGAAGTCCTCCTTTAACGACCCACACAATTTATCTATTTATTTATTTATTTATTTATTTATTTATTTATTTATTTATTTATTTATTTATTTATTTATTTATTTATTTATTTATTTATTTATTTATTTATTTATTTATTTATTTATTTGGGTTTGTATGCCGCTCCTCTCCAGGGGACTTGGATATATACAAAATATACAATATAAAAAACCCAAACAGAATATCTAAAAACCAATAAACACACATTCAATACATCAATCAACCACAGTCATCCCCAGGCCTGCCGGCAAAGATGAGTCTTTAGGTTTTTCCGGAAGGCCGGGAGAGTCTGAGAAACGCGGACTTCAGGGGGCAGTTGGTTCCAGAGGGTGGGCGCCACAACAGAGAAGGCCCTCCCCCTAGGGCCCGCCAGACGACATTGTTTCGCTGACGGGACCCGGAGGAGGCCGACCCTGTGCGCTCTCACCGGTCGTAGAGAAGTATGTGGCAGAAGGTGGTCCTGTAAGTATCCTGGTCCCATGCCATGAAGTTAAACAATCCTAGTTTAACTCTGGCAACTGTGACTACCAGAATTGCAGTCATTATGGAGCGTGATCACTTTGTGACTTGGCATACAACAGTGGCAATTCCACCCCAACTGCCATCATAAGCCAAGGACTTTCTGAATCTAAAGTACGTGCAAAGTGAGATTTTTAGCAGATTTTTCAAATAACACTGATATTCTTTTTGATACTGATAACAGTATCAAAGCTTTTTAATGTTGTCATTAATTTTTTTGTGTATTTCCCACATTAATATAGCAAGTTTTTCCCGGTAAGCTTAACATTCACATTTTAAATTATGCAATTCATTAAATTCATTTAAAATTTCTATTGCAGCATAGAAGTAGAATACAGCCGAGGTGGCGTGGTGATTAGAATGCAGTATTGCAGGCTAACTCTGCCGACTGCCAGGAGTTCGATCCTGACTGACTCAAGGTTGACTCAGCCTTCCATCCTTCCGAGTGGGTAAGATAAGGGCTCAGATTGTTGGGGGCGATATGCTGACTCTGTAAACCACTTAGAGAAGGCTGTAAAGCACTATGAAACAATATATAAATCTAAGTGCTATTGCTATTGCTAAATGTTATTCTTTAAAAACATTGTACCCAGCTAAGGTTTCTTTTTGCACTTGCATTCTATTTGCCCATTTGCTCTTGCATTCATTTTCTTCAATACAATGAAGGCGTTCTAGCATCTGCATTCAGCTTCTATGAGATGAGTTTTCTTACTGTGCCCGAAGTAGCTGGGCAGCATCTTCTGCAACATCGCTAATATTCTCATGCACATGCGCAGAAGGGAAGAAGAGAAGGCACTATGAAGATTGTAACGGAGGTTGGTTGGATATGTCACAGTAGGACAATGGTGACTTAAGTGGAGGAAAGCAAATAAAGCACTGTGATGACTGGGGGCAGGCGGTTGTGAAGTGGCCAGAACAGTTTGGTCTAGAACACTCAGAACTTCTGAAACATTATAGTTTATTTCCAAGCAATTTTTTTCCATGTTACATGGGTCTCTAGTTTCAGAAGTAAGGGGACTAGTGCTATAACAGTTAATAAAGTAGTGCTTTGTAAAAGCACAACTGTAGACAATCACTGCATTAAGAATTAAGAATGGCAGGTACCGATCTGGGGCTTTGACATGTAGATAGAGGAGAAGCCCTTAAAAAATGGGTGGCACCAAAGATGCAAAAAGAAGTCAGAGTATACTGTATAAAAGTCAAAATCAAGTTTGTAGCTGACAACACATTAAGACATTGACTGTTCTTGTGTAAGGCATAAATATTCCTACCACTCGATACTGAGGATCATCAATTTTCTCAAATTCCCAACAGATTGATATATCAGACCTCACTTAACTAGGGCAACATAAATATATCAGAGCTAAATAAAAGATCAATCAATCAATCAAAATAGAGCTGGAAGGGACCCTGGAGGTCTTCTAGTCCAACCCTCTGCTTAAGCGGGAGATCCTATGTCATTTCAGACAAGTGACTGTCCAGTCTCTTTTTAAAAACCTTCAGTGATGAAGCACTCACAACTTCTTGACAGCAAGTTGTTCCACTGGTTAATGAGAATGTGCCATTCTCTAGTCAGAAAGTGAACATCCTCTCAGTTTTGACCTCCTGATTTTGGAAAATTATCTGGGGACAGATCCTGAAGCAACTACTTCAAAGTAACTAGAGGGAGCAGCATAGTTTGCATATATTATGTTATGCCTACAAATTCAGTTCTACCTCTACTACCAACTTGCTACTAGATCTGTAATCATAGTCAGGTACATTCACACAGCCCACACAAAGGATAATCTGGCCCTCAGACTCATTGCTGTCAACAACGTTGTCTACTGTCCTTTCAGTTCGGTTATATATCAGGGATTCCATCCCATATTCACACTGTCGCATTTCTGCCAACTTCATTCTATTCCCTGCTTTTTCTCTTCTCATAATCTATTTAGAGGCCAACAGAGTAACTCATGCCTTATATATAGTAATAGCACTTAGACCAGCAGTTCTCAACCTTTTCCGGGGCTCGACCCCGCCCCGCATCGCGCATGCGCGGCGCGACGGGGCGCATCGTGCATGCACGGCGCGACAGCCCGCATTGCAAAGGGAAAAAAAATGGCCGACCCCCCCCAAAAAATGGCCGACCAAAATAAAAAAAAATGGTGGGCCCGCATCGCGCATGCGTGGCGGCCCGCATCGCAAAGGGGAAAAAAATGGCCGACCAAAAAAAAATGGCCGACCCAAAAAAAAAATAATAATGGCGGACTGCGGTGTTTGGCGACCCCCGTGAAATGGTCATTTGACCCCAAATGGGGTCACGACCCACAGGTTGAGAACCGCAGCCCCATACTAAGCAAATTGACTTAGACCTATATGCCGCTTCACAGTGTTTTACAGCCCTCTCTAAGCAGTTTACATATTGCCCCCAACCATCTGGATCCTCATTTTACCCACCTCGGAAGGATGGGAGGCTGAGTCAACCTTGAGCCGGTGAGGATCGAACTCCTGGCAATCAGCAGAATTAGCCTGCAATACTGCATTCTAACCACTGCACCACCACGACTTCACTTTGTACTGGAATTTGATACTACAAACATGTTTAAACATAAAAGCCTGAACCAGGCGCGTCCAACCCATGGCCTAAGAGCCGCATGCGGCCCTGGACAGCCAGTCTTGTGGCCCCACAAGATCATAAACTTTTAACATTATTGTATGATTTATTTACATTAATTATAGTGTATATTTCATTTGCAGACCAAGACAATTCTTCACACAATCTGGCCCAGGCAAAGCGAAAGGTTTATGTTTCATTCAGTTTTAAGTGAGTTGTAATTATGATAAACTGTCATACCTTTTTCTTTCAAGTAACCAGCACCACTCTGGACCCAAAACTGTAAGTATAGAATACTCTGCCTGATGTCACAGTTATTCACAGTTAACAAGGCAGCAAAGTCTCTGATATTGGTTCTTAAATTCTCGGCCAAACACAGAACTTGGAGATAGCTAGCCACATTTATCTAAATGTAAACAGATGAAAACATTAACAACACTTACCTTTAGTAAGCATATCAAAGAATGCTCTATCACAAGACTACAAATTGTATTTATTTGCTAGTGTTGTTAAAAAATCGGTAGCAGGCCAATTAGAAAGTGTAATGTTAGATGTTCATTCCACGTTTCCATAATTAATTTTGTTACACAATTGCATTGTTTTTAAATCCTTAATATGCAATAGACAGCATATACTGTACATTATAACTAAAAATGGGAACATTTATTGTATGTAGAGTGCTGAACATTACAATGCAGATAAATAAAACCTAGTTTCATACCACAAAAATTGGATTTCATTTGGAAAACCAACCCAAAAAGACTTTTAAAGCAGATGAGTATTAGTTTTTTTTTTGTTTTGTTTTTTTGGCTTGAAGGGCGACACCAGTGATTAGCACCTTGAGGCTGCCTATGAATATCTTCTGTAATATCTGCCTTTATTTTATATCTACCAACTTTAAAAATAAACTTCAGCAATGTGGAGAGCTGGAAGACAGAGCGCTCTAACCCAAAAATGGAGAAACATCAGAGGAAAATATAGCAGGAAAGATGAAAGGATATGATGTGAGAAAGCCAATGCACGGTAAAGAGACAAAATGAAAAAAAAAAACTAATGGGGAAAATATAATTGGCACAAATCATACAGAGATGGGAAGAGCCTTGTGGGGTGTGGCATAGGAAAGGACAGAGGATCTGATAACTGCACCTTCTACTTTCCTATTTTAAAGCCATTATTCTATGGGGAATACAATGGAGAATT
This sequence comes from Bothrops alternatus, assembly GCA_034064705.1. NCBI lineage: Eukaryota > Metazoa > Chordata > Lepidosauria > Squamata > Viperidae > Bothrops > Bothrops alternatus. The sequence continues at coordinate 3,107,427 of JARGCV010000200.1, read as the reverse complement.
TAGATTTCTGACGAGGGGCCTCCTCAGTATACCGTAATACTCATATTCAGGTAGTCCTCAACTTACGCCCATTTGTTTAGTGACCAATTGAAGTTACAGCAGCACTGAAAGCAACTTATGACCATTGCAGCCTCCCTGGTCATGTGACCAAAAATTGGACGCTTCGGGGCTGCAGTGTCCCAGAGTCACGTGGTCACTTTTTGTGATCTTTTGACAATGTCAATGTCAATGGGTAAGCCAGATTCACTTAACAATCAAGTTGCTAATTTCATAACTGCAGTGATTCATTTAATAATTGGAGCAAGGAAGGTCGCAAAATGGGGCAAAACCCATTAACAACTGTTTTGCTTAGCAATGGAAATCCTGCGGTCAATTGTAGTCATAAGTCAAGGACTATCTGTAAAAATAGTCTATAGAACAGCGGTTCTCAACCTGTGGGTTGCGACCCCATTTGGGGTCGAACGACCATTTCACGGGGGTCATCAAGCACCGCAGTCCGCCATATTTTTTTTGGTCGGCCATTTTTTTTCCTATCGCGATGCGCCTCATCACGCCGCGCATGCGCGGTGGAGGCCCGCCATTTTTTTTTTGGTCGGCCATTTTTTTTGTCGGCCATTTTTCCCCCTATCGCGATGCGGGCCGTCGCGCCGCGCATGCGCAATGCGCCCCGTCGCGCCGCACATGTGCGGTGTGGGCCCGCCATTTTTTTTGGTCGGCCATTTTTTTTGGTCGGCCATTTTTTTCCCCTATCGCGATGCGCCCCGTTGCCCCGCGCATGCGCGATGTGGGCCGGGGTCGAGCCCCGGAAAAGGTTGAGAACCGCTGCTATAGAACGTCTTTCTGCGCATTCATGAAATGAAGTCCTTTGAGTGGATGATATTTCCTGGGTAATGTCATAAAATGGTTTTGTTAAATTGTTGCTACAGTTCTACCTGATACAGGTTTTATCATACTAAGAAACTGTAATCACGGATCGCATTACTGTTACTGGTGGAAAAACAAGATATAAATGAAGCAAAAATGGAATTGATTGCAAATTTGATAATGGCAGCTAGATTAGTGATGGTTAAATATTGCAGACGGAATTGGGATATTCAAAGAAATGAGTGGTATAATGAAATATGGAATATGGCAATAAATGATAAATTAACAACAGAAATTAAATTTGAAAAAGGGATGATTAAAGTAAATAATTATAATGAAATATAGGATGATTTTATAAAAACAGTCTTGGTGAAAGGCAAAGGGAATAAACCTGCTCAAGAATATATGCTGTTTTGGGGGGGATAAAGGCACAATTGAAATATATTGTATATTGTTAGTTGTTATATGAGAAGAAATATAGGTAATAAAAATGGTCTCCAGGGGTGTGGGTGCACTGTAGTATTTGTATTTTTTATATTGTTTTTTATTTAGATTTATATGGGTTATGTTTGTATTATTTGTATTTGAATAAAATAAAAACATTTTTTTTAAAAAAAGAAACTGTAATCAGTAACATTTTTGGAATTCTAGAATTGAAAAACTTACCAAAGAAGGTACTCTGAAAGTGATTTGCTCAAAGCAGCCATCAAACATTTCACTGAACAACGGATCTGCACAAAAGATTCACAATAAAGGCTCTTACCACGTTGTCATACAGAATTATTTTTGCTTTTATAGTATAGATAGGAAAATATTTGAAAGCCGGCATTAAAATACCTTCTTTATAGTGGTTATGTAGAAATAGTCTTGGGAGCACTGAACTTACTAGAAGTATTTGTTTATATCAATATTATCAATATAAGGTTACTTCTTGGTTATACAAAGTACAAAATTCAACGTAAGTTATTACTATATTACCCAATAAATGGAAGAAGCATAAGATTCACTGCCATAACTTGTTAATAACGTAACAGCCATTTGTCTGAAATGTGCTCGAGCAGGGGGCTGGACTAGACGACCTCCAAAGTCCCTTCCAACCATTCTATGTCATAAATGGTAAAATGGGATAGATAGAAATCTTGGGCCCTTTGAGTGCATACATATCAGCATAAGTATGTTTTCCATATATTATCTTTTCACTCAGATTTTCCTTTCTTGAACATACATACAAAAAGAGAATACCCATCTTTACTCACACTTATCTCTATGGCCATATGGATACCCAGCTTCTTCTGTGGGCACAATCATAATTCTTCTCTCATTCACATCCAACTGGATACTCACACCCCCTGCCTTCTCCATCCTCCAACAACAAACTTAATACATGGATTGTCCCTGATTAATGACCAGTCATTAACCAACTGTTTGAAGTTACAACAGCACCGAATGAGTGGTACTTACGACTGGTCCTTCAAGTTCCAGCTGTCCCAGTCTGCCCCCCCAATGATGTGATCATGATCTCAGTGAAGCAGCGGAAATGATGTGCCGATGTCTGGAGGCTGTTAGGGTTTGGATGGGTGCTAACAAGCTCAAGCTCAACCCCGACAAGACGGAGTGGCTGTGGGTTTTGCCTCCCAAAGACAATTCAATCTGTCCGTCCATCACCCTGGGGAGGGGGGGGAGTTTCTGACCCCCTCAGAGAGGGTCCGCAATTTGGGTGTCCTCCTCGATCCACAGCTAAATTTGGAACATCATCTTTCGGCTGTGGCGAGGAGGACATTTGCCCAGGTTCGCCTGGTGCACCAGCTGCGGCCCTATTTGGACCGGGAGTCTCTTCTCACAGTCACTCATGCCCTTATCACCTCGAGGCTCGACTATTGCAATGCTCTCTACATGGGGCTACCTTTGAAAAACGTTTGGAGACTTCAGGTAATGCAGAATGTAGCCGCGCGAGCAGTATTGGGCCTACCCAGAAATGCCCACATTTCAACATCACTCCGCGAGCTGCATTGGCTGCCAATTGGTCTCCGAACGCAATTCAAAGTGTTGGTTATGACCTATAAAGCCCTACATGGCATCGGACCAGGTTACTTACGGGACCGTCTGCTGCCCCATGAAACCCAGCGACCGGTTAGGGCCCACAGAGTCGGCCTTCTCCAGGTCCTGTCAGCCAGACAGCGGGGCCTAGGGGAAGAGCCTTCTCTGTTGCGGCCCCGGCCCTCTGTAATCAACTCCCCCCGGAGATCCGTACTGCCCCCACCCTCTCCGCCTTTCGCAAATTATTAAAGACCCATCTTTGCCGACAGGCCTGGGGCAGTTAACACCTTGCCCCAGCTAGTGTATGTTTGTTTGCATGTCTGTCTTGGATGATTGGTTTTTTAATTAAGGGGTTTTTTACAATGTATTTTAATTCTAGATTTCTACATGTTGTATCCATGTTGTGAGCCACCCTGAGTTCTTGGAATAGGGCGGCATAGAAATCTAAATAAATAAATAAATAAATCTCAGCAAACAGCTCCACCCTTATGATGGCTGCAGTGCCCTGCAGTCATATAATCATCATTTGTGATCTTCTCTGCCGACTTCCCATAAGCAAAGCCAGCGGGGGAAGCCGGTATGGAAGTCTGAAAGTAGTTCCTGGCGCTTTCTTGTACGCCCTCCAAACACCCCACCCCTGCATCTAGCCACAGCAGCTACTGCACTGCCTCCCGGCACTTTCCATCAGATTCCTCCAACCCAGCTGTGCTCATGTATAGCAGTCACTTATCCACCTGCCAGCCTGCTTGTGAGCCACCGGGAACCTGCAACCTCCTGCTGGCTTGCCCATTGACTTTGCTTATTGAAAACCAGCAGCACGTTGCAAGCGGGTCCTTGCTTAACTCCCTGCAATCCCTACTTAATGTTGGCAACAAGGATTGCCCTCACTAGGTGACGTAATGCCACACTTTATGACCACATTGCTTAGGGACAGAAATCCCAGTCACAATTGCTGCCGTTAAGCAACGACTACCTCAATATTCACAAGAAGGAAAAAGAAGGCCCACAAAGCCCCCATTTTTCTCCCTGAGGAAACAGATTAAATTTTTTTGCCCATTTTTGCTGAAGAGATCAAGGAAAATTGATTTTACAACACTGTTTAGGGGACTCTGCGAGAAAACCGACAGTATACAGGAGGAAATTAGTTTGCTGATAAAGTTAAAATAGTTTGAAAAATATTGAACAATCAATTTATCCTACAGCAAAATGTTTCTTATTTTCTTTAACTAGCCCTCGAGGATATTGAAGCGTCTGTTTTGTTCCAGATAACTCCCTTAGAACTATACTAGTAATGCACTCTCAAAATTTTGTACTATTCTTGAGGGGGAAATACTTGGTAATCAGTGCCTCCTGGGAACTGCACGCCCTCAAAGAAATCTGTTCTTCAGAGTCCTTGGAGCCCAAATAAAAATAGATAAAGAAACCAAAACAAAAAAACAAACAGATAAATGGCAAAAACTGCAAAGATCATCCAATCTGATGGGATTCTGGCATTCTTATCCAAAATCTCAAAGCATCTCATGTGGGATAACATGAGGTAGTATTTTGCAAACGTTATAGTTATTTTTTAAATTTAATTTTGGGACTCTGAAAACTCCTATGGGAGGGGGACAAGTTTATGCTCTGGCACCCACAGTCACTCCGCGCGGCCGATTACTTAATTTATGCACTAGACCTCAAAATTTACTGATGATGCTACAGAAGGAAACTGTTATCCTGAGGAACCCTAATATTCTTTCAATGCACAAAACAATAGCTAGGCAGTTTGTTTCTAGAACCGTCCTCTTGAAGTTAAAAGATTTCAAACAATTGTTTTAATTAAATTCTAGAACAAACTGGATATTTAATGGAAGATTAAAGCAGCCACGCAACTGCAGAATTACAGAAATAACAGTTGCTTACCATTGGTGGTTAGAATGACAGGTCTCTTGGTAGTGCTCATGAAGGTCTTTACTGCATTTAGGAAGCCAACATCTTCATCAAATATTATGTCAACCTAGGAGAAGTGAAACATGTTTCTAACTGTTGTATATATAGATAGTCCTCGACTTAATAACTGCAGTGATTCACTTAACCACAGGGGAAAGGTCATAAAATGGGGCAAAATTCACTTAAATGTCTCACTTAGCAACAGAAGTGTTGGGCTCAGTTGTGGTCTTAAGTTGAGGACTACCTGTAGTTATCTCAGTTTTATGTAAGATTTTATGGATCTGTGTTGATTTGAAAAGTAGGAAGCTACCTACTATAAATATGGGAGTAAAAAAATTAATATTTTCAATTAAATATAGGATCTGAAAAGTAAGCAATGTGCAGTGATATATCAAGCAGCGTAATATTTAGAATCACTAAGATTCTATTTATTGGAAATAACAAAAGTTGAGTGGAATCTACAATCTGAACTAATAAATATAAAATGATACTAATTATTATATTAATAATTAAAAATGTTGTAAGCCACTCGATGCCACCCTGTGAGAACTGGGCAGCCCTATAAATGTGTTTTGCAATTAATTCATTTAAAAAAAATGGAGATAAGACTTTGTCCTTTTTCCTTTATTCTGGATAGGAACAGAGGGAATAGGACCTGCATTTAGTGTTACCTCTTCAAAGAGAATAAGAGAAGTTGCACATTTATTACTGGATTCTTCTTCCTTATTTCTCCTTTTCCCTGATTTTAATTCTGTCTTTTTTTCAGTTAAGCTTTTCCTATTTTCTGCGGTGAAGAAAAAAGTATAATTAGATTTGTATCAGAAAGGAAGAAAGTAACGCAATGCAGGGATATAAAATCTCCTCAAAATTACAGCTCCCCTGTTTTTAAAGCTTAATTTTACAATGACATATATTATTATTATTATTATTATTATTATTATTATTTATTTATTCAATTTCTATGCCGCCCTATTCCGGAGAACTCAGGGCGGCATAATACAATTGTGGATAGTTAGATGAGCTGGAAATAAAATAGAAGCAGTCCTTGACTTACAACAGTTCATTTAGGCCAGGGGTAGGCAACCTTGGCTCTTTTATGACTCGTGGACTTCAACTCCCAGAATTCCTGAGCCAGCCATGCTGAGGGGAAAGGGAGAGGTTTCCAAGCTGAGCCATGCTGGCTCAGGAATTCTGGGAGTTGAAGTCCATGAGTCATAAAAGAGCCAAGGTTGCCTACCCCTGATTTAGTGACCATTTGAAGTCACAACAGCCCTGAAAAAAGTGACTTACAACCGTTTTTCACACTTATGACCATTGCAGCATCCCCATGGTCACCTGATCAAAATTCACCCACTTGGCAATTGACTCGCATTTATGATATTGGCAATGTCCCAGGGTCACGTGATCACCTTTTCCCACCTTCTGATAAGCAAAGTCAATGGGGAAGCCAGATTCACTTAACAACCGTGTTACTAACTGAATAGATGCACACTATTCACTTAACAACTGGCAAGAAAGGTGGTAAAATGGGACAAACTCACTTAAGATATGTTTGACTTAGCAACAGAAATTGTGGGCTCAGTTGTGGTTGTATGTTGAGGACTACCTATACAGAAACTGACAACATACAGCAGCTGATGAAAATAAATGACAGCAGGGATATTTGGCACGTTGCACCCCATACAAGGTCAACAGTAGGAAATGTAACTCATAAGGTAAGACAAATGTGTATTTGTTTAGTTTCATTGCCAGCTTGACTCCAGCCTGACTCTGAGCAGCTTACCATTAAAAATGGAAAAGCAAACAAAAAACAAAAAAAAAACCTTTGCATCCAGACCAGACACCTATCAGCATTTTACAAGTACACTACCCCAAAATATAATTTCCGGAACATCATGGAGATAGGATCAAATAAATCTCTGGGGAGTATTATTCCAGAAGACAGGTACTGTGACACAGAGAGACTGCTTTCTGGATCCCTTTAAATGGAATTGTTCAATCAAAGGGAGGGAGGGGGCAGACACAGTACTATACAATTCATTGAGTTAAAAAAAATGGAATTTCACCTGAGATATGAAGGCTGCCAGATCTTGCAAGATTTTGGCAGTCTCACTGCAGTATCAGGTGAGGATATTGAAATTGCCTACAATTTTAGCCATAATTTTAAAAAAAAGTATTTGTAAATTCAGTGTTGATGCTTTTTGTACACCAAGTAGGGATGTCATGAATTTTATGTTGCCAACCTAAGAGAAGTAGAACAGTTTCTGGCTGGTTTTTAAGTGCAACTGCCTATACAGCAAATTATACACAACATCTACAAGGCTTCAAATATGAGTTTTGTTTCTGATTTGATTTGTTTAAAATGAAAAGAAAGAAGACAAAAGAGCTCATATTTCCTTCATCCCTAAAGATCATATGTTACAAGTTTTCAAAATCTGTATTGGCTATCAGATCACTCGTTGCATCTTATTGTACCATGGAATCCATTTTTAGAAGATAAATAAGCACTCTCAGTACTCTATTTCTAGTTTAATGTCGAGAAGGACGAGGGGGGACATGATAGCAGTGTTCCAATATCTCAGGGGTTGCCACAAAGAAGAGGGAGTCAAGCTATTCTCCAAAGCGCCTAAAGGCAGGACAAGAAGCAACAGGTGGAAACTAATCAAAGAGACAAGGAACCTAGAACTAAGGAGACATTTCCAGAACAATTAATCAGTGGAACAACTTGCCTCCAGAAATTGTAGGTGCTCCAACACTGGAGGTTTTTTTAAAAAAAGATTGGACAACCATTTGTCTGAAATGTTACAGAGTTTCCTGCTTGAGCAGGGGGTTGGACTATAAGACCTCCAAGGTCCCTTTGAACTCTGTTATTTTGCATAAATGCATCTTATCATATGGTAAAGCTTACCTTTATTGCTCCTTTGTATTTTTTCTTCTTGATTCTTCAGTTTGGAAGTTACGTTAAAATACTTATCTAGTGTTTTGGGCATTAAGCCTTGTTTTAATCCAACTTTTCTGGGTGAAACTGGAAACTTCCTTGGGGACCACTCTTTTCTGGGAGATTGTTTTTCTATAATAGCAAATTTATAAATAAACTTATGACAGGAAAATATTAGCTTTTATATTACAAAAAGAACTCTTTTTCCTTAATATAAATCTGCTATTTCCAAAGGAACTTATCTCAAAATTAGGCCTTTGCATTTGGCCTTTGGGAAATATGCTGAGGGCCACATCGTAAGAGGTACATGGGGCTCATAGGAATTAGTTTTAAGTACTATTAAAATTAAATGCAACTCAGGGATGTTGTTGTTAGTTGGGGGGGGGCTGGGGAGGAGAGAAGGGAGATGGTGCTTTTAAGTCAGGGATGATTCCTGGCAACTGCAGGTTCCTGCAGGTTTTTTTGGCAAGATTTTCAGAAGTATTTTGCCAGTATCTTCTCCTGCCTAGGGCTAAGAATTGCTCAGTTGGTTCCATCCTTAAAGCAGGACTAGAATTCAGAGTCTCCTGGTTTCTTATTGACGCTAGTGCCTGTAACCATCACACCAAACTGGCTCTCTGCTCAGTTTAATTATATTTAGCATAACTCTACATGTGTTGATAGCAGAGCCAATTTGGTCTAGTGGTTAAGGCTTCAGGATAAAAAACAGGAGATCGTGAGTTCTAGTCCCGCCTTAGGCATAAACGCCCGTTGGGTGATTTTGGGGGCAGTCCCTCTCTCTCTCTCACTTCACCTCACAGGGTTATTGTTGTTGTTGTGGGGATAAGAAGAGGAGGAAGGGGTATTAGGTATGTTCATTGCTTTGAGTTATTTATAAATAATAATAACAACCAGAAATGCTCTATCCTCCTCTGCCATTAACTTGAAATACCAAATGGCTAAATCAGTGTTTCTCCACCGTGGCAATTTTAAGAGATGCCCATACCTCTTAAAAGTTGTTAAGGTTGAAAAGCATTGAGCTAAATGATGATGGGAAAGATATTTTATAATCCCTGTCAGCGGTATTACTGTTACTATAGACACAACATAGATCGAGCCCAAGCAGGTAAAGGAAACGCCCTTACTGTCACCACAGAGTGCTGACAGATTATGATTACAAGGAAAGCTCAGGCAGTGCTCTTTAGATGTTGATAAATTGTGTAGTGCAACAGAGATAAATGGAAATTCATCAGGTGAGACTGAACTTATCCCTATGTAAAAAAAATACAGCTATAATAAAGTTATTTTATGTCCAATAACAATTGTAATTAATTGCTCCAGCTTTTTTTAATGACTGTGCAAAAGAAGAAGAAATATCTTACTTGGTGACTTAGTGCTGCTGTAATGGTTAAAGAAGCATGGCTTGTGAACATGTACACCTTGTTTGTTCACCTGGTGAGACTGAGTAGCTTCTTTTAATTGTGAGAGAATCTGCCTTCCACTGCGCTGGCAAGAAGCATTCACTTCAAATATCTGCAAGGCAATTGTAAACAGATGAGTTCATGACACAACGACCTCACCTCCGCTCTATTTACCATTAGCACAGTGGTGGCGAACCTATGGCACGGGTGCCAGAGGCAGCACTCAGAGCCCTCTCTGTGGGCACGCGCGCTGCCACCACCAGCAACTCATGCAGGTCCATTAGGCCACCATGGCGTTCCGTGACGGGGCCAAGGTGCGTCAGGTGCATGAGGGGAACAGGCTCTATGCGCGGGCCAAGGGCAAGATTTGTGAGAGGGCCAAGATGACCAGCAGTGACCTGCTCTCCAACCGCAAGCAAAAACAGATGGGATGTAGTAGGCGCATCCAGCGGTCTGCATCACGTCTCCCCCCTCCCCTACTCTGCCTGCTGCTGGAGGGCTGGTCCGGTATTGGCAGCAGACTGCGGAGCCCCAGAGTGCACTGGTTGAGGGGCTGGCAGGCTGTGGCTGCTGACAGACACCGTTGGCCCCCATGCACTTGCTGGCCTCTGTGTTCAGGGGTTGATGGTGTCAGGCAGCAGACGCCCCGGCCTCGCCTCGCCTTACCCTGCGGCAATGGCACCCCCACCCTGCCCCCTGCCCCCTGCCTCACCCCGTAGGATGAGCCTCCTGAGCCACCACCACACCCACCAGAGACCCCCTGGATCTCCCCCAGCCCGGCACCCACAGGCTTCCCCACCACGAGCAACATCAAGGTGGCCATGCCCACCGTAGCCACGCCCACCCTGTCTGCTGTGACCACTGCAGTCACGCCCACCCAGTGGGCCACACCCCTCCCCCCTGAGGGCACCACAATGCTGATGTGGCCCTGGCACTTTGTGATAAATAAGTGGGTTTTGGGTTGCGGTTTGGGCACTCAGTCTCTAAAAGGTTCACCATCACTGCACTAGCACAAACCTTGAAGCCAAGCTCCTGGGCACAAGCGTAGACGGCTGCCGTCTTTCCTATTCCTGAGGGTCCAATGAGCAACATGGTGTTGCACAGAACATTCTCTTCATCGCTGACTGATGTGTCATCTATGAAGTCCAAATGCTCCGAGGAATCTGTTCAGTTACAGAATGGCACAGATAATAAAATAAGCCTTAACTGGAGCATGTAAACCTAGACCAGGGGTAGGCAACCTTGGCTTTTATGACTCGTGGACTTCAACTCCCAGAATTCCTGAGCCAGCATGGCTCAGCTTGGAAACCTCTCCCTTTCCCCTCAGCATGGCTGGCTCAGGAATTCTGGGAGTTGAAGTCCACGAGTCATAAAAGAGCCAAGGTTGTCTACCCCTGCTCTAGACCAATTTTTAGTTCTTGGATTCATTATCCACATTCATTTCAAAATGCATGAGTAAAACAAAAGATCAAATTAAACATTAATAGTTTACACAAAACGTATTACCCCTACTCGGCTCTTGATGTAGCTCACATTAACAATGATAGTAAGCCTGATACATTTTATTTTAAAGAATGAGGAAAGATTCCAATATACCATCTCTGCTGCCGTTCTTCTTTTCTTTTTGTGTTCTGTTTTCTTCCCAATCGGCTTTTCTTTTCCATTCACACAGCCACCTAAAAATAAAGAGAATGCCACGTTGTCATCAGCAGCAATACATTCTTATGTCAAATCCTCCATGTTTCTAAAAGACTGAATGTCTGAATGGATGGATACTGGTAGATAGATACCGATAGATAGATGATACAGTGAGAGAACCAGATATAAAAACAATTGTAATTGTTTGGGGGAATATCCTTGAGGCAGGAGGAGAAAGGACCGTAGCCAGAACAATGCTCTGAATAGCAACATGTGTCACCAGAAGGAGTGGAAGAGTGGTAAATCTCTTAAGAGGGACCCTCCCTGAAAAGGAAAGACAAATGGGGAGAGATGGGCTTTCAGACTTGCAGGAGAGTCTGTTATGGCAAACAGAAAGGAAAGGTAGTGTTTGTATTCATGGTATTGGTTTCTTGTCCGGACTACCTTGAAGGGCTGACAATCGTTTATTTAAAAAATAGTTTCTGACCTCTGTAGCTTTTTAATTGCTTCGGTGTTGCCTATAAGTTCACTGGAGTTTTGTGGCTGGTATTTTTCTGTCCAAAGCATATCTTCGCTCGCAAAATCTGTAGGCGTGAAAATAAAATTATTCGTTTTAAAGTATCTCGTGCATTTATTACATCAAAACCTAGCAGTTGTTTAGGTCAAATAAAGGTTTTATTAAAGTTAATATATTGTTGCTCTAACAAACACGCTGCATTCTGACATTACACCCAGTGATACTGCTTGGCATTTCATTCTGTCTTCAGTTCATCAAAGTTTAATATCTGAATCTAAAACTGCAGTTGATTTTAGTTATCGCTTTAAACAAACCAGGTTCTTGATACAGATGGCAATTTGCTTCTTTCAATAAGAAATAATGAAAATTAACAAGAGGTTTTCAGAGAGGACAAATGTATGGATTCATCAAAATCCATAAATTATTGAAAGGATGGATTAACTGAGAAACCACAGTTTAAAGTTGCTTAAGATTTATAACTAAATAAAATAATTAAAATAGCAGCAACATGGAAGCAACATTACATTGCTGAAGCAGAAGGAATATCCGAGAATTCCTTCACGGACTGGAATCCTCTAGTCTGAGGTTCATTCTATACTTTCCCATTACGATTCTCTGATGCATGCAGTGCATTCCCAATTTATGTCTCACCAGTCTATTTTATAATGAAGCTTTCTATACAGGTAGTCCTTGACTTATAACCATTCCCTTAGGGACCATTCAAAATTACAACGGCACTGAAAAATGTGACTTAGGACCGTTTTTCACACTATGACCATTGCAGCATTCCCACAGTCATTTGGCTGTTTGGCAACTGGCACGTATCTATGACGATTGCAATGGCCCGGGGTCACGTGATCCCCTTTTCCAACTTTCTGACAAGCAAAAATCAGCGGGGAAGCCACATTTACTTAACAACCAAGCTACTAACTTAACAACTGCAGTGATTCACTTAACAGCTGTGGCAAGAAAGGTCATAAAATGGGGCAAAATTCACTTAACAACTGTCTTGTTCAGCAACGGAAATTTGGACTCAATTATGGTCCTCAGTCAAGGACTACTTGTAGTATACTCCTCACTAAAAATAGCAAGGAAAGTTCCAGCTTTATGATAACCACACGTATTTTCTAAATCTAAAGCATTCAGAGTAAAGCCAGTTACCAGACAGACTGGTGGGTTTTGATCCAGACAGAGAATCTTCTGTTGTTTTCACCTCAGGATTTTTCACCTTAACCTTATCTATTAGGAGGCTGTTTTCTGCACCAGTCAGTTTCGCACATGGTATCTGGGAAGGGCTTTTTGATAATTCGGGCTCTGATTTTTCCTTCCGGTTCTTCCTTTTGCATTTGCGATCTTTACTTTTTCGTTTCCTTTTGCCTTCTTTCTGAACTTCAGCTGCGATTGTTTCGGAATTAACGGATTCACATTTATTTACTGGTTATAGGGAGGGAGAAAAAACAAGATGTTACCGTATATCCTTTTGCTTTTCTAGCATTATTTATTTTATATACCCAAAAGGCATTAGGACTATCATCTTAAGTATTGTAGAGTTCTCTTTCAGCTACTTGCGCTCTCAAAAAGAACCTACTCAGAATTAGGTCAATCCTCTAACACAGATTAGTACAAACCTATGGCATGAGTACCAGAGGCGGCATGCAGAGCCCTCTCTGTGGGCACGCGAGCCATCACCCCAGTCCTAGGCCTTCAGCTGGGTTTTATAAAATCTTTTCGCTTTAGGCCTCCGCCGCCGTGTGCAAAAAAAAAAAAAAGGTTTAATCAATCAGTCAATTTCAACTTCTTGCGGGGAAAAAAAAAGATCTTGCAAAGTTGGAATTGATTGGTTGAACTTTTTAGTCCCACCCAGTCTGCCTTTACCCCCACGCCCACCCAATGGGCCACACCCACCCGGCACCCAACAATGTATAAGTGGGTTTTGGGTTGCAGTTTGGGCATTCGGTCTCTAAAAGATTCGCCATCACTGGACTAGTATCTATTTTCCCAGCGAATACATTTCCCTCAATTAAAGATTTTACTTCTCACTAAATCCGTTCATTTGCTATGTATACCTAAATGATAATTTTAATCGCACATACTGCTAACCTTGTTTATTATTTTCAGGAGGAGTTTGTTTTTTCAAAAGTAGATCAAAAAATAGTTTCACTGGTAACTGAGGGTTGGAAGATTGAACCTCTTCCAACAAAAGATCCCTCTGCATTTGGGAAAATACTGGTCGCCACCCAGATGGCTGCAAATAAAAAGAAAACACATGCTGTTTGCACACTGAATATTTCTGGTAATTAACAATTGTTTGATAAGGGCACAATATTCTCTAGAATATGATCTAATAAAATTCACTTCAATAATTAAAATTGTCACATAAAATTTGTTCACATGCATCACTCATACATATTCATAGTCATGATTCCTGTGAATTTTGATTTATCATTCTTGATTAAATGTAATCTTTTGGAGAGGAATGACTGATCTTTTTTCCTTTCTTCCTTCCTCCCTCCCTCCCTATTTTCTTTTGCTATCTTTGGTCTTATGCTGTTTTTGTCTTTGTTATATTGTTCTTTGTTTTTAAATGTTTCATTTAATTGTAAGCTGCCCACAGTCATTAAGAATTAAGCAACACAGAAATGTAATTTTTGGTGCTGCTGCTGTTATTAAATTGTTGATGTTAGCCTTGGGATGGTAACATTGTTCAATAAGTGGGCATTCCTTCTTTTGAGAGTGGGGCATTGGAATTTCATTTTAATGTGTGCCATCATGTCTACAAATAAATGACAACAAAGGTTATCTTAATTTAATAAATTATTAATATTGTTATACCATTCCATATAATATTGTTCTTAGACCAGTAAAATCACATATATAATGCTATACCAAAACTCCCCCAAACACTAGTAAGACTAAAATGCAAAATCCGCAACAATTTATATCAGATAAGAACCTAATGACAGCGACTAACTTAGCTTATAATTCCTGGCTTATAAGAAAAGGCAAATCAAAAGTCACTGAACTTTTTTTGCTGAATTCCTATGGTTATGAAAACTATTCTCACCCCTGGAAGAAACTAAGCAGGAGCAATCAGGCAGCTGCACTAGTGTGTTATTTGCAAACAAGAGTGAGAATTCTAGTTCTCTATTTTTTGTTAAGATGTCACATTGTTTACTCAAGATGGTCGCAGGAATGTTTATAAAATACTAACCACCACAACTGTAGAATCATTGCTGTTAGACTGTATAGTTAAAACTGAGAGTTCACCCAGGGAAAGAGTAAGTTTTGCCACATCGGTTACTTCAGAATCCACCTCCTTAAGTTTAGTTAAGAAGGAACAAGAAAGGGGTGCCAATCTCCACATTGAGCATCCTACGAAAGAATAAAAACACAGTTAACAACTCTTAGAAAGATATGCTTGAATAGAAATTATAAGAGAATCAAATGATGGGACAATATTCATTTATCTGCCATTTATCTGGTAATTAACAAGTGTCTCAGGAGAATGCTAGACACAGTACAGCAGAAACCAGCATTGCACAGACTCACTCTAATGAACTGAACTTAAACGCAGAATAAACGCCTGACTGTTCTCTAAGCGAAAACTCATTGGCTGGCCTGCCCACTAACACAGATGCAACATTACTACACACTTATTAGTCTGCACTCCTATGTGACCTACATTTATATTTCTAGTCTCTTCTTTGGCTATCTTTCCTTAATATCTGGTCTCTTATTCCTCAAAAGTACTGAGATTCTGATGTAAAACACTTTCATAAACACAAAATAGCCACTTCATCAAATGAGAACGTTTGACGATGTGGTTATTTTGTGTTTCTGGAAATATTAAGGAGAGATAGACAAAGAAGAGACTAGAAATACAAATGTAAGTCACTAAATGAACTGTTGTAAGTCGGGCACTACCTGTACTGTGAAGTTGTATTAAGTTGCATCTATGTAAGTGGGCAGCCAACGATTTTCTTAAAAATAAGTCTTATAAGATCAGTAATACAGCTACAAAGGAAGCATGGAGTAAAAGATTTACACTGTTTACTTTGATTCCTATTATCTTCCCATAGGAAACAAGTGGATCTTAGATTTCTTTATTTCTCCAATTCTCTCCCAACAAAAAAGCAATTACAATCAGACCTGGCTTTATCAAATCTGTATTAAGTGGATCTTAGACATAGTACACTGTATTTTCTGAGGGATCCTTGGTGTTCTCTAAGCTTGGCGGTTTTCTTGCAGATATTTCATAACCAAACTAGGTAGCAGCATCAGTGCTCACATATAAGTGAGTTGAATGTGAAGTACAGTACGGTAGTTTAGATAAGGCATTTCAATGTATTATAATTTTATGCCTTCTATAGCTGCTTATATAATTTGTAAAATACCATCATTTCACAAATCCCCATGATATACTATAGCGGATATTTAGTAGTCAATGAAGCCACTTCCGCCTAAATAGTCTGCTGAAATAAGGTTTCGCTGTACTTTCAGTCCAGGTATTCAGTATTAAATGTGCCAGTAAACTCCATTTAAAGTGAATACGTTCAATAACTTAACATGCATTAAAGGAACTTAAAAAAAAAGATCAGCACTCACTGTCATCCTTCTGCTGAACATGGATCACTTTTTGAAAACAGGAATTAGCTGCAGAATATGCTTCCAATGCCGCTGCTTTTTTTGCAATCTGTTTCTTTAACAATTCTGGCAAACCACTCATTAAAAATTCCCGCCTTGCTTTGAACTCCATGTGATCTTGCGAGTTTTCAGACTCATCTTCACTAAGGACAATGACAACCAAAAATAACTAAGCTTCAGTTCAGAGCAACTGGATACAGCCATGCTTTTGCTTTTTTCAGAAGAATCTGAAGAAGCTTACTAAGAATATTAAGTAAGATCTGTAAAAAAAAAGTTTTTTGAAAACAAAAATGACCTCCCCTGGCAACACATAATTAAAAAGGAGTTTCAAATGTTCCCTGTTTGGAAGGCAAACATTGAGGCCAAGTAGACCATAGCTAGTCCTCAAGTTATAATTACTCCCTTAGCGAACGTTCAAAGTTATAATGGTCTCCCCAAAGGGTATGACTGAAGTGGTGATGGGCGGTCCCCCGCAGTCATGTGTTTGCATTTCAGGTACTTACGAATGCTCCTGCATTTACAGCTGTCTCCAGCATCTGCACTTGTCTGGAATGGTGTAGTAGTGTCTCCGGCTTGAGCAGGGGGTTCGACTAGAAGACTTCCAAGGCCCCTTCCAACTCTGTTATTCTATTATTATTCCTCCGTTATTCTGACCAGCCTGCTGCCTGACACCAGTTTTTCCTGAAATACTCTATCGGAACTGGTATTTGGAATCCTGTGGGCTTCTAGAGCTGGGAGACTTCAATCGCCATGCCTTGGGTGTAGAATATGGATAAGCTCAGGGTTTCATAACTTCCATGGGGTCGCCTCTGGTGTTCTAATTCAGAGGTCCTCAGTCCCTGGTCCACAGCCCGGTGCTGGGCTGTGGCCCCTTGGGAACCAGGCTGGGCAAATGGCAGGCGAGTGTGTGAAGCTCTCCCACCAACACCACCGATTCGCAGAGCCGGAAAAGTTAGGGACCGCTGTTCTAAATCTTAATACCCTTTGGCAATTGCCTATTAAAAAAAGATGCATCTTGAAATAGAGGGATCATTATTCAAAGATAGAGGACACTGCTCTCAGTCTGTTGTTACAGTCAGATCATTTTCTGGGCAACTTGCAGTTTGTCTTCTGCAAGAATGGGAGACCAATTCAGATAGAAGCCATGGGCTTACAGATCTTTTAGGGCTTTCAGAGGTGAATGGGGGGTGGGCAATTCACTATGCACCTTATTCAATTCTTTAATATACAGACTACAAAGATATTGAATAAGATTGCCTGAATGGCCTCTCAGTAATAGTTGCTCCCAAGGGGCATCTTGGTTTATTAAGGACCTCTGGATGATGAAAGAATTAAAGATTTACCAATAGAAGAGAATATATGTAACTTGGGGTTGAACCATAGAGTTCTTTGTACTCTCTGAACTTGGTTGCTGGCTTGCAGATGTTTCATTACCCAACTAGGCAACATCATCAGTGTATACAGACATATATATATATATATATATATAACAACACATCCTTTTTCCAAGTTAAACATGATATACAAACATGCCTCTATCAAATGTCTTTCTGAGCACCAACTGAAGCTACACATTTTTGAATCAAGAGGCATCTGGCTAGACAAACAAATACTAGTGCAATTTTCAATTTAGTTATAAGTAGTTATATCATTATTCCATGTAGCTATAATGGACTGACCTGGATTTGACAATAATAATTGCTTCATCCGTAGTTTTTTTATGTTTTTTCCTAATTGCCAAAGACATTTTCTCCTTCCCTTTAAAGAAAACATATTGTTAAATTAGTATTAAATTATGCATAGGCAATACTTTAATCTTAATCTAGTAATGAAACAATGTAATAAGAGAAATAAAAATCTCTTAATTTTTATGAATCTTTCCAGGCACAATTACACAATCTTACACAGTGACCAGGACTCCTCTAATTTTTCTCTTTCTAAATATGGACCAGGTTTTGTACGATTTTGGTGATCTCAGCTGTGATGCCCTGCTGTCTTGCACAATAACCTTACACATTCTGATGCAAGACTGGTGAAATTTCCTGAGGCTTGGAGTTCTTGTGAATTCTACAATTTAAAAAAAATAATAATTCTGTAGCTCTACAGGTGCCATCTAAGGCTGCTGCAGAAATCTTGGCACCTGTGACAACATTTATATTTATAATGCTTTGCATATGGCATTATTTGGATACATCAGGTAGCCTTTGCTTAATAACCATCCTTTTGTTCAGTGACTGTTCAAAGTTATGATGGCACTGGAGAAATGATCATTATGACAGGCCCTTGAAGCACCCTCAGTCATGTGATCAAAATTTGAGTGCTTGGCAACTGACCTGCATTTATGACAGTGGAATGTCCTCCAGATGCACCCAACCTGTTTTTGCCATATCTCTGCCCTTTTGGCTATCCTGCTCTCTGCCACCCCCATCCCTCCAGCTGACCTTCACTGTCTTGTGACAAGGCACACCAGGCCAAGACAGCTACTCGTTCTTTGTGATGCCTCATGATACTTCCACAAGGCCTCACAACACCTTATCAGTAGCAGGAGAAAGAAGATGGCAAATGTCAATTGGTGATGAGGAGTCGGCAGAGGCAGCCGAGTGCAAGGCAGCCAAAAGGCCCGCAGAGATGGGGATGAGGTAAGTGGGTGGCAGAGCTTCATTCACCGAAGAGAGCTCACCCTGCCTGACTGGAGAGAAGGCACTAGGACGGAACTGGCAATTCGTTTAGGACAGGAGAAGAGTGAGGTCCTCACCCAAGGACAGCAGCTGGGACTACTGGAACTGCTCTTGTTCAATGGTACAGTGCAGTTTAGCCTAATGCCTGCTTCACTTAGCGGGGTAAATTCTGGATCCAATTACAGTAATTAAGCAAGGACTACCTATTTCAAATGTTTAGTTTAAGCGTACAATGTTATGTCTCCTTAATGTATTAAGTACATAGACTTTAGGTCAGGGGTCTCCAACTCCCAGGTCATGGCCCATTCGGAACCGGGCTCCATTTGCACGAGTGGTGGGCACTCACGCTTGTGCGGGAAGCTCCATTTGTGTGAGTAGTGGGCGTGCCACTTGCCCCAACAGTCCACAAATCCAGAAAGATTGGAGACCCCTGCTTTAGGTAATCAGACATGGCTAGATTGTTTCTACAGTTCTAGGAAACAAATAGTTATAAGCAGATATTCTTACAGTGTATCTCTCACTCTTAATTATCTTTACTTTATAGTGCAGAATTTAAAATATTCTTGTTCACTACTGCCTTTATATATTTCCCCTTACAATTTTTGACAACCTACCTTCTCATGTGAAAAATATTAGTGATAAAGAAGTCATTTATTAAGTATTAGCTTCCAGTGGATCAGGCTAACTTGACGAAATACTGCATATCAAAAGCTCTTCCCTGCCCTTCATGGCTGTTCCTATCCCAGCCAGCAAATTTATGGCTGTTATTTTCACAATTATAAAGAGACAGGATTTATGATCACAGATCTCGGTTTGTTTCTATTGTAGCCATTTAACATACTGTAAATAAGTAGCATTGATTACCATTTGGCTTCTTAGTTGCCTTCACAAATTTGGTCTTTTTCCCCAATACATCGTTTACACTTTGGAGTTTTTTGGGATTTTCTGTGTGGTCTAAAACAGTGGTAAGACTCCATGTGCCTGAATCCAGAGCCTCCGAGTTCTGCATAAAAACAAATAAATATTAAGAAATTAATATTGCTACTCAGACTGGAGGAATCTTTGATTGCCTGTTGGTGATGTGTGGGTGCATACTTCATCATCTTGCTCCCTTCCCCCCCCTCAATAATTTGTGGAAATTTCCTAACATTTAATGCATAGATTCTCTTGTAAATTAATATCCCTTTATATTTCATGCAATGTTAGTATGCCCATGGAGCTCAGGGCACATAATAGCTTCATGGGCAATAAATCTCTCCACAGTGCTTTACAGCCGCCTCTAAGCGGTTTACAGAGTTAGCATATTACCCCCCAACAATCTGGCTCATTTTACTGACTTCAGAAGGATGGAAGGCTAAGTAATCTTTTTTTTTAAATTATTTTATTAAAACAATCAGCATTGAACATAAAATCTTAGTATGCATCAATCATCATAGCACCTGGTATACAACACTAAGTATTAATCTTTGTAAACGTCTGGTTTGGTAAACATTTTTCACTCCGCACATCAAGCCTCAACTAAACGCCTGTTACAATTTATTTGCTTGGTGTTTCTCTTTTTTATAGTCTATCAACAGTTCCCAGTCTATCACATTTTATTCATCTCAGTATTAGTACAATCCCTTATGATCCCTAACCAATAATCCTAAGGTAGAAATTCAGTATCCTGAGGTATATATTCAGTAAGCTTTCCCAATATTAAAGCAATCAACATTAAGTCTGGGTTCATATTAATAAGCTGTCTTCATAAGACCCGAAAATACATCTCTTGTATATGGTCTATCTACATTCATACAATCAGCATTGAACATAAAATCATAGTATGCATCATTCATCATAGCACCTGATATACATCACTAAGTAGTAAGCTTTGTAAACGTCTGGTTTGGTAAACATTTTTCGCTCCTCACATCAAGCCTCAACTAGACGTCTGTTACAATTTATTTGATTGGTGTTTTTCTTCTCTATAGTCTATCCACAGTTTCTAGTCTATGCCCCGCCAGGACCAAAGTCCTGGCAGTGACCAAAGTTAGCCTGCAATACTGCATTCTAACCACTGCGCCACCATGGAATATATAAATAAATGTGGCAAATCATTACAAGCATGGTTTATCATGAACATATTCCTTAATGTGGCTCAGTTTTATCATGTCCTCTTCTAGGCGTAACTAACAGATGCTATCCCCATAACAAATCTACAGTAAATGAAAGGGATGCTCTCTGGTTAAAAGGAATAAAGAAATATCCTGCAGATGACACAGTATGTCCAAAACAAACAATGGACTGATGGTTTCTAACTGCCACTTAAGGAAAGAAGCCACTAAGTAAGAGCATTCAAGAATAAGCTTAAATCTGAAACCTTTCTTACAAAACAAATATCTTAATATATGCTCTTCCTTCATCTCCTTATTTCCAATGTTATATTCAATTTTGAGTGCAAAAAGCTAAATAATCATCATGCTGGTAACATTAATGTCCTAAACTGTAATTCATATTAATATCCAGTTTTTCTTTCTTCTTCTCTATGTTCAATACTCTAAGATACTTAAATAGAATATTACGAATGTAAGAATCCTGTACTGAAATAATATATTGTATCAAGATTTACTGTAACACAATAATAAATAAAAAATATGGCATGCTTTCATGTTATTGTGCTGTCCAAATATACCTATTATAACTTAGAAAACACTTGGTTGTAAACTTTCTACTGCATGTTTTGCTATAATTAAACTTTTAAATGAATGTAAAAGAAAACATGTAAAACAAAGTATGTTTATTATTTGAAACTCAACAGGAAAGAATTATTTAAGTTGTTTAATTTCAACAGCAAAATTACATGAATCAGTGATCTCAATAGACTTACTTCTACTTTTTCTAAATGTTTCTTTTCAGCAAGAGCCCGTTGTCTAGAAGAACGTCTTAAAGATATATGGGACCCTTCTTCCACGGTTCTTGATATTCGATTATGCTGTACAGCCTTTGCTTTCTCAACCAATTTCTTTGCTTTGAAAATACTTCGAGAAGTCGAATTCATCTACCACAAACATGAAAAATAATTAACATCCGTGAGCAGAAATACATGCACCCTTTCCAAAGCATAAGTGTTTTTCCTTCCTATAAGAGACCTCTGAATATAATGAACTGTATTAATGCCATATATTAAGTAGATCTCTAATATGGTGTAAAACAGAAAAATAATTACAGTTATAACAAGTATGTACTGTACACTGCACATATATACACACATTTCCCAGCATTCTACTGAAGGTGCCAGTATGAGCCAGTATACTCATTTGCAAAATCTCTAAGTGCAACAAGATCAGTAAATGCCTCAAATTTGCTTTCATTACTCTGCTCATTCATTCTCTAAATATATTATTTAACCACAAGATAATGCAGGCAATTCAAAATTTAAGTTACATGATTGTAAGAATGGCAACCCTAGCTTCAGTGTAAATATTTTCCATGCAGTGAAAAAATAGGCTTGTGTTTATATTTTTCATGAGCTTCAGAGGCTTAATTTCCATACATCATTCAAAGATCATTTTCACACTTTAAATCCAGCTATCTAATCTTAATTTTTACAATGATGCCTCGACGGTTACTTTCATTCAGATTTATCATACCTTTACATTCTGCTGGGTAAATCTGTCTGAAGTATTAATTCGCGTGAACTTCATCCTGTATAAAAAGAGAGAAAAAACACCCCACCCCATAACATTACACTTTTTAAAAAATACAACTTGAGTATGTTACAAAACCCTGATAAGTTTCTATTTCCAGACAAAATTCTGTAACAATCATTACTTTCACTCTTAAAATATGTCAAAATAACATTACCTTATTGGGCTGTTTGAATCAAAGGGCTCGGTTATCACTTCAGCTGTATACAAGTCATTTTTCAACGATCGGTTGATTTTAGGAGTAGAGGTCTGCAGAGGGGGAGCATCTGGTGGATTTTCAGTAACAGCCTGTGAAACCATGGCTTTTTCCGGTGTACTCTGCCTTCTTTTTTGCCGACAATGTCTTCTCAATCCCTTACTTTTTTGAGAAAATTCTCTTTCTTTCTCAGTTGGTGTTGTCCTATTAATTGGACCATGAGTATTATTGTTCTGGTTATCATTAATATTGAAATCCTTCTCTTTTGCTTCCACTATGCCCTTCCGCTTTCTGGATTTATTTTTTACTCTGGTTCTACCACATTTTTCAGTAATGTCATGGGCAGTGCTACTACCATAAGCTATCAATGCATTATTTGGAGTGTTTTGGTTAGAGTGATCCTCACATTCTTCTCCTTCTAGTTTGTGGCTTGATGATTTTTCTTCAACTTCTTTCTGCTTGCTAGGTCCCCTTTTAGCTCCATTTTTTACTATCTCTGCTCCTGGCTGTCTAAAAGCTTTCATAAACTGGTATCGTTCTTCTGCAGTGCATTTCAATTTCACAGTCTCTGAAGCTGTACTTTCTAATACTGCCAGTTCTAACTCTTCTTCCGCAATCACCACATTTGACTTTCTTTTTTGAGTCACCTGTTCAATATACTCCATTTCTGAAGAAGATGAACTCTTTTTAACTTTGGCTTTGCTTTCTGAGTTTACAAAAATAGAAGCAATTTTCTGGGACCGGAGAGATTTTGGAGGGACAGAATGTATTTGGGCAAGGACGGTCACTTTCTTAAGAGGCAAGTGTTGAGTGCCTTGACAAACGTCTGTTTTATCAGAGGCAACAAAATCATCAGATGTCTGTTTCCTTGGAATCTGTTCAAAGTCTTCTCCTTGGCTTTTTAAGAAGTCTTCAAATGATATGGTGACAGTATTGTCATTTAACTGTGGTGTCATCCGTGCATTAGTCTCAGGATCTGGAGTAAGTAATAAATTTCTATTTTCTGATTCTGTGATGGATGCAATTTGTTTATTAGTTTCTTTACCTGAATCTTTTGCCTGTGTATCAGTGGTAGAATTTTCAAACAAATCCATTTCATTTTTACGGTTCCTTCTTTTTAATTTTTTTGCATTACTTTTTACTATATTTCCTTCTATTTTAGCTTTTCTTTTCTCATTGTTGTAACTAACTGTATTGAGAGAGCCTTCCCTGCAAACATTTAATGTCTCTTCCCCATTTGTGAAGCTATTTAACGCAACATCATTGTGACTCATGAAACTGGCCTTGTAGTTCTCCTCTGGTGGATTGGTTGTCTCTTTATCATTATCCTTATTCAATTCTACCAAAGGCTCAGGCTCAAGTGTTTTATCAGTTTTTAATTTATTATTTAAGTTATTCCGTTTTCCTCTCCACTTAAGTTTTGATGGAGGTCTTGAAGAATTTTCCAGTGAGGCTGAGTTTGCTTTGCTTTCCTGCTCTAGTAGAGGTGAAGCGATATTCTCATTTATAGTTTTTTTAAAATAATCCATTATGTTATTAGACTTTGGTAGTGACAATACACTCTCCACATTTTTCCCCAGTGGAGAAAAATAGCTGGTAATTGCTTTAATAGAAAGGTCGTCTTCCTTCCGTTTTGTATATGACTGTAAAGAAAGAGCATAGGAATAAGTACAATAAAATGCAAATACCTTATCAAGGTGATATTCACTTTGGAATTATTTTTTAAAGATTCTCAGCATGCCACTCACAAATACAGGGCATTATTTTTAAATGTTGTTCAATGCTTTGGATTCACTACCAAAAAGATATTTTAAAACGTTTGGGGACTGCAAACATAACATCTTTCTGCAACTTAAAGCACACATGATTTATTTCAGGCATGCCTTCTTGTTAACAGGCAACAAATTCAGGCTTTAATTTAGAGATCCTGACCTAGACCAACTTCCAGCTGAACTATTAATTCCAGTGTACAAAAATGAAGAAAAAGCTGATCAGACACATATAGCATAGGTAATCCTTGACTCATAACATTTGTTTAGCAATCAAAATTACAGTAGCACCGAAAAAAGTGACTCACAACTGGTCCTCACACTTACTACTGTCACAGTATCCCCACAGTCTTGTGATCAAAATTTGGCCCAAAGATGCTTTTTCAAGAGGTAACTGGACTTCGTTTTTCTTTGAAGACTTTTCGTTTCTCATCCAAGAAGCTTCTTCAGCTCTGACTGGATGGTGGGGAATGGAAGGATTTATATTCCTTGCAGACTGCAAATCCTTCCATTCCCCACCATCCAGTCAGAGCTGAAGAAGCTTCTTGGATGAGAAGCGAAACATCTTCAAAGAAAAACAAGAAAGTCCAGTTCTCTCCTGAAAAAGCATCTTTGGGACAACCATGACCTGGATGACTGAGAACCTCCACAGACATCTGATACCAACTGTTGTTGCAATAAATGTACTTATTTATCTTTTGTATTCCAGCAGATTGCTTTCCTAATTTTCTTTCCACCAGTCAAGCAGAACTAAGTAGCATGCACATCTGAAGAAAGGTATGGACGTGAGAGCGATCTGGCTGCAACATCTATCACCACATCCATGGCCAGAGTTGACTTAAAATAAAACCAATCAAATTGGCCAAAGATAAGAAAATGCCCATAAACAGGAAATACAAGGCTGTACTAGAAACATTATTAGGCATTGGATAAGTCTTAACACAATTTCTATAAAAACCTTTTTTGAAGAAAACTTGACAACTGTAATTAGTTTACTTTTTATTTATTTATTTATTTATTTATTTCGATTTCTATGCCGCCCTATTCCAAAACTCAGGGCAGCTTACAACATAGATGATAACATATAGAAATCTGAGATTAAATACATTTATAAAACCCCTAGATTAAAAACCAATCATCCGAAAACAAACTTACAACAAACATACACTGGCTGGGGCAAGGTGTTAACTGCCCCAGGCCTGTCGGCAAAGATGTGTCTTCAACAATTTGCGAAAGGCGGAGAGGGTGGGGGCAATACGGACCTCTGGGGGGAGTTGATTAACTTAACTTCCTAGGGCATTTCTTGTCTGACACTAAATTCCTAAAAAAGGGACCGCCTTACTACGATCTTTGAATTCCATAGAGCCACCGATGGCCCTTGTTGACCCTCCTGGTTGGGAATTACAGTTCATTAGAAAGCTAGCAAAAACAGTAGTTTGACACCTCTTCTCTTCCCGACTTTGAAGCCCAAGCATCAACCGCCAAGGATCCTTGGTTTTGGGAGGGATCGCAAAACAAAGTGACGTACGGCAAAGGAGACCTATGAAATCAATACGCTAACACAGGCAAAAGAGAATTTTATTTCCACCTTAAAATCCAGGTTAATATACCAATATCGCATGCATATATTAAAGGGGAGGTCGAAGGTGTCAAAAGATTAGAGCCGGTTACTGGCGCCCATACAAAGAGATCTCTGCATCCCACCGCTTTCCCCTCCCGCTCGGGCGAGCAAAAACAGGGACGCCGAAAAGAAATGCCTCCTCTTCCCTTGCTCTCGCGTCTCTCTCCTTAGCGCTTACCTGAGCAGCGCCGTCCGTCGGTGAAGCTGTCGCGGCCGCAAACACGGCCATCTTCCCTGCCAGAAAGCCGCCCTCACCCCAGTCGTCTCCTATCCGCCATTCAGCGCGAAGAGGAACCCCATCGGAAATTCCCGCGCGAGAATACAATCGGGCAAACCAGAAAAGACCGCGCAAGAGGCGGGGAAGTGGGCGGGATTTGGAGCCCAGTGACACTGGGGAGGGAGGGAGAGGCAGGCGCTCCGAGGAAGCACGTGACAGGAGAGTCGGGTAGAGACCCGCTCGTTGCAGTGTTCTATGTCACGTGAACCTCTAAGCCAATTAGAGGAAGGCTCCTAGTATATGTGTGTGTGTGTCGGGGGGGGTAAGGCTGGGAGGAGGTTTTGCTTTGTTTTCAAGGCACAAAGTGGTTAAAGTCTCTTTTGAGTTGAACTCGGCTCCTGGTGGCCGTGTTAAGCATGGAAGAGTGTAGCTTGGATTGTGACCTCACAGCGTAGAGTTTATCATTTTGGAATCATCTTGGCGAGCTGAAAAAGCTATGCATAGACCTGCGTTTACACTAATTGCTTTTCAGTAATTATTGAAAGCTAGTGATTTATATTGTCGCTAGCATCCTTCTCTGTGGTAATATAACAGTATTGGCTCTGTAATGGTTGGGTGGTGCAAGTCCCTAGTGAGAAAGAGCAACTATCAAGTATTCCTTTAAAATTTAGTTTAACTAAAAATAAAGTTTAAATAACTGACTCATGAAATACCTTCTCTGAATGACGACCCTATTGTTTTAACTTGTATCTGCCCATCTAACCATGATTTGGCGTTTTTTAAAAGTCCTTTTTGATGCAATTAACTACATCGCTCCGGTTAAAATCAGTAAAGAAAACAGCTATGGATTATAGTCTTCACTCATTCTTCAGAATCAGGTAATGGGAATCCCGTGATAATTCCCAAAATAAAAATATTAAATACGAACTCGCAGCACGAGTGGACAACCTCGGAGACTCCGCCCCTCTTCCTGTTCTTCCACGATTGAAATGCCCGGATGTTCTTCGCTTCCGGTTGTGAAGCTACTGCCAATAGTGGGCTCGGCCGAGCGGAGGCCTGCCACTCTCGCTGCCGACTGGCAGTGGGTTGTCGCCGGGGGAAATGGAGCTGGAGCTGGAGACGGAGGCGTTGTTGCAGGAAGCGCACGAGAGCATCGAGGCGGCGCGTACCTACTGCCGTGAGCTGCAGCAACGCCTAAAAGGACTGCACCTGGCTCGCCAGCAGGTAACGATGCGGGCGTGATTCCGCCGGCGCCCACCCGGAGCCTCGTCGTGCAGCGGTGGCCGTGTGGAGAGCGGATGTGCGGGGAACCTGGGGAATGTACGCTCTTCTGCAATGCATTGGTCTCCTCTAAGCTGGGAATAGCGGGCTTTCCTGTTCAGTTTGCAAGCGCTGCGGCATTTAACTCGATCCGAGGGCAGCTTTAGACTCCCTCTGCAGAAAGATGGCCAGAATGGCACGGCGTTCACCCTTTAGCGAGGTATAAAGCGTAGATTGCCTTGCACCTTCCCTTCTGCTTCTTTAGGAGCTAGTTTGCAGGGGGAACTTTGCTTGAGAGCTTATCTAAGTATTGCTTCTTTTCTCCGTGTATAGTAGTGGCTGCTTGACACAGAAAGGGAAATTCGGTATAATTTTAGAAAGCGAACTGCCGTCTGTTACAATTTGAAGCAAGTTTGGGTCCAAAGGAGTGGGCTGGGAATGCAGAAGCGTTATCTCATAATAGATGAAATAGTGCCATTATGCTGGCAAGAAATAATAGGACCAATAGCTCCAATTTCCGTCGCCTCATTTCTAAAATGGTAATATACTCTCGTTTTTATTTGTGGGCTGAAATGGGAACTTGCAAATGCTACGAGCCTTTTAGGTAAGTTTGTGCAAAGGAGCATTGCAGAATGAATAATATGGAGGGATAATAAATGAAGCAGAAAATTCCAAGCAACACCAATTTCCATTGAAGTTGGCAGTAACGGAACCCTTGTTCTCTCTATAATTTATATTTGCTTTTATATTTTGAAATAAATTACTTACACAGGTAAGTCCTCAACTGACAGCCATTCATTTAGTGATTGTTCAAAGTTACAACTGCACTGAAAAAAGTGACTTATCGTTTTCACACTTACCACTGTTACAGCATGGTCATGTGATCAAAATTTGGACTCTTGACAACTGGCTCATATTTATGAGGGTTATAGTGTCCTGTGTTCATATGATCACTTTTTTGCAATCTTATGACAAGCAAAGTCAATGAAGAAGCCATGTTCATTTAAGAACCATGTTACTTAACTACTACATTCATTCACTTAACAACTATGGCAAGAAAGGTCGTAAAATGGGGCAATAATCACTTAACAATTGGCTTGCTTAGGAAAGGAAATTTTGGGTTCAATTATATGTGATTTCCAGGTGCAATTGATGCAGTTTATGAAGAGAAAAATGCAAATTCGTTAAAAATTCCATAGTTTGTATTAAGATGATTTCTCTATTAGGATTAACTCATACGGTATTACAAAATACTGTGTGCATACTTTCACTTTATGTATAGGTACACAAACATCAGACAATGCAGTAAACATTTTTTAAGTTTTCAAAACTTCTCACATCAATCAAGAGTTTCTCAGTCTCTCCCTTACAAGAAATTTGCATTCCCTTCATATATTTGTTTTACAATTTGATTTTCATTCATTTTGTCTGATGAAACATCTTAAGGTGCTTTTTCATGTGGTATTCAATCCACATTCATTCAGTACCCTATCATTAATTCAATCTTACCCTTCTTGTTTTAGGGCAGACTTGTTAAGAAACCCATTCCCACGGCTTCCAATTTCCCCTGCCATAAAACAGAACTTATTGAAGCATATAAAAGCCATTTTTGCTTCTTTGACATTTATTCTTTAGAACAGACCATATACATACCACTGCTTTCACGGCCACCACTTGCACATGTTTCCCCCATCTTCTGTTTTGCCTCTGCAGAAAAGGCCTCTGCAGCTGAGAACGGAGCCCTGAGTTGATGCGCGCATCACCCCTGGCCTCCATTTTGCCAGCAGAGCATTTTTCTTGCAGGCCTCTGCCGGCAAAAGGGAGGTCAGGGGCAATGCGAGCAGCTGCAGAAGTGGGCCAGCAGCCATGCAGGCTCCTACTAGACGGGGTTGTCAGTGCTGCTGTCGCGAGGTGAGATAGTGGGAAAAATAAGACATCCCCTGAAAATAAGACCTAATGCTTTTTTGGGAGGCAAAAAAAATATAAGTCCGGGCCTTATTTTCAGGGAAACACGGGTACATCTATAATTTCATTCTATTTTCACAGTCAAGCACAAACATTTTCAGTCTTCAGTATTAATGCCGAGATTCATACATTACAGATCAGACTCTATGACTCATGAATTTAATATTTGCTGTAATCATTCAAGTTCTCAGTCAATAACATGGTATAGTCATGTTCAGAGCTACATACATATTCATACTTCTAGCCAAGATAGCTTTAATTACAAGCATTCCTTACATGTTACTTAAGACATTCATTAAACAGTCAAGAGGTATCATATATTTTTGTGTTACTCTATGTTTGGCTTTGAACCATGACAATCTGTATCATCCCAAAGTCTGTTTACTCCATTATTTGGTTAAAAATTAAATATCCATGTAAGATGCCAGTCTCCGTATTTTGATAATACAAACTAAAATATATTAAAATTTATATATACAGCTGGGAGGAAAACATCTTGCCCAGACACCCATACTTAAACTTACAGTTCTTACGAAGACAACTAGATGGGTTATTTTATATAGAATGATGGATGGCTTCCTGTTTGGGGAGGAAAGCTAAAAAGTGGCTGGTACCTCAAGAGAAATGAATATTTCCTTCTCTTCCTCTGCTCTGTGTCATGGAATTGGAAGATCAACAAAATGAAATTCAATGGTGAAAAAAGCAAGGTTCTACATTTAGGCAAGAAAAACCAAATGTACAGGTATAGTATAGGGGGGTACCTTGCTCAATAGTAGTAACTGTGAGAGGGATCTTGGAATCCTAGTAGACAATCACTTAAATATGAGCCAGCAGTGTGCTGCAGCTGCCAAAAAAGCCAATACAGTGCTGGGCTGCATTAACAGAGGGATAGAATCAAGATCACGTGAAGTGTTAATACCATTTTATAATGCCTTGGTAAGGCCACACTTGGAATACTGCATCCAGTTTTGGTCACCACGATGTAAAAAAGATGTTGAGACTCTAGAAAGAGTACAGAGAAGAGCAACAAAGATAATTAGGGGACTGGAGGCTAAAACATATAAGGAACGGTTGCTGGAATTGGCTATGTCTAGTTTAATGAAGAGAAGGACGAGGGGGGACATGATAGCAGCGTTCCAATATCTCAGGGGCTGCCACAAAGAAGAGGGAGTCAAGCTACTCTCCAAGGCGCCTGAAGGCAGGACGAGAAGCAACGGATGGAAATTGAACAAAGGGGAGAAGCAACCTAGAACTAAGGAGAAACTTCCTGACAGTTAGAACAATTAATCAGTGGAACAACCTGCCTCCAGAAGCGGTGAATGCTCCAACACTGGAAGTTTTTAAGAAGAGACTGGACAGCCATTTGTCTGAAATGGTGCAGGGTTCCTGCCTGAGCAGGGGGTTGGACTCGATGACCTCCAAGGTCCCTTCCAACTTTATTATTATTATTATTATTATTATTATTATTATTATTATTATCCTCAAAATTAGCCCAATTGTCTGCTGCCTAAAGTATCTCCAATGTGACTGATGCTTCTGAATATCCTTATCATGGCTATTCAGCTTCATCTTAATTATCTCCAAGGAAACAGAGCTTATTAGCTCTTCGGGTAATCTGTTCTGCCTATGACTCTTATTGTTAGTTTCCCCTCCCCTAAAGTTTAACTGAATAGAATGGAATATCAGAGTTGGAAGGGACTTTGGAGGTCTTCTAGTCCAACCCCCTGCTCAAGCAGAAGCCTCCAGTGATGGAGCACCCACAATTTCTGAAGACAAACCATTCCACTGATTGATTGTTCTCACTGTCAGGAAATTTTTCCTTAGTTCTAGGTTGGACCTTTCTTTGATTAGTTTCCATCTGTTGTTTCTTGTCCTGCCTTCAGGTGCTTTGGAAAATAGGTTAAACCCCACCCCTTTCTTTGTGGGAACTGAAATCTGCTTTCCTATACTTTTTATCCAGAGGTTCTTGTTTGACTCAGCTCTGTCTTCTGTGATGTCCTTCAGATATTTATAAATTGCTACAATATTCCCCCATTATCTTCTCGCTTTATGAAATAAATACCCGTGTTTCCCCTAAAGCAAGACAGGGTCACACTTTCTTTTTATCCCCAAAAGCCCCACTATGTCTTACTTTCGGGGTACGGCTTATATTGATTGGAAAACAATTGTCAGTTTTATTTTAAGTATTTTAAGTATATTAAGTATTTTAAGTATTTTAAGTATTTAAGTATTTTAAGCAGGAGGCGGAAGTGGGCAGGAGTAATATGTCTTACTTTCGTGGTACGGCTTATATTAGCCGACCCCCTGAAAACCCCGATACGTCTTACAATCGGGGGTGTCTTACTATCGGGGAAACACGGGTATATTTAGCTATTTCCATTGTTTCCTTAGAGCTTTTCCAGACTCTCAGCATCCTGGTGGTTTTACTTTGAATATATTCCAGCTCTTATGGTCCTTAAATGTTGTGCCCAGTGTTCTAAATGTAGCCTAATTAATATGGAATACAGTGGAATTATTATTTCCTTAACCAGTGCCTTTACTTTTTTTAAAAAAATAACTGCATTACACTGTTGACTCATATTCAGTTTATATTCCACTAAAAGCCAAATTACATATCAATTGTCTGGGAATCAAACATATATATAGTTTTTAAATTGTCATTTATGGCTAAGATGTGTATGAACTCTGCCAATTCAAGCCCTGTCTGCTCGACTGTTCTGACAGGGCCAGCAGCTGCTGTTGCTCCAACCGGCCAACCACGCAGGGAAGTAGGAGGTGGAGGGGCAGCTGGTGCGCAAGATCCGCTGCCTCATTGGGCTGCTGAGGTGGGACTGGCTGCGGCCAGCGAGCAGCCGAGGTGGCTCCAGACCCTCGGCTGCCTTCCACCTCCGCCTGCATGGTTGGCCGGTCGGAGCAGCAGCAGCAGCCTGCCCTATCAGAGCCATCGAGCGGACGGGGCCCAGGCCAGGCAAGGGCTTATTTCCGGCCATCCCAGGGCCGTCTACACCTGTACCAATGGGGCTCCGTGGCCAGTTCGCCATGATGCAGGACAGCCGGCAGGCTGTGCTGCTGATGGACATTGTCGGCCCCCATGTGCAAGGGCCGATGGTGTCAGGCAGCAGCTGCCCCAGCCCCTGCCTCGCCTTGCCTCACCCCGCAGGACGAGCCTCTTGACCACCGCCTCACCTGCCAGAGACCCCCTGAATCTCCCCCAGCCCTGCCCGGCCCCCACAGGCGTTCCTCCCCATGAGTAACATTGAGGTGACCATGCCCATCCTGGCCACACCTACCCAGTCTGCCATGACCATTGCAGCCATGCCCATCCAGTGGGCTATGCCCACCTGTCACCCGGTGATAAATAAGTGGATTTTCGGTTGCAGTTTGGGCACTCGGTCTCTAAAAAGTTCACTATCACTGTGATAGAGTGATTTGGAACTAAGAGGTAATGTATACAAGTAGTCCTCACTTAGTGATCACATCTTTAAGCACTGTAATCACTAAGTAGAAAGTTATGTGACTGTCATGGATTTACAAAATCATTTCCCATTTAGTCATTAAATGAGTCACAATGTTCATTAAAACATATGGCTACAACTTAGGAACTTACTTCAGTGTTCTGCATTGTTGCAAACTGGT
This sequence comes from Bothrops alternatus, assembly GCA_034064705.1. Taxonomy (NCBI): domain Eukaryota; kingdom Metazoa; phylum Chordata; class Lepidosauria; order Squamata; family Viperidae; genus Bothrops; species Bothrops alternatus. The sequence goes on along the minus strand of JARGCV010000200.1, from coordinate 3,074,432 downwards.
TGGGAAACATGCAAACTGCAGTCGTGAATTGTGGGATGCTACAATGGTCATCAATGCATGCTGGTTGACAAGTGGCAAGTTGAGAAGTGGCAATCATCATCATGGGACACTGCGACAGTCATAAATGTGAGGATTGGTTGCAAAGCATTGTTTACACCATTGTGACTTCGAACGGTCACTAAACAAGGCAGTTGGTAAGTGAAGACTTCCTGTAGTCCAATCTATTCATAAAGTGGTTACTGTGAGAATAAAATTTGAGGATGTCCTTCTTTATGATGGCTGCCTTAAACTTTCAGAGGCTAGATGGGACATGTATGCCATAAATACTATTAATTTGTTAGATCTGTATCCTGCCATTTCTGCAGGAACTCAGATAGGGTATATGGGCATCTTCCTTATCCTATTAGTGGCTAGCCTACTACAACCAGTAAGGTTGGCCTAAGAGAGAAGATTGGAGCTTGAATATGAGTCCCAGTTCAGAGTTTAACCCTAACAATAAGTAAACGTGTGAACCAGATGGGTTTTTCCCTGCTCTCTTTCTGTCGGCCTGGCCTTCCTGTGTGCAAAGCAGAAGTTAACAAGTGGAATATTTCTGGTTGGCTACACCATTTCCCATTGCAATCGTTTTATGGTTAGTTGTGCCCCACTTCTCCACTACGTTCATTTTGTGGTTGTACCCATCGTACGTTTTTCAAAATGCAAAATGCACCAGTTGAACTCAGCGTTTTGAGAGGGGCTCTCATGTTCTGTGTAGTAGTGTTGTGGCATAAACTTCAGCACAGATTGCGCTTCTGATAGCCTTTGTGATCTGCATGGAGAGTAAAATAGAAAGTCTGTGTTCAGTGATATACAAAGATGTTCTGATCTAGGAAAGGCAGTGATACAATCCGGTTTTCATATAAATTCATTATTGCTACGTGCTTCTGTGCTGATTTTTCTGAAGGGAAGGAAATACTATCAGCTTCTAAGTAAAAAAAAAAAAATTGCTTTGCCTTAATTTTACCTGAATTTTTAGAAAAGAGATTGAGCCACGCTTGCTGAGAGTTGTATCCCCAATACATATTGAGGACACCAGACTGAGGAAGGCTGATTTAATAAATGAATTTCAATAAGTCTCATCCCTGGCTAATGAGCCCATTCTGCTTTGTGCTATAGAACATTATAGAAGGACAGATACTTTTATTTCAAGATCAGTATCAGAATGCATACTGTGCCTGCAGATAGCCTTAGTCCAGTGATAGCAAACCTTTTAGAGACCGACTGCTCAAAAACTGGCCCCGCCCCCGCTCCACCCCCTGCCTGCCCCCGCTTTGCCCCCCATCCCCCACCCCGCTTGCCCACAGGACCACTCACTGCCTCCAGGGCCCGCCGCAGATCGCTACACCCTCTGCCTGCTACCCTGCAGTATCAACTTCATGATGGGGTGTGAGGGCAGAGTCTTGTCTACGCTGCCTGGCTGCCATGTCCTTGGCTGCGCTGCTCCGTGTGGGCTACGCTCGAGGGCGAGTCTCCTTCAGGGGGGCTGCTGGAGAGGAGGGGTCGCGGGGGGAGGCAAGGCTGGGACAACGGCAAGTGTGCCCACAAAGAGGGCTCCGAGTGCTGCCTCTGGCACCCGTGTCATAGGTTTGCCACCACTGCCTTAACCTTTCAGGCATCCCCCATCTGCTTGCAGTCACTGTGAAAGTTTCTTATGGACATTTCAGATAGTCCTCGACTTACAACAGTTCATTTAGTACCATTCGAAGTTACACGGGCACTGAAAAAAGTGGCTTATGACTGTTTTTCACTTACCATTGTAGCATCCCCATGGTCACATGATCAAAATTCAGACACTTGGCAACTGGTTCATGACCGTTGCAATGTCCCAAGGTCATGTGATCACTTTTTGCAACCTTCTGACAAGCAAAGTCAATGGGGAAGGCAGATTCACTTAACAGCCAGGTTACTAACTGAATAACTATGGTGATTCACTTAACAACTGTGGCAAGAAAGGTTGTAAAATGGAGCAAAATTCACTTAACAACTGGGCTCAGTTGTGGTCATAAGGCGAGGACTACCTGTATATCCATGTCTACATTTCAATAATAAGGCTCTGTATTTTGAAGTATGGTGTGAGCATATCCTTTCAATCTCAGCAAATCTGTCTACAGAAAAAAAATTGCAGTGTCATATTTTCTATCTGTCAGACTGGTTTATACTGACGGAAAACCACTGAGGAATTTCAAGGCTACAGATAGCCCAGGTTACAGATAGCCCAGAAAGTTAATCAGATCAGAGAAAACATTGAAAACAATTAATTTCTTTACCGCTGCCAGAAAATTAGATGGATGCGTTTATGAAATCACCAGGAGTCAGTCTTGACTCATAGGACTTTTATCTTCTATAATTTTACCAACTGATTGACCAAGGTTGGAGTTAAGGGTAGATGAAATTCTGGATCTTCAGTTTAAAACTGCACACATATTTGGTCTTAGCATAACTGCAAAAACACAAAAAGCCCACTGGTACTTCACATTTAGCCTCCATTATTAATTAAGAAATGTTTTAATCAATTGTGTGATATGTCAGGACACTTTTTTAAAATGTTGTAAGCAGAAGGCGAAAAATCTGAGTGAACTTGAGGATGTTAGAATGTTTATAAATGTGATCTGTCCCAATTCTGGCTACTTACAAAGAGTTTTTTTTTTCCATAATGCGAATTGGCATCCTGTTCTTAATCATTATCTTGTCATCTGTGAAGAGTAAAGGTAAAGGTTTCCCTTGTCCAGTTATGTCCGACTCTAGGGGGCAATGCTCATCTTCATTTCCTAGCCAAGGGAGGCGACATTGTCCAAAAATGCTTCCGTGATCCTGTGGCCAGCACGTCTATATCCCCCAGGCCCACAGAATGCTGTTAGCTTCCCGCTGAAGTGGTACCTATTCATCTACTCACATTTGCATGCTTTCGAATTGCTAGGTTGGCAAGAGCTGTGGCAAGTAACGGCAGCTTGCCCTGTTACGCGGCGCTCAGGTCTCAAACTGCCAACCTTCTGGTTGACAAGACCAGTGTCTTCACCTATAGACCACCATGCCCCCTATGAAGAATGTGTACATGTGTTTTTGGATGTTAATGTTGTAATTCAATAAGGTCCTGATTAATTGCTACCATAACTTTGGTTTGCCCTTCCTCCATTAACTTTAGCCCTATCTCTGCACTGTAGTCCAGTTCATTGCAGCTAATTCCTGCATCCTCAGACTTGCTCCGATAACAACTGGCTCCTGCTATAATGTCTTCTGCTGATGGGACAGGAATTGATAGGAATTAGAAAAGAGACCTAACTGTACTTTTCTCTCCCATTCCTACAGAATGCTGCTGTCATGCATGGCCATACTACTGTAGCTTTTATTGTGTGATACTCTATTTATCCACTGCAGTGTGAAGAATTACATTCATGTAATCCAGACCTAAGTCACCAGTGAGTCCCCCCCAAGGCTCTAATGTCCATCCTTCCCAGCACCCATTTCATAGTCTCATGTTCAAGACTTAAAAGAGCTTTTTTTAAAAAAAAAGAGAACATAGGTAGTTATTTGATCTTTCCTGCCACCTCTGTGTGTTCTTTTCAATGTACAGAGGCATATACTTCCTTCTTTTAGTCATGGAGACTTGAAATAACAAAACTTAACTGCACAGGGACTACAAAGTCCTATAGATGTGACATAAAGAGGAAGTCAGTTTTGCATAACCTGACCAATGTAACGCATCCTGTGTTGTTTGTTAGAACTTAAAAGAGATCAAGAAGCTACTTTTGGTTAGCTCTGCTTAGCTTTTTCATTATGATAAGCCTTTTCCTCCTTGTAACTGTTCATGACTATTTCCTTCCTAATCAGAATTTTAAAAATTGGATTAAATGGTGCCGACACACCCTGCCTTTGCACACATCCGGTTCTGTACACACTCTGACTTTGTTTTAGGTTTTTTCAATTAAAAAACAGATCTATGAAAACTTTGCAGGTTGTAGGACACTTTATTACATTCCAGTATGTTTTTTTTTCTTTTATCTGGAGCCCCACATAGATCCTCTAGCTGGGGTGTCCAATCTTGGTAACTTTAAGACCTGTGGACTTCAACTCCCAGAATTCCCCAGCCAGCCATGCTCAGTCCTGCTCTAGGCATTCTTTGAGGTATGGATGAATGATGAGTGATTTAGTGATAGCAACACAACATGCTGCTGAAGTTCCAAATGGTTAGAAAAGAAGCTTAATCTATATTTCTTCTGCATTATGGCCTTTTCTCACCTAAGGTCCATAGGTAAATAGCTGGAGAAAAAGGAATTAAAACTGACTCATTTTCAGATATACATGTTATTCTTACACGCACTCCTAGGTTTGGTTTATAGTCACTCACTTGCACACTCACAGGGTCGATAGCCACACTTGAATCACTTTGAACCTAACACTGAGGCACAACCCATTTTTTGGGAATACAAGGAGATCTAGTGAATTTAAAATAACAGCAAAACTTTACTGGTTGCAATGTACATTTGCTCTCTCTGACATGCACACACACACTCATCCACACTTACCTGTGTCCTTCTTAACTAGGCATTAGCCAGAAGGATGGAAGCCATCAAGCTGTGATCCAAAGATGACTCAAAGAGCGGGCTAGCTTCAGGATGCCTTTTATCCCCCAATGTCCTCATTTTGTTGATTCTCAAGATTGGCAGCTACACTTGATTTTCAAGTCTGTTAGCTGTGGATTGGATTTGGGGAGGCGGTTTCCCATCATGCTCAGTCCCAACTTCTTTGGTCTGGTTCAGGTGACATTTTTCCTTTGTTTCCTTAATGGATTGGCTCCTTCTTATCTATCGCCTCTTACCTACCTCCTAATTTTTGGCATACACTCTGCTTATATGTCTGGTTCATCTTTAGGTATCGCAGCTTCAGCCTAGTCTCACAATATAAACTTTGTTTCCTTACTTTTGGATTGTTTTGGCATCAGATATTACACCACAGAAAAGAGTGAAGGCCGGTACTTGGGCCACCATCTTTCCCTCCCCTTCCCCAGCTGAGTGTGGTCCATTAATTAGACTTGAAGGTTAACATGAGTTTTAAAATGGCCCCCTTTTTTTGGATTTGCAGAAGTTGGACTTTGAAGCATTGGTTTCTTGGAGGTTTCAGTTCTGGTTTTATCTGACATTGCAGCTGTACTGAGTTCAAGGCTAACTCTGGTCAATGAGCTATGCATAATAACCGGTTCCTGTGGTTTATATGTCATGGGAATGTGGCCTTGCTAGACTGGATATAAATGAGAGTGTGGGATCCTGGAACTGACTTCAGGGTAAAAATTCTTTCTGGAAGATGTTTTCCAAACAACAGTGAAAAATTACTTCAGAATACCTGTTTTGAAATTAAAGTATTCTTCTTGGAATTCATTTCCTGCTGTTTCTTAATCTGCATTATCTGTTTTCTTCTTGAGTTAATATTGAGAAGAGAAACATCTGGAATCAAGCATCATGCCAAGCTAGAATGTGATTTATTTGGAGGGCTTTTTGCAATGCAAGCAACAGCTGTAGTGATTTATAAACCATGATTTATAGCTTAAAGCGGGAGATCTCCAAACTTGGTAATTTTAAGACTTGCTGGATGGGGAATTCTGGAAGATGAAGTCCCTGAGTCTTGAAGTTGCCATGTTTGGAGACTCCTGGCTTAAAGCATGGCACTACAGAAGTTGTGAAACTGCATCTCAGAACAGGGAAGTCAAACTCGCCACACTACAAAAACTGTGGGATAATATCAAACTTACTAAAGCAGTAACATACAAAGAAAACTTATGTAAAATGTTTTATAGATGGCATATGACACTAGTTGGCTTAGCGAAAATGTTTAAAAATTTATTGAATACATGTTGGAAATGTAAATAAAAACTGGGTACTTATTATCATGCCTGGTGGACATGTTCTATTGCAAAAAAATATTGGTCTAAGATTCATAGATGCTTGGAAAAAATGATGAAAATTCAGATAGAATTTAAACCGGAATTGTTCCTGTTAGGTATATTAAGACCTAACTATGGCAAAGAAAATGATTCTTTAATATTACATGTATTAACAGCTGCAAGAATAGTATTTGCCCAATTTTGGAAAAATGAAAACCTACCATCAGACGAGATTATAATTTTGAAAATCCTAGATTGTGCAGAAATGGACAGATTAAAGTTAGAGATGAAGGAGAAAGAAGATTCAATTTTTTATAAAACCTGGGGGAAATTTTATCAGTGGGTTGAAACACGTTAGAATAAGAAGAGATTTTAGAGCTTTATTATATTAAATATTAAGGTTGATGATTGGAAATAGTTGTTATGCTATCAACTATGTTAATTATTTAAAGGAATATTAGGGTTTTGCCAAACGTCAGTGGTAACTATACCGATTTATTCCTATAAATGTCTAGTATTATATAAACAATAATACTCAATATGAAGACCCGGATGACATCTTGTTCGCTGAACTACGTATTTACTGTAGTTATCCACACCCTGTCCCCTTTATCCCGATTTTCCTGTACCCGCACCGACCCCACCTTTTCCCTACCCATATAAAATCTAATAAAATATATTTTAAAAAAAAACTTGCCACACCACGTGACGTGTCATGACGTATTGCGACTTTTTCCCCATTGCTGAAGTTGGGGTAGATGCGGTTTTGGTATGATGCATCTGGCCCGTGGGCCGGCAATTTGACACCCCTGCCTTAGAACAACCCTAGCCAGTAGTGAGGGATGTTGGGAGTTGCAATTCAACAACTTCTGCAATGCTACAAATTGCCTAATTCCAAACCTAGGTTGTATTAGGTTCTGTAGGCTTGCTTCAGTAAACCCATGGCCTGGCATAATGTGTGATTTAGCCACAGAGAAAATTTTGGGAGTGCAATTGTTCTGGTGTGGAATAGATGAGAATGTCTTATATCCAGCTAGTTCTTCCTTTTTCTTTATTCTGTTTCAAATTTGAGAAGTTTTATTTATTTATTAAATGTTTATGCTGCCCATCTACCCTACAAGGTGACTCTGGGCGACTTACAGATTATAAAAAGTTTTTTGAAAAGGTATTAAAATATTAAAACTATGCAGATTAAATGTTTGCATATTTTTGCAATCCTAAATATATTTTGGCTAGAGTAAGTTGCATACATTCAAAGGACCTTACATTCAAAGGACTGAATTCACACATCATGCCAACCCCAAAAGTGGTTCGTTTGTTTCTAGCTTAAAATGTGAATCTGACCTTGTTACTTGAAAATAGTGGCTTACAGCAAAGCTATTAGAGATTTCCTGTGAAATGCTTGCTACCAAAATCATGAATCTTTTAAGGTGATAAAACAAGGAGGCAATTTTAAGAAACAGCAAAAATAATTCAGACTTTGGTGGGGTTGCTGAATTTTTGGAAGAATCTGATTTTCTTCAGTTATGTTGTGGGGCCATTTGGTGAAGTAAAGTCATTCAAGTCCAAGATGTTTTAATTCACCTGACTTGCAGTGGTTGATGAGACCAAGCAGGCTCAGCACCTTCTTGCTAGCCAAATCAGTGCGGTAAGAGCCTTATTTTAGCCCAGGGGTCCTCAAACTATGGCCCGTGGGCCGCATGCAGCCCTCCCTGTCTTTTTATTCAGCCCGCCTCAACCTCCCAGGCAAGCCACCCAAACACGAGGAGAGGGCGGGTAGATGGTGGCGAGAGCCCCAGCCAATGGTGGGACGGTGAGTTGGTGAGAGGAGATGTTTTTTTCCAAGTTTCTCCCTCATGTGCCCAAGTGCATGCTTGTGCTTCGGCCATAGTCCCCTTCCTCTCCTCCTTTCGCCTCTTCGCAATTTTACTTCAGGGCCAGCTGAGAGGTTTAGGCCTTGTTTGCAGCCTCGGCCTCGCTTAGGGCAACCAAGCCAGGCGATGATGCTACTGCTGCTGCTTCTTCTGAGGTGGGTCCCTTGCTAGGTGCTACGGAACGTAAATCTCAGCCTCCGCCGCTGCTGCTGCCGCCATGCCAGCCAAGAGGAAACTGGTGCTGCCGGCCCCCAACATCACCCCACCATCGGCAAGGACGAGGGCAATGGCTCCGAGTGAGTGGGCTTGATCCCCGTGATGGTTGGAGTGGGGCTGCTGGAGTGGGGTACCGGTTATGGGTCTGAGGGGAGCGGGCATAGGGCGAGTTATTTGTGAGGGGTGGCCGGGGTGAGGAAGAAAAAAGGAGGAGAATTTGCTCCTGGAAGGTTATTTCAGAGTTGCGAGAGGTTGTGTGGAGCTGAGGCGATGAAAGTTCTGGAATGCCAATCAAGGAGAATATTTCTGGCTAAGAGTTAAAATGAGGGGTCCTGGGGGGTGGCGAGTGTCTCTGAGGATGGTGGTTTTCTTGCAGATGTTTCAGGACCCAAAGTGGGATAAGTGAACTGATGATGTTACCTAGTTTGGGTCATAAGAGGTCTGCAAGAAAGCCACCAAGCTCCAAGGTGCAAGAGCACCAAGGTCTCCACAGCTGCCCTCCTTCTCCTCTTCTCTTCCTCCATTCCACAAGCCCCCTCTCTTCTGGCATTGCTGATGTTACCTACTTTGGGTCATGAGACATCTGCAAGAAATGCTGAATGGAAATGGTATCTTGCCTTTCTGATAGATGTAACAGAGCTACTTAACAGTTTCAATGTGCAACTTCAAGGAAAGGAGAAGCTCATCTGTGATACGCATTCACATATGAAAGCATTTGAAGTAAAATTGGACATACTCATTAAACAAGTGAGGGAGGAAAACGTATGCCATCTTCCCACAACTCAAAAACTATTTGCAGAAAAACCAGCAGTTTCATTCCCAAACAAAACACATGTGGATTCACTGGAAATGTATATTTTCTTCACTTAAAAACTCATTCAAATAATTAACCAATTCATTTTTCTTGTTTCATTTTTTCATTTTATACTTGATTTTACATTGTTCTATAATTATTAATTTTTTTTCAAACTATAGTCCGTCCCCCCCCAACAGTCTGAGGGACAGTGAACTGGCCCCCTGTTTAAAAAGTTTGAGGACCCCTGTTTTAGCTTTCTCCCTCAAGGCCTTGCTGATTTCTTTGTCTCCCTTCAGATCAAAAATAGTGCTGCACACACCCGGGAAGTCCTGGAACAGCATTTCAGCGACTTAAAAGGGACCTTGAAGAAGTTGCTGGATGAAAGATTGGCCTCCTTGCTCCAGGAAGTAGACAGCATAGAACAGGAAAGTATCAAGCCCTTGGATGAGTGCCAGAAGCTCATAGAACAAGGAGTTGGGACAGCCAATGAACTTCTCCAGGAAGGTAGGAGAATCTGCCTTTAAAACATTTTCTTTGGGGACCATAGGGGATTTCTATCAACCTTATAGCCACTTAAATTATTGTACTTAATAGTTCCACCTGTCTGTCAAAAATACACCATGTGTGTCTAGAGCAGGGGTTCTCAATCTTGGCAACTTTAAGACTTGTGGACTTCAACTCCCAGAATTCCTCAGCCAGCTTTGCTGGCTGAGGAATTCTGGGAGTTGAAGTCCACAAGTCTTAAAGTTGCCAAGGTTGAGAACCCCTGCTCTAGAGACCTAGACTGGTCCTTTTGGCCTAATGCTTCTGCATATGAAGAAGTATCGTTAAGAATTGCTTGGACAAATCTTGGAGTTACTTTGAACAAATGAGATGTTGGATAAGGTTGAGAAGACCCAGGTTGAAGTCCATCCTGAGGTGTAAAAGCTTGCTGGGTAAAATTGGTCCAGCTGGTATAATTTAACTAACCCTTCCTCATTATTGTTGTGGGGGGGGGATCAAGCAGAGAGTACTGTGTTTGCCAGGAAATGTAGGTCATAAATCAAACAAATGATAATTATGCATAGAATGAGCATGCATATAAAGCACATCCATGTACCATGGAACAGAAATAAATCACAGATGATATGTCTGTTGTTGATCAAGAGGAAGGAGCTGTTGATGTCTCTCTCTGTCTTTCCCCCCCCAATCAATACACACATTGGCTGGCCTATATACTATGGTTTGTTGTAAAAACATAATGTCTGAGAATACATATACACATCAAGAGGTTTTACAAGCCATAGTATTTTGGTTTAGATAAATCAAAACTCAATAAAGCTTGTTACTGAATCATGGTGGTACAGTGGTTAGAATACAGTAGTGCAGGTTGACTCTGCCCACTGCCAGGAGTTCGATCCTGATGGGGCTGAAGGTTGACTCAGCCTTCCTTCCTTCTGAGGTTGTAAAATGAGGACCCAGATTGTTGGGGGCAATATGCTGATGTTGTAAACTGCTCAGAGAGTGCTGTAAAACACCATGAAGCAGTATATAAATCTAAGTGCTATTGCTATTATGGCTTCACATAATGGGTAAACCTTACAGTTCTACCAATATGTTCATTTTAATTCAGTGAAGTAAGTTTCAGAACAGTTTGCTAAATGTGCAAAAAATTATCACAGCTATCAATATACTGAGAATTTGGAGCTGGGATATCTTAAATCCAAAAAACAAATTAAAGATGTCTGTTGAATTGTTTTGGCTATTAAATAAGATTGCAAGAACCCAAATTAACAGAGCTGGGACAAGGATGAAATATGTAACTCAGAGCTGTCAGCAGTCTTGCAACTGCTTGTCACTGCTGCTTCTGGGCCTTCTTCTGCAAGACCACAATAATACTTAATTAAACAAGTACTGATGCCATCCTAGTCAGCATTTTCTTCTTAATTTCTTCACCCATCCTCAGGGATGAAGGGTGGGGAATACTGAGCATAAGGAGATTGTATCACGGATCTTGCCTAGCAATGCCATTGCAGAGATGTGAATCAGCATGTTGCTTTGCCTTTAATCTTGCAATTTGGTAGTGGTGAAACGATTTGATTGAAGATATTTAGAATTAGAACTACAATATCAAACCTGCTAAACATTTGCTTCTTTCTGTAACTAGAACCTCCTTGTCTAAGAATGAACTCAGTGAACTTTAGAGCTAGCTCTCTGGTCCTGGATCAGAACCCTTCAACCTTTTGGGCACCAGGGACCGGTTCCGTGGAAAGAGGTTTTTCCACGGACCGGAGGGGGCGTGGTTTCATCTGCTGCCTGCATCCCATAGATAGGACTTCGCTGTTTGTGTGGCCCAGTTTCTGACATGCCACGGACTGGTGCCGGTCTGCGGACCGGGGGTGGAGACCCCGTCCTAGATGATCAAATAAAGATTGGAAGACTGAGTCCTTGGTGCTCTCAGGACTCCACAGTTCAACCCTAAACTTCATATATTTTAGCCACTGTGTTTGTTTATTGACTTATACCTCACCTCTCTTTTTGTCTGAATACTTCAAGGGATTTCCAGCAATTAAACCACTATGAAATCTAAAACGTAACAGCCACTTTTCTTAATTTCTCTCTTCTGCGAAAGAGAAGATAATTAAATTGTATTTATTTTCTTTTTTTTTTGCTTTAAAACTGGATTGTTTTGAACCCAGTACGACCACAATGGAGCCTAAAATTTATGTTCCTAAGGGAGAAATTTGTTCAGTGAGTTTTGCCCCATTTTACGACCTTTCTTATCACAGTTGTTAAGTGAATCATTGCAATTGTTAAGTTAGTAACACGGGCTGTTAAGTGACTCTGGTTTCCCCATTGACATGACTTGGGGGACACTACAGCCGTCATAAATATGAACCAGTTGCCAAGCATTTGAATGTAAACCATATGACCATGGGGATGTTGCAGTGTCTTAAGTCTGAAAAACAGTTATAAGTCACTTTTCTCAGTGCCATTACAACTTCAAAGGTCACTAAACAAACAGTTGTAAGTCGAGGACTAACTGTATATCAGGGGTGTTATCTTTTGAGGAGCAGAATCCCCATAGCACAGGTACGCATGCCGCATGTAGTACAAAAGCCTTTCAAATACCAAAGGAAGGAAAACAGGAGGAGGAAGAGGATTTATTAGATTTATATCCTGCCTTTTCTGTAGGAACTCCAGAGTCTCACACACACATCAGAGAATAAGGAGGATCTTTCTTCTCCTTTTAACTAGGTTTGTCAGTGTCTGTGCGACTACAGCTGAATTGTTACAGCTTTATTTAAAAAGCCATACCCGGAACAAAAGGATTTTTGGGGTCTTTTTCGCTTTCGAAACCATTTCCTCTTCCTTTCGCAGTGTAATCCAGACAATCAGGCAGCCTTGAAATAACCATAGTTCTCATTTTAATTCTGCTAAGGAAACCATGGGCATTAACTTTTGGACAAGCCAGTATATCAAACCAACACAGTAGTCCTTGACTTACGACCAAAGTTGAGCCCCCAAATTTTTGTTGCTAAGTGAAAACACTTGTTAAGTGAATTTTGCCTCATTTTATGACCTTTCTTGCCACAGTTGTTAAGTGAATCATGTCAGTTGGTAAGTTAGTAACACGGTTGTTGAGTGAATCTGGCTTCCGCATTGGCTCTGCTTGTCAGAAGGCCTCAATAAAAGATGATGCCATGCCCCCAGGATGGGATCATCCCGGGACCGTCTTCTGCCACATACTTCCCTACGACCGGTGAGAGCGCACAGGGTCGGCCTCCTCCGGGTCCCGTCAGCGAAACAATGTCATCTGGCGGGTCCTAGGGGGAGGGCCTTCTCTGTTGTGGCGCCCACCCTCTGGAACCAACTGCCCCTTGAAGTCCACGCTTCTCCCACTCTCCCGGCCTTCCGAAAGAATCTTAAAACCTATCTTTGCCGGCAGGCCTGGGGATGATTGTGGATTGCTGTTTGAATGATGTATGTGTGTTGGGTTTTTTATTTTCAATATTTCTCTGATTTGGACTTAGACTGTGACCGATGTTTTATATATGTTGTAAGCCGCTCCGAGTCTTCGGAGAGGAGCGGCATATAAGTCCAAATAATAATAAATAAAATAAAAAATAAATATGAGTCAGTTGCCAAGCATTTGAATTCTGATCACATGACTGTGGGGATGCTGTAATGGTTGTTAGTGTGAAAAACAGTCATAAATCATTTTTTCAATGCCGTTGTAACTTTGAACCGTCGCTTAATGAACTGTTGTAAGTTGAGGACTACCTGTGGTTTGACTTTAATTTACTGGTTTTTCTTTTTTCCAAACTAGTCGCCGTCAATTCTCTTATGTGAAGGAAGTGGAAACTTCCTAATTTAATGCTGGGTTTCAGTGGCGAATGTGCAGGCACTGTATTCTGTCTCATGCCAAGATACCACTGTAACATACCCTATATTCTTTCCCATTTTCCAATCTTCCTGAATTGTTTGGAAAATGGTTGTGGAAGATAGGGAGTAATGAAAAAGTGGTTGAGGCGCTTCTGGTTTTTGGATGTTGAGCAGCAGCTTCCTAAGCTTGACAGTCTAACAGAAAATTGTGGATCACCGGCTCAGAGAAACAGCATCCACCTGCTTCTTATGGCAAAGCAGAGGACATAGGAAGACACTGGCGTGTTCTTTCTTTTCTTTTCCTTCCCTTCAGCTACATCAAGCAGTGTAGAGAGAGATGTAGGAGCAGAACATCAACCCAGGTTTTGTACGGGGGAGGAAATTGGTAACCACTCATATCAGCCCATTGAGTTTATTTATTTATTTATTTTTATCACATTTCTATGCCGCCCCTCTCCTAAGACTCGGGGCGGCTCACAACAACAATACAGCTACATATAAAAATTAATAATAATGACAACATCCAATCCAAAGATCCATACATACAACATGCAAACACAATCAAATACACAATCAACGATGGAAGCTCATTCCTCGGCCCGGGGGCAGAACAGAGTTCATACCCCCCAAGCCTGTAGGTCTTCAAAAGTTTCCGGAAAGCTAGGAGGGAGGAGGCAGTACGAACCTTTGAGGGAAGCTGGTTCCAGAGGGCTGGGGCAGCAACGGAGAAGGCCCTTGTCCTAGGACCCGTCAGATGACACTGCCTAATGGATGGGACCCGTAAGAGGCCAGACCTATGCGCCCTAACCAGTCGCTGGGATTCATGAGGCTGAAGACGGTCCCGCAAGTAACCTGGTCCATTGCCATAAAGGGCTTTATAGGTCATAACCAACACTTTGAATTGTGTTCGGAGACCAATTGGAAGCCAGTGCAGCTCACGAAGGGCTGGAGTGATATGAGCATGTCTTGGAAGACCCAAGACAGCTCGCGCGGCCGCATTCTGGACAACCTGCGGTCTCCGGACATTCTTCAAAGATTGCCCCATGTAGAGAGCATTACAGTAGTCGAATCTCGAGGTGACAAGGGCATGGGTGACTGTGAGGAGTGACTCCCGATCCGAATAGGGTTGCAACTGGCGCACCAGGCGAACCTGGGCGAATGCTCCTCTCGCCACAGCCGAAAAATGGTGTTCTAAGCTACAGAATTGTAACCTTCCTAAAGAGTTCTTCAAAAGTCCTAAAAACCAGCTGCCAGTAAAGCAGAATAATAACAGAATTGGAAGGGGCCTTGGGATCTTGTAGGCCAGGGGTAGGCAACCTTGGCTCTTTTATGACTCGGGGACTTCAACTCCCAGAATTCCTGAGCCAGCATGGCTCCACTTGGAAACCTCTCCCTTTCCCCTCAGCATGGCTGGCTCAGGAATTCTGGGAGTTGAAGTCCACGAGTCATAAAAGAGCCAAGGTTGCCTACCCTTGCACTAGTCCAATCCTTCTCAAGCAGGAGACCCTGCACCATTCTGGACAAATGGCTGTCCAATGTCTTCTTAAAAGCCTCCAGAGCACCCACAACTTCTAAATAAAGGCAAGCCGTTCCGCTGGTTGATTGTTCTAACTGTCAGGAAATTTCTCCAGGGTGATCAGAATTTATTCGAGGATCCATCGCATTTGGACCTCACGGGTTGTTAAGGTGGCTATAAATATACACTTCAGATGAATGTCTGCAAAGGGGAAGTGAATGTCACCGAAGCTGGTGGATCAGTTGTCCTTGGCTGTGATGTCCCAGACTCCCTTCTTAGTAATGATCTCTTCTGCTGTTGCATTACAGGTGAAAGTGTCATTGGTGGAATTACAAGGGATAACAGTGACAAGCTGTGCAGTTTTACAAAAAAGGCTTTGCACATTCAGCTGGACAGGTAAGAGCCACAGATCAAGGGCTGGATTTTCACAGTCAGTAGCTGACAGAAGTATCCTTGGGTTGTAGAGGGCCCTCTTCCAGTTAGGGTAGTTTATGTGAATGATGCAGAATTACCATTTCTAAGGTCCAGTTTAGACTACCTGATCTACTGAGGCTTATAATAGCAGCTTCTAACCTTCAGATAACATTATTTGACAACTATTCAGAAGATCATTGACTTATATTGAAAAGTTTTCCTTTCAAAAGAGTAACCAAGTAAACTAATCTTCACTACTAGAGTTGCTTTGGATAGTGAGATTATTATAAATTTAATAAACAAACAAACCATATGCATAGAACTATCCCAATGGAAAACCTGAGCACTCCCAAAATCTGAAACATTATTATGATAGTGAACTAGCAAAGCTGAAAAGAATGTACAGATAGTCCATGACTTACGGTTGTAATTGAGCCTGGAATTATTATGGTTGTAAGTTGAGCATCACCTAACCGGGCCTGATTTTTTTTAACATTTTTTTTTTGGGGTTGTTACAAGAATTTATCCTCAGTGGGCATTTTTTTTTTTTTTTGCCAGAAACCAGCAAAGAATTGCAGGTTGCAGTCATGTGATCACAGGATGCTGCAAATGGCTGTAAAAGTGAGCTGGTTTCCAAGCACCCAAAATGTTATCACATGACCGTAACTTTAAGTAGCTTTTGTTGGGGGGGGTGTTGTAACTTTGAATGGTTGTTAAGTGAACAGTCATAAGTCAAGGAGTACATGTAAATTTGAGACTCTCAAAATTATTATTTTAAGGGAGAAAAGTTTTCTTCACGGTGGGATAGGTATTAAGTAAACCAGCCCAATGAATTTTCTGAAATATTTCCTTGGCGAGAAACTTAACTAATCCAGAGTTCTTTCATTCCATCTTCACCACCTTCCAAATTTATATTTTCCATTTGGGAAACACGAGGTGCAAAATTACGGGTACAGAGGAGGTGATGCTAGAACCCTGCCTTCAACCTTACGGAGGTAGGGTTGGCGAATAAAAATCTATAGCCTAACGTTTTATACCTGTTTTGATGTGCTTCTCTTTATGCTAAAAATAAAGAAGATATGGATTGGAGTGGCTAGAGGAATTAATCTGACACATTTTTTTTTAAATCAAATCAAGAGTTCCAGATCAGAGTGACAACAGTTCCTCACCTATTGTGTATTGATAACGTTTCCTCTCTTTAGTTTACCTGAAGTGCCACTGCTGGTTGATGTGGCTAGCTTATCTGCTCAATGGGACGACTCCTTTTTTACAATAATGAAAAGCTACATCTTCAGCCATGGAACAGTAGCATCTCGACCACCCATACAGATAGAAGAACTAATTGAGAAGCCTGGGGGTATCTTAGTACGATGGTGCAAGGTGAGTTAGCAGCCTTTTCAGGATCAGATACACAGGTATTTTCTTTTGTGTTGTGCTTAACCCAACAGCCGGGTGGTGATTTTGTGCTGGGCAGAAACACATTACAGGTAATCCTCTACTTACGACCACAATCGAGCCCAAAATTTCTGTTGCTAAGCAAGACTGTTGTTAAATGAATTTTGCCCCATTTTACGACCTTTCTTGCCACAGTTGTTAAATGAATCATTGCAGTTGTTAAGTGAGCAACCCAGTTATTAAGTGAATCTGGCTTACCCCATAGACTTTGCTTGTCCAAAGGTTGCAAAATGTGATCACATGACCTTGGAAAGAAGCAACATTCATAAACATGACCCAGTTGCCAAGCATTTGAATTTTGATCATGTGACCATGGGGATGCTGCAATGGTTGTAAATGTGAAAAATGGACATAAGCCACTTTTTTCAAACAGTCGCTAAATGAACTGTTGTAAGTCAAGGACTACCAATATGTGGAAGAGTTTTGGGATCTTTCCTTTCACATGAAAATCTCTTCCTTGAGAATAGAACACAGATAGTGGTTAATACAATGAATAGTGGTTATTATGTGGGCTTTATTGATTTCTGTTTAAGATAGCATTCTTTTAAAATTGTAACTAATTTAATAGCTGTCTGGTAACTGGCACATTGTGAAATAGATTCTATGTGATGGTTTCTGCCTCTTAATACAGTAGTGGCCAAAATTGTGGAAACCTTTTGGAAAAAGTCTACAGTAGAAATGCCACTTTTGGTTAAGTTTCCATCAATTTTTCTTCTAATTTCTTTATAACTGTAGCCTTGTTCACTTAATAATACTATTTTACATCGCTTTCTGGGCAACCAGTCAACTCTTTGCACCATTACTTTAATTTTATTACATTTTTCAAGCTCACTAAATGAAACAACACAAAAAAAAACCCCAACCAACTTGATAGCGATCACATAACACACTGACAAATGCCCTCCTCTCAGCTTCAATACATGACATCGATAACTGAATCCTACTGTGATCTGATTGGCTCATTGCCAAAACAAGATGACACCTGATTGGCTCTCTAAACACTCATGCTCATTGGCTACCATCAGATGAAGGAAAGCGACTTGATATCAACCTAAGCAAGTTGTGCTTCCTTTTTCTGGTTATTTGGCTATAACTTTTCATAGAATACAGTACAGATAATTGAACAAACTTTGTTGCATGCCTTTGTTGATTAAATTATCTTTCCATTGATATATACTTTTATGGCACTACTCCCCCCCCCAAAGTGGTGTTATTAGCCATCAAACCTCAAAAATACACTTTTCCCAAAAGGTTTCCACAATTTTGGCCACTACTGTATTTATATCACTTTTCCAGATACCTTGGGACTGGAATTCTCAGGATTCCAGCACATCTGGCTGGCATAAGACTGGAAAATGTGTTTTGTGCCTAATCACTTACCCCACAATAGTAATTTTGCAATTGTGTCCATCGTTAATACCTGATAATGCCCAGTGTGCTTCTAATCCCAAACTACTTTACTGCATCTGAGTGATCAAGCTTGAAGTCTTTGCCTTTCAGAAAAAAAAAGTTAATTAAAACAATGTTTAAAGAAGGAAGATTTTAAGATAGGTAACAATGTCATTCACCTTTGCTTAGGTTGATGAGGACTTCACCCCACAAGACTACAGACTTCAGTATCGCAAGAGTACCACTTGCCATTTTGAAGATGCGTACATCGGTTCAGACACAGAATTCACGGTGTTGCACATCGACCCCAACGTCGATTATCAGTTCAAGGTTTGTGCACGGGGAGACGGCCGTCAGGAGTGGAGTCCATGGAGCGTTTCTCAAACTGGCCGTTCCACATTAGTGCCTCACGGTATGTATTTGGTCATTTTATTCTGCAATAAAAAGATTTCAATCTCGCTTCATCTTTTTTTCCTCGACCTGTGTATCTAGTCTATTGCTATCGTGCACTTGCTCTGTATGATTAATTTTCACATTCAGGTACGTTTGTTTGATGCTAAGGCCATTTGTTACACAAACGTTTAGCTTTATGAAACATTGCCACATTTTCAGGCGCAGCGCATATATGAAATAGTTTAAAGTTGGTTTTTAAGCAAAATTTTAATTCTGAGTTTTCCTTTACAAATGTCAGCTTATTGAGCGTAACGAGGCTTGTGTCATTGGTTAAGCTCATAGGTTTGTATGGGATCAGACTGTTTGTGAATTACAGTTAGTCCTCAGTTGAGCCCCAAATTTCCATTGCTAAGCAGTTTTGCTCCATTTTATGACCTTTCGTGCCACAGATGTTAAGTGAATCACTGCAGTTGTTAAGTGAAACATTCAGTCATTAAGCAAATCTGGCTTCCCCCATTGACTTTGCTTGTCGGAAGCTGGCTGGGAAGGCGGTGATCGCATGACCCCTGGGGACAACACAACTGTCATAAATACAAGCCAGTTGTCAAGTGTCAACTTTTGATCACATGACCCTGGGGATGCTGCAGTGGGCGTAAGTGTGAAAAACAGTCATAAGTCACTTTTTTTCCACTGCCGTTGTAACTTTGAATGGTCACTAAACCAACTGTTGTAAGTCGAGGGCTACTTGTACATTTTTCTTTGTGCACTTTCCTATCTTGGAACGTGTACACAACGTAACTAAAAAGGGAAGCAAAGCACATATTTTCAGAAAAGGCCGGCCTGTAGTGTCAGTGAACTAAGAATATTATGTTTTATAAGTTTTTTCCAGGCTAGGGACCTCTGCATTAATGTCGGTTCTTCTTTCCTTAGAATGGACTCCAGGCATGGAGGGCTACAGCTTGAGCAGCCGAAGAAACATAGCCCTCCGAAACGATTCGCAGGCAGGTGGAGTGCTGTATTCCAAGGCTCCAACTTACCATTGCGGCCAGACGCTGACATTCCGGTAAGGAAAGATGAATCAATCAATCTGGTTGTATTTTTCTCAAACAGGATTTGATTGATGGCATCGATCTCTTCCTTTGCTGAGTTGGGCTGTGTTCTAGTTATGCAAGGTGGATTCTCTAGGTCAGCGGTTCTCAACCTATGGGTTGCGAGGATGTTGGATGCGCGATGTGGACCGTCGCACCGCGCATGCGCGGTGCAGGTCGGGGTCGCGCCACGCATGTGCGGGGCAGGTCAGGGTCACAGCCTGCAAAAGGTTGAGAACCGCTGCTCTAGGTACTGTGTTTTCCCCAAAATGACTGGGTCTTATGCTAATTTTTGCTCCAAAAGACACATTCAGGGCTTATTTTCCAGTTAATACCATGGGTAAACACGGTATTAATACCTGGGAGACAAGGAGCAATTGGGGTGGGAGGGCAAAGACAGGGGGGCGGCTTAAGGGGCCATCACAGGATTTTGAGCCAAGAAAGAGGGAGGAGCAGCAGAAATGGAGGGGTTAAGAGGCAATCCACATCTCCTTGCAAGCCATATGTTTCTCCAATCCCCCTCCCTTGACCCACAGTCTCACCATGTCAGCTGCGCTGCTGGGCTTCAGCGGCGGCAAAAGTGATCGGGGATGGCGGTCCGGTTCTAGTGCCCATCCAGGAAGTCCCTCCAGCCCCAATCCCCGGGGAAGACTGGAACTGGTGGCTACTTTCTCCTCCTCCTCTTTTCCTGCTCCCTGGAGAGGGAGGCAAAAGAAACCCTCTGAAAATGACAGGGGACCGAGCAGGGTCGAGCAGGGTACGGATCGAAAATGAGGGGCAGAGGAAATGAAAAAAGGGCGCCAAATATTGCCTGAG
This sequence comes from Bothrops alternatus, assembly GCA_034064705.1. NCBI lineage: Eukaryota > Metazoa > Chordata > Lepidosauria > Squamata > Viperidae > Bothrops > Bothrops alternatus. The sequence goes on along the minus strand of JARGCV010000200.1, from coordinate 3,054,196 downwards.
GGATCAGCAGGAGTTGATCCCAAATGAGGCATCGGAGCTGGGCGTGGGGGAGGGAGACACATCAAAATAAAGACGTTGCTCATTAACCCTGCTAAATCTTCTTTCCATGCTTAAACCCCCCCACCCCGCAACATTTAGAAGCTGGAGAGGAATCCAGTCTGGCCGCAAATGGAGGCGTTTTGCAGCACTCATCCAATCTAGCCCGCCCGCTGCTTTGCTGCTGCCTCTTGTGAAGGACACACAAGAACTCGGCTCCGCTCCCCCCTGCTAGACCATTTTTAAACAAAACCGGTGCAAGAAGCGCTTCTCTCTGGCACGTTTGCCTAAATTTGCCTGTTCTCACACCGAAAGGCTTGTCAATCACTTGAAGCTGAAGGCGCCCTTCAGGGAGATTTTAAAATGGGGGTTAAAAATGAGGCCTGTTTGAGGCTGCATGCTTTGGCAAGAGGAGCTTCAGCTGGGGAGGGGGGGCAATTTATCTTTCACCCAGACGTGCATCTGCTCTCTCTCACCCCTTCGGACTCTGCCACTCTGGCCTCGGGATGGGAGGAGGGGACCGGGGCATCCCTGGGAGAAAGGCGGCAAGGAGGCGAATCTACTTCAGCTGTGGCTAGCTGTTTCCTTACTTACCAGCTGGGCAAGCGACAGCCGAGGTGGCCCTACCGGCACTGCCTTAACTGGGGCTTATTTTGGGGGTAGGGCTTATATTACGAGCATCCTGAAAAGTCACGCTAGGGCTTATTTTCCAGTTGGGTCTTATTTTGGGGGAAACACGGTATCACTTCTGGTTTTTATGCTCTAGAAAGCCCCAAACAAATGAAACCTAGACTTTAATTTGAAGATTGAATAATTGTGTGCCGGTAGCCCCATTCAAAGGGTGTTCGTTCCAAAGTGCATAGCTAAATGGTGCAGGGCTATGAAAGGATTTCCGGGGGGGGGGAAACTGCGGGCTACAGGATTCAGGTGACCCTGAGAGCACAGATAAACCTCCAAGTGCCCTCAATGACTCTCAGAAAGAGGGCTAACGACCAGATGGCTGCAAGGAATATAAATCCTTCCATTCTCCACCATTCAGTCAGAACTGAGGAAGCTTCTTGGATGAGAAGCAAAATGTCTTCTAGCAAAACAAGAAAGTCCAATTACCTTTTAAAAGACAGGCCCTTTGGGACAACCATGACCTGAACAACTGAGAATCTTCATAGACATGTGGGAACAGAGTGAAAAGTGGAATCAGCCTAGAACAGTGATGGTGAACCTTTTAGAGACTGAGTGCCCAAACTGCAACCCAAAACCCACTTATGCATCGTCGGGTGCCGGGTGGGTGTGGCCCATTGGCTGGGTGTGGCCCATTGGCTAGGTGTGGCCAGTTGAGGGTGTGGCCCATTGGGTGGACGTGGCTGCGGTGGTAACAGCAGACTGGGTGGAACTAAAAAGTTCAATCAATTCCAATTTTGCAAGATCTTTTTTTCCCCGCGAGAAGTTGAAATTGACTGATTGATTGAACCTTTTTTTTTTTTTTGCATACTGCAGCGAAGGCCTAAAGTGAAAAGGTTTTATAAAACCCAGCTGAAGGCCTAGGACTGGGGCAATGGCCATAGGTTCGCCACCACTGGCCTATAATCACTATGTAGCCACAAGAAAGCTAAGCCCAACCTCCCCCCCCCATGTGTGCCAGATCATTGGCTGAGAAGATTCCTCTACATCAGGGGTGTCAAACCCAATTTCATTGAGGGCCGGATCAGCATTGCGGTTGCCCTCAGGGGGCCGGGTGGGTGTGGATGGAGTGGTGTGGCCTATTGGGTGAGTGTGGCCAGCTCTACATCATTTGCGTCAAGGGTGCCTGTGGGGGCCTGGGCAGGAGTAGGACAGATCTGAGGGTCTCTGGCAGAAGGGGCTGGGACCAGGGCAAGTGCCAAGGCATGGTCCACTGGAGGAACCTCACTGTTCCTCTCAGGCCATGTGGGGGGGGGGGTTATGGAGCTAAGATTGAATGCGTTTCAGCATAGATGGCCACCACAAAATTGGACATTGGCTCCCGGCTGGCCTGGGCCAGGGACAAGGCAGAGGGGGCCGTTCCCTCATTGTTTCCAGGATGGCTTCATGGGCCACATGAAACTACTGCGTGGGCCGCATCCGGCCCCCAGGCCTTGTGTTTCACATGTTTGCTCTACATAAACTTTTAGCAATGAATCAGTTTAATTGAATTTTCATGTGTAGGCCTGCTCTTTGCCACCTGATACCTTAGCAGCTTTCCCGTTGGGTGCCCTACCTTCATAATCACTTCCCATGTTGCTGGTACTGTTTAGAGCAGTATCAGCAACATGGCATGGCATGGCTGGCTGAGGAATTCTGGGAGTTGAAGTCCACAAGTCTTAAAAGTTACCAAGTTTGAAGACCCCTGGCTTAGAGATATCCAAGGCCCTCCATCCAGGGCATATAAAACCGAGTGACCTTTTAAAGCTTTTTTTTTTTTTAAACTACCTGATATCTTGATTGAATTTATTTTCCACCTAGAACAGCGGTTCTCAACCTTTTTCAGGCTGCAACCCCGACCTGCGCCGCGCATGCGCGGTGCGGCGGCCCGCGCATGCACGGTGCTGCTCCCTGCGCCGGCCGAGGGGAAAAGGGGGAAAAAATGGCGGACTGCGTTGTTTGGCGACCCCCGTGAAATGGTTGTTCGATCCCAAATGGGGTCGCGACCCACAGGTTGAGAACCGCTGACCTAGAACAACTGCCTACAAAATGCTGAATTTCTTATTTTAAAATGGAATTAAACATCACAATGAACATACCACAGCCGCACTTGCAGTTTGGTAAAATCTCTGAGTGAATTGTGCGATCGCTCAGATGCAGTAAAGCTTTCTCTTCCTTTGGAGAAAATGAGCTGGTTTTCTGAACCATGCCTCTGAATTGGTCGTCTAGCCATTCAAAGTAGAGTGGGAAACCGGTGCATTTCCAGCTTTGGCTGAATTGCAAGTCTAGCAGTCGTCCAGCCACTGGGAGTCTAGCAGCATCTGGAGGGCGACTAGTTTCTCCCTTCCTAGGTGGGCTTTTCTACTGTTGGGGAGCCTTTAATCATTTGAAATCAAAACATTCCTCGTTCAAGTGAAGTGCATTTCCTGTTTCTTTGTGGAAGAAAGATAGGACTCGGTTACTGGACATTTAGATTTGGGGAGCCAGATTGTTCCAAGCTGACCCATCCTTTGGTCTTAAATGTTGGCTTTCTCTGTTACTTGGCCTTGGGCTTTGCCCACCCCAAACTTTGTTTTCCAGCAAAGAGGAATGTCTGTCCTTGAATTCTCTAGATTTCCTAGGCCAGGCTTTTTCCTCCACTCTTCTTTGTCCCTATGGACTTGATTATCTTTCTCCTCAAGGGCTGCTCTGCTCTTCTTTTGTGCTGGGGCTGACAGGATGTGTGTGTGAAAAAACTGGGAAGCAATAGCCTTTGCCAAACTGCAGAGAAACAATGAGGTCAATACTCAACTGAAGGAGGAGAAAGTCCCTAGGGCATCCAACAGGGTGGGATTTCATTTCAAAATTGGAAGGGAAAAAAAATCCAAGGGATATGCGAGAGAGTTTGGGATAATGGCGAGAGATTTTGTCATAACCTAAGCATATAGCAGGAAGAGAGACTGACATTTTGCTCTTTTGTGGGTCTTGTTGGAAGAGAACAATGAATTGAATCTCCTTTGTAATGATATAATTGCTTTCAGAAACTGGAAAACACTTTAAACTGCCCCCCTCCCAACCTTTTTGCCGAAGGTTTTGTCTTTCAGAATTCGGGTTGGGGTTAGAAGGGTTGTGTTAGAAGCTGTTGGATTTATCAGTATTGGATTATTTGGTTTTGATTGGTTTCTATACTTTGTTTCTGCAAGACATCAACAAGCTTTTCTGGATAGATGTTGGGAAATGCCCAGCCGGGCAAGGAGGGAGGAGGAATCACACGGGAAGGTAGCCTTGAATCACTCTGTAGCTAAAAGAGATCCAGGACTGCCCCACTCCAAGCTCTATGAAACCTTATCTATCTGTTCCCAAGGGAAGGCAATCTCTGGGGAGATTCCTGTACTATGAGCAGAATACAATAGAATAGTTAGCTTGAACTCTGCGTGCGTGGCTCTGGTTATTTGTACTGCACAATAGGTGTGTGTGTGTGTGTGTGTGTAAGGGATTTTACTTAATTTGTTGAAGTACATCATGGATATACTGTAAACGCAGATTCCTAAAAGCAAGGTGCACAAGCTTGATGGAGTCTGATTTGATATTTGTTTTTTGTTTTTTGTTTTTTGTTTTAATTTTTAGTAATGGAATTCATTTTTTTGATTAAGAAAGTTCGCACAAATAATTGAAAATAATTCTAAGCCTTGAAAAAAAGGAAGAATATTCTGTAGCGGGGCTCAGTAAATAAGCAAAATGATGAAGCAACTTGTAACTGCTTTGGCATTTCAAGAAGAAATAAATGTCCAACGGACAATTTAGATGGCCACAACTGCCCATAGCCATTACCACATTCCTATGCTGCGAAGGGGTTGATGGGTATGCGGGGGTTGCAGAGGGTTGCAGACAGGCCAACCCAAACAACTACCCAATCCCAAGTGCGTGTTGCGTGGAGATGCACGCCTTGCCTACCGATTGGTTCTGACTTCCTGCTGCGGGGGGGGGGAGGGAGAGGCAAGGCACGTTCTTCAAGTGGGAAATGTTAACATTTGCTACTGTACAAAAAGAATGGCTATGCAACTGTCCCCAAGCGACAGCCGCATACAATCTGTGCAGTGCTGTGCAGCTGAGGTCTATTCCAACCTTTGTAATGTACTTGATCAGTCCAATAGGAGTTGGCATTTTAGTGTCTTTGTGCCACCCTAGAAAAGGCTGTGATAGTCCTCGCCTGCATATCGGGGCAGCAACCAAATGGAAGATCTTGACAGTCCCCGCCTATGTCCTGTTCAAAATCAGTCCTGTATAGCAGGGGCCCCCAACCTCAGTCCGCGGACCGGTAGCAGGCTGTGGCATACCAGCAACCGTTCCACACAATCCAGCAAAGCTCCATCCGTGGGATGCAGGCAGCACACAAAAACACGCAGCGTCTGGTCCATGGAAAAACCTTTCTCCACAGAGCCGGTCCCTAGTGCCCAAAAGGTTGGGGACCACTGCTATATAGGGTGTCCTATTCTGTATTTCAGAGATTGCATTAAGTAATGTTTCAACTTCACACGTCTGGAGTTCCCTCCCTCCCTCTGAATACTGTAAGCTCCCGATGTTACCGGGAATCAAGCAATATATAAATACACATGTACATACAAGTATATAGTTTAGGTTGCCATTTTATCCATGGTTTGTGCTTTCTTTTTAAACTTGCAAAACATTCTATTTTGGGCTTCTGTCTCTGCAAGAAATTGCTGGATTGGAGCACAAGTTAATCCATGTAACCAAATGGCATTTCCATGCACTGTAGTCATCCATCTAATAAAGATGCCTGGGTCACAGTTGGTAACCATTAGTTTCATGCTCTGCTTGGATACCTCCCAGAGACATCTAATCAGCTCCTTTTGGACATGAAACGCTTGCCTAGAGGTTTGTTTCTCACAATGGACTTCTTATGTTCTTACCAGCTAGAGTTGTAATAAGAACTAAATGTAGCATCAAAGGGGAACACGTCAAGCTTAATGCAAAATTTCCACACCAAAATATATTGAAGTCCATGGTTAAAAGAGCTTAACTTAAAAACAGCCTTTTTCAAAAATGTATCAGCAGCAACTTATAATTAAGGATAAAACAACTGCAGATTGTAAATCTCAGCTTTTTTTTTTTGCTTTTTTTTTTTACAAGTAACCTTCCCTCATGGATTGCTTCCAGATGTAAGAGATTCCTCCTCCCTCCCCCATTTTGTAGCATTAGCCTTCAGCTGAGTCTCTTCCTGAAGAAAAGGAAGACTGGCTAAAATATTAGCAGGACAATATGGTTCCTGTTTTGAGGTCTACTCAGAAAAATCGAGGGAAAGAATTAACTCATTGCTGCCCGACCTGTACTCCTGAAAAAAACGGGGAAGGTTTGAACATTTCCCTGTTTTTTTGAAATAATTGTTGCTTCAATTTGGCTGGCACATGTACTGTATCTGCACAAACAGTTACGAATGTGATTGCTTCTAAAACGAACCTAGGTTTTTTTTTCCCCTTGTACAAATATACTAGCCAGACAGGGGTTCTCAACCTTGGCCACTTTAAGACTTGTGGCCTTCAACTCCCAGAATTCCTCAGCCAGCTTTGCTGGCTGAGGAATTCTGGGAGTTGAAGTCCACAAGTCTTAAAGTGGCCAAGGTTGAGAACCCCTGGGCCAGAAGAAGCAGGCCACTTAAAGGTTTAGCTTACCTTTAGGTTCTTATCTCCGACAGGGCAGGTAACGCTCCATTGTAACTTTTAAAAAGAAGGAGTACATTTCCAGCTCTTGCTTCTTTTCCCATTTTCTTTCCTTTTCTTAGCAAACAGGATTATCTCACATTTTATGATGGCTGCTTAATACAGGTAGCCCTCGATTTACAACAGTTTCTTTAGTTCAGGGGTTCTCAACCTTGGCCACTTTAAGACTTGTGGACTTCAAGTCCCAGAAAGCTGGCTGAGGAATTCTGGGAGTTGAAGTCCACAAGTCTTAAAGTGGCCAAGGTTGAGAACCCCTGCTTTAGTGACCATTCATAATTACAGTGTCACTAAAAAAAAGCGACTTATGACTGTTTTTCACATGTGACTCTTGTGGTATCCTTATAGTCATGTGATCAGAATTTGAATGCTAGGCAGCTGACATGCATTTATGACGGATGCAGTGTCCCTGGGTTGTGTGATCACCTTTTGCAACCTTCTGATAAGCCACAGTCCATGGGGAAGCCATATTCACTAAACAGCCATGTTACTAAACAACTATTATTTATTTATTTATTTATTTATTTATTTATTTATTTATTTATTTATTTATTTGGGTTTGTATGCCGCTCCTTTCCGGAGACTCGGAGCGGCTAACAACATATAAACAACAAAAAAGTACAATATAAAAAACCCAAACAAAACTATCTAAAAAGTCAATAAAAAACACACACATTCAATACAACAATCAACTACAATCATCCCCAGGCCTGCCGGCAAAGATGAGTTTTTAAATTTTTCCGGAAGGCCGGGAGAGTCGGAGAAACGCGGACTTCAGGAGGCAGTTGGTTCCAGAGGGCGGGCGCCACAACAGAGAAGGCCCTCCCCCTAGGGCCCGCCAGACGACATTGTTTTGCTGACGGGACCCGGAGGAGGCCGACCCTGTGCGCTCTCACCGGTCGTAGAGAAGTATGTGGCAGAAGGCGGTCCCGTAAGTATCCTGGTCCCATGCCATGAAGGGCTTTATAGGTAATAACCAACACCTTGAATTGGGCTCGGAGACCAATAGGCAACCAATTATAGAGTTGTAACCATAGAATTCCAAATGGCTTCAATGAAACCTGGAAAATAATGATTTTTCCTGTTTTCCCTTGGGTTAAGATTTATATATTCTGCTATTCAGGCTGTGACTTCAATCGTTTGAAATTTCTGCTCACATCGCAGGTTTCTGCATTTCCGGTTGCTACCGTTCTTAATATAGCCTCTGAACGCAGCTGATCTGTTTCGGAGATTCTGACAATAAATGCTTATTTGATTACTCATGAAAACTACTTTGGGCTTGTTTAAATAATGAAAAAGTGGGACATCTGCTCATAAATAAATAAATAAATAAATGGAGGAGTGTTTAGTCTGAAAGTGGCACCCCGTAGAGAAAACTGAATCTTCCAAAGGAATGTTTTTAAAGATAAATAATTATTTTTTTTGAGGTGGAAAAGCAACAAACTGTGACATTTTATGACAGCAAACATCTTATTAATTAATGCTGACAGGAAGAATGTTACTTCTCCCAATATACCTGTAGTAGGAAGAAGAAACTGTATGGCAAATAGCTAGACAGTAGTTTAAATTGTTCATCTAATTGTATTGTTCAGAACATCAGGCAAGAGCCGTGGTGGCGCAGTGGTTAGAACGCAGCTTTCAGGGCTAACTCACTGCTCACTCCAGGAGTTTGATTCTGAGGGGCTCAAGGTTGACTCAGCCTTCCATCCTTCCGAGGTCGGTAAAATGAGGACTTAGCGATATGTAAAGTCTACAGTGGTGGCCAAAATTGTGGAAACCTTTTGGGAAAAGTGTATAGTAGAAATGCCACCTTTGGTTAAGTTTCCATCAATTTTTCTTCTAATTTCTTTATAACTGTAGCCTTGTTCGCTTAATAATACTATTTTACATTGCTTTCTGGGCAACCTTTGCACCATTACTTTAATTTTATTATGTTTTACAAGCTCACTGAATGAAAGAAAGAAAAAAAAGCCCAACCAACCTGATAGCGATCACGTAACACACTGACAAATGTCCTCTCAGCTTCAATACATGACATCGATAACTGAATCCTACTGTGATCTGACTGGCTCATTGCCAAAACAAGATGACACCTGATTGGCTCTCTAAACACTCATGCTCATTGGCTACCATCAGATGAAGGAAAGCGACCTGATATCAACCTAAGCAAGTTGTGCTTCCTTTTTCTGGTTATTTGGCTATAACTTTTCATAGAATACAGTACAGATAATTGAACATGCCTTTCTTGATTAAATTATCTTTCCATTGATATATACTTTTATGGCACTACTCCCCCCCAAAAGTGGTGTTATTAGCCATCAAGCCTGAAAAATACACTTTTCCCAAAAGGTTTCCACAATTTTGGCCACTACTGTTAAGTGCTATTGCTATTGCTGTCAGGCGTGGTTCTCCAATATCACTGGCAGAGATTTTCATTTTCACTTGCTATCGTATCATTTTAGCTAAAGATACCACTGATCCAATGAAGACTTTCCCTTATGCAAAACATGCGGGTAGTTGGTTTTCCCAATCCTAGAAATTTTCCATCTTTAAGAAATGACTTGAAGCAAATGGAAACTATCTCATCTAGTAAAGTAGCTTTCCCAAAGCTGGTAAGTGTTGTAAGCGTTGAAGACCAACATATGGGATTTGTATTTCAATATATGCGAGGAACACCAGATGGGAGAGAGCTGAATTCCTAGACTGTGAGATTTAAAGGAGAGTGCATTAATCAAGGACGTGGTTTATATTAACATTTTTTCTAAATATAACTGCTTTCCTCTCCCCCCCCCCTTTCCCTTCACAGAATTGAAACACTTGGCCAACCAGACAGGAAAGACAGTATTGGAGTTTGTGTTGAGCAGCTCAATGGCTATGATTCTTTGCAACGGGATAAAGCTGTGTGCATTAGTACCAATGGTGAGTTTCAAATAGACCTAAATTGGCCCACCTTCTGACCTGCAATCTCTACCATATCCTAACGTTCTGTCATTTTAAGACCTACTGTATTATGATGTGGAGGAATCCAAAACGGGTGATGGAAAATAATAAGTTGGCAGCGAAGGTATGCAAAAAAAAAAAAAAGAAAAGCAGTGCCTTGGGAAACAGGCATGTCAATATTCTTGGAGTTGTTCTATGCTCTGGCTGGTGTCAGCTTTGATGATGTCCAGCCACCGTGTTCCTTGACAGCCTTGACGTTCCTTTCACATCATCATCATCATACACTCTCCTTTTTCATTTAATTTCATTATAAATACATGAAGATCAGTAAATCCTATTATCTCATTAAGCTTCTGTATGGAGAATGTAGCCCTTGACCCCAAACACCTGGGCAACCGTTTATAATGGTATTTTTAAGATTTGCCCTACCACTTGTAAATAACTGAGAACTCAGAAAATAAATTCCCCTCTTTTCTTGCTGCCAGTGTGGTAAACGGGTGTCATTGATGTGCATGTGAGACACTATGTGCAATGTGGGCATCCTAACTATTTTTGGGGCAGTGGGCGCTGTTACGAAATGGTCTTTCTTGGGAGATTTAACCATTAATAACTGTACAGGCTAAGAGACCAAGAAATGAGAATGTTCTGCTTCTCTATCTAGTTCTCTGGGATGATTTCCACCATTCACTTTTGATTTGGCGGGATGGATATGACAGTGAACAGATGTATTTGGGAATAATGAAGTTGGGATAGGACCTTTGTTTGGTGAGCAAGCCAACTTTCTGTCTTCAGTGGCGAGAATGTAATTTAACAAGGTGTCCATGAAGTGTGTTGCAGGTCATTACGGAAGATGAATTCAGAAAGCTCAGAAGTTACTTGATTTCCATGGGAAATTGAAAAAATGTGTTATGTGACTGGGTAGGCTCATCAGCATTTCTTCTCTGTTGCAGGAGCTGTTTTTGTCAATGGAAAAGAGATGACCAACCAGTTGCCTGCGGTGACCTCAGGGTCAGCTATAACCTTCGACATGGAAACTGTGAATTTAGGCCCTTGCAATAATAATGGGGGGAACTTCAAACTCAGAGTGACGATTAGTTCCAACAACAGGGAAGTGGTCTTTGACTGGGTACTTGATCAATGCTGTGGCTCTCTGTATTTTGGATGCTCCTTCTTCTATCCCGGCTGGAAAGTTTTGGTGTTCTAACTGTTAAGACTGAGAAGCAGTATTTGTCTTTTGGTTGCGTCATTCAAAGGGTTCGGACTCCAATGACACAATTATTTGCCCATCCAGGCTGTTAAATCTGTGTGTCTTTGGTATACTGCTGTTGGCTCAGACAAGAGTAAGCTGCTTAATGTCATTTTTCTGTGAGATGAACATTACTTGAACTCTGTCTTCTCTACTGGATTCACCTGAAATATTGGTGAAATACTGAGTAACCTGGAAAATTTATGTAAGCTGTTGAGTTTGCTACTCAACATCATGCATTTTGAGTATTATTTTTTAGAACAGCTCTCTCCATTTGGATGCTCTCCGGAGGTGCAGGACACGATCCTCCACAATCCCTAGTCAAAGGGGGATGATACGAGTGGTAGTCCACCTCTGGAGATCACCAAGAGAGAGTGTGGTTTTGAAAGAAAAAGGTAGAGATGATTCTGTTACTGTGGTCCTGCTATCAATGCTTGGTCATGCTTACTAAGTTTGCCTAGTGTTATTCTTTGGCTCAGGGTTAATGGACCAAAACTGTATGTTATGTTTTCCTATTCATCAGAGTTCGGTACCGAAATGATGCACCTCAACCTACTCCTGCTGAAAGCTTTTTGTCCACTGGGCAATAAGACCTTTTGGGCCTCTACATTATCCATTTCCTTCAGTGCCTTGCTATTGACTGCAGAAGAAATCTGAGCTGAAACGTTAGCTTTGGCAAGCCATACCTATGTGCCTTCATTGGATGCTTCTGTTGAACAATATTTCACTTGTGAAAGAGAAAATTTTGTTCCTGGCATTTGTCGCTTTAAGCGACATTTTTTCCGCCCCTCTGTGCTCATTGCAGTGCCTTCTACAGTTTGTGCCTTTTTCAAGATGATATCATACAGTCCGAGGAAATATTTAGGGCGCAAATGTTTTAGACCTTTCCTGAACATTTGTACGGAGTCTAGAGTTTTGTGTAGCAGGTAAATTATGTTCATCACACCTGTCTTTACCTAGACTTGCTTTCAGATAATTTTATAGAAAGTGGGGTAGGGTCAGACCAGCAGGGTATGCAAGTGAGCTTGCAAATAAGGAGGTACCATATAAAAAATAATGCATAATAGAAGTCTCTTAGCATGCATTTTAAAATTTGGTTGATGTAACCAAGTTAACAGATGAGCCAGGTACTAACTTTAAGTAGAGAGTAACAGCTAATGCATTTTTGCTCAACCTCTGCAGTTAATTACCATTTTGCTGTTTTAATTTGGGCAAGTGAAATCCCTCTTTTTTGGGATCTCCTTTGTATGACTAAATTGCCTGCATGCCCATCTCCCAAAATGGGGGACCCAGTCTTGGCCGCTGTTTCCTTGCTATAGCAGTATCCTGTTAAGTAAGATCTGCAGCCAGTTTCTTTCTTAAACTTTTAAGTCTTCGATCCCAGGCCCGGAGGCTTTAGCTGAAGTCGTTAGCTGCCCTACCCCGTCTGACAAGTAAGCAAAGAAAGAAGCTGCTGATAAAAAGAGCAAAATTCCTCACTTCCCTTCTTATACAGTGGGATTGCCAGCTAGGAGTACTCTGATTTCAGCCCTAAGTAAAAGTTGTCACCAGGTATTAATGTCTGATCAATTGGGAGTAGGTCTTTTGGTTCAGGAATATGTAACTCAGCCTTATCTTGTGGCTTATTGCAATCTGATGTTTTCTAGATATATTTCACTTCCTTTCCTGTTGCTTATCAGAATTATGGGGTTGAAGTTCCAATATATCTGGAGGCAAGATTTTGGGGAAGGCTAACTGAATACTCTCTGGAGCAGAATCTAAATAAAAATGGTTAGTTTCCACCCCACCCCACCCCGATCTCAAGATACCCTGTAAGAAGCTGAAATTTAAGGTTTATAAAATCCTACCTCTGCCCCTCCCCATTTAAAATCAGGCCATGCCAAAACTCTTCTACTCATATAAATCACCACCTTGCCCTATGTGTTCATGTGAATATAGACTGGGAAAGGATATTAATGTATTAACATTCTTCTCTTAAGAATGTCAAATGCAAACCAGATCATCCATATACCGTATTTTCCGGCGTATAAGACGACTGGGTGTATAAGACGACCCCCAACTTTTCCAGTTAAAATATAGAGTTTGGGCTATACTCGCCGTATAAGACTACCCCTCTTCCAACGCACACCAAATAAAAATTAAAAAACATCAGATTTGATTTCAGTATGGTAATTTTAATTCAAATGCTTATGACATGCAGGTACTTAGCAGGAAAACTGTCACTTATAAACATAAGGCTGTCATCAAACATGTAAACAAAACAGTGCAAGTGGATTAAACTTTTCCTAATTCACTCTAAAGCTGAAAGGAAGGATAAGACAATAAACCCATGGGAGCTGCCATGCTGTTTGTTTTCTAAGCTGTCACCCAAACTGGAACTGATGATGATAGGAGGAAGATAACAAACAATAGAGAGAGCAAGTGCCAGGCAAGTCCCTGGCGAGTCAGCAACATCCATCATAACTGCAAGCTATTTTTACAGGTTTTGCTGGCGTGACTGTTTCCCTTTAAAAGCCTTCAAAATCATCCTGTTCGCCATCTGATATCATAAGTACATCAATGACATCTTGTGATACATTTGTAAGGCAGTCATCGTATGAATCGAATTCCGTATCAGATGGTGTGGTCTCAGCTTCGGCTTCCTCTTCATCTTGCCACAAGTAGTCGTCCTCCATACCATCTAGTGAATTTGATATGCCACACTTCTTGAAAGACTTGATTACTGTTTCTGCATCAATATCATTCCAGGCTTTTATGACAAACTTGCACAAAACATCCAACTGTGGAGCACGCATGTTTCCTCCTTTTGTGAATGACTTTTCGCTGCTAACCGGCGAATTCATTCCACTGTTCTCGAATGCGATCTTTAAATGGCTTGTTTAGGCACACATCCAGTGGCTGTACCAACTATGTCAATCCTGCAGGAATAACTGCCGCATCTGTATTTATTCTTGCAAGCCTTTGCTTGGTGCTGGGAGTTAAATGAGCCCTGAACATATCCCACAGCAGTAGACTACATTTTTGAATAAGTCCACCTGGTCGCCTGCTCCATACATTATCAAGCCATAGCTTTACCCCTTCTTCATCCATCCAGCCTTTTTCATTCACATGTACAAAACAACCAATAGGGAACTTGAGTTTCGGCATTGTTTTTCTTTTAAAAATAAGCATTGGTCTCAGTTTGGCACCATCAGCTGTGCATACTAGTACCACTGTAAGACTGGACTTCTCACACCCTGTTATTTTAATTAAAATTGTTTTTCACCTTTTTGATGAACAGTTTTATTTCCAACCATATCAAAATTCATTGGAGTTTCATCCATATTTCCAATACTACTTAACGCATAGCCATGTTTAGTGCGCTGTTGTATTACGTATCGATGGAAACTATTTACTTTGCTATCAAGATCTGCAGGTAATTTTTGTGCAATTTTCGTCTTTTGCCTCAGTACCATATTATGACTTCCCAAGAATCTAGTACACCAGGATACAGTGGCCTTAAATCTGTTGCTGTGATCTGGGTTAGATTTGGCCCACTGAAGTGCAGACAAACGTATTTTATTTCGTGTCACTACATAACCGTTTTGGCGATGCTCATTCACCATGTCTGCTAGATGTTTTTCGAGTTCTGGCCAATGTGAGGTGCCTCTTCTTAATGCACACTTACCCCTTGGCATACTCTTTAATGCTTTTTCATTTGATTTCCAGCCCCGAACCCTCTTTTCTGCTACTCCATATTGTCTTGCAGCAGCACAGTTATTATGTTCCATGGCAAAGTTTACAACTTTAAGTTTGAAACTGGCTTCATATTTCTTTCTTCTTGCTGGTGGAGCCATGATGGGGTCTTGACTGTTGGACATTTGTATACTGTACTGTATGTACTGGTGCTGTACTGTATGAACTGGTACAGATACTGGTGCTGTGCTGTATGTACCCAGTATACAACAACCAGCCAATCACGGCAAGCGATGTACATTACTGGTGATTGGCTGGATGTTGTATACAAAGCCTGCTTGGATTGGGTGGGTCAGCTCTCCCTGCCTGCCCAGCCCTCCCTGTCTCCAAGACAATCCGAGCGGTAGCGCAGTGTGATGGAGAGCAGGGAGAGGGGGCTGCTTCAAGGGAGTCTGTCACCTGATCTGAGCGTTTTAGACCGCTCAGATCAGGTTATAGACTGCTTTGGCCACATTCCAAAAGTACCACACCTTTATTAGTGCTGTCCCTCGCTGAGATCTTCCAAAAAAGACTTATGATGAGGTCTGGCAAGTGCCCAGGGGCAGCGTTAGTGCAGCAAGAGTGGCGCTGTGCCCAGAAAAACACGCCTCTTTCACTCGTCTGGCCCGCCCTTGCAGCACTAACGTGCTGCAGATTCTCCAGTCCGGCTCGGTAAGTTTCAGCACCCGCCCTCTAAGATGACACCCAGCGTATAAGACAATCCCCGACTTTTGAGAAAATTTTCATGGTTTAGAAAGTCGTCTTATACGCCGGAAAATACGGTACTTTTTATCTCTCATTATTGATTTCTATGAAAATGTATTTGAGCATAAAACAAAACTGGTACCAAAAAAACCCAACAACAACGAATGAGATACTTTAGTTCACCTTTAGCTTTGTAGGTTCATTATGTAATGGTAGGTTGGAGGTTCCCCCTTCTTTTTAGAATGTTACACATAAATCAGGATTTGTGAAGGTATTCAGACGTGCTGTTTCCTCTTCTGGAAGGATTGCCAGAGGACATTTGCAATTTCATATATACCATACAAAATGCCTTTGCTATGTTCTAAAATAAGTAGCTTTTTTTACATCTGGTGACAGATGGAATGGAGGACATAATCCAAATATTCAACTGTTAGAAGACCAAAAATATAAAACAACATTTAAAACAGCCGGATGCTATCCAGATATCTGGGTTGTAGTTCTTATCCTTCCCTTGGAATAGAGTTTAAGATCTTCATTTTTGAATATACCACAGACTTCTATCTTGTATGAGGAAGGCATGTAGATGCTGAGCTAATAAGGAATTTTCTGAATTTCTTAAACTTTTGTAAAAGCTTTTTTGCTATAGCAATAGAAATTTGTTTCCCCAGCAAAGGCTGACTTTCTGCAGCTGGGGATGGGAGACAAAGAGGAAAAAAAGAGGAAACAGATTGATTTTATCTCTTGAGAGGGTAAAGTCTGGGCTTTTTTTTTTTTTAATAGCTATGAAACAGGAAAGCTATTCAAAAGCTTACCTTGAACCTATTTATGAGCAGCAAAAATGTTCAAAAGAAATTGAATCAGTGTTTTAGAGCCATAAGAATTCTGAAAAATTGGATTCTTTGTTCAGACAGTATTAATAAGAGGTGGCAGTTCTTGGAGGCAAAGTTAGCATGGAATTATGTTTTGTATGCACTTGTATGTATTTACCTCAAGATACTTTGTATCATGACTTTTTAATAAAGGTTTGACTTTATTGTACCCTATCTATTTGTGGTGAAATCTTTTCTCTTGCCTATGGAAGTTCTCATTCATCCGGATCATGGTTGTCCCAAAGATGCTTTTATTTTAAAAGCAACTGAACTTTCTGCCTTTAAAA
The DNA here is from genome assembly GCA_034064705.1 of Bothrops alternatus. Taxonomy (NCBI): domain Eukaryota; kingdom Metazoa; phylum Chordata; class Lepidosauria; order Squamata; family Viperidae; genus Bothrops; species Bothrops alternatus. The sequence continues at coordinate 3,038,028 of JARGCV010000200.1, read as the reverse complement.
TAAAAACACCTTTGGGTCTTGTCTCTGTTGAACTTGAGAGATATATCGGGATGAAGGCAAGCAAAAGATAAACAATTGCTTAAAATTATGCTGTAGGAAGCTGAGGGATTTTTTTTTTGCGTGAAAATTTGGCTCTAAAGTAATTTTATGAGCAAAGAACTATTATTTTCAGAAGCCTACATTCCTTCAGAAAAGGTGATGGTGTCATTGTACTCATATCCAGGAATTTTCAAGTAGTTGTACACGTGTTCGGAGGTGGACTCAAAAGTAATAAGATGTGCCACAGAGTAAATCAGTGATGTTTTAAACATTTTTGGTAATTAGTAAATATAGCAACAGAAAAAAATAAGCCTGTTGTTTCTGTTGTGGTAGGAGCCAAATTCTTTGAAAGTGTATGGTGAAACTTCAGGTACAGAAAATTAGGAGCCATTTTTTCAAAATCATTAGTTTTGCTTTCAGACAATTGCCAACAGTGGCTAGGTTGACATCTGCCATCCCACTAAAAGTTTTAAAATAAAGAGATTTAAATAATCAAGAATTATTTACGTATTTAATTCAAAGTCTGAATACTGAAGAGGTTACCTTTGGGAAATAACTTAGTTTTGAAAATGTTCATTACTTTTAGTACCAAAGTAAGATACCAGGGTAGCAATATACAGAATAAGCCTTGAGGCCTTAGCAGTTTTATTCTCCAGAAACTTTGGGCTGGCCATTGCATCAGCTCATAATGGAACATAAGAATTTAGTAAATGTATGAACAGAGGTATACATATGTCTGCCAATGTACTGTATATCTAACAGAAAAATTGTTTTTAGAAACAGCTGATTATCCCTCCTTAAATTAGGTGGCACCATGTTTCAGTGGTTACAATGGTGAGCTTGTCGATTGGAAAGCTGGCAGCTCAGGTTCGAGACACAAGCATCATTTGACAGGGTGAGCTCCTGTTCTCATTCCAGCTCCTGCCAACCTACAGTAGTGGCCAATTTGTGGAAACCTTTTGGGAAAAGTGTACAGTAAAAATGCCACCTTTGGTTAAGTTTCCACCAATTTTTCTTCTAATTTCTTTATAATGGTAGCCTTGTTCACTTAATAATACTATTTTACATCACTTTCTCGGCAACCAGTCAACTCTTTGCACCATTATTTTAATTTTATTACATTTTACAAGCTCACCAAATGAAAGAACACAAAAAAACTTAACCAACTTGATAGCGATCACGTAACACACTGACAAATGTCCTCTCAGCTTCAATACATGACATCAATAACTGAATCCTACTGTGATCTGACTGGCTCATTGCCAAAACAAGATGACACCTGATTGGCTCTCTAAACACTCATGCTCATTGGCTACCATCAGATGAAGGAAAGCTACCCGATATCAACCTAAGCAAGTTGTGCTTCCTTTTTCTGGTTATTTGGCTATAACTTTTCATAGAATACAGTACAGATAATTGAACAGACTGTGTTGCATTACATTTTGATTAAATTATCTTTCCATTGATATATAATTTTATGGTACTACTCCCAAAAAAAGTGGTGTTATTAGCCATCAAACCTCAAAAATACACTTTTCCCAAAAGTTTTCCACAATTTCCACAAACTGTAGCAGTTTGAGAGCATGCATATGTGAGTAGATACCACTTCAATCTGAAGGTAACAGCACTCCATGATGTCATGCAGGCCTTCGGACAGCGCTGGCTCAATGGCTTTGAAATGGAGATGAGCACCGCCTCCTAGAGTCGGAAATGACTAGTGGAATAAAATCCTCAGGGGCTCCTCTTTAAATTAGTGGATATTAATTCACCGGGAAGGTCTTTGTTCATAGTCTGATATGCTAAGACAGAAAGCAAACAAATTTTACATTGGTAGACACTGCACCTTTAAAACATTTGGCAATCTAGAATTCCAGTGGATAGGGCAATGGCATGTTGGTATTAGGATTTCATTGAGAATAATTTGTTCTCTTTTTTTAACCAAGAAATATAATATTTCGCCTCCTTCGGACAGGAGTTTTTTGCTACTGAATTTTGACTATGGTTTTAGGGCTACAGGTCAGCCACCATCACATTAAGATCACCTGATTTTCAGCTTTCTCTAAGTGGAGAAGATTGTGAAGAAAGGAGTTGGTTGACAGCTGCAGAGAAAACTGGAGGATCCGTATCTATCAACATTCAGGTTTGGTTTGGACACTCCAGAACTGTAGGTGATCTGTGGCAGGCCCAGGAGGTGAATACTGGTCCTAGTGGACCTTTTGGCACATCTTGACTTGACTAGCTCTGAGAGTGGAGCAGGGTTTTATAATCTCTCTTCCTTGAAGAAAGGTTTCAGGGGTGAGGTGAAGGAGAGGGAAAAGTTGAGTTTATGAGAGCCGTGTTGCAGAATTGCATGGAGTCGGTGCATTCCGTTTGCTACTTAATGTCTAGGTCAGGGGTAGGCAACTTTGGCTCTTTTATGACTCGTGGACTTCAACTCCCAGAATTCCAGCCAGCCAGCCAGGAATTCTGGGAGTTGAAGTCCACAAGTCATAAAAGAGCCAAGGTTGCCTATCCCTGGTCTAGGTGAAACTTAAGTAACTTGAGCTGAAGTAATACCAATATTCAGATGATACCCAATTACAGTAGGTATTTCTGCTTCTGGCCAAGCACATGAGGCACTGAAAGTCCTAGCAAAATGGAGTAGCTGTGGATTCTAAAGCCTTTCTGAATCTGGAAATATTATTCTTTAACTCTAGATGGGGGGGCATGCTCCCCCATATGTTCATAATTGGAGGGTTCTCCTGGACTCACAATTCCTGCTAGTACAGCAGATGAAGCAGTGGCCAGGAAGGCCTTAGCATGATTGTCTATGGAGATTCTCCAGAAGATAGGTTTAAGATACAGGAAGATATTGACAGACTTGAATATTGGATGCTATCTAACAATGAAATTCAATGGTGAAAAAAGTAATGTTCTACATTTAGGCAAGAAAAAACAAATGCAGGGCAGGGGTGGTGAACCTATGGCATGAGTGCCAGAAGCGGCACTTGGAGCCCTCTTTGTGGGCACACGTGCCATTGCCCCAGCCTTGCCTCCCCCCACGACCCCCTCCTCTGCAGCAGCCCCCCGGAAGGAGAGTCGCCCTCGAGGGTGACCCACATTGAGCAGCGCAGCCAAGGACATGGCAGCCAGGCAGCGTAGACAAGACTCTGTCCTCACACCCTATCATGCAGTTGATGCTGCAGGGTGCGAGCAGAGGCTGTGGCCGCCATAGTGCTGCTGGGCTACCTGGGCCATCTGCAGTGGGCCCTGGAGGTGGTGAGTGGTCCTGTGGGCAGGCGGGGCGGGGGATGGGAGGGCAGAGCAGGGGCGGGGCCAGTTTTTGGGCACTCAGTCTCTAAAAGGTTCGCCATCACTGGTATAGGGGGTACCTCACTCAATAGTAGCAACTGTGAGAGGGACCTCGGAGTCCTAGTGGACAATCACTTAAATATGAGCCAGCAGTGTGCTGCAGCTGCCAAAAAAGCCAACACAGTGCTAGACTGTATTAACAGAGGGACAGAATCGAGATCACGTGAAGTGTTAATACCACTTTATAAAACCTTGGTAAGACCACACCTGGAATACTGCATCCACTTTTGGTCACTACTGTTCTAAATCAGGAAAGTTTGTATGATATGAAAGATAGTGCCCATGGAGGGGAGGATGATGGGCTACAGTGATGTGGCAGTTTCCTAGAAAGGAGACACATTGCAGGAAGAGGATGAGACAAGAGGCAGCCCAGCAGAGCTGGATAGGGGACAGAGAGAAAGGACAGGCACTTCCTAGAATCTCTCAGGGTATGTCAGGCTGAGAATAATAAGGTTTATTCTAGCAAGTTTCTATTAAGTGCAAATAAAGAACTGAACTCTGGCTGAATTGTTCCATATCATTTTTGAGCTTAGCCTGACATATAGGGCATTGTCTCTGTTATCTCGTGGTTTGACTACAATAATCTGCTCTGTAAGATGTTAAAAACCCTGCCATGGAAGGGATCATTCCTGTAATCTGAGTCTCGTTTCTCAGATGCTCACAAAATTAACCATGATACATATTGGTTGAGTCACTCAGCCTTCCATATAAATACAGAATATTAAAAAAAACAAGAGGAAACTGCAAGATTTGAAGACTGGAAGAAATTGTTGCCTTGGCTTTGAAATGACTACTACCTTGTCTCAAGCTTGGAAGCTAAGTAGGGTAAGATGAAAACTTCATCTTTTTGCACCAGGTGGTAGCACATTATTATCTCTTGGGCGTGATGTGCAATGGTCAAGTGAATGCACAACTGAAGATCAAAAATCATCTAATACCTGTGAGCAGATATGACTGCAATTGATTTTCAGTATGAACAACTTAAAGAAACAGGCAGTTAAGCCAGAGAAGGAAGAAACCTGAACAATTGAGCAGGCCACAAATTGGGAGGTTTTGAAGCAATTACATTTTATGCCTTGAATTCAGCACAACAACAATAGCAACTGAAATAAAATGTTTGCTGAATTCCCATTAGAAAAAAAATGCAAAACAGGTGGTCCTTGACTTAAAACCATTTGAACAACTGTTCAAAAGTGACAATGTTGCTGAAAAAAGTGATTTGTGTCCAGTCCTCACACTTAAAAAACTACTGCAGTGTCCCCAGTCAAAATTTGGGCGCTTGTCAAACAGCGTACATAGATACAATGGTTGCAGTGACCCAGTCACAAGATCACCATTTGAACCTTCCCAGGGACTCCTGACAAGCAGTCAGTGGGGGAAATTGGATTCACTTAATGATCATGGCAAAAAAAAATGTCAAAAAATTGGTGTGATTCTATGACTGCATTGCCTAGCAAGGGAAGTTTGGGTCCCAGTTGTGCTGTAATTCGAAGATTACCTATCACTTTGATTTCAGAAAGGTTACACTTATGGCCCTGGGTGAATTCAATTCACGTAAATCAGAACTGTATTGTCAGGCCCCAAAACTCCTTGTCTGTCTTTTCTTCTATTCTTTTGGGGCCTGCCATTCTTGTTGGGGGAGGGGTTGCATGGGGGACTGTGTTGGTAACTTTCGCTTTCCTCTTTCTTTGTCTAGCCTCCTCCTTTTGAGTGTGGAATGTGTCTCCTTATCTAGGAGACAGTTGCAAGGAAACGAAAGCTGGAGAAGACCTTGAGATGCTGGCATACCTTGAGATGCTGGCATACCGTACCAGTCAGCCGCCCATCAAGCCACCTGTGGATTGGCTGGAGTTCAAACAGACATTATGACTTTGGTGGGAGGGGCCATATTGCTTGCTTTAATTATATCATTCACGCGGGCTTTTCTTCAGATCTCGCCTTATGTTCCCTGCTATCACTTGTCCCTCAAAAAAGTTTCCCTTTGAGACAATTCCTTGTTTCAAGAGTTCTGCTTCCTTGGATGATTAGTTGAAGTGCATCCTGACATGTATATTTCGATGTTTTTACTATCTTAATTTCCCAAAATATTCCTACTTGATGTTAATATTCGAAAAATAATTTTGCTTGTGTATTTCAATGACTGGCAGATCGGAAAAGAAAAAAGTTTGTTACCAATCTGAACATTGACCATTTCTGGTCCCTTCATGGACAATCGTGGCATCAGACTTTATCTCTAGAATACTATGGGTATGTTTTATCTAGATTACATTTGCTTATGACTTCAAGTCTTGAAAAAAGCAAAAAAATATTTTTTAAAAAAAGTATTCTAAATGCAGGCAAAATAAATCCATTTCAGGCTCTATCACAGGTCGCAATTAGTCCAAATGCAAATATTTCTCCCCCCCAAAACAAAATTTGTCTGGTTCTGAATCCATCTTGGCATATATATGAAAAGATTCAACATGACACCTTGTCAGATTTTACATTATTGAACTTTATGTACAAAATTCAAATTTCAAATAAACATTTAATGTAAAAACAAAAAGGTTAATTAAACAATTGTCTTTATCTACTGTACCATTCAAATGTTCATCCAGTTTACATGATTTCTTCAAAGTCTCATTAAGAGTACATATAGAAAATCCGTCTTTATTATAAATAGAAACAAAGGGATTCTCAGCTTTTATTATAAATGGACATGACATAGAAAGTTTACTTGACAGAAGTAATTTGATTACTATTTTTGGGGGTCATCAACTTTTTGTGCAAAGAATGCTAGCCTCCTTTTAAGCATTGAGAGCGCGACTGCTTAAGTGACATAAGCAATACTCTACATCTATGTCTCTCCTAAAATATTTCTTTACATATGTGCACAGCTTTAGCAAATTAAAGCCCAAGAGAAATGCTTGCCAGCTATTCAAAGGTGTAATTAGAGTTTACTACAACTCAGAGCAGACAAAAGACACCTAATGAAAATTGTAGTCTCCCTCTTTGCTATTGACACAAATCTGTGACTAAGAACTTAATACTGGATGACAAATCACATCCACACCATTACCGGTAGTTAAATAGTCTCACAGTTAAACACACCTTTAAGGGACCAAAGTCAGTATTTACAGTTTTTATAAAGTTTTGAAAATCTCCATTAGGAAGCTTCTTCCCCACCCATTCCATAGCAAAAATCCAAAATGGGGAACTGCCTACTTACGATGATGGAATGAAATAAAAACAAATGTAAATTGTATATACATAACTGATCCTTTATAAATAAGGAATATGAAAAATGAACTATTTTAAGATTTAAAAAAAAAACAACGAGGTGATGTTACTCAACCATAGTGCTTGCTGGAACAAACCCTTGGTGCTGATACTGTACCAGTAGTGAAGCTACTTTCCATTGGAAAAAAAGAAAATCTGTAAACATATGCTTTAATGTGTTAAGAGCAGTGCAAGACTGCACCAGACTTTTAATTAGCATCTGTATTGAATGCAATACATCACAGAATACTTGCAAAAGAAGTGCAACACATTTTCTGGACCAATTTTACAGTGTATTTTCCCCCTTAAAAGTAGCGTCTAAAAGTCCAAGGTTAACTGTGCTTTGATTCTGCAGTCTGTATACATGCAAATTTAGGCCGAAATGCCCATCATAACCTGAAGGTGTTAAAGCAGCATATCATCATCTTCATCCACCCTAAACAGTCTGATCTCATATACCAGATGATATCATCAAATTCTTTTAGGCTACTGGCACAATTAATATAGTATATCCCTGTGTTTGAGATAGATAAAGCAATTTCCCCCCTAAATGGACATTATAGAAGTGCAATATTACACCTGAATGTTTAAAAATGTATTTAAAAACTGTGGTCTTCTAATTTGATATAATAAAAATAAAGGATCAAATTAAACTTTAAATGATACATTATTTTCTACAAAAAAGAAACAGAATTTTTAAGTACAAATTATAAACTGTTCCGATCGCTTCTCATTTTCAACTCCATGGTAGGAAAGTCAGCCATTACCGATGCAAAAATTTTTATATAAAAACTGGTTTACATATACTCAAGTTATGTAAATTCAGTACATTTCATAATTAAAATTTCCAAAAATTGTATTGCTCTTCATGCTCAAACTTTGAGTATTGTCATTACATCACTAGAACTGATATACATGTTGCACTTGCGTAATTATTTCAATAGGAACCATATCAGCAGTATCTGTGATGAAATCCTTTGTTTCCAGCAGTGCCTGTTAAAAATCTGTATATCTTATTAAATTCCTTATAGAGTTCATGCATCTTAGAATATCACTTCATTTTTTTGTCAGCTGGTCTTTTCAGATCTTCTGTTTTCTATTCTGTTTTGACATACAAGATGTATTATCTATTTCTGAAGACCGTTCCCTAGAACTAGCATCGCCATAGCCATTAGTTGCACCCATCTGTTCTTCTGTAAACTCCTCAGATGCTGTGGCTGTAATGGACTCTCCTTTTTCTAATTTCTGTTGCATTTCTCGGAGTTTAGTAACAGCTTTGTCTATTGACATAATGCTTATAAGATTAAAGTCGTGCATGCTGACTAGATGAAGCATAAAATTCCGACACAAATTCTTCTTAATAATTTTGTGTCCATAATTTTCTACAAACAGCATACAGGCATGATTCATTTGATTGTCAGCAATAAATCTGTTAACATTAAAACACGAGACAAATTATTACTATTTAGTTGTCACCCCTGAAAAAAACAGAATTTGGATTTCTTGGAATTCTCAAAAGATGCAAGTTTAAAAGAATCCTGTTTAGAAATACTATTCTTGCCCATATTTCCAACTGAACTTTTTAAAATTCTCACTGCATTAAAATGACAGCAAAATATTTAATATTTTTTGAAAATTTGAATAATTTTTCATCCATATTTCTGTTCTCATCCATTTTAGATTAAAAATAGATTACATACCCATGTTTCATAACATGTAGATTCCATAATTTCATGACTTCTTTTTCTCCTTCATTAACATCAGAAAACTCTTCAATTTGCTGCAGTGAGACAACCATTGAAAGTTAGTTAAAGCAAAGGAAATATCAATAATTATAAGTATGCCACTTGGTTGGATCGGCAGTATTGGGGTCTAAGTACTAAGAACTCTAGCATCTCTGGAAACCATTACACCAGGAAGTTATAGAATGTAATATCTAATTAAAAAGACCCTTTTCCTCATGCTAAATTGACTTTATGGGGAAACCCAACTTTAAAAATTGGGGGAAAAGGTGTAATACAGAAAAATTGGATGGAAGTGGAGATATTTTGACTTTGGACCAATTGACAGATGATAAAGGTGAATTTTTAACCTATACTATGTTAAGAGATAAATAACATCTATCAGATGTAACCCAACAGTAATATTTACATAAGAACATAAGAAGAGCCATGCTGAATCAGGCCAAAGCCCATCGAGTCCAGCATTCTGTGTCACACAGTGGCCCACCAATTGTACATGGGGATCTTGAGCAGAAAGAGAAGGCAAAACCCTCCCTTTCCCTTGACCCCCAACAAATGGTACCCAAGGGAATCCTTCCTTCCTGCCTCAACCAACATAGAGGCGGCACATGGACATCCGTTTTAATAACTATAAATAATAAATTTATAGTTACAACATTTGTTAACAACTCTATTTGGAGTAGCAGCATTTTAAACTTCTGGGATACAAGAACCACCAGTTAAATCCTTTAAAATAAAATAAAAACAAAAAACTACTATTGGGTTTTTATAAGTATTTGTTATCAATAAATCAGTGAGAAATGCAGATGCTAAGAAACAAGTGGAATAAAGAATTGGTGGGTTCCTATATTGCCTAGAGCAGGGCTTTTCAACCTTTTTACTGATTGTACCACTTTTAGGATATGGCAATATTCAAGTACCACCTAGCAAGGTGTCAAAAACTTGATGACAAAAAAAAAAACCTGTTCAAAGTTGCAATTGCACTGAAATGACTTATGACCATTTTTCACACTTATGACTATTGCAGCATGCGCAGGGTCATGTGATTTATATTTGGATGCTTGGCAACTGATTCATATTTATAATGGTCACAGTGTTCCAGGGTCATGTGATCCCCTTTTGCAACCTTTTGATAAGCAATGGCAGGGCAGCTTGTGGCCAAGTGCTAAGGCAGGACTTCCTTGCCTGCCTCCCTTTTTCTCATTCCCATCTCCTTCTGAAGGAAGAATTTGAACCCCCACCCCCATATTTTCCCTCTTCCATATATTGATCAAACAAGGAAAGGCCTCCAGAGACAGAAAAGACAAGCTGCTGAGTGAACTAGCTTAAAAAGGCACATTCCCCTTTAAGAATTAGCTACTGGCTAGAAAGGAAGTAAGGAGCCCAGCCAGCACTTAAGGAAGAAAAACAAATGTCAGTACTGGCTGCTGGCTAAGGCAGCCTCCCCAAATGGCTCCATTCATAAGTAAAGGAATGCTACAGGCAAAATCCATTCAGGAGAAAAATACTTCAAAATCCCTTGCAGCAAAACTTACAGCTAACAGCAGAGCAATAGAAGCTAATGGGAGACATCAGCCATCAGCCAAATAGAAATTGCCAAACACTCCTTAAGAATACAAAGCCCTCATTGCACAAATCCCAGAACTTCAAAGTCACAAAAGCACATCCACTCTCCATCTCCTTTTCTCCTCCGTGCCTCACCTCCAGCCATTGCTGCCTTTTTTCATTCCTCTTGGAGGGCGACCCCTCCCCCACTGTATTTCTTGCCTGTTTGCTGCTGCCAGCACAGGTGGCTGCCACAGCAGTTGTAGATCTGCTCATGGCCAGCCTGCTTGATCTCCTCTCCCCCCACCCTCCCCCTCCTTCTTCCCCTTTGGTGCAGCTGACTCTGCCTCCTCCCAAGGCTGCTGCTTTTTTCCTCTCCCTCTCCTGCCCAAACTGCCTCCTTTTATAGCAGCGGTTCTCAACCTGTGGGTCGCGACCCCATTTGGGGTCGAACGACCATTTCACAGGGGTCGCCAAGCACCGCAGTCCGCCATTTTTTTTGGTCGACCATTTTTTTTCCTATCGCGATGCGGGCCATCGCGCCGCGCATGCACAATGGGCCCCATTGCACCACGCATGCCCGCCATTTTTTTGTCAGCCATTTTTCCCCTATCACGATGCGGGCCGTCGCACCACGCATGCGCGATGCGCCCCATCGCACCACACATGCCTGCCTTTTTTTTTTGCGCAATGCGGGCCGGGGTCGAGCCCCGGAAAAGGTTGAGAACTGCTGTTTTATAGGCTCTCCTGTCTCCGCCCTCCTCCTCCTTTCTCATGGGGGAGGGTGAGCCAGAAGTGAGCCTGGGGCCTTTGCAGCTCCAGAGGACTCTCTCACTGCAAGCCCTTGCCTGTGCTGGCTCTTTCCCTCCATTACACTTGGCTAGGCAGGGTTGCCACTCTAATATACCACAAGTGGTACGCATACCACCGGTTGAAAAGCCCTGGCCTAGAGGCCCTAGATAAATGAAGGAATGTCTTAACTTCTATAGCAAGAGTGTCAATGGACCTCAAATTATGACTTATGCCAGCAGCCCCCAGCCTTTTGGGCACCAGGGATCGGTTCCATGTGCTGCCTGCATCTCCAGATGGAGCTTCACTTGTATGCACGGCCCAGATTCTAGCAGTCCCTGGACCAGGGGTTGGGGACCCCTGACTTATGCAACAAAAAATATTTAGAATTTATTGGATTCCCATTACGTTTGTACATAAAAGGATGGCGTAAGACAGCATTTTGTTGGTTATGTAATAAATGCTTCTTTAAAACCCAAGCTTTTACAGTGTCCTAAACATAACATAACATGTTTTTGGATACAATAAATGTTTTTGGACTACATAAACATGACGGTGCGACATATGCAAAATTTGAAAGGATAACATTCTCTTGAAATATACACCTATATAAAATTTGACAATTGGACAATATAAATGAACTTTCTGGGCCCTTACTATGCCAAACAACAACAACCCTGATATTGCAATATTGGAAAAATAAAAATATGGCCCCATTTACTCAATGTATCGAACACCTGACTATATTTGCCATCTATAAGCCCCTAGTTGTAAAATATGGAAATCGTATGGCCAGCATCCAACCTAAACATGAGATTCTCTTCCCTGCATTATATTTTTTCTTTCCATAGTAATTAAATTAATATAGAACATTTCAGAATCTGACCGACAATATTTTCCTGTTTTGTACATAATCCAGCTCCTTGCTATTTACATCAGCAATTGTACCAATTCCATCTACTAATAATATTAGCAGATTAAGAGAAAGTATCACAGTCTGCCCCAAAGTTACCGTTATAGTTTTCTCCCGTAGCCATTCAGGATCTTTTTCATCTTCACTATCAACTTCCATTTCTTGAGGGCGTAGAGGTAGACAAGTATCACTGTGAAAGTATAATCGATTATGGCCACTGCTATATGTTCTTTGCTGCTCTACTTCTCCATCTTCAGATTCCAAAAATTCTGACATGCTGGCTTTTGTACGCTTTGGCCTGAAAAATGAAGTGTTAATGTTTTCAACCCGGTATTTAAATATCTGACCAGCACTGCAATCCTACAAAGACTGAAGGTAGTAGCAGCAGCCTAGAAACCTAATTGTTTTCTAGCAGCAATATATCCAGATTATCAATTATTGTTGTAAAGTTCATTTAAAAACACCAATGTATTAAAATAATAAGCTCTCATAATATCACAGTTACTTTTTCTAATATGACGAGAGCATCACAGATTGTGTATTTTTATTCACAGACATCTACAGACTAACTCCATTTTCTACCGACCTGCATACAAGGATGTGTGTTATTGGAGTTCGCTTGACTGGTCCGTTACGACTGAAGGCAAACCCAGGCTGACGATGAATATCCTGAGGGTTTCCTGCATAGGAGCCATCATAACACTCATTGATAGAAACATCTATCCTAGCACCTTTTGGATGATACTGCAATAAATAAAAGAATGGGTTTTCCAAATCTTGCTGCACAAAGATTCCAAATCAACTTTTAGCCACTATTTGTTTATTTTAAGTTACTGGGTACATTAAGGATGACAGGACTTAATTTTCCCTGTTGTAGCTACTACTGGATTTTCCCTGCTGTAGCTACTACTGCTACTACTGCTGAGTAGTATTGAAAAAAAAGTATTAAATTTGTTCACTTACCTTCTGAGCTCCATCTAGAAATTTACAATGTAGCTTTCTATAATGGAATCACCTTCCACTAAGGCAACACCAGTGGAAACAAAATATTAAACCCCAAGTGATTTTACTACAATACTTACCACATAATTGAAAATAAACCGGCTGTGACAAAGCTTGAGATGTTTAAGTAAGCTGTAAAGCTTGCGACAATTCAGCGTGCACCATGGGCAATGCAAGTCGTCTCTAGCTTCAGTCTGTTGCCTCGTGTTGTTATTATAAAGAAACTAATAAAAAGAGATAATGTTACTACTATGAGTTTGTTTAGAAAAAACCTACATCGCAATTCATTTTCTTTTTAGCATGCATTTTATGAATCCGTGCATATTTCTGCTCAAAACCAAGAAGTGATAGCTAGCTCCTTCAAGAACAGGGGGAAATATTTTGCCTAGTTTTCCCTAGTGGTTAAAGCACGAGGCTAAACAACCAGGAGATGGTGAGTTCCAGTCCCATTTTAGGCATGAAAGCTATCTGGGTAACTTTGGGTAAGTCACTTTCTCCCAACCCAAGTCACCTCACAGGGTGTTTGTCTGGAGAAAATAGGGGAAGGAAGGAGTACTAGGTATGTTTACTGCCTTGAATTACTTATAAAGTAACTTATAAACTCTAATAGACAGATAGATAAAATAAAAGACAACAATGACCTGTAGCAAACAAACATTAGATTGTTAATACCTGATAAAATATTCTCAGTTTCTGACGAGGCTCATTTGAAACATCTCTCTCTTTTCTTGTTTGTAGATCTGATGGCAAAGATTCCTTCACAGCTGAAACAGAATCTGAATAGTCAATGGCTACATAGTCTTAATACAATGTACAAGACTTAAGTCTTTTGAAGGCCATCTTTGCTACATATGCCAATTACAGCAATTAGTAACTGAGCAATTTAGTTAAATTATTTATTTCGGAAATAGATACTTTAATTAAGACAATGCCAGCACCTGGCTGATTTTCTTTAGGCTATGAATCTAAGGAGGGTTCATCCTGATCAGTATTTTGATGGGAGCTCCCATGATTCCAGCTAGACTGTGAAGTAAAAAAAATCTGGAATACCTACAATGGAGGAATGGTTGGTGAATTTGATAGAATCATAGATGATAGAGTTTGCAGAGATGGCAAAATTGACTTCTTTGACTATGGAAAAGACTACCTTTGATAGTGATTGGAAACCCTGTTTGGACTTTTTGCTGAAAACGAACAAACAATATGTGATTTCTGAGTTTTATGGTTAGAAAGGATATAATGTGGAAGGGGAGCCATTATGTAATCTTACAGAGAGAGGATATCATAAATACCATATTTAAAACTGCTGTAAAGAAGATCAGAAACCATTTCTTTATATCTTTCTTTCTTTTTCATTTATTTTCTATTTACTTTATCACTTTTGTTTTTTTTTCTTGTTTCTTTTGTTAAACATTTCTATAATAAAAATGAATTAAAAATCCAAATTAGACAGACTCAAGCAAAAAGGCAATGGCAAGCCACTTTTGACTGTTCGTCAAGAAAAATGTTTGGACATGAAAAATGTACATGTTCAGGAGATAGTCAACAGATGTCCTTGATTTTAAGAAGACATTGCTTTCCTTCATAGGCAAAACAATCCTACTTTAGTACAAGTTCAAACTACTATTGTGGGATACACTACAAGGGTATTCTGGACTATTATTTATGGTACTTTCAATGCATTTATTTATTTTATTATTTCCTACTGAAGATTATTATCACAATTAATCTCCTATAGCACTTGAGACTTTCTAAAGCAGCGGTTCTCAACCTGTGGGTCGCGACCCCATTTGGGGTCGAATGACCATTTCATGGGGGTCGCCAAGCACCGCAGCCCGCCATTTTTTTTGGGTCGGCCATTTTTTTTCCTATTGCGATGCGGGCTGTCGTGCCGCGCATGCCCGCCAATTTTTTTTTTGCGCGATGTGGGCTGGGGTTGTGCCGCGCTTGCGCGGCGCATGCCAGGGTCGAGCCCCGGAAAAGGTTGAGAACCGCTGTTCTAAAGCCATCCAGCAAATTTCTTGCGCAGCTACACTGAATAACCATCTACTATGTCACCATACTACTATGCACACACCTTATGCCACGTCTTAGTACATGAATAAAAATGTATGAAAGATGGACTGTGAGACCCATTCAAAACAAGCAGAAACATCTAATAAAAATGCAGAGAAAGCTAGAAGAAAAGTTTGCTTTTTGAGGTAAGAGCAAATAAAACTTTAGATATAATCAATGTTTCTGCATACATTGTTAGCAATATTTAAACTATTATTTTTTACAATAGTGATATTTATGATCATATATTTTGCAGGCATCCTATATGGTTTCTAAAACAGGCTTAAGCTGTTTTGCAATTTTAAAGGCTGCAATACATTTTAAACAAAAGGTAATATTGACCTCAACTTGATGACTTTAGGACCATGTCAATTCTTCCAGGCTATATATACAGAAGTGATTCAGTATTAATTTTCTCTAGGAGGTGTTATGTGTATGTGCTGGACTTTCCAGCCCAGTCCAAGCTCCAATATTGAATGGTGGTCCATTCAAATATTTAGGGGTAATCACCCATTCAAATACTAATCAGTTCTGACCCTGTTTAGTTTTCAAACTTAAGGTCTGTCAGGACCTGACACTTGCTAGGCTAAAAAATTTTCTTCCTAATCTTTAATATAAGTATTTTTCTTTGCTTTGGTACAATATTTGAATTAACTTCCAATTCTATTCAGTTTTTTCATATTAACTAATTACAGACTTATTTTTATTTCTACCATATTATAATTTCATACAGAACACAAACTCTTGTTTATTTCAAACCTGTACCATACTACATTTAAGAAAGCCATTATTTACAGTTGTTATACCTATGTCTTTACTTCTAAATATTTAAACTTTAAGAAAAATATACAATTAAATATTTATCAATTTATGCAAATATTCTTAAATAGCAAATATATCTTAAGAAACAGGGAGCTATAATTATTATCATGCATTTTTGAAAATAAAGATATTTGAAGTTATTAAAAATTTTAAAGATCAAGCTTTGAAATGGGCCCAGAAACAAATTTCAAGCAATGCTGACAGATTAGCACTGAAACTAAAGGCTCTCTGAGAAACAATATATAAGACAAAGCAGGTATATATTGTACAAGATCCAATAAGCAACATTTCTTCATTTGAGCTTCAGGCAGATTAATCCAATTAATTTAATATAATCTCAATATGACTCATGTAATATTTTACATTTACTTGAAATAAAAGAGTTTTAATTATTCCAGCAAAGGGAAGGGATCTACAGCAAGCAAGCAGCACAACTAGTATCTCTGTTTCAAATATTCACCTACCTATAGTCTGTGTAGGTTTAACAGAACTTGACTTATTTTCTTGAGGGAGACTCTCTGAATTCCGTGTTGAAAGGGGCTTAGCTATAGGAGTGGTAGGTTTATCATTTGTTTCTCCAGTCCATCGAAGTGTAAACTGAAGTGTTGGTCCCTGAGAAAATGTTTCAAATGGTGGAAGCCTCTGAAATAAAAGAAAAAATTATTTTTAAAGAATTTTCGAAAGGAGTGTTTCATAAGGTGAAATGGAACAAGTCATTCATAAAAAAAATATTGAGAAAAGATCATAGTTAAACTGTTAAGAGCCAAATAACCTTCACTGCAATAGTGGGGCAGTGGAATGGCTTGTGCACTGCAAATATTTATAGTGAGAACATGGCATACTTGACATCTAATTATATTCTCATGTATCAATTTGTAAATTGTATTTCCCCTTTAGCTGTTCACTCTCAGCCTGCAAGAGATTTCAAATGTGATCCCAACACACTAGTAAATGATCAGTCATCTAAACATCAAGCCTTATGGAGCGTAATCCTCTAAAGAAGAAATATTTATTTCAAAATACAGTGGGGCAAAAAAGTATTGAGGCAGCCACCAATTGTGCAAGTTCTCCCACTTAAAAAGATGAGAGAGGCCTATAATTGTCATCATAGGTAGACCTCAACTATGAGAGACAAAATGAGAAAACAAATCCAGACAATCACATTGTCTGATTCGGAAGGAATTTATTTGCAAATTTTGGTGGAAAATAAGTATGTGGTCAATATCAAAAGTTCATCTCAATACTTCGTTATATATCCTTTGTTAGCAATGACAGAGGTCAAACGTTTTCTGTAAGTCTTCACAAGGTTGGCACACACTGCTGCTGGTATGTTGGCCCATTCCTCCATGTACATCTCCTCTAGGGCAGTGATGTTTTGGGGCTGTCGCTGGGCAACACGGACTTTCAACTCCCTCCAAAGGTTTTCTATGGGGTTGAGATCTGGAGACTGGCTAGGCCACTCCAGGACCTTGAAATGCTTCTTAGGACGCCACTCCTTCGTTGCCCGGGCGGTGTGTTTGGGATCATTGTCATGCTGAAAGACCCAGCCACGTTTCATCTTCAATGCCCTTGCTGATAGAAGGTTTGCACTCAAAATCTCACGATACATGGCCCCATTCATTCTTTCCTGTATATGGATCAGTCGTCCTGGTCCCGTTGCAGAGAAACAGCCCCAAAGCATGATGTTGCCACCCCCATGCTTCACAGTAGGTATGGTGTTCTTTGGCTGCAACTCAGCATTCTCTCTCCTCCAGACACGACGAGTTGTGTTTCTACCAAACAGTTCTACTTTGGTTTCATCTGACCATATGACATTCTCCCAATCCTCTTCTGGATCATCCAAATGCTCTCTAGCAAACTTCAGACGGGCCTGGACATGTACTGGCTTAAGCAGGGGGACACGTCTGGCACTGCAGGATCTGAGTCCCTGGCGGTGTAGTGTGTTACTGATGGTTGCCTTTGTTACGTTGGTCCCAGCCCTCTGCAGGTCATTCACTAGGTCCCCTGTGTGGTTCTGGGATTTTTGCTCACCGTTCTTGTGATTATGTTGACCCTACGGGGTGAGATCTTGCATGGAGCCCCAGATCGAGGGAGATTATCAGTGGTTTTGTATGTCTTCCATTTTCTAATTATTGCTCCCACAGTTGATTTCTTCACACCAAGCTGCTTGCCTATTGCAGATTCAGTCTTCCCAGCCTGGTGCAGGTCTACAATTTTGTTTCTGGTGTCCTTCGACAGCTCTTTGGTCTTCACCATAGTGGAGTTTGGAGTGTGACTGTTTGAGGTTATGGACAGGTGTCTTTTATACTGATAACAAGTTCAAACAGGTGCCATTAATACAGGTAATGAGTGGAGGACAGAGGAGCCAAAGTTACAGGTCTATGAGAGCCAGAAATCTTGCTTGTTTGTAGGTGCCCACATACTTATTTTCCACCATAATTTGCAAATAAATTCTTTCCAAATCAGACAATGTGATTGTCTGGATTTGTTTTCTCATTTTGTCTCTCATAGGTGAGGTCTACCTATGATGACAATTACAGGCCTCTCTCATCTTTTTAAGTGGGAGAACTTGCACAATTGGTGGCTGACTCAATACTTTTTTGCCCCACTGTATTTCATTGGAGTATTTCTCTATTACAGAACTAACCTGTATTTTTCCTTCTAGTAAGTTGCCTTATTAATAAAATTTCAAGTCACTAACATCCCAAGCTAAGGAAATTCATCAACTTCGTGCAACTTTTAAGAGGAATTCTGGTTCTTACTTTTCCATCAAGTATTGTTTCCCATGTTGCTCTTTTCTTGCTGATAGGACATTCTTCCATTTCTTGCATTGCTACTTCATATTCTCCATCAAGAAGCTGCAACCGTCTGTTACAAAAAAAATGTTATTATTCAATATTGGTCACATAGCTTGGTTTAATTTTTATGAATTTTATGGGTTTTTTCATCATCTCTAAATTATCCACTTTAATGTTGTGAAATACATGTTTCTTAATGTGGAAAAGGATATGAAAAGTAAAATGTCAAACATTGATATTAGAATAAAGGATTAAAAACTCTGGGGCTGATGTGAATAAAACCATTCAACTATTTCCAAAACTAAAACCTGTTCAAGGAATTCATATATTGTAATACATTATATTTCAACTGTTAACCATGTTTCTATGTTATTTGGAAGAAATATAGCATACTGAAATGTTAGCTGGCCTATTGTTACTTTTCATCTCCAATTCATCTCTCTCTCTCTCTCTACATACATATATATATATATATGTGTGTGTGTGTGTGTGTGTGTGTGTGTGTTTTCTGAGGTTTTCGTGGGTGTTTGTATGTAGGTCTTTGGTTCTTCGGGTTTTCTCCCACATAGAATTTAAAGTGTCTTGGCGACATTTCGACCAAGTCTCATTCGTCATCTTCAGGCTGGTGCTTTCGGCTTCTGCTTCTAGGAGCAATGTGAGATTTTAGCTGTTTCTTCCTTTTAACTGCCAGTGAGGGTTTGAACTGATTGGCTGGGAGCTTGGCTGTGTTCTGATTGGGTGGTGGTGTGTTCTGATTGGTTAGGGGGTTGGCTGTGCTCTGATTGGATGGGGGCTTGGCTGTGCTCTGATTGGCTGGGGGAGTGTTCTGTTTGGGTGGGGGCTTTGTTGTGCTCAGGTTAGTCAGTGTTACAAGGGGATTAGAGATGGTAAACTGTATAGCTGTTTGGCTTTGCGTTTGTGGTCGTGCCCCATCTTCATGGTGGGTGTCAGTTTGCTTCGTGTATGGATTGGAGGGGTTTAAGGTGGCTTATGATGCAGCTGTGGTCTGGTTTCTGGTTTGTGGTCGTGCCTCCTCATCAGTGTGGGTTTGGGTTTGCTTTTTGCCTGGATGTGTGGTGGTGACATCCTGTGTGGTTTTTGTGAGTGTAGGTCTGGTGTCATTCCCCGTGCTATGGACTCGTCTGTCAATAAGGGCAGGTTTCCAAATGGCTGGTAGGCGGGAGGTATCATCTCGTTTGTTCATGCTGTGTGGGCGTTTTTCTATCTCGATGGCTTCTCTGATTATTCTGTTATTAAAGTGTTCAGTTTTGGCAATAGTTCTGGTCTTTTTGAAATCAATTTCATGTCCTGTGGCTTTGAGGTGTTGGACCAGGGAAGAAGTTGGTTCCTCTTTTTTGACTGAGTTTTTGTGTTCTTCAATGCGTGCACTTATTCTTCTGTTGGTTTGTCCAATGTATGTGGTGGAGCAGGCAGTACATGGGATTTCATATACTCCTTGATTTTCTAATTCAATTTTGTCTTTAGGGTTTCTTAGGATGGTGGATATTTTTATGTTTGTGCAGAATGCTGTTTTGATATTATGTTTGTGAAGGATCTTGCTGATCCTGTCTGTGGTGCCTTTTATGTATGGGAGGAGGGCTTTGCCGTTTTCTTGTTCTCCGTCTTGGATTTTAGTGGGAGTTTCTTTTTGGATTAAGTTGGAAATCTTATTTCTTTGGAATCCGTTGGATGTAAGTACATTCGTGAGAGTGTGTAGTTCGGTTTTTAGGTGTTGTTCGTCAGCTAGGCATTTGGTTCTTGAGATGAGTGTCTTGGCTACGGAGTTGATCTGTGCTGGGTGGTGGTGTGAGAGTGCGTGCAGATAGCGGTTTGTGTGTGTTTTCTTCTGGTAAATGGTGTGTCCTAGGGACCCATTGGATTTCTTGTAGACTAAGACATCCAGGAAGGGAAGTTGGTTATTAGCTTCTGTTTCCATGGTGAACTGTATTTTGGGGTGTAGGCTGTTGAGGTGTGTGAGGAAGTTGTCCAGTTTTTCTTTCCCATGTGGCCAGATTACGAAGGTGTCATCTACGTATCTGAGCCAGAGTTTGGGTTTGTGATCAGATTTTTCTAGGGCTTGGGTTTCAAAGTGTTCCATGTAGAGGTTTGCAATGACAGGTGAGAGGGGTGATCCCATGGGTGCTCCTTCTATTTGTTTGTATTTTTGTCCGTTATAGATGAAGTATGTATTGGATAGACAGTGGTTGGTCAGATCTAGGATGTGTTTGGGGGGTTATATTTGTTTTGGATAGCTGTTAAGGCTTCTTTGATTGGCACTTGGGTGAAGAGGGATATGACATCGAAGCTAACGAGTAGGTCGCTGGGCTGTAAGTTTTGTTTCTTTATGATCTCTATGAACTGGAATGAGTTTTTTACGTGTGAGGTGATGGATTCTGCATAGGGCTGTAGTTGTTTGGCGAGAAATTTGGCTAGGTTTTGTAGAGGCGAGCCTATGGAGCTGACTATGGGTCTAAGTGGGGTTCCTTCTTTGTGTATCTTGGGGAGACCATAGAGCTTAGGGCATCTGGATGATTTCTCTCTGGGAATGATTCTTTGCTGGATCTCTTCGCTAATGGGGGAGGCTTTTATTTTGGATCTAGTGGTTTTTTCCAGGTAGGTGGTGGGATCTGTGTTTAGGGGTTTGTATGTGGAGTCTTGGAGTAGGTTGGTTAATTTGGTTTGGTAGTCAGATGTATTCATGATCACATCTGACTTTGAGATATTTATGTCATAAATAGTTTTATAATATAAATATATATAACTAAATATATCTTAATTTTAGGGGTAACAATTTCTCTCAGAGATTTTATAATGCAATGAAGAATATTTTAATTTTATTCTGGGAAAGATGAGCCTTCAAAAATTAAATTTGAGGCCGGACATGTCAAATTTGTGATGTTGCGCGATGTATCAGAACTTTTTTCCCATTGCCGGCAATGGGGTGGGCGCGGTTTCGTCATGATGCATCTAGCCCATGGGCTGGCAGTTTGACACCCCTGCCTTAGGCTAAAATAAAATCCACATTTAAAAGGCTAATAGAAACATATGCAAGGAAAAAAACTCATTTTTAAAGAACACATTACCTATTTTTATCAAATACAGTCATTTGTGCTACAAAAGTCTTCTCCCCGTCTTCACGGTTGGAAGAATTTCGTTTTCTTCGAGCTGGAAGCTCTTCATTAACATCTGTAATTAAATACAGTTACTGTATGAACATAATATTTACTAATATAATTCACTACTCATGTAGCCTGAATTTTATTACTTGAATTTGCTCATAATTTGCTCATAAACATATACATAGTAAAAATAGAAAGCAATGAAAAAACTAAGATCATATTCTTTCTTTGGTATAGAAATCCTTTCTAGGCAGCAAAGTTTTAATATGCACAAGAAGATTTTATTAAAACAATTCACTGCTCTCAATTGCATATGCTCTAGATCAGGGGTGTCAAACTCGCAACATCACGTGATGTGTCGCGGCATATTGCGACTTTTTTTCCATTGCCGGCAATGGGGTGGGCGCAGTTTCGCCATGATGCATCCGGCCCGTGGGTCAACAGTTTGACACACCTGCTCTAGATAAAAGGATACTAAGGTACCAGATGCATAAAAGTAAATTCAATTTGCATTCTGCTAACATAGGCACTTTGGATGCTGACAGGAAATCCAACTTCAAGGTGTGTTAAAAGCACAGTGGAACTTGTAGAATTTGTAGTCTTGTTCAGGGCTGATCTTTCTCTTATTCAAGGTTTATCATTTCTCAAATACTAGCCAAAGTACTTTCATTATTCTTGTTTCAAAATGTCTGACCCACATATGCTATATATTCTCTAGGGCAAAACAGATTCTAGCCAATACGGAAACACCAAATTACTTAACTGAATTGTATTTATTATAGCAATACGTTAAACTTTCTCAAACTACCTGCAATAAAATGATTGCATCAAGAACTGAAAACCTTGCCCTCAGGAAGTGGTTTATTCTCCATTTATGTCTTTTTCCAAGTTGCTGTTCTCTCCTGTTTGGATTTATAATACACAAGGCGAAGGCCAAAAAGGAAAATTATATAAGAATTAGGTTTTTAAAAATATTTTAATATTCTATTGGACAGCTATAGCAACCAATTTAGGCTCCTTTGGAAAATGAAAGATAGGAATAAATAAATAGTGATGTGAGAATATCTTTTACAATTTTCCCTGAAAAAGAAACCTTACTCAAGGACACGTGGGTCTGAGTCAAAATTGAAAGAAGGCAGATAAAAAGTATGCACAAAATTTTATGCGATGAACACCTACACATTCAAGAACTGACTCCATCTTTTTATTTCAAATGAAAGTGAAATAGACTTCACTCTTACCAATATTTTCATTTGTTTCACCATTTATCATCCCATTAAATTCTCTTCTTCCTGGGCGGGTTACTCTGAATAATAATGAATAAGACTTCACCATGTGGCTGTTACTGGGTTCAAACTCATTGCTGGAAACGGCCAATGATGGAAAGTTGCCCGGCTTTATTTGGTTGGTGTCTGGATTCAAAGGTACCTGCTTTTTCCCTGTAGGTACTTGTCTTATAGGACAGCTAACATCCTGCAGACAAATATAAGATGATTTGCTGAGCACAGCAGAGCAAAACCCAAGATTATCCATTTATTTATTTTACAAGATTTTATATATTGCCCCAATATAAAATCTGAGTGGTGCACAGCACATCCAATCCACATTAAAACAAAGCAATAACTAGATGATGCCCTAGAGCAGCCCACTATGGGCCAAAGAAAGATTGGTTTGCAGGTCCCTCCAAAAGGACAGGGGATACTGGATGAAAAAAGCTTACATTTGCCTTCTCTTCCCTTGCTAAAGGTTTGAACGTTTGAACCAGACCATACTTTGGACAATAGTTTTTGTGGCTGATCTTTCTATAAAACATTGGTCAGGTCAAATACAAAAAATGAAAACATTTCTACCGACTCTAAAAATCACTATTTTTATATCACCTAGTTTGAACTTGCTCATATTTGCGACTTTTCCAAGAGTTTCAGAAGATTAACATTAGAGACACACTGCATCTAAAATATATTGTAATAGACAAGCAAACAAGCAAGTTTTATATTGAAGCCTGAGGACTAGATCTACATTATGTCAAATATTAATTAGCAATATAGCTGCATCTTTATATTATCAGAAATGACCAAAATAAAGTTATCGAGTTTGCAGATTTCATAATTTAGCTTTAACTAAAATTGTTAACAAAACATTTTCTTAACTTAATTACACTGGATTATACCTTTCATTTTAAATCTAAAGTTGTAATGCTATGTGTGAAATTCTGTTTCATAATATTCTTGCTGAAATTCTAATTAATTTTAAAAAAAGCTATTATTAGAAGCATGCTATTTTGAGTTTTTACACTCAAAGAAAAAAGCTGTTTAATAACCTACTTTGACAGATTTGCACATTTCCCCCCCAATTTAAATGCTATAATTGGAACAATACCAATAAACGTATATGGCATCAGCTTTAATTGATAATATTTCAACTAGCACAGCTGAAAAATGTGGATGGTATTCTGGAACTGATGAAGCAATCAAAAATATCTAGATTATTTTTATTAATAACTTAGATGATAGTAAACCTTAATTGAAGGTAGAGACAAAAGATGTACCAATTAATATATTTTTACCTAGTTTCTAGTATTCCATTTGGATAGTACTATTGAATATACAAGATAAATTTTCAACTACAGTATGCCTAAATGAAATTTATTTCCAGGCTTCTGAGGTTTGTCATAAAACTGCTGACAAACCCCCTTATCCTAGGAAGCTGTCACTGCCGTGAACTGTGTTCTAGAAGTAATAATGGATTAGATGTATCTTAACATAATGAAATTGAATTCTTTTCAGTTCACTGTTAGTTCTTGAGGTGTGCAGGGTCTACATTTGAAGCAGAAAAATATTTGGCTCTAGTATGATACATTGTTTCTGTTGACATCAAAAACCCAAGCCATTCAGTAGTCTCTTAGGAAAGTTGTGCAGTCACATGCAATGTATGTTTGAATTAAGAAAATGATAAAGAGATAATGAGATTCAGGAATTGCTGTTATGTACAGTAAGAACAAACAACATTTCTCCCCACCATTCCTAGTTCAGACCTAAATAGCAGAAACCTGTTTAACTAAATTGCATCCATATGGTTGACTCTAATTAGAACATTTGGAAGTACAACTGGTCTTGTACACAGCACCTAAGATTGTCACCAAAGTCTACATAAAGGGAGAATATGACTATTAAAAACAGGTGTATAAATATTCCCCTTTGTTTTGGAGGAAATTAAAATTAACAATTTTCTTTCAGATTCGTCAAAATATTGTCTTTTTTCACTTTTTTCCAAAACCAAAGATCTGGTGAAGATACCGCATTTTCCCGTGTATAAGATGCTATTTTTTCCTGCAAACACCCTGTTCAAAAATCAGGTGCGTCTTATACAAGTGCAGCATCTTATACACGGAAAAATAATGGTAACCTCCGCAGTCCAGGGCATGCCTGTGTGGATTCTTTACATGCCGCTGCCATGCCACCTGGTGTAGGGGTCAAGCCCCTGTGGGCCTCCCACTAACGGAAGAGGGGAGGGGAGGGGGTAAGATTGTCGGCAGGCTGAACTTCCGGATTTGCCGACTCAGCTGTTCGGTGCTCTGCCAAACAGCTGATAGGCGTGGAGAAACTCACATGCCAGAGCGTCTTATACAAGGGTGCGTCTTATAGACAGAAAAATACAGTTAATTGCTCATCAAGTCTTATCATTCTTCCAGTTTCTAACAACCCTTTTCCAATGTACCAAGGGATCTAAAGAGCCACAAGGACTAACAAGGAATTTTTGGCCTTTTGTTCAAACAAAATTTTTAAAAATGTTAAATCAGGGACAAAACTGCAAAGCAAGCAGTTTTTAAAAATTTTGTAAAAATCTTAAGCTACATTTTTAAAAAATCAACAAAGAGAAAAAGCCATCTATCAAAAATATTAAGCTTAAATGTTTTTAAATTAAAAGTTTAAATTTAAATTTAAAATTAAGAGTTTGAGGCAAAATGCTCCCTCTCCTTAGAATTCAGGTAAACAAACTGAAGAAAGTAAGACCTAATTAGAACTTATTATTTCATCTGGCAGTAAAATCTGAAAAAATCCAGTCCTTAAATGAGAGATATGAATAAAACAACAGTGAAAGAGAAACTTGACAAACAAATGGCTTACTTATTTGGATAGTTTATAGCTTCTTATAAGAAACCACCTAGTTTTAATGTCACGCTCTTCCTTACCAACTATAACTTTTCTAAACATAATTGTCTTTTCTATTTTTTCTAGTATTTAACATTTGCTTTCTAGTACTTACTTTTCGCTTTTTGTGACAAACTTTTACGAGCAATACTTCCAGAGTTACAGAACTTTGTTCATTTTCTGAATTTTGCAATGGCTTATCTAAACAGTCAATATAGAAAGAGAAAGATTTAAAATCCTGAAAAGATTAGGAATTGAATTCTGCATGGCCAAGATATATTTACAGTAAGATATTGCTGGATGCTTTAGAAATGCCCACTCATCCCTAACAGAAGGCTTTCATGTCAGTAGGAATTGCCTAACTACCTTTTTTTGCAGAGAGATTTCTCAAGACACTTGTTAAAAAATGCAGAATTAGGCAAACAGAAAAGCATTTGTCTAGTGATGGCCATTCTATATTTAAGCTTGACAAAAAAGCATTTTGTTTTTAATCGCCTTAGTTGCAAAGCCAGATCTTAAATTCAAAAACATCTATTTATTACCCGTAAATAGAGCTGCAGTTGTTTTCCATCACTCAGAAATGGTACAAAGGTTTATATTTTGAAATACTGAAACAAAGTCCTATGGAGTTTACAATACTTGCCAACCAAATACAATTGAAACACAAAGGTCCAGGAGCTTTAGATTTAAGGGAATACCACAGCACACAATATTCTTCTTGAAGCTCAATTTAAATCCTTGGCACAGGTAGGCCTTAACTTACCACAATAGGGCCTAAAATTTCCATTGCTAAACAAAACAGTGAGTGAGTTGTGTACCATTTTATAACCTTTTTTGGCACAGTTGTTAAATGAATCACTGCAGTTGGTTGTTAAGATGACTCGTGTTTGTTAAATGAATTTCACTTCCCCCACTGACTTTGCTTGTTGGAAGCCAGCTGGGAAGGTTACAAATGGTGATCACATGACCTCAGGATGCTGCAACTGTCATAAATACATGCCAGTTGTCAAGTGGTTGAATTTTGTGATCATGTGACCATGGGGATGCTGCAATAATCGTAAGTGCAAAAACAGGTCATAAGTCACTTTTCTCAGTGCCATTGTAACTCCAAATGGTCACTAAATCAATGGTTGTAAGTCGAGGACCATAACAAATGTTTAGTATGCCACACTAATATACAGAAACAAAATCATTAAGACTGCCATTAACTTCAAGCTTTAAAGCCAATTAATTAGTCTGACAGACTGGATATAACTAATACTTTGCAATAGTTTTGTATAAGTCAAGTTTTAAAAGTATTTTTATTGTCTTAATTTCATTCCCTAACTCTGTAACAAATGACATTTGTCAACTGAGAGAACAGCATCACAAGGGGAAAAGAAATAAACTACCTACCATTTTTATGGAAGAAACCGGTAAAGGTGAGATGTAGATGAGCAGACAAGCTAAATTAAGAAAATAAAAATGTAACTGATTTGAAGTTGTGACATTCTTTTAAGTCTTTATGCAAACAAAGATTTTGTCCACTAAAACACTGCATTTACAAATAACACAAGTACCACTATACAACTACTTATATGAAACATAGCAAGTGCTATAAATAATCATTTTTACTCCTTTGCTAAAATAACACATATATTATTCACTGGGTGTTTCAAGTAGTTGGGATTAGATGTACAGATAGTTCTGAATGAGACTGCACTTTTTCCTTTGGAATCTATAGTTTAATTCCTGTTTTAGGTATTCTTGATTAGCTTCAGCTTCAGTTGGCACTTCCTTACATTACACATGCTGACCTAGCATTAGTCTTTAATTCCCTAATTGTCTGGATTAATATTGTATTCCACATTAGAATGCTTAAATTAAGAATTTCTCATGCTTGAAAGTGCAAGTCATTTTACTAATTATGACCTGTATTTACTTCATATGTGTCAAACTTTAAGGCTGATCAGTAGTATTCTGAGTCCAATTCAAAGTGTTTGTTTTAATATTTAAAGGCCTCTACCAGATGAGACAAAACCTGGAAGATTCACTCACCAAGCTGGCAATATAACAATAGGATGGGGATGACTGAAGTTACAATGCAATATATCTGAGGTCATTAGTTGAGCAGGCTGCTCTAGACAAAATAAGCCAAAGTTTCTGACCTGCTTGATCCCTTCATTATCTGCCTAAAATTGTTTAGGTCTTCAATAGAATCAATTTGAAAGAACAATATCATAAAATTATTTTGTTAAAAATATTTATAAACAATTTGAGTTATGTCAATCACCACTCAAGGTATTTCACAATGTTTTAAAATTCAGTTTTGTAAAGGTCATACAATAGTAAAGTCTCTGAATAAAGAGACAGAGTCAATAGTATCCTAGTCAAAACATTAGCTTCAACAGCCTGCTGAAATTAAATGACCCTTAACAAGTAGCAAAACCACTGGAGGGGAGTCAACTTCAAGGCATTCCATAAGATGGTACACCTTGTAAAAACAGGTAACGAGTCGGGCAGTAATTACATGAAAGTTATAATAGAAAAAAATGACTCAATTGCAACATATATTTCAGCGCTGGTGGAAGTAATTTTACCCTAGCATTACAATGACTATGTTGTATACTAATGAGAATACACTGCAAAGAAATTTTAATAATGCAGAGTTTTAAATTGGCTGGTAATTATATGAATTATTAGGCTTGTTTTGATTTCTTTCTAAAAGAAGTATGCTATAACACTTCCTAGATATGAAGTATTAATGACTAAAAGCCTTGTTTACTAAATTAGGATAAACTGGAAGAAAAGTATTGCCAGCATTTATGACACAACTATGAGTTTTTCTTTTCTTACTATACTCATCAAAGCTTGTCCCTTTCACCTGCACTATAATACCAATGTTGGATAAAACTACTGTCAAGAACCATTTTAACAAATCTGATATATATCTTATTCAATGAATTTTAATCACTGGCTTCTAAAGTTACAAATTTAATAAATTTAACATCTCAGTATTTTAAATATTTTAAGGTATATGTTTATACTTTAAAACAATCTGTAATTTCTTATAAAGAAAAATGATTGAAAATTTTATTTCAGAAGGACAAACTCATCTAGAAAAGCCATTAACTCAAGATCCTAAGTTATTTAAGCAATTCCTCACTTGAAGGATTTTATTTTACATTATTTTTTAATGTGTATGTTATGAGCCTATGTCATCCAAGAAAATTGAATTGGCAGCGGATTCATAAAAAATAAAATTGAGTATTTCACTAGAGTCCCAATTTACAGTCCTAGGAAAAGATGTATTTGGCTTGAGAAATTAAAGACAAGTCTGAAATGTTTCCACTTCTGCATTTAATGGAGCATCTTTTTGTCTTAGAATTCAAAACACTTTAATGCTGAGCTTCAATGTAATCTAATCTGCATATAAGAAAAGTTTGATAACATATTCTGTGCGTAAAAGTACAAGGCTCATTCCCACAAAGTTTTTACTCTCTAGAAAGCAGTGATTTAGGCACTCTTGGGAAATACATTTTCCAGAATAGAAGCCATTTTCATCATTACTATAGGTTTGCACATTCCCAATGTCCCACCCTTCATTTGCCATATTCTTTTATTACACAAAGAAATGCTAAGTTCTTTTGAATTAAATTCCAATTTCTAAAACAATTCAATAAAAGCTAATAAAAATGTATTACAACAGGTAGTGTTTATTTCACTTCTTCAATGACCATTTTCCTGCAAGGTAAATGGGGAAGCTGGCAGGAAGTCAGAGGTTGTAGTTACATAAGGTCCTTGCTTAACAATGGCAACTGGGGCTACTGGAACTGCCCTAGCTAAGTTGCAGTCACATGATTTATTTATTTTTTACTTATGACAATATTGCTGACTTTCCAATCCCAATTAGCATCATTAAGCAAGATCTACCTTTATCATTTTTTTCTAAAAAAGCTGAGCTTAAGCTAAAAAATGTACAAAGACATTATTGAAGGAAATAAAATTCCTTAAAAGAAACAGCAAACATCATAGCAGTGTACACCTATCAATCTCAATCACTAACATGTATTCCCTTCCTAAAAAAAAATTCATGCTGTGCCAAAAACCCAAAGAGAAGTCAGACCAATTTCTGAAAGATAAATAGGCCACTCAACAGATTCCTTCTCCAGTTCCAATAAACTGAATTTCTAATTATATAAGAGTTTTTAAATACTGTATTATTTCCGCAGGATCACATCCAAAACTTTTTGAAATATGGCAGTCTAAAACTATGTCAATGTACTGAGGGTAATAAAGTAGCACTTTGAACTGGCCCCAGAAGTCAAGCGACAACTAATATAGCTATTTCAGTATGATATAATATGCTGAACATTTATCTGCAAAGTCACAATATTTTTAAACATGGTTTAAAGGCAGCCAAAAAGAGAGCACTCTTTTTGGCTGCCTTTAAACTATGTTCAAAAAATTGCAATATAATCTACGTAACACTGATCCCAATCCATACAGTGCAGAGTAAGTGGAAATTGGACTACATAATGGAAATCAAGGAAATTTCAAAAAATAATCAATTGGTGTATCCAGCCTATATACTACCAAAAATAAATGTCTACAGAAGTCTCCTTTTGCAGATGCAACTTTATTATATATCATTCAGTGTTAACTGAGACATCACACTATCAAAGTACAAAACACACACATCTCTTTAACAGGATTAATTTATGGATATTTTATTATGGGAGAAGCAGATGCAAATTATCTTAATCTACATCACATTTCACTTCCATTTCTGCATAATTTTTATCGGCACATTTTTTAATCTATCATGTATTCATCGCAGTTGAAACATTACTAGTGAAACACATTGGTTGATAAAACAAATGTTACCTTTGCAAGTCGTGTTCTCCCTTTGTTTTCTCTACTTTCGTCAGCATCCCGTCTACTCTGAAAGTTTTCCTGCAATAAAAGTTGGCTTTTCAAATTGCACTGATTTCCATTATGTAGTACAATTTTGTTGCATTAAAAAAATTCTTCTAAAAAAAATACCATCCTTCAGGAACCAAGCCCCAGGCATTTTTTTCAAAATCATACTGAATGTATGAAGAGCATCCCAGCAATTACTATTAATTTAGGTTTTTTATATATTATTTGTTGAATGCAATTTAAATATCACTATGAGTACAAAACATTTACAAGGTTTTAATCCAAAATTAGACAGATCTCTGAGCATAGGTAAAGTTACAACTGAAATTCAGTTTTGTATTGATGTCTTTACATCACTAAGTTATCTACCAATCCTCCCCATTTTGGATATAACCAACCCCACCCCACCCAAATTTTGAAGTACCTACACCAGTAACTGCAGGTACCTATATTTCCTTAAGTAAGCAACATACTCTATTAATCTTAGCATTAATTACCACATGAACATTCCTGGAAACCATGCTACATTATTTGGTACACTGATGCCAAAGCTGAGCCACCAAAAACTGAGAAACATTGGCTCATCTATAAAATAAAGAACCAACACAGAAAGCAACGCTGTAACTTCCTTTCAGGTTTTACTATTTCTATTATATTTGTTTTATAAATGATATAATCAAGCTAAGTTTGAAAACCAATAGAAGAGTATATTTGAGTTTGAAAACATCCACACAAAACAATAATACCAAAAAGGAGTACACAATGCTCCAAACAGCCTTCTTATATCCAAGAAATCCCCAGCTACAAAGTGGCAACATTCTGCATCTTCTTTATCAAAATGATGACATTAAATCAAGGATTTTTCATCCTTCTAAAATATTTTTCATTATCATGCACAGGATAGTTTCTTTTTTTATGTTCTGGGTTTTATATTATGGGTAGGAAGAGTTTGATTTAGAAATGCTAGAATTGGGTAGTGGTTCCTTTGACAATCCCTTCAAGCAACTATCCTGCATAGTCTGAAAACTAGCAATATAGTCTTGCCACTGAACTGCAGAGATCCACTGAGAAATCTATTCAAGAACATAATTAGCTTTTGGGAATCCTAGCATGGGGAGAGCTTTCAGCTTTCTACAGTATATAGAAACAATCTTTTTTATCAGTAGCCAAACTTAGCTACCAAGCTTAGTTAGCTTTGTATAGTCCAAAGGTGGGAGACTGCCTGAATCAGAATACTTACAAGTTATGGTATCTAATCTATGTCCTGATCAATGTCTGGGAATAATTTTTACTTTGATCACACTGTTATCTATTTAAAGGCTTCTTACAGCCTAGCCAAAAGGAAAATAAATTGAATAGAGGATTCTCAGTGTCTAGTTTATTAGTACAATTGTTCACATTCACGTTGATCAATAGCACACATTTTACAGCTGATCTTGAGTAACACTAAAGTTATGTCATTTTCCTACAAGTATATATAAATATTTTAAAAGATGGAAGATTTATATTATCTGAAGAGAATCCAGAGTAAACGTGTACAATCGTGTTTTTTGGCAGAATATCCACATATATTTCTTCTTTTTGCACATTAAATTACAGTGGAATATTTTTATTTGAGAATGGTTGAGATTTTGATAGTAATAAAACTATTGGAAACGTTTTTTGAAACATCTTATTCAATTTTGTTCATATAAAAAATCAACCCACTTGGAAAAAAACACCAAACCTGGATCTGAGGTAGGTCTAGAATATACTGCTTTGCAAGAGATGTAGCATCTTTTTAAAAGTAGGCTTTTGGTTTATGTGATACAATTTTACCTCCCATACTATTAATAACTAGAACAAATTCCTGGATGAGATAATTCTAACAGCTGGATAGGTACCACAATTATTTGAATACCTGAATCTATTTGAAATACCATTCTTTGATCCCAGGGCAATAACAGAAGGCTAAACTAATGCTTGGGAATAACTGAAAATAAATTAAGGTATATTTCATATAAAGAATTTTGGCCACAGAATCTGGAAATAATTTATTCTGCATGAAAATGTATTTCAGCTAAACATTTACAGCCTGGACATGAGCTCTAGATCAAGCACTCGGGAAAGAGCAGAAGTAAGGCTTCTTTCACATATATAATGATAAGCAGACCATGGCAGGAGACATATATTCTGGTCATGATCAGGTTAGATCACTATAATAGGCTATTGTGTGATCACTCCAAAAACTAGAATGGTTATGTTCCAGCAGAAGCCAACAGATCATCATTTTTTTATCTGCTATACTTGCAAATTTCTAGGTTGAAAGGTGCCGACTTAAATCCTAACATGTAGAACGAAAAAGCACTGAAATCTTATAAAAACCCATTCCATGAGTCAAGGCCTTCCATTTCACTGCTATTTAAGGTATGTTAAATTGATCTTCTAACCACAGTGTTCAAAATGTATAATACTTCCCTATAGGGAAAATTCATTTCCAATTTGTCATTTATAAAGGAAGTTTTATTTCAGTGAGGGTTCTTCTAATTTTATTTTAACTCTGTTTACCACTTTGTATTAATTCATTAATCATGAAGCATCTTCTTACATTTACTTGACAGAATAAAAATAATTTACAGGACAAAAAAATCATTTATGAATATTTTTTTAAAAGAACATGCTAGTCAATCATTTTCAATACAGACATTTATTGCATTATTTTGTGTTATATCTCCCATAACTATTTAAAAACACTTTTAAAGAGTATTTCAATAAATAGCTTTCAAAAATTCAGTAGACTATACAGTAATATCAATTTTTATGGTTTATGAAACAAGACATTTTAGTGGGACTTATGGACAATGAATTAGAAAAGACTTATGGTAGACTGATTTTGTATATGGTAACTGCAAAGCAGACATTAAAGCAAACTTGGATAAAATGAGCTGAAGGGATTTGTATATCTAAAGGGGGGGGAGAAACACTATTGTAACTTTCTCTTGAAAAGAATTTCAGAAGTCATTTATATATTCCTTTA
Organism: Bothrops alternatus; assembly: GCA_034064705.1. Lineage (NCBI taxonomy): Eukaryota > Metazoa > Chordata > Lepidosauria > Squamata > Viperidae > Bothrops > Bothrops alternatus. The sequence goes on along the minus strand of JARGCV010000200.1, from coordinate 3,004,526 downwards.
GTTATTTTCTTTTGTTCCCGTTTTTGTTTTCATTTGTCTTATATTCTATTAAAAATAATGTAAATAAAGTTTTTTTAAAATTTATAATAGCTTCACTATCTAGCATCTTTGATTTGATTGCTTGTAGGTCAAATAATTACTTAAAATATATTTTAAACCAGAATAAATAACCTTTGATTGAAATAATTTATGATTCTACTAACAAATACTTTCAGTATAGAATACACCACACAATAGAGATATTAATCATGATGCACTTTTAAAGCAGAATGAAGTAATTGTGTTATATGCAGTACGAGCTGGATACAGACTTTATATATATCAATATTCATTAGTCATGCTTTTTAAAATGCTTTCAAAACTTATAATTATATTAATCTATACATCATATACTGCACAAATTCAAAACCAAATAAATTATAACTCAATAAAATAAATGGACTCAGTCTCAATATGAAGAAAAATATTCCAAGAAATTAGTCTCTATGAAAACAAAGATTCGGAAGAAAAAATAAAGTCACACATATTTCTTCTATTACAATCCAACAGCAGCAGTCACTAACAAAGTTTCAGGTACACTGAATATTAGAAATTAATACAAAAATAGCTCAGGATTAATCATAGTTAAATCTTCATCTACTACCTTGCACCAGCAGCCATCAAGTCATTGTTCAGTCACAACAGTGTGAAAGTATTAATTTTAAATTATCAGAAATAGTTTTAATCACTGACATCTGTTTATTACATGTTAGAAGAATTCAGTGTATTTTCCTTACTAAATATATCCCATTACTTCAGACTGTGTCTTCTTACATTATAATCCCTATATGTTTTTCATCATTGCCTAACATGCTACCTACTGTATGTTATTTAAAGGGCACTGCATCATTAATGCCATGTAAGTAACAAAATATCTATAGCTGCAAAGAATCAAAAGAAAATTTAAACCCATTAAAATAAATTAAACCCACTAAAATACAAATAGTTAGAAATGCTAACTTTAAAATAGCCAGATAAACCTTAAAATGTTTAAAAATCAGCCACAATAAACAGAAAACTAGTGTTATAAATATGCAAAAAAATAATGCACATTTTTTTTGTTATTTAGCAAGAGGTTGGAATTACCTGCCTTGGTTACTGAAATTGTATTAATTTATAAATAAATCACTGAGACAAAATTCCCAAAACTATCACATAAAATATGGCACATCAAACAAGCAAATGTCAAGCTTCCTCTGGATAAATGCGTGTATCAACTTCATCTCATTATGTAGATCAGAAAATTTTTAGTTTCAGCTTCAAAGACAGTTATTGACAAGATACATGGACATATATTTATATAACTATCTTGTCACTTATTGGAAAACAAAGCCCCTGTTTTAATTACAGTTTAAGTTACCTTTTAATATTTGTTCGGGAGTTTCTGTGGGACATATAAGTGAGAGTTCTATGCAAGAATATTGGCTGCAACAGAAAACAGGAAAAAAAAATCAATCCAATGCTCACATGAGAGAATCTACAAAGTTAAAGACAAAGATGAATAGTTACTCACAGCTATAAGATTGCGGGTACGTAGAAATCTATATATTTGTGTTGGTTCTGTGAGGAAAAAATGAAATATTCTTTACACAAAGCTGCTAATCTGAGACCTCACTAGCTTTTGTACAAGCACTACAAAGTCATACATAAAACATTCTCACTCATATCAAACCTGTGTTAATATATATTTCAAATATGAAATGAATAGGTGTTTTCAAATGGTAACCTAATACATATCAATATCACTTTGTTGCAGGGATCAAAAGAAAGTCTGTGGAGATTCTCAATCATCCAGATCATGGTTGTCCCAAAGGTGGTTTTTTTTTTTTTCCCAAAAGGCAACTTTTGGATTTTCTTGGTGGTTTTTTTTTTTTTGTTTAAAGAAGTTTAACTTCGCATCCAAGAAGCTTCTTCAATTCTAAGTTCTGGGATGAGAAGCGGAACATTTAAAAAACACACACCAAGAAAAACCAGTTGCCTTTTGGAAAAAACAACTTCGGGACAGTTCACAGAAAAGTATCACAGTTGGTAAATATCCTACTTTACAGCAAACAATCAGGGACCCTAACTTAACATTTATATGGAAATGGAGTGCACACAACCTTGTATATTGGAACCTGTGGTACAGCAACAGCTAGAGGAGCCAAGTAACGAGCATAAGGAAGAAAACAACAAATCTTACAACAATTTAAGTATTTTAAACTTTTCAAAATGCTAGCTGGGTTTATAGATCACATTATGCACCAAAGCACGGTAGCCTAGTTTGCACAAATACCTAATGTATTATTTACAAACTAATCAAAGCTGTTAATTGTTCTATTAGTTTAAAGAGTTGGGACTGCTTAGGTCTAAAAACCAGTCAACTAAAAACCAATCTTTCCATATTTTAGCTACAATATGTCAATGTTATATAAGGTATCATACACTGGATACTCATCCATCTATTTAACATGCTACAAGTTACTCTTTTTTGTTTAGCTCGGCTCAACTTCTGTAATCCACTTCTCATGTACTAGTGGTCTATACCCTAATTAGACCACCTTAAAAACGAACAGTTAAGGCTGTATTTTCGGAACACGTAGTACATTAAATCCATTACTGTATAAAGAGACCTATATTTCGATTTCTTAAGGAATTCTCGAGGGTAGGAAGATGATACTGGAAACAACACAGTATCGCTTTACAACACCCACAGCTCCATCCCCATCATCCCTGCGAGAGAGAGAAAGAGGGACCCAAAACGCAACTCTGCGCCGCGGTGCGCAATCCCACGGCTCCCGAAAACTCCCGGAGTGGGCGTGCGTGCCCGCTGGCTCATTAACGAAATGATTAGCAAGGCATGAGTTTCCCTAAAGAGACCGCCCGGACTGACAAGCCAGATGCAGAAGCGGCGGCAGGTTATCCTCCAGCCTCCGCCTCCCGCCCAAAGGTCTACGGAGATTCTCCAAACATTCAGGTGGCGGGTGGTCCCCAAGGTGCTTTCCCGAAAAGAAAGAGTGCAATCGCCTCTCTTGGAAAAGCACCTCGGGGACTCCCGCCCAAAGGGTCGCAGGAAGAAGCCCCGCGCTGGGTCACAAGCGCGCTTTGCCCCGCTACCGCGGCACGACTTGGGGCGGAGGGGGAGCGGCTGCCGTGGCCCTTCATCCCTCTCCCACCGCCGCCAAAGCCCACGCTCACTCTCGAAGGCCTGAAGGAAGAGCTCGTGGTCAGCCTGGATCTGCTCCATCTTCGGTTTTTTCACCGGGGGCAGGGCCGCCGCTGAACCGGCCGCCGCGGAAGATGCCGACGAACCCCCGCCGCCGCCGGAATAACTGCCGCCGCCGCCGCCGCCGCCTCCTCCTCCTCCTCCGCCTCCGCCGCCGCCGCCGCTTCCAACAGCACCGCCGGATTTGCCGCCTGGCGCAGCGGCTGAGGTGAAGCCGCCGAAACCCCCACCGGCGCCTCCGCCCGTGGCGCTGGCTGTGGCGGCAGCAGCGCCTCCCACTCCGCTCGGAGCACCTGAGCTGGGCCCCGCGCTACTCCCACCGCCGCCGCTGCCTCCGCCGCCGCCGCCGCCGCCGTGCTTTTGAGGAGCCATGAGGCCTTTCCTCCGGGGCGGGAGTTGGACGTCAGGTGCGGACCGACCGTAGGAGGGGAAAGGGCGCAGGAGCGCTCGGAAGGTGAGGCGAGGAGGAAGTGGGAGCGCTTCAACTCTTCGGAGTGGCCCCGCTCGGTTCTCCTCAAGCGCCCTCTCTGCCCAGCCAAACCCGACGGCGCCGCCACCGCCACTCCCGCCCCCTCCGCCGCCTTTCTACTGGCTCCCGCGATGGCGCCGTACCGCTTTATTGGCCGACGGAGATCCCGCCCAGCCGTGACGGCAGAATGATTCTGCAAGAGTTTGGTTGGACCGCGCGCTTCACCGCCGGGAGCTTCCCTTTCCCCCTCCCCCTCGTTCTTCCTTTGAACTGAATTCGCGGGAAAACGAAGCTGCTGCTGCTGCTGCTCCACCGCCCCCCCCTTCCATCCCCGGCCCCGGAGTGCATGATGGGAAAGGACCAGCGACTGGAGCTTTGGGTTGCTCTCCTTCGAACTAGCGACGCGTGTCGGATTGCTAAGAGAAGAGGCGGCGACGGCGGCGGCGTGAAAACTCCGTCCTTGTTTGGTGGAACGGTTTTGAAAAATCTGAGCGCGCGGAAAAGCGATCACGCGCTAGTAGAGCTGGTTCCACACGTGCTGCAGAGTATACTTATGGGTGCCATCTTTGAGATCTTATCTCTTGGTCAAATTCTACAAGTAGAAATTAACGTCTCGTGGGAACGATCAATGATCGTCCTCACCCCCAGCCGCGAACACGTTCTTAGTTGCAGGATAAACGCGTCTTCCCTTCCATCGTCTGGGGGGGGGAAATATGCTGAGGGAAAAATCATCTTGAGCCCTTTTCTAATCTTCAAAAGCAATGGAATTTATTCCTTAGCATTGATGCTATAAAGTTTGAAACGTGCAAAATGTTTCTTCTCACAAGATCTCTGAGATACAACCCAAATGCAAGTTTAAATAAAACAACTACATGCCACAACATTGTTAAAAGGATGTAATTTCTGTCTTGTGCAGGTGAACTATTGATAATGATTAAACTGTAGCTGTTCTTTTACAGTATGAAACACAATGGAGGAGGAACAAATATAAAAATAAAAGCATTACAAATGCAGGATGTCCTTTGAGTTGCTCTTAGTAAAATTCCATGGAAGAGATGTGATTGCTCACTATGTTTGTAAAATTCAGTTGTTAACAGGGATAATTTTTTGGATATCCACATAATAAATAAGCATTGAGATGTTTTTACTGTGGTCCTTAATAAATTTGGTGTATTCCAAGGAACTCTTATCCATAGTGAGTCTGCAGCTAATTAATACATGATAAGAAATAAAAGCAACAAGCAGTTTTGATCAAACTTCTAATACAATAAATGTCACCTATCATTGTATAGTTTTTAAGAGGCTGACTACAGTCTATGCTTGCCTGAGGGAATTGTTGAGTCTTCAGGCAATCAGTTTCTTTTAGCTGAATTTACCTCACTGATTTGTAAACAAAATTAGCGTAGGTGTGGGTCACTGAGCAGTGTAGGTCACTGTGCTCTTGGAGGAAGGTGGGATAGATTTCCAAGAAATAAACAGCATGCTATCTTCCTGATTCAGAACCTTTTTACCATCCATTTTAGAAAGTGAGTATAGGAAGGATGATTCTTCATAATGAGTTTTTTTTCTTTTTCTTTAAATTTGTGTGCCTTTGAGACAGTTTTTAATTCCCGCAATAGTTTTCTTGCCAATATTTTTTAGACATGGGTAGCCCTTATCTGCTTCCCAGGGACGGAGAGAAACCAGCTCAAGGTCATCCAGCTGGCTGTGTGTGCTAGTTTTTATCCTGTTGCCTTAACCCCTACTGTACAGCAAACCAGCTGTCTTGTCCTGATGTTATGAGAGTATAACTCAGAAATTTTCATTTTCTCCAGTGTAAAAAAACTCTAATCAAATAACTTATATATTGATACTAAAACCTTGCTTTCAATGGAAATTCCCAGATGTTGGGATAGTTCCAAACATTAATTATTTTGATTACATGACAGATCTTTTATTGGCATTGGAATTGGAAGATTAACTTTAGATACTTAATTGGAATTATAGTGAAAAAGATAGGATTGGCAACTTAGTATTTAAGTTAAAGGTTTAGGAGCAAGAAGGAAAAAAAATATTTCCATGTAGATTAACAGAACATGAAACTTTCTAATATAAATTAATATTAATGAATAGATAAAATAACAGGTCAGTGGCTTAATTTATTTGTGGCTAATATGGGTGATAAAATCTTACAAGTAAATTTTACTGAATTGAGTGAAAACTGCATTCATTTAAATAGGTATAAGATTACATCCTGTATTTCAGCAGTTAATACATGAATGATATTTTATTAGTATTTAAGAGAAAATTATAACCTATAGAGAATGATTCGCCTACATTGTTCTCTTCCAGATGGAACCAAGGCACAGTTAATTTTGGGTCTGAATATGAATAATAAGAAAGATGACTCATAACCATTCATGCTCAAGTTGTTAATATATAGTAATATATTAGGTAAGATCTCCTGAAATCTAGTCTGTTCAAAAGGAGAAAAATCCCACAATTTTTGGACTTAGCTATTTGTCAGGATAAAAATTCAAAAACTTGCACAGTATTATAGATTTCTGCTGCTGATATAAACACAAAGCTTGCTAGTTTAACCAAATAAGACACATGATTCTGTAGAATATTTTTTCCATACAATTACTACTTTAGAGTATTTTAGTTTGCCTCTTTGAAACTGCTGTTGATGGAGAAGCATCTTTGACTAGAGATTACCTGATGCTTCTTGAAGCAGAAAGAGATTTTATAAAGAAAATACTGTGTAGTATAACAGAACTCTGTTTATGTGATTATTTAGGAATATTGGGCCATTAATTCTTGTACTGGAAAAATAGTTAATTTTTTATTTCTCTTAATTTAAAATGTGATGTGATGTCTTGAAATAGTTTATATTACATTCAAATGGGCTAAAGTGATCATTCTGATGCAGATTAATATGGATAATTCATATTATTTACTTGTGGACCCATATTTTGGTAGGAACTTAGAGCAGTACACAGATACACTTTACAAGAATTTGTACTGTAGATATCAGATTAACATATAGGTCTTGATAAATTTGCCCAAGGTAAAACTACTCTAAAATTAATATGTGGTTAAAACATTGTAATAACAACAATGAATGAAGAACAGCCACTGTCATCTATTCATAATTCCTTTGTCTAAGTCTAAGACCTTAGTCTCTGCTACTTTAAAAAAAAGGATCCTTCACCCCATTAATTTTTTGTTATATGCTCAAATGGTGAACTTAAGGGCACATGGGAAACATTTACAGGAGATTTTCTAAAGGAGGCAGGAACAAAAGACATGTCAAGTTGCATTTTACTTTGCATTCCAAATCTACTGAGCAGGGTTCTTATAAATCAAGTTCTTTCTTGCCTGCCATACACTGCATCTGTTACTCAGGTCTGAATACTTCTGACAGTCCATAATGTTAATTGTGTTAAGATAATTAGAAGCAGAATATTCTTCCCAGTTCTCAGGTACACTTAAATAAGTTATCTAACATCATACATATATTTGTCCCAGCATTTTCAACATCTTGCCCATTGTCTCTGTTTTAGCAATTTTGCATTTATGAACTTCCAGAATACAACACTTTTGAGATTATATTGTTCTGCCTGTATTTCCTTCTTTCTAACAACTATGAATCATATAGAATGGTTTCATCTTTGCTATGATGGAAACTATGCCCCAGTTATGAAATTGTTAAAATTCTGACAAGTTTTCACACATGGTTTTAATGGCCAGTTGGCCAGCATTGCAGTGTATTGTAATATAGAAAACATATGAATATAAACCATTAAACAAATTTACTGAAGCAAGTTACATAATATTACACTGAAAACATATATATATATATATATATATATATATATATATATATATATATATATATATATATATATATATATATATATATATATATATATATATATATATATATATATATCTGGCCTTACAAAAACCTGAGTAAATAAATCATGGAAGAATGTTTATTGAATTGGGATATTTCTGATAATCAGGGTTAATTATGGACAAGTTATTATTGTGGAAATAACATGGTTACTTGAATCAGTGAAATAGCCCTAGCAGGCAAAATATACAGATAGTCCTCAACTTACAGCCAGCCATTTGTTTAAGTGACCGTTTGAAGTCACAACAGCACTGAAAAAAGTGATATGACTGTTTTTAACACAACCCTTGCAGCATTCCTGTGGTTATATGATCAAAATTTGAACCCTTGGCAAATGGCATGTATTCATGATGGTTGCAGTGTCCTAGGGTCATGTGATCACCTTTTGTGAAGTCATTTGGGAAGCCAGACTCAATTAACAGCTGTGTTACTAACTTAACAATTGCAGTGACTCACTCAACAACCGTGGCATATAATGGAGCAGAATTCACTTGACACTTGTCTGGCTTAGCAATGGAAATTTTGGTCTCAACTGTGGTGTAAGTTGCTGGCTACCTCTATACTAAATCAAAATTCTGTGGCTATTGGTTTGTCCAAGTCCTGTCTCAAATCTGTGTTTTATATGATCAGAAAGTCTCTCGTTTATCTTCCCCAAGCAGATTCAGATAACCAACATGGATTTTATTCTGCTTTACCTGGCATGGGCTCCTTCAGGGAATCCTGAAATCTAAGTTTTACACTAATGAAGAGCACTTTCTGCTGAAGATTCCACTCTTGCCACTGGAGCAGCAGGGTGACTATTAAGCACAGTTTAGGGATGCTCTCGATCATGAGATAGATTGAATGCAATGGGTGCAACGCTTGCTCCTAGCCTACAACTGCAGCACTGCATGAACCAAATAGGGTTTTTGACACTCGGAAAGACAAAGCTGGAAGTGGAAAACATCTAACTGGTGTGCCATTTTCTTCCTGTAAGGAAGCGAGTTTTCTAAGCAAAGCATTAACAAGCGATTCCCTTCACTCTCTGCCGATTCTGTTAATAGTACAGAATTGGACAGAGAAAGTCCCAAATTCAAGCCCTGGTGGGACCGCGAAAATCTCCTCCATCCCAAACAATAATTGCCGTGGAGGGTAGAGCTGGGTTGTTCCCATTTTGTATATTAACGTTATAGCCAGACGTGCAGCACAGACGGCGTATGCCCTGTTATTTTTTTTCCCCTGTCCGAAACCAGACAGGCTGCAATTATTCCAGGAGCCACATGGTGGAAGCACTGGGGACCCTGCGCCGTTTTAGACGGAAGGGAAAGGGACCCTTCGCGGTAGCTGGCTTTTCGCTACAGGAAGCGGAGGGCGGGCGCTCCACGTGTGTTTCGGTTCAGCGTAGCGCTCCGTCGCTCGCTTTTTTGTGTGTGTGCTGGTGATGGCTGAAAGGATCGAACAACGCATCGAGGACCGAATTCCCGAGCTAGAGCAGTTGGAGAGAGTCGGGCTGTTCACTCGTAAAGAAGTCAGGTAAAAGGGGAGGTCTGTGAAAGCGGGGCGTTCACAATAACTAGGGAGGAAGGTGGGAAGAAAGCGGGACAAATGCAAAATTTGGGGGGAGCGGGGAGGGGGGGGGAAAGGGGTGGAAGGAGACCCTAGATGCTTCTACTTACAGCAATATCTTTTTGATTAAAAATAAACCATCACAAGGGTGGCTTTACACCCCCTTCTCCAATCTTGTGTCTTCCAAGTGCATTGGAATTTCTTTTAGTCCCAATACAAATGCATAAGGCTTCTTAAAGGCTTTTTGCTGGACATCCTAAAAGTCATATATGTGTGTGTGTATGTGTATGTGTGTGTGTGTGTGTGTGTATATGTCTATATGTATATGTCTATGTAATATGTATATGTATATACATGTATGTATGTATGTGTGCATATATATATTTGTGTGTGTGTATATATATATGTTGCGGCCCCAGCCCTCTGGAATCAACTCCCCCCCCCAGATCCGTATTGCCCCCACCCTCTCCGCCTTTCGCAACTTACTGAAGACACATCTTTGCCGACAGGCCTGGGGCAGTTAACACCTTGCCCCAGCCAGTGTATGTTTGTTGCATGTCTGTTTGGATGATTGGTTTTTGATTGAGGGGTTTTTTATAATGTGTTTTAATATTAGATTTCTATCCATGTTGTGAGCCGCCCTGAGTTCCTGGAATAGGGTGGCATAGAAATCCAATTAAATAATAATAAATAATAATAATATATTGTTGTTAGTTGCGAAGTCGTGTCCGACCCATCACGACCCCATGGACAACGTTCCTCCAGGCCTTCCTGTCCTCCACCATCTTCTGGAATCCCTTTAAGCTCACGCCTACTGCTTCAATGACTCCATCCAGCCACTTCATTCTCTGTCGTCCCCTTCCTCAATCTTTCCCAGCATTAGGCTCTTCTCCCGTGAGTCCTTCCTTCTCATTAGGTGGCCAAAGTATTTGAGTTTCAACTTCAGGATCTGGTCTTCTAAAGAGCAGTCAGGGTTGATCTCTAGAACTGACTTGATCGCCTTGCAGTCCAGGGGACTGCATATATAAATATGGGTATACGTGTATGTATGTATGTGTGTGTGTGTGTGTGTGTGTGTGTGTGTACACATACATACACAAGTAGTCCTCTACTTACGACTGCAATTGAGCCCAACATTTCTGTTGTGTGAGACATTTGTTAAGCAAGTTTTGCCCCATTTTATGACCTTGCTTGCTACAATTGTTAAGGGAGTCACTTCAGTTGTTACTGTAAAGGTAAGGTCATAAAAGATGATCACAGGCCCCTGGAACATTGAAACTGTCATAAACATGAACCAGTTACCAAACATTTGAATTTTGATCACATGACTATGAAGATGGTGCAATGGTTTTAAGCGTGAAAAAACAATTATGTCACTTTTTCCAGTGCTGTTATAACTTTGAACGGTCACAAAACGAACTTGTAAGTCGAGGACTACCTGTATTGTTATGTGGCTATCCTTCCATCTTTCACCTATATTACGCCACAACTTGTCCGGGGTAATTGGCTGCATTAGAAAAAAAATCCATCAGCTCCAACAACTGAAAGGAGCTGTGCTTGACAGGGTAGCATGGAGACCACTTGCCTATAAAGTTGCCAAGAGTCGGACACGACTGAACAGCTAAAACTATTACTAATATGGATCAGAATTTACGAAAGTATTCTGCCTTCATTTTTGCAGGGCTGTCATTAAGAAAGTCTCAGCTCTTGAATATAAGATACAAAGGAGAGCACTTCACAAGAAAGACTTCATTGGTTATATACAGGTAGTTTTCTCACTCAGATTTTTGAGATTGATTACATCTGTGATGCATTGTTTATTCTGCCATCAACTTCTTCAAGTGGTTTCTTTCTCAAATGTGAACCTGCAATGGGATGCGTTAAAATATTACTTAGGGGAAAGGTAAACAATCTTTCCATTACTTCACATGATGTTACAGGGACCTCCCAAAGAATTTTTGAAAATAGAAAACGTAATTGTAATCAATTACATTTTATGAGATTTTAGGAAAATTAAGAACTATTGTAAATTCAGACTATTTTGCATGATTTTTTTTTAAGTTTTAGAAATTTGGAGATCAATAGGGGGAGTGCCTACATTGACCTATGACCATAATTAAGCCCAAAATTTCTTTTGCTAAGCAAGGCAGTTAAGTAAGTTGCACAACTTTTTTGTCACAATTGTTAACTGAATCACTGTCAGTTGTTAAGCGAATCATGCGGTCATTAAGCAGAGCTGACTCCCCCCCCCGTTGACTTTGCTTGTCGGAAGCCAGCTGGGAAGGTTACAGCTGGTGATCACATGAACCCAGGACAGTGCAACTGTCATAAATACATGCCAGTTGCCAAGTGCCTGAATTTTGATCATGTGACCGTAGAGACGCTGCAACAGTTGCAAGTGTAAAAATTGCACTTTGAATGGTAATTAAAGAAATGGTCATAAGTTGAGGACTACCGCTACTGATAACAGAAAAACAGAATTGGAAGGGACCTTGGAGGTCTTCTAGTCCAACACTTTGCTCAAGCAGGAGACCCTATATCAGGGGCCCCCAACCTCTGGTCTGTGGACCCGTACCGATCCGCTGCATGCCAGCAACCGGTCCACACAAACAAGCAAAGCCCCATCCGTGGGATGCAGGCAGCACACAAAGCCACACACTCTCCGGTCCACAGAGAAACCTCTCTCCACGGAACCGGTCCCTGGTGCCCAAAAGATTGGGGACCTCTGCCCTATACCCTAATACAGTCAACTGTATATTTAGATTTATTTATTTTTCTGCATAAACTTTTAATATCTGTAGGTTCTGACTTATTTCTGGTCTCTACTATGGTCTCTCTTTAGGATGCGAAGGCAAATGACTACAATCTCAATTTTGTGGTATTCATAACTTTGCTTCTCTTTACTGCAACAAAGTTCTATAATTAATCTTCAGGACAGGTTTAGAGCAGTAAAATAATTTCCCAAACTTGCCCCCTCCCCCCCGGAATGTTTTGAATTTTATTCCCATAATATTCATCGCCACCAGCTTTGTTCCTTCCAAGGTGTGCATGTGTGCCCATGCACACTAAGGAAACACACACATAGTAAGCGTGGAGGGCACACAAGATTACATTCGAAGATTAATAATAATTAGGCATGTGAAAGTCTGAACTTGCAACAAGTCACGTACAAACTTGCTGCCTTGGCTTCTTAACACATCTGTGAGGGTTGTTTGGTACTGCCAGCGACTGAGCAGGAGTTCAGTCTGTGCTGCAGTAGCACCAAGCAAGTATCACTACTGAATCAAATTGAGGCAGCTAATTTATGCCTGGGGGAGCTTGGGAGGGCAGGCAGGCAGCAGTCCTTCCTTACCTTTGCAGTGGCAGTTGACCCACCCTGGACTTCAGAGCCTCCAGCGCAGGAAGGAGTGTTCCCTTGCCATGATTTACTTTCCCTCCTTCCTCCAAAACAGGTTTAGTAAGTTGAATTAAATTCAGAATACATCTAGAGAAGAAAAGAAAGCATGCGGGGAAATGAGAGAGAAGTCTCTCTCAATGCTTTTTACATAGCACTTTGCTTTCTTTTTATTTTTTTTCTTTCACTACAATTTAAAATTGCAAAAAGAAAAAAGAATTTTAAATGCGTACAAAATATTGATTGCAAGTATCAGTGACTAGCAGATTTATAGTATAATCAGTAAGCATATGGATCTACTTTGGTGTAGTGGTTAAAGCATCAGGTTAGAAACTAGGACAGTGGTGGCGAACCTATGGCACGGTGCCAGAGGCGGTACTCAGAGCCCTCTCTGTGGGCACATATGCCGTCACCCCAGTCCTAGGCATTCAGCTGGGTTTTATAAAACCATGTCGCTTTAGGCCTCCACCGCCGTGTGCAAAAAAAAAAGGTTCAATCAGTCAATTTCAACTTTTCGCGGGGGAAAAAAAGATCTTGCAAAGTTGGAATTGATTGATTGAACTTTTTAGTCCCACCCAGTCTGCCGTTACCACCGCAGCCACGCCCATCCAATGGGCCACACCCACCCGGCACTCGACGATGCATAAGTGGGTTTTGGGTTGCAGTTTGGGCACTCGGTCTCTAAAAGGTTCACCATCACTGAATTAGGAGGTCTAGTTCTTCCTTAGTCACAAAGCCACCAGGCTGACCTTGAGCCAGTCCCTTCTCTCGCACTAAAGAAAAGGAACTGGCAAGGCGCTTTTGAAAAATGCTGTCAGGAAAAGTGCAGGGAGCAGGTTGTATGGATCCAGGGGTCCCAAATGACTTCAAGGCACAACTTTCAAGCGTGCATATGACACCCTGTTCCATTTTCTAGCTTCTGTATTTTAACTAAGAAGTATGTAAACGTTTCAACATGTTTCTGTTGCCTATATTTTTGCTGTTTGTTCATAGACTTGTGCACAAATGCATGCTTTGTCAGAAGTTAGAGGGAATGTTGCCCCCTGTCACTCTAAAAGCAAATTTTGTGGATAGTTGATGAGGGGTGTATACAGGTAGTCCTCGACTTACAACAGTTCACGTAGTGACCATTCAAAGATACAATGGCAGTGAGAAAAGTGACTTATGGCCATTTTTCACACTTACAACCGTTGCAGCATCCCCATCATCATGCGCTCAAAATTCAGACGCTTGGCAACTGACTCATGTTTATGACGGTTGCAGTGTCCCCGGGATCACGTGATCACCTTTTATGACCTTCTGACAAGCCAAGTCAATGGGGAAGCCAGATTTACTTAACAACCGTTTTTACTAACTTAACAATTGCAGTCAGTCGCTTAACAACTGTGGCAAGAAAGCTCGTAAAACGGGGCAAAACGAATGTCTTGCTTAGCAACATAAACTTTGGGCTTGGTTGTGGCCGTAAGTCGAGGACTGTCTGTACACACATGAAGATAGGAGATAGGAGAAAGCAGCTATATTACAGGAGTGGGTAATAATAGGTGACCCATCAGATTGTTGCTGAATTCGATTCCGATTCCATGTTTGCTAAGACTGTTTGGAATTTAGCAAGATCTGAAAGTGTGTTAAAAATATAAGAAAGTTGCACCCTGTCAAGCTGTTGGCCCAATTTGCTGAATATTGCTTGGTGTGACTGTTCCCCAGGCATTCAGTTCACCTGGAGCAGGGGTTCTCAACCTTGGCAACTTTAAGACTTGTGGACTTCAACTCCCAGAATTCCTCAGCCAGCTGGGAATTCTGGGAGTTGAAGTCCACAAGTCTTAAAGTTGCCAAGGTTGAGAACCCCTGACCTAGAGGCACTTCACTGGCAGCTTTTGCTTATGAAGGGATTACTTGTCGCTCAGCTGTGATCCTTAGAAAAAATAGATTATTTGTGATGTGGCAGGCCTAATAGACTGTTTAATCGGGGAAAATGGTATTACATTAAATATGCTTCTTAGAAGAAGAATATAGAAACTGTACATTCATTCACATAAATGAGCCGTGCTGCAGACTGATGGAAGTAGATTGAGGAAAGCAAAGGAAAGCTTTGGTAGGTAGATCTTGTTATCTTCTCCCCTTTGTGGAAGCAGTTAAGTAGAGAAGTTCTTGAGGAGATGGACAGCATATAAATTTAATAAAACAAACAAACAAAGCACGGGGGGGGGAATCTAAGCAGGTGAGCAACCTGAACAATATACTTCAATAAAAGCTGAAGTGACACATTTCTTTAATTTAGAATTCCAAATGATTATAAATGGGGGCAACAACTAAATCTTACTTTTGATTAGCGTGTTGATCGCATAGTATCTTTTGTGACTGCTGGTTGATCCCCTCATTCCATTTTCTTCTTAGCCTTCAGCAAACTTTGGGGTTTCCTGAGTGGTATTAGTATTTGCCAGGAAAGATCAGGACAGTAAATCTTGGGCTTCTCTCTAATTTGTAAATACTTTCATTAGTGTGGATAGTGCTTGCCTAAGAATGAGCATCCAGAAAAACACTTTGTTATTGATTTATTGGACTGGGAGATTAGAGTAATTCTTAATTAATTGTGTTATTGGCAACTTGCTTCACTTGTAACTGTTACCATACATTGTAGAAATGCTAAAAATGTAAAACTGGACAGTAACAATCTATTCAGCACAGTAATCTTTGAATTATTGTTGATCTTTTTCTCTCAGTATGAAATCAACCTCTTGGAACTGATTAAGACACGAAGAATGGTAAGTTAACCCAGGGACTGATCATTTGAAAAAGCGTACGGAGATTTTTTAACACAGTGACAGCTGTGTTCTTTTCCTTTAGCGCATTGGATATTCATTTAAGAAAGAAGAGATTGAATACTCCATTGTGCAAAGAATTCATGGCATTTTCAAGCGTGCTACAGCAAAATGGAAGGTAAAAACCTATCGTTATTACAGAAATGGCTTTTTTCTCATTTTTGGATGCTATTAAAAATAGACAGACAGAGTCATCTTTATATGTGAATCAGAAACCTACATCAAAAATGAGCATGTGCACTCTCTCCATGTTTAGGGACTAGACTCTATTCCTTATATCAGAAGCAAAATTGTTGTTAAGTGAATATATTGTAGAGAAAGAAAAAGGCTGCAAAGGCTGGTTCTTGAGATCGCTGAGAATGAAGGCCGGGAGGGGCACCTGTGTGTGTCCCTCCGGGCCTCCATTTATGGTGGCAAAGGCTTTTTGCAAAGATGGCAGAAGGATTTGCAAATGGAGGGAAGGCTTCGGTGCTTCAGGCCTTCCCTCCATGTGCAAAGCTTTTTGTTGCAGATCTCGTCCAGGCCCGTTTGCAGAGAACAGAGGCCTAGCGACCTCACACTTCTCTTGGCTTCCTTGTGCTTTCTCAGCACTATAGTGTCCTCTCCTCCAATTTACATGAGACCAGCACAGGACCTCACCCATGGGGGGGGGCAGGCATTCCCATGCTCCTTATCTGGGACTCCCACTGCTTTCCACTTAGCAACCTGTATGTCTCAGGGTTACGATAGCAGTTGAGACTTCCTGGATTACATAACTTAGTATCATCAATCCCGGTCCCAATTGCCATCATAACCCAAGGACTACCTGCAATCTCCTTCCACCTGAATGATAGGAACGATGGGAACTGAAGTTTAATCTAGAAGTTTTGTGGAGTGATACATGGCATTGGTTGCCTTCCAGCAGGACCTGGGTGAAGCACGGAAGGGAAGCCTGAAAGTACAGCAATTTCTATATAGATTCTAAACATGGTTCGATATTTTCCATGAGCGGCGTGGTGGCTTAGTGGTGAAGACTCTTGCCTCCCACTCGGAAGGTTGAGAGTTTAATCCTAGTTAGCGGCAGATGTTTCTCTCCTAGGGTGCCAAGAAAAAAGTGGCGGGAGTCCCAGGTAAGAATTGCAGGAGGGTGGAGCAGGTTTGGGAGGCCCAGCAAAAGCCACACATGAGTCAAGGGATATTGGAGAAGAACTGAAGAGGCCCAGCGTAGGCTGCCCGTGAGTCAAGGCAGGCTCGGGAAGGGTTTGGGAGGCCAACTGCAGGCCACACAGGCAGGAGTGACTTACCAGAGCAATGTGTGACTTTTCCTATTGGCTTTCCCATTGACTTTGCTTATGAGAAGCTGGCAGGGAAGGTTATGAATGGTGATCACACAGCTCCCTGTTATATTATAATCACTCTAATGCCTAGCTTGTGATTGTGCGATAGCAGGGGCTGAATACTTTTGAGTATTGATCATACGTTCGTTTTTTCAGCACCACTGTAATTTTGAATGATCTCTGAACAAATGGATGTAAGCTGAGGACTACTTGTATGGGTATATGCATCTCCTGTTTCTAAAGTTGTTGCCCTCTCTGAATGTTTGTTTGATTTGCTCCTTTTCCCTCTTTCATTTGTGAATGAATGGTCATGAGTTCTCAGCTGATTCCTTTCCCCTTTGTCTCACTCCAACAGGATGACCTTCAGCTGTGGCTGTCTCATATTGCATTTTGCAAGAAATGGGTGGGTAGATATAATTTCCTTGTAATCAATTTGTGCTTATTGTTTGAACTAAGCTTCCTCCTTTTAATTTTTTTTTATCCAGCGGTGCTCTTTTCCATTTATTGGAATGTGGAGCTGAATGCAGCATTTGCAGTATAAAATGCTGTGGGTCTTCAAAGGAATTGCTTAAGGGCAGGAAGCAAACCATCAGCGGTGGGCCAAATAGACATTCAGGACAAGATACTTAATTTTGATACTTCATTTGTAGAACTTACGCTGTTATTAAAGTATTCCTTTTTCTCTTCTGGAAATTACATCAAAATTATTGCTGGAGAGTCTTTGCTACATGAAAATTGTAGTGTCAAAAATGGTTTCTTAATTAAGGTAAATTAACCCATACAATCTGCCAAGAAATGAGAGAATATGTACATTTCTGGATGATTAGGGATATTATTTATTTTACTTGTCCTTTCCAAATTTAGTGCTATTTAATTGTTCCCAACCATTCCCAATTTTAATTATGGGAAATGTAGATATAGTGAGTTCAATCCATGCTTCAATCCTTTGAAGACTTGCGTCCGTCTCTAGTTAGATCAAGAAAATCCAAGTCCTATGCAATGAAAGTGATTTAGTTTCATATTGAAAAGCGTTAACTAAAATTATGTTTTCTGTTTTATTACAGAACAAGAAAATACAGCTGAGTAAAGTGTTTTCTTCCATGTTAGCCCTTCATCCCAACAAACCAGGTACATAGGTTATCTCCCATGTCTGTAATTCTCCCTGCAAGAAGCACAAACCTTTTTAATTGCTAGTCCTTGGACATATAAACAGAATTTGGCTGATCAAATTGAGGACATCTGGGGTGTGAGAGGTTTTTCTGATGTGTTTTAATTACAGATAGGCCTCAGCTTAGGGTCATAATGAAGCCTGCCTATTATGGTTGTACGTCGTGATGGTCATAAAGCAGATTATGGAATGAGACCCAATTTTATAATGTGTTTTTGCAGCCGTTTTGTTAAGTGAATGCTGTGGTCATTAAGCAAAATGCATTGTTCATTATCGGGCTTTTTTGCTGAAAACTGGAGGTAAACGCTAGTTTTGGCAAAACCGTTGTAAATTATAGTCATGTAATCATGGGATTGGAACTGGATCATAAGTATCTTTTTGGGGGGTCCATTGTAACTTTTAATGGTTGCTAAGTTGAGGACACCTGTACTTTTTAAAATATAGTTTAATTTTATTTAAATGCTTTATATATATATATATATATACACACACACACACACACATGTATCTGGCTTTTGTAGAAGTGGTTTGACATGAATATATTTCAGGTGTTACAGAAATGAAAGAGATGATCTATGCTGAAATATGTAATTGGGTATACAATGCATAATTTTGTCTAGGAATCATAGTAACATTATCTAGCAATAGGAACCTCTGACTTTCCTACATTGCCAAGTTACAGCCATGCTGTCTTGGCTGTTGTAAACAGCAAAAGTTAAGCATTTCTTTTTGGGGTGACCTCTAGTTTGATGCCTCATTCTGTGTTGGCTGTCTTAAATAACCTTTTCTGTCTCTTTGATTAGCTTTGTGGATCATGGCTGCAAAATGGGAGATGGAAGACCGCCTGTCATCAGAAAGTGCTCGGCAGTTGTTCCTTCGTGCATTGCGTTTCCATCCTGAATCTCCTAAACTTTATCAAGAGGTAGGCAGGTGATTCTTCCTCCTTCCCTCCCTCCTCTCTCTGCAATAGAATATAGAACAAATACAGCTGATCTGTTCCTTGTCACAAAGGATAAAATATCATCAGGCTTGTTCATCTTCGCTGGGAAATTTTATCTTTGAGTTATAGATTGTAAGGTATGGTTGGGTGTACAGGTAGAGCTTGCTTAACTGCCCTATTTAGCCACTGTTCAAAGTTACCACAGTACGAAAAAAGCAACTTTATGACCTTGCATTCATGACCGTTGCAGCGTCCCCAGGGTCCCGCAATCAAGATTTGGGCACTTCACAAGTGGTGGGCATTTACCGCCATCACCTGTCCCTTGGTCATGTGAGCACTATTTGCGTGTTTCACAAATGGCTTCCAACACGTAGAGTCAGCGGCAGTAAAAACACAAGTTGTGGTAATGGGATGTTTCTCGAACAATTGTGGATGATTTGTTTAACGAACACGGCGGAAGTAACACGGGAAGTCTATCACAGTCACATGATGTTCTGCTTAGCAACCACATCATTTAGCGTAGAGTTGCCAGTCCCAGTTATGGTGGCTAAGGAAGACTACCTATATGCGTATATTTTTCAGGAGAAAAAGAGGTAGATATTTTTTAAAAAAGATTTTCATGCCATCTTTTTTTTTTTTTTTTATGTACAACTCATGGTGGCAAACATACCAGTCCTCCTTTCTTTTCCTATTTCCTCACAACAAAAGTTTGTGAGATGAGTTGGGTTGAGAGAGAGTGACTGGCCCAAAGTCACCCAGATGGCGTTTGGTGCCATTCCTACCAGCAGTTATCCTGTCATTGTTCTTTCAACATAGTACTAATAAAGATACACACATTATATTGCCTCAGTAATGGTTAGTAATGCTAGAAGCTGCTGTAGGTATTTATGGAAAAATACATTTTACCAAAAATGAGAAAACCATGTTTTTTAGTGGGCTTTGTAAAACACACCGTGTGTTTCTTTGCCTAATGGAAATGCACAAGAAATATTAGTTTTTTAAAATCTCACCAGCCAAAAGAAGACACAGTTGCATTTATTTATTTATTTGGATTTCTATGCCGCCCTATTCCGGGAACTCAGGGCGGCTCACAGCATAAATAGAAATCAGCATTAAAATACATATAAAAAAGAACCCCTGAATTAAAAAACCAATCATCCCACAAACATGCACACAAACATACATTGGCTAGGGGCAAGATGTTAACTGCCCCAGGCCTGTCGGCAAAGATGTGTCTTGAGCAGTTTACGAAAGTTTGGAGTTATGTTGCAAGGTTGTCTTCATGCTCTTAACATTCAAATGCCATATACTCTGTATATGGCAGGCTATTGTCAGCGGTAAATTCCAATGATGTGTCTTTCAATTATGATGTTATTTTTTTCTGAAGCCTTTTTCTGGTTAAATGACCGTAGTTGGAGAAAGAGAGCCAGTCTACAAAAGTGACATAATTAATCGAGATAAAAATGCCAGTAGCGTCCAAATATAATATTGAGTCCTTGAAATCAATCTTAAATGATGTGACTTGGTTAGCTATAGGATAAAAATGTCCTGCATCAAAAACTATTTAAGTTAAGTGTCCTTTAAGCAGCAATATTAACAAGGACTGCTTTTTAACCAGGAAGCTATGATTGTGTTCTTTATAATTGTTGAATGCCTTGATACATTATTAATTCTCTCGTCTTCTTTCCCTTTCCTTTCCTTTCCTTTCCTTTCCTTTCCTTTCCTTTCCTTTCCTTTCCTTTCCTTTCCTTTCCTTTCCTTTCCTTTCCTTTCCTTTCCTTTCCTTTCCTTTCCTTTCCTTTCCTTTCCTTTCCTTTCCTTTCCTTTCCTTTCCTTTCCTTTCCTTTCCTTTCCTTTCCTTTCCTTTCCTTTCCTTTCCTTCCCTTCCCTTCCCTTCCCTTCCCTTCCCTTCCCTTCCCTTCCCTTCCCTTCCCCTTCCCCTTCCCCTTCCCCTTCCCCTTCCCCTTCCCCTTCCCTTCCCTTCCCTTCCCTAGTATTTTAGAATGGAGCTGATGCATGCAGAAAAGCAGAGGAAAGAGAAGAAAGAATTTGAACAAGCGAATATAGATTTAGTAAGAAATCATTATGTTATCAAAAATATTTCTTTCTCTCCATGGTACTTATTTAATTTAAATTGTTAAGTGGAAGGATTTCAAGGGTCAGCTTAGAATAATTATTGCATATTTGTGCAGTGCTTTCATGCACTCGCTATAGTTTAATAAATGAATCCAACATCTCTTATCTGTTGTGCACACCTGGGCTTCAAAGCAGATTGCCTGACCAAGAAGAAATTCTCCTACATTCTTCTCTTGCCTGATTTTGATGTCCTTCCATTGCTAAATCAAAAGACTTTTATCAGCAGGCAGTATTTGTTATCAAAGGCAGGATGCAAATGACATCACATTTCAGTGCTTCCATTTGCACTTCTAGAGGTCATAACTTGTATAAACATGTGCCAGGTAGGTTTTTCCCCCCCCAATCTGTTTTAGATCCTTCTTTCATTGAATTAGAATCCATCCAATTCCAAGGTTTTGTAGCAGGTAAACAATATGGCCTTCCCAATGCCTAAGCAGCCAATGAGAAAAAATGTTTTGTGTTTGTAAAAGATGTGTGGGTCTGACTCTTAGCATGTTACTGGAAGTTTTGTGACCTGTTTTTGTTTTTAAATCCTTTCTTCTGTTCTTCAGTTGCTCATTGAAAGGTAAACCACGACTTACAATTAAATGTAGTATTGCTGTTGTTGGGCTAAGTTGGAGATATTGTTTAAAGAAGAGATACTCATTTTTGTTAACAGCCTCCAGCAATTAATTCCAAATGGAAACATTGTAATCCTCCATCATTCCAGGCATGATTTTTGAGCTATATATGGCAGTGCTAGCTAATACCAGGGAAAGAAGAATGTAACACGTTGATTTGAACCTCACTGAAAGATGGAACTTATTAGGTGCTGGAATATTGGAGTTGAAGATTCCAGTCTGACATTTGCTTTTTATTAGGCATGATAAATTAAATTTGTGGATTATGACGTATGTGTCATGGTTCTGACAGATGAAACTCTTCAAAGAACTTCGAGGCATTGTTTACCTTAAAGAATCTTTATTCGAGAAGCATAATGTCGGCACTAACATAATTGAAGGCAAAAACTGAACCTCCCCCTTGAGCACATAGTATCGAAGCACAATTACCTCCTGCAATTAACAGTCATAAATCACATTCCCCAATTAGTTTAAAGCCCAGCCAATTCTTATCATCTCTTATTTCAACAACCTTGATTCTCACGCTAGGTTCAGTATTATTATGTCTAGCTCATGGGTAGCATGGCTGGCTCAGGAATTCTGGGAATTGAAGTCCACGAGTCATAAAAGAGCCAAGGTTGCCTACCCCTGGTCTAGCTGAACTCTCATGCACATCCCCCCTCTCCCCAGCATCATCTAACTCTAAAAGCGAAAAGAAGAAAATGGCTGCATCTCCATCTGTTGTCAAAGCAAAAACATCTGATGTTAGCAGCGTTGACATCATGGTTTAATTCTGCCAAATCACCTTTATTTTAAAAAATATATAAAGAAAATGACTGTGCAATTTTCAACAGTCAGTTTGGAATATTCCCTTCAATGCTGAGCTCAGTTAATTGTTTTCTATGATGGCCTCCTCCATTCCTAGATAAAAACAGAGAGAGACATGGGCTTCTCTGCTCTGTGTGGAGCTCTGTTCCAGAAGGGACCACTGTGTTATACGGTATCTGCAGAGAACATTCAGTATGAAAATGTCTACTCAGAACCCGCAGCTGGTACAGAATGCAGTGGCTGGCCTGCTGATGGATGGGAGCAGTTCCTCCCAAATTCCACTGCAGACATTGCTACTGGGGTGATAGGCATCATCCAAAATGTCGGGTTTGGCACTTATAGAACCCTAAATGGCTTGGGTCTGAGGTCCATTCAAGATTGCTTTCTCCAGTAGAACTGGTCTGTGTATATGCTCATCTTAGATGGGAACGTTGGAATTCCCACGACCCAAGAAGTGAGGTTAGTGGGGCCTGAGATACTGCTTCTTTGTTGTGCCCCCTCCCCCCAATCCTTTGGGATAGTCTTCTCTAGCAACCATTCTGGCCTCATTCCAGAAGACAGATGAGGGTTTTTGAAACCTGAAGTTGCCTTACACTAGTGGGTACTTCTAGATGATTGTGTTCATGTTTGTAGAGAATGCTGAGGTTTTTTTGTATTATCACTGTGGTTTTATTTGTATGGTTTTATGAGTTTTATCGTGGTAAAGCACACAAAGTCTTTGAATATTGGAAGCATAGAAATAACATGCCTATGCGATGTTATTCTGACATTGGGAGATATCTGGCCTCCCTGTTTTGTGCAAACATTACAGCCCTCCAAAGTGTTGTTGAGTCTTGAGGCAGCTGAAGCCTGGGCCAAATGCTATAAAAGAGAAATAAAATGTTAATCATAAAAGAGCCATTTTCTCTTGATTTTTTAGGGTGAGTTCAGTTTTTCTGAGGACATTCTTAATGGTGAACTGGCTAGAATTGTCTACAAAAATGCCACTGAAAAAATCAAAGGTAACCTATTACTCTTAACTTTTAAATCTTACGCACTTGTACATTGTTTCGTTCTTCTTTTGCTTTTGAAAATGGGTATAGCTCATCTCAATTTTTAAAAATATTTGGTCCCTTCAAGTCATTTTTGACTCCTGGCAACTTCCTGGATTGGTTCCTGCAGTTTTCTTAGTCAGATTTCAGAAGTGGTTTGCCATTGCTTTCTCCCTCAGGCTGAGAGAGAGTGACTGGGCTAAGGTCACCCAGCTGGTTTCGTGTCTAATTGGAACTCATAGTTTCCCAGTTTTTAACTCTGTGCCTTAACCACTACACCAGACAGCTCAATGATGCCTCCTTGATGCATTGAAATCTGGTCATTCAGAATGGTTGGTTAGATAGATCAATTAGCTAGCCAGTTGTCTACGAGTCCTAAAAATGCAGAAATTTATAAGTGAGCAAATACAGGTAGTCTTCGACTTACAACAGTTCAAATTATGACAGCACTGAAAAAAATTACTTATGACCATTTTTCATACAACCCTTGCAGCATTATCCCCCATGGTCAGGGGTAGGCAACCTTGGCTCTTTTATGACTTGTGGACTTCAACTCCCAGAATTCCTGAGCCAGCATGACCCAGCTTGGAAACCTCTCCCTTTCCCCTCAGCATGGCTGGCTCAGGAATTCTGGGAGTTGAAGTCCACGAGTCATAAAAGAGCCAAGGTTGCCTACCCCGGCCCATGGTCATGTGATTAAAATTCAGATGCTTGGCAACTGACTCATATTTATGACGGTCACGGTGTCCCAGGGTCATGTGATCACCTTTTGCGACCTTCTGACAAGCAAAGTCAATGGGGAAGCCAGATTCATTTAACTGTATTACTAACTTAACAACTGCAGTGATTCACCTTAGCAGCTGAGGCAAGAAAGGCCATAAAATGGGGCAAAGCTCATTGAACAACTGTCTCACTTAGGAACAGAAATTTTGGGCTCAATTGTGGTCATAAATCGAGGACTACCTGTATTTTTCCAAGCATTGGGGAGATACCTTTTCACTATGCAACATTAGTGTAGGGTAAAACTGCTCTTGTTTCCTTTTATGGGTTTAGGATAGACATGCTTCAGTTTTTTAAGCTTTGATGTTCTTTGGGTCAATAAGCATATCTGGAATTTTAGAGTGTGTTATTGGTTGCTTACAAAGGGGCTAACACTGATGAGACTTGAAGACAAGTAATTGGCTAAGAAAATGAATAGGAGGAGCAGACAGAGTCTGAAGATGATAACTTGCATATTTGTTGTCACAAATTGCAACAGATTATTCAAGAATAACAGAGTCAGAAGGGACCTTGGAGGTCATCTAGTCCAACCCCCTACTCAGGCAGGAAACCTACACCCAGACAAATGGCTGTCCAGTCTCTTCTTAAAAACTTCCAGTGTTGGAGCAGCTACAACTTCTGGAGGCAAGCAGTTCCACTGATTAATTGTTCTAACTATCAGGAAATCTCTCTTTAGTTCCAGGTTGCTTCTCTCCTTGATTAGTTTCCATCCGTTGCTCCTTGTCCTGGAGAGTAGGTTCACCCTGCTCTTCTTTGTGGTAGCCCCTGAAATATTGGAACACTGCTATCATGTCACCCCCTAGTCCTTCCTTTTGTTACATAAGAAATAAAAAATGATTGCTCGTTTAACATCTTGCTGGGGTAGCATTGCCATTTGTTTAAAAAAAATTCATATCAGTATCCACCATTCAAGGACATCTAAAACTTTCATCCTTCCCCTTTTCCTCTGCAAAAATAATGAATCACTCACAAGCTGCCAGTAATGTCGAAAAGAGAGAAAGAGGGACAGATATAAGCATGATTTTAAGACACCAGGGATAATTGAAAATATAAAAAGGCAATATATTTGATGAAGAAACCTTAATGGAGATCAAATGGATTTAACAGATACTTAAAGGGAAAGTATATGCTCAATAACATCTGAAAAAATTTTGATTTTAGAAAATGCCCACATGTTCAAGGATCATTTAAAGTTGGGTATTTTTCATGGTCATATTGAATTTAATTTACAATCAAGCTCAAAAGGTGATTTAATTCTAAAAAGTGAATTACACAATTACTTCGTAGAATTAAATCATCTATTTAGATTGATTGTAAATTCATTTCAAAGAAAATCAAATTACTAACACTTGATTTGCATATAAAGAAGAGATACATACCAGTGTGTCTGGGCAAAATATACACAGCAAACATACCCTAGATAAAAATCATAGGGCCTGAATATTTTCTTGACAATACAGCACAGGGAGTTTATTTTGTAACATGCCAGCACCCCATTTATGTTAGATGGGGCAAGGAGCCTGGGAATGTCAAAGGAAGTAGGGGTTACAATTAGGGGAGCTGCAATTCTGATTATGATACTTAGAGTATCCTGATTAATGTATCCTTCTTCATTATAGGTGCTGAGTTTGCACTATTGCTTTTGTCAGTTGCAAAACGTTTTGATTTTACGCAAGATCTTCAAAAAGAAATTCTTGAAAAGTAAGTTTTGGGTGCGCTTTCCACCATCTTAGCATTCAGTAACCATTATTCTTTTGTGTGTTGGTCTACTCCAGTAGACTCTGCATGTTTAAGGTTTAGAATTATTTCATCATATTCCAGAAGACAGGATTAGATTAATTGCATAAACTGGTCTCGTTTTTTGTTTGGCTTGGCTCTAGCAAAAACAAATCCTGTTTCTATTCAACTAGGATGCTCTAGTGCAGCGGTTCCCAACCTTTTCTATACCCCGCACCCCTAGAACGCTTCTGATATATTCTCGCACCCCTTACAAAGGTAATAAACTTATTTAAACAAATTTTGAATGATGTGAATGTAAAAAATAATTTTGAAACTTCTAAAGCCAAGTTTTCGCACCTCCTGGAATATTGTCTCGCACCCCCGGTTGGGAACCCCTTGCTCTAGTGTAAAGATGCAAGTGTCATTATTATCTTGGCTCTCTTTTTAATGTATAAGTTTTTAATATGTATTTAAAAATAAAATTATCGAATCTCTAAAGAGATGAAAATCTCTTTAGACTGCAGCCATTTTTCAGATTCCCTTTTTACCTGGAAAGCTCAGCCAGGTGAGAACTGCAGCATCAGCGCCTTGTTTCCTTCTGGGGAAAATAGGTTAAAAGTACCAGGGTGTGCTTTGAAATCTTCTGTTTCCCATCATAGTGCTCAGTTTTTAACTGTGTACCTTTGATATTCTGGTGAATATCAGAATATTGACATTGATTATTGTGAATGCTTTCTAATGCAGCTTTTTAAATGTAAGCTGCTTTCCAATCCTTGGAAACGAAGACAGGTTTAGCCTACTGTAAAAAGGAAAATTTCTTCTAGACTAGGCATTTATTAACACAGCCTTGCTTTTAAACAGGTATCCAGCACCCTATGTAATTTGTTTTATTTATTTTTGTATATACATATATACTGCCCATCTTGCTATCCAAGATGGATAGCATCTGCCATTTATATCCACAAACAGCAGAATATTCAGGCCATGATCAGCTGCATCAAAATATTTAATTGCCCACTTAATTGTTTGGCTTGGCACTGAGTGTTTGCCTTATGTGCCTGCATGATTTATGCGACTTAAAAAATAATAGTAAAAAACACCATAATTTAGGAGCTGCTGTTCAGAAAAGAGCATGTTTCCTCTCCCCCCTATTTTTATCTGTTTGTATTTATTTTTTTATGGCCTCCTGACTTTCACCTGGTAGCTCAACATGCTTTAGCTCATTTTGTTTATTTTTACAACAGTACAATGGTGAGATTTGTTGGGCTGAGACAGAAAGTAGATAAAATTGTAAAATGAGTTCCGTGGGCCTCCCAAGTCTTTTCATTCCAGGTCCATGTCTTGGCTATGATTAAGACTGTGAGTACAATTGAGTATAAACAACTGATAAGCATAAATCTGCTTGGATTTATGGTATGCATCTCCCTTGCACTAAAAAAAATGCCCTTGATCTTCATAACTGTGTTGTGTCTCTAGAGGCTTTGGGTAGGAGATAACCGTTTGTTAGTGCTGGTGTTTACAAATTCCTTTTAAGCTTCTAGCATGGGAAAAGAAAATGTGTTATCTAACCCATTTCTTACTGTGCCAAGTTTCCCGTTTTCTAGGATGGGTGGGCAGCTGTGGCCCCTTTACGACCTGTGGATTTCAGCTCCCAGAATTCCTGAGCCAGCCATCAATTCTCAAGAGTTGAAGTCCACAGGTCATAAAGGGGACCTATTGTCCACTCCTGTTCTAGGAGGTATATGCATATTTAACACAGTGAGCTTGTAAATGGGACTGCTACCATTCTGTAATGGTATTATTCTAATTTAAAACACTGAAGCAGGAACACGTCCTTCCCAGATAACCTGGCTAGGCTTGTGTAGAGCACAGGGTAGCATTCTGAAGTACTTCAGAATATCTAAAACAGTTCTGGCTGAAGGCATTCCTGTTTCTGTGCACACTGTGTGAGTTCTATTAGCGTAAGCAAAATGTTCCCAATTATGGTTGCTTACCTTTTATGGAACAAAAGCACTCGCAATTACGCCAGAGTTTTATACGAAGAGAGTCACTCATAGCTAATAGCATAATGCAACTTTTCTTTTAGCTTGCAGGCAACGTATGACAATGATCCTCTTGTGTGGGATTTCATGGCACGGCGGGAACTGGAGATGGAATCCCTGCCTTCTTCAGAACAACCAAAGTCGAAACAGTCAAAGGCGTTACAGGTTGCCTGCAAAGAAGAACGGTGTTGTGCTGTATTTGAGGAGGCAGTCACACACCTTCCCACTGGTTAGATTTTTCCCCCCCCCGGATATTAAAACTTGCTTGTTTTCCTCTAATTCTTATAACTGAGTTTCTGAGTTCATTCTGAAGTTATGGGCTTGAGAACGACAAATACTTGCCCCCAGAGTCTGTCTCATATACTTGGGGTTATTGTCCAAGTTTCCCATAGCGAAGGTGGCTATTTATTTTTGTGTGAACTAATATTGAAAATCTGTGTTCAGTTCATGGGGTTCAGTTCCAGCCAGCAGCAGATGGAAATAGTCAGTAGTCAGGCCGAGTGCTATTACCGTCGATCCCAGGGACAAATAAATGAGCATTCTTTTATATAGAAAACCACAGCCTTCTGCAGAGAAAGTTTCTAGATGAAGGATTGAGATGACTCGTCACTTTGATTTGATCTCCTAGATTTTTATGAAAGAGCGCGTTTTTCTAAGGCAGGGGTTCTCAACCTTGGCAACTTTAAGACTTGTGGACTTCAACTCCCAGAATTCTGGGAGTTGAAGTCCACAAGTCTTAAAGTTGCCAAGGTTGAGAACCCCTGTTCTAAGGCAACATGTTATTATACAAACCTTTAGCTTCAGTGTGAAATGTGTACAGGTAGTCCTCGACTTACAGCCATTTATTTAATGACTGTTCAAAGCTGTACAGTGGCATTGAAAAAAGTAACTTATGACTGGTTTCACGCTTACGACCGTTGTGACATCCCCGTGGTCACGTGACCAAAATCCAGATGCTTGGCAACTGACTCACATTTATGA
Source organism: Bothrops alternatus (assembly GCA_034064705.1). NCBI lineage: Eukaryota > Metazoa > Chordata > Lepidosauria > Squamata > Viperidae > Bothrops > Bothrops alternatus. The sequence goes on along the minus strand of JARGCV010000200.1, from coordinate 2,975,617 downwards.
CGGTTGCAGTGTCATGGTGACATGTGATCAGCCAGATTCTCTTTACAACTGGGTTACTACCGTGACTTAACAACTGCAGCGATTTACTTAACCACGGTGGCAAGAAAGGACATACGTATCATGGGGCAAAATCCGCTTAACGACTGTTTCACTTAGCACTGGAAATTTTGGGCTCAGTTGTGGTTGTAAGTCGAGGACTACCTCTCGTGCAAAATGATTTCAGCTCCCCTCCGCTGTCTTTGGGAAGTAAACTGGAATTTCAGCAGGTGTCCAATATCTAATTAGCACTTATCTAAGAAGGACTGTGGATAAGCGCTTTCCACCCATGTCTGTGCTGGTGCACAAAGTGCTTATTTGGCATCTCCTACCATCAGCCCTTTGAGGTGGTCCGGACCAAGAAGCACAATCCCTTTATTGTAAGATTATGGTAACAGAATGCTACAAGACCTCTCCCCTCCTCTGTTTTTACTTTTCAGAAACTTAGGGAGGCTCCCTTCCTAAACACTTTCCACACCTCTTTTCTTTCTGCCAGCTACCTTGTGCAGGCTGGCTCTTCCTGTCATTAAGCCTGCAAACGGCTTTATTTCAAGTTTGTACGAATTGAGCCCATCTAGCAAAGGGCTCCACCTTTTTTCTTACTAAACTCCTCAAATTCAAATGTTCTGCCACCCATTTCTAATGTAGTCTTGCAGTGAAAGGAGAGGGAACATGAGGAGGGTATGCCAGTTTGCACCCTTAAACTGTTTCTTTGTCATACTCAAGATATTGTCTCTCTTTGCATGTGATTCCTACAACAAAGCTCTGTATGCTGACTTGTGAGGAAAAATGCAGAGCACCACAGCGCCCCCTTGAGGCTTAATGTGGTAATGCCACAGCAGAACTGATAACGGACTTGAAAGAGATTATTTATTACTCAGAAGTTAGATTCTGCTTCATAGATGCAAGTAAACTTGACTTCTGTTTTCAGAAGAAATAACAAATGTTTTGAATTCTGCAGGGGAAATGTGGAAATGTTATGTCACGTTTACCTTGGAAAGATGTAACCGGAAGACCAACAGTGAAGAATTAAGGCAAAAGGTAAAAATGCTTTGCCTTCGGAATAATACAGGTTTCTTCTGTTACTGATACTGCTTTTCCATGGAGGGATGTCACTGGCAAGTCCCTCAGTTTGCAGCCCGAAAAAGCCTTTAGAAAATTGATTTATTGGATAGAATATTAAGGCTTATTAAGAAAGTGAAGTAAACAAAGATCTGAATATGTGTGGCTTCGATTTGTATAGTTTGCCTGTGTTTATCTGTCCTTATTTTTAGCGAGGCATTGTCAGAATTGCCATTTCTGACACCTGTGCCATATGCCTGTGCAGGATGGACAGGCATATTCTGACCTACCTTCCCCATTCTGATTACTCAATAATATAGTACTTCACTTAAATAGGCATCTAGTCTCATCTTGAGAACTTATCTGGTTGGCTCCTAATTTCTAAGGCTGGACTGCAAAATGACTAATTTGTGCCAAAATCAAAAAGAAGTAAAATTTTGGATATATTTCCTTTGTGATAAATAGCTACTTGGTTTTTTTAAAAAAAAAAGATAGGAAGCTTTTGTGAAGAATCTTTGTGATATACAGTAATATTTATTATAATAAAGATAAGATAAGCTGAGATAACGAGAGTCAGTTTGGTCTAGTGGTTAAGGCATCAGGCTAGAATGTGGGAGACTGAGTTCAGGTCCTGCCTTAGCCCTGAAAGCCAGCTTTGGGCTAGTGCTAAGGGTAGGCAACCTTGGCTTTTTTATGACTCGTGAACTTCAACTCCCAGAATTCCTGAGCCAGCCATGCTGAGGGGAAAGGGAGAGGTTTCCAAGTGGAGCCATGCTGGCTCAGGAATTCTGGGAGTTGAAGTCCACCAGTCATAAAAGAGCCAAGGTTGCCTGCCTCTGGCCTAGTCACTCACTCTCAGTTGTTGTTATGGGGAAAATAGGAGGAGGACGAAGTATTGGGTATGGTTGCCATATTTATAAAAAATAAAGGCAGGATACAAATGAAACAAATACATTAATATTTTAAATTTTTCATTATAACATTTTACAAGTGCTGGGAACTTTAAACAGTGAGGCCAGTGCCCATGCCTTTTTGCCAGACATTGGCTTCGCCTTTTACATTTTAATCTGGGAATGCATCTTTGACAGAAGATTGCAGTAGAGACCCTGTGGAACTGAAACCTACATAGAATATTAAAGTAGTAGACTTGGATTCTCTTGTTTTTAGTTCAGCTTGTGATGCAATTATAGATGTAACATGTAAGCATTCAGTTGTTGGCTGCTTGGCAGAAAGGCTGAACGGTCTTTTCAGTCCTGAGGGCGACATGTAATAATAAATAGTGTAGATTGCTATTGATCTGGGCAAAGATTCATGTCTAGTACTGCGCTTCTCAAGTTCAAGGGAGTATGGAAAGGAGGCAATGGCTGCAGCAGTACAGTGAGGAAGAAAATTTGCATTGAGAAGACACAGCAGAGGGTTGCAAAAAAGCACTTCCTTGGCAACATAAAAGATTGTGGGTTATGTGGCTCCTGCGGCAAAATCTTACATTGTGTGGTATGCTTGTACAGGGTTTGAGCTTCAGCCAGATAAGCCAGTTTTCAGAATCTCCAAATTTTCATCCTTTCAATTTTCCCCTTCTTTCCCCATCAAGTCAGTTCAACATTCATTGTTCCCTAAGGAGACTGATTTGATCGGCCTGGTGGGTGGAAGATTGTTTCCCTTAATTTTTAAAAACTGTTTGTTGGTATTTGTCCAGTGCTTGAAATTCTCCCAAACCCGGTGCTTTTTTCCTTTGGTGCCATAAATAATATCATTTGACTAAACATGGTTCCTGAAAATTTAGTCACTAGTACTCAGGATCGTGACTTCAAAAGCTCGGTGATATTTTATGAAGACTCATTTGTACAGCAGTACAAGTTTTTTTTTTTTTTACTCCTTCCCTCTTGTTTCAGAGACTGGAAAGGGCACTGAGTGTTTTCAGCCGAGCTCATGACTCACAACTGCTGCCAGCTTCTCTCTATAAACAGTGGGTAAGGAAGGATGTGGTCCTTGCACTTGAAAAGCTCCCACTCGCATAAACCGGAAAGGGTGGGTTTGGAGCTTAGAAGTTCATTCCTGAAAGCGGCCATTCGGTGCTTATTTTGTGTGGCATCTTTTCAGATTCAGCTCCTGCTGGAACTCAGTCATGAAGACAAGGCCAGGGAGGTGGCAGCGGCAGCCACAAACCGTTTCAGCCAATTGGTGGATATGTGGGAAATGAGGTTGCAATTGCTGCTGAATCTGAAGAGCAATGAAGTGGCTGCTTGTGCCCAGGAGGCTTTCAAAGTGGTTAAAGCTAAGGTGGGAACTCTCTTCTTTTTTTTTTTGTAAAAAATTCTTTTATTGAAACAATCAACATCAAACATAAGATCGTATTAGAAAGCAATCATCATATAACCTGCAATACAACACTAAGGATTAGTCTTTGTGAACGTCTGGTTTAGTAAACATTCCTCTTATATATGTTCTATCTACTGTTTCTAGTCTATCACATATTGTTCATTCGAGCTTCAGAAGTAAATTCGTCTCAGTAGTAGTGCAATCTTTTATGATCCCTAGCAAAAGATCCTGAGGTAGAAATTCAATAACCTGAGGTAGCCTGGGAGTCATCTGAAACTAGTAATGGTAACATTTATTGAGTCATTGACCAGCAATGTTTACCAAATATACAACACAAAAGTCAAATCAAGTGGATGAGGTAGAATGCCATCAAAGCAAGGAGTCTTGTTAATAAAAATGCAACACAAGCTACTAAAATAACGTGTATTAATAAACTGCAAGTCTAAAAAAACTACGCTCTATGAAGTAAAAATGTATACAAGTAGTCCTTGTTTACTGACTGCCTCATTTAGTGACTATTCAAAGATATGGTAGTTGAAAAAAAAAAGCTTTGCAACTAATCCACACATCTTTAGTCTCCCGCTGCCACATGATTGCCATTCAGACAGTTCACAACTAGCTTCCAATCCGCAAAATTAACGGAGAATGTGGAAGTGAAATTGCAAGGTGTGATCATGTGATATCTTGCTTAATGACTAATGTGATTTGCAGAAAGTCCAAATGGGAAGTAAGGTCATACGCCATTATGGTCATATGGTTTCCCTTAGCAACTACAGTGCTTAGTGATAGAGTTGCCACTCCCAATTGTGGTCAAGAAATAAGGACTGTCTGTATGGCCTAAAACAGAATAACTAACACAATTGCGGGATCTGCTTAGGGATCTGAAATGCTCTCTCCATTCATAAGGTCAACTTGAGGGATCAATGTGGCACTGTCAAAAAGTCACTGACAGTTAGAACAATTAACCAGTGGAACAACCTGCCTCCAGAAGCGGTGAATGCTCCAACACTGGAAGTCTTTAAGAAGAGACTGGACAGCCATTTGTCAGAAATGATGTAGGGTTTCCTGCCTGAGCAGGGGGTTGGACTAGATGACCTCCAAGGTCCCTTCCAACTTTATTATTATTATTATTATTATCCATCATTATTATCATTATCATTATTACCTTCTTCTCGGGAAGGATGAATGGGGCAATTGGCAGTGCTCCTGGCAGAGGCAATGAAAGAACTTTTTAAATCTGCTTCTTGCACTTAGAGTAAGTAACAAAGGGCCATCCCTAGTGGGCCTGTATGAGTACTTGCTTACCCATAGTCCATAGGACGATGAGCACTTGACATTAGGGATATGGCATTCCATTGTGGTAACACCTTCCAGTACTATTGCAATTGCATTCTCCACACCCCTTTTATTTTAAAGATCCCAGAGGCAAACCATGCAGCTATGGAAATAACACTTGGTTATTTTCTGAGTTCCCCTATTTTTCCTTTGCAAGCTTTTTGCATTGCCTGCGTAGTGCAGGCCTTCACTTACTTAGTCTGGTCCCTTTCTATAGACAGGAGGCTCCTTAATTTCATCAATATATTTTCTGCTAGACTACTTCAGGAATTCCAGTGTCTTTCAATTTGCCTGCAGGTGTTTTATACAACTCACATCCAATATTTTCTTCTGGTTTTTTGTTATTCCTCCTTGTAGGACACCTTGCCAATATGGACTTTATGGCTAGAATGGAGTGAAGGTGCCAGTAGCAAAGCCGAGACTGAAGCCCTCTATCAGGTATCCTATATTCCATTAAAAATGAATGATACTATGAGATTAATTTGGAAAAGAGTAAGAATGATTCCACTATTATTTTAAAAATTAATTTTAGAACTAATGATAACCTGAGCATTAAAAATAAACAAATTGCAGGATAAAAACCTATCATATATCTGTAGTCAATGAGGCCGTTGTAATTCTATAAAAATTTTGCTGAAAATACATACACGTAGTTCTTAACTTACAACCATTTGTTTAGTGACCGTTAAAAGTCATAACAGCACTGAAAAAAGTGACTTATGACTGTTTTTCAACCTTAACAACCCTCGCAGCATCCCCATGATAATCAGACGTCAGACACTGGGCACCTGGCATATATCTATGATGGTTGCAGTATCCTGAGGTCATGTGATCACTTTTTGCAATCTGACAAGCATAGTCAATGAGGGAGCCAGATTCACTTAACGATTGTCTTACGAACTTAACACCTATGGTAATACACTTAACAATTATGGCAAGAAAGGTTGTAAAACGGGGCAATTAACAATGGTCACTGGACAATTGCCTTGCTTAGCAACAAAAAGTTTGGGCTCAATTGTGGTCGTAAGTTGAGGACTATCTGTATGTGATTCAGAAATAGAAACACAGGCTTCATTAACAAAAAAAGTGGAAATTTAGGAAGAGTATGAAATACACCATTTTGGTGTGATGATTAAGGCACCATGCTAGAAGCCAGGAGACTGTGAGTTCTAGTCTCATTTTAGGCACGAGAAGCGTCCGAGTGACTTTGGGCCAGTCACTCCCTTGCAGTCCAATTTACCTCACATGATTTTTGTTGTAGTTGTGGAGAAACTAGGAGGAGGAAGGAGCTTTAGGAACAGTTGTATGCCTTGAGTTACTTATCAAAAAGAACAAAAAGGTTTATACACACACACACGCACACACACACACACCCTGAAATGGAGTAAACAAAACATATTGAAACACAGTCTTTAATTACAAATGAAAAGTTTCAGAAATATTGTATTCAGTTAAGAAGGATAATTAGGGCCAGAATTTCCATTGCTAAGCAGTTCAGTTGTAAACCACCGTGTCACGTGACCACGCCACTTAGTGATGCAATACTTCTGGTCAGTGTTGGTTGCCACTTATGACCTGCCGGCTTCCCCATTGACTTTGCTTGTTGGAAACTGGCAGTGAAAGTTGCAAATAGCCGTCACATGACCGTGGAATGCCACAATGCTGTAATTGCAAGCTGAAGGTCAAGTACCTGGATCTCAGTCATATGACCACAAGGATTCTGAGACAGCTGTAGTTACAAGGACCTGCCGTAATTTCCCCTCATTCTGCACCATTGTAACTTCAAAAGGACGCTGAATGAGTGGTTGTTAAGCAAGGACTAGTTGTAGACTCTCCAGAGTAGGTTTACTGAACTGTGTGAATAGGAGATTTCCAGATTGATGTATATTCTCTAGCTTAGTGGCCCCCAACCCTTTGGGTACTAGGAACCGGTTCCGTAGAGAGAAGTTTTTCCGCGGACCAGAGGGGGCGTGGTTTCATGTGCTGCCTGCATCCTGTGGATGGAACTATGCTTGTTTGGGTGGACCAGTTTCTGGCATGCCACCATCCGGTGCCGTTCCAAAGACTGGGGGTTGGAGACCCCTGCTCTAGCTGAGTCAATAGATCCAATTTGGTGTGGGTAATTATCACAAAGAACAAAGTAACCTATCTTCTTGACTTTAGTTTTAAAGTCCACCGTGGATGCTTAAAAGCTTTGTGTCATTTAATGGACTTCACAATCATTTACATTTAACCGGCAGAGATCTTTCCTTGCCACACTTCCTGCTGACTCCATAGCCTTGAAAGAAAAGTACCTTGAGTGGGCTCACAGGACCGGTGGCTATAAGAAAGCAAAGCAAGTCTTCACCAGGTTAGCATATCTCCTTTTTCAATTAAAGATTTTATTGATTTTCTCTTACATGCATATGTTAATTTTTCAACCAACGAGCTGTCTGGAATCAGCAATGCTGATACATACAGTATTCCATTCCTAATCCTTCAGTCTTTCTTCTAGCCCAGCGGTTCTCAACCTTTTTTCAGGCTGAGACCCCACCTGCACCGCCCATGCGCATGCACGGCGCGACGGGCCAAACTGCACATGCTCGGTGCGCATGTGATGGCCCAAACTGCACATGCGCGGCGCGCGCGCGACGGCCCAAACAGTGCATGCGTGGCACGACAGGCCTAACTGCGCATGTGTGGCGCGCACGCGACGCACCAAACCGCGCATACGCAGCGCGACGGGCCTAACCACGCATGTGTGGCGTGACGGGCCGAATTGCGCATGCGCAGCGCACGCACGACGTCTCAAACCGTGCATGTGCGGCACGACGGGCCTAACCGCACATGCACGGCGCGCTTGCGACTGCCCGAACCGCGCATGCACGGTGTGACGAGAGTAACCATGCATGCGCGGCACGCGCATGATGTCTCAAACCGTGCATGTGCGGCACGATGGGCCTAACCGCACATGCACGGCGTGCGCGCGATGGCCCGAACCGGGCATGCGCGGCGTGACGAGAGTAAACGGGCATGCGCGGCGCGCGCGACGTCCCGAACTGCGCATGTGTGGCATGATGGGCCTAAACGCGCATGCGCGGCGCGCGCACGATGGGCCTAACTGCACATGCACGGCGCACGCACGATGTCTCAAACTGCGCATGTGTGGCACGACGGGCCTAACCGCGCATGCACGGCGCGCGCGCGGCGACCCGAACCGTGCATGCGCGACGGCCCGAACCACGCATGCACAGCGTGCAGGCGACGGCCCGAATCGCGTATGCGAGGTGCGACGGCCCGAATCGTGCATGAGCGGCGCACGCGCGACGCCCAAGGGGAAATGGGGAAAAAAATGGGGGAAAAAATGGCGGACTGCGGTGTTTGGCGACCCCCGTGAAACGGTTGTTCGACCCCAAATGGGGTCGCGACCCACAGGTTGAGAACCGCTGTTCTAGCCAATAGTAGAATAAGTCCCAAGTTTGATAGTAGTCTGTATCTTCTTTATCCTTCAGTTTCAAACTTAATCTATCCATCTCTGTGCATTCCAATATTTTTCTGATTATTTCTTCTTCTGGTGGTAGTGCTTCATTTTTCCAATATTGCGCAAAAGTTATTCTTGCTGCTGTGATGACGTGTAAAATCAAATATAGGCTTTGTTTGTTAATCTTTTCAGGCATTATACCTGACAAGAAAAGTTCAGGTTTGAAATCAACATGTTCACCTAATATTTTTTCTAACCAGGCATGTATATTTTTCCAATAGGCCTTTGCTTTGCTACATGTCCACCAAATGTGATAATACATGCCTGGATTATGCTTACATTTCTAACATCTATCTGACATATTTTTAAACATTTTTGCTAATCTTGCTGGTGGCAAGTGCCATCTATAAACATTTGATATAAATTTTCTTTATACGAAGTTGCCATTGTTAACTTATAGTTTCTCTCCCATAATTTTTGCCAGTTTTCTAATTCTATATTGTAACCAAAGTTTTTTGCCCATCTAATCATTGTTTCTTTAACTTGTTCACTTTCTATTTCCAAAATTAACAAAAAGTTATACATTTTCTTGATTAATTTCTCATCTGAGGTTAACAAAATCTTACCAAATACAGTTTGTTCTTTATAAAATCCATGCATTTTCACGTCTTTTTCATATCTATTTTGCATCTGTAAATGTGTCCACCACGACAGGTTGATACCCTGATTTTCCAGTTCTTGTTTAGATTTTAAATATCTCCTTTTTATAGCATTATTCAATCACTTTTTTCTATACCCCTCCACCCCTATTTGTTATTAAAATCATATGCCTTACCCCATTATTTCTCTCTTAGGCTGCAGGAGTGTCGCCCATTTTCACTCCAGTTCTTCAAAAAAATGATTCAGATTGAAAAGGAACAAGTAAGTAAAAAAGTATTATAAACAAGTGCAGGGATCCGTTTCTTGGTTGTGTTAGTAATTATGGAGTATATTATTTTCTCAAGTACCATGTGTTTTAATTTTTGTATGGTTGCATTTATTTTTATTTTTAATTTGTTTACCACTCAGTCTCAAATAACAGTGATATTTGTGGAAATATTTACCAATTGTTTGATAAAACAAATAAATGAATAAATAGTGTCAATATTTGTAGAGGTATTTACCAATGTGAGGTTTCTAATGGAATCAGTGCTTTTTATTTTGTAAAGTATGCTCTGTTAGAACTGGGCCACAGTAAAATACTTCAGCTGATTTTAAAAGCCACCTAGAAATAGTAATCCTTAAATGTTGTAGGCAGATTATTGGCACATGGCCAGTTTCCTCAAAATCCTAGCCATCGTTGGTGTTCTTAAACTTATTAACGGAAAGGGCGAGGTTGACCTCTGGATTCTCTAGATATTCCCAAACTACAGTTAAGAAATCCAGTGCCGGCTGTTACTGCTAGGAATTGTAAATCACCAACATTGGAAAGATTGTAAATTTCTCATTTTTGTTTTAACGCATTACATGTCTTAAGAACGGAAAGCCATTTACATTATTATGTTTCATACACACTGATTATAATGGTCGTCTCAGGTGGATAATCAGTGTCTTTGCATTATGTAAGCATGTCTTTTGTGTGAACTCTCTGGGGTTTAATATAATACTCCCCTCCAATGAGAGAAGCTGAAACTCCTACACCTTTTGGTCCTGATGCTGCAGCTATAGGCCGGTCAGGCTCCAAAACCAAGAAAGACATGCAGAATTATTTCTAAACAGTTCTCATTATTGTTCCTTGCCTATAGACAGAAATCTTGCCAAACTAAAGCAATTACTTGCATCATTAAAGATATACTCTCAAAGTATACTCTGAGAATTTCTAACTCTTTCTCCTAACTGAACTGTCTAAACTGGCTGTCTTTTTGGTCCTCTGGAATGCACCCATTTCCTCCAGGGAATCTGGACTACATTCCACCACAAGGACTGGACCCCACAAAGGGCTCAGAGGAAGACAGTACTGTAGCCAGCCGAGACCATGGAGAAAACCAGTTGGGCCTCTGAAACTGCTGCCTTCTCTTGCCCTTTCTTGCTGTCCTTCAAGAGCAGCAGTCAGGATGATTCCTCTCTCACTTCCAGAAGTCTATTCCTGTGCCTGGATTGTTTGCATGCAAACTGCTCCTAGAAGTTGGGAAGGAATGCCCCAGTCAGAGCATCTCCAGCTTAGGTTAAAATCTGCAAGATTTCCTGACAGCTAGAACAATTAATCAGTGGAACAACTCGCTTCCAGAAGTTGTGGGTGCTCCAACACTGGATGTTTTTAAGAAGAGATCGGACAGCCATTTGTTTGAAATGGTATAGGGTTTTCCTTCCTGAGCAGAGGGTTGGACTAGAAGACCTCCATGGTCCCTTCCAGTTCTGTTATTCTGTTATGTCATCATGTTGGTATGCATCTAAAAAAGGAGTCTACCATCTTGTTCATTTTGACACTCCCCATCCCTGGACGCTCTTGGACACAGCATTACGCTCCAGTTCCTGCTTGCCAATTCATTCCCCCGGTTGTAAGATTTGGTTTTCTGGCCCTTTGGATGACCATGACTTCTTGTTTAAAGACCAAAGGCTTGGCAGGAAGCCCCTGTCTCTCTTAGTCCCAAGATAGCTCCCTACCCCTCCCTTTGCTTCATGTTCAGGTCTGATTAGAATGAAGGAGACTAAGCTTGAAGTGAAGGAATGGGAGACACATCTATGATTGTGGTCTAGTGAAGAAAGGCAAAAAAAAAAAAATATTAATTTCTGAAGGGCAGGAAATGAAAGTTCTTCACAGCTTATTCATTTAGTAAACAGTGAGACTCCTATTTGAGTTACAGGCAGTCTTCCACTTGCGACCATTTGTTTAACAAATTTGTTTTAAAACTTTCAACTGCACCGAAAAAGGTGACTTACGCCAGTCCCTTACACTTATGACTGTTGCAGCATCCCTGCGGTCATGTGATCAAAATTTGGTTGCTTGGCAACCAGCATGTATTTATGACAGTTGCACCCATTTGCAACCTTCTCAGGGGTCTTCCGAGAAGCAGTCAGTGGAGGAAGCCAGATTCGCTTAATGACCACCTGATTTGCTTAATGCCCATGGCAAAAAAGGTTGTAAAATTGGGTGTGACTCACTTAACAATTGCATCGCTTAGCAGACATTCCCAATTGTGGTGACTTAAGTTGAGATTACCTGTACTTGTAAGAGGACGTTGTACAGGGTGAAGTGTGCTAATTAGGGGAAAACGTTGCAGAGAACTACTCCTGTCCAGAGTTGTTAATCCTGTATAATGTCCATTAACAATAGCAATCTTAGACTTATCCACCGCTTCACAGTGCTTTGCAGCCCTCTCTAAGCGGTTTCCAGAGCCAGCATATTGCCCCCAACAATCCGGGTCCTCCTTTTATCGACCTTGGATGGAAAGCTGAGTCAATCTTGAGGCAGTCTGGATTGAACTCCTGGCAGTGAGCAGTGAGTTCGCCTGCAGTACTGCATTCTAACCACTGCGCCACCACAGCTCTGTATTCATATCAATTTAGTTTCATCTTCACTTCCTTGTCAGCATCAAGGTGAGAGAGTGAGGAGTAAGACTCAGCTTCTCTCTTACATACTATGTATTATTTTGTAAGATTGCCCAAAAAAGATTTTATGTATGAAGGCTGCCTAAAGTTTCAGAAGATGATTGAGATTGCATGACAAATATATTTTATTCCTGTCATTTTATCACTGTGTTAAGTTCAGCATGGTAACCACCCACCTTTTTTAAAAAAGGAATCCGGTAAAATATTTAACATCCGAGAATATTATGAACGTGCCTTGAGAGAATTTGGTGCTACAGAGCCTGGTAAGAATTTTTACTTGTTGGTTTCCAAGACTACTCTCAGTTGTCTTTCTGTTATAGCTGTAGCAATCACCTGATTCTTTCTGCTAAAGCAGGCATGTCAAACTTGCAACGTCACGTGACGTATGAGGAGTTTTTCCCCATTGCCGGCAATGGGGTGGGTGCAGTTTTGGCGTGATGCATCCGGCCCGGAGGCCGGCAGTTTGACATGCCTGTGCTAAAGAATACCAAATCTTTCAATGAACCAAGCAGAGCTTATTGTGGCAGTTGCTGATTTTTCTTTCTGTCTGTCTTGGAATTCTACAGAATACTGTGTAGTTGAAACATTCCATCCAATTTTTATTTTATTCTATTTGAAGTATTAAAATAATATTTAAAAATTAAGATAACTAGACAAGACTACATAAAAATGTGCATAAAAAGAAAAAAAAACAAACCCTATACATCAGGGGTGTCAGACTTGCAATGTCAAGTGACGTGTCGCAACTTTTTTTTTCCATTGCTGGCAATGGGGTGGGTGATCTACCATAAGTCACCATAGTCATTGTCTCTGATCCATCCAGGATTATTCTACAGAATACAGTGTAGTTGCAACATTCTAATCAAATACATATAGGCAATATGGTTTTGGCACCAGGGAATTCCCTCTTTTGTAGCATTTTCATTATTACAGTATTAACTATGCTTTTTTTTTTAAGATCTTTGGCTGGATTATATCAAAGAAGAGCTGAATCATTCTCAAGGCAAACCAGAGAATTCTGGCAGTATCCACTGGAGAGCTATGAAAACATTGCAGGGAGAACAAGTGGAAACATTTATTTCAAAGTATACATTGCTGCAAGCTGGGCACCTGTGAAAATTATTTTTTTCATTCTGACGGCAAATTAATCTGTTCGTTAGTCTGCAACTATGGAAACTCTTGGCTTCTATTTGAGTCAAATGTATAATGAATGTTCCCTGGATAAATTACTTTACTTGCTACTAAATAATTGCGTACCATCCATATTCTCTCCATATTACTGGATTTAACAGAAATGTAGCAGTTTTGGATTTTAATTAATATATGTATAAATATACTTCCAGGGAAAGTGGAAAACAAACTTAATTTAGAGTTTATTTTGCTACTGTTTCATGATAGGGCCTATTTATATTTTATATATATTTTATATTTTACATAACGGAACTGGATTTCATTCTGGCTAGTGAATAGAAATTAGTTGTCTGCCAAGCAAATGTAAATGGTCACATGCAGATTGTTCCAGGAACAACTAGTTTTGAGTGGTTTGTGTAAAAAGCAAAACATGCAAACGGATGCAAACTGAAATGTAGTTGTTCTAGGCCAGTGGTTCTCAACCTTTCTCAGGTTGAGACCCCACTTGCCCCGCCCATGCGCGCCACGACCCTGACATGGGCGCGCGGGTGTGCGTGCGCGCGCCGAAAAAAATTTAAAAAAAAAAAACACCAAAAAAAAAATGGCGGCCGCGACGGGCGTATCTGCACATGCACGGATCGGCCCATCGCACACGCCGCGCATGCGCGGATCCGCCCGTCGCGGCCGACATTTTGTTTTTGTTTTTTTGATTTTTTTGATTTTTTTTATTTTTTTCCGCCGCGATGGGCGGATCTGCGCATGCGCGGATCGGCCCGTCGCACGTGCCGCGCATGCGCGGATCCGCCCATCGCGGCCGCCATTTTTTTATTTTTTTAATTTTTTTTCCCGGTGTGACGGGCGGATCTGCGCATGCGCAGCGCGCGCACCAAAAGAATAAAAATAAATAAATAAATAAAAAATTCAAATTAAAAAAAAAACAAAATGGCGGCCCGCGGTGTCCGGCGACCCCCGCGAAATCGTCGTGCGACCCCAAGGTTGAGAACCGCTGTTCTAGGCAAAAGTATTTTGGTGCATATGGGAGGGAGGGGGAGAGAACAGAAAAAAACGCCTTAGTGAAGTTAGGCTAACTTGTACCAAGTTAGGCACATTTCTTTTTTTTGAAACAATGAATCCATACTCATTATGTAAAGATTCAAAATAAAAAATTGAATATGTCAAGTGTAAAAGTTTGGACATCATCTCTTCTGTCTAGATTGGGCATTTCACAACAATCTGAAATATTTCCAAAGCAACCAGCAAAGGCTTATAGAAAATAAATATAAAGGTTCTGGAACGGTTTCCATGTTTGCCAGACTTAACTATTATTTCAAGACTGAAGGGAGGTCTCAAATATGCAATGCGTGCAAGGAGACCTATGCAGGGTTTTGCATGGGAGAATGGGGAAAAAATTACCTAAGCAGGAATAACTGTAGAAAATATTTAGTGAGGAGATGGTATAAAGTAAAAGTGGGTCTCTAAACTTTACTCCTGGATATTTCTCAGAAGTTCTTTTACATATTCAGAATCTGCCTAGAACTAAAAGAGACCATCATCTGAATGCATTCCAATTGCTATGACTAACCAAGGTCTGGAGTGAATTTACCAATCAGAAACCTGGAAGAAATACGGAGAAGTGATAATAAGTTATCCATTTAAAAATATATTTCATATAATGCGAACACTCAGACATTCCTTCTGGCTGACATTAGTAATGTGAAATTTGAGAGATGTCTTCTTCCAATTGATAACATAAGGATGCACATAAGAGCATCATCAAATAACAAGCTGGTACCAATGTTTTTTTTCCTTCACAGCAGAATCAAACTGATTTAACAGCTTTTTGTTTTTTTTAAATTAATAAACATTCTTCACAAGCTGTTATCATCAGGCAATTAGTGAATGATCAGTACTAGAAAACCCATGCCCCATTGCATCACTGTTTCAGAGATATTTCCTTATCTAAACAGAAACAGAATGACCCAAGAGTAGGGGGGAAAAAGCAATGGAAGCAAGAGTGACTTCCTCATTGAATTTCCTTGGAATCAGGCAGGGAGCATTCTTCCCTGACCTTCCCAGCAGGCAGGTAAGTGGCTGCTCTGGGTGGGGGAGGCAGCAAGGGATTGTAAGGCTGGCTGGAAACTGTTAATGGAAAATGGAGATCATGTGACCACAGCAGCAGTGCAGTAACAGCACTGAAGCAGTTCCAGCTTTCTCAAATTTCATTCTCCTAGGACTCATGGGTCCCAGATTCTGGACACAGTCTGTAAATTAGCTCATTTGAGATACTTTGGTTCCAAAATTTTTGCCCTATGATGCACTGTTTCATCCAGTTAAAGGTCACGGTAATGGGTTTTAGTGGTATATAGATTATCAAACCTACAGAGTTTTATTTAACTGTATTCACACATATCACAAAGCAAGAATCAAATCCATTGTGGCTTAATGCAGTTTGTAATTTAGTGGATGAGTTCATACTTTGGGTTAAGCCAGTGTTTCTCAACCTTGACAATTTTAAGGCATGTGGACTTCAACTCCCAGAATTCCACAGCCAGCATTGCTGGCTATGGAATTCTGGGAGTTGAAGTCCACATGCCTTAAAATTGTCAAGGTTGAGAAACACTGGGTTAAGCTTTAACTGTAACCCCCCCCCAAATAACTAGATTTTTAAAATGACACCAAAAGTCTCCTTTTACCTTAGCATGATGGATAAATTCAACTTATAACCCCTTTTGTGCATCTGAAAGAGCTACCGGTAGCTCTTAGAAGTCTAACATACACAACCTTGATCTGAGAAGTCAAATGGCCCTCAGAAGCAGTTGGGCTTATGCTCTGATATTTTGTGACCTGATTTATAAACTAGTTTACTGAGGTCATATAAAAACCAATCTAGTCAAAGATACCTATATATGAGAATATGGTATATTACTAAGAAATAAATCTCTTGACTCTCTTGAAATGCAGTTCCTTGAATTATTTCCTTATTCTTGATTTCTACCCAATCAATTATTTGTGAAAAGATTTGAAATTAGTAATCAAGATTAAACTGAGATGTCTGTCTGTGAGGTAAATGGCTAACAGAACCAAGATTTGGGCCAGGAAGCTCTGAAAACCTAGATTTTTATGTTGGGGGAGACTTCAGAATGTAAACATCAGAAACTTGTTTTCAGTGTCAGGGTTCACCTTTGAAAAATGAGTATTTCTAAGTATTAAATAATTTATTCAACTTAGTGTCACTGAACTCCAGACTGATTTTGGGCAGCTTACAATCCAAGGAAATATAAAAACCATTTGCATAAACAGCAAGCAGAAGATGAATCTGGGCCACACATGAAACAAATATCAGGCATCCAGCAGAGATCCAATTGCCCTAGCCTAGCCTAACACCTGAGAGTACATAAAAAGGCATTTTTGTTGTTGTCCTACTTGAGGAAGCACAGCTGGCACCAGATTTTATTAGCCTTGGTTCACTTTGAAATCAAAGATCCCTGGATGGAGTTTACGGGTAACACCAAGGAATGGGGATTTTCATCAAAACTAACATTTTCTCTTTAGCTAAGGTAGTCTTCCATAAGTAATGGAAAGATGGGGGTGCATAAAATGAAGTTTAACCTTGCTTCCCTGGTTTTCTTCAACAGCAGAAATCTGGTTTAGCTTTGACCCTCATTCGCATAGCTTTCCAATATTGGCAGTCTTAAAAGGCAGGTTTTAAATTTTAGCATGACCAGCCATCCAAGTTCAGGGGATGATACCATTCCTTTGCCTGTATTCATTGTTTAGAAGAGGGGGTTTCAATTAACAAGCCTTTCCTCCTGAAATCCTCTCAACCATTAAAAGTTTTTGAATGCACCCATAGACCAAGATTGTTCTACTTTGGCAATGTTAAGATACAGAGTTCAACTCCCAGAACTGGTACTCTCTCTCTCTCTCTCAGCCCAACTCAGCTGACAGGATTATGGGGAAAATAGGAGTAGGAAGGACTACAGGTCCTCCACGTACAACAGTTTGTTTAATGTCTGTTTGAAGTTACAATGGCACTAAAAAAAGGATGCACAACCATTTTTCACATGCATGACCATTTGGATGCCTGGCAACTGGTTCATATTTATGACAGTTGCAGTGTCCCGGGGTCATGTGACTTTCTGACAAAACAAATTCAACGGGGAAGCCAGATTCACTTACCAACCATGTTGCTAACTTAACAACTGTAGTGATTCCCTTAACAAACGTGGCAAGAAAAGTTGCAAAATGGGACAAAACTCAACAAATTCCTCACTTAGCAACCTAAATTCTGGGCTCAGTTGTGGTCGTAAGTCGAGGACTACCTTCATTGGTACTGCATCTTCGCCCTCCTCAATTGTATGTGGAAAATATATAATATATATATATATAAATGGGTATATATACCGTATATATATACCGCAGCAGCCGCAGCAGGCGCGCGCCAAGTCAAATAGATCCGGCCGCGGATTGGGTGCAAAGCTTCGGCTGGCCACGTGAGGCGCGCCTTTTCAGAGTTTTCTCGTGGGAAGGGCGGGCGTGTGTGTGTCTGCTTGGGTCGACTGACTGAGTCGGGACAAGCCCCGTCGGCCGGGCATGGAGACGGCTGCTCCTCAGGGGCGTAGCCTAGATTGCAGGGTGAGGCGGGAGAGCCCACGTGACGGACGGGGAATAAGCTTCTGGGCGCAAGGGCCGGGCAGCTGGGCCAAGGACTGGGCGGTTGCAGCTGATCAGCGGAGGTGCAAAGCGTGAGGGAACATTTAGGCGCCCTTTGGGAGGAAGGGCTTTATTTTAGGAACTGGATCAGTGAAACGCTTATTCTTCAGTGGAGAACGGCGAGGCCGCTTATACGTGCCTTTTTACCCTGAAGCTGTAGATAATACATAATGCAGATATTATCTACGAGACGCGATAATGGGTTTGGTGGCCCGAGGTGGCATTTCAAAACTAGGGTTTTCGAGTTGATGCTTCTGTAGTGACGAGGTTTTTTTTTTTTTAAAAAAAGGAATTAGGTAGGTCATTGTCAGACTGTGGAACCTACGTTATATATTCCCGCTCCTTGCTAGGTAACGAAGCACAATGTTTGAAATTAAAATAGAGCGTTACTGGCGGGGGGGGGGGAGAAGGAAGGCGACCGTTTAACGCTATCCGTGACGAGTGGAATTAATAGAATTTGAAGCACGCTAATTTCACTAGGAGATGTAACTTACTACTTTTAGGGTTGTTGCTTTTAAATGCAATGGAAGTGCTGAGGGAACTTGATTAAATATGATTAGGCAGCCATGCATCTTTCCTGAGGTAAAAGGTTTAAGAAAGCTTTCCCCATTCTGGTACAGTAAGTCTCCACAACAAGTTGTGGGTCTACAACTCTTAGGTCTGGCACCAGGAAGACATCGGGTTGAAAAATACGCATTAAGGGATCAGGTAATCCCTTCCAAGCAGTGGCTGGAAGTGGCTGAAGAAACACTGTCAGAATACTTAACAGCCCAGATTTTTTTTTAAAAAAATAATCATTTTAGTGTATTATTAAACCTTTCATAGACTCTCACAATAGAATTGGACTTATTGAAAGGACTGGGTAATGGTCATAAGAGGTAGAGAATCAAAAATCTGGATGAGTGGAAGAAGGTTTAGTAATAGTATCCCGAGGGAGAAAGATGTGAGACTAAATATGGAGATGTTTAAATAGCAGTTTCATTCATCTTTGAGGGAAATGGGTGGTTTAGAAATAAGAAATATATATAAATACATAAACTAAATGGTTCTAAACTCATACAATGCTTAAGAATATATGCAAGGGAAGGTAAGAGATGAAAGTATAGATATCGCAAAAGGAGATCACATGATCCTGGGATACTGCAACCGTCATAAATATGAATGTGTTGCCAAGCATCCAAATTTTTATCATGTAACCATGAGGATGCTGCAATGGTTGTAAGTGTGAAAATCAGTCATAAGTCACTTTTTTTCAGTGCTGTTATAACTTTGAACAGTCATTAAATGTTATAAGTTGAGGACTACCTGTAATAGTGTAGGGTAAAACTATGGTTCCCAAGAAATAACAGATAATGATGACAGATGATGGTGACATTTTGAAAAAAAATGTGCTACACGGAAATAAAAGTAAAAGTTAATATAGAATAATTGGATGTTACGGGTTTAAAAGATTCTGGGTTTTAAGCCTAGATTTGCAGAGAATTTTGCTAATTGTGACTAATTGACTTCACAATTGGTAACAAATAAGGACAGCAAGGCCTAAGAAACAAGGAACATGCACTTTATATAATAGTTTGATTTAAAATAACCAGCTTTTTCTTAGGCTGCAAGCTTCTTGCTGGTATTTATTGCTGCTTTAAGAAATATGACACCTTCTCTAATCTGCTTAGGTAATCAGCTTTAAGAATTGCTACAAACTTAAAAAGCTTATAAAAGGTACTAGTTTGGACTTTATGGTGTCTGTAACAAACTACAATAATGTCTTCATGACAATGCTATTGTAAAATATAATGTAGTTGCCTTACAAAGCCTGACACAGTTGCTTAAGTCATGGCATTGTCATGTCATCATTCTCCCCACCCCATACTCATAAAATGAAATACGAAAATGCAGTCAACTGAAATCTTATAGTGTGGAAACTCTAGTTTGTTTACAAGCAAATTATTCCTCTGAAAATTGCTAGGAAAAGAACCTTTACTGAAAATTGTCATTTTTTTTTAAGAAATCAGATGGACATCAGGGATTATTACTGTCAATTTTTGAATTCTAGATGCTAGTGGCAGAAACCCAGTGAAAATCAAACTGCCATCCTTCAGAAATTACTTGAACATGCTATATAATTAAAATGTTTTTATCCCTGAGTACAGTTTTTATCCCTGGCAGCAATTTAAATTCTGTTCTTTGTGTTCTACAGGTTAGCTGTGATAGTACTTCAAAGTCTGGTCGTCTTATCATGATTCTTAACCCATTAATGTTTTAGGTTTCAGAAGATGGGATCTTGGAGAGCTATAGCCAACAAGTAGACACTCTACTGAATTAGACAGACATGGTTCCTTTATCTGCGTGTTCATATTTTGGGGAATAGTAGGAAATGGTGGCTCTTTTGATCAAATTTGTTTACATGAATGCTTGTGGACTGTGTATCGGCCAAATGAGCACTTTTAGAAAGCCAGCATGGTGTATCTCAGTGCTGTTCTGTCTAGAAAAAAAAAAGACAAAACTACTCTGAATTCATAGAGAGCATGGCTATAGTATGGATAACAGAAATTTCAGTTACGATAGATACAGATTTTGTGACTAGCTACATGAGGCATGTCAAACTGCCAGCCCACGGGCCGGATGCGTCACACTGAAACTGCACCCACCCCATTGCCGGCAATGGGGAAAAAGTCACGATACATTGCGCGACATCACCTGACGTTGCGAGTTTGACATGCCTGAGCTACATGCATGGAACAGCCATTTTGTGAAGAGGCAAATCCATCAATAGCTGCCATTTTGTAAATGGAAATAATACCCTTTTAAAATTCTAAACATTTCAGGGAGTCCAAAAAATCGCCTATGCCTGATCTGGAGAAATCATCTACTTTCTGTAGATTTTTTATTCCTTGAAAAAATATTTACATTTAATCATGGATTTCTTAGTGTTATTCTTAAAAATTAGTCAGCATTGTCACCTGGTCAGGTCCAAACTATCTGGGTAGAGAGTTTTGTTTTTTTCTTTAGATCAGTGCTTCCCAACCTTTTCCTTCATTACCCAAAATTATTTATCAGAAAGTATTTAAATATCCCTGTTGTGATGTAGTGGGTTTGTGGTCATTACCCAAAAAAACCCACTTTTACCCAATATTATTTATCCAGGTTTGGGGAGCACTTGTTTACATGAATATATTAAAACCCTACATTAAAGCAAAATTCCTGTTACAGAATTCATTTTTATGACTGCATTATTTGCAATTCTGAACTGAGGGAACAGAATATTACAGTATTATGGCACCTGCCTCTGCTTCTTAATGATAGCTAGAAACTTGGTCTTACACCCTTCACAAGCTTTATTTTTCAAGAAGATATTTGAAGTAATTGTTAACTAGCAACTTAAAATTTAATATTCTTACTTTGAAGTTAACATTAAAAATGTATTATCAATTTCATATTTTAATAACAAGAACTTAAGGCCAACCTTTATTAAAAAAAGACAGCTTTAATCCAACTTTCAAGAGTAATATTTGTTATCCAGCAATTTCAGGAGCATTTATATGAAAACAGTAGAAGATAGGAATCATTTAATTTTTTAAAAAAATAAGCATTTCTGCTTTGCAGATGAAAGTTAATGGATCCTTCATTACTGAACAGGAGGAAGTTGAAGTAAAGAAGGCAAAGACTTTCATTTGGAGACCTGGGAAAGGTATTTAGAGAAAAATAGCTGCATTTCTAGAAGAGGAAACAGTAGCTCAGTTGTAGAATACTACACTGCATGAGTGTATTTGCATATTGGACATAGGCCTTGTTCGGCTGTTACACAGCACAATGCACAAGGAAAATGAAGACTCAGATTGTTGGGGACAATATGTTGACGCTGTAAACCTCTTAGGGCTGTAAAGCATTATGAAGTGGTATATAAGTCTAAGTGCTATTGCTATTAGTAACTGAATGGTGGAGATGTTACTGAACAAGTTGGTGGGAGATAGTCTACATGAGTATAGTGTGACTGACTGCTGATGGCAATCTTTTTATGCATGTCTAGGCTCATATGTGAAATGCAACTTGGTGTTATGGTTTAATTCAGTGAGCCAAACTCCAGCAATACGGCTTATTTTACCAAACTAGGCTTACTGGTCCTTTTACTGTTGGATTTTGTAAATTTTGTTATTAGTTTAAGCCTTCTACTGGCAAGATGAAGCACAGAAGAAACAATTACACATAAAATAGAAGCAGTGAATTAGTCACAAGAGACTTAAAAAGTTGGAATTAAAAAGAAACCTTAAATAAGATAAACTGAAATAGAATAGCATAGCAAATAAAAATAGAACAGGAAAAAAACAATTCAAAATGTCTCAGCTTCAATATTTGGATAAATAGAAAACAAAAATAAGAATATAGTTAAGGAAGCCACTTCTGATATTCTTCATAGCAGATATAACATTTAAAACCATTTTTCCCAATCAAAATAACATAATGTGGTTCCCCTTCTCTTAATATTTTGCTCTTATTTAATCAGTAAATCCAGATATCATCAGTACTGTGGATTAAATAGTATTTAAAGGCATTTGATCATTGTAGGCCCATACCTGTGAACTAGACAAGATATGAAATATAGATTTAGCTTTTAAAAACTTGATGGTAGCAATTATGCAACTACTCTGTTTAGAGTGGAAAAAGCCCAGAATTGCCTTGGCACTGTTGTTAGCTTTGGCAGCAATGAATCTAATTTGTTCCTTTCAACTTCTGGAAGGTTAAAAAATCATGCCAAGGTATTTAAAATCTGGAACATGTTCAGTTTTATTATTTCCTATTTGTCATAGATATCTGAAGGGACTTTTTTCTCAGGAAGATTAAATCTTGGTTTTGGAAATGGTTGCTTACAAGACTTCCCTTTTTAAAATATTTATTTTTATTCTGCTAAATCTCTAAACTTCTCTTAAGAGCCATCTGGAAACAAAAGAATAGCTGGTTCATTGGCATATAGCAGCATTATCAAAAGTCTTTAAGTTTAGATGGATTTAAAATGGTTGGAGCAACTACCACTGAGGTCCACATAAATATTGAACCACAGGGTGCTAGAATGCAATGTGCCTCAATGAATTGGAACATCTGCAGTAAGATAGCCAGCTCTATCTCATCTGACTTGGTGATTGTGCTTTCATACTACATCCTAATTAGAGTGAGTGACTATTGGTCACTTTTTCATCATAGTCTGTTCCTTGAAATAAAATTGAAGACTTATTTTAAATACAGTAAAGATTATGTATAAAGAGTGACTTTGCTCACATTTGTATTTTTCTGTTAAAAATTGTAAATTGGCACACTGATACACTACCTTTCTTAAGTTCTGCTAAAAATTTATCCTGATATATCCAATCCAAAAACTTACAACAAAGAAATGGGCATATACTGTAATGTTTTAAGCTCATTTTATAGGCTATCTGTGAAGGATTTCTATTTTTGCCATTTCTAGAGATGAGAATGGTTATAGAACTCCAGTCATCAAATGTTTGAAGTGTTATTGATGTGTTTAAAAGGGGAGATCAAGACAGGGACCTATGAATCAGCATTTCCCTTTAGCAGTTTAGGTTATATTAGATCGCTGCTGGAGGCTTTTCTTCTTTACAATTGGTCAATTTGTTTAAGAATCTCTGAATGGGAAAACAGTAGTAGGGGTGAGGCGAAGAAATATTGTATGGTATCGAGAAAAGCTATATAGCTTACTACAATCTCTTTCCATCTAGCATCTGAAATCTTAGCCTTCAAATATTGATTCCCCTCATATGTCAAGCAAGCAATTAGCTTCCAAAATAGGAAAGTATTGTTTTTCACAGCTTGAAAAAGTCACATTTGTTTGGGCAAAGGCTTGGGTTTTTTCCCCCTTTTGATTAATTTTTTTCTAAAGCTTTTTCTGAGCAGGTAACTGGTTAACATGAGCAATTGCTTACTCTAGATTTTAAAAGCTATTACTAAACCTGCGTTATCATATGCAGTATCATACCAGGGTTTCTGAGTGGTGCAGGCAAATGTTCTCCTAGCATTCTGCTAGGAGAGGAGCAGCACACAAACCCAAATAAATAAATAAATAAATAAAATTAGTATTAATTAATAGTGGCTAAAAGGTAAAATGTCTAAGAAGCTTATGCATGGCTTGGGCCTTTGCTGGGTTTGAAATTGTTAGCAGGTGTTCCTGAAACTAATACAGCAGATCTGAGGGTAATGCAAAATGTATTCCTTGTGCGTGCTTTGCAATTCATGTGGTTAATTCAGGCCCAATAACTGCCATCTTTTCTCCTGATGTTAGTTGGTGAAATGGGCAAGGGGTAATAAAGGGAGGTCGTTGCTGCCTTGTCAAAACCCAACTTTAAATGTAACTGTCTTATTAAATAAATTGTATAGAGCCAGCCTAACATTAATTGTACTTGTTCTCTGGCCCCCTAGTATATAAAATCATCCTTATGATTGTCTATTTTTCCTATATTTTTCCTATATTTTAAATAATGGCTACATTCTTTGTAGGGCTAACAGAAAAAGTGGAGGCAAAAATAAGTACTCTTGAGGACTCTGATGATTTTGAAGACTTTCAATCAGAAAATGAAGACTGGGAATCAGTTGATGAATATTTCAGTGTGGCTACCCAAACTGTTTTTCCTGAAATGAAAACAGTTACCCAGTATGAAGAAGAAGAAGACTGGGATAAGGAGATGGCAGACTCTGAAAACAATAAAAACTCTTACGGTAAGGGAAGGTTTATTTATGATTTTTTTCAAACACAAGTTAGGAAACTTAATGACTGGGAAAAATACATGATGCATTTGTCAGACTCATTGGACAGATTAAAGCTCTGATACATGAATTTCTTGGTACTTCATATGAGAAAATAGAGAGCACAGTTGTATCTCATGTTTCAGAAATGAGTTTCTAGGCTGTATCCAAATTTTAAAGAGAGATTAAAATGTTACTGATCTCATACAAATAATGCATATAGAATTATTTAAGCTGGTTCTGGCTGTGAATCAGAGATGAGCACTGCCCCCTGAAGTCAGACATTGCTGGTAGGGGAAACCTTTACCTTTTTTATATATATTCAGGCTAAACACACATTGAATTATGTGTATTCAAGAAATCTAATTGTGTGCAAGTGTGGCTACCTACAAGATATCCAGATTATCTTCTTTTTGGCCCTAAATAGTTATCAAATTATAATGGAGACAATTCTGAGGTGGAATAAATACCTGGGAGCTTTTTAAAAGACAAGAGAGAGAGAATTGCAGCTAAATAATTCCACTATCATTAATTTGAAAGAAGCTGTATTATTAGAATATAAATATATTAATTCTTAAAATTGTATTCTGGTTTGGAATTAAATTATAGAAATTCTTGAGTAGAAAGGCCTGGTCATTTGCTAGTAAATAATTGATGTAGGAGCTGCATCTCCTCCTTTTTTTATTCATTATTCATTTCATATATTGTGAAGATTTTTTTCAAATATTTATACTGCTTCCCTAGTTTTTCCTTTGCATATTTAACAAATACTTGTCCACCTGATAGTTTAATTTCATTACCATTTTATTTATTGATAGTGATTCCATTGTACTCTTTCAGTAACTTTCTCTAAATATACACAGTTGGGCTATAGGTTTAGTATAGTTGTATAGTTTCAATAAAAAACACAGTCCTCTGCAAACCATATTTGAAAATACAAGGAGTTCTTTCTAACCAGAACTGTTGCAATATAAAAAGGCAACAATATAAAAAAACATAATAACAATCATAGTTCTGTGTATTATTTTAAAAGTGCCTGTGGGGACTCCGCATACTTATTTTCCATAGATATGAGATAGATTATTTATGCATTTATTCAGTTTATAGGGCTACCTATTTGTCTGATTGACTCAAAAACATAAAAAATGCAACTGCTTTTTAAAAAAGAAAGGTCTCTGGGATTCACGGGATGCTGTTCTACTAGACTGTTTAGCAATAACAAAAAAATCATGTATTAAACAGGAAAGGTGGGCTGGAGAGTTCACTTGCAAGAAAACCATATTTTCAACCATTTTGCTTTGCTTATTGACATACATGACTGCCGCTTGCTGCCATCTTCCAGTTTATCAATGCTCTTGGGAAAAGCCCTTGATTGTGTGATCAGAGAGGGAGCCATTCTAAACAATATATACTAATAGGCATAAGGCATATATTATCCCAATCCAATTGTCAAGCACTTAGATTGTGATCACATGACCCTGGGAGTGGTGGGATGGTTGAAATGTAGAGGACCTGTTAATACCACTTGTTTAGCACCATCATAACTTTGGTCGATGAACAAGTGGTTGTTAAATGATTTATGTGTAATGCCATTTTTATACTTTGGCTCAATTAGCAAAAGAACAAACTCTCAGATATTTTTATTATTATTATTTTCTTTGTTCCTTTTATCCTGATTTGTCTTATTTGTCTTATAAAAGATTTTTAAAGAAGAAGCCTGTTTTTTCAATAATTCTGTAGAGATCCGAAATTTAATCAGAATGTAATGTAATTATCAGAAGGATGTGCATAAAGGTAATGTAACAAGGATGAAATATATATATATTTTTAAATGGTAAAGATTTTTCTTCTTTTAATTGCCATTTTTCTTCATTTCTGAAAAATGTTAAACTACTGATGCGATGTGGAGAAGAGTTGCATATTATCATTTAAGGATGCACATTTTTCTTCCCTGTCTCTACCATTATTTTTCTGAGTCTTACGCTACCAAACATAGATCCTTTTTTTCCTTAAGAGAACTTGCTGAAGTTTTTTGACAGCAAGTATCACTTGGAGAAGGAAAGGAAATGAATTACTGATTTCACAGTGTGTCGATTAGCAGTCCTTCATATAATATGGCCTATAAATTAAAAGCTTATGTAGTGTTTATGTTGAAATTGAAAACAATTTCTTTGTAAAGTTAATTTAGTTACATTTTTCTGTAACATGAAGATTTTTATGACTTCTGTTCCTGGTGTAACTGGATGAAGGGGATAATTGAATCCTAGGATAATAAGTTTTGTTTATAGATGCTGTAATATTTATTTCTGTGTTTTAATTTAGCTTTCTAATTGTATTGGTCCAAGAACACTTTTTTTTTACTCTTTCTTTTGAAAATACATGCTCCCAGGAGGAAGAGCTGAATATAAATGAGCATAATAATATTTTTTTAAAAACATTTCTTCAGAATTTAACAGAACCTTAGCTTGGGAAATTTTGCAATCTACACATATATATATTAAGTTCAGCATTTTACATTGTTTCCAAATTGCCTCTTTAGATTTAGACGATATTATCTACTGTGGAGGTTTCCGGGATGGCAATGGAGAGGCATCCTATTCAGTTCACGAAGAACCTCTGTATGACCCAAGCTTACACCACGTAGCACCATTGACTTTGATTCACTTAAAAGCTGTGACAGAGGATGGCCAATTTGAAGATGCTGTTGACTGAGACATTCCCAGCAATGGGACAAAAACACTTAAGTTCTAAATTGGATTTGTCCATATAACTGCACGAAATGGAAATGACTGGATGCCTTATAAGAATCTAGATACTGAAATATTAGGGACTGGATGGATGCAACTTTGTATCACCTTTTGGTTTAAACAAACTTGAAATGATTTAGGTTTAATTTATGAAGTGACCATTGCTGTTAAAGTACTGTTAACTATTTTATGTTATTATCTCAGTTTTAATTTCGGGTTTGTCTTGCAAGCCTTCACTTAAATGACTATATGTTTATTTCCATCTCTTGACACTCAGCAAGAGTTTCTGAAGCTACAGTTCTACGTTTTGGTATGTTGGAGGCGATTGGGATGCTGGAGGGATGGATAGTAATAAGATTATTCCTCATAAATACAGGCTATTTGATTTTATACAGCATATGTATGTGTTTTATTTAACATAATAAACATGCAGAAATGCTGATAGAATATACTGTCTGGTTAGGGTTTGGATAATTATGTCTACATCCACTGATTTATTTATGCAAAGTTTTTTTTAAAAAATATTGCTTTTAAAATAATAACAGAAAAAGAAAAAAACAAACAGAAAAAGAAATCAAAAATACATTTCCGTGCTTAAAAATAAGTGAAATAAGATACAAGAGAGAAAAAAGATTTTAATATATTATTAAAACAGTTAAAATTCTATATGTAATTATATAATGCAAACATATTCAAGTGTGTGTGTTTCTAATACACTTATATGACTATCATGCTTTTTTTAACCTACTGTACTTTGTGTAAATGTGTCCTATATTTCCTTATATTTGTCCCTACAAAGTCTATATCTGTAGGCAGTCCTCTCATAGGTAGCAAGTGTAATCAGATCTTTAATCTATTGAGTAAATTGGGCTATGTGTTTATCTTCCCAATGTTGCAATATCAGTCTTAGCTATAGTAGAGGCATGGAGAATCCAGTTTCACTGTATAATTTCAATGTATAAATTCCATATATGATTTAGTTATACAAACTTAATAGAAATATAATTGACAATAGGTAGGTGGATACATAAATAAAAACTGGCTGCCATTGTTAAGTCTAAACAATTATAGTTCTAAACTGCTCTCATTTTGTTCGGATAGTGTAGAACATTTCATTGGATTTAGGGTGGAGGGATGAACAGACAGACGGATAGATAGATACAGTATATATTCTCAATTTGCAAGGTACATATTTGATAAAATTCCAGAAACACTATAAGCTTAAACTTTTAAACTCTAGAACAACATCTAGGGACTAGATTATTTGGTTCTACTCTCCAAGTTCACAAGGCCCCAATTGGGGGAGGGCAAGGGATCAACATCCTCTCCCTCCTGCCTCTCTGTCAACCACCCTAGCTGGTGCTTTCCAAAATTAGGAAGTTCTTTTTGGGAGAGGGTGTGGTTGTTGAACCACAAGATCTACTGCCCCTGCAGCATTCCTGCCAAGTCTCAAGACCTCAAGGTTGAGGGAACTTAGAGAAGCCTTTTGGCTGCTCTGAAAATTTTCCCGTTGCTTGCAAAGGCAGAGAAATATTGGGTTTTATAAAAAGAAGAGACCGATAAAGAGGTTGGATTTTTTTTGGGAATGCTTGAATTGTTCTTTCTGATTATGGTTAGTTATAACCTTATACTTCGAAAATTGTCTTGTTTTGGCATAAGAAATTACCAAACAAGAAAATATTCAAATAAACCCAAGTATTGTTTACTTGATTTTATGGGATGGAATAAGTATAATGCACCTACTCCCTCCTAGCCATGACACACCTAAACAGATTCAATCTACTTTTCCCTACTAAGTGTGTAGATTCAATGACCTCATGTCCTACTGATTGCTGTCCAAAGATACCTTGCTAACATGTCCACATGATACCAGAAGCAGCTTGAAATCATGTTTAGTACCATTGTTAAAATGGTGTGTTTTGTTTCGCTGGCCCAAGTCTTGCAATAAAACCCATCTAAAATACATACCATGGGCATGAGGATGGGGATAATACAATCGGAGGTCTGTCCAGCTCTAATTGGCCACCTAATTATGCTTTGTCTCCTTTTCTGATGGCTGGGCTCTGTCCTATGTCTTGGCTGACATAGCGACCACGCTCGGGACTTTTAGTCCCCCCCCCCAATTTTTTTTCCAATAGCAGTATTGATCGCTTGCAGGACTGACATCTCTGAAATGAGGTTAACGTACTTGTGAAAGCTCCAACCTCACCCTGCTAGCTGATGCTTGAGTTAAGCGATTCTGGTTGAAGTGTGAAGTAAATTTGTGTATCTTGCTCTGAATTCCACAAGGATTATATATTTATAAGATTTTTGGTTGTTATTTTTACTGTAATAGCTTTACCAATGCCCTAAGATATTATTAAAAAAATCTATAGATTTAAGAAAAAAATAGTAACTAGTATATTATACTAGTATTAATTTTTCCTTAATTTTTTTCCTTAATTTTTTTCCAAATGGACATATTTGCCCACCCCATGTTTTATGCAACTGTGCTGCTTTGGATGGGGAATACGATATCTATTATGAAAGCTTCCTCCCTATCCAATCAACTCATTTAACAACTGCTTTGCTTGGCAATGGAAATTCTGGTCCCAATTGTGTCAAGGACTACTTGCATACACATTTAGGTACTAATTTAGGTTACTGAATGCTTTCCTCTACTATGTGCTTAGCACATCTGCTTCCTTCCCATAAAAAAAACATTTGGTGTTTGTTATTCAGTCTTTCAAAACATGTATGGTGTATGTGCATACATAGGCAGACCTCCGCTTTTTGAATTTTTAGATTTTCACTGCTGCAGTCTATGCAATAAAACCTATAGAGGGCAGCAGTCATCCAGGCCACAGCAAGTTCGAGCCTTATTTTTCCAAAATGTGTCTGTGCAAAAGTGAAGCATTCTACTCCTAGGGCAAAAGCTTCTGCTAAGATGTTGAGATGAAATGAGGTCTTGTTCAGCTAAATATATAAAATACATGTTTTTGAAAGATGTATGTTTTGTCCACCACCAAGGATTAAAAATAAAACGTTTAAGGTCTGTTTGCATTGGCTTCAAAACAAATGTTGCATTTCCTTGTTCGCACAATCCCATGGGCCCAAGTGCAGGTTATATCTTTATTCTTCTACGGTAATACAAAATAGTTCAAAATTAGCTAGTTGAAAATGGGGAAGCAGACTGAACCTTGTATCTCAGTTTTCCTTTCTTTATTTTACTATATTTTAATTGCGCCTGCTCTGCTGTACAAAAAAGTGCATACCTTGCTGCTCTGCTGGATCAGAGTAAAGGCTTATCTTGTATAGCACTGTATTCTTTTTCCAAAGTGGTTCAATAAAGCCAGTACACAAGATATAGTAGGATAATGTGCACACATACGTATTTTCTCAATAGTTATTGACAGGTAAGTTTCTGATATTGTAAGTAACATAGGGCATTAGGACTAATGAAAATGATTGCCTTATTCTCCATGAATTTTGAAGTTGATGGTAGTAATAAAATCAGCACTCAATTACACATTTGTAATTTGTGTAAGCTGTGAATGCTCCAACACTGGAAGTTTTTAAGAAGAGACTGGACAGCCATTTGTCTAAGATGGTATAGGGTTTCCTGCCTGAGCAGGGGGTTGGACTAGATGACCTCCAAGGTCACTTCCATTATTATTATTATTTAGACCCCTTTTCAACTTGAAACAAAAATAAGAACCTTTAAAAAACAAGATAAACATATACTTAATACTCCTTCCTCATCCTATTTTCCCACAATAACAACCCTGTGAGGTGGGACTAGACAGAGAAAATGATTGGCCCAGAGTTATCAAGATGGCTTTCATGACTAAGGCAGGACTAGAATTCATAATGTCCTGATTTCTAGACTTAACAATTAGACCACAAAGAAAAAGAAGAATATAAATTCAATAAATAAGTAAAATAATAACATATATATTGCATACTGTGTAGTTCTAATTTGTTTAGCCACCTAAATTGATAGCTCAGAATTATGTGATCTGGTGGATCTCAACTAGACAACACACGCCTGGAGGAAGCCCACATTTGAAAGGCTGGCTTATAATTTTAAAGACTGATAGCAGGTACTTTAATAAATTAGGTCTAGAAATACATTGGCAGCTAGTGAACTGATTCAATATTGGTGTCATATACAGGTAAACCTCAACTTACAACAGTTCATTTAGTGCAGTGTTTCTCAACCTTGACAATTTTAAGGCATGTGGACTTCAACTCCCAGAATTCCACAGCCAGCAATGAATATTCAAAGTTACAACGGCACTGAAAAAAGTGACCTATGATCATTTTTCTTACTTACAACTGTTGGCAGCATCCCCATGGTCACATGATCAAAATTCGGACACTAGGCAACTGACTCATAACTGTTGCAATGTGCCAGAGTCATGTGGTCCTCTTGCAACCTTCTGTCAAGCAAAGTCAATGGGAAGCCAGATTCACTTAATAACTGTGCTACTAACTTAACAACTGCACTGATTCACTTAACAAGTGTGGCAAGAAAGGTAAAACGAGGCAAAATTCACTTAAGAACTGTCTTGCTTAGCAACAGACATTTTGGGCTCAATTGTGGACGTAAATCAAGGAATACCTGTAATCCCAAGTATTAGTAATTAGTATTATTTGAATGGCTGCATTTTATATCATTTTGATGTATGATATATAACATTAAATAAAATAACGTAGGAGCCCAAAAATAGAGGAATATATTTGAAACCATAGCTGCTTCATTTTGTTTGTATACACTTTTTTATTCTGTCAAGCTCTAAGCATAGTCTTTAACACCAATAATGTATTGTAATTAACTGCACTATTGCTGTGGGGCAAGCCTCTTCAAACTATACCGGATTTTAAATAAAAACGCTTAGATTAACATGGAATACTTAGTATGCCTCCATCACTACACTCTTCCTCCCCGACCCCATGGCCTGCCTTGGGACAATTTTCGTGTCCACTTTCTATTTGTAAAGAGCCACAAACATTCATAGTTTTATAGAAATAAGGGGAAAAAAGCAGCTGACTCTAAAGAGCCTAGCATTCAACGTCTTTCTCCTGGTGTGGAATTCCTTCTCAGATGCAAAAGGATGTGTCCTAACAACTGTCTCACCTTTAGCCTGCTACGAAGGCCATCTAAAGATGACTTTAGTTGTTTTAGAGCAGCGGTTCTCAACCTGTGGGTCGCGGCCCCATTTGGGGTCGAACGACCATTTCACGGGGGTCGCCAAACACCGCAGTCCACCATTTTTTTTTGGGTCGGCCATTTTTTTTTGGTCCGCCATTTTTTTCCCCTTTGCAATGAGGGCCGTCGTGCTGCGCATGCGCGATGCGGGCCTATTTTTTTGGGTCGGCCATTTTTTTTGGGGTCCGCCATTTTTTCCCCCTTTGTGATGCGGGCCGCCGCGCATGCGCAATGCGGGCCCGCAATTTTTTTTGGGTCGGCCATTTTTTTTGGTCCGCCATTTTTCCCCCTTTGCGATGCGCGATGCGCCCCGTCGCTCCGTGCATGCGCGATGTGCCCCGTCGCTCCGTGCATGCGCGATGCGCCCCGTCGCACCATGCATGCGCGATGCGGGCCGGGGTCGAGCTCCGGAAAAGTTTGAGAACCACTGTTTTAGAGAGAATATCTTGGCACAGGACATTCAATGGTTTGATTCTTTTAATAGTAATTTTATTTAAAAATACAGTTGCAACAATAAAAAGTAATACAGACTATTAAAAAAAGAAAATACTAGGCATTTGTATAAAAAATAGAAAAAGAACTCCTTTGTCAACTACCGTAAAGCTCTTTAGCACTTACCTAGCAGCTGTGTAAGTGGTCATTAGATGGCAATAAAGTGATGCAAACATCAACCTTTTGGTGCCATCTCATGGTCAACAAGTCAACTAATAAACAGTTGGAACATTTTGTTGATGTACAAGAGCAGAGGTCCCCAATCTTTTAGGCACCAGGGACCGGTTCTGTGGAGAGAGGTTTTTCCATGGACCGGAGGGTGCGTGGTTTTGTGTATTGCCTGCAGATGGGGCTTTGCTTGTTTGTGTGGACCGGTTGCTGGCATGCTGTGGCCTGGTACTGGTCCACGGACTGGGGGTTGGGACCCCTGTACAAGAGCACTTCACAGATTCACATGGCTTCTCACATGTACCAACATCCCAGAAAAATTTATTAGGTTGTAGTTAAAATATGTAAACCCTTTCTGGCCATCTAACGTTCATTAGGTCAATAGATTGGGGGAGGGAGGAATATAAAAAAATATTGCATGGAGTGCCCAGACAATACAAATAAGCTCTGGCATATTTGGTGTGGCAGTTGGTAGTGGCTTTTCCTGCAGCTGGTGACATGTGAACTTCAGCCAGGGGAATGCAACAGTGTTGCTCTTTCAACATTGTGGTACAGCTGAAGAAACAATGGCACAAGAGAGTTCCACTTGAGATGCATGGCAAAAGCATGCTATAGGGATAGCAAGATTTAGAGCGACAGGAATCCTTGGGTCTGAAACAAGCAGCTATATTTTTTTTCAAATGACATAGTGAGATTTTTTTATTTTCATTTTTGGGAAGAAGCCCTTTGGCCTACTTTTAAGAGATAATATGCTTTGCATGGATGTTTTCTAATTTGTTTTCTACTTTGAGGAGCATATAGCCAAGAATATTAAAAATAATAACAAAACCTTTTTTAAGTACATCAGAAGCAGGAACCCAACCAGAAAATCAGTTGGGCCACTTGATAACAATGGTCAGAAGGGGATAATCAGAGAAGACAAGGAGATTGCTGAGAGGCTAAATGACTTCTTTGCCTCCGTTTTCACTGAGGAGGATAGAGAACATTTGCCTGCCACTGAATTAGTTTTCCCAGGGAGGGAAATAGAAGAATTAAACCTGATAGAGATAAACAAGGAAGATGTTCTTGCATGCCTTTCTAAACTAAACGTCAACAAATCGCCGGGTCCAGATGGCATTCACCCTAGAATTCTCAAGGAACTCAAGTGTGAAATTGCTGAACTTCTAGCTAAAATATACAATCTTTCTCTAAGATCAGGCACTGTACCAGAGGATTGGAGGGAAGCAAATATAACCCCGATCTTCAAGAAAGGATCCAGAGGTGATCCAGGAAACTATAGACCAGTCAGTCTAACCTCAGTTCCAGGCAAACTGATGGAAACCATTATTAAAGATAAAATTACAGGGCACATAGAAAAACAGGCATTGCTGAAAGAAAATCAACATGGTTTCTGCAAAGGCAAATCATGTCTTACTAACTTGTTAGAATTCTTTGAGGGTGTAAATAAATACATAGATAAAGGGGCCCCAGTTGATATTGTATATCTTGACTTTCAAAAGGCTTTTGACAAAGTCCCTCACCAAAGGCTCCTAAAAAAGCTCTCCAGCCACGGAATTAGAGGACAGGTCTTGTCCTGGATTGGTAACTGGCTAAATTGTAGGAAGCAAAGGGTGGCAATAAATGGACAATTCTCCGGATGGAAAGAAGTGAGAAGTGGTGTACCCCAAGGTTCAGTTTTGGGGCCTTTACTTTTTAATTTATTCATCAATGATCTGGATGTAGAAGTTAATAGTGAGGTAGCCAAGTTTGCTGATGACACTAAATTGTTCCGGGTTGTGAAAAGTGAAACTGATTGTCGGGAGCTCCAGAAGGATCTCTCGAAATTGTGTGAGTGGGCAACAAAGTGGCAAATGCATTTTAACCTAAACAAGTGCAAAGTTATGCACATCGGGGCAAAGAACCCCAATTATACTTACCAACTGATAGGGACCAAACTTTCTGAGACAACCCAAGAAAGGGATCTTGGGGTTTTGGTGGACAGCTCGATGAAGATGTCAACCCAATGCACAGCAGCAGTATAAAAAGCAAATTCCATGCTTGGCATGATTAGGAAGGGAATCGAAAATAAGTCAGCAAGTGTTGTATTGCCTCTGTACAAATCGATGGTGAGACCACACTTGGAGTACTGTGTACAGTTCTGGTCACCGCACCTCAAGAAGGATATAATGGAACTGGAAAAGGTGCAAAAAAGGGCAACAAGAATGATCAAGGAAATGGAGCGCCTCCCTTATGAAACCAGATTGCAACGCCTTGGTCTCTTCAGCCTTGAAAGACGGCGTTTAAGGGGTGACTTGATCGAAGTGTATAAAATCATGCATGGGATAAAAAAGGTGGATAGAGAAAAATTCTTTTCTCTATCACACAATACCAGGACAAGGGGGCACTCCCTAAAGCTCATAGCTAAGAAAGTGAGGACAAATAAAGGGAAATATTTCTTCACCCAGAGGGTCGTTGATTTATGGAATTCACTTCCTGAAGGGGTCGTGACAGCTGTCAGCCTTGACAGCTTCAAGGCAGGGCTAGATAGATTCATGGATGCAAAGTGTATTGGTGGTTATTAAAACAGATGTCCATGTGCCGCCTCTATGTTGGTTGAGGCAGGCAGGATTCCCTTGAGTACCATTTGTTTGGGGGTCAAGGGAAAGGGAGGGTTTTGCCTTCTCTTTCTGCTCAAGATCCCCATGTACATTTGGTGGGCCACTGTGTGACACAGAATGCTGGACTTGATGGGCTTTGGCCTGATTCAGCATGGCTCTTCTTATGTTCTTATGTTCTTATGTTCTAATTAACAGTAGCATGTTCTATTCTATATAAAAGTGTTTCCCAATTTTTGGATGGTAATTCTAATTGTCCACAGCCAGCATGCCTATCCTGCTAGCTATGAATAATGGGAATCATAATCCAAATTTCTAAATGACTCAGGTTGGGGAATAGTGTTATATAGTAATAGAAAATTCAATTTCCAAGTGTAGATCTTTATATAGCCAATATTGCATATTCAGCAGGCTAAAAGGAGTTATATAAAATGTTTTCTAAATTTTATGTGATGAACATCCCAAAGAAGAACTGTTCATGTTGCATCATTTCAATACAAGACCAATTAGTTTTGAATTAAGTTTTGTTCGCAAATCATCTTGAAAAGTTATATAGACCACTGAAATGGTCTTATATCAAGATTATGAAACAAAGTTAGCAATATGAAAAATGGAGCTTTAGTGCAGAATTGGGTATGTCTAGTTTAATGAAGAGAAGGACGAGGGGGGGGGACATGATAGCAGTGTTCCAATATCTCAGGGGCTGCCACAAAGAAGAGGGAGTCAAGCTATTCTCCAAGGTGCCTGAAGGCAGGACAAGAAGCAACGGATGGAAACTACTCAAGGAGAGAAGCAACCTAGAACTAAGGAGAAACTTCCTGACAGAACAATTAACCAATGGAACAACCTGCCTCCAGAAGTGGTGAATGCTCCAACACTGGAAGTTTTTAAGAAGAGACTGGTCAGCCATTTGTCCGAAATGGTATAGGGTTACCTGCCTGAGCAGTGGGGGTGGATTCGATGACCTCCAAGGTCCCTTCCAACATTATTATTATTATTATTATTATTATTATTATTATTATTATTATTATTATTATTATTATTTCTAGAAGCCCACCCCATAAAGTGCATGATTAGAGGATAAGTGAAAGAGAGCTAGCCTCATCAGGTAACTTACCCATTCCTCAATAAAGGAAAGTGTCTACTCCAGTCCAACACCTGGAGGATCACACTGGGTTGTTTTAATTTCTTTGCCCTTATTTATTCGCCATTATCACAAGAGATCATTTCCACAGTAATGATTTATAGTGTAGTGTCACCTAGCCATGCTGTGATGATATAAAGCCTGTCTTCATTAGTGATTTGTTGCCACAGCAATGGCAGGGTAAGGCTGTAAGTCACAATAAATCTCTAGCAAGAAAGTATTCAGAATTGTGTAGGATTTTTGCTACTTTACTTTTTTTTCCTTTTACACTTGGTTGCTTGCTTGTTTCTAGACTGCCCATCTCTCAAGGAGGGGCTCACCATCTAGAGCAGCGGTTCTCAACCTGTGGGTCACGACCCCATTTGGGGTCGAACGACCATTTCACGGGGGTCGCCAAACAACGCAGTCCGCCATTTCCCCCCCCTTTTCCTTAGCTGTGCTACGCCATTTTTTCCCTTTTCCTTAGCTGTGCTACTCTCTCTTATTCTATTGGCTTTTGAAAGCCAATAGAATAGACTCTCTTGCATAGAGTCTAATTCTATTGGCTTTCAAAAGCCAATAGGAATTGTCCAGGCTGTCTCTGCCCTGCTGAGCCCGCCAGAAGTCCCAGTCTGCAGACAGTGCTGTAAGTTGTCTGCAGCGAAGGCGAGCTCTCCGGAGGTTTCCACCCCTCCCTGCTGAGAACTACTAAAACTGTAAGTAAAAGAGGGCCAGGGGTGGGAGGTGGGAGGCCGGCGGGCGCAGGGTGGGTTTTTGGCGTGCGTGGGGCCCGGCGGGTTTTTTACCTCCCTTGGGCTGGGCCAGCTGGTGGCCCAGCCTGTGGTCGCCCTGCACCGTCACTGCCGCGGTCGCCCAGGAGCACCTGGGCCTGCCTGCCGCCGCCCCAAACGGGCGGCAGCGAAGGCAAGGCTAGTGGGGTAGCGGCGGGTGCAGGGAGGGTTTTTGGCGCGCGTGGGGCCCGGCGGGTGTCCTACCTCCCTTGGGCTGGGCCAGCTGGTGGCCCAGCCCGTGGTCGCCCTTCACCGTCGCCGCCGCAGCCGCCCAGGAGCACCTGAGCACCTGGGCCTGCCTGCCGCTGCCCCGAATGGGCGGCGGCCTACGCCTCGGCTGGCGCAGGGGGCAGCACCGCGCATGCGCGATGCGGGCCGCCGTGCCGCGCATGCGCGGTGCAGGTCAGGGTCGCAACCTGAAAAAGGTTGAGAACCGCTGATCTAGAGGCCAAAATATGTTCTGCCTGGGTTGCCTGAATACTTGCAAAACTTTTTTTTTTAAAATCAACTTTATTATATTTTTAAAAAATAAAATACAGAATAACAAAAGGGAAAAATGGGGGGGAGGAGATAAAAAAAAGCAAAAAGTTAAAAAATGACAAGAAAAAAGAGGGGAATGACTTCTGACTTTCCTCAAAGCAGGTAGAAAGATATATAGTAAATTAACCTCTTACTCTTAAGTTAAAACAAAAACATATAAAAATATACACATTAAACAATCAAGATAACATTAAAATCATATAACATAAAACTCTTGAATGCTTGGAACACTTGATCTTCAACCATCATGTTTTTATCGAAGCTACCTAGTAGCTGAACATAGAATGTAAGGACGTTAGCATCCATGTTGTTTGTCTTGCCAGGTGTAGAATTTAATGTCTCCTGCCCTCATCCCAAGTTCTAAATCTTGAAGAATACACTACAATATCTCCCCCTCCCTTCACAGTGTCCAGCAACTTCTCTCATGAATTTATCACTCGGTGTGTGTCAGCTTATTGGGCCGGTAAGTGGCAAAAAGCACCTCCTGAGGTGAAAATGGTTTTTTGAAGCAATCAAGCAAATCCATGGAGAAGCCCGTAAAGCCTTCTTATATAATGCCGCATCAGCTCTGCTGGTGGACTACATTACAAATTGTAACCAACCCAGGAAGAGTTTCATGCCAGAAAAGCGGTTTTTCCAGGACCGAACCAAGCATGGTGGCTCACTGCTGAGAGGCCAGGAAAATAAATGGCATTCTCTCTGCGGGGGAGCATCCACATCTTTAGAAACAGGAGGACCCAATGAAATGTTGCCATCTATTCCCGAAGGGAGGGGGGAAAGCCTTTTGCAAGGAGAAGGAGGAAGCAGATAATTTTGCCATAGGTCAGCTGGTAATGTCTTGAGCCATGAAAGCTGCATGTTCAAAATACTTGAAAAGCTCATTGTATGGCAGGGCTCCATGTTAAAGAGACACACATGAATCAACATCCACAGAGCTTAAGTGCCTAAGGCAGACATGTCAAACACAAGGTCCGGGGGCCGGATGCGGCCTGCAAAGTGGTTTCATGTGGTCCGTGAAGCCATCCTGGAAACAGTGAGGGAACGGCCCCCGCTGCCTTGGCCCTGGCCAAGGCTGGCCGGAAGCCAATGTACAATTTTGTGGTGGCCATCTATGCTGAAACGCATTCAGTCTTAGCGCCACAAGGCCGTCTAGAAACAGTGAGGAACCAGCCCCTGCTGTGCCGGCCCCTCCCCCTGGGTGCATGCTGGGGAGGTGTCACCCTTTGTGAGGAATGAAGAAATGGACCATGCCTTGGTGTTTCCCCCGGTCCCACCCCCTTCTGCCAGAGACCCTCAGATCTGTCCCATTCCTGCCCAGGCCCCCACAGGCATCCTTGACGCGAACGATGTAGAGCTGGCCATGCCCACCCAGTAGGCCATACCCACTCCATCCACTCCCACCAGTAGGTCACACCCACCTTGGCCACACCCACCTGCCCCCCCCGGAGGGCAACCGCAATGCTGATGTGGCCTTCAATGAAATTGAGTTTGACACACCTGCCCTAAGGCATCCTTTTCTAGAACCTGTTATTCAAACAAGGATTTATGGGAAAAGGATGCTTTCATTCCAGTCCCTAAAATCCTGATCCAAAAGGATGTAAAACTAATTGGGAAGTCCAGGAAAATCCGTGAGATCCAATTCTCTTGTCCGCATCCCACAGAAGGTCATCAAAGGGATATTCTTTATGGGAAACTGGCACTGAAGCCACACTGATAAGCTTTCTACATAATCATCGATGTGCATCAGTTTTTTGTTTTTTTTTTAACTCTCCTGCCGGCACATGTTTTCTTACCTTTCCCCAGACTAGTAATGTGGAGAGCATGCAATCATTCTTCATTCTTGGCTTTTCTTATGGACAGTATCTCAAAACAATACTTCAATAACTTTATAGCTTTTCCTCTCCTGGTTTTTAAACTCACAACCTTTCAGTCAATGTGCTGTTTGTGTTTTTGGTTAATAAGATTAAATGCTTAGAGTGCTTCTAAGTAAGGCGTTTATTGCACTATTGCTTTTCTTTTCTTTCTTTTTCTTTTTTTATTATATATATATTTGTAAATGTAAACAAAGAAAAAATTCAAGTTGAATGCTATTCCCCTTAATACAATCATTTTAAACTTGTAAACATTCTTCACTCGGTATATCAAGATTTGATTTGCTGAAACCCTTTCATTTTTTCCCTGTCACTTCTTAATTTTCCATTTATTAAAGAATAAAGAAATCTGAATTGCTGCACCATGTCTTTTGACTAGTAAGGTTAGCAGCCATCATCTGAAAATGCCCTTAATGACTAGAGATAATTATGCTAGGCATCTGTTTCAATTTATTTTCCTCCCCTCCAAAGAAGCAGAAGTAGTAGTTTTGTTGTTGTCTGCTGTTAGTTACATCATGAGTCTGCTTAACTTGCAAATGTCTCCATTGCTATCTGCATTTCTAGCTGTAAAATAAGGCATGTCAATAATTTCAGAGAGGGAAGAAAATGCTGAACACAGCAGCTCTCTGAACCATCTGCTGTGCCTGGAGTTTCCAGGCTAAATCCCAGAGTCTCAGAGGTCACTAGATTGAGGAGGATGATAAGTTCCAGCACTCTATATGTCTAAGAAAAAATACTGTTTGCAAAATACTCTGGGGAGCCTGAACGAAAAATGTGTAGTTGGCAGCCTGGAGTTAGCTGGGAAACTGGCTGTGTTTGCACATGTTCAAGTCCCAACACTCTTCAGACGGCAGGATGGAATGCTGGCCGCAAAAATCAGCCTCCGTGATTTGTAGACAGTATAAAGCCTCAGGATTGGCCAGGACTTGTACAGATACTGGGAGCCAGTTTGTTATTGGCTGTCCTTCTGGTTCCAACTTTCAGCATCTAAATAGCCTCCACTCTTAACAGTTACAATTGATTAATTGATTGATTATGTGCCATCAAGTCCTGGCTGAATCTTAATGATTACATAGATTTCTCCATGATAATTGGCCCCGAAACTGATCTCTCTGGTCTTCCAAAGGTGCATTTATCACCACTGTAAATGAGTTCATCCACCTTGCTGTTGATCATCCTTTTCTCTTTCCTTCCACCTTTCCCAATATTAGAGCCTTCTCCACAGATAATGGCTGCAAGTCATTGAATAATCTCATCTGAATTCTCGCATCCTCCTCTATTCTTTATTCTGCAGATTCATAGAGACAAACAGATATCTGTGTTACAGATTTAGAAAGGAGTATTTAAGCCCATAAAGCAAAGTTTGTGCTAAGTGCCGATATCCAAAATAAAGCATTATAAATGAATGGTGGTGCAGTTTGTTCTGATCACATTCAGCAAAGAGGAACCAAGGGATTTAAACGTTAAATGTAAATGTATGTTACGGAGACCTGTCTGTGAAAAATAAATTACAATTTTCGAAAAGCCCAGGGTTATGTGTCTGTTTAGGCTAGCTTTCCTAAGGTTGGCATTTTTCAGATGTTGGAAATTGCCACTTTCAGAATTCCTAGGCAGCAGGAAAGTTGGTTAAGTTGGTCAAAGTTGCTTGTAGCCCTTTATCATTTTCCTGTTCAAGACTTCTGTCAGCATAAATATGCAATTTAAAAAAATCTGCATGGGTTTAAGAAGGCTGTCAGAGAAAGAGTTAAGCACTCCAAAAGTTCCTGTTTCTAGAGCATTGCCCTCCAGAGTGCTTCTTTCATTAATATAGGTAGATAAAAGGTTATTTCATCAATGGGTTCATTCAGAATGTGAGAGCATGCTGTAGGTTCTGTGGAAGTAGAGTTTATCCATTCACAAAATTACATTCTCCCAGGGTGGTCTGGCTAGTCTCACGCCAGATGGGATCTGAATTAGAAGGTGGCAAAATAGATATCTGCAGGCACATTGACGTGCACGTGCACCACATTGAGGATTTCTGATGTAGGGCCTCATAACACACAGTTACTCTTTAGTCAGTAAAAGGATCCTACCACAGGCCATCCACACAAAAACACTGTACGTAGCATTTGTGAATCAAATAAAGTAAGTTTATTGCTTAAAGTTGCTTAAAGTAAGACCATTGCAGCTTTGATTAAGCAGCCTTTGTGCAATTTGAGGACACTGTTGCCAACTGAACCATGCTATTGCTCGCAGCTAACACTAGCATTTGGCAACTTGCTGCTTGAGGTTTTATTTTAATGAACAACAGTTCCCACCTCTTTAATTATCCCAGTGATTTTTCTGGAGAAAAGCCCAGTAGTAAATTTAGCCTGATCTTTGCTATTTTCCTCATCCCTCCCCATCTTTTCCTCTCTTCCAGAAATGATTTGTTTCTTTTGTGTCCAGCTGACATAGAAATGTATTCAGAAAATCTCACTACACTCTGTGCTGAGTGGGAGAAATTGAATTGTTTGCTGTAGACTCTCGTATCTGTTTAAAAGAGGCCCTGGTACAGAGCCCGCTTCAACAGAGGTAGGCTACTGTGCAGTTGGAATGGAAAAAAACATGGAAGTGATCGTTGGAATGGGTTCATCTCATATGCAGGGGAGAATCTATAGAGGGAGACGGGTAAGGTGTGTGCAAGGTCTGGGGGTAGATTAAGTGGGAAAATTTGGGCCATCCCTTCGGTTAAAATCAAAGCAGCAGCAAAGCCCTGTTTCTTAAGTCCATGCTCATTCAGCTGGGTGGAATAGAATAGGGCTGTTCAAAGCTTTGAAGGGGTGCTTTTGTTCAACCAAGTTTCAGTCAAGTCACTGCACTGAAGCATTCATAAATTGCAGCAGATACATACTTTAGCACAGTGGATTCAATTAGATGACACTCAAAGTATTTTGCAGAATTCCCAACTTTTTTGTTTTTTTCTGGAATTGTGCAGTGTTGCAATGTCACTTATTTGGAGAAGGCTAGGTTGGGGGTTAAGAGGAGCGATAGACTCTCTTGACATTGATCTGAGTAGCAGACCACTGAGATTTGTCACCTCTAGAAGAGCATTTAACAAGTGTTTAGAAATAACCTGACTAACAGGTCAGGCTTTCAGAGAAATGCTGCATGAGTGACAGGAAACATCCCTGTTGCACCAGGGTAATTCCTCCTGGTTCATCTTCCATCCTGCAGCCTGTCACTCAGCAACTTGAAAGGTGCCTTAAGCTGCCATTTCAAGCACTAAGCACTGCTGGAATCCCCTAATCTCTTTCCAGAACTTGGCCCACATTAAATTTGGCAGGATAGCACCAGTTGCTGGCCTTGTTAATGAGGCAGAATGAAACACAGGATAATTTATGTTGGCATACTTTTCTACCAACTTGAGTACTGCTAGAATGCACATGAGGGAAAGTCTGTAAAGTATTTATCATTAAGCTTTAACTCTGTCATAATCACATCCTGCATTGAATATACCAAACTTTGATAAGGTGCCCTGCCTACACTGACACTCCACTAAAACTACTAAT
Organism: Bothrops alternatus; assembly: GCA_034064705.1. Classification (NCBI taxonomy): domain Eukaryota; kingdom Metazoa; phylum Chordata; class Lepidosauria; order Squamata; family Viperidae; genus Bothrops; species Bothrops alternatus. The sequence continues at coordinate 2,932,179 of JARGCV010000200.1, read as the reverse complement.
GAAATTCCTTCTAAAGATAGGCTAGACTTCTTAGGCACACATAGATGGAGCACATGTTATCTGAATGTAGTAGCCAAATGCTAGCCTTTACTTATTCCTATAATTTAGTTCTTGTCATCACCTTTCTGTCATTATTATTGTTTAGATCAGATTCCCTCTAAGGCAGTGTTTCTCAACCTTGACAATTTTAAGGCATGTGGACTTCAACTCCCAGAATTCCACCGCCAGCAAATTGTCAAGGTTGAGAAACACTGCTCTAAGGAATGCTCACATATACAGGGAATACTTAAACTTCCTTCACAAGCCCTTCTGTTCCCTGTAAAATACAATATTCAGAAGCAACAAAGCAAGTTTTAAGCTTTTCCTCAACTAAAACCAGGAGCTGGAGCGGAGAGATGTTGTCATCCATTACCTTTTGGAGATCCTGCTCCACAGATAACCGGATGTGAGACACTCTGGTTGAAGTTGTGTTTGCTACCGATGTACTGCCCTCTGTGTTACCCGGTGGCTTCTCTGCCTGAGCTGGACTGATGTCGGAATACCTAAGGCTGCTGGTGCATGGAGATTTAAATTTGTCACCTTGTGCTATTGTATCTGGAGTAGCTCAGAGATTTGTGGCTATCATTGCAACCATGAACTTGTCCCAAGTAGCAGTGGCCTGATGCATACCAGAAGCCAGCTGCCAAAGTTAGACCTGTGGTTTATCTCAGTTCATTTGCAAAGTGATCTGAAGTGATCCTTGGAGGACACTGACACCAGTCCAATACCACAGACAGAACCTCTAATTGCCTCTGGCCTCACTGGTATCATCTTTTCTTATGGGGAGACAGGGCCTTTTTGATCGTACGGGCTCAGGCAACTGATGGAATTAGTATGTTTTCAGAGGGAATAGGTAGTGGCTGGAGTTTTAAACCCACATCACTGCTACACAACCTTTCCCTGCGTCAATCTAAGAGAACACCTTAATTTGAGTTGCTGCAGGAGATTTATTTATTTATTTATTTGGGTTTGTATGCCGCTCCTCTCCGGGGACTCGGAGCGGCTAACAACATATATATAACAATGAATTACAATAAAAAACCCAAACAAAGATATCTAACAAAAATCAATAAAAACACACATTCAATTCAACAATCAACCACAATCATCCCCAGGCCTGCCGACAAAGATGAGTTTTTAGATTTTTCCGGAAGGCCGGGAGAGTTTGAGAAACGCGGACTTCAGGAGGCAGTTGGTTCCAGAGGGCAGGCGCCACAACAGAGAAAGCCCTCCCCCTAGGGCCCGCCAGACGACATTGTTTCGCTGACGGGACCCGGAGGAGGCCAACCCTGTGCGCTCTCACCGGTCGTAGAGAAGTATGTGGCAGAAGGCGGTCCCGTAACTTCAGAAGAGGACTATGGAGGAAGGTTTAACCAAACATGGGTAAGAGCGTATACTGGTATTAGGAATGATCTTATGGTGATTTTGTAGGTGCAGCCTTATTGTATCTGACAATAGCCACTGAGCAGGCTTGCTTAAGTTGATCTGGTTTCTACTGGACAAGGACAGGCACTGGATCATCTGCAAGGCTGTTGGGAGGAATATTCTGGCTATATGACAGATAAAATTGCTCATATCCATGCATGGTTGCATTCTGGGCAAATCTGGCTAAGGTGCCCAGGGCCCAATCTTGTAGTGTGATCTGAGATGAGTTGAAGTCATTGACTTTTGGGGAAGCGAGCAAGGTTTTCTGGTTTGTTAGTTTATCCACCAGTTTGTTAGACCAAGGTCTCTTCTGGTTAGTTAAGGTGGCCAGGGAGGAAACTTGTAGTTGAGTGCCTGTTGTGGGGGCATCCTCTTTGGGAAGAGGGTGTTACCTTTAGTCTAGAACAGAGAACTCCAACCTTTTGGGCACCAGGGACCGTGGAGAGAGGTTTTTCCATGGATGGGGCTTTGCTTGTTTGTGCGGCCCGGTTGCTGGCATGCCACGGCCTGGTACCGGTCCACCGATCAGGGGTTGTGGACCCCTGGTCTATAAGGAGACAATAATGTGCATCCTTCTCAAGAGGCTGTCCCTGAACCCCCAAATTGTAGACTTCTTTTATCCTATCGTCTATCTTTTCTTTTTAGGGAATATTTTGAGAATGTAGTGAGATTGCAGTTGCAGAAGACCCTGGAGAAAAGGGATTATCTAGATTTATTTCAGTTGGGTTTCAGGCTGGAATTAGTATGGAGACCGCCTTGATTTTACTTATCAATGCATGCTATAGTGCCTGGATGGAGGTCATAAATCTATCCTTGAATTCATTGTTCTCTCATTACCTTTCCATACTGTTGACCACACTATCCTTCTGGCTCAGCTCTGGAGGTTGACAGTCAGTGGTATTATTTTAGGGTGGTACTTTTTCTTTGAGGGCCAGTTCTAATCAGTGTTGGCTGGGGTGTGTGTGTGTCCAGTGCTCTCTCCCTTCTTGTTCAACATCTATATGAAAATGCTGGGTGAGGTTATCTACAGATTTAGGGTTTGGTAATTATTATTATTATTATTATTTATTAAACTTATATGCCGCCCTTCTCCCAAGACTCAGGGCGGCTCACAACAACAATACAAGTATAAAAACATAATATAAAATCAACTAAAATTACTAATTTACAGTATAAAAACTAGGTAATTCACCACACTCATACAACACACAATCACAGTCAAAGGCCCAGGGGCAGAGTGCAGCTCACACGCCCCAAACCTGTCTGCATAAATGTGTCTTCAATAGTTTTCGGAAAGCTAGGAGGGAGGAAGCAGTATGGACGTCTGAGGGAAGCTGGTTCCAGAGGGCTGGGGCAGCAACGGAGAAGGCCCTAGCCCTAGGCCCTGCCAGACGACATTGTCTAACAGACGGGACCCGTAGGAGGCCAACCCTATGCGCCCTAACCGGTCGCTGGGATTCATGAGGCAGAAGACGGTCCCGCAAGTATCCTGGCCCATTGCCATAAAGGGCTTTATAGGTCATAACCAACACTTTGAATTGTGTTCGGAGGCCAATTGGTAGCCAGTGCAGCTCACGGAGGGCTGGAGTGATATGAGCATGTCAGTACTCTGATAATACCCAGTTATATCTGTTGACACCAGGATGGTCAAGTGAGACTGTTGAGGCTCTATCCCAGTGCTTTGAGGCTGTTAAGGCCTGAATGGGAAAAAAATTAACTCTGACTCAATCCTATCAAGACTGAGTGCCTATGGATATTATAATGTCCACCTGAATCTGGGACTATTCCATTTTTAATCCTGGAAGGAGTTTCACTTCCCCATTCAAAAATGGTATGCAATCTAGGAGCCTCCCTGGATTCACAGGTCTTGCTCAACAAGCATGTGGCAGCTGTGGCCTGGAAGGCCTTTGCACAATCCCATCTAGTAGGCCAGTTGTGACTTTTCCTGGATCAGGAGGCCCTTTTGATCATATCCTAATCACCTTACGTCTCAGCTTTGTAATGTGCTCTACATGTGTTTGCCTTTGAAGACTACTTCGAGTTTCAAATAGCACAGAATACAGCAGTCTGGGGAGTTATGGATGTGTCTTGGTATTTCCCCATGTGAGATTCCTGCTTTGCAAGCTGCATTAGCTGCCAGGTTGGTTCAAAGTGCAATCCAAGGTATTGGTCATCACCTGTAAAGCCTTTCATGGCACAGAGCCAGGTTATCCAAGCGACTGTGATGTCTGCCCAGCCAGACTGTGATGTCTGCCCAGCCAGTATAACCCAGCAGGGTTGGCCAGTCTCTTCAATGAAACAATGTTATCTATTGAGCCTCAGGAAGTGTGCCTCCTCTGTTGCAGTGCCTGCCTTCTGGGATGAGGTCCCCCCCAATATTTGTGTGACTCCCACCCTGTTGACATTCTGGAAAGTCTTAAAGACCTGGCTGGTCTCCCAAGCTGTAGGTTATGATGGGTTGGGGCTCCTGTTTGGTATGTTTGCACGTGTGGGTATTTTTGGCCAGACTCTTCATCTTGTTTTTTATTATTACTCTATTTATATTATACGGTATATACTACCTTGTTTGGCTTTATTGCGAGCCACTTAAGGAGTCGGTCTGAAATCCGTTGGTTTCTAAATTGAACAAATTAAATTAAGCTGAACTAATCTGAACTGAACTACATTAAATTAAATTAAATTCCGAAAGAATTTAAAAACCTACCTCTGCCGGCAGGCCTGGGGATGATTGTTGATTGTGGTGTGATTGATGAGTATGTATGGGGTTTTTATTTTTAATGTTTCTTGTTCGGATTTGTTGCAATTGTTTTTATATATATGTTGTGAGCCGCTCCGAGTCTTCGGAGAGGAACGACATACAAATCCAAATAAATAAATAAATAAATAAATAAATAAATAAATAAATAAATAAATAAATAAATAAATAAATAAATAAATAAATAAATAAATAAATAAATAAATAAATAAATTAAGCCCCGCACATAAGAACTGAACAGGCATTCATTGTTATCAAGCCTTTAAATGGGAAAATAAGTATTTATCTATTTTTATACATAATATTTATACCACCTAATCTAAAAATTCCAGATGACAGAAGATAGTAATATGAGTAACCCTACCCCATAATTATAACAATATTTAAATATAACTAGCTAGCATAAATCTAGTTTTTAAGAGTTCTATTTTTATATTGTATACTTTCTGCTCTGTCCCACTAAAAATAACTTGGTCTCCTTGCTGAATAATTTTGAAATTTCCCTGAGGTCCTCCTGTCTTTGTATTAAGAGAAATGACACATTATTATAATGAAACTTTTGCAGGATCTGATTAAAAAAAAACTAGTTTAATGTTCACTAAAAGATCTACCCTCCCTGCTACTTTCCTCGCATTCTGTCTAAAAAGAAAGCATCTGCATATGTTTTCTTTTGTACCTTTGGATACATCTTTTTTTTCTAGTCAAATTTTTAACTGGTTCAAATCAAATTGGATTGCTTTGAATGTGGAAGTATAAACTCAAATGGAAATGAATCCTATTCTGTCTGAAAATTACATCTCCTTTTCAAATTGAATCGGCTGATTCTGACTGGTTTAGAAAAAAAACCCGATCATGTATGAAATGTGTGGCGCTGGCCTTACTAATGAGATAGTCAAAAACTTGTTGGATGTTCAGGTAGCATGTTATGCGAATGAATATCCTGTTTTTAATTATTCAATCAGGACTCCTATGGTCTTCATGGATTCCTGTGTTTCCATTAGATCAGGGTCCCCAACCTTACCAACTTTAAGACCGGTGGACTTCAACTCCCAGAATTCCACAGCCAGCCATGAATGAAGACAGCTAGAACAGCACCAGCAGCATTTCTTTTTAAAAATAAAGTGTGTTGAAAATCATCACAAGGAGATTCTAAGGAACCCTGAGAAAAGTTCTTTTGTTCAGAAATAAAGCCTTCAGGAAGTTAGATCTCTGTGCGGTGTCTATTTAAACTTAGCCTGAATGAGAGAACATTGAATTGAGTAATGGCTCCCTTTCCCTGATTCTTATTAACAGTCTTATTAAATGTCCAAATAACAGATGCATTAATAACATTTACATACAACAGATAAAAACTGTTAATTGTGAAAACCCACTTAAAATCCAAGGTATAGTTAAATAGTTATCTTAGTTTTTTAAAATCAATTTCACTGCTGTTTATTCCTAAGTCTGTTCTACCGTATTCTATTTCTCCATTAATTCACAATTTGTCAAAACATCTACTAAAAATTAACATATAAGTACTTTCTACAGGATATTTCCAATGCATTTTCTCATTAAATGCTAATTTCTATTGCATATTCTAAATATGTATCCTCATTTGCAGAGCTTCATGTGCATTTATATATTGGGGATAGATCTGCGCACTATAGAACAAAAATTGGAGGAAGTGCAAAATCTGATGATTAACTTCTTTCTGGGTACAGATTGGGCCCATTGAGATGAGAACTGGCAGAACATCAAGCATCTCTGATTCTGCTGGGTTTTTTTATAAACTTATATATTATATTATATTCTTACGTTTCTCTGTTTCTCTCTCTTTCTCTTTTACATGCGTGCGCGCACACACACACACACACGCATAAAGTGTACATATTCTATATGTTTGCTATGTAAAACTGTATATGACCAGTATCAGTGTTTTTGAGGATATTGGAGGAAGTGTTATTTGAGTGTATGTATGTATATATGGATCAATTTCATGTCCACCTTAAACCCCTCCAATCATACACGAAGCAAACTGACACCCACCATGAAGATGGGGCACGACCACGAACGCAAAGCCAAACAGCTATACAGTTTACCATCTCTAATCCCCTTGTAACACTGACTAACCTGAGCACAACAAAGCCCCCACCCAAACAGAACACTCCCCCATCCAATCAGAGCACAGCCAACCCCCCATCCAATCAGAGCACAGCCAAGCCCCTAACCAATCAGAACACACCACCCAATCAGAACACAGCCAAGCTCCCAGCCAATCAGTTCAAACCCCCACTGGCAGTTAAAAGGAAGAAACAGCTAAAATCTCACATTGCTCCTAGAAGCAGAAGCCGAAAGCACCAGCCTGAAGATGACGAATGAGACTTCGTCGAAACGTCGCCAAGACACTTCAAATTCTACGTGGGAGAAAACCCGAAGAACCAAAGACCTACATACAAACACCCGCGAAAACCTCAGAAAACAAATATATATATATATATATAGATCTTCAGAAGGAAAGTCCTTTTAGAAGAATATAGTTCCTCAGTAGGGCTCACAGTTGCCACTAGGGGACAATGTTTAGCAATAACTTGCACAGTTCTCAGGAACACATCATATATCTCTACAAGAACACTTGATATTATCTTGGTACAATGATCCTGTAGAACAGGCAAATTGAGTTAAAGGAAAATGACAGCCCCCACCCCCCCTTTCCCTAGTTGTACAGGGCAGGGGTGAAGCAGAAAAAAATGGTTGCATCTATAACTGTTGTTATCAGAAGTGTTCCAACTTACATTTCCTCTCAGCTAAGCAGAGTGAGTGCTAATCCAGAATGAATATAGAAAAAAAGCTACTTAACATCCCTTGCTCCAATAGTTTAATATATTGGATTCACTATATAAAGCGAATCTTTCTCTTCCTCCAGAGCTATTGCTTGCGATCAGAACTATACCTAGACATGTCCAAAAGCATCTTACGAACCATCCTTTGGGGCAATTCTTGCAGAGGGTCTTTCAGAAATCTGTCCCTCAAAATGGAGCCCAGTAAAGGATTTGAAGAAGAAACGACAGCTTCCATTGTAGTTGGTCTTCAAAGCTAGCCTGAATGCCACCTTCATTGATCTGGAACTCATTTTGTCCATTTAAAATTTGTTTAATTCTATTTTAGTCTAAATCTTTCACGACAATTGATTTGAGACTTTATCAGCGACATAAGGAGGGGGATGTATAGATGCGTTGGGCTTTAATTTCTCTGATTCCCAAACAATGTAAATAAAGCTTGGCCTTGCTACGTGAAACTTACAACTTAACCCATAACTGGAAGATATCCGATTGGGGAGGGAGGATGGGAATAAGGACATTTAGTATAGCCCTTATTCAGGGTCAACCATTACTATTTTCTCCATGTGAAATCTGCATGTAGTCCTCTGTAGAATACGAATATGGAAGTGGAGACCAAGGGTGGATCCATACTAGTATTTTATCCAAGTGTACTGACATCTGTCTTACTCTTAATTCACATGATGCACTCTGCAATCTGTCATCCTAAAACTATTTTTCTCCTTAGTATACCAGTATACTTACATACTTGAGTTATAATCACAGTTTCTGTTTTAAACCAGGGATATTATAACATCTTGGCATGTATGGCTTCTGTCACAGAGATAGATGGAGATTGCATATGTCGCTGAGACTGGGGAATTTGCATCTCCTTTGAGTGTCGTATTGCTAAGAGGGAATAAAAAGAAGCTTGATCAGGGCAGTCAGAGATATAATTGCTTTGACTCCAGCAGGGAGGAAATGATTGGGGAAGGAACAAAGAGTTGAAATTGTACAAGCACATATTAATTATTCACTTTTAAGATTTCATTGTTTACTATTGCCCAAAAAATATTGGACTTCAGCAGTGTTATGGATCATAAAACGTTTGACATTTCCAACACCTCCTACGTCTCCTGTAGCGATAACATTTTGCTTTGGTTTTGCTTCAGGCTCATGTCTTAAACTCAGTGGAGGCTGCCTTTTATTTGTCATGTTCCTACTGAAGAGCAGTTTTGAAAAGCCACAGCATTAAAGGGTCTTGAAATCCAACGTATCTGAAATGCCTCAGCTTGGGGAAACTGGCTAAATATAAAGCTTCACGAGGGGGGATGGGGAAACGTAGGGCTTTCCAAAGGCTTCTGAATGACAGGTCACCACATTCATTATTGATGTCCATCCATACTGGCTGGAATTTGGCAACTGAAGGATCAACATTTTCTTAATCCCGATTTACGATTTGGGTTGTCTGTTTTTAATTACCTGATGTTAAGCATATTGGCAAAGGGTTGGTAAGAAGCAGTGTGTGCCTGTGTTTGAATCCAAAGAAGTGGTGGTGGGCACCTTCCTAGAGAGCAGAGCTGAGGACAGAAGTGCCAAGCCTGCAGAAAGGGGAGCCTAAGCCAAACAAGAATAAAGAGAGTTTCTCTTTTAATATTATTAGCTTACTATCGATATTTGAGAAGGATTGGAGGAAAGTGGCCCCAGTGGTTCATGCAGCTTTAAAATAGCGCTGGATAAGCTTCAGGAAGAAGATCTAGAAATACCCATCCGAACAAGCATTAGCATAGCTTTGCAAGCAGGTGCATAGCTACAAATCAAGATATTTTTTTCTCCCTAAGATACTGTAGATCAGATGAGCCTAAACCCCTTGGATTATGGACTTGAGTTAATTTTATAAAAGTGGACATTATAACTATGGAGCAGGGAACACAAATGACTAGGTCCTGCATATTGAGCACACCGCCCTTCTCATTCCAGGTTGCCCAAAGTCCCAGCCCTGAAAGGAATATAGCACGAGCCATATTTTGCATTTGTCCCAGACCGAACTTTGGATTTCTGCATGCAGAGCATATGTTCCATTGCTGATCTACAGCTGTCTGTACCAAGTTGTTGCTGGCTGGTAACTGTTCTTTTTATTTCTTGTTGCTTCTGCCCCGACTAATCTTCTCTAACGGGAAAATTGCAAACCACATCAAAAACAGACAGCATGAGGAAAAAAAAAAAATCCTGGGAAGTCTTTTCTTCTTTCGGAGCTTCTTTTGCTGTGGATGAATGATACAGCTGAAGTTCTTTCTTCTTCTCCTTGACTGTAATTGATTTAAGCAGCCCCAGCGCTGGCCAAAAAGGGGCATTGATGGGGAGGGGGGGATATAAGTAGATGGGGGGAGTTGAAGTGCCCCTGCGGTTGTGCCAGAATTTTGACCATGTGACCGCAGGGGTGCTGCATTGGTCATAACTTCAGACACAGATCATCAGTCCATTTTTTCAGCCTTATCATAACTTCAAAATGGTCGCTGATCATATGGTCCTAAGTAGAGGGCTACCTATAACAATCAGCATTGCAAAACAGAGATACCCATGGTTTATGTAACCATTTACTCAATTACTCAGTGCCTGGATTCATATGATACATGAAGCTATAAAGTAATTATGCGTTAGCCTTGCAAGATAGTTCAGACAAGAAGCATAGCCAGGATTACTAACTTAATCTTCATTGCAAGGTTACATTAACAGAATTTTGCAAGACTGAAACTATTTCTCTCCTCCTCTCCTTTTTCTCTCTCTGGAAAACCAGGGAGGGGCCTTTCTGAAATGTTTCTCATGCTATATCCTCCCTTCTGTGGGACGGAGACATCTTTGACATGTAAGTTGTATGGTTTGCAGCTCTTCCTCCTGTCCCCCCAAATCTTTCCCATATACTATTATCCAACTTGGACTGGGCTTGCATATCACGCTAGATGAGAATATGATTGGCTGATTTGTCAATCAACTTGTATTGTGAACACAGAACCTATGTCTAAGGGCAGCTACCGGGGAGGAGCTTGGGAGTCTCAATAAGTCAATTCAGGGACTAGAAGCAATTTTATATAGCATGTACAAGGTTTTTAAAAGTGTTAATGTTGAAAACAACGTTTCCTCCTATAATATAGTTCAGAAGATAATTCCCTCTTCTGATGCTGATATTTTATTTGGAGGAAGAAATTGTTGGTGTTGATGGAGAATTTATTTCCTAATGCACATAGCATCATCTAAGAAGGGATTGTTTTCAGGGCTGTGATGGAGGGAAAAAAAAAAGATTATTCCACTATTCTCCAGGTTACAGTAGGAGGCAAAAATAGAAGAAAAACAACAAGGATGATAGACTATTGCCAGTAAATATTCTGAAGAGAAAACATGGAACGACTCTGAAACTATTCCTGTTTGTAGATCTCTGAGTTATGACTGTTTTTGTACTTTGCACATTGCTTTCAGATGTAGTTTTTAATAATGGTTTTATTGAATAAGCCCCAATTGGCTGAATTTGCAGAATACACGAAACCACAGTCAAATAAGCAATATTGTGACTTAGTGGGATGTTTGAACCCAATCATAATTTAACACAGTAATCCAATGCAGATTTCTTCTGTAGTAATTTAACTTGAATCCAGCAGGATTTATTCCAAGTAGCATGTGTGGGATTGCCTCCTTCTTTATTTTGTTTAAAATCTGTTTTAAAACTCTTGCAATGCCATGCAACTCTCTTGATGAATTAGGAATTATGATTAGAAAGGCTCATGAACAAATTATTTCTCCTCCTCCTCCTCCTCCCCCCGGGGGTCAGCACAACTAAATGTTTCTATTATTTTATGACTTTGGAATTAACTATACTGGAGGCAGGCAACCTTGGCTCTTTTATGACTCGTGGACTTCAACTCCCAGAATTCCTGAGCCAGCATGGCTCAGCTTGGAAACCTCTCCCTTTCCCCTCAGTGTGGCTGGCTCAGGAATTCTGGGAGTTGAAGTCCACGAGTCATAAAAGAGCCAAGGTTGCCTACACCTGATACTATACCAACTTTATTGTTGGCAGCTCTTACTGCTATTGATTCCTGCAAATTCGTATATCTTACATGAAGCAAACATATCAAAACACTTTTTCTGTTAAAATATTCTCAAGAGCGCTGATGGCAAAAGTGAGAACCATTTAGCAATTTGTCAAAACTGATAAGAAAATTATATTTGCAGAACTGCTTTGTGTTGGAGAGCTACAGATGTTACAGGCTTCAGCAGGCACAAACAACTCCCTATAAGAAAAAAAAACAACCCGTGACATTGAGCCTCATTTCTGTGATTGAGAACTAGCAGAATTCCTTGTTATTCAGATTCACCATATTGCCTCTCTTGTGATTATAATTTGATATTAGTTATCATTGTTGCTATGCTGACTCCAGAGATTAAGACCACACATATGAAAACAAACTTATTCAGGAGCAGAGTCTTACTAAGCACTATGGAAACGTCACAAGTGTTACAGTGTCAGGCAACCAAGTAGTAAACTCTCTCTGAACTTAGTTACTATACCAAACTTTTATTTCTTTCAACCAGGGCTTGTCAAAGAAGTGATGCTAGGCTTAGTTCAAATCTTTTTCCTATTATGAGCTGTTTGGCTTTTTTAATATTCCAAATTGCCTCTTGTTTGCCTGCTTAGCTGTCATGTGTGTAAATACTATTTTTTTTAAAAAAGTATTTAGATTCTAAAGTAAAAAAAAAATGCTGCAATGTATGCAGGAGTCCAGATGGAGTCTCTATCTACAACTCCTTAAATCTGTAGCTGTCCTCTGCAGTTGCTACATGATCCTGGGACAAGTTGTACAAGGTTTCAGGAGTTGCAAACAGGTGCTGTGTTTGTACCCCGAAGCAATCTGAATCATTTTTTTTAAATCCTTAAATCTGAAACATTGCCTTTTCCTTAGGGCTGTGTGCTCCTAAGGAAAGGATAGGATCCATACTATCAGTATCAGGGCCTTTCCCAAACTTAGGGGTGAGGGAGTGCAGATCCAACCACAGATTGAAACGACCCTTTATCATCCCCCAGGGTTACTGCTGTTCATGCAAATGGAAGCACAATGCAGGATTAGTGTCTCTGTCCTGTAAATCAGGGGGAAATCAGTTTGTAGCAATCAATGTTATGCAGGTGGAAACATTTTGCTGCTTCGAGTGTTTTGGATAAGACACCTTGCTTGCTTCATTTCCATGCTGTCTAATAATAATAGTAGTAGTAGTAGTAGTAGTAGTAGTAGTAGTAGTAGTAGTAGTAGTAGTAGTAGTAGTAGTTGGACGGGACCTTGGAGGTCATCGAGTCCAACCCCCTGCTCAGGGAGGAAACCCTACACCATTTCAGACAAAATGGCTGTCCAATCTCTTCTTAAAAACTTCCAGTGTTGGAGCATTCACCACTTCTGGAGGCAGGTTGTTCCACTGGTTAATTGTTCTAATTGTCAGGAAGTTTCTCCTTAGTTCTAGGTTGCTTCTCTCCTTGATTAGTTTCCACCCGTTGCTTCTTGTCCTGCCTTCAGGCGCTTTGGGGAATAGCTTGACTCCTTCTTCTTTGTGGCAGCCCCTGAGATATTGGAACACTGCTATCATATCCCCCCCTTGTCCTTCTCTTCGTTAAACCAGACATACCCAATTCCAGCAACCGTTCCTTAGTGTGTGGCAGACTGAAAAAGAGTTCAAATTCTACTTTTGTCACATGAAGGGAAAATACCATAACATCAGTGCAAATATACCCCTTTTTATTTATTAGTACACAAGGAAAGAAGTGTAAATTGAGGCAAGGTAATCCATTTCTGGCCAACAACCCAGAACACTATTTGACTGCCCTGTCTCCATGCTCAGCTATGGACCAAAAAGGCCAAGTGTTGATTCTTTCCAGCATGTAAACCTCCCTTGCTCTGGTGTCTGAAGAACTCCGGGACAATATTGTGTAGACATTAAATTGGACTTGGAAGGGTTTGGAAATGGGAACCTGGGTTGTCTGAAAGGGTTCTTAGCTAGAACTAAGTGGTGGACAATGAATATGAAGTTAAAATGTGTTTTGCTTGCCCAAGGAAATGCAGCATTAGCCGAATAATGCTAAGATGATCCCTCCTATTTTCTGCCAGTGGTTTTACACTGAATGCTACCTCACCTCCAGAAATCTTCATTTTGTTCTCTCCCATTTGTATCACATACACACATATACACTTGGTCATTTCTCCATTAGCTCTATTTGTGTATGGTTGATTTTTTTAAGAATGATCTAAGTCAGTGAGGCTCAGTACATCTCAAGTTTATTAATTTACCAACCTTTACCATCTTGCGTTCTGTGTTTATTTGTAGCCCGTCTCTTATTTTCTTATATAAAAAAAGAAAAAAAAAGAAACACATTTGAATCCATTTTATCATTTTGGGAGATACAGCAGATGATGGCATCCATTACCTCTTGCAGATCTGCAAAAAGGTAATGCATGAATCACATTTCGCTTCTTATCATGTTGGATTTATATGTGCAACTGCACGAGGGAAACTACGTGTATCGTTTCTCATCTCCCATTACATTCTCTTTTATCTGATGATTCACCTTATATGTAAACATTTTCCCTCTGCTGATACCTAAGGCTGAAGTATTGTGCAGCATGCTTATACAAACACACCATTGCTATCAGTTCCATCCCTCTCCAGGTGCAACTTTCCTAGACAAGATCTACCATCACACACCCAGCACACTCTATTTCTAGTACTTCTTAGGCTTTGTGTGCTGACTTTTTTTTTTAAGACTTCAGAAACACGAGAAAATATACAAGCATTGCATAACACCTCAGTAACTGAGCTTAAAATTCAGAAAATGGTCTCAAAAAAATTGAAGCCAGAACTCTTTTTTAAGCAATGGCTGCAAAAGGTTTTTTTTTTAAAATGCACTCTGCTTTCCCCCTATCCCACCCCCAGATCAGAATATCTGTGGGCAAAAATACTCTTTCTCTTAGGCTAAGGTATAGATTTTGTTCTTTAATATGGTATTGCTCTGGCCATAAGAATTGCCCTAAAATATTGTCCACAGCTGCCTGTGACTTAGCAAGGAGATAAATAAGTGCTGAAGTGTACAGAATTGACTGTGGATGAGAACCATATGTGCTTGATTCACACATTTTTTTAACATTATGCATAGGCAAAAGTTAACTCCCTCATCTGCCACACCTAGAAAAAAGTAACACCTAGAAGAAAGTAGGATTGTTTCTCTTGGAGCATTGCCATGGCTTGCTGCTGTGTTGTCTTTTATTATTTATCTTTGGAATGTAACTTTGCATTTCTGGAAAAAAAAAGGAATAAAGGAGGAAGGCAACGTATTGTGTTTGTGCATGTGTGTGTGTCTATGTGTTTCTACCTAGCTATCTTTCTTCCTCCCCCGTCACTCCAGTGTCTGGGTTCATAATGTGATTGGTTTGGGGTAGTATGTGATCTTGGACATTGGTTTGTAAATCATGATTTACAAGTTGGGCAAACTCAGCCAATTTTGGCTCTGGGTAGCCAAGAGGCACACTTAATATTTTTTAGGGAACTAGTGGTGCGGGGGTGGGGGGAGACATGTAAGCAGGGCTGGGTTTGGATGGGAGATTAGAGGGTTTTCTTCCTTTAACTGTGCTGTGCCTATTTTAGGGAATATGTTTCATTTCACATTACACAAGGATGCAACAGTGGGGTCTTCTGAGCTTTGGCATTGAGCTATGGAATTCCCTCACTGTGAAGGATTAGCTGGCATCAGCACTGAATTTATTTTGGCACCAGGTTAAGGCAGGACTACGTACGTGAGTTTTGTTTCTTACTGAGTGCAGTTTTTACATCTCCCCCCCTTTTTTTTAATTGTGGGCTTCGTGGGATTCTCCCCACTCCCCACTTGTTGTTTCGCAATGGCAGTTTGGTACCTTGGGATCTGTAATATGGAGCAGTTTAAAAATATTCTAATGAAAAAGTTTACAGCATGTTAATATTTTAATTATCAATTTTGTGGGACCACAAAGCTTTACATTTGGCAAGTTGTACAAATAAAGCTAAGATTGCCTGCGTGCCTAAGTTGAGTTTCAACACTCAGGAACTGGAGAAACCTCATCTGATCCAGCACAGGGGTTGCAAAAGGAACAGGCACCCATTCTGTGTGGCTGTGCTATCCTCAGCAGATAAGTACCTAAGTCAGCAGGTGACTTCCTTTTTTACCTAATGGCATTTGAAGCCCATTGTTTCTTGGACAAAAGGGCTGAGAAGAGAGAGAGAAAAAAGGGATCATAAATAACTTGATGTGCATTTTTAAAAATAGTTTGGGATTTTAAATCCGAGCTACATAAAAGTCTATGCAACTGAGAGAGCAAGAAAGGGATGTTAAGCCATTGATTTTATCCATATTTGTCGAGTTTAGTATTCAACGCATTTTGAAGCAGAAATCTTGTCCCGGCACTCGTCTTTCTCCCAGTAGTTATGCGCAAAGAAGAACCTGCTGACTTTAGCTGCCTTGTGACTCGCTATTTCTTCCAGCCAAAATAGGGTGTCACTGGTAAGTCACGTGATTTTCTCGGTACTTGTCAGCTTTAGTATTCATTGTGTCTTCCAGAATGAATTATCAATAGGTACCAAGATACCACTGTACCTTCTGTATGAAGCTGGTATTTGTGTTTTTGGTAAACTTTCAGTTGAACTTACATG
Organism: Bothrops alternatus; assembly: GCA_034064705.1. Lineage (NCBI taxonomy): Eukaryota > Metazoa > Chordata > Lepidosauria > Squamata > Viperidae > Bothrops > Bothrops alternatus. Next base: position 2,916,450 of record JARGCV010000200.1, on the reverse strand, counting down.
GAAAATATAAATTGTAGGTTTAGACAAAAGACCTTTTTGTCAAGATCTTAGTCTCTAGATCAGGCATGTCAAACTCGCGACGTCACGCGACGTATCGGAGCTTTTTCTCCATTGCCAGCAATGGGGTGGGCGCGGTTCCGGTATGATGAAACCGGCACGTGGGCCGGCAGTTTGACACCCCTGCTCTAGACCCACCACATTTCTAAGGCTGCCCTGGCCTTCCCCTCAGCTTCAATTTACATAATAGCCACAACATGCACATTCATTTCAGTAATACAATTTGGCTGTGATTGGGTTGGAGCATAGTTTAATTGTACTTCCAGGACTAAAACTGTTGTTAACTATCTTGAAATGTATACAGGTAGTTCTCGAGTTATGATCAGTCACTGAAGTTATGGTTGAAGTTGAAGTTATGATGGACTTCTCCAGAACTACTTATGACCCATTTTCAGAATTACGATGGCTGCACGCATACCCAGGTTCAGGATAACATTTGTAATGACTTACATTTATGGCCTTTTGCAGCATTCTATGATCATGTGACTGTGATTTAAGATTTTTTTTAAAAAATCGTTTCTGGTATTTGCTTCTGGTTTCCACCAAAAATGCCCCTTGGGGAGAATGGATTCTTTAACAACCATTGTACGGGAACAATTGTAACTTTGAATCTAGTCATATAATGTCTGGCTTTACAACCGCAATGATTTACAGTTGTAAATCTGGGCTCATTTACATTCATAAATCGAGGACTATCTATAGCAGGCTTTGATCTGGTTAAATTTCAAATAATCCTAACAATCCCTTGATTTCCTTGAGAGCTGAAATTCCCTCAAGAGAAGGAATAGTTGTTGAATCAGTTTGTGTGATAAAAATAATCTGAAATTAATTGTAAAAAACTAAATAAAAACGTCACATGAACAATGATAGTATTCCTCCAAACCAGTAGGTGGAGACAAATACCAGTTCAATTGTACAGGGTTTCTTTTCTTTCAAATATGCTAAAATTGTTTGCATCCTTTTAGTATTATTTCATTCGTACATAGGTTTTGATTACATAATTATTACATCCAGTAGTGTATTTACTGGCCACAGTTAATGAATACATGATTTTACTTGTGCCCTCTTTCTTCAAATAACTTCTATTCCTCTGTTTGAGCCATTGCTTCAAACAACATTTGAAGGGCTTCTCCAGCCACCGTAGAGTCCACATTTCAACACTGTTTTAATTCCTTTTGCATCTTGGATCCCTTATGATATCTAAAAGTTTCTAGTCACCTGTAAACTAAGTCCTGCTTAAATTTGAAAACATCCTTCCTTCTGTTCTATATATATATATAAGGTAGACTGATAAGGTGAAAATTGTTTGTCTTTCATGCAGTGCTCAGTTTGGCATCCATCTTAGAATATTCTGCAAATATGTTCAGTTTTAACATTTTTACTTTTGCTTCCTCCTCATTAGGTACTAATTAAGGAAACTTAACTTGCCATCTTTACATTGGATTGGAAGTGTGGAAGTCACATTTTTTTCTATAGTGTGGAAATCTATGGAAGAATCTGGGCACATGGAAGAAATCCAGAGAATGATTGTGTTCCTCACCCAATGTCATTTGTTCATAAAATAGGGCAACAATGAAGTCACAGATTGGGCTTCTCTCATACAGCCTGGTATATCTCACATTACCTCTGTGCCAAAGGAAGGAACAATGCTACAGCTGCTGCCAAGACAACTGTGTAAAACTCCAGTGCTCTAGCCTAGGCATTTTCCATATCTATGTTTTATGCCACGCATGGCATATTACAGATCACAACTTTTAAAAACCCATTTTCTGGGTTGATCCAAAAAGATAAGAGCAGGTTTGCTTATGGGTGAATGCCAGCAAAGAGCATATTAAGTCACTAGCAACTGGAAACACTATTTAGGGTCAGTTTAAGACAGGGGTTCCCAACCGGCGCTGTGAGATGATATTCCAGGGGGTGCAAAAACTTGGGTTTTCATAATTATAGTGTATATGTACAATTCATTGCCGCTATTTTGAACTTTTGTAAGGAGTGCGAGAATATATCAGAAGTGTTCTAGGGGTTTGGGATATAGAAAAGGTTGGGAGCCACTGGTTTAAGAGAATGAATCATAAGACTTGGGCAGCATTAGCCAATCCCATGGAATGTTCTTTGCACCAAACAAATGCTGAATGCTGTGAAGAAAAAACGGTGGGCTTTGAAGACCATTGTAACATTCCTTCACTGTCCAAATGCGGGATCTTGTAGAGAGAGAGGAAAGATGACTTGCAGAAATAGGCAGAAACTGTTATCTGTGCAAAAGGGATTGAAGCCAACCTTTTTCAATCATGCCATCTAAAAGAGTTGGACTGAACCTCTACAGTCACCAGCCATCTCGGTTAAATATTGGCAAGATTACAGTAAATTCAATATCTTTTGGGCAGTTTAACCAAGAAAGCTGTATTATATGGGCAATAGTAGAAGAGTCAAGCAGATGTTGAGATTTATTGTTCTACTTATAATTTATTTTCTTTTTGTTGTAATAAAGTGTTTTCACATAAAAGCACTGTATCAGAAGGAAGGGAAAAAAGGTAAGGCTCTTCATGACGATCATTGCAAAGTTACAAAAAAGAAAATGTGATATTGCCTCTTTATTACTTGCCTGTATGAAGTCCCCCCCCCAAATTGCAATCAAATCTAAATCTAAAAGAGAATATCCCTATGGTATATTCAATATGTTCATAAATGTTACATTCTGGAATTCAGTTATGCTTTATTCATCTTGACCCTCTCTCAGGGTGAGAGAGTTATCCCAGTTGCTCTAGTCCAGGGCTTTTCAACCTTTTCACCCATTGTACCACTTTTAGGATATGGCAACATCTGAGTACCACCAGTCGCCTAGCAAGGTGTCAAAAACTTGATGACCCCCACCCCCCAAAAAGGAAAAAAGTGATAAAGTACAGATAGTCCTCAACTTACAACAGTTCACTTAGTGACTGTTTGAAGTTACAATGGCACTGAAAAAAGTGCCCCCCAAACCACAGTCGAGCAAGACACCAGCCTGCCCACCCGGCGGCGTTCTTCCTCCTGTCCGAGGTTTTCATTGTTGTGAGCATTTCTGTTGAGGATTGGCAGTGGGGGTGGGGTGGGGGGTGTTTGGTTTTTATTCCCCCCGTCTGCTGGGTGGTTGCAGCAGGTTTTGATCACTTCACATGACCCTGGGACACTGTGATCAGCGCTTCTTCTGGGCTCAGCAGAAGTGTCAGGATCAGCACTGAGCTCCAGCTGGAGCCTGGCGCTGATCCTGGTGCTTCCGCTGAGCCCTGACAGCCCTACAGCTCCAGCCATCTCTCGCTCAGGCTTGTGCGATGCTGCCACTGGTTCATCTCATTCCCCTCCCCCGCTACCACTTTTCTAGGATAGTCGCATACCACCTGCCAGGTGCCAATGTACCACAGGTGGTACCTGTACCACTGGTTGAAAAGCCCTGCTCTAGTCCAGTGATGGCGAACCTTTTAGAGACCGAGTGCCCAAAAACTGGCCCCGCCCCCACTCCACCCCCCTGCCTGCCCCCACTCCACCCCCCATCCCCCTCCCTGCCTGCCCACAGGACCACTCACTGCCTTCAGGGCCCACCCCAGATCGGGCCACTGTGGTGGCCACACCCTCTGCCCGCGCCCTGCAGCATCAACTGCATGATGGGGTGTGAGGGCAGAATCTTGTCTACGCTGCCTGGCTACCATGTCCTTGGCTACGCTGCTCCGTGTGGGCTACGCTCGAGGGCGAGTCTCCTTCAGGGGGGCTGCTGGAGTGGAGGGGGTCACGGGGGGAGGCAAGGCTGGGGCAACGGCACGTGTGCCCACAAAGAGGGCTTCGAGTGCCGCCTCTGGCACCTGTGCCATAGGTTCGCCACCACTGCTCTAGTCTATGAAATTCCACAGCAACAGAGCTAAATAGAATTAGAAGAAGCAGTGAGAGGCAATAAAAACATAGTTCAGTCCTTCTCCCCCAAATTTCAGGGCCATCAGATAATTTCAAATTATATTTGAATGGGGTCTCTTCCATATATGGCACCTGAAATGTCGGTTATCTGTGATACTGTTATAAACTGATGAGGTAATTTAAAAACTCCATGGCAGGCTCCTTCCAAGGGTTCCCCAATTAAAAAATAATTACAGACTCTGCCATCACTCAGGCTGAACATTCAGGCTGAATGTAGAAGTTAATAGTGAGGTAGCCAAGTTTGTAGATGACACTAAATTGTTCCGGGTTGTGAAAAGTGAAACTGATTGTCGGGAGCTCCAGAAGGATCTCTCGAAATTGTGTGAGTGGGCAACAAAGTGGCAAATGCATTTTAACCTAAACAAGTGCAAAGTTATGCACATCGGGGCAAAGAACCCCAATTATACTTACCAACTGATGGGGACCAAACTTTCTGAGACAACCCAAGAAAGGGATCTTGGGGTTTTGGTGGACAGCTCGATGAAGATGTCAACCCAATGCGCAGCAGCAGTAAAAAAAGCAAATTCCATGCTTGGCATGATTAGGAAGGGAATCAAAAATAAGTCAGCAAGTGTTGTATTGCCTCTGTACAAATCGATGGTGAGACCACACTTGGAGTACTGTGTACAGTTCTGGTCACCGCACCTCAAGAAGGATATAATGGAACTGGAAAAGGTGCAAAAAAGGGCAACAAGAATGATCAAGGAAATGGAGCGCCTCCCTTATGAAACCAGATTGCAACGCCTTGGTCTCTTAAGCCTTGAAAGACGGCGTTTAAGGGGTGACTTGATCGAAGTGTATAAAATCATGCATGGGATAAAAAAGGTGGATAGAGAAAAATTCTTTTCTCTATCACACAATACCAGGACAAGGGGGCACTCCCTAAAGCTCATAGCTAAGAAAGTGAGGACAAATAAAGGGAAATATTTCTTCACCCAGAGGGTCGTTGATTTATGGAATTCACTTCCAGAAGGGGTCGTGACAGCTGTCAGCCTTGACAGCTTCAAGGCAGGGCTAGATAGATTCATGGATGCCAAGTGTATCGGTGGTTATTAAAACGGATGTCCACGTGCCGCCTCTATGTTGGTTGAGGCAGGCAGGATTCCCTTGAGTACCATTTGTTGGGGGTCAAGGGAAAGGGAGGGTTTTGCCTTCTCTTTCTGCTCAAGATCCCCATGTACAATTGGTGGGCCACTGTGTGACACAGAATGCTGGACTCGATGGGCTTTGGCCTGATTCAGCATGGCTCTTCTTATGTTCTTATGTTCTGTCACCCTTTAGTCTGCTTGGCAACTAGCCCTTCAACCCAAGACTTTCTCCCCTTTAGCCTGACTGTAGGAAGGTTAAACAGAAGGTGCTTTGGATCTCTCATCCTAAAGTCTAAATTACACAATGGAGACACAGTGTGCTTATCTTGCCATGCATAGCCATGTAACTATGAAACCTTGTACTTTACCCTGAGATAAAATTCCCCTTGCCAGTTTTAAGGCAGTTCAGCTGATGCTATTATAATGGGCACTGTAAATATTCAAATGCTAGATACACATGATGCATTTTGCATTATGCATAGTTGGAATCTCAGTAATATAATGCACAGCACATTTTTACCTCTGTTATTTTTTTTATTTGGTTTTTTAATGAGTTTTTTGAAAGAGGAGAAACTGCTTTGGGCTGAGAGGTGCACTCAGTCTGGTGTGGCAATACTGCATTTGAAGATGTAGTGCAGGGGTTCTGAACCTTGGCAACTTTAAGACTTGTGGACTTCAACTCCCAGAATTCCTCAGCCAGCTTTGCTGGCTGAGGAATTCTGTGAGTTGAACTCCACAAGTCTTAAGTTGCCAAGGTTCAGAACCCCTGATGTAGTGGGAGAGAGAAAGACAAAGTGGGCGGGATTCAATGAGGGAGAGGGTGGGGCCAGGTAAAAAGAACAAACAACAAGATGATATGTAATTTTTTTTATTAGAAACTGGTTTAATGTGACATGGAAATGTGAATAAGTCTCATTCCAGAGCAATCCAAGGCTTAGGTTAACCCCTGGAAATTCAGCAACTACAAAATTTAATTATGTTAAGAATTTTGTGGGGTGGGGGTGATATGTACGTTAACTGTCTAACTGGTGCATACTAAAATCCCCTTCTCACCTTCCTGTGTTAATATTAGAACATAATGCAGTTGGCATTCAAACAGCTGAACAGGCAAGCTTGAAATTGGCAGGAATATTGCTTGCTGTTGGTTTTTGGCAGTAAAGGACAAGCAAGCTCCAGAAGCTACCCAACTGGATGACTTTGGGACTGTCACTTTATCTAAGTTGTAAACTAGGTAGTCAAAAAACATCAAAAATGTGCACTAGACTTATTCAGGAGAATAAGCCATGATCCACAACTTTCAATGAACAGGTCTTCATCCTGCAATGGATTGATTATATATCTCTGTCTCCATCTATATATCTATATCATCTACAGAAACATCCATACATCCATATATATGCACACACACACACATATATATATGCAGACACAAACACACACCTATATATATTCCCAGTAAAATTAGCCTGTTTACGAAATCACGTTGAAGTTTTACTTAGTCTTATTTATTTCTCACAATCATCTACATTCATCATTTTTTTAAATTTTGAAATGTTTTGGGGAAAGTAGAATGGCCAAAACTGAACACATGTAGTTTTAGCATCGTTTTAAAATACTAATCATATTTGTTGATATTTAAATGTAAAGTACAATCTACCCAAATGTTTAAACAATGAGATGGGAAGATACAGATAACACTTCACTGGGAAGCTTTTGTTTTTCCTTGAAAGACAACCTTAGAAATGCTTTCAATAAATACAGACAATCAATTCAATCAGCACTGCAGACTTTATTGGAAGAAAAAGCAGTATAATTTCCTTGCCAATCCTTGAGTTGCTTGACATAGCATATTTAAAAATCATTGTTAAGTACACATTTTAGCAGATGGAAATCCACTTTCATTAACTTGGCTGTCCTTTAGAAATATGTGAAAATAATAAAAAAGATTGTTCTGCAATCCATTTATCAGTTGTACTACAACTTTATCATCATTCCATGTACAGGCACCTTACTCCCCTTAGTAAAATTAGAACTGAGTTTGGATTTCTGTCCTCCTATTCATCAATCTCCTGTTCCAACCCTTTGCACCTGTCTATAAAGTTGTAGTTGGTATTCTTGGATGGAAAAGGGATCTGGCCTGGAACAAAGTCATGCCAGTGGAGACTGAACGAGCTTTAAATCATATGTCCAACCTAGTATTGATTCATTTATAAAACATATACTTTTAAACTATTGGGACCACTATAGGATGTAGCTGGCTGTTCAGTTTTGTTCAGTCAGGGGAGCATAATCATCAGCATAAACAATGCTTCATTCTAATCTGAAATAAGCCTACATTCCTCCAGAATAATTTTTATTCAACTCTAAGCTCAATCAACAGTAGCCAAGATTCTGCCACTGAGACCGAGAAGGAGCATTTTATGTATTAGATCAAGAGCAGAATATACTCTTCTTTGAAAGTATGAATCGGCAGAAAGAACCTCTCTAATTAACAAACTTTGGAATTGTACTCTTCACAATAGGGAAAAAAAAATGAAACAAAATGTTTCATCTAGTTCCAAGAAAGTGTTATAAGGAATGCCAACTATAGCTAGAAGCAAATGGGTTGTATAAGGATGTTCTAGAATCCAGCCTTTATGGAGTTAAGAATATCAATTCATAACGATCTCTTTGCTTACCAGAGTTCGAGATAGGTTAACTGCAAAATTTCCAACAAGTTTGTAGAGCACATAGCTTCAGATGTTTCAGAGGAAGACACCATTCACTCCGGATCTAAAAAAGAGATGCAGCATGTACCATTCTACTCACATTTTGTCTGCTTTCTCCTCTGAGAGCAGCAATTCCCAACCATTTCCTTTGAGTAGATCATAGAAAGCTTTTGATGACATTTACAGAACCAGAAGTAGTCACAATGACCCTCCTTATTCAATTTTTTATGAGACTCCTTCAGAGGATATTTATGGGATTCCAAAGTTAAATGAATTTTTTTTTAAAAAAATAATGATTAAACTCTTCCATGAGATGTTGCTATTTCCATTTGAAATCTTTAGAGATTTGGGTTAAGATTAGCCAGAATATTGTAGAGAATCCTATTGCAGAGATAGATAGATAGATAGATGATAGATAGATAGATGATAGATGATAGATAGATAGATAGATAGATAGATAGATAGATAGATAGATAGATAGATAGATAGATAGATAGATAGATAGATAGATAGATAGATAGATGATATAGAAGCAGAAGTACATTATATCCCAAAGTACTTGGAGAATGGAGATCCTCTTGGCTTGGAAAATTTTCCATATTTGAAATGGTTTGGTGCTGTGAATTTCAGGAGAGGCCATTTTGACCAAATGTCCAATTCTGAGAGTGGCCATAATCTTCAATGAAGTAGGATGGACATCGGCTTGAATTTCAAGAAATAAATGAGGTTAAAAAGATTTAGGGATGGACGGATGAATCTCTGACCAACTGAGATTTTACTTTTTTGCATATAGTCATTTCACACTCAAGGTTAAAAGCAGTGATATTAGACTCCCTGAAATACCAGAACATTTATATTCTACTTCTGCACTAGGCTTTCTAGATAGCAGATATGGGAACTCCCTTTTATTTACTCTTAGGACCACCACTTTGTGAGATTGCCTAGGTTAAAAGATAGAGATTGGCCCAAATTCATTCAGTGAATGTCCGGCTTGGAAAAGAACTCTGTATCACTTAGCTGTGCTCCTGTGGTCCTAATAGCCCTCATCACAAACCATATTCTGAATGTGCATAGGTTGATTGTATTTGTGTGTTTGTTTAATGGTGCACAGTGCAAGAGTTAATAAGCACTTGGGTGGTGGCTACTTGATACGTTTATCCTGGTCATCAAATTACAACCAAGCTTGGAACTCCCTTCCCCAATCTCCTTATCTTGTGGAATCATCCAGAAGGCTCTCTGGATATTGTAGATACAAGCTCAAAGACCTCTGAGGCTTGCCATCCAAAGATACAAGTCCAGAGATGTATTCCTCCTTGAGCAGAAGTCTGGCATCCTGCAGAACTGACTTCCTTTTCTAGCAGCATTGTTCCAGTGGTTCTCTCAAGGCTCACTGTGTTTGCAGTTATGTGTCACTGTGCTAGACTGTGGCCATCTTTGACTGCCCTAAACAAGGCCCAGACACCAGCAGCCAAACTGCTCATTTGTCTAGCTGGGTCAGCCATGTTGCGGTGCTCCTTCCTTCAACAAGGATAAAGAAATAGAAGCCCTCTGGATATGGCCATGCTTAATGTACTGTCTTGTAAAGGCTTGTTCATAAGTTGTTACTGAGGACGAGGTCAGTGGGGCCTTAGCACATTCTATTATTTCTGTCAGGGCCTCTTGGCCAGAAGAGTCCCAGCCTTTTCTTTTTCACTATTTTTAAACATCAACTTGAATCAAGGGAATTCCACTCAGAACACAGACGGGAGCTAAACGCAGAAGAAAATAGGCACCATCCTAACTATGCTACCTTCCTTGTAGCACATCTGAAATTCCCTTTGATGAGTGTGCAGGCATCTGCCGCCTGCCTGCTATTACCTCATCTGCTACTTTCACCAGCTGTAGTCTTTGACACAATGGTTCACTTTTATGTGGTGGAGAAGTATGTTAATGAAAGGCTTTCTGCTGCTCCATCTGAAAGGATAAAAGGGAAAAGAATAATGAGAGAAATTTCTTACCCAACAAGCATATTTTACATATTAAATATGTCTCTGATCTTGAAAAAGGGGTTAGCTGCCAAGCCTGTTCTTAAAAAAGAGAAACTTGACTCAGCCTCATGTTGACACACAGCATGTAACCTCAGAGGTCATGGAACCAGTTTAATTCAATTGTATTAACTAAGGTTAACTTGAGAAAGATTGCAACTGGGAAGACATTCATGTTGCGCTGATTGAGAAAGGAGTGAGACATGAATCAGCCTTGTACTTGTGAATGAGTGCCAGCCCATTAAAAGCAATGAAAATCTTCCCGTGTTGATATATTTCAGGTGCATCAGCTTAAGTCGGGCTTCTGAGAGCATCGTGAAACCCAAGCTTTGATAATCTCAAAAGGCCTGTGGAATAAGATCTCCTCACGGATCGTTTCAAAACGTAAAAATACAAGTTTGTGAAGAATATGCGGTAGAAATTGGAAACTGCTTTTCAGAATCGTCTGTAGCAGCTCCTGAAAACAGAGTAGACAGGAATTCCTTTATGAATTTCTAAAACCTCTGAATCACACTTCAAAAGAAGATCAATCAAATTCATGTACATTAGGAGTGTAGGGCTTGGATTGATTTATTTCTTAATCTTTGAATAATCTGAGACCGGGAAGTAGATCTCTTCTTTAATTTTTTGTGTAGTCTGTTCTAACCTTCCCATTGCTTTAAATTTGCCCATGGATGAAATGCTGGTGGGACCACTGAGCTGATATATCAAACAAACTGTTCTTGAAACATCAATTGGCTTTATGTTCATTGAAAGCCAAGTCTATGTGAGCTGGACAACTCGAAATTTTTAGAGCTCCAATTGGCCCTTGAAGTAGGGAGGGTTCTAGAACCCATCTTGATTACATTTGTTAATGGGGGGGCATTTTAAGTCTTGAGACACACAAAACCTAGCATAAGCCCTTAAAATATGCTTAATAAGCTTTTTTTTAAAGAAAAAAGAAAAGAAAACCTGCTTTATTTAGGTTCCCACACATCCCCACATGAGAAATGCAGTAGTCCTGTTTCTCATCTAATAAGGCTCTGCTGAACCTGGCAGCAAAAATGTACAGTATCATGTTTCCTTCTAATAAGCAAAAATGAAAGAATCTATAAATATAAAAGTGGGCAGCCCAGGACATCAGTGACAATAAAAGAGGTTTTTTTTCCTAGATTTGAATATATTGTTCAAACTAATAATTTTCTGACACATGACAGCATTCTGACTGGTAGGCTTGTGTTCATTTAACTTTAAATGTATTACTCTGCTTTTGCAAAGCAGATTGACTAAGCAATTCCAGTCTTGTGGTGGTGACATGCTGAGTCATGCTCCCTTTCTTGTCTCTTTTTTCCCCCCAAAGCGTTAATATCGATTAGTGTCTGGCTGGCTTGGTTGTTTCAGATCAGAAAGAGGGCTTTTCTGACATCCCTTCATTTGCAGAATATATAGGGAAAGGTAAACCCTGGCTTCCAGAGGGGTTCATCTGGCTCTTCCTAGGAAGCAAATAATGTCGCAGCAAAGAGTACAAAATGTGTGGGATGCTGGAACAGGATCCAACCTCCAGTTCAGTTCCCAGCCCTGATTTAGACGCAATGACAGATCACCGACAGTATTTTTACATTTCTAAACAGGCAGCTTATTCTCCACATTCAATCCTGTGATATCATTACAGGGGGAAAGATGCGGTTGTAACTTACCCTTGTGCTTGTGTGGTTTTATTTTTCAGTGGGGAAACGCAATTCAGCCCAGCAGTTGCCGCTTCAGAAATGGCCATGGATCACTGTCTTGTACTTTATTATTTATTTATCTGTTTGTTAAATTTGCTTGCCGCCTACGCCATGTGGAGCTCCTCTAGGCAGCTTACAGCAGTGAAAAAGGAAGAAATGAAAAGAGCGCAATCAGAATGAAGTTAAAACGATGGAACAATAAAATAAACCATGAAAAAGCACGGGAGAATACATCAATACGATATATTCGTATATTCGATGAGGGTGGAGAGCAGAGAGCAAGGGGGAGGGGAGTCTTCTGGTGACAGTAGCTGCTGACTGGTGGGATGGAAGGATCCTGGCTTCCTTGTGCCTCAGCAGAAAAGCCCAAATGCAGTGACCTTACAGAAGTTTGGAAGAGGGTGGAGGTTTGCTGCAGTGATGACTGGGAACTTCTGAAGACTTTTGGTGTATTTGTTTGTTTGTTTCTTTCTTTCTTTTCTTTTTTTTTTAAAAAAAGGCTTGAACCTCTCTGTCTTATAGTAAAACTGCCTCTGGGATTTTTGAAAAGTAGTGGAGAAATAGTCACAAGTATGCATGCAGTGCAGAATTGGGTCACAGATATGTTTAGAAGAGGGGAATATAAAACTATTTTTTGTACAGGTGGTTCCTTGGGCACTGACCTGGTGGGAGTTGAGGGGGCAGAAGAACGCACTGTTGTTGGCCTTCTTGAAACAATCGTGATTGAGCACTGATTCATTGATTGGTCTCAGCAATTAGTCCCAAAGATCAAGCACTTGATTGACTAATGAGGCTCTAAAAACTCAAGCATATAAGTACAATTCTGCTCAAAGAATCTTGATATCAAATTAGTTTGCAGGTAGTCCAAATAGCCCACATCTATTTAGTTGGTTTTTAAACAGGAAAAATTTGAGAGATGGAAAGGCTGGCCATCCAGAAGACCTCAAAGTAATAACATCTCTGTGGGCATTATGGGAAATTTAAGTGGTGCCTTAGTGCTGTCCACCGTCTGTTCAGAGATGGGCCTCAGTGATCCTGTTATTGTTTTTGTCTAATGGAGGAGCAAGAGGCATTCAAACGAGATAAAATAAGTTTATTAAAAAGTTTGTCCCTTTATCAAAGAATTGTGGCAATAATATAAAAGAAGAGATAAGGTTTATTGCTTTCAAAATTGACTTTGGGAAGCTATCCTTCTTGCCCTCTAACCCCCAGGAAACAGATTGCCAGAAAGTCTTGTGGCCCCCTAAGGATATACTGTACCTTGCACCGTACCTACTGAGAAAAGGAAAGATTATAAAGAAGGAACTTCCAATCTTCTTGACAGCAGTTATATATAACCTATTTATATTTTGTCCTCTCTCTCTAAAAGTAATTGGAGATAGCCATTTCCATTATGCATCTCTTCAACTGATTCTTCTACTGGAATAGAACCAGTTGCTCCTGGTGAAGTGCCAACATACGGCTACCTACCTAGTTGCCAAATGCGTTACAGTTTATTTTTTAGGCTCACTTCCTATTTGTTGTACTGGAGTTCAAGAAGGCATACTGTACATCAGCGGTTGTCAACCTTTTCCAGTCCGAGACCCCGACCTGCGCCGCCCATGTGCGGCGCGACCCCGACCTGCGCCGCGCATGTGCAGTGCGCCGGCCCGCATCGTGCATGTGCGGCGCACATGCGCCGGCCCGCATTGCGCATGCACGGCGCGACGGCCCAAACCGCGCATGCGCAATGTGATGCCCCAAATCACACATGCGCGGTGCAATGCCCCGAACCGTGCATGCGTGGCGCGACGGCCCGAACCGTGCATGTGCGGTGCAACGGCCCGAACCGCGCATGCACGGCATACGCACGACGGCCCGAACCGCACATGCGTGGTGTGCGCACGACGGCCCAAACCACGCATGCGTGATGCATGCGACGGCCCGAACCGCGCATGCGCGGCGCAATGCCTGAACCGCGCATGCGCGGCACGACGGCTCGAATCGTGCATGCGCAGTGCACGCGCGATGGCCAAGGGGAAATGGGGAAAAAATATGGCGGACTGCGGTGTTTGGCGACCCCTGTGAAACGGTCGTTCGACCCCAAATGGGGTTGCGACCCACAGGTTGAGAACCGCTGCTGTACATAGAACCTCCTCTTTTTTTCCTCAGCAGCAACCTCGTGTAGGTTATGCTGTATTGCCCAAAGCCACCCACTGAGTTCATGATGGGGGACATCAACTTGGGTTTCCCATTCCAAATCCAATCTTTTAGCTATTAGACTACATTGGCTCTTGGCTTGGAGAAATCAAATAGTCACAAATATTTGAATGTGGAAGAAAGGAATCTCCTCCTCCTCCTCCTCCTCCTCCTCCTCCTCCTCCTCGTTTCCATCCAGCGGCCATATAAATTTCTGCCAGCCATATCTGGTGTGCTAATAGTGAGAGAAATCTCTTTTCAACAGTGTATTATTTTAAAAAATAATTATTTTAAAAAAATATTTAAAAATATTATTTAAAAAAATGGACAATCCTTTAGCCATGTATACATATTATTGAGGGGTATGTGTTGCATCTCTGCATACTATGTCAGTACATTGTGGGGTCTGCACTGACAAGGAGATTCCTCCCATTTCAGCTGGGGCCATCACTACAAGACATGCTGACATGGCTGTAGGGATGTACATGAAAAAATGGATGCCACTGTGCTATTGGAATGACCCCAGAGGAAATAAACTATTATTATTAATAACTAACAGCAAAAAGAAAGGGTTGCAAAGTTCAACAACATAGCTAACAGATCACGGCCTTCTAGAAAAAGCACAGATTTACATAATTTGAGCTGACAAATATAATTGTTGGGATCCTGAGTCATGATTTTATTCTGGGTGTTAAAGTCTACATATCTTAAATTGTCACGTTTGAGAAATACTGGTTTAGAAGTCTCTGAAGCATTTCCCCCCCCACAAATATTTCTATGAAATGTAAAACCATCAGAATGTTCATTAATAGTCCAATTTAGCAATATACTCAAAACTACATGCTATGGAGTTCCTTTGGACATTCTTAGGAAAATAGTGATTGCAGGCTAAAATATGTTCTTATGTAACTTGCCTCCAGAAGTTGTGGGTGCTCTGGCACTGGAGGTTTTTAGGAAGAGATTGGACAACCATTTTTGTCTGAAATGATATAGGGTTTTCTGCTTGAGGTCCCCAACCTTTTGGGCATCAGGGACTAGTTCCATGGAGAGAAGTTTTTCCATGGACCAGAGGGGGCATCGTTTTGTATGCTGCCTGCATCCCATAGATGGGGCTTTGCTTGTGTGACCGGCTGCTGGCATGCCATGGCCCAGTTGGGGATGCCTGGACTAGAAGACCCTGCCAATTCTGTTATTCTGTAACCTTGTTTTTTGTTTCAGTTACTGTATGTATGCATGCATGTATGTATACATACAGTATATGTACACATACAGTATATATGCCACATACTTCCCTACGACCGGTGAGAGCACACAGGGTCGGCCTCCTCCGGGTCCCGTCAGCGAAACAATGTCGTCTGGCGGGCCCTAGGGGGAGGGCTTTCTCTGTTATGGCGCCCGCCCTCTGGAACCAACTGCCTCCTGAAGTCCGCGTTTCTCTGACTCTCCCGGCCTTCCGAAAAAATCTTAAAACTTATCTTTGCCGGCAGGCCTGGGGATGATTGTGGTTGACTGTTGAGTGGGTGTTTTATTGTATTTTTAGATATTTCTTGTTTGGGATTTTTATTGTAATTTGTTGTTTATATATATGTTGTTAGCCGCTCCGAGTCTCCGGAGAGGAGTGGCATACAAGCCCAAATAAATAAATAAATAAATAAATAAATAAATAAATAAATAAATAAATAAATATACACATGAAGTATATATACACATACATATACATACAGTACACACGTATATATATATGTGTATGTATGTGTGTATATATGTGTATATATATGTACAAAGACACATAAAGGAGCTGCAAAAGCAGGAGAATCACTTGGCTTAAAAATAAACCTAAAAAAGAGCCAGGTTATGTTTAATAAATTAACAAAAGAAAGCAAAAGGTTTATATCTGGAGAAGAACTAGACGTAGTAGACAATGGATCTCAACGGATCTCAATGGAAGGTGATACAATAAAGGAAATTGAACAGCGTGTTAAATGTGGTTGGCAGGCATTTGGCAAGCTAAGCAAAATTTTCAAGAACAACCTCCCCCTATCCCTAAAGAGAAAAGTTTTCGATCAGTGTGTGTTACCTGCTCTAACATATGCCAGTGAAAAAAGGGACACTAATCTCACGATCGATACAAAAGCTAAGAGTGGGGCAAAGAGCCATGGAAAGATACATGCTCGGCATCACAAGGCAAGATAGAAAGACCTGCACATGGATCACTAGAGAAGAAACGAAAGTAATAAGAAGCCATCAAGAGAGTAAAAGAATTGCAATGGAAACAGACTAGTCAAGAAGAACTGAAGGCAGGTGGACCAAGGCAGTCATAGAATGGGTCCCACTTGATAAAAAGCATCCATGAAAGAGACCTAAAACAAGATGGATCCACGACATAAGCAAGTATTGTGGGCCCAACTGGCAAAAGAAAGCTCAGGACTGTATTGGTTGGAAATTGGCGGAAGAGGCCTTCATCCTGCAGTGGATAGACAATGGCTAGAATGATGATGATGATGATGATATATATATAGTCCAGATTTGTATCTCCAAGGATAATCAAAGCATCTAACACAGAAGTATAAGAGAAGCAGGCAGCAGGACTGAGCTGGCTGTGGCCCATCCCAAAAGCAAAGTTGGGTCAGATGTGGTTCATATGTAGATGAGGATGATCAGTAAATCCCAGGGTTGTTAGTTAGGTTAGAAAGTAAATAACAAAACCAGGAAATAACAATGGCAATGACATGTTTCTGTAAGGCTACATCCTGGAGCCTTGAGTACTGCAGTGGCAGAGTGAAATGCATGTTTTTAGGCTTTTGTGAAGATATAGATAGTTTGTAAGGGTATCTTTCTTTTTTTTTTAAAAAATGGGCTCAATATAAGCTAATTAATTAAATAATTATGTTTATTTATATCATCAACAATTCAATGGTTCCTTCTGTATCCTGAAAGGATGAAAAGATACCGCAGTAAGACCAGGGAATCTCACTTGATTCTCAAATAGATATTAAAATGTTAAATGCCTCGAGATGTGTCTGACTTAAAATGTTCCCTCCAGATTGCAGAAAAAATTGAAACATAATCAGAGCTGCCAGATCTATGAATTGTATTGCTTCTCTTGATTTTTTTTAAAAAATTAAAGTTCCATAATTGGCCTTGGTCCATGATGTTTGACTTACAAGTACCGAAGGAGAATGTGGCTCAGCCATTTATGTATGCAGATGGAATTGATGCTCGTAATGACTTGTTTCCTGGTTGGTAATGCTGAAAACAGAGGAAACTGAGCCTCCATAATGTAAGTGCTTAGGATAAAACTATAAAGAAAAAAGATTGGAAAATATTGTGGTTAAATAAAAATGCACATTTTTTTTCAGGCCTTATTAAATCTTTGGCTGATGTGCCAGCAAACACAGTCGAAAAACTAGAAAGGCCCAAGATTAAAAGAAAAGTGAGGCCAAAAGAAAAGTTAATCCTGATTTAATTAACATTAAACATAAAGCATTAACATAAAATGAATTAAATACAATATGATCATTCTTTGCGTATCTATTGATTTCTCTCTTCTGTTCTGATAAATATTTCAGTAGCAACCTATAGAAAAGGAAGGGGGCTTTGTGGGCCAGGTGTAGCTCTGGGGCTTTCAATTGCATATCTCTTCCTTAAATAATTATCCTCTGAATTATCATGGAAAACTGCAGAGTCTTTTCTCCTTTTGGCAAAATCAACAAGGGAGGCTTTAAGATAAGTGGATCTCAGGAGAAAAAGCTTGACGTTGCAAATGATCTATAATAATTCAGAGATTTAGTAAATAGCTTCCCAATTAGAAGCTTACAGAATACATTAGTGGGTGGGGTCTCTTTTGGGACTTATATGTTATGGGGTGGGGAGGGGCCAGAAATCTCTTTGAGAACAAAAATGTGTGACTTATCAAAAAAGTGTTTCCCATTTTGCCCCTCCCCCAAATCATGCTAGATTTAGCATCTTGCGCATAAGAAGTAGAATACCGAAAGTTGGCATGGACCTTTTTGTGTGAGCCAGCATTACCACTTTGTTTCAGTACTTCAGTTAAAAGCAACAGTAATTGCTTTTTAAACTGTACATTATGAAGAATATCGAGGCCCTGTGCAGAGTTTCCTTATACACCAATTGTGCAACTTGATCTCCTTCAGCTGTTATTATTTGCTGTTAGTAAATTTATTGTTACATTTTCCCCCTACTCCAGCTTTATTCCTGTAAAAAACAACATTGTTAAATAAGTTTGGCTGAGAAATAGTGACTGGCCCACAGTACCCACTGTGCTCTCATGGCCGAGCATAGATTTGGAACTAGCTTTGGTTTCCAGTATATGAAGTGTTCACATGGATAGATCTGTTCCACTTGCGGCGGGCAACATTATTGTTTTTTGCTGTGTTTACATGGCTTGCCTATTGCAGCTTTAACTTGTCACCAGATATTTTTTGGGGAGGGCTTCAAGTCAGTTTTGACCCCTGGTGGCTGTCTAGTGCAGCGGTTCTCAACCTTTTCCGGAGCTCGACCCCGGCCTGCATCACGCATGCGTGGCGCGATGGGGCGCATCGCACATGTGCGGCATGACGGGGTGCATCGCACATGCACGGCGCGACGGGACGCACACGCATGCGCGGTGCGACGGCCTGCATTGCGATAGGAAAAAAAAATGGCCGACCAAAAAAAAATGGCCGACCCAAAAAAAAAATGGCGGGCCCACACCGCGCATGCACGGTGCGACGGGGCGCACTGCACATGCACGGCGCAATGGGGCGCATCGTCCATGCACGGCGCGACGGGGCGCATCGCGATAGAAAAAAAATGGCCGACCAAAAAAAAAATATGGCGGGCCTGCACTGCGCATGCACGGCGTGACGGGGCGCATCACGCATGCACGGCGCGACGCCCGCATTGCGATAGGGAAAAAAATGGCCGACCCAAAAAAAAATGGCCCACCCAAAAAAAAATGGCGGGCCTGCACCGCGCATGCGCGGCGGACGGGGCGCATTGTGTTGTGAGCCGCCCTGAGTTCTCCGGAATAGGGCGGCATAGAAATCAAATAAATAAATAAATAAATAAAATAAATTGTGCATGCACGGTGCGACGGCCCGCATCGCGATAGGGACAAAAATGGCCAACCCAAAAAAAATGGCTGACCAAAAAAAAAAATAAATGGCGGACTGCGGTGCTTGGCGACCCCCGTGAAATGGTCGTTCGACCCCAAATGGGGTCGCGACCCACAGGTTGAGAACTTCTGGTCTAGTGACTACTCTATTCCCTTTTTGGAAAGGATATTTGGAAATGGTTTGGACTTGCCAGCTTTCCTGGAGCTGAGAAAAAGAGGCTGGTCCAAACACACCCAGCCAACTTTCTTGCCTAAGCCTGGAGTTTCCAGCCTGGTGCCTTAATCACTACACCAAACTGTGTTGAAAAAGTGTTTTTTTCCCCCTTGATTTCCCTGCCTCCAATAAACGCTCCATAAATCTGTTAGGTTTTCTTACCTATAACTTTGGAAGTAAAGGGACTTGCATGTGAGATGGTTGGGTAAACTCTGCTGCTGGATTCACTTTGTTAGAGATTCCAAAATGAGGGATGTTATTTACAGCAGCTGAAAATGCTGGGGACAATGAGGTTTCATAGCATTAGAATGGATGATTTATTACTTGCATGGGGTGGTGGCCTAGTGGTGAAGACGCTTGCCTCCCACTCGGAAGATTAAGAGTTCAACCCTAGGTAGCAGCAGATGTTTCTCTCTTAGGGTGCAAAAACAAAAAATCTGCTGCAAACTCCACATGGCATCAGGAAAGGCAGCTGGCCAGTAAGTGCTCAGCTCCATCCAGTCGCCCTGATTCTATCCTGAATTAAGGGAGTACAGGGCCCTTAAAAGGGATGATTTTATTAGATTTTTATCCCGCCTTTATTACTTTGTTAAGCAAAGGCTATTGTTTCCAAAGAGCAATTATAACATTATAAGAGGAAACAAGTTCATCTTCTATCACAGCGGTTCTCAACCTGTGGGTTGCGACCCCATTTGGGGTCGAACGACCATTTCACAGGGGTCGCCAAACACCGCAGTCTGCCATTTTTTTTGGTCGGCCATTTTTTTTGTCGGCCATTTTTTTCCCCTTTGCGATGTGGGCCGTCGCGCCGCGCATGTGCAATGTGGGCCCGCCATTTTTATTTTTTTTTTTGGTCGGCCATTTTTTTCCCCTTTGCGATGCGGACCGTCGCGCTGCGCATGTGCAATGTGGGCCCGCCATTTTTATTTTTTTTTTGGTCGGCCATTTTTTCCCCTTTGCGATGCGGGCCGTCACGCTGTGCATGCGCGATGCGGGCCGTCGCGCCGCGCATGCGCAATGCGCCCCATCGTGCCGCACAAGCGCAGCGCGGGCTAGGGTAGAGCCCCGGAAAAGGTTGAGAACCACTGTTCTATCATGATTTTAGTAGCCAGCTTGAGGGCCATCTGGGAATAACAGGGCTGTTCACCAGAGAGGAGGGTCGAAATACATCCTAGAACAGACACGTCAAACTCGCGACGTCATGTGACGTCGCACAATGTATCGGGACGGTTTTTGCCATTGCCGGCAATGGGGTGGGCGCGGCTTCTGAATGATGCGTCCAGCCTCCGGGCCGGCAATTTGACACCCCTGTCCTAGAAGAAGACAATGGCAAACTACTTTGCGACATCCCATGCAGTCATCAGGAACTGCGGTCAGTTCTAAATCAACTTTATTTTGTCTCATACACATTCGGGTAGTTCAGTTTGAAGGTCAAACTAGATAAGGTGCCTTTCTCTCAATTAACAATTATACAAATGACTATTGATAAGTTAACAGCGGGTGTGGGAATCCAATGCAGGGTGAATACTGACAAAATAGTTGAGAGGTTGTGGCAGAAGGGGATGAAAAGATAGGCAGGGCGATTTTATGGGCTAGCTTAAAGATTAGCCAACTTTCTGACTTTTTTTGTATAACTGCTACAATTTAGGCTTAATCATTGCCGTTTGAACTTGCTGCTTTCTCCTTCTCTCCCCATCTCTTTTTCTCTTTTAGATTTATATGTTTTACTAAGCACTGGGTTTCCCCATCCATTTTATATACAGGCAAAGTACCCTTGAAACCACTTTTGGCTCGGCATATAAATAAGGCGAAGCTTTAAACAAACAAATGACCTATAAAAAGAATGGGATCCTGTTGTGCCTTTATGGTCCTGGTCTGAATTGGATTCTGGCTTATATCTTCTGTTTGCAGGGAAAGAAATGCATCAATTGATACCAATGGGAGCTTTGTTTCCAAGGCCAGTAACAGATGTAGGACACACACATGCACACACCCGGCACACTGACCAATTCCCATCAAGACCACGAGAAGACTAAAGGGCTACAGCCACTGTCTCATCTACCAGGGAGTCCACTGTCTAAAAAGCCATCCAATCAATGATGATGTGAGTTGCCCCTGGATTTTATGAAGTTGAGTTGCCCCTGGATTTTATGAAGAATGGCTTTGTAACTGGAGATGTTCACCTGGTTTTTCATTATGGCTGTGAGGTAGCATCTTCCCCCCTGACTTTTCCCCCCCCCTCCTGCTCCTCATTCTTCTCACTTTCAAGGACTCAGTTGTTGTGGCAGTGATGCCAGCTAGGCTTTTTTTTCTTCTTCTTTAAACCAAAAGAGATGTAGTGTTAAAATTTTTGGCCCAAGAAAGCAGCCTTTATTCAAAAATAACCTCGTGGGCCTAGTCTGAAGATATACAGTTTTCTTTCTTCCTGCCAAGTTTCCCTCTGAAAGGAGCCAAGCCTGCTGATGCACGGTGAAAGCTTGACCCAAGTGGGGAGTCATGCCAAATGGGAATTAGGCTGAGGGACAGAAAGGGCCCCTTGCTGCATCATTATCTTTTCAAGAAATCTCTCCCTCCCTCCCTCCCTCCCTCCCTCCCTCCCTTCCTTCCTTCCTTCCTTCCTTCCTTCCTTCCTTCCTTCCTTCCTTTCTTTCCTGCCTCCCTCCCTCCCTCCCTTCCTCCTTCTCTACAATTAGTAGTAGAAAATTGCTTTTCAAATCCTAGATTTTTTAAAATAGGTTCATTAGAAAATGTGCTATATTTGCAATTTTAAAAAGTGCTCTCTCTCTCTCTCTCTCTCTCTCTCTCTCTCTCTCTCTCTCTCTCTCTCTCTCTCTCTCTCTCTCTCTCTCTCTCTCTCTCTCTCTCTCTCTCTCTCTCTCTCTCTCTCTCTCTCTCCCCCACTCTGCTAGTATTCAGGCCACATTTATTAAACAATAAAGGTTCCCCCCTCTGTGTGATAAATCCCCATGGCAGGCAAAATTGCACAGTGTCGGGCATCACTATATATGATAATTCACTGATGGCAATCCCAGGAAAGAAGATTTATTGCTCTGTTTTAATTGTGTAGGATACATGTGTATGTGTGACATTACCCTAAAAGATAGGCTTGAAAGAATGTAAATGTAAAAGTATCACAAGCAAAGAAAATCCATTACTGGGATCACAACACAAAACTGTCCTCTGGTTATTTTATAACCCTTGTACATGGGGAAGATTTCTTGTGTCTTTCAAAGTGACTTTCCTACATAAATCCTTCTCTGCAATAATGGGGAGAACAATGGGAACCTTTTTTAAAAAAATGTAAAAATAAAGCTGTTTCGTTTTGATATCTTTAGGTAAAGGAATTCAGAAAAAAAGGAATCCATAACTAAGAGGTCTATAAAACCATCACCATTTTTCCTCATCTCTGATGGATTGGAAAATTTATACGTACAATCAGTGTGACTGTAAAGCTCAATCTGTTAAAAAGGTGGAATGTGTTATTTATTTTTAAATTGCTACTTGCTAGATTTATAGGACCCAATTTGCAGAAAGTGATTCTGGACAATGGGTCCCTGTATCTTGTAGAAGCATCAAAACAAAGAACTAGAAATGAAATACAATAAATATCTGGAATGGAATCTTTTTTCGAGATCTTTCATTCTATTCAGAGTTTTTCCCCATTCTGGATCAATGACTGGAGCAAGAGACAGATTTTTAGGATCTTATGGAAGGACAGACAGGTTTGGGCTATCTGAACTTCAGGGGAAAATTGTTTCTCAGGGCAGCCACTGTGAGACAGAAATATATATATATATATATATATATATATATATATATATATATATATATATATATATATATATATATATATATATATATATATATTTATATATATATATATATATATATATATATATATATATATATATATATATATATATATATATATATCATAGCAAATGTTTCAAAAAAATATTTAATGCATTAAATGCTAAGATAGGGGACAGTTCTCTTCCAGAGACAGCATATCCAATGGTGAGAGATGATGAGAGTCTTATATTTCTTCCCTTTCCCTTTCCCTCCTTTCCTTTCTTTTCTTTTCTTTTCTTTCTTCCCTTCCCTTCCCTTCCCTTCCCTTCCCTTCCTTCCCTTCCTTCCCTTCCCTTTCCCCTCCTTCCCCTTCCCTTTCCCTTCCTTCCCTTCCCTTCCCTTCCTTCCTTCCTTTCTTCTTCCTTCCCTTCCTTCCTTCCTTCCCTTCCTTCCCTTCCTTCCCTTCCTTCCCTTCCCTTCCCTTCCCTTCCCTTCCCTTCCCTTCCCTTCCCCTCCTTCCCTTCCCTTCCCTTCCCCCTTCCCTTCCCTTCCCCTCCTTCCCTTCCCTTCCCTTCCCCTCCTTCCCTTCCCTTCCCTTCCCTTCCTTCCCTTCCCTTCCCTTCCCTTCCTTCCTTCCTTCCCTTCCCTTTCCCCTCCTTCCCTTCCCTTTCCCTTCCTTCCCTTTCCCTTCCTTCCCTTCCCTTTCCTTCCCTTCCTTTCTTTCTTTCTTTCCTTTCCCTTCCCTTCCCTTCCTTCCCTTCCCTTCCCTTCCCTTCCCTTCCTTTCCCTTTCTTCCCTTCCTTCCCTTCCCTTTCCCTTCCTTTCCTTCCCTTCCCTTCCCCTCCTTCCCTTCCCTTTCCCTTCCTTCCCTTCCCTTCCCTTCCTTCCCTTCCTTCCCTTCCCTTCCCTTCCCTTCCTTCCCTTCCCCTTCCTTCCCTTCCCTTCCCTTCCCTTTCTCTTCCTTCCCTTCCCTTCCCTTCCCTTTCCCCTCCTTCCCTTCCCTTCCCTTCCCTTCCTTCCCTTCCCTTTCCTTCCTTTCCCTTCCTTCCCTTTCCTTCCCTTCCCTTCCCTTTCCCTTCCTTCCCTTCCCTTCCTTTCCCCTCCTTCCCTTCCCTTTCCCTTCCTTCCCTTCCCTTTCCCTTCCTTCCCTTCCCTTTCCCCTCCTTCCCTTCCCTTTCCCTTCCTTCCCTTCCCTTTCCCTTTCTTCCCCTCCTTCCCTTCCCTTCCCTTCCCTTCCCTTTCCTTTCCTTTCCTTTCCCTTCCTTTCCTTTCTTTTCTTTCCCTTCCCTTCCTTCCCTTCCCTTCCCTTCCTTTCCCTTTCTTCCCTTCCTTCCCTTCCCTTCCCTTCCTTTCCCTTTCTTCCCTTCCTTCCCTTCCCTTTCCCTTTCTTCCTTTCCTTTCCTTCCCTTTCCCTTCCTTCCCTTTCCTTCCCTTTCCCCTCCTTCCCTTCCTTCCCTTCCCTTCCTTTCCCTTTCTTCCCTTCCCTTTCCCTTCCTTCCCTTCCCTTTCCCCTCCTTCCCTTCCCTTCCTTTCCTTTCCTTTCTTTCCTTTCCCTTCCCTTTCCTTTCCCTTCCCTTCCTTTCTTTTCTTTCCCTTCCCTTCCTTCCCTTCCCTTCCCTTTCTTCCCTTCCTTCCCTTCCTTCCCTTCCCTTCCCTTCCCTTCCTTTCCTTTTCTTCCCTTCCTTCCCTTCCCTTTCCCCTCCTTCCCTTCCCTTCCCTTCCCTTCCTTTCCCTTTCTTCCCTTCCTTCCCTTCCCTTCCTTTCCTTTCCTTTCCTTTCCTTTCCCTTTCCCTTCCCTTTCTTCTCTTTCCCTTCCCTTCCCTTCCCTTCCCTTCCCTTCCTTTCCTTTCCTTTCCTTCCCTTCCTTCCCTTTCCTTCCCTTCCCTTTTGTCCCTTCCCTTCCCTTCTTCCCTTTCCCTTCCCTTCCCTTCCCTTCCTCTCTTCCTTCCTTCCTTCCCTTCCCTTCCTTCCTTCTTCCTTCCCTTCCTTCCCTTCCCTTCCTTTCCTTCCTTTCTTCCTTCCCTTTCTTCCCTTCCTTCCCTTCCCTTTCCCTTCCTTCCCTTCCCTTCCCTTCCCTTCCTTTCCTTTCCTTTCCTTCCCTTCCCTTCCTTCCCTTCCCTTCCCTTCCCTTCCCTTTCGTCCCTTCCCTTCCCTTTCTTCCCTTTCCCTTCCTTCCCTTCCTTCCCTTCCTTCCCTTCCCTTCCCTTCCGTTCTTTTCCTTCCTTCCCTCCCTTTCTTCCCTTCCCTTCCCTTTCTTCTCTTTCCCTTCCCTTCCCTTCCTTCCCTTTCCTTTCCTTCCCTTCCCTTTCGTCCCTTCCCTTCCCTTTCTTCCCTTTCCCTTCCTTCCCTTCCTTCCTTCCCTTTCCCTTCCTTCCCTTCCTTTCCCTTTCTTCCCTTCCTTCCCTTCCCTTTCCCTTCCTTCCCTTCCCTTCCCTTCCCCTCCTTCCGTTCCCTTTCCCTTCCTTCCCTTCCCTTCCCTTCCCTTCCCTTTCCTTCCCTTCCCTTTCCCTTCCTTTCCTTCCCTTCCCTTTCCTTTCCTTCCCTTTCCCTTCCTTTCCTTTCTTTTCTTTCCCTTCCCTTCCCTTCCCTTTCCCTTCCCTCCCTTCCCTTTCCCCTTCTTCCCTTCCCTTCCCTTCCCTTTCCCTTCCCTTCCCTTCCCTTCCTTTCCTCCCTTTCCCTTTCCCTTTCCCTTTCCCTTTCCCTTCCCTTCCCTTCCTTCCCTTCCCTTCCCTTCCCTTCCTTCCCTTCCCTCCCTTCCCTTCCCTTCCTTCCCTTCCCTTCCCTTCCCTTCCCTTCCCTTCCTTCCCTTCCCTTTCCCTTCCTTCCCTTTCTTTTCTTTCCCTTCCTTCCCTTCCCTTCCCTTCCTTTCCCTTCCTTTCCCTTCCTTCCCTTCCCTTTCCCTTCCTTCCCTTCCCTTTCCCCTCCTTCCCTTCCCTTCCCTTCCTTCCCTTCTCTTCCTTTCCCTTTCTTCCTTTCCTTTCCTTCCCTTTCCCTTTCCCTTCCCTTCCCTTTCCCCCTTCCTTCCCTTCCCTCCTTCCCTTCCCTTCCCTTTCTTCCCTTACCTTTCCCTTCCTTCCCTTCCCTTCCCTTCCCTTTCCCCTCCTTCCCTTCCTTTCCTTTCCTTTCTTTCCTTTCCCTTCCCTTCCCTTTCCTTTCCCTTCCTTTCCTTTCCTTTCTTTTCTTTTCTTTCCCTTCCCTTCCCTTCCTTCCCTTCCCTTCCCTTTCTTCCCTTCCTTCCCTTCCTTCCCTTCCCTTCCCTTCCCTTTCTTCCCTTCCTTCCCTTCCCTTTCCCCTCCTTCCCTTCCCTTCCCTTCCTTTCCCTTTCTTCCCTTCCTTCCCTTCCCTTTCCCTTCCTTCCCTTCCCTTCCCTTCCCTTCCTTTCCTTTCCTTTCCTTCCCTTTCCCTTTCCCTTCCCTTTCTTCTCTTTCCCTTCCCTTCCCTTCCTTCCCTTTCCTTCCCTTCCTTTCCTTCCCTTTCCTTTCCTTCCCTTTCGTCCCTTCCCTTCCCTTTCTTCCCTTTCCCTTCCCTTCCTTCCCTTCCTTCTCTTCCCTTCCCTTCCCTTCTTTTCCTTCCTTCCTTCCCTTTCTTCCCTTCCCTTCCCTTTCTTCCCTTCCCTTCCCTTTCTTCTCTTTCCCTTCCCTTCCCTTCCTTCCCTTCCCTTTGTGAAATTTATATGCTACTGTAATCCATAAATAATTGATTGCATTTCAACACAACAATATAACAAAAGTAAACATACCAAAAATAATTATAATTATAATTATAGTAAACATGCTAGTGGAATAATCAAACCTCAAACTCTGACTACAGAATGGCCATAGCCATCCCATACCTTTGTGATCGCTTAATCTTGAGAGCTTTCTGGAATGTTAACAGGCAGGGAGCTAATTTAATCTTGGGGAGGAAGATGTTGTTCCAAAGAAAGGAGGATGTGCAGATGACCTTCTCTTAAAGCAGAAGTGTCAAACTGGCAGCCTGCAGGCCGATGCGTCATGCACAGGCCACACCCACCCCGGCACAATATGTCGCAATATGTCACGTGATGCAATCGAATTTGATACCTGTGTCTTAACAGAAAGGCTGCAAAGACAGCCCACTCTTCCAAATGATGTTAGATGGGCAAACTAATAGGAATTTGTGTCTGCCTTTATAGATGGCAGCCAAAATCTTTAATTCCCTCCACCCACCCCTTCCAAGGAAATTATTGTGTGCAGCATCATAGCTTTTTACCATGGGCAAAGATTAAGGCTTCCCTCCATATGGCTTCTATGAAAGAAGGCCAGTGATTTAGATGTCAGGTTTCTGGCCCATTAATATAGCATAGTCTTATGATATATAATCTTGAACTGACAAATGACTAATAAAAAGAAGTTCCCAGCTATCAGTTCCAGATAGTGGTGGAGAGAAAGCATTTATGTTGAATTTATGATTCAGACATGTGACTGTTAGCTATGCCAGTTAACCCCAACTGAAAAACTGGCTCTGTGTACCTATAATATATCTGGTGCATGGAAATTTCTTAGCATTTCCAAAATGTACATTATGAAACTGTCTCTGGGACTGCAACCAAAATGAACGAATAAAATATTTGAAATTAGAATATTGGCATTTTTGAAAAAACTGGGAAGTATCCAAATAACTGCAGATTGATTGATTGATTTGTTAAATTTATTTACCACCTATTTGACTGTGAGGTTTCTCGAGGCGACTTAATATATATGTGTGTGTGTGTGTGTGTGTAAGTATATATATATATATATAGTGTGTGTGTGTGTATGTAAGTATACACACACGCACACACATATTAAGTCGCCTAGAGTAGCCTCACAGTCAAATAGGTGGTAAATAAATTTATATATATATTCACATACACAGACACACTGTAGGTTTGCAAAGCTCCCATAGAATTGATTAATGCATTAATAATGCATATGCATAATTAACCCCTGTGACTGAGGTAATTTATCTATACTTTATGCCTCCTTTGATTATGACTGTGAGTGCCCCAGACAATAATAATGGTTAAAATGACTATCAAATAACTATCACTGAGTGTTGTACCTTATGATTTATCAAGATTGTATTTTATGATTATGATCATGATTTATCACTTGCTGTTTCTACATATACCTAGAGCTTCTGCACTGGAGACAAATTCCTTATGTGTCCAATCACACTTGGCAAATAAAGAATTCTATTCTAGTGTAAAAACAGTAAGGAAAACATAGCAGAGGTAGTCCTTGACTTATAAGCCCAAGTGGGACCAGAATTTCCACTGCTAAGTAAGCCAGTTGTTAAATGAGTCAGACTAGATTTTACACCCTTTTTTGCCACAGTTGTTAAGCAAATGGGTGCAGTTGTTAAGTGAATCATGTGGTCATTAAGCAAATTCAGCTTTCTCAATTGACTATTGCAGCATCCCCATGGGCATGTAATGAAAATTTAGTTGCTTGGCAATCAGTATGTATTTACAACAATTGCAGCATCCCGGGGTCATGCAATCACCATTTGTCAGAAGATGGCTGGGAAGGTTTCAAATGGTGATTGCATGACCCCAGGATGCTGCAATTGTTGTAAATACATACTGATTGCCAAGCAACTAAATTTTTATTACATGCCTGCAATAGTCATAAGTGTGAGGACTGGTCATAAGTCACTTTTTTCAGTGCCATTGTAACTTTGAATGGCCGTTAAATAAATAAAGGCCTGGTCACCTCACGTCTGGACTACTGTAATGGGGCTACCCTTGAAGGACATTCCGAAGATGGCACAGGCAATTCTTGGGGGTCCCTAGGATGACCCATCTTACATCACTGCTGCTCTGTGAGCTGCAGTGGCTGCTGATCTACTGCTGGGTGCAATTGAAGATGTTGGTTATTATCTTTAAAACCCTGCATGATATAATAATAATAATAATAATAATAATAAATAAAATAAAATAAAATAAAATAAAATAAAATAAAATAAAATAAAATAAAATAAAATAAAATAATGTAAACAAGAACTGGTGGGATCATAAAATAGAGAAGGTCATAGAAAATGATAAAGTTAAACTGCTCTGGGACTTCAGAATTCAAACAGACAAGCACCTGCAACATAACACCCTGGACTTAACAATTGTCGATAAGAAAGACAAAAAAGTCTGGATAGTGGACGTGGCAGTGCCTGGAGACAGCAGAATAGATGAGAAAGAACTGGAGAAGATAACAAAATACAAAGACCTACAAATAGAAATAGAAAGACTGTGGCAAAAGCAAGTAAGGGTAGTACCAATAGTAATAGGTGTCTTGGGTGCAATCCCAAAACAACTGGAGCACCACTTGAACATCATTGGCATTGACAAATTTGCCATTAGTCAATGGCAAAAGGCGGCCTTACTAGGAACTGCTTCCATTCTGCAACGATATCTGTAATATCATCAAACATCCACATCTACCTATCCCAGGTCCTTAGTAAGGGCTCTATAGGTAGACAAAAATGCCAAATCCTGGCTGAACATCTGGCTGACTGTGCGATGATCAATAATAATAATAATAATAATATTTATTTATTTATTTATTTATTTATTTATTTATTTGATTTCTATGCCGCCCTATTCCGGAGAACTCAGGGCGGCTCACAACACAGTAGAAATCAACATAAAAATACATATAAATATAAAACCTCTTAATTTTTTTAAAAAAAAAAACCCCAATCATTCAGCATACACACAGACATACACTGGCTTGGGGCAAGATGTTAACTACCCCAGGCCTGCCGGCAGAGGTGTGTTTTGAGTAATTTACGAAAGGCGGAGAGGGTGGGGGCGACACGGATCTCCGTGGGAAGTTGGTTCCAGAGGGCTGGGGCCGCAACAGAGAAGGCTCTTCCCCTAGGCCCTGCCAGGCGACACTGTCTGGCTGACGGGACCTGGAGAAGGCCGACTCTGTGGGCCCTAACTGGCCGCTGGGATTCATGGGGCAGCAGACGGTCCCGTAAGTAACCTGGTCCGATAATAATAATAATAATAATAATGTTGGAAGGGACCTTGGAGGTCATCTAGTCCAACCCCCTGCTCAGGCAGGAAACCTCATACCATTTCAGACAAATGGCTGTCCAGTCTCTTTTTAAAAACTTCCAGTGTTGGAGCATTCACCGCTTCTGGAGGCAGGTTGTTCCACTGATTAATTGTTCTGACTGTCAGGAAGTTTCTCCTTAGTTCTAGGTTGCTTCTCTCCTTGGTTAGTTTCCATCCGTTGCTTCTTGTCCCGCCTTCAGGCGCCTTGGAGAGTAGCTTGACTCCCTCTTCTTTGTGGCAGCCCCTGAGATCTTGGGTCCAGGCTACTTGGGTTACTATCTTACCTCACTGGGACTGGCCTGCTCCAACTGTGCCAGCAGAAGGGGCACGTTGTGGGCCCCGTTGGTCAAGGGTTGCCGGCTGGCGGAGTCCAGGATAAGAGCCTTTTTTGCCACGGCCCTGCCCTATGGATATCTTTCCCCCAAGGTGAGACTGGCTTCCACCCTTCTATCCTTCCATGGGAACCTGAAGACTTGGCTCTGCAAGATGGCTTGGGGTCCTAATGGGGAAACATCACATCGGAGATGGCTGATGGATTAAAAGACAATTCCAACTCCTCCTCCTCCCCCCCCGCACATTCTGTTCCCTCCCTCTCCAACTTTTAACTATATCTTGCATGGGACTTCTATTTTTATCATTTCAAAGACATTGATTTGTTAGATTTTTTTTAATGCCTTAATGCTCGAAGCCTCCCAGAGTTATTTGCTATAAGATGGGTGGCAAATAAATACAATCAATAAATAAAAATGAATGTTTTTAAGTTGTGGACTTAAGTTGTATTCATATTTTATTCTTTATTTCTTAAATTCATTTGTTGTACCCATATCCAAGGTGTGCAGGAACCTCTTGTTACATTTGTTGAGGATCAGCACCTCATTGTTTTAAGTAGGTTGATAAAATCTAGTATTACAGCTGTGGAGGATGCCACAATAATATGGAGTGATAATATGGAAAGATCTACACATAGTGGCCTGATTGTGTCTAAAAGGGGGTGAAGGAACTAAGTCAGACACCATGAAGGGTACAGCTAAATTCAGCACCAAGGATGCTTGATGGGAGAGGACTTGAGGAAGACTTGGGAGTGGATAAATTGATGCATTGCTATGTTTGCTGCTAGTTGGCAGCTCTATTTTGATCCAGCACTGGCCTGTTAAAACAGTGTACAATCCCCAGTGTTATTTTATATGGCCAGTCATGTGACATGAGCAGCAGTGCTTTCTGTAATAGTTGGAATTCTTGCATTATAACCATCCAGGTTGTTGATAACCATCGTTTTTCAATCCAGATAAAGTCAAGAGCTTTTAGACCAGGGTGTTGAATTATCATGGTGGCCTCATGCAATTGAGATGTGATAAAGATGCGAAAATATATGGCTTTTATAAAGAACAGACAATATTTGATCAGATATTGTTGACCTCTGGTGAAAAACTGATCAAGAAACTATATAACTTTCTATTAAATTTGAAACTGGAGGACGAACAAGTGAAAGATACGATACAATGGGCAAAAAACTTTGGATATAATATAGGATTAGACAAATGGCAAAATCTTTGGGAAAGAAATTATAAATTGACAATGGCAACTTCTTATAAAGAAAACTCATATAAGATGTTCTGTTGATGGCACTTACCACCTGCTAGATTAACAAAAATGTGTAAAAATATGTCTAATAAATGTTGGAAATGTAACCCAAAATCTGGCACATATTATCACTTGTGGTGGACCTGTGTTAAAGCAAAAAAAAAAAAAAATTGGACAAAAATACACATTTGATTAGAAAAGATGTTAGGAAAACATGTAGATTTTAAACCTGAACTTTTCTTACTAGGTAGAATACCAGAAAAATCTGATAAGCGAAGTGTATATTTAACATTGCATGTACTAACAGCAGTGAGGATTGTATTTGCTCAGCACTGGAAGAATGCAGAAACACCACTAGATGAAGAGATAATCAAGAAGATGTTGGACTGGGCTGAAATGGACAGACTTACATTGAGGATCAAAGAGCAAGAAGATACAGAATATTTTCAAACATGGAATTTATTTTATCAATGGTTGGAAAAAAAGGAGTAGACACTAAGAATGTAACTTGTATTATTAAGCAAACAATTTAACCCAGACAACACGATGTTTATTAAACACTAATTAAATGTAATAATAGAAAATTAATTAAAAAAATGAAAAAAAAAACCCAAAAACCACAATCCAGGTTGTTGATAACCATTGTTTTTCAATCCAGGTAGAGTCATAGCTCTTTGGATCTGATAAAATGTCAACTGCTGCTGAGATTACCTGCCCCTCTAGTGACTGAATTTGATTGATGAGCATTCTCCAAGTTGCAAATCTGCTTGGTTTGGAAGTGCAATCCCATTTATAGCAGGTTGAGTGCCATTTATCTAGGCAGATGAACCACCTAGTAACAGAGAATTCATCTTACCTGGAGTGAATATTATTTACTGCTCCTAATTCATGCTACTACAAAGCAATGGAAAGAAGCTCAGTGGCCTTTCTCTATTTTAGCCATAATTATTAAAATCAAGGCAAAATGGCAAATTGCAATTTAAATAATCAAATTGTAAATATAATATCATCTCTGCAGTACTACACATTTAATTTTTTTTTCATAGTTGTATATAGCAGTGGTTCCTAACCGTTGTGGCTTGGCGGCCCAGTGGGGGTGGGAAGGGGAACTGGGCGGTGCGAGCAGCCAGCCAGTGTGCTTGCGTGTGCACACGCAGCTCAACTTACGTGAGTGGCACCCGGGGCATGCTCACACAGCTCAACTTGCACAAGTTCAGCTGCACATGCGTGTGCATGCATCCAGCCCCCTGCTTACGCAGCCTGGTTGCAAATAGGCCATGGCCCGGTAGTGGCCTGCAGCCTGGGAGTTGGGAACCCCTGGTATATAACATCCACCTGTCCGATATATTTCTCTCTCTCGTAGATAATATGACCAATAGCGATGTTGGCAGAATATTATAGAGCAACAGGTTGGAGAAAGCTTACTTCCATGATGGCAGTGGATATTTAGAAGTGAGATTCTGTACTTAAACTAGCATTATCACCACTACGTCAGGCATGGGTAAAAAAGTATTGCTTCTTTGCTTGGTGGTGGTACATATAAGAAAGTGAGGTTTATGCCTCCAATTTAAAAAAAATGTACGTGTGTTGACTTAGAACAGCGGTTCTCAACCTATGGGTCGCGACCCCATTTGGGGTCAAACGACCGTTTCGCAGGGGTCGCCGGACACCGCGGTCCGCCATTTTGTTTTTAAAATTTTTATTATTATTTTTTTTTTCGGCGTGCGCGTGCCGCGCATGTGCGGTTCGGGCCGTCGCACGCGCGCCGCGCATGCGCGGTTTGGCCCATCGCGGTCCGCCATTTTGTTTTTTGTTTTTATTTTTTTAATTTTTTTTAAAAAAATTTTTGTCGCGCACACGCCGCGCATGCGCAGATTGGCCCGTCGCGCGTGTGCGCGCCCGGGTCGGGGTCGCGGCGTGCATGGGCGGCGCAAGTGGGGTCTCAACCTGAAAAAGGTTGAGAACCACTGACTTAGAAGAGAGATGGACAGTGAACAGGGAGAATTAACTGACAGATTCCAAGTACAGTAGTTCTCATTTAACGATCACAATTCACCTTAATCATTAGGCGGAGCGTTTGCTGAATAAAAGAGCAACAGTGCTTACAATCTTACCTCCGCTTTCCTTTCTTTTACAGACATGAAAAGATCTAAGTGTGAGGATTGGTTGCAATGTTACTTTTTCATCACTGTCATAACTGAACAGTCACTGTACAAAGCAGTCATTAAATGAAGACTTTCTATAACTTATAGCAGGGCTTAAAATATATCTGAGTCTTCAGTTTCTAATAATATAAAGGTAGAGTCCCTCAAGTACTTTGCTTTCTGATGGCTTCATAGATATTTTGGCAAAAAATAAGGAAACAGTTTGCTTTCTTATAAGAGAGGAGAGGAGAGAAGTACCTCTGCTGGCTGGCAGTTCTGGGATTTTCTGGTGGACTCTTATTCAAAAAGGATCTGACTCTGCTTATTTTTTTTTAAATAAAATAAAATAAGCTAAAGTCAGTCCAAAAGCTTCCCCTCTTACATAAATCTGATAAAGGAATTCTTGGTGCACACTTGTGTAGAGAACACAATTTCTGAATGAACTCACAGTCAGAAAGATCCTGTCTATCAGGAGCCACCGACTAAGACTCATCCGAGACTCATCCCGTAAGACTCCAAGCATCTCAAATGCACGCGCCTCATCATAGTCCATCTCAACACAAATCTATCCGATAATAATCAGAATATTCTTCACAATGGCCATGTAGGCTGGGCCATCTTAAAGGGAGTCATCAGATGTCTATTGGTGGACACTATATAAGGATGGAGAAATACTGACTTTCATCACCTTTTTTGCCAAGAAGTAATCCAGAGTATGACCTGTTGCTCCAGCTTGATAAGATCAGCTCTTCCTTTTCCTCCAGCTGTACTCCAGGCATCCCTTCTGGCATTTATTTATTTAATCAGTTTGTGTAGCCGCCTATCTCAATAAATGACTCTGGTCAGAGGACGATATTTAAATAAACTTTGAAACAATTGTAAATCCCAAAAAATTAAAATATACAGTCTCCCAGAGCTACTCAGCAAAGCAACGTGTCCCCTGAGATCAACAGGCAGCAAGAAGCCCACATAGGGGGATGTAGTCCAAAATCCCTGCCCATTTCAGGCTGTGATTAAAACAAATGAAGATAAGTATACGTGTCCCAGGATAATGCTGCAAGATCCAATTTGGGACGGTCCCCGGGACCAGAGGTTTAGTCTTCCAAGCTTTCAGACTCGTGCTGGAACCCATCCTCGGGGAACTTCTCTCCCTCCAAAATGACATTTTGAAGGCTGGGTTCCAGCATGAATCCAAAAGCTTGGTCCTGGTGACCGACTCAGATTGGATCCGGTGATTAAGATCTTGATTGAACTGTTTTGCCCTCCCCCCCCCAAGATCCCAAAGGAAAACTGCAAGCCCTTTTTGGAATCCCACTGGGTCCAAGGCAGATTGATTGAATAGATCCGGTCTCCCTGTTGGTCTCTGTGGTGTATGTTGTGCCAGCAAACTGGAGGGCAATCAGAGAGTGAGGTATTTATCCATAGCAACGGATCGAAGGCAAGGTTTTCCAGCACCAAATCACTTCCCTACTCTTCCAAAGCAAAATCAGGTTCTGAAAAAAAAAAACACACGACATCTTTTATTTCAAAACTATCCAGAAAGAGACACGGAACCAATAAAATATTTTGGACCTGGCTGGCTGTTGTTTTGGAAGGAAGCTAGCTGACTGCAGTGACTGGGAATAGTGGTAATAGAGGCAAGACAGAGGTTGTCAATAGGAACAGCAGACTTCATGCCAACGTAGCATAGACAGATTGCCATTCAACGCAGCACCATAGCCCCTATTAAATTTACCATCATCCTCACAGACAATCAGAAAGCATAACCCTCTGAGTGCATTTGGTTTATTTTCATTTTTTAAGAATTATTACCTAAAAAGTCTTTCTAAAAATGAAGACCAACTGCATTCAGAGAGTTTATATATATATATTTATATATATATAAAACCTATTTTATTCATTTTTCCCTCTCCCCTCTGAATCCATGTGTATTTGTATGAAATTCTGTGTTCGCTTGTGGTGTCCTACTTAATTCTGTGTGTGAGAACTGATTTTCCTCCTCCCCATTGTCGTTACCTGCTTCTCCCATGTCTTCATTTTCATTTCTAGAACTTTTGCACACCTCGCTTAGTAGCTGCTTATT
This sequence comes from Bothrops alternatus, assembly GCA_034064705.1. NCBI lineage: Eukaryota > Metazoa > Chordata > Lepidosauria > Squamata > Viperidae > Bothrops > Bothrops alternatus. The sequence continues at coordinate 2,880,760 of JARGCV010000200.1, read as the reverse complement.
ATACAATCCTTGTCCCATTTCTGTTTCCCAATGAAAAATGGAATGCAGCAAAATTGACTTCGCCCTTCCTCCCCCTCTCCCACCCAAACTCGTCTCCCTGCTTTCTTTTAAAGGCCACCCATCCACCCCCAATCATTACTCCCATGGGCTTTGTAACTGTGGATAATCATAGTCTCTTTTGGGGTGGAAGCTGCCAATTATGGTCGTTAGAACCAAAGCTGCAGAAGACATCTGTCTTGGATGAACTCTGCATAGACCTTGCCTTGGAAAGCAAGTACCCATTTGTGTTCCTTATGTTAAGGACAACAAAGAATATATGATTTAGGGACAATTACATTTTTTGTTGGCAAGCAATGATAATATTTCATTAGGTATCCTATACCCAGCCTGCAGCTCACACTGGCAACAGAATCAGTGCACACAGTCAACTCTCTTGCTTTCTGGAAGAGGAAAAATGGTACAATTATACCATCTACAATAATACACCTTTTTGCTATTCCCGGAGTTGTGTTTGACCTGTGTATGATGGTAATTTATGGAGAGGAAAAGGAAGTATTTGCACTTATGTAATTGGGGGTGTTTAATATTTAAACATACATTGTAAAGGCATGGTCTGTCTTTTGCTTCTTGATCTAATGTTTTTTTTTATTCTCCCAGGACTCTGATAGTTTAATTCACTAGAATATTATTATAAAATGTTGCATACATTATTCAGAATCTGTGGTTAGGTCTGTACACGGTTTAGCTCTTAGGGTCTGAGTTGTGCAGAAACTCTCCCCCTGCTTCAGTTCTTCTTCTGTGAATGGAGTGTTCCAGTTCTTGACGTAATCATTATTTACAGTTAAAAATTAGGCATTTATTCATGATTAAAATCCTAGCATTTATCTGTAGGTCATGCTTTCAGTGTTTTGACTCTACACAGCTTATGAAGTTGTAATACATATTTCTAATAGATGATGGTGATGATTTATAGTACTAGTTTTATCCAAAAGAAACATGACCTGGAATGTTAAGATCACAAATACTAAAAAAAAAAAAAATCTGGAATATTGCCTAGCCTTTTCTGTTAGAGTTGCAATTCCCACTGAAATCAAACTTTGATAATTTTTTCCCCTTCAACAGATACATGCATCTTCAATATTGGTATCTGAGTGTGCATATAAATAGAAGCCACACTTTATTTTTCTTTTTGATTGTGGAAAGGAAAAAGCAGATAACACAACAAAGGCATGCATGCTTTCTCTGTAGTAAGTCGCATTAATTTACTTCAATGGCTTTTGCTCCCATGTAAGAATGCATAGGATGCTGGACCTTATGATTGATTGATTTCCTCTGGAGCAGGAGCTGGGCCAATAATGAATTGGCTCAATTTCTGAAGCCCCATTCCATCCCCAGCGTCTTAAAAAATACCCAGAGACTTTGCTGCTTTCTTGTATGTCTATGGAGATTCTCAGTCATCCAGGTCATGGTTGTCCCAAAGGTGCTTTTTCAACAGGCAACTGGACTGTCATGTTTTTCTTTGAAGACGTTTCGCTTCTCATCCCAGAAGCTTCTTCAGATTCTTCAGCTCTTGCTGCTTTTGGGTTAGTATAGCCCAGTGATGGCGAACCTTTTAGAGACCGAGTGCCCAAACTGCAACCCAAAACCCACTTATTTATTGCTGGGTGCTGGGTGGGCATGGCCCACTGGGTGGACATGGCTGTGGTGGTCATGGCAGATTGGGTGGGTGTGGCCAAGGTGGGCGTGATCACCTCGATGTTGCTCATGGGGAGGGACGCCTATGGGGGCCGGGCAGGGTTGGGAGAGATCCAGGGGGTCTCTGGCAGGTGGGGCAGTGGGCAGGAGGCTCGTCTTGCGGGGTGAGGCAAGGCGAGGCAGAGCGGGGATACAGGGCAGAGATGCCATTGTCACAGGGCAAGGTGAGGCAGGGGCCGGGGCGGGTGCTGCCTGACACCATCGGCCCCTGCACACAGAGGCCAGTGAGTGCCTGGGTGCTGGGATGCATCCAGACATGTGGGACCTTGGTGAGTTAGCGGGCAGCTGGTTGAAGAGGGATGGTTGCCATCTTTGGGTCATGGCGCGCGTGCCCACAGAGAGGGCTCTGAGTGCCGCTTCTGGCACGCGTGCCATAGGTTCGCCACCACTGGTTTATCCCTTGTGTTGGGAAGGGTCCTCTGACAAGGTTTTTAAAATGTCTTTGTGCAAAATCTACTATTACAAGAAACTTCTGTTTCTCATCCTTTCCATTTTTAATGGAGCTTGAGCAGAATTCCCAGATGGATCGTGGCCTTTGGCATCCACCCTGAGTCTCAGCGATGAGATAACCCATTAGATCCAAATGAACCATATCATGTGTTTGTAGGATTTTGTTGTTAACCTAGCTTGGCTTTCTTGTAAGGCAGAAGAGCAATAATTCATACGTAATACTACTTTTAAGGAGAATATAAATACTATATGTTAACAAGGATGCAAAAATTAAAATAAAATATAATATACTCAAAGATCAAAAGATTTAGCTTCTCCTTTGACACAATTTTGGAACAGTTAACTAAGAACCCTGGGATGATCTGATGATATCCGACTTGTGATGGAGCACACAAAGTTGGCAAACACACTGATTTCTCTTTCTCTTTTCTTTTTAAGTTACTTTTAGAGGCATCAGCAGATTTCAGGCCAAAAGCACAAACAGAAATCATGAGGTCTAAGAGTGAATAAACAAAGCAGTGTTAAAGCTGGCGCGAGAAAAGGGCCCGCTCAGTGTTATTTCCAATATGTGGTGTTGGGAGTGGTGCAAAGAACTGGATCATATGTAGTGCATGGGACACCAGTTTCTTTTTAGCCAGGAAGCATTTGGAACACAACTAAGCAACAGCTGTAGTCAGGGATGCGAGAGGGATCAATAATTCAAAAATGTCCGGTCTGAGATTCAGGAAAATGATGAGAAAATAAAGTCTGAGAACACTGACTAATTCTTAACAAGGAAAGTTGAATGTAGCACAAACAATCTGCAATCTTTATAAATGTTTGTGGTACACAAATCTCAGTTACAGCTCTAGGAATTGGCTAAAAATATTGTCCAAGCACTTTGGCGTCTCTCTTCAAAATGGAATTAGCAGAGCTTAACTGACACCACAGTTTTTGGAGATGATAAGTCTGTAACAGTCAGGAAGTAGATATATCTAGTGATGTATCTTTTTCAAGGATTTATTGTTATAAATGATGCCTGACATCTTTGAATACTTGTGGAATACAAGGTTAAAGTATCATTTTTAAAATTCATTTTTATTGTTTTTTAAATTAATGGCAAGAACGGGGAAAAGAGCAAAACACAAAGATAATAGTGATGGAGATGCATACATTGCCAAAAAGAGGAAACACAAAAAGTGTTTTAATAAAAAAGTAAAAAATATGACAAAGAATAAAATATAGTGTGATATGACATTATAACAATAAATAATTACATCTCTATATTCAATCCAGATGGAATGTAGATAGTCTAATAAAACACAAAATACAATATAATAAAATTATGCAATGTAAAACAAACATAACAGTACAATAAAATTAATTCCAGTGTTGATGCAATCCTCAAAGGACCCCCCCAAAATAACCAGAGCATTACAGTTTTTGGAAGGACACGAAATGGGAACTATCCTTGCTTTGGGAGTAAGCTATTCCAACAGGAGGACTTCACTTAAAAAGGAGATTCCTTATAAAGAGCACCTGCCAATAGACAGGGTAAGAACCTATAGCAGGCACTAACTGTCCAATCCAGATGAGCAAAATTTATCTGGAACAGTTGATTTCCTTAATAGCTAGTCTCAATCCATGTAGAATTTTGGTGTTTGCCTGATTTATATGAAACAAGAGGAAGGAATAATAAAGTTGGGGATAAAAGTCTCATGGTTACACTGGAGAAGTGAGGAGGAGAATGTGAACTTCAAACCTAGTGAAGAACTTCAAAAGTCAATGGGGCCATGATAAAAATTGGCCTGGGACAGTAAATTTCATGTCATTCTTTTTGGCCAACTCATGGATGGATGAGTGTCATCATTACCTGGCACTAGGGAAAGATCTGATTCCCCAGATTTGTTTTGAAATTAGAATCTACCTACACTAAATACATGTGTGGCTAAGGCTTGCAGTCTGTCACTCCCTTCCCTTTTGTGGGAGGAGGGGGAATCTTGTAGGGTGGAAGTAAAATGAAAAGGAGAATGAAAATAACTGATAAGAATTTCTCTAAACATTTAAAGAAGGAAAGAAGGAAGAGTGGAATGGTTCTGACTAACCTTATAAAAGTAACAGATGGCCACGGCATTTTCTGTTTCATCCTGTCTCCCTTTAAAATATTATCTTATGCTTGCCATGTCCCAGTGCTCTTTTCTTACAATTTCTAATCTTCCTAGAACAGGGGTCTTCAAACTTGGCCTTTTTTATGACTTGTGGACTTCAACTCCCAAAGTCATAAAATGGCCAGGTTTGAAGACCCCCTGTCCTAGAATATCCAGGTGAATCAGTTTCTAAAAAAATGTTTAATTTAACTAATTTTATTTCAGAATTTTCCTGATTATGGAACAGCCCCTCTTTCGTAGAGGTAAAAGATGATTCTGTGAATATAACTGGCAGGTTTGGTACAGCATGATCTGTTTACATCTTCTTAAAATAGATATTTTAAAGGTTGAAGAACATGATGAGGATTTTCTAGAAAATCTAGGAAAAGCCCACTGTCATAAAATTAATGTAGAATTAATTTAGAATATTTGACTTGTATTTGGAGTGGATGTATAATATATACAGATATAGTGTGTGTGTGTGTGTGTGTGTGTGTGTATGTAGGTCTTTGGTTGTTCGGGTTTTCTCCCACGTAGAATCTGAGGTGTCTTGGCGACGTTTCGACGAAGTCCCATTCGTCATCTTCAGGCTGGTGCTTTCGGCTTCGTGCTTCTAGGAGCAATGTGTGATTGTAGCTGTTTCTTCCTTTTAACTGCCAGTGGGGGTTTGAACTGATTGGCTGGGATTTATCTGCTATAAACTGCAGATCTTGTGGCTAAAATTGCTGGCCTAATTTTTAGACTTTTCTACTTTGTGCACTTTTCCTGATAAAGAGTTTGCAGACTTCAAAAGGTGACAAAAGCAACTTACCCAAAGAGGAACAGACAGCACTACTTAACCTGAAAGAAGACACCAGCATAATAATCCTACCAGCAGACAAGGGCAATGCCACGGTGGTCATGAATACATCTGACTACCAAACCAAATTAACCAACCTACTCCAAGACTCCACATACAAACCCCTAAACACAGATCCCACCACCTACCTGGAAAAAACCACCAGATCCAAAATAAAAGCCTCCCCCATTAGCGAAGAGATCCAGCAAAGAATCATTCCCAGAGAGAAATCATCCAGATGCCCTAAGCTCTATGGTCTCTCCAAGATACACAAAGAAGGAACCCCACTTAGACCCATAGTCAGCTCCATAGGCTCACCTCTACAAAACCTAGCCAAATTTCTCGCCAAACAACTACAGCCCTATGCAGAATTCATCACATCACACATAAAAAACTCATTCCAGTTCATAGAGATCATAAAGAAACAAAACTTACAGCCCAGCGACCTAGTCGTTAGCTTCGATGTCATATCCCTCTTCACCCAAGTGCCAATCAAAGAAGCCTTAACAACTATCCAAAACAAATATAACCCCCCCAAACACATCCTAGATCTGACCAACCACTGCCTATCCAACACATACTTCATCTATAACGGACAAAAATACAAACAAATAGAAGGACCACCCATGGGATCACCCCTCTCACCTGTCATTGCAAACCTCTACATGGAACACTTTGAAACCCAAGCTCTAGAAAAATCTGATCACAAACCCAAACTCTGGCTCAGATACGTAGACGACACCTTCGTAATCTGGCCACATGGGAAAGAAAAACTGGACAACTTCCTCACACACCTCAACAGCCTACACCCCAATATACAGTTCACCATGGAAACAGAAGCTAATAACTGTTGTGAGTGTCCCTAGACCAGCTTGGGAAGTGCAAGAGGATGAGGATGAGCAGCCAGTCCCCTCTGGGTGTTTTCCCCTCCCGGCAGCCGAGGAAGAGCAGCCAGGCCCCTCTGGGTATTTTCCCCTCCCGGCAGCTGAGCCAGAAAGGGAGGAGATTTACAGGCAGTCTGGATCAGATTCACAAAGTGAGGGGTCAGATTTGGATCAAGAAGATATATGGATTGATCCGAGATTCCGAAGGTTTGATAAGCGACGGTGTCAGTTAAGTGGAAAAAGGAAGTAATGAGGGGAAGTGACGTATCGGACACTATATTAGAAGGGGACAGAGAGACTACGCCTTTGTCACGAGCAACGTTAATCAAGGAGTAGCCTGATATCTGGAGCAGTGCATTTGAATTCAGTCTTCTGATGTTTTGGAAATCTACGGAAGAATAATGAGGTATTGGACAATGTGATAAAGAAAGAGTGAGTTAATTGGGAAGGTGTGGGAAGAGCCTGTGTTAATCTAAATGTAAATAACTGAGACTTGGCCGTTCCTGCCAGCAACATGCCAGCAGTGTGCTTTGAAGTGAATTCTTTTGAAATGTGTTAAATAAACCTCTTAAAGACATATTTATGTGGATTTAAATGAGCTGAGAGGGGCCAGACAGAACAATAACCAACTTCCCTTCCTGGATGGCTTAGTCTACAAGAAATCCAATGACTCCCTAGGACACACCATCTACCAGAAGAAAACACACACAAACCGCTATCTGCACGCACTCTCACACCACTACCCAGCACAGATCAACTCCGTAGCCAAGACACTCATCTCCAGAACAAAACGCCTAGCTGACGAACAACACCTAAAAACCGAACTACACACTCTCACCAATGTACTAACATCCAACGGATTCCAAAGAAATAAGATTTCCAACTTAATCCAAAAAGAAACTCCCACTAAAATCCAAGACAGAGAACAAGAAAATGGCAAAGCCCTCCTGTCATACATAAAAGGCACCACAGACAGGATTAGCAAGATCCTCCACAAACATAACATCAAGACAGCATTCTGCACAAACAAAAAAATATCCACCATCCTAAGAAACCCTAAAGACAAAATTGAGTTAGAAAATCAAGGAGTATATGAAATCCCATGTACTGCTTGCCCTGCCACATACATCGGACAAACCAACAGAAGAATAAGTGCACGCACTGAAGAACACAAAAACTCAGTCAAAAAAGAGGAACCAACTTCTTCCCTGGTCCAACACCTTAAAGCCACAGGACATGAAATTGACTTCAAAAAGACCAGAACTATCGCCAAAACTGAACACTTTAATAACAAAATAATTAGAGGAGCCATCGAGATAGAAAAACACCCACACAGCATGAACAAACGAGATGATACCTCTCGCCTACCAGCCATTTGGAAACCTGCCCTTATTGACAAACGAATCCCTAACACAAAGAATGACACCAGACCCACACTCACGAAAACCACACAGGATGTCACCACCACACATCCAGGCAAAAAGCAAACCCAAACCCACACCGATGATGAGGCACGACCACAAACCAGAAGCCAGACCACAGCTGTATCATTAGCCACTTTAAACCCCTCAAATTCATACATGAAGCAAACTGACACCCACCATGAAGATGAGGCACGACCACGACCACGAACGCAAAGCCAAACAGCTATGCAGCTCACCATTTCTAATCCCCCTGCAACTCAGACTAACCTGAGCACAACAAAGTCCCCACCCAAACAGAACACTCCCCCATCCAATCAGAACACAGCCAACCCCCCAGCCAATCAGAGCACAGCAAAGCCTCTAACCAATCAGAAAACACCTCCACCCAATCAGAACATAGCCAAGCTCCCAGCCAATCAGTTCAAACCCCCACTGGCAGTTAAAAGGAAGAAACACCTACGATCACACATTGCTCCTAGAAGCACGAAGCCGAAAGCACCAGCCTGAAGATGACGAATGGGACTTCGTCGAAACGTCGCCAAGACACCTCAGATTCTACGTGGGAGAAAACCCAAACAACCAAAGACCTACATATATATATACACCTAAAAACCGAACTACACACTCTCACTAATGTACTAACATCCAACGGATTCCAAAGAAATAAGATTTCCAACATAATCCAAAAAGAAATTCCCACTAAAATCCAAGACAGAGAACAAGAAAACGGCAAAGCTCTCCTCCCATACATAAAAGGCACCACAGACAGAATCAGCAAGATCCTCCACAAACACAACATCAAGACAGCATTCTGCACAAACAGAAAAATATCCATCATCCTAAGAAACCGCAAAGACAAAATTGAATTAGAAAATCAAGGAGTATATGAAATCCCATGCACCGCTTGCCCCACTGCATACATCGGACAAACCAACAGAAGAATAAGCGCACACATTGAAGAACACAAGAACTCAGTCAAAAAAGAGGAACCAACTTTTTCCCTGGTCCAACACCTTAAAGCCACAGGACATGAAATTGATTTCAAAAAGACCAGAACTATTGCCAAAACTGAACACTTTAATAACAGAATAATCAGAGAAGCCATCGAGATAGAAAAATGCCCTCACAGCATGAACAAATGAGATGATACCTCCCGCCTAACAGCCATTTGGAAACCCGCCCTTATTGACAAACGAGTCCATAACACAAAGAATGACACCAGACCTACACTCACGAAAACCACACAGGATGTCACCACCACACATCCAGGCAAAAAGCAAAACCAAACCCACACCGATGATAAGGCACGACCACAAACCAGAAGCCAGACCACAGCTGCATCATTAGCCACCTTAAACCCCTCCAATCCATACATGAAGCAAACTGACACCCACCATGAAGATGAGGCACGACCACGAACACAAAGCCAAACAGCTATGCAGCTCACCATATCTAATCCCCCTGTAACTCAGACTAACCTGAGCACAACAAAGCCTCCACCGAAACAGAACATTCCCCCATCCAGTCAGAGCACAGCCAACCCCCCATCCAATCAGAGCACAGCCAAGCCCCTAACCAATCAGAACACACTTCCACCCAATCAGAACACAGCCGAGCAGGTATATATATACCTGTTTCTGTGCAGATGTGTGGCTGTGTCTGATCTTGTATGCTTGCATATACATCAAGAAATAATAGATGTAAGAAGTATAAGCTAACAATGGAATTAAAAGGTCTGGGAAAATAAACATACATTGAGGTCCTCCTAAATTGGGGTAGAGAAAACTTGCTTCAACTCTAGTTGTATTCCATAGTATGAGCCCATCCATGCAGAAAATTGAACTGATTGCTGATCTCAACTGCTTCTATAGCAGAACTCACAAAAAGTAACTGCTACTCCATCCCTTTTGTCCTTTCGGAAATCCCTCAGGATCTGTTTATAGTATCAAGCTTGGGGCTCCTAGGGAACCGGATATTTGCTTAGATGGCTCCATTGTGGATGTGGCCATTTTTATCCTCTCTGTCTAGGGGTTTGTATATTTATTTTTGATACTATTTATTTCTTAACATAGAATTCTACATTTTTTTATATCAGTTGTTTCATTATGAAGTGTAAAATCTACAAAAATCAGAAGTCAAGAAAGTTACATAGTGTGCAATGGAGAATTGAGAGTTGTTTAACTGGTGCAGAGATTGAATCCAAAATGTATAAATTTGTCACAAGACCAACTTTGAAGACATCGTCAAAGCCCCCAAAATTGACATTCTGGTGGTTGTATAAACTCATAAGATTGACGCCGACGAGATGGAGAGACAGAGTGATGAAATGTGGAAAGATTTTCGGCCCAGATGGGACATTAGACCAATGGACCACATGTAATACCAGCATTGATTGGCACTGTGGATTTAGGCATTGAACCAATCTGAATGAATATGAAGACTGAAGTATTAAAGTATTTTAAAAACATGACAACTCAGCAAGATTTATTTCCCCCCTGTCATTTAGATTGAGGGTAAGGTTGCGGGAAGGATGTGTTATTATTGTTAGTACACATGCACAGCCATATTTATATGTAGTTACTTGCACTTCCTCAGTTAACACGAACATTCGCTTTTCAGATGGGCTGGCATTGCTTCACTCTTTGCCTAGTTCAGTTGATCCATGTTCATTTATTATGCTATCCATCATTGAATAATACAATACTTTTCTGAAAAACAAAAGGGTGAACAATTCGATAGGCTGTTTTTCATTGTCTCTTCTCCCAAGTGTTGCTTGATATTTCTAACTGTTCTCCCTTTTTCAGGAAGACGTTTCAGTCTTGTCATCACAGCCTACAATAGGACAAGGCAGAACATTACTTGATCCCTTCCTGCTCATCATACAGCTTTCCTTTAAAAATCACCTTGCTAGACAACAGTGTCCCCAATATCTCACTTATTTCTCTTGCCAGATCAACATGGCTGCCACCACCACCACCATCTTCATCATCATCATCATCAATCAGCCAGATTCTTAATAGAAGTGCAAAAGGCAGTGCAGATTTGCAGATGACTCATTTTTGATTTTCACGTCTGTCCAGCTTCAGCAAAAATGTGGAACTGCAGTCACTCAGCAGCTGGGGTAATCCTGATAGTTGTGTTGGAAATAAAGCTGGACTGTTTTGATCTGTTTATTGAACCATTCTAGAGGGATTTTTACAGTCCATTTTTACTGTCCTCTGGATGGTCCATTGAGCTTATATATTTTCTATTTTACCACAAAACCCATCTCTCTTTTTCTTCCTGTCTTCTCTCCTCACCAACTTCACCCCTTCACCCTTTTCTTTCTTTCCGCAGGAACCAGTCAGGAACTCTGTTACATTTCAAGAGCACCAAAGCTGCAGTAGATACATCAGTGATTCCAACACACAGACACTTTTAGAATTATTTAAGGACTTGTGTAGTTCAGCATGATGGAAAACTGCCACTGGGGAGAATATCAAGACAGGGGTTGGGGGCCACCTGCAGCCCTAGGCTTATAGGTTGCTTTCCTTGAACTTCTGGAATTGTGAGTGTCTCTTTTTATGGCTTCAGTCCCTAGTCATAGATACTATTGCACAGCAGGAGTTTTATTAGTAGGAACTGATATCAAAAGATCAGGAGATGGGAGTACATGCCTCACCCCCCCCTCAAAAAATCCTAAACCAGCTCATCCTCAATTCTGTTTTAGAGGGGCAAAATGTTAAGTGAACAATATTGTTGAGCATTCAAGCATTGGACATCCATTGCTTTGGCAATCCTTCCTTCATTTTCACTTGCTGAATTTCGTATACTATGGATAGCTAACAATGCATTTATGACTAGAGACAGATTAAGCTCAATAAATTTAGCAAAAATACTAAATACTGCCCTCTACCACCATTTATTTCCAGAACATAAAGTCGCTTAGGCTTTAGGGAAACGCCAAGAATGAGTGCTGCAGAATTTGATATAGTACATCAGCTACTCCTTGGGATTCTTGTGATATCTCTATTTTGACATTTTGATGGTATTATTACAAGATAATTCACAAAGTATTGATAGAGGATAATAACGCAAGCTAATTCAATCAAGGGGGGAAAAAAGGGTGCAACAAAAAAAAACAAAATTCCAAAGAATCCTGCTAAACTCCACTCTTGCTGTTCCTCCAGCTACAGTATTCTAGGGAAATCTCTTTTATGTATTTTCTCAGTATGTCAGTAATTTATCATCATCCTCTCACATATTTTTCAACTTCCCAGTTTATAGTTTATAGATTTTATGATAGTCTCCCATCCAGGCACTAACCAAGTCAAACTCTACTTAGCTTCTTAGCCCTGGCAAGGTGTTACTACCTGCTGAGACTTGAAAGAGAAAGGTTCTAGCAAGTTATTTGCAAAAGATTATGTGTACTTTTCCACTTGAAATATATTTTCATCAGGTCTTGAATAGAGACCCACTTTCCAACTCTATACTTTTTTCAAAAATAGCAAAACATGTAATAGCTTCTCAACCACTTAGTCAAAATAATAATAATAATAATAATAATAATAATAATAATAATAATAATAATAATAATAAAGTTGGAGGGGACCTTGGAGATCATCTAGTCCAACCCCCTGCTCAGGCAGGAAACCCTATACCATTTCGGACAAATGGCTGTCCAGTCTCTTCTTAAAAACTTCCAGTGTTGGAGCATTCACCGCTTCTGGAGGCAGGTTGTTCCACTGGTTAATTGTTCTAACTGTCAGGAAGTTTCTCCTTAGTTCTAGGTTGCTTCTCTCCTTGATTAGTTTCCATCCGTTGCTTCTTATCCTGCCTTCAGGTGCCTTGGAAAATAGCTTGACTCCCTCTTCTTTGTGGCAGCCCCTGAGATATTGGAACACTGCTATCATGTCCCCCCTCGTCCTGCTCTTCGTTAAATTAGATATACCCAATTCCAGCAACTGTTCCTTATATGCTTTAGCCTCCAGTCCCCTAATCATCTTTCTTGCTATTCTCTGTACTCTTTCTAGAGTCTCAACATCTTTTTTACTTCTTGGTGACCAAAACTGGATGCAGTATTCCAAGTGTGGCCTTACCAAGGCATTGTAAAGTGATATTAATATTTCACGTGATCTTGGTGATCTTGATCTTCAAGTGAGCTTTTAGAAAGTCTGAGTGTATCTCTGACCTTCAACAGCACATACGATAATTTACAACATTGTAATTAAGCAAAGAATTCATTTAGTTATTAATACTCCATTAACATCTCACAAGCATTATGTAAAAGAAACAGCTGCTTATTTGTTTATTCTCGGAACGCCTTGCCCTTAAAAAGACCAAAAGAATAAAGGACAGCAGCACTAAAACACCAGCAACATTCAGTGAAACCAATAAGCAGTAAAGCAGTAAGTACTAAGAGCTATAAAACGGTGAGCTTATAGTAACATCTGCAATGCTTGTGTACATAAAAGATAACACGGTTCACTTCTGGCAATTACAACTGGATGACAATTGTCTTAATTTTCTAGGTCCACTGATTTCCTGTCCCCTGCAATGTTTCACAACTGCCTTAGGCTGTCATTATGAGTCATGATGTCTTCCTGGTCTCACCCAGTCATTTCCCTTTGCTCAGCAAAAGAAGCAAGGATGGCCAAGGAGCTGAAAATTTACAGGTGGTCAGTCAGAGTTTCCCATTACTCTGTCTGTGCATTCCAGCTGCAGTAATTGAAGCCATTTTCATAAAAGCAAACCAGAGCAGGCCAGTAAGGCTCTCCTTGGTTGAAATCAAACGGGTGGCAAAAGGATAGGATTCACTGTGGCATGGAGTCCTTTCACTATTTGAATGCCTAAAGGAAAAAAAGGTTGGTGGGGAGGGGAGGAGAAAGCAATACTAACAATACTAGCGAGATTGACACTTGAATAAACTTGTGGAAGACAGAAGAGCCATCTCTGAATATTCAGCATTCCAAAGAAAGGGCATTACAAAAGAGAAGGTCCTATATAGCATATATGTAATTTCTCTCAGGACCGTTGTACCATATGGAGAATGCTGAGATGGTGAGGGACAAACCAGAGGCAAGGACAGTATAATAGAGCTATCTGTGCCAGTCATCCATATGGCATGTCAGAAGCTAAGTTGCTGACCTCAGGCATAATGGAAGGTACGGCACAGCCAGCAGTAAAGGAAGATCCCATTGTTTGTCCAGTCAGCGTCTGTGCCTGCAATGGAAGGTGAAGACTTCTTCATTTTAGGCGGATGTGAGCCCTGAGTATTACAAATGGAATGCTTTTTTTAAAAAGGAAATATAAACATACAAAATCTATACTGGAGCAATAGCTTTATCGATCTGAGGACAGTTACAAATATTTGCAGGCTTTCGGGTTTGCAAAGCTCCTTTTGATGTATGGATTATGGATTTTCTTAAATTGAAAATCCAGACGACTCTTGAAAACACAGAGAGGCTTCACTCGAGTTTGACAGGGTAGCGTGATTCGTGTCTGTCTATTCCTCTCTATTAAATCAATATTTTGCTCCCACCAAAGCTGTAAGCGCTGAAGAGAACAGGCCTGTCAGGAGAAACCACAACCACTACAAGCGAGACAGTATTAAAACAAAGTCCTTTGCAGCAATGGGTGTTGGGGGCTCAAAGAGCTCAGTAACTCAGCTCAAATGAACTCTTAGAAGGTGTGAAAGGACGGCAAAGCACTATTTGTTCAAGCAGTTATTTAGGGAAAATGTGGTTGCCTCATCTATGTTTTTTTTTTTTTTTGCTGCCTTATATACAGACATGAATAATGATCATTTGCTTTCCCCAGCTATGTCTGGAGGAAAACAGAACTGAATTTTATAACCCTTCCATCTCTTTCCCCACCCCAGATAATCATTTTCCTGTCTGCTGGCCAGGCCACTGAGGAATATGGACAGATGGCTTCATTCAGTGGGTGTTTGCAAGCAGTTTTCAGCTTGTTTCTTATTTTTAGATACCACGGCAAGGTGAAGCATAATCCCCAATTCATTCTCTCTCTCTCTTGCACCATTTTAGTTTTTGCCTTTAATAGGTCCATCAAGAGGGCAGAGCTTCCCAAATTTTAACTAATTAATATAGTTCCCCATTTGAACCTTAAGACAGCAGTCTCCCGCCAATTCATATGCTGTAGGCAAATAATGGAATTTATTAAGATTAACAAGCAACGGGGCCTCGAGAAGAGATTTGCAACAGAAACAAAAGTAGAACCTAATCTCTAAATTCAAAATAACTCCTGGTGAAGTCCGATTTTATTTATTTAAAAGGACTAATACGGCTGCCTGTTTTATATATAATAACCCTGGGCAGTGTATAGCAGAATCTATAAAAGATAAAAGATAAAATAACACTGCCTAACAACAACACCCTGCTGTGCCCCCAAACAACACTTCCTCCAAACAGTTGCATTGTACACGTACTGGGCTCCAATCTCACCTTAAGTACTGATGCCGAACCTATGACATGTGTATCTAAGGTGAACGTACATGTTGTGTGGCCCTCACATGCCTCACAACATTTTGGGTGACACACCGGTGTACACCAACACCCAAAAATAACTATTCCTGAAACTACACCCCATTTTCACATGGTATTCAGAGGCTGCAAAGGCCATGTGAAAATCGGGCATGCTCTCACACAGCCCTTGGAACCTCCAGAAATTCGTGCAAGAGGGCCCTGCTCTCACACACGTCCCAAAACCATGCAAGAACAGGGTGTGCTTTCACAAGGTTTACAGAGTATCCATGGAAGAGTATCCTCCGAAGCTGCTTTGGGAATGAAGGGTACATGCGATCTGGAGCAGCCTCAGGTAGGCCACAGAGGTTTTGATTGATGTCTTTCTCTGGAACGGCTATCCGAAAAACTTCATATTCCGACACACAGCACCCAAACCACCACACACCACACAGCCGAACCGCCACGCAAAAACTAATCCTACCATACACAAAAGGGGTGTCAGAAATCACAGCCAGAATCCTCCAACCCTTAGGAATAACGATAGCCCACAAACCGACAGCCACACTCCGCCAGGAATTATCCAGAACCAAAGACAAAACACACAGAGATGCAGAAACAGTGTAATCTACAAAATCAATTGTAACGATTGCAGCCACTTCTATGTGGGGCAAACATCCCACCAATTAAAACCAGGATCTACGAATACCGGCTAGCAGTCAAATGCCACGATCCCAAACCCTTAATCGCTACCCACATCGATACCAAACAACACCAATTTGATTGGAGCAACACTAAAATCCTCGGCCACGCTACCACCCGCCACGCTTGTGAGTTCATAGAAGCCTGGCACTCCACAAGCAATTCCATCAACCACACAGCTAACTGGAGACAGCACCAAACCTCAACCAACTCATGCAAGCTCCAGTCCTGCTCACCCAGCAGTTCACCTTCCAATGATCCTGACCTAAGGTAATCTCCCCATCACAAAACCCATCACAAGCCTCTCTCTGATGACTATCACAAGACCCTCACTTGACACACCCACACCTGAAGTCCTGACACAGACATCCCCTAAAAGCAGCTGAAGATGTTACCTAGCCTCGTAATGAAATGTTTGGAAATCAACCCACAAGCTCGGAGAACGAATTATTGAGATAGGCCTAGAACAAATCTAAGTCACTGGTTGTATTTGCATTCATTTGCATAACACTAGAGGTTGCTGGGAGAAGTAACTCACCACAGGTTGAAGGGAACTGGGACTTCGTCCAGTGAATCAAACTTGTCACCTAGCAACCGAGTCACTTGTTGCATTTGCATTCATTTGCATAATACCAGAGGTTGCTGGGAGGAGTAGCTTAGCACGATTTGGAGAAACTGGGATTTTGTCCAATGGATCAAGGATTTTGTCCTGGGATCTAAGTCACACGTGGCATTTCCATTGAAAGCTTTTTAAAAAGATTAATAAAGCATTCTTCCTCAGCTCCAGCTGTTTTAGAGATGAAATCCTTTAAACTTTATCTATTGTCTGAGGTTGGCTTAAAGAAGTTATAGCTTCAAACATCTGGAACATTTAAGATCAGGAAAGCAACTCTAAAGGGATGAGTGGCATCCATTTATCATTCTGAAATAAAACAATGGCAAACCACTTCCACTTTGTTGCCAACCTCCCCCTCCCCAAACCTATATAGATATGACTAAATAATCGCCAAAATGTCATGCTTGACTCAATGAAGTCCTGAAGAACTGAAAAAGCTTCTTGGACGAGAAGCAAAACATTTTCAAGGAAAAAAACCCAAGTCCAGTTGCCTTTTGAAAAGCACCTTTGAGTTCTTTTAACTACTTGCTCAAAAAAAAAAAAACATGGGAAGAAATCATGCAAACTTGTGTTATTCCCAGGCCTCAATATCTACAGACTTTTGTACATAAATGAGTTTGCTGTAAATGAACTGTAAAATCTGCAACCTCTTCATTCCAGTAGTTCCTGAATCTGAGAGTCACATTATTTGAATTTATGGCGTTGGGCTAATTTCTGCAATGGTCTTCCCTCCATTTTAGCTCAGCTTAAGTTGAATGACTTCTCCAACAGGATGGTTCTGGATGATTGCTTCACACCTTTTCTAAAAACTATTGGTACAATTAGACTTTCTCTCCTCAATGCTTTTCTATCTGTGGGGCAAATGATATGGATGTCCATATGGTTTTGGTGTAGGGGGGAAAAAGTAGGAAATGGAGGAAGGTCATTATATGGACCAATAGCTAGCAAAGAAAGAACGATGCAACTCCTTTGTGTTCTTCCAATCAAGCCCAGTTTGTTGGAATTGAACTATGAAATGACGTTCACATGTAGCTCACATTTTACGTAGATTTCCTAGCAGTAAATAAAAGTTACAGCCATTCCAAAAATCAAAGAAGCCAGTTTCTTTTAACATAATTTAAGGAGCCTTGCGATGTTTGAGCATTTCCACCAGCAATTTAACATGATCATTTCTCCGCTCTCGGCCTCGCTACAGTACAGCAGTAGAAGAAATGGCTATGGAACAAGAAATGATTTATGAAATGTGTTCTGAACTTTCTCAATTGCCCGAAATATTGCAGTTTAGGCACAGTATGAAAACTGGCTTCAAAGATTTGAAAGTCTCCCTTAACTTGATTTCTTGGAAAAGGGATCATCGTCTGAGCTAGGACAAGCAGGAGTCTAATATATTTTTCCTGTGACTAACAGTTTCCGTTAGCAGAGAATTAAATGCCCTGATAAATGAATCTTCCTGTACGATTGAACAGCCATCTAGCATCCACTTGTAATATAAAGGTTCATGCCTAGAGAACATAATCTTGGTTTTAGCATTATTAATGGCAAGATGCCAAAGAGCAATTCCCCCCGTTTTTAGTGATTGTCATAACGCTACACAGAATCAACCAAATCCAGTTAATTCCATGCGAATGAGATCACATTGTCTTTATAAAACAAGACACATCGTTTATTATCCTCCATGTTAGGCTGAAAGAAAAAAGTCTGTGCTCATCTCACAAATGGTCATGTAGAGATTGAAAAATGAAGCTCAAGCCATTCTGGCCTGTTTTATTTCAAAATGGCAGTTTTTATTGTCCATCAAAATTTGTGCAGAATTTGTATTATGATACATTTGCAAAAAAACCCAAAAAACTTTAGTGGTTTAGGCCACTTCCAATTTCTGTGGCAATATTTTTGTTTGATAACAGCAATGAAAATTAGGCAAATTAAGTTAAAACAAGGTTTCCTCCCTTTAGTGTATTTGTGAACAAATTCATCAACAAATATTTGTTGATATAAAATTATGATTTTATATAAACCCTCAGGTTTATCTATTAAAGCTAGCTTACTCTTCACATAATTTAGCTTGTTACAAGCAGACAAGGAAAGTCAGGTTGGACCATAAAATTCAGGAGTGAGTTATAGTGCGTAAAGTGTTCAACTAGCACAGGGATCCAGGTTCAAGGGCACTCTCAACTGTGAAGACTGACTTGGCAACTTTCTACCCTAACTATTTCATGTAATTATTTAATACTGTAGGAGGACAGCTGTATTAACCTGTGGTGGTAAAAAAATCAGAACTTTTCTGATTAACAAATACTATTAAAAAGTATAAAACCAGCTTACATGGAGATCTTTTTCAACAACCTTCCCTGCACCCCATCCCACTTCACCCCAATTTAAATCCTACATCAATTAGACCAGTCTTTCTCAACCTTGGCAATTTGAATATGTGTGGACTTCAATTCCCAGAATTCCTCAGCTGGCTATGGTGATTGGACAATTCGGGGAACTGAAATCCACACATCTTCAAGCTGGCAAGGTTGAGAAACACTGAGTTAGACTGATGTAGGATTTAAATTAGGATGAAGTGGGTGGGTTGAAGGTTAATGACTATCTCCATGTAAGCTGACTTGAGCTCTTAGAAAAAGAGGTAGGATATGAATCCATAATAATAATAACAATAACAACAATATTAACAACTGCTAGTATGGTTGTGGACTATTGCCACAAGGAATTCTTGGAGTTATAGTTCAACATAAACTGAGGGTACAAAATTGGGGAAACTGAAATTCAGATACTGAATTGGGAGGGGACATGGTTTGAAGACGAGAGAAAATTGGTTACTTAGCTTTGTGTGTGTGTGCGCGCACGCACACACAGGTATCTTTGAACCAGTGTTGAGTCCTGGTGGCTGCCTGTAGTTTTCTGCTTCCTGTGGTTGAGAGAGAATGACTGGCCTAAGATCAATCAGGTGGCTTTGTAACCCAGGTAGGAAAATAACTCCTGGTCTCCTAGTTTCTAATTTGTTGCCTTTAATCACGGTATCAAAGTGATTCCCTTATTGTCACCTTTACTGCCATGATAACTCTATTGTAGCGGTTGTGGGACAAGCTTATTTAGGAAAGAACAAACATTGAACTGACCAACCTTAGTGAACTGTAAAGCAAACATTAGTTCTCGGCTTTCCTCCCATACAGTATACGTGAAGTCCTTATACAGCAATCCTGCAATTTCTCAAAAGAGAATTGCAAGGATGATTTTTTTTTCATGTCATCCTTGACCAATATTTCGATAAGAAAAGACAGGTTTCTTTCCAGTTGAGTGTGATTCCTGATGACGTTACAGACACATCAATGTAGTTCTCTTAGCAACACCCAAGAACACATTTATCATTTCCATTGTAATGTAATGCTTACTAAGGTCAAAAGACCCAGCTACCACTGCATTTTCCTAGCATGTTTTTCAAATTCCAAATTTAGCCTTCAGCCCTGGATACATTTGAGTACTAATTGGGTCTGACTAAAGCTTAATATTTCAGTGCAGCATATAACAATCCACCAAGACCATTGCAGATCCTTGAACTTAAGAGATTCTAGGCTTGTCTGGAATATACATTCTTTTTTAGATACTGCAGCAGTGTCTTTTGTGAGAAGGCATTTTCTTTGTAAGAAAGTGTCTGGTGAAGCTAATTTGACAGAGTTTCAGAATTATTTTTTGATTTGTTTTTCAAAAAACATAGTAACGGCTGCACCAGGGTATCTCACACACTGGGTACCATGGAACCCTAGGGCTCCTAAAGGACTTGAATGTATTCTATGGGCTTAAGAGGAGGGGAAAAACCCTTTCCCCAGGAGACTAAGGAGAAACTACAGGTAGTCCTCAATTTAGAACAGTTTGTTTAGTGACCATTTAAAGTTACAATGGTACTGAAACTTACGATCGTTTTTCACACCCGCAACCATTGCAGCATCCCCGTGATCACAGGATCAGAATTCAGAGACTTGGCAACTGACTCATATTTATGACGGTCACAGTGTCCCAGGGTCATGTGATCATTGTTTGTGACCTTCTGACAAGCAAAATCAAGGGGGAAACCAGATTCACTTTACAGCCACGATACTAACTTAACAACTGCGATGATTCACTTAACAATTATGGCAAGAAAAGTCATAAAATGGGGAAAAATTCACTTAACAGATGCCTCACTTAGCAACATAAATTTTGGGCTCAATTGTGGCCGTAAGTTGAGGACTACTTGTATTCATAAAAGGGGTCCCTTGCTAACTAAGGTAAGCTAAAAAGGTGGGGCTTGTCAGCTAACATTCAAAAGCCCCACCTCCTTTTGATCAGGTTTCTGAAGGGAGTGCACACACACACACACACACACACACACACATCCTCACACATGCACACACATGCACACACATGCACACGCACAGACCAAACATTCTATGGTTCGAAAATGTTTGAAAACCTCAAATCTAGGTCATTGTACTACATCTGAAACATTTGAAACATTTACTGTATTCTGTAAATTCAGTTTTGGTGGGATCTTCTTCACCTCTTTTGCATTTATAATTTACAAATAAGAGTGAAATAATATGGATCAGTAGAGAGAAACTGGACTGGATTCAGTATAATCCAATGTCTGGAAGCCTCACTTCTACCTATAGAAAGATTCCGATCCAGAAGTGTCTCCTCCCAGAAAGAATGGGAGATAATCTTTGTTCCTAAGCTATCAATCTTTCACAGTGTAGGACAGGAGTCTTCAAACTTGGCAACTTTAAGACTTGGGGATTCAACTCCCAGAATTCCTCAGCCAGCATCGGAGTTAAAGTCCACAAATCTTAAAGTTGCCAGGTTTGGAGACCCCTGCTTTAGGAAATTTCTTGTAATCTGTTCCACTGATAGGAGCCACACACCTTTTTAAAATGATGTTTATGAATCCATTAGGAACAGATTGATTTTTTCTCCAGCTCTTGTAGGCCTCTTAACATGTCTCAGATCCATAATTGAAACTTACCATAATTAGAATAGTACTGAATAATTTGACTTCAAAATAACAATTCATTTATTGTAGGAAGGAAACATTTTGACTGGAGAGAATTTATATTTTATTGATCGTGTACATGGGAATTGTTTTCCTTATCTCAGTGCGGTGGCTTATCTTCTGGCTTTGCTTCTGTTTCTGGGTGATCCAAGGCTGTCAGAGAATATGTGAACAAAAAAAAAAGTATTTATTTATTTATTTATTTGTATGCCATCTTTATTATTTTTACAAATAACTCAAGACGGCGAACTTACCCTCCCTTCTATCACTGCATCTGATTCATCGGTATGTTAATGCTATCCAATCAGAAGTCACAGAAATCAAAGATTGCTGTGTTGGAGAGCATCGCTGTTGGGAGGAGGAATCAAGTGGGGAATTAGCCTGGACTCATTTTGTAAGCGCAAGAGGGCAAGATCCCTTTGAATGCCCTTGAGCCTTATCTAGTTTTTCCCAGGCAAAAGCTGCCCATCTGGGCAGATTCCTGTGAAATAGGCATAAAGCAATAAAGGAGCTAATTTGCATTCTACACGTGTGGGTTTGGTTGTTCGTGCCTGTCAGGATGTTAACTTCAGACACATACTAGAACAATAACAAATCAATTCTTCAGTTGCTACCTTGCATTATTAGAAAATAAGCGTATAAATGCATTTTATTAAATCTGAGACATTGTTAATGAGAGCAACATTAACTTTTCCCATTTCCCATGGATCTCCTCTATGGTCAGCCACACTGGAGTGGCCAGCCACTTTGTGAGAACTCAAGGGCTGCTCTCTGAACCAGATTAGCCTCTGTGCCCTGCAGTCATGATGGAAGGAGGAAGCCTTCTGACTTGTTCTGTGGTAATTGGTCTCAGTGCAACGAGGAAAAGAGAGGAAGGAAGAACTGCTCTTTCCATTTTCTACCTTACATTGATGATTTTGCCTGCCTCACTTCCTAATATGCCCTTGGGCTGGGGGAATGGAGGCAGTTTGACTGATAGGACCAAATGGGCAGTGGTTATACCAGACATGATACAGACGCAGAACAGGGGTCTCTCTCGTGAGTGACTTCTGATGGATGGCGCCATTAATTATTCACCACACCGGATGTATTATGTTCAGCAAAAGCGGTAGAGAAGAGCATTAGAATTTCATAAGGAAAATAACCTGGAAGCTTTCATTTTAAAGGGATCTCTGTGCGAAATGGGGTTGGCTTGTTCCTTGGGGACCCAGAAATAATGTCTTCCTCTGGCCTGCATCAGCATTCTGATTTTCCAAAGTATTTGTTAGGTACTGAAAAATTAGAACATTTATACTCTCCAGGTATCTAGGATCCAGTTGTTTTAATTAAATCCTCTTCCTTTTAGGACATTACATCCGTTGGCCTAATATTGATTTCTGAAGGAAAAGTGAAATTGATTTGCCTACCACATTAGGGTAAAACCCAGCTAAAACACTGATTTTTTTTTCTTAATAGATGTATACAATCTGAAGAAAAACTAGGTAGAGAGAATTGTCTTTAATCTCCTAGCTACTACCACCAAGTGGG
The DNA here is from genome assembly GCA_034064705.1 of Bothrops alternatus. Classification (NCBI taxonomy): domain Eukaryota; kingdom Metazoa; phylum Chordata; class Lepidosauria; order Squamata; family Viperidae; genus Bothrops; species Bothrops alternatus. The sequence goes on along the minus strand of JARGCV010000200.1, from coordinate 2,857,949 downwards.
TATTCTTGCTGAGGAGAAGGAGAAACAGCCTATGTGGTAAATGTTAAGTGAGCCTGATATTGATTGTCTATTCTTTTACCTATGTGCTTACTTTAAGCAAATCTAGCTAAGATTCGGGTTGCTGATGTCACATGAAATGTCACATACATGTTCTCTTACCCTAGTCCAAAGTTATTTGATCTTTGTGAAGGAAGAACGCCCAGATTTTGACAGGGTTGACATCTCCTCCTACATTCTCTCTCTGAGAGCTTCTTTTCCTTATAAGCACATTTTCTGTAGTATCAGTCTGGGGGGTTTTCCTCCCAGACACATTAATGTACATTCCTCTAACCCCTGAGTCGGCAGAAAAATATGCTGGTATAAATTGCAGTGTCCCAGTGGCCAAGCCCTGTCCTGTCTCAGGAAAGAGGCAAGAGATTGGGGCTGTCTTTACAGGTTCAATTTGGAGAAAAATCTCCATAGACATGGGTGGCCAAATACATGCCTTCAACCTATAGAATCTTCTTTCTAACTCCTGTGTCCTTAACATGGGAAGGGCTGAGAGAGAAGGGAGTTCTTGCTAGGATTTCCCACAAAGATTTTGCATTTAAAGAGAGGCTGGCCATCAGCTGCAATGGTGCTGTTCCAGAATAGTGCTTTTCTAGAATAAAATCCATCTGGAAAAGGGAAAATGCCATGTTTAGAAGTGAGAAACAGGTGGTAGGCGCAGTAGATAGCTTTAAAATGAAATTGAAAGAGCTCTGCCACTGTATCAAGTCAGGCTTCCTCCTCACATCTGTCGGCCATTTTTTAGAGTACAACCACAATTGAGACCAGATTTTCAGTTGCTAAGCGAGGCCATTTTTAAGTGAGTCGCACCAATTTTTTGCGACCTTTTTTTTTTTGCTAGAGTTGTTAAACGAAACACTGCTTGTTAATATATGTTAATATATCTTGTTAATATATGTCAGTTGCCAAATGCCCATGTTTTATGTTTATGTTTTATCATAAAAGGTCATGTGATTGTGGGAATGCTGTGACATTTAGAAGTGCAAGGAACTGTTCGTAAGTCAGTGGTGTTGTAACTTTGGTCACTAAACAAATGGTTGTAAGTTGAGGACTGCTTGTAGTAAATCAGTAGTAAATGTAACATTTGGAGAAAGTGAGCTTACTGGCTACAATAAGTGGGAGATTTAGAAGTATTAAATGAAAGAGGATGGAATGCTAATCTCAGCTATAATGTTAGTATTGCCTCATTTGTGTGTATGTGTGAGGGGAGGTTTCGGTGGAAGCTTTTATTGATGCTGAACGGAAAATTTAAAATAAAAGTTCCTAACCCCCAACACTGTTACATTTTAAAGTACTTCACATAATTATAAAACAAACAAACAAACAAACTTTCTAGGCAATATATTGAAGGCGAGAGGGAGGTTTGGGGGTTTGTGCTGGCTTTTAGGCTTTATAGGAAAAGTCCTTGTGTTCTGTGAGTCAAATGGCTTTGAAATTGCTTCGCACGTTGAACTGGAATTAAGTGGCATTCAGGGAGCAGCGAAGTAAACTAGATACAGCAGATAGACCATATATAAGAGAAACACCAAACAAACAAAAGGTACTCGGAGTATACTTGAAGAGGGAAGGGAGGAGGGAAGAACGTTTACTAAAACAGATGTTTACAAAGATTAATACCTAATGTTGTATGCTATGTTCTAGGATGATTGTTTAGCAATAGGATCCTTGGTTTAATGTTGATCACATTAATATGGAACCAGATAAGAGAAACACCAATCAAACAAAGTGTAACAGGAGTATAGTTGAGGCTAGACGCGAGGGGTGGAACAAGGCTTACTAACTCAGACGTTTTCAATGACTAATACTTAGTATTGTATATCAGGTGCCATGATGAATGCTGCACAATATGTTTTTATGTTCAATGTTGATTGTTTTAATAAAAGAATTTTATATATTAAAAAAAAAAGAAATTGCTGCGGTTGTGCAAATATACAGTTCATCCATTTTACCCTCTTCAGTGAACTTTTCCACCGAATCTTGGAAGGGGGAGGGGCAGAATAGAGAGACAATGCTTGAGGTTTCTAGAGGCTAATTGAAAAAGAGGGCAGAAATTATGCAGGCCGAATGAAAGGTAACGTCTGTACCTGTATGACTTTGCTTAGAGATACTTTAATAAAGGAAATTTATGTATTATTTATTTGTATTTGACGTTTCTGAACTGCCCATCACCCACAAAGAGGGACTCTGGGCCATGCGGGAAATAGGAAAATAACCTTTAAATGAGGTTTTTTTTTTGTTACCTGTATTTTCTTCTCCACCTAGTCACCACTATTTCTGTCCATGAAAGACAAAATACTTAGTTATCCTAAAGAAATTCCATATTTTGTCACTTCAACCAGGTCCTGACAGTCCTCTCCACCTCTTTAAGTCAAACCATGAAGGTAATTCCTTCAGCTTTGGGGAAAAAAAAGTGGACTAATCTTCATTTTCATAGCATCACAACAATCCTGGCAGATTTCAGCTCTTGAAGCTTTCAATTCTGCCTTTAGCAAGCGAGGAGCCTATCTTGCAGAAATGTTTCAATATTGAGGTACATCAGTAACATGACCCCTATATTCCTGTTCACTCCTAAGCTTGACATAAACTTCTATTTGAATAACCTACCAATTGTCCTTAATCAGAGAAGTATCTCCTTTCATTCCACTCTTATATTTGCAACTAACCCAACTAGCCTACAAATGGAGTAGAGAAAGGACTGACACCCCAGACATCTAAGAGGAAGGCTTGAGATGGTGCTTGACCAGTTTTTTTTCAAAAGATACATCTACCACTCATTCAAGAGAATATAATCTATCATTATAAGTAAGGTGACCAACCGTCCTCCTTTAGGGAGGACAGTCCTCCTTTTGTAAGTTCTGTCCTCCCTTGAAAAGTGTCCTCCTTTTTGATATTTGAAGACTAATCTGCAGGGGTTTTCCCCCCCTCATAGAATGCTCAAAACGGCGTTCCGGCACCTTGTTTTGATGGTTTTTTTTCAACTTTTACATGAACTGTGCTACTCCCACTATTGACTTTCGAAAGCCAATAGGAATTGCTGCTGAGCGCGCCAAAACACCCGGCCAGCAAACTTTGCACATGCAAGTTGTCTGCAGCGAAGGCGAATTGGCAGGAACTTAGCACACCTCCTGCTACCCAACTACACCATCTCCTAGTTAGTTCTGAAGATACCTGGAGGAGACTGGAGCGGTAAGTTTCTCTTGATTTTCGGCTCTGCTAGGGCAATAATGGCTGCAGGTGCAAGAGGCAGGGGCAGCGGGGGTGCTGTGGGCGGGGATGTGAGGGGTGGCAGCGGCCAGCTGCCCCCAGTGCTGTGGGAGCCGCGGGGCCCTCTCTACACAGGGCTGTGCAGGGTGGGTGGTGGTGCTGGCGGGGTGGCTGCAGGCGGGGTGCGTTGATGGCGGGCTGCCCCCCTGGGGCTGGAGCCGGCGTGGCTGGTGCTTTGGGAGCCGCAGGGCCCGTTCTACACAGCAGGGCAGCGGTGCTGGCGGGCGGCTGCGGGCAGGGGCACGGCGGGTGGTTGACCTTCCATGGGCCGAGCCAGCTTTTACAATATTTTTTTCTTCTATTTATTTGTGTCCTCCTTTTCATTGTAAAAAAGTTGGTCACCTTATTATAAGGAGCTCATGTAACATCTGACTCATATTGCATAAAGTGCAAAACGGGCCTCCTGTTGCCTCTATGCATTTCATACTGGTTCTACCTTATTTTGTCAGCCATGTACAGGGAGTCCTCAACTTATGAACACAATTGGGACAGAATTTCCATTGTTAAGCTAGATGGTTGTTAAATAGGTTGTGCCTGATTTTACAATCTTTTTTGCCGCGGTTCTAAGGACATCATTGCTTTGCTTATAGTGCAGGGGTGTCAAACTCAATTTCATTGAGGGCCGCATCAGCATTGCAGTTGCCCTCAGGGGGCCGGGTGGGTGTGGCCAGGGTGAGTGCGGCCTACTGGGTGGGTGTGGATGGAATGGGTGTGGCCTACTGGGTGGGCGTGGCCAGCTCTACATCGTTCGTGTCAAGGGTGCCTGTGGGGGCCTGGGCAGGAATGGGACAGATCTGAGGGTCTCTAGCAGAAAGGGGTGGGACCAGGGCAGAGCCCATCAAGCCGGATATGTGAAGTAGGCGAGGGCCATTTGCTGGTCACTTCCAGGCGATGGTGCATTTCTTCATTCCTCACAAAGGGTGACACTTCCCCAGCATGCACCCAGGGGGCGGGGCCGACGTGGCAGCGTCTGGTTCCTCGCTGTTTCCAGATGATCTTGTGGAGCTAAGATTGAATGCATTTCAGCATAGATGGCCACCACAAAATTGTACATTGGCTCCCAGCCAGCCTGGGCCAGGGCCATGGCAGCGGGGGCCGTTCCCTCACTGTTTCCAGGATGGCTTCGCGGGCCACATGAAACCACTTCGCGGGCTGCATCTGGCCCCCGGGCCTTGTGTTTGACATGTCTCTTATAGTGAATCTGGCTTCCCTCAGTGACTATACTTACTGAGAAGGTCACAAAATGGCAATCAAATGGCTCTAGGACACTGCAACCATCACATGACTCTGGGACGCATTCGTGTTGCCAAGTGCTCACATTTTGATCACATGACCATGGGGATGCTGCATCAATTATAAGTGGGCAGACCAGTTGTAAATCACTTTTTTCAGTGCCATTGTAACTTTGAACAGTCACTAAACAAATGGTTGTAAGTTGAAGATTATCTGTAAATGTGTGGAGAATTTGCCTATATTGAAAAAAAACTTCCAGCATATATTATTATTATTATTATTATTATTATTATTATTATTATTATTATTATTATTATTATTTATTAGATTTCTATGCCGCCCTATTCCAAGAACTCAGAGCGGCTCACAGCATGAATACTAACATAAAGAAATCCAATATTAAAATACATTATAAAACCCATTAATTAAAAAAAAAACCAATCAACCAGAAACAGACATACAAACATACATACACTGGCTGGGGCAAGGTGTTAACTGCCCCAGGCTTGCCGGCAAAGATGGGTCTTCAATAATTTGCGAAAGGCGGAGAGGGTGGGGGCGATACGGATCTCCGGGGGGAATTGATTCCAGAGGGCTGGGGCCGCAACAGAGAAGGCTCTTCCCCTAGGCCCCGCCAGGCGACACTGTCTGGCTGACGGGACCTGGAGAAGGCCGACTCTGTGGGCCTGGTAAGATATTTAAAGTGTAGTATAAAGTCCAATGCGGTATTCCTATGATTCAGTATACAGGAAAATCTAAAGGTGCTTTTTCAGTCCAGTTGCCTTGCTTTTTCAACTGGCTTTTTCAAAAAAGCACCTTTGGGACAACCATGACTTGGATGACTGAGAATCTCCATAGATATATAGCAAAACATGATTACTGGAGGATGAATGATTGGTTTATTAGAATTCAGAAACAGTACATTTCTGATTACTGAATTAATTTGACGCCAACAACAGCTAGAGTACAAATATAACTAGGATTGTCAGAAGCTCGTGACATCACTAGGAATCCCCCAGTGTTAAAATGCTCTCTCGTCTTTATGCCAATAAAGATAAATAAAATTCTGAGTATATATTCATTATACTTCCTCTCAACAACAGAAAGCCCTGTTGAATTCTTTTACTCCGACAGTCACTTGCACACCTCCTTTTTCCACATTTGTCTTCAAAATTAAAAACCAGAATTAAGGTAATATAGCAAAAGCTATACCTCATGTCATGCAGGCAGTACAACACAGCCGAGAAATTCAGGACCAATTTGTAGATTAAGATCTGCCTGTTATTGTCCTCTTTTGGGGTCTTTTTGGCTGCTAGTCATCCTGGCCATAAACAAGTATTTGTTGGATTGCAGTTAATTAGAGTGCTGGAGTTACACAGCAATACTGAAAAGTGCTAGCCCTGAGGATATTTGGTAATGAAGTTTGCCTTTAGACTGATAGAATCCCCTGTTCTCCATTTTGTTGAGTATTGTATTTCCCCCCAAAACAGTTAATACAAAGGAAGTGCCATTGCTTTCAGCCTTTTTCCAAACTCCGACAGATTGCATTGCTTCAGAGAGATGCTGTGGTGCTCTGAGGTAAAATGGCATTTATTTATTTGTCAAATTTAGATACTGCCCATCTCACTCACTTATTCCTATTAGAGCGGCTATGAATCTCAGTCTTTCTGGAATTTCATGAGAGTTTTGATGTTGGGAGAACTGGAGGGAAACGGACAGCATGATGGAAAGAAGAGATGAAGAGAAGATAAATAATGACTGGCACTTTTGCCTTCCACTCAGATGTTATAGCCTACTAAGACTATTCTGTCCTCACTACTGTTGTGTCCTGAGCCTGCAAATGCAGGCTCGGGACATTGCAAGGGTCCCGGGGATTGCAAAAGCTGCCCGGGACCAGACTGAGTGGCGCCGGCTTCGCGCACATGCGCAAGGCGGGAAAAGCACCTGTTTTGTTGCCATTGTGTCCGGGGATCTGGGCATATAAAAAGAGGCCTGCATGCCTCTGCTCATTGTTGGTGTTGTGGCTGAATTGGAAATAAAGTTGTTCTATACAAGATGTGTCTTCATCATTCGCCATTACTAGAAGGACTTAACACTGGCAATGAGGATGGGATGCTTTACAAGCTAAACAGAAGGAAGCTGTAAAGACTCACCCAAAGAAGTCCTGAAAAGGGAAGACGGGGTTAAAATCAGCGTCCATCCTGCCAGTACAGCGTCGCTGGAGGGTGAGCTCGGCTGAAAGACCCCTTCCCTAAGAGAAGCGAGTGGTGACATGCAACTGAGGATGGTGAAGATCGGCCGCTTATCCGAGTTCGATGTCTCACACCCGGAGAGATGGGAATCTTACATTGCGAGGGTGGAGAATTATTTCAGGGTCAACCGGATCAGAGAAGACGGTCTGAAGGCTGCAACCCTGTTGTGTGTCTGTGGGCAGGAAGACTTTTAGATAGCAGAAAATCTGGTGGCTCCCGCCTCTCTGGAGTCAGTAACGTATACTGACTTAAATAAACTTCTGAAAGAGCATTTCCAGCCCAAGTTGTCCATCATTGCGTGGAGGCACACATTCGAACAAAGGGACCAGAAGGCAGGTGAATCTGCTAAAGACTTTATTGCGGCTTTGAGGCAGGCAGTCAGACCGTGCGAGTTTAAAGACTTGGAAGAAAGGCTGTGTGATCGTTTTGTATGCGGTTTAAGGAACAGAGACTTACAGCAGAAGATCTTCGCTAAAGAAGATGTTTCTTTCCAAGATGCTCTGCGAGAGGTTACAGCAGAGGAAGCGGCAGGCGGGGCGGTAAAGAACTTGCAGCCCACCAGAAGCTCTCCAGAGACGGTCACTGTTCATCAGGAAGTCGTGCAAGGAGATTTGGAGACAGATCCTGAAGGAGGTGGATAAGATTTACCAGGCAGCTGGAAGAAGGCAGAAGGAGCATACGGAAAAGACCCCAACAGCTCTCCAATGCTTCGGGTGTGGAGGGCGCCACAAAAGAATTGACCGCAAGGCCACATTGCATCCATCTGTTTGGGTCGACAGAAGGTACAACCTCATGAAGAATTGCGTCTGAAAGGTACCAGGGTCCCCAGCCAAAATAGGGTGGGTTTCTGCGCATTGCGCAGAAGTATTTTAAGGACAGGCACACACAAACCCCTAAAGAAGAAACTGTCCCTTAAAGTAAGGTTGCAAGGAGTCCCTTTATCCATGGAGTTGGACACTGAGTCCGCTCTCTCCATAATTTCCCTCAACACATTCAGGAAAATTTGCAGTAGCAGTGGCCTCCGAATTAAACTCAGGCCATCCAATGTAATACTTACAGACTTTCAGAATTCTAAGGTGTGTGTTAAGGGGGAGGCCACCCTTAAGGTACAGTACAAGGATTTTGAAGGTCCCTTAGATGTGTTGGTTGTTGGGGGTGAACGCATGAGTCTCATTGGACTCGATTGGTTCAAGGCCTTGGGAATCCAGGTTATGGGGCTGAACAATTTGCAAACACAGAGCCTGGCAGAAGTCTGCAGGGAGTTTGCAGATGTGTTTAGTTCTAAACTTGGATCCTACAAGGGGCCTCTAGTCTCATTAAGGTTAGACCCAAACATAACACCCATTAGGGTTAAGCCTAGGAGGGTACCTTTTGCCCTCAAGGGTAAGATTGATGCTGAACTGGACAAATTGCTCCAGTAAGGCATTTTAGAACCTGTGGATTCTAGTCCATTGGAAACCCCCATAGTAATGCCTCTAAAGGCTAATGGGGACATACGTATATGTGCAGACTACAAGTGCACACTAAACAAGGCACTGCAGCAGCACGCTTACCCAGTACCTGTAGTAAACCACATTCTGGCTTCTCTCAAGGAGGGACGGATTTTTGCGAAGCTTGACCTGGCACAGGCCTATCAACAGTTGCCTGTTGATGAGGCAGCTGTGGAGGCTCAAACCATTGTAACCCATAGAGGAGCTTTCAAAGTAAAGAAATTGCAATTTGGGGTGAATGTAGCCCCTGGCATATTCCAGAGTGTCATGGAGAACACACTGCGGGGTATTCCTGGAGTCTGTCCATATTTTGATGATGTTCTCATTGCTGGGGAATCTTCTCAAAACTTGGCAGAGCGATTAAGAGCTGTTTTGCTTCATTTTAGAAGAGCAGGCCCTAGGTTAAAGAAGGACAAGTGTAAGATTGGAGTCAATTCTACTGACTTTTTGGGATTCAGGATAGATGCTCAAGGCATTCACCCTTCTGAAGCTAAATTAAAAACTATTCAGCAGGCCCCAAGCCCTAAGTCTAAGGGTGAGTTGCAAGCCTTCTTGGGGCTATTAAACTTTTACTATGCATTTCTGCTACACAAAGTTGCTATAGCTGAGTCCATGCACAGGCTTTTAGACAAACAGGCCTGTTGGCAGTGGATCAAAGTCCACGAGAAAAGTTTCAATGAGGTTAAAGCCTTGCTTACTTCTAATGCAGTGCTAGCTCACTTCAATGAGCAGCTACCTGTTTGCATTGCCTGCGATGCATCTCCGTACGGGGTGGGAGCAGTAATTAGCCACCTGAAGGCTGATGGGACATAGGTCCCTGTGGCCTATTACTCCAGGACACTGTCTTCTGCTGAGCGTAATTACGCTCAAATTGACAGGGAAGCATTGGCTATTGTGGCAGGCATTAAGAAGTTTCATGATTTCATATATGGCCGCCATTTCACGGTCTACACTGACCATAAGCCTTTGTTAGAGTTGTTCACAACTACCAAACAGACTCCTCATATCCTGTCTCCTCGTATGTTGAGATGGTCCATTTTCATGTCAGCATATGACTACACGTTAATCCATAAGCCTGGAAAGGAAATGGGTCATGCAGATGGCCTGAGTAGATTACCCCTGCCTAACTTGGAGCCTGCTCCTGCTCCTGCTATTAATCTTCTGTCCATTCAAGAGCTGCCTGAGTCTCCCCTCAATGTTAGGGATGTGGCTGCTGAAATTGCCACTGATCACACACTTACACTTGTGCTGACATGGGTGTTGTCAGGTTGGCCTGACTCGTGCCCTGATACTGAGTTCCAAAGTTTCTGGCACAAGAGGCATAAGTTGTCCACGTTCAAGGGATGCCTGTTATGGGGCAGTAGGGTAGTAACCCAGCCTCATTGAGGTCTAGAACCTTAATCTCTCTACATGAGGGACACCCTGGTATAGTTAGGATGAAAGCGCTTGCGCGCAGCCATTTGTGGTGGCCTGGACTGAATAAAGCCATCGAGGCACAGGTGCATGGGTGCCATGTGTGTCAACAGTCCCGGCCTGAAATGCCTCGGGCCCCCTTTCAGGGGCAATTCTTCCTGGTTGTTGTCGATAGCTATTCAAAGTGGCTAGAGGTTGTTCCTGTGTCCTCCACTACTACCGCCAAGACTACCCCGGTGTTGAGAGGAATTTTCACAGCTCATGGCCTTCCAGATGTTCTGGTTTCAGATAACGGTCCTCAATTTACCTCTTCTGAATTCCAGGTTTTCCTCCAGGCCAACCTGATCCGCCATGCAACTTCAGCTCCTTTCCACCCATCCACCAACGGAATGGCAGAGCGAATGGGGCACATCACCAAGGATGCCCTCAAGAAACTGACTTATGGTAACTGGCATCACAGGTTAGCTGATTTTCTTCTTGCACACCGCACCACACCTTGCACTGCCACAGGGAAGAGCCCAGCTGAACTTTGCTGGGGTCACCAGCTCATTACTAAGTTAGACAGGCTGCACCCAGACCGGGTGGTGTCTCAGATGCCAAAACCGCAGGCACCGAGGAGACTTCAAGTGGGTGATCCGGTCTGGACTCGGAACTACGGGCCTGGTCACCTCTGGGTACTGGCTGAAGTCTGCAAAGTCTCTGGACCTTTGTCATATGAAGTGACCTTGAAAGACAGCCGTGTTCTTCAGCGGCACATAGATCAGCTGCGTGCGAGGATGGACTATCACCCTTCCACTCCTGGCTCTGCTCTGGGGGGCAGGAGGATTATGATGTGCATTCTGGGGATCAAGGTCATCAGCCTTCACTGGCCAATGATGAGGCCAGGGGTACCACATCACAAGGTTCCGCAAGTGCTCGGAACAGGGATTCATGGGACACGGGGTCATCCCATACACCCACACTTACTCCAGCCAGGGAGTCACTCCGGGGGTATCCACATTATTCATACACAACAGACAGGGAGACCGACTGGGGGTATCCACACAACTCACATCCTACAAGAGAACTGGCAACACAGCATGGGAACTGGCCAAATTCTGCAATTGCTCCCAGAAGGAAGTCTGTTAGAATGGGGGCTAACAAAGGGGCCACTCCTGCATCTGGCGCCCCTGGCATGGCCTTGGGTTCCACTGGGTACTGGGGCCCTGTAGTTACCCTGGACTCTCCATATGCTGGCCTTGGAATCGAGGGGCAGTGTTCCCAAGAAAGGTCCATTGTGGATCCGGGGAGTACCACCCCTCAAAGGGATGTTGGTTTGGGCTCAGAGGGTCCAGCCAGCCAGCAGATGGGCAGGTTGACCAGGTATTTGGGTTAGCAAAGTCCTGACCTACTGAGCCTGGCAGGTGAGCAGGTAGGTCAGGCAACAGTGCCAGGATCACCTGGGGCAATTGGGCAGCAATGTCTTAGCTCACCCAGTCTGGAGGGAGAGCAAGGAGACAAAGCAAACTCTTCCGGTCCGAGGAGGTCGCCAAGTGCCCTCCCAAATATCTTTCAGATTTTGTGAAGTTGCTGTCCAGTTCCAGGGGTAATACTCCTATAGTCACTGACTAATAATGTTATTTTGTTTTATTTATGATTTCAAGTATATTCATTCACCAAAGCAATGTAGAGGGACTTTGATTGAAGGCAACCTCAGGTATTCCCATCCATGCTTGACTGAGAGAAGGTATGAAACTCTTCCCAAAGAAGAAGGTTGAAGTTGTCAGGATTGTTTCAATCTAGGGGGGAGGGGTGTTGTGTCCTGAGCCTGCAAATTCAGGCTCGGGACGTTGCAAGGGTCCCGGGGATTGCAAAAGCTGCCCGGGACCAGACTGAGTGGTGCCGGCTTCACGCTCATGCGCAAGGCGGAAAAAGCACCTGTTTTGTTGCCATTATGCTAAAAAATGGGGTTACGAAATCTGTCTTTCAAAACTCCACATGAAGATGGCACAGCAAAGCAGAAACAGAAAACAGAATCTTTGCTTCCCTCTACTGATCTTTTTTTTTTTTTGCAGAGTTTTGCAGAGTTAACCAGTTTTGCATAGCTGGTTAAATAAAGGGGATAAAGGTAGCAGCTAATTGTAAATTTCTCTTGTTATTTAGTGGGGAATAAGAGGTGTGGGATTATCAAGTGTAACTATGGATTTGGTTTTGAATCAAATTGGGGAGGGGAGGAGTGGAGAGCTCTGTTTTCCATATAACCTGCTTAGAAATGTTTTAGTTGGTATAGACCAGGGGTAGGCAACCTTGGCTCTTTTATGACTTGTGGACTTCAACTCCCAGAATTCCTGAGCCAGCCATGCTGAGGGGAAAGGGAGAGGTTTCCAAGCTGAGCCATGCTGGCTCAGGAATTCTGGGAGTTGAAGTCCACAAGTCATAAAAGAGCCAAGGTTGCCTACCCCGGGTATAGACCAGTGGTTCTTAACCTTTTTCAGGTTGAGACCCCACTTGCGCCACCCATGCGCGGTGCGACCCCGACCCGCGCGCGTGCACGCGTGACGGGCTGATCCGCGCATGCGCGGCACGCGTGAGATGAAAAAAAACCCAAAAAACCCAAAATGGCGGACTGCAACGGCCTGATCTGTGCATGCGCGGCGCGCGCGCGACGGCCCGAACCGCGCATGCGCGGCGCGCGTGTGACAAAAAAAACAAAAAACAAAATGGCACACCACAACAGCCCGATTCGCGCATGTGCGGCGCGCGCGCGACAGCCCGAACCGTGCATGCGCAGTGCACACGCAACAAAAAAAAGGCGGACCACGACGGGCCGATCCGCGCATGCGCGGCGCGCGCGTGACCAAAAAAAAACAAAGAAAACCAAAATGGCAGACCGCGGTGTCTGGCGACCCCCGCGAAACGGTCGTTCGACCCCAAATGGAGTCGCGACCCATAGGTTGAGAACCGCTGGTATAGACTATTGATGGGGAGCCTTTTGAGCTCAGAACACCAAAAATTCAGAAAATGCCTAACTTGACTCTACTGGTATGTCAGGCCACCAGCCAAACAAAAGAAAAGCAGTTTATTTTTTAAAAAATACAATGCAGTCATGTCCATTGTTATGTATAGTATTATATAAAGAAATATCAAATAATTACAAAAAATGAACTACAGGTAGTCTTTGGCTTACAACTTCAGTTGAGCCCAAAATTTCTGTTGCTGAAACATTTGTGAAGTAAATTTTGCCCCATTTTACAACCTTTCTTGCCACAGTTGTTAAGTGAATCAGTTGTTAAGTTAGTAGCGTGGTGGTTAGGTGAATGTGGCTCCCCCATTGACTTTGCTTATAAGAAGGTCATAAAAGTTGATCATGTGACCCTGGGATACTGCAACCGTCATAAATATGAGTCAGTTGCCAAACATCCGAATTTTGATCACAGAACCACGGGGATGCTGCACTGTTTGTTAAGTGTGAAAAATCATCATAAATCACTTTTTCAGTGCCGTTGTCACTTTGAATGGTCATTAAATGAACTGTTGCAAGGCAAGGACTGCCTGTGCAAGTAAAACAAATTCATTTTTGGAGGGTCCACTGGACTGCAACTTCTGGAGAGTCTGGAGGCTACACAAGCACACATCCCATTCTCCCCTCCCCTCCACAGCTTCCAGAAATTGCAGGAGAATGAGACAGGTTTTCAAGAATAGTTGTCGGTTGTTGATCTTTTTATTTCGCAATGTTGGAGTTTTCTGCAATAATTTGTAGTCATTTTTTTTGCCCAAGTGAGCATTTTCAAGGCTTTGCATGTGGATGGGTGAGTCTACCAACCTGGACATTTCAAAGGAGACTTTCCTCCTAGTCATGACATCCTATTATATTGATATCCTATTATTTTGTTGTAGTATGTTCTCATATTGCTGTTGACTAAATACTGCTATCAACACATTCTTATGTCCTCAGGACAGACAGTTCAGAGCTATCCGTTTTTTTTTTCTCTTGCAAAAAGCCATTACTTTATTTCTCTCCCTCTTTGTAGGGATACAAGTGAGGTGGGAAATGGAAGATCTGTTCAAGGGTTTATCAAATGGCTGAACTGGCCTTCCGTAAACTTTATTACTGCTGTGTTTTATTGAGTGTGGTATTCATGAGCTTTCATATCATTGCAAATTCATGTCTGGAAGAAAATCCCAGCTCACAGAGAGAGGGAAAAAGGAAAGGAAGCAAAACATAGGCTATACAACTATGGTCACACTTTGAAGTCCACCAGGCTTTGGATAATCAGAAGTCAGAAAATGAGCCACAGGCTAAAGGATTAGACCTCATATTTTATTCTACTTTAGTGCCTGCTAGGCCAATTAAAAATGCAGTACAAAACAGCTGGATCCCTGATAAGTCTGGTAAAGACTATTGTTCTTTCCCACCAACTTAGCTAATGTTGTAGCAGTATGAATTCTATAAATTTTACACAAGTTTAACTGTTGTAAAGAGTTATTGTCTAAATAATTCTGAGCATTGTGGTGCAGTGAAGACTGGGCCATCCGAAGTAATTCCTAATGCTTTTTAGTACAGAGGAATTTCCAGAATTTTCTAGGAAACAAGAACATACTTTACTGTTAAATACAGTTATCTTGCTCACACTCAACAACACCGATATGTGAGACTGTACTGAATGAAAACACATGTAACATTAGTGCCAAACTAGTGTTTGAAATATATTCTCCCTTATGTACCCTGATGAAAGTGCTGGTTTTCTTTTCAAGGTTTTCATAAGGGTTGCTGAATGTTGTGTGTGAAATACTTTAAGAATATGAAATATTCTTCACAGGCAACATGAATTCCCAATTTCAAAGAAGGAATTTTTAATAAAAACAAACAGGAGAACATCCAACTAGCCTTTGCCAGATGTTGGGAAGACATTTTGACAGATGTTTTTCGAAACAACCCTTCATAGACAAATTGAGGTTTACTTCTCTTGGGGTTTGTTCTTTAGCCATCAATTGTACCTTCGCTCCCATTTTTATCTCCTTGTCAGGTTTGCAACTTTCCTTCATACTTCCAGCCTTTAACACAGAGCCCTACATCAGTGCATACTGCGTTGAAACCATCAGATCCTCTGCTAATTTCTGAGAACAATGAAAATAAACCAGCGCCTTTAACAGAGAAAGAGAATGTTGTGCTAATAAGTAGAAATCAGATAGCAATCCACTAGTTCTTATTGACTTTATTGACTTATTGCTCTGTGCATCTCACATTCTCTCTGAAATGATAGGTATCAAATTCAGTATGGATTTGCCCCAGGCTGGATTCCCCCCCCTCCATCTTTGAAATTGCTGGCACTAGTCAAAGTAGTGAGTGAGAAAGGGATAAGTAGCTGAGGTAATTGATATCCACCTTTTTCCAGGCCAGTACCCCTATGTCTTGTTGCAATCTGGTTATTATCTGTATTTTTTGTAGCCCAAATATGATAGCTTTACTTGAGAAGGGGATATACAGGTAGTCCTTGACGTACGACGTTAATGGAGCCTGCCCGTTATGGTTATAAGTTTGACGGTCGTAAAGCAGGTCATTTCATGACCGATTTGATTTTACAACCTTTTTTTGCAGCGGTTGTTAAGCAAAACTATTGTTTGTTATGGGAAGCAAATGCCAGTTTTCATCAAAAAATCCTAAATTGCAGTCATGTGACTGGGGCGCTGCAAACAGCCATAAATGCATTCTGGTTGCTGAGTACTCCAAATGTAATAACATGACAAGGGGGCAGCCAGCAGAATTTTGGAACTGGGTGATAAGTATCTTCTGAGGTAGTCCATTGTAACTTAGAACAGTCACTAAGCAACTGCTCATAATTTGAAAACTATGTTTATAGTAATAGTAATAGCAATAGCAGTGGTTCTCAACCATTTCTTCATCATAGAACCCCTTTAAATATCCTTTGTGGCCATGGACCCTGGTCATGGACCTTCAAGACTTAACTCAAGATTTAAATTATAACATTTCTTCAAGCTTTCGTGGACTACCTATGACAACATTACGACCCTCCGGGGGTCACTGGGCCACAGTCTGAGAACCACCGGCAATAGCATTAAGGCTTATATGCCGCCCCATAAGTGCTTTACAGCACTCTCTGGGCAATTTGCAATGTAGAGGCATTATTTGCATATTGCCCCCAACAATCTGGGTTCTCATTTTACTGACTTTGGAAGGATGGAAGGCTGAGTCAACCTTGAGCCCTATCAAGATCGAACTCCAGACTGTGGGCAGAGTTAGCCTGCAATACTGCATTCTATCCATGTATGCCATATGTTTGTATGTGTTTCTCTTTGAATACCTCTTTCTGAGGTATTTTTGTCTTTTTGGCTTTCCTGAGGACCAGGGCTGCCTCCATGAAAAGAAGCAGAGCAGTATTAAGTCCCAGTGAAGTCAGTTTCAATACCTTGGAAAATGCTATTTGCCAAAGTAGCGAAAAAGCGAACTGATTAAGAGCTGTGACAGAATGTTGCTCTGGAGCTCCACATTTAGGTCAGCTATAAAGACAAATGCAGAGTTATGGGACTGGAAGGCTACATGTGGGTATAATAGCTCCATTTATTTTCCTTTCACCCAGTACACATTACATGCTGGCACCTATAGCTAGCTGACAGATAAACAAACTGTGCTCTCTTTCTGGAAGACGCAAATAGGGTTGTGCATTGTCAGCTTTGCAAGCCCAAAAAATAATAAACACAGATGTAGGCTGGCGAGAAATAGAAATAGGGCGCTGAAACCTAAGTGTTCAAAAGCGGGTTGTGTGCAGTATTAAAATATAAACCTCAAATATCAACATTTATTAAGTAACATTCAGTTTTGCCTCAAGAAAAATATGTCATTTCAGTCTTTCACAAGACAATAAGAAAAATCCAGCAAGTAGCTTATGAGAATATGTAAACAGGCAATAATTATTGTTGTGCTTTTTTATTTTCATAAGCAAAGCATTTCAAGGCCTGCTACACACTCTTAACAGTATGTAATGTGGGCATACATGTATATGCAAACATTTTTTGAACTTGCATATCAATCTACTTTAGACAATTAGGATTACATGCCAGCTTTTGTTACTAAGAGCACTTTTGAGCATGTATGGGTTCCTCCCCCCTTTTGAAAAACATCTGCCAAGTCCACTCTGTAAAAAGAACTGTGAAAACAGATTCAAAGAGAGCTTGTCAGAAAGGCTAAAACAGAACTCAACCGCCTGGCTCCCAAAAGCATTGCTATGTGTTCTTAATTAGAAATCATTCATTACAAAGTATGTAGCGGAGAATTATGTTTGAACTTAAATATGCTTAATGAAAAATGATTTGCTTGGGAAATTATTGTGACACAGTTATTCCACCCAAGGAATGAATTTGTCAAAACTATTTAAACCCCTTCCCTCTTAAATTTCTGATATGAAAGAAGGTAGTGCTGCTTACAATTTCCCTTGTATCGAGACTGTAGATATTTTACTTAACGCTGAAATTTGAAGAGTTGATAGCCGCAACGCAGCATCCTCTGAAGGATCACAGCAGGCCCTCTAGCGATGTAGCTGCATGATTGGGTCCGTTTTTAAGCTTTTTGAGGGTGTGTTAAGGCCAGGAATTGAACAGGAGATCTTTCATTCCCATCTCCCAAACTTGACAAATGGGGCAAAACTGCAGCCCAGTTTTGCCCCATTTATCAAGTTTGGGAGATGGGGATGAAAAATTCAGTCAATTTGTCACTGAATCTTAAAAGTGTGATCCCAAGTTGTTTGGATGCTATTTTATATTCTTTTGTGTCTTTCTGGGAAAATGGAAGTAAGAGAAGGGTAGAAAGGGGGAGGGGGGTACAGTATGCAACCTGGCCCTGATTCTGTCCATCCTGATTCAGAAACAGAATATCCTCACACTTCTGTGTCTCTTCTTCTATTTATAGCATAGATAATGCCAAAGCTTCAGAGACGTTAGCAGAGAGTGCCCAAGTGTGAGAGTTTGTACATTGTGATGAGGTAATACAGGCAGTGAGAGGTCCTTGAAGCTCTCTGAGCTTGCTTGTTTTCTTGCAGACGTTTCATTACCCTAACTAGGTAACATCATCAGTGCTAATAAGGAGTGCGGTTTGCTGTCGGTTTATTTATATTCTGGGTGGGTGGGGGCGGTCTTAGGGATTCTTTGGTTGGGCTGCTTCTCAATGGCTTTTTGGCAGTTTCTTGTCTGGGGAATTGCTTACTTGATTGTTGGTCTGAAGTTGACCTTGGAGTTAATCTGTGCCGATCCGAGTTCTGATTACTGGTAGAGAGTTGCTGGAGTCTTTTTCTCTCTTGGGCTAGTCGATTGTCTATTTTGCAATAGTCTATAAACGTTGTTAATGTCTATGTGTCGATGGATGGCTGATTTGTCAGAGTGCCAGGCTTCTAGAAATTCCCTGGCATGATCACGTTACCTAGTTAGGGTAGTGAAATGTCTGCAAGAAAACAAGCAAGCTCAGAGAGCACCAAGGACCCCTCATTTCAACCCGGAGCTACAAATATTCTCCTTCATTAATACAGGTAGTCCTCGACTTATAACCATGAGTTTAGCAACCGTTCAGTTACAAGAACACTGAAAGACTGGTCCTTGCACTGTTGCAACATCCCCATGGTCACGTGATCAAAATTCAGGCACTTGGCAACTGGCATATACTTATGATGGTTGCAGTGTCCAAGGGTCATGGGGTCACCTTTTGCGACCTTCTCAGCCAGCTTCCAACAAGCAAAGTCAACGGCAGAAGCTGGATTCACTTAATGACACGGTTGCCTTAACAGTTGCCATGATTCGCTTAACAACCATGACAAAAAGGGTGGTAAAATCAGGCGCGACTCACTTAACTGCCTTGCTTAGCATGGAAATTCTGGTCATAATTTGAGTACTATCTGTAATTTAAATGTTCTGATTTATTTATTTTTGATAAAAGACTGAGCGGATTGTTTCGGGGGTGGGTGGGTTAAAAGACAGCAGAACATTGCTTTTTCCAATTCTTTGGCTTTTGATTTAATCTAGGTATATATATATACAGTTTATAAATCCTCAGGGCCTTTCCTCAGTCTCTCCTTCTCAGAATATGAACATGCCCTGCCAACATCTTCAATCAATCAGAATAGAGCTGGAAGGGACCTTGGAGGTCTTCTAGCCCAATCCCCCCTCGCTCAATACTTATACCATTTCAGAGAGGTGGCTGTCCAGTCTCTTCTTAAAAGCCTCCAATGATGCAGCACCCACCACTTCTGAAGGCAAAACTTTTCCACTGGTTAATTGTTCTAGCTGTCAGGAAGTTTCTCCTTAATTCCAGGTTGCTTCTCTCCTTGATTAGTTTCCATCCATTGCTTCTTGTCCTGCCTTCAGGCGCCTTGGAGAATAAGTTTGGAAAATAAGAAAATAAATCTTCTGCCATAGCTCTATGGGGTGGCTTCACAGATAGTCTTCAGGTTACAAACATGAGTTCAGCAACTATGCAAAGTTGCAACAGTGCTAAATGAGAGGGACTTAAGGACCGATCTGCAAAGTTGCAGCCGTTGCAGCATCCCTGCAGTCATGTCATTGTGATCCAAGTGTTTGCATGCCCAGCTCATGATTACAATACTGCAGTGAGATTTTGCATCTTTCCTCAGGGTTTTCCTGCAAGCAAAGGAAAGGGAGAAGCTGGCAGGGAAAGTTGCAAGTTGCTCCCAGCCTGCTGCAATCAGTCGCAGCTGCCTGCAAGCCCCACTGACCTGCCTGTGGGGCTTAGTAGGACCCACTGGCAGCCCCCCCTGCTCAGTAGCCACCCCTCCCTCAGCACTCACTCTCCTGCCTGCAACTTTCATCCACTGGCCTACTTGCCTAGGACTCCAGTCACATTAAGTCCTGTATTAACGACCAGTTCAATCACTGAGTTATGACAGCAACCAGGACTGTCATCACTAAGCAATGAAGTCATGTGGTATTGTGCTTTATGACCGCACTGCTTAGCAATGGAAGTTCTTGTCCCAATTGCCATTATAACCTGAGGACTACCTACCTCTAATTTTATCTCTGGTCTGCGAGAGAGAGACCGACTTAAGTTTCCTTAGCAGTGCTACCTTTAATAGGGCTGGCTTAAGTAGTCAGTGCAACATGAAATGTGGGATCTCTCACCCCTATGAACAACCCTAAAATATGATTCCTTGGGGAAAAGCTATTTTAAAATACATGCAAAATGGAATGCACAGAAGCTGAACAAAGCATGAGATATGTAGGAAACGTTGGATACAAGATCGAAATAGTGGTGGTTTTTTTTTTAAATAAAATCAATTTCTTCTTTTGAGACAGAAACATTTTTATTTGGCAGAGAAAGAGGAGAGAGAAGAATGGAAACGTTTGCTTTTAATTTTGAAATGATGTTTTCCTTATTTTCTGTCTTCTCTCAAACTACTGTAGCAAATTCTTGGTACTGTTTCAGCTGCATCAAGATAATAATTATTATTTTTTTTTAAAAAAAACCAGCATCATGAAAATGCTTTTCCTTCTAGAAATATTTTAAAAAATAAATAAATTATGCTATGCATCCATAATTAGTAATGTTTAATCTATATTTTTAAAAAATAGAAAAGAGACAAGCCCAAACAAACCAAAAAGGACTAGGGATGACATGATAGCAATGTTCCAATATCTCAGGGGCTGCCACATAGAAGAGGGAGTCAAGCTATTCTCCAAAGCGCCTGAAGGCAGGACAAGAAGTAACGGATGGAAACTAATCAAGGAGAGAAGCAACCTAGAACTAAGGAGAAACTTCCTGACAGTTAGAACAATTAATCAGTGGAACAACCTGCTTCTAGAAGCTGTGAATGCTCCAACACTGGAAGTTTTAAAGAAGAGACTGAACAGCCATTTGTCTGAAATGGTGTACGGTTTCCTGCCTGAGCAGGGGGTTGGACTAGATGACCTCCAAGGTCCCTTCCAACTTTATTATTATTATTACAAATACCAACTAAAAAAAGAAAGAAGAAAAAATAGTATAATTAATGTAATTTACTTTATATTTCATACTTATCAATAGTCATTTGTTTTCTAATGAATTCGTTGCTATGATATAATATTATTGCAGTGGATACTTCCAGAAGTAATAATTTAGTGGTCATTTTATTTGTTCACTGTTTTCTGTCCTTCAGCGGTGGCTTGTCCCTGAGAAGATTCTTACCACACAGATCTTAAGCTGCAGGTCCCAAATCCAGAAGATTTGGGTTCATTCACTTGAAGAAAACGGGAGAGCTGGATAATAACTATTACGTGCTTTAATGCCAAGGATATCAAGAACCATTTTTAATTCTTCCAGTAGTTGTTATATTTTAATTTACTAGTAGCTTTTAAGCTGCGAGTTTTAAGTTTTTGATTATACTATTGGTTAGAATTAGAGCGACTTGTGGCAGAGCAATTAAAATATGTAGGGCCCAGATAAACCAGAAGAATATTTGGAATGGAATACCGTGAAGCTGCAAAAGCTACATATTTGTCTTTGAACACAAAAGCTTGATTTTTTTCATGGGGTAAATTATACTGTGTTTTCTTGATGGCTTTTTCCTGGGTTCAATTATACTACATTTTCTTGATGGATTTTTCTTAGGATACATTATGCTACATTTTTAGCTTATTTACTGCTCTTGTATGGGTTTGCATTCTAACTAAAGACAAAACAACACTATAAATCTTTGCAAGTTTAATTCCAATTAGCTTCATTTGCATCAGTGGAGGTGCTTGTAATCCCTCCCCCTTTTAGTGCTATGATTAATTCTCTTCTGGTTTTGGATTCTTCCTCCCCCACCCCCAAGCTTGATCTCATTGTTATATGGATAGAAGCTCCCACAGTGGCTATCATACATATATTTAATTTGGAGAAAACTATTGTGTTGCCTTGCCCATTTCTATCCCTGGTCCTTAATGCACAAAATTAGCTTCATGTCATGAAGCTGGGACAGGTCACTCAAGAATGAACTGAAGTTTAGAAAGGTCATGATGTGGACACAACTTTGAGGAGCAGAAGTGCATCTTACCATGATGATTTTTCTGGGAGGTTCCTGTGAATATGACCAATTGGTGCTGGTTAATTCACCAGTCAGGGACAGGGTGGTGCTCACTGTCAGGCCTGCCATCTTCATCATAGTTCGCTTTGCTGGCATCCTGCCATAAAATGAAATGGGGAGGAGAGGCAATTGGGGAAGTAAGGAATGGTAGTAAAGTGGGGAACCTGACAGGTTGACAGGAACCAGAGGTGTCAATCCAGAATAAACTGACTGGCCAAGGACGCAGCCTGAGAATGGAATTTGAAACTACATCAAAGAGGTGCCAAACCTCAAAGCCATACCCAAAACATTAGAAATGAATGCTGTTGGACACTGAGGGGCAAGGAAAATGGGGGGAGGGCCAGGTAAATGGTAGGCTTTGTGGTGGAATACTCAGATCCAGCTTTACTTTTGCTGTAATTTCTTGACTTTAGTAAAAGAAACTTTCACTTCCAACAATGGAGTTGAGGGTCTTTCTTCCCTAAATGTCCAAGTCAGGACAAGTCTGACGTTTGCTCTGCTGAAAGTCATCCTTTTAATCTAAACAGGAAGCAAGAGGAAGGTAGTGGTGACATAGGTTAATATCATAGACCAGGGGTCCCCAAACCCTAGGCTGTGCAAGAGGCAGGTGAGTGTGCGAAGCTTTATTTGCACATGTGCAATATTAGGTTGCGCATGGGTATGTCTAGTCTAGTGAAGAGAAGGAAGAGGGGGGACATGATAGCAGTGTTCCAATATCTCAGGGGCTGCCACAAAGAAGAGGGAGTCAAGCTATTCTCCAAAGCGCCTGAAGGCAGGACAAGAAGCAACGGATGGAAACTGGTCAAGGAGAGAAGCAATCTAGAACTAAGGAGAAACTTCCTGACAATGAGAACAATTAACCAGTGGAACAACCTGCCTCAAGAAGCGGTGAATGCTCCAACACTGGAAGTTTTTAAGAAGAGACTGGACAGCCATTTGTCTGAAATGGTATAGGGTTTCCTGCCTGAGCAGGGGGTTGGACTAGATGACCTCCAAGGTCCCTTCCAACTTCTTCTTCTTCTTCTTCTTCTTCTTCTTCTTCTTCTTCTTCTTCTTCTTCTTCTTCTTCTTCTTCTTCTTCTTCTTCTTCTTCTTCTTCTTCTTCTTCTTCTTCTTCTTCTTCTTCTTCTTCTTCTTCTTGTTTGCAACCATCTACTCCCCCTTCCACCCCTGCTGCTGTTGCCGGTTTGTGGACCCCAAAAGGTTGGGGATGGCTGCCATAGACTGTGTGGGTTTCGGAGCTGCCATCGGGAATCTGAAATGCAAGAGGCAGTGACATCAGAGAATAGTAGACAGGTTCCTGTGTGATCTGTAAAAAAACCAAAGAGTTTAAATGTCCTTTGGAGTCTTCTGAATAATGATTAGCAATGTTTCTCTAATATCTACTTAGGCATTAAAGATATGTCGCACCAGCTGTTCTCCCCTCTCCAGTATTTTTCCCTTGATATATTGGAACAGCTGAATCAGTTAGCAGATTGTCTCCCTGGTTAACTCCCAGTGTTAACAACCGAAATTTTGTGTAGTCTGCTTACCTTTCCCTCTCTTCCTTTCTACTCCTTTTCAACAGGCCTTTACTTTTATTTGTTTATTTGTTTATTTGACTTTTTATCTCAAATGTACCTAATAGAGGCAGTCCTCGAGTTACAACTACAATTGAGCCCAAATTTTATGTTGGTAAGTGAAACTTTTGTTAAGTGAGTTTGCTCCATTTTACGATTTTTCTTGCCACAGTTGTTAAAGGCATCATTGCATTTGTTGCTGTTAGTAACACGGTTGTTAAGTGAATCTGCCTTCCCCATTGACTTTGCTTGTCAGAAGGTCTCAAAGGGGGATCACATGACCCCGGGATGCTGCAACCGTCATAAATATGAATCAGTTGCCAAGTGTCCGAATTTTGATCATAAGTGTGAAAAATGGTCATAAGTTACTTTTGGGGGGGGCTGTTATAACTTTGAATGGTCAGTAAATGGACTGTTGTAAGTCAAGGACTACCTGTATTCTTTCCTCCTCCTAATTTCCCCACAACAACAATCCTGCGGGTTGGGGTAAAAGAGAGTAATTGGCCCAAAGTCACCTAGATACCTTGCTTAAGGAAGAATCAGAACTCACAATCTCTTGGTTCCCAGGTCAACACCTTAACCACTAGATCAAACTGTCTATGGTGAGTCAATGACTGAGTCAATGAAGGTCCATCCTAGACTAAGGATATAATTGTCTGGGAAAGGTTTTCCAAATTCCAATTTTTCTGAGAGACAAATTCTGATCAAGCCTGGGATTCTTTGTATGAAATGATATGGAGCTCTGCCCCAGAGCTATTTCCTATTCTTTCCCTTTATTAATCACAGAGCTTATTAGTCACATTAACTCCCTTCTTCCCTCGCCTGGTTATAAGCTGTGTTCACATAACATACTGAACCGCAAGGAAGCCAGACACAATTCAGTCTGTCTTGTTTTGCAGTTCCAGCCTCTGTTGGCTAGGCTGTGATTCAGTGAATTTTGCAAACCCAGAGTTCTGTTTCAACGAATTCTCTAAGCGGTGGTTTAGTTAAGTGAACGCAGCCATCGCTCCTGCAAAAAATAGGACTTTCCACAATCTCCCTTTACTAATTGTCATGCAAACGGCAGCAGCACAAAGGAGGATGAAAGAAAAAATATATATAAAGAGAGATGATCTTAATGATCTTGTGTAGATGCCTGTTTGGGGGTTTATTTGTTGCAATTTATAAATCTGTATACAAAAAATTGAAATAAGGTAATGTCTTTGAAAAAATACAGATACAATTTTGGAGCCAGGTAAAAAGACATCACCATTAGTATGACTAAGCTCTTTCATGCTGGCTTCTCTAGGATATTCCTGTAGGCATCTGCATGTTTTATAATACTTATTTTTTCAAGATCCAACCTGGGTCGGTCACCTGGCCAGAAATTTAGTCTTCTGAGGTTTTAGACTGATCCTCAGGGAACTTCTCTATATGCATCGTATTTATGTGGTGCCTTCCTATTGGTTGATTGATGTCCTAACGGCCAGCGATTGGCTGTTTTTCCCCCCTTGTGCTGAAAAAAACCCTTATTTTTTCTTTCTTTATTTCTTTACATCCGCCCTTTATTATTTTATAAATAACTCAAAGTGGTGAACATATCTAATACTTCCTCCTCCTATTTTTTCCACAACAAACCTGCAAGGTGAGTTGGGCTGAGAGAGAGGGACTGGCCCAAAGTCACCCAGCCACTTTCCTACCTAAGATGGAACTACAACTCACAGTCTCCTGGGTTCTAGCCTTAATCACTAAGACCAAACTGATTTGTAGTCTACATCAGTGATGGCGAACCTTTTAGAGACCGAGTGCCCAAACTGCAGCCCAAAATGTTGGAATATTCATGAGCAGGAAGAGTCATGTGGTAACGCAGTCAGCCAATGTGAAAAAAGTGCTACTGAGTCTATGCAAAAGGTATTGAGTTAGAAGCTGAATTTTCAGTCTCAGGTTTGTCTCTGTATCTCTCTGTAAGAAGTCTTCATTGAGCTATGTTGCTGTAAAGAAGAATGTATGGCATTGTAAATATTCTGATATGAATATAAATAAATTTATTTGAATCAGCTAAATGCAGTCAACTGTGAGAGCTTCTGATTTATTTTTCACCAACAGAGAAATTAAAATTCTCTAACAGGTTATGGGCCCAGAGCTTACTAAGGACTGCATTGTAATTTAAAGCTGGAAGAAATTGCCTGTATTTAGAAAGTATAAGAACAAGGCAGAATTAGCAGAATGGCTGCAATGGAATTCAAGGAAAACTCTGTGCTTCATTTGGGCCAGAAGAATTACATTGTGTGGGCTACTAAAATGGAATGTATGCTCAAGGCTAAAGAG
This sequence comes from Bothrops alternatus, assembly GCA_034064705.1. Taxonomy (NCBI): domain Eukaryota; kingdom Metazoa; phylum Chordata; class Lepidosauria; order Squamata; family Viperidae; genus Bothrops; species Bothrops alternatus. The sequence goes on along the minus strand of JARGCV010000200.1, from coordinate 2,832,342 downwards.
CTGTGGTATATCGTAGAAAATCCACAAGTGTTTGCAGCTGCTGATCAGAAAAGTCATGACCAAGCAATGGCTTATCTCATCTTGAATTTAGATGATGAACAACTTCTAAATGTTTATTTATTTATCAAATTTGTATGCTGCCCCTCTCCTGAGACTCGGGGCGGCTCACAACAACAATATGGGTACACATAATTTTTTTCCAATAACAATAGCAACATACAAACCAAGGATCCATACATACAACGTTCAAACACACAATCAAGGATGGAAGTACATTCCTCGGCCCGGGGGTAGAACACAGTTTATACCCCCCAAGCCTGCCGGCACAAATAGGTCTTCAAAAGCTTCCGGAAAGCTAGGAGGGAGGAGGCAGTACGAACCTCCGAGGGGAGCTGGTTCCAGAGGGCTGGGGCAGCAACGGAGAAGGCCCTTGTCCTAGGACCCATCAGATGACACTGTCTGATGGACGGGACCTGTAGGAGGCCAGCCCTATGCACCCTAACCGGTCGCTGGGATGCATGAGGCTGAAGACGGTCCCGCAAGTAACCTGGTCCATTGCCATAAAGGGCTTTATAGGTCATAACCAACACTTTGAATTGTGTTCGGAGACCAATTGGCAGCCAGTGCAGCTCACGAAGAGCTGGAGTAATATGAGCATGTCTTGGAAGACTCAAAACAGCTCGCGCGGCTGCATTCTGGACAACCTGCAGTCTCCGGACATTCTTCAAGGGTTGCCCCATGTAAAGAGCATTACAGTAGTCAAATCTAGAGGTGACAAGGGCATGAGTGACTTTTAGGAGTGACTCCCGATCCAAATAGGGTCGCAACTGGCGCACCAGGCGAACCTGGGCGAATCATCCCCTCGCCACAGCCGAAACATGATTATGTTATTTATTTATTTATTTATTTTAATTGGATTTCTATGCCGCCCTATTCCAGGAATGATGTTCTAAGCTTAGCTGTGGATCGAGGAGAACACCCAAGTTGCGAACCCTCTCCGAGGGGGAGAAAACTTCTCCCCCCAGGGTGATGGACGGATAGTTAGAATTGTCTTTGGGAGGAAAAACCCATAGCCACTCCGTCTTGTCGGGATTGAGTCTGAGCCTGTTGGCACCCATCCAGACCTTAACAGCCTCCAGGCACCGGTTCATCACTTCCACTGCTTCGCTGTAATGACGCAGGGTAGAGATATAAAGCTGAGTATCATCAGCATACTGATGACAACTCAAATTTAAAGACTGCAAAGAAGATTTGGTTGAAATTGAGAGCTGTGCACGTGAATGTTTCTGCATGCAACATAGTGCAATTGTCAAGAAAACTTTACAGGGCCTGTTTGCAACCAGGCGAATCTGTGGAACAGCATTTAAATAAAATGCAAAGTTTATTTTTGGACTTAGAACAACATGGGATTAAATTCCCTGAGTCCCAGAAGGTTTTATTGGTGTTGAACAGTTTAGATAAAACCTGGGACACAGTTTCTGTGATATTTGAGTGTAAAGAAGAGCAAGACTTAAATTTTGAGTCTTTAAAGGCATGTTTGCTTAATGAAGAAGAAAAGCACAATTTTAGAAGCAGCCACGAGGAGGTGTAATTCCTGAGGAGGGGGTCCAGACTGCAAGTCTCCAAACAAGCAGATGGGACCAAGTTGTATCAAAAGAGAGATTTTGCAAGCAGAGGGCTCAGCAAGAAAAGAATTGCTACATTTGTGGAGCAAACACATATCTGAAAAGGAACTGTTTGCAGTGGAACAATTTGCAGCGAAAGACATTTGTGCAAGCAAAAAAGACTGATTTGCAAAAGGAACATTTTGGTGTTGCAAAAGTTTGCTATAGCAACAACAGAGACAAGTGGCTAATAGATAGTGGGGCAAGTCAAACAATTGTTAATGACTCTGAATTATTTTGCAGGTTTGTTCCAGTAGCACAAGACGCTGTGGCTTTGGCAAATGGCCCGAAAGCAAAAGTCATCGGAAGAGGCGATGTAAAAATTCCATATTTGGAATCAAAGTTTATCAATGTGCTTTGTGTACCTGAGATGGAACATAATTTGTGAAGTGTGTCTAATTTAGACAAACAAGGTTTTGAGATCATTTTTGTAAATGGGAAGTGTCTCATCAAAAGGAATGGGAATATTTGTGCAGAAGGCATAAAGGAAGATAATGTATATGTATTTGAGGGACAAAAGGTTCAATGTTCCCATATATTTAAGAATGTTGCAGAGCACGATTCATGTGTTCATCTTCTACATAGAAGACTTGGCCATGCAAGCTTTAAAGTTTTGCAGCAAATGCAAGAGTTTGCAGAAGGGCTAAATTTGAAGGGATGCAAAACATATTTGGACTGTGCAGTATGCAAAGCATTGAAGTCAAAGGCATTCCCAGTTAGTAAATATAGCACAAGACAAACAAAAAGAGCTCTAGAGCTGGTCCATGCAGATCTGGTGGGACCTATGCAAGCCAGTTTGGGAAGAGCAAAATATGCACTGGTAATTGTTGATGATTATAGCAGGTATTCATTTTGCTACTTGCTTAAAGGAAAGACAGAGGTGCTACACCAATTCAAAAAGTGGGTACGTTTTGTAGAGAGAAAGTACAGACAACAAGTGTGTCAATTGCAAACTGACAGAGGTACTGAATTTATGTCAACTAAATTCCAACAATGGTTGGGGCAGTTGGGGATAAGACACAGACATACAAATCCTTACACAGCAGCAGAGAACGGTGTAGCTGAAAGAAGGAATGGTGTTTTGCAAACAATGAAAGATTCATTATTCAAGGATTCTGGTATGAGCAAGTCATATTGGGGAGAAGCCATATTGACTGCCAATTATATAGTTAACAGGCTGTGGAGTTCCTCCATTAATAATACTCCATATGCCATTCTATATGGGAGAAAGCCATCACTGGCACATTTGAGAATTTTTGGAAGTACTGCATGGGTACATATTCCAAAAGCAATCAGAAGAAAGGGACAGCAAAAGGCAAGAAAGCTTAGGGTCAAAAGGATATCGCTTTAGCGATGGAAGTAAAAGAATTGTAATTTCAAGGTCTGCTAATTTTGCAGAACAAAACTGGGACAGAATTAATGCAAATTCTGGGTATGTCTCACTTAATGACGGTGATCTATTTAACGACAATAACTCATCTAATGATAAAAAAGTGATTATTGAAGATGTCAATGTTCAGGGAGGAGAGGCTGAACAAGACATGAAGCCAGATAGACTTGAGACACAGGAGCAGTTAATACCACGTAGGTCAGAGCGATGTAATAAAGGAATCCTGCCTGACAGGTATTCTGCCAGCAAGGTAAAGGTTTGCAATGTGTGGTATGAGCCAAGAAGTTATAAAGAGGTGTTGGCATTACCAAAAGCTGAACAAGAAAGATGGAAGGAGGCCATGGATAAAGAGATGAAATCCATGGGAGACCATGAAGTATTTAAATCAGTGACTTTGCCACAGGGAACCAAAGCTGTGGGTTGTAAGTGGGTATATAAGAAAAAGGTTTTGCCAAATAATGATGTACAGTATAAGGCCAGGTTAGTGGCACGAGGTTTTTCACAATTAAAGAATGTGCATTACGATGAAGTATTTGCGCCAACTGTGAAAAATGAGAGTATAAGATTAGCACCGGCATATAAACATAAAATCTGGCACTTTGATATCACAACTGCATTCCTCAATGCTGAGTTAGAGGAAGAAATTTATATGATCCAAGCACCAGTATATGAAATTGCAAAATCTAACAAGGTGTATAAATTAAACAAGGCTATTTATGGGCTGAAGCAGTCAGTCAGAAACTGGAATATCTGTTTAGATACTGCTTTAAAGGGTCTTGGATTTAAGAGTTGCAAAGCTGATAATTGTATATACAAGGAGGGAATTGTCTACTGTTATCATTTGTGGATGATCTTTGCTTCATCGCAAAGGATGCATCACAAGTCAAGGAATTTGCTGATAAATTAGGAAAGACATTCGAATTAAAGAATTTGGGAGAAATAAAAAAATTATCTCGGTGTAGAGATACAGAATGAAAAAGGTGGTTATATTCTCAGTCGAAGGAGAAAAATTGAGCAGTTATTGGAGAAATATAATATGAAAGATTGCAATACTGCTCCCACACCCATGAGTGTGGATTTTTATAATAGTTTAAGTGTGGACAAAGGTGAAACCTGGGATCAAGAGATATATCACTTAGCAATAGGGAGTTTGTTATATCTATCACAGTGGTCCAGAACAGACATAGTTTGCGCAGTAAGCATTTTGAGTCATTTTATTGCTGCACCTACAAAGTTACATTGGATGGGTGTAAAAAAGGTTCTCAGATATTTAAAGGGAACCATAAATTTGTGTCTTCAAATATAGATTACTGAGGAATTGAAATTAAAGTGTTATGTCGATAGTGACTATGCAAATGACATAAACACAAGGAAATCAAATTCTGGGATTATAATATTGTTTGGAGGGACTCTGATTGGATGGAAATCCAGAAAACAAACAATTGTTGCTATTTCAACAGCGGAAGCAGAGTTTATTGCTTTATCTGAATTGTGTTCTGAAGTAACATAGTATGTACAGTTATTGCAAGATTTAAATATTAATGTAAACGAATCTGTAAAGGTATTTGAAGACAATGCTGCTTGTATAAAAATGGCAACTGGTGACAGGGTGAAGAACAGAAGTAAACATGTAGACATTAAGTATTGTAATGTCAGGGAAGCTGTAAAAGAAAAATTGATTAGTTTACATAATTGTTCTTCTGAGGATAATTTGGCAGACATGATGACTAAACCATTGGGTGGTGTTCACTATGGAGAATGTATTAAGTCAATAGGTCTGATGTCTCTTCCTGTCATGAAGGGAGGAGTGTTGGAATATTCATGAGCAGGAAGAGTCATGTGGTAACTCAGTCAGCCAATGTGAAGAAAGTGCTACTGAGTCTGTGCAAAAGATATTGAGTTAGAAGCTGAATTTTCAGTCTCAGGTTTGTCTCTGTATCTCTCTGTAAGAAGTCTTCATTGAGCTATGTTGCTGTAAAGAAGAATGTATGGTATTGTAAATATTTTGATATGAATATAAATAAATTTATTTGAATCAATTAAATGCAATCAACTGTGAGAGCTTCTGATTTATTTTTCACCAACAGAGAAATTAAAATTCTCTAACAAAAACCTACTTATTTATTGCCGGGTGCCAGGTGGGTGGGCATGGCTGTGGTGGTCATGGCAGATTGGATGGATGTGGCCAAGGTGGGTGTGATCACCTTGATATTGTTCGTGGGGAGGGATGCCTGTGGGGGCCGGGCAGGGTTGGGGAAGATCCAGGGGGTCCCTGGCAGATGGGGCGGCGAGCAGGAGGCTTGTCCTGCGGGATGAGATGAGGCAAGGGGAGGCAGGGTGGGGGTGCCATTGTCACAGGGCAAGGCGAGGCAGGGGCCAGAGCAGCTGCTGCCTGACACCATCGGACCCCGCAAACAGAGGCCAGCGAGCGCATGGGTGCTGGGATGCATCTGGCCACATGGGACCTCAGTGAGTTAGCAGGTGGCTGGGTGAAGAGGGACGGTCGCCATCTCTGGGGCATGGTGCGTGTGCCCACAGAGAGGGCTCTGAGTGCCACCTCTGGCACACGTGCCATAGGTTCGCCACCACTAGTCTAGATTTTCACATGGATACATTCTCTCGATGCTGAAGATATAACCCAACTCATTTCAGGATAGCCGATACTGGCAACACCTGAAAGAGTTAGAAAAGTCTCCTCCCGTGGAGAGTTCATTCTTGACAGGGGCATGGATGACGGTGTGGAGGGGCAGGGCTGCTCCTCAAAAGCATTCACTGCACAGATCAGCCACAGTTTGCCTGAGAACTTTGTTTTTACAGTTTGCAGTTGCTCACAACCTTTTTCCCATTGACTTCTTTGTTCGGTCACATTGTCTGATCATGCACAGACAACTGTCTAGACACTATTTTTTAAAAATGACATTTATTCTACTGTAGCATAACATGTCTTGCAGGAGGACAGAGAGCGTGAGCATAGATTGTGAATTCAAGGGGTTGGGGGGGGGGGAAAAAGCTCGGAGCTGACAGCTGCACAGATCCACAATTGTGGTCAGTCACGGACAATAGCGTGGCTCTAGTCAGACCCTGACCTACCCGTTAGACATTGGAAAGCTACATTTTTTTAAAAAAAATTAAAAACTTACCTCAGGTATTCCATTTCCGATGATTCATGGCTGTTGTCAGAGGTAGCTTTTTGCTAGTGGAGGAAAGTAAAAAAAAAAAAAAAATCCAAACAGTCTGAATCTTGTTTTTCTATGAATCAGAATGTCCTCTTCCTGCACAATTTTTCATGTTGCAATAAAGAGCAAGCAGCACATAGTTAAGCTCTGTAGAGACCTGATGTTGAACACTAATTAATGTTGGACTCCCCCCCCACCTGAATGTGTACTCCCCTGCCTTACAATTGTATCCCCAGCTTTCCCCAACTGGATGCCTTTCCGATGTGTGAAATGGAGCTCCCAGAATTCTCAGCAAAATAGCTATTTTTACTGGAAAATGAAGAGAGGGTTTTACACACACACACACACACACACACACACACACACACACACATACATATACATATACACACACATACAATGACTTTCCTCAAAGAATCATGTGTATTATCATCTACAGCACTTCGAGAAAGAGAAGTTACATGTAAACCAATGTTTACGTCTTTGGTATTGTCTGGCGCAAGCTATCAGAACCACTCAAGAGTAGTCGAAGCTTTGCGGGTGGTCCTCAACTTACGACGACAGCAGGAAACTTTATGGGTAGTCCTCAGTTTACGACCACTACATTTCTGGTGCTGAGCAAGGCAATTATTAAGTGAGTTGTGCCCAGTTTTATGACTTTTCTTGTTACATTGTTAAGCAAACCATTGCAGTTGTTAAGAGAATCACGCGGTCATTATGGGAACCTGGGTTCCTCCACTGACTTTGCTTCTCGGAGGCCAGCTGGGAAGATCACAAACGGCAATCTCATGAGCTGCAACTATTATAAATACATGCCGGTTGCCAAGTATCCAAATTTTGATCACATGACAGTGGAGATGCTGCAGTAGTTGTAAATGTGAGGTTCGGTTGTAAGTCACGTTTTTCAGTGCTGTTGTAACTTTGAATGGTCACTAAGTGAATGGTTGTAATTTGAGGACTATGGGAGATGACCAAGCTGAGCCCGAGGGAGGGGTCAAATGCATTATAAGTCATGAGTCCCTGTGCGCCCATAAGAGATCTAAGTCCAGCCCACCTTGAATGCCTCCTTAATTCCCACTCATTTCCCTTGACCGTTAGTAGCTCAGATTTTTGTAGAGAACTTAAGCTTGCAATATATCTTTATACTCATTTGAACTGCCTGAATCTCCTGATTTCCTGATTTCCTCCATCCTCCAAGGATTATGTCCTGATTTCCTGATTTCCTCCATCCTCCAAGGATTATGTCACAAGAATCTCGCCAGACTGCATTACCTTGGGAACAGTCAGATAAGGCTTCAGGGATTGGGGGGAGGTCAGGCCTGTGCCACTTTCTGTAGTGCAAGGACTCTAAGCACAGTCCCCTCCCCCCAACACCTCCTTCCAGTCTGGCAATAGCAATAGCACTTAGACTTATATACCGCTTCACAGTGCTTAACAGCCCTCTCTAAATGGTTTATAGAGTCAGCATATTGTCCCCCCAACAATCTGGGTCCTCATTTTACTGACCTCAGAAGGGTGGAAGGCTGGGTCAACCTTGAGCTGGTTAGGATGGAATTGCCAAACTGCAGGCAGCCAGCAGCCAGCAGATATAGCCTGCATTTTAATCACTGCACCACCACAGCTCATCTCTAGCTGGAGATTTCCCCCACACCATAGCTACAGTATGCTCAGCTTTCTCCTACCTCATGTCCTCTGGACTCTTAGATTGCAACTCCCATAGTTTTCAACCAAAATGTAATCAGGCTAGCATAGATGGATAACATCAGACTGAGGAAATGGACAGTTGCTCCAAAGGATTTGGGAATCCAGCTTCATGATGCTGGATATATTTAGGAGAGATTTCTGAGAATTGTAATCCAAGGTATCAATTTGGAGAAAGGCTAGCCTAGAAAATCCTTTGGCAGTCCTTTCAGTGACTAAGCAAATCTAGAATGTGCAAAATTGCTTGAGTGGGTGTTGGGGGAGTGGAATGACTCAACTGAGTCATCCAAATACTTCTGCATTTTCTTAATCTGTATAGCTAAGCAGTTCCGGTTGAGACTGCATGGAAGCATCCCAACCAATATTGCTGTTGCGTTGGGTTTTTTCCCCCCTCTTTAATCTTTGATGATTCAGCAGTAAAAAAACATGTTCCTCTTCAGCTTTTGCACATATCCCCATCTTCCTTATTTTTGCATGCATGAACCTTTTGCACCCTTTAAGTCACAGGGTTTATTATACTGTGCATTGCATTGCAATGTTTGGGGAGTGTCTTTTTTCTTCTTCTAGCGTCTCCCATTCTTGCCCATTTTTTCATTGTTCATTGGAACTACCAAAATGTTTTTGTAAATTTAAAATGTCAAAAATTGGTTTTATATGAAACTCCACGTGAGTATATTGTTTCTGAACCACCAGTTTAGATCATTTTGTTTCTTTGAAAATGGTGGTGAAAAACCAACAACAATTAATGTGTATGGGTAAGTGTGAATGTGTTCACTGGATAGCAGCCTTCTTTAACATATCATCTAGATGTGTTTGAATATACTAATGGCCATGCTAGCTGGGAATTATGTATATTGTAATCCAGGGCAGCAGGAAGACATCAGGTTGGAGAAAGTCACTCTATATCTATGGAGATTCTCAGTCATCCAGGTCATGGCTATCCCAAAGGTGCTTTTTTCAAGAGGCAACTGGACTTTCTTGTTTTTCCTTGAAGATGTTTCGCTTCTCATCCAAGAGGCTTCTTCAGTTCTGAAGAATGAACTAAAGAAGCTTCTTGGATGAGAAGCGAAACATCTTCAAGGTAAAACAAAGAAAGTCCAATCGCCTCTTGAAAAAAGTACCTTTAAACTAGACATACCCAATTCCAGCAACCGTTCCTTATATGTTTTAGCCTCCAGTCCTCTAATCGTCATGTAATGGGCCAAAGACAATTCCGTAGGTAACCTGACCCCTGCCATGTAGGGCTTTAAAGGTCTTAACTAACACCTTGACTTGGACCTGGAAGCAAACGAGCTCGGGCAGCAAAGGTGTTACATGCTCTGTTCTATAGGGGCCCAAGATTACCCATGCAGATACATTCTGCACCAGCTGACGCTTCCAGATACTTTTCAAGGGTAGCTCCACGTAGATTGCATTGCAATAGTCTATAGTTTGGAATATAGCTTGGACATGCAAGAAAGATACATTTTTAAACCTATTTATTTTCTATCAACAAGAATAAAATACAAACAGAAAAATGAACATCCAGCACTAACAATGGGGGGGGGGAATTCTTGTGCACAAAAAAAGGAAAAAAAAAAAACCCCAAATGTCAAATAGAACTAACATTAAAAATGTTCCAGCACATTGCAATAGTCCAAATGGAGAGTTTAGTTTGGAGTATAGTTTGGGTATGCAAAAAATAAAATAAAATACACACTTTCAATTATCATGTGAGGGTTTTTTTTCCCCTAAAAAGTGTAAGAAATGCTGAACAATCTATAATATTTGATAAAATTTATAAAAACAATTGCATTTTACTTAAGACAAATCTCTTCAAAGTGCAGTAATAAAACCTGAATTGTTTTTCACCTTTGAATCGTTCCATTTGTTCATCACTAGCCCTGGCCCTCTGTCAAAGCACCAGAAGGCAAGACAAGAAACAATAGATGGAAACTAATCAAGGAGAGAAGCAACCTGGAATTAAGGAAAAACTTCCTGACAGTGAGAACAATTAAACAGTGGAACAGCTTGCCTTCAGAAGCTGTTGGGTGCTTCATCACTGGAGGGTTTAAAGAAGAGACTCGACAGCCATTTGTGTGAAATGGTATAGGGTTTCCTGTTTTAGCAGGGGGTTGGACTAGAAGACCTCCAAGGTCCCTTCCAAGCTCTATTCTGATTGATTGATCATGGAACACAGTGCAATCTGTTTGGTGTTTGTCATCTAATGCCTTCCAGGAGGTGCTAAAATTAATCTCCTATTACCCTTTACCAGAATGTTTTTTTTGGGGGGGGGGTTGAAATAACAAACCAAACATTTTCTTTTAAAAAAAAATCCTGAATGTTTATGCACTTCATACTTTGCTATTTTTTAGAAGTAGACTACTATCAATGCTTGGCCATAGTGTTCAACTTTTATGGATCACGTTCACCAATCTCGCTTTATATTTTGGCTCGATCCATTCTTTCTACGTGTTTAAAACATTAATTGATTGTATCTTTTGCCTGCTATTTTTGGCATTTTTTTGTGTGTTTTTCATAACCACTATTCAAGAATGTACTGATTTATGATGGGCATTTTGGAGGCGTTCTGTAAAGAATGAATTTTAAGAGAGAAAAAATGAGAACAAGTTCTTAATCTCTGTAGGATTCTGCAGCATTACTATTCATGTCTGTTGAGTGAATAGTTTATATTAGCAGCAGCAGCAGCAGCAGCTTTCTTAGTCATAAGAAGCCTATTTATAATTGGTAAGAATTTGATGTTTATTCCTGTATTTACTTGGATTCATGTACTGTTCGGGTCAGATATATAGCTGGATTGAAATTAATGCTATGCCAAATGCTTGATCCACTTCCTTTCATCCGTTTCACGGAGCTCACTGTGTTTGAAGGAAAGCAGTCATTTGCCAGAGCACTGCTTTCAGCCCAGTTAAACATCCTATGACTCTATTGATTTTCAAACTGAAAGGCTTGCATGTTTATTGCAGTAAATATAAACACAAGTAAACAATGCCTCTTCAAGGGGATATAAATAATGCAATTTGAAATGAAATGAACAGAGAGCTGAATCCCCTGCAGAACTGGGGGAGGGAGAAAGGAAGTCATCTTAAGACTCTTGTATTTTTTTTAAAAAAAATCTCTAAGTGTTCCCACCAATACGTAACAGATCCTTCCTCCCTTCCTCCCTCCCTCCCTCCCTCCCTCCCTCCTTCCTTCCTTCCTTCCTTCCTTCCTTCCTTCCTTCCTTCCTTCCTTCCTTCCTTCCTTCCTTCCTTCCTTCCTTCCTCTTGTTTAGATTTCAGAAGTGGTTTACCCTTGCTTATTCCTAGGGCTGAGAGGGAATGGGATTGGCCCAAGTTCACCTAGCTTGCTTTGTGACTAATGCAGGACTAGAACTCATGGTCTCCCAGTTTCCATTCAATCTTCCTCAGGTTTTTTGTGCATGTGTTTGATTTGATCCTCACTCATTTCTTTTCCTATTGTTGCCCTTCCTATCCTCGTTTGTTTTTGAAAATGTCCCGCTGGCGGTATGGTGCGAGTAGGGTCCCCTCCGGCACTGTCTGCCTCCTCTAGGACAGACATGTCAAATACAAGGCCCGGGGGCTGGATGCAGTCCGCAAAGTGGTTTCATGTGGCCCGCGAAGCCATCCTGGAAACAGTGAGGGAACGGCCCCCATTGCCTTGGCCCTGGCCCAGGCCGGCTGGGAGCCAATGTACAATTTTGTGATGGCCATCTATGCTGAAACACATTCAGTCTTAGCTCCACAAGGCCATCTGGAAACAGTGAGGAACCAGCCCCTGCTGCATCAGCCCCACCCCCTGGGTGCATGCTGGGGAGGTGTCACCCTTTGTGAGGAATGAAGAAATGCAAGATCATCTGGAAGTGGCCAGCAAATGGCCCTTGCCTACTTCACATATCTGGCTTGATGGGCTCCAGGGGAGGGGTTTCAGCAGGTAGTGAGGCTCCTCCAGTGGACCACGCCTTGGCACTTGCCCCGGTCCTACCCCCTTCTGCGAGAGACCCCCAGATCTGTCCCACTCCTGCCCAGGCCCCCACAGGCACTCTTGATGAGAATGATGTAGAGCTGGCCATGCCCACCCAATAGGCCACACCCACTCCATCCACACCCACCCAGTAGGCAACACCCACCCTGGCCAGATCCACCATGCCCCCTGAGGGCAACCGCAATGCTGATGCGGCTCTCAATGAAATTGAGTTTGACACCCCTGCTCTAGGAGGGGCCATGAGGTGCTGGAGCACCACAGCCAGAGCGTGGCTTGATTGGCTGGGTCGGACCATGTGGTGTGGAAGCCGACGGTGGTGGTAGGAGACGCATAAACATGGAGGCCATCTTTCACGAGAGGGTAGCGAGCCTTTTGCCTTCCCTTACAGAAGGTAGGGTGTGAGGTTGAAAAGAGGCAAAGCGAGAGGAAAGAAAGGCGGCTGGCGTGGAAGCTTGCCCGACAGTGAAATTTTGCTGTTTCAGTTCCTTGGGTAGTTCAAAGGCTGGGATGTCTACAAAAATCTCTTTTTAGTCTTTTATACTTTATTTTCAAACTGCAGAGGGGAAGAATAAGAATAAAGCCAATGTCTTGTGATTTGGAGATATTATTATTATTAATAATATATATTAATTATGTATTGGTCAGATGTAAAGGTAGACCTACAGTATAAGGTTTAATCAGATCTATTTATTAAATTGGGTTTAACTTAAAGGTAAATTAAAAGTAATCTGTTCACTGACAAAGTTTCAATTTTAATTTGTTTCAAGTCAATATCCATATTAAAATCCAGATATAAATTTTCCACCTTGTTTGACAACTTCTTAAAAATAATTCAATCTTTCATAAGCAACCAAATTTTGTTTTATTGGGCCAATTTCATTCCACATAGAAAGCTGATATTTCTACCCATTAAACTAAATGGGTATGCCAGTGGTAAATATCCCAAAAAATTAATAAAATGTGTTCTTGTAATTTAAAGTCACACAGTGCATGGTAACATTGATAGTATCAACTTACCTTGAATAAAATCCTAGTCCAGGGGTAGGCAACCTTGGCTCTTTTATGACTTGTGGACTTTATCTCCCAGAATTCCTGAGCCAGCCTGTCCTAGTCTTTTAGATATACTAAAAATTGAAGAAGTTTTTTTTTCAACTACAAAGGTAAACCTTGTAGGGTAGGCAAGGCGGGTTGTATGACGTGTGTTGAGTTCTGGCACTTTTTTTTTTTAAACAAAAAAAGCACTGGTATTATTCAAAATCTTATCCTCATATTTTGCAACAATCTTTCTCATACATGCACATTTCTATATCCACAGTCTTTTTCACTTCATCATTCTACTAAGCTTCCTTTTTTTTCCATTTTTTAATGGGAACTATGTGCATACTATTAATGGGTAATTCCACTTTTCATAGCATTGTTACAGAGTATGTACATGCGTTTGAGAAGGATTATACTCAATTCCTTATCAGTGGAATGCTAGTACAGAATGATTAGATTCTTTGCAAGAATATGCAAAGAGCCAGTGTCAACTTATGGTAGAAAACAAAGTAATAGTAGGCCCTTTATTACTCTGTTCTAAGGCTCCATATTGTCCTGATAGTCTCCATTCATCCTGTTGAGTGATTAATCTACTTTCTGCTCTTTCTCCGCTTTTTATTATTATAAATCTTGATACATTGTATTATTTCAATACAATATTTATATAGTATAATTAAATTCTTAATATCCTGTTATTTAGATACTTTACATTACTGAAAATGAAGAAAATGTTTTTATTTATTAATGTTAATTACAATGTAAGAGATCAGTGTTTATGAGCATTATAATTATTTGTTTTTTTTCATTCAAAGTTAAATATACAATTGGAAAGGAAGAGATGAGAGAAGAACTTGCTGCGACACGCATGAAGTTATTTTTAATATAAAAAATGTTTGAGACTTAATCTAAATTACTTGATATTGAATTCTCCATTGTATTGAATTCTCCATTTTGTGTGTGTGTGTGTGTGTGTGTGTGTGTGTGTGTGTAATACATGTTAATTACAGGAGATGGACACTGGAAGTTTAACAAAATTAAAATACTATCAAATAAATAAGAAAACTAGAAGACAAAGAAAAAGGTATTTTTAAAAAAAACTATTAAATTTCCCCTTATTTTACATTTGATAATTTGCATTATTTGTAAACATTCAAATCCCGTTAAAAACCAAAATGGAGGTGATTATATTTGCCATGCTGTAAGATGCATTGTATGTATGAGAATCATTCTTGCTTCGGTTCTTCAGTTCATCTTTGGTTCTTCCATCATCGCCACTCATTGCAATGTAACATACAAGTATCACTAATCCAAGAATTCTTACCCCCACAACAGCAGACGTATGGTTTGGGCCTTTCGTTCATAATTAAACCTACATTTTAACTTCCCTGCATATATTCATGAGCTCCAGTCCACCAAATCAGACATCCTTCTTTCAGATCTTAATGCATCCTTACTTTCATCCTTAGTTTCAAAGATATATAACGGATCTCTTCTTTCTTTTCTTTTTATTCAATCATTCATGCTCTTTGTCACTTCGTCCTCTTATATTCAGAATGGCAATTTCCCTATGGCATGGTCATCCCCAGAGATAAGATAACCTTTATTGTCATTTTTTTTTACTGTGGGCACAACGGCACACATCAAAAATGAAATTTAGTTGCCCGCTCTCAAAGTGAAACACATACATGACACACACCTAAACATACTATATATAACATATGTATAGACCCACACCCCTACATATACATAACAAATAAATATTAAATACTGTCCATCTTGAATATATAATGGAAGGAGGAAGCTTGAGAGCTCACAAGGTTAATGCTGTATGGAATGAAATTATGGTTGAATCTGGATGTTCTGCTGCGGATAACACGAAGCCTCCACCCAGAAGGTAACAAGGAAAACAGGTCGTGAAGAGGATGTGTAGTGTCCCAGATAATCTTACGGAACCTGCTCAAGCAACACTTCTGTGCTATGTCCTGGATGGGAGGGAGGAAACAGCCAATGATCTTTTTGGCCATCCTCACCACTCTCTGCACCGCCTTCCTGTCTGAAGCAGTGATGCTTCCAAACCAGACTGTGATGCTGTATGACAGGATGCTCTCGATCGCCCCCCTGTAGAAAGTGGTCAGGACAGGGGAAGGAAGATGTGCTTTTCTCATGCAACACAGAAAATGCAGGCGTTGCTGTGCCCGCTTCACCAGTGTCTCGCTGTTGAGCGACCAAGCCAGCCTACCCGTTAGCTGCACACCCAGGAAATTGATGCTGGTAACCATCTCCACAGGTGAATCATTAATGCACAGAGGAGTGTGGCTGTGCTTACCTTTTCTGAAACCGACAATGATCTCTTTGGTTTTTCCAGTATTTAAAACTAAGCTGTTTTCCTTACACCAGTTCACCAACCCCTCAGCCTCCTTCCGGACCCAGAGATACCGTCTTCTGTTGCTTCTCCTGGCCTTGATCACTCAAATCTTTCAGATAACACTTTCAGTAAAATAGTAAAGGCGTAGGACTTGGTTGCCAGCTTCACGCCTGCACCACATATAGATAGTCCTCAACTTACAACCATTCATTTAGCAATTGTTCAAAATGACAAAGCACTGCAAAGAGTGACTAACTACTGCTCCTCTCACTTACAACCATTGCAGCATCCCTACATATGGTAAAAATCCAGCTGCTTGGCAACCAGCATGTATTTATGACTTTGCAGGGTCCCAGGGTCATGTGTGATTGCCATTTCCAACCTGCCCAACTGGCTTTCTTTTTTTGTTTGTTTGTTCAATGTTTTATTAATTTTTTTATAGTCACGAATTCTTAATATTTTATCAGCAACATATTGTCTGGGTTCCAGTGTTTAGTTTACTAATACATATTAAACTCCTTTCTCTCTACCTCGTTTTTCTAGCCATTGATAAAATGTATCCCATGTTCCAAAGTATCCTGAATCTTCTTTCTCTTTCATTTTTAATGTCAGTCTGCCCATTTCTGCACAATCTAAATTTTTCTTAATTATCTCTTCCTCCGCTGGTAATTCTTCATATTTCCAGTGTTGAGCAAATACAATTCTCGCTGCAGTTAATACATGTAATGTTAAGTATACATATTCTTTCTCATAATTTCCTACAATTATACCTAACAAAAATAATTCTGGCTTAAAATTGATGTGTTTTTTCAGTCATTTTCTCTAACCATATATGTATTCTTGACCAAAATCTTTTGGCTTTAGGGCAGCCGGCTTTCAACAAGCAAAGGGAGAAGCCAGGTTCACTTAATAACTGCATGACTCACTTTACAACTGAGGGTTTCACTTATCAACTGTGGCCAAAAAGGTCATAAAATTGGCCGTGACTCACTTAACAATCGCTTTGCTTAAAAAAATAGAAAGTCTGGTCCCAACTATGGGATCATACTGTAAGTCCAGGAGTATCTGTTTAGCTTTTCCTCCCAGTTGTTAAAGATGGCATGGTTAATTTGGGCACATTTTTGGCCAGCATCCCGGTAGCACATTAAAAACCTAATTTTATTCCAAGTGAGATCATGACATTCTGGGCAGGCTAGGATCTCTAATTGAGAGGCTGTCTTGCAAGCCAATATCCTGTGCCAACATCTCATCAATTAGGAGGTATACTCAGTGTAATGACATATATTCAGGAGGTTTATATTAACATTTGTTCCATAGTCCATTGAAAACAAACTGATGATTCTCTTTCCTGGTTCCTCGTTTACTTTACTTTACTTTATTTTGACTTATATGCCACCCTTCTCTTCAGACTCAGGGCGGCATATAATACAAGTACAAAATATAAATTAGTTAAAATAATAATATACAATATAAAAAACAATAAAACTATACCCACTCATACAACATACAGTCCCAATCAAAGGCCCAGGGGCAGAGCGCAGCTCACAAGCCCCAAGCCTGTCTGCATAGATATGTTTTTAAGAGTTTTTGGAAAGCTAGGAGGGAAGGAGTAGAACGAACCTCTGAGGGAAGTTGATTCCAGAGAGCTGGGGCAGCAGCAGAGAAGGCCCTAGCCCTAGGTCCCGCCAAACGGCATTGTCCAACAGAAGGGACCCGTAGGAGGCCAACCCTATGTGCCTTAACCGGTCGCTGGGATTCATGATGCAGAAGACGGTCCCGCAAGTATCCTGGCCCATTGCCATATAGGGCTTTATAGGTCATAACCAACACTTTGGTTTAGGGTAGTATTAACAATATATACTTGTAGAGTTTCTGAAGCTCAGGAAGAAGTTTGTCCCATTCCAGCATGGAAATGCTCTAGCATGGGCATCTGTACTTAAGAAAGAACTTTTCCCATGCCATCTAAGAATTTTGGAGGCACTAAAGCTTCCCTTTACAAAGAGTGGCCATGGACTCTGCCAGGGGTAGGCAACCTTGGCTCTTTTATGACTGGTGGACTTCAACTCCCAGAATTCCTGAGCCAGCATGGCTCAGCTTGGAAACCTCTCCCTTTCCCCTCAGCATGGCTGGCTCAGGAATTCTGGGAGTTGAAGCCCACGAGTCAGAAAAGAGCCCAGGTTGCCTACCCCTGGACTAGGCCAACCCTACATCTGGTCATCCACATATACTTCTATTTGCACAGCTTTACATCTGCAGGCATATCCAACCTTTCAGATACGTTTTTCTTTTTCCTTCTCTTAGTAAAAACTTAAGGCTAAAATAACAGGGTGCTTGGATTTCAAGCCTAAAAAGTTCTGTGCTGGTTGGCTGTGAAACCTTGGAAGCTGCATGTGCATTTCTAGCTATATGCATTAGGCGATGAAACGTTAAAATACCAGTTGTAGTCATTATTCACTTTAATAGGCAGATGCCCCTTCCCAGCCATTTGTAATACCGTAGTAATATGCACACGTGTGCCTGTTGTAGTCTCATGTGAAATTATAAGATTAAAAAGTGTTCAGTTTATACACTGAACTCAAGATCCATCACATATACACAAGGAGACACGCCAGACATTCTGTTTATCACACAATATATGTAGAATTCCTTCTTAAACATACATGATCAGTTTCTCAGTCTGATTAGTATGGGTGTTTTCGCTACAGGAGTTAATAGCACTGAAATTTCAGAACATTTTGAGCCAAAGCGACAATGATTCAGACACTAAAACAATCAAACAATAAAAGGAGCATTGACTGAAAATCTATACATCAATTTCTATGGAATATTTATTTATTTTAGCTCTAATTTGCCTGCCATTTTTAAATAGAAATAGGTTCTGGCAACCTATTCAATAGAATTAATTTAACAAATCTTACTCCAGTTTTCCTTAAAGGGACAGTTACAATTTCCTTTCCTTTCCTTTCCTTTCCTTTCCTTTCCTTTCCTTTCCTTTCCTTTCCTTTCCTTTCCTTTCCTTTCCTTTCCTTTCCTTTCCTTTCCTTTCCTTTCCTTTCCTTTCCTTTCCTTTCCTTTCCTTTCCTTGCCCTGCCTGCCCTGCCCTTTACTTGGACAAATAATTTGTATTGCTAAAACCTACCAGGAATCTCATGATATCATTTATAATTTTCCCTTCAAACTCAAATTCATTGTATCATATGAAAACCCTCAGCTTTCATACTTGTGTGCTTTCCAATTTCCATATCTCAAGAGCCTAAATAATCGTTCTGAAGAACAATATTTTAAAGTACCCTTATCTTAAAGATATACAAACTCAATTCACTGCTGTATATTTTAAGCACCATGACATGTTTACCAATTGCATGTAGTTTGCCCTTTACACACAGGAAGCAGGGGGACCAGGTCCAAGGCTTTGTATCTATGTACTGTATCTGTGTATGTACTTAAAAGTATTTATGTACTTTATATATAAAGCAGGGGGTTGGACTAGAAGACCACCAAGGTCCCTTCCAACTCTATTATTATTATTATATAGCTGCCCATCTTATAACCAGCTCTGGGTGGTTCCCAATCAAAAAGTTAAAACAACATATAAAATCATAATTAAAGTATAAAACTGAGCAGATTATTCATTAAAACAACAAAGACCTGGCACCAAGTCGAACTTCTGACTTATCATTTCATCTTATCGCAGTGCTTGGAGGAGAAAAAAAAAAACAAGTTTCAAAGCTTTATGGAAGGCTACAAAGGCAGAGTCTGCCCAACTTCAGGGGGAAGAGGATTCCACAGGGCAGGAGCTGCCCTGGAAAAGGTCAGCTTCCTAGCTCCCATCAGATGGCAATATTTAGGGGAGGGGACTGAGAGACTGCCCATCCCATCTCACCAGGTAGAACCAGTAGATCTTCTTAGGGAAAGACGGTCCCACAGATAGCCTGGCTCTGTGCCATATAGGACTTTAAAGGTGATGATGTTTGTGCACCACACTCTCATTTTTTCTTCCTGGATTTTCATGAATTTCTTCTAGGATTAGCTGCCAATTTAAAAAATAAATACATAAATACATAAAAAAAATCTCAGACCCAGTCAAAAACACCAGCTTTAGAATCATCAGTCCTGAGCTCTCTGAAGAGCAGAAAAGACTGTTCAAGACTGCGGCCTGCATATTATTATTTCTTGACTCCAGAGCAAATGCAATTCATATTTCTGTACATGAATATAGAGTGAAAACTAGAGATGACCACATGTTCCCATTTTGGTGTGCACACAGTGTGAAAGTATCGCAAGTAATAACGCACACCGAGATTTCATGTTACTTTTTCATCTGTAAACTATCCAAAATATGCACTGTGTAGAGCAGTCTTATGAAAGAGACAAATAATCTGACAACCTGGTGGTGTTTTTAGCAGAGTTTTGTGATTATATTGTAGTCATCTTAAGATTTATAAACTAAGGCTGAGCAGGCGGTGGCACTTGGCTGGTTTTGTCTGGGTCAGTTCTGATTAGTACAGGTAATACAACCACAATTGAGCCCAAAATTTATGTTGTTACCTGAGACATTCATTAAATGAATTTTACCCCATTTTATGACTTTTCTTGCCACAGTTCTTAAATGTATCACTGCAGTTGATAGATTAGTAATCTGGTTTTTAAGTGAATCTGGCTTCCCCGTTGACTTTTGCTTGTCAGGAGGTTGATCAAAAGCTGATCACATGACCCAAGACGCTGCAACCATCATCAATATGAGCCAGCAGCCAAGCGTCTGAATTTTGATCACATGATCATGGGGATGCTGCAAAGGTCATAACTGTGAAAAAACGCTCATAAGTTGCATTTTTCAGTGCTGTTGTAACTTTGAACAGTCGCTAAACCAACTATTGCAAGTTGAGGACTAACTGTACTTGTACGGGAGCAGTCTCGTAATCCCAAAGTCATAATCTAGATTGGGAAGTTAAAAAAAAATCCTTAGAGAAGCAAAGCAAACCACTGCCATAGTAGAACGAAGAAAACTACATGACTATCTCCTTGAAATCACCGGGATTCAAGCATGGCTGAAAAACAGTTTTACTCTGATGTATTTAAAGTTACCACTGTAACATTTTTCATGCACTAATAAGACTTTCAATTTTTAAAGCTGGCTTCTTTATGATGTCATGGGAGCTCTCCAAAGTGCTGATCACCCTAACAAGGTAACCAAACACCACTCCAGTCTGCCAGGAGTTAAGTGATTTGCAAATTAACAATGTAAACAAGGAAAATACCAGCGTAGGGAACTGACAATCTTCTGTTCGAAGCTGTCAGCTGTGAAGAAATTGATCCGGAGTGCACAAAGCCAACAGTATCAAACAACGTCAGTGAACTTGAGGATAATGAGAATGGAATGGTTTTTGGAATTTTAGGAACACAAATGTTAATGTTAAAAAATGTAGCTCAGAGGATATGCCTCTATATTTTTTCTTTTTATTCCTGCTTTTTGCACGGGGCAGTATTTATAACATTTACCTGCCTATATGTTGGGCCATTTCTCTTTGCTCCTCTGGCTCCATTGTTGTGCCTTCTCCCATTTTGGATCCCAGAATTTGATTTATTTGTTTCTTAAATTTATAAGCTGCCCACATCCCTATCCAAGGCAATCTTTAAAGGCCAGTCTCTAACATTCCATCAAACTCTTAAATTAACTAGAAACCAAATGCAGAATTGGACTATGTAGATTGAGCATCTGTATATTATTTTTTACACTTGGCCTCCTCTTGAACTTTGCTGGTGAATCACTAGCAATGTGTCTAGATTGGTTATCACCCTTGTCTACTTTGCATGTTTATCAAGGTAGATAGGCTGCTCAAAACGGAACTTGGTTTATTCTACAAAGCATTCCCAAATTCAAACTTGACAATGAAATACACTAGCTTGCATCTTGTACTGCAGAGTTTGGAAACCTACATCTACTTACCATAATGAAGTCATGATTTACAGAGGGTAAAAAACATTGATCCTGTTTTAGTAAGACCATCAAAGAGAAGGTATAGATTATCCTGTTAAGTGGAGAATGGCAAACACGAACCTTGCATGACATGAGTCAATACTGATAGTGAATATCTGACAGCTATATTGCAAGGTTTTGTTTTTACCTGGGATCCTTGAAACCAAAAATGATTGGAGAAAAGACTAATAAGCAGAAGCAGAGGCTAAATCAGCTGGCTTGAAATAAAAGCAACAGATTGGCTTGATGGAATCTGTGTGGAAAGGAATCCCATGGCCACATTTTAAAAAAGGCAAGGTCAATGACCTGGAAAGCTAAGGAAGAAGAATGACAATGTTGGTGGGGAGGAACCAAAAGCCATGGACTTAGAGAATGTCTTTCTTGTTATTAGTAATGGCTTCAGTCCTGAAGCACTGGTCAAAATACTATTTAGGCCCTGCATATATGCTTTCAGTCTCAGTTTCTCGACCAGTGTTGACAACAGACAGATGGAATGGAGTTGTCAGGTTAAAAATTTTTCCAGAGAGAGAAAATGGCAAGAGGAAAGAGAAACACAGGAATAAATGCAATTTTGTGAGGGGAGGAGGTGAGTTATCAGCTGATTAGTAATGATGGAACAAAAAAGAAAAAGGGTAAAGATCAAAATGGCAAAGCTACAGCCACAGATATTCTTAAGCAACAATTCCCAAGGTCTTCCATTGGCCACATTGCTAGAGCTGCTGGGAATTATACTAAAGGTTCCCATCCCTGCTTTACAGTTTAAACCAGGAGTGTGAAACTCGCAACATCATGTGATGTGTCGTGACGTATTGCGACTTCCCCCCCCCGTTGCCTGCAATGGGGTAGGTGCGGTTTTGGCATGACGCATCCAGCCTGCGGGCCAGCAGTTTGACACCCCTGGTTTAAACACACACACACACTTGTCTAAGTCATAATTTGATTTGTTTGATTTGAGCTTAATGCATGGAGCCACTGTGGTATATTTAACATGCTGTGGGAACCCAGTCAAATATGATTTAACATCACGTGTGAATCCAGCCATAGAGAAAGAGAGAAGAGAATAATATAAAGGAGGAGAAGCCGGAGAGACTAAAACAATGTGCAAAAACAATAAATGTCCAACTTTTAAAAAGAATTAAGAAAACAGGGATTTCAGACCTGGCAAAAGTTTGAAGATGGAGTGGGGGAATGCATATGAGTGAAAATGAATTCCAGATTTGGAGAGAAGAATAAACAATAATCTTAGTAAGAACAAGATAAAAGTTATGTTGAAGAAGGTCAAAAAAAAAAAAAAGGAAAAAAGCAAAAGCTCTATTATTAAGTTTAAATTTGGGAAAAAAAGAGAAGAAGAACGAAAGGATTCGGACTGTCAAAACAGAGATGGATAGATGAACTTTCTGATCCCGAACATTTGTAATTGCATCTGCCTAGAGAGCACAGAGAAGTGTCCTGGTTTATATTCTGCTGATTCAGTATAAACCAACCTGTACATTTATTTGCAATTGCAGTCAAGTCTTAAATTCAGTTCTGTCCTAAAAGAAGCACACATTGAAAACAGCCGTAAATCTTGTGGTATTAACTCTAATTCTTGGAAGGAAGTTGTTTGTTTATGGAAGTGGAAAACATCTATATGGTTACCAAGGCAATGTGTAGTAAATCTTGATCATCCAATCATGTAAAATGGGCGTAAATGCCACCAAATACACAAATGGCAATTTCAGTCACTGTTCAGCAGCAGAGGGAGCAGGCAGACAAGCATCTTAGCAAATAAAATGTTGGATACAAAAGCAGGAGCGAAACAGAAATAAAAAAAGAAACATCTGTCAAACATAACATCAAAAGGAGTTATCCTTCTGCATTACTATGGATAAGGAAAATAACGAACAATGATACAGAAAATGTAAACATTGGGGAGGTTTTGTATTTTTTTAGTTGAAATTTTGAAATCAGGGTTGTGCATTGTTGAACTTCTAAGCGTTGTCATTGTCCTGAGAGGCAAAATTACTAAATATTAAAATTAATATGAAAAGGAAGTCAATATGTACTTTATCGACTACAGACAGTCTTCAGTTAGGTTGACCATGTCAAGCTGTGGAATTTACCTAGGAAACTGGCAATCCCAGAACATCTCATTGTCCTCATACAGAACCTATACTCAGGCAAGGAAGCCATAGACTGATCAGTATAGAAATAAGACAAAGCTGTATACTCTTCCCTTATGTATTCAACCTATATGTTGAATATGTATTGAGGGTGGATTGGAAAATAATGAGCATTGTTTTTTTAAAAAAACAACTGGACTTTAAAATGGAAGTGAAAGCTTGACTTTAAAGAAATGCTTTTGAGCTTTGGTCTTGGACAAGACACTTGAGAGAGCATGGTTAGCCAAGAACAACAAATGATTCATAGAACAAATCAATCCAGAGTACGCAGCGAAAGCATACATGTCTAGATTCAGCTTATCATATTATGCAATTTATCATATGTGATGATAATTGAAATGATATTCAATGAATGAATGAATGAATGTTTTTATTATGGTCACTGACCAGAATTGCTTTAATAAATATTTATTAATAAGTGATAATTGAAATATCATCAGCTAACCGCATTATGCAAATTATCACATTAGGCAATGACCTAGCTCCCTTGAAATTTCTATAATGTTAGGAAAGGGACTCAAAGAAGAGGATGACCAAACGCAAGGTGGATGAACCCAATTGCAGTGATCAGGGGTGCCCTGTTAGGAGACTGAAAGGCCAAGATGGGGGAAGGAGATCTATCTACCGAATCAACACTGACTTAATGGCTCTTAATCATTGAGGCTTCTCCAGCTGCAGTGCTTAAAAGAATCTCCCCACGAAATAGTGGTGAAGAAAATGAACACAATTTTAAAAAGCTTCGACCCCTTTAGTCACCTTGGTATTCACCCTCCTCTGTGACATTATTAGTAGATTGGCAATAGATTCGGAAGTGTAGAATCATGTGACGTTATTCTGAAATTGATAGTGTTTTTCATTTACCTTTAGCCTGGTTAAAAATCCTCCCTTGTAAAATGCAACTATTCAAACAACTTTAACAATTAAGTTTGTGGAGCAATATTATAACCCAGTGCATAATTAGGTAGATGGAAACGTCGGTCAATTCAGTGCATCTTACTTATGACAGTATAGATTCCAGTTTAAAACATATTGTGCTTATTGTGCTAACCAATCAAAATATAGTATTTTGCTTTTAATTAGAAATACAAACTCTCTTGCGGTGTAGAGTTATAAATAAAACCTTGCACCAGGAACTTAAGAAATTGCTTTCCTCTATAATAATGTATCAGAACAGTGATGAAACCTGAAAAAATAGGTACAACTTTCAAAATCTTAAGAGTGCACCAAACTTTGAATAGAATAATCAAATATTCAAGAGCCTCATTGCAAAAGAGAGTGTGTGGCATATAAAACTATTGCAAATTGTAAAGGGGGCTAAATGAATGTGTTAATTTAATGTATTTGACTGTTAAATTGTGGCAATATAATGATCTTGCATCCCCTGTTCTTGCAATTCATTCCTTTCTTCATGAAGTAAAAGATAAAGACAAAAGAAAAGCAAAAAAGGACAAGTATAAAAAGTGAAAATAGGGCACATAGCTAAGGCAGAATATCAATAGATAGCCTAAGCCTGCAAAGATGAAGTGAGGAAAGCTAAGGCTCAAAATGAACTAAGGCTTGCAACAAAAGTCAAAAATAAAAAAAGCTTCTTTCAACATGTAAAAAACAAGAAATAAATAAAGGGAATGATTTGGTCCATTAATGGGAGAAAGTGGCAAGAAGGTGACAAGCAACAGGGAGTAAGCAGAACCACTTAACTCGTTTTTTGCATCCATCTTTACACAAATGGAAAAAACAGTCCAACCTATCAAAAACAGTACTGTAAAAAATAGATTAGAAACACAAGTTAAGATAGGCAAGAAAATGGTAAGTGAGCACCTGTCCACCATAGACGAGTTCAAATCAGCAGGACCAGATGGATTACAGCCCAGGGTTCTGAAGGAATGGCAGATGTGATCTCAGAAACACTGAACTATATCTTTCAAAGATCCTGGAGCACTGGAGAACTACCAGAGGACTGGAAAAGAGCTGATGTAGTTCCCATCTTCAAAAAAAAGGGGGGGGGGAATGGATCCAGGAAACTATAGACTATCAGCCTGACCTCAATACCTGGGAAGATTCTGGAAAAGATAATCAAGCAAATGAACACCTAGAGGCAAAGTCATTACCAAAAGCCAACATGGGTTTGTCAAAAACAGATCATGCCAAACAAATCTTATTGCATTCTTTGACTAGGTGACAAAATTAGTGGACTATATAATTTACTTGGACCTCAGTAAGGCATTTGATAAAGCAGACCACAATCTACTACTTGGTAAGCTAGAAAAATGTGGGTTAGACAGCATCACCACCAAATGGATTCATAGCTGGCTGACCGGCTGTACTCAGCATGTGGTCCTCAATGGAACTGCATCTACATGGAGGGAAGTGTGTAGTGGGGTGCCCCATGGGTCTGTTCTGGGCCCAGTGCTCTTCAACATCTTCATCAATGATTTGGATGAGGGGATAGATGGGGAACTCATCAGATTTGCAGACGACACCAAGCTGCAGGAGTAGCCAACACTCCAGAAGATAGGCCTCAGGTTACAGGAGGATCTTGAGAGACTTGAATACTGGGTGCTATCTAACAAAATAAAATTCAGTGGTGAAAAAAGTAAGGTTCTACATTTAGGCAAGAAAAACCAAATGTACAGGTACAGTATAGGTCAGGGGTATCAAACTCGCAAGCGTCACGTGACTTTTTTTGCCATTGCCGGCAATGGGGTGGGCGCGGTTTCACTATGATGCATCCGGCCCGTGGGCCAGCAGTTTGGCACCCCTTGCTCAATAGTAGTAATTGTGAGAGGGATCTTGGAGTCCTAGTGGACAATCACTTAAATATGAGCCAGCAGTGTGCTGCAGCTGCCAAAAAAGCCAACACAATGCTAGGCTGCATTAACAGAGGGATAGAATCAAGATCACGCAAAGTATTAATACCACTTTATAATTTCTTGGTAAGGCTACACTTGGAATACTGCATCCAGTTTTGGTCATCACGATGTAAAAAAGACTCTAGAAAGAGTACAGAGAAGAGCAACAAAGATGATTAGGGGACTGGAGGCTAAAACATATAAAGAACGGTTGCTGGAATTGGGTATGTCTAATTTAATGAAGAGAAGGACGAGGGGGGGACAGGATAGCAGTCTTCCAATATCTGAGGGGCTGCCACAGAGAAGAGGGAGTCAAGCTATTCTCCAAAGCACCTGAAGGCAAGACAAGAAGCAACGGATGGAAACTAATCAAAGAAAGAAACAACCTAGAACTAAGGAGAAATTTCCTAACAGTTAGAACAGAGGAATAACCTGCCTCCAGAAGCTGTGAATGCTCCAACACTGGAAGTCTTTAAGAAGAGATTGGACAGCCATTTGTCTGAAATGGTGTAGGGTTTCCTGCCTGAGCAGGGGGGTTGGACTAGATGACCTCCAAGGTCCCTTCCAACTCTATCATTATCAATATCAATATCAACATCATTATTATTTATGTAGACAAAATAAAATGAAAGTTTCCATGTATACACAAAGATAATAAACATGCAAAGACAAGACTCACTCATAGATGAGCTGTGATCTTTTTTCCCCCTCTTGTAAGTTTCATTGATGCTTCATCCCCAAAGCTTTATGAAATACTTTTTAAACGTGGTAGACATATCCATGTCTAGCTTTTTTTTTAAAAAAAAAAACTAACTTGCCTACCTCTTTATGAATTCTGCAGACTCCCTTTACCATTCAGGCTTGCTCCTGTCTAATTCCTTTTTTGACACAGACTAGAATGGTGCTAAATTCCTTCATTAGAGAAATCAAACAGCATTCTCTGAACCATCTCTCTCTTTTTTTTTTTTAAATCTTTTTGCCCTTTTGCACCGCATCAGATCAACCCGTCAGGATGATGTCTTTGGTTTCGCTGGGATTAATTATAGTTGTGGCAAACATATTTTAAAGGGTTGAAATAAGAAGGACATCTTAAGCTACCAAATCTGCTTGTCACTTGACCCTTTGCCCAGAGCCCACTTGGTCATAGGATCTTGTTAGAATATCGGTCGCTGCCCACTGGATGAGTGAGCTGCTGCTTTGCTTTGTTCTTGTTGTTTTGAAAAACATCTTTTTATGTCTAAGTGGGAACCCCAAAGTAGAGTCTCATTAGTGAGGCCAATACAGTACCGCAAAGTCCACTTAATGAATAACCTGCCTGCCATTCAAGTGTCAGGAAGCAGACACGTGGAGGCAGGTGCTGAGGAACAGACTGCATTACATTTCCAGTGTTTATTAATACAGCCTGTGATGTAATGTTGGAGAAAGACCTTCCCTAAATGCAGTTCTTCTGGACAACAGATGGAGACTGAGTGATGAGAACACCGGGGGATCTCTTTTCATTTTCAATCTCTCCTGGGAGTATTCAGTAGCATAATATGAACTTTGCAGTTGCTGTGAGCATTTTGCAATCTGAGGAATCCCATGGCACTTGACAATCAAGAGAGCAATCAAACAAGAACACTTCCAGTAAGCTCCTTGTTTACTGGAAAACGGTTTTAGAGCAACCTTGGCAACTTTTAAGACTTGCGAATTGCAACTACCTTCAGCATGGCTGCCTGGAGAATTTGGGAACTGAAGTCCACAAGTCTTAAAATTGCTCAGGTTGGACAGCCCTGTTTAGAAGATTCTGTCCCTCAAAGGATCAGTTTGTAGGTGGGTCAGACGCAAACTCAAACTCTGTTAATAGTTACTGTAACTTCAGATACACCACATCAACACGTTATTGTCAAAGTTTAGTGGAAAGCTGACAAGACTGGTGGCAAGAAGAATCTAACTAGGATAGGTGGCTTGCCACAGGTGAGGAGTTGTCAATTATCTGTGCTGCTTTTTAATGCTTGCTGTTGTAGGGTCCCAGTCTGCTCCCTTTCCCTATTTATTGTGCATTTTAATTACTGAAGTACCCAATTGCAGAAATTGCAAAGCATCTGGCCTGTAAAAACAGAAACATTTTAAAAATCAATCACATTCTAGATCATTCAAAATGTTTTCCTATCAAAGATGTAAGAATGTGGTTGGCAAACCTCATACGAAGAATATTTCCCTTGACTTGTTGTGAGCTTGGGATGATCCTTTTTTTTATTTCTTTTCCTTGTCTTGTGTAGATCCTATGAAAGACACAACATTTAGCCTTCTTTAAAAACCTATGCATCAAACTACCAATCTGGGAGTTTCAGAATAATGTTTCAGTTTTTCTTGTTAGTAAGATTTTGGCCGAAAGGGGAAGTGGAAAATGGAAGGGAAAGTAATGAAAGGCTTTGGTGATCTTTGAACTAATATTAACCAATCCCAACTGTTTTGGGCTCTTCTCTTTGCAGGCTGACATAATGTTCCTAACCCAACCTGCCACAGATTTAGGCACAAGCATTATACTATAGGTACCTCCAGTTCTTGCAAAAATCCTTTCTCAGAAGATAGCATTCTAGATCATCATTGAGGCCCTAAAAGAGAGGAGATATATACAGGGCCTATATTACAATACCATTTACTCTTTGGTAATAAGATGCAGAGCCTCTGCAAAGCACAGATGATTCCTATCTGTGATTCAGTGATAACTTTCTCTGCTTCTGCACTGTTTTGGGCAATTAGGTGGCAAAGATGGGGCTGCAATGTACATGGTACCACCATGAAGCATCAGAAGGGATGGGTATGAGGAAACAGGTGCTCATTTTCAGATGTCATAGCAGGCTGCAAGACCAAGCAACAGTGATCTGCTCAAGATGGGAAATGAGCACCTTCTTTCTCTCTTCAGAAGCCATTCAGACAACCAAGCTTCCTTCTCCATAGTGAAAACATTTCAATAGAGTAGAGTAGAGTAGAGTAGAGTAGAGTAGAGTAGAGTAGAGTAGAGTAGAGTAGAGTAGAGTAGAGTAGAGTAGAATAGAATAGAATAGAATAGAATAGAATAGAATAGAATAGAATAGAATAGAATAGAATAGAATAGAATAGAGCTGGAAGGGACCTTGGAGGTCTTCTAGTCTTACCCCCCGCTCAAGCAGGAGAACCTATATCATCTCAGACAAGTGGCTGTGTAGCCCCTTCTTAAAAACCTCCAATGATGGAGCACCCACGATTTCTGAGGGCAAGCTGTTCCACTAGTTAATAATACAGACGAACTTTGAACTGTGGTCCATGTTAGGTACCGAAGGTGCATTTCTTGACTAGATGTTCCATTGAAATCCTTCATCTTCATAGCTTGAAGCAGATATGGAAAGTGTGGTACATAAACAAATAATTATACAGCAATTTTTCAACCTTTCTTTTTTATGTTTTTTTTTACAATAGATCTGCTTGAATGGGCAGGGGTGAGAGGGATAACTTGTGCTCTATCTTTTCAAGAAGTGTGGCTGGAATGTTTGCATTCTTTTGGAACTAATAGGAAGATGGTATGAAGAAGAAGAAGAAGAGGAAGAAGAAGAAGAAGAAGAAGAAGAAGAAGAAGAAGAAGAAGAAGAAGAAGAAGAAGAAGAAGAAGAAGAAGAAGAAGAGGAGGAGGAGGAGGAGGAGGAGGAGGAGAAGAAGAAGAAGAAGAAGAAGAAGAAGAAGAAGAAGAAGAAGAAGAAGAAGAAGAGGAGGAGGAGGAGGAGGAGGAGGAGGAGGAGGAGGAGGAGGAGGAGGAGGAGGTGGTGGTGGTGGAGGAGGAGGAAGAGATTTCAACATTCTTAAAATGATTGCAGCACTTTTTCAGTTAGATAGAAATTGGCCTTTCTCTGCATGTATGATTGTGTGCGAGAAAGGGAGAGATGAAATCCATTTCTTGATTCTTCAACCCATAGGTCCTTGTCCAAAAACGGTGCCTTCTTATTAAAAACCATCTCAAACATCACATAAGATTGAAAACTGCCCTTGCCTTGCTGTCCACTACTAATCTCCCTTTCTCCTGAGAGCAAATTTCTCTTCTTCTTCTCCTGAAGCAGGGACCCTTGCAGAGGAAGATGGATAAGAGAATCGCTCCAGTCTTAATAGTTAGGAAAGGGATGATGGCTCGAAGTTTTCACCCTCATTCATTCTTAAATCTGTAATATTTGGAAACACATCACTATTTTACAAGTTCTACAGCAAAAATCACATGTTCTGTTAGGATTGTATTGTAATCAGATATATCTTTTAGCGACTTGGAAGAGGATTTTTTTTTTACATCAACCTTGCCATGCCTAAGAAGGTCATCATTTGTACAGCATCAGCCTATGGGGGAATCTTCTCTTCCTTTACAGTAGTCAGTATGGACACAACTACCCCTCTTCTCTGTAATAATGACAACGTTCACCATTCTAGCTAAGGCAGCAGAAAGGTAAGGGCTATTTTTATAAATCAGGAGAAAACAAACTAGGGAGGAAAACAAAATTGCCCTCTCACCCTGATCTTGTGACATTGTGAGGTGATGTGAGGGTTCTCTAGTTTCTTATGCAGGGAACAGGTGAAAGAGCCATGCAAAAGAGAATCTAGCTCTCACCGGGACCATCTGTCCAAAAATATTAAGGGCATTGCCATGCTGTCAGCTTATTTCTTCCTCAAGTCACAGAGATGCAGAAATGAACCAACTCACTTAGATGCTGGCTTGATCAGCAAATCTCTCAATGTGCCTCACCTACTTAAGTGAATGCATCACGGTAACATATTGAGTGTCAGAACAGCAATGCAAACAGACATCCCCAACTTAATCCAAGTGCATTTCATCCTGAGTTTCCTTACAAAACTTAGATAGTTGATGTGATGATTGGGTAAACATACCTTTAGGGTATAAGAAAAAAATGGGATGGCCCAATTTTGGAATGAGTCCCATCCCCCTGATCATGATATCGTGAAGGTGACAAATGTATACCCAGCTGGTGCTACTTGCCTAGAAGCATTGTGAAGGTGAAGGCAGATATTTAATTTTAGGAGAATCAAGGATGGTTTGAGAAGAGGGCTGTGCTGTTAACATTGCCCGTACCACTTTTTCTCTTTTTGCTTTTAGTCAGACATTAGGAGTCTGAAACAATATATCCCTCTGCCCAGTTTGCCTTTTAGGTGAAAGTAACAGATAAACATACTGTCTTCATTCCCAGTAAATGTAACTCTTGGATAAGTTTCCAATATTCAATTAGATTAGATAAATTTTCAAAGAATTTAATGGACTGCCCATTTACACACAAGCCCAAGGCAAAGTGCTAGCACTTTTAATGTTTTAAATGATTGGGGATACAAGAAGTACTTCTTGATCTGCCCATCTGTATAGGTACCTGTGCATTACAATAATCAGATGAATATCACCACTCCCCCTGCTAAAAAAATTATTAAAACATTTTACCTATACAATAAGAAATAAATTCAAAGAAAAAAATATAGTAAAGTAAATGTGAAAAAGAAAAAAAAGGAAAGGAAAAGGGCAAAAGAAAAAGGAAATAGAAAAGAAAAAGAATAGAACAGAACAGAAAACATAAAAGCTACCTCTATTCTTTTTAGGTCAAATGTCCATAGAGGCTGCACACTGGTTTTGAGTGTGATAGTACAGTAATTCCTCGGCTTTCAAGCTGCTTATCCCATGATCGATCACAAGGAACTAAATTCCTGTGGTCTCTTTGAAAGAAACAGCTACCCAGAGCACAATTGGCTCATCTCATCTCCTCTTCTCCAGAAGAGTCGAACCTACTACCTGGCCACCAATCTTTACTGTGGTGCTGTCCCCGCTCACAGAGACATTCACAGGGATGTCTAACTTGCCATAGGTCCTGACCCAGAAGCCTACCCCCCCCAAACAAAACATACCATATATTGCAAAGAAGAGGGCCTTTTCCATAATGGCATCCCAGTATCTGACTGTCCTCCCTAGTAAGCAAATCTGACTCGTGATATTTTAGTCTATTTGTCATCAGCTCAAGATATTCCTATTTGCTCAGGAGTCTTAATGGATGTCCTTGTTTTTGTGCTTGAAAAGCTTTTCTGTTGGCTAAATGACTTGCTTGCTTTTACAGGATTGTTTCAATTTGGAACTTTGCTGCTAGCATGTCAGGGGAATCTATTGGAAAGAAATGGGGATTCAACTATATTTAAATAAAAAATGGAAACTTTGTCTGAGGTCATGGAGAAATGGGGGGCTTGACGAGTAGCCGATTTCCAACTTTGCCGTTGTCGTTGTTGTTGTTTTATCCAGACCTGCTCTGGAACTCCTAGTTCAAGGACTGGCTGCAAAATGTCCAACATTGCCAAAGAAGAAGAAAGAGTGATGACAGGGAAAAGCCAGCCTGTTTTGTTTTCTGAAATAGGGGTTTGGACCAAACCCAAAGAGAGCAGCCCCCAAGGCGAGGGGGATAGACTAGGAACGCTTGGCAAAATGAGGTTCCCAGGCTCTGTTCAAATGATTTGCCACTTTTTAAATTTAACCTGAATGAAAGCCCTGTGAGCCAAGTTACTTAGGAAACTTATTTGTGAGTAGTCATTTGATTTACAACCCCCCCCCAAAACATGTGCCTGTAAAGTTAAAAATTAAATGGGGGAAGAGCTTTCCAGACGAGCCTCCCCTTCCCCCAGCTCCCTGATAAGGTATAAGGAATGGACAGTTGTTGGTAGGAACAAGACATATTTTGACAAATTTGTGTTTGGCAGACCTTGATGAAAGACACCAGTTCCCTCTTTGTCTTTCCTTCTTAAAGGAAAAGTGAAGGCGGAAGGGGGACATTTGAAGGAGAACCAACAGGACATGTGTGTGTGTTTGTGTGTGTATGTGTGTGTGTTTGTGTGTGAGTGTGTGTGTGTGTGGTGCTCATCGCCTTCATTGCTCATTTGCATTTCCTACAACTTCTGGCTCCAACAAGGGATTTTTAACTCCTTTTTGCTCACTTAAAACTCCTAAACCAGAGGCACTTCTGGCTGGCAAAACAGGAAGATTTGGGGGAAGATTTGTTGCCTTTCAGTTACTCTGGACTCTGGAGTGGTCCCTGCAGTTTTTTTCTTGGTAATTTTTCCAGAAGTGGTTTGCCCTTGCCTGCCTCCCAGGATTGAGAGAGAGTGACTGGCCCAGGCCACCCAGCTGGCTTTGTGTCCAAGGTAAGACTTGAACACAAGGCAACAAGTACGTGGCATTTATATAGTCATTTCACAGAAGTGGGCCTGACATTTTCAACCAGTGTTTTTTCATGTGGTTTGGGTGCTTTTTTAAAAATATGCACACACATGCACCACAATAAAGTTTGAAGTCTTCCAGAGGTGCAACATATCCAATTAGGGTTAATTCAGAAAAAGAAAGCCCCCAAAGTATGCTACTGGAGATTATTATTTTGCTGCTGGACATAGAGCATTTTGGAAGTTACAAAATTATCCGGCAAGCCGTATGTATTCTGCAGATCACAGGCTGCCCATGCTTGCCCTAAAGCTGTATTTAGCCTTATGGCTGGGCAGGGCATCTTCCCTCTCAGCTTAGTGGCAGAACAAGTTCTGTAGGAAGGTGCAAAGGGAAATTTTCCTACCCAAAACAGGAGAAAATTCATGGGAAACATACGTGAATCAGCTGGCTGAAGGCCTCATTTTGCAATGTTGTGAAACATTGCACTCATATATCACCAAGTTTCTCTCTTCTTACTTCCTGTCCACATTGCACATTCCTATTTTGTTTCTCGAAGCCAATGGCTTGAATGTAACCAGAAAGCCGTGTTTACCACTAACATGCAAATTAATCTCTTTTCCCCTCCTTTTTAATTTTTTTTTCCCAACACAGCCTTCCCATTGATTTCATTCACTCAGGAAAGAGTGAATTCTCTGTATGCAGAGTTATAAATCAGAAACCTAATTAATATAATTTGACAATAGGGCTAAGGAGGAAGAAAGGAGAGTGCCAGTTGTGAGCACAATGGGCTCAAGTGTTGTCCACACAAATGGTTCTTGCCTCTCTGACTCCTACTGAACCTCACAGTGAAACCTCATTCAAGGCTGTTGCCCATATTATTTTTGACTTCTTGGTGGCAGCAGCAGGGGGTAGCTGTGGCTTGCAGGCATCTCAATTGCTTTTCACAAATGAGGAATGCTCAGCTTGACCAAACAGGATGTCCCGCTACCACACTTGCAGTTTTGGATGTTGCTGCATGCATTGGGTGATTATAAAGAGCTGCAGATTCTTGCTTTATCTCAAGGAAGATGCCCTAACTTGCAGTTTTGGTGGGCCATCTTTTCCTGCCATTATCTTCGGTAATTTTATATTCTGAATTTTGTGTTCTTTTAAAAATCTGTATGCCATCTGTCAAGTGTTTTTTTTCCTAGAATGGAATTACAAAAGATTGAAATCATGCCAAGTTATTTCAAAATTGATTGATTATATGCCATCTAATCATTGGCGACTTTTACCAACCACATAGTTCAGACCTGGACATTTTACGGCCCGGGAACTACATCCAACTGGGGTTTCTGGCCTGCAGCATCAGTGGTATGGGTGGCATGGGGTGGGGCAGCAGCAGTGTTGGATGTGGGGCAGCAGCAGGGGCCCAGGCATCAATGAGAAATCAGCAGTGGGGGTGCATCAACAGCCCTCCACAACAGTCCCAGTGTCCCATGTGGCCCCTTGAGAAAATTAATTATCCACCCATACACAGATAGTCACTCATGCACTGGTAATCTCCTGTCTGGATTACTGCAGTGCACTCTACATAAGGCTACTCTTGAAGCTACAGTTGGTGTAGCATGTGTCAGCATAGGCAGTTCTGGGCATCCCTCGGGATATACATATAACACCTCTGTTGCATGAATTGCATTGGGTGCTGGCTTGTTTCTGGTCCAATTCAAAGCCCTTTATGGCATGGGCAGCAAAAAATTAGCTACCGGTTCTGCCAAAGTGGTGTGAACTGGCTGAATCCCACCACTGAGTATAAGCTACCAGAAAGCATATATGGATTTATATTGTTCACATCTTGTTCAATTATAGTAAGTAAAACTCAAGAGTCACACTGTGGATCCAGTTACTAATGCTGGGCTGTTTCTGACAGCTGTAAAATATGGTGGGGAATTGAGATTTATATTGATACAAGGTTGATATCAGGTTCTCAAAGATCTATGAAATGCATGAGAACCAGAATTCTCTATGTTGTGATTTTATTTTTTTAAAAAGAATCTAACCTAGAGATTGCCAACTTTAAGTGGGCTCTATTTGAAAGATTCACTTTGCGTTCTAATTTTGATATAACACTGTACATTTAAAAAGGTTTTACAGAAAGCTTTAGGAAGAACATTTATTGGATTCACTTGGATTCTTCTGCTCTTCTCTTTGACTAGGTGTGTAGCTTTCTCTTTTACTGTATTCCATATTACAGCTAAGGCATATCTCAGTAACTATGGTCCCCACAGTTTCTACCATCTCCAGTGACCGGCCTTGTCTTCTTACCCCACCCCCACCTCAATGATAAGCCCAGTTTCCAGCAGAGAGAATTACTAGCCAAGATAGAGAATAGAAGGCTTGTGAGGATTGGTTTTTTTGAATGAAATAATAATAATAATAATAATAATAATAATAATAATAATAATAATAATAATAATAATAATAATAATAATAATAATAATAAAGTTGGAAGGGACTTTGGAGGTCATCTAGTCCAACCCCCTGTTCAGGCAGGAAACCCTATACTATTTCAGACAAATAGCTGTCCAATCTCTTCTTAAAGACTTCCATTGTTGGAGCATTCACCGCTTCTGGAGGCAGGTTGTTTCACTGGTTAATTGTTCTAACTGTCAGGAAGTTTCTCCTTAGTTCTAGGTTGCTTCTCTCCTTGATCAGTTTCCATCCGTTGCTTTTTGTCCTGCCTTCAGGTGCTTTGGAGAATAGCTTGACTCCCTCTTCTTTGTGGCAGCCCCTGAGATATTGGAACACTGCTATCATGTCCCCCCCTTGTTCTTCTCTTCATTAAACTAGACACATCCAATTCCAGCAACCGTTCCTCCAATTCAATTCATTCTTTTTCCAGAGGATTTGAAGACAGAATTTTCAGGGGGTGGGGGAATGGTTCCCTTGATTGTTTTCTAAAGTTTGAGGCACCGTGCAATGCAGCAAGATTAGGAACAGGTTTTGGTTGTAGACCTATGTCTTTTTTGCAACCCCCTTCTTGGAATCTGCATAAGGCAGTTGGATGTGAACAATCTTTTCTGAAGGCTGATCCTTCTCTGCCCTCTTGTTGTCCTGTTGCAGGAAGGAGGGGACAGAGAAAGCAAGATTCTCAAAATGGCACCTCTAGGGCAGCTGGCTTCATTCTATCCTGCACGAGGGAAGAGTAGGAGACGACACCTTGAAGCAGCAGTTGTCTAGAAGATGGCTTTACTTTTGATGGGAAAATCGGGAGATTATTATAAAATCTAACAGAAAAAGTGGAAGGGGTGAAGCTTCAGGAAGAGGTTTTGTTTAAGGCCCCATGGCTGAGGCAGAGATCCCGCTGACCTACTTCGGGAGAAATAGAAATAGGTCAGAACCTCTTCCTCTGATCCAGGAAGTGAGTTGCTGCAGATTCTGCCACAAAGAATGTACAGGTAGTCCTCGACGTACGACCGCAATTGAGCCCAAACTTTCCATGGCTGAGTGAGACAGTTAAGTGAGTTTTGCCCCGTTTTACATCCTTTCTTGCCACCGTTGTTAAGGGAATCACTGCAGTTGTTAAGTTAGTAACATGACTGCTAAGCGAATCTGGCTTCCCCCGTTGACTTTGCTTGTCAGAAGGTCGCAAAAGGTGTTTACATGACCCTGGGACACTGCGACCATCATAAATATAAGCCAGTTGCCAAGTGTCCAAATTTTGATCACGTGACCGTGGAGATGCTGCAATGGTCATAAGTGTGAAAAAAGGCCCTTCGGTGCCGTTGTAACTCCGAATGGTCTCTAAATGAGTGAGGACTACCTGCATTCAGATTGTCTCTTCCTGTTAATCCTTTCAAACTTCCTACAACCACTATCTGAAACTTTGGTGCTGAGAAGCCACCCCAACGTGAAGATGTTCAGCAGTATATTAAACCGCTTCCTGCACTTGTGTTCTCCATTAACGGTCTTCTCAGCCCCAACTGTAAAATTTGACCTGACATTTAAAAATAGCTCCTTGAGAAGAGCTGAGAGTTCCTCAGCAGAGGTTGCCAGGAAAAGAAAAATTGGCAAGCTCGGTTCGCTGCTTAATGTTTCAAAATTAATTTTCCCTGTCAAGACTCTTCTTTCTTTTCCCTCTGCTGTTTATGTAGGAATGTAATGGGGAACGATTAAAACAACCCAAATTTCAAAAATTGCTGAAGGCTCTGTAAGGAAAAAAAAAAGGTTTGCTCAGTGTTCTCATTTTCAGTGTGTTGTCATCTTCACTGTTTCTGCATTTATTTCAGCTTATTAGATGTGTACCTCGCCCTTCTATTCAACTGAATTCGCAAGTATTGTCAAACTAGAGAGCCAGTTTGGTCTAGGGCAGGGGTGTCAAACTCAATTTCATTGAGGGCTGCCCTCAGGGGGGTGTGTGTGGGGGGTGCGGTCTACTGGGTGGGCGTGGATGGAGTGGGTGTGGCCTAGTGGGTAGGCGTGGCCAGCTCTACATCATTCGTGTCAAGAATGCCTGTGGGGGCCTGGGCAGGAGTGGGACAGATCTGAGAGTTTTTGGCAGAAAGGAGTGGGACCAGGGCAGAGCCCATCAAGCCAGATATGTGAAGTAGGTGAGGGCCATTTGCTGGCCACTTCCAGGCAATGGTGCATTTCTTCATTCCTCATAAAGAGTGACACCTCCCCAGCATGCACCCAGGGGGTGGGGCCGATGTGGCAGGGGCTGGTTCCTCGCTGTTACCAGATGGCCTTGTGGAGCTAAGACTGAATGTATTTCAGCATAGATGGCCACCACAAAATTGTACATTGGCTTCCGGCCGGCCTGGACCAGGGCCAAGGCAGTGGGGGCCGTTCCCTCACTGTTTCCAGGATGGCTTCGTGGGCCACATGAAACCACTTTGCGGGCCACATCTGGCCCCGGGCCTTGTGTTTGACATGTCTGGTCTAGCGTTTAAGGCATCTGGCTAGAAAAGATGAAACCATGAGTTCAAATCCTGCCTTGGCCATGAAAGCCAGCTGGGTGACCTCGGGCCAATCATCTTCTCTCAACCCAACACTCCTCACTGGGTTGTTGTAAGGAAAATTGGAGGAAGATGTGTTGGATAAGTTTGCCGCCTTGTAAAAATAATAAAGGTGAGATATAAATAATGCTGATAAAAATCTTTGAATAATTTAATAACAATATAAATAATAAATAATATAAAAATAATAATTTAATAATAATAATTAAAATATCAGAATACAGTATACAGTATCATTAACATGTTGAACTAAGATCAGGCAGACCCAGGTTGTCGTAGGTGGGAAACAGGTGAACAGAATGCTGTGAGCTTGAGTTTCTGGAAGAAATGATAGAAACCTAACAAATAAATAAAACAAGAAGCCATATTTTCAATGGTAATAGGACAAGACCCTAGTATCAAATGCAAAGATGAATGAACTTATTTTCATCTTACATTGAAATTGATATAAGGTGATACTATTTAATCTCCTGTGGGAGGCTATTCCACAGAATGGATACTACTAATGAAAAGGTCTTCCTGGCTAATGCCAGTCAGAGGCATCTATGGGGCAGGCATCTCCGCACCTTCAGAAGAGAATTGAAGACTCATCTCTTCAATCAAGCCGGCCTGGCCTAGACCTCCTCGGGTTTTATGTAAATTTTTATGTAAATTTTTAAACAAGGTTGT
This sequence comes from Bothrops alternatus, assembly GCA_034064705.1. Taxonomy (NCBI): domain Eukaryota; kingdom Metazoa; phylum Chordata; class Lepidosauria; order Squamata; family Viperidae; genus Bothrops; species Bothrops alternatus. The sequence continues at coordinate 2,793,172 of JARGCV010000200.1, read as the reverse complement.
TTGGGTTTTAGAATTGGGATTTTAACAGGTTTTAGTAACAGCCATGTATTAATTTAATTCATTTTTAAATATTTATTATTATTGTCTGTTTTAATTGGGCTGTAAACCGCCCCAAGTCCTACGAGAGAGGGGCGGTATAAAAGTTTAATAAGTAAATAAATAAATAAATAAATAAATAAATAAATAAATAAATAAATAAATAAATAAATGACCAGGCAGTTAAATTTCTTACATACCTGCCATTTGGATGCTCTTGACCTCTCCCCATAGACACCCCTCATGCCAACTGAAGATGCAGTAAATGGGTCCCAGCCAGGAGTGTCAGGTCTTTTTAAGCAAAATTCTTTAGGTTGACACTAACATGGTAAACTTGGACCCATAGAAAATGTATTCTATGTTTGTAGAGTTAGATGCACTACAGTGTAGCCATTTCCTTTTGCCCCAGCTTAGCTTCTGGGTCAAGCACAGTCACAGCCCAACAAAGAGCACATTATATTATACCGTTGTGCAGGTGGCACTGACTTCAATAACTTTGATGGCTGAAGCTGAACTTCCAAACAGAAGTCCTCCTCCTGATAAGAATAGCATTGAGCAATAGACTTATATACCGCTTCACAGTGCTTTACAGCTCTCTCTAAGCAGGTTTAAAGAGTCAGCATATTGCCCCCAACAATCTGGGTCCTCATTTTACTGACCTCAGAAGGATGATAGGCAGGAGTCATCCTTGAGCCAGCAGCCCAAATTGGCCACCGTTTTGAGAAGGTCCTTAATAATGTATCTTATTACAAAGTTGGAACTAAAGTGTGATTGAGACTTTGGACTTCCAGAATGACAACTGGGAATCCTGTAAGGTTAAAGCTGCCAACTTTCTGGATCAGAGGAATTTTCCCTTCTTTATAAAAACATGGGGATGTGTTCATCTGGACGTGGCTTGTCTTGTTGCAGCAGTGGGAACAGTCCTCCTTCCCACCCACCCCACAGCTAAACATTTTTCTAATTGTGTGCTATTAAGAGAAGAAAATCATTTGAGGAAAAGAGCTGGCAACTCTAAGATGGGAGCCACCCCACCCTCTCCCACAATTGCAACTGCATTGTGGTTCTGAAAAGTACAGTATGTGCGGTGGTGTCATAATAGAGTGCTTTCATGCGCCAGTTCTGAAACCCTTCCAATCTGAAAATTCCCCTATTCCTATGGGGAACATTCTGCCTTGAAAGTTGAATTCAAACTAAGCAACACCAAATTCCTGTACATGACGCTCCCTACCCACAAAATAATCAGAATGAAGAATTTCTTTTATCTGCCCTCCCAGATCTTTGTCTTTTCCTCTTGTCTGCTATCATATTGATTTTTTTCTGTCCTCTCTAACACGATGCTGTTTGTACACTTTGACCTCTCTGGTTCCTTCAGTTTGTACTGTTCTACGACAAATACAAGACATGAAAACCTTATGCAACAACATTTGAATCTTACAGTGGTCCGATCCATATGGAAACAAGAAGAAAGAAGTTGCATCATTAGCGATGAAATCTTGCATAGCTTTCTGGAGATGGAAGGGAGACAGATGAGCGCTTTAGCAAGCGCCTGAGAGATGCTGAATATAAGATGGGAAAGGGTCACCTAATCCTGGATGTACTAGTCAGAAACTCTGTGATGAGTCCCACTAACTGCAGAATTTCCACTAGGCACACTTGGGTTAAGATCCAGGTTTTTCTGCAATAAATCCATAGGAAAACAAAGCTACACTACATTTTCTATGACTTTTGGCTTTCAAAGGTTTTCAGTCTCCATTCAAAATTTTCACTGAATAGCTACACAAAGTGCATGAAAAATCAAAGGCATTTTTTAGTCCTACCTCTCCCCTGATCATATCTTAGAAAAAGGCCCCAAATCTTGAAGTAAAAGCACTATACAAATCAAAATCATCAGACTAAAGCTAGGGAAATTTCTAAGGCAAATCCTAATGTACATATCCATAAAACCTTTACCCCAGGGTTGTATGTTTGTAGGCAAGACTTGGAGATGGACTAGCATGGAGCTGCCACCAGGTCTTGATCTGGGCAAGCACATATAAACTTATATATACTGTCTAAATTTGATTTGATATCATGAAACAAATATGAAGACGAACATACTCTTAAGCAAAATGCAAGCAGCAACACACTGAAGCACATAAACAGTAAATATAAACAAGTGTTGTGTCTTGATATAATTCCTTAGAACATTTCAGATAATGTTTACTATTTTGGCGTCATCCCTAATGCATGTACTTTGTTCACTGTGGGGACCTTGGTGCTCTCTGAGCTTGGTGGTTCACTTGTAGAGATGTTTCATTACCAAACTAGGTAATATCTTCAGTGCCAGCGAGGGTCCCTGAGCTGCAAATATTCTCTTAGAGCTTTTCAAAGCTGCGAAAGGAGGACTCAAAAGTAAATGGAATGTTAACAATAAAATGAAAATGAAACTAAATACTGTTTGCCTTAGTTCTAGTTTGTGTTTCTTCTTTAGATCTCCCTTATTCCTAAACACATCCATGTTTACATTCCTGGTACATTTCCTAATAACTTATGACAAGGGTATTATTATGGCTGCTTAGATGAATGTCTAAGCTTTGCTACAGATAACAAGAGCCAACTTCCTCCTGCCAAGCCCGTAACAGACCATTGTTTATGAGAATAATCTGCACTTTTGCTACAATCAGCATTATTTCCAGGAGGTTCTAGTTAGGTTTATCTTCAAAATCTCATTTGGTGTAGTTTAAGAATATTTAAATTGCAGCAGTGATGCTTCTGCTTAATGTCAAAGATGTTGTTAGTAGCTTCAGTGTTGTAAAAGGAAGAAAGTGCAATAGATAGATATCCCACTACCACCACCTTGCCTAACATACTTCTCCACTAAATACAGATGGTTTTAATGAGGTCAAATAAATCTCTGCATCATGATGATGGGGAATGTCCTCGCTGAAAGTCATGAATAATGCTTAAACGGTTACAAACAGCACTATTTTCTCCCTGTTTACAGATTTTTTAAAGATTTGTGTGTGAATGTGTATGTTTGTGGCTTGCATGTCCCCTACTAGTGATACAGGCTAAAGTGCATGTGGAGATGATAGTGACATTAAATGGCAGATAACGCTGGCATTGATTTATATTTAACATTTTGGGACAGGAAAACAATAATTTCCTCCAAAAATTCTGGCTCGATGTGGGAAATTGAGGGAAAGGGGGAATGAGATTTTTTTTAATGTTTCTCTCAAAGGGGAGGTAACTCTATCCATATGATCGTAAGACAAGGGGAATTAAAAAAAAAAGACCACCATAATTAATTCACTAAAAATGAAACTGAGGCATTCCTCTTAATGTTTTTAAGGTTCTGTATTTTAATTAACCAAGTTTAAAAGAGGCACATTTAATATTTAAGAGATAGTTTGAAATCAATATCTACATGGAAACTGCAGTTTAAAATGTTATAGAACTGCAATTAGAAATAAAAAGAAATGTGAATAAGCCTGCAATAGCATACAGAGATTAATACGTCAGTACAAACTGTGCTATAATTGTGACAGAGGTTCATAGGCACTGTTGTGTCCTGAGCCTGCAAAAGCAGGCTCGGGACGTTGCATTGGTCCCGGGCATTCCAAAAGCTGCCCGGGACCAGATAGAGCGGCCCCAGCCTTGTGCGCATGTGCAAGGCGTGAAAACGCTTTGTTCCTATTGGTTGACATTGTCCGGGTTTCTGGCCATATAAAAAGGCCTGCGTGCCTTTTGCTTTTGCTTGGTTGTTGTAGTACGAGAATAAAGCATTTGTTTAACATCGCCATGTGTCTTCATCATTCGCACGTGAACGAAGTACACACCACTGGTGACGAAGGTGGGATTCTTTGCAAGCTGGAACAAAAGATTTAAGGACTTATCCAGGAAGTCCTGAAGAGGGGAATACGGCATCTGAATCAGCATCCCAGCCTGCCAGTACAGCGTCGCTGGAGGGTGAGCTTGGCTAAAGGACCCTTTCCCCAACAGCAGCTTGTAGAGGAAGCGAGTGGTGAAGGGCGTAAAGCTTATGATGTCGAAGATTGGCCGCTTGACTGATTTCGATGTCTCCCACCCAGAGAGATGGAATTCCTACATAGCAGGGGTGGAGAATTACTTCCGAGTAAATCAGATTAGAGAAGAAGGCCTGAAGGCAGCAACTCTTTTGTGTGCCTGTGGACAAGAAGCTTTTGACATCGCAGAAAATCTGGTGGCCCCTGCACCTCTGGAGTCAGTAACATATGCTGACTTGAAGAAAATGTTGAAGGAACATTTCCAGCTGAAGTTATCCGTCATTGCTTGGAGGCACGCATTCGAGCAGAGAGACCAGAGACCGGGTTAATCTGCTGCGGACTTTATTGTGGCCTTAAGGCAAGCAACCAGACCTTGTGGGTTCAAGGATCTGGAAGAGAGGCTGCAAGATCGTTTTGTCTGTGGCTTAAGGAGCAGAGACTTACAACAAAAACTTTTTTGCAAAAGAAGATATCTCTTCCAAGATGCATTGCGAGAGGTGGCAGCTGAGGAAACAGCAGGCGGGGCTGTGAAGGCCTGGCGCCTCACCAGGAATCCTTAAGACACAGCTAAAGTCCATCAAGAGGACGCTCGAGAAGGATCAGAAGTGGATCCTGAAGAGGATGTCGACAGACTTCACCAGCCAGCTGAGAGGAGGCAGAAGGGACGTCCGGTCAAGGCCCTAGCAATTTGGGGTAAATGTAGCCCCTGGCATATTCATGGAGAGCACACTTCAAGGTATTCCTGGAGTCTGTCCCTACTTTGATGATGTCCTCATTGCTGGGGAGTCATCTCAAAATTTAGCAGAAAGATTAAGGGCTGTCTTGCTTCGTTTTCGAAAAGCAGGCCTTGAACTAAAGAAGGATAAATGTAAGATAGGAGTCACTTCTACTGACTTCTTAGGATTCAGGATTGATGCTCAAGGCATTCACCCTGCTGAAACTAAATTGCATGCTATCCAGCAGGCCCCCAAGCCGTAAGTCTAAGAGTGAGCTGCAAGCCTTCTTGGGGCTATTAAATTTTTACCATGCATTTTTCCCACATAAAGCTGCAGTGGCAGAGCCATTACACAGGCCCTTAGACAAGCAGGCTCCTTGGCAGTGGACTAAAGTCCATGACAAGAGTTTCAATGAGGTTAAGGCCTTGCTCACTTCCAATGCTGTTTTAGCACATTTCAATGAGCAACTGTCTATTTGCATCGCATGTGATGCATCTCCTTATGGGGTGGGAGCTGTACTTAGCCATCTGAAGGCTGATGGGACACAGGTCCATGTGGCCTATTATTCTAGGACTCTGTCTTCTGCAGAGCGAAATTATATTCAAATTGACAGAGAAGCCTTGGCCATAGTGGCTGGCATTAAGAAATTTCATGATTTCTTATATGGCTGCCATTTCACGGTCTATACTGACCATAAGCCTCTGCTGGGTTTGTTTACCACTAACAAACAGACCCCACATATCATTTCTCCCCGTATGCTGAGATGGTCCATTTTCCTGTCAGCATATGACTATACATTAGTTCACAAACCAGGAAAAGAAATGGGTCATGCAAATGGCCTGAGCAGATTACCCCTGAACCAATTAGAGCCAGATCCTGCTCCAGCCATTAATATTCTTTCCATTCAGAAGTTGCCTGAGTCTCCCCTCAATGCTAGAGACGTGGCTGCAAAAACTGCCACTGATCACATGCTTACATGCGTGCTGACATGGGTGTTGTCAGGATGGGCTGACAAGTGCCCAGATACTGAGTTCCAAAGCTTCTGGCACAAGAAGCATGAGTTTTCCACTTTCAAGGGTTGCCTGTTATGGGGTAGCAGGGTAGTGATTCCAGCCTCATTGAGGTCTAGAATCTTGATCTCTCTGCATGAGGGACATCCTGGTATAGTCAGGATGAAAGCGCTTGAGCGCAGCCATCTTTGGTGGCCTTGGCTCGATAAAGCCATCGAGGCCCAGGTGCACGGGTGCCAAGTGTGCCAACAGTCTCGGCCTGAAATGCCTCAGGCCCCAGTACATAGGTGGGAGAACCCCATGGTCTAGGGTGCATATAGATTACGCTGGGCCTTTCAGGGGCAATTCTTCCTGGTTGTTGTTGATAGCCATTCCAAGTGGCTAGAGGTTGTTCCTGTTTCGTCCACTGCTACTGCCAGGACCATCCAGGTATTGAGAGGAATTTTTGCATCACATGGTCTTCTAGATGTGCTGATTTTAGATAATGGCCCTCAATTTACATGTTCTGAGTTCCAGGCTTTTCTTCAGGCCAACCTGATCTGGCATGCACCATCAGCTCCCTTCTGTCCATCCTCCAACAGACTGGCAGAGAGAATGGTGTGCACCACCAAAGATGCTCTCAAGAAACTGACTTACGGTAACTGGCATCACAGGTTAGCAGATTTCCTTCTTGCACACCACACCATGCACAGCCACAGGGAAGAGCCCTGCTGAACTCTGCTGGAGTCGCCACCTCATCACTAAACTGGACAGGCTGCACCCTGATCAGGTGGCTTCACATGTGTCACAACCGCAGGCATCTAGGAGACTACAGGTGGGCAGTCCAGTTTGGGCAAGAAACTATGGGCCTGGACATCTCTGGGTCACAGCTATGGTCTGCAACGTCTCGGGGACGTTGTCATACAAAGTTGCCTTGGGTGACGGCCGCGTTTTTCGCAGACACATAGACCAACTGCGTTGGAGACTGGACTCCCACCCTTCCGCTTCTGGCTCTGCTCTGGAGGGGGGGAGGAGGACCATAATATGCATTCTGGGTCACAGTTTCCCAGGCCTAACAGGCTATCACTAGCTGCTACTGAGGCTGTTTGGGATTTATCCCAAGGTTCTGCAAGTGCTCCAAACAGGAATTCACTGGATAGGGGGTCATCCCACACATCCATAATTACTCCAGACAGGGAGTCACACCGGGGGAATCCACAGTAGTCATATATGTCAGATAGTGTTCCAGACAGGGAGACTGACCGGGGGTATCCACACAAATCACATGCAGCAAGAGCAAAAGAATTCCATCAGGGGCACTTGCCAAATTCCGCAATTGTTTCCAAAAGGAGGTCACCAGCAAAGGGGGTTGCCATGGAGGCAACTCCTGTCTCTAGCACCTCAGGCATGTGCTTGGGGGCCACAGAGTACTGGGGCACTTCTGCTACCCAGCTCTCTCCATCTGCTGGCCTTGGGCCCAAGGGACAGTGTTCCCAAGAGGGGTCCATTGTGGACTTGGGGACTTCCACCCCTCCAAGGTATACTGGCTTGAACTTAGACGGTCCAGCCAGCCAGCAGCTGGGCGGGTCAATCGGGTATTTGGAGCGGCAAAGTCCTGGCCTGCCTGGCCTGGTAGGTGAGCAGGTGGGCCAGGCAATCTCTCTGGGCCTTAGAACGTTGCAGCGGGCCAAGTGCCCACCCAAACTTCTGAGAGACTTTGTGAAGTTGCTGTCAAATCATGAGGGACCTGTTCATGAGGCCCCTGAATAACAGGAGTACTCGTGGGTAGATTATTTTGTATTATTTTTTTGATTTCGGATACATTTATTGTATTAATCAATATTGAAGAGAGTTTGCCTGAGGGCAGACTTGAGATTCCACACTCTTTGCATTTGAATAATGCAACTGTATGCCACTCTTCCAAATGCACGATGTATATGTGTGTACGCGAAGTATGTTCCATCTAGGGGGAGGAGTATTGTGTCCTGAGCCTGCAAAAGCAGGCTCGGGATGTTGCATTGGTCCCGGGCATTCCAAAAGCTGCCTGGGACAAGACAGAGCGGCGCCAGGCTTGAGCGCATGCGCAAGGCGCGAAAACGCTCTGTTCCTATTGGTTGACATTGTCTAGGTTTCTGGCCATATAAAAAGGCCTGCGTACCTTTTGCTTTTGCTTGGTTGTTGTAGTACGAGAATAAAGCATTCCATTCTCCGGATGGAAAGAAGTGAGAAGTGGTGTACCCCAAGGTTCAGTTTTGGGGCCTTTACTTTTTAATTTATTCATCAATGATCTGGATGTAGAAGTTAATAGTGAGGTAGCCAAGTTTGCTGATGACACTAAATTGTTCCGGGTTGTGAAAAGTGAAACTGATTGTCGGGAGCTCCAGAAGGATCTCTCAAAATTGTGTGAGTGGGCAACAAAGTGGCAAATGCATTTTAACCTAAACAAGTGCAAAGTTATGCACATCGGGGCAAAGAACCCCAATTATACTTACCAACTGATGGGGACCAAACTTTCTGAGACAACCCAAGAAAGGGATCTTGGGGTTTTGGTGGACAGCTCGATGAAGATGTCAACCCAATGCGCAGCAGCAGTAAAAAAAGCAAATTCCATGCTTGGCATGATTAGGAAGGGAATCGAAAATAAGTCAGCAAGTGTTGTATTGCCTCTGTACAAATCGATGGTGAGACCACACTTGGAGTACTGTATACAGTTCTGGTCACCGCACCTCAAGAAGGATATAATGGAACTGGAAAAGGTGCAAAAAAGGGCAACAAGAATGATCAAGGAAATGGAGCGCCTCCCTTATGAAACCAGATTGCAACGCCTTGGTCTCTTCAGCCTTGAAAGACGGCGTTTAAGGGGTGACTTGATCGAAGTGTATAAAATCATGCATGGGATAGAAAAGGTGGATAGAGAAAAATTATTTTCTCTATCACACAATACCAGGACAAGGGGGCACTCCCTAAAGCTCATAGCTAAGAAAGTGAGGACAAATAAAGGGAAATATTTCTTCACCCAGAGAGTCGTTGATTTATGGAATTCACTTCCTGAAGGGGTCGTGACAGCTGTCAGCCTTGACAGCTTCAAGGCAGGGCTAGATAGATTCATGGATGCCAAGTGTATCGGTGGTTATTAAAACGGATGTCCACGTGCCGCCTCTATGTTGGTTGAGGCAGGCAGGATTCCCTTGAGTACCATTTGTTGGGGGTCAAGGGAAAGGGAGGGTTTTGCCTTCTCTTTCTGCTCAAGATCCCCATGTACAATTGGTGGGCCACTGTGTGACACAGAATGCTGGACTCGATGGGCTTTGGCCTGATTCAGCATGGCTCTTCTTATGTTCTTATGTTCTTATGTTCTTATTTGTTTAACATCGCCATGTGTCTTCATCATTCGCACGCGAACGAAGTACACAACAGGCACCATCTGAAGGTAAATGTAAAGGTAAAACGTGTAGAAAATGGAATACAGTGAGAGCTCGGCAGAAGGCCTGTTGCTTAGAGAGTAAGAAAACCATTTGCTAAAGACAAAAAAAAAAATCAGCCATGATTTAAAAAGGAACACAGTATTACAACCAAGCTTCATAAATCATGTCTAGGTCTACATGTCAGGCACAAAAAGAAATAACCCAGGTAGGAGAGAAGCTGAGGGAATTTTATCAGAATTTGATCAACGCCCATTGGCTATATCTGATTTTCCCATATCTGGAAAAAAACAGAATGAATTTTTCAGGCTTTACAGTGATTTTCATGTTACTGCTACCTCACTATTACCGGTTGCTGATATCCTTCGTCCAGAATTAAGGATATTTATGCTAATTTTCCTAGACAATCTTTCAAACAAATACGGTAGATCTAGCAGAAGCTTGATTCGGTAAATACAGAGGAATATTTTGAGAGGCTTCTCAAAAGAAATACAATCCTTGCAAAGGTTTACACTTTTACTATAGACTTGTTTGTGGAGCACCATTTGCAGAGAGACAGAGACCAAAGTGCCATAAGACTTTGCTGGGCACCTGAGACTATTTAGACGGCATCACTGCCACAGCAGAGAATGATGAAGTATATCTGCAAAATCTCAAGCCAGCATTGCAGAAATTGGCAGGGGGTACCTTAGTGCATGATGTGACAATTGTGTTTTTAAAAGCTATTATTGCATATTGTTGTCATATCATTAACATATAAGGCCTAGGCCAGTATTTCTCAACCTTAAGTTTCTCAGCTTTAAGATGTGTGGACTTCAGCTCCCAGAATTCTCCAGCCAGCAGAAAAAATTCAAACAGTTATCAATGCTCCACAACTGCCATACACTAATTTTTTTATTTGTTAATTATTATAACAGTTTTCTGCCAGAGTTAGCCATCAGGAATCTATCACTTGAACCCTTTGCCAGTGAGGAAGTCATGGCAGTGGAAAGGAGAATTTGAACAAGCAAAGAAAATGATGATTTTGGACATTATCACCCACCTTTACTACTGAAGCTGGCTTGTAATTCTTGGCATTGACCTGCTTGTGTTTTATGTTATGCAGGAAAGCAGTGAATGCCTAACAGCTTTCATTGCACAGTAATCTCCAACATTATATAAGAATCATGGAAGCACTGAGGTCTGTTTGAGGATTTAAACATTTCCACCAGCCCTGATCCAGAAGGGAGTTTGTTCTCAAAATTGATCATCAGCCACTATTATCAATCTTCAATGCCTTAAAAGACTTTCTGCTTAGAGTGGCTGCATTGGGCTTTGTTCCTGGGAGAATGCAGAAACAAGACAGAATTCAAAAGGACATTCAATACGCAAATGCGGATGGATTGTTTGTTTTACCCCTGTAGAATAAACAGTCTGAAAAATCAACATTAGATGGGGTTTCCTTTGACATGTTTTCTCTCACAAGGATTGAAAATCTTCCTGTCACAGCTGAGATAGTTTAAAGAGAAACAAGGAGAGACTTAATACTGTCTATTATTCCAGAATGACTGGAATATGTAGCAAATGTCTCAGTTCTTGGAGTTTTATATGCTGTGATGAATGTATACTCGAGGGTGACTGTATGACGTGGGGTTGGAGGGTCATCACACCATCTGGGTTGAGAACTTGTGTGTTGGAAGAACGACCTGCTTGCTATCTTTGGGTAGTAAAGGAGGAGGCAATAATTCATTATGCTATTTCATGGCCAGAAATAGACTCAAACAACATGCAATGGTTTTCAGGTTGTCAGCATGTCCAAAAGTTGTCAAAGGCCATACCACTTCACCTGTGAAAACCATCTGCTTAATATGGCAGAGGATTAATACAGGCATCACTGCACTATTATAGGCATAATATTTTTCAGTGTCAGTATATGCATGTTCAAAAGTGACCCAAGGTAATTCCAGGAACTTCAACAACAACAACCACTCATACCAGATGTGTAATGAGAGACTTCCTGCAGAAAGCAGATGTTCCAGAACAAACAGCAAGTGACAGTGGACCACAAATTGTAAATGAACGGTTTTGGTGTTCCTGAAAAGACATGTAGCGCCAGCACCATTCCGCTGAGCTACAAATGGATTGACTGAACAGTTTGTCTGAAGTTTCAAGGATACTTTAAGTGTAATATTTGAATCAAAAACTTATAATTTTTTGTTTGAACATCTTAGTACGGTTCACGTAGCAAAAAAGTCAAAGACCAGCGATGCTGTGATTGTACCTCATGTTCAAGGTTGGGCCTTCCCAAACCAAATTTGAGAGGAAGTGTTCAGAACTAACAGCAGGTATAAGTAGTCCACAACTTATAACCATAATTAAGCCCAAAATTTTCATTGCTAAGCAATACAGTTAAGCTTTACTCCATTTTACAAGCTTTCTTGACACAGTTGTCAAGTGAAGCACTGCAGTTGTTAAGTTAGCAACACGGTTGTTAAGTGAATCTGACTTCCCCATTGACTTTGCTTGTCAGAAGGTTGTAAAAGGGGATCACATGATCCCAGGGACACTGCAACCATCATGAATAGGAGTCAGTTGCTAAAAGTCCGAATTTTGATCACGTGACCACGGGGATGCTGCAACGGTCATAAGTGTGAAAAATGGTCAAAGCTCACTTTTTTCAATGCTGTTGTAACTTTGAACAGTCCCTAAATGAATGGGTATAAGTTGAAGACTGTACAAGCTGAGTGAGCTTCTCACAATGAAACAGGACTAGCTAGCCAGCTGAAAGTCAGAGGTATAGAAACAAGTGGAGGCAAGTGCTGAAGTTGGAAACTCAACTATATTTCCTGAATTATCAGCAGAAGTGCCTATTGCAAAAATAGACGTACAGCTGTAACTGCTAACAGTGGAGTAGTTAGATATGCCCCAAGCAGTGGAGATCCCTGTTTGTGGAACAGATGATTTGCTTATGAAAGCCATCAAAATACTTAAATATGTGAACATAAGAGGGTGTATACTTTGGCAAGGAGATGTATCAGGTTGTTGTTGTTATTTAATTAAACATGCCGAAGATCTTACATTTTACTAACCCTAACCCTTCTAGAAGTTTCAGTGTGAACAGCCCCAAAAACCTTACTCTCGATTCAAGTGTCTTTTTGTTTGATGCAAAGAAGAGGTGCAACATAAAGTACCCTGATAACTCAGATTTGCCTTGGCTGATATATACATATATACATTTGCTGATCTGAAGATATTATTTGTGCTTTATATATATAAAGTCAGTAAAATGAAATGATGAGCTCCGGGATATAAGAAAAAAGGCTTCTTTATTGCTAAGCTTTCGTCAACAAGCTGTTGACATCATCAGAGCAAAGGGCTAAATGACAAGGGAGCATGTGCATACACTTACATAACAGTTAAAATGGTTACAGTATGGCATGTGCATATAGCACATACTGTATACTGTATACTGTAACCATTTTAACTGTTATGTAAGTATATGCACATGCTCCCTTGTCATTTAGCCCTTTGCTCTGATGATGTCAACAGCTTGTTGACGAAAGCTTAGCAATAAAGAAGCCTTTTTTCTTATATCCCAGAGCTCATCATTTCATTTTACTATTTTAAAAAAATTATACATATGCAGTGGTTATTATTTAGATAGATGTTGATTATATCTTTCATTTTTCACTTTGTATACTGCTTGGAAGGTCTGTGGATTGAAGAGCCACATAGAAATATTAAGATTAAAGAATTTGTAATTATCCTCCCTCAGTCTCAAGGAGTTGTGGGAGCCATAGTGATGCAAATTCCCTAAATTCCATATGGTTCTCAGAAAATAGAATTACGATGAAACCATAGTATGCTCTGATTTGTGGTGACTGAACATGTTTGAAAGCTGCAACCTGTGTCTTCAAGAATGAGTGCAAAGCACACAGGAGCAGTGATCATAAGCAATTATTCTAACATGCTACACAAAGCCTGGGGTAGCTCTTGAGCTGAAAAAAGTTGGCATTTCTGAATTAAGCCATAGTTTGTTTCACTTAGCTCCTTTAAGAAAGAAAAATGTTATGTTAATCGCCCAACTAGTCAGTCGGTTAATAACCATAACAACTATGCTATGCCACAACTTGTGGTTTCCAACTCACAGTGGCTGGGTTCCCATGCTTCATACTTCTCTACGACCGGTGAGAGCGCACAGGGTCGGCCTCCTCTGGGTCCCGTCAGCGAAACAATGTCGTCTGGCGGGCCCTAGGAGGAGGGCTTTCTCTGTTGTGGCGCCCGCCCTCTGGAACCAACTGCCTCCTGAAGTCCGCGTTTCTCCGACTCTCCTGGCCTTCCGAAAGAATTTAAAAACCTACCTCTGCCAGCAGGCCTGGGGATGATTGTTGATTGTGGTGTGACTGATGAGTATGTGTGGGGTTTTATTTTTAATGTTTTTTTGTTCGGATTTAGATTGAAATTGTTTTATATATATGTTGTGAGCCGCTCCGAGTCTTCGGAGAGGAGCGGCATACAAATCCGAATAAAATAAAATAAAATAAAATAAATAAATGCTATGACATAGCAAAATCCAGCTGCCCGATGGCTTAGTGTCACTTGCCATGTCTGATCTATTTTGTTGGAAGGATAAAACAAGGCAAGAATATTGAAAAGTAGGTTGCCTGCTGAAAAATGCAACAGAGCCAACAGCATTCATGTTACAGTGGCCAATGCAGTTTTCAAACTTAAAATGCAAATGTTGTCTCTGCCATTTTAATTACATACATTTAAAAATGGTAGGAAGACAAGGCATCGAGGAAGTCCTTTAGGGAGGATGTATCTGTTTGTCTGTCCCTCTGCAAAGCTGACTTGCTCAGGAGTAGCTGATATTTTAAGGATTTAGGATTCCTGCCATGTTTAATACCCTGATTTCATTGGCAAACCCTGGCAAATTTCAACAGAACTTTGCATGGCCTGTTGAATTATACATCGAGGCACAGCTAGGGAAGTGGTTTCAATTACCCAGGGTTCTGCTGGTGACTGTGGTTAGTCGGAGGGAGCAGCCTTCTCTTAATGACACACTGGAGTTCTGCTTTAAAAGTCGAGTGGAAGGCAGCTTTCCATCCACACCACAGTGAGCAAGACAGGAGAAGAGCCATTCTGAGGGTGGCAGTGGGAATTAAGCTGTTTGTTTTATGGATAAGTATAGTTCCAGCTATTTCCTTCACATTCCAGTTGCACAGAAGATCACCTCTGCCAATTTGTTCTTGACATATTTACAGATGGAGAAAGCTGTCTCTGGATTCGTGCTTGCAAACATTGTGCTCCGTGATGAAAATGTTCCTTTGGAGCTGAACAACACATATTTGTCCCCTGTGCAGCAAGAGCCGAAGTGTCTGCCAACTCTATTAAAGACTAATTCTACACCTTTTAAAAGGAGGAACACATGCGCACACCAGCGCACATATACAGGCACACAGAGAGCGTTTGAGCTGGCATAATAGAAACCCAAATCTTTTCCAACTGCTTTTCTTCAGACTCCATACCCAAACAAGTGAGATTATGTGATTATTGTTTGGAAGCAAAAATAAATGAAGAGGGTTTGGGAGATGTCTCCCTTCCTGACAATGGGCATGTCTGGAGTTTGTTAGGAAACTGACTGGTATCTGGGGCTGCGCCTTCACAAGGATTTGCGAAGGAATGGGGAAGGTGATCTCATTTTACTCATCTTGTATTTGATTCCAACCTCAGCATTGGAAACAGGAGATGCCCCTACAGTGGGCCTGCTACAGGCCTTCATTATTTAGAGTCTGCCAAGTCACACTTGCTTGTTGTTTTTTTCCCCTCTGGCTCTTCTTTTATAGGCTTTTAGAAGCTATCTGGATGTGTTTCAAAGCTGGGAATTCTGTATCATGTTGTATTGTTTGCATCAGGGGAGTTTTTGGCATCATAAATTGCTTACATCTATAATAATGTAATAATAATAATGAGAGACAGTTTGGTGCAGTGGTTAAGGTCCTAGGCTAGGACTTGGGAGGCTGTGAATTCTAGTCCCACTTTAGGCACAAAGCCAGCTGTGTGACCTTGGGCCAGTCACTTTCTTTGGCCTGTGGAAGTAGGCAAGGCAAACCACTTCCAGAAAAAGTTGCCATGGGAACTTCAGGGAGTTGATAAGGTCAACACTGATTGAAGGCAATCATCATCATCATCAACAACAATAACAACAATAGTGTAAGATTTTTAACATAGATTGTCAGGTTGTCTCCTATACAGATATAGGAATGGAATTTGGCCCAGAGAAATAGACTATAATATCAATAAAGCAGAATAAAATAAAAAACATAATGGAATTGAAATGCCAAATGGCCAAAATCACCAGGAGCCATCAGGCTGAAGCCTACAAGCATCTGGGTATTTTACTGTCAGATAGTATCAAGTATGGACAAGTTAAAAATATAATTAATAAAAAATACACCCATGAGTGTGAGAAAATTGCTAAAGACAAAATATAACAGTGGAAACATCATCAAAGCCATTAATACCTGGGTCATATCTGTGATATGATGCACTGTTGGAATTATTAATGGGACAGTTAGGATCAAAAAACAAGAAAATTATGACTATTCATCATGCATTACATCCCCATGGTGATATAGATACCTGTCGAAGAAGAAAAGTATGCATTGGCTGATTATTGTAGAAGACATCCAAGAACAAGCAATGATATAAGTTAAAAATTGGAACTTACTACTACCGCAAACAAAAAGTGAATATTGAATATTGAAATAATATAATAAAAACTATTTGAACTTATGCAGTCAAGGCCAGAATTGAAAAATCAGCAAATGATTCAAAATGCAGATTGTACAAAGAAGCAGAAGAAACAGTAGATCATATACTCAGCTCAGGAGGATATGCAAGAAGATTGCACAAATTGATTATGAACAATCACACAGTTATCAAAATGATTCACTGGAACATCTGTAAAAATTATCATGTATTAGTAATGAAAAAATGGTGGGAACATATAGTTGAAAAAGTAGTTGAAAAAGAGCAGGTTAAAATATTGTGGGATTTTTAAATACAGGCTGATAAAGACTTGGTTCATAATACACCAGATATAGCTGTGATTGAAAAGAAGAAAGTGTGAGTAATTGATGTAGCAATACTACCGTAAGTGATAGAAGAATAGAAGACAAAGAATTGGAGAAGATCACAAAGTATCAAGATTTGAAAGATTATGGCATAAACCAGCTCTGGTGATCCCACATGGTTATTGGCACACTGAGTACCAAAAAATCTTGGGCAGCACTTAAGAAAATCTTTGCCTTGACAAAATTTCCATGTGTCAGTTGCAAAAGGCCACAATGCTCGGATCCACACATTTACTACACAGATCTTGGGAAGATCTCAGTGCATATGAAGGCCAATACTAGCTAAAGAACTGGCAACTGTGACTTCACCTTGTTATGAATAGATAATAATAATAATTAATTGCCAAAGACAGCTTTACTTGGTAGAGATTACATCCTGCAACAACACCTTTAATAAACAATAACAACTGCCTATTCCAGATCATTGGGAAGGACTCAATACATGGATAAAAATGCCAAATCTAGTCTCAACTTCTGACTGACTGTGCAGTCAACCATAATAATAACTTATATCCTGTGATGATATCTTTAATGTTAATACATTACAGTAACTAATATTAAATTAGAGTAAATAATATTATTAAATAGCCATGAAAACCAGCTGAGTGACTTTGGGCTGGTCACTCAATCTCTCACCCAGCCCACCTCACAAGGAATATAGGAGGAGGAAGGTATCTTGGATAGGTTCACTACCTAAAGATGAGATACAAAGCAAGCAACCAACCAACCAACCAGTCAATCAATCAATCAATCAATAATGTTTCTTTTGTCCTAAGTTGCATAAACCTAGCAAAAGTCCTGCCCCATCCACTGTCAATGCAAAACTGAATCCACAGATTTTTAAGATTGTTGGAGACTTAACTCTTCTTTAAACAGGACATCCTGATGAAACTGGTAGAGGAGGCCAAAACTACTCTTTGATCATGTAAATGGTTTCCAGGACGGCTTCTTTCTATGGGAGAGGGGGAAGGGAGTAAATCTTCCTCAGTCTGCCCTGCAAACTCTCTCCAAGTTTGCTTCTGTTACTGCAAATGCTGCCACTTTACTAGCAGCCAACCCAGCCCGATGGGATTTGAGATAATTACATGTTTTTGCTGTTACTAGTCTGGTTACCATTCTAATGAATGGACATCTTATGTTGGCTTGGTTGAGGCAGCTATTTTTTTCTCTCATATTTTAACCCTTATGGACCGAAAGACTTATTTTGCTAATCAGAACTGTACAAAGTGTGATATGGGGAACGGGGGTGGCTATATAAGGTTTGCAAAAAAACAAATGTTGGGTGCTTTCCCCAAAGCCTCTGCAAAAATCACCACTGAGTTGTAATTTTTCTGAGACAGAAAGAAATCTGAAGATGTGGGGAATGCTGTTATTTTATGAATTTAAGGTCAATGGCTTTTACAATTACTCAACTGTGATTTTGTTTTTAGTATAGTGGTGCTGGTGTACCACTCAAAAGCAGCATGGACCCCTGCATTTGCATTAGCACCATTGTCTTCTTTTCTTTGGGGACTGCTTGTAGAAATCACTTTTCTTACTTTCCAGGAATTAGTCTTCTCCCACAAGTCTCTCTTGACTCTCTGTTCATCCTGTATCTATCTATTGTATCTATTGTATCTATTCCCATTTTTCACCCTAAGTCCTCCAGCTTGGGTCGCACCACAATCCTGATGTCCTTATGTCCATCTTCTTCTGCAGGAGACCCAGTCCAGCAGAGACCTATGGTCAGATTACTTTCTAGCACAGGGGTTCTCAACCTTGGCAACTTTAAGACTTGTGGACTTCAACTCCCAGAATTCCTCAGTCAGCTTTGCTGGCTGAGGAATTCTGGGAGTTGAAGTCCACAAGTCTTAAAGTTGCCAAGGTTGAGAACCCCTGTTCTAGCATCTTTTTGGGGTGGAGGTGAACAACTAAATGAATATTATCATTGCTATTTCAATTTTACTCTGCTGTCTCAGCCATTCTAGGCACTCTGTCCCTTCCAAATTTTTGGCATCAAAGAGGTGGTAAACGGTTGCACTGGCAGAGCTGGTTCTCTGTGGCAAGGATTTTGGAAGCTTTCCCCCCCCTAATGTTTAAAACTTAAATAGCTGGCATTTTGTTCTGCTGACTCAACTAACTTAAAGAGAAGACCTTCAGCTACAGTGAGTGAACCCTACATTCACTTCTCTTCTATTTTCCCAAGGAAGGGTTGAGATGAGTTTGGAATCATCTCAGGTGAAAATGGGCTTGAAACAATATTAACTTGTGGACTTCCTTCTCCAACTTCTAGGTATATAAAAATGTTCTCTCAGGGACCTCCCAACATAGAGGACCCTGGAGGTATAGATCTTTATCTCAACATTGCTCTAGGACAGGGATAGGCAACCTTGGCTCTTTTGTGACTCGTGGACTTCAACTCCCACAATTCCTGAGCCAGCATGGCTCAGCTTGGAAACCTCTCCCTTTCCCCTCAGCATGGCTGGCTCAGGAATTCTGGGAGTTGAAGTCCACGAGTCACAAAAGAGCCAAAGTTACTTACTCTTGCTCTAGGAGCAGGGATGGCAACTGAATGAAAAAAAAAAGGAAGCAGATATACCGGTATTTCAGAGCTGTGGTACCTCTGGGGAGCAATATAGTTGTTTTTCTACAATTTGAGCATTAGGTTATGCATAGTCACTTGTTATCCCTTGTTCTTTCAATGCTGCAAATATGAGTAACGATTCCAAATTTTTTGATATTCCTAAAAACTGAGGGATGATTAAAAAAAATGTGGTTTCTGAATCAGTTGATTGTGGTGAGATGTCATACAAATCTACCCTGTAAACAGCAAAACATATACTATGCTTTTGCTGTTTGAAATGGTGGTGTGTTTTTTTTAATAAAAAAAATTGTTGCAAAAAAGCAATTCCCACATTGACAGCTGAGCCAAGGCCTTGTCTCTGTTAAACCTCATCTCTCCAGTCCACTTTTTACAGCCAAGTAATAATCCCCTGGAAAGTAGAATTGCAACAGAAGTCCTGCTAACTGCTAACCTAATCTTAAATGTAAACCACATTGCTTTACTAAAAAAGGACACAACTACTTATTAAACATATCCATGATTCAGCAATGTGAACTTTAGAGCAACCTGAAGTTTACATTTCTTGTATACTTGGCACAGGTAACCTGCCTTGCTGTCAAGGGCCCCATGTCTTGTTTGCACACTCACCAAGCAGTGGGCTGCAATCCATTCATGGCACTCATTCAACTATCACAAACACTGATGTGAATGCCCCAATGTAAGCTTGACAATGCAACCACCTTCCTTCTGACTGGATAGATAACATCATTGTAAGAGGAATGGCAGCTTTTACATAGGTGTTTTTACCTGGGGGGTGCTAAAAGGAAGCTGCGCTTAAAATCCTTCAGCTAAAGAATGAGAAAGCAAGACCTAACAGTAAACAAAGAGAGCAGTATTGATTTTTATAACAACTTTGTTAACACATAATCTGTTTTTTGTCTGATACTGTAAAGATTTGTAAATGCCTAAAACTGAAGGCCTTAGTGAAACACAATCCCACCCACATATCTGGGGGTGTTTCCACTTGATACCTTCAGACTTCATGTTCTACCTGTTTTTTTACATTTTAGAAAATGTTCTTAGCTGAAAGACAGCCTGCTGCCGATCAAAGGGATAGCCCCTGACATCATTTTATTTCCAAGAAAGCCTCCGGGATTCAAAAGGAACCCCAAAAGGCAGATGGAGAGGGATCCTGAGGAGGTAACAGCAGTAAAAGGAATATATTTGTGTTTTGTAAATGCTTCATCTCCACCGTGGCAGTAATTTGGAGAACAGGCAAATATTTCTCGGCAGTCACTTTAAGAGAATGCTCAAAGATTCTCCTAAAAATTGCAAGCATGGTTCTCCAGCCCCAAAATGTTTAAGACTTTTGGGTTAGATTTTCATTTGCTACGAGGGGACAGCAGTATTTATTTCTCATAAAAGGTGACATCCCACCCTTTGAATGCTTATAGTTTGAGGGATGAGATGCATAATAATCAAAACTACTTTTATTAATTTAATTTCTATATTCAATGTTTGTAGCCACCCGTTTCTCTCTTCGACTGACTCCTCATACAAGGAGACATTATGTAGTAACAGGGATATATTAACTACAAGAAAATATCAAATAAAATTTATATTCACTGTGGAACATATCCACTGATGAATGGCTATCAAAGAGGGATCCAGGTAGCTTGGAGCTTGGAGGCAGAGAGTCCCAATCTTTAAATTCAGACCTTTCTCTTGTCTTTATCAGTTCAGGCTTCACCATAACTATGACACAAAACACAGCTTCACTGTCTAGCGATGAGACTGACTGATATAGGATGAGGACCTTAAGATAAGGTAACCAATTTTTTTACAATGAAAAGGAGGACACAACTAAATGGAAGAAAAAAAATATCGTAAATAAAAGAAACAGTTTATTCATTGCAACAATAATACAGACAACTTGCATGTGCAAAGTTTGCCAGCCGGGTGTTTTGGCACGCTCAGCAGCAATTCCTATTGGCTTTCAAAAACCAATAGCGCAGTGTTTCTCAACCTTGACAATTTTAAGGCATGTGGACTTCAACTCCCAGAATTCCACAGCCAGCATTGCTGGCTGTGGAATTCTGGGAGTTGAAGTCCACATGCCTTAAAATTGTCAAGGTTGAGAAACACTGCAATAGCGGGAGTAGCACAGCTCATGCAAAAGTTGAAAAAAAAAAAACCATCAAAAAAAGGTGCCGGAACGCCATTCTAAGCGTTCTATGAGGAAAAAAAAAAGCCCTGCAGATTAGTCTTCAAATATCAAAAGGGAGGACATGTAGGAGGACACTTTTCGAGGGAGGACAGAACTCACAAAAGGAGGACTGTCCTCCCTAAAGGAGGGCGGTTGGTCACCTTACTTAAAGACATTCTGGATCTAAACCTTTTTCAAGCTTTAAAGGTCATCATTAGCATTTTGAATTTTGCCAAGAAATAAATTGGGAACCAATGCAGCTTGTCAGGCAGATTGAATTCCTGATAGAGGCCTTATGCTTCCTGATCTATTCTGTTATTATGTTAGGATAAATGCCCCGGAATTAGTGAAATGAACCTAATTGGTTGTTATTTTCATATTTTCAGATATTAAGGCATGTGATTGTAAATGTTGATTGGGGATTGTCAACATTCACATGTGGCTATTGAAATCCCAACACAAAGATAATCCATAAAGAATCTACAACTCTCTGCTACTGTTCTTTTTTCTTTGTAGGCATTTTGAAGAATGTAGAAACTTTATCCTAGATCACACCATTTATTTATTTAGACCAACATTATCTGCTTTGAATCATGGTTAGAACTTCGTTATGTTAGATGTTTCTTAACTAATTTACTTAAGGTTCTTTGGCATGGAGAACCCAAAAATTAAATCAGACATTGTCCTTCTTATAAACCATGTGCTGTGCTTTATCATTGATTGCAATTTTGTTTCAGCATTCATATAATATTGTTACTGTATACTTAGACCTGAAGAACACCCATTTATAAGTGTTGTCTATAAACAGTATATTTGTATGAAGCCTCCCTGTTCTACCTAGAGGCATCGTCTTGATCTGAATGGTTGCAATGACCCCAGCTGAGACAAAATATAAAACTGCTCTGCATCAAGTGCCTGAAATTGAGGTGTCAAAACAAGCCAACTCAGTGGTGGCAAAGGGCCCCTGATTAACTTCAAAGCATGCACAGAAGCCTATTTAGCATCCTTATCTGTTTCTTCATCAGCAAGCTCTGTTTCAGTCTAGAATGCTGCTTTGCTACCCAAAGTAATCTTCTGAAGTTCTACACAGTCCTCCTAAGCAAGGAGCTAAGTTTTTATTCATTCATTTCATTTCATTTTATTCAATTTCTATACCACCCCTCTCCCGTAGGACTCGGGGCGGTTTACAACCCAATAAAAACATATAAAACAATAAATATTTAAAATTAAATTAAATTAAATAAATACAAGGCTGTTACTAAAAACCTGTTAAAAAACCCAATTCTAAAACCAGAACAGCCTTGTTTAAAAATTTAAAACCCGAGGAGATCTAGGCCAGGCTGGCTTGATTGAAGAGATGAGTCTTCAACTCTCTTCTGAAGGTGCGGAGATCATGACACGTCCGGAGTTCAGGGGGGAGCTCGTTCCACATCGTCGGTGCCCCCACAGAAAAGGCTCTCCCCCGGGGCGCCACCAGCCGACACTGCTTAGCCGATGGCACCCTGAGGAGGCCCTCTCTGTGGGAGCGAACTGGTCGATGGGAGGTATTTACTGGCAGAAGGCGGTCTTGTAAATAACTGGGTCCTATGCCATGGAGCGCTTTAAAAGTGGTAACCAGTACCTTGAAGCGCACCCGGAAAGCCACCGGCAACCAGTGCAGCTCGCGCAGGATGGGGGCCATTCGTGCCCACCAGGGTGCCCCCACTACCACCCGCGCGGCCGCATTCTGTGCCAGTTGAAGCCTCCGTGTGCACTTCAAGGGGAGCCCCATGTAGAGAGCATTACAATAGTCCAGTCTGGAAGTGACGAAGGCATGGGTGACCGTGCGTAGCGCGTCCTTATCTAGGAAGGGGCACAACTGGCATACCAGACAAATCTGGTAAAACATCCTCCCGGCCACGGCCGTCAGATGGTCCTCAAGGGACAGCCGTGAATCTAGGAGGACTCCCAAGTTGCGAGCCCTTCCCGTGGGGGCCACTGACTCGCCCCCGATAGACAGCGATGGAGTCAGCTGGTTGTACCGGGACGACGGTAACCACAGCCACTCGGTCTTGGAGGGGTTGAGCTTGAGACCGTTCTTCCCCATCCAGATCCACACGGCCTCCAGGCACTGGGTCAGCACGTCAAGAGCTTCATTTGGGTGGTTCGGGGTGGAAATGTACAGCTGAGTATCATCAGCGTACTGATGGAATTCCACCCCAAAACCTCGGATGATCTCACTCAGCGGCTTCACATAAATGTTGAACAACAAGGGCGAGAGGACGGACCCCTGAGGTACCCCACAATCAAGGGGCCTCGGGGTCAACCTCTGACCCCCTGTCATCACAAACTGCGTCCGGCCAGAGAGGAAGGAAGAGAACCACTGAAACACGGTGCCCCCTATACCCAGCCCCGCCAGCCGGCGCAGCATGATACCATGGTCGATGGTATCAAAAGCCGCTGAGAGGTCCAATAGCACCAGGATAGAGGAGCAACCCCTGTCCTGGGCCCGCCAGAGATCATCCACCAATGCGACCAAAGCTGTTTCCGTGCTGTAACCTGGCCTGAAGCCCGACTGGAACGGGTCCAGGTACAACGATTCCTCCAGGTGCTGAGGGAACTGTCGAGCAACCACACTCTCAACAACCTTTGCAACAAAGCGAAGGTTGGAGACAGGACGGTAATTAGATAGAACAGCCGGGTCCAAGGCGGGCTTCTTGAGGAGGGGTCGCACCACCGCCTCTTTCAAGGCGGCGGGGAAGACACCCTCACTCAACGAGGCGTTGATAATTGCCTGGAGCCAGCCTCGCGTCACCTCACTGGAGGCCAGTACCAACCAGGAGGGACACGGGTCCAATAAACATGTGGTTGCTCTAAGACCTCCCAGCAACCTGTCCACGTCATCAGGTGTCACGTAGTCAAACTCAGCCCAGATAGCAGTCTCAAGACCGGCCTCAGCCACTTCTGCTGGAGTATTGTTTCTGTGGTTCCTGTCTTTGCTAATTATCTGTTTAGGTACAGCCCCATTCCTATTTTAAAGGGGGTAAAAAAGCTGAGTTAAAATCATAACCACACTGAAATTCATTTCTGAGCATAGATAGATTGCTTTCCTTATCTACCAACTACATGCCATGGCAGCTTGTCACTCTACATGAGGAAAAAAGTAAGGTTCCCTTTTCAGACAGACAGTTCTTACATTCCCACAGTCCCCAAAAGTATTCTCTTTAAAAAAAAAAAAAAGCCAAGCACTTGTTCCATCCTTTACTGGACACCTCTCTAAGAACACAAGCTTTGAAATATTGAAACACAGAACTGGACAGGAAGCTTTATGATAGTACAAGTCATCGTCAATTATTTCAGTCAGAAAGTTATTGTGAGCTGTGTTATAGCCAGTAAGTATTTACTGGCCTCACTTAAGAAGCAACCTCAAGCTCCCAGAGAAGGAAGGGAGAGAGGGAGGGGAGGGGAGGGGAGGAGGGAGGGGAGAGAAGGGAGGGAGGGAAGGGCTTTGACATTACAGATGTTCTTCTTGGAGGGGAGGTCTCCAGGTGGACAGAGCAAGGCAGAAGGGAGACTTCTGGAGACTTCATCTTTGCAGCAAACTCCTCTGCCATTATACACATCTGATAATGGAGAGAAAAGTGGACTTTCTAAGGATGTTTTCCATTAGAAGAATTCTCTTTCTAGTGAGATCTACCTGACATCTTCACTACATGCATTGTCTAGATGCCAGCTAAGACGTTCTTCCAGTAGGCATTCAGTGTTTTATCACATGATAATTTTTGTTGGCTTTTTTCTGAGGAAGAAAGGGAAGTGGAAGAAGCAACTGTATTGCCTTGTTTTTCCCCCCACTGTCAATATTTTATATTTCCAACTTGCTCCAACAATGTGCATGCACCCATAATTGTGTTGAGTAAGTTGAATCCAAAGCCCTTTTGTTTCCCTCATAAACATAAAGTGCCCATTCTCTAGTTATTGCACTTAATATTCTCTCTTGTTAACATCAGCGTGAAGGAACATTTTTAACAAACCCAAATGTGACCACCTGTTGTAGTCAGCTGGGCATAGAAAGGAACAGATCTTCACTGCATTTTTCCAATCAAAAGATTGCTTTGCCTTCCTAATTAGAGGATATGTACAGAGATGTGATAGCAAGTTAAAAGCAAGACAGATATGCTGTTACTCATAGGCAATGAGTCAGTGGAGCACTGGATTTTGATTAATTATGTTCAGTTTCTTCCAGGAAGGAAGACCGGCAATTTAGGCATTTCTGGTGTTTATTTATGAATGTTTTTCAAACAAGCAGATGTTTAAGAGCCAAACATGACAGGGCTGGCTGCAGAAGAAAGAGCAAAGCTCGGAAACACCATACTTATCTCATCGGGTTGCTTGTTAGTGAAATTGTTTCCAATTGAGTCCTAATAGGGAAGTGGTAGAGGAGTTTAGAAGAATTTGGCAAAGAGCCCACTACCCATTGGTAACAAAGTAAACTAGCCTTTTCTCAGTCTTCATCTTCTAGCAAGGGTGAAATTGACTTCTTTTCCATGGGAATCAGTTTCCTTCCTTCTTCCTGTATGCAATTTGGAGACTGATGCAATTTCAAGCTGGATCACATTCTTTCCTGACTTTGAGTCATAATGCAACCCTTGTTGAAGCTATGCAGTTTGGGCTGATAGTTTGATGTGAAGCAGCCTAAGACCTCCACATATGCTGTCTTGAGTTCCACCATCTGAAAAGTGAAAACAAAAATCCACACAATATACCCAGTCAAATATATCTTGGATGTTGAAGTGTCATCTCCGGTAGAATTCTTATTATTTTAGAGGGTTAAAAATATCCCAAAGGGTCTAAATGTGATGAGAGGAAGAGGGTTGTTTTGACAAGAATCTTCCAATATATTGGCTTTGCTTTTCCAAGACTTCTCTTTTGAATTTTCTCTATCTTCTTGGGCTGATGGACAATTTGAGGTACAGTAGACCAGATGTCACTGGGCTCCAGGTCTTATCATTATTCATGCTATCTGGCAATGGTAGGGAATGACACTCAACAATATCTAAAGAGCTATAATCCTTCTCCTTAAATCAGTGTTCCTCTAGAGCTGTGGCCTTGTGTCTATCTTGGGACTTTGAAAAAACTGGCTCTCGTATCATAAAGTAGGGGTCTTCAAACTTGGCCCTTTTATGACTTGTGGACTTCAACTCCCAGAATTCCTCAGCCAGCGTGCCTGGCTGAGGAATTCTGGGAGTTGAAGTCCACAAATCATAAAACGGCCAAGTCTGAAGACCCCTGTCATAAAGTAATGGCAATTCCCAAACCTTTAAAATGTTTAAACAATGTAGAAATGAATGCTGAGGCTTGAACATTCAAATAATTATCTATTACTTTTGATGAACGAGCAATGCATGTTATAAGTCCTGTTAAATTCAGTGAGGCTTGCTGTTAGTCCATTGGGGAGGTGCAAATGATGACATACACATTTTGGGAGACTTACGAACTTTGGCTGGCAATTTTATCTAATATGAAATTATGGCAAGGATTTCCCCACAAAGGAATGATAATTCCCCACCTCTCAAGGTCATGCTACAGATTCAGAGGGCTACTTCATTTGCCACAGTTATTTATTTATTAAGTTTATATGGCTGGCCATTTCACATGTATATGACTCTGTATATACAGGTAAAACACAAGTAACAGTCATAGTCCTCTACCATTAAAGACACTTAAAAACTACATTTTTAAAAATACAGTAATCAAAAGAGGAAAGTGCAGTCTAACTATATACAGTGTTAACACTTTACATTGTTATGTGTGTGCTCATGCTCAGCACAAGCAAAGTCCTCCATCAAGATCGTGAAAAGAAGCAGGATTATTTCCACTTACTTCGTCCAGTTCCTTAGACCCATCCGAGTCTGGAACCTTAAACTTTCCATTGTCCATTCCAACAAATTGGAATTTTGAAAGAAAAAAAAGAGATCCAAAGTGGTGGCAAAAATATGGTTGTGAATTCTATTGTTAATTCTGTAAATAAATGCAACTCTTTCTTCAATGTTACATCTGGCCTCTCTTTAGCATTTTTAAATATGGCAAAGAGTGCAATAACTTGGCATTCCAACATTTCCTGTGATTTTTCTTTTTGTTCCTATTCTGGAAGGCATGAAAAAGAAACAAAGAACATAACATATCTAGAGAAGGAAAGGAGGCACATGTCGTTGAATTTCTTACCCCTTTGAGCAAAGGTTTCCCCAAATTATTAATGATATCACTTAGGAAATGCCAAACAATGTATGAAGTAGCCAAAGTTTATACGTAATGTCCCCCCCCTCTCTCTGTGTAGTAGGACTTCTCAGAATGCTAATAAACATTAAGCAATGTAGTAAAACATAATGGGCAAGAGACTAGACAATTTTCAAGATGCCTTCCAATCAATGGTTCTATGATTGTAATATTTTTTTAAAAGGCAAATTAAGACTTCTTTCAGATTTCAGGTCTAAGGCAAACAGCCTTTCTGGCACTCTATTACGTGTGTGTGTGTGTGTGTGTGTGTGTGTGTGTGAGAGAGAGAGAGAGAGAGAGAGAGAGTTTGTGAGTGAGTGTGTGTGTGTATGTGTGTGTGTGAATGTGTTTATTTTACATTCTACTATGCTGCTTCAATCATAATAATGCTAGGTGACTTAAAAAAATCATAAAATACATACAGTGCAGTAAATTCTAATCTAATAAATCATTTATCAAAATTATATAGTATTAATAATGATACTAAATCACTTCCATTCATTAATATAATCATAACTGCACCCTGAAGACCATAATGCAACTGATGGATGGATGAAAGGAGGAATGGATAAAGGGAGCGAGGGAGGAATAAAAGACCAAAAAGCCAGACTGATCTCCACTTAGGTACCGGTACACCTCTCATCCTTGCCCCAAATGCATGCTTAAAATGTGGTGTCTTTAAAAGCTTCCTGAGTCGTAAGGTGGGGGGGGGAAGGGGGCGGTTCTTAGATTTGGTGGGAGGGCATCTGTGGGCCGGCAGGGGCGGAGTCTCTTCTCCTCTTCCTGCGACAGGCAGGGCTTCTCAGCAGGCTCTTTCCAGAAAAGCAAGATCTGTTTCCATCCAGCTCAGCAATTTTGTTTCTTCTTAATGACAAAAATATTAGAAACCCTGAAATATATAGAGACACTTTATGATCCCCCCAAAAAACAAGTCTTTAATAGGTGGTTTTAGTAGAACAGTGTTTGGAATATGGATTGATCTGGAATATGTATGTGCGTATGTATGTGTGTATGTATGCATGCATGTATGTATGCAAGATTGTGAACCTATAAATATGCCAGCCAACTATACTGTGGTAATTTATAGTCTGTTAAAACTTTTAAGAGGACATTAGAAATCACAGAATTATGGGAGGAGATTCTGTAAAATAACTTGCAGCAAAATGGAGAGCAGAGTTCTGTGTAGCTGACAATCTGGAAAACTTTAAGAGTCTCAAGCATGAGATGGGTGGCTATATAAATTCAATATATGAATAAAGAAAACACAAACTGATTTCCCTCAGTGAGATTCAACTTAAGACAAAGCCTGATATTGTTTATTACTATTGTCATTCAAGTTTGAGTAACTGCTAAAGGAGAACCAACAACTTTTAAAAGGATGTTCTCCCTCCCTCTCTTACACACACACACACACACACACACACACACAGAGAGAGAGAGAGAGAGAGAGAGAGAGAGAGAGAGAGAGAGAGAGAGAGAGAGAGAGAGAGAGAGAGAGAGAGAGAGAGAGAGAGAGAGAGAGAGAGAGAGAAACACACACTTTCTTCAGTTTTTTATTTCTTTCATTCAATCATATTCAGTTCTGGGAGACTGCCTGGATAAGTTCCTGCAGTTTCCTTGGCAAGCTTTTTCAGAAGTAGTTTGGCCATGTGCCTCCTTCCCAGGACTGGCCCAAGATCACCCAGCTGACTTTGGGACTGAGGTGGAAGTTCCTAGTCTCCTGTTTTGTAGCCTCAAGCTTTCACCACTGCACCAAACCGGCTTTATTTCTGCCTTTCCTAGGGAAGGACTCCATGGTTGAATAAAAATGCTAAATCCAGTCTAAATATCTGACTGATTGTCAACGAACCATAATAATAACACAGCTCCCTCAGAACATTGCTCCTAAAACAGCCCTAAGGCCATTGTGGGCATTTTGGGGGATGAGGAGATGGCTGTGGTCACTAATCCAGAAAAAAAACATTCCTTGTTGTGAAACTGATTTCAAAGAGGCAGAAATTTTAAAAAGGGAAATAGGCAAATCTTATTTTACTCCTCTCAGCCGTCAGTCCAGTCACTCTTAGCTCTTCCAGTTGAATCTATTATTACAGGTCTTGCAGTATTTTTCTTTCCCTCTGAACATTGACAGGTAACTGCCAATTTCATTGGAAATGTTGGAGGAGTGAAGTGCTTAATCTCAGGTTCACAATTGTTGGGAAACATTGGAGGAGGGGGGTGCTATGAACATAGGAGGGAAAGGCAGCGTAAACATCTCAAAAGCAGAAACAAAATAAATTATAACACGACGTCTGGAATAAAGATTGTATTATTTTTCACATATAGCACTGGACAAACTAAAAATGATAGGAAAGGGAGAAAGAAAAGAATAATTCTGGCATCCTAGGTTTGGAAATCATTGTAAATTCTAGGTGTTTTGTATCATCTCTCTTTCTGTGCTAACGAAGCACTGTGAAATGGAATCACTCCAGAGACTAACGTGAAACCACTGATATGATGTTTCAGTATCAGGATAGCATTTAAACTGATTTTTTAAAAAAAATTTATTAAAGCAATCAACATTACAGCAATTATAGGACTTTCTGAATTCAAAAATCCTGAAGATGTTCATGTTTGGGTGCGAGGTGCTGTTTTGTGACTCATTTTTAAACTTGTTTTTTTGAAGGGTCTTCTTCCAGAAGTTGGATGACCAATGAGTCTCCACATTGTCCGCTTTTGAAGCAGGGTTGACTATGGGTTAGAAAGATGGGAAGAAAATAACAGAATAACAGAGTTGGAAGGGATCTTGGAGGTCTTCTAGTCCAGGGCTTTTCAACCTTTTCACCCACTGTACCACTTTTAGGATACGGCAACATCCAAGTACCACCAGTCGCCTAGCAAGGTGTCAAAAACTTGATGACCCAAAAAAAAAAAAAGGAAAAAAGTGATAAAGTACAGGTAGTCCTCGACTTACAACAGTTTCCTTAGTGACTGTTCGAAGTTACAATGGCACTGAAAAAGTGCCCCCCCAAGCCACAGCCGAGCAAGACACCTGCCTGCCCACCCGGTGGCGCTCTTCCTCCTGTTTGAGGTTTTCATTGTTGTGAGCATTTCTATTGAGGATTGGCAGCGGGGGTGGGGTGGGGGGGTGTTTGGTTTTTATTCCCCCCGTCTGCTGGGTGGTTGCAGCAGGTTTTGGTCACTTCACATGACCCTGAGACACTGTGATTGTCATAAATATGAATCAGTTGCCAAGCATCTGAGTGTAAATCTTTATCTTTATTTAAATTTCTATGCCGCCCTTCTCCGAAGACCCAGGGTGGCTTACAACAATAATACGATAAAATTAATTTACCAATGACAATCAACCATCCAATCCAAACACATTCATTCAATCCAAAACACATTCATACAGCATACAATCACAATCAACACACAGCCACTGATGGAGGCACATTTCGTAGGCCCAGGGGCAGAGTACAGTTCATACGCCCCAAGCCTGTCGGCATAAATGAGTTTTCAATAATTTCCGGAAAACTAGGAGGGAGGAAGCAGTGCGAACCTCTGTGGGAAGCTGGTTCCAGAGGGCTGGGGCAGCGACGGAGAAGGCCCTTGCCCTAGGCCCTGCCAAATGACATTGCCTAATAGACGGGACTCGTAGAAGGCCAACCCTATGTGCCCTAACCGGTCGCTGGGATTCATGAGACAAGACCCTGGAGATGCTGCAACATTCCAGCTGATCAGCACTTCTTCAGGGCTCTTAGCTGGAGCCTGGCGCTGATCCTGGCATGTCCACTGAGCCCTGACAGCCCCGAAGAAGCGCCAATCAGCTGGAAAGTGGCACTGATCCTGGTGCTTCCGCTGAGCCCTGACAGCCCTGCAGCTCCAGCTGTCTTCGCTCAGGGTTGTGTGGTGCTGTCACCGGTTCCGCTCATTCCCCTCCCCTGCTACCACTATTATAGGATGGTCACGTACCACCTGCCAGGTGCCAATGTACCACAGGTGGTACCCGTACCACTGGTTGAAAAGCCCTGCTCTAATCCAATCCCCTGTTCAAACAAGAAACCCTATACCATGTCAGACAAATGATTGTCCAGTCTCTTCATTTCTGCATTTTCTGCCAATGCCCAAATCGGGATGGTTCATTCATGTTTAGGGATGTTTGCTGACTCACAGGGCAAAAGAGTGCCCTACAGGTTTCTACTGAGGACATTGTTTTCTTCTGCCAAGTTTTTTATTGGCCATGAGGGCCATTAGCACTCAGAAAAGTGAAACCATTACAGAAGGTCACAGGGAGCCCAGGTTGGATTGGGGGGGGCATGAACCACACTTACCCTGTTGTGTAATCAGAAATCCACAGATGTTGTCTGGCTTTGAATAGAAATTAGATATTAGAAAACAGATGTTCAAATGATCATAGTCATGTTTCTCCATCTAATATGCAGATGAAATTACTAGTTTTTCAATTTTCAGTTTATATGAATTTCTCGATGTAGTTCCTAAACAACAGAAATGCTTATATTAGGAAGAAATATGCACAGAAGTGAGTATATTACAAAAAGAGCATACAGTCATTACATAAGTTAGTAAAACTGCAAGCTTTTTAATGTAAAAAAAAATGAGATTTACTGAGAACATTTTTTTTTTACCTGAGTAAAACTGAAGTTGACTATTTCATCTGTTCTCATGAAAACTGGGCTGAGATTAGTGTGCTTACAAACCGGTTAGGCATGACTCACAGGCAACTTATTCAAGTTACATTGCAAAGCTGTAGTTTTTAAGCAGAACCATTGGGCTAAGCCCCAGATTAAAGAAGCATAAAATGGGGCAAAATGCACGTAACAAATTTCTCACTTATCAACATAAATTTTGGGGTCAGTTGTGCTCGTAAATGGAGGACTATCTGTACTTTTTTCAGAAGCTGGACAGTCAGAGGTTAGGTGTATTAAGTCAAGAATGTTATTATCATCAGTTGTTTCGAGGTTTCAGTGCAACGCTGAGCAATTAAAATACAATGCAGTACAATCTGAAGACCATACGAAAGGGGTCATGATAAGCTTATATAGGCTAGGATCAGGGGTAGGCAACCTTGGCTCAGGAATTCTGGGAGTTGAAGTCCACGAGTCATAAAAGAGCCAAGGTTGCCTACCCCTGGGCTAGGTTGTGTAGTAGCTGTGAATCATGCAGTAAGCCAGCCTTCCTAAACCTGATATTCTCAAGATGTATTTGGACCGCACCTCCCACAATTCCTACTCGGAATGCTAACTTGGTTATTCTGGAAAATGCATCTCCATTATGCCGGTAGTCTTTGACTTACGGCCATTTGTTTAGTGACCATTTGAAGTTATAGCGGTCCTGAAAAAAAAAGTGGCTTACAACCAGTTTTTGCACTTACAACTGTTGCGGCATACCCATAGGCACATAATCGAGATGCGGGTGCTTGGCAATTGACATATATATTTATAATGGTTACAGCATCCTGGGGTCATGTGATCACCATTGGTCACCTTTCCAGTCGGCTTCTGACATGCAAAGTCAATGGCAGAAGCCAGATTTGCTTAATGACCACGTAATTCACATAACGACTACAACGATTCACTTAACAACCATGACAAAAATGATTGTAGAATTAGGCACTACTCACTTAATTATCTTGCTTAGGAAGGGAAATTCTGGTCCCAGTTGTGGTGGTAAGTCAAGGACTACCTGTAATGGCAGAACGCCAAAGTGCATCCAGTTGTCCACCAAGAGAAACAATATTAGAAAGAAAGAGTAAAAGAGTGCCTTAAGCAAAAAAAAAAAACATACCCTCTCCTCAACAGCTTGCTTATAGACTGCTAAATAATAATAACAACAACAATAATAATAATAATAATAAAGTTGGAAGGTACCTTGGAGGTCATCTAGTCCAACCCCCTGCTCAGGCAGGAAACCCTACACCATTTCAGACAAATGGCTGTCCAATCTCTTCTTAAAGACTTCTAGTGTTAGAGCATTCACCGCTTCTGGAGGCAGGTTGTTCCACTGGTTAATTGTTCTAACTGTCAGGAAGTTTCTCCTTAGTTCTAGGTTGCTTCTCTCCTTGATTAGTTTCCATCTGTTGCTTCTTGTCCTGCCTTCAGGTGCTTTGGAGAATAGCTTGACTCCCTCTTCTTTGTGGCAGCCCCTGAGATATTGGAAGACTGCTATCATGTCCCCCCTCCTCCTTCTCTTCATTAAACTAGACATACCCAATTCCAGCAACCATTCCTTATATGTTTTATCCTCCAGTCCTCTAATCATCTTTGTTGCTCTTCTCTGTACTCTTTCTAGAGTCTCAACATCTTTTTTACATCGTGGTGACCAAAACTGGATGCAGTATTTCAAGTGTGGCCTTACCAAGGTTTTATAAAGTGGTATTAATACTTCACGTGATCTTGATTCTATCCCTCTGTTAATGCAGCCTAACACTGTGTTGGCCTTTTTGGCAGCTGCAGCACACTGCTGGCTCATATTTAAGTGATTGTCCACTAGGACTCCAAGATCCCTCTCACAGTTACTACTATTGAGCAAGGTACCTCCTATACTATACCTGTACATTTGGTTTTTCTTGCCTAAATGTAGAATCTTACTTTTTTCACCACTGAATTTCACTTTGTTAGATAGCACCCAGTGTTCAAGTCTGTCCAGGTCCTCCTGTATCTTAAGCCTGTCTTCTGGAGTGTTGGCTATTCCTGCCAGCTTGGTTAAAGCTGTTTTAACTCATTGTTGTTGTAGAACAAATTACATCAAAGTATAAATAGAAAAAGTAATATAAATTAAACCCAACTATTTCAATAAATCAGAATAGAGCTGGAAGGGACCTTGGAGATCTTCTAGTGCAACCCCCTGCTCAAGCAGAAGACCCTGTACCATTTCAGACAAGTGAGTGTCTAATCTCTTCTTAAAAGCCTCCAGTGATGGAGCACCTAGAACTTCTGAAGGCAACTTGTTCCATTGGTTAATTGTCCTCACTGTTAAAAAGATTCCCCTTAATTCCAGGTTGCTTCGCTCCTTGATTAGTTTCCATCCATTGTTTCTTGTCTTGCCCTCTGGTGCTTTGGAAAATAAATTGACTCCCTCATCTTTGTGGGGGCCTCTCAAATACTGGAAAACTGCTATCATGTCCTCCCTAGTCTTAAATTTGTTTCTTTATTTAGCCGCCAAATGGTCTGACAGACTTCTGAGGAACCCTGTTCTACCATTGTTATTTTCTTACTACATGATTTATTTTAAAGGGACATAAATAAATATTCCTGCACGCTAAGGAATAAAAAGATCTCCTTTTCATGCCCTCTTCTTGGGTGGGGATGCAGAAATTGCAACAACCAACTTCCCTTTCTTCCCGAAAGCTAAGCTGTGCATAGGAACTAAATAGCAGGTCTGTGAGGCAGTTTGTGAGTTTTTATTAAGTTTGGAGTTAGGCTTCACCTAAATGAAATGAAATGAAATGAAGTTAAATCAAATCAAATCAAATCAAATGAACGGATATAATAAAATGTTTTCGACATTTCTAGCATCCTGGAAAGAAGCTGGATCTGGTCACCTGCAGCTTTGCCTTTCGGTTGCACAGCCTTTCTGTGAGAAATTGAAAGAAAAGATCTTGCAGTGATTGCAGGCACTCCTTGACTTATGAACCCAATTGAGCCCAAAGGTTTTGTTGCCAAGTAAGACAATTGTTAATTAGGTTTTGCCCCACTTTATGACCTTCCTTGCCACAGTTGTTAAGTGAATCGCTATAGCTGATAAGTTAGTAACATGGTTGTTAAGTGAATCTGGTTTCCCCACTGACTTTGTCAGAAGGTTGCAAAAGGGGATCACGTGACCTTGGGACACAGCAACGGTCATAAGTACGAGCCGAGCATCTGAAATTAGATCACATAATCACAGGGATGCTGCAACTGTGAGTCACTTTTTTCAATACCATCGTAACTTCAAATGGTCACTAAACAAATGGCTGTAAGTCAAGGACTATTTATTTATTTATTAATTTATTTATTTATTTTAATTAGATTTTTATGCCGCTCCTCTCCAAAGGACTCGGAGCGGCTAACAACATGAACAAAAACAACATCAAAACATTTAAAAAAACCAAAAACCAAATCTACAAAGCATTTAAAAGACCCCCCAAACACATTCATCATACACACACAATCACAGTCATCCCCAGGCCTGCCAGCATAGATAAGTTTTTAGATTCTTCCGGAAGGCCAGGAGAGTGGGGGAAACTAGTTGTACTTAGTGTGGAAAAGGGAAGCAACTTTTGGGAAGGGGCTTCTGAGCTCACATCTGCATGTTTGGCCCTAACTTTCCCATTGTCTGCAGAATTTGGAGGACAAAGTGGTTGAGATGTTCTCCTTTCCTCAGTTGTTGCCTAGAACAGTGGTCTCCAACCCCCGGTCTGTGGACCAGTACTGGGCTGCGGCATGTCAGCAACTGGTCTGCATAAACAAGCAAAGCCCCATCCGTGGGATGCAGGCAGCACACAAAACCACACACTTCCAGTCCGTAGAAAAATCTTTCTCCACGGAACGGGTCCCTGGTGCCCAAAAGGTGGGGGAACCTCTGGCCTAGAATTCACTGCCAGTAAATGGCCAGTAAACCCTGAATTACTGGGTGTATTCTCCCCATCCCTGTGGCCTACGCTGTTTGATTGGCTTCAGCGGCACTCTTGGTTTTATGTGTTGGAGGAAGAGTCTTGAAGCGTGCCATGTCATGTTTAAGCAAAATGAAGATTGATGTTCTTCGGAAGATGGATGCAGTGAACGGCACAGCCAAGTAGTGAGCTACGCTCCTTTCCCACCAGATACTCCTGGAGATGTGTCAGTGATTTCACAGCATTTTGCACAGAGAGAAACATGTCCACTGGGCTTTGGAACCTCTTATAGGTTCCAATTAACTGCCGGACTCTGGGGAATGAAATTTATTCCAGTTCAGCTGCCTGGAATGAGCCAAAAGAAACAAATGGGACCTGAGGTTAAAATGTAAAAACTCACGAATGTGTAAATATCTCAAAACCAGATCCTTGAGTCTCATCTGGGAGTACAAGACATGTTACAGAAAACAGATATTTTCCCCACCCCTCTTTGAAAAGGAGTAATTTTTTATACATGCTTCCCCCCACACACACACACCCCTGGTCATTTACTTAGGGCTGCTTCCGTTGTCTCCCT
The DNA here is from genome assembly GCA_034064705.1 of Bothrops alternatus. NCBI lineage: Eukaryota > Metazoa > Chordata > Lepidosauria > Squamata > Viperidae > Bothrops > Bothrops alternatus. The sequence continues at coordinate 2,756,723 of JARGCV010000200.1, read as the reverse complement.
GGGCTCAGTAGTACAGCAAGCAGTAATGGAGTTAACTTTCCCAACTGCCTCCCCAAAGAATCCCCATCACATTGTGTGGGGAAGGCAAATCCAGGCTTGTCACCACATGTATTCTCAATAGGAAAAGCCAACTGTTCCTCGGCTGAGTTTACCCACATGGTCCTTATATGAGTTATTTACCTGCATGAGTTTATTAGCCTCTGTACCAAGCACAGAATTCCGTTTGGGCCAATTTGACCCCTTTGGATGTAGCTTGCTTCAAGCTGGATCTGAGAGAGATCTGAAGAAATGATATCTTTCTCCTGTTAATTAGCTTGGGAAATCCACAGTGGCTGCCGATTTTTACTTTTCAGCAGAACAGGATGAAATTCCGTTATATATTCAAGTTTGGACAATATTTAATATTTATTTGTTATGTATATGAAAGGGTGTGAGTCTACACATATGTTGTACATAGTATGTTTAGGTGTGTGTCATGTATGTGTTTCACTTTGAGACCGGGCAACTAAATTTCATTTTTGATGTGTGCCGTTGTGCCCACAGTAAAAAAATGACAATAAAGGTTATCTTATCTTATCTTATCTTATCTTATCTTATCTTATCTTATCTTATCTTATCTTATCTTATCTTATCTTATCTTATCTTATCTTACCTTACCTTACCTTACCTTACCTTACCTTCTCATCTTCTCATCTTCTCATCTTCTCGCCTCACCTCACCTCACCTCCTCTCCTCTCCTCTCCTCTCCTCTCCTCTCCTCTCCTCTCCTCTCCTCTCCTCTCCTCTCCTCTCCTCTCCTCTCCTCTCCTCTTAGTTGATTCTATAATATACCCCAATCTTAGAGAAATGCATTTGGGGTTTCAGAGCTGAACTTTTTTCCCTGCTGATTTGGTTAAGCGATGGGTTCCTTTCTTTGTTTTAAAACTGAATTTGATAGAATATGCATGCTTCATTGTACCTTTCTGAGTTACCAAGTACAAAATATGTGCTGGAATATGCTTTAAGGTTTTTTTTTTTACAGCTAGGTAGGAAAACATTTTCAGCCTTCTCTCTAGGTTGGTGAATAATATCTAGAAACATTTCAGCTCTTGTACGGTAGGAGTGACACTGTAAGTGCTATTCTTTCAGAATCCTACCAAATTCTAAAAAGGCACAAGTTTTGGCATCTGAACTCTGAAGGGATAAATCACTCAAGACAATCTCGTGATCACTTCAAACAGCTGATTGTCCCTTCTGAAGCCCCCCCATCCCATTTATCTCACAGAGTAAATGAAACATCCCCAAGTTATTTATTTTATTTATTTACTCATTTATTAAATTTTTATGTCTCCCATCTCCTCAGTAAGGTGACTCTGTTACCTGACTGAAATCAGTGCATACTCCTAGAACTGAATTACCCGCAGGAGTCTACAACTTACATTCAACTCAGTTAGTTAAGGCTTTTTTTACTGTCCAAAAAATGTTGCTGGAAACAAGGAGGACTCTTTTTATTTGCATTCTGTCACTGGGCCCAGAATTAAGGAAAAGATCTAAAAACACAGAAATTATTATCTCCCATTTCTTAGACGACTATTTCCGAATACTAAGCATTTCTCTTACATCCTTGGCAAGTTGCAACACAGCATTAAAAAAAAATCACCTGTTTTTAATCGTAGGATGAAGAAGACTGAGGGACGCCTTCATTCTATCGCCTTAAAATAAAATCCATTCCAGGTTTTCCTCCTTTCTCTGACACCCCTTCCTTCTACCATTTTTTTTTATATTATTGTTGCTCCTGACTTATTTTAATGGGGATGTAGAGGATATTTATACCAATCCTGGTGAGGATGTTTGTTTTCTGCTTCCTGATATGAATACGGAGAGTATGAGGGAATGTCTATTGGAAGGCAGGCCAAAGAACAGAGAATGGTACAAGTGGCAGAGAACCAAAAAGACAGGGAAAGGAAGATGGGAAATTGCCTTGAGTTCTATTTACAAAGCAAACCTTTAAATATGCACTTATTGCTGTAGTGCATTGGGGCATGGGAAGTATTTGGAAGGCATATGTTAAGTTCTTGGTTCGATTGCAATGATGAAGACACATGGCAAATTCAACAGTTCTTTATTCCTCTTTACTCTCTTACAACCAACACAGAAAAACAAAAACAAAAAACAGGCTTCATTTAAAGACGAGGGACCCGGACCGACAACATAGTAACTTCTTGGTTCCTTGCCTTGCGCATGGGTGCGAGGCTGGCGCCGTTCAGTCTGGTCCCGGGCAGCCAGCACTTTGCGCATGTGCACAAGGCCGGCGCCGCTCTGTCTGGTCCCGGGCAACTTTGGAATGCCCGGGACCGATACAACGTCCCGAGCCTGCTTTTGCAGTCTCAGGACACAACACCCCTCCCCCTAGATGGAACATACCTTGTACCATCTAGATTTACCATTCCTAGAAGGAGTGTCCTATTCCCAAAAATCAAATGCAATGAGTGTGAATAATTGGATCTGCCTCATACACCCTCCTCACTTTCATTAATACCTGAATGTGTTTGAAATAAAAAAATACTGCAAAACCCTATCCCGTTTACTTCCCTTCTTCTTCTCTTTTTTTTTATAATAAATTTTTTATTTTTTAACATACATTCTTTTTACATTCATATATAAGATACTTTTAAAATAAATACATACACATGACTTTTGGTGTTGCTCGCCCATTTCCCCTTTCACTGTATCCACACTCCTTCTTCTCTACCTTCTTTCTCCCTTTCTTCTCTTTCCTACTTCCCTCTTCTCCTCTTCTCTTTCCTTCACCACTCTCCTCCCCTTTCCCAACTTCTCCTCTTCCAACCTTCCTACTTTCTTCTCCCCTCCTTTACTGTTTTCTCTCTCCTCTCCTTTCTTCCCTCTCATCCCTCATCAGATACAATTCAGGGGTAATGTCCGAGCAACTGCTCTCTTCAAATTTATACAATAAGATTAATTTTCTCTTACATTAATACTTCTATTTATCTAACCTTCTCAGTATATACTTCTATAAATATTTATACAACACAGTACAAAACAATCTAACATCCCCCCAACCCTCCCCCCACCTTCCCGGAGTGAATACAGGGTAGTTAAAGAAAAGAAAACAACTGTATTAAACAAAATTATTATATATAATCCTAATAAAAATTTAACTATATGCTAAGTACAATTTCTTAGATTGATATTTCCCTTGAATATAATCTATCCATTTTTTCCATTCCAACATATATTTTTCGTTTGAATGATCTTTCAAGTATGCGGATACTTTAGCCATTTCTGCCAAATTTATAACTTTCAAAGTCCATTCTGCAATAAATGGTAATTCTGCCTTCTTCCAATATTGTCCCACCAACAGTCTCGCTGCTGTAATCAAGTTCAAAATCAAGTTCATCTCTACTTCCCTTCTTAAAGTCCTTATGAAAAAGGCCCTATTAGCTTGACAGCAACTTCACAAACTCCCTGAGATGTTTGGGTGGGCACTTGGCCCACTGTGACCTTCTAAGGCCAGAAGATATCGCCTGTCCTACCTACTCACCTACCAGGCAAGGCATGCTAGTCAGGAGTCGCCCCTATAGCAGCCCGCTTGGCTGATGACCTCTTTTTGGGAGCAATTGTGGAAGTGGGCAAGTGCCCCTGCTGGAATTCTTTTTCTCTTGCTGCTTGTGATTTGTGTGGATACCCCTGGTCAGTCTCCCTGTCTGGAGCACTATCTGGCATATATGGATACTGTGGATACCTCCGGTGTGACTCCCTGTCTGGAGTAATTAAGGATGTGTGGGATGACCCCCTATCCTTGAATTCCTGCTCTGAGCACTTGTGGAACCTTGTGATGAATCCCCAATAGCCTTAGCAGCGGCTAGTGATGGCCAGTGAAACTGATCACCAGAATGCATATTATAATCCCCCTCCCACCCCAGAGCAGAGCCAGGAGCAGAAGGGTGAGAGTCCAGTCTCCAATGCAGCTGTTCTATGTGTCTGCGCAGAAGGTGGCCGTCTTCCAAGGCGACTTCGTATGACAATGGCCCAGAGACCTTGCAGACCATAGCTGTTACCCAGAGATGACCAGGCCCACAGTTTCTTGCCCAAACCGGATCGCCCACCTGTAGTCTCCTAGGTGCCCGCGGTTGTGACACCTGTGAAGCCACCTGGTCAGGGTGCAGCCTGTCCAATTTAGTGATGAGGCGGCAACCCCATTGGAGTTCAGCAGGGCTCTTCCCTGTGGCTGTGCATGGTGTGGTGTGGTGTGGTGTGCAAGAAAGAAATCTGCTAACCTGTGATGCCAGTTACCGTAAGTCAGTTTCTTGAGGGCATCTTTGGTCGTGTGCACCATCCTTTCTGCCAGTCCGTTGGAAGATGGATGAAAGGGAGCCGAAGTTGCATGGCTGATCTGGTTGGCCTGAAGAAAAGCCTGGAACTCAGAAGATGTAAATTGAGGCCCATTATCTGACACCAGGACATCTGGAAGACCGTGTGATGCAAAAATTCCTCTAACACCTGGATGGTCCTGGCAGTAGTAGTGGAGGAAACAGGAACAACCTCTAGCCACTTGGAATGGCTGTCCACAACAACCAGGAAGAATTGCCCCTGAAAGGGCCCAGCATAATCTATATGCACTCTAGACCATGGGGTTTGAGTTTCCTCCCACCTATGTACTGGGGCCTGAGGCATTTCAGGCCGAGACTGTTGGCACACTTGGCACTTGTGCACCTAGGCCTCAATGGCTTTATCGAGCCAAGGCCACCAAAGATGGCTATGCGCAAGCACTTTCATCCTGACTATACCAGGATGTCCCTAATGCAGAGAGATCAAGACTCTAGACCTCAATGAGGCTGGGATCACTATCCTGCTACCCCATAACAGGCAACCCTTAAAAGTGGACAACTAATGCTTCTTGTGCCAGAAGCTTTGGAACTCAGTATCTGGGCACTTGTCAGGCCATCCTGACAACACCCATGTCAGCACGCGTGTAAGCGTGTGATCAGTGGCTGTTTCTGCAGCCACATCCCTAGCATTGAGGGGAGACTCAGGCAACTCCTGAATGGACAGAATATTAATGGCTGGAGCAGGATCAGGCTCCACTAGCTTCAGGGGTAGTCTATTCAGGCCATCTGCATGGCCCATTTCTTTTCCAGGTTTGTGAACTAATGTATAGTCATATGCAGACAGGAAAATGGACCATCTCAGCATACGAGGAGAAATGATATGTGGGGTCTGTTTGTTAGTGGTAAACAAACAACAGCAGAGGCTTATGGTCAGTATATTTATTATGTATTTATTTATTTATTTAAATTTTTATGCCGCTCCTCTCCAAAGGACTCGGAGCGGCTAACAACATAAACAAAAGAACATCACAGAGTTTAAAATAGACTGTGAGTTACAATAGTCTGGGCCTCTGCAGCTGCCTCATCAACAGGTAGCTGTTGATAGGCTGGTGTCAAGTCAAACTTTGCAAAAATACGCTCCCCCTTGAGGGAGGCCAGAATGTGACTTACCACAGGTACTGGATAAGCGTGCTGCTGCAACGCCTTATTCAGTGTGCACTTGTAATCTGCACATATACTTATGTCCCCATTAGCCTTTAAAGGCGTTACTATGGTGGTTTCCCATGGACTTGAGTCCATAGGTTCCAGAATGCCCTGCTGGAGCAACTTGTCCAGCTCAGCATCAATCTTACCTTTGAGGGCAAAAGGTACCCTCCTAGGTTTAACCCTGATGGGCGTGATGGTTGGGTCTAACAGTAGCGAAATGGGAGGCCCCTTGTAGGATCCTAACTCTGAACTAAACACATCTGCAAACTCCCTGCAAACTTCTGCAAGGCTTAACGTTTGCAAATGGTGCAGCCCAGTCACCTGGATTCCTAGAGCCTCAAACCAATCCAGTCCAATAAGACTCATACATTCACCCCCAACTACCACCACATCTGGGGGACCCTCAAAATCCTTATACTGTACTTTAAGAGTGGCCTCCCCCTTAACACACACCATAGAATTCTGAAAATCTGTGAGTATTAAATTGGATGGCCTGAGTTTAACTCGAAGGCCACTGCTGCTGCATATCCTTTTGAAGGTATTATTGGAAATAATGGAGAGAGCAGACCCAGCGTCCAACTCCATTGATAAGGGAACCCCTTGCAACCTTATGTTAATGGACAGTTTCTTCTTAAGGGGCTTATGTGTTCCTGTCCTTAAAATGCTCCTGCGCGATGCACAGAAGCCCACCCTATGTTGGCTGGGGACCCTGGTACCTTTCAGATGCAATTCTTCATGAGGTTGGACCTTCTGTCGACCCAAACAGATGGATGCTATGTGGCCTTGCCTGCCACATGCTCTGCAGATGGCGGAACGAAACCTGCAGTCGGCTCGCTTGTGACGACCTCCACACCCGAAGCATTGAAGAGATGCTGGAGCCTTGTCTGGACGTTCCTTCTGCCTCCTTTCAGCTGGCTGGGTAAGTCTATTCATCGCTTCTTCAGGATCCGTGTCTGATCCTTCTCGAGCGTCCTTTTGATGGACTGTAGCTGTTTCTGTAGGCCTTCTACTGAGCCATAAGGTTTTCACAGCCCCACCTGCTGCTTCCTCAGCAGTCACCTCTCATAGCGCATCTTGGAAGGAGACCTCTTCCTTAGCAAAAATCTTCTGCTGCAAGTTTCTGTTTCTTAGCCCACAAATGAATCTATCTCACAGCCTCTCTTCCAGGTCTTTGAATTCACAAGGCCTGGCTGCTCTTCTTAAGGCCGCAACAAAATCTATAGCAGATTATCCCTGCTTCTGGTCCCCCTGTTCAAATGCGTGCTTCCAAGCAATAACAGACAACTTTGGCTGGAAGTGTTCCTTCAACAGCTTCTTCAAGTCAGTATATGCCACTGACTCCAGAGGTGCAGGAGCCACCAGGTTTTCTGCAATTTCAAAAGCTTCCTGTCCACAAACACACAACAGACTTGCAGCCTTCAAGCCACCTTCTCTAATTTGATTTACTCTGAAATAATTCTCCACCCTGGCTACATAAGAATTCCATCTCTCTGGGTGTGAGGTATCAAAATCAGACAAACGCCCAATCTTCGCCATTCTTAGTTGCGAACTTCACCACTTGCTCCTCTGCAAACCTTCTTAAGGGAAAGGGTCTTGTAGCTGAACTCACCCTCCAGCGACTCTGTACTGGCAGGCTGGGATGCTGATTCAGACGCCGTCTTCCCTCTGCAGACTTCTTAGGTAAGTTCTCAAAACTTCTTTCTTTTGTTTGCAAAAGATCCCACCTTTGTCGCCAGTGTTAAGTTCTTGGTTCGATTGCAATGACACATGGCGAATTCAACAGTTCTTTATTCCTCTTTACTCTCTTACAACCAACACAGAAAAAAACAAAAAACAGGCTTCATTTAAAGACGAGGGACCCGGATCGACAACAAAGTAACTTCTTGGTTCCTTGCCTTGTGCATGCGCACAAGGCCGGCGCCGGTCAGTCTGGTCCCGGGCAACTTTGGAATGCCCGGGACCAATACAATGTCCCGGGCCTGCTTTTGCAGGCTCAGGACACAACAGCATATATTCTCAGGACTGAGGGGAGAAGGGAGAGAAGGAAACAAAAGAACGAGAAGGGAAAAGGAAGCATTGGGACAAAATATTGAGTGCTCTCCAGGGAATAACTGGAAAGGATGTGGCCAGTTATTCTCCTAAACCTTCATTCTGCACTTCCAGGAAGGAAGGGATAATGGAAGAAACACCAATTAGAAGTAGGAAAGAGGTTCTCTGTATCTGGCATCCTGACTAATTACTGTGACACAACTGCAATTCTTCCCAAGGTCAATGGCTTTCTTGTCCTGGGCTGATTGGCAAATAAGATTTATGAAATGCTGCATAATTCTTACATTCACACCTTATCCTCTCTCCCCCCCTGCCCCCAACAATTACAGGGGTGTCCAACCTTGTCACCTTTAAGACTTGTGTGATTCAATTCCCAGAATTCCCCAGCCAGAAATGTGAAGAGAAAAATGCTTCATCTCATGAGCTCATACTAGTTCTGTTTCAGTGGCACCGAAGGCTTTCCAGTGTTGTCCTTTCAGCTGCTTATCACCTGGATATAAACCAAATGGAATTTGAAGCTCTTTGGGAAATCCATTCCTGGATTTGGCCTCAGGAATAACCAGGAGTTCTGCTGTATATGGACCACAACTGAACCGCTGCTTCTTTTCCCTTCCCAATCTTTACCCTCCTGTGGACAGATCTTCTGAGGATCAGTGCAGAAAACAAATCACACTACAGTTTTACAGATCTTCCTGCTACTTTAGAAAAGAAAAGAAAAACTTGGCAGAGTTTCTGTCAATTTAACAGAGTAACAGAGTTGGAGGGGGCCTTGGAGGCCTTCTAGTCCAACCCCCTGCTAAATAGGAGACCCTATACTATTTCAGACAAATAGCTGTCCCATCTCTTCTTAAAAACCTCCAGTGTTGGAGCACCGACAACTTCTGGAGGCAACCTGTTCTACTGATTAATGGTTTTTAACTGTCAGGAGATTTCTCCTTATTTCTAGGTTGGTTCTCTCCATGATTAGTTTCCATCTATTGCTTCTTGTCCTGCCTTCAGGTTCTTTTCATTCAGTTGAAAGAAGGGTGGAAAGGAACAGCACTTGTCAAATCCACCACTGAACTTGTTAACAGAGAAAAAAAGAAGGTCCAGCTCTTCATGGCAAGCAGTCCCCAGTTTAAAATGGCCACTGGGTGCAGAGACAAGGGACTGGTGGAGACAGCTTGCTTTTCAGAGTATCCATCAGCCAACTTTAAAAGAGGCAATTTTTGTGAGATGGACTGAAACAAAGCAGGTGGGCTGGACTGCCCTCCTTGTGCTAGCAGAAAGGAGGGGAAAACACGACATTTGATGCAGAGCCAAATCACCTTCTCAGCAGTCTGAAGCTGGGTTGAAGTTGATATAATCACTTTCTCTTTGAAAGAGTAGGTGGCCCATTCTTGAACTGGGGAAGCTGGAAGTGCAGATCAGCACAAGGAACTCTCCAGATTTGATTTCCACAATCTGTTGAATTGGGTTCCTGTTTTGCCAATTAAATGGGCACGCCTAACTATTTGTAGGCGTAAGCCCTCTATTAATGGAATTATTAATTTATTGGGAGTTGGATTAGAAGACCCTTCCCACCCTATTATTCTACCTTCTGTGTTCAATGGCTCCAACATATTCTCATATCACATATTCTCATTCAGCACACAATTGTAAAACTCCTAACCCTTAACTAGGTAGCAGTGAAGTGATAAGTGCTGTACAATCCCAGGGCCATCTCTGTTAGCAATCTCTTGTCCTCCAATGAAGGTAGAATTCAACTGCCCTGGTTTCCAGCTGTCAATATCTTGCAGTAATGAATGATGAGAATAGTAGCTTGTTACATTTTCAGGGCTTACCACTTCCTCTAGCATTGTTGTGATTAAACGCTCTTCCTCACTGGGGATTCTCAGCATCTGCCTTAACCGAAGCAATATCCAGCCTGACTGCATTTCTATTCCATTTGCCAGGTGAAAGTGGGAGGATGCTGGAAGGCTGTAGAAATCCCCAGTGAGGAACTGACATCCATCCCACGTGCATGCTTAACCTGAATGTCAATCTCCCTGAATACAGAGTCTTCAGTGTGCATGAACATGCAGAGTGTTGCAGTGTAAATATATTACGGTACAAGCAGGCAAGTTCATCCACAAATAACCAAAAACAAACAGGAGCACTAAGTCCACGAATACCAGTCCCGAGAATGGAAGCTTCACCATATTGAGGACTAAACATGGAAATTCTCCAGTTCTGGGTAATTCAAATACCCACAGCCACTCAGCCTTATCAAGGTTCATTTGAATCCATCATCCCTGTTCATTTAATCCTGTTTCAGCAGCTCCCCATTATTTTTTTGTCCCTTGAGGTCAGTAGTCTAAGAAATAGGAAATTAGAAATAACTGTTGCTCTTAGATTTTTAACCAAACCAGTTTTTAATGGAATAAAGTATGTCTTCCCATCTGTTCATTTCAAACACTGAATATACCTTGGAAGGAACTCATTCCATGTGTGGTCTGGAAACCATAGGCACCCATTGTCCTCCCTACTTAAAAAATATTCTGCAGACACAGGATAGCCGCTCTGGCAACACTGAGACTGGTTCTAATAATATTAACCACATCATCGGTTATCCTTTATTGTCAGGATTCCCCCAGGAAGGAGATGAGCAGAAACCTGGTGCCTTATCATTGGGAGCAGCCCCCGCTCTCTATCTTTGCTGAAGGCACCTAATACTTGCACTTAGCTTCTCAACATTTTAAAATGGTCTGTACTGCATTTCCATTCAGATAATGAACTAATACCATCTCTGCCTTGGATTTTAGTGGGGGTTTCTTTTTTCTCCAAAAAGAAACCCCTACTAAAATCCAAGACAGAGAATAAGAAAACGGCAAAGCCCTCCTCCCATACATAAAAGGCACCACAGACAGAATCAGCAAGACCCTCCATAAACACAACATCAAGACAGCATTCTGCACAAACAGAAAAATATCCACCATCCTAAGAAACCCCAAAGACAAAATTGAGTTAGAAAATCAAGGAGTATATGAAATCCCATTCACCGCTTGCCCTAGCACATACATCGGACAAACCAACAGAAGAACAAGTGCATGCATTGAAGAACACAAGAACTCAGTCAAAAAAGAGGAACCAACTTCTTCCCTAGTCCAACACCTTAAAGCCACAGGACATGAAATTGACTTTAAAAAGACTAGAACTATCGCCCAAACTGAACACTTTAATAACAGAATAATCAGAGAAGCCATCGAGATAGAAAAACGCCCACACAGCATGAATAAACAAGATGATACCTCCCGCCTACCAGCCATTTGGAAACCCGCCCTTATTGACAAACGAGTCCCTAACACAAAGAATGACACCAGACCCACACTCATGAAAACCACACAGGATGTCACCACCACACATCCACGCAAAAAGCAAACCCAAACCCACACCGATGATAAGGCACGACCACAAACCAGAAGCCAGACCACAGCTGCATCATTAGCCACTTTAAACCCCTCCAATCCATACATGAAGCAAACTGACACCAACCATGAAGATGAGGCACGACCACGAAGCGAAACAACAGCAACACAGCTCACCATCTCAAATCCCCCTGCAACTCAGACTAACCGGAGCACAAAAAAGCCCCCACCCAAACAGAACACTCCCCCATCCAATCAGAGCCCAGCCAAGCCCCTAACCAATCAGAACACACCTCCACCCAATCAGAACACAGCCAAGCTCCCACCCAATCAGTTCATGCCCCCACTGGCAGTTAAAAGGAAGAAACAGCTACGATCACACATTGCTCTGAGAAGCACGAAGCCGAAAACACCAGCCTGAAGATGACGAATGGTACTTTGTCGAAACGTCACCAAGACACTTCCAATTTTACGTGGGAGAAAACCCGAGTCACCCGCGAAAACCTCAGAATATCGGCTTCGTGTGACTGTAGCTGTTTCTTCCTTTTAACTGCCAGTGGGGGTTTGAACTGATTGGCTGGGAGCTCAGCTGTCTTCTGATTGGGTGGAGGTGTGTTCTGATTGGTTAGGGGGCAAATTATATATATATAATCTGTTGGGTGAGGCACCCGGTCTACCTGCGTTTTGCTCCAGTCTAGGAGCACGTTTTGCAGGCAGACCTTGCATACTGTGAACACTATAAATTCAAAATTTTGTGGCTGACAAAGAGTTACTATACATACACACACACACACACACTCAGCACTTACAGGGGAAATATAATATATGTGTATGTCTTGAGTATTTTTTTGATGCACCCTGTCGTCCCAAATACGGGAGGAAGAAATCTTTTGCTGTTATCAGCCTAATCTAGGGCTATCCACAGGCAGCAGTCGCTACTGCGACATAATTTGTGTGCTAATTTTTTTGGATTGCACATAAATACACATATATTTCCCCTATAAGTACTGAGAGAGACTTTCATGGGAATGTTAAATTTGGTGCCTCTGAAGTAGGCAACATAAAAGACACTGCTGAACCCAGAAGATGAACCATGATCCAAAGTGTTGTAGTGTACTTGTTAAAAAGTTGGGTTTAGCTAGGAAGACCCAGGCTCAAGTCCATGGTCCATCATGGAAGACCACTGTGCAATTTTGGGCAATCATTCCTTTCTGCTGAATAGTGACCTGTCTTGTGCCTTGATTTCCAAGAAGAATGTAAACCAGGGTGTCAGCACCTAGCTCACCTTGGCTCATCTCAACAGCTAAATACGGTCATGACCAAGTACAGGTAGCCCTCAACGTATGACCACAAATGAGTCCCAAATTTCTGTTGCTACATGCTCCAGGAAGGCCTGGAGGAACGTTGTCCATGGGGTCGCAATGGGTCGGACACGACTTCACAACTAACAACAACAATATGGGACAGTTGTTAAATGAGTTTGTCCCCATTTTATGACCTTTCTTGCCACCGTTGTTAAATGAAACACTGCAGTTGTTAAGTAATACAGTTGTTCAATTAATCTGGCTTCCCCACTGACTTTGCTTGTCAGAAGGTTGCACAGTGGGATCACATGATCCTGGGACACTGCAACCGTCATAAATATGAGTCAGTTGCCAACCGTCTGAATTTTGATCACGTGTCCCTGGACAGTCTGCAACCGTCGCAAGTGTGAAAAATGGTCATAGGTCATTTTTTTCAGTGCCATGGTCAACTTCCAACAGTCTCTAAATCAGCGGTTCTCAACCTATGGGTCGCGACCCCATTTGGGGTCGAACGACTGTTTCGCGGGGGTCACCGGACACCGCGGTCTGCCATTTTTTTGCCCGTCGCGCGCGCGCCGCACATACACAGATCGGCCTGTCGCGTGCGCATGCGCGGATTGGCCTGTCATGTGCCTGCGCGCGGTGCGGGTCAGGGTCGCGCCGCGCATGGGTGGGGCAAGTGGGGTCTCAACCTGAAAAAGGTTGAGGACCACTGCTCTAAATGACTGTAAGTTGAGGATTACTGCAATGGAGAAACATACAAAAAGAACACAGTGGCAAACTACTTCTGTAACACTGCCAAAAGGACTTTAAGGAGTGTCTTTACACTCATGCACACACTCACTGTCACATAGTAAAAATATCATGCACATGAGTTTGGGAACCTACAATGGAGTCATCAAGGGACATGGAAAAAACCTTGTTTCTAGCACATGTTGGCCACTGGAAGGAGCATCAGAGGATCCAGCTTCTAATTAGTAACTTCAACAGAGGTGAGGAAACAGTGCGATAATAGCAGAACTGGGCACTGCAATGGCAAGATCCCTGTTTCCACCCCTGGGAAGCCAATCAGGGTACCACATTCTTAATTGCCATCTGAAGGAAAGAAAAATGTGATCAGTGCTTTTAATTAAAAGAAAGTTCTGAAAGATAAACAAGTTGTTCAGTTGACTGCCCCTTTCTATGGTTTGCTGAGACTTCTGTATCATGACTGTCAAATGTTCAAAGAAGAAGCCATCCAGAGTCCACTGAAATTGGGTGGCTAATACATTTTAATTAATTTAATTAGTTATTACAAATAGCAATATGCTAACTCACCTGAAGGTTGCTTTTATCCAGATTTTCTCCACCCTACTTTAGGTTTTGTGTGAATGGGGAACAGTTTAAGTTCATTTTATCGAAATTTTATCGAATTAAGAAAAGCAACACAAATGCCTCAAGGAATAATAAAGTATACTAATATGAAATGCAACATTTACAAGGCATTTCCAGCGAAACAATGTCGTCTGGCGGGCCCTAGGGGGAGGGCCTTCTCTGTTGTGGCGCCCGCCCTCTGGAACCAACTGCCTCCTGAAGTCTGCGTTTCTCCCACTCTCCTGGCCTTCCGAAAGAACCTTAAAACCTATCTTTGCCGGCAGGCCTGGGGATGATTGTGGACTGTGGTGTGAATGTTGAATGTGTGTGGGGTTTCTCATTTTTTTAAATATTGTTGGTTGGATTCAGATTATGATCTGTTGTTTTATATAGATGTTGTAAGCCGCTCCGAGTCTTTGGAGAGGAGCAGCATATAAATCCAACAAATAAATAAATAAATAAATAAATATAGTCCACTATAAATGTTATTCTGTGACTTCAATTTATAACCTGAAATACATGTGCAACATGTGCAATGGAGATTACATGCTTGTTAGATGTTTTAACTGTAGTAAGGCCCTTAGTATTGGTTAGTGCAGAATGCCATAACCTCTTAGGAAACTACTCTGTTTTTTAAGTTTTAAAAAGCACTGGAGGGAGCTAGAGAGTGATTTCTTTTCAGCGAGGCTAATGATATTTTAATGCTGGAATTTTCTCATGCCACCCCTGAAACTATCCACAAAAAAGTCGAATTTTAAAAGATCCTTTAAATCCATTGTCAATTCACTCCGTTAATGCAACCTCACCGATGTCTTTCCTCCCATATTAGTGTCATCTACAAAAAGCACTTATTTGGGTAGTCCTATTTAATTTTTATTAATCCTATTCATTTCTGATTTGCACTGACTAGGCCCCAAACCATTTTGAGCAGACCATCCCAGAAGTGCTGGGAACGCTGAGTCTAACAGTCCCGATACTGTATTGTAACTTTATTTACTTTACTTTATTGTAACTGGTGTAACAAAAAGTTTTTAAAATAAATATCAGCCCTAGACATCAATAATGTGTCATTGAGCAGCCTATGCCTTTAGCCATTCTGATCCTGCATGTGAGAAGCAGTATTTGGGGGAAAAAAAATGGTAGCCATATTTTGAAAGGAGGGGGAGATCTGTCTGCTGGTTCTGTGGGAATAATTATTGTAGCCCTAATCGTAGCAATAATAACACTGAAAGACTCTTTAATGATGTTTTCCCCTAGGTATAACTCCTCATTACATACCAAAAAGAGAAATTACGGCATCTCTGTTAACTGCCTTGCCTGGAGCTGTTCAAGACAGGGCAAGACCGAATAGGGTGTTAATGCCGCAGAAGAATTAACCGAACATCTTTTCATTTATTGTTTCTCTCTCCATCCTGATGAAGGAATCTTGGGTAAGATCCCTGCTCATTTTCTTCAGTGAGAATATGCCTATTCCTCCTGTATACATTTACAGTTCAAGATCCCCTTTGGGATCTAAAATAAAGGGTTGGCTGATCACTGGGCTACATGTTGTCTTCAGTAATAAAAGAAACAGAGGTGATTTTTTTAGTTTCTCTTTATATAGATGTAAGGATTATAGCATTCATCTTTCACATCAACATGGAGTTAGGGAGTTGAATGGGAGACACTTGTCCATCCACGATGAAGCACTATGTGCTTGAATTCCCGGGGCTAAACTCCAAGTATACAAGTCACAACATTTCTGTGATGATGTCATCATGCACATATCATCTCTCACTCCCTTTAATCCCCCATGGAAACCAGTAGATGAACGACTTGCCTCCAGACGTGGGTGCTCCACCATTGAAAGTTTTTAAGAAGAGACTGGACAGCCACCTGTCTGAAATGGTATAGACTAGAGCAGTGATGGCAAACCTTTTAGAGAACGAGTGCCCAAACTGCAACCCAAAACCCACTTATTTATCACCGGGTGCCAAATGGGCATGGCCCACTGGGTGGGTGTGGCTGTAGTGGTCATGGAAGACTGGGTGGGTATGGCCAAGGTGGGTGTGATCACCTCGATGTTGCTCCTGGGGAGGGATGCCTATGGGGGCCAGGCAAGGTTGGGGGAGATCCAGGGGGTCTCTGGCAGGTGGGGCAGTGAGTAGGAGGCTCGTCCTGCTGGGTGAGGCGAGGCGAGGCAAGGCAAGGTAAGGCAGGGCGGGGGTACCATTGTCACAGGGCAAAGTGAGGCAGGGGCCGGGAGTGACTGCTGCCTGACACCATCAGCCGCTGCACACAGAGGCCAGTGAGCGCATGGATGCTGGGATGCATCTGGCCATGTGGGACCTCAGCGAGTTAAGGGGCGACTGATTGAAGAGGGATGGTTGCCATCTCCGGGGCATGGCATGCGTGCCCACAGAGAGGGCTCTGAGTGCCGCCTCTGGCACACGTGCCATAGGTTCGCCACCACTGGACTAGAATTTCCTGCTTGAGCGGGAGTCGGACTAGTAGACCTTCAAGTTTCCTTCCAACTCTGTTATGCTGTTATTCTGCTCCAAGCAATATTGTTTAGACTTTTGGGAGGACTCCTTGACACCATTACTAGCTGCTTATCTGATCTGCAAAAACCTCATTTTTTGTTCATTAGATTTAATGTGAACCCAGAGGCAAGAATGTGATGTTGATAGCTGAGTTCTATGTGTGCAGGCACAAACACCGATCCTGACTACCCAAATTGTATGCCAGAAAAACCAGAAGGTAGATGGCTTCCTTGCAACCTATGTGCCAATATATGCAGGTTTTACATGCAAATGGGATGGGAGCCAGGGACCAGGAAAATAGTTTTCTCCCTCAATTCATCTATATATTTTGATAATCTGCGCATGACAGCCATAAATCTTCCTGAAGAGAAACATGTACAATGGTAGAGCTAGAATGAGTTGCAGAATGAGAAAAAAATCAGCCCTGGGAACTAAAAGTCTTTCAGTATATTACCAATAATTTTTCCTGAGCATTTCTCTATTTTATTTAGGAATAGGGATAGATGACGTTTCCAGGAATAATTCATTCATGAAATATATCTAACTCCCAACAGATGGATTTTTTTTCTCAAAAACTTGTCCATTATTTGGATTTTGATCCCACTAATAATTGCTTCACACTTGGACCCCAGGTGGGGCTCAGGGACACATTAACTTTGCTTTCATTTACATTATCTCAAAGTTTTTGAGTGCCAAATTGTAGCATATTGTAGACTGCTAAAGCTAAATAAAATATGGACTAATTCTTGAATTGATTTTCTTGTAGATCCGATAAAGTAGTATTACAGTTAATTAGGTCTGCTCCCATCCAATTATTACCCAGGACACAGAAATTACCTCCAATTTCAGCTAAATCAGAATATGTCAGTCATTCTCAGCTAAGAACAATTACGACTTTGCAACCTTTGAGTTTCTGAATTAGATTGCATTTTTCCCCCCGCAAGGCACAACTTTTGTGGTATCTGACCAATATAATCTTTTGTCAGGAATTCTCTTCACGTGGCCCCTTGATATCTTTCTTCAGTGGAATTTTATTTTTTATCAAGTAAGCCAGGTAACTGCATCTCTTTGCCACAGGTTGTTGGCCTTTGATCCAAGAGAACAAACGTGTATGAATCAGCACTTTCCATCTTGCAAAAGCCAGGCCGTTTCCACCCTTTTGGAAACTTCAAAAGATCATGACTTCACAGCTTGGCGCCTGTGGGTTGCAGACACCACCCTTGGGAAGGGATGGTGGAAGCCTGGATGATCTCACCAGACTGTCCTACCTGAGTTACACACAAAGAGGCACTCCTGGGCACATGGAAGACTATCTGAGCCGTCTGTAAGGAGATTACACCCAGAAATGTTTGAACCCTCTTAAAACAAGCCCTGTGGGATGCGTTATTGTCTGCTGGGCCAAGTTCACATCTCATGACTTGGTTCTGATTCATCACTTAGGGCTGGAATAATTTTGCTTCCCAAAGCTGGCGGTAAAGAGAGAATCCAAGGTGCCAGGTTCCTTCACAGAGCTGAGAGGTCAGAACAGGAAGCATGATGAAATGTGTACCCATATACTGTACATTATGGATTGGATGAATAGGAAGGAATTATTACCCGAAGGAAGATGCAGAGATGGGAAAGAAATATGTGTGGTTTGCTTTTGATGTGAATGCATTTCACATTGCCTTATGAAGATAATTCCCAAAGTACAACTCAATGATCCTATTTTATTTGCACTTTTCCAAAGTCGGCAATGCAAATCATCAAATTTAAAAGCAAATGCTGGCACAAAACTTTGTGTATTAATGAAATAAATGTACAAAATGATGCATTATAGTAGGAAAAGTCATTACATTACTACGAAGCTGTATTTTGGGCAAAACTGTAAGAGAATATATTTCTTAGAAAAAATGTTCACAAAGACACATAGCTTCAAGTATAATTTTTTTTAAAAATATGTTAATATGAAAAGAAGATTAACTGACTAAAAAAATAAGAAATTTGAGAAACTAAGGCTGTTAGGTAAAACTTCAGTGAAAGCATAATATGTTCTTCAGAATTCACACTGCTTCTTAAACTTTTAGATTAGTGTATAGTTTTATTCCCCCCCCCCTTCTAAATGTAAGCACTAAACTTTGATTAGGAAGCTTAAATGAATCCAAGAGAGCCTAGGGCAGGGGTAGGGAACCTTGGCTCTTTTATGACTTGTGGACTTCAACTCCCAGAATTCCTGAGCCAGCATGGCTGGTTCAGGAATTCCGGGAGTTAAAGTCCACGAGTCATAAAAGAGCCAAGGTTGTGTTGGAAGAAAGGTCTTCATCATGGTTCCAGAGGGTATAAAAACCTATTCCCTACATGTGTTCAGCCCTTTTTTTCCACTTCTCTTGCTGCCAGAACCATCTTCCTGTCTGGCTCTTCTCCCCAATAAACTACAACCTTCTTCCCAAAGCAGTTGCCATGTTTATTCCCAGTTTGGATGAACCATGATGAAGACCTTTCTTCCAACAGTTGCCTACCCCTTGACCTAGGGCTTCTAGGTTCTGTGCTAATCAACATTCATGTGAACATGGAGATGAGTTACCTACTAGTTGAGGGTGGGTTTTTTTGCACTTGTGTCAGAAGTACCGAGGAGTTTCTGGGTTGAAAGAATTACCCAGTGACATCACACCCAGTTGGGGGTTCCTTTCATGTCCCCGGCAGGAGCTGGAAGGAAGGACTTGAGCTCAACCCTTCCCCATAGTAGTTCTTGAGTCTCAAACACAGATGTGCTAACTTCCTGCCCAGTGTTCCAATCACCTGAGCCACCTTGCTCCTTTACTAATTGAGATAATGATACATGTGAAAGCTGGCAACAAGAATCCTACTTGCACAATCCTACTTGCATCTTGATCATTTCTTAACCAAGATAACCTCCGTGAATATTCTGATCACTAGGCTGCTAGAAAAACTTGCTGTTCCTGGTTTGTTTCTTTTTTTCAGACTGGTAGCTGTATAGGTTGCTGTGAAAATAATTAATGCAGCAGTTTAAAAATTATAAATTATATTCAGTTGGTTTACCGTAAAGGAGCCACAGGACCAAGGCTGTGTTCATTTCATTTTCTCCAACTTCTGATCAGATAAAGTGCAACTGTAAGAACTATGATAATTATCTCTAATGTAAGCTTGAGTCTTTTGTTTTGGGCAGGTTTTGGTTAAATGGAGACTCCCTCTTGCACTGTATTGTGTTCATGTAGACTTGTTTCCACCCCAAAGTTTAAATTACTCATCCAGGTAAAGAGCAGATGTTTCTTTCCACTTTGGTTAGCTTCTCTTTTGTCTCATTTTATTTTGTTTATACTTTCTCTTAATTTAATGTTAATAGGCTTTGAAAAAGTATATTTTCTGCCAAGCCAAACCATCTCTGAAATGCAGAAGTAAGTCTTTGCTTGCAGGAATCAACAGTTAAAATTAGACTTGCTACAAAATGGGCTTAGTAAAGGCTTCCTACTGGAAATCAGAATTGGTTGGTAGGGAGTTCTTTAGCCAAATAAAGGTGGACAGAGATATTTGTCAGATATTTGACCTATTATTCAAGCCTATTGAAAGTTTTGCTTTTCTGGAGAAAAGAGTCATTGTGATTACTGAATAATCAGAATCCAAACCGGGCTCTTTCTAATTTTGGAAAGCATGAGTCTGACTGCCTGGAACAAAGTCTCAGCCATATTTGAGTAGATTAAATTTTCTTGCGAAAATGCAAGGGGAAAAAAAAATCTAACTCTCCATTCCCCCCCCCCCAGCATTATTTGAGCTTTCAGTGGGTCTACATTACTTGCTTTTGTAACTTTGTGGTACTCTGTATGCCTCCTATCCTCTTGTGTGGAATTTTAAATTCCCTCTTAGTCTTAGCTATGGATATGGCTATCTTGGTCAATTTGGGCTGATCAGATAAGTAAAAGGTAAAAGGTAAAGGTGAACAGACCAGGAATACTGTAGAGCAGGGGTCCCCAACCCTGGTCTGTGGACCGGCACTGGGCCATTGCATGCCAGAAACCGGGCTGCACAAACAAGCATCCCTGGGATGCAGGCAGCATGCAAAACCACACCCCCTCCAGTCCGCAGAAAAACCTCTCTCCACAGAACCGGTCCCTGGTGTCCAAAAGATTGGGGGCTGCTGCTGTAGAGAGATTCAGGTTCAAGGCCAGCCTGAGCTGTGGAAGATCCTTAAATGGCTGGGGCAGATTGCTTCCTCTTAGCCCAACATTTTTCAAAGGATTGTTGAAGATGGAGTATGATGGGGACTGCCCTTTACTTCTGAGAGAAAGCGTGATATAAAGTTCATAGGTAAACAAGCAAATTCTTGTTGGTGTTGTGCTTTTTCTAATGGGAGTGCTGGCTGTATGCAATGGTAGCTTACAAATTGCAAATATGGTTAGAGCTGAAGCACAGATTTAATTTGGATTAGTTGCGAGTAGTGATAATCATGATACTTGCATAGTTCTAGCACAGGAATTATTCTAAAAGAGGCAAGAGAGGAAAAAGAGAGAACCGTTTGGTGCAGAATTGTATGGGGTATCACTGCCATATTTTTTAAACTGTCATTTACAGCAGTTTCTACCCAGATAATCTATATATAGTCCAAATGGTCTATGCAAAGAACCATTTTTCAGAGGCGTTGATTATTCCCAATTTTTGTTCCTCTGAATGTCAACTACCCTCAGTTCATAAGTTTGAAAACGTGAATCCCTTTGAATAGTTGTTTAGCATTGGACTAGCACGTAGGAAACTATTCATACAGTATACATAAAGACAGCACCCCAAATTATCTTGCCTTCTAAAGTCATTTGCGGGAATTTTTTGCAAAGAAACTAACTCATATGCAAAGTTTGGGGGAAAAACAATTATGAGATGTTTATTGAATTGAGAGTCTTGCTCAAACATACAGATGTATGTATCACTCTGTCTTTAGCCGGCACATGAGGAATTGCTTATTCCCTTAAAGTGAAAGGCTAACCGACATTGGATTTTTTTTTTTCAGTCATGGATTTTGGCAGAGGGTTGTTTTCAAACAAGTGATTTCCCTCTGCCTTCTCCATATACTTTTCCCGGTATAGTTATGCTGAATATTTGTTTCAGCATGTTTGGTTGGCTCAGTTCCAGCTGGCCTGGAAGTTGGTTGATTTGATCAAGCAAATCCAAGTTTTTTTCCTGAAGGAGCTTGAATTATATATTGTTTTTTCCTATCCACCTCCCCTCCCCCCCAGTTTTATGTTCTGCAATTCTCAGGTACCTGGAGTGCCTCCCAGAAAAATAGGAGATGATGCCAAGACATTGAAAACTGAGATTTCCCCCCCCCCCAACTATTTCCAGAATCTGGGTAGCTGAAGCATGGATTTGCATGTCTTGGAATGTTCCTGAGTCTCATACAGATAAATAGGAAAGAGAAGGGGAGAAATGAGTGGAGAACTGAAGCAGCATTTTTAGGAAAATGCATGAAAATATAATGGGCTCTTGGCAATTTGCTAATTGGAAAGCTACTGGTACTTACATCGTTTCATGTTACTGATTTGTTGAGATGTATGGTATAATCTCAACCATGTTTGCTGAAAAGTAAGTGGAACCAAATTCGGCGAGGTTTACTATCAGGTGATTATTTTCCTCTTTGCATTATGTTAGAAGCATGCTTTGGTGACATTAGGAGGATATTTCTCACAGAAATGCCACACATCTCATCCACAGCTTATGCATGGGTGAAAAGGATGTTTTCTCCTCACACTGACAGCAACTAGTGATAGTTAAAGATGAGAGACCTCTGTGGTACTCCCTACCTGCGCTGTAGCAAAGTTAAGTGAGCTTTTCAGAGGTGCGAAGTGCATGTCACTTATTGGTTACTTTTGGCTGGGACTGTGTGCAGCCCTTCGCTTGAGTTCCAACGGCACTTGCTTATCTTGCTATGGAGGGTGGGTAAAGGAGGGAGCGAGAAAGAGGGCAAGAAGGTCTTTTGTTGTGAGTTCTCCAACTCTACAGAGCAGTGGTGGCAAACCTTTTAGAGCCCGAGTGTCCAAACTGCAACCCAAAACCCACTTATTTATCACTGGGTGCCAGGTGGGCGTGGCTGTGATCATGGCAGACTGGGTGGGTGTGGCGGTGGGCAGGGGTGCCATTGCCACGGGGCAATGCGAAGCAGGGGCTGGGGCAGCTGCTGCCTGTCACCATTGGCCCCCGCACACAGAGGCCAGTGAGCGCATGGAGGCCAACAGTGTCCGTCAGCAGCCACAGCCTGCCGGCCCCTCAATCGATGCATTCTGGGGCTCCACAGCCCACCACCAGCAGTTCAGAGAAGCCGCCACTGAGCTGGACGGCCGGCCAACAGCTGAGGAGACGATACAGTGGGTCGTGCCCAGGAAAAAGAGAGCATGCGAGGCCAGGATGGATGGGATGGGGGGAGGGAAACCAGCCATGCTGGGATGCATCCGGCCACGTGGGAGCTCAGCAAGTTAACAGGCGGCTGGTTGAAGAGGGACGGTTGCCATCTCCAGGGCATGGTGCGCGTGCCCACAGAGAGGGCTCTGAGTGCTGCCTAGGTTTGCCACCACTACTACAGAATAATCTCTCAGGAGAATCTGAAAACTGGTAATAAAGGAGTTGTTTACCCCTGATATTCCCCCCCTCCACTGTTTCTCTTGCCACCTATAGCTAAAGAAGCAAAAAAGGTAAAAAGCCAGTTTGGTCTAGTGGTCAAAGCACCAGGCTAGAAGCCAGGAGATGGTGAGTTCTAGTTTCTCCTTAGTCATGATAGCTGGCTGGGTGACTTTGGGCCAGTCTTACACTCTGTGGGTTGGAAACGTTCGCCACCTTCTTTGGAAAAATATTAAAGACGGGATATAAATAAATTTTTAAAAATGGCAACCATGAGACCCCAGGACGCCAAAAACATCATAAATTACATGCCAAGTACCAAAATTTTGATCACAATACCCGTAGTTGTTGCTGTTATTGTTGTTGCTGCTGTGTTTTCACCTTTCCATGGTGACCTGATTGACCCCCAAAGGGAGAGAGGGGACTTATCCACCAGTACCCCTTTTTTTCCATTTGCCATCACCATTCATCTATGGTCTCTGTATACTAAGAGAGGAAATTCCTAGAGAGTCCTCTTTTTATGGGGAGGGCTTCTCTGGGCCTTACTCTCTATGCTGGCAGCAGCAGAAGAGACTAAACTCTCTGACCTTTTCACACTGCAGCCTTAAGTAGCCTAATTCCTGGATAAGTGAGCTGGAAATGCAGCCCGCCTAATCTTTCCTGGATTTGTTCAGTCCCTTCCTCCATGTTGGCTAAAGTAAGGGCCTGATGGAAGGGCCTGTCTTGTTCACTAGAGCATAGACAGGTAGTCCTTGATTTACGATCACAATGGAGCCCCAAATTTTTGTTGCTAAGTGAAACAAATTTGTTAAGTGAGTTTTGCCCCATTTTACGACTTTTCGTGCCACAGTTGTTAAGTGAATCACTGAAGTAGTTAAATTAGTAACACGGTTGTTAAGTGAGTCTGACTCCCCTATTGACTTTGCTTGTCAAAAGTTCTCAAAAGGGGGTCACATGACCCCAGGACACTGCAACCGTCATAAATATGAGTCAATTGCCAAGCGTCTGGATTTTGGTCATGTGATTATGGGGACATTGCAATAGTTGTAAGGGTAAAAAACAGTCATAAGTCACTTTTTTCAGTGCCGTTATACTTTGAATGGTCACTAAATGAACTGTTGTAAGTTGAAGACTACCTGTACTTGGTGAATTCCTTTACTTTTTTATCCCTCCCATCCTGCAAAAGCGAGCCTCGATTACTTTTGGTCAGTAGGCCTTTTGATTTCCCATTGTATTTGATAACAGCAATGTCCACAGAGTGCATTTGTGTGTGTGTATAAAATAAGTTGAGACAGTTCCAGCCTTTGATATAATCACAAAAGAGATAGAGTTTGGATTGTACTGGTGTAATGGCCTATTTTAAACACACACACACACACACACACACACACACACACACACACACACACACACAAAACACACACCCCTGCTCAACACCTTCCCACTTGATGCAATCCCTGATGGACCAGTTAAAATAACTCCTTCCAGCATTTTAGCATTCTTCCTGTCATTTGGGCTAGAAGGAGGAACTGGCAGAACTCTTTATCCATTTCAAGAAGAGAAACATCCACTTCTTCAATTTTTACTTCCGTGGACAAAATGGCAACAGAGAGCAGCAACCGGTCATGGTAAGAAATGGGTATTCCTCTTCAGCGGGGCATTTGTGTGTCATGAAACAAATTCCAGCACAGAGGCAAAAACATGGTTTTGGAGGTGTAGCAGGAAAAGAAGTTGCCTTCCTGATTGGCTAGGTGGTATCGTCCCTATAAGGTAGACTAGACTGAGAAACCGAAACCATGTAGGTCAAGAACTATTTATATTGCAACAGACTCATGTAAGTCCGAATGTGCTTCCCCTTTTCTCACTTTATATCTGTGTGAATTAGGGAGAGACCCGTCTGAGACTTTCAATCAAAAATTAGTTTCCTGAAATGAGCTCAAGCAGCATTGTCTGATTGTTACTGCAGTAGTAGCTGTTACTTCAGATCTTAATGGCCATTCCCTCTGGTCTCTACAGATAGATAGAGAACAACAGTATGTATTCCTGCCCTCAAGAAATGATTAGTGGCTTATACTCCTACTGGGACAAGGTAATCTTGCCAGAATACCCCTCTCTGTTAACCATTTCAACCTACTTCCAAAGGCGTTGTTGATCTGGGGGGCAATCAGAGTGTTGTGTTTGTGAGTTAAACCCAGGCTGATCTTCTCTCTTCCCCCTATTGATAACTGAGCCGAAATGTTTGCCCAGCCTGGTGCCCTTCCCTTTGACCAAAGCACCAGAAGGCAAGACAAGAGATAATGGATGAAAACTTATCAAGGAGAGATCCAAATTAGAACTAATGAGAAGTTTCCTGACAGTGAAAACAATTAACCAGTGGAACAGCTTGCCTATAGAAGTTGTGGATAGTCTATCACTGGAGGTTTTTAAGAAGCGATTGGACAACCATTTGGTATAGAGTTCCTGCCTGAGCAGGGGGTTGGACTAGAAGACCTCTGAGGTCCCTTTCAACTCTGTTGTCCTATTATTCTGACCCTCTTCAGTATATCATCAGAATTCTGCTTGGGCTTGGAGAACAGTTCAGCCTCCAGCTAACAAACAGAGAAACACTGTAAATAATTTGAACAGGGTCAATATGGAGTTAAGGAGCCAATGGCCTGACTCATAATACAGGTCCTGCCTTATTTTAACTCTCCACAAATGGAAGAATTTAGCATGCCCTTCCGTCTCTCCCACCGAAATGAGGGAGGAAAAAAAGGGGGGGGTTCCTTTTGCTGATAGAAGGTTTATGACCACATTTTTGTGCTGCACGGTGCTTTCATCTGTTTCTCAAGAACTATCCGGAGTCTGGATCGGTGAATAAAACCATGGGAATGGCATCATCAAACATCCCAGCTTGCCCTGCTTTAAACCCACTCAGTCTTTTATCTAAAGCTGCCTTTTAAGTAGAAAATAACAACAATTTGGAAAATATAAATCTAGTGAGTCAGTCTCACGAAGTTCCCAGTAAATGCAAAGTTCTCATTATAGCTGTGAGTGTGTGGTTTAAAAAAAAAAAAACTAGTAACAAAGGAAACAAGCTGACACAGTGAATTTTGATCTGAAAAACATCAAACTTGACATAACAGGTAGTTAGTTACATTTTTCTTAATCTCTGGTAGCTGCCCAGAGGCTGCTTTTAATCAATCTCCCACTGCAGCTCCTGAGAAACAATCAAGCTGCATTCATATTAATGAAAGACTAAACTCTATCGATAATAAGTCTCGTTAGACTTGCAAAGCTGCCAGTCCACATTCTATTCTTCTAGGTATCATTACTAAACCTTGAACAGCCAAGAAGAGAACAAACGGAACAACGGTTTTCTTATGTCTTCTTTCATGTTAGAACTCAACTATTTTCACGCCCAATTCTGAAGACTGAATTGCAGCATTTCTTTTTTTTTTTGTAAAAAATTCTTTTTTTGAAACAATCAACATCAAACATAAGATCGTATTAAAAAGCAATCATCATATAACCTGCAATACAACACTATTCTGATGTTTCATGAGTCTCTGCAAAAATAGATGTAAATCAAGTGTATGGTTTCACACAATGCATTTTTATTTATCTGTGTATGTTTGAAAACTGACAAAGACAAGACAGGGGATTGCCTACAAGGCTCCAGGCAGTTACTCCTCTCAAGGAGATATTGAGACAGCAGTCTCTGATGGGCTTTGAGCACTAGGAGATCAGGGAACAGTCTTTTTACTCAAACTGCAGTCGGTGCCTTGGATTCACATACATCTTTTTCTAAAAACTTTTGGAAATTGCGTGTTAAGTACTTTTCAGCTGTTAGAAAACTTTGGATCAATAAGACTGAAAACACCAGATAAGTCAACCTTCAATCCTTAATGACAGGAAATTTCAACTACCACGTTTTATATATAACTTAGGATAATGAACATAACTAATACTCCTTCCTCCAGTAGGAGTAGGAATAGGAATAGGAGAAGGAGGAGGAGGAGGTGCGATGGCCCGAATCGCGCATGTGCAGCGTGCGCCGACGGGCCGAACCACGCATGCACGGATCGACGGACCGAACCGCTCATGCGCGGCGTGCGCGCGACGGCCGAGGGGAAATGGGGGGGAAAATGGGGGGGGAAAATGGCGGACTGTTGTGTTTGGCGACCCCCGTGAAACGGTTGTTCGACCCCAAATGGGGTCACGACCCACAGGTTGAGAACCGCTGGTCTAGAAAGAATATCACCATGATGTTCTATTCAGCTTGAACTTTTTGTCACTGAAGGATGTCATTCTTAGATCAAATATCTGGAAATCAGAAAGTTGATATGGTTCACTTTCAAGGAGACACATGATGGCTTATGGTGCAAACGGATAACAATCAATCTTCTGGTGCATGGAGCAAATGTCAAAATAGATCAACAGTTTCATTCCTTAAGACCAGTGCTGAACTAGAGGAAGGAAATGCCTGAAAAATGCCTGATCCTTGCTGGAAATTTTCCCTCCAAGTTCACCTCGGAGAGAAAAGCTCCTTCCTATGAAATCACACCCTCCATGGGCATTTTACTAGAGTCACAAACAGATAGGAATTCACGAGACTATGCTATATCTTAGTATTTGTGATGGCAATCTCAGTTGTAACTGACCGCTCCAGGGAAATTATTTGTAATATGTACGCTTTGGGAAGAATTACTAAATGTTACAGCAAAAAACAACAACAACAAAAAACCTCCCTGCAATCTTCCAGGTATCTCTGGGAGGTGAAGAGGGTGGGTGGGAAAAGTTGTAAACAAGGAGTCTGTAAAAATGCATGAGTAGAAAATTGTAGGTGACGATGCGTTTAATTAAAATGGAAGATGTACTGCAACAGTCTTACCCGACTTCCATGCTAGAAGTAGTATGTTCTGTGTCAGCAGCCATGGTGAAATCTCAAGCAACATCAAATTTCAAGCAACATTTTTTTTGATTACTTAGATCTTTATTCTCCATCAATGTTAAGAACATTTCTATACAGGTGTGCGGTCTTTCAAAAAGGTATGTTTGATGTTTGCTGGTCCTTGCTCCCAAATGAAGATCAGGCAATCACTTTGGGCGATCTTAAAAAGGGGTCCTTTCTCGATGCAGGACTTTGAAACTGGCGGCTGGGCTGCATTTCTGACACTGGGATTCTCTCAGTGGTGGGATTCAGCCGGTTTGCACCACTTCGGCAGAACCGGTACCTAATTTTTTGTTGCCCAGGTCCAGAACGGACTTCCGGAAGCGGCATCCACAAAGAGAACCGGTTGTTCGCATATTTGAATCCCACCATTGGATTCTCTTGCTAACTCTTGTTAACCCACAATCAATACAGGCAGTCCTCAACTTACAACCATTCACTCAGTGACTGTTCGAAGTTACAACAGCACTGATAAAGGTGACTTATGACTGTTTTTCACACTTATGACCGCCAACATCCCCATGATGACATGATCAGAATTCAGGCACTTGGCAACTGGCATGTATTTATCATGGTTGCAGTGTCCTGGGGTGATGTGCTCCCTTTTGGGACATTCTGACAAGCAAAGTCAATGGGGGAGCCAGATTCATTTAGCAACCATATTACTAACTTCACCACTGCAGGGATTCACTTAACAAGTATGGCAAGAAAAGTCGTAAAACGAGGCAAAATTCATTTAGCGGCACTCTTGCTTAGCAACAGAAATTTTGAGCTCAGTTGGGGCCGTAAGTGGAGGACTACTTGTATAGCACACTGATACAGAAATTGGGCACATGTTGATTTCTAGAACTTGTCATGTGCAAAATTTTTCCAGCTTCTTAGAAATGCAGAATGGCATGATTGGCAGACATCACTGGACTATTTTGCCATAAGGAAATGAACACAATAACCTAACATCTGGATATCAAGCGACTCTAGCCAGATAAAAGGTGCCAGCTTATGCTGGGTAATAAAATCGCTTCATTATTTATTATTTATCTGATGATTTTCTCTCAAATGACAAACAAGACGCAGAAAAGACACAAGTCAATATGCTTAATTCATCAGAATGCAGGTTAGGAATTCTGGTCATGTAAAAAGCGAACCCAGCAATATTGAACGTGAGACAGCAGAAATCAAAGAGATGCATCATGCCAAAACGTCTACTACGGTAAGCAGCCCAAATAGCTTCTTAGCTTTTGAATTTCCAAGAACTGTGCTATATTTTGGGAAGTTAGTAGTATATAGACAATTTTGCCAAACGTGGAAAGATAATACCTTGCTATGGGTTTTTGATGGTTTAGCCCAACAGATGTTAAGCAAGAAATGCTGCTTTTAAAGTGGATAAATTACAGCGACAGTATATGTCTTTAGTTAACCAAAATATTACTCCACTCATTAAAATAGCATCCTGATGGAGCTACTGATACAAATGTGATGTAATATGGATTAGAGAGGCCATTCTAATAATACTTGTGACAATAAATAACATATCCAAGTGCGCACACCAACAGACAGGCATCATGCATTTACAATATTCCTTCTAGTAGCTCCTTTTTATTTATCATGTGTTTTGTTCCATCTTTATCGAACGAGCGCAAGGTAAGACACATTCTTCTTTCCTTAGCAGGCTATTCCCTTGAAAACCTTAACCTAAGAGATACTAATTCATATAAGGCAGAGGTGTGCAATCTTTTTTAGACTGAGAGGCTAAATTCCAAAATGGGTGGGGGAGTGGAGGGAGGGAAACAGAGAAGAAACTCTATTTGATTCCATTCCATTTCCATTTATGGTTAATTAAAACCAGCCTAAAATCAATTGTCTCATGATGTTCTAAACCACGATATCACAAGATCATTCTTACTTTTTGCCCATATATCCTCCATCACCTTCCTGGAATTTTCCTTCCTCTGTGCCGGCCCATCAGCTACCCAGTTTCTGGGTCTGTTTACCTTTCAGTTGCAGCCCTTAGGTTTTCTCCTCTTGCTCTGCCCTCGCTGCTTTCTCTGTCATTCCCTGCATGAATTAATAGTGCTTAGTTAATCCTTGGTTCTCATTGCAATAGTATGTTGTGTAAATCCTGATATTTCTGGAACCCCATTAGAAAATGGTGGTGTATTTTGAAGATGCATGGTGCCATCTTGTCTGTTGACAGTTCTTGTTTTCCTGGAATTCCTCTTCCTCCCCTTCTAGACTTAGAGATATGTGGAATCATAATGATGGAACAGCCGGCCAACTTTCTCCCATGCTCTCCCTGCGGGCCAATTCAAGGTGAATCCTGATAGCTTTGGGGTGAGAAGGCCAGCCTCATGCTGGAAATTCCTTGCTAAATTAAGACACTAGTCCATCAAAAACAACCTCCAAAGGATGTATTAAGTTATGATGGGGTAAGGGATCAGTGTGTCGCCCTGACATTTCAGGTTCTTGTCAGAAGACCTGAATCTGGTTGCTTCTCCTCTCCCCCAAGAAACGAGTCACATTGCAGTAAATGGGTGTAAACAGAAATCCCAAAGCACACGACTGCACAGGCCCACCATAATTATTCGGCAAGTAGTCCTTGACTTACAACAGTTCAGTTAGTGACCGTTCAAAGTTACAACAGCACTGAAAAATATGGCTTAATGACCATTTTTCACATTTCTGGCTATTGCAGCATCCCCACGGTCACATGATCAAAATCCAGATGTTTGGCAACTGACTCTTATTTATGATGGTTGCAGTGTCCCAACGACCACCTCTTGAGACCTTCTGACAAGCAAAGTCAATGGGGAAGCCAGATTCACTTCAACAGCCGTCTTACCAACTTAACAACTGCAGTGATTCACTTAGCAACTGTGGCAAGAAAGGGCGTAAAATGGGACAAAACTCACTTAACAAATGTCTCACTCAGCAACATAAATTTGGGGCTCAATTGTGGTCGTAAGTCAAGGATTACCTGTATTACGTTTGTGGGAACTCCACAAAATGGGAGGGATGAAGACCTTTAGATCTTCTCCATTTCCCTGTCTTGAGGAAAAGAATGCCTCCCGTTCTCCCTTTAATAGCAAACAGGCATAGCGACCATGTTGGTGAATTTTCTTCAGGACGGGCAGCTGAAAGTCCAGGCCATATGGCATTTGCCTCAAGGAAAGCTTTCTTGTGTGCACAAGCAGCATATCCTGGCGTAAGTCCTGTTTCACAGGCCTGGAGCCACTGTGGTTCTTCCTCATGGCAATTCAACACACCACAACTGTTGATGTAACCCCAGAGACTTGCTTTAAGCTGACATATTGATGCATTAGGAAGACCTGTCAGTAGTGCTTCTCTTCACTTTCAGCAGCTTTCTCAAAGTACCATCCATCATTAGCTGCTGTGGCTCTCAAGAGGACCAGCATGTTCCTCTCATGGAAACAATTTGCTCTCAAGAATATCTGGCCTGGGAGACAGGCTCCCTCTAATTAGAGGGAGGGCTTGTTTCAAGGCTTCAGCTGAAGCCTCTCAAGTTTGTGGCAGCCTGTAGCTTGTGTGCCCCTGGCCTCCCATTCATTCCCCCCCCCCTCAGCAGCTTGAGATCATGTTGCTCAACCTGGGTAGCAAATGGCCACATTTTCACGATGTCACTTTCCAGGATTGAGTCCCCTCCCCAAATTAAGGATGGAAAAAATGGGGCAGGGGGCTTAACCCTTCCTCCTAAAACCCTACCTGGTTTGGGAGGCTGAGAGGGACATGGGAGAGGTGGCTTAAAGATGGGAGGTCTCTGTGAGACAAGTGGCTACTATTTCCACTACAACTCTCATGGGGATTGGGGGTTGCTTTCCAGGGATTGCTTTCCGGGGATTGCTACTCTACCTCCAACTTTTAAAATCTCCATAAGCACAAAAAAAGGCCTCAGTGTGTTTACTCAAATTTTTCTAGTGCTATTTGTATTATTTGATGAGTTCTCTTGGCCTTCTGGAAGGTCACTTCTGGCTCCAGATATTGCCCCTCCAGCCCCTTGCCTGTCCTACTGAAAGGAAAACTGCTCCTTTAGCTATTAAGAAGAGAAGAAACTCATCCCCATAGTTGTGGAAGAGTTCTCCTCATGCTTTTTAAACTTTAGCTCCAGCCCTGACATTTCAAAAATGAAGGGAAAAGCACTAAAAGCACATCTGGGATAAAGATATGCTTTGCAGATTATTGGTGTAATATTCTCATCATATATACAGTGATGGTGCTGGTCCCTCTTCCTTCCCACCTCAGCAGTGCTTCCTCAGCCTCCCCTTCAGAAGAAATAGAAACCTCCAAGGTTTCTTGGAGCTGTCAAAATTGGGCCACTGAGCATAGGATAGCTCCCATAGTTAGGAGAACCCCAAAATTCAGGGTCCTTATGCATTTAAAACTTCAGACCAGTAGATAACCTCTCTCCTCCTCTCCCCTTCCCTCCCCCCTCCCCTCTCCTCCCGTTGTAGTGTTCCAATTGTGAATAACTCTGAACACAAAAATAAAATCACATCAGCATCAAGTACAATAATAGAACCTTTACTATTTTGGAGAAGAAGAAGAACAAAACATCACCAAAGGGAACATTTTCAAAATATCCCAGTCATTGTTCCTTTCCTAAATACACCTGGAAATGCTGTCCCATTGAAGGAAGGCAGCAGTTGAGAAGGGTCACTTTTGTCATCCATAAACAAGACATTACCTGAATGGAAAGATGTAACAGGAGCGCACAGTACCTACCTGATGATGATAACGACAATGAAAATGACAACAACAATAATAATAGAGTTGGAAGAGACCTTGGAGATCTTCTAGTCCAACCCCTTGCTCAGGCAGGAAACTCAATTTCAGACAAATGGTTGTCCAGTCTCTTCTTAAAAACCTCCAGTGTTGGAGCATTCACAACTTCTGGAGGCAGGTTGTTCCACTGATTAATTGTTCTAACTGTCAGGAAATTTCTCCTTAGTTCAAGGTTGCTTCTCTCCTTGATTAGTTTCTATCCGTTGCTTCTTGTCCTGGCTTCAGGCGCTTTGGAGAATAGCTTGACTCCCTCTTCTTTGTGGCAGCCCCTGAGATATTGGAACACTGTTATCACATCACCCCTCCGTCCTTCTCTTCATCTTCATCTTCCTGGATAGGTAGAATCAGCTGGGAGTAGGTAGTCCCACACATTTTCATGTTGTCAGCCTTGAAGAGCTTTAATTCAGCACCATGAATTGTACCTGGAAATTAACTGGTAGCATTGCAGCTTTCCAAATATGGAGATGAAAGTTGATCACAGCACAAGTGCTTTTTAAAATTAACCACTGAATTTGCGGGCAGGAGGAATGTGTGGACAGATTTTCTAAACTGAATCTAAGAAGAGGGTTAAGATGAAAAAACATACTAGGGCTAAAAATGCAGAGTGTTCTTCCCATCTCCAAGAAAAAAAATGAAACTGACAGATAGGCAGGCTTAGCACTCCAAAAAAGGAGAAACATTAGCAAGAAAACCTGGGAAAAGGAATGTCCAGAATGAATGGTACCCAGAAGCTGTCTTGTCCAAGGCCTTTGAATCCAAGACCATATACAATTTATTAAATCTTAAAGTAAAAATTCTGGCAGAATGTGGAGATTGTAATTTATACTACCGGTAGCATGGTTCCTCCAAACCAGGGGTCCTTAAACTTGGCCACTTTAAGACATGTGGACTTCAACTCCTAGAATTCCCCAGCCAGCCATGGCTGGCTGGAGAATTCTGGGAGATGAAGTCCACAAGTCTTTAAGTGGCCAAGTTTGAGGACCCCTGCTCTAAACTCCCATGCTTCTTTAGCTCTTGTCTGTAGAGTGTTTGCTGGAACCGATGTCCTACCCCTATTGGTAAGATTCGACTTGCTTCCAGCATAGTTCCTATGCCACCCACAAAGATCCTACAGCCCACAAGTCCATTTGAATTAGATTTGATTTGCCTGAGATGCTCCATCTGCCGTTACATGGATTGCAGATGTCTGTTCAGAAAATATATTCATTATCATCCACACTGGGTGTTCCTCACCTTTTAGCTCTGTCCCCTAAAGGACAATACAGCACCCTTATAGAATGCAGAAATCTTGCTCATCCCCTGAGTTTTATCTCCTTTCCTGAACTTCAACACGCACAAGATCTTGAGGAGTTGTGAATCAGTATCATGTGAGGCTGGCTCATGGATTACAAAACAGCTGTATGGGATACCTCGGCAATAAATTCTCTGGAAAGAATTCATTCAGATGGGTTATTCCCATAGTTCTTGTTAGTAATTTTTTTGGGCATTTTAGATCACTGTTGCCTGATCTTGCACAGTGCTTTCCATTATCTAAAAATTTTAAAAGTTGAGATCTTAAAAAAAAAAAAGTTAATTCTCATGTAAAGTTTCCACCGAATCCTCCACCACCAAACCTCAAACAATAACACAGGCAAGAGATTTCAGCCTTTGAGATGTATTTTTAAATGTTACAAACAGGAGATTTACGAATAGGAGTTCTACACGGGTGGGTCTATGACAGGGGCAGGCAACCTTGGCTCTTTTATGACTCATGGACTTCAACTCCCAGAATTCCTAAGCCAGCATGGCTCAGCTTGGAAACCTCCCTTTCCCCTCAGCATAGCTGGCTCAGGAATTCTGGGAGTTGAAGTCCACGAGTCATAAAAGAGCCAAGGTTGCCTACCCCGACAACTTGCCACAGCCAACTTGCTGAGCTCAACTTGCCACGGCCAACTCACTGTGGGATAACTTGCCGTGGCCAACTTGCCATGGGACAACTTGCCGCGGAACAAGAGTCACACCAATATCGAAAAACTTGTGGAATAGAATCATTAAAAAAGGAGGTCAAAAGAGTGAAAAAAAAAGAAAGGTGAATGACAAAAATTGAAATAATTTTTTAAAATTATTTTGAATAATTAAATTGAATTGTCCCCCAGCAAGTTGTCACCATGGCGAGTTGGCCACACTGAGTTGTCCTGCAGTGAGCTGGCTGTGGTGAATTATCTGTGGTGAGCTGACTGTGGCAAATTGTCCCATTCTATACATGGGTGGAGCTGTGTTGCTCACTGCTATCATATTTAAAAATCCACAGCTTTTGGAGTGGCAATGGTACATTTTTAAAGAATGTAAATTCACACTGTACTACAGTTTGATTTGCGAATGCTATTGAAAATAGCATATGCATCCAACACAGTCACTCAAAATCTTCCAGTTGCCCAGATAAAGCAAGAGGGACCTATATTAGTCAGCAGCAATATAGGAAGAGGCTGGAGGCAGGAGATCACGTTAGCGACAATAGCAAAAGCATCTATTTGTTGTGGGTGTCTCTAGACCAGCTTGGGAAATGTCAGAGGATGAGGAGGAGCAACCAGGCCCCTCTGGGTGCTTTCCCCTCCCGGCAGCAGAGACAGACAGGGAGGAGATTTGCATGCAGTCTGGGTCAGACTCTCAAAGCGGAGAGTCAGACTTGGAACAGGAAAATATATGGCTTGATCCGAGATTCCGAAGGTTTGATAGGCGGAGGTCTCAGTTACGTGGAAAAAGGAAGCCATGGGGGAAGTGACGTATCGGAAACTATATTAGAAGGTGAAGGAGGGACTAATTCTTTGTCACGAGCAACGTTAATATCAAGGAGTAGCCTGATACCTTGAGGAGTTCGTTTGAACTCAGTTTTCTGGTGTTTTTGGAATGTACGGAAGATTAATGAGGTCTTGAACAACCTGAGAGATAAAGAGTGAGTTATTGGAAGGGGGGAGAGCATGTTTAAGCTGAATGTAAATAAATCAGATTTGGCCGTTCCGCAAACAAAATGCCAGCAGCTTGCTTTGAAGTGAATCTCTTGAATTGTGTTAAATAAAACTCTTAAAGAAATATTCCTGTGGACTTTACTAAGCTGAGAAGGGCCAGATACAACACTATTCATGTAGCATGAGAGAAGGCAATAGTAAACCGTTTCTATATTGTTACAGCCCACTCATGGACAGATAACAATAATTTAAACTAGTTCAAACAAAGATAGAAGGAATATACTAAAACTCTGAATAGTAAAAATGTTTCCTCCTCCTCCTCCCTCCGTCCCTTTGCCTTGCCTTCCCCTCCCCTTCGCTCCGCCCCCCCCTTCTCCTCTTTGTCTTATTTCTGTAGCTATTCCACCAGGAATTCCAACCTGGTAATGACCAATAGGCTGATCTTTCAGTCAATAAGGAATATTTTCTAAGGTATCTTGTATGTGCATATCCCTACTATTAAAAAATGTTAGCATGCTCCTTCCATTTTTTGCTTGATTGAGTCATTACCAGGTTGGAAAACTACAGAAATTAGACTTCCTGATGGAATATCTACAAAATATGGCAAACAGCAAAATAAGAATCAGTAAAACGTTAAACCAAATAACATCAGCAGACCTGGAGAACAGTTTGGGTTGGTTCTGGGGAAATGAATGAAAGGAGCAGTGCTTGGTCTGCAGATTCAACACAGTAAACAAACTAAGGCATTTATTGGCTAGAACAATCAATTCTCAATTATCTCTACTTGTTAGAGAAAGCAAACCTGTGATAAACTGTTAGGAAACAGCAAACATTTAGAAAAGTGGGATAAATAATTCTAATTTGCCATGTGCCAAGCTAATTAATAGCATTTGAAAAGAGCTGGATATTATGTAAATTGAAAGTAATTATTTTTTACTACTCATACATAATAAAACAGTGTAGTGATTACATTTTTCACCATTAAAATTTAATTCGACTTTTGAAAGTGTTCTCTAGTGGAGTTGAACGCTCATGTCTATGACTTACAATGTGAAGTGCTGAGAAATAGCTACGGTACTATTTGGCAAATCGTGGACATGCTGGGGAATTTTGCATTCCAATCAGCAAGTAGATGCCTCAGCTGAGCTCATAAGAAGAAGGGGTGGGGGGGAGAGAAAATCTGACTGTAAAGTTATTTGGGGGGTTACCACATGGCTGTAATATGAAATATAGCACATCATCAGCCATATAGCAATCAAAACTATTTAAACTATATTTTAAAATAGAGTGAATAATTACAACAGAGAGAAAAAAATTCTCAGCAGACGTGTTCCAAGAACTTCAGGAAAGTTAGTAGTATGATTATAACACTTGTTCCTAAGTAGTCATTACCACCAAGATGGGTTTATTCTCAGACCCAACTAACAAATCACTCCTTACTATACTATGACCTGGACCATAATTGTTATATTGAACTATACAAAAAATTGCAGATGGTCCTTAACTTATGATCACAGTTGGAACTGGATTCCAGTGAAGCAGTCATTAAGTGAGACACCCACGTGACTACTATGCTCAACGGCTGAAAACCCAGGTCTCCCAGTTACAGTTGTTAAATGACCATATGGATTGTTAAGCGGGCAGAATGAAAGAGCTACCTGCTGAATTTCTGTGTTGGACTGGAGAAATGAAGGCTTGGATCCTGAACATCCAAGCTTTGTTTCTGAAGTTAGAAACATGCATGGCAGCAGCTTGCATTGACTTTCTGGGCAAGCCACCAAAGATTGCAAATGACGATCATACAAACACACAAACACGGTGTGGGAAGTCAGCCCCCCTCCCCCCGAGAAAGAAATATTTTTGGAAATATTTAAAAGGCAGAATATATTTCCCTAAAGGATTTTAAAAGCAGAAACCAACTCTGCCCCCAAGTCTCTCTGTCCAAACAGGAACCAAGTCTGTAGAATTGCAGATGTGATAATCTTGTCAGAAAGACTGGAATCAGGAAACTGGGATTAGGAAGAAAGATCCCTAGAATCAACACACCAAAAATCTAAGAGTCATCAGCCCCAAGGAAACAGGACTGACCTTTGGGACATAATAGGATTAACCCACCACCACCAGAATACCAGAAAGGCACACTCAGACTCAGGTCAAAGTTCGTGCCATAGGAACAACAAACAAAAGCCCCAGAGGATATAAAAACCCACTCCCTACATGTGCTCACTGTCTTTTCTTCCAGAGCCATCTTTCTGTCTGGCTCTCCTCTCCAATAAACTGCAACCTTCTTTCTAAAGCAGTTGCCATGCTTTTTTATTCCCAGCTTGGACTGAACCATGCTGAAGACTTTTCCTTCAACAACGGGGAATTTAGAAAACAGTTTCAAATGCGAACAGGTTGCTGAGCACCCAGATCATGATTATGTGACTGCAGAGGGTGGGGAGGGGGAGAGGGAAACAGCATCATGATTTCTGACAGCCAGAATTGCTGTAAAGCAGGGGTCCCCAACTCCTGGTTCATGAACCGGCACCATGTCGCGGCATTCCAGAAACCAGTCTATGCAAACAAGCAAAGCCCCATATGCGGGATGCAGGCAATACATGAAACCAGGCCCCCTCCAGTCCACAGAAAAATCTCTCTCCATGAAACTGGTCCCTGGTGCTCAAAAGGTTGGGGACCTCTGCTGTAAAGAACCTTTTCTGAGTTGTCGTAACTTCAAATGGTTGTTAAACAACTAGTCATAAGATGAGGACTACCTGATATTGTTATCAGAAATAACTGAACCATAGTCTATGGAGATTCTCAGTCATCCAGATCATGGTTGTCCCAAAGGTGCTTTTTCAAGAGGTTACTGGACCTCCTTTGTTTTTCCTTGAAGACGGTTCACTTCTGATTCAAGAAGCTTCTTCAGTTCAGTCAGAACTGAAGAAGCTTCTTGGATGAGAAATGAAAGTCCCGTTATATCTTGAAAAAGCACCCTTGGGAAAATTGAACCATAGGTGACATTTTACTGCCTCACTCCATTTAATCCTACGCCAGGATTAATTCCCTGCAAAATCCTTAAATAAGCCTTTGCAAAAGTAGTCATCACTTTTTAATTTTTGAAAAAAATTAACAAATCAATTTATATATGGGGAACATAATACGAATGGCATGCATTTACTTAATTTAATTTCAAATTATATTTTAAGTTTAGATTGAATTTAGTTTTGATCTTGGCCCTGCTTTCTGCTTTGTCCTAGACCAGGGGTAGGCAACCTTGGCTCTTTTATGACTCGTGGACTTCAACTCCCAGAACTCCTGAGCTAGCATTGCTGGCTCAGGAATTCTGGGAGTTGAAGTCCACAAGTCATAAAAGAGCCAAGGTTGCCTACCTCTGTCCTAGACCCTCCAGCTTTGGGAATGTAGCCCCTGGCATTCTGCCTGAAGTTCAAGGGCAGCATTTGTCTCTGGTACTTCACTGATTGAACTATGGTGCTGGAGAAGACTCCTGCTAGTTCCCTGGTCTGCAAGGCGATCAAACCAGTCAGTCCTAGAGGAGATCAACCCTGACTGCTCTTTGGAAGGCCAGATCCTGAAGTTGAAACTCAAGTACTTTGGCCACCCAATGAGAAGGAAGGACTCACTGGAGAAGAGCCTAATGCTGGGAAAGATGGAGGGCAATAGAAGAAGGGGACGACAGAGAATGAGGTGGCTGGATGGAGTCACTGAAGCAGTAGGCGTGAACTTAAATGGACTCCAGAAGATGGTAGGACAGGAAGGCCTGGAGGAACATTGTCCATGGGGTCGCGATGGGTCGGACACGACTTCGCAACTAACAACAACAACAACAACAACTTCACTGATGCTACCAAAGATCATTCAACTTCTTGGTGAGCTGGGAATCCAAGCAACCAGCCCATTAGCCAAACCTGCTTTTGTCAATAGACATGCTATTTCAAGGTCAGGCATTAGGATGACTATTTAACAGTGGTAGCTACATGTTATTTTATACATTCTTGTTTTACATGGATAGTTGCATTTTAAAATCTTTTGGTATTATTTGATAATCTTTTCATATTATTTTTCATAGGTAGCAACATCTAAATGGCTTACATAAATAGATAAATTTGGAATGATCTCTGAGGAATGTTGTTCATCACAATGAAACAATGTTCATTTCAAAGTTCCTCTAGGATTTTCTATGGAGATTCTCAATCAACCCGGTCATGATTGTCCCAAAGCTGCTTTCCCAAAAGGCAACGAGGTTTTCTTCATTTTTCTTCCTTGAAAATGTTTAGCTTCTCACCCAAGAAAATGTTTTGCTTCTCATCCAAGAAGCTTCTTCAGTTGTGACTGATGAAGCTTCTTGGATGAGAAGTGAAATATTTTCAAGGAAAAAAAACAAGAAAGTCCAGTTACCTTTTGAAAAAGCACCTTTGGGTTCCTCTAGGATTCCAAGAAGTTCTAGAGATGAATTTGTAAATTCTATTTCCTGGCAATTATGAAGTATGATGGTCTTCTATAGATTAGATTCCATTTGAGCCAGAGAACATATGTCTCCCTCCCCCTCCCCCACTTAGAAAATGGGGGGGACAAATTTTTACCTCTTTGCTTCCTTTCTTTTGAATCTGATACATGGCTACAGCCGTGTAAGCCACATAGAAGAACCCAAATATATTTTAAGTAACAGTAACATGTTTTGATGGATTGTATTAAGATTACAACAGGTCCATACTGAGCCTGGGATTAGTTTAAATCCCAACAACATAGGAATTGTGAGCGTGTTTGTGTACAATTGCAAATAATAAATCCAAGTTTGAAACCAGCTGTATCAAAAGTTTCAATGGTTGCATATCCAGCATAAATATGTTTTTCCTTCAGCCTTTAGTTTGCCATACTAAATTTCTTGATTTGTCTTGATCAAATGTTTTGTCTTCAAAGCATTTCTGTGGAAGCTCTGGTGCAGCATCAGAGTGATTCAGACTTCCTTCAACTTACATATTGTGCTCCAAACATACTGAGATAAGGCTATTACCTGGGACCCTACCTTTTCTGGATTTCTGGATTTTAGGCCTAGCAAAGATCAAGCAAATAAACCAGGGCCAAAACTCAGGCATCTTGATTATTGCTACAAATACTGTAGATAGTGCTCACATAGCCTTATGCAACAGTTTTGACTGTAGTTTAAAAAGTGCTGATTTGCTTAAACAATTTATGTACTACTCCCTGTATTGAAGGCAAGTCGAAGCTCTGCTTGTATTTCTTTGAACATATTTATATTAATAAGACCCTCCCATCTCCTAGATAAAGAGAAAGAAAGAAAGAAAGAAAGAAAGAAAGAAAGAGGGAGGGAGGGAGGGAAGAAGGGAGGGAGAAGGAAGGGAGGAAGGGAGGAAGGAAGGAAAGAAAGAAGGAAGGAAATCTGCACTCTTAACCTCTTTCAGGCAATGGCATAGCTTTTTAAAAAGTACTCATCATGATTCCCAAGTTGAGTCCAATGAGAGATGATGTAATTGAAGGACAAAAGTCCTGCAGATTCCTGCTTAAGAGATGATCAGGAGAGGAACCTTTGTTCCAAACTAGCAGAACTCTTTTTGTGTACTTAGTTGCATTATATGAATGAAGGATTAGTAGATCAGTGACTTCCTGCTTACCTACTGTAACATGAACAGTAGTGCTGTTGAGTTTGCTTGTATTTATTTTTGGAAGCACATTTTAATTAAAATTATTATGGCTTGTATGTCAAAGCCTTGTACTTACCTGAATTTTGTTTGTTTATTTTTATTTATTTATTTTGCTGCCCATTACACTGATGCAGTTACTCTGGGTGCCTTATAGCAGGGGTCTCCAACTGTGGGCTGTGGCCCACTATTGGGCCATGAGAGGTTTGCAACTAGGCCATAGAAACGAACAGCAAGTGGGCACGCGCGTGCACCCTCACTTGCGTGAGCAGCAGGTAAGTGCATGTGTGCATGTTCCATTTGCATGAGCAGGAGGCGCGCATGCACGTCACCTAAATGGAGCTGGGTGCGTGCACGTGCTTGCCAGCCACTCATGCGAAATCTCCCCCCCCCGGGTTCACAAAGCTGGAAATGTTGGGGAACTCTGCCTTACAGTATAATAAAAAGGTAAAAAAGATAATACAAAATGATTAAAATTAAGAGGATTAAATAGGAAGCTAAAAACCAAGAGGATGAGTGACACAAGAGTTGGGAGAGATTTCCATTGCATAATTATTTCTCCAGCAATCTGTATCTTTATAGGCTTCCCATGTTTCTCTTATTAAGGTGACCAACTTTTTTACAACGAGAAGGAGGACACAAATAAATTGAAGAAGAAAAAAGTAAGTTTAATGCATGCGTGTGCCGTGTCGTGTTTCGGTAAGAAGTAAACAAAGCCACCTGCGTGCGGCGCACTCTTGCACACAACGCACTCTCTCAAAACAATTCTCCTGTGCGGAGCGCATGCGTCTCATAATCGTGTCTCACCGCACTGTACCGAGCCTTGATGAATTGTCATGTCAAATACAAATATGTCACATCACACGCAACGGATCGGATCGGCATCGATCGAATATGGAGATTTACAGATTAGTCTTCAAATATCGAAAAGGAGGACATGTAGGAGGACACTTTTCGAGAGAGGACAGAACTTACAAAAGGAGGACTGTCCTCCCTAAAGAAGGACGGTTGGTCACCTTACTCTTATGTACCTATCAGGTACAAATAACCAGGAGCATTCATTGAGTTCAAAGCACAGAAAAGTTAATAACTGCTACTACTAATACAAAAATCTAGTCAACTAATGGTCAAAGCTAAAAAGTGCTGGGTAAGAGTCAACAGAATCCATGGTGGAGTGGGAGTTGGACCTGGGCCATGTAAAACTGGAATCAATGTGTCCTGCTGCTGGATCCACTTGTGCTTCAAATGAAGTTGTCTCAAGGGTGCTTTTTCAAAAGGGTTCCTGAATGCTGGAGGATGGAAAGATTTACATTCCTTGCTGTCATCTGGTCGTTAGCACTCTTTCTGAGAGTCATTGAGGCTAATGACCAGATGACTGCAAGGAATATAAATCCTTTCATCCTCCACCATTCAGTCAGAACCGAAGAAGCTTCTCGGATGGCAAGCAAAACTTCTTCAAGGAAAAACAAAGTCCAGCTGCCTTTTGAAAAAGCACTTGTGGGACAGCCATGACCTGGATGAGTCCATAGACATTGAAGTGAAGTTGCCAAATGGTCTGATATTCTCCTGCAAAATTCTGATTCAAAGCAAAATTCATCTTTTCTTCAATGATGGCATGTTGTCTAGGTGTTAAGGCAGCAAAGCATCCCCAAATCCTGATACTATACCTCCAAGATTGACAGCTGTATAAATGTCCTTATGTGGAATGCAGTGTTGGTTTCTGACAGATGTAACAACACCTATGTGGTCTGGGGAAACCTACTTTTGACTCATCCATTGAGCATCATCCTTGGGCATCATCCAGGTACTGTTTGATAAATTTGAGATAAGTATTACTTTAATGTTTTTGTTAATGAACATTAGCTTATATCTTGCTATCTCCCAGAAATCCCAATTTTCCCAGTCCTTTTGATAGTGGAGGCACAAACACTGTCTTTAATCAAGGCAGGAAAGTTATGCAGATCTCCTGAATGTTGTTCTGGGGTCCTTTATATTTTCCTGAACAATTTTAATTTCTGCTCTTGGAGTGATTCTCACAGGAGAAATTCTTGGAAAAAAGAATGCAATGTTGCCTCCTTTTCAAGACTAAGACCCTGGCTGTATATTTAAGAAGCACTAGAGCTTTAGAAATGATTTTATAACTTTTTCCACACTAATAAGCTCTAAAAACAACTTTTTAAATGAAGATCTTCATAAATTTCCTTCGTGAAGGGTATGATGTGCCTCTGGAATGGGAATGATAAGAACTTCATTTCAGTGAGGAAGCCAAAGCTGAATGAAGTCCACAAATGGACCAGTTATCCCACTACCTGAACTGGAGTGCTTATTTTTTCACATTAACAAACCATCTGTTGCATGAACCTGTTTATGACAATGTTATTTGTTCAGGCAGTTTCCTCTTATACGTCAATAAACACAATACAGGTAGTCCTCCTCTTACTACCACAATTGAGCCCAAAATTTTCTGTTGCTAAGTGAGACCTTTCTTGCTACAGTTGTTAAATGAATCACTGCAATTGTTAAGTTAGTGACATGGTTGTTAAGTTAATCTGGCTTCCCCCTTTGGTTTTGCTTGCAGAAGGTTACAAAAGGTGATCCACGTGATCTTGGAACACAGCAACCTTTATAAATATAAGTCAATTGCCAAGCGTCTGAATTTTGATCACGTGACCGTCGGGATGTTGCAATGGTTTTAAGTGTGAAAACAGTCATAAGACCCTTTTTCAGTGCTGTTGTAACTTTGAATGGTCACTAAACGAATGGTTGTAAATCGAGGATTAGCTGTATGTGTTTCTGATGTTACCAAGGGCCAAACATATGCAAAAGAAATCAGAAAATTGGAAAGGGATAGATCCTTTTTTTTCATAGAACTGTAGTTTAAAGCATTGTAAAAATGAAGTTGAAGCTTTTATTTTAAAGGGAAGATAACTTTTGGGAAACAGAAGATAGACTTTGGCAGACTATCAAATAGGAAAGCTCTCTGGAGTGAGAATATTAAAATTTGGTTAGGAATCAAATAATGTAAAACAAAATGTTTATTGATAATCATTCTTAAATATTTCAGCAAGCCTCACATTTGACTCTAGAAAGAGTACAGAGAAGAGCAATAAGGATGATTAGGGGGCTGGAGGCTAAACACATAAAGAATGGTTGCTGGAATTGGGTATGTCTAGTTTTGTGAAGAGAAGGATGAGGGGTGACAGGATAGCAGTCTTCCAATATCTCAGGGGCTGCCACAAAGAAGAGGGAGTCAAGCTATTCTCCAAAGCACCTGAAGGCAAGACAAGAAGCAACGGATGGATTGGGATCTAATCAAGGAGAGAAGCAACTTAGAACTAAGGAGAAATTTCCTGACAGTGAGAACAATTAATCAGTAGAACGACTTGCCTCCAGAAGTTGTGGGTGCTCCAACGCTGGAGGTTTTTAAGAAGAGATTGGACAACAATTTGTCTGAAATGGTATAGAGTTTCCTGCCTGAGCAGGGGGTTGGACTAGAAGACCTCTGAGGTCCCTTCCAACTCTGTTATTCTGTATGTCTCTTTATGTATGTAATTTGTATTATATTTGTTGCTAAGCAGAGCATATTTTCTTATTCCAGCCTCTTG
This sequence comes from Bothrops alternatus, assembly GCA_034064705.1. Classification (NCBI taxonomy): domain Eukaryota; kingdom Metazoa; phylum Chordata; class Lepidosauria; order Squamata; family Viperidae; genus Bothrops; species Bothrops alternatus. The sequence continues at coordinate 2,712,035 of JARGCV010000200.1, read as the reverse complement.
GACCCTGGAAGGCCTGTCTCTGTGGAATTTTTAATTCCGGGCATTTAAGTCCAGCACTATGTTCTTATTGGTATAACTGCAGACATTTTGCAAAATTTCTTCCGGGACAGTTCAGCTTCCATATGGGTATCAATTTCCTTGCTAGAAAAGTCTTCTTTTTCTTTTGCCATAGTGCAACTATTTAACAATCCTTTGATGGACAGCAAAGGATTATACTGAACCTCAAAACACATCAGAAAGAAAAGGGGTGTGTGTGTCTTTGCTGAAACTTCCACGTTTAACAGAATTCTTATAAGAAAATGATTTCTTGGGAGGAAGTAGCAGACAGCCATGTTCAATAAATCTTTTCACATTATCGACTAGTGCCTCATGCTACTGATGGTGTTGGAATGATAGCCATTTCTCAGGGTGTACAAATGTGAAACACTGTCACCCATGTGTGACTTTATACAATCTCATACTTTGAAAAGAAAACCTATGAGTAAAATAATAAAATAGTCTAAATGTTTCACTTTTGGGGGAGCAATGGGTTAATTTTATTAAATAAGAAGGACTTGTCATGCATGGATGAGGTCAGAAATGTCTAAGGGGATTCTAAGTTTTTGGTGGTTTTTTAAATTTAGGGTTTACATTACACTTTTCCTCTGTTTTCTGCACAATTCTGCAGGGGCTTATCTCGCTTATTGCAGCTGGAGGGTCCTATGGTGGACACAAAACATTACATGTGGCCTTAGGGCCTCAGGTTGCCTCTGCCTGTTCTAAAAGCAAGAAGATCTTTATTCATGCTCATTAAATGCTACTCATCTCACACAACACTTCTGGGAAAGCCCTTAATTATTGTGATACTATTGTGCATGTGATGTACTTGCAATCCAGGAAGAAGAAATGAAAACAAAGAAATCAAGGAAAGAGTAAACAATGCAAAAAAAGGAGAAAAACTTAAATAGGAAAGGAAGTAAAGAGACACATAAAGTGACTTCTGATATTTTTCCCAGTAGTTACAATTGCAAATATATTTAACCTCTCTTTCTAAAGTCACATAATAAAAAACTTCTTCCTATATATCTACCCTACCTAATTATTAAAGCCATAAGACACAAGTTTATTTTTTATTTTTATGCAAGACATCCATAAGGAGTTTCCAGTCATCAATAAATCTAGTGTCTTTTCTCTAATCAAAGAAATTAGTTTATTCATCTCCGCAAGTTTTTTTCAATTTCACCAACTATTCTTCCATAGCGGTTAGCATTGAATCTTTCCATTTCTGTGCATGTAATAATCTTGCCACAATAATCATATACTAAAATAATATTCCATCATTTTTTCTGTTTATCCATCAGTCCTAAAAGAAAAAGTTCTGGATTTTATTAATCTTTAAAATCCTCTGTATTTTTTAGCTTTTTTACACGTCCACCAAGCATGATAGAATGTCCCTTTGTGTTGTTCACGTTTTCATCGTACATTTGAAGTGTCTTTATACATTCTGAATCATTTTTTTGGCGTCATGTACCAACAATATCTTTCATAAACATTTTCTTTGAGATCAAAACATTGTCATGGTTCTGACAGAGACGAATAAAGCAGAACTCCGAGGCTTGAAAATTCCTCAAAGAACATGTTTATTAGTTACAAAGTATTGGCACAATCAAAAGTGAAAACAAGGCTGAAATTCCCACTAAAATTTCCCAGTTACAAAATATAATGTCCCATCACAAAACTATGCCATACTACGTTCCCCAATACATTCATTTGGCCCAGTCCCTGATCGCGGGAGCAGTAGATGACCTTGGTTCCCATGGGACAGAAGATTATTATGACTAATGAAGCACCTGGGCAACCCCCCCTCCCTCCATCCTGTGTTGCAACCTAGAATGAAGAGAAAGATGGCTGCAGCCAGGCTCATTGCAGAGTTGACAAACACAATGCAAATTTCAACCCTTTTGATCACATATCTTCACATTGATCTATCTGTACAGTATAACCAACATTCTTAGCCTACTTTTATCATATATTCTTTAACCTGTCTTTCTATGTTTCAAATTTCAAAAAAGGTTATACATTTTAGCAATTATATGTTCATCATCGGAGCACAGCTATAATTCAAATTCTGAATTACTTTGCTCCAAGCAATAAGTCTTTTTGTACATTTCTGGTAACTGTAAATGGAAAACCATTGACAACTGTATCCTTCTGTTATTAATTGTTCTCTTGATTTAATTTTAAATTCCCCTTGATGGTTTTCAAATAATTTCTGGTATGTCAACCATTTGCCTTTGTCTGCTGTTTCTCTTCTGTTATATGCTTTTTGAGCTGAAATCTGTAAAGGTGTTTTGAATTTATATCTATTCCATATTCTCCATATGGCATGTTGAATACGATGATTTTTGAAACCCACTTTAATTTTAACTCCATTATATCATAGATATCCATGCCATCCATTTTTTCATCCAGACCAAACAATAAGCAACAAAATATAATTTTAAATCTGATAACTCAGTCCTCCTCTTTCCTTTGCATCTTGTAATATTTTATATTTTACTTGTGGATTTTTCCCTTGCTTTATACATTTAGATATATCTGTTTGCCATTGTTTAAATCAATGGTTCTCAACCTTCCTAATGCCACAACCCTTTAATACAGTTCCTCATGTTGTGGTGACCCCAATCATAAAATTATTTCCGTTGCTACTTCATAACTGTAATTTTGCTACTGTTATGAATTGTAATGTAAATATCTGATATGCAGGGTGTATTTTCATTGTTACAAATTGAACATAATTAAAGCATAGTGATTAATCACAAAAACAATATAGCAATGCTCGCTGGAGAAGCTTACGCTTCCTTGCACAAAAATGTTGAGAGGGAGGGAAGGGGAAGGAAGGAAGATTGAAAGGGAAAGGAAGGAGATTGAAGGGGAAAGGAAGGAAGGAAGGAGAAAGAGATTAAAGGGGAAGGGATGGAGATGGAAGGAAGGAAGATTGAAGGGGAAAGGAAGGAAGGAGAGATTGAAGGGGAAGGGAAGGAGATGGAAGGAAGGAAGGAAGGAAGGAAGGAAGGAAGGAAGGAAGGAAGGAAGGAAGGAAGGAAGGAAGGAAGGAAGGAAGGATGGATCTTTGGAGAGTCATGTTTTCCATGATGGTGATGAACTGCAACTCCCAGCATTCCCCACTCTTCCACAGTGCTTTTTAGGGCTGCTGGGGATGGTAGTCGACTAAGGTCTGGAGACACACACAGATGCCCTAGCAGGGAAAATTGGCCAGGTTATTGCTGCGGCTTTACTTGGAGGCATTCTGCAGCTCCTGAAAATCACTTTAACAAATTTTCCCTGGTTCAGTAAAGGTAACAAGTAATAACAAGCAACAGGTACCGGTAATAAAATAGCCCAAATTATCCTTTCTAGCATAGATGAAAAGAACCAGGGAAAGGGAAATCGCGTCTGCCTCTTTGACCAACGGGAGGAGAATCAGTAGGAAAAGCATGGCATTTTGGCCTAGGCACACAGCCTTACCCGCAGGCACTGCCAAGGACGCACAAGCACCTCTGCACAATTGCCCAGGGAGGGGGGAAGGCTCTGGTGGAGAGCCTGGCAGAGAGCCAAGCGGCGGCACCTCCAGGGCCTCGGAAGCTGCGCAGAGGATCCGCGCGCCTCAGAGCTGCTGGCCGCCCTCTCGCGCCCGCCAACCTGGAGCCCCCATCCTCATCCCAGCACCTCTTGCCCTCTCCCAGCCACCCCCTCGGGACCTGCCCACCCCTACAGCCTCCTGAGCACCATCGCAGCAGCAGGGTCGCGGGAACCCCTTTCCACGCCGCATAGTCCTTCACTGCCACGACTCTTCCCCGATTCGTTGCACGTGAGACGGGCACGGCCAGAGCACCAGCTCCCGCTCGGCCTGGCTGGCTGGCCTCCGACGCACATGCAGACATTGCCAGTGCCTCGCCCTCTTCCCCGCCACCTGGCCGCTTCCGAGGCCCAAACTCTGGCGAGCCAGGAAGGAGCCGCTCCTGCCCGTCAGCCCCAGGGCCGTGCTGGGCACCAGAGGGCTGAGGCGGCCTCCGACAACGAGGGAGGCAGGCTGGGCGGCGCGGGGGAGGCTTCGGTGCGGCACGGAGGGTGGCCGGGGACGGAGCGCAGCTGGGCAACCAGGAGGTGTGGGGACCGGCTTGGCTCGGCGCTGCAGCTCAGCTCAGCCAGTAGCGGCGGCAGCAGCAGAGCAGCCCAGTGGCAGCGCCAGCGCCAGCAGCGGCCCAGACTCAGCTCGGCCCGGCCACCCACGCAGCTGAGCCGGCCCGAGGCAGCATCGGGGGTGTGCGTGATAGCGTTGTGGCGGCAGGAGCAGGCGCTGTCGGAGGAGAAGGGCGCCCTGGAGGTGGAGGAGCTGGTGAAGGAGGAGGAGGAGGGCGGTGGCGGCAGCCGGAGAGAGGAGCGGTGTCTCGGTTCCTAAGACCATCAGAAATATGTGTTTTCTGATGGTCTTAGGCGACTCCTGTGAAAGCGATGTTCGACCCCCAAAAGGGTTGCGACCCACAAGTTGAGAACCTCTGGTTTAAATGGTACTTGAAATCTCAAAATGTTTTTGCCTGAAACAAAAACATTCTTAGCAAAACATTCATTTTTATCACAGACAGTGACAATTTTAACTGTCCTTTTTAATTTCATTTCATGTCTTCACATAATTATTTTGAAATAGATTGCAATTCATATTTGCTCAGCTAAGATAATTTAATTTACCTAGTCATCCCACTCTTTTTGGATTTTGAGCACTTACATCATAATCCTGCATCCCTTATAATACAAACTTAGTCCCACACTGGAGCAGTTAGAATGACCCACTCCTTTAGGTTTCTTAGAAGTTAGTTCTCGAGTTGATTCTGCATAAAAACATTAGGAAATTAAAAACAAAGCTCTGGCTGAGAAAAAGGGTCAAAAACATCAACATCTCAACGGTTGCAGAATTGTTGAAATCAGGGTCAAGAATTTTATTTTATTTATTTTATTATTTATTTAATTGGATTTCTATGCCGCCCTATTCCAGGAACTCAGGGCGGCTCACAACATGGATAGAAATCTAACATTAAAACACATTATAAAAACCCCTCAATCAAAAACCAATCATCCAAACAGACATGCAACAAACATACACTGGCTGGGGCAAGGTGTTAACAGCCCCAGGCCTGTCGGCAAAGATGTGTCTTCAGTAATTTGCACCCTTCCAGGGCCTCTGGCATGATTTTTTTTTTACCAGTTCCCACAATCAGATCTTTCTCCTTACTTCTCTGCATTTCCACTGCCAATTTGTTAAAAAAAAAGGAATCTGTTTTTGCAAAGCTCAATGATTCAGCGATTTGCCAGTATCACCTTCAGACTGAATCTTCAGACTGAATCTTTGCACAGTTTTCATGAATAATACTGCAAGTTGCCCTAGAGACAGTTTTGGGGGCAGACGGCCAATGATGTGGTGAATAAATAAACCAAAGAATTAATTGATTGAAAACAAAAATAGAATACAACCAGGGAAAGGCACCAAGAGATAGAAACTTTTGATAATGAGGAAGCACTGTAAGATGCTGAATTGGTAATATTCCTGCTTTTTGCAGACTGAATACTTAATGGCACAAGGCCTCGTTCTATCGTCTAAGTGGTTTTGCAGCATTTAAGCTCAGAATACATAACATCCCTGTTGCCTTCAGAAAGCATCCTGGATAGGAGCCAGACATCTGACTTTGAACTAGGCTTGAAGCGGTCCAAGATGAGAGAGCAACAGAGATCTTGTGTTTAGCCAAGCCTTCCCCAACTTGATGCCCTCCAGATGTGTTGGGTTTCAACTCTCAAGAGTTCTTGCCAGCTGGGCACCAAGTTAGGAATGGCTCGCTTGGACAATCCTAAGTTATTGGTGATATTATAAACAACATTACAGGTATTCTTGCAATACCCTAGATAGCTAGGATACAGAAGGCTTGGCTTGGATAGAACGTTTGCAGTTTGTAGGCAGTCAGGTCATTTTTCTGCCTCAAAATGGAAGACAGAAAGGAAGGAAAAAAGTTCTTCACGATTCTCCGGTTGCCTTCAGAGTGAACAATCTGGAATGGTCCGTGGAATGAGCAGAAGTAAACTGGGGAGAAAGATAGAGCAGTGTTTCTCAACCTTGACCATTTTAAGGCACGTGGACTTCAACTCCCAGAATTCCACAGCCAGCATTGCTGGCTGTGGAATTCTGGGAGTTGAAGTCCACGTGCCTTAAAATGGTCAAGGTTGAGAAACACTGAGATAGAGGAACAAAGGAAGAGAATACTGGTTGCCAATATTAATTTGGTAGAGATTATTTGGAGATGGAATAATCTCTTCCTCCTCTCTCCCTCCTCCTTTCCTTTCCTTTTCTTTTTCTTTATCCTGGAGTAAAGTTTCTCCAGTAAGAATTCTCTGGCAGCCAAAAGAAATCTCTGTGATCTCTACTTATTTTCCATTCTTAGAGACTCACTTTACCAGATAGATGCACTGCATTGCTATTCAAGGTGATGTCAGGAACAGGGGCGACAGTAAGGCACGGCAGATCAGAGTTTTATTTTCTCTCCAAGATGAGTCATGAAACAAAAGGGGGAAAAGTTAATCTTGATTTTTGAATCATGTTGTTGGAATGAATTCTTGAGACTCCGGGAAAATTGGGAACAGGCTTGTGCTGGAAGACCATATGCTCCTTGCTGAAGATTTAATCTCTCCTTCACCTCCTGTGTAAATGAGGCTTGGGCACCTCTGATGCAGCCAAGGAAATACATCTGGCTCTGAAGCTTTGCCTTGCTTGGAGGAAGACCAGAATGGACAGATGAATCTATCATTTAAGCACTTGCCTTTCAGATCTTCTGGGAGAAGGGAAACAAATGATTTGTTTTCTGTGGTTGGAAGGAGGATGACATTTTATACTAGTTTTATCCTCGTTTCTTACACATCTTGATCTGAGATTGTTAAAATCCACCAGGATTACAGGAAAAGCAGTTGATGCGGTCCCATTAAGAAACCTCCAAGTCTTTCAGATAATTTTTCAACTTTTATTTACAATAACAGTAACACCAAAGGCTAAGGAGGCAATCCAGCCAAAATGAAATGTTTCTTGTAAATGTGTCCTACGTTTCTTGGCGTAACTTACTCCCCGATTAATGAAAATAGGAGAAAGTGCAACACAGAACTTCAAGGAGTTTCAAGTGTTCTAGGGAGTTTGACAACTGGCATGTATTTACCCAAGAGAGGGTCAATAGCTCTTGGCAGCTTTCCAGACCCAGTTGCATTCCTCAGCAGGAATGTGGAGCTGTCCTGCCCTGTGATGTCATTTTTCCAAGCTGAATTACTGTCCTTTTTAGCCCTCTGTGGTTTTCTAGGTGGTGGGCAAGTGGGCTGGTGTTACAAACTTCTTTGGGTTGCTGCTCAGGAAGAATACAGGAGAAATGAGTCCAATTCCCATTTTAAGATTAGAACCCATATAATGTCAGAAGGAAGGAAGGAAGGAAGGAAGGAAAGAAAGAAAGAAAGAAAAAAAGAAAGAAAGAGAAAGAAAGAAAGAAAGAAAGAAAGAAAAAAGGAGGGAGGGAGAGAGAGAGGAAGGAAGGAAGGAAGGAAGGAAGGAAGGAAGGAAGGAAGGAAGGAAGGAAGGAAGGAGGAAAATATTCCTGAAATAAGTATAAAAAAGATTTCTAAAAGAAGCTTGCAAAATACTTGCAAAAACCTACATTTTAAGAGAAATGTGTATGAAAATGTGTATCAAATCTATAAGCCAATGGCGAAAAGGTGAAACTAATTGAGAATACAGTAGGTGGAGATCAGGAGAGAAAAACAGAAGGAAGCCTAAAATTGATAGAGTTGTCAATCTGTTCTGTGACTGTGCATATCAAATACTTGAAGATGATAACATCAACTAATTATCCACACTTGAAGGAAGCAACACACGCTGCACCTAGAAAAAGTAGCACAAGAGGGAAGGGTAAGCTGGGAAGATCAGTGTTCGTATATTAATTTTCCAAAGAGGCTTTATTTTTAGGATGAGGAAGTGTTCGATCCTGCACATTTCAGATGAACTAGCATCTGCATCACATAGTTATTCTGATCCATCACAGGTAAAGCCAGTGGCAATGTCATTCCCCACACGGCTACAGTAATCATATGCAAACTCCAGCTATGTGGGATGTAGAAAATGGCTGTAGTTATGGCTGCATCTTGTGAGCATCAATACCGGTATGTCAATCCACAGTGTATCTTTCCATTTCCATGGGATGGTCTACTCCTCACATGTCCACATTTTTGAAGCCTATTATAATGTGGCCATATTTATTTCTGAAAATTTACTAGAAATCCAGTTTACTGAAATACAATTCAAACAACTTGACCTTTACATTTCCTGTTTCTGGTTTGGTTGAGTAAGGGCTCTGTCCACAATCTATTGAAGCAATTACATTTAAAACAAAAAAAAAACAACAAAAAAAAAACACTTTCCAGTGGATTTCATACGATTTGGGCCAGACCTTCTGTAACTGAGAATTGATGCAAATTAAACTGAAGCTGAGATTGTTTGAATATGTGTGCATCGAATTTATTTTGAAACTCTCCTGGAATATCATTCAAAAACATAACTGCAAAGTTATTTGAGTTTTTAGATCTTTGTGCAGTGGCACCCTGCATTAGGGCTTCATAAATCCTCCTTCAGAGGTTGAGTGAACTATGTCATTATATGGTTTAGCCCAGGGAATAGGCAACCTTGGCTCTTTTATGACTCGTGGACTTCAACTCCCAGAATTCCTGAGCCAGCCATGCTGAGGGAAAAGGGAGAGATTTCCAAGTTGAGCCATGCTGGCTCAGGAATTCTGGGAGTTGAAGTCCACGAATCATAAAAGAGCCAAGGTTGCCTACCCCTGGTTTAGCCACTCGGTAGCAGTAGACCTAGGGTTTTTTATTGATGTAATTAGCTGTTTTGTAATGTAGGACAACAAAGCTTCTGATCAATGTAACCTCTAATGTAAGTCTGAAAAAAATATGACAGAAGTAGCTTTTAGGACATGCCTAATTGGGACTATGGCTGTTGGGAAACTGCCAGCCAGGTTGGAAGGAAAAGTCAAGCAGGGAATTAGTCTTGAGTCTTTTCCCAGATGTAAGAGCCATAAGTTTGACTCTCCCCAACATCCATGAAACTTTATCTGCTTGTTCCTAGGAGAAGGCAATCAGTTTGGGGAAGATTCTTGTAATATAGGTAGAGAACAATAAAGATGCTTGCTTTAGCTATTTATGAATAGCTCCGGTTGCTTACGTCTGACATTTGCTTTCCCACCATCCTGTTCCTCCTATCAACTATCAATTGAATCTTCCCCAAACTGCTTACCTTCCTCTGGCAAGAAGCAGATAAGGATACTTGAGGTGCATCCTTTGTGGATGTTGAGGAGAGTCAGGCTTATGCCTTTTGCATCTGGGCAAGGACTCAAGGCTGATTCACTGCTTGACCCTTTGTGATAGTTTCAGTAGAAGAATGTTTGTGTGTGTGTGTATCCTGATAACAGGATATGCAGAAGAGGCCTTCATCCTGCAGTGGATAGACAATGGCTAAAATGACGATGACGATGATATCCTGATATGGATAAGAATTGCTGGGTATGAATGAGTGTATATCTGGGTGTGATGTGTAAGTGTCTCTGTGAAAAAAATGGGCTGTGAGAATAACCTTGGAGAGACAGGAGGGAGAGCTGTAGGCTAGACAAACAGTCTGATAAGAGAAATCCAGTCCAAAAGAGGCCTATGTGGGTAGAGAAGATAGCTCAGAAGGGACACTCCCTAGTTCTCAGGAAAGTAGAGGCAAGGGAGGGGAGACGTTCTGTCACACTTTCAGAATAAAGGTAGAGCTAGTGCTCATGGTTTTGGTTTCCTGTCTGGACTACCTCAAAGGGCTGACATTTTGCGATGATAATAGGCATACGTCTTCTGGGCGAGAATGAATAGGGATGCCTTTTTGCACAGTTCTGTGTATATACAGTATGCATTTCTGTATCTGCATATCTTCTCAATCAGAATAGAGCTGGAAGGCACCTTGGAGGTCTTCTAGTCCAACCCCTTGCTGAAGCAGGAGACCCTATACCAGGGGTAGGCAACCTTGGCTCTTTTATGACTCGTGGACTTCAACTCTCAGAATTCCTCAGGAATTCTGGGAGCTGAAGTCCATGAGTCATAAAAGAGCCAAGGTTGCCTACCCCTGCCCTATACCATTCCAGACAAGTGGCTGTCCAGTCTGTTCTTAAAAACCTACAGTGATGAAGCACCCACAATTTCTGAAGACAAGCTGTTCCATCTGAGGAAACAGGGTGTAGGGTACACCTACACCGGTGGTGGCGAACCTATGGCACGGGTGCCAGAGGCGGCACTCAGGCCCTCTCTATGGGCACGCATGCTGTCGCCCCAGTCCTAGGCCTTTAGCTGGGTTTTATAAAACCTTTTCACTTTAGGCCTCCGCCGCCGTGTAAAAAAAAAAGGTTCAATCAATCAGTCAATTTCAACTTCTCATGGGAAAAAAAAAGATCTTGCAAAGTTGGAATTGATTGATTGAAATTTTTAGTCCCACCCACTGCTGTTACCACTGCAGCCACACCCACCCAATGGGCCACAGCCACCCGGCACCCGACGATGCATAAGTGGGTTTTGGGTTGCAGTTTGGGCACTCGGTATTTAAAAGGTTCGCCATCACTGACCTACATTGTAGTTTTTGCCCCACTGGCTTGTAATCCCTGAAAGAAAATCACATGTTAATTTAGTCTGGGGGCAAAAAAAGTGGTTCAATATCCCTGTTCCAAACGTTTTATGGTCTATAGAAATCAAGCTTAAATTCAGACATTCCTAAATAGGCCTGAGTTCTCTGCCTTGACTCCTTCAGTTTGGAAAACAACTAGGGGTTAAGAAAATATAAATGGAGATGTCTAAAAGAGTAGAAGCGTGCAGGATTAATCTTAATCTGCTCATGTCTGTGTCCACAAAACTGTACACATTCTGTTCCAACATTTTGGGGCATAAAAAGAAACCTGGGAAATTCTCATTTCTTGCTGTTAATAACTTTCAACTTGTAGAGGTTTATATGTAAGTGTAATGTTTGCTTTATGATAGCTGCATTCATATGCATTTTTGGAATGTATTTTGCCGAAGAATATGCTTTTTTTGAGGATGCATCTTTCATAGTTGATGCTTTGTTTTGCCCATTTTTGGCAAGAGACTGAAAATTGTCAGCAGACTCTTCGCTGCTTCCCATCTTGTAATGATGGAATTCATTTGGGCCAACGATGCCAATGTGTGCCCATGTCTAGAGCATTTTGAGTTATCTCATAGACCTATCTCAAGCCTGGGCATTTTGGCAGGATAGATAGTGGTAGTGTGGTAAATAGTAAAACTTAAATGATCATGTAGAGTTGGGGAGGACAGCCTTTTTTCCAATCAGTGTCTATTTGTGGAGTTTTTGGTGTTCATGTTACCCAGTAGGGTCATGAAATGTCTACAAGCAAACAACCAAGCCCAGAGGGCACCAAGGATTTCACAGTTCCACCCTGAGCTACAAATATTCTCTGCATCAGAATTTGTCGATTTGTTTTCTTTCCCATGTTGCAAGTTCATCATGGTGACAAAAGGATATGTCTCAGGGGTGCAGTTCTTGAGATTTTAGGATAGACTTTGGGGTTAAGTAAAATAGAGGCATCAACCCTATCAAGAGCTTTAATCATCTTACTTGCAAAACAGAAAGAGAAAGACAAAAGTGTCACATGATTTTGGTGGTTTGTCAATTAATTTTATCATGCTGAAATTGAAAGATAAGACGAGCTGCAAAATAATGCTGGGAACTGCATGTAACTCAGGCTGGGATGTGGAGAAGAGTCATTAGATAGCAAAGCAACACCACAGACTGGAGCCTCTGATGGTCTGGATCCTTGAAGACCCGAAGATCCTCAGCTGTGATGCACTGTTGTACTCCAACTTCAGACAACATTGGGGGGTGGGAATTCACAGGCAATTGATGCTTAATTCTTCAGAATTCTTCTGGAAATGAATTACTAACTGCCCAGTACCAAAAGGAGAAATAAACATCTGAATCACTGGTATCTGTTGTGCTGAGTGTGTGTAAAGAACCACACAATCTGTTGTGCTGAGTGTGTGTAAAGAACCACACAATATTTCATCATGCTTTTTGTGAGCATAAGACACGCATGCTGACTTGTGATGCATTTATTTGAAGTGATGCTTAGCTTGACTTTAAGCTAGTAATTTACAGGAATCAGAGCTTTCTCAGCTATATTTAGATTGTGGCATTTGGGTAGATGTTAGATCTAGACCAGGGGTCTTCAAACTTGGCCCTTTTATGGCTTGCCTGGCTGAGGAATTCTGGGAGTTGAAGTCCACAAGCCATAAAAGGGCCAAGTTTGAAGATCCCTGGTCTAGACTGACAGATTGTCCAATATTATGATGGCAGCTATGTTATAAAAATGTAATTCCAAGTGGGTGGAGATCTGGAGATCTGAGAACCTTCCGAGTGTCTTTAGCAATCTCACCAGCCACGTGCTTCAAATAAGTGAAATTGAATTGAGCCAAGAAAAGCTTTTTCGGAAGACAGGCCAGAAGCCGTATCCGTGAGTGAATGGCCATCTGCTCTCTCCTCTCTAGGCAAATACGCTACTGGCATTGCACTGTATTTGAAGTCACTGCAATCACCTGACTCACTTCCAAGATTATGGCTGACAGCACCTGGCAGAGGTGGTATACCCTGAGGCTGCTCTCACGCTTTGGAATAAGATGGAGAAAGCCACACTAATGCCAGTTCAATGAAGGATAAGTCTTGCCTCTCTCAGGAACTGGAAACATGGTAAAGGCAACTTTCATGGGAACGTGGCAGAAAACAAGGGCTGCCAGGGCATGTCACTATGGTTAGGTACCAGTAGCCCAAAGCCCAATTTCCATTTTGTTTGACTTGTGTTCCATAACTTGGACATTTGAATATGCCTGAAAAATCCAGGAGTGATAATGGTCATGTCTTAAAACCAACTCAGGTCAAGTGATTTAAATCTCCCCCTTTTCCTAAAGTGAAACTCAGATTTTATTTTTTATTTTTTATTTTGCCATGATCTGCCTTTGGTTATTTTGTGAAGAATAATTCTCACTTTCTTGGAGTCCCCGTGCTTTGGCTTGGGTGGGATGGGTAGATACCGGGCTATATTGCAGACTCTGACGGGATCTTCACTGGGCTGCAGTGAGGTTCAGATAAATCAGAAGGGTAGATGAGTGAGTGTATTCTTCTAGAACAGCGGTTCTCAACCTATGGGTCGCGACCCCCTTTGGGGTCAAACGACCATTTCACGGGGGTCACCAAACGCCGCAGTCTGCCATTTTTTTCCGCCATTTTTTTCCATTTTTTTTCGGCCGGCGCAGGGGGCAGCACCGCACATGTGCGGGGTAGCACCGTGCATGCGCGATGTGGGCCGTTGCATGTGCGCCACGCATGCGTGATGCAGACCGTTGCACGCGCGTCACGCATGCGCGATGCAGACCGTCATGCCGGCATGCGCAATGCGGGCCGTCGCGCCGCACATGCACGGTTCGGGCTGTCGCGCCACGCATGCATGGTTAGGGCCGTCACGACGTGCATGTGCGGTTCGGGCCGTCACACGCGTCGCGCATGTGCAGTTTGGGTTGTCGTGCGCGTGCCACGCATGTGCGATGTGGGTTGTCGTGCGCGCACCACGCATGCACAATGCGGGTCATCATGCACACGCCGTGCATGCGGGATGCGGGCCGTCGCGCCACGCATGCGCGGCGCAGGGCAGGATCACGCCACGCATGCGCGGCGCAGGGCAGGATCACGCCACGCGTACGCGGCGCAGAGCGGGGTCTCGGCCTGAAAAAGGTTGAGAAACGCTGTTCTAGAATAGCTCTCCTGGAAGAGGAAAAGATGGGGTGCTGGGTTTACACATGGCACCAAGCTAATGCCAAAGAAATACATATTAAGGTTAGCATGATGCATGACTTCGACTGGAAACTTGCCCTTCCTTCTCCTTTCTTGAGAGAAACACTGGAAAGAACAGCCTTCTCCAATCCGGTGTCTTCTGATGTTCAAGTCATTCTGGCTGGTGAGGCTGGGAATTCTAGCCAAATGTATGAAGGAGACCAATTTGCTGCAGTAAAGCCAGGTGCAAAAACAGCCTCACTGTTGCCACCCACAGAAAAATCATTGAAAGGGCTGTGGGGAGAATGAAACTCTTCTCTTTTATCAAAAGAGTTTCCTGGGTGCTTTGGAACTAGATCCCCGTTCGAATCCTTACCTGGAGAGTCTTTTGTTTGCCCAAAGTAGCTTTTTATAGACTGAGCATGTTTTAGGCAGGAGTCAGAATTCTCCAAAAAGGTTGCCTAAATCATGTTGTCACCGGCTGGCTTGCACGTTGTCAGATATTCTGTACACATCGTGAGATAGAGAGGATGGTAGGTCCTTGGCATAGCCAGAGAGTCACGTCCTCTGTGCTTCGTGCCTACAATATATTCTCAGAACTTGTTTCATATCTCTGAGCTGAGTGCTCTTAAAAAAACTGCTACTCAGTCTGAATGGATTCCTGTCCTTTTCAGTGCCGTGTAGTTGCACAGTGCAATGTTTTCTTAAAACACTACTTTCAATCAATTTGGAATAAAAGAAATCTCAAGCTTTTAAAAAAAGCAAAACAAAACAAAAAATGCACTGTGGTGCTGTCAGCAAAGAGGCAGGTAGCTTCGCATAATATCAGATCAATGTGTTTACCCCTGAAAACATTGGTCTGAAATGTTGCCCTTTCCATGTCTCAAATATGTCATCCTTACCTTTTGGATTACAGTGGGAACAACTGGAGGAGAAAGGGGCTGCTAGAATACAATTTGTATCCCTTGAATACAATTTCCTGGGTCTGACGCCCTCCAAATGTGTTGGAACTATAATTCTTCCATTTTCTCTACCAGCCAAGGTTGAGGCAAGCATTCTCCAGCTGCTAAGTAGACTGAGCTATAATTCTCAGGATTCTCTCAAGAGCATGGCCACTGTGCACCTAGTACACTTGGGAGATACTAAATTAGAAAAGGTAATAATAATAATAATAATAATAATAATAATAATAATAATAATAATAATAATAATAATAATAATAATAATAATGTTGGAAGGGACCTTTGAGGTCATCTAGTCCAACCCCCTGCTCAGGCAGGAAACCCTACACCATTTCGGACAAATGGCTGTCCAGTCTCTTCTTAAAAACTTCCAGTGTTGGAGCATTCACCGCTTCTGGAGGCAGGTTGTTCCACTGATTAATTGTTCTAACTGTCAGGAAGTTTCTCCTTAGTTCTAGCTTGCTTCTCTCCTTGATTAGTTTCCATCCGTTGCTTCTTGTCCTGCCTTCAGGCGCCTTGGAGAATAGGTGATTCTGTTCTCCTTTTCATGCCATTTCTTCCTGCTTGCCTGCCTGCCTGCTTGACTTCCCTGCATGTTATTCTATACAGGTACAGTAGTCCTCTACCTATGACCACAATTGAGCCCCAAATTTATGTTGTTAAGTGAGACATTTGTTAAGTGAATTTTGCCCCATTTTACAACATTTCTTGCCACAGCTGCTAAGCGAATCACTGCAGTTGATGAGTTAGTAACCCGGTTGCTAAGTGAATCTGGCTTCCCCATTGATTTTGCTTGTCGGAAGTTCACAAAAGAGGATCATATGACCCCGGGAGTCTGCAACGAGCATAGCATAGCATCCAGATGCCCAGCATCTGAATTTTGATCACATGGTCATAGGGATGCTGCAAATGTTTGTGAAAAACTGTCACAAGTTACTTTTTCCAGGGTCGTTGTAACTTTGAATGGGCACTAAAAGAATTGTTGCAAGTCAGAGGACTACCTGTATAAGTTGTAAATATTGATATAAATAGCCCATTGATAGCTACCATCTGGCACCGATACAGTGGGATCATTTGAGTGATCATAGACACATGGCTAGTTATGTTGTTAGTTATGGGGATAGTTATTGTAATTAGCCATTCTGAAGCATGCATTCACCCATTGTCTGAATGCTTAGAGCAATGTTTCTCAGCCTTGGCAGCTTTAAAATATGTGGACTTAAACTCCCAGAATTCGCCAGACGGCATACGGTAGTCATTGGCAAATTCTGGGAGCTGGAGTCCATACATCTTAAAGTTGCTAAAGTTGAGAAACACTGTCATAGAAGGAAGACCGACTTTCATTTGCCTGAAATCTAACCTAATCACAGATATTTGTGGGTTAATGTCAGATGTTCATTTGTTCTTACAGCAGGTCTGCATGGCAGGGTTTTTTTTTATTGCTAGCAGGGAAATATGTCCAAATGTATCCATTGAACCAAGGTCCAACAGGAGTCCACTAGAGTGTACAGATATACTTCAGGGGTGCATCCAATTTTCTGTTTAGAAATAATGTAGTTATGAACTGCTTCTAAAATTCTACCAAGATAGCAAGTTGGGGAGAACAGTTTAAAATGGTGCATACCAGGTATCTTTCTTCTGGCTTGAATTATCTTTACTTTAATTTTGTGCTTAATTCCCAGAAGATCTTTTTGAACTCAAAAAGCATTGAAAGAAACATATTAGGAAAATCCTTACGCAGCTATTTCTAAACCACCACAGGAGACAGAGACACATGTTTGAAATCTGGAGCTATGTTTGTGCCACTCGATCTCAGTCTCCAAATTTCACATATTGCTTGGCCTGTCAGCCTGGGTGTGTTATTAAGTGCTGATATATTTTTAAAGCATGTTCTTCCACTGTGCCAAGCACAGCTCTCTCTCCTAGTTTGAGTTGGGTCTATTTAATAAATAAATAGCACATAATTCCCTGTACTAATAAGGGTAAGAATGTATACTGCAGTAATTAAAATGGCGTGTTCTAAATATTTGTCTGTGGTTAAAGGAAAATATGTAATTTTACAGCCCAAGAATATGCTAGAACAACTGCTTCGGCATAGATAATGCTTAGCGTCCAAGAAAAATACATGGTTAAAGAGCCATACTCCAATAAAACACATGCACACAGTTAACTGGCAGTTTGGGGGAAATTTCCCAGCTGCAGCTGTTACTGTGTGATGCTGTGTAGTGATTCAGGCAAAGTTCTTATAATCTTGAGACTTCTTAATGAAGCCTGACCAGATTACAGGTAGTCTTCAACTTAGGGCCACAACTGAGTCCAAAATTTACATTTCTAAGTGAGACATTTGTTAAGTGAGTTTTGTTCCATTTTATGACTTTTCTGGCCACATTTGCTAAGTGAATTGCTGCAGTTCTCAAATTAGTAACAAGGCTTCCCCATTGACTTTGCTCGTACGAAGGTCGCAAAAGGGGATCACGTGATCTCGGGGACACGGCAACTGTCATAAATGTGAATCAGTTGTGAAGCATCCAAATGTAAAATCATGTGGACCATGGGGTCACTGCAACAATCATAAGTGCAAAAAATGGACATAAATCACTTTTTATAGTGCCATTGTAACTTGGAACAGTCACTAAATGAACTCTTGTAAGTCGAGGACTACCTGTACTTGTGAGAATACTGATTTCAGAAAGATCTCACAAGATTTTTGTTGCTATGGGAGAGCAAGCCTTAGCTGTACCTACTTTTTTGTGCCACTAGTGGTTTCACAGAAAAACACCCCAAATGCAAGGGATATGATTACCTATTAAATGTCACAGAAAAAAAGGAGGTCATAAAAGTATGCAGGAATTATTCCTGGAAATAATAATAATAATAATAATAATAATAATAATAATAATAATAATAATAATAATAATAATAATGCCAAATCCAGTCTGAACATCTGGCTGATTGTGCGATGATCCATAATAATAATAATAATAATAATAATAATAATAATAATAATAATAATAATAATAATAATAATAATAATAATAATTGTTGGTTTTGGAAGAATATCTGAAAGACAATGATGAAGATGCACTGAAATTAGTATATCAGGAAGGCTTATTGACTACTGGAGAGACCAAACTGGCCTACAAGAAAGACCAAATGAAAAACAGAATAGAGGCATGGGAAGGCAAAGCTCTACATGGTCAGTACATTAAAAAAAATAGCTGGGAAAGCAGATAATAACAAGACCTGGCAATGGCTAAGAGCAGGAAAATTGAAGAAAGAGACTGAGGGACTAATTCTGGCTGCACAAGACCAAGCCTTAAGGACAAATGCATACAAAGCCAAAATTGAGAAGACAGCAACAGACAGTAAGTGCCGCCTATGCAAAAAAGCTGAAGAAACAGTGGGCCACCTGGTAAGCTGCTGCAAGAAGATCACACAGACTGATTACAAGCAGCAGCATGACAAAGTAACAACAATGGTGCATTGGAAGATCTGCAAGAAATATCATTTGCCTGTAAGCAAGAACTGGTGGGAAAATGTCATAGAAGTCATAGAGTCATAGAAAATGATAAAATTAAATTGCTCTGGGACTTCAGAATTCAAACAGACAAGCACCTGCAACATAACACCCCGGATTTAACAATTGTCGATAGAAAGACAAAAAAGTCTGGATAGTGGACGCGGCAGTGCCTGGAGACAGCAGAATAGATGAGAAAGAACTGGAGAAGATAACAAAATACAAAGACCTACAAATAGAAATAGAAAGACTGTGGAGAAGGCAAGCAAGGATAGTACCAATAGTAAGGTGCCTTGGGTGCAATCCCAAAACAACTGGAGCACTACTTGAACACCATTGGCCTTGACAAATTCTCCATTAGTCAACTGCAAAAGCCAGCCTTACTAAGCCACATCTGCCTATCCCAGGTCCTTGGTAAGGACTCGATAGGTAGACAAAAATGCCAAATCCAGTCTGCACATCTGGCTGAATGTGCAATGATTAATAATAATAATAATAATAATAACAACAACAATAATAATAGTAACAATAATAACAACAACAACAATAATAATAATAATAATAATAATAATAATAATAATAATAATAATAATAATAATAACAATAATAATAAAGTTGGAAGGGACCTTGGAGGTCATCTAGTCCAATCCTCTGCTCAGGCAAGAAACCCTATACCATTTTATACAAATGGCTGTCCAATCTCTTCTTAAACTGATTGCTTCAAATGTAGCCTTTGTCCACAATGTCATATGCAAAGTCCCCTGGTTTTTCTGTAAAGCCAGCAGTGAATTTTAACCACCTTCTTCATGAGTGAGTGGAACAGAATGTGGTTGGCAACGTTCATAGGGTGAGAAACACCTGAGGGAGGGTGGTGGGCTGGAATAGAAGGGTTCTGTGAATATAATGTACTTGGGCCTGGCTTTTGTAACATCCAGGGAGACCTCCTAAGAATGAGAGATACCATAAACTGAAAGGATGGAAATGTCATTGATACCAGCCTCCTAGAGCAGAGGTCTTCCAATTTGGCCTTTTTATGACTTGTGGATTGCAACTCCCAGAATTCCTCAGCCAGCGTGCCTGGCTGAGGAATTCTGGGAGTTGAAATCCACAAGTCATAAAAGAGCCAAGTTGGAAAACCCCTCTCCTAGAGGTTTGGGGGACATGCTTGTAATCAATTCTACAGAGAGTTTAAATGTTGTGATATTACATTACTGAGTCCATCTCCATTTGGAAAAAAATGTTGATTTGCTGGCTTCCTTAAATCTTAACACTGGTTTCCTATCTAGTCTTGGTTCAATCAAGAACTTTCCATTCTTATTTTCAAAAATTTCCATAGTATTAGGGCTCTGCTTTTATACTCCAATGCAGGAGTCCTCAACCCCCGATCCTTGGACCGGCACCATTCTGCAGCATGACAAAAATTGGGCCATACAAACAAGTGAAGCCCCATCCACGGGTTGCAGGCAGCATGCGAAACCACGCCCCCTCTAGTCCTTGGAAAAACTTATTTAGAATAGAATAGAATAGAATAGAATAGAATAGAATAGAATAGAATAGAATAGAATAGAATAGAATAGAGCAGGAAGGGACCTTGGAGATCTTCTAGTCCAGCCCCCTGTCCAAGCAGGAGAACCTAGACCATCTCAGACAAGTGACTGTCTAGTCTCTTCTTAAAAATCTCCAGGGATGGAGTGCCCACGGTTTCTGGAGGCAAGCTGTTCCATTGGTTAATTGTCCTCACTGTCAGGAAGTTTCTCCTTAATTCCAGGTTGCTTCTCTCTTTGATCAGTTTCCAACCATTGTTTCTCATCCTTCCCTGTGATGCCTTGGTGAATAACATGACCCCCCTCTTCTTTGTGGCAGCCCCTCAAATACTGGAACACTGCTATCATGTCTCCCCTATTTCTTCTTTTCTTTAGACTAGCAAAACCCAAGTCCCGCAGTTGTTCTTCGTATTTTTTAGTCTCCAGGCCTTTGATCATCTTAGTTGCTCTTCTCTGAATTGTTTCCAAACTCTCAACATCTTTTTTGTGATATGGTGACCAAAATTGGCTGCAGTATTCCAAGTGTGGTTTTACTGGGTTTTATAAAGCGGCACTAATACCTTGCATGATCTTGATTCTATGCCTCTGTTTATACAACCCAGAATTGTATTAACTTGTTTGGTTGCTGCTGCACACTGCTGGCTCAAGGTCAAGTGATCATCTACTACAGTGGTTCTCAACCTATGGGTCGCGACCCCATTTGGGGTCGAACGACCATTTTGCGGGGGTCGCCGGACACCGCGGTCCGCCATTTTGGTTTTTTTTTAAAAAAAATTTAATTTTTTTAATTTTTTTTTAATTTTTTTTTCGGTGTGCACGTGCCACGCATGCGCGGATCAGTCCGTCACGTGTGTGCGCCGCGCATGCGCGGATCCGCCCGTCGCGGTCCGCCATTTTGTTGGTTTTTTTTAAATTTTTTTTATTTTTTTTTAATTTTTTTTAATTTTTTTGGCATGCATGTGCCGTGCATGCACGGATCGGCCCGTCGCATGCATGCACCGTGCATGCATGGATCCGCCTGTCGCGGTCCGCCATTTTGGTTTTTTTTATTATTATTATTATTTTTTGGCATGCGCGCGCCACGCATGCGTGGATCGGCCCATCGCGTGTGTGTGCTGCGCATGCGCGGATCCGCCCATCGCGGTCCGCCATTTTGTTTTTTTTGGTTTTTTTTATTTTTTTTTAATTTTTTTATTTTTTGGGGCATGCGCGTGCCACGCATGCACAGATCGGCCCATCGCATGCACGCGTTGTGCATGCGCGGATCCACCCATCGTGGTCCGCCATTTTGTTTGATTTTTTTAAAAAAATTTATTTATTTTTTTCGGCGCGTGCGCCCCGGGTCGGGGTCGCAGCGCGCATGGGCGGGGCAAGTGGGGTCTCAACCTAAAAAAGGTTGAGAACCACTGGTCTACTAGAACTCCAAGGTCCCTCTCACAGTTACTGTTTTTGAGCCAGGTCTTGCCCAATTTGTACTTGTACCTTTGATTTTTCCTGCCCAAATGTAAAACTCTGTTTTTCTCTACACTGAAACTCATTTTGTTGGATAGGGCCCATTGTTCAAGTTTGTCAAGATCTTTTTGGATCTTGAGTTTGTCTTCTGGGGGTGTTGGCTACTCCTGTCAGTTTGGTGTCATTTGCAAATTTGATGAGTTCCCCTTCAATTCCCTCATCTAAGTCATTTATGAAGATATTGAAGAGTACTGGGCCTAAGACAGAACCTTGTGGTACCCCACTGCTTACTTCTCTCCATGTGGATGTAGTGCCATTGAGGACTACTCATTGAGTACGGTTTGCCAGCCAGCTACAGATCCATCTGGTGGTGATGTTGTCTATTCCATCTTTTTCTAGCTTACCAAGGAGTAGGTTGTGGTCTACTTTATCAAATGCCTTACTGAAATCTAAGTATACTACGTCCACAGCATTTCGCTGGTCTACTAGTTTAGTCACTTTATCGAAGAATAGAATAAGATTGGCTTGGCATGATTTGTTTTTAACAAACTGATGCTGGCTACTAGTTATAACTTTGTTTGCTTCTAGTTTTTTGCAGATCTGTTTTTTGATTATCTTTTCTAGGATCTTCCCAGGTATTGATGTTAAACTGATTGGTCCGTAGTTTCTTGGGTCTTTTTTTTTTCTTTCTTGAAGATGGGAACCACATCAGCCCTTTTCCAATCATCAGGTACTTTCCTGTGCTCCAAGATTTATGAAAGATGTGGTGCAATGGTTCTAAGATAACATCTGCCAGATCCTTCAGAACTCTGGGATGTAATCTGTCAGGTCCCGGTGATTTATACTCATCAAGATCGAATAGGTGTTCTCTTACCATTTTCTTGCTTATTTTAATTTTTGTTTCTATTTTGTCTTTTGCAGTGGTTTTTTTGGTATGTTGGGCTATAGTTTCTTTTTGTGTGACGATTGATGCAAAGTATGGGTTAAGCAACTCTGTTTTCTCCCTGTTGTCTGTTATTTCCTTGCCATCTTCTCTCTTTAGTGGACCTACAGTTTCCTTGACTTTTTTCTTGTTGTTCTTGTTGATTTCCATGGAACCAGTCCCTGATGCCCAAAAGGTTGGGGGCCACTGTTCCAATGCATATCTGGGATCTTTGCTCCTCCAATTTTACCTCTGTCTGCTATCCCTGAGGAAGACTAGTCCTCCTCAACTGTTATTCTTTAGACTTCCCAACTTCCTCTTGCTTCCTTCAGATTTGTTTTAAAGGTCTATTTTTGTCTCTGAAGCCACTAGCTATTGTTTCCATACCTGGAGCAGAGGTCTGAAGAGGAGAGGAGAAGAGAGGAGGGGATGGGAAGGGAAGGGAAGGGAAGGGAAGGGAAGGAGAAGAGAAGAGAAGAGAAGAGAAGAGAAGAGAAGAGAAGAGAAGAGAAGAGAAGAGAAGAGAAGAGAAGAGAAGAGAAGAGAAGAGAAGAGAAGAGAAGAAAGGAGAGGAGAGGAGAGGAGAGGAGAGGAGAGGAGAGGAGAGGAGAGGAGAGGAGAGGAGAGGAGAAGTGTTTTGTTTCTCGCGTTGGTAGGCATTGAACGAGGCAGAGTAACAAACAGGTGCTTCTTTATTTGCAGCTAAACAGAACTCTCCACAAAATGGCTCCATCCCTTTTTTTTTTTTTTTTGGCGCGCTGAATGTTTTATTCCAATTGGCGGGGAAAAAACGGCCTCTTGTGGGAGGAAGGAAGATGAACCGCGTTGCTGCAGGAACACCACAGCCAGGTACTAGGAGAAGGGATGGGGGCAGCTCCCGCCATGCTCTTTACTTGACCTTCTTCTTTGGGTGCAGGTTGTTGGTGTGGCCACATTTCTTCTTACGACAATTCACAGCACGGGGGTGCAGGCGGGCATAGCATTTGCGGCAGATCATCTTGTCACAGTTATACTTCTGGGCCAGCTGACGGAGTGAAGGCTCAATGATTCCTCCGCGGAGGCGCAGCACCAAGTGAAGAGTGGACTCTTTCTGGATATTGTAATCGGAGAGTGTGCGTCCATCTTCCAGCTGTTTTCCCGCAAAGATCAGACGCTGCTGATCAGGAGGAATACCTTCCTTGTCCTGAATTTTTGCCTTGACATTTTCAATTGTGTCACTTGGCTCCACCTCAAGGGTGATGGTTTTGCCGGTGAGGGTTTTCACAAAAATCTGCATTGTGGCAGCTGACGTTACCGAACGGAAAAGAACGAGCTCCCCGGCTCCATCCCTTTTTATACATTCACCCTGGGGCATTGTCAGCCAATGAATGCAACGTATTTTCCCGCTCAACGCATGTTGACAGGGCAGGTCACGTCAGGCCAGCTTCCTGCACCTGCTCCATCAGTCAAAGCCCAGAACATAACAAGAGGAGAGGAGAGGAGAGGAGAGGAGAGGAGAGGAGAGGAGAGGAGAGGAGAGGAGAGGAGAGGAGAGGAGAGGAGAGGAGAGGAGAGGAGAGGAGAGGAGAGGAGAAGAAATGTGAGACAGTGGTGGTGCACAAGAGGAAACAATGAAAGGTAAAATAGATGGCAATTGCTGAGAAAAAGGGAGGAAAGAAAATATAGTGATAATGGGGGAGGGGGCAGATAGTCGATGATGCCTCCCCTACCTGTTGTACCTTCCTTCACCTTCACCCATAACCCACCCCAAGGGTTACAGCCTTCCCATGGCATCACCAGTGGATGGATTGTAACTGTCATGTCTACAAGAGTTCCCTCTTCCAATTATTCCTCCTCTGGTATCAGAATATAGAGCCTCATATTACAGTAAGAACATAAGAAGAGCCATGCTGAATCAGGCCAAAGCCCATCGAGTCCAGCATTCTGTGTCACACAGTGGCCCACCAATTGTACATGGGGATCTTGAGCAGAAAGAGAAGGCAAAACCCTCCCTTTCCCTTGACCCCCAACAAATGGTACTCAAGGGAATCCTGCCTGCCTCAACCAACATAGAGGCGGCACATGGACATCCGTTTTAATAACCACCGATACACTTGGCATCCATGAATCTATCTAGCCCTGCCTTGAAGCTGTCAAGGCTGACAGCTGTCACGACCCCTTCTGGAAGTGAATTCCATAAATCAACGACCCTCTGGGTGAAGAAATATTTTCCTTTATTTGTCCTCACTTTCTTAGCTATGAGCTTTAGGGAGTGCCCCCTTGTCCTGGTATTGTGTGATAGAGAAAAGAATTTTTCTCTATCCACCTTTTCTATCCCATGCATGATTTTATACACTTCGATCAAGTCACCCTTTAAACGCCGTCTTTCAAGGCTGAAGAGACCAAGGCGTTGCAATCTGGTTTCATAAGGGAGGCGCTCCATTTCCTTGATCATTCTTGTTGCCCTTTTTTGCACCTTTTCCAGTTCCATTATATCCTTCTTGAGGTGCGGTGACCAGAATTGTACACAGTACTCCAAGTGTGGTCTCACCATCGATTTGTACAGAGGCAATACAACACTTGCTGACTTATTTTCGATTCCCTTCCTAATCATGCCAAGCATGGAATTTGCTTTTTTTTACTGCTGCTGTGCATTGGGTTGACATCTTGTCTTGTCTTGTCCAAGGTGTAAGATCTGCAATTGGGTTGTGATTGGGTTACATCTTGTCTTGTCCAAGCTGTAAGATCTGCAACTACACTTGCCAGTTATCCAGGGTACATCCCAAAACAGTGTCACAGCTTTCCTTAGCTTAGTTGCCCGCAATCATATCAGCTGAGGGTGCACATGGAATTTTATCACATTGGAAAGAATCCAAAGAATACAAGAATTAGTAACTGAAGATTCAATATCCGGTTTGATCTCATAGTGCACTTAAACTTGGTGGTTAGAGAAGATGATCTGCCGGTACAGCAATTTCCAATTTTGGGGCAAAACCAAATGTTCCTTTTTAGGCCCAGTATCCGTTTGAGTTTTGCAGCTATACTTTTGCCATCTCTCCTCCCCAGCAAAAATAAAAATGGGCTTCTGAAATATGCTACATATTTCTGAACCTACATTCAAAGACCTAACTTGAATCTCCATTCAAAGATCTAACTTCTGCTTCTGTTATAACCCAAGCAAAGCATTTTGATGCAGCATTTGTCAATGGCTAGTGATCTGTTTATATTTAACAGTCACTGGAATTTTGAACATGTATGTTTTCTAAGCCGGTATGCTTGCATTTTTCTATAATATTGACAAACATTATAGGGAAATGAGCCTGTGCTGAACAAAGGTAAACTGGGACTTACAAATGGAGCATTAAGACTACCAAACTTTCCGGGAGACTGACTCAGGAGGCCCATTAGAGAAAGAGGTTCCCCTATAGAGAGAAAACTCACCCCTCAAACATCTCCTTGCTGCACTAACAAACACTTTCCACTATCGTTTTCTTAGTGTCAGGCAGAGAAATGCTCCTGCATTATTATTTTTTTGCTTCTAGTTCTCACTCCATATGATGAAAAAGAATTTCCTTTTGATTTTTTTTCCCCAAAGACACATTCATGGATGAGTTGTGGTGTTCAGCACTTCCAGATGCTAATGTTTCTCGCCTTATGAGCTGCCTGCACCTCTGCCAATTGGATGTAGCCTGCACACCAGCTTTACTGTGAAGCCAATTTCTCAAATTTTGGGTAACCTGTTTGTATCTCCTCTTCTTTGCTTCTGTAACCAATGAAACTTGCACTGCCCAAAGTTCAACAAAGGTTTGGCTATCCCACTGGAGGGCTGACTCATTTTCTCAGTGGTAGCATTTTAACAACAGTGTGTTCAAGGAATAGATCAGAAAAGGCTGTGGATTCCTTAGATAAAAAGCCCTATTTAAGGTGACCAACCGTCCTCCTTTAGGGAGGACAGTCCTCCTTTTGTGAGTTCTGTCCTCCCTTGAAAAGTGTCCTCCTACATGTCCTCCTTTTCAATATTTGACCACTAATCTGCAGGGCTTTTTTTTTTCTCATAGAACGCTCAGAACGGCGTTCCAGCACTTTTTCTTTTGATGGTTTTTTTCCAACTTTTGCAAGAGCTGTGCTACTCCCCCTATTGGCTTTCGAAAGCCAATAGGAATTGCTGCTGAGTGCGCCAAAACACCCAGCCGACAAACTTTGCACATGTAAGTTGTCTGCAGTGAAGGCGAACTGACAGAAACTTTGCACCCCTCCCTGCTACCCAACTACACCATCTCCTAGTTAGTCCCGAAGATACCTGGAGGAGACTGGAGCGGCAATGCCATGGTAACTTTCTCTTGATCTTCGGCCCTGCTAGGGCAATAATGGCTGCGGGCACAAGAGGCAGGGGTGGCGGGGCTGCTGCGGGCGGGGGTGTGAGGGGCGGCAGTGGCTGGCTGCCCCCATGCTATGGGAGCCACAGGGCCTGCTCTACACAGGGCTGTGCAGGGTGGGCAGTGGTGCTGGCGGGCGGCTGCAGGAGGGGTGTGTCGATGGCAGGCTGCGCCCTGGCGCCGGAGCCGGCACAGCCGGTGCTTTGGGAGCCACGAGGTCTACTCTACACAGCGGAGCAGCAGTGCTGGCGGGGTGGCGGCAGGCCGGAGCGCGGCATGTAAGCATAATTACAATATAAAATGTTATTGTTACAAATGTTTTTATTATGCATTTATCATATTATAGTGTATTCTGTATTATTGTTGCAATGAATAAAATGTTTTTTTTATTTACGATATTTTTTTCTTCAATTTATGTGTGTCCTCCTTTTCATTGTAAAAAAGTTGGTCACCTTACTATTCTTCTTTTGGACCTGTCCCCAAACTGGGGAAGGAGTCAAGTCAAATTTCTTTATTTTCAATATGTACCAGCAAAGGGAAAGGAATCAGGAGATATCGCTAGCCATAGAAAAATGGGAGGAAAAATAAATGATTAAATAAGTAAGCAGGAAGTAAAGCAGTGAACCATGGGATTTGGTGTTGGTTTCCTTGCCATGGACCCTCTTGCTGCTCTCGTGTTAGGATTGTTCCTTAAAAACTTGCATGCACTGGCAAAGGAGTTAGGCGTATTGATGGCGCAAAGTAGTTTTTCTTGTTCTGCTTTCTTATTGTTCCTTTAATTGATTGAGCCCTGCATTATTCCTATCCAGGAAGTGTTAGTTTTCTAAAAGGCTGCAGTTACAATAGGTTGACTCCTGGCCCCACAATTCCTATCTGCATCCTTAAGCATCACCCCATCTCACCTCTTGCCAAACTTCCTCAGATATGTATCCCTTAGAGGTGGTGGAGTTTTGGATGAAGATGGTGGGGACAGCCTTATAGCTATGTTATCCACCTACCGTAATACAGTTTCAACTCAGTGTTAAAGGTTGACCAATAACCCATCAGATTAAGATAAAACAGAGTGGAACTCTTGCACAGATAGAAGTGGTTCTGTTGCTTCTATTCTATAAAGGGGGTTTCTTTATTCTGGATTAATTTAATAGAGTTAGAGTAGGTTTTGTTTTGTTTGGGAGACCCTACTTGGAATCTGAGATTACTATATTCTGGGAAGGAGAGAAGGAAACTGAATTTGGACTGCACAATTTGACTTAAATATTAACTATCAAAAGGCTACCAGTTGCTGTGGATTGACTCGGGAGCTTAACTTCTTTTATTCACGTGTCTCTCTGTGTGTGTGTGTGTTGTTGAGAGGGAGTGGTGAGTTATATTAAAAGGTTTTTATGTTTAATCAAAGAGACAGTTGGATAATTAAAACTATTAAAATTGATAGGGCACTAGGCCTAGATAAATTACATCCTAGCTCTCGAGCAGTTAGGATGGCCTCTGGCAATGATTAGGGTGGGAAGAGAAAGTATATGACATGATTCGGAGACGAGATAAGAGCCAAGATACATGTTCTTAGTGGTTAATTTATAGGTGTTTTTTTTTTTAAAAGAGAGAGAAAGGGGAAAATTCCTTCCCTCAAAAGAAGGAAGACAAAAGATATAAAGAGAAAAACTTTGAGCATTGTAATTGCGATCACTCCCTGCTGGTTCAAACGGTGTTTATTATTCATATAGGATTCTCAGTATTCATAATGTTTGGGATTAAAATAAGGAAGGGCCAAATATAGTTTCCCATCTCAAGAATGTGCCATCTTAATTTTGACCGAGAAAGACATGGCAAAGAAAGGAAAAAAGGAACAAAGGGAGGATATAGTTTGTACGAATACCAACCTTTCACTAAATATAGGCTTAGTGGTTTAGTTACAATGTTGGATTGGTTTATTTTTTTTTAAATGCAAAGTTAAACAGAATATAGGCTCATAATCCCCCAATTTCCCATATACCCCTGATCTCTCCACACTCCAATGCTTTAAGATGGGTGGTCTACTTTTGTTGATGGGGGCATGTTTAATAAAGGAGGAGGTAAAAACTGCAGAAGGTAAGGCAGTGATGCCAAGTGGGTGGGGCCTTGTGCCAAACGTAGACGTTTGTTTTCCCAAATTTTGAGATGGGAGGGGAATTTGTGAGGGCCTATCTTAGACTTCTTTAAGCCTATATTTTACATTTTAGGGCTTATATCATAGTTTAATTTTTTTTTCTTACTTTAGAACAGCAGTTTACATATGCCAGCCCTTTTTAGCAAAATAGAGAGGGCTACCACAAAGGGGGCCCTGGCTCACCCATTGCCCTGTGTCCTCATGTTCTCCAAGCCAGGTTTAACATGTGTTTTTGCAGCTGGACTTAGCTTCAGGATGAAAGTAGCTCTGGAAAAAAATGCCTTAAAGCAGCAGCAAAGAGTAGAATGAGGAAAGCAAGGAGATGATCTGTCCTTTCTTCTCTTTATCCCTCTTGTTGCTGAACTCTTGACAAACAGATGCTTATTGGACAGGAATTAAAGCTGATGGGGCAAAAAGTTCATAAACTATTGCTTCTTGAAATTATGTATTGTATTGTATTGTATTGTATATTATTATATTGTATTATATTATATTGTATTGTATTGTATTGTATTGTATTGTATTGTATTGTATTGTATTGTATTGTATTGTATTGTATTGTATTGTATTGTATTGTATTGTATTGTATTGTATTATATTATATTGTATTGTATTATATTATATTATATTATATTATATTATATTATATTATATTATATTATATTATATTATATTATATTATATTATATTATATTATATTATATTATATTATATTATATTATATTATATTATATATTTTATTACATTTTGACAGCAAAGATGCCCCACAATGTTACTTAAACATTTCCTATTTTAGGTTCTTTTCTTTGCTTTCATCAATGCTTCTTGATGAACATAGGTAAGGGGTTAGTGATGGCTGACTAATTTATTCATTTTTAATCCCACCTTTATTATTCTTATAACTCAAGACGGTAAACATATCTAATACTCTTTCCTCCTATTTTCCCCACAGCAATAACCCTGTGAGGTGGGTTAGGCTGAGAGGCAGTGACTGGCCCAAAGTCACCCAGTCAGTTTTCATGCCTAAAGCAAGACCAGAACTCAGAGTCTCCTGGTTTATAAAGGGCTTTTCTGCCCTGCAGTCTTAAACTGCTTGACTCCTGTGTGTAAACAGCTGGAAAAGAAGCCAGCTTAAAGGATCCCTTTCCAGATTTCAACTTCTTCCTCCACTTCATCCATGGTCGTGGACTGGCCTTCTCTCCAAAACGTACATACAATGGCCACTGATGGTTGGACCCGCCTAATTGTCTATCTCTCCCACAAATGCCAGGAGAGGAAGCCCTTTGCCACTGGCATGTCTTTGAGAATGTGTGGTTTCCATTGGTTCAACATTTTATATGAGCTACACTCACTGGCTTGCCCCCTGTGCTTGCTACCTTCCCATTTGGCGTCTCCCCACAACGAGCCAGGAAAAGAATGAAAAGAAAGTTCCATTTCATTCTGGTGGGAAGTAGAAATTGATAGAACTCTTTGTTCTATCCTGAAATGTTCAGGATTTCACTAGTGCAGTCTCTTCCCCTTTAGGCTCCCAGGTTGAGATTCTTTTGGGAGGGCAAGTGGCCCAAGAAGATGGCCATGGAGGACAGTAACTGGTGACCAGAGAAGTAGGGCCATTCCTGGCACAGTAGCCAGAGGACAGGGAGACATTTGCCTGCAATGCAGCCAAGTACAGCGGGCAA
This sequence comes from Bothrops alternatus, assembly GCA_034064705.1. Lineage (NCBI taxonomy): Eukaryota > Metazoa > Chordata > Lepidosauria > Squamata > Viperidae > Bothrops > Bothrops alternatus. The sequence goes on along the minus strand of JARGCV010000200.1, from coordinate 2,681,525 downwards.
GCCAAACTGTGCCACTTCAGCCAACACAAGTTGGAAATCAGGACTTTTGATAAGTCACAGAAGAGGACAAATAGAGCTTGTCTTTCCAGTGAGCTGGGGCTGGATTGATGGTGAAGTTTTCTGTTCCTGTCCACAAGAATTACTCATATTTTTGCCAGGGCAATTCATATCCATCAAGCTGATGAGCCCATAAATTCTCTCCAGTCAGGATGGGATAAATTGATGGGTTTATTCCTGATCCATGTCAACCTTCATTTCCGAATAAAATAACCTGGTTATTTTAAAATTAAACATTGACATAAACGTTCACATGGAGATACATACCCAATATTTTTGGAATGTCATTTCTCACAAAGCACAATTTATGGAATATCTTTGTAAATCCAGTCAGTTATAACATACTCGATATACTGTACTTTGAAGTTGAGATTTCCATCACAAACGTAGGAAAAAAATGCAAAGTCAAGTGAAAAACTGCATTCTGATCGGCTCATGAATTCCGAGATGCAACTAAAATTTGGCCTCAGTATTGTTAGTGGAGAAATAAAAGTACTGGGGAGGGAGCACTAGTCTCACTGAACAAAATGACCTCTGAGAAATGGGAGAGAAGAGAAGATGCGGCTGAATCTCATCAAACCACTATGGCCTTGAAAAGTGCCTTGCCATCTTCATACCCAACCAAAGCAGTAGAGGTCCCTCTTCCTGACCTGCTGCTAAGATGTATCCTGAGTTCAGCTTGAAAGAAGCAACAAGTTCCTGGACTTTAGCTTCTGGCCAGAACAATCAATCAAAAGTGATGGCTCATGTTTATGTTTGGGCGAGTCACAGAACAACCACGAGGATGTTGACATGCCTGGCTGACTTGGCACAGAAGAGACAACCCTTGGTCAAGTGCTCCGTGCTGGCAAACCTTTAGGGAGAGGGACTGCGAGAATATTAATAGTCTGAGGATAGTCACGGGGTCCGTTCAAAGTTCCTTCGCTGGAGGAGAGGAGAGCAAGGATTTTAGAAGCACCCCTTTTACCTTGCTTTGCCAAGTTTTATGTTTTTGGGTGAAACTTTCTTTGCAACATATATGAAGTTTTGACTCCACTTCTTAATCAACCAGTATCATCCAGTAAATCATATTAGAAAAAAAATTAACTTAGTTGTCCAAGTGTAATTTCCTCCTTCTTTTCCCTCTCCCACAAGTAGCTGGCTGCATCTGCGGTGTAAAAAGACAGTTAAACACTTACTGATTACTGGGGAAAGAGTTCACAGGGAAACCTATTCCTCTTGTGGCATTCTGCCAGTTTCTCTCCTCTCACCTTGAAAGAGGCCTGAGGTTGCAAGCAAGGGAGAAAATTCAATTGCTTAGTGGAATGGCTAAATGGGGCAATATTAGCTGTTCCTTAAATACTGCTTTTGTAACTCATGAGCTAACAGTCCCAATGGTAGAGGGTGATGTTCATCTATAATTGCACCAAGCATCTACATGCTTAGGACCTAATAACTTAAATAAATCAACCCAAGTCTTATGCATTCTGATGGGCTGGGAAGGCTTTCTTCAGTTTAGCAATGTGGTGGTTAGTAGCAGGACTTCTTGGTGGCAACCTCCCTGTCATGGGAGTCTTTCTCAAAAGAGGTTTCTTAGCCTATATCTAGGTGGCCAATGAATACTTGTGTTTGAACTGCAGTTTAAATACTGCGGTTCCTGTCAGGCATAAGGAACCAGAATAACTCCCTGAACAGACCAAAGCAGTTTCTTTATTGTTGATCACCTATTTTACAAGAATCTCACCAGACTGACTGCTCTTCCTTGGAAACTGGTAGATAACAGCTTCACTAATCTGGCCTATATCACAGTCTGGTTTAGAAGCATCACTGCTTCAGACAGGAAGGCGGTGCAGAGAGTGGTGAGTATGGCTGAAAAGATTATTGGCAATTCCCTCCCTTCGATCCAGATTTAAGCGTTGCTTGAGCAGGGTCCATGCGTGGCGCGAACCGCGCATGCGCCATGCAACGGGCTGAACCGCGCATGCGTGGTGCGACGGGCCAAACTGCGCATGTGCGGCGTGACAGGCTGAACTGCGCATGCGTGGCACGCGTGCGATGGCCAAAACCGCGCATGCGAGGCGGCCCGAACTGCGCATGTGGGGTGCGACAGCCCGAACCGCACATGCGGGGCACGACGGCCCAAACTGCGCATGCGGGGCACGACGGGCCGAACCGCGCATGCAGGGCACAATGGGCCGAACCGCGCATGTGCAGCACGATGGGGCGAACCGCGCATGTGTGGCACGTGCACGATGGACCGAACTGCACATGCGCAGCACAACGGCCCGAACCGTGCATGCGCGGCGCAACGGCCCGAACCGCGCATGCGCGGCATGATGGGGCGAACCACGCATGCCACGTGGCGGCCCGAACTGCGCATGCGCCACACGATGGCCCAAACCACGCATGCATGGTGCGCGCACGATGGGCCAAACCACGTATGCGTGACTGCCGAGGGGAAATGGGGGAAAAAATGGCGGATTGCGGTGGTTGGCGACCCCCGTGAAACTGTCGTTCAACCCGAATGGGGTCGCGACCCACAGGTTGAGAACCGCTGCTCTAAAGCTTCCTCCTTCTGTTATGTATTCAAGTTGGATAGGGATTAGTATTTATATGTTGCTTATATGTAAGGGTGTAGGTCTATACATACGTCGTATATAGTATGTTTAAATGTGTGTTATGTATGTGTACACTTTGGGAGCAAGCAACTAAGTTTCATTTTTAATGTGTGCCATTGTGCCCACAGTAAAAAATGACAATAAAGGTTATCTGTCTGTCTGTCTGTCTGTCTGTCTGTCTATCTGTCTGCCTGCCTGCCTGTCTTGTCTGTCTGTCTGTCTGTCTGTCTACCTACCTACCTACCTACCTATCATCTATCTAGGTCAAGGGTCTTCAAACCTGGACCTTTTATGATTTGTGGATTTCAACTCCCAGCACGTTGGCTGAGGAATTCTGGGAGTTGAAGTCCACAAGTCATAAAAAGGCCAAGTCTGAAGACCCCTGGTCTATCTCATTTCCTCCCACAGAGTGACTCCATGCGGGATCCCCTCTTTATTTCCCCCTCTCCTTTGGCTGCTGTCTCCACATCACCACCATTGCTCCAGGATCAGATTAGCAGTCAGACGGTCTTTTTAGTGATGTTTTAAATCTTTGGGCAATGCCTGTATGGTTTTGTTTTAGGAAGTGCTCAACTAGATATCAGCCCTGTCTGACCTTGGCTGATCCAGGAGAGCTAAGCAGGGTGAGGTTTAGAAGGAGGACCTCTAGGACAGGCTGAGGCTGTAGGCTAATTGAAAATAAACATTTTTTAATGGGAATAAGTAGAAAGGCCAAATTACCCCATGACACGATCATATGACATGATCTGTAGTCACTAGAAGTAGAATTCAGCTCAAAGAAGATGTTATATTTTGCGGGAGGCATGTGGTTTGTTGTTGACTTATTTATTTTTACTCAACTTTTCTTTTTATTGGTCTGCCCTGGGCTCCTTCAGGAGCAAGAGCAAGAAATAAAATTCAATAAGGTTGCAGGTTTGGTGGGTGGGACTGTGACGTTCCTTTTCTTCTGTCTGTTCTTGGTTTTTAAAGCTGTTTCCCAGCTATTTTAAAATGTAATCCTCTCTTTCCTTTCCCAAAATGCCACCAATCTTTAGTGTCTTGTAAATGAAGGATGTCCTGGGAGCTACGACGGAAAAAAGCAATCAGGCTACAGAGCCTACGAGCAACTTTGCAGCCAGTTTACCCACTTCGGTGCTGTCAGCACTTTGTTCCTTCAAAGGTTTATCATACATTTCCTCAGTCGGCTGGCTTCAGAAAGTGGCCTGATGGAAGCTGAGTGAATGCACGCTTTCCCCAAGCTGAACTTCCAGACACAGCAAGAGGAGAGGTTTTTTACATGTGTAAGAAGGCGTCTGCTAGGGGTTAGCCTTAAGGCACCTGGCTAGAAACTGGGAGACTGTGAGTTCAAATCCTGACTGAGACACGAAAGTCAGCTTGGGTGACCTTAGGTCAGTCACCCTCTTTCAGCCCAACCCACCTCACAGGATTGTTGTGAGAAAAATAGGAGGAGGGAGGAGTATTAGGTATGTTCACTGCCTTGGGTTGTTTTTATAAATAAATAAATAAATAAACAAATAAACAAACAAACAAACAAACAAACAAATAAATAAATAAATAAATAAATAAATAAATAAATAAATAAATAGTTAGATATCAATCAAGGGGACTATTTGTAGTTCAGGGTTGAAATGAGTGGGGTCCTTGTTACTCTTTGAGCTTGGCTGTTTTCTTGAAGACTAACACTGATGATGTTACCTAGGCTTAGGTAATGAAACATCTGCAAGAAAACAAGCCAGCTCCGAGAGCACCAAGAAACTCCCCCCCCCCCAAAATTAGATCCGTTCACTGCCTTGAATTATTTATAAAAATAGTAAAGGTGGTGTCAAGAAAATTAGATTAAAAAAAAACTAGATGGAAAAAGTGCAGCCTGATTTTGGAATGGTTTCCTGGCGCCTTGTAACTGAGAAGCCATGATGTTACAGGCAATGTGATTTTACCGATTTCGTTACTGGACCCTGCTGATTTCAGAAGGAAGTCAGACTTGAAAATTTATCCCAAAGCACAGGTGGTCCTCAGCTAACAACCCCAAAATTTCTGTTGCTAAGTGAGACTGTTATTAACCGAGTTTTGTTCCATTTTACAACCTTTTGCACCATGTTTGCTAAGTTAAGTTAGTAACACGCTTGTTAATTGAATCTGGCTTCCCCGTTGACTTTGCTTGTCAGAAGCTCACAGAAGCTGATCACATGACCCCAGGACACCACAACTGTCATAAATACACACCAATTGCCAAGCATCCAGATTTTAATCATGTGACCATAGGGACACTGCAACAATTGTAAGCGTGAAAAATGATCATAAGTCACTTTTTACCTTTGAACAGTCACTAAACATATGGTTGTAAGTCAAGGACAACTAGTATGATTTCACACATTTGGCAACCCTCAAACCACCCTTCAAAATGCTAAGGGCAGCCTTGGCCATTGAAAGGTTGCCCACTTCTGCCCTGATAACATTGGTTTGTTTTGGCTAATCATCATTTATCCATCAAACCACGGTTTAGACTGATGTGCATCTTGGGTGTTCCCTGCATGTCTAAAAAGTGACAGGCACATTGATTTAGGGTTCAGTAGAAAGGCTGACTGGTGTTTGATCTGTGTGAATCCTGGTTTGGCATTTGGAGAATGAAGATGACTTAAGATGGTCATTCCACTGAGCTGCATGGGAGACATTATGAGGACATCACATGGGAAAGAGTCTGCCATGGCATGTTTGTACCAGGGTTAAGTGCACGCAGGGAAAGTTTCCAAGCCCAAAATTATCTCATCCATTTGGCATTTTGTTGACAACTTTTTTTTTCAGTGCATGGTTTTTTTTCCAGCTGTTTATTCTGATTTTCCAGGACTTGGGTTTCTAAGCGTATCTTCATTGCCACATTAACACAAGGAACAAGAATACAGTACAGACTGGCCTCAAAGGTGAGTGGAGAGACAGAACAAAGCAACAATGAAGCATGTCAGTTTCACCAATACTGTATTCCGGAGGTGTCCAATCTTGGCACTTTTAAGACCTGTGGACTTCTATTCCCAGAATTCTAGCTGTCTTCATTCGAGGCTGGCTGGGGAATTCTGGGAGTTGAAGTCCACACATCTTAAAGTTGCCAAAGTTGGACACTCCTGCTGTGTACTGCCACATTCTCCACTCAGTTCTTCTTATCCCTGGAAACCTCCTTCTCCAAAGGCTTTTCCACTGAAAATTTCATAATCTGCTGCTAGTCTGGCTGTCCAGTTTGGGAATTCATAGTTATTCTATCTACAACATCTCCTTTCAGTTCAGCTGAGGGAAAACAGAAAGGAGCTTTGGATTTTCCACTCCAGAGCCCAGAAATACAAAATTTTGTATGAAATCAGAAACACAAGAAGTAGCTGTGCAACAGTTCAATTTTATTTGAGCTGAGCAAGGATGACTGGCCCAAAGCTTACTTTAAGATGAATTTGTATTTTAGTCTCCTCAATCCTCCTCCAATTTCCTTAACACTGTTTCATCCTAGGTCACAGGTCGGCAACCTGCGGCTCCGGAGCTGCATCTGGCTCTTTGAGCCTTCCCCTGCGGCTACCAGCCTCCTCTGCCATTTGTAGAGACAGAGACAGAGAGAGGCACTTGTGCTTCCTCTCTCTCTCTCTCTCTCTCTCTCTCTCTCTCTCTCTCTCTCTCTCTCTCTCTCTCTCTCTCTCTCTCTCTCTCTCTCTCTCTTCTCTCTTCTCTCTCTCTCTCTCTCTCTTCTCTCTCTCTCTCTCTCTCTCTCTCTCTCTCTCTCTCTCTCTCTCTCTCTCTGTGTGTGTGTGTGTGTGTGTGTGTGTGTGTGTGTAAAAAAAGAGAGTGGACTCATGGTGTTCTTGAAGAGCTGAAAAGCTTACTGGGCAGAGCTCCTCACTTTGCTGCGTCTCTGCAGGAAGCAGGAAGCAGGAAGGGCAGGAGAGAGCTAGCTAGCCCAGCTAAGCTGGCTCAGGAATTCTGGGAGTTGAAGTCCATGAGTCATAAAAGAGCCCGGGTTGCCTACCCCTGAGCTTGTTGGAGAACAGCTTGAAGCCAGCTTGCCAGGTGAGCAGAAGATTGGAGAGAGGGAGAGAGGGAGGGGGGGAGAGAAAGAGAGGGGGGAGAAAGAGAGAGAGTGGGGGGAGGGAGAGAAAGAGAGAGAGAGAGAGAGAGGAAAGACAGAGAGAAAGAAAGAGAGTAGGGGAAGAGGACTGGCAGACCAAGGGCAGAGAGAGAGAGAGAGAGAGAGAGAGGAAAGAGAGAGAGAGAGAGAGAGAGAGAGAGAGAGAGAGAGAGAGAGGGAGGGAGGGAGGGAGGGAGGGAGAGGAAAGAGAGAAAGAAGGAGAAAGAGAGAAAGAAAGTGAGGGGGAGAGACAGAGAGACAGACCCTTTTGACATCTAAAATGAAGATAACACTGCTGTTTGTATGTAGCTCTTTGGTTATTCGGGTTTTCTCCTGTATAGAATTTGAAGTGTCTTGGCGACGTTTCGATGAAGTCCCATTCGTCATCTTCAGGCTGGTGTTTTCGGCTTTATGCTTCTAGGAGCAATGTGTGACTGTAGCTGTTTCTTCCTTTTAACTGCCAATGGGGGTTTGAACTGATTGGCTGGGAGCTTGGCTGTGTTCTGATTGGGTGGAGGTGTGTTCTGATTGGTTAGGGCAGCGGTTCTCAACCTGTGGGTCGTGACCCCATTTGGGGTCAAATGACCATTTCACAGGGGTCACCAAACAACACAGTCCGCCATTTTTCCCCTTTTCCTTAGCTGTGCTACTCCCTCTTATTCTATTGGCTTTTGAAAGCCAATAGAATAGACTGTCTTCATCATCGGTGTGGGTTTGGATTTGCTTTTTGCGTGGATGTGTGGTGGTGACATCCTGTGTGGTTTTCGTGAGTGTGGGTCTGGTGTCATTCTTTGTGTTAGGGACTCGTTTGTCAATAAGGGCGGGTTTCCAAATGGCTGGTAGGCGGGAGGTATCATCTCGTTTGTTCATGCTGTGTGGATGTTTTTCTATCTTGATGGCTTCTCTGATTATTCTGTTATTAAAGTGTTCAGTTTTGGCGATAATTCTGGTTTTTTTGAAGTCAATTTCAAACCTTAAAGCCACAGGACATGAAATTGACCCACACTCACGAAAACCACACAGGATGTCACCACCACACATCCACGCAAAAAGCAAACCCAAACCCACACTGATGATGAAGCACAGCCACAAACCAGAAGCCAGACCACAGCTGCATCATTAGCCACTTTAAACCCCTCCAATCCACACATGAAGCAAACTGACACCCACCATGAAGATGAGGCACGACCACGAATGCGAAGCCAAACAGCTATGCAGCTCACCATCTCTAATCCCCCTGCAACTCAGACTAACCCGAGAACAACAAAGCCCCCACCCAAACAGAACACTCCCCCATCCAATCAGAGCACAGCCAACCCCCCATCCACTCAGAGCACAGCCAAGCCCCTAACTAATCAGAACACACCTCCACCCAATCAGAACACAGCCAAGCTCCCAGCCAATCAGTTCAAACCCCCATTGGCAGTTAAAAGGAAGAAACAGCTACAATCACACATTGCTCCTAGAAGCACAAAGCCGAAAGCACCAGCCTGAAGATGTCGAATGGGACTTCATTGAAACGTCGCCAAGACACTTCAAATTCTACATGGGAGAAAATGTGTGTGTGTGTGTGTGTGTGTATGTATTGCTCCTAGAAGCACGAAGCCGAAAACATGAGCCTGAAGATGACGTCGCCAAGACACTTCCAATTTTACGCGGGAGAAAGCCCGAATAACCAAAGACCTACACACGTGTGTGTGTGTGTGTGTGTGTGTGTGTACATATATATAATGGTAAAAAAGTGTTATCTTCATTTTAGATATCAAAAGGGTTTTGCTGCTCCCAGTGTTTTGTTTTCGGTGGGAAACGGGTCCAAGTGGCTCTTTGATTGTTTTGGGTTGCCTACCCCTGTCCTAGGTCTATAAAGGAATTTATTGGGAATACCACAAAATAAGGAAAACAACAATCACAAGACTTTCCTTGTGGCAAATAATGGGTAGCAAATAAATGTAATAATAAATAAAATAAAAAATAAAACCCCACACAAAGAATTCAAAGTAAAATAGATACTCAGCATGATTAAACTAGTTATTTATTATCTCTTTGCATAAGCTTTAAGTCTCAACATATTCAGGATTCATTCCAGAGATGATGGTTGAAGAGAGAATATCTTGGCCTCCTGTATGGATGTTGTTAGGCAGTCCTTCATTTTCCTTTCTTCCTCTTTTATTCCAAGTACCATTCTCAAGAATACAGAGGACAAGTGGAAGTCAGGAACTGACTATTGCTTTGACTCATTTAGCGAAATGCTCTGATATTCTGAACTTAACTAACACCTAAAAAAATATTTAGTGACTAAACTCAGCTTCCCACTTGGAGGAATTATAAAATATGGTGTGAAATGGGGTGGTATAAATAGGATTGCACCAAAGAGGCCTCTTTTATTAGGAGTTGGGGAGAAGCCAAAGCAGACTCCCATTTATTCAAACCTGTTAGCTTGGGGTTAGTTTAACTGGTGCTTTGGGGGCTCTGAAACCAAACGCGTTATCAGTTACTGGAATGTCTTAAAGCATCCAGCTCTTTTGTTAACAAAATAGGATTTATTCTAGGCTATGTGCATAAGTGAAATGTCTCTTAGTAACATTGTCCTATTCAGATTAGCTTCCTCTCCTAGTTTTGGTATTCCTGCAACACACTAAGTGATGGTTTACTCAATTTGTCCAATCATCTGGGTCCACACCGCTCATGGAGTCTCCAGGTTGCTAACTTTATTTTAACCTACCGTAGTATATTATATGGACCCAGCAACTAATACCATAGGTGTTTTTTGGATTGTTGCCTTATTGGCTTCAGAATACTTAAGCTTGGATGGATTTCCTTCTTGTTTTAGAGCTAAAGTAGGCTTTACACAGCAGGCACATCAACATATTCCCAGTTGCCTCTCTTTAATGAAATTTAGCTACTGGAAAATATAGTTGCTGGGAAAGAGTAAGCAGTTTCCAGTCAATTCAGTGGGGTTGTCTTTTTCTTCCAGATTTTTTGGTGGTGTTTTTTTTTTTAAGATGTCGGGCGAAGGAACAGTTAAACAGTCCCAGTTTCTTTCTCACTTCTTTCATCCATTGGTCATTTCTTAGGATAGTTTCCATGTTTGAATGTCTAAGTGTAAAGGAACATTTTAAGTCTGATGGCATTTTCAACATTTAGAAAAGCCAGACGTCTTGGAAAGCACGCCATGAACTGGGGAAGGTTTTATCTCTGGGTACCTTTGTGTGTGTGTCTTATGCATCATTCAATTAATATATAGAGCTTCTGGATTATGTGATTGATTGATCATGTGCCAACAAGTCATTGTCAACTCCTAAAAGATCCCATACATAGGTCTTCTGCATGGCAATCTGTCCCTAAACTGGTCTTTCAGGTCTTCCAATGGTGCACCCATCGCCACTGTAACTGAGTCAATCCACCTTGCTGTTGGTTGTCCTCTTCTTCTGAGCTATATTCTATGCAGATGTCTGCTTCTTCTGCCTCCACTTGCCTGTTTCCCCACCTTCTCCCTTTTAACCCTCCCCCCCCCCTTTTTTTTTTCCTTGCTGAAGTCTCTGCCTTGGAGCTGATGCTGCTGTGCCTGTAACCTTTCTGTGCAGCTGCTTATGTGCTGCTGGTGCCAGCTGGAGAGCCCCTGATAAAAAAAAAAAAATTGCTGACACATCAGAAATAAATGTGTTAGGAGCCTTTCACTATTATTATCTCATTATAACTTTTTCTGGCTCTCTCGAAGGATGGTAAACAATAGCTGTGTTTATTGGAGGTCATAAATTCATAAATATGCACCTCTGTGTGTGGTCTGCCAACAACTCTGATTTTATATTCAGGGAGGGAGGGAGGGAGGGAGAGGGAGAGAGAGGGAGAGGGACAGGGACAGGGAGAGGGAGAGGGAGAGGGAGAGAGAGAGAGAGAGAGAGAGAGAGAGAGAGAGAGAGAGAGAGAGAGAGAGAGAGAGAGAGAGAGAGAGAGAGAGAGAGAGAGAGGAAGGAGTAAAAAAAGGGCAAGCTGACTTTTTTTTGACATCTTCTGTTGACAGACCCTATTTACCTCATTTCCTAAAATGACATATCAGAATGCAATAACTAAACATGTGAAGCCAGATTGTTAATTGAGATATTTTGGTCAGTTTGTCCGAACTTTGTTGTTTTTTTTGTTTTGTTTTTCTTTCTCCACAGAGGAAAGCATGTAGAGAACATAATTCTGGATTGCGAAATTGGTACATATTTTGCAGGAAAAACCAACAAGCTGGAGTCCTGTTTCCAGACGGTTTATATTCATGGACACTTTTTGAAAAAGCCACAAATTAAATTCCTCCTTCCTTTTTACAAACAGCACTGCAGAGTCATCAATACGTTTTCTTCTGCAGGGCAAAAGTGCACTTTGATAGGAATTCTCAAACTTTGGGTCAGGATCTTCCAGGGGGTCACTAACAACATGGAAGGCAGTGATCTGATTTTTCTTTCAACCTGATTCCATTTTCATTGGTACAGGAGGGGTTCCAGAAGGCGGCTGTAGCAACCCAGAATTTGAGATCTGTAATATAATCTGTTGATTAAATTTTAAATATTAAAATTGGATTTTTTTTTACATTGCCCAATCCAAATCCCATAAACATATTTTTTTCGTTATTGAGAAGTCACACAAAATCATCCATCATTCTAAGAATCACTGTACCACAAAATTTGAGAGCCTGTCCCATATGAGAAAGTTCCCTTTGGAAAAGCAGATACAAGAATAACAGAATAGCAGAGTTGGAAGGGACCTTGGAGGTCTTCTAGTCCAACCCCCTGCTCTAGTAGGAGACCCTACTATTCCAGATAAATGGCAATGCAGTCTCTTCATAAAAACCTCCAGTGATGGAACTTCTGAAGGCAGGTTGTTCCACTGACTAATTGTTCTAACTGTTAGGAAATTTCTCCTTAGTTCTAGGTTGCTTCTGTCTTTGGTTAGTTTCCATCCGTTGCTTCTTGTCCTGCCTTCAGGCGCTTTGGAGAATAGCTTGACTCCCTCTTCTTTGTGGCAGCCCCTGAGATATTGGAACGCTGTTCTCATGTCCCCCCTTGTCCTTCTCTTCATTAAATTAGACATACCCAATTCCAGCAACCGTTCCTTATATATTTCACTGGAAAGACTCAAAAGTAGTTTAACAAAAGATTAACATTAGGGTTGGAATGGGACGAAATTTCTTTAATTCCCACTTGAAAGTCAATTCAGTAAGACAGCCACTTCCTTCCAAATCATGCCAGCACTTTGCCAAGAAAGAAAACAGCAGTATAAAGAAAGGCTGCCCCTGCATATTTATGAGAAATTTCCTCAGAAATCCATTGCGTTGGCAAAAATTAGGTGCATTAAATAAAACTGCAAACAAAAATACGTATGTTTAGAAATACAGGCATATTTTACTGTACATTTTCATGAAAGCAATCTCAACTGCGTGAGAGGAAACCATATTTAAAAATAGAAAAAACAAAAGCAAAGAGAATCCAAAGTGAGCAGATTCATTCATTCCAAATATGAAAAAGAGCTGTACAGGTAGTCACCAGCTTACAACACAATTTGAAACAGAACTTCTGTTGCTAAGTGATGCAGTCATTAAGTGAGCCACACCCAATTTTATGACCTATTTGCTGTAGCTGCTAAGTGAATCACACACAGTCGTTGAGAGAAACTGACTTCCCCCATCGCCTTTGCTTGTTGGAAACCCACTGGGAAGATCGCAAATGGCGATCACATGACCCCGGGGGGGTGCTGCAATAGTTGTAAATACAGGCAAAGGGTGACCACAGGGTCTCCGTCGTGGTTGTAAGTGCAAGGATTGGTAGGTGGGAGCAGGACGGGGCTGTCATCCATGCAGTTCTAATGCACTTTTTTTGATTTCCTCTATTTTTATTGGTGGCTCTAACAGCAATAACAATTTGGAATGCAGAGCCAAGCTAAACAAACAGGCTTGGAAAAGCTTAAAACCAAACACACTGCTCCTGCTGGAAACAAGGGCTTTTTTCCCTTTTAAAAGTCACACTGGCGGGCTTAAATTGAAAGGACCTGGCATCTCTTTAAAAGACAGCAAACCAAGCAGCACCTTAAATCCTTGAGGACCACCAGCTTGAGAGACCAGCTATGGATCTAAAAATTGGTTACCAAAAGGAAGCGAAAGATACTCTCTTTGTTGCACTTGAGCAAAGTCAGAAGAAGAGGTCCAGCAGACCACTGTTCCTAGCATGTGTCATCCACACCTCACCTTGTTTATTCTAAATTAAAATGTAAAGTTGCCTTCCAGGCAAGCTCAGCTCCTGGTGATTTCAAGGACAGTTCAGATAGGTTTGGCAGCAACAAATGCAGAAGTTGTTTGCATGGCCTTAATCTATACAATTTGATGGCAATATGGGAATGAACAAAGGGGGTGGCACACAAATGGAAGCCTCTTGAGATGCACTTGTGTTTCTTGATCTAAACAAAGAAACTGTTCTCAACTTCTAATGTGTGTGTTGATGACCACTTGGAAATTGTTGAGGGTTGAGTATGTTGTTACGATATAGCAAGGCCATCTTCAGAGAGCAAGTCACTCAGATGAGAGGACTAGGATGAATCCAGGGTCTCAGTAGTGACGAGGGGAAGGAAGGAAAGAAATAAATCCTTCATTTTAAGAATACCGAAGGATAAGCATTTGCAGTTAAAGATTCCCTTCTATTACAACATGATAGACTGCTTGTGCCACACAACGTCCTGCCGTGAGCAGCGGCAAGTGGCCACAGAAGAAGTCATGTGTCGGTGTGACAAGTGTGAGGTATGGGAGGCCTGGTTGCGGTGGTCCTGAGGTAAGCGGGTAAGACATCCCCGAAAATAAGACCTAGTGTCTCTTTTAGTGGCCAAAAAAAAAAGTAAGACCGGGTCTTATTTTGGGGAAAACATGGTAGCTTCAGCACACTTTTTTCACTGTTCTCCAAGTGTTCTTCCAATGCCCTTTTTTCTTCTTCAGTTGTCTGATGTATTTGCAACATTCCACTCCCACTTATTTTCTTTGATAAGTCTGTCAATGTCACTGCGTGGATGAAGGCCATGATTCATTGTCATTATTTTTCTGGCCTTTCTATCTAGACTAGAGCTTTTAGTTCTTGCTTGAGACCAGTTCACTATTTCAGCTATGTACCTAATAAGTGAAGTTGCCCAGGTGTTAATTCCCTTGATAGCATTTCCTTTACTGAGTTTGGATCTTTGTTCTCACTTCTTTCTAGATTTCTCACCTGGTCTTGACTTCAGCACGCTTGATGTTGTCAGCCTGAAGGATTATTTTTGCTATTGTTTCTGGCAATGAAAGAGAAGAAAAAAGTGGGATATTTTGCTCAAGCTACCAGAAAATATATTAAACATTTAGATATATACACACTATGTAACTTGCCTTGTTGGTGAAGGAACAGGTATGGTTGACCTGCTACAAGAGGAAAGCCTTGAGCTCTGTTTGGAAGCTTCCCTTTTATTGCATTTACCCATTGGCCTCAGTTAGACCTCCAGAAAAAATCATCCAAAGGTATTAAGTAAGGTGACCAACTTTTTTACAATGAAAAGGAGGACACAAATAAATTGAAGAAAAAATATTGTAAATAAAAGAAACATTTTATTCATTGCAACAATAATACAGAATACACTATAATATGATAAATGCCTAATAAAAACATTTGTAACAATAACATTTTATATTGTAATTATGCTTACATGCCGCGCCCCCGCCCGCAGCCACCCCACCAGCACTGCTGCCCCACCATGTAGAGTGGGCCCCGCAGCTCCCAAAGTACCAGCTGCCCCGCCCGCAGCAGCCCCGCCACCTCTGCCTCTTGTGCCCGCAGCCATTATTGCCCTAGCAGGACCGAAGATCAAGAGAAAGTTACCATGGCATCGCCGCTCCAGTCTCCTCCAGGTATCTTCGGGACTAACTAGGAGATGGTGTAGTTGGGTAGCAGGGAGGGATGCAAAGTTTCTGTCAGTTCGCCTTCACTGCAGACAACTTACATGTGCAAAGTTTGCCGGCCGGGTTTTTTCATGAACGCTCAGCAGCAATTCCTATTGGCTTTCGAAAGCCAATAGGGGGAGTAGCACAGCTCATGCAAAAGTTGAAGAAAAAAAAACCAAAAAAGGTGCCGGAACGCTGTTCTGAGCGTTTATTGAGAAAAAAATTCCTGCAGATTAGTTTTCAAATATCGAAAAGGAGGACATGTAGAAGGACACTTTTTGAGGGAGGACAGAACTCACAAAAGGAGGACTGTCCTCCCTAAAGGAGGACGGTTGGTCACCTTATTATTAAGTAATTCTACTGATGAATGGATTTTGGGAAGAAAAGACAGAAAAGGGGAAGGGAGACAGAAGATGATTGGCAAGTCATGTTACTCTGGGCCTCCCCGAATGTTTTATAATTAAGGTGATTGTAGAAGTACGGGCCCATTTTATTCTTGTGTAACAGATACAAGTAGAGTAAGTTGACATTGCATATACCCTCTGTAATATTTTGTAGGATATGTTCAGGGTTGTGTATATTTACTTTTTTTAGTGGATGGAACTTGGGCCTTCCCCTGAACTGAGATGTTAGAGATAAAAAAAAAAAAAGCTGCATTCCAGTCTTCTCTATCCTGATTCTGTCTTTATCAATTGGCCTGCAATTCTGAACATCCTTAGGCCATGCTGGCTAGAAATTTTAGAACTGCGTGAGAACTCTGTGAGAACTCCAGATTAGAGAAGGCTCTAGGCATTCTTTTCATTCAAGTTTCTCTCTTGGCCTTCTTCTTTTAGGGAAGATTAGATCTTTGTGAAGAAACAGGTGTGGCCTTCCACCAGCCTTCTCATTCCAGCACCAAAATATGGAACAGAAAGGCGTAGAAAAGATTTCAGGTGGAGAACTAGATATATTCATCACCCACAATATTACTGCTGGCGTTCTTACTCCTTCTGTACATTGTCAGTATCAGAAAATGGAAGAAAATGATATACTTGTATAAGCAGTGGTGAGAAAGAAGTTCCACTCCCAGGAAGTGGGTCTAAAGCATATGGAAATCTGCCACTTTGATTCAAGGTATCCTTTTCATCTCTGCTGATGCTCCTCAGGAGATCTTTTAACATTCCTGGGTCTGCCAAGTAATTCCAGCCAGTCTCTGTTGAGTTTAGGTTTACCCCCATTCCACAGAGGTGCCACGGCAGCAACCCCAGGGCACAGGCTGCAAGTAGGAGCAGGAAGAATGCTTGAGAAAGATAGGAGTGATCGCCAAGACGGATGGTTTCAGGAAGGCAGATATTTGCCCAAACAGGAGATGTCTGGATTCTTTTCATTACCACACCTACTTCATTTCTCTTGTGGCTGATTGGGATGAGGAAGCTATTATGCTTGAGCTAAAATTTAGGAGGATTTGCAGTTTGTTTCAGGAACACAAGGGGGTTTTATTCCTCCAATAAAAAAGTTTAGGAGGTACAGTAACTTGAGCTGAGAGGGAAAGAGTGAATGATCAGTGATGATCTTGGTTTCCATGGCCCAGGGGAATCTCCCAAGTCCTTAGTTCAATATTTTAAATGTTTCACCATGTTGGCTTTCTAGTTTAAGGCTGACTGTATGGTTGGAACATCCAGCTGATTCTCAAGAACTAAGGAGGATTGGAGGACTGCATGGGAATTACGGAGCTATAGTCCAAAGTGGTAACTGAAAAAAAATAGCTTATAAGAATGCAGTCACTGAGAGTTCAGGTCATTTCCCCACTTTCTTTCAAGTAATGCCACCAAAATGAGATACAAGTAATCCTTCATTTACAACCACATTTGGGAGCAGAATTTCCATTGCTAAGCAAGGCCATTGTTAAGTAAGTGGTGCTTGATTTTCTAACACAGTGGTTCTCAACCTTTTTCAGGCCGTGACCCCGACCTGCGCCGCGCATGCGTGGCACAATGACCCGCATCACGCATGCGCGGCGCGACCGCCCACATTATGCATGCATGGTGCACATGCGACGTCCCACATCGCGCATGCATGGCGCGATGGCCTGTATCACGCATGCGTGACGCGCGCACTACGGCCCGCCTCGCACATGCGCGGCATGACGGCCCGCATCGTGCATGTGTGGCGCGACGGCCCACATTGTGCATGCGTGGCGCATGCACGATGGCCCACATTGCGCATGCGCGGCGCGGCAGCCTGCATCGCACATGCACGGTGCTACCCTGTGCATGCACAGTGCTGCCCCCTGCGCTGGCCGTGGGGAAAAGGGGAAAAAATGGCGGACTGCGGTGTTTGGCGACCCCCGTGAAATGGTCGTTCGACCCCAAATGGGGTCGCGACCCACAGATTGAGAACTGCTGTTCTAACATTTCCCCCACTGCTGTTAAGTAAATCACATGATTGTTAAGTGAATCCAGCTTCTCCAATGACTTTGCTTATTAGAGGTCAGCTGCAAAGGGGATCACATGCCCCCAGGATACTGCAACCATCGTAAATACATGCCGGTGGCCAAGCACCAACATTTTGATCATGGGATGCTGCAATGATTGTAAATGCAAATACTGGTTGTAAGTAAATTTTCAACGCTGCTGTAGCTTTGAATGATCGCTAAATGAACAAAGGCCACCTGTGCAGTACTTGTTCATTGTCCTTTAGCCATCTCAACCCTCGATTCTGCTTTATTTTTAAATGAAACCAAATTTTTGGCATGCATGTACATCTAATAAAACAGACATGTATTATGCTAGGTTCTATCCCCCTCCAACAGCGTCTTCACCAATCTGAAATGAAAACAGCAGCGCTCTCTATTTAATGATTGCATGAAGTTGGTTAAAAACAGCAGCTCTTTTAAAAGGATTGGGAAGGATCATAATCCAGTCATAATACTTTCAGCACATGGAGCTATTTCTTGGAAGGGCTATCAAAAGATTCCGCAGTTTTGCCCTTGGCAGTGCCAGAAACATTTTTTTTAAAAAATGTATATGTGTGTGTGTTTATCTGTGTTTGTGTGTGTTTGTGTGTACTCTACCTTGGAAGAGGCACAACAAATAAACAATTGTCAAGGAAAAAGAGGCTGTAAAATGTTGCCCTTCATATTTCTTTTCTTCGTTTTTTCCCCTCACCCCACCCAATCTGCCCTTTCGAAGCCAAACGTTCCTTTGAAAGAACGTTTAGCTCAGTACATTGCACTGATGGATATTTTTTATTTCCCTGTTTGGAAGGTTGTTTAATTGCTATTCAGGCTTATTTTTTTCTGGATATTCAGAGCATTTTTGCTTTGGTTGGTTTTTGTTCTAAACGGGAAAGGAGGGCAAAATCTCTCGGGAAAGAAACACTGCCTTTTTTCCCCTTCTTTTATTGCTAAAATAACTGCTGAGATACTCCTTGTACTCCAGTATGGACACACACAAAAAAGGGAAAATCTTTGCCAACAATTCATTAGGACTGGCTCAACTCCCACATCCCAATAAATGGGATGGGCATTCTCTTCCTTGCATTTGTATAACATGTTTTGTTACTCCCCTCATTTAAAGCCCTTAGTCGCTGAATTTCCTTTCTTCCAAGAAAACTCAGATCATGAAAATTGTTTGGCTCCTGTCACACAATGCATTGCTGTAGAGAGCTTGTAGAGCAATTGTAATGCAGAGAACCCTTTGATTAGAAATGGTTGATTATTTTCATTGGTGCTGTGTTGAGGAAATATGTTCTGGAGGTTTAGCATCGGCTTCCAAGAATTTCCAGGAGTTAAGCCATTGCAAGGTATCGGTTTACCTGTCTTTGGTAGACTTATTTTCTTGGATCAACATGATTAACAGGTGGGTGGGTTCAGACCTGAAGGTCATCTATTGTTGAGAGCTGGATGGACCACCACAGCTGAGTGATGTCATTTAGATGTCTGTGACTTGGCACCATCTCACAGTGAGGCATGATCATGGCTGCTAGTAATAAACAGATAGGCTAAAGACTACTTCGAATCCAAAACTTGCGACGTCACGTGATGTCGCGCAACGTATCGGGCCGGTTTTGTCATTGCCGGCAATGGGGTGGGCGCGGCTTCCAGATGACGCATCTGGCCCGTGGACCGGCAGTTTGACACCCCTGAAAGCTTTGCTATGTGAACCAAGCCTCTAGTTTCAGGCTCTGCTGGGTAGAAGTATTTGCTTTGCTCAAAGTTTGATGAGGTCATCCCGTTTCTCCCAACTCAAGATGCATAGAAGGATTACCCACCCTTGGACGAGGCTGCCAGAGGCATTCCTGTATAAGGCAATTTTGGCTTCCTTCTGATCAGGAACCATACTACGGTAAGAACGGTGACTCATGCCGAAATACAGGCAGGTGGTCTCCTCTGAGGATGTGAGTAACTCTTGTTCTTTGTTCTCTAAAAATAAGTAATTGGAACATTAGGAACCCTGTGTCCTCCAATTTTAAACAAGAAAAAAAAAGTACTGCAATCTTTTGCGTGCCTATTCAACCTTAGACTGAGTCAGACCAGCCCGTTCGTGGTGGCAGTCTAAACTTTAGGCTAGCCAAACTGTTTTTGACAAGTATACAGACACTGCTGTATTTTTTTCAAACTGAACAGTTGTTGAAAATTGGATTTATTTGTGCAAAGGGCATAGAGATCAGGCTAGGTACCACTGGGAAATATTTCCTTAAGTGGTAAATACGATATTAAATTTGCAGGAAGGAGCCCATGTAAGACCATCAATGTTTCTTTGCATGCATCAATAGCTGTGACAACATATTTATATTGTGCACGTTAACGAAGCTCATCACTAACAAATTGCCTCTCAAGCTTTCATTACTAATTGGTTTTTAGAATGTGGCTTAAAGGAGACATCATTAACGTACAGATCCTCATCCTGTAATGAGCTAGAGAAAGAGAGATGAAGGAGACAGTTAACAATCCCACTTCACTCTTACTTGTTGCTATGGATTTCCTTCATTGTTCAGCCCAACAGATTTTGTAGATTTTTCCTCATGCTGAAAATCAGGATCAGGCAAATGGCCAACAGCCTTTCCTGGATCTTGGCACCCTCACATTGCATTGTAATGTCAGCTTCTAGAATTCCCAGCCAGCATCTGGAAAATGCCAGGATAGAGCGCTACAAGAGCATTTGCATTCAGAGGGTGTGACTGGTTAGCATTAGCAAGAATCCAAGGGGGCATCCAGACAGAGGATTTTTTGTGTTACCAGTCAAAAGTCACGGTGCAATTATGTCTTCCTCCTTCCAGTGTCATATCCATAGTTGGAAAAAGAGGAGAGGAAAAGCAGTGAGAAAACACAACTCTAAATGAAAGGAGGCAATGGGCACTTCTGCACTTTCACTGCTTAGCCCCTTAAAAGTAGCAATGGATTGATATGAAAAGAAGTGAAAGTTAAAATGTTTAAAATGTAGTTAGTTTATAGTTAAACTTGGATATATGGAGTGAAGAAGGTCTACAAATTTAAAATGATTGTATTGAGCTGAATAGCTTTAACTTGAAATTATTTTTTTTCTTTTTCTTTTTCTTCTTTGTTTACATGTACAAATGGATATCTAATAATAAAAAATGTTAATAAAAAAAATAATAATAACAAAAAAAAAAGTAGCATGGTGGTAACTTGCCATTGACTTCATTGAAGCCTCTTCAGACCTTACAAGAACAAGAGGCAAAAAGGCAGGGCCTGTCTTAAGCTGCCACAGGTTGATTCCCAGAATTATAGAGTTGGAAGGTACTTGAAGGTCTTGGTGGAACCCCCTGCCCAAGGCAGGAATCCTCAAACCATCCCAGACAAATAGCTGTCCAAATTTGTTTGAAAACCTCCAAAAATAGAGCATCCGTAACTCCAGGAGGCAGGCTTGTTCATTGTTTTAACAGCTGTCAGGGTCAAGGAATTACTCCTTATTTCGAGTTTGGGTCTCTGTCTATAAAGCGTCTACCCCTTAGTTTTGTCCAAACCCCAGGCACTATGGAGAAAAATCCACGCCCTTTTCCCTGGGACAGCTGTTCAAGTATTGGAAAGCTGCTATCGTATTTTCCCTTAGCCTTCTCTTTTTTAAAGTTAAACGTATGCAGTTCTTTTCACCGTTCTTCATATGATTTAGCTTTCCAGGCCCCCATCACTTTTGTTATTCTTCTCTACACTCTTTCCAATTTCTCAGCAACCTTCTTGTATGCATGCATGCATGCATGCATACATTTTTTTAAATTTATATGCCCTCCATCTCACTATCAAGTGACTCTGTAGTGACCAAACCTGGACATAATATTCTGGGAATAGTCTGATCAGCTCAGCAAAGGAGAATGATCCTTTCTTGTGATCTCAACATTGTATCACTGTTGATGCAATCTAACATTGCATCAATAGTGATGCTTTTGGCAGTTAAGGCATTCTGTTGCCTCCTGAATAAATCACTTAAGACACCCAGGTCCTTCATAAAAGTTCTACTGCTACTTACCTTCTACCTGCACATCAGGTTTTTCCTATTTTAGTCGACATCCTGCCACAACAACCAACACCTTGTTCCCATTCCAGGTAAAACAGAATTAAATAAAATACTTTTTATGCCATATTGATGTGGGTACTTATGTTGCATCCTGGCTTTCCAGGGGAAACCCCCCCCCAATAGTTTTAATGAGGGAAAGCTGAAAAACATCATACTGCCTTTCTGTTTTAAGGACTTGACAATTTGGTTGAAGAAGGTGAGGGGAAAGAGGAGATTGTTAAAATAGTGAGCCACTTTGGTGTAGGATAAAAACCAGGAGATCAGGAGTTCTAATCCTACCTTAGGTACAAAGCTAGTTTGGGCCAGTCATTCTGGGCTAGCCCTAGTACAGTGTTTCTCAACCTTGACAATTTTAAGGCATGTGGACTTCAAGTCCCAGAATTCCACAGCCAGCAATGCTGGCTGTGGAATTCTGGGAGTTGAAGTCCACATGCCTTAAAATTGTCAAGGTTGAGAAACACTGCCCTAGTAGGACAATGGCAAGTCACTTCTGAAATCTTGCAAAAACAAACAAACAAACCCTAACCCCAAAACCTATAGGGATTCATCCAGCAGGCATCAGGAGAGAACAGCTTACTCACCACTAGGTCCAGAGTGGCAGTGCCTCTTACGCACTGAGTCTGGACTATTTGAAATTATGCAGATTTGATTCTGGAGATGTGCATATACCATGCTTGGAAATGACCAATATCTGATTTTTCTCGGTCCTCCATGGTTTTCCCTGATTGAGGCACGATGATCATATAATCAAAGCCACTCGAGCTTAGCTCTCTCTTCACCACACACAGAAAGAATTGTCCAGTATAATGAAAAGCAGTTGAAATGTGTGCCTATTTCTTTCCGTTTGATAATGGCAAGGGGGAGGATAAGTGTAATTAAGATGCTGACAGAAACTTGAAATGAGAATTGCCTACTTTAGGCAACTAATAGACTGCTGTCCATTAGATTATCATTACCATGACTCCACTGCCTTTGGGGGTATAAATTAGTGGGATTATGACTACATCTCAGTGGTGCATTGCTTGATTTTGGGACAATCTGGCAAAAGGTTGCTTGCATTCTCTAACAAGAGATGCTGCCATGAGCAAATCCTGGAGCAATAGGTTGTTTTGTAGAGGAAAAATCAGAGATACTGTAACAGAGTTTAGATTTGGCAATGCATAAAAAAAATCAAACCCTTTGGGCTATTTGCCAATGGATCCAACTAGAAGAATGGACCATCCCTTTTTATTCTGGTTAGTCCAGAGCAGTGTTCATATTGATGTGTAATTCTTAAGCAGAGTAATTCTAGGAGAGAACTGTGTAATGACTTGGCCCCTGTCAGGTGTGAATAAGCAGACTCACACCTGAAGAGTTTAAACTACCTAGGAATCTTCCCAAACTGCCATTCAAGGGGGTTCAGACCTTGCCCTCTTATGTCTATGTAAGGATTCCAGACTAATTCCCCACTTGACCCCTTCTCCTAACTGGGACAACCCCACAGTTAAGCATCCACATTGCCCTGTCACTATTAATGAATTCATCACCTGCTAGGTGTTCTCTAGACTCCCATTGCTCCCTGCCAGCACATCCTAAAATTACCATGACTTTCCTGGTTTGAATGAAAATCCCAAAGCACATGAAGTTTTCTCTTATACAGCATGTGTTTTTCTTTTTGAGGTCAATACTCTGCTCTTGGGTTCCTGGAACACAGGACCAAAGGATAGAGAGCTGCAGCCTTCAAGGTGCCTTGTTCTGAATTTAGCAAGTACTAGCAGCTATTTATTAATTGGGATGTCATGAACCCCAGTTTAATTACAACTCTGCAACTCAAAACTAGCTTCCTTGGGAGCTAAATGAGAAAGTATAGGTCTGCAAAGGAGTCCAGTGTAAATCACAAATGAGTAGGGTCAGCTCTATTTCGGTCTGAGGTGTTGCTGGCCCTGATCACATATTGAGAACAAGGATTAGAGCTGTTTTCCTCCAAATAATGTTTTTGTGGTGCCTTGTGAGGAGAAATAGTTCCTGGGCACAGGGGTCTCGTGTAGATGTCCAGGAGAAGACCCCTTTTCTGCTGTGGCTCCTGCCCTTGGGGACATTGTATCCCCCCAAGGTGAGATCCTCCCTCACCCTCCTGACCCTCTGTAGGGTCTGAAGACCTAGCTCTGCCAGTTGGCCAGGGGCCCCCAACGGGGGTGCACCATTCCAGAGGTGGCTATTGTATTTTATGTTCCCACCCATTTTTAATGGTAAATTATAATTATTATTGTTATTTATTGTTTTAATGTTTACCAGTTGTTAACGTTTGTAAGTTACCAATAGTTGCCTCTGGATGAGATGGGCAATGCACATATTTAATAAATAAATGAAAATAAGTAGAGGTGGTGAAGCAATGCTCTGGATCCTTCTTTATCATATAAGTGCCAAGTGGATTATGATACGCAAAAGAGCATCTGGACCTACAATAGCTTAAAACACACGGACCAAATCCTATAAAGTGACTAGGCTTGTTAAAGTCTACCCATCAGCCTCAAATAGGTGGTCGTTGGTTGGGGATGATGGGAAATATTTTATTTGGGGTTTTATTATATTTCCTGATTGCTGTTTCTCATTTTGTGGTTTTCAATGTGTGCCAACTGGAGTCACCTTTTGAGAAGGGCTTCATCATTGCCTGATTGGATAAATAAGCTGGAGTTGGCAGCTTCTAGGTGGCCACATCCGGCTCATTCTTCTTAAGACAGACAACAAATTGGGACTCTGCAGCTCACCCAGATTGGCAGACGCCTGTGAGCTGAGTAGCAGCTTGCATATGGTTAGTTTGGTGCCTTGTTTCAAAAGCCAAGGATAAGACCGAAATTTGGAAGTCAACATGCAGGCCTAAAAGCAACACAGAACTGCTTTGTGCTTCCTACAGCATTGGAGACTGGCCCTTTACACCACCATGTCTCACTTGGAGAAAAGGTCCAACTCTCAAGGATTGGCCAAAGTGGTGGAAACTGAAGAATTGGCCCATTTTCCTTCCCTCCCTCTCCTGAAGGTGAGCAAAACTGCATGTCATTCTTCCTTTTAATTTCACACACACACACCTTCATTTACTTTGATTCAGAATGTGCTTTCTCCTCCCTACTCTCCTCCCCCTTCTTCCTGGCTGGCAAGAGGAAAAGCTGCCAGAATCTGACACCAGTTCGAATGGAGTGAATAATATTCCCCATGCCAAGGCACACACACACACAGTCAGTCCTTCAACACTGCAAATTCCCTTCTCGTGACACCACAAATTGACAACTGTGTTCTTATTTCCTCAGGAAATTTCAAATGGCTTTGGAAATGAAGTGGAGAGGGCATGATCCATCTTCTCAGATGGCCACTACATGTGTGTAAGGGAAGGATTCCCGCAGGATTTAATAAAGCCATTGGGCCTTAGCTAGATAGCCAAAATATACATAAGGAGGGGTCCTGGCTCAGCATGCTGACTAGAAATGTTGGACTGTCTGCCCAGTTTCAGAGATAAAGTTGATCTTTGCAATGCCTCCATTTCCCAAGGACTTTAAAAAAATTGATAGAATTCCAGGGTCTGTTTTTTGATAGAGAAAAATGTGCAGTTTCAGCAAATTCAACTTTTTAAAAAATAATTTTAAAAAATTCATTTGTTTATTTAATATATTTTATCATGCAATACCCCACAAACACTTGTAGCCCTGTACAAATAAAATAAAAACAAAATAGCAGGGGTCAAATGTATTGATCAACAAAATATACCCAAAGCACCAGCCTGTAAAAATCACAACTTAAACAGGACTAAGTACAACTAGTATAATTACACCTGGTTTTGTTTTATTTTTAAAAAAGTTTGGTTTAGTCTTGGAATACTGATTCATGCATCTCTGAGTTCAACTCATGATGAATTAAGCAATGAAGAACTTTCAGTAGATTTATTAACGTCAAGTCAGCCAAGATAAAACAGAGCAGTACATAAATATTTCAGCACATTAGGCAATACCAAAAAATTAATAAACTCTAAATATTCAACATTGCTTAACTGTTAACAATGTGTCAAAAATATTCCAGAAGTCCTAATTAGTTCACTAAGGAAGAAAGGAATCCTAGCAATTGATTTTGTTACAATATATGAGGAAACCTGGATGTTTTTGGATTCAAAGCTGGACACAGCATTATTTTCCAATGGCTCTTATCATTAACAACACTAGCTCTGTGATTATTGCTGTTAAATCAGTTCTTCAATAAATTTCCAGCCTGATCCTATGCATCTGGACTCCAGATTTACTCCTTTGGCATTCAGTGCATGCTGAGTGATAGGTGCTGTGATCCAACACATCTTCAAGGACCTATTTGGAAAGGCCACAAATGGGGGTGAAAGCAGTAGCAGACTGGAGCTAGAACTGTATTAATTGAAAAAGTGAGACCCAGATAATATGCATGAGAGATAGTTTTTGACTTACAACCATTTGTTTAATTAATGACAGTTTGAAGTTACAACGGCACTGGAAAAAAGTGACCATTTTTCACACTTAACCACCATTGCACCATCCCCATGGTCATGTGATCAAAAGTCGGAGGCTTGGCAACTGGCATGTATTTATGACAGTTGCAGTATCCTGGGGTCATGTGATCACTTTTTTGCATCCTTCTGACAAGCAAAGTCAATGGGAAAGCCAGATTTAGTTAACAGCGTTAACAATTCTGCAGTGATTCACTTAACAATTCTAGCAAGAAAGGGCATATCATGGGGCAAAACTCACATAACTGCCTTGCTTAACAATGGAAATTTGAGGGTCAGTTGTGGTTGTAAGTCAAGAGTTTCCTGTACTTGGCTTGCTTGACAGGTTTTGAGGCAGCATCCTCTTACTAAGGACAGTCCACCCTTTATCTTCTATGGGGCTGGACTTTTTCTTATTGAACTAAGACAACAATTTTGGTCAACTGCACTAAATAAAGAAGGCTAGAAATTTCAGCCCCATCTTCTCCATCAGTAGATAACACTGGGTCACCGGCATGTCTATGTATTCTCTGTGACCTAAAACTCGATTTAAAAAGTGTGCTCTATCCCACCACGTCTATGGGGTTAATCTGTACTCTTGCACCATGTCCAGAATGGAAGACCTGTAGATTTGGATCACCAAGATTTGGATCACCTGTAGATAGAAGGTGCTGCATCGGCTTGATCCTGTTGCTGCCTTTGCTATAAATAGCTAGATATAGCAACCCTCTTGGGTCCCTGTGAATAATTCTCACATCCTCCCGGTTGCTTTGCTGAAAACAGAGGCGGTGATACTTATGCGGTCCTTGGTCTCAAAGAAAACTTTAATAAATACAGTGAGTGCATCTAAGGAGCTGGTTAAGACTGCGAGCGATGCCACTGGCATTTCCTTTTGCTATAGCTATATTATCAGTCCATTTTAAAAAATGGTAGAAGAATTAGCTTTTGGACATTGGTTGGTAGCAGCTAAATACATAGAGAAAAGGGCCTTTGAGATGTTATTGGATGTAGAAGAAAAAAATGCTTCAAGTCACAGTGTTCCACTGAAGTTCGATAAGCTGGTTTTATTTTGTTTTTTCACTTCTATAGTATCATGATCTTCATCATGATCATCCTTTTTTACTAGCCTTTCCTTGCCAGATTGATCTGCTCCAAGATTGTGTAAAGCCCTCATCTGCTTTTTCTCTACAAAAGTCACATTTTTTTTTCACAGTCCTTTTATCCCTCCCCAGATAAAAAAATGACACATCTGAAAGAATTACCACAGCACACAGTGGGCCAGACCCAGCAATGGCAATTTCCTTCGTGCTGAAATGTTATCGCCTGGCTGAGTGCATTATTGTGTGAGATAGCTACACTTTCCCAAATGTCAAAATTCAAGTCAGAGATGCCTTGGTGCTTGTTATCAAAATGCTTTTGTTTTATTTGAAAACCTTGAGAAGATAGAGGGAAATTCTCCACAAAGAATCAGAGAAGTGAAAAAGTCATGAGTAAATTCAGCTTAGGAATGAATAAATCTGTTCACTTGAAAACAGTATGTCTTTCAGAGGTTCCTGCTCCTGACTTGTGAGATTTTTAAAAATTCTCTCCAAAATATTCCTGATGAAGGGGGGGGTTCAACCTATTGTCCAACAAAGCACCTGAAGGCAGGACAAGAAACAATGGATGGAAACTAATCAAGGAGAGAAGCAACTTAGAACTAAGAAGAAATTTCCTGACAGTTGGAACAATTAATCAGTGGAACAATTTGCCCTCAGAAGTTATGGATGCTCCAACACTGGAGCTTTTCAAAAAGAGATTGGACAGTCCAAATATATTGGAAGGGATTTTTTATTAGAATAAATCACTTCCAATATATTTGGACTGTCTAGAGCAAAAAAAAAAAAAGGAAAAAAGTGATAAAGTACAGGTAGTCCTCGACTTACAACAGTTCGCTTAATGACTGTTCAAAGTTACAATGGCGCTGAAAAAAGTGCCCCCCAAGCCACAGCTAAGCAAGACACCTGTCTGCCCGCCCGGTGGCGCTCTTCCTCCTGTCCGAGGTTTTCACTGTTGTGAGCATTTCTGTTGAGGGTTGGCAACGGAGGTGGGGTGGGGGGTGTTTGGTTTTTATTCCCCTGTCTGCTGGGTGGTTGCAGCAGGTTTTGGTCACTTCACACGACCCTGGGACACTGTGACCATCATAAATATGAATCAGTTGCCAAGCATCTGAATGTAAATCACAAGACCCTGGAGATGCTGCAACATTCCAGCTGATTGGTGCTTCTTCTGGGCTCAGCAGAAGGGCCAAGATCAGCGCCGAGCTCCAGATGGAGCCTGGCACTGATCCTGGTGCTTCTGCTGAGCCCTGACAGCCGTGCAGCTCCAGCCATCTCTCGCTCAGGCTTGTGAGGTGCTGTCACCGGTTCAGCTCATTCTCCACCCCCGCTACCACTTTTCTAGGATGGTCGCATACCACCTGCCAGGTGCCAATGTACCACAGGTGGTACCCGTACCTCTGGTTGAAAAGCCCTGGTCTAGAGTATGTTGATGTCTTCCAGTTGCCAAAAATTGCATCACAATTTTCAGGGGGAAATGAAATCTGACAAATAATGAATCTCCAGTCAACACTGGGAGCCCAAGAAGGGCAAACCAGCTAATGTAATATAGGAACTCACAAAGATCGGATGGCTTTGACAGTCCTAGTCGAGATGTATTTTGAAGAGAATTTTCTGTAGCTTCTCTGCAATTCAGAACATACAGTCCTTTGCTGGCTCAATGAACAGCATGTCAGTTCAGTCTGAGGGCTTCTACAGGATTAATGCCATACTTTCCCTTGTTTTTCTAAAGGCTTAGGTGACTTTCACCCCAGATTGCAATCAATTAATACCAATCCTATGTCTGTTTCTGCAGAATAGGATGGTTTGTAAAAAAAAGTTTGTAGGGTGGAGCCTATCAAACTTCAGATCAATAACATCAGGCTTTTGCATAAAAAAATATGATAAATAGACCACAGAGTCTGTAAGCAAACATGTGTTGGCAGGCTCTTCTCATTGTCCTCTGTCCCACTTCATTTCATGTTTTAAAAGCCTTTTAATTAAAACAATATTCAGCGAGAAGTTAAAATGCCACAAAGCAAAACCCAAGCCTAGGAAATCATTTTTATTGACCAGAATGCATCGGGTTCCAAAGGCGTTCTTAGAAAAATAAAAAGGATGCGTTGAAGGGGTTTATTGCTTACCTGCTTAGAAAAAGGTAAGCAGGGATCAACAGGAGAATACTAGGAAGAACCATACCAGTTTGCTTTTTGATTCATCTTTTTTTAAGTTTTAAGAAGAGTTTTTAAGAAGAGGTTGGGTGACCATTTGTCTGAAATGGTATAGGGCAGGGCTAGGCAACCTTGACTCTTTTATGACTTGTGGACTTCAACTCCCAGAATTCTTGAGTCAGCATGGCTGGTTCAGGAATTCTGAGTATTGAAGTCCACAAGTCATAAAAGAGCCAAGATTGCCTACCCCTGGTATAGGGTTTCCTGCCTCAGCAGTGGGTTGGATTAGAAGACCTTCAAGGTCTCTTCCAACTCTGTAATTCTGTTGTTATTCTTTTTGTTTTCGAGAAGCTTGATCCAGTATGGCAATCGTTTTGGGCCTAGTGACTCCCTCTCTGGGGCAGCCATTTTGGAAGAGGCTTATCTTTTTAATTTTCAAATTCCCACCTCCCTTTAAAGGTTGCTTGCTTGCTTGATGCAGATGAGCTGCCTCGCCTTTGTATTTCTAGAGCTGTTTCACCGAATACATTTTAAGGGTGTACAACAACCCATCGGCAATCGACCCAATGGAAAAGAAGGCAAGCTGAGCTGGTGCTAAATGCCACATCAGGGCCATCGCAAGAGATTCAGCTATAGGAACAAGGCTGGCCTTTTGGGGCATGGGTCCACACTCAAACATTAGTGTCTGTTTTCAGTAACCGGGCATCCTTGGTGGCCTTCAGAATGTCATATTTGCAAGACAAGGACTTTAGTTCAGTGACAGATGAGCGTATATCACGGAGATCGATTGTCAGCACCTCCGTGTATATTTAGGGATTGTTAGCAAGCAGGAAACAATATCCTCCCATTGTAACCGTGTGTCACACATTCCTGAAGTATAACAGATTTGGAAAGGCAACGGTCTGGCTGGAGACAGGCCAGGGAATCACCATAATTCAGGGCTGGAGATCTCTCTGCTCTCATAGCAACTCTTCCCTCATTATTTGCATTTCTAGACAAGCTCCTACCATAAAAGTCCTTTAAAAGTGTGCCTGTCTTATGACAGAATTTGAATATGGCGGATCGCTTTTTGAAAAGGAGTTCCCAATCCTGCCGAATTGAATGAAATCTTCCTTAGTTCTTTTATCCCCTTTAGTCCAGAAGGAACTGGAGTCAGATGGATTAGGATTACAAAAGAATTAGGATGATAAAACCAAAGTTGGTTGTAGCCTAAAATGCTCAGTTCATTTGTTCCAATGGCGTCTTGTTAGCATTTGTCAATTGTGCTGTTTTAAAGTGACTTGCATGCTGCCAACACTAAGCTCTGCTTAGCATTTGGGGATCGACTCTTCCCTAGTCAAATGTACAATTTCCGCTTCTATAACTTCCATTTTACTACGAAGTAAGGCATATGCATTTTTCATATTTGTGATTGTTTCTTGGTAGGAATGGCATACAAATTCTGGCTGCAGTTTAGAGGCTGAGCTTGTGCTTTGCAGACCAAAGAGTTCAGTTAAAAAGATCTTCTTACCAGTTCAGCCCCAAGGATAGACTTGGATAATTTCTCCAAGTCTTAGGAGACCTGGATTAGAATGTTAGATATGATTACGGTCTTCTTTGCATTACAGGTAATCCTTGATACAAGACCACAGATTCAGCCCAAAATTTCTGTTGCTAAGCAATACAGTTGTTAAGTGAGTTTTGCCCCATTTTACGACCTTTCCTGCCACAGTTGTTAAGTGCAGTTGTTAAGTTCGTAACACGGTTCTTGAGCGAATCTGGATTCCCCATTGACTTTGCTTGTCAAAAGGTTGCAAGAGGTGATCACATGACCCCTGGAGACTAAATATAAGTCAGTTGCCAAGCATCTGAATTAAATATGAGTCAGTTGCCAAGCATCTGAATTTTGATCACATGATCATGGGGGCACTGCAACAGTTTTGAGTATGAAAAACAGTCTTAAATTACTTTTTTCAGTGCCATTGTAACTTTGAATGGTCACTAAAATAAGTTGAAGACTACCTGTACACAACTCCTTATCTGAACAGCCCAGAATGATAACTAGATGCTAAACTTCAGTTCCCAGCATCTATTATCATTGTCCAGGGTTACTAGACCACCTGGGAACTGATGTTCAACAGCACCTGGTTGCCCACTTATTTAACGATAATCTCTCCAGTTTTAGAGTGATGATGTTTCCAGGTCTTTGACACAGGTTAATAGGTTTGAAGGAGGAAAGGAGGTCCATCTGTGTGGCAAATTGCACAAGAGGGAGGCTGGACAGAACCACGCCATCATGCTTCCATCCCAGCATGCCAGGGACCAGGTTGGCAAAACCGGGTTTTAACTGTGCTCCTGAGAAAGTTTTGTAGACATTCCTTCTTTCCCATAAGTCTCTCTACAGTGCCACATGCCCTTTATACAATGTTTCACATAGAAATTTCACTCTAACCTTACAAGCACATCTTAATACTAAGTGGGTGAAATGTTCCTTACAAAACAGAAGCCAAATTACGCTGAGGTAACGACATGACAAATTGTCATGCATAACCTCCTTAAGGAATACAGTAATTCACAAGTAACAACAAGAAAACCGTCAGCTGCCCATGTTTCATTTCTAGAGACTGTTAACACCACATCACAGCAACTGGAGGAGAAATACTAGTTAATTGGCCAATGTTTTTTGTGTTTTTTTTTTAACAAGACCTTTCTCCCTATTCAATTTAAATCTTAGTATTATGAGTGAAAATGAGGTATCCAGAGGCATCTGTGGGAGGATAAGGTAAAAAAATCAAGATGGTGGTTTCAACTGCACAGTAGAAGTCATGCCACTTTTTTTTACATATGTTACATGTCAAAAGAGACTGAACTTCAGTCATATGGCCATGACTGTAATCCTGACCCTTTTGACACTACATTTCTATAGATGCCCATTGATATACAAGTAGTCCTCAGCTTACGACCATAAATTGGTATCAGAATTTCTGTTGTTGTTGTTAATAATAATAAAGTTGGAAGGGACCTTGGAGGTCTAGTCCAATCCCTTGCTCAGGCAGGAAACCCTATACCATTTCAGATAAATGGCTGTCCAGTTAACCAAGGCGGGTTAAATGAATCATGCCTGATTTTATGACCTTGTTTGCCACAGTTGTTAAGTGAAATCAATGCAATTGTTAAGTGAATCGTACAGTTGTTAAGTGATTCCAGCTTTACCCATGGACTTTTTTGTCGGAAGCCAACTGGGAAGGTTGTAAATGACAATCATGAGCCCCCCTCACCCCCCCCCGAGATACTGCCTCTGTTGTAAATACATGCTGATTGCCAAAGGCAGAAATTTTGATCATGTGACTGTGGGGATGCTGTAACGGTCCTAAGCGTGAGGATTGGTCGTAAGTCACTTTTTTCAGTGCCATTATACCTTCGAATGGACACTAAACAGATGGTCATAAGTATTCTTGTATTCTCACTGCCTCCACCCCTCCTCTAAACAACCACTTGCATCTTTTCAGACAGTAAACTCAGTTTAGCCAATTTGCTCTCTGGAGCAGCCAGGGGTCCGTTTTGATTTTAAAAATGACAAGGTGAAGAAGTCCAGTTTCAACACCACCATTAAGCAACTGGGATTTCACCCCTTTCCCGCTGGGAGATAAAAGTGTTAAATTGCTAATGCTTTCTCTTATGTGATTGCTTGCTTTTTCATAAAAAAGCCTCACTGAAAAAAGCAGCTATTGCTGTGAAATTTGAATATCTCCTGTCAGGTCTTTGGATTAATTGAACATCACGTGTCATGGGGAGCATTTTCCACTCCTGAGTAATTTGATATTGAAATATCAAAGAGGGAAGATTGCTCTTGCTAATAGAATAGCAGAAGGATTTTCACTGCATCCGTGGAGGGTCAAGCTCCTACAGGAGTCATTGGCCTTCCACACACAGCAGGGAATGGGCGATTCAAATCAATGTTGTGCTGTGGTTAAGCCCTTCAGGCCATGGATCACCTTGGAGATGGGCAGCATATCAATTTAATAATTAAATAAATACGGGCATGCTTTCCTTTCTTAAAACTATTCATGGATGAATGACTGGTTGTGTTCTCCATTACCTCTTTTCCTTTAAATAAAATAAGGGAAGGTAGATGGTCAGTGGAAAGTCCTTAGAACTTCCAGCGTTTCCAGTGATACTTTACATTTTAGAGGTATGTCAGAAAACACGTAGGCCAGTTGGGAGTTATAGAGGGTTGATGGACAGAGGGAATAGTTGTGTATGGGGCTGAAGATCTAATGCAGCGGCTTCCAGACTTTTCTATACCCCACACCCCTAGAACGCTTCTGATATATTCTCGCACCCCTTACAAAAGTTTGAAATAATGGCAACAAATTATGCATATACACTACAATTTTGAAAACCCAAGTTTTCGCACCCCCAGGAATATTGTCTTCCACACCCAGGAGGTGCAATCACCCCCAGTTGGGAACTCCTGGTCTAATGCTTTGGGGTTTGTTGGACTTGAAAAATTTTGAGATCATGACTGGTGCTTCTGGAGGCTAACATAAGTTTACTCGGAAGTGCCACCAATCACCTGCTTGATGTTAAGATTTTACAGTGGCAGCAGTGATGGTGAGTGTTTCTTTGTGATCAGCAGCAACTGCTTCTCTGATCAGTTCAATGGTACTAGCTATGGGATCCTAGGTGTGCAAGGTTTTGGTATGCTGGAGTGACTGGATTCTGCCTCCGGGACCACAGGAAAGCTGTCTGTTCCCACTGCTGTTTGGGCCTTCTGTAATGACAGGGTTAGCCAAAGGTGCGACAGTTAGGCCTGAGATCTGTGTTTTCTAGTTTTGAAAGGTTGTAATGGATGGTTCCCTTGGACTGGGGACAACTGATGAGAAATTTGTTTTTCCCTCTGGGTGTGAGACCGTGAAGGGCAACATATCCTTCTCAGATACCGTTAACACCAGGCTGTAATTGGGTTAGAGTGGGTTGTTTTCATGCCGATTAGTCATGGTGAAGGCAGTCACAGGATTGGAGGTAGCAATCTGGGTATGAAGGATGTGTGGTGGGGGGACAGCTGGCTTGTTTAGGCCTGAACTCTATGTGCTGACTCAGACACAGTAGAAGTGGACTTAAGGTTCTGACAAGTCATCTAGTCTTGGAAGTGGTTGGTGATAATACCTGGATGTTGGATGAAATCCATGGAGCTAGGGGCATAAATAGCAGGGTGGGTTCAGTTCCAGGAAAAGGGCAGGCAGTACTGTGACATCTCTGGGGTGATGAGCAGAAGAAGGGATGGCGGGATGGATGGTGAGGGCAGGCTAATCTCAGGGAAAGTATACAGGTAGTCCTCAACTTACAACAATTCATTTAGTGTTTGAAGTTACAACGGTACTGAAAAGGTGACTTATGACCATTTAACACGACCCTTGCAGTATCCCCAGGGTCACATGATCAAAATTCAGATGCTTGGCAACTGTCTCATATTTATGATGGTTGCAGTGTCCCAGGGTCATGTGATCACCTTCTGTGACCTTCTGACAAGCAAAGTCAAAGGGGGAAGCTACATTCACGTCACAACTGTGTCCCTAACCTAACAACTACAGTGATTCATTTAACAACTGTGGCAAGAAAGGTTGTAAAATGGGGCAAAACTCACTTTACAAACTGTCTTGCTTACCAATAGAAATTTTGGGCTCAATTGTGATGTTAAATCAATTACCTGTATTTGGAGTCTGGTACAGATTCTGCCTTCTGGGCTCAACCCCAATGCCTGATCTTCAGATTCTCAGAGATCTTGGATTCAGTTGTTGCTATTCAGTGCCTACAATAAGGCTAGAAAACTCAGGAATGTGAACCATTTGGAGTTTTGGAAAAAAAAATATTTAGGGTAACAGAATCTTGAAAGCCTGTTAAAGCAATTTTCCCGATCAACCGATGTCCAGCATAATTAAGGTAGAGTTACTCTATGTCTCTTTCTCACATGTCTGTCTTCTTCTAAAATAAGGAATTTTTCTGTGACAATTCAATTTCCTCCCATAATACTTTTGCTCCCTCTTTCATGTTTCCCCAGGTTTGATAGACATTCCATCACATCTCTTCATCCAAGTTATTATGGAGGGCTGACCTGACATGCATTATCACGATCTGGATGGGCACTTTGAAAGAGGTTTCCCTCTTGGAAATGTGTTCACTTGGATTGGACACAGCACAGTTGTGGAGACCGGATGGAGATCTTTTGTGGGTTTCAGTGTCATTGTTCTGCAAATAATTGAATATGAAACCCTGTTTTTGAAGTTTGGCTCTAGGGAAGCTTTTTTTTGGCTTGGTGGCCTGGCAGGGGGTGGGAGAAGGAATAAGTCCCTGTGAGTGGCAGGTGTGTGTGTGCAAGGGCAAGCGGCTGCTACTTGTTCAAGGGGAGCTTCACGTGCAAGCACATGGGCTTACCCACCACTTGTGCGATCTGGGGGTTGGGGACCCCTGCTCTAGGGAACAGATGGGACTGCTGACATTGTACCAACATTCCTGCTGCATGATGACTTCCCTGCTTGAGGTGCTTGATACTGGGATCAGATTAACAGTGGTATCATATACTTATGACACTAGCTTCCCACCTCAGAGAGGTAGGACCCATTCAGTTGGTTCTTCTCAGTTGCCTGGTGGACCTTATTGGATTTCTAGGGACATTTGGGGAAGTTCCTGAGGATTTGGTGGTTTGACTGAAATATTAGTCTGCTTATGGCAGTGATGGCAAATCTTTTAGAAACCGAGTGCCCAAACTGCAACCTAAAACCCACTTATATATCGTTAGGCACTGGCTGGGCGTGGCTCATTGGTTGGGCGTGGCCCATTGGGTGAGCGTGGTTGCAGTGGTAACCGCAAACTGGGTGGCATTAAAAAGTTCAATCGATTCCAACTTTGCAAGATCTTTTTTTTTTCCTGCGAGAAGTTGAAATTGATTGAACCTTTTTTTTTTTTGCATATGGAGGCGGAGGCCTAAAGCGAAAAGATTTTATAAAATCCAGCTGAAGGCCTAGGACTGAGGCGACGGCGCACATGCCCACAGAGGGGGCTCTACGTGCCACCTCTGCCACCTGTGCCATAGGTTCACCACCACTGGTCTAGTGGCTCTGTTTAAGGTAACCTGCTTCCTGGGTTACAATAGATATCTGTGCATAGAATAGGCAACAAGACTGGCCATGGCTTTCTAATGTGGGGAGATGGTGATAGGAACACGCTTTGTATGGTCTCGGAGCTTTCACTGAGCCATAGTGAAAAACATTCTGTGGCTTACCCACCATCAGTCCCAATATAACACCAGAACTTGATTCATATTTGGAGGGAATAGCTAGAGGAGGTCCTGATTGGCATGGACCAGTAAACAACTTTGCAAGTCTTGAGATGTGCCTATTTCCCATCATTAGAGGGAGAAAATACCATTTTTGAAGGCAGCTACAGCAAGACATGATATGAAGTTTCATACCTCTTAAACCAGCAGTCCCCAGCCTTTCTGGCACCAGGGACTGGTTTCAGAAGCAAAAATTGTCTTCCACAGATCAGGAAGGGGAGGGGAATAGTTTCATGCACAACTTAGATCCCGCATGTGCACAAATGAAGCTTTGCTCACCCGCCTGCCGCATGCACGGTCCAGTTTCTAACAGACCACGGACCAGTAACGGTCCACAGTTTGGGGGGAGGGGGACCCCTGCCTTAAACCAATTTCTCCAAGCTGGATGCTCTCCAGAGGTTTTAGAACTTGAATGCCCAGAAATTGTTACATTAAGGAAATTATCCTCTCAATATGTGAAGGTGGAGATTTTCAGACTGGGGGGGGGTAGGTGAATGAGGAGTCTTGCACAACTATTTCAACACTCAGATCACTGCACTTACTTTCCACCATGAACAGAAAGGGGGAAAAAAGAATCAGAAATGATTAAATCAGTTCCTAGCTTTAGAAATAACTGCATACACATACACTCCCTCATTTCACATGATGTTGTAAACATTGACACACATGCACACACATCACGCACTATTAAATCAACAGTGATGAGCAAAAGCTATGTGTGACTTATAAACAAGCTTATACAAAGTGCTGCTTAATATTAAAAGCTGCCTGTTGTAAATTATGACTTATTACAGGCTGCAACTTTCTTATCACCAAGGCAATGTGTTTCAACTAGTTCTCCACAAGACAGGGATTTCAAAAGAACGAGAATGCACACGTCTACTGCTTGCTATCGTTCATACTAATCCTAAACATACATACTTCAGAGGCGTGGCTAAATTCAAGCTTTACCATTTCTCCTATAATTCATCCACCATTAACATATTGTAGTCATTTGTCCATCTATTATAGCAACAAGGATCTGGATTTTCCCCCAAGGTATTGAGGCCAGGATATTGATATAGCTAATACATGGTGTGGTTGGTGGGGACCTCAACATTGTTCATTTCTTTAAATGATTGCTGTATTGTATAGTGTAGTTGCATTTTATTCCCCTCCTCCCAAGTTCCTTTTGGTAGATGGGTGACTATCTGAACTCTTTTAATAAACAAACAAACACTACAAAGGCAATGTTCTGCTCTGGTCTAGTGATTTCTTGTGAATAAATGGCCAAACTAATAGCAGCACTTGCTTTTTACACCAACAGGAAGAAACACATTGACCTCCAATTTTTCCTTACAGCAACTCCTAGAAAATGTGAATTAGGATGGCTGCCTCCAATAAGAAAAAAATATAAAAAATATTTTAATGAATAATGAAACAATAAACCCCCTTTTTAAAAAAAAAAGAATAAATATCAATTAGTAAATTAAAGCTTTAGGTTAATAAATCAATAACATTTAATTTAAACTTTCAGCAGAACTGAAAATTACAGATGTTACTGTGGAGTGGCTGTTTCAGTTCAGCTACCTTGCAGTATAGTAAAGAGGAAATAAATTAATTAATATTTATTAAATTTAAATTTAAAGAGGAAAGTAAAAGAAAATGAGAGAGAAAACCCAACAAGAAATTTATTTATTTATTTATTTATTTATTTATTAGACTTATAAGCCGCTCTTCTCCAGGGGACCCAGAGCGGCTTACAACATAGATAAATAACAATCGCATTTAATAAGTCTAATATAAATTAAATTAAGATGATCATAAAGTTAAAACCATACCCCAAATTTTTTAATAAAAAACATTCATCCAACATTCAACACCAATCATTCCCAGATCTGCCGACACAAATAAGTTTTTAATTCTTTTCGGAAGGCCAGAAGAGTGGGAGCGGTCCGAATCCCCGGAGGGAGCTGATTCCAGAGGGTAGGGGCCGCAACAGAGAAGGCCCTTCTCCTGGGGCCCGCCAGCCTACATTGACTGGTCGACGGGACCCGGAGAAGACCAACTCTGTGCTCTCTGACCGGTCGTGATGAGGTATGAGGCAAAAGACGGTCCTGCAAGTAACCTGGTCCTAGGCCATGTAGGGCTTTATAGGTAATAACCAACACTTTGAATTGCGAGCGGAGACTAATAGGTAGCCAGTGCAGCTCGCGGAGCGTTGGTGAAATGTGGGCATACCGAGGTAAGCCCACGATTGCTCGCGCGGCTGCATTCTGGACTAATTGAAGTCTCCGAACACTCTTCAAGGGTAGCCCCATGTAGAGAGCATTGCAGTAGTCGATCCTCGAGGTGATAAGGGCATGAGCGACTGTGAGCAAGGCCTCCCTGTCCAGATAAGGTCGCAACTGGTGCACCAGGCGAACCTGGGCAAATGCTCCCCTCGTCACAGCCGCCAAATGTTGGTCTAAGTGCAGCTGTGGATCGAGGAGAACACCCAAGTTACGAACCTTCTCCAAGGGGTTCAAAGTTTCCCCCCCCCAGAGTAATGGACGGACAGTTGGTCTTGTCCTTGGGAGGGAGAACCCACAGCCACTCCGTCTTGTCGGGATTAAGCTTTAGTCTGTTCTCACCCATCCAGGCCCTCACAGCCTCCAAACACCGGCACATCACTTCTGCTGCTTCGCTGACTTGGCACGGGGTGGAAACGTACAACTGGGTATCATCAGCGTACTGATGGTAACTCACCCCGTGTCTATGGATGATCTCACCCAGCGGCCTCATGTAAATATTAAACAGCAGGGGCGAAAGAACCGACCCCTGCGGCACCCCACAAGGGAGGAGCCTAGAGGTCGATCTTTGATCCCCTACCAACACCGACTGCGACCGGCCAGAAAGGTAGGAGGAGAACCACTGGAGAACAGTGCCTCCCACCCCCAACCCCTCCAGTCGGCGCAGAAGGATACCATGGTCAATGGTATCGAAAGCCGCTGAGAGGTCAAGAAGCACCAGGATAGAAGATAGACCCCTATCCCGGGCCCGCCAGAGATCATCCATCAGCGCGACCAAAGCAGTTTCCGTAGAGTAACCGGGTCTGAATCCCGACTGCAAGGGACCCAGATAATCGGTTTCCTCCAAGGCCCATTGGAGTTGAAGCGCCACCACCTTCTCAACAACCTTCCCCACATAGGGAAGGTTGGAGACAGGACGATAGTTCGAAAGAATGGCTGAATCCAGGGAAGGCTTCTTGAGGAGTGGGCGCACAAGTGCCTCCTTTAAAGGAGCCGGAAAGGACCCATCCCTCAAAGAAGCGATGACTATCTCCTGGATCCAGCTCCGTGATACCTCCCTGCTGGCCGAGACCAGCCAGGAGGGACACGGGTCCAACAAGCAGGTGGCATTACTAACAGCTCCAATGGCCTTGTCCACTTCATCAGGTGTAACAGCTTCAAACTCATCCCAAATAAACTGACTAAGACGAGCCCCAGTCACCTCGACTGAATCATTATCAGTCGCCACTGCTACAATGTTGGAGTCGAGGTCCGCCCGGATCTGAGCGACTTTGTCTGCGAAAAAGTTGTTAAAATCCTCGGCACTTCCCTGCAAGGGTCCCCCGGACCTCCCCGTACCAAGGAGAGACCGAGTCACCCTAAACAGGGCAGCCGGGCGCGATTCCGCAGACGCGATTAAAGCGGAAAAATACCGGGATTTTGCCGCTTTAATCGCTCTCAGGTAGGATCTAATGTGTGATCTCAACCTGGTTCGATCAGATTCAGCCTTCGATCTTCTCCAACGCTTCTCTAGACGTCTCCTAAGATGTTTCATCCCCCTGAGCTCCTCAGTAAACCAAGGAGACTTCCTGGGTCCGAAACCATGGAGAGGCCGCATAGGCGCGATCCGATCCAAAGCCCCCGCAGCAGCTATATTCCAGGCCGCCACAAGGGACTCTGCCGAACCGTGTACGAGCGAATCTGGTAATTCCCCAAGCTCCGTCTGGAAACCCATTGGATCCATCAGGTGTCTGGGGCGGAACCACCTAATCGGTTCCGCCTCCCTGCGGGGGAGGATTGGAGCCCCAAAGTCAAGCCGCAGCAGGAAATGGTCTGACCATGACAAGGGTACCGTGACTAAACCCTAAATGACTAAATGAATTTCTTTTGATTGAATTGTATTCCAGATCTCCTTGATTATTTCTGAATGGCAATTTTATTGATGTTCTGCTATAACAGATTAACACCCAACCAATGAATTAATTGATCAATCTGTCAACAAGCTGATGATTAATCTGCTGAATGTTCTTTACACAAGCACATTGGGAATGTGTGGAAAGTGCAACAACATTTTTACCACTTCCTGTTCTACCACCAGTGAAATCACTGCAAGGAAAAATATTTACCTGAAGCTACTTTTCAACTGAAATGCTTAAACTATCTGGGAGAATAAAAAAGTGACTTAATCTAGTGGTGGTTGCTAAGGAATGTCTTTTGCATCAACCCCAGTTCCCTCTGCTTCAGGATCTCCTTCTTCGATTGTCAAAAGAATTGAGACTCTCCATTTCTGCAAAAGGCCTCTTTGCTTTGGATTATATATTGTAGGAATGAAGTGATTGCAGCTTAAGAGCCATGTCTTACGGCTTAGTGTGATGGGTGAACCAAGCCTCCGTGGCTTCTTCCATCAAGCATGGCCAAAGCAAACCACAAGTTAGTAAGAGGGGAGAACCCAGTTACTGCATGAAAAAGAAATAATATCCTATTCATGGAACAATCACATGAAAGACTAACCTGCGAATAAGGTTCTTTCAGGCCTGCAATAATATGTGGCTCCACCCAGCCTCTGATCAGAGTTGGCTGTATTGTTGAGAACTGGCTACGTATTCCATATATAAGGTGTCTATTTGTGTAAAGGATCTGCCTCCAGAGCTTTGCTTGATGCTGAACCAGAACAAACTTCAATCTTAAGAGAAGGCTGGCAGATACACAAAAGTCTAACATCTGGAGTCAGACTTGTTCCCAGGGTGAGGTGGTGGATATCAGAGGCCTATCAGCCCTTGCCTTGACACCTAGCAGGTGCCTGTCAGTGATTTAATAAAAAAGGGGGTGCTACATGCTATAAAACTAGTGCAGCCTAAAGACAGCTTAGAGAATGTGCCCACCTATCCAGAAAATCTAAACCAGGGGTGTCCAACCTTGTCAAATTTAAGACTTGTGGATTTCAACTCCCAGAATTCCTCAGCCAGCCATCCTGGTTAGTCCACAAATCTTGAAGTTGCCAAGCTTGGAGATCCCTGATCTAAATCAAAGTTTGTTAATGTAAAGAGCCACTCAGAAGTATAGAAGCTAGTTAAGGAAAAGCTTTTCTCACTTTGTTGCCTGGTAAATATCTATCTATCTATCTATCTATCTATCTATCTATCTATCTGTCTATCTGTCTGTCTATCTATCTATCTATCTATCTATCTATCTATCTATCTAACTATCTATCTATCTATCTATCTATCTATCTATCTATCTATCTATCTATCTACCTATCTACCTACCTACCTACCTACCTACCTACCCACCCACCCACCCATCAATCTAATCTATCATGTCATCTATCTATAACATTTTTGAACCCTCCTCCCACAGGGACTCTAGGCAGTGTAGAATAAAATGTTTGGTAATAGATGTTTGATGCCTGGCCAGGCCCTCCACAAGGGCCATTTTGTGGGACAGCCAAAATACAATCTCAATACCCCAAGTGGAACTATCTGCCCGCCCCCCCCAAAGTTGGAAATCTCTGAGCAAAATGGGCCAGGTAAAGAAAAACATTTATTTAATGCCCTGAAAAAAATCTGTACAGCAAAATACAATCACCCCCTCCCAAAGCATTTAAAACATCCAGGTGTGGGGGAAAATAAGATACCCCCCCCCCGCAACTGACACCAGAGATTGTGCTGGTTTCCAAGAGGAACCGTACTGTCTAGCTGTGGAGGGGAGGCCACCAGCGTTCCTCCTTGTCTTAACAGCCACCCATGATTTATGATCCAAAGGAAGCTGAGGAAAATTATTCCCACATAAGGAACAACAAGCGATCATTTCCTTTTCCAGACAAAGGGTCATCATTGGCTTTACAGTGCCTTGCAACAAGAGGATAAATATGATACGGCAAAGAAAAAGCAAAGGGCAGAAAGGAAAGCATCCCCAAACATCCATAGCCGTGGCAGGCCTTTTCCTGTTTGTAGCGCTAAAAATATGTGAGAGTAATGGCTTTCTGGTCTGCAGCCTGATGCACAGTGAGGTAATGCTCCCTCTGCTGTGTTCAACACAACTCAAACACAGATAAAGCTAATCACATCCACAGGCCGTGCCAACAAAAACAGACTGACCCTTCCTTCTCACCTCTGTACCAATAGGAGGCATTTCCAAACCGTAGATGGGAAAAAAAGCTCTAGTGGGAACATTTGCTAAAGAGGCAACCTGTTGGGAAGTGAGGTGAGGTGGGTATTGGGAGTGATCACCAAAATTTGAAGATGAAGATGACAGACCAAGCAGGACATTGAGGGCCATTGACATGACTGGAATTTTAAAAAATTAAATAAGTCCAAAAAGACATCACTAGCAAACTATGTTGCCAAGGAAACTCCATGGACATTCTCAGGATATGAA
Source organism: Bothrops alternatus (assembly GCA_034064705.1). Taxonomy (NCBI): domain Eukaryota; kingdom Metazoa; phylum Chordata; class Lepidosauria; order Squamata; family Viperidae; genus Bothrops; species Bothrops alternatus. Next base: position 2,638,662 of record JARGCV010000200.1, on the reverse strand, counting down.
GTTAACTTGAAATAGTTTTCCTTCTTTACAAGTATTGACCAGGATCTTATCCTCATTTGTAACTTCACTCTTTAAAACCTCTCAACCAGCCTTCCCCAAGCAGATGCCCTTCAGGCATGTTGGACTAAAACTTTCATCCTACCCAGAGGGGCAAAAGACATTACCACATTTTACTGCATGTTGGTTCTTCAACACTTGAAAAAGTATTAATATATGGAATTAATGTCTTGAAAACGTGATGTAAGTTGTGATGAATAAATTGGTTACAGTGGTAGGTTATATATGGATTACAATGAAATATCATCACTCTCTATTGAGACAGCTGTCTAAAACTTTGAATACATATTGGTATAAGAAACCTTTTTATTTAAAAAAAAATCAAATTAATTATGCATTGCATCAATGACTTTCTTCAGTCTACTATCAATTGATTGCAATTCCATCTCTTGGGGTATGTCTGAATATGATTAGCAGGATGACAACTTCCCCTCCACCCACTTTTTAGAAACCTTATATTCATACTCTGCTCAGTGGACTCCGGACTAAAATTGCAAAAAAAACAGACCAAAAAAAACCTCAAAAAAGAAACAAACCCTCCATTAATGATTACAAAAATATTGATTACCTAAAGACCTCATTGGGGTTAGGTGTAATTATTCTCCTTGTCATGACACTTAGTATTTGTATGTATCCAAGCAGAAAGCAATTAGTAAGTAACATCCAAGCCTGAATAACTTGGAAACAACCAATTTAATCTTCACCAGATCTTTTTAAGAAAACTGGATACTGTCCAGAGAATAAGCATCTGTCATTAATATCCAAATATCTTTTCCTTTCTCTAGTCTGTCCTCTACTGTACATCTAGTCAAAAAGAAAGAAATCCTGAAATAAACCCTATTTTTTTTTAATTCTTCATGTCTTGCTAGATTTCATCTGGAAATGTGGATCCATTTTGTGGGGCAAAATGAAATGATTTCATATTTGCTTCACTGAATTTCCTGGAGAACGGTAGTAGAGTGCAAATACAATGAATTGAGTAATCCCAAGCATTTGTTATAAGTTGTCTTTATTTTGACAGTATTCTGTGTACAATACAGTATTTAGCACACTTGAAAAGCAAGCAGCAAATGCCTTGATATCATTTGGAAAAGCATGTACCCTTAAAAAAAGGTAAAATTTTCCCCCGTCCAGTCATGTCCGACTCTAAGGAGGGGTGCTCATCTCCGTTTCCTAGCCGAGGGAGCCAGTGTTGTCCAAAGACATTTCCATGCTCATATGACCAGCACGGCTATAAGCCAAGACTCACAAAATGCTGTCACCTTCCCACTGAAGTGGCACCTATTTACTCACGTGTATGCTTTCGAAATGCTTGGTGGGCAGGAGCTGGGGCAAATAACCGGAGCTTATCCCATCACGTGGCGCTTAGGTCTTGAATCTGGGCTGTTAACTTTACAGCCGGCAAGCCCAGCGTCTTAACCCCTGAGCCATTGCACCCTTCATGTAAAGCAAATAAATAAAAAAATTAGTTGCATCAATATGTCCTTCCTTAAAGTAGGCGATTGATCCAGCATCTAGAGCTGCACAGGAATAGCCTAACCAATTGGCTAGGTGGGCATAAGGAGGCCAAGCAGTCTTTGGGGCATCCTTTCCTCAGTCAACAGCTGAACAGCTGTTTTTCTGCTTACCTGTTTAAGATGCTGATAAAGGTGAAGTTACCTGTTCAAGGTACAGGCATTCACATTGGGAGCTCTTCAGGGTGATCTCATCTCTGTAGGAAACCTTGTCCCAGTTGATGCCTTCCAAATGCACTGGACTACAAGTCCCACCCTTCCCAATTGTGCATCAGAGGTGATGTAGACTACCATTCATGTCATCGGGGGGGGGGGCGGGGGGGGTTTCAAGGTTAAAGATTGTTTTCAGCTAATCTAAGGTGTCAAATCTTCCAACCTCATTCATGTAGTACAGGCAGTCCCTGCCTTACAACCACAATTGGGTAGAGATTTTTTTCCATTGTTAAGCAAGGTAGTTGTTGAGTGAGTTGTGCCAATTTTACAACCTTTTTTTTTTTTTTTTTTTTTGGCCACGGTGTTAAGTGAATTCCTGCTCCTTGTTAAGTGAATCCAGCTTCACCAACTGAACTTGCTTGTCCGAAGACAGCTGGGAAGGTTGCAAATGATGATCACTTGACCCCAGGACGCTGCAATAGTTGTAAGTACATGCCTGTTGCCTAGTACCCAAATTCTGGTCACAGACTGTGAGGATGCTACAACAATCATTAAGTGCAAGAACCAGTCATAAGTAACTTTTTTCAGTGCCACTGTAACTTCAAATGGTTGCCAAATGAATGGTTTTAAGTCAAGGACTACCTGTAACAACAGGAAAGACACAGCCTTAGATAAAGACCCAGCCAAATTAATCAAAAAATAAAAAAGCCTTAGATCAGGAGTGGGGAATTTTTGCTTTTCCAGAATTTCTTGAATTACAACTCCTGGTTTTCCTCTCCATAGCTGTGCTGTTTGGGATGAAAGGAATAGTAACTCTGCAAAATCTAGAACAGTGACAAGTTCCCCATCTTTTTACCAGATAGACAATCCTGTAGACGTTCTCTTCTTGGGAATAGCATCATGTCTTGAAAGCAGTCAAGGAATTTAATACAAAAAGATTGCCTTGTGCAACTGAAATTTTTCAGCACGACTAGAAGTTGTCATGTTCTGTACAGTTGTCACCCAAGAAATGCTTCTTGGAAGCAGAGCCCTATGGACCAAAAACAACAACAAAGGATAAAATAGATTAGCTGCCAGAAGAAATCTACGATAGGAAAAGTCACATATTTAAGCACAAATGTTACGATCCCTCTGCAGACTAAAGGAATTTAGAAGTAGATCTAGGATGCTCCCAATACTTCCAAAGATACATCTTTAGAGTTGCAGCCCTATCTATCCATCAAAAAACATGCAAGAAAGGATATAGAATTTAGAAGTTTAGCAATCAGGTTTTGAGCACTTTCAACAGCAAGGCTGTATGGAAATACACGCACAGTGATGGGAGAGGAAGTTGAGCGTGATTCTTAGCGGTTAGGAGAAACACTTGAGTACTTAGCATATTGTTCTGCCTTAAGCCTAGCTGAAGCAAAAATAATTCTTTTTCTTTTAAATCAGAAGTGCATATGCAAAAATTTTTACTCTTTTCCTGAGAAAGAGAGAGAGATAAATGCAGCTTTTCTTGGCACAGTCTTAATAGTCTTGGCAGAGAATATTTGCACAACCTTGTTCAGAGGAACATACCTCAGCTCCGAGTTCATAAAAATGAAACCAGCTGAGATATAAACTGTTGTACAGTAGCTCTCAGGCAGAAAAGGCCTTCTGGTGTGTATGTTGGACTTGATAGAATCAGGTCAAAGAACTCCGTGGGGTTGTCTCTGACACTGGCTAACCTCTTCTGGGGAACACCATGTGCGCATCAAAACCCCGTGTGCATGGAAAAGACATTTGTTCAGCAGGGCGCCTGGCAAACTTCGGGGTCTATAGTATAAAGGTTTCAGAGCTCCACAATGTACTCTTAAGAAAGCTGTCAAAGTTTGAGCAAGTCCAATATAGTAGTTATGTAAGAGATCTGGCCTACTCTGGATCTACAATATACCCATAATGTTGGTATATACCTGATGTTGCAATGTTTTTTTCTTCTCCTTTTTCCTTACCGTGCGTCCTTCCTTTCTTTTGCTTACTGTGCCTTACTTCTTTTTTTTTTTGCACTTTGCATAGCGCTGCTTACTACAAACGGGAACAGCACGATCGGTATGCGTGCATATTTACATTCAGCGCAGAGAAAAACTCACGACACTCTTTAATAAATATTGTATCTGTCTGTTCAATAGAAGCATGTTGCGGAGAAGAAGTGCCTGTCACGAACAACAACACAGAAAAGCAAAAAAATAAAAATAAAAATTCAAATCTGTTTGATGCTGTGTACGGATCGGAACGGATTGGAAATTCTTCTTTGACCACAACTGAGGATCCTTGCACCGTCGGATGGAAAGTGATCTGCCCCCAATGGAAACTCACCTTTGAAAATCTTTCTTGACTGTGGAGCACAGTTGAACATTGCAAGGAACAATAAGGATTTTTAGGGGCATTATGACTGGGTTAGTAAAACACAGCTGCCCCTGAAAGTCCCTCATTTTTCTTGCTGTCTCACACCGTCTTCCTTTGGGTTCCCGGAACCAAGAGTGGTGAACCCCTTTTTGCACAGATCAGCATGCTTGACAAAAATCAACAAAAAATCTTCTTTTTTAACCACTGTACCAGTGTTGAACAATCAGTTGCAACATGGCGAAAGCAGGCAAGCGCAGAGATGTTTTTGTTGGCCCTTTCGGATCCCACCCAAGGAAATCCACATGTGTTGTTTTTGCTCTTCTGAGTGAGCAAACAACCACAGATAATATCAGAGACTATTACATTCTGCAGCATATACCGTAGAAGCTCTCGGGAGACTGATTGTCAATTGCTCTTGAGCAATTGAAGCCAATTTAACATCCTTCAAACTCAGACTAGTGCTGCTAAACCAGCTTTCTAAAACCCAGCGCGCTTCAATTAAGGGCCACGCTGGCCAGGAAGGACTTAAGTTCGGCTTCACTGAGGAAGACATGCTGAGCGTTCAAACCTTGCTGTAAAACAATCCTTCTTGATATCCAATCTTTTCATTTCACTATATGACATACAGCGGTGGGGTCCCCAACCTTTTTGGCACCAGGAACCGGTTTTAGGGAAGGCAATTTTTTCACACTTACAATAGTTTTTCACTTACAAGAGTTGCAGGGTTCCCATGGTCATGTGATCAAACACTTGGCAACTGGCATGTATTTATGACGGTTGCAGAGTCCCGGGGTCATGTAACCATCTTTTGCAACCTTCTGACAAGCAAAGTCAATGGGGAAGCCAGATTCACTTAACAACTGTGTTACTAAGTTAACAACTGCAATGATTCACTTAACAAATGGGACAGGAAAGGTTGTAAAAAGGGGCAAAATTCGCTTAACAAACGTCTCACTTAGCAACAGAAATTTTGGGCTCAATTGAGGCCATAAGTCAAGGACTATGTGTATTTGGTTCAGGGCTAGCATATGGGTTGCTCTCTGATTTCCTGCCGTTTGTTTTATATTAGACCCACAAGGCTGCTGTCAGCATCCTCAGAAACTCTATGACCATTGCTCAACAAAAAGCATGAAAGGATACTAGACGCTTTGCTAATCATCCATTAGACGAAGAAATGGAGTAAGAACTCCTTCCCGGAAAGATGTGGCCAGAGCAGGAGAATCCTCAGCTGATAGACAACTTGTGATTCTCCAACTTCCAGAGGGCCCGCAAGGGTGTCACTGAAACCACAGATCGTAAGCAAGGCCCAGAGGAATGGGAGGGGGGGTGCAGAGAGAGAAGTTAAGGAGGACTTTTGGGGAAAGCCAAGTATTGCTAAAACAGCCACTGATAGATTTAAGGGGAACTGTTCCACAAACTTCTCAACTTCTGGAGTGCAATTTAAAGATGATTTAAGACAACGAAGTCTGTTCTTCATTAGACACCATTTTAAACATTTTTATACAAATATTTATAAAGAATTCCAAATGGTTTTCTCCATCTTAAAAGTTATTCCCTCTTCTCTTTCACATTAGGTGGGGTATGTGTGTGTGTGTCTTCTAAAGTGTTTTATTTTAAATGATAAGAAACACCTTACTGGCTCAGAAATGTGGGTTTTTAACCTCTCTGCAAATACTGCATGACTCACACTCCATCCAAAAGCAGAGACATCCATTTCCACAGAAATGAGGAAGGGCCTGTGCCAGATAAGCCAGAGGCAGAAACCAGAGGAAGGCTTGAGATTTATTTAACCTTCTCATTCCCTCTTTGGTTTCCTCATTACTTCTCTTCCCACTAATTCTAATACCTAATGAATTACAAATTCCCAAATTCTTTGCTCTCGTCCCTACTGTCTAGAGCAGGGGTCTTCAAACTTGGCCCATTTGAGACTTGTGGACTTCAACTCCCAGAATTCCTCAGCCAGCATGCCTGGCTGAGGAATTCTGGGAGTTGAAGTTCACAAGTCTCAAACGGGCCAAGTTTGAAGACCCGACCCCTATGTCTGGAGTGATAAGAGCTGTAGCTGAGCTCTGTAGCCATTACAGAATTTTGAAAACAAAGTACAGAGAGTTATGCCATCCCCTTGGAGAAACTTCTCATAATGTATTAACCTCCTTGGACAGCAAGCCTTCCTGCTTGATCTCTGACCAAGAGGATCCACACTTTAGACCCTGAGGTACAATCACAGCAATTAGAATTGCAGCCGAAAGCCTCCAGGCATCCATCCATTCAAAGCCTTGAACTGGGCTGCAGCCCTAATTTTAATAAACGTAAGAATTTCAATACAGGACCAACCCTTCCTCGTCCACAACTCTGCTCTCTCCCACCATCTTGCCCTGATGGCTATCATTCCTTAATGGATGGTTCACAAACTAAATGGGACACCTGTCTAAAGTTTCCTTAATGGGAAGCTGCCAGAAAGCCATCTGCAAATGGCTCTGAATTACTCGTGAGGGGGAAAAAAACAGGGTACAAATAGAACAATAATATGATTCATGACTGTCAAGAAGCAGTTGCAAAAAAAAAAGGTATGTTAAAAAACACCATCCATAAATTCATAGCAGGGCAAACAGCTGAGCCACTCTTATACAAAAGAATGGGAAGACTTTGCTTTTCTCAGGAGGGAGAGAAAAAAATTTAGCCTGAAATATCTCTGGGAGGTGAATTCTTTTAAAAGCTACTGTTCTGGCCTTCCCATTGAAACACCACGTTCAAGACAGAGCAACAAGAGATTTCAACTATGGTTAGCCCTGACAGCTGTTTCTTTCATTAAAAAGAAGGAAGAATCCATCTGAATGTGAAGTGGATGTTCACACTCCCCAGTTATGATTACATTACTTCTAGGGTGTTCATGTTTGAATGTTAAGTTGGGCCGCATTGTCTTTTTTCCCCTTTTGTTATAGCTGCCACAGATGAAGAGAGATGTATCAGCTTTTTTTAAAAAAATAAGCAACTTTCTAGGACAGAATGATTTGATGGGGAGGAGGAATTGTTCAGAGGGTCAGGCACGCTGATCCCTTTAGATCTGGTTTCAAAAGGGGGGGGTCAAAGAGGACTTGAAGCTGCTCCATTTTTATTATTGGAAGAACAGAGAGAATAGATGAGTTTTACTCACCCGGGCACAGTCTTCCCACATTTGGATGAAATAGCAATAGCACTTAAGACTTATATACTGCGTCATAGTGCTTTACAGCCCTCTCAACATAAGTTTAAGCTATAGCAAGTGATTCCAACTTTCCCTGCACACTTTTTTTTTCTATGAATATAAATTCCCAATGTTCTTTTTCTTCTGCCAGAGATAATGTGAGAATTCCACCAGACTGGAAAATCTAATTAAGTTGAACTGGCAAGAAATTGTTGGGTTCTTCCTCCTAGATGCCTCCTAAGTTTAGCTATGGAAATATCATGAGCATTTGCCAGTGAAGAAAGGCTGGGTATAAGTCAAAAATAGGTAGTCCTGACTTATGACCACACCTGACACCAGAATTTCCATTGCTAAGCAAGGTGGTTGTTAAATGAGTTGCACCCGATTTTTGCCATGGTTGTTAAAGTGAATCACTGCAGTTGTTAAATGAATCACATGGTTATTAAGCAAATCTGGATTTCCCCATTGACTCTGCTTGTCAGAAGCCAGCTGGGAAATTCAGAAATAGCAATCACATGTCCCTGGGAATGCTGCACATTTTGATCACATGACCATGGGATGGCGGGGATGGCAGTCAGTGTGAAGACTCATCGTAAGTCACTCTTTTCAGAACTGTTGTAATTTCAAATGGTTGTAAGTGGAGGACTACCTGTAATAAGTAAATACAAAAGAATACATCCAATATGTACCCTGATTATGATTGTGTTCAGGACAGCTAACCCTTATCAAGGAAATTGAGGAATGATTAAAGGGAGAGGATGGAACAAGGTTATGATTAAGTGAAGCCTCCTATCCTTCCTGATCCCCACTGGATCTGCTAAAGACTTACAGTGAAGTTAGTCTCCAATTTCCCTTTTTGCTAACTGGACGCTTGAGTTTGATTCTCTTAAGACAGGTGAAAGGTTTGGACAGATGACTCTGCAAGTATTGAGCAATTCAGCACTGGTGGTTTCCCAGCTGCATCAACCAGAGAGGAGGCAGCTGGCAACATCATGAACATTCACAGCAAGCCATAAATCAGGTTTAGTACATCATATAAAATGTTGTATGTATCTTTTTTCCTTTAAACCTTCTCAAACTCTTTCCCTTCTTTTTGGAGAATAACCCAAACGTCTTGATGTGATTAGAATTTTTTTTAAAAAAATAAATTTCCTGCCTGCAAATTCCTTCCTCCCAGGAGAATTTAAAGCAAAGTGCCAGTTCTTCTTTTAAGAATTTGGAGCAAAGTGCCAGTTCTTCTTTTAAAGATTAACTATTTGCTGGCTCCACCAACAGTGGACTCCCCTTACAGATGGTAGGCTCTGCCCCAATCTTTGGTATACGACCAGATTTTAAAACCACACCCACCAAAAAACATTGTAATCATGGGAAAGCGAAGCCACAATCACTGGAGAGAACCTTCAAAACCTGAATGTGCAGAAAAATGCTAACCATAAACAAGATTCAGGAGAAAAGGATGAAATTTTGTCGTGTACTTAGATGGCATATTGACAAGATTATTTGGGTCAGATTGGTCCAGGGTGAATGTTTTTAGCTAATCTTATTTTGAGTTCATCTTTCCTGAATAGGCACAAGACAGCATATGGATACAATTGGGATTATGTGTAAAAATGCACACAATAACATACAGGTAGTCCTCGACTTACATCCATTTGTTTAGTGATCGTTCTAAGTCAGGGCTTTTCAACTGGTGGTACACGTACCACTTGTGGTACATTAACAAGTGGCAGGTGGTACACAGCCCTGCCTAGCCAAGTGTAGTGGGGGAGGGAAAGAGCCAAAGAGCCAGTGCAGGCAAGGACTTACTGTGAGAGAGTCCTCTGGAGCTGGAGAGTGACTGGGGCGAGGCAAAGGCCCCAGGCTCGCTTCTGGCTCACCCTCCCCCATGAGAAAGGAGGAGGAGGGGTGTGGAGACAGGGGAGGCTATAAAAGGAGGCAGTTTGGGCGGAGAGGGAGAGAGAAAAAAAAGAAGCAGCCTTGGGAGGAGGTGGAGTCAGCTCTAGCTACACAGGAGGGTGGGGGGAGAGAGGAGAGGAGATCAAGCAGGCTGGCCATGAGCCAATCTACAACTTCTGTGGCAGCCACCTGTGCTGGCAGCAACAAACAGGCAAGAAATGCAGCAGGGGAGGGGTTGTCCTCCACGAGGAATGAAGAAAGGTAGCATCAGCTGGAGGTGAGGCATGGAGGGAGGGAGATGGAGAGTAGAAGGATTCTTATGTGTTTTTGTGACTTTGAAGTTCTGGGATTTGTGCAATGTGGGCTTTGTGTTCTTAAGGAGTGTTTGGAAATTTCTATTTGGCTGATGGCCGATTGTCTTATGTTAGTTTCTATTGCTCTGCTATTGTTAGCTGTAAGTTTTGCTGCAAGGGATTTTGAAGTATTTTTCTTCTGAATGGATTTTGCCTGTAGCATTCCTTTACTTATGAATGGAGCCATTTGGGGAGGCTGCCTTAGCCGGCAGCCAATACTTACTACATTTTTTTTCTTCCTTTAAGTGCCAGCTGCGCTCCTTAACTTTCCTTTCTAACCAGTAGCTAATTCTTAAAGGGGAATGTGCCTTTTTAAGTTAGTTCACTCAGCAGCTTGTCTTTTCTGTCTCTGGAGGCTTTTCCTTGTTTGATGAATATATGGAAGAGGGAAAATATGGGGAGGGGGTTCAAAATCTTCCTTCAGAAGGAGGTGGGCATGAGAAAGAGGGTGGGAGGAAAGTCCCCCCTTAGCACTTGGCCACCAGCAGCCCTGCCATTGACTTTGCTTGTCAAAAGGTTGCAAAAGGGGATCACATAACCCTGGGACACTGTGACCATCATAAATATGAATCAGTTGCCAAGCATCCAAATATAAATCACACAACCCTGAGCATGCTGCAATGGTCATAAGTGTGAAAAATGGTCATAAGTCATTTCAGTGCAATTGCAACTTTGAACAGGTTTTTTTGGGTCATCAAGTTTTTGACACCTTGCTAGGTGGTACTTGAATATTGCCATATCCTAGAAGTGGTACAGTCGGTGAAAAGGTTGAAAAGCCCTGTTCTAAGTTACAACAGCACTGAAAAAAGTGATTTAGGACTATTTTTCATACTTATGACCGTTGCAACACATGATCACATGATCAAAATTGGCAACTGACCTGTATTTATGACGGTTGCAGTATCCTGGCGTCATGTAATCACCTTTTGTGACCTTCTGACAAGCAAAGTCAAAGGGGAAGCCGGATTCACTTAACAACCATGTTACTAATTTAACAACTGCAGTGATGCACTTACCAACTGTGGCAAGAAAGGTCGTAAAATGGAGCCCAAACCACTTAAAAACTGTCTTGCTTAGCAATGGAAATTTTGGGCTCAATCATGGTCATACGTTGAGGACTACCTGTACTTCACTTTGTAATTTCAGTGAGAAATCAGAAGGGATGATATTTGTCTCCAGGTTTGCCCCATACATGGACTGCAGTGCTGAAAAACAAAACAAAACCCAAGAGTCTCCATAACAAAATGGATGCTTCTTATGTAGAGTTGTGCTCCGCCACTTGCCAGCTCCTTGTTCTATTAGTTGGCAATTTTGAAAGTTTAACACATCTGTATAGGATGCTACATTTGGAGAAATGATAGAAGGACTCTTGACTCAGTTTCCCATACCTCCATTAAATGCAGGGGACTTCAAACTTGGCCCTTTTATGACTTGTGGAGTTCAATTCCCACAATTTCTCAGCCAGGCATGTGCCTGGCTGAGGAATTCTGGGAACTGAAGTCCACAAGTCATAAAAGGGCCAGGTTTCAAGACCCCTGATCTAATGTTAAGAGACAAATGGCTCCCCAGAGGCTGCTAATTGACACATTCAGAGCAGACTCAATCATGCCAGCGATGCTGGGAATGGTTATTGAGCAACCTCTGAAGAGTCATATGTTTCCCTATCTCTGAGGTAGGTTTGGCTGAGTGACTGGCCCAAAATCCCCCAGCCAGTTTTCCATGCTTAAGGCTAGGAGTAGGACTCATGGTGTCGTGGTTTCTAGCCTGATGCCTTAACCACTAGACCATGGGTAGGCAACCTTGGCTCTTTTATGACTCTGTGGACTTCAACTCCCAGAATTCCTGAGCCAGCATGGCTCAGCTTGGAAACTTCTCCCTTTCCCCTCAGCATGGCTGGCTCAGGAATTCTGGGAGTTGAAGTCCATGATTCATAAAAGAGCCAAGGTTGCCTATCCCTGCTAAGCAAAACCTAGCAACTACTTCAGAAAACAGGTGCCATTAAGAGTAGTAGCAGTTTTCTATTCCTTAGCAGACAGAGCTCTGTGTTACTATGTGATTCCTAAGCTAATCTGATGCCTCAGATGTACCAGAAAACAACATTTGGTCATCAACAGTGAAAAGAAAATGCAACTACATTCCGCCTTATTGTTCTTCGGGCAGAAAATGTCTTGGGCCATCCTTGAACTTATGTATCTAAAAAAACTTCCTCTTTTCCTAGTATTGCATTGGAGTATCTCCAAATTACCATAGAAAATTAGCACCCAACAATTTACACTCAGCAACAGACTGATCCAATTATAAAGCAGATGTCTGAAGAGCAGAGAAAAGTTTGTGTGCACACAAACACGCATGTGTATATGCAAGGAACACATTCCCCCTGCTGGGACGGCTTAGACAGCTTCTGAAGGTTCCTGGAGAGACTGTGCTATATTAGTTAGCTATGCTAGTTCTCCTGAGGAAGAAGAAACTGCCTTGTATGAAGAGAGCCTTGTCTCACATTTATTTTTTAAAAAACACAAATCAAGCTGATCATTTTCTTCAAAATTATCTCAAAGGAAACTTCAAGTCAACATTCTTTCTAGGAAGAGCATAACTTCATGGCTGATCTCTACTCTGAATTCATCACGCCTTATGGAGACACCAGGAGAGCTGCATCAAATGCCCAGTGAAAGGCAAAGGGCCCAATCTTTTGGCTGATATATATTTGGGGGGAAGGGAGGGAGGGAGCAGGAGGACAGCTGTGGCTTTTGTACAAATAGAAAGGGATTTTTTTTTCATATTAAGCAATGGAGTCATGAGTTGCCAGTTGGCCTAGTCCAGGGGTAGGCAACCTTGGCTCTTTTATGACTGGTGGACTTCAACTCCCAGAATTCCTGAGCTAGCATGGCTCAGCTTGGAAACCTCTCCCTTTCCCCTCAGCGTGGCTGGCTGAGGAATTCTGGGAGTTGAAGTCCACGAGTCATGAAAGAGCCAAGGTTGCCTACCTCTGGCCTACAGACCAGATGTTTGGTTTGATTTGGATATTAGAATTTTAAAGTAAATTTATCAATTTATTTCCATTCCACACCTCTGCTCTACTGGTATGGTCCACATCTAGGTTGCCAAGCTCAAGGCCAGTATAGATAGTCCAGGACTTACTACCACAATTGAGCCCCAAATTTCTGTTGTCAAGCAAGACAGTTGTTAAGTGAGTTCTGCCCCAGTTTGCAACTTTTCTTGCCAGTTATGTGAATCACTGCAGTTGTTAAGTTAGTAACAGGATTGTTAAGTGAATGGCTTCCCCATTGGTTTCGCTTGTCAGAAGGTGTCAAAAGGTGACTTTGAGAATGCTGCGACAATCATAAGTGTGAAAAACGGACATAAGTCACTTTTTTTCAGTGCCGTTGTAACTTTGAATGGTCACTAAATGAATGGTTTCAAACTGAGGACTACCTGTACAAGATTTCACATGCTAAGTCTAGGTGACTTCAGAATACAGGCCTGGACTTTTTCCATTAACACCATCTTCCCACATGCTAGCGCAAAGATAAACAATAATAAATATTGCTGTATACACAGATTCCCCATCGTAGTATCTCATCATGACTCCATCGTGACCTGCTTCATTGAACTTTCATTCTCAAATGGTAGCTTCCATGCTGTAAACCACAAAGTAGGTCAACTGATTTCCTTCTAATAAATTTTACTACATAACTGTATTACATATAGTAGAATTTCTATAAATCATGGTGATTGATATAGAAATAACTAAGATTACGGGCCCAAGATTGGATCACTGAGAATTCATGTCTGACAGAACACTCTGTGATTGCAGGACGGCGCCAGTGTTACAAAGGCTGCCACAGCAGACCTGAAAGGCAAGAGTGCAATTCTCATGACTCAAGTAGACTCCTCACAAATTGGCCAACACTTTTTACATTCCATCATGAATTTTCATGTCTTTTTGTCTTTCTCCATAAATTAAACACTGAATTGCAAACCTAAGTCACGCTTAGGGATCCAAACCCGAGTCATGCTTAGAGACGGCTTATTAAAGTCAGTGAGGTGAGTCAATCACAGTCTACTTGCACAATTTTTTTTTTTTAAAAATATGATCTAAATTTGGGAGGGGATTGCATGGCTCAAAAGTAGTTTTCGGATCTTTTTGGTTCAGAGGGAAACTTGTAATATGGAAAACGGAAATATGAAAACAGAAGGGAAGAGAAATTGACTGGGATTTTTAGGTGATCTATTTTATAACAGGTGCTTTTGGATGAACCACCCAGGTATTAAGTGTTATAGGTGCTGTTGAATATTTTCCATTCTGAAACACTGTGTGTTATGTGTTTGTGTGTGTTTATATTTTTACTGAGAGTTATTTTAAAAAATGATCTGGTATCTGTGGTTGTGCTGGTTCGTGATTGTAATACAAATTGAATTATTCTTAGTATCTTTGGGACTTTAGCTCTAAAATATTTTAAGAGGAGGGGGGGGAAATACCCTTTTACATTTCATTAAAGGACCAACCAATGCCAATAGGTGATTTTAGAAACTGAAAGAGTATCACCCTCCAAGGATTGCTACTACAGGTACTCCTTGACTTACAATCATTCTAGTCATCATTTGAAGCTACGACAGTGAAAAAAGTGATTTATGACTGTTTTTCACACTTATGACTGTTGCAGCATCCCCCATGGTGACATAGTTAAAATTCAGGCACCTGGCCACTGGCATGTATTTATGGCACCTGCAGCATCCCTGGGTTATGTGATCAATATTTGTAACCTTCCCATCCAGTTTCTGACAAGCAAAACAATGCAGGAAGCCAGATTCACTTAACAACCCCATGATTCACTGTGATTCACTTAACCATGGCAAAAAAAAGAGCTGTAAAACGGGACACAACTCACTTAGCAATGTCTTGATTAGCAATGGCAATATGGGGCTCATTTGCAGTTCTCGGTGGAGGACTAGATGTAATAAACAGTAAAATGGTAGACCGGTTAAAGACAAAGGATATTTTTTGTTTAAAAAAATATTTCAATACAAACATGTATCTTATTCCTCTGAAACAATTTCAAAATTTAACTTTTCATATAGTTTTATTGCACTACTTCCCAAATGTGGTACAGCTAGAAAGTCTAAATTATATTTTGTTTTTTTTAAACTTTGCTTTGTTTTTGTTTTTTTAAGGAAAAACCAACTTATTTTTAGGGTCTCCACTGTCTTGTACATTAGACAGATTTTCCATGTAGCTGAAAAAACAAACGCAGGAACCAAGCATTCAAATAGTAACTTGTCTAATTTGTTCAGCCTTGTGATTATCTCACTGTTATTTATGTCCAGGGCAATTCAGAGACCAAGGAGAGTCTGCTCTACCTGCGTGATTCAGAGTATATCAAACAAAACGCTTCCTTTTTTTTTTTTCTGAAAGTCATTTTGGAGCTGCAGTTCTTCCCAAAGATCAAGCTACCAATAAACTGTCCTCAAACCAAAGTGTTTAAGGATGGGGACAGTCTCAATGTTTAAAAACAGAACTGTCCAAATGCATACTAGCAGGTACTATAGAGCATTAAACAGGGCAGTCTTAGGAAAAACTGTGGAACGATTTTATTTGGTAGCTTTGGGACTTGAGCTCTAAAATATTTTAATAAGAGAGTGGAAAAAACCTTAATACTTTTTATTACAGGGTCAAGCAATACCGATAGGAATTAGAAATCGAAACAGCATCATCATTCATGGATTTCTAACAATAAGTATTAAAATATAGAACTTGTTAAAGAAAAGGGCTATTTTTGCTTAAAAATTATTTAAAACAAGCATGCAACTCATTCCTCTGAAACAGTTTCAAAAGCTTAACCTCCCCACTAATCTAACCTGTTTAGATTAATACATCCCCCAACCAATGTCTTTGTAGCCTCTGTATGATCAACTGCAGGGAAGGGAAACCTTTCTCTCTAGGAGATTGGCTCTATGATCATGAGGAAGCTTTGGTAACATTCCCCCAGAGCCTGCCTTGCTGTGACCCAAGATCATTATTCCACACCCAGCATTTTTGAGATGATATGAGAATTGCCTTCTGTCTTCTTTTCTACAGCCCCTTTGAAAGCCCTTGAAGACTACCATCGTAATCCCCATTGTCTTCTCTTGCCAAAGCTAAATTTGCCCAGTTTCTTCAATCTCTCCTCCTAGGATTTAGCTGCTAATTCCATGATTCTATTGACAGCCCATTGTTAAACCAGTTCAGAATTCTCAGAATCTTTCTTATACCAATTGCAGCCTAAAATCCTATCTGCTTTTCTGACAGCCATGTTGCATGGTTGACACAGACTCAGCTTGTGATCCTCTTTCACTACCAGATCAAGTATGATTATCAACCCATGTATGCCCCTTTCTGTTCCTGTGCACATAGTTGTATCACCTGCAAAATTAATATGCATTCCCTCCACCTAATTGTCCAAATTAGGACCAATCCCAGGCAAAAACACGGGAAAGGAGAAAGCAAATTCAGATACTCATTCTTAAAAGGCTTTGGTTCTCTTGTAGCAACCGGCTGGGATAAGCAGTTGAATCATTACGATGGAACGATGACCACCTTAGATGGAAATGAAGATGACCTGAGGCAATGGAGTAGCCTGTTTCTCTTCTTCCCCACACCTCTCTGTTTTTTTGATCCCATCTTTGGGTCAAAGAGCCTCTCAACTACCACCTAAGCTCTTTTTTTGTCAGACAGCAGACATTGACAGAAACAAGCCAGGCAAGCTTCTTAGTCACTGTGGATTTAAGCACATCTGGTTTGGCTGGACTATAGACAAGGCTGCTATCATCTACTACTTCGTTAATATATTCCAAATAGTTGTGCTAGTCCTCTTTACCTAAGAATAATCCTTCTGCTCTACTACAATCTCACGAAGCACCCAGCCTATTAGCTATCAGAACTAATGAAAATAATAAGTTTTTGTTGTCTTCCTCCAACCTTAGTGTGATCCAGCTCTAAGTAAGCCAATTACTTGGAAGCAAATCGCAAGTACATATTGTCCCTGAACAACCCAGTAAGTTGGCAACAATGAACACGAGAAAAGCCTGAGTGGATCAGGCCAATGGCCCGCCCAGTGTGACTTAGTAGCCAGTAAGATACGTCCAGGAAGCTCAGAAATATCAAGACAGGAACATTTTTCCGCTTTGGCTCTCCGACAGCTGAGACTTAATGCATGTTGCTTGTAATGCTGGAAGTAGTAAAGAGCCAACCAACTAATAGCTATTGATTGCCTGATCCTCCAGGAATTTGTCCAACCTCCTTAGTGGCCCCATGGGATAAAATTCCAGGTCAGCTTTGTGCTTTGTAAATA
This sequence comes from Bothrops alternatus, assembly GCA_034064705.1. NCBI lineage: Eukaryota > Metazoa > Chordata > Lepidosauria > Squamata > Viperidae > Bothrops > Bothrops alternatus. The sequence continues at coordinate 2,621,810 of JARGCV010000200.1, read as the reverse complement.
AATACATTGTTCTGCTGGTCCTAATCTCCCTGCATCTGGTTTTAGTGAGTAGAATAGAATAGAATAGAATAGAATAGAATAGAATAGAATAGAATAGAATAGAATAGAATAGAATAGAATAGAATAGAATAGAATAGAATAGAATAGAATAGAATAGAATAGAATGATTGGTCAACTGTGATTCGACACACAAGGAATTTGTCTCCGATGCAAGTCCAAGGCTTAACGTTGTGAAACAATGGGAAAAACCCTATCTTCTTCCACAGGTTCCATGCTATGAATGGTCTCAAGTATCTCTATTACATCTCCTTTGACACATCTTGGTCCATGTTATAAAGCCCCAGACCCAATAGTCTTTCCTTGTAGGGAAGCTTCTCTTCTTGCTTTAGCTGTCAATTCTCTTACAGCTTTTCCAGCTGTGCAGTATCCCTTTTCAGATGGGTTGACTAAAACCGTACACAGGCTCCAAGTGCAGCCTCACCACAGATGTATATAAAAGGCATTACTCTATTGGCTGTTCTATTTTCATCTTATCCTAAGATGCCAAGCATGGGATTTGTCTTACTGATTGCAACTGCACCCTGTGTTTGACATTTTCATTGAGCTGTCCGCCATGACGTCAAGATCGCTCTCCTGATTGCTCAGTGCCAGCTCAGATTCCATTAATATGAATGCTGGAAGGGCTAACGGGTATCTTTTTGCACTTGCTGACTTCTAACTCAATTTGGCATTTTACCACTTATTCCCCCCATTTGTCATTTTGACACCCAGACATCCAGTTCTTTGTAGAAGCCCATTCTAACCACGCTAGAGCTCACAGGAAACATTAGGAACTTCAAATGCAAGAAACCAAATTCACCAAGCAGTTCCAATACCTTGTCTTAGTTTCTCTCTATGGAGATTCTCAATCATCCAGGTCATGGTTGTCCCAAAGGTGCTTTTTCAAAAGGCAACTAGACTTCGTTTTTCCCCCCCTTGAAAACGAAAACTGAACGAAGAACTGAAGAAGCTTCTTGGTTGAGAAGCAAAACGTTTTCAAGGAAAAAAAACCAAGAAAGTCCAGTTGCCTTTTGAAAAGCACATTTGGAACTTGTCTTAGCTTACAATTTCCTTGCTCCTCTCATCTCTTATGATAGACAAAGTTGCCCATATGAGACATAACATCCCATTGCCAGTGACTAAATTACCCTTTCATACAATATATAACCAACGGCTATATCCTTTCTTCATCTGGTAGGCTCCGGAGCAACGCAAGAACTTTCTTTGCAGTAGTTGGGATGAACTGCAGTCCCACAACATCTTAAAGATCCCAGGCTAAGGATGGTTGAGAGGTCTGAATAACACTTGCTTCCTCCGTATAAGGATACCCAATATAGACTTTCTGATTCTTTCCTTTTATCTCATGATTTTTTTTCTGATCAATGGTTGAATCAAGACAAGACACATGAAGAGTGGTTTTGGAAGACTCAATTATTTAAGTCAGAAATTGAAAATGTCTTCACTTCCAGATTGTGATTTAGCTGGAATGCATTCATAGGTAGTCCTCTACTTACAACAATTTGTTTAGTGACCGTTCAAAGTTACAAAGATAATGAAAAACGTGACTTATGACTGTTTTCACACTTATGAACATTGCAACATCCGCATTTGGACACTTGGCAACTGGCATGTATTTATGACAGTTGCAGAATCCTGGGGTCACGTGACCATCTTTTGCAATTTCTGACAAGCAAAGTCAATGGGGAAGCCAGATTCACTTAACAACCGGGTAATTGATTTATCAACTGCAGTGATTCAATTAACTACTGTGGCAAGAAAGGTTGTAAAATGGGGCAAAACTCACTTAACAACTGTCTTGCTTAGCAATGGAAATGTTGGACTCAACTGTGGTTGTAAGTCAAGGATTATCTCGTGTCTGCACAAACACATATAAATGTGGACTACAACTTTTTTTTTTTGCTCTGATTTGTATGCACTTAGTCTGACTGATTGGAAAGATTTTTTTTAGGAAAAATGCATCACTTTAAAAAATGAAAATCTGTGCAGACGGTTAATCTGAATCCCAGCCAATGGTTAGAGTGTCCTTGACTATGCTACCTTAAATTTTATTTTTAAAATATACAACAATAATAAGCCTATAGAAAAAGAACTGCCATTGAGTATAATGGAGATTTACACTTAGGTAAAAGTGCCTAAGATTACAACCTAAATCACTTGTTCACATTTCCGAATATCAGATAAATCAATACAATGAGACTAAGAAAAGAAACGCTAAAAAGCAGTGAAACTGAATCATTTAAAAACAAACACCAGTTTGCCACCACACAATAAAAGCAAGTGAAGTCCTGAACGAAATAAAACAGACTCAACACAGCACCAGATGGGTTTGAGTTTATCACAACAGCAAAGTCTGCAAAAACCGTGTCCTTTAGAGCCGGGATGAGGAACGATGGCTTCAACTCCCAGAATTCTTAAGCCAGCATGGTTGAAGTTGAAGTCCGTAAGTCATAAAAGGGCCATCGTTCCCCATCCCTGCTTTAGAGGAAAACCCCGGCCATCACTCTTATGTCTCTGGCCCAAGCGATGCCCTATTCGTGAAGAAGATAGACCAACATTTTTACTGGCCTCTGCCATGTTTTTAGTTGCCAGCAACTTGGTCCGGAGGTTCTAGCAAATGATAAGAGTAGCCTGTTCTCAGTTTCTGAGTGGCAGCTACTTGTATGAGAAGGGAAAAAGGCTGAACCAAGCAGCTTAGCTTTCCTTAAGTTGGTGCCTCCCAATTCCAGAAATATAAGCTGGCCTGGTCACTGGGAGTTCTCACACATTTACAGGGCACTAGGCTGAGGAAGGCGGAGGTAAGGTCTTCCCATTACATCAGAAGATGGCTGATCCTATGGGAAAGATCTTCCTGATTGATTTAATCCATGTGGTTGGGGTGTTCCAAGCCTTTCCAGCCACCTAGAATTCTCTCAAGAGTTTACGACTCCCCCAGGAGTGGGAAAATGAGCTGAAATAGCACTCCTCTGACATCTCCATCCTGACATCTGTGTTTCTGGCATCCAACTCCATGAGCCTTTCAGTTTTGGCTTAAAGATTTTTAGTCACTCAGGAAGGGTAGGATGGGCTCCTCAATTTTCTCCGGCCACTATTTACCTTCAAACTGAGTTTCTTTGGGATGAATCCAGCTCGAACCAATTTTCTATATTTCACAAGGACAGCGAGGGTTTCAACATCCAGAGCTGAGGCTGGATGGGGAAACCCGAATGTGCAAGAGGGAGATTCGGGCTGCTGTACCTCCTGCGAGGGCCAGAGAGGAACATGATGTTGGGGGGGGGAGTTTGGGGGGGAAGGGATGCCTGAAAAAGGAAAACCAAAGGAATCTCCTCCTCTGGCAGGACTGGACCCAGCAAAGGGTTAATGTCTAAAATAAGCATTGTTAGAAAGCCAAGAAACCTGCTCTCACTTGTCCCTTGGGAGAAAGGATTTGTGGGCAGGAAACCAGAGTTTCTTATTTATTTATTTGGGGCTATTTGTCCAACTGTGCATCTACGAGGTGCAAAGCTGTGATCAATCACAAAGTGATGCTGGATAAAGATATGCCTGCATTTGTGTGTCTGTGTGTGTGTATATGGTGTATTTTTCTTCTTTTTTCAAAAAGCAAACCGAAACCACAGCCACTGGGGCTTGAGGAGTGGGGGGGGGGAGTATAAGTAGCACAGTACAAATGACCTTTCCCATACTTTTATTTCTCCTGCATTTCCAAAATTCAGTGTGGCTGCAGGAGCATGTGGTTTGGGTTCCTGCCGTCAACATAGCAGAGAGTGCTAGATTCATGCTCGTGTATCTAGTGAACAACTGCAATTGCAACCAGTGAACATGAACAAATGCCACCTCTGATGGCATTCCAGCCTTGGCTTCTAATTAAAGTTGGAGGAACAAACTGCTGTAATTTCCTTTCCCCCTCCAGGCTACCCTTTAGATAGAACAATGTTTCTCAACCTTGGGAACTTTAAGGCATGTGGACTTCAACTCCCAGAATTCCCCAGCCAGCCATGGAGAAACAAAGCAGTATCCCATCCCGTAGTTACTGACACAGCCACTGTGCTAAGCGTGTGGCTGTGATTTATCTCCAAATTAACAAGGATTAAATGGCCTTCCCAGTTTGCATTTGCAAAATCCTGACATTCTGTAATTTTAGGCTGGCTGACTATACATGCAGGGCAACATTATTTTATTACTTGATTAATTCCCTGAAAGTCTAGACAGTTCATTTAAATTTAGCAAGAGGACTGTCTGGGTCATAAGTGGAATAAATAAATAGAAAGTATTTTTTCCCCAGAACCATCTAATGCATTTGATATAATATCATTAAATGTGAGGAGCACCATTGCACAGGCATTATCAAACATTTGTTTCCCTGACAAACAAATCACATTGGTTGATGAACAAGGAGGCGCTGCATTATTAAAGCTTACCAAAAATAACACCGCGATTAATAGATATATGACGCCTTTAAACCAAGGCTGCGGAAAAAAGTACAGTTCAGATCTCCACTGTAATTAAATACGGTGGAGAAAGTTCTGGGCCGCATACTTGTGAAAGTTCAAAGTATATCTAAGGGGAGGGGTGAAATGGAGGCAGGTTTACAGTGTAAAGGCTTACGGTAAGGAAAAGACTTACATGGATGCAACCATTCATATCCCAGAAAAAGCTATTAAATCTTTTTTATTGTGAGACATAGGGATTTTAGATCTTGTAAATGCATACTTTTGGAAACATGTCTTTCTTTTTGCTTTTTCAGTGCATTTTAGATAACTTTTATACTTATTTATTTTTAGAGGAGAATATTTGTAGTTCCAGGTTGAAATGAGGGGTGCTTGGTGCTCTTTGAGCTTGGTTCTTTTCTTCAGACGTTTCATTACCCAACTAGATAACATCATCAGTGCTGATGTTCTGATCAGAGCACGGATGATGTTGCCTAAATTGGATAATGAAACATCTGCAGGAAAACAACCAAACTCAGACAGCACCAAGGACCCCTTGTTTATTTTTAAAGTGCCTTCTCTAAAGGTTTAGCCACGTACTTTTCAATTCAGAGGAAAAGGAGGAAAAATTAGCTGGAAAAGTGTCTTACCTTGCATCTATGAAAAAAAAAAGGTGGAAGAAAAAAAGAAAAAAATTCAAGTGCTCTTGTTAGGAGAGGGGGTCCACTACGTGACAGAGTGTAATAAATAGATTATGGGTCAGTTTTCCTTATTTGTGTCATGCCAGATTTCAACTATTAGAATTTATGGATGTCACTTTCCACTTTCTCAGCAGTGAATGATTACCCTGAGCCAATGAATGAGGACAAGGAGAGAAAGCCTACGGACACCCAAAAGCAAACAACCACACATTTTTCTAACATACACTTTGACAACTTGGGTTAGCCAACTTATGCATCCTGTGATTACAGCAAGCCAACAATCCAACAGTGAACAACTGCAATTTCCACTAGTAGAATGGAAGTCTTTATGAATGGTAAGTAGAAACCTAGGATATTCAGAGAACCCTGACATCAGTTGTGGATCAAAGGCAACTAATTACATAAATAACAAAAACAGAGCACAAGTTGATCTTTTTCTTCATCTGCTGACGTTACAGTTATGGGCAAATCTGTCAGCTGAAACCACATTCCATAGCATTCCACACCTGTACATATATAAAATTTTAGCAATATGCTGCAGCCCTTAAAACAGGGGTTTTCAAACTTGGCCCTTTTATGACTTGTGGACTTCAAGTCCCAGAATTCCTCAGCCAGGCAAGCTGGCTGAGAAATTCTGGGAGTTGAAGTCCACAAGTCATAAAAAGGCCAAACTTGAAGACCCCTGCTTTAAAGTATCTCCAAAAGCTTTCTTCAGCCTCAATAATAATAGATGGTCAGTAAGCAATGAACCTTCCCCTCAGGAAATCTACATGACACCTAAGTTGTGCTTGCTGAACCAAGAATTGTTAAAGAGGAAAAAACGTGCAGCCCCACCATGCCATAAAATCTCAATTACTCTGGATTGAAAGCCATTTTCAATGTGCAACTCTGGAACGTATGAGATGGGCAGACAGAACATAGAACAGTATAGAGCTGGATAGATGAGGAAGATAAAGACCAATCCAATCATAAGCATTTGACAAGAGAATCACGCGGGTGAAGATCAACAAAACCAGAATGCCTCTTCTGAATTTTTTTTTTTTTAATTGTGGCTGGTATTCAAACGTAAGCTTCCCTCTTTGATCACACGTTTTATTTTCAAGAAATCTATGAAAGGGCACATTTTAGTCATGTAGAAGAAAAAAAGGCAGAGAAAAAAGGGGGAATTATACTGCAGCCTGATATATATTTTTTTCCTCATGTCTTCACAACTGATTCGATAAAGCTTTTCATAAAGCAGGGCAATCTCGTGGCAGGCGCCTCAGACCTTTTTTTTTCCTTAGCCAATGTGGTTGGCCCCTTGCTCTCAAGCAAGGCTGGGCAAACTGCAGCCACACTTCGTTATTTCCCCCCACCCCTTCGACTCCTGGAGCCCTCCAAGTTGCACCATTAACACCTGCTGGCAAATGACCGATCTGGGGCAGTTCAGTTTTTTGTTTCTTTTTTGAAAGGCTGAAAATTCCCTGTTTTAAAACAGGGTTCTTTTTTGGGGGGTGTCTGTGCACCCACCTCCAAGAACCATTCATTTTAACTCTGTCTCTTTTAATCACACAACTGTATTACTGCTGTGGCTGCTGGAGCCATACGATACCAACCTTTTAGAGGGGTGGGGACAGTGGGCACTGGACACAAAATGGTTGCTCAGTCACGTACATAATAAACCTTCCTACCAGAGTCTCCTGACTTTCTTGGTTGCTATCCCCAGTCTGCAAATAGCAGTGCAAACAAGAGTTACTGCGATCCAAACCTGGCGAAAGGGCTCCCCCAAATTCTTTTCCCTACAACCCCCTCCCCAATTATATTTGAGGCAGGGCACTTCCAATTTTACAGGATGGAAACAATGAACACTATTATTTACCTAAAACGTTTCAGTTTAAGTTTCTAGTCTTCTAGATATTCCCACCAACATGATGGAAAGTCAATAAACAGAGGTGAGTGTCTATCTGTCTGTATCAAATGTATTCCTTGCTTGTGAGTTTCCTAGCAGAAACTGACAGGCCAGAAGCTGCCATGATGCCTAGCCCTAGATGATAAACTCAGACTTTTTAAAGATATTTTAATATAACAAACTATATTATCATGAATGCTGATATACGGAAATTAGTGGACCAAGTAAGCATATTTAGGGCTTAGCTGCAGTCAAAATTTCAATGAGGTTTATTTGCAGTCTCACCTGCTTATTCAAAATAATCACTGGATTATGTTCACTTGGGTCAAAGGACTTTTCTCTTAATCGCTAGCATTCATATATTGTTTGCATTGTTTCTTTCTAGGAAAATATCCCATTATTTCCTGCTATTCCAAAACTCCCTACAGGATCTTGCTACCATTGGATTCCCCTCCCCAATCCAGGGGTGGGGAACTATGGCCCTTTTATGACTTGTGGACTTCAACTCCCAGAATTCCTGAGCCAGCCTGGCTCAGGAATTCTGGGAGTTGAAGTCCACAAGTCATAAAAGGGCCATAGTTCCCCACCCCTGCACCTAATCAGTCAGCGCTAAACTCAAATCCAAGGGCATTTTCATAAGTCTCCATCAATATGTGCAACTAGCCAGAATGTAGATCCTGGCAGTAGGGCATTTTATCTCCTCATTCTGGCACAAGGACACCCGAAAGTGGAAAGGGGCATGACATTCCCAAGGAAACAAAACAATGATAGGAAACAGTATGCTGCTCCTTTGACTCACAAGACTGACAGCACAAATCATGAGGCATATGTGTAACCAACCAGGTACTTCTCTAAGTTTGGAGGGGGGGGATGAAATTTGGCAATTTTATCTTTGCCATTCTATACAATTTTTCCTATGCTATATTATTTATACTGCATTATATACTATATAGGATTGCATACTGCTTTTCTATCTGAAGGAAATGTTTGGCACATCCAGCAATGCAGTATCACCCCCTACCATAATTTAGCCAGGAATTCCTGACTAAAAGCTGGCCTTGCAAAAACATTTTAATGAATTTAATTACTTTCCTATTTTTGAAGATTCTATTTGAATTCCACAAGGATGACTCATCCTTTCACAGTTGTAGCCTAATATTTTCTTTAGAGTTGTTCCAGATGAGACCAAACATAACTATCAGATCCAACACATTAAATGTATGCGATATCATATCACACATATGTCAAATAAAACGAGTTTTGGTCTCTAGCTTATGACTTGGTCTTCAAAGTACTCACAGCATTTAAAACAACTGCCTGCTCATATATTCAAACAAAGCAATTGCCAAATTTTCAGAGGACCCTGCAAGGTCTACTGAATAGAAGACGAATTGTTTTATTTAGTTGGATAATTCTGAAGTTCAGCACTTGTGGTTTCGCTCTTGCAGTTTGACTTTGAAGCCTCCCTTTGAAAAAGTTAGACCTTCTTCATCCACTTAAGATCAACTGTCTGTCTGCCTATCTATCATCATTTGATTGTCTATCAAATATCTGTCTGTCTATCACATTTAGAAACTGCCCACTTTCATCACAGAGGGACTCTGGGCAATGTACAATTAAAATGTTAAAACATAAAAAAAATGAGTATTAAATTTAATTTTTTTTTTTAAAAAAGAGGCAAGGAAAATTAAAATTCAACATTAAGAGCTAATTACAAGGCAAGGGAGGGCATTCGGATCGCTTTCACTTTACCACTTTTATCTTCCTGTTCATTTGGATGGCATGGCTATCCAGAGCAATGGCCAATTTAAATCAACAATTTATATAGCAGCTTGCCAATTTGCTCCTTCCCGTGTTTCCTTTTCTCCATCTCCTTGCCAGTTAGAACATTTGACAGGGACCATTTTTTTAAAAATGCAAGGGGGGGGGGTTGAGAGCGCTATATTCAGGTTAGGTTGTTTGGCTTGAGATTTCCTCCCTGATATGTTTTAATCTTGCTTTGTTTGCTGCCTGATCTGTCCTTGTGAGAATTCTCAAAGGGGGGGGGCGGGCGGGAGGCAAAGTGCATATTTTAAGGCAAACTTGTGAATAGACATAAGCTAGCTAGCAACGCATGAGGTATTTTTTCACTCAGATCGTCCTCTTTTAGAAGATTTTTTTTCACTCAGACCCTCCTTTTAGAAGTCTCTCTCCTTCTCTCATGTTTCTCTCTTCTTTTAGTAAAATACATGTCTTTCTTACAAAGAACAGTATATACGCATTGTAAATATTCATTTCACCAATTAATAGGAAACGAATCCGCGTGGCACTCACACCCCTTTTGTGGTTAATGGGAACATACCAAAGTAAATTACTCTGCAAGGCCCGTTCAGAGTAGCGCCAAACAGGCTTCTTCAGGCATCTTTTATCTTCTTGAAAACTTTTCACTTTGGTTTTATATACCGTACGGTGGAAACGGTGCAACAACTATGATCTCCTATGTTTGGCATGTCGGAGCTTTTCCCAGACTTTCTGAATTGGTATGCTGCTTACACCGGATGAAACAGACAATTCGGTAGTTTTAAAACAGCAACCAGCACAAAATACTTAAAGCACAAGCTTGGATAAATCAGTTGCCAGTCTAACCACTTGGTTTGCTAAGAGCGTGATAGAGAGAAAAATTGTTTGAACGGCTCTTGCAGTTAATGGGGAACATCCACACCTCCAGAGGTTCAGGGAGATCATATGAAAATAAAATGTTTCCTTAGGAGCTGCTGCATCGAAAGAGTTAAGTAGGATACTACTAATCCTACACTGTCGCTTCTGGGATCATGACATTGCTGTCAAAACTCCTGCCCACAGATCTATCCTCCCAACATCTTCTTGTCATCCCCTGCTTGTTCTAAAACATCTCCTGCTAGAGGCCACCATCTCATTGTACAGTGATTTGTTTACTACAGAGCGTAATCCCTCTTCAGAATTACCACACAGCTAGATGTGACAATGCAAGTGTTCCTGTGTGTATGTGTAAACTGGAGATAGATGAGTATCCTATATCCATGAGTCCATGCTCTCTCTTCTTTCAGTCCATCTCACCTGAAACTGAGTTGGGAGAAAAGAAACCCCCACTTTGGAATTTGTTTTGAGCTTGATATAAAATTGATTAAAAGATTTCATTAAAATAAGTAAGGCCTAAAGCTCTTTGAGCATGGGGAGATGAATGGGAAAGCATTCAGCTCCCCTTCCAAAGTGCCTAAATTAAATATAAGTGCAACAAAGGCATGCACATTTGTCCACTTGTGTTTGTGAGAACCGGCTTCTTTCATCCTAACCTCTGACATCAAGTAGGTCCAGGACAGGTTCCAGATTAGAAGCTCTCTTAGCAAACTTCCTTCTTGCTCTGTGCTACTGGTACACATAAACACACACATACACACACACAAAACATCCTAGGCTACTAATTTAGTAGTTCATTTTTGCTATACAACAATGCCCTACTAGAGTGTGGTTATTTGCTCTAGCAACAGAGGTGAAATGGTAGACATTCCATAGTTGGGAAAAAGCTGAACATGCAGGATAGATCTGATTTGATCCAGGCACTGTTAACCAGCAACTGGAAGATACTGGATCCAGATACTGGATATACAGCTTGTCTCTTTCAGACTCTGCTCAACTCCCACCCTAACTCAGTGTCTTGGCATCCTTTCTTTATAGCCTTTCAATGCTTTAATTTCTATCTAGTGCCAGAAATATTCACTGTGTTAAGTACCTTTCAGCTGACTACATAGACCAGGCTTCAGACTAGGCAGAAATCAACTCCAAAGGAAAGCCAAAACTACTTTTATTGAGATTAGCTATAATAACACAATCTTGCAAGTCTGACTGTGCTGTACCTTCTACTTACAATGCAGTGAATCAGGGAGGCATCTGCCTAAGACACTTTTGAGTGTTATTTCATTGCCCTAAACCAGTAATAGTGAAACCTATGACATGTGGGTCAAAGGGACAACCTTTTGGGTGACAGATCAGCATTCACTAACGCCTAACAACAATTATTCTCGAAAGCATGCTCTATGCTCGCACAATTTTTGGAGGCTGCTGAAGCCATGCAAGAGTGGGGTGTCTCTTGTGCAGCCTTGGAAGGTGTGCAAGAGGGCTGTGCTTTCACATGGCTTCCAGAGCCTCTGAATATTTTGTAAGAACAGGACATGCTTTTCTGCAATTTTCAGAGGCTGCAGGGGCCACAGAAGACATTTTCCCAAACTACTTCCAGAAAGAAGGCCTCGTGCGACCTAAAGCAGCCTGAGGTAGGCTGCAGGGCCTATCAACAGAAAAAGAACACTACTTGAAAGTTAAGTGGAAGATGGCAGAATCTTGGGAATATAATCTTCCTGGCTGACAGCCTTTTTTGCTCTCAAACATCCCGACTGCATGCTGAAGGATTATTCATGGAGTGCACATGCACAGAGGGGAAATCCTTAGGGGGTTGCAGAAACAGAGCTGAAATCCTGAAGATTTTAGTTCCATTCTTGCAGCCAGCTGAAGGATTTCAACCTCCCTCTGCTTGCAATCTTCCCTGCCAGCTTCTCCACTGACTTTCTGGGGAAGCTGGTAGAGAAGATTGCAAATAGCAATCATATGATCACAGAATGCTTGGCAATTGGTCGTAAATGCAAGCTGGTTGCCAGACCCCTGAAATGTGGTCATGTGTCTGCAGGCAGGCAGCCAAACATCTTATGACATCTAGAAGTGCTTTACAGGCCACTGTTAACTTTGAATAGTTGTTAAACAACCAGTTATGAGTGAAGAACTGTCTGCACACATGCAAGAATTTCTCTTACAACCAAATGATCAGAAGTCTTTCTTGTGTTCAAAATTACCATATTAGAGGCTAGGCTAGGCTTTTTCTTAAGGTATGACTATGCAATTATACACTGTGAGCATATAATTTATGCTGCCAGTTACCAAAGGCTCCTGAGACAAAGACTGGATTTTCACCTGGAGTCTCAAGTTTCACATCAATAATGGGAAAATTAATTAAGGACTGCACGCATACAGAAAGAATGTATAAAGCAGGGGTTCCCAATTAGGGGTGCAAGATGATATTCCAGGGGATGTGAAAGCTTGCGTTTTCAAAATTATAGTGTATATACATAATTTGTTGCCATTATTTCGAACTTTTGTAAGGGGTGCGAGAATATATCAGAAGCGTTCTAGGGGCGCAGGGTATAGAAAAGTTTGGGAACCGCTGGTCTAAAGCATTGGTCCAGCTCTTGTACCAACTCTCATTGGAGCCTCCTGCCATTCACAGATCCACAAGTAGATCAATGCACATGCTAAATGGGAGGTGGCTGCTGGTTGCATCAACAGTAGCCAAACTATATTAGTTCAACTCTTGGATTTAAAGCAAGGAGAAGACAACAAACCCCCTTTAGCTTTGCTGTTGCCTGGCTCCAAAAAGAAGCCTTGTGTTGATCTCCCAATTGTTGGTTTATTTATAGCCTGCCTTTCATTCATGTGCAAGAGGTAAATGTACAGAAGAACAACCCTATGACTTTGGTTGGGCTGGGAGACAGCAAGTGGCCCCAAATCCCCCAGTGAACTTCTAGGCTGAGGATGGACTAAAAGCTGGGTCTCCTCAGCGCCCTTCCATCTTCTAAGACTATACCACTAACTCTCTGGATGCCGTGGGGCAGAAAGCGTAGTAGAGCCGCTGTACAAATTAAAGAGCCATTCTGAAACATCGCCTTTCTACTGGAATCCCATGCTAAGGGGAGTTTCAGCTTTATGGATTATAAACAGTCCACAGTTTCTTTTTCTGATCTGAGACTCTGATATAACCACCAAGCTCTGTGAGAGTTGGTGTTCCTTCTCTCCTGAAAAAGTAAAGGGGTCATTTCCTTTATGATAGATATCCTTGGGAATCCCCTCTGTCCCGCATGCAGCTGGGTTTTCAAGAGAGGATATGGAACCAATTAATCCTATTTTCCAGATATTATAAGGAGTCACAGCACTTTCTGCCTCCTGGGTGACAAACATGAACACACTCTGGGATTAGCTTCAGAATTAATTCCTAGAGCTGTTGTACATAAATTCATTTCATTTTAATTTCATTTTAACAAGTGGGAATTGTAATCTTTCTTAGACAGCATATACTGGTAGCAAACGATAGCCCAAACATTTTCAGGTTGCAACGTTACCGTATTACCTTATGTGGGGGAATCAAGCCACATTGTATGTCCCAAGTGCCCAGATCATCTCACAATTGCAATAAAAATACTATCAGACTCTCCTTTTTGCTCTCTTACCAACGCAGAGAGAACGTGCACAAACTTTCCATATCACCCAGATAAAGTCCTTCTGACCCTTTTACTTGGATAAGGCAGCTTGCAAGGTAGCAAAATTTTGCATGTCAAATGTGGCAACAGACAACAGCCAATCGCTGGCACAATTGACAATCCATGAATCTCTGGAACTATTGGATTTGATTTCCCATTGCTTTTTTGTTAGTCTTCGTTGACTATTTAAAGTGGCTGGCCTTTGACCATAATAAACAATTCATCTAATACATTTGTAGATATGCATCTGTGTATTCAGATGTGAGTTACAGGGTATAAAGTCTGATTACAAGTCCATATGGTTCTTTGGGAGGTTTTTCAACCCAATTTAAGAGATGCCTCAGATTGACAATTGAATCTTCTGTATGCAAACCATGGACCACCGAGCCATCTAACACACCATGCTTCTACTCTCAATCATCTGGAATCATTGTGCTTGGCACGACATACATGGTCCCAAAGAAAACCACGCTTGCACACTGAAAAGTTGAAGTGGGGAAAAGCCACTCTTTCAAAAAGATTTCAGTTTCATGCTTACTAATACAAAAGGAGGGTTAAAATACACTGAACTGAAATTAATGCTGATGGGATGGCCCAGAGCAGAGGCGGGCAACTATGGCAACTTTACGACCTGTGTATGAACAATGGCTGGCTCAGGAATTTTGGGAGTTGAAGTCCACAGGTCATAAAGTCACCATAGTTGCCCACTTCTTGTCCAGAGTATGGGTGGATATATGTGTCTACACACACATCCTTAATTTGATTAAATGTAAGTAGTTAGATTAAATGGAGAATATATCAAAGCCTTATCCCTTAAATCTTAGCCTATCATCTTTTTTTTTTTAAAGAAAATTCCTTCTAGTAGAAATTCAGTATTATTCCAGATGCCCTAGCACAAGGCAAACCCATCACAGTTCTGCAACAATGCCACAGCCTTAGCAGTTTCTGGAATTTGTTCCTTTCTTACTGTGCTTGCATATTTGAACTTAACCCTATAGTTAACTGCAAATTTAATGAAGACAACTTTTATTTGCACACAGAATTTGTTAACTCTGATTTAAATAATATTGTTTGTTATAATGGATATATAAAGAGAGTTAAAGTTATTGCTAAAATTTGTAGCTATTGCTGACTTTTACCGATTTCGTGCCCTCCAGCTATGTTGGATTTCAGCTAATATGGCCAGGCTAAATCCCATTGCATCTGCAAGACTGGACAAAGTTCTTTCACAAATTGTATTGTTCTAATACTGAATCTCCTAAAGGTGAATTCTAGAGCTGGCTAGGGAATTCTGGGAGTTGAAGTCCAGGCCTTTTAAAGAGGCTAAGATTGAGAAACACTGCTCTAGTGATTCCAAAGGTAGGCTGAAAGACAGAGTTTCAGCTTCTCGTTTCAAAGTGCAGCTTTCAAGGGAGAATCTTATCTAAAACGAGCATTTGGGTAAAGGCCTACTTTTGAAGGATTTGTTTTTTTAGATTAAAGGTAGTCCACTACTTATGACCACAACTGACCCAAAATTTCAGTTGCTAAGTGAGTCATTTGTTAAGTGACTTTTGCCTAATTGTACAAGTTTTCTTGTTAAGTGAATCACTGCAGTTGTTAACTTAGTAACACGGCTGTGAGGTGAATCTGGCTTCCCCATTGACTTTGCTTGTCAGAAGTTTACAAAAGATGGTCACATGACCCCGGGACTGTACAACCGTCATAAATACATACATAAATATATGCCAGTTGCCGAGTGTTTGATCACATGACCATGGGAATCCTGCAACTATTGAACATGTGAAAAACAGTCATCAGTCACTTTTTGCAGTGCCGTTGTAACTTCAAATGGACACTAAACAAACTGTTGAAAGACAAGGACTGCCTGTACTACTTCAGAGAGAGGATGAGGGAATACAGGAGCCTGCAAGGAGCAAAGGAACCAGGATGGAGATCCCAAAGACTGCAGATATTCAGGAAAACACATTTTGCAGCAACTTGGCTTGTTCTGTCAGCTGAAAATATATGAGGGCGTTTTGAAAAATAATGCCCATGTTTAAAATTCAGCATAGGCTGCCATTTGGGCAAAATATTCCTAGTCATCTGTTCTGTCCTAAAAATGACAAGTTATCCTCAATTGTATTTGCAAGTTTCTCTCTTCACAGATTTTTAATGCTCAAATAAAGAGCAGAGGAAGAGCGGAACTGTTAGAAAGACTGAAGAAAATGAACTCGTGGATGCAGCATTCAGGCTAAATTTTTGTAAACATTACTGGCTTCAATAGGAAAAATATGTAGTTCATTAAGAGTAAATTCTCTAAAATTCTTTGGAACTTAAAAGAGAATTTCTGGAAAAGCATCAACCTAGAGATCCATATCATCCAGTATATGATAAATGATATATGATATAAATATTTGATATATGATATGATATGGTGTAGCCTACGATGTTTCAAAATTGTTTATAAATCAAGTTTCCCCCCAATCCTTGAGCTTGGGTAGGTGAAACATCTCTTTCATGATTTTACAGGTTAATCTGAAAGTTTATCAATTCTTCTCTCTTTTTTTTGTTGTTGTTATATATTGCTTCATGTTGTTTTAAGATTGTAAGTGGCCCTGAGTTTATATGGAGTTGGTCTGCCTTATAAATTTGACAAGTAAATAAACTTTCCTAATAAGTGGGTGGCTATTATAAATCTAATGGAAGAGAAGGGGAGGGGAGGAGGAGGAGTGTTGAAGGAGCCTAAAATACACACAACTTAACCCATAATTATTTTCACTGCATCTTAACTTTGGCTGTAACATACTCCCTAATCTGTATTTTAAAATCCTGTTCCGTATGTTTCTTCTTGTTCATTAACCAATAAATGTAACTTAAAGATTCAAGCACATGGCTTCAATATAAAAGTCTGTTTTTAAAAACAGGTAAATTTTAGCCTTCTTATGAGCTAAGCCAATTCTTTCCTTGCCCCAATTTTTCTTCGGTAAAGTAGAAGCACATATTTTGCAGCCTAGTTCATTACAGAATTATACTATTAAGGCTGCCAAAGGGACACAATGGAACTGGGTTCCACTGAAATAAGAAATATCTTTCATCGTATGTCCAACAGAGATCTGAAGTCTTGGAATAAAGACATTCTCTTTAAAATGTCTGCCAAATCTAGCTATTGTAAAAGCCAACGAGATAATAATTTTCGAAGCGCTTTCCATGCAAAAGCCATTTTTATTGCAGTTCTGGAACCAGGAGCTATGACTTGTCTTAAGATCTCTGTATATTGTCAAGATTCCAAGGGAGGCCTAAACTACCCTCCCTCTCGAGGGAGCCATTTCAAGCCTTGTGACTTTTTTTTTTTTTAAAATAACTCTGCTGTTTTCATTTTTCTGAAAATCTGAACTTTGTTCAGGAATACTCAAGGGTAGCCCAAAGGCTTTTTTAAAAAAAATGGAAGAAAAAGAGGGGGTGGGGGGAGAGAAAGAGAAGTAAATGAGGGAGGAGGAGAAAGAGAAGTAAATGAGGGAGGGAGGGAGGGAGGGAGGGAAGGAAGGAAGGAAGGAAGGAAGGAAGGAAGGAAGGAAGGAAGGAAGGAAGGAAGGAAGGAAGGAAGGGTTGTTCTCAAGATTCTAAAAATTCCAAAATATTGCAATCCTCCTCTTCCGACTATCTGACGCTACACGCAGAATATGCATATTCAGGTTTAATAAACCCAAATCTAAAGAAAGTTCAACTTTCTTCCCCTTAAGCACTCTGACAGTCCTTTCTGTCCCTTCCCACAAAGGGGAAAGTGGGTGAACATGACCCATGATAGGAAGGAGAAACTACCTTTCCTTCAGGGCTCGGGGCTCTCCCCTTGCAAATGGCATCCCCTTCCCAAAGCTGTTCATCTGCTATCTGATTCGACCCTCCTTTCAGAGCCCAGCTGATACGGGAAGAACACGATTTGAGGAAAGGGAAAGGGGGGGAAAAAGGGAGGTGGAGAGAATTCACTTTCCCTGCCTGATCAACCTGTGCAAAAATTCCAGAATTCACTTTGGGGGTTGTTGGAAAAAGGGGCAGAGGAAGGCAGGCAGCCTCCCTTGCACGAGGCTTGGAGGGCCGAGTTCCCCAATCGTGCCACCAAAGCTGCCTCGATAATGTTACAGAAAGTGGGAGGGAGTGTCTGTGAGGGAAGGAAGGCTGCTCATTTGGTGGAGCTGAAAGCCTCGTGCAAGGCTTGGGAATGAATGGTGCAATTTGATGGATAGGCTGAGGATTGCTTCAAAGCCGTGGGGAAAGGAGCAGAGAGCCAAGAGGAGGGAGAGCCGATAGAGAACAAGCAGAGAACAGGGCCCTGCCTTGCCTGCCTCTAACCGCAAAACAAACCTGATAACTATTTCTTTTCATATCACATCCTTTCCACATTGCTTTCCTCTCACCCCGGCCTCCAGCAAGGCAATTTAAAAGGCTGTCTTAAACTGTTCCGCTTCCAAAGTAGTATATTTCCCCCCCAACACAATTTTGGCTATGGGTGCAATTTAGCATGCTTCACTGATGATGCGGCTGCTGATGTGGTCAGGAACAGGGTCTGTCCAGCTCCGTTGGTCACTACAGGCTGACGTGGACACAGGCCTGCCTTTCCCATTGATGGGAACTGCCTTCCGTGGCCATTTTGGCTGGGGGCTGGAAGAGACAGTGACCCATAATGCCTGCCTAGGGATTTCTGAACTCTTGTGGAGCCTTGTTGCACTTTTGCAACAATACTGGATCTGCTTTTTAAACATGGGTTGGCGTCTCCAGAACATGGATCCTGAGAGAAATCTAATCCTCTGCGGCACATAAAGCCAATTTAAGCTAGGAACAGGAACCAGGTTTTACCCCTGAAAATTCTGTCATTTCAGGTTTTCACCTGCTTCAGTTAGCATGGGGTTTCCCTCTTTGAGCTATATTTGATTACACTGAGGGTACCAGCTGTATTTGGCCTGCTCCACTGCAGCTTCTTGGCCATCTATGAGCTTCTTCCAGGTGGTGCTATGATCCATGACTTGGTTTTGCTATTAACAGCCCTATTCCCTTACAGCAGGAGTTTCCAAACGTGGCAACTTTAAGACTTGTGGACTTCAACTCCAAGAATTCCTCAGCCAGCCATGCTGAGGATACAGTTTGCTGGTTATCATTTGCTTCCTTCCTCCCTCCCTCCCTCTCCCCCCCCCAATTCCGGTAATCCATCTGTTAGACTACTTTGGGGCATGGATTTAATGCACAAGACCACTAGACATCTGCTCAGAAATACTGTGACTAACACATCACAGGTACCTCTAGTTGGGCAACCGAACACTATTCCAAGCAGCAGCCTCACGCCATCTAAAGTAGAGTGATTGGTGGTAAGAGGGGAAGCCAAACTTCGGGAATCCTTAATTTATTCCTAATAAAATAGCAGCACCAGTTCCTGGCATCATTAGTATGGCAGAATAACAATTGGTGATTGGGGAGCAAAAGTGATGTCAGCCTACCTTTTTATTGGCTACAGGATAGGCAGACAGCATATTAATGTAATCAGGTGGCTAGATTCAAAGACCGACAGAAAGAATAGAGACACAAGCATGGGCTGCCGAAATCTGCACAGCCACTAGAGGACAGCAAAGAGGTACAAAAAGCTCAGACTCTTTGCTGCCCTCTAGTGGGCTGTACAGATTTTGAATGGCTGCAACTCAAATCGGGATTCTCAATCAAAGAAAGATAAATGAAAAGAAAGAGAGGTTGAGATTAGAGTGCAGAAGAGATGGTAAATGAAGGAAAGAATGACCCAATGAGAATGAATCAGATAAAGAACAAAAGTTCAAAGAGTTTGGAAATGTAGACCAAGAGGCTAAAGCTTGGTAAATACTGTGCCGCTGTGCTAATAACAATTCCACATAATTGTAGCAATAGTAGCTTTTACAGCCACTGGAGCACTGTGACCTAGCATCTAAAAGAGAGCAATAAGAAACCAAAAATAGTAGAGAGAGCTGGATTTCAGAAGCAGATTAGATCCTTCCAATCTACCAACTTCTAGTCTCATACTCTCCTAATTATGAAAACAGGCACCGGAGTGGTTTAAGCTAACCTTGGCTCTCCTTGTTTTCAGAAGAATATGAACTGTGCAGGGATGGATGCAAGGGCTGCATCTTATCATCTGACTCTGGAAGCATTTAGTCATAGCAATAGGAGATTTTTCATCGCCTCCAAAATTTCCTGTAAGCCTCCAGACATTAGGAGAAAATTGGCTAGGCTGGAATCATCTCTGGAGGCACTTAAAAACAAAGGAAGGTGGCCGTAAATCTGCAAAAGCCAACATTCTTCTAAGATGATCGAAGAGCACTCAGAGAGGATGATGAGCTAGAGTTTCAGTGATTCCTTTGGATCATTTGAATGTATTATGTTTAAAATCATGATTGGAAACTTGCACTTACTGACCTAATAATTACACCTGAGCAAGTATAAGACTGTGGATTTCTCAAAAGGGGTCTCTTGTCTAATAGCCTTCTCTTCCTCACTTTTTTAAAGTCCTACCTCTCAGCGCACGATTTAGCGGAAAGAAATATGCCAGTTTAAAATTGGGTGTCCCTATTCCCAATCCTTATTCTGCTATATTAAAGATGCTGGTGAACGGTGCTATCCTTGGAGGCAGCGGTGAAGCTAGGAAAACGACTAGTGGACTCCCCTTACTTGGTTTCCCTCCCACCAGCCATACCTATGGATAAAAGAACATTCTTCTTAATACGGGTAGTCCTGTATTAACCAGTCACGTAGCAATTTATGACAGACACCCCCCCCAAAGACTTATGACTTGGTACCGAAATTCTAATGGCTGGTTCCCTCCAACATGGTCACGTGGCTGCATGTTGGCGCTCTGCAACCAACCTGTATTTATGGCTGTTTACAATGTCCTGTGATTATGTCATTATTTTACCTTGTTTTTGCTGAAAACTGACATTTACTTTCAGTTTTAAGCAAAAGCAGTCCATAGAGAAAAATGAGTTTGCTTTATGGCCGCAGCATTCACTTAATAACTGCCACAAAAAAAGGTTGCCAAAACAGGTCCGGCTATGTGGTGACCTGCCTGATGACCATCATGACTTACAACCGTAATAGCAGGCTCCATTACAGTTGTAAATCAAGGACTACTTGTATGGACTCGGGTGGGTTTAAGCAGCTGTTTAAATTTGCAGGTTTAGTCAACTACCTAAGAAATGAAAGGTGATAAGGAAGGGTACAGAGTGAATTGGAAAGTTCTCTCATTGCTTCTGCCTAGTGCAGGGGTGGGCAACCTTGGCTCTTTTATGACTCGTGGACTTCAACTCCCAGAATTCCTGAGCCAGCATGGAAACCTCTCCCTTTCCCCTCAGCATGGCTGGCTCAGGAATTCTGGGAGTTGAAGTCCACAAGTCATAAAAGAGCCAAGGTTGCCTACCCCTGCACTAGTGTAACTACTGCTCTGAATCTCTTTCTTGTCAATCACAATGTGTCCCAATGTGGGTCAAGCACTCTTTTAAATAAATGCTACACGTATGTTGAAAATTTCTTGCTGGATAGGGAAAAGGCCTTTATCTCCCTTACCAACAGAAATGCCATGCTGGCAGCAAATGATCAAGGAGCCTAGGTCTCATGGCAGGTAAACACTAAAAGTACTGACCATGGAGAACAGACAGGTTAGAAGCAACTGGAGGATGGATGCAATTGTGACCAACCCAGATTCAGTAACAGCCATCCCCACGGCACCTAGTGCTGCCAAAGCCAAAGTCAAGTGGGCAAAATCCTGATTCCCCCTAGCCAAAGGGATCATAAATAATTACAGTGCACTGTAGAAACAACCATTAAAACTGCAGCTGCATTTACACTGCTCCCTGGTCAGTACAATAGTTGTAAGCCCTCTTGTGCAACTCCAAAAAAATTAATAAAAATAATTGGGGGGAAAAAACAAAACCAAACCCCAGAACAAGTAAAAACATGCCATTCTCCCTTCCCAGTCTATTGTCAGCTGAAGCAGCAGAGGCCAGCAGCTATTCTGCGGACTGACAGAATCAGCAACATGCATTCTGGCAGCAGGTCTGTTTCCCAGTTTAAGTGGGTATTCTGAGCAGCGCAGGGCTAATGCTCTTTTAAGGCTTGCATTACACTCTACCTGTCTTTCACAAGAGCAAGAGTCTGGGGTTTAAACCCAATTCTGTATTGGGCCTCACCCAGGGACTGTCTATGCAAAGCCCAACCTGTCAGAGGAGTGGCAGGAGGGGAGGGTGTGACTCCACACTACATTAAAATGAAGAGCTGGGCCCTGCATCAACCACTCAATTTATTCTTTGATTTCTTCCTTCTTTGGGTTTTTATGCCAGTTTCAGTAGGCTCCAACCAGATTACAAACTGCCAAAACCTTGGATTAAAGGTATCAAATTGCTTCAGAGCCTTCGAACACAGCAAGAAAGTACCACCCACAAGTGGGCCTGAGTGTAGCCACAGGCAAAATTGGGGAAATACAGGGGAAATACTACTTTGAACCTGGAACATTTGAAGCTGCTTTTGCAGATTACAGAAAAGGCAAAGATAATGTCATGAGAAAATGGAAAGAGGTGGTTATCAGGGTGTGTTCATGCCATGGTTAGACACAAGTGAGAAAGAGGTTGAAGATTTCTAAAGCCAACCCAAGGCTTGTGCCAATAAATACCACTTCAGCACTTTTACCCTCTACAGCAAGGGGGGGCAAGCTTGGCAACTTTGTGGATTTCAACTCCCAGAATTTCCCAGTAAGTACTGACAGCCTCAAAAAAAAAAAATTGGAGAAGTGAGATGCGGATTTAGTACAGTCCCATCATCTCAAGGCCAGAAAATCCAAACCCAACCCAACCCAAGATAAATAAGATTATAGAGAGCATCCAGAAAGGGCCAGATGGAGTGGCATGAAACAACTCCGTTAACTGTCATTGTGTCGTTCTGACAAAAGGATCTTTCTCGGGGACCTTGTTAGTAACCAAAGCCACATTCCAGAAGAAGGCAATGATGAACCACAGGCCTATGTTTGCCAAGGAAGAGTCACACAACAGTCCAGGAATAATTTCAAGATTTACTTTAAGAAATAAATATATTTATTTAATTTACTTGAAAAGACTGAGACAATCTTTTATGAATGTTCAAGCCATCACCCACCTCCCTTCTAATAGCTCCCTTCTAATAGGCCCCTTGAGAGTTTTGCCTATCTAACCAGGATAAGCTGAGGGAGTCATTCATTTGCCCTCTCCCCCACCAAGTGAGAGGCCTTATTTGTTTTAGGGCCTTATGCTTATCATAGGTAAAAAGATTCTGCCTGCTCTGTTGGCTCGCCAAATATTTACCCCTTCTTGCAGAATGTTGAAAATGTCACCTTTACTGCACAATGAAATTTCAGAGACTTTAATGGGCAGGAGGCAGTGGGACGGGAAAAGGGAATTAATTAGACCACCCTCTAAAAGACCAGTTCTTGAGGGGACTCAGTTGTCTTTCCTGGCTCTTGACTTACCCCCCCCCCAGCCCTTTATTGGGGGGGGTGTAAAGACTACAAAAACAAGGTAAAATGTAGAAGACAAACTAAAAGAAAACCTCTTTGATGAATGGCATGAAAACCGATGACAAGATCTTCACTTTGGGCACAAGTACAACGCAGCCACCTCAAGATAAACCAGAAAGAAAAGTGCAAGGGAGGGGGGAGGGGGCTGCCAGGCAACATTTAATCAAACTTGTGCTACACCTGTGAATTGTCACGCCAAAGGCAGACTAATTAATACATTGTGGTTTGCCCCTATGGGATCAACATATGTCTTGCTTAACAGCACAAATGCTGGGCTCAGTTGTGTGAGGGACAGAGAAAGGGAGTGAATTTAAATCTCAGACAAGCTTTAGGCAGCAAAAGTACTTGGATACAAAACATTTGCTTGGATACGAAAAGGAAAGTGGGGCGGAAAGGAAACTGGAGCATCCCCTGGTGAACACATGCAGACATGCCTGCTCGGCCAAGTGGGTGACCAGAGAGATGGGGCGGAATAGCCCCTCCTCATGGAAGCAAGCAAAGCAAAAAAAAAATAAAAAATGAGGTGGCATCATCAACCCAACATAAACTTAGCCACAACTACATGCTATCAATAGCAATGGACAGCAACCAGATGTCATTAGTATAGGTCAGGGGTAGACAACCTTGGCTCTTTTATGACTCGTGGACTTCAACTCCCAGAATTCCTGAGCCAGCCATGCTGAGGGGAAAGGGAGAGGTTTCCATGCTGCTCAGGAATTCTGGGAGTTGAAGTCCACGAGTTATAAAAAAGCCAAGGTTACCTACCCCTGGTATAGGTTATGACCACATTTGAGGCCAGTATTTGTGTTGTTAAGCAAGACAGTTGTTAAGTGATTTTTGCCTCATTTTATGACTTTTCTTGCCACGTTTAAATGAATCACTGAAGTTGTTAAGTAAACCTCGCTTTCTCACTGACTTTATTAAGTTACAAAAGGTGATTACATGACCCCGGGACACTGTAATTGTCATAAATACAGGCCAGTTGCCAAGCATCCATATTCTGATCACATGAACATGGGGATGAAGCAAAGGTCATCAGTCTGAAAAAATGGTCGTAAGTCACTTTTTTCGTTGTAACGTTGAGCGGTCACTAAAAGAATGGTTGTAAGTTGAGGAAAAGTGGAATTTAAACTGGACTAATTCATAATAAATTTCTCCATTGGGACATCACTCAATAGAGTCATTTGCATAATATTTTGTTATAAGATGGACAGCAAATACATTCAATAATTAAATAAAATAAATAAATTACCCTGCCCAGAAACCAGTCTCCTATAATAAACTGGGCTCTAGAGATATCACATCACCAATACTGTGTATACTATAAATGATGGGGAAACCACAGGCTGAGAGAATGACTATATTAGCTCTTTTTCTAGCTCATTTGTATAACTTACAGCAACAATTAATGAACGCCAACTTTCTTTTATTATCATTACTATTTATTTGCCATCTTTTCTTGAGGGCCCTAAGCACTGAACAACAAAGAAATAGCCCCCACACTATATAATACTAAAATCTATCAAAAAAAATTAAACTAAAACAGAAATGTCATAAATAAGTAGCTCTAACATCACAAATACTAAGTTAAAGAGGATTATAATTCTAGGGGTGCACGATATGCCAAACAACTGAGTTGTTGTTGCCTAAACTTTAACCATGATGGAGGGAATTCCACAATTAGGGAGCCATCTGTAGAAAGTTTTTATTTCAAGTAACCACGTCGCAGGCCATTCCCATCACTGGGGCAACAAACAGCATTCACCTTGTCATTCCCAAAGCTTATTCTGAACCATACAAAAGAAATATTAATTATTTAGGATTTTGTTCACTGATCCTGAAGAACTGGATTAGGGATGGCAACTTCCTACTACAACCCATGAGCACAGAGCTGAGAAAAGAGCTGCTATCTTGCAAAAAAACAAGTAAGTCCCTGAGCATCGGCAAGGAACCCCCTCTTATGGACAAAGGCATCTTTCATCACATCAACTGCCAGAAAAAAAACCTGCCCTTGAGACTTATTTCTATAACAATACTATATTTTGGCGCAAACGCATGAAAATGCAGGGGGCTTAAAGACCACCTGGAAACTTCAACTGATATAATCTGGCCCAGAATGCAGCAGCAGTCACAGTATTGGTAGTCCTCAGGTTATGACGGTCGCTTAGCAATGGTTCAAAGTTAAGATGGACCTCCCCAAGGCTATTTATGACTCAGAATCAAAGTTCTGACAGCTACCCCCTCCTGTGGTCATGTGGTTGCATTAGGGGCACTCGGCAACCAGCTCACATTTACAGTCGTGTGCAGCACCTGTAATCATGTGATCGTGATTTACGCTTTTTGCCGGAAACCAGTGTTTATTTTCAGTTTTTGGCAAAAAAAACGACAACCACCAAACCTCCCTTCATGAACTCATTTAACAACTGTAGTGATTCACTTAATGACTACTGCAAAAAAGGTTGTAAAATCGGGCACAGTCACATGCTGACCTGTTTAACAATCAGCCTGACTTACAACCGTTAATTCTGGGCTCAATTAGAGTTTTAAGTTGAGCACTACCTGTAATGGAGGCCCCCAGGTTTGCCCATGTAACACCTCTGTTGTGCGAGCTGCACTGGTGTCCAATTTCTTTCTGGGTGCAATTCAAGGTGCCAGCACAATTCAAGGTGCTGGTTGCCACCTCTAAAGCCCTATATCAGAGGTCCCCAACCTTCTGGGCACCAGGGACCGGTTACATGGAGAGGTTTTTTCCACGGACCGGACAGGGCGTGGTTTTGTGTGCTATCTGCATGCCGCAGATGGAGCTTTGTGCAGCCTAGCTGCTGGCATGCTGCGGCCCGGTACTCGTCCACAGACCAGGGTTGGAGACCCCTGCCCTATATGTCACAGGGCCAGGCTATCTGCAGAACCATCTTTCTCCAAGGACATCCACCCATCCTACCTGGTGAGATAAGATGGGCACACTCTCAGTCCCCTCCCCTAAATACTGCCATCTGATGGGAGCTAGGAAGCAGGCCTTTTCCAGGGCAGCTCCTGCCCTGGGGAATCTTCTGTCCTGCGAAGTCTGGCAGACCTCTGCCCTTCTAGCCCCTCCGTAAAGCTTTAAAAATCTGGCATTTCCCCCAAGCACTGGGATAAGGTTGGATAATTGCACATTAGAAGTTTTGACTAGCCGCCAGGTTTTTTTTTTGTTTTTTTTTTAATGTGTTTAGTTTTTATAGTTTTAATATGGCTTTGATGCTCTTTTAACTTTTGATTGGGAGCCGCCCAGATTTTGGTTATAAGATCGGCAGCTTTATAAATGTTTTAAATAAATAACAAAGTAAAATGTGATGCATACAAGGTAATTTTTTTTTTGCCAGTTCTCCCCAAACATGAAAGAACAGACTTAGCAACTGCTCTGATGAATCATTAATAATGACGGTTCTGGTTTAGGCGCCTTAAAACCATAGGAGGCCAGTTCACAAGCAAACTTTCTACCATTTTTAAAGTTTCACAAATCTGTAACCCCACTTTTTACACCTAGTTACAACCAGTTTGATATATAGTTAAGGCACCAGTCTAGATACTGGGAGACTGTGAGTTCTAGTCTTGCCTTAGGCATGAGGCCAGCTAGGTGATCCTAGGCCGGACACTCTCAGCCCTAGAAAGCAGGCAAGGGCAAACCACTTCCAAACAACCTTGCCATAAAAATTTCAGGGACGTGACAAGGCAGTTGCCAGGCATCAACATGGACTCAAAGACACCAATAAATAAATATAAAAATTCGCCTAATATAAGCTAATATGCATGATTCACATAAGGCTCATTTCTATTTTTCCACACTAGCAACCACCCTAACATACCATAAATGCTCTAATTCAGTTTTACATGCACATGTACAATCATCTGTTATATTTGGGGGAGAAAGTTATTCTTCAACTCAATGCAAACTCTGAGTTCAAAATCAAACGGAATGGGGCAATTAGAGGCAATATCTAATTCATTCCAAAGAGGACAGAAATATTTAACTTGTTCTGTCCCCAATTCAAAATCTTCCCTAGAGTTCCGCTTCTGATACCGCCCATTAAGCCATGTCTCACAGGGTAGAAAACCAGTATTACATGGGGTACAAGGGTTCCTTCCATGACAAAGAGGCTGTCCTAACAATCTCAACCTGCTGGGTGAAAAATGAAACATGTCTACACGCATACACAGTCTCTCACACACAGAGGCCTTTAAAAATGCTCCAAGTAAACTGAAGCAACTGAAAAACCTTCTGGAAGAATCAACAGGATTCGAGCCCAGATTGGAAGAACCTGCATCAATTGATTCGAATATTGTGTGTACAGGTAGTCCTTGACTTACAACCATTCATTTAGTGACTGTTTGAAGCTACAACAGCACTGTAAAAAATGACTTCTGACCATTTTTCACAATGACACTGAAAAAGGTGACTTATGAACGTTGCAGTTCCCCCCATGGTCAAGTGATCACAATTAGAATGCTCTGCAACTGACTCATATTTATGACAGTTGCAGTGTCCCGGGGTCATGTTTTGCGACCTTCTGAGAAGCACAGCCAATGGGGAAGCCAGATTCACTTAACAGCTGTTACTAACGTACTAACTGCAGTAATTTCACTAAGCCAGATTCACTTAACAACTGTGACAAGAAAAAAAATATCGCAAAATGGGTCAAAACTCATTTAGCAATTCTCTCACTTAGCACCAGAAATTTTAGGGTCAATTGTGGTCGTAACTTGAGGACTACCTGTACCTGCAATGTTCTGGGTTCCTCATTTCAGTTTCATTCTGACCCTAAAAAGGAAAAAAAAAGTTGTTTCTTGACATTTTCTTTTTTATTCCTAGATTAAATCTTGATTTCCCAAATAATGTTCAAGAACCAGGGATGGGTCAGGAGAAACCCTTCTCCAGGATGAACACAATATGGTTCATGCTACTTCTCGGGATAAGGAAGTTAGTGGGACAAGCCCTGCACAGCCCTCCTATATCTCCATACATGAATACTTCCAAAAAAGGCTATATATTTTTTTTAAATGGCTTTTTAATGTCCAAATCATTAGTACCTTCTGCTGGCATGCAAGAAGTCACACACTAAAGGCTAAAATCTCCCCACCATTCCATGGGGTATTACTCTCAAGTAAGAATGTGAGACTTTTTTCTGAGTGCAAATGTGTTTTGCAATTCTGCAGATTCAAATTTAGCCTATATGCTTTCCTTTAGTCAGTCTCTACCGGTAGTAATTGATGGACACAGCCAAGCAGAAGCCTTCCAACCAAGTTACTCAAAGACTCAAAAGAAATTAGGGATGGGTGAGGGAGATAACAGGATCACAAGGTTATTTGTTTATCTAGATTTTCATTCCAATGCTATCCCAAGGATTGGGGGGGAGAGGGAGGGAGGGGTAAAGCAACAATACTGCCTTATATCTCCATCGATGAAGGAATCCTTTGTTGTTCCAAGATAAGGAGGATCCTTAATTTGTGATAGAGAAAACAAGGTCTTAACTTGAGCATTGGTTTAACAAATTGAACAACTACCCTATATGTTTGTGAACAAGGCAGCTAGGCCCTGGGGCAATCTTCTTCTGGGCTAGACCAGGATAGGCAGCCTGACCCAGAGGTCAGAGAGATTCTATGCAGCAATGACTTCATTGCCATTGTTTTATGGATCATCTTATAGCCTTATAAACTGGCCCTCGCTTTGGCGCAGCACTGCCAAAAGCCACTAGCTGATACCCCAAAGGCCAATCTTGGGGGGGGGGCGTTCCAAACTGAAGAGACTCCTCTTGCTCACGACAGAATTTCATCCTCTTAATTACCCAGCAACTCCTTCAGTCATTCTCATCCAGTCTACAAGATGCCTTCTAGTAAGAATGAATGGGTGAGTTCAGACGCCAGAGAATGAATCCAAAGGACCCTGCCAAACGGGTGGCCAACCCATAATACCTTCTTGGAAGGTTCCTTCACATGTCCCCAAGCATTTGCAAATGTGTGTGCCTGGCGTCCACAAGGGAAACACAATTCACTCATTCATACATTACAGGATTCTTGCAGAAAAACACCAGTTGAACACTTGTTTGGCCACAGCAAACATGATTGTCAGCTAAAGCATGGAATGGGGCCGGGAGTACATTTACAGGTTTGCTTTGGCACATTCCCCGTGTCAGCTTGCTAGCCTAAAAAAGAGAAGTCACATTAATCTTTTTTTTTCTTTCTGTTTTTGCCCAAACGTTTACAGGAAGGATGCACACTCAAGCACTGTCAGTAAGAATACATACTGTAGAACAGAACAGATAGTCTTGTACACGTCAAAAAATCTGAAAGTGCCTGCAGAAAAACTATGCAAATACTTGAACTCTCACTGGGCAGTTTCCCAGTATATCAAAGAAAAGGATGGGTCATTATGTTACATTTTGAGTACAAATATTTAAACCATTCCTAGAAAATCTGCACAAGGCAAAATATCAGGGAGAATCTTCAAACAGAAGATTCCTCTATTTAAAGGATAGCAAAACCCTGAAGTACTGTATTCATTGAAAATGGAGGAGACAAGCAATGAAATCTGTACTCAAAAGCAGATGCTTACTCTTTCCAAACAGAACTCTGTGTTTCTCTCCTAAAGTTATTGGTTTGTCTGCTTTAAACAATCTCTCTCCCCCTCCCATCTGAATCTGAGAAGAGCCTTAAGGAAAGAAGGGAATTGCAAGACTAGAATTCCAGGAGGCACAGCGAGATCAGAGCAGAATCCAGATTCTTGGCAGAGTTCCTGCTTTTTCTTACAGACCCCCATGAAATCCCCTGAGCTAAACTCCCTTTCTGCTAAAGAAGAACTTAAATAATAGGTGTCCCCATTGTTCTAACTGACTAGAAGCTGGAAAATGACGGATAAGCTCCTAAAATAAGGAACATGATTTCAACTAAGGGGCAATCATTAAGCTGAAGAATAAGGATCTTGTGTTGACTTTTTTACGTTATTGAATTGGGCTTGGAAGTAAGACAGGTTTGAACCTCTTTTGTGTTTGGACAGGAGGCCACAGGGAAATCCCTGGGCTATACGCCAGACTGGTAAGTCATAAAGCATCCCAGAAGAAGGCAGTAGCAAAGAACTTCCATATTCTTGCTACTAAAACTACACAGATGCATGAATGAATTCACTAGACTTTATTAATTGTAAAATAGCATTCCATGGTTTTAATGGGGTGCAGGGATTATAATGGGGCAATTTCTTGATCTAACAAGAGAAGCACGTAGACATACACAAAGTTTTCTCATTCCAAATTAATCTTCTCCCCCCCCTTTTTTTTTAGGTTTTCTTCCCTTTTTCTGCAGGGCTACTAGCAGCTTCCATTTATTGTAGAAAACAAAAAACAAGGTTAAAGAATAGCTTAAGTGACATGGCGCAAGGAAGAAGTGGACTACTCTGTCGCTAGTATCTCTGGAGTTTCTTCGAAGAAAAGAATACAAGTGCAACTGCAATATAACAAAAGGATACTGAAAGAAAACTGAAAGCATACTTATTTTAAAAATTTCCTATTAAAATCCAAAGGTCTGAAATCAGGAAATATATAAACCAAACACCAAAACATCCAAATGAAATATTTTATACATCAGTGTTAATCTTCCAGAGTTCCAGCTAATATGAGAATTGAGCTCATACAATTCTTGAAAAACATTTGCTCTTTTGGTTTTCCCCAAACTACTTTGAGGGTTATCACAGAGTTTTACAAATTTATTTATTTTATTTATTTATTTTTCGGATTTGTATGCCGCTCCTCTCCGCAGACTCGGAGCGGCTCACAACATACAAATAACCATATCTATATAAATCCAAAAAAAAAACATTAAAAATAAACCCCACACATACTCCTCAGTCACACCACAATCAACAATCATCCCCAGGCCTGCCGGCAGAGGTAGGTTTTTAAATTCTTTCGGAAGGCCGGGAGAGTCGGAGAAACGCGGACTTCAGGAGGTAGTTGGTTCCAGAGGCTGGGCGCCACAACAGAGAAGGCCCTCCCCCTAGGGCCCACCAGACGACATTGTTTCGCTGATGGGACCCGGAGGAGGCCGACCCTGTGCGCTCTCACCGGTCGAAGGGAAGTATATGGCAAATATTAATATTAATACAAATATTAATATTCAGAGGATTTACAGCACAACTCTATTCACACAGTTTCTTATGAAAGTGCTGCAGTGTAAATGCAGCCTATGGATTTCAGAGGAGTACACAAAGGATTGCAGTCCCAGGATCCAAGCCTAGAATCACCTATGAGTCCTTCTAAAGTCTTTCAATCTTCTCATGCGGAGACATTTTAGGAATGCATTCTTAACCAAGGATTTCGCATTCACATCGCTTTTAGATCGATCACATACACTTTCTCGAAACAAATCAATTGCAGCATATGCGGGAGCACCTTACAAAATGTTTGGAATCTAATCCAGTACAAATTTGCATTTAATTTTAATAAATACTCCAGGACACGTCACCCTGTGCTAGATCATGTCATAATATTTTTGACGGGCGTTGGCCTAGCAGAAGGGCTTTAGAGAAGCTCCTCTTCTTTCCAAAGCTGTGCTAAAGGACTTACTCAAGAAATGCTGCTCCTAAGAGAATTTAGAGTAGAAAATTCAATGATAATTGGACATAAGTGCCCCCAAAGGATGACATTTCCTCTCTTCCTCCACTGAGCTCACACATCTACTTCATGTTAGGGTTAAGCGACAAAACTAAGAAAAATGTAATGGGAAATGTCATTTTTTCTATTGAGTACATAAAATGGAAAGTTTGGAGAACAGGAATGGAAATTGAGTTTACTACACAATGAGATGCATCCTTGTGTAGGCCACAGAGGAGGATCCCTCTTATAATAAAGAGCAACACATAAAAAATTGTTTTATTTGTTTCTCGTGGCAAACAGATTTTCCTTTAGTCAGATTTACTACATGACGAAAAATATTTAGGTCTGAAAATAAGGTATGTTTGCCCCCATGGAAAATGTGTCTATTAAATAATTAGGGTTTGGGAGATTATATAGAATGAATATGAATGCGCACACACACAAACACACACAAACAAATATAAAGCATATTTCTTGTTCTGGATTTTTATGATTTAAATAATCATAGCTACTGTTTATGGGCTACCCAGGGCAATTAATAAGCTAATATGGGATATAAAAAGATAAATAAAATAGTAATACATATGTTTTTAATATATTAAGTGTATCCCTCTAGAACAGGAAAAAAGCTAACAAAGTAACCTTAAAAGTAAAGTAAAATCACATTTACCTACTAAAGTTCGTTTGTTTTTACTGAACAAAGAGTGACATTGACTTTAATCTGAACACTTATTCTAGCAGTAAGTTTCAAGCAATGGGACTAGAGTTTCTTTCTGAGGACTGTAGCACAGAAGTCAGATCCTATGCCTGTTAAATTTAAATTAGATCTTAAAATTTCCTGGAAGAGCAGAATTCATTCCCAAATAAACCGACATAGGACTGCGCCATGCATACTTCTTTAGAGAAACAGAAATACTCTTAATGATTGTCAGATCAGCTAAGAAAATAGAACAAGGCCCAAACGGACACCAGAAATTCTTAATGCATTCATTTACAAATGGATCAGGTCTCACAGCATACACTTGGATTTTTAGTTTGCTGGAATGTATAGTCACAGTTGTAGATAATTAAGTAATACTGAATAAAATCCATTTGAATTTTTGTGTATGAAAGATTTTACAATAGAAATACCAATAATTCTGCTTCTTCGTAGAAATCATTTTGAAAAATATAGTACTGATGCAAAATACCAAAACTGAAGCCTTTAGAAAAATAAATGGTATTCAAATTGTTCATATTTCTTGGCCTTTACGTCTGTGATGTGTTTCTATTACCGAAATGTTAAATTCCAACCTATGGATTAAAAGTTAGCATCATGGCCCTAACTGAACGATCACTTCAAAATGTTCACAGAGTTCAATGACATTTCCCCCAAATGTGTACATTTAGAACTACATGAATGATTTGTTCATCCAGAAGATATAGACATATATAATGAAAGCAGAGTTGCTTCTTGATCTCTGTCTTAAATGAGATCTTGGTTGACATCTCTGGACCATAAAAGATAAAATATTCCCATCTCCCAGCTGGCTTTCAAAGTTTTTGTACACCAATTATGTTTTTATTTATACTTGTATTGCCAGTTCATACTAAATGCCCTTTTAAACCTGTGTTGAATTAGTCCCCCTTTTAATGATAGTTTTAATTGATATTTACCAATATGTATGATTGTGGTAAATAAATGTTTTAGTAGATGGAGATAGATTTTTATTTTATTAATGAAATGGGGTTTAGACTGCAGATGGAATATGCCCATATCAATAGGCAGATGGATTGTCATTGTTGTATAGTCTGAACTAAGTGTACAAAGACACAGCTCTAAAAAAAGAGCTGTGCTTTTCATTCCCTGTAAAGAAATTTTAAAATGGAAAGTTGTCAGACTGTTTGAAAATCCATCACCAGAAGGATTTATATAGCAGTGAATATACTATAATGTGGTTAAGTCTTATGGGGATATAGGACAATTATACCATAAAGCTCACATTATTTATGGAAATAATCATTAATGTGCTTATTTATAACTCCCCCCCCAGGTATTAACATTTGGATAAACTTTTAAAAGCCAGTGTCGTACACACAATTATTTAGAAATAATTTCTACTAAAATGCATTACATTTCTGAATATGTGTACACTGAAATTATATATTTTCCTTCTTTAACAAGAATTCTGCTTATAAAGTATTTTTACTTAAAGGCTTTCTACAATGTGACATGTACGTAAAATCAAGTAACTTCTATTATTCAGAATACAGCATATTTGGTAATTTTCCCCCAGAACTCCATCATTTATATAAATCAAACAATCACAGCTATTAGGAATACTGACCATCTATTTTCAAAAGCTGCCTCCTTGTTTGATAAATAAGATTTTTTTTAAAAGCATTCCTACAAACAATATGATAATCACTAATACTCATACTATTTCCAGTTATGATTATCATTTTTTTCTCTTGGAAAGAAACTGCATTTTTAAAAAAAGCTAAAGAACATAAAGAGAAAAAAAAAAGGCCCCAAACCAGACATGATTACAATGACTTGCAAATTTGGCAGACATAAAAATACTTTTCACTTGAACATGGGAAAGGATGGAAAACTTCAAGCACATTCAAAAAAGTAATTCGTCAATAATGTTCATTTGGTTGCATTAGATATATTTCCAATAGGTCTGAATTCTATTTAAATTTTAAAATCAATATTGTGATCCGTACTTATTCATCTATTTGTTTTTAAAAAATGTCAGTACGTTCTTTATGTTTGAAATAGGTATGAAGGCCTATCGCAACTGAACAACTCAGAGAAAAATTAATTTCTACTACGGTAGGAACCCGGGACTGTTCGCCAGGAAAAGTTAAGCACGTGCTTCCTCTAAAAGGGACGCGACCTTCCAGGACTCCATTTGGACTGGATCGAGGGATCGATACTGCCTGGTGCTTCATTTCGTAGGGGGAAATCTCAATCGCAGTGGGTGTTATGTCGCGGGTGAGGAAGGAGAACAGCCTTCCCTAAAGCGCATATTCCCAGACGGGAGGAATTATTTCACCGACCCCAGACCTTTGTGACCCTTTTCCGCACCCTGACAATAGAAACGCCTTTTCGGCGGCTGCCTCGCCCGCGTCGGTCCTCTCCCCTCAGGGTAGCGCCCAGTCGCATCGCAAAGTTAAGAGCCGAGAACTGGGACTTTGTAGGCCAGTTGAAGGCAGAAACTTCTCATCTCGCCCGCAAAGACCCAGCCCCAAACTCCCAGCTGCTCGTCCGGAGAAAGCCTCGCCGGGGCTTCAAAAGAAACCGTTGCTTCTTGCAATGATTGGGGGGGCGGTGGGGGGGGGAGAGAGAGAGACATACCCGTACGATCGGGGAGCTACAGATCCTTAATAACGTCGTTCCATTTTAGTCCCGTTTTGGTTCGCTGGCGGGTTTAAAAGCCAAGTGTACCTTAACTGCCAACTAGCTTCTGCCCTTTTGGAAATGCGCCTTGAAAAAGAAAAAGGAAAGAATTATGCTGACCCGAGTAGATCTCCAACGGGGAAGGGAGGAGAGGATCTGCAGGAACGTGTGGAAAAGCAGCTTCGGGTCGGGTCTGCCCCGGGAACCTGCGCACGCCACCCGACCGCTTGCAAAAAACAGCCGCCCTGCCCATCACGACAATCGAACGGCTCCCCAGGAAACGATGTCCGCGCGGAGAGCTCGATCGAACGCGCCCGAGATTGATCCCCCTCCCCCCCCAAAAAAAGCCTGGGGATTTAAAGGCCCCACGATTCACGGCAGCCCGCGAGCACGATGAAACTGACAAGAGCCGAACCATTGCAAAGGAGTTCCGGGCACACGCGTGCGTACTCGGCCGGTCAATCCTTCCCTTCCCTCCTTACCTTCTGTCAGGGGGGACAGCCAGCAACCCCTGCGCGTTCCTGTGGCTTTAACTTGCTTGTCCTCCCTCGTCCTAGCCAGGTCTTGAGTTACACAGGACGGCACAAAACGAGGAGGTACGGCAGGCACGGGGGAGAGGGGGGCAGACTCCCGCCCCTCGGGAAAACTAGAGCGGGCTCGTGTTAAAGGCTCGCCGGCCACATTTTTCAGTGCTAGGAAAAGGGAGCGGCGGCGGGGGGCGATCGGTCGGAGCCCCGGAGAGTCAGTAATGGAAGGGCGGAATTCCAATTGCGGGAGAAGGTAGGGAGGCAACCCCCCCCGGCAGAAAAGCGGCGCCTGGATCCGCGTGGAACTGAGATTCTACCACCCGCAGTGCTACGGCGAGAGTCCCACGCGGCTGTCACCGAGCGCGTGTGTCTAAGTGGGCAAGCAAAGTATCCCTCGAAAGTTTCCGCCGCGCAAAAAAGAGCCCCCACGTGTTAGGCGATAGATCCAGAAGCGCGGGCTGGGCTGGGCTGGGCTGAGCAAGAGGAGTAGTGGCGACGGCGACGGCGACGACACCAGCAGCAGCAGCAGCAGCCGCCGCCCAGGAAGAAGAAGCGCGCCCCTACCCGGTTCCCTCCGCTCTTCTCCTTCTCCGGGCTGTTTAAGGAAGCACCCTCGTCCCCACCCACTAAAGTTAGACCGCTCCGATGGTGCAATTTCGCTTGGCAGATTTAGAGGGTTAGCGCCACCATCCAAAATAATGGACCGCCTTCCCTGCCCCCCCTCCCCCAAAATATCCCAGCTCGGAAAGGAACGGCTGGAGCCGCTCGCTCGCAAACCACCAGGCCTCCGCTTTGGAATTTCAGCCCTATCTTGACACGGCCGTTGGGTTTCCCGACGGTGTCTCCCCACCCCACGTCCCGCCGCCCATATTCCGCCCCTCTCCCTCCGCAACCAGCTGAGCATTCAGATCAGGGCTTTTTTTCTTTCTTCCTACCTTGCAGGCGCAAGCAAGGAGAAAGACGGCCCCCTAGTGGTTATAGCTGGTTTCCATAAAGAGCCAGACGATTGAATGTCTCCCCCACCCCCCTCCCCTCCCCGCCCCTTCGGTCTTCTCCCCGCGGCAAAACCGAGCAACGCGGCGCGGGCGCCGTTTATGCTCAGTGCTGTAAAGAGAAGCCAGCGCGGCGGCGGCGGCGGCGAAGACGACCAAGTTTACCGTCGGGTCTCCGCCGGGCGCGCTGGTCTGGCGATTGCCCCGATGGTGCCGCTGTTCCTTCCGCACCTTGCAAGGGAGCCTCGCGGTTGCCTTCTGCTGAGTCAGACCCGCGGTGCTTCGAACTCGGGGACCGTGACAGGTAGCGAATTTCCAGCAGCTTCGCGGTTTTTCCAGGAGAGGTCCGAGCCAAGAATGACTTGGATTAGAAGGCAAACTCCAAAGACGCAGTAGTCGGCCTCGCACCGGTTCGCCCGCTCGTTCTCTTGTCAGCACACGCAAAACGCAGGGCATGAGCAATGTGGGTTTTTTTTTCCCCATCAGCTAAATGAGCTAGACAACAGCTCCCATAATCCACCCTATGAGGCCCAGCCAAGTAATGCCTCCGGCTGTCTGGCCTTCAGCTTTTTTAGGGCCAACTCTACAGCCTTACCTTATGGGTGCCTTGGATCAGATCTCCTGATCGGCTGAGTACAACATAGCGACAGAAGCCAGTTTGGCAACTACTCCTTTACTCAGGAGGCCAATTGGTTAAATAGGTTTATTCCCTAGTAAAACCCGATAAAATAATGTAGTGGTTCAGCTGTTGGAATAAGACCGGAAAGCTTAGTTCACTCTCAGCTATAGAAGCTTACTTTGCCCTTCCTCACAGGGTGGTGGTTGTGGGGAAACATGGAAGGAGAGAGTGCTTTCATACTGATTTAAACGGCTGGAGGACTATAAATATGAACAGTAAGAACAATAACAGTAATAGTAATAACAGTAGTGTGTTGTGTTGCAGTTTCTAACAGCTGATTTTCACCTGGAAAATTGGTTCTTCAGAAGTCACTGAATTCTTACTCCCATTGGCCCTGTGGGAGACTGAGGAGGGTTGCTGATAAATTCTACAATAAATATGGTACATAAATAAGTCCTTGACGTATGACCACCGTTGTGACCAGAATTTCTGTTGTTAAACAAGGTGGCTGTTAAGTGAGTTGTGCCTGATTTTACAAAGTTTTTTTGTAGTTGTTAAGCGAATCATTGCAGTTGTTAAGTAAATCATGTGGTCATTAAGCTTCTCTCACCGACTTTGCTTGTTGGAAGCCAACTGGGAAGGTATCAGATGTTGTTCATATGACTTCAGAATGCTGTAACCATCATAAATACATTGTCAGTTGTCTGCCTGAATTTTGATCATGTAACCTTGGGGATGATGCAATAGTCATAAGTGCAAGAACTAGTTGTCATTTTTTTCAGTGCTGCTGTAACTTCGAACAATTGCTAAACAAATGGTTGTAAGTTGAGGACTACCTGTATGTGAAGGCCCTTGGTCTGTCCTTTATGCTCATGTAACTAGAATTATTGGTTATGGTATATTCAAACTATATTCTGCATTACAAGATATCTAAAGTAAATTACCAGTAACCAGCTAAAGGCATCTAAATTTCTATACATTTGCTCCAGAAAATTTGCTAGATGTACAACTTGATTTCCTTCTACTTTGCTGCATTACTGTTTTTCTCTCTTCACTTTTTAGCCCATAACATTTTGACCATTTTATTGCTAGGTATATTGTTAGCCTTTTCTCATTGCTGCTGATTGAATATTTTAAGTGCTGAGTTTACTGTATATTGTTGTAGATTTTGCCACCATCCACCTTAGATAGGACATAACTTCAGCTAGATTAAACATAAAATCAGTTGCTGCTTGAATCAGGAATCAAGGAATGCCTATGCTCATGAATATGCGTGCCCCAATTGCAGTGGGGCTGCCTAACCTAACAAAAAGGGGTAGGGATGTTGCACATTTTGTTTCCAGAGATTTCACATAGGTAACCAGAGCAGTACCTATATGAAACAGATATTGCAGAGGAGCTATGTAAGAATCCAGTATCAAACTTGATTCTATTCTTTGACCATAGCTTCTCCCTTGTAAAAATATATACGGAATGAGAGCCTTTTGAGTCTAGTGGTTTAAGACAGTAGTCTAGAAACCAGGAGACTGTTTCACCTTAGGCATGAAAGCCAGCTAAGTGACTTTAGGCCAGTCACTCTCTCCTAGCCTATGACCTCAGACTCTGATGACAAGCCGGTCAGTCAATTCCTTTCGCAACCAATAGATCAACACTAGATCAACCCTGAACTCATAGGAAAATGCTAGCTATGAAGGAAAACAATAAGAATGAACATAGCATAACTAAGATGTAATTTGTCACCAATTAAAGGTAATGTGTCTGTTTAGATGTCCTTGATTCCTGGTGATTAAGGAGTTGCATCTATGTAGTTTTCTTGGTAACAGTACGGAAGTGGTATGCCATTACATTTTTCCAGAATATCCTTTTACTTCCCAGTTGAGGCTAAAGCTCTGAGATTTGTGGTGGTTTCCTCTCATAAATGCTATCCAAATCCTACTGAGCTTTTCTACCACTTGCTGCCATAATTACCACTGTATTCAATTAAGTTTTACACTGAAATATTAACTATGTCTCATGCTTTTCATGGGCATTTAATCTCGTGTCTCTAATTGGTTTCTCTGTATCCAAGGTATGATTAGGCAAAGGAGAGCAAAACTTCATGCATCTGAGACAGCAGACTGGAAAACCTACAAGACAAGACGCCTGCCTTTAAGATAACCTTAGTTATTTTGCTGTTTTGATTCAAGTGATTAATGTTTTAAGATTGGCTTTTTATTGTGCATAAATGTCACTTAATGGGTTGGACTCTAACCAAGGATGGCTGACAGAGGTATCCTGAATGTACAGCATAAAGTAAATCTGTAAGTCAAAGACTCATTGGTATCAGATGGCTTTTAAAATGATGAGATTAGCGTTCCCCCTCTTGGCATCCTGCAAATGCATTGGAACAGCTGTTTCTAACTTTCCAGCCAGAATGTTGATTGGGAATTAAAGAGCTACAATCTAAGTGTATCTGAAGAACCAAGCCATCTACGCACTCCAAAAATCAACAAGTATCAACAAGATGTCACTATGTCACTTGATCTTTCTATCTAAGCTTACCGTACTGATCCTTCTCTTAATATGAGCAGGTTTGAGAAATGCAGCTTGATCTTTAGTGGTCAACTTGCAAGGGCCATCCCTTGTAGCTCTAGTACTGAAGACCCCTAGCCCTCAAGTACTCAACTTCTCAAATAAACATGCAACCATTTTAAGCTCCATCTAATTTTCATTAAAACATGCCTAAAAGCATCCACCTGCAAACATGTAGATTTAGGAGATATGATCACACATACTTGCATTACAGCCCTGACTGATGACTGGAGAACTAGATAAGCAGGCTTTCCAGACTCAGTGTGAGGATCAGTGCAAAGATCAGTACAGAAACTGCATGGGAAAATAGGGGTGGAGCACGTTTACACACCCACACCCCCCAACCCTGTTGCACCCATTATACCTGCATAGTGTTTGAGTCATACCAGTTAATCTCTTTCTGGCAATGTTCTTGCCCAGTCCTGACATTCAGAGATCCAGTTGCAACCCTGTATATATATATTTTTTCAATGGAAAATCAAGAGTAAAAATGAAATGCAACTAAATGGAAATTAGTCTGTCATTCTGAACATGGATAATCAACTTGCAAGAAAGCTTATCCCCTGCACTTGTTCCAAGGGCAAGTCATGTACAAATTAAAACACAGGTGCGTCTGAGCAAGTTTTCCAGGCGGAAGGGGCAGGTTCAATTTCTGGCATTCTGCAGCTAGAAAAATTGAATTGCTGGAGGGAAAGTTTTCTGCTTGAGAACTGGCTTGTTTTTATTGATCACCCTAGAGACGATCCAAGCTAAAAAGATAGACAATCTGAGTTAAAGAAAATCCTCTGTCCTTCAAGAACAGATGGATTATCTACATCAGCATCACACCTTTTCATCCAAAATAGGATGTCAGCCACATAACAATACGCTGAGTGCTGATCACACATTATTTCACAACATGTCCAAGCTGACCAGTGTGTGGACACCTTAACAAAATTGCTCAGATGCATGCTTTTTTTCTGCCTGGCTGTCTTAACCATGAAAAGAAAATCATCCCATTTAAGCTTTACATGAAGTTGAGTCTTGCCATTCATTGTGGGAGTTTGATCTGTGATATCTCATTAATATGCATGTATACATGATCACTGAAGCTGCTGTTATTGTGCCTGTTATATGGGAGAGGCTGACAGTGATTGAAGGGTTTTTTTATTGAGTTTTTTTTTTCATAAAAAATATTTCAAAGTTATGTGAGAGACTTTCTTTTATGTATATTTAAATGCCTGGGGTCCTTGGAATCTGATAAGTGAAATTGTTTAGAAATAGGGTGTGGTGCAGGAACAGGGCTTAAGTAGAAGCCATTTGAAGAAAGTAAAACAGGGAGGAAATGTTACTTGCTCAATTAGCATGTGTTTGTTGTTTAAACAAATCCAGTTCTTAAAAGAAGAGTCCCAAGCTCAGGATCTGATGTGGAGAGCCAAAGTTATAAACATTTGGATGTAAGGAACATGTAAACAAGTACCTCAGGTTTCCCAACCTTGGTAACTTTTAAGATGTGTCCGCTTCAACTTCCAGAATTCCTTAGCCAGCATGGCACCTTGGAATTCTGGGAGTTGGAAGTCCACATATTTTAAAGTTGCCAAGGTTGGGAAATCTGATGCATATGAAATGAACTGAAGGGCTGCTTTTAACCTCTGAAGGACTAGGTACTCACTCTGCTAATTCCCAAAGATTGTGAGATCCTTTTAAAAGTCAATCATACTGTATTTTAATATTGATACGGTAAAGACAGTAGCTGTGAATTTTAACATACACAATGGATAGAAAGATAGAGGACATTGCTCTGGCTGGAGCCTTCTGTTACATATCTTCCTTTCATCCCCACAGGACCTGTACTAGAGATTTCCAAATGCCAGGTGGTGGCCCAGCTAAGTATATAGATATGCAGATATGTGGAACTTCTCCAAGCATCTGGAAGCTAATCCCTTGGGACTATGTGAATATTCCTCTCTGGCTTCTTGGCTTGTATGTCAGTGCATGTGTACTAGAACGAGGCAAGTGTAGAGGAGAAGGAGGTGATAGAATAGATAGAAAGGATTAATTGCAACATTCAATTCAGATGTAATCACATTCCCAGCAGGTTGTGGCACATCCCTACTGTCACATTTCTAAAAATAAATGTAAAAGATACTATTCAGACTAGTTTGGCAATCAGAAGGCTATGTAAGAATGGTTTTGTTTAAGACCGAAGGACCTGGAACAATGCATTAACCTGCTACTGAAAATAACAAGGGAAATAGACCTAAATTCCAGGACATGATGTGACATACATCTCCACCTTTGATTTGTATGTGTGAAGGAAGATAACACTGAAGGGTTTATCCTTGCCTCTGGGTTCCCAAAATAAATCAAGAGCTGATAAGGATATATGCTTGTTCACTTGGGGACTTCTGGGATAGATTTTAGGGCTGTGCATATTTTCAAAATGATTGAGAAGAGGTGCTTTAAAATGTAGGGTTTTACAAGCTTTTTTTTTTTTTAATTAAGAGGTTTTATATTTACATGTATTTTATATGTTGATTTCTACTGTGTTGTGAGCCGCCCTGAGTTCTCCGGAATAGGGCGGCATAGAAATCGAATAAATAAATAAATAAATAAATAAATAAATAAATAAATAAATAAAT
Source organism: Bothrops alternatus (assembly GCA_034064705.1). Classification (NCBI taxonomy): domain Eukaryota; kingdom Metazoa; phylum Chordata; class Lepidosauria; order Squamata; family Viperidae; genus Bothrops; species Bothrops alternatus. The sequence goes on along the minus strand of JARGCV010000200.1, from coordinate 2,579,552 downwards.
AAATAAATAAATAAATAAATAAGCACAGCAGCTCTTTAAAATAGCCATGTCTTCTGAAAGTCTGAAAAAAAACTTGGGGCCCTTATGTACTTCAAACTATGTGCTTTCTCTATAAACTAATACGTGCAGACGAATTCTGCTTAATCAAATATGCTTCACTCCTTCAGGATACTTTCAGAAAGCCAGAATTCATATAAACAGGGTGGGTTGTTAAGCTCTGCAGTGTGGTTGACCCTCTTTGTCCAATCTTAAAAAGACAAGAGGCTAGGATTGTAGGATGGTTGTAACCAAGTAGGCTTCACTGTGAGACCACTCTGTGGAAGTCACTTTCAAGAGACCACCTCCCTCCCCTGAACCTTCCATTGTAGCTTATTTTTAGTGACAGCAAAAGATGACCTTTAACTTGATGATCAAGCTGCACAATCCTGTTGTGCTGTTCTGTTGCAACTGGACAATCGGTTCTTTGCAGTTGGGGTATTGTGTTGTTATTAGACATGTTTTCAACTCATTTTATACAAAGCCTTTTTTAAAAAGTGTTTCAGCCAGGGTTAGTCTTGAGGCCCAAAGTCTAGTGCATCATCACCAATGGGTACCCAAATAGGCAAGCTGCAAATGATGTGAGAAGAAGCATCTGGATTGATAAGAGGTATGCAGAGTCCCATTTGTGCTAATTACAGCACCAGGTGTATTTAAGGAATTGAGGGCCCTAATGCAACACTAGGTTCGGTAACCCTTCCATATGTACACATCTCTAGATGAACATTGCAGGTAGATTCTTGCAAACTGAGGTAAATCTAGTGTTTTCCAAATGGAATATCAACAGAATCTGAATTTAAAAAAATAAAGATTTAATCCAGAATAGACATATTGGATACAAAACCTAAACTATACTTTTCAGAATATTCAAATTCTTTAGAAGGAGAGATATCTTTTCATTGGAGAAGGAAATGCAATTTTTCATATTTTCCTATATTTCCTATTTTCTGCAAAATGCAGCTTTTATAGAACTGCTATAGGCAGTGCCACTGTTTCAGTGACAGAAAAGAAAACAGAGTGATTAAAAATCAATCACCCGTGAGAGTCCTCTTACTTCTCCAAGTAATAGCTTGCTGCCCATTGATTCCTACTGTCTTTCCTGTCCTTCAGCTAGTTGTCTATGAATGGCAAGAGAGAGCCTGTCTTTGAAACTGACAGTTCCTCAGCCAACTCAATAATGCCATTGTCAAAAGTGAGGGACTTTGTCAAAACTTTTGGAAAGCCCTAATACTCGTTCCGATGGGTTCAATTCTAGCCATATGCCTGATCCCATTCTCCCCTGCTGCTTTTCAGACATGGCAGGCAGGAAATAGGATGGGAAGAAACGACTGACTAGGTTGGGATGACTGATTGGCATCTGGGTATCTGGCTTGGAAAGAGGAGTCCAATTGGCAGTGGGATAGCGGTGGGGGCTGAGGCTGATTGTCCTGAATTGCAAAGTAGAATTTGGTCAATTGGGCAGCCTCCTTTCTTTTATCCAAATTGATTTTCACCTCTCAACTAGTTCTAAGATTTAAAATCCAAAGTAGGTAGACGGTGTTTTATGAAGGGTAGTATTCCCCTAGGAAACGGGTGTCAAACTTGCTGCGTCACATGACATGTCACAACTTTTTTTGCATTGCCGGAGCTGGGGTGGGTGCAGCCTCTGTATGATGCAAGTGGCCTGCGGGCCGGCAGTTTGACACCCCTGCCCTAGGACATATCTGTTGGGCTCCCAGTTGTGGAGTTGTAGCAAGCAGGGGTAGGGCTGTAGTCCAATAGATAAGATTCGCTATCTTCCTAAAACAGAGCAAAGCAAGCTCTTCTCCCTCATTCTACGGTAGATGTTTGATTCCCTGTGATGATGTCAAAGACATCTTAGGCAAAGCCCAAACTGGAACTAACAGTTTCCCCTCTCAAATGAGAAAGTTGTATCTGGAGGAGGAGGAGGAGGAGGGAGAAATCCCCTTGTTTTTAACACCACCAGAGACCAAAGAGCAACAGAAGTACACAATCACATGATGTGCCCTCTTGTGAAACTTTCATTGCTGGTTATGGCTATTAATGGCAAATTGCTTGTAGGGATCACCTTGTAGCTTCAGATGTAATTACAATTGGCACATTGACCAAATGCTTTTGAAATATTACAACAGGATTAACAACTTGAATATATAAATAATATGCACAGACAAGAACACCTGTTACTGGGGAAGGCCATTATCCTATAATAATCCCAACATCCTGGAAAGCAACAAAACATGAAGAGGTTATTCACACTGAGATTTTCTCTGCTGAGGATTTGGTTCTATGACATTGTTACTCCAAGGCAGAGGTAGTGAAAATGGGAATGCATTTCCCCAAAACCAGAATAAGCACCCTAACAGGAACAGGACATAATCAAAAAATTTGATTTCAGATTTCCCTTAAATTACTCCAAGCAAGTCTATCCCCATCCATGTTATCTTCAGGCAGCAAATCCTACATCTTTATGGGAATGGGTCCCTTAATTGCAGTGGGATTAACTTTTGAGATGGCTAGAGAGCATCCTGGAGGAGATGAAGGTTCCAAAGAACTTCCATCTCCCATCGCTTCTGAGCTGAAGCAGAACCCCGAGGAAAGCATTTTCCCTCATTTCTCTCCAAACTTAATTGGAATTTGTAAACCCTCAGGGTCTCTATTGTATAGAGCTGCAGGACCAGCCAAGTATCTGCATGGTGTGTGAAGTGAGTGTGTGTGTGTGTGTAACAGATTATTAAAGTGGGTGAAGCTAAAATAAAAAAGGAAGAGGTTTAAAACTAAAATGCATTTCACTCAAGCTTTAATAGAATCAGATGAAAGCTATATGATTACTCCACATGTATTTCATAATATTCCCCCTCAGTCACATTAAAAATTACAACCAAGTGGCTGTTTTTGACCAAGCAAAATTTTGGTTGCATCCCTCTAGTGCCCCAGTCTGGAACCAGATTATCTCAAAATCCATCAGTTTCCCCTCTGCAGAAATGCTTCTCTCTTTTTTTTTAATAACCTATTTATTCAAGAACTATATAAACATTTTAAAGTCATAGGTAATAATTAAAATGGAAACAAAAATAAAAAAAGGTTGACTTTTCCAAAACACATGATTCTTGGCTTGTGGTTAGCCTTACTGATTTACTGGGGGAAAAAATTTTAAATTGTTAGTGAGACTTTTAAATGAATAGTTGTCCTTAATCAGATTTGCAGGCCTGATTATGAAGCACATCTAGAGCCTTTACCCAAGCCTGACTCTTGCAGTCTAAGAGTGACAGCAATTTGAGCCTACCCTGATCCCTCACCTGTTCTTGCCAATCTATTCGGGTGCTGGTGGAAGGCTTCCTGGAGAAGAGCAGAGAAACACTTTGAGCAGTTTTTGTTAAGTGTTTGCCCTTCTGAGACTGGCTTCACTTGGCAGCTACCTCAATGTTTATTACTGCAATATTCTACAACTTTGTGTTTTGTGTATTTATGACATAAAAAATGTTCTAAGACATTGTAAACTGCTGGCCTCCCCTCCATGGAGAACAGGCTGTTACTTTATTCCTTCCTCATGTAATCTGATCTGCTAAACCTGATCAAACTTTAACATCCAAGAATCTGCCCGAAGACCCACAAGTGGTGTGCATAGGAAGTAGAAGAGTGAGGTATTTTGGTAAGATCTTTTGGAAACCTTGGAGCAGAGCTCTTCAAACTTGGCAACTTTAAGGGCTGGCTGAGGAATTCTGGGAATTGAAGTCCACAAGTCTTAAAAGTTGCCAAGTTTGAACACCTCTGCCTTGAAGGAAGTAGGCCCAGTCCATTCAGCTTCAATCCAGATTTGGACATTCCTAACAATCTGGTCCTTTCCTCTATTTTTGGAAACTGGGGGGGGGGGTTAAGAAAAAATGCTTACTCAAACAACTGATGGTACTGAAGGAGACAGGTGTACTTGCAAGACCACTGGGAACTTGCATGATTTGCTCTGCAGTGGTTTCTTCCTTCTGCAGTTTGGCATATTGTTCAAGTTACGGCCTGTTTTGGCTCACTGTGTTCAGTGGTTTTTAAAATGATGTTATGGAATTGACTGCTTCCTCCTCCAGAAAATTTCCCCTAATTCACTTGATTCTTTTTTCATGGAAGACCTACTAATATTAGACATTTCAGCTTTCCTTAGCCAACTTCTTGTTTTTATTACTATTGTTATTGGTATCCCTCCCCTTTTGACTCAGTTGTTTAGATTTATTGGTAATTTCATCCATACAATCTCTTTTCTGTGCTGTCTTATATAGTTCTATGAAAACTGTTGGAATATTCATGAGCAGGAAGAGTCATGTGGTAACTCAGTCAGCCAATGTAAGGAAAGTGCTACTGAGTCTGTGCAAAAGGTATTGAGTTAGGAGCTGGATTTCCAGTCTCAGGTTTCTCTCTGTATCTCTCTGTAAGAAGTCTTCATTGAGCTATGTTGCTGTAAAGAAGAATGTATGGTATTGTAAATATTTTAATATGGATATAAAAAAATTTATTTGAATCAGCTAAATGCAGTCAACTGTGAGAGCTTCTGATTTATTTTTCACCAACAGAAATTAAAATTCTCTAACAGGTTATGGGCCCAGAGCTTACTAAGGATTGCATTGTAATTTAAACCTGGAAGAAATTGCCTGTGTTTAGAAAATATAAGAACAAGGCAGAATAAGCAGAATGGCTGCAATGGAATTTAAGGAGAGCTCTGTGCCTCGTTTAGGCCAGAAGAATTACATTGTGTGGGCTGCTAAAATGAAATGTTTGCTCAAAGCAAAAGAGCTGTGGTATATCGTAGAAAATCCACCACAAGTGTTTGCAGCTGCTGATCAGAAAAGTCATGATCAAGCAATGGCTTATCTCATCTTGAATTTAGATGATGAACAATTTCTAAATGTTGCAAATTTAAAGACTGCAAAGGAGATTTGGTTGAAGTTGAGAGCTGTGCACGTGAATGTTTCTGCATGCAATATAGTGCAATTGTCAAGAAAACTTTACAGGGCCTGTTTGCAACCAGGTGAATCTGTGGAACAGCATTTAAATATAATGCAAATTTTTTTTTGGACTTAGAACAACGTGGGATTAAATTCCCAGAAGGTTTTATTGGTGTTGAACAGTTTAGATAAAACCTGGGACACAGTTTCTGCGATATTTGAGTGTAAAGAAGAACAAGACTTACATTTTGAGTCTTTAAAGGCATGTTTGCTTAATGAAGAAGAAAAGCAACATTTTAGGAACAGCCATGAGAAGGTGAAATTGCTGAGGAGGGGGTCCAGACTGCAAGTCTCCGGAGAAGAAACAAGGAGCAAATGGGACCAAGTTGCATCAAAAGAGAGATTTTGCAAGCAGAGAGCTCAGCAAGAAAAGAATTGCTACATTTGTGGAGCAAACACACATCTGAAAAGGAACTGTTTGCAGAGGAACAATTTGCAGCGAAGGACATTTGTGCAAGCAAAAAAGACTGATTTGCAAAAGGAACATTTTGGTGTTGCAAAAGTTTGCTATAGCAACAACAGAGACAAGTGGCTAATAGTGGGGCGAGTCAAACAATTGTTAATGACTCTGAATTATTTTGCAGGTTTGTTCCAGTAGCACAAGAAGCTGTGGCTTTGGCAAATGGCCAGAGAGTAAAAGTCATTGGAAAAGGCGATGTAAAAATTCCATATTTAGAATCAAAGTTTAACAATGTGCTTTGTGTACCTGAGATGGAACATAATTTGTGAAGTGTGTCTAATTTAGATGAACAAGGTTTTGAGATCATTTTTGTAAATGGGAAGTGTCTCATCAAAAGGAATGGGAATATTTGTGCAGAAGGCATAAAGGAAGATAATCTATATGTATTGCAGGGACAACAGGTTCAATGTTCCCATATATTTAAGAATGTTGCAGAGCACGATTCGTGTGTTCATCTTCTACATAGAAGACTTGGCCATGCAAGCTTTAAAGTTTTGCAGCAAATGCAAGAGTTTGCAGAAGGGCTAAATTTGAAGGGATGCAAAACATATTTGGACTGTGCAGTATGCAAAGCATCGAAGGCATTCCCAATTAGTAAATATAGCACAAGACAAACAAAAAGAGCTCTAGAGCTGGTCCATACAGATCTGGTGAGACCTATGCAAGCCAGTTTGGGAGGAGCAAAATATGCACTGGTAATTGTTGATGATTATAGCAGGTATTCATTTTGCTACTTGCTTAGAGGAAAGAGATGCTACAACAATTCAAACAGTGGGTAAGTTTTGTAGAGAGAAGGTACAGACAACAAGTGTGTCAGTTGCAAACTGACAGAGGTACTGAATTTATGTCAACTAAATTCCAACAATGGTTGGGGCAGTTGGGGATAAGACACAGACGTACAAATCCTTACACAGCAACAGAGAACAGTGTAGCTGAAAGAAGAAATGGTGTTTTGCAAACAATGAAAGATTCATTATTAGAGGATTCTGGTATGAGAAGGTCATATTGGGGAGAAGCCATATTGACCGCCAATTATATAGTTAACAGGCTGTGGAGTTCCTCCATTAATAATATTCCATATGCCATTCTATATGGGAGAAAGCCATCACTGGCACATTTGAGAATTTTTGGAAGTACTGCATGGGTACATATTCCGAAAGCAATCAGAAGAAAGGGACAGCAAAAGGCAAGAAAGCTCAGGTTTGTGGGCTATGAGCCAAGGTCAAAAGGATATCGCTTTAGTGATGGAAGTAAAAGAATTGTAATTTCAAGGTCTGCTAATTTTGCAGAACAAAATTGGGACAGAATGAATGCAAATTCTGGGTATGTCTCACTTAATGACAGTGATCTATTTAATGACAATAACTCATCTAATGATGGAAAAATTATTATTGAAGATGTCAATGTTCAGGGAGGAGAGGCTGAACAAGACATGAAACCAGAAAAACTTGAGACACAGGAGCAGTTAATACCACGTAGGTCAGAGCGATGTAATAAAGGAATTCCGCCAGCAAGGTAAAGGTTTGCAATGTGTGGTATGAGCCAATAGGTTATAAAGAAGTGTTGGCATTACCAAAAGCTGAACAAGAAAGATGGAAGGAGGCTATGGATAAGGAGATGAAATCCATGGGAGACCATGGAGTATTTGCGCCAACTGAAAAGTGAGAGTATATGATTACCACTGGTGTTGGCAGCGGACAAAGGTGAAACCTGTGATCAAGAGATATATCACTCAGCAATAGGGAGTTTGTTATAGCTATCACAGTGGTACAGAGCAGACATAGCTTCCGCAGTAAGCATTTTGAGTCGTTTTACTGCTGCACCTACAAAGTTACATTGGATGGGTGTAAAAAGGGTTCTCAGATATTTAAAGGGAACTATAAATTTGGGTCTTCAAATACAGATTACTGAGGAATTGAAATTAAAGTGTTATGTCGATAGTGACTATGCAAATGACATAAACACAAGGAAATCAAATTCTAGGATTATAATATTGTTTGGAGGGACTCTGATTGGATGGAAGTCCAGAAAACAAACAAATGTTGCTATTTCAACAGCGGAAGCAGAATTTATTGCTCTATCTGAATTGTGTTCTGAAGTAACATGGTATATACAGTTGTTGCAAGATTTAAATATTAATGTAAAAGAATCTGTAAAGGTATTTGAAGACAATGCTGCCTGTATAAAAATGGCAACTGGTGACAAGGTGAAGAACAGATGTAGACATTAAGTATTGTAATGTCAAGGAAGCTGTAAAAGGAAAATTGATTAGTTTACATCATTGTTCTTCTGAGGATAATTTGGCAGACATGATGACTAAGCCATTGGGTGGTGTTCACTATGGAGAATGTATTAAATCAATAGGTCTGATGTCTCTTCCTGTCATGAAGGGAGGAGTGTTGGAATATTCATGAGCAGGAAGAGTCATGTGGTAACTCAGTCAGCCAATGTGAAGCAAGTGCTACTGAGTCTGTGCAAAAGGTATTGAGTTAGAAGCTGAATTTCCAGTCTCAGGTTTGTCTCTGTATCTCTCTGTAAGAAGTCTTCATTGAGCAATGTTGCTGTAAAGAAGAATGTATGGTATTGTAAATATTTTGATATGAATATAAAGAAATTTATTTGAATCAGCTAAATGCAACTGTGAGAGCTTCTGATTTATTTTTCACCAACAGAGAAATTAAAATTCTCTAACAAAAACCGTCACCATCCTGTTTATGTTGGTGCTTAATCGCCCAGGAAGAGTTTTATCCTCACCTACAGCTTCACGTGGATTGGAATAAACATTCCAATAATTCAGACTTTATTTTCCTTTTTATGCTACCCAAGCATAAGATCTTTTACTTCTAACCTGGCTGTAAGAATGAAAGTCTGTGGCAGTAAAAGTCCAGCCCCTCTGGTTATCTGTTGCTTGCAGGGCTGGATAAGGATGTAATGAAAGGGAACATCTTTCAGTACAAGTCCTTCTATTACACAAGTGATGAGTCATTAATAAACATTGATATAATCACTTCCATTTGCACCAAAATCCATCTGTCTGAAATTTGGCAGTGGTTCCCCACAGGAAAGACTACATTTGCTACATTTTAAAAACAAATTATATCCCTAAACAACAGAGCTATAGACACATCCCCCTCACGCACAAAAAGCCAGATTTTAAGGAAGAGTAACTGAAAACGTCCTGAAACAATTTTACTGAAACTTGGCAGGCTGGATTCTGCCCAAGAGGTCTAGTGTGTCTTTAAATTTCTTCCCATTCAGCTGAATTTTTAAAAAGTGACTCTGTTCATTTCCTTCACATTCAACAATGGCACAGTTTGGTCTAGTCTAGTGGTTAAGGCATCAGGGTAGAAACCATGAGACCATGAATTCTACTCCTGGCTTTAAGCATGGAAAACTGGCTGGGGGATTTTGGGCCAGTCACTCTCAGCCAAACCTACCTCACAGGGTGGTTGTTGTGGGGAAAATAAGAAGAGGAAGAAGGATTGGGTATGTCACAGTTTTGAGTTATTTATAAACAATAACAACAGTGGGAGAAAAATAAAATAAATGAAACTCAGTAGTACTGCATCTCACTCCAGGTTTGGCCACAAGACCAAACAAGAAAGCCTGCCATTGATATATACTATGGGACTCAGCTGTAAGAGACTTTCATCTCTTTTCTTGTATTCACAGATTTATGTGTATTAACAGGATTGGGAATAGGATTCCCTTTGAGAGATAGCAGAATAATCTGCAAAGGAGAAAACTCTAAGGGTAACCTTGGATTCAAGTTTTGATACTACCAGTAGAGCTCCAGTTGTTGTTTGAATCAACCGATACCATTACCATATAGCATTACCATAAAGAAAAGGTGCTTCTTGTCCAATCTTGCACAAAACCAATGAGGTCAAATTCCAGGAGTTCTTGCAAAAGTCCAAGAAATTCTGTGCAAGAGTAGATGGCTTGTTTTACCCTCTCCAGCATTTGCTTTGGTTGTTAGGAATTCGGTAGATTTTAGGTAGCCAAATAGCAACAGCACTTAGACTTATATACCACTTTGTAATGCTTTACAGCCCTCTCTAAGCAGCTTACAGAATCAGCATATTGCCCCCAACAATCTGGGTCCTCGTTTTACTGACCTCGGAAGGCTAGAAGCCTGAGTCAACCTTGAGCTGGTCAGGATCAAACTGTTGGCAGTTGGCAGAGTCAGCCTGCAATATTGCATTCTAACCACTGCGCCACCACGGCTCTTGGTCTAGTGGTAAGTAAGACCCAGTTCCTCACTGGGTAAAAAAAGGGCAGGCCTATTTGTACTCTTCCTGCTATCATTCTGATTTCCAGTTTCATCAAGAACATGATATCTTGACTACACAGGGCATGTTTTTTTCTTAATCCACAGTGATAAAGAATGGTCTAGAAAATAAGAATGCAACTTCAATTTGGTGTTCAGTACTTCCTTAATTATTCAAAATATGTTTATCCTGCCTTTCCACAATAGCACTGAAAGTAGCTAACAAATTTTATTAACATTTTTAATCTGCAGTGGTATCCTAGGGTCTGTTCCTTGGACAGCAAAGGTGACTAACAAACAAGTACTGGAGTGCATAACACCAGACATGTCAATAGGAAGGCAAAATCACGAAACTTATGTTTCACTTATTTGGCCACGTCAAAGGAGGGGAACTGGAGCAAACTTGGAAGTGTTAGTGGTAAAAGAAACCAGGCCATCAAAGAACTTGTTAGCTGGACACCATCAAAGCTGACACCAGCCAGAGCATAGAAAAACTTGAAGAAGCAGTGCAAGGTTGAAAGATGTGGAAAGACCTGACCCATAGAATCACCAGGAGTCAGACTCGACTTGATGATGATAACATCATCATCATCATCACCCTAGGGTTACAGTCAGAACAGCTTGAACCTCTGGAGAGATGCTACTCCGAAGGGCAGGCATTATAAAAGAGAAAATGCACTCTCTGAGTCCTGAGCTTAATGCACACACAAAGTATGCCTGCTCTGTTGAAACTTCTGCAACAATGAGAAATTTTTATTTATTATCAAACTTTTAAAATTGCTCATTTTCCTCACAGAGGGACTTTGGGTAGTATACAAACAAAATATTAAAAAATATTTATGTATATAAAATTTAAAAAGACACAATGTTAAAAGTGGAAGAAGGGCTTTCAGGCGCTAATCCGTCCCACAGACAAGTGCTTCTCTGCACCCTAAGCAAGATGGCAGAGCCACATTTTAACTCCTTTCCTGAAGGCCGGGCAATGAGTGTTCCACAAAATGGGGGCGACAGCAAAGAAGGCTCTATTACTGGACCCTACCAGTCAGAATTATTTGGCTGACAAGGTCCACAACATACCCTTCTTGCCAAATATTCAGGCCCTGTGTCATGAAGGGCTTTATAGGTGGGAACCAGCACCTTGAACTCCATTCAGAATACTTCAAATGCCAGAAGTGTTAACAGGTGCACACTGATGGGTTCATAATTGCTCACCCCACTACATTCTGGACTGGCCACAGCTTCCATGTGGTCTTCAAGAGCACACCCAGGTAGAGCACATTGCAATACTCTATGCACAAGGTGACCATGATGTAAGTAACTATGAGAAGCTCTCATTCCAGGAAAGGGTTCCATTTATATGTAACAGATAATCTGTGTAAAAGTCAAGATTCCTCCCCCTCCCCCTGCTTCAGACCCAACAGCTTCCAATAGCTGGGAAAAGGTCTTGACTGCAACACCAGGGGTTGAGAAATACAGCTGAGTATCATCATCATACTGATCAAACATGGCCTCAATGGATAGTCTTGCCCAGAGGTTTCATATAAATGTTAAACGAGAGAGTCAAAATTATTGAAACTACAATTTTTTTACTAGGACTTACGAATAGTCTATTAGAAAATATTCATGAACAGTTGATGTTGTATGTGGTAACAACAGTGAGATTATTATAGGCACAAAAATGGAAGAACACAAAAATAGTCACAACAGAGTAGATGGTGGAAGATATATATATATATATATATATATATATATATATATATATATATATATATATATATATATATATATATATATATACACACATACACACACTAAACTTTTTTTGCTGAAAATTGATATAAATGATTTTATTTTATTTGAAAAGTGATTTATATATCTATCCATTAAAAAGGCTTGTGTGTGGGATGAATTGAAAGGGGAACAGTATTAGGTATATAACTGCTGTAGAGAAGATTGGAAGTAGCTTCTTTGGTTTCTCTTTTTCTCAGCACTTTATATTTCTTACTTCTATATTTTTCATGTTTATCTTTTTACTTTGTAAAAAAAATCTTCAATAAAAAATACTTTTTACAAAAAAGAAAATCAAGATAGTTGAGCCTTGTGGGCACCCTACAGGTTAGGGATCGCAGGTTCCAGCTCTCTACTGTCAACACTGACTGGAATCAGCCGTGATGAAGGAAGAACCACTGCAACATTGAGCCTCTCAGTTCCCAAACCATGTAGCTGGTTATGGTCAATAGTATCAAAGGTCACTGAGAAATCAAGAAAAACAAGAACAATTAGCCCTATCCTGGCCCCAACAGAAGTCATCCACAAATGCAATCAATGCCCTTTTGGTACTATGCCCTGGCCTGAAACTCAAATAAAATTGATCCAAATGATCCATTTCTTCCAGGCCCTCTGAAACTGCAGTCTGACCACCTTTTCAACAATCTTGCCCTAAATGGAAGGCTGGAGACATGTTTCACTTCTTTTTCTTTGCTGCTTTAACTATATTATCAATTTATTCCCTCCCATCCATTTTAGTGGTACCAGTTTTATATATGCAGAAACCCAGTAAAATATTACTAAGTAAACCTCAAACTGAAAGGAAGCTTATCAGCTATTTTTTTTCCTGGCAGTACCCGTGTAAATTTAACAGCTGAATGAAAAGAAGAGGGCTTCCCACTAGGGCAGGGGTGTCAAATTCAATTTCACTGAGGGCCACATCAGCATTGCGGTTGCCCTTGGGGGGCTGGATGGGTGTGGCCAGAGTGGGTGCAGCCTTCTGGGGTGGGTGTGGATGGAGTGGGTGTGGCCTACTGGGTGAGTATGGCCAGTTCTACATTCGCATCAAGGGTGCCTGTGGGGGCCTGGGCAGGAGTAGGACAGATCTGAGGGTCTCTGGCAGAAGGGGGTGGGACCGGGACAAGTGCCAAGGCATGGTCCACCAGGGATAGTGCCAAGATGGCCACCACAAAATTGTACACTGGCTCCCGGCTGGCCTGGGCCAGGGCCAAGGCAGCGGAGGTCATTCCCTCACTGTTTCCAGGATGGCTTCGCGGGGCACATGAAACCACTTTGCAGACCACATCCGGCCCCCGGGCCTTGTGTTTGATATGTCTGCACTAGGGTCTCCCCAATTCCTTTTTCCCCCCACACCATTACTTGAGGATTTATGATACCTTGACTGATCTGAAAAGCTAACAAGGATCAGAACTGCTGAGGACTTGAATATGAGACCATCAGAAAATATTAGAGCTTTAGGGTAGATTGTGAAGATAGCACTGGGATGCAAGCCACTTTTATATTGTTGCTAATATAGTTGTGGATGACTGCAAATAATCACCAGGAGCTGAGGGATCGGAAGGAGACTTTACTCTTTTTTCTCCTTAATGCATCCACATTTCACAGAGTGATACAAAATAGTTAGCGATTTCATAATCCACAATAAAAAAGCAATATGTGATCAAAATATTCATAGCAGATGACAAGCAGGTATCAAATTTCACAAACGTCCCTTTTCTATGTCTTTTCACTTGTGTGTCTATCACAGCCACATAAAGACTTCTTTACCCCTCTACCAGGAGGGGACAGTCTCTATTTCCAAGCTGCTCAAGTGGAAGCCTCTTTCACATGTGGGTCAACATAAAAAAAAAATGTCCTTTGAGTGATTTCTCCTATCCTGGTCATTTTTCCAAGATTACTGTACTTGTGTTTGCAAAGCCTTAAAAGAGTTTTTCCAGGGTTGTATCTTGATTTCGCCACAAGGAGGCAGGTTTACAAACAAGAATACATATGGAAGATTAACAAGGCAATGTCCCTTACAATATTTCTTTATGAAAGTTGATGGAATATAGTCATTTTAAACCTGCCAAAATCTTTACCCAAGCAATTGGGATAATTTAGCGTATCCAAACTTGGAAGAATTACCAATTTCATCCTTCTCAATTTTCTTTATGTTTTAAGCTACTGTACTGTATGTACTTCCAAGGATATGGCCAACTGTGGCTGATCTTGGAAAAGAAATAGTGACAATCTTGGCTTATACTTGGGTGGTGTGCCATATGGGAATTCCAAAGCTGTTGACTAGACTGGAAATGTTTATAAAATCCTGGAAGAAGACAATAGAGATCACTTCAATAACAGCTATGAAGAAAACAGTAACAGTCCCAAACCCTTCTAAGGGCACCATCACTAGGAATCAGGTTATTTTTTTTATCCCTTTAACTCTCTTCTTTCATTCAAGCCAATGTTTTTCCACATTTGCATAATGAAGATAGAAAATGTTTAATGCATTTGATTAAGTGGACTATTTTTCCACTAAAGCTTTGGGCCACAACATCATGTAACTTTTATTCAAACTACACCGCAGAGAGGTCAAGAAGAGAAGATAATTTGTGCCCTTCCTATTTCAAAATCCGAGAAATTTCAGCCAGAAGAAACTGGGCTACAGCAGCATCAAGAGAGTCACAGCTCCCCATCTGGCTTGGCAGCCCCCACTCTCCATTAAGTCCTGAGCTTAGCCCAAAGGCAATTTACCTCGAAGGAAGTCCTCTGGATAAATGGAAACAGAATTTCTGCTCAAACATGTTTCTATACAACAGATATATAAAGTTTTTCACTTAAGATGTGATTCATCTTAAAAACGACCAAAATTTCTGTCACTACATGATGTGATTGTAAACCACAGCAACATGTGACTGCATTGCTTAGCAATGGCCATCACAGCAGTCCTCATTGCCGTTGTTAACCGAATCCTACCAGTGTTTAGGTGAGGACCCTCCCAGATCCAAGCCATTCCTGCTTTGTCCCTCCCAGCCCTCAATCCTTGGTAAGATAAGAAACTGCCTCCTCTTAAACTCCCCCCCCCAGAAAGATGGAATAAGCATCCACAAATATGAACAAGGGATGCAGAGATGGCTGGCTGAGACTGCTGAAGGCACCAGGCCTCTACTTTAGTGCTAGTGATGCCATTGTCACTGTGCAGGTGGCCAAAACAACAGAAATGTCAAACTCACGACGTCACGTGACGTCGCACGACATATCGGAGCTTTTTCTTCCTTGCCGGCAATAGGGTGAACGCAGTTTCCTGATGACGCATCTGGCCCACGGGCCGGCAGTTTGACACCCCTGCCCTACACCTTAACTAACCTTCTTCTGTATGTTATAACATCCCAATAGTTTCTCAATCAAATTTAACAGAGCGGTTATATAAATAGTATTTTGGGGTGGGGAAGAGACTGAGCTTCCTCAAGATTGAATAAAAAAGTAATACATTTGTTTTAAAAACAGTGAATTTCTATTTCTGCAACATTTTAAGCCCTGGAGCAGTTTAAATCATAATCTCAGGGCTTTTTATATTTTCTCCATATTAACCTTTTGTGAGGCTGCAGTTTGGTTGGGACTGGGCAGACAAGACTGCTCTTTATTAATCAGTGATGGGACAAAGAAGAAGATGGGGGGGAGCAGCCCAGGTTACTAAACTTGAAACCACAGGCAAATTCTAGGCTGTCTTCTAGATTCTCTGTCTTGCGGATGTTGTAGACCGATCTCTTTATCTGCTGAGTCACCTGCTTAGAAAAAGGTTGGGTTGCAGAGCACAGGGAGAGAACCAGGGCACCTCACTATCTCTTTGGCCTTTCCCCCATTATTCAAGCTTACTGCTGGTATAGTGTTTCATCAGAATAAAACTGTCTATCCAAGTTGATTAAAAACACGTTGCTAACCTGGGGGGGGTATCACCCTTCTTCATCACTCTGACCTCTGCTCCCCTTTTCTATTAGGGTGAGTAGCCCATACGTGAACCCCAGGTAACCTCTTTCATAATCCATCACACCAATTCAGTGGCATAATGAGAGACTTTCAATGGCAATATTTGGGCATTTGAGGGACTTCTCAAGACTGGCTCTGTGAGTCTCTTCCTCCATTTCCATATTTAACCTCTCCCTTCAAAGAAAACAGAACTACAGAACTGAACACACACACATGCCCATCCAGAGACATCTCCAATTACTAGGCCTCCAGCACAAAGTCACCCAGCTGACTTGAAGGTTATGAATTTTCTAATTGCCCCTACCCCAAATGTAACCTGAAGCCAATGACAGCCACGTTGTGTTTGCCTTGTTTACTATTTTGCCTGAGGAAAACCTCTGGGGAGCTCCAAAGCTTGCACCTGGCATGTGGTACGCCTACGACTGAAAAGCACTGTAAAAAAAAAAGGTGTAAAAGTGTAGCAGAGGAATGAGTTGAAACAGTGGCAGTGCCACACAGGCCTGTGGGAACTCT
Source organism: Bothrops alternatus (assembly GCA_034064705.1). Classification (NCBI taxonomy): domain Eukaryota; kingdom Metazoa; phylum Chordata; class Lepidosauria; order Squamata; family Viperidae; genus Bothrops; species Bothrops alternatus. Next base: position 2,563,531 of record JARGCV010000200.1, on the reverse strand, counting down.
GCTGAATGCCCTGGATTGGTGCAGGGCTCCAGCTGATTGGCCCTTCTGGGAGGAGAAGGGGGTGGAGAGAGGAGAGGATATAAAAGGAGGAGGTTCTGGTGGGAAAGGGAGAGGAAAAAAGACTATGGGGAAAGAAGGGGACGGAGAAAGAGAGACAGAGGAGAGACTTCTTTGAGACAAGCAGAGGGAGAGAAGGGGATAGAACAGTGCAAAGATTAATGTCAGAGAAACAGGCACAAGTTTCCCATTAAAAGTGTGGTAAGTGGATGTAAAGATAGTCCTCAACGTACAACCACAATTGAGCCCAAAATTTATGATGCTGAGTGAGAAATTTGTTAAATGAGTTTTGTCCCATTTTACAACTTTTTTGCCACATTTGTTAAGTGAATCACTGCAGTTGTTAAATTAGTAATACAGTTGTGAATCTGGTTTCCCCATTGACTTTCCTTGTCACAAGGTTGCAAAAAAGAGACCACGTGACCCTGAAACACTGCGATCATCATGAATATAAATCAGTTGCCAAGCATCCAAATGTAAATCATGTGACCCTGGGGCCATGCTGCAAAGGTCATAGGTGTGAAAAATGGTTGTAAGTCACTTTTTTCAGTGCCCTTGTAACTTTGAAGAATCACTAAGTCAGCGGTTCTCAACCTTTTCCGGGGCTCGACCCCGGCCCGCATCGCACATGCGTGGCGCGACGGGCGCATTGCGCATGCGCGGCGCAACGGCCCGTATCGCAAAGGGGAAAAAATGGCCGACCAAAAAAAAATGGCCGACCAAAAAATAAAAATGGCGGGCCCGCATCGCGCATGCGCGGCGCGACAGCCCGCATCGCAAAGGGGAAAATAAATGGCGGACCAAAAAAAATAAAAATAAAATGGCCGACCAAAAAAAAATGGCGGGCCCGCATCACGCATGCGCGACGGCCCGCATCGCAAAGGGGAAAAAATGGCCAACCAAAAAAAATGGCCGACCAAAAAAAAAAAAGGCGGACTGCGGTGTTTGGCGATCCCCGTGAAATGGTTGTTCGACCCCAAATGGGGTCGCGACCCACAGGTTGAGAACCGCTGCACTAAGTGAACTATTGTAAGTCAAGGACTACCTGTACTTTATCACTTTCCTTGGTCATCAAGTTTTTGACACCTTGCTAGATGACTGGTGGTACTCGAATATTGTCATATCCTAAAAGCGGTACAATCTGTGAAAAGGCACAGATCTAGACAGCCGCTTTTCTGGAATGGTATAGATCAGTGGCCCCCAACCTTTCAGGCACCAGGGACTGGTTCCATGGAGAAATATTTTTTTGTGGACCAGAGGGGGCGTGGTTTTGGGTGTTGCCTGCATTCTGCGGATGGGGCTTCGCTTTTTTGCACGGCCCGGTTGCTGGCATGCCATGGACCAGTACTGGTCCACAGCCCGGGGGTTGGGGACCCCTGCTCTAGAGTCTCCTGCTTGGGCAGGGGTTGGACTAGAAGACCTGTCCAAGGTCCCTTCCAACTCTAAATTGGCCTAATGAAGAGGGCACTCTAGTAGGGCTTTGAAAATGGCCAATATTGGAGATCACACTACCCGTAAGACCACAAGTGCTGGTTGGGCGATTCCTTCTTTACACAAACACATAATATTATAAATATTGTAAAATATTTACAATATTATACTGGGTGCCTAGTATAGAAGCAAGGAAAGCCACTATGCCCAATCTGGGCCCAGGATAGAAATCCAAATGAAAGTATCTGAAAGATGACTGTCCAGCATGCTCTTGAATAAATCAACCCAGTGTGTCTGCAGCTAGAGTGTCATGATGTAGGCCCCAATCATATGATCAAAGTTGTTGATGCATGTAAAAAGGGCAAGGCTTTGATTTCATGGTGGCCACCATCTTGACTTTTCTGACCCTCTGAAGGGGAGTCTATTCCCTTCCTTTGCAATTTATGCCACTGCTTTTCTTCTTAGGCATTCCCCCCTCCCCTTTAATATTAAGTCCTCCTTGTAACTGTAATAAAACTGTAACTGTAATAAAACTGTGATTAAGGCGTATTATTCTAATAGACAACACTGGCAATTCAAGTTGATTTTTCCACTGGTAATTTTTGACGCCTTTTCCGGAGAATCCTCTCACTTCCACAACAGTAAAATTGAAAGCAAGCAAGTCATTGCTTTATTTCGAAACCTCCAACTCTTTAATGAATATATCGAAACTCAGGAGAAAATCTCAAATGATGACACAGGATTTTCGTACTACTTGAAAGACTGAACCAACTCCTTTTCTATCTTTTATTTTTATCCCTTTGTTTTTGTAAGTTAACTCAAGGTGGTGAACATACAGCTAATGCTCCTTCCTCTTCCTATTTTCCCCACAACAACCCTGTGAAGAGGGTTGGGCTGAGAACGAGTGACTGGCCTCACAGTCACCGAGCCGGCTTTCATGGTTAAGGCAGAACTAGAACTCTCCACCTCCTGGTTTCTGGGCCAGCACCCTTCCCCACTAGAACCAGATTGGCTCATCTACGGCTCCTGCGCCGAACTCCGACTCGTGCCTTCCTTTTGCGTGCTCGAGGCACAACTCACGTCTGAAGCATACTAACATACTTTTCTAACAAACAGCACCCGAGGGCAGAGGCTTTCCCCGAATTCGGCAATGAAAGACGCGGCAGTTCGTTGGTTGGGGGAAACGGAGAACTGCATTAATGATCTCGTCACGCGAACTGGACTGGGAGGAGGAAGGAAAAAAAAGGCGCCTTTCTTCCTTCTCCTCAGCGCCTGCTTCCGTCATGGCTTTCGGCGGCGCGCGCCCCCGCGTGCAGTGCAACCACAGCCGCCGTGTTTAAAGCGGGAGCCCGAGACTCCTCCAGATTAGCGAGTGCGGAACTATCCCGCGTCCGTCGGAGGGCAAAGCTTTCCGTTAGATCAATCCCCTAATTCAAGAGGACCGTGCAGTTCTCCGAGTTCCCTTAGATTTTTTTTGGGGGGGGGGGAGGCTGGCATCCATCATGACCCGACTTCTCAAAGTCGGCTCTCCTCCTCTTAGGCTTAGGGCAATATGCACAAGTCTCCCCCCACCCCACCTCCATCCCCGAACGAAAAAAATGCAACGTTGTGATATGCCTTGAGGCGCCTCTGAAGATTCCGCAGCCTCGACGTTGGGAAATCCTCCCGTTTGCAAAGCAACCCAGCCATTCTCCTTTCGGATGTAGGAGGAGAGGGGTGGCTGAGAGAGCCCAAGCAGGGGGGCTGCTGCGGCTTTTCATTTGCAAGCCTTTCCGCCACTACGGAAAAATGGAAACGAAGGGCATTTCCCGTGCAACACCGCACAACGGGGGGAAAACAGTAACAAGTTACTGTTCTCTTTTTTGTAGCAGCCTAATTTAAAATCTGGTGAGAATCATTCCAACACCGGTCCCGACATTCTGCAGTTCGGCTTCTCGAAATTTGGAAGATTTACGCGGGGAATATGCGGACGACCACTAGATGGCAGGGGCGGCTTCTGTATCTTTTTCTCGGTGATCGATCGGACTTCTGCAATTCAGGCCTGGCAGCACTAGTTTCCCGTAGGAACAACGTTTCAGTTTCTCTTCTCGGGATTGTTAAATCCCTATTTTTGCAAGCCGAATCCACTTCTTGAATTCAGACTCTCACATTTCCCCAACGGTTTTTTTTTTTTTTTTTAACTCTTACATCTTTTGCAGGCTAGCCCATTTCTGCTTGGTATTTTTCCTCAATTATGGAACCCGAGTAAAAAGTGGCCTGAGAAAGGAAATCCCACTTCGTTCCTTTTCGTACCAAGCCGCGACGCTGCGCCGTCCAACGTGAGGCACGGACGGGGTTCGAACCCGCGATCTTCGGTTTACGAGACCGACGCCTTACCACTTGGCCACCGCGCCTGACGGGCTAGCAGCAGGGAAAAGCAGCCAGTGGAAGGAAGGTTCCGGATTCACGTTCCATTCGCGGTTCCACGCACCTCGTGCTCGGGATCCGCGCGGGGGGGGGAGAGGATTGCGAGAGATCCAATCTAAGCAGGCCGACATTCTTCTATTTTTTTTTCTTCCCCCCCCCCGACCCCCAGTTTTGCAATCCCGAAAGGAGCAGTGCCCGACACCTTCCCCCTGCAAACCAGTGCGGCGATTTTTCTGCACAGCGAGCAAAAGAAACAAGAACGATTGCGATCCTCATTCACTCCGGTCCCTGGCCGCGCACGAGTGTTCCTCCAAAGCCCGAACGGCGCCGAAGCGAGTCCTGGGACCTTCTCGGTTTCCCCTGGGAATAGAGAATAATCCGCCGAGGCGAAGGAGCCCGGGCGCCCTTCGCAACGCCGGATTTCCCACCGTGCATAAATTGCAAAGGGCAGCCGCTCGTGATTTCTGGGGGAATACCTGCCTCCGGCTTCCTTCGGCCGCTCGGAGTCGCCGAAGCGAGGCGGATTACAGTTTCAGGACGGGGGAGGAGGGAAAGCAGCCATTTTATAACCCCACCACGAGGTGGAGAGGAGGGAAGAGTTGGAGGCAACGGCGGAGGAACGGACTGCAGCGCCGGCTTGCAAGCGGGAGCGGCGGAATTGCTACGCTTGCACTTAACGGGGAGCGACGCGCTTTCCTCACCGGAGAGGGCAAATGGATTTTGAAAAAGCCGGTCCTGGGGGGGATCGTTGCTTTTAAAAGCCTAGCTGGGCTCCTCCGTTCAGACGGAATGTATTCTTCACGCGGGAGTCCTGGCAAAGGCCATAAAGATGGCTTTGCCTCTTCTCATCACGGCCGCTGCTCGTTCTTTATATTTTCGTTTCGGGAGACGGTTATACGTTCTTTGGATTCACCGTATGGTTTGTACGTATTTGGGTTACAGAGTTTGATTTGCTTAATGGGCTGGAGTTTCAAGCATGAGTATTGCCTTGGACTGGATGTCTCGGAGCATATGCAGAGTGCATTCCCTTTCGTTTAGGGAAGTCAATGCTAAATAAAGATTTTTTTTTTTGTTACGAGTGTTTTCTCTTTCCTTTCCCCCTTCCTGTCTCTTCAATTTATACTGGGCTTTTTATTTGTTTATTTATAAAAGCTATTCAATTAAAAGCAGTCTTAAAGCATGTTTTGCATTAGTTAAATGTATTGGTTTTTTGAAGAAAAGAGCTTGAACTTTTCACCTAAGTGACAAAGCATATCTGAACAGTTGTAAGCAAATCAAAATTTCTCTTTCCACCCTCTAGATCGGTAAAAAAAAATTTCTCTCAGAATCCCTTCCCTCTTTTAAAAGTTATGGAGGATCCCCAAAAATGTTTTGCTTGAATGGGTTATATTGATTATTTACCATATTAAAAATTGATCCATTTGCTGCTGCCGCTGCTGCCCAAGATTGTTGGATGGAATTTTAATATTGTATTATTTTTCAACATAAACTGGCAAATAATTTTGATTTTAAGGACCCCTGAAAACATATTGGGGAATTCTCAAGGGTCCTAGGACCACATTTTGCTCAGTCTAGATCACCAAAGGATAAAATTCAAGTGGACTAATATTCTGGTAAGCAGGCCTACTTTGGAAGAGATACCCTTATACTCAAGTGTTTATGTACAGTAATTGGAATATCCATATTGACATCTATCATAGCAGCAAAGACTGCCATTGTGAATAATGAGCTGTCTAAAAACAGTTCATAGCTATTAAAGGTGGCTGATTGGGTTATCGAGTTGATGTCAAGTCTTAGCACTACACAGCACAATTGTGTGTCAATTCTTTAAAAAAGCAGGTAAACAACAACGTTGCAATAGGATGTAAGTGTTATCACTATTCATTCCCTATCCTATACTCTGGATATGCTGATTCCCCATTCCCATTACTGCCCACCAATACATATAGATGCACAAAGAGAGATAGCCAACTTCAACAAGATTGGCTCGCAGAAATGGATGAGCTGTTATAAATGGCACCTTCCAAATTGCCAAATATCTAAAAATAGAAATACCAAAACATCTTAGGGAGGTATTTACAAACACAAGATTTGAGCTGCTGGATACAATGATTAAATATGGATGATTTAATGAAGTTCCTTATAAGAAATGTATTTGCATTGGCAGAGCTCTAGCAATAGAAGACCTAATACATATATTATTTGAGTATCAGATGTATAAGAAAGAGAGACTGGCTTCTTGGATTGCACATCAGACAGACAAACTAATTGGGACCCTCATATTAGAACTATCCATTTCATGTGTGGTCACCCCCAAACTGCATACAATACAATCTTTTATCTCAATAAAACAGTCCAGCTGAGATATACCTACTGTATGGGTCTGATGGAGGTAAATTAACAGAAACATATTTCTTATTTAGCCTCTATTTAATTTGTTTCCTGTACTTCCCTTTTACATATAGTTCTGCTGTTTTAAACATATTTTATGTTTTATTCTGAATGTTTTATTTTGTATTTTGATGTGAGCTACAGGGTAATCAGTAACAATGAAGTGACCTCCCAATACGAACACTATGACAGGCCTCATGGAATTGTAGTCCAGTACATCTGAGGTTGAAGGCAGTTCTGAACATTATAAAGAGAGCAGAACCTCATCAAGGTTGGCAGATGTCAAAATAAATAAGATCAGATTTGGACTGTTAGGTGCTTGGAAAGGTGAATAAATAAACATATGTGACATTGAAGATATTCTCCCCTAGTCTTTTTAAATAATATTTTTTTATTATGGCATAGGTAATTTCGATGCTTGTTTCTTTTATGATTTGTGTTTATGGTAAGCTGCCCAGAGTCATGTTTATGAGCTAGGTAGCTACTGCATATAAATATAATTATCAAGATTAGGATAAGTGCTGCTGTGATATCACTAGGAATTATTTGTGTGCCTAAAACAGCAGTAGCAGGATTGGGGATTTAGATCAGGGGTCCCCAACCCCCGGTCCGTGGACCAGTACTGGGCCATGGCATGCCAGCAAACGGGCCGCACAAACAAAGTCCCATCCGTGGGGTGCAGGTAACACACAAAACCACGCCCCCTCCGGTCCGTGGAAAAACCTCTCCACAGAACTGGTCCCCTGGTGCCCAGAAGGTTGGGGACCTCTGATTTAGATGACTTCAGATGACTCAATCCAAACAACCAATTGATTCAAGCACTTGCCATTGTTTAATAAAGACAGAATGCCTCTCAGATACACTGGAATTGTGTGGTTTTCTAAAATGGTTTCTAACATTCTCCTTTCCTCTTATCAGTTTTCTTTTCCTTGCTTCCTTCTTTTTGGGGAGGAGTGCTTCAAGGGTATTGGGGTACTACCTGCTGGTCTGACTTCCAAGTATGACATACCAAAATGGCAATGAATATGGAGAACTGGATGCTGGACTACGACCGTACTACTTATTTGTTTGGAACAGATGCAGAGCAAATAAATTCAACACTGAAACAGAAGGTGTTTTAGAAACTCTTTTAAAGAGAATATTTTCAGAGAAATTCTCGGGTACAGGGGAGTATTATTGTACTTCATTGTGCAGTGGCTAAGGGATGTATATAAATGTTCTGCCTTTCCTGTTTCATTTTCTCTCAGGTTCAGCAGCCTCCCTGAGGCATTTCTGTTAAATCCCAGAGGAAGATTTTCACTAGCAGAATTACCTAAGCAAAAGTTTTGTCCCCAGATAATTCTTGGAGAACATCATCTTCCTCTGAGAAATTATTCACTTAATTTGTCCCAAATTTGATGGACAATTTCAAAAGGATCTTTCAGGAAGCACCGGTAGTTGTTTTTGTCTTTTTTTGAATGCATATTAAAACTCAGAGGAGGTGAATTAGGCATGTGGCAAATCAGTTTAAAGCCTTTCCCGCCATTTTGTCACAACCTCCCCTTGAATGGGATTTTGCTACTTTTCTTAGAGGTTAGCCCCACTTTTGCACAGTAAAACTTACTTCTGAATAAAGAAGCAAAGTTAGCCTATTTTGGAACTATATGATTTCTTGTAATACACTGACTGCGAACAGAACTACAAATGTTTTAAGATAACTGGTTTTAAAAAGGATTAAACCACAGTTGGAGCTAATTTAAATTAATCCCCACTGGAGTGAGGGAATTTATTCCTGGGCAAAAAGTGTGCAATTGTGGCTTAAATTTTAGTTATTCCACAGAACATAGAATGGACATTTAAAATGGGATGGCTGTAAACTTCATCGTTCAATGGTGGTCAACATCTGAAATAAAGACTATGATTACTACAAAACTGTTATTCTGTCGGCCTATTTGGCGGCTGGGATAGATCAACTTGATGGAGCTGCTGCCAATGTAAAGTTGTTTTTTTTAAAGAAGAATATGGCAGTTTCCCAAAAGCAGCATAATTAGTCATAGCCAAGACTAATCCAGACATAGGAGATTTATTTTCTTTAACTACGTTTTTGTGTTACTCTTCTGTTGTACAGGCAAGTTAGGATGACCAAAGGTTCACTGGAAAAAATTAATCAAGAGATATATCGGTGATAGTCACAGTTGAGCAGTCAATTCAAATGATTCTTGCTTATGATTCTGAGCAACAATTTCCAAGGCAGCATTCTGGAGTAACTCCCCAAAAAGATAAAAAGACAGTCTTTGAGGCAGTGGCTTAGCATTTTCCAACTCATTTCAGGAAATATTTTAAATTCCAGCAGGCTCATTCAAATAGAACCCTGGTATAACAGTCTCACATCGTAAGACACTTAGCTGCCAATTTTATTTTCTCTTGATGATCTTTTGGCAGTATAAATACAGATCAAATTATATTGGGAAAGGGCAGCCTTTTGCAAAAAGTGAATGAGTTGTTGGATTTTGTATCCTATTCTCTCTGCAAATGCGGGAATTGAAGTGCACGGACTTCTTGTTTGCCTAATACACTGTGCAGTGGTAAAGTATGCTCTTACTAGCATTTTATTATCAGGAATAATGAAATACAACTTAGGTTTTTGGACTGCTGTAAGATTCTAACTTCTGCTGTGGCCCTTTGGTTGGGGTCAACTCTAATTACATGAGAAAATAACTGGGTTCACATATTATGTTGGTTTGCTCCAACCATGGTTTATAAATCCAGCTGTTTGACACTCTAATCCAGCTGCATGAACAATATTTTGGTCCAGCACAAAGTGCAAACCTAGCCAATCACTGAACAGTAGTGTAGATAGCAGATAAATTATTTTGCCTCCATAGATTAAGGACTACATTTTTCTGATACAGAGATTACTGACAAGAACTAAATTTCTACCTGGAAAACAGAGCAAAAGTCAGAATAGAAAATAATGTACCTTGTTAAATATTTTAAGGATTTCAGCTAAATAGGCAATGGATGAATGGTAAGATCACCAAAAGATTTCAATGTCTTTGGGTCCCTGTGCCCCCGGCCAATATTGCAGATGCCACATTTGTTAGCCATGTTTGTTAATAGGAAAGCTCTTATCCTGCAGAATATTGATGCTGAATGAATATGTTTACATGATGTTCAAGTAGTCCTTGATTTACGATACAACTGAGCCCAAAATTTCCATTATTAAGAAAGACAGTTGTTAAGTGAGTTGCCCCATTTTACGAACTTTCTTGCCACAATTGTTAAGTGAATCTCTGCACTTGTTAAGTTAGTAACATGGTTATTAAGTGAATCTGGCTTCCACATTGACTTGTCAGAAGGTTTCAAGTTTCACATGACCCTGGAACACTGCAACCGTCATAAATATGAACCAGTTGCCAAGCATCTGAATTTTAATCATATCATGGGGATTTTAATCATGGGGATGCTGCAACACACAAGTGAAAAACAATCATGTTTATTTTTTCAAGGCCGTTGTAATTTTGAATGGTCACTAAATGAATTATTGTTATCTTATGTAGATCTGTATCTTATGTAGATTTAATTAGATTTTATTTCAGTGATATACATCTTGTGGGACAATAGATTTGAGCCAGGAATGGAAAGATGAAATGGGGGTGATCTGTTGTGGCTCAACTCTCTTGAAAAAGGGCCTAATGAACCATCACTGGGTTTGAATATCCATTTTTAATTAGATCCTAATCAAATTCCCTATGTATTTTTAACCTTTGGGAAGTAATTTCTGGTCTCACACGTAAGTTTAGAAACACCTATTTTATCCCTGACATGATGCTGGTAGATGGAAGAATTGAATTCTACTGTCAAACATTGGGTCTTATATTGGTTTGATAGCTGTAGGGCCAAAGTATTGATAGGTTCATGGTATAAACCTTGCAAGTCTTTTAAAATGCATCTTCAAATTGTCCCCAAGTTCCTGATATCCTAGCTAACCATCATATAATTGGTAATCTAAGATGTACAATTTATATTCCAATGGAAACCTCACTGGTGTAGGTGATGATTTTTTCTGTTTCTGCTCATGAAAACAGGAAGGATGGTTTACAGCAAGGTCTCCAAATTTGGCAACTTTAAGACTTGTGGACTTCAATTCCCAGAATTCCCCATGGCAGGCTGGAGAATTCTGGGAATTGAAGTCCACAAGTCTTAAGAGTTGCCAAGATTGGAGACTGTTGGTTTACAACAGCAACACTAGTATAGGACAGGTTTTTAAAAAGCCAGGATGGGACAGGTTTTTTAAAAGCCAGCTTTTTAAAAAGCCAGCAGCACCTTGGCCTTTTTTGTCATCTCCCTGCTTCCAGCTTCACATATTATATATGGCTGGTGTCATACACATAATACCAAGCCAAATTCTGCCTTGCTTATTTATGCCATGGCATGTGTGAACCCCATGAATTGTGGTTTGGAGGTTGTCTCCATCTCAGCTCCTGGACACAACCTGGAACCTGCTGATACATTTATGTACTGCTAATGAATCTTTCAGAGGCAATTACTGGAGTAGCCACATCTCAGGAATCCTGAGTTAAGTTCAAGTTAAAGCAGACCCATACAGCTGTTTTTGAAAAAAAAAACATGTTCTTAGTAAATTATCAACGTAGTCTTAAAAACATTGATGAAAATCCCAGTGAAAATTATTCTCGATTGGAGACAAATTTGGTAATACTACCGAGGAACATTAACTAATGTAAAAATGAGGTCCTAACCCTGAAGTTATGCTCAGCTTGGCAAAGGATTCCGTGCGAAACTGGCATATTAAGGTGAAAACCTCAGGTAACAGGAAAGCTTTCTCTGCCACTCCAGAAAGCCACTGTCAATTAGAACAAGCAAAGCTGACTGAGCTCACTGAGTAAAGTTTGGTGTAAAGTAACATTCCATAATATTCAGAGTAGTAATGCAGTTTTGTTCCCCACAGGCTAGAAAAAAAATCACTCCTGAAAGCTGGCAAATACTTAAGTATTTGCAGTATATTTTTCTGGCATTCAACATAGTTTATTAACTCAGCAATCTTACAAGTTAAGGCAAGAGGATTATTCCCTTATGGTGGGATAAATGAAGGGAACTGAAGCTGAGAGAATGGCCTTGGAACTCAATATTTAACTGAGGGAGATTTTGCTTCAATTCATCTGACACAATATGAAGAAACTTCACAATCCCTCTTAGAATGAAATAAATAACATATTTAGTTAAGCCATCAATTTAATTTGCTGTAAACTCTAAAATGGGACAGAAATGATGCAACCCATTATAAATAAAGACAATAAATCAGGAAGGATCATAGCTTGTGTATGTGAGAGCGAATGAATGTGAATTGAATTTTTACAAAAGGGCAAGAGATAATTCCATTTAACACAGCAATGCTAAAAAAAAGATCTAACCAGTTATTTCACTATGTGCTCAGGACAAAAATTAGTGCATCTAAGTAAAAGAAAAACATTCTGTACAAAATGAATAATCTTTTTTTTTACATTCTAATGAGGCACATGAAATACAAACTTAGTTCTATTTTATATATACACATTTACAGTAGATTGGGTAGGGATGGCAAAATAAAGATTGAATAAAAATAAAAGACTTCAAACATATAAAACCCGTGGCCAATAGCATGAATTTCAATAGACAATAATTCTGTACACAGTCAAGTAGAAGGCACAAAAATACTAAAATCATGCAAAATAATTTTTTTTTAAATCCAATCCTTACACATAACTACATTCTGTGCAATAAAGCGAAACTACAATAGTGGTTCCCACAATAAAAAAATACAGCAATTCTCAATTTCTATCAGTACCAAAACACATTGGAAATTGAACATAACTACTGCCTTGTAACATACACATCAAAGATGCTATTTTTTTTCCTGCCCTGCACATCTTGAAAGACCAGCTTGTTAATTTTATAAATTGGGATGAGCAGTGATAAATCTGCACTGAGGATTTGCGTAATTATAGCTCCAGTCTTTAGTGGTAAAGTGTTTCCACCTTTTCCTCTTGTAATCTTACTTATGTACATGCATGGGCATTGGGAACAGCCCATATGTGTAATTCTGAGGTGTTGACATGCCACTTCAGAAGCAGAAAGATAACACTGGGTTAATTTTTCAAAACATGAACACTAGGATCAGAAAGCAACGAGGGGAATCTAGAGTTCTAGGGAAGCTACGTTATTTTTCTTGCCAGGAATGCAGTCACAGCCAAAAGGAAGTCAACTTGACCCCATTCGTCAGCCAAAGATGAAAGGGTCTTACTTTGCCAGAAACAAAACTCAGCTACAAGTGATCATTGCTTTGGGAATAGAGAAAAGGAAAGAATATACGTAGCCAATTCTTTGTCCTAAAGGAATAAGAGCCACCAATAGTATTTAAGCCAAAACACAAAAAGCAACTCAGATTTATAATCTACAACTTCATTTTAGCCTCTCTTTACTTTCTTTCTCTTCCTATCCCATAACTCAATACTCGGGAGCCAGATTTTGGTTTCAAGGCTTCTATCGTTATTTGAAAGCTAAAATTCAGAATCTGAGTTTGGGAATTCAAACTGACTGATAAATTCTTAAAATTAAACATTTTGATAACATTTTTAGTTTTCACTGAGAGATTCAAGCTCGTGCCCTGCTACAGACTACTGGATAGGAAATTTCTAGTTCCTTTGCTGCTGAGATGAATAATGCTTTCCTAAAATTCACAATTTTAAATAAAGGATACAGGAAAGATGACTAAACCTCCCATATTGTAGAGTTCAAAGTACAGCAGTTCAAACATATCCCGTTGAATGCAATATCCAACTGTATTCATGATTTCAATGAAAAATCAAGTCTACAACTTTAGTGTAAGATCCATGGTGGTTAGGATGTCTTAAATCCTACTAAACGTTTCGACAGTTACTGTTTTAACCTCAGGGATCACTTGTTGCCCAGTGAACACTTGTTGCCTTTAGAGGAGCAATTATTCTTTTTTTACTTTCACAGAATACAAACCAGATCAAAGGTGTTTCACAACTAGTAGTAGGGATGAGAACCAATAAGGGAACAAGTGTTTCAGTTTCAACCAGCTGTTCATCAGCCTTAGCAGAATTTTGAAGTTCTATTAAAGCCACTGGATCAGGTGAAAGCAAACTATTTGTTCCTATGTTTTGATTGTTACATCAGTGCCCACTGTATAAATACACAAGAAATCCTGGCTCAGTAGATAAGTATACACTAATGCATTTTAATCCAAGCAAACATAAAAGGTCTCTGACAGTGTGACAAGAAATTATGTTGAGAAAAAGAAACTATTGGTAGATTCCCATTAGCAAATCCCATTTCCTAATCTATTTAGCAGCCTCTCATACTCAGGTTTGCACATGGATAAGGCTGACTTTTTTACAATGTGAACTTTGCACTGATGATCTACAGCAGTGTTTCTCAACCTTGACAATTTTAAGGCATGTGGACTTCAACTCCCAGAATTCCACAGCCAGCAACGCTGGCTGTGGAATTCTGGGAGTTGAAGTCCACATGCCTTAAAATTGTCAAGGTTGAGAAACACTGATCTACAGGAACTGAAAAATCATTCTGCCAAACAGACAGCAACAGATATTTACTTAAGGAACCACTGCAAATAAAACCTTGTGCGCTTTTGAGCATAGAATGTTGGCTACTGTTTGAAGCATAACACTGATCTTCTCTCTACTGGGTAGCCTCTAAAATATGTGGACCTCCAGATTTCCAGCAGCTGAAGTCTTTTTTAAAGAAGAAAAAACGTGCAATGATGAAGATCCTGCAGTTCAGCTGGGAATATCTGTAACCCTTAAAATTAGGACACCTTTCCTAGCAAATAAATTTTGTACTTAGAGATTAAACCCAATTTTAACTAGCCACACTCATTTTTGTATCCTGCATGGCGATCTTTGTTGATAGCACAAATGTATCCATGCTTATTCAGAAATAGGGACTTTCTCTCAGCTAGAGGCCAACAGTTATAGTTTCAATATAATCCAGCAATCCACCCTGCTTTCATTTTCCACTACTAAAAAACCCCATCTCTTGCAGCCTTTGCTCAGAGGCATTTAAATGAACCTGTCTCAAATTGTCTCATTATCTTCAATCGTAAATAAACAGTTTCCCTCTGTTAATGTATTACGGTCCCTCCCTTTTGGCCTAATTACTGCATTATAATGCAATGTTGTACTACTGGCCGAAAATGTTCATCAGAAGACTTAATTAGCCTTTCAACAACTCCTGATCTGAAATCATACTGGGAAACTTTAGCATTTGTAGAAATTTCATGCCCAGAAATATGAATTCTAAATAAGCTATGCTAACATATCAGGCTTCTTCATTTATATCTCCCAAATTGTTATGCTAAAGCAAAGGCATTCATATAATACAGACAACTGGCTAAAGAAATTGTTGGCCCCTAGAAACATCATCAAAACATTGCTCACATTTCTATGGACCATCTATGAGCAAAGAAGGAAGCAAATGGATGCAAAGACTCATTTAAAGACAACTAGGAATAGTGTGTGGACTGAGGTTTGGTAGCAAAATATTAATTTAATACAGTCCTCTGATTTGTAAGGGAATCAGGTCATATAACCCAGCCTTTCTCAACTTGGTGCCTTCTGGAAAACAGGATGATAGCTACTGTGAGATGCACCATCAACCTAAGAGACACCACATTGGGAAGGTTTCTCTCCCTCAATGCTTGCTAATCCAAACCATCTGCAAACAAGACAGCCTTTCTGCCACCTCTTGGAAACCATTTTACTCTCCTCAGAATTACTCCCATGATTCATATAAAAACTCTTCTTTCAGTTTCTATCCAATTCACCTCTTCACCTCCTAACTTGCGGAGATTTTTTTTTTCTTTCTCTGTTAGAACTTCTCCCCCTCAAACTTCTTCAAACTCAACATGCCCAGTTCTTTCAGCTTTCAAGAACTTTCAGATACATTTTGCTTCCTGTCCTGTCAACTCAACTGATGAAGTCATCAACTCTCACCATTAAAATATCAGCAGGATAAACCAAAAGCAAGCTGGAATAAGTAGTCTTAACCCCACTCTTGAAAGGCAACCTGTAAAAAAATAAATTCTCCAAAGGTCTGTGGTAACATAAATTATCACCTCCCTTCCCAAACAGAGAAAGGAAGCACTGCTGTAGTTTGCAACAGGTGGATACTGGGAATGTGGTTCCTTCAGGAGCAGGATTCCTTCCAGCCTATGCAAGGGATTGGCAAATCCTGACTGGGAAAAGAATTCAGAAGTCTCCTTTATTTGATTATGACTTGACTACCTAAAAAGAAGGTAGTAATACAATGGATTCAGTTTCATTTGCACCAAATGCAGGAAGTCAAAAGCAAAGGAGGTATTAGAAGCAGCTTAGACGTGGAGTAAAAGTAATGGCTGGCACTGGCAAGTATCACCTTGTATTAACGATTAACTCTCTTGCTACTTATTAGAAAACACAGCCAATAAACACAAGGCTATGCCCCCCCCGTTTTTCCCGATGAGATTTATACTTGTGCAGAAACATAACACTTGTGGGAATGTGAAATACTGAAGCACAACATAATTTTATAATTTATATACCATCATGATACCCAGTTTGGAAACAGGGTTTCAATGCTTAGAATCTTAAACTGATAAAATTAACATCAGATTCAATCTTTTGATTTGTTCTTTGAAGAGGCTCTCAAATTAATTATGCAAACTTTACTCAGGACACTGCAAGGAAAAAAAAGACAGCTTGATTTGAAACTGGAAATGTGCTTACGGAAGAAAACAATACATATGAACCAATAGAGTTTTTTTATCTATAATACAGAGCATGCAGTTCTCTTTCACATGTGTTGGGAAAGGCAATCTGGGGCTTCTAAGATATTTTTAGACTACAGATCACATTATACTTGGACACCACCTATACTGAACAGGGCTTATGGAACTATAACGCAGATATCCAGGGAGGATATCTTGTGCCTACCTTTCATGTGGGAAGACAATGAAGCCTGTGCACAGGTCATTATAGAACAACACACTGTTCTTTTCTCACATGCATGTGACTGCACATATCCATGCATCTGAATTGTTACTTGCAATGCACATGAAGGACTTTGTGCTGTGGTTTTTTTTTTTTTTTTATCAAAACACATCTCAGACAGGAAGGGAGAAATCTTTAACCGAAAAAACAAAACTCATTTTCACCATGGTCCCTACACAAGCCATCACTTAACTTTACAGATTTTCTTAGAGCGTGCCCGGGTGGCGATATACAAAACATCACGAGGATTTGTTCTGAAAACGAATGAATGCTTATGTTACAAAAGTAAGATTGGAAAAAAAAAGGAAGGAGGAGAAGGAAGTGGTGGTGGTGACAGTGATACCGTAATAGCAAGGGCATGAAAACATGAAGAGCCTGACTCAATCTGAGAATATTTATTGATGGCACAAAGTGAGCTGAGTATCTTCCTGCAATTGCAGGAAGCTGTGATGCTTGATAAACAATCATTTCTGGCTTTTCTGCGCTAATCACCCCCAGTGAAGGAGGCAAAACTTTTCAGTGAAACTCCAAAATTGCGTCAAATAAATATTAATATGTATAAATAAACATCTTTTCCCTAAACCTGTAAAAGAACCATTTAAAATGTTGACTTGTCTGTAAGAACAGGGTCATTTTTACCCACGAGTGCCTAAAAAACAAAAAATCTTTCTCCACTTCTTAGCTGCTTTATTAGCAGAGGGTGCTTTTGCAAATGCTGACATGAAGCAATATAAAACAAAACGATTTAAAAAATGATTGGTTTCTATTTGTAATGGTGACAGCACCAAGTTCTTATCAATGAACAAATAGGTCTCTGCAACCACCACTTTTTAATGCTGTTGCTGAAGCTGAAACAGGGCTGGGACTGTTTTGTAGCCCTGAAGCATCCCACATTTATGACTCCAGCTCTCCCACCACTAGGTTCTTGGTGATCTTGCAATAAAGCCCAAAGAAAATGCACCTCATGAATAGTCTGGTAAGTTCAAGAAAATATGGAACCCCAGGACCCATTGTTTTCTTGGGCATCCCAGATTCCCCTGGAATACAACAGACTGGTCAGCATCCCAAAGGATTCATAGCCACTTGGGTTCAAGATTTAGAAACTGCTTTCTAATTAAAACAGTCTAGGTTCAAACAGAAACTTGTGAAGATTCCAGAATACCCGCTTTGCATCATACATACATTCCCATCCAAGAAGAGGACTTCAGAAGCATTAACTCAGGCAAAGTTAAAACAACACAGCCAGCACCAGTGAGAATTCAACCTGATAATACAAGATATTTCTGAGATGACAGGGAGGCAATTCATAAGACATAGACGCTCAGTATTGTTTGTACACTAGGAAAAGGCCTGGCACAAGTTAGTTTCCATCATGTTTTATCTTTTCATCTAGAGGTAGTATCATTTTTTTTCTGTCCAGTATCTAAAACAGTGCAAATCCAGTTTTGTGGTTTTTCATTATAATCCCTAGCATCCCCACAGAGAAAGGGCATGAAAAATGGATCGATGCAAATTATGAGTCACAAAATATATCAAGCTCATATAAACACGCCCTGTGTATCCACACAAGTTTTTTCTATTTATATATATATATATATATATATATATATATGTGTGTGTGTGTGTGTGTTTTGTGTGTTGTGTTTTGAGAGAGTTATATATATGTATATATTTATAAGTTCATATATAGTAGCAAATAGAGATACTTGAATCTAAAGGCATCCTATCTGCCCACCTCCCTTCCCACCCCAATCTTCAATTTTTTATTTCCAGGATGGATGGATTGTGGTCTAGGATAGCCAGGATGATCTTGTCCATGTATTGGCGCAATCGGTAGTTGATCTCTTCCTGTTCTTTGAGGGCTTCCATGAGCTGAAATGAAAAAGAACTAGATTAAGAAGTACTCTGAGGTCACTACTATTCTGAGATCCTCTGTGTCCATTTTACTAGAGTGCTCCTGAATTTCAAAAGTTGTTTTCAATGTATCTTTCTTTCCAGATCATTCTAATGGTGATTCATTTGGATGGATGGAAGAAGGCTGGCTATTTCCTCACCTTCATTTTACAAATTGTTGAAGCCATAATGAATTTCAACACCATGCTTTCGAGCAGAAGCATCACCCCATCCTTGTGCCTCAGTTAATTTATGCTCTTTTATTCAGAAACTCATTGGAAGCCACCGAGAATCAATTTATACTTGGTATGAATCTCAATTCTTGAGCATGTAAGATGGAGACAGACTTAGTCATCTATCTTTTCAGAGGGGAAAACCCCGTAATGTCATCTAGATCTTTTGGATAAATCCTACAATTTGGCCACTGACCTTGAGCTATTAGGGGTTAGTGCACACATTTATTCAGGTGAAAATTGTGGCTAGGAAGGCCTTTGTCTTGTGTGCCAGTTGCACCCATACCTAGATCAGCAGATCCTGCTTATAGTCACTCTTGCTCTGGTCATTTCCAGATTGAACTATAGGTAGTTCTCGACTTACAACCACAATTGAGCCCCAGATTTCTGTTGCTAAGTGAATTTTGCCCCATTTTACGACCTTTCTTGCCACAGTTGTTAAGTGAATCATTGCAGTTGTTAAATTAGTAACATGGTTGTTAAGTAAATCTGGCTTCCCTATTGACCTTGCTTATCAGAAGGTCACAAAAGGTGATCGCATGACACTGGACACTGCAACTGTCATAAATATGAGTCAGTTGTCAAGCATCTGAATTTTGATCACATGACCATGGAGATGCTGCAACCGTTGGTTCAGAATGCAGGGGCACAGCACTTATGTGCATTCCCAGAGCAGCACATATCACACCTTTGCTCCACAAGCTGCATTGGTTACCATGAGCTTATCAACACCCTCAACCTGGGCTCTGCTCCTCTCCAGGACCTTATCTATAATCCCAGCTCAGCACACTGAGTAACAACTAAGGCAGAGTTAAATTAAGTCTGAATCATGCCAAGGACCATTCACTTCTTTTAAAATGAGAGACTTACATTCGATAACATTACTTTCCATACACCCAGAATAGCTAAGGCAAACACAATTTATGCTCTGTAAATACACAGTTGCCCAGTTACATCTTCGTACTACAGTATTTGGTAGCAAACCTCACAACCTTTGCTCAAGATTTACTTGCATAACAAAATCTGAGGCAGAGACTTTTTTTAAACAAAAGTCTCTGGAATAACTTCTTGAATGTGTGACGGGGTTGCTGTGCAAAGGACAGAAAGGTAAATCAAAATGCTGTGAGCCGAATCAATTGAGACTGGAGATGAAATACTGAAAAAAGAGGAGACAAATGGAAGGGAAGGCAGGATAGCAGAACCCATAAGATCTAATTCTAGATTTGCATTTTTGTATCTCTTTGCTGCCATCCAGTGGTCATACAGATTTCTGCAGCCCAGATCTGGTAGCCCTAAGACTGAGATCACCAACCTTTTCATGCTGCGGCCTGGAGGGAAAGGGAGCAGGTGGGAAATTTGTGTGGACGTGCATGCACTCGCACAGGGCTGTGTGCAAATGTGGCCGCATGCACCCGCACAGCGCTAGCAGCCCTGTTTGTGCAGGTGTGTAGGTGCTAGCTGCCAGCCCCACGTGCATGCGCAAATGGGCCATGCAACCCCATGGGGCTAGCGGCCCTGTTTGCGCAGGCATGCAGGCGCTACCCACCGCCGCTGCTAGCTCTGTGCACATGTACAAATGGGTCTGCAGGTTCTAGTGCAAGTGCATTGGTCGGCCAGCGCCCAGCCCGTGGCCAGTAGCCCACAGCCTGGCAGAGGGCCATGGACCATAGGTTGGGGACCCCTGCCCTAAGATTCAAGAAATGCTCCTGAACAATTCCTGAGTGGTGCACGGAAACAATTTTCAATGGAAAATAAGTTTAGTTGTAAAAGAAGAAGGGCAGAAGAGAAATAAAAGAAAATGTCAAGAATTTTAGCCAATTCTGATATCTTAGTGCCTTCTGTATGCTGATGTCATCCCAGCTAAAACCAAAATAAAACATCCCAAAGCAAATGTGGCACCGCTAAAGCATGACTTTCAGAGTTCCCCACCAAGTTAGGTTTTTGCCAAGTTGATTGCTGAGAGATACTTTGCCAGCCTAGTCATTTAATGAGCTGCAAGAGATTGCTACTGGTCCCTTTACCTCATCCCTGGAGGCAGAGTCAATCTCAGCTGCCAGTGACTGGGCTTTTGTCTGTGTTGCAAAAAGGTTCTTAGCTTCATAGAGGCTGAGGCTAAGGATTTGCCCATTGAGGTCATCATTCTGGTCGCGGAGCTTTTGATTCTCCTGTCGAGAGAGGAAGGAAAGAATTAAGGGATTAAGGCACCTGGTTAGAGTGAGTTCTAGTCCTGCTTTAGGCAGGATTTTAACCAGAAAAGGCAAACGAGTTTCCCACATCCAGTCTGGTTGCCTTTGCGTAGTCCCTCCATGGTTTAACAAAGGTGAAATAAAGTGTACCTAAAAAACTCTGCTCTGTTGGGCAACAGCAACACGCGGTTGCAAGCCCAATAGTTTCATGGCCATGTTGGACAATAAAAACAGAGGAGCTGCAAGCTTATAAGCAGAAAAGAGGTGTGCCCTGATAGAAGCTGCTGAATGACAAGTCCCCACAACTCCCAGACAAATTTTATGATCAGCTCTCATCTATGGTCTTGTGAACGCTAAAATCCATATGCTTATTCTTTAACGACATAGCCCCATTTGCTAAAACCTTGGGCCAAAAGGAGATATTTGTAATTTCAGACCCTCAAAAGCCCAGGGGAGTTGAGAAATCCTTTTGGCTTCCTACCATGTAGCTGCTTTGGAGAGAGGAGGTTCGTTTTGCTCCCTCCTTCTTCTAGCCCCGGCTATACTTCACCTGTTTTAGACGTTTAATTTCGTGTTCCATTTCCACTTCTCTCGTCTTGGCATTGAATTCGCTCAAGGTGGAAGAGCTTCTCCCTCGACCAGGACGCTCACACTCAAGTTTATACAACTGAAGGTGTTCCAGCTCCTTTCTCAGATCCTCAATGAGCTGCAGAAAAAGCAGGGCCTAATGAACCCTTGTGGCTAGGAACACGACAGGATAATCTGGGGCACAAAGCCAATGCTGGCCCTCTGATTAAAACTAAGATCGAATGTGCGCCAAAAGAACATGAAGGGTGTAGGGTGTTCTTGGCTTCAGTGCTGACCTTTTTGTTGAGCTACAGGTAGTCCTCGACTTACAATGGCTTGTTTAGTGACTGCTCAAAGTTACAGCAGCACTGAAAAAAAACTGACTTGACCGTTGTTCACACTTGTGATCGTCGCAGCATCCCCACGGCCACGTGGTTAAAATTCAGATACTTGGCGACTGACCCATATTTATGCAGTGTCCCGGGGGAGGGGGGTCAGGGGACCTTCTGTGGCAAGCAAAGTCAATGGGGAAGCCTTATTCACTTAACAATTGTGTTACTAACTTAACTGCCATGATTCACTTAACAACTGTGGCAAGAAAGGTCGTAAAATGGGGCAAAACTCACTTAGCAACAGTCTCACTTAGCAAGAGAAATTTGGGGCTCAATTGTTGTTGTAAGTCAAGGACTACCTGTACTAGTTATGATAGTACTTGAACAAAAATTGCAATGATTGTTCCTATGCTGGCAAGCTTTTGTTCAGGCTATTGAAGTGATCTGGAAAATTCCGTTAGTTCAAAACAGGGCAGTTATATTCCTTATCGGGGCTAGTTGAGTGCCATGGCTCTGACTGTCAGTCTGCTTCCAGAGCGTCTATATAATCTATTCCTATTCACCTTTAAACCCCTAACTGACTTATTGAAGTAAATGTTCTGGCTTTAAGTCACTAAGAGGTTTATAGGTTAACATAATCCAGGTTATCTATTCGGAGCCCGGATCTTCTCCTGAGGCCCTTCTTCAGCTTCCTATGTCCAATGAGGCAAGACGAGTGGCTGTCAGTGGTGGAGTTTGCATTGTGCAATTTGCTTTAAGAATCTTAACCGTTAACGGTTTTATACCCTTAATGTTTTATGGCTATTATTGCCATTTATTTTGCTGCCTCTGATTTTTATCTTATCTGTTGTGTTGTTCTTTACATAAGATTTCATATTTTTATATTGCTTCAGGCTGCTTCTACACAAACTTATTTTATATTCTTTTTCATCTGCTCTTTATAGTTTTACAGAGGTTGATTTTGTATGTGTTTTAACCAACGGTACATCATTCCGAGGACATCTGCTATCGGGCAGTATTAGAAGCATTATCTAATTTTTTTCATTACAGAAAAAGACATTACAAGATAAGATAAGTAAAATTAAGGACGGAAAAACTCAAGGACAGTATTTTACAGTCTTTTTCTAAGCCTAAAGGCTGTCTAAAGGAATGTCATGGCAGAGTGCATACATGAGAAGGCTGCCATACAAGGAACAATTTCAATTTTAATCAGTTGCAATTTCAGTCAAACCAAGTTTCAACTTTCCAGATTTATCGCTATGAAACCATCCTCTGGGAATAATCATTGTAACACATCTGAAAGGGCTTCAAGGTTTTTAGGGATGCATTTTTGAAAATGGTTGCTAGCCAGCCATTATTCCTAACAACCCCTGCTTCAGTGACACCAGGCAAACCGCCATGCAGTTTTTGAAGCTACATTTTCTTTTTAATTTTGAAAACATGATTTTGTTTAATCTCAGCGTAAAACATCAGCCTCAAGAGAGAACATGGAAGATGTACTGGCTGTGTGCCACCTGCATAGTTACCAACCTCCTGAGTAGCTTCTCTCTCCTTGTTAAATTCCAGCCTGTTCTGCCTCAGTTTGTCCATCATCCTTTTATACAAATCCATTTCATCCTTCAGCCTCAGACTGGTATCTTCTAATCTGTCAGACATTCGCTGCCTCTCCTGACGAAGGTTGAAAAAGAAGGTTACAGATTGCCAGCAAATCTAATGGTCATTTTCAGTGTATAGGGAAACGATCATTTCAGGGAGCTGATGGATGAAATTTGCATAGGCATGTAGAAAACCACCATGACCTGGTCAATGGTAGGTTAGAACTTTTCATGCAAGCAAGTTAATTTTTCCAATATGGGAAATTTTCTGAAATGTGGGTCTATTCAACTTTTGGTACTTTGAGAAGAGAAACACGTCTAAGCCATGCAATCTGTTGCTCAGCCATCAGATTCTCACTTCTATGTCCTCAGTTCATGGAATAAGTTAGATTGGGATCTGCAGAGCAAGACAGACAATGGCTGGCCGTTTTCCAAAGGTCAACAAGACTGCTACCTTGCCTTTTGTTCTTTAAACTTTACACCTCTTTCTTTTTGAAGATCTTGCCAACTCTGTCCATCCATGACTTTCGTACACTTCCCCTTGTTTTTGCAATTTCATCGTTCCCTCAAACCGCCTGAATGCACTCTTTGCTCTTTTCTCTATTTCTTATATGTTCATAGAGCACCCTTTCATTCTTGATACTACCTCTTCTAGTTTTACCACACATTCTTCTTAAGTCATTCCCAGTGCAAGCAATTCTCAAGATGGCAAACAGAAATGTTTTTACATGTAACTATTTTGGCTTCCTTTGACTGACCTCATTCAACCCTTGCAAGAAAGATCATATATTACTTACTCTGTTCCAACAGGATTTACACTAACTCTGAGCCCACAACATGCTATATTGGCATAGCAATCTGTAATTAGAGCACCTGTAGCCCCAGTTCCTAAGAATATCCAAAACTATAGAAAGTTATCATGGTATGGAATTTGATCCCAGCAAATTCTTTTTCAATATAACAGCAACATCAGCAGAGTTTAAGTCAGCAATCACAAAGAATAATGGAGAATGTCAGATTGTTTGGCTTACTGTTCCTTTGTTATAAGGCCAAAAGTCAGGGCTGTTACTTAGATGTTCTGCCATGAAGAAAACTCTTTGGGAATTACTCTTTGGGAACTACTGTTTCTTTGAAGAATACAATATGGCAGCCACTGTGATATAGTGGTTAAAATGTTGGATTAGCATTGAGGAGACCCAGGTTGTAGTCCACCATCAGCCCTAGAAACCTCATAGCATGGCTTTGAGCCAATTACTTTTTTTCAGTCCCATCTACTCTACATTTTATAGCTGGGGGATGGAATAGGAGGAGATAACCTTGAACGCCGGAAGGAAAAGTGGCATATAAATAAAAAGCCCACCAAGCAACCAACAAATCTTCTTTGTCTTCCCTAACTCATTGTTATAGTGGTAAAGTCCTACAGGAAAGGAGATTATTTGATACTGTAAACAAATTCTAGTTTACAGAACACACATAACTTTAGACAAACACATTGTATGCATATTCCCTACTATCAAGTGACTAGTCCCTCTTGGCTACAGAGAAATCTAAGTCTATGATTTACTGAACAAAGTACACAAAGCTAGCAGACCCCAAATATGGAGCCACATAAACATCTGCCCTGCACAACTAGATCTTCCTCACAGGCACACAAATCACATACTTTAATCGTTTTCTGCAACACAGCTTGGTCTTAGAGATATCCTGCTTGTAAATTAGCTCAGCTGGATTCCCAGAGCATAGTAATGCAATAAGAAGATTCCCAAATTCTGTAAGAAATGCCAAACTGTTCCTAATTAGTTCTAAGCCTGGAACATGGGATCCATGTTTCCATACTGCCAATCTATGCGTTAGTTGCAGCCGATTCAAACAAATTAGCAATTCCAGCCTGAGCAGCACAAACTGACCAGACAAAAGATAACAATAGAATATTGTCTTTGGTTCTAGATAATTCCTGGCGGAATGTGGCTGTGGGTTTGTGGGCTACCTCAATTCCTAGGGGTTGAAGAAATTCTGGCTGTCATTTCTGACACCCCTTTAGGGTATGGTAAGGTTCGTTTTTGCATGGCATTCGGCTGTATGGTGTGTGGTGGTTTGGGTGTTGTGGGTTGGAATATGAAGTTTTTGGGATAGCCATTACAGAGAAAGACATCAAGCAGCTGTTTTTCTTCTGCTTTTCTTAGTGCTGTGATGCTGCAGTGTGTCCTGGCCCTTCTGAACGGGGCCTGGACGCAGCTTCTTTTGTGTGCGATATGGAGGTGGGGGGGGGTTGCTTGCGAAGCTGAGGATCTGGCCTGTGTACGTAGGTTTGCAGTAGACGCAGGTAGAATATCTAAGTGCTGCTTCCTCAAGGTATCTCTGATATCCTGTTTGTCTCCTGTGGTTGCTTCTACTCAGAAATCCCTTT
Organism: Bothrops alternatus; assembly: GCA_034064705.1. Taxonomy (NCBI): domain Eukaryota; kingdom Metazoa; phylum Chordata; class Lepidosauria; order Squamata; family Viperidae; genus Bothrops; species Bothrops alternatus. The sequence continues at coordinate 2,537,984 of JARGCV010000200.1, read as the reverse complement.
CCTTTCATGGGAACATTCCTGGTCTTCTGGTCAAACATGTCAAAGGATCGGCTCCACTGACAGAAGCCCTGCTCAGGTAACATCATTTTTTAAAACATCCAAGATTGAAGCAACATACATTTTAAAAGCCCAGAGCTCTACTAAACAACTCTGCCTCATTTTATTATTCTTGACTTACCTTATCAATGTAGAAGGACTAAAGCAGGGATCCCCAACCTTGGTAACTTTAAGACTTGTGGACTTCAACTCCCAGAATTCCTCAGCCAGCCATGCTGGCTGGGGAATTCTGGGAGTTGAAGTCCACAGGTCTTAAAGTTGCCAAGGTTGGGGACTCCTGGACTAACGGGCAAGATTTTATATTGTTTTGCTTCCACTGTCTGATCACAGCAGTACTGCTGTTCTGGAATGCTATGTCTTGGTCTACAAACCAGTCCACCCAGGGAATCAAAAATTAAGCTGGCTAGGCAGAGACAACAGGCTGGCTTGGAATAGGGGGATATAGAGCAAGCATTTGCAAACTCTTGTTACCTCGTCCAGTTTCTCAGTTTGCGATTTCAGTCGTAGGACAGTGGTTTTGAGCTCACAGTTTTCCTCTTCCAGCTGCTGAACCCTGAAGGCAAGGCAGAAGTCTGGTAATCGATTGTCTAGAAAAAAGCTGTTTATCTGTTCTGCTAGGGTATGAACTGAATTTGATTCACCAGTGGCAACGTATGAAAGCTCAGTGGAAAATAAGAACGTTACACTGTATTATTAATTAGATGGCGTAAGATGGTGAGAAATAGAATCTATTCAAATAGATAAGAGGTGTATCCTCAATATTAGATTTTGTGATGAATTCGATAAAGGGAACTTTGGTCACTTAAAACTTGGCAATTATAAATATTAAATGTTAAGTTTAAATATTAATGGGAACTAAAAATTGGGAAAAACTACTTAGGACATTGACTGTCTGTAAAGACAGTATGTTAAAATAACCAGGATATGTATAAGTTAAAAATTATTGAAAAATGTAAGAATGTTATTTTTATTTAATTGATATAATAAGAATTGTATTAGTTTAAACAGTAAATACTAAGGGGAAAAGAGAGGAAATATTTAAGGTGGTAGTTTGAGACTTGTATTAAAGATGCTTGTATGTCATTGAATTTTCGATTAACTCAGCCGCCACGTTGCTTTTTAAATACTTAAATGTAAAATTAGAAAATCAATAAAACATTTAAAAAGGAAGAAAGAAAAGTCAGTGGTAGAAGAAATGGCATACCAGTTCTTGAAAGTACCCAAGTTTCTTAATAACTGGTGAACTTTTGAAAATTTAATTGTCTCATTTCCTACGTTGCACCAAATAATTGAAGAAATCCGTCTTCTTAAAGGGTAATTAGTTCATGCACCATTTTCCTTGCTCAGGTATACATTCCCAGCCATCTCCAGAAATATGGGTACCCAGAGGAAATGAACATGAGATGATACACAGATAGCAAACTGAAAAATCCAATGTGAGGTAGTATCGTTTAGGATTATTCAGATGGGTAGCATTGGATATAGTTTAAGATTAATGAAACGGGTAGCATCGATAGTGAGATGGGAAACATATAAATTTAATAAATGAATAAAAATGAAGGAGGGGGGGCGGTTCTACTCTTCATTCAGCCATAAAATTTACTAGGCAATCTAAAAGCAATCATTCTCACCTCTGCCTGATCTGGAATAAAAAAAATAAAATAAAAACAAAAACATCTAATTGATGTTACCAGTAGGGAGTCTGCAAGATGGCTGCATTATGTGCAGGATGCTGCTCCATTCCCCTGTAGTCATATTTATATTTATGTGGAATTGTTTAAATGTTTTTAAGACTTGATTTGTTTTATTGTGCACTACACAAGAGTCACACTTGTAAAAATGAGCAGCTATGTAAATTTGATAAATAAATTATTGCCTTTGTGTATCTGGACAGGAACAATGGGCTTCTTAGTCACTGTGTGGGAAAAAGAGAAACCATGGCAAGTACATAGGTGGAGCCACCCTTAATCCAAAATGGGAGGGAAAAATCAAGAAGCATTCCGGTCACTTTGAGACAGCCCCTGGTAGTTTAAAATATTACTGGGATGTTACCGTGTGTTTAGCAGCTCAATCTCCGTGCTCTTCTCCTTTTCATATTTGCTGTAGGCTTCTCTGTGCCTCTTAATCTCTTCTTCCAAGTTCTGCTGGGCTGAAGTCTCCTGGTCTTTCAGTAGTTCTTCTAACTCATGCACTCTGGTGTAATCAAGCCACGTAGATTTCATTCAGTTTGGTAGCAAGGTATTTGAATTATTCTAGCTATCCACTGGATTGAGCATTTCCTACAACGGTTGTTTTCTCTTTATATGGCCTTCTCCAATCTGCTGCCACATATACAGCCCCTGGCTGAGCATTCACAAGACTCCGTTTACTAACATTTCTGCAAATAATGTGTCACGTCCTCCCATTCCCAAGTCTCTGAAAGTCCAAGTCCAAAAATGTTTATTCTGATGATATCATTACCTCACTGGAGACCTCTTGCGAGGCTCTCTAGAAGGCCCTCAACTCTAAATTGCCCCACTCCCCTAGTATAAAATATTGACCTGATATGATGTTTTGACACACGAAACTAGCGACTACATTTAGAAAATATCCTTCTCTTTCTTGGATGGAAAAATAAAAATATTGCTTCTCTTGTCCACCACAACGTAGATGCACACTAGCCTTTATTAAGAGGACCTTGCTCTGTAAATCCAGAAAGGGCCAAAGAAAACCTCACTGAAGGAGACTTTCTCACCAGTTTGCAGGTAATCCTCGAGTTACAACAATTTGTTTAATGGTCATTCAAAATTACAACAGCAATGAAAAAGGGACTTATGACTGTTTTTCACACTTACGACTGTTGCGGCATCTTCATGGTCACGTGATCAAAATTTGGATACCTAGCAACGAATTCATATTTATGACGGCTGCAGTGTCCTGGGATCACTGCAGCCTTCTGACAAGGAAAGTCAATGGGGAAGCCAGATTCACTTAACAACCATGTTACTAACTTCATAACTGCAGTGATTCACTTAACAACCGTAGCAAAAAGGTCATAAAATGGACCAAAATTCACTCAACCACTGTCTCACTTAACCATGGAAATTTTGGGCTCAATTTTAATTGTAAGTTGAGGACTACCTGCATAACGCTGTCCTGTTTTCAAGCAATCCCCCGTTCAAGCAGATGGGAAATAAATTAAAACTGAGCTCCCACTTGCTGCAAACTACCAAAATGCCACGGTGGGTAGCAGGTTAAATTACCTGTGAACTAGCTGTGTATTCTCCTGCTTCAATTTGCTCTTCAGGTCACCATTTGTTGCAGTATCATTTTCCAGCTCTGTCACTTTTTTTTCTAAGTAAGTCACCTACAAAAAGAAATAGGATGCAAGTGGGCTAAGGCCTTAAGAAACTAAGTAGAGAACGATCAAAATGGATCTCATTCATTCCTTTAGTATCAAACTACCTTTCTCGACAAACTTTGCATAATTCTTCCATCTTTGATCCAATTAAATTACTTATCAGTTTTCATATAAATTAATTCTAGATTGTACAAGTACAGGCTTCCCAACTACGAGATGTGCTGCAAGTGCAAATCTTAGAGTTATTGTATTGATCAAGGTCAGTGATAGCAAACCTTTTGGGCTTAATGTGTCAAAAATTAGGAAAATTCCTAACTTGACTCTGCTGGTGTGTCACCCTCACTCCCGAACAAAAGTGAAACAATTCTCTAACACCCCCCCTCCCCAAATCTGGCCATCCTGAACAGCAACACCTGGCATCAGCACCAACTTTGTTGCTTCCCTTCAGGCAAGTGTTCTCTTTTTATTGACAGGTTCCTGCAGCCTATCCGAAGCTGCTCCAGGTTGCAGAAGACCTTAGTTCCCAAAGCCACTTTGGAGAAGGGACTTCCACTGTTTTATGCAATTCTGGGAGCCTGTACGAGAGCACACCCCATTCTCATGCGGCCCCTATAACCTCCAAAAATGGCTCAAGAAGAGTGTGTGTTGTCGGATGTTCACTGGCATGAAGACCCAGAATGTTGTGGCATGTCCATGCATGTCAAAGGTTTGACATTACTGATCTAGGTCTTTCAGAAGTTGGCAGTACAACCAACTGGAATGAAACAAGGTCTTGAGTATACTATATCGGAATCCTGTTACCTTATTTCTTTCTCTTTTGTACATCAACCAATTCCTCAGGTTTTTTTTTTCTTCATCGAGATGTAGAAACTGCTTACCTTTTCTGTGATATCATTGTCACACGAATCTATGCTGTCTCTGAATAAGTCCTCTGTGCTGCCATTACTACTGCTGAAGTTGCTGTTGTGGAAAAGTTGTCTGTAAAGACGAGAAAAGATTTCAACACTTTGGAAAGCACCTCTCGGAAAAGAAGCTCCAGAACATGATTTCATCGGGATTTCTGCATTTAGTGGGATGGAGAGAGGCGGTCTGATTGGCCCCTTTCAACTGTGTAATCCAGTGGGGAAGCTTCCACGGTTGACAAACAACAAAATGCCACTAATATCCAGTGCAAATATTTAATATTAAATATTAGTTCTAAAGCGACTTTTTAAAATAAGGGCGGCGACATGAACTTGCAGTACAGAAATATCTGCAGCGCTGGAGTTATCTGTCCAAGGGAAACGACTCTTATGTGAGAGACAACCTCTATTTACCCTCACTGTTGTCTCAGTCACAGGAGTTCAAGGCCCTGATATCCTCAATGAGAACCCCCAAAATCCCGGACCTAAAAAACAATCTGCTGCATTTCCACACCCTTCACAAATTTCCTCAGCTCTTTCTTTAGCCTGAGAATTTTCTTCAGAACAGACTGGCACCTGAAACAGCAGTGCTGCTGCACCATTAATGCACTAATTCAGTGCTATTTTTAATTATTTAATTTGTAATGCTAAAAAGCATCCTTTAACACAGAGGTGGGGAACTATGGATCTTTTATGATTTATGGACAGGCTAGCTCAGGAATTCAGGGAATTGAAGTCCACAAGTCATAAAAGGGCCATAGTTCCCCATACCTGTTTTAACAGAACAGAATTGGAAGGGACCGTGGAGATCTAGTCCAACCCGCTACTCAAGCAGGAGACACTATAACATTTCAGACAAATGGCTGTCCAATCTCTTTTTAAAAGTCTCCAGTGATGGAGCACCCACAATTTCTGAAGGCAAGCCGATCCACTGATTAATTGTTCTGTCAGGAAATTTCCCCTTATTTCTAGATTAGTTCTCACCTTACAAACCATGCAAACAAAGCCCTGGAATTATTTATACAACTGCCAGCCATAGTTTGGTGACTTCGGTACCAACCTCTGCAGAAAGATGGCTTTCACCTGGGCAGTTTTGTGGGTTTGATTTCTATGAATCTAGGATACTGACAGCAAACCTATGGCACATGTGTCAAAACTGACATGCCACATTTTGGGTGACACCCCAGTATTTATGCCAGTATTCACCAACCTCCAACAACTATTCTTGAAAGCATGTCTCGTTCTCATAACATTTTTGGAGGCTGTGAAGGCCATGTGACAATAGGGTGTGCTCTCACTTCGTCTTCAAATCTTCTGCAAGTTGCGTGAAAATGAGGCATGGTTTTGGGAAACTGCAGAAGGTGTGAGAGAGCACTCTTATAAGGTGCTTCAAGAACAAAGACCTCATGTGACCCAGGCAGCCTCAAGTTGGCCGCAGGGGCCTGTCAGCAGAAAGAGGACACTGCCCCAAAGTAAGCAACATGTGGCAGATTATGGGGAGCAGTAGGCCGTGGGAGCAATCACACCTTGGGGAATCTCATGAGGCAGCATTGTTGAGTGGCAGTGGCAGTGCTAGGACTTTTATTTTAGACCTAGCCTCAGTGCCGCTCTCAAGTACTTGCGTGCAGGGTGGCTCAGATGAGAGGTGGGGAAACAAAGACAATTGTTTCTCTTTTGTTTGTGTGGTGTGTGTGTGTGTGTGTGTGTGTGCGTGTGTGTGAGACAAGTTAGGCAATTTCCTAATTTTTTAACACGCCAAACTTTTGTTGAACTAGGCATGCTAGCTGAGGAATTCTGGGAGTTGAAGTCCACGAGTCATAAAAGGGCCAAGTTTGAAGACCCCTGAACGAAGAGATAGTGAAGAATTGAACTAAGAGATACAGGTAGTCCTTGATTTACAACAGTTCCTTTAGTGACCATCCAAAGTTACAGTGGCATTGGAAAAAGAAACTTATGGCCGTTTTTCACAGTTACAACCTTTGCAGCATCCCCATGATCAAAATTCAGAGGCTTGGCAACTGGTTCATATTTATGACCGTTGCTGTGTCCCGGGGTCATGTGATCACCTTTTGCAACCTTGTCACAAGCAAAGTCAATGGGGAAGCCAGATTCACTTCACAACTGGGTTAACTAACTTATCAACTGCAGTGAACAACTGTGGCAAGAAAGGTCGTAAAATGAGGCAAAACCTGTTTTTAACCAAGGTCTCATTTAACCGAAATGTTGGGCTTAGTTGTCATAAATCAAGGGCAACCTTTAGTGAAGAATTCAGGATTACACAGAGCCACCCCCACCCTCCCAATTGATATATTGTCGGCAGCAATAAATCAGTACCCAAACACTGAGAGTAGGGCTTTATTTATTTGTTTGCATCCTACCCTTATAATTTTTACAAAAAAGTGGCAGACATATCCAACGTAACTTCTATTTTCCCCAGAATAACCCTGCGAGATGGGTTGGGCTAAAGGAGAGTGACCCAGCTGGCTTTCATGGCTAAGGCGGGTCTTGAACTCACAGTCTCCCATTTTCTAGCCTGGTGCCTTAAGCACTAGACCAGGGGTAGGCAACCTTGGCTCTTTTATGACTCGTGGACTTCAACTCAGGAACTCAGGAATTCTGGGAGTTGAAGTCCACAAGTCATAAAAGAGCCATGGTTGCCTACCCCTGCACTAGATCATACTAGCTGTTCCAAGAGTAGGACTATCTTAGTGCAGCCCCACTCACTTCATTCTGCCCACTTTTCACAGTGCTGAGGTATCCTTTACTTTTGCAGTGGAAGAGAAAGAAAACCTTAGCAAATGCAAAATCAAGACAATCGAATCGTACCTGTCCTGTATAACTACCGGTATGTTAACTGCTTCTTTAATCACTGAGGAATTTTTTTCTGTTTTTCCTCAAGGAGAGGATTCTCCCCACCTTCCCAGGCAACATGTGATAGAACACAAAAAAACCCCAACAATTTGCTTAGCTTCTGCCATTTTAGTTCTGATACAAAAGACTGATGAAGTACCTTGAGACAGAAAAAGGTTGTCTTTGCTACAGATCAAAAAGTGCCCTGATACAATTGAATTTAGTCATTATTCAGACCATATGGCTCTTCCTTCCCCATGCAATTGTCTAAACGTGCTTGCACCTGTAAATGATTAGCTGTAATCATAATCTACCATGTCTCTTACCTGCCAAAAGCTGTACTAGAGATCTTTCTGTTTGGGCTAGAATAAAAAAAAAAAGATGCAGGAGATTTTAATTGCAATACATGTTCTCATTTTAATAATTTTGGAATATAGCTGAGGCATTAAAATATAATAAAACTACAACCTTAAACTTCATACTAGACAGCAAGTCCACATGATTTGGTAGATAGGCTTTTGAATCAGATATTGAGGGTTGCACCACAGTCATCTGCTCACAATTAGACCCTTTTTACACCAGGCTAAGCATCATTTAAAGGACTGAGAGTCATCACTCAGCTTCCAGACCTTATGAAAGGACAAAGAAGGCCACTGAGTGATGCTTTGATAACACATCAGAAGTGATACGACTGACCCTTTTTCGGTTCACTTTTGGATTTTGGAGGAGTTAAAAATGGGATGGCACCCTTGAAATCACTTAAAACTCTTTAAAATTCTCCCCCAAATGCACCACAATCTTGGGAGGCAGAGCAGGTCCCAACTGGCATGTTGTGGGAAGCAGCACCCTGTTCAGTTTCCCTCTTTGTCCATTTCTGAGAACAGGTAGCTACTGTGTAACTTCAAGACACAGTATAGATTGATTGCGCTGTATCCATGTAAGAAGGGTCCTGCCTGATCAGACTAAATGTGTATCTACTCCAGCATTCCGTGCCCTTCCAGGTCCTTCTGGAAGCTGATAAACATCACTTTGCTAGTTTCCTGCCACTCTTGCTTCCCAGTTTTTGGCATTCAAAGAGTTGATATATTTTTGCTTCTGAAGAAAATAAGTTGCCAATTATCATGGATGATTTTACCCTCCATGAATTTTATTTTCTTTTAAAGCTATTCTAATTAACATCATTCATAACATATAACAATGATAAGTGAACGAGAATATACATGTCCCAGGATAATGTTGCAGGATCCAATATGGGTCGGTAACCAAGACCAGAGATTGTGTCTTCCAAGCTTCTCTAGAGAAATTCCTTGAGGACGGGATCCAGCAGGACTCCAAAAGCTTGGAAGACAAATACCTCTGGTCCTGGTTAACGACCCGGATTGGATCCTGCAATATAACAATGACTTTGATAATTAATGTGCAAAGCAACTTTTTAAAAATGATCAACAGAGTAAACAAATTAGTCGTTGAAAAATACTAAAAACTAACAGAACAACTTTTTATATTTTAAATCTGTTACACATAGCTCTGTGGCGATTAAAAAAAACGTGGATTACTGATTTCTAAAACGGGAAGTTAAAACTGACAAAAGAGATTTGGAATCTTTCTTCAATTCATATTTTTTTTGTAATATTGTGGGTGTGCATTTTATCATTGCATTCTTCTTTTATTCTCATTTTTGTTATTGTTAATTACCAAGTTCAATGTCCTTTGGGATGGAAAGATGGGTGTAAGATAAATACTGAAGAAGAAGGGTGGTTAAGAAATATGAAATATAAATAAATACATATATTCATTAAAACCAACATTTGGAAGGGTTTTACTTGACGGAGCTGAGAATAAATGGTAGGAATGGTGCCATTCCTAGACAGGTGGCAAAGGAACAGAAACAGAACAATTATGAAAATAAACCTCAGAACAAAATGGAAGAAAAAGAACCAAAAAGACAGTCTCTGTTCCACTATGGAAAAAAGAGTAATGTTCTTTCTGTCAATAAATGATTAGAGTTAATACATAAACAGGAATCTCAAATAATTAGAATGTTCCAGGCTACACTGAGTTCCCAATGGTAAAACTTGAAGTTCAGGGGAGTAGAGACACTGAGTGGTTGCTGGCCAATGGCTATACCTGGGGACGGAGTATAAGTTAGGTGTAAAAAAGGCAAATGATGAATTCATGCCAATAAGAGCACTGCATGGGAACAGTTTTCATCCCAAGGCCCAAAATCTTACACATTTTTCCTTTAACTTGGTCAGGGACTGAACTTGGAATTTCCAGGCAAAAGAGAAAACAAGGTGCATGAATTCTATCACTGTGTTATGCCCTTTCCTATTAACTATTTAAAAGGCTGTTACATGGATGATGGGAAATAGACCAATCACTGTATCTTCACATAAAGCACAGGAGAAAATACTTAGGCAGCTATAGCAAAGAGTGACTCATTCTTCAGTGCCGCAGTAAACACCAGCCTTTTTAGTGTTGTTCCAGCATTAAGACAATACAGTATAAACTGAGCTTCAGCTAAAGCCTTTGGCAGCATTCAGTGTGGGGATAAGAAGCTGAAACCTTACACAAACACATTAGCTGAGTAGTGTAGCCATCGATACACAGACTACAGATATTCAGGAACCCAAAGCTTGAATCAAATCAGCAAGGCCAATTTTTGCTCTGCTAGATATGCTGCCTTATTTCTCAGAACTGTTGGGGCACTAGTACTTTACTCAATGATAAAAAAAAATGTATCCATTCAAGAGAGCCCATACTTTAGACAGCAAGAAGTAGATTTTGCTCACTAAATTATAAGCTGAGTAACCAACTTCTACTGAGTATCTCAAATGAGCCTTAAAACTGAGATCTCACCGCCATGCAAAGCATTCAGTTAAAAGGCTTAATTGATTCTACAAGTCTACTTAGAAGCAAGGATCACTAAATTTAATGTTAATTAACCATCATGAAGGTGCCCTGCAACAACAAAATAATTGGTTAAACTACCACCATTATAAAAGGGTATCTTACCCTGGCAAAGCTTGTTTCACTTAAAAAAAAAATCAGAGATAGCTGAATATACTCATTCCTAACATGCTTTTCAGCAGATTCTCAGTGAAACTCCATTGGGCTTACTCACCTGTTGGCTTTTAGGTTTTTCAGCCTGGCTTCCAAATCATTAAGGAGGTTGATTTTCTTGCAGCACTGGGTGCAGTAGACATCCAAGAGCTCACTGTTATAGATATGCCTCATTTTCCGTGGAGTTTGACCAGCACTGTTAGTGGAAAGACAGTGAGTTACTAAATTAGATTCTACAGGCATTACGAGATCCAGGCTAGATTCTTGTTGTTTTATTTTATTTTCACATGAAACTCTGTACTGCTCCTTATGGCCATACACTAAATACAGTAGTTGTTTTTTTAAATTCCATTATTCAAAGATTTACAGGCATTTCCTTACTCTCAGAATGCTCCTGATAAGTTAATGCTAAATATTCTGGATACATTCCATTTTTTTTAAGCCAAAGGGAAGACTTACAACCAAAACATTTCCCTTCAAGCATTGACTATCAATTAAACAGTTGTTGTTGTTGTTATCATCATTATTATTTTAAAAAAAGTGGACTTCCGAATTAATAGTTCTGATATTTTCAGCCATGTTCCATTAAGGAAGGTTATCAAGCCAGCCAGCCTCTGGGAACAACCCATTTCCTTTACTATATCAATTCTCTCTCAAGAGGAAAACTGGGAAGAAAAAAATTGTGAAAAGTTGTCCTCCAGATGGAAGGAAAAGAAGAATGGATTTAACTTTCCACTGTTTTTCTCACAGGCATAAGTAGAGCTTTCTAGATCAGTGTTTCTTAACCTTGGCAACTTCAAGACATGTGGACTTTAATTTCCAGAATTCTGGGAGTTGAAGTCCAATATCTTAAGGTTGTCATTGAGAACCTTAATTGAGAAAGGCTGTTCTAGATCCTCAGACAAACCCCTCCCCCAGCCCCTAATAATGAAAAAGATCTGGTGTTGGGCACTTTCCTCACCCAGCACCAATTGAGGGCAGCTGGAATAAAAGGGGGAGTAATAGTTGCATATTCTCTCCCCGAGGAGCCTAGGAGTCTCCTATGCTCGCAAGACCTGAGATGGCTAACTCCTGCTCTGACTATCCATATATTGTTAGTCCAATTTATCTTGTGAACATGGGGGGAAAAATACTGTAGAAATTTCCAATCCATATAAGCAATAGCAATTTCCAATACTTTAACAACACTAAAGATTCCATACTGAATTATCTTGCTATTCAGATTTTCCATTAATGTTTTTCAGTTCTGACATTAAAAATCACACATATGAACGTATTTTCCATGCCAACCTGCAAGAATTTTTATTATATCATCATCATCATATTATCATCATCATCATCATCATTAATCATCGCACAGCCAGCCAGATGTTCAGACTGGATTTGGCATTTTTGTCTACCTATCAAGTCCTTACCAAGGACCTGGGATAGGTAGATGTGGATGTTTGATGTTATTACAGATATCATCGCAGGATGGAAGCAGTTCCTATTAGGATCACCTTTTGCCATTGACTAATGGCGAATTTGTCAATGCCAATGGTGTTCAAATAGTGCTCCAGTTGTTTTGGGATTGCACCCAAGGTGCCTATTACTATTGGTACTACCCTTGCTTGCCTTTGCCACAGTCGTTCTATTTCTATTTGTAGGTCTTTGTATTTTGTTATCTTCTCCAGTTCTTTCTTGTCTATTCTGCTGTCTCTAGGCACTGCCATGTCCACTATCCAGACTTTTTTGTATTTCTTATCAACAATTGTTAAGTCTAGGGTGTTATGTGGCAGGTGCTTTTCTGTTTGAATTCTAAAGTCCCAGAGCAATTTTCTATCACTTTCTCTATTTTATGATCCCATCAGTTCTTGCTTGCAGGCAAATGATATTTCTTGCAGATCTTCCATTGCACCATTGTTGCTACTTTGTCATGCCGCTTCTTGTCATCATCATCATCATCATCTAATAATAATAATAATAATAATAGTAATAATATATGCTGCATCTCCAATTTACTATCTTAGGATTTGAGAAAGATACTTGCAAGGTTTCTGCCCAAAGAAGGCAGAGGCAAAAGGTGGAGCTAGTATTCATGAACAGCAAAGCAACTCAGTCATGGTTATCTCCCTAAATCCTTTCTCCACCTCCAACCTAAAGTGAGGCATAGCATATATTAAAGTAGCCAACCTGGAAGAAACAGATGAGCCAAGGTCAGAATATGCATGTGTCCTGCTTTCATCATCAAGACAAGGACTGCTGGGGGTAAAGTCTACATCAACTCCTTCTCCATAGTCTTCAAACTGTTCTTCGTTACTGATCAGAGAGGCAGTGGAATAGGTGGAAAGATCAGAAGATGCAGGATTCAGCAAATTTGATCTTGGGAGAAAAAGAAAGGAAACATCATGACACAATCCTAACAATAAGCTTTCCACCTTCAAAACACAAAATACTTTCAAAAATTGAAGGACATCACTTTGAGAAAATGGGCTCAAACTGGCAGAGAAATGTTAAAACAGCATGCTAAAACATACAGTAAGACAATCCAGTTCTTGAACTCAAAAAGAAGATGACACATAAAACTCTTTCCTCCTCCCTATTTTTTGGGTCACTTGTCTAATGCAGAGTGACATTGTTATAAACAATTTTTATACCATAAATATATAGTCTCCTCTCGGTGCCTTTATAGACACATCCATGTAATTATTTTGGCAATAATACAGAAGTAGTTTGCCATTGACTGAATATTGAAGCTCATTTAAGAACTGTATAATTAGAAGTACACATTCCTAATATATACCACATTGTGATTCATATACTACATACTTATGAGTTCCTGGAACTTGCTGAAATTTATTCTTCCCTGCCAGTCTCTCTTTCTTCTTCCGACAAGTGCTTCACTTTTTCCTTAGCAGTTATCTCCACCTTCAAGGGGAAGCTCACATCATTCTTTTTTTTTTTTTGCCAAACATTTTATTGGTTTTTTTAATTTTAACAACGAAATGCTCAAAGCACACCATGGTGTTAGGGTAAACAATCATCCAAAAGCAAAACGTTTATACATACTTCAATCAATACCTCTGGTATTCCCTCTCTTTCCCCTTAACTAACATAATTTATTTAAAATAGTTCAGTCTGATTTAAATTTAGTCAACCTATACCTGTTTCTAACACTTTAAAAAAATTTATACAACCGTAATCAAATTAGCTTTAAATACAAACTCTATCAGTTTGGGTATTCCTTCCAAATATATTCTAATACCTTAGTTTTTAATCGTAAATTTTATTTAACTCTTCTTCCAATAATATCCCTTAATTAAACTAAAACATTAATCTGTCCTATATATATCTAATCTATCAACTAATCAATCTCTTATAGCTAACAGATAAACTCAAATCTTAAATTTTTCAATCCATTAAACATAATTCAGCTCATATCCAATTAAATTGTCATAACCAATAACATCAATCTTACCAAGCAAAAATCATCTTATTAAGTTAGTTCAAGATTACATAATAACTGTCTTACAAATAACCCTATTATCCTAAACAAAAAAACAAAAAAGACAAGACAAGAAAAAAAACAACGAGAAGAAAAAGAACAAATACATTCTTAAAGGATTTAATATGTATTTCATTAGGCACTTCTTTTTTCTCTTATATCTCTTTTTTAAACTAAAGTATTAATCTGTCCTAAAGCTATATAAACCATCAATCAACTTTAAGCTAACAAGATAACATCAAACTTTAAGATATTTCAATTCATTAATCATCAAACAAGTAAATCATCAGTAATTTCCATGTAGCTAAATTTTATATCTTCCATTAATCCCATTTTTCTTACATCTAATTTATAATCTTGGTCTTTAAGTCAGTCCATAGTTCTAGATTGCCTTTAGTCCATTACTCAAAATTTTAACTTTCATTTTTTTAAAAATCTTATTCTGGGTTTTTTCAAATGCCAAGTAGGTTTCCACAGCAAAGCTTCCTTTCCAACAGATAAGTCTCTCTTTATTGCTTGTAATATCTTTAGAATCAGTAAGAACCATCTTGACCTCTGAATTGGCCTTCTGATTTTTTTTTTGTATAAAGTCTCGTTGCTTTAGAGTTCCAAGTCCCAATCTTTGCTTTTCCTGATTCTCAACACCATAACTGAGTTGCATATAAGGCAGAGTCAATTTCTCTTTGTTTTCAGTTAGGTCCTTTTTTTGTAGAGTCTGTTTAATAGAAGAATCAGGTGCAGTCTGAAAGTCAATTTTGAAGTTTGAGGAAGAGATTCTGGCTCTTAATTCTGTAGTAAGCTCTTTCATTGTAGCACATATTTCCTCCTTAGTCTCATAGATTTTCTCCAGAATAAGTTTGCAATTTAAATGTGAGTACAGCTCCATTTTAGAAAAAAAATTCAAACATCCAGTTAATTTTCATATAAAGAGATCATTCCTCTCCAATTGCAATATTGCTTTTTAACCAGTAGATGTCCTCAGAGAGCTAATAAAAAAGTAAATAAATCCATTTTTCCCCCCAAAGTCATTTCACTTTTCATTCTTCTTTCTTTACTCAAAAAAAAGAAAGAAAGAAAGAAAAAACAACAACAACATAGGCTAATAATAAAGTTTGTAAAAATTTTTTTTCCCGATACCCCAAAGTACTTATATAAAAAAAGCAACATAATTTCTAAAACTTTACTTTGTTCCTTTGTTCGCCTTTCTTCCCCAACGAGTAAAAGCTGCCTTTCCAAGCTAGGGAAATCTTTCCAACACAGCTCTTACAGGCAACAAACAAAACAAAAAAAAAAGAGAGGAAAAAAAAAAAAGGAAAGGTCTCACCCAGATTCACCACGGTGGGTCTGCAGCTTAGATGTTCTTTGGACTTGCGGTTTCTTGTGGCAAAGTTGGCCGATCTTCTTCTCCGTCAGCCCTCAGAGTTCCATCCGGACAGCTAGAGGAGCCACCGCTCCTCCGCTGCTGGAACGCTGCCTCCTCATAGGAAAGTCGCGCCCTCCAGGGCGACTTTGGACCCGCATAAGGGTCCGCCGACGGAGGGAAAACTAGTCGGCGGGGAGAGCAATCTCCGCGCTCGACTAGTGACGCCGTGACCGGAACCGGAAGTCAGCTCACATCATTCTTATAGAATGAGTTCTAGACTGGGGTAGACAGCCTTTGGTGTGTCTGGGTTCACTTGCTCACAATGAACTGTTCAGCAAATCCACAAGTGCCAGAATACAAATATACTTTTCACGCACACAAAGATACCCCAACAATTTTTCTTGTCAGAGGAAGGAGAAGATAGACTCTTAATATGTAATCCACTTTAGACCAATTCAGCTTTTGACCCTAACATACCTAAATGATCCAGCTACCAAATACTACTGGTTTCTTTTAAATGATAAAGAAATGCAAGGAAAGATTTATACAATACATATTTATATAAGATAGTAGACTCCACAGTTTGCACATTGAACTAGGTCTTGAAAGAGCTAGATTCATATTCTTATTTAGATGTGACACTTATGGAGTGACTTTTAGACTAATTAGCTGAGTTCAGGAAAGTTGTAGAGCTGGAAGAAAAGTACCTATGATGCCCTGGCCAAATTGATGGAAGGGTGACTTAGAAATGGAACAAAGCCCTCAACAGATGGTTTGAGGTGTCTATGCATTTTCCAAGCTCCAATGTTAAAAGACCCTCATCTTCTTTAAGTTGGCTCATTTATTGGTAGTTAATCTTCTTAACCTGAGAGCTACCTATCCAGGGTTTTCAAAGCTACCAAACCGTGCTTTGCTTCAACAACACTTCAAACAAATCATTCCCTCAGAGATGCTTCAAAGCAAAGCTGATCCCTTTACTTCTAAGGTTGAAATAAAGTGATCACATTGCAGTTGCTTTTATCTGCTTCAAAGCCCATCTCAGCCTTCTTCTGCAGAGCTCAGGCTAGAGAAGGAGACCAAAAAGAGTTTTCTCTGCAGTACTACCTAAGGCAGGGCTAGGCAACCTTGGCTCTTTTATGACTCATGGACTTCAACTCCCAGAATTCCTGAGCCAGCCATGCTGAGGGGAAAGGAAGAGGTTTCCAAGCTGAGCCATGCTTGGAAACCAAGCATGGTCTTGTTCCTCTCTTCAGGATAAAGCCAATTCAAATGCTGAAAACGGAAACAATTTCGTTAAGCCAACACTCAAGAGTCCAGGATACAAGCATCCTTCCACTTGGTATATGATCACATTTGAGGCAACAGTCCAAAGCTGCATATGTTTAATGTTCTTCATAGATGAAAAGATTCCAGATTTGGAGAATGTAACAAAATATTGATATATTTAACCTTTAACTGCTTTAAGAACCTAGTTCTCTATAACAATACCTTAGTGTCTAACCAATAAGGAATGTCAAGCAAATCTTTCTCATCATCTACCTCCTTTATGTTACTGTAGACTTAAATCATTTTCAAACAGAAAAAAGGCTTAGTGATGGCAGCAGAGCACAAACAAGGAAAATGTGCAACAGAAACTGTCTAGGAGCTTGTCCAAGCCAGGTGGCTTTGCATGGGCAGCTGTCACTTTAGAAACATTTTAACCAGTGCTGGAAAACAAGAGTGATGGGAACTGTCTCCTGCAGCTTTGATCAGATGCAGTTCAAAGCTTTCCAAATTGCTTCAACAAGATGAACTGGGTGGCCTTTCTGATTCAATGAACCAAATCAGGTCACCTCCATAGCTCTGTCAAAGAAGATTTCAGTTGCTTTGTGCTGGCTTTGTAGGGCAAATCAATATAGCTCTTGGATACACACACAAAGGGTCTTCTGCTACCATGCTAACAGAACCAGGAGCGTTAGGCAATTAGGACCAATATTAGTAACATTATTTTGTATATATACAAGTACCAGTGCAATAACATCTGTTATGCATATACAGATGAGTATTTGTACAAGAACCACGGGTTACCTCAATTTCTGGACCCATTATTTTGCTGTCATAGAACCAGATTGGTCCAGTAGTTAAGAATAGTGCAGCGAAGAAAGAATTCCTAGAATATTTAACCTGCCAGGCTAGAAACCAGGAGTTCTAATCCCGCCTTAGGCATGAAAGCCAGATGAGTGACTTTGGGCCAGTTACTCAATGACCTCACAGGGCTGTTGTTGTTGTGGGGAAAAAATCAGAGGAAGGAGTATTAGGTATGTTTGCCACCTTGAGTTATTTATGAAAATACTAAAAAGGTGTGATAAAAATTAAATAACCAACTTTGAAGTACTAAATTGTTTTACCCATTGGGAACTCTGATTTCAAGACTGGAGCTCTCTGTCTGCCCTCTGACAAGAGTCAGTCCCTCTTCCCCTAATTCCTACTGCTGTCCCAACTAATTGCTTTTCCTCTTGCACCACCTTTACTTAGTGCTGCCTTTTTCTACTTCCAGCCAGTGTGCTATGCAACCCCCTTCCACCACCCCCCACACATACACATCGGAAGAATGATTCCAAGTGAACACTATTCAGTCTCCTAGTACCATTTTTCACTGCAGAATCAGCCACGGCTGCTTTAGTGCTGTACCTTATTACATGACACGAGGAAAGGCTGGAGGATAATGGCAAGAAGAATGCAAAGATAGAGCAAAAGAAATGAATAATTTGGGATATTTTGCATTTAGCAACTGATTTGCAGGAACTGGACCAAATGAGTTAGCTAACATCTTGATTGCTCTCTCTTTCCACTCACCTCCTCTGTTCTAATATATCGAAACTAGAGCCCTAATATCATTAAGAATAAGTCATAGATCACATATTTTCACTTCTGTTCTGTGAGGCCTCTATGAATACCTAGGCCAGGGGTGTCAAACTCGCAATGCCACATGACGTGTTGCGTCGTGTCGTGATTTTTTTGCCATTGCCGGCAATGGGGTGGGCGCGGTTTGAGCATGATGCATCCGGCCTGTGGACCGGCAGTTTGACACCCCTGACCTAGGGCTTACAACTGCTGAAAGGCCCCAGAACCACAGAGCTCACTGTACAAAATCCAGTATATAATTCTTTTGATTTTTGTTAACTGAGAAGACTCTAGAGCAAGGGTCTTCATACTTGGCCCTTTTATGACTTATGGACTTCAACTTCCAGAATTCCTCAGTCAGCATGCCTAGCTGAGGAATTCTGGGAGTTGGAAGTCCACAAGTCATAAAAGGGCCAAGTTTGAAGACTCCTGCTCTAGTCTAGAGCAATGTTTCTCAACCTTGGCAACTTTAAGATGGATGGACTTCAACTCCCAAATTCCTGAGCCGGCAATGGGGAATCACTGAGTTAGATTATTGTAGGATTTAAATTAGGTTGAAGTGGGTGGGGCAAAGGTTGTTGAAGAATATCTCCATGTAAATTGACTTAAGCTTGAAGTCCACCCATCTTAAAGTTGGCAGTTGAGAAACGCTGCTGTGGAGCAAGGGTGTCAAACTCACCACATCATATGACATGTGGTGACATATTGGGATTTTTCCCCCATTGCCGGAGCTGGGATGGGCGCGGCTTCCATGTGATGCATTCAGCCTGTGGGCCGGCAGTTTGACACTTCTACTGTAGAAGAATAGATTTTTCAAGAAATCATAGAAACAGCAACCATCAGCATGTTTGCCAAGGGCACTGGGTCAAGAAGACACAAGCAGGGTAGCTGAAGGACTGCAGGTATCTGAAAAGCAGGAAGTTATCCAATTATATTGCAGTACTTCTGCCAATCTGCAGTATCTAACTGTACAACTATGTTGTGCTTCCAATTATCTAGCCACTGTTGGTTTTGTCCTCCATGTTAGCCTAGCAGAGTTTCTTCTATATTTATCTCAGTTTCTCTGTTAAATCACAGGCAGAACACTATCCACAAATTATTTGGACTAGCCCTTTGACGACTCCTACAAAGGCTTTGATTCCTTATTCAAGAAGCTGAGAACAAAGGCCAAGAAGAATGATCCTCTCATGAGAAAGGCAAAAGGTTAGCAAAATTTGGAGACTTGAAGTTAGCAAATTGATGGGTGTCAGCTGTCTCTCTCTCTCTTTCCTTCCCCCTTTATATATGCTGTAACTGAGAGACATTTTCATCAGCTGTGCTGCCATTGGTAGCCAATGATGAGGAAGCAATGCATCCATCAATACCTATTACAAGGATGAACCTGGCCTACAGCTGAAGGCGTTTTAAAAGCATTAAAAAAATAATAGCTTTTCCAACAATATTTGTACTCACTTATCTCCAGGCAGGAAGAGGCCATTCAACACACCATCCTTCTCAACCTTGCACACAACTGATGCTTCTGAACTGTGGTTACTTTCAATGGCACTGTCCATATCAGACTCATGGTGGACTTCCTGCTGGGCCAGGGTCATGGTGTCCTCATCTGGAAAGAGATCTGATTCGCTGAAGGCACTTTCACGGTCCCCGTAGCTGCTCTCTGGGATTTCAGTGGCCTAGTAAAGGAAAATAAATGGGAAGGGAAGAGTCAGGAAGCATGTGAGATTGCTCAAATACTTAGCAGTAATCATGAAATGGATAGAACAGGAGTGTCAAACTGTGGCCTGCGGGCTGGATGCATCACGTGCAGGCCACACCCACCCTGACTCCGGAAAGGCAAAAAAACGTTGCAATACATCATGATATGTCACGTGACGCGATCGGGTTTGACACCCGCGGGATAGAAGATCCAAGGGTCAACTTTTTATCCCATGATATTTAGATGCCTGGGATTTGCTTTGGCACTGTTGAAAAATTGCAGTTTCACTCTCATTTTAGGTGGAAGAGCATTACAGGAATTTTATTTTCCTGCCAGCTTGTCAGGAAAGAAAAGCATATTCAACTAATTGGGGTTTCAACACAGAGGAATCGCATCTTGACTTTTTTTTTTTTTTTTTTTTTTTGGAGAAGAGGGTGACTCAGCATGTGGCTTGAATTTTCACTGGATTAACAAAAGTCCCTGAAAAAAAAAGAGAAAAATTTTCCACAGGTACTACAGATGAGTGTTTGTTCCAGCTGTCTGGTTTCAGTCTGCAACACATGCATCAGACGGAGTGCTGCTAATATATTCAATAAGCCTATATAGTGCAATGAAGTTATATTTAGCAACTCTCTGGTCTCTTACATCTTGTAAATCCAGGATTACACAAGAAGGGTCAATTCCCAAGTTCTTCAGAAAGGCAAGTTTACTCTTGAAACCTCCCAGGTCAATTCAAGTCACATGTCAAAGAATGTGCCTCGAGGCCTGATTTTAAACCTGTTACTTGTAAAACCTGCCCAGCAGATCTGCCAACTCTCCCCTTTGCTGATCTTCACCTTTTACAAGCTTAACAGAGCTATAAATCAGGATGAAAAGTATGCCTCCCCCCCTCACCTATTTTAACTCCATGTGTGTTTAGCACTCTTTTCTCTTGTGCTGTTTTTTAAAAAAAATTGCAGGTGGGTTTAAGCAGCAAGATGGGTACAATGAGCCTTGCATGGACTTAAAAAGAAAACACTAACTCACGTTTCAAAACTGAGGTTGATATTTCCCTTTTCTAGACAGTAAGATATTTTAAGGGTTCCAATGGATACTTCTGCCCCTCAAAACCCAACAAATCTTCCCAAAATGGATATATAGGGACTTCCCTCTTTTATTTACTTTTCTATTCAGAAAGGGAGCGAAGAAAAGATACCGTATGTAGTGACAGCATTTTCCCCTTCTTTATTAGTCAGCTAGGTGTCATAGAGTCACGTTCCCCATTGGGTGGAAGGCTGCAAGCCTTTAAATCTTCTTAACACAAACTCCCACTGGAGTTTATCAGGCATATTTCTGAGTAAACTATACAGGACTGTACTGTTCAGCTCTTTTTCTCTCACTTCTGATATCGGAAGTATGCACTAAGACAGTGGTTCTCAACCTTTTTCAGGTTGAGACCCCACTTGCGCCACCCATGCGACCCCGACGTGCGTGCATGTGCGCGCGCGCGACCGGCCGATCCGCGCATGCGCGACGCACGCGCGACGGGGAAAAAATAATTAAAAAAAACAAAATGGCGGACCGCGACGGGCCGATCCACGCATGCGCGGTGCGCGCGCAATGGCCCGAACCACGCATGCACGGCGCACATGCGACAAAAAAAACAAAATGGCGGACTGCGACGGGCTGATCCGCGCATGTGCGGTGCGCGACGGCCCGAACCGTGCATGCGCGGCGCGCGCGCGACGAAAAAAAATAATAATTAAAAAATGGCGGACAGCGGTGTCCGGCGACCCCCGCGAAACGGTCGTTCGACCCCAAATGGGGTCACGACCCATAGGTTGAGAACCGCTGCACTAAGATATTAGACTACATCAGGGGTGTCAAATTGCTGGCCCGCGGGCTGGACGCGTCACAATGAAACCACGCCCACCTGATTGCCAGCAATGGGGAAAACGTTCCGATACGTCGCGCCACGTCACGTGACGTTGCGAGTTTGATATGTCTGGACTACATTATTCCCACAGTATACCAAACAGGTATTCAGCTAATCAGTGAAGTTGAAAGTAAACGTAGACAGTCCTTGTTTAGTGCTCCCATTTGGGACCAACAACTCAGTTGTTAAGCAAAGCAGCCACTAAGTGAAATCCTGGTTGGGCTTACAATCTTACTTCAGCTTTCCTTTGCTTTGCAGGTCTGCAATGGTTGTAAATGTGGGGATTGGTTGCAAAGTTACTTTTCAACACTGTCATACATGCAAATAATCACTATCCAAGGCGATCACTAAACAGGGATTATCTGTAAGGACTCTGTGTGTGTGTGTGTGTGTGTGTCTGTCTGTCTATACATATCTACATTTATCTAATCTTACTACTAAACATTTTTCGTTTCAGATTTCACATGCTTCAGAATGCCCTTAAGTCGTAGTGGTTTTCCCACGCAAGTTAAACGAGCAACTCTTGTATTTAAGTTTCAAAACATACTGTAACAAACTGCTTGACAGCAAGTTCTTATCTGCCCATTTCCCGGGCAGACTATCAACAAAACCATTAATGCAAGCTCATGTTTAAAACTCTTAAAATAAGCAAAACTGGTTGAAGGAATAAACACATTTTTATTCAGGTTCAAATGTATGCCAAAGATTAGGAAAAATACTGCCAATCCTGGAGGTCTATAGCATTGTAAAAAACAATGTCAAGCCATTAGGGGGGAAAAGGGGATTATATCAGCCAGGCCATAAAAAACACACACACAAGAAGGTAAGGACAGCCTTGCTGGATCATGCCAAAGGCCATCTTAATTTTTCACAATGGCCAGCCAGATGCTTCTGAGGTGTTCCCCCCAAAAAATATTTGATATAAAATAGTAATTAGAAGCAATTTTAATGTTTATAAATACGGGTAATTTCCAGCTGGGTATAATGGGAGGGAATCTGGAAGTTAATACTTTTTTTACTGATTGTTTTTGGTATTTATTTTTCATCATTCTTAAGATGTATATTTGTTTGTTTTATCATATTTAAGATCTGCCCATCTCCCTCACAGAGAGGAATTCTGGGTGGTATAGATTTATTTTAGCTAATGATAAATAGTGGCGATATCCATAATAATATTAATGTTTAGAGTTTTCTAGTGTTTTTCAATATCTAAAGATGAGTCTAATTTTATATATTCAATTTAATTATTTAATCAATGAAATAAGGAAATAATGTTTTTTAAATTTTATGAAAATTGTAAATTCTATGCTTATGATATTTTGTTTTCCTTCCATTATGCCATTATTCATTTTCTTTTTTTTTAATGCAGTTACTTAATTCCTTAAATATTAAAAAAATGTTTCTTTAAAAGAAAGGGGTTGCAGACATACTTACCTCCTCCAATTATCCCACTGTAACTGGTGAATAGAATAGAATAGAATAGAATAGAATAGAATAGAATAGAATAGAATAGAATAGAATAGAATAGAATAGAATAGAATAGAATAGAACCTTGGAGGTCTTCTAGTCCAGCCCCAAGCTCAAAGTAGGAGAACCTGTCCTATACCATCTCAGATAATTGGCTGTCCAGTCTCTTCTTAAAAACCTCCAGTGATGGAACGCCCACAACATCTGAACCACAACATCTGAAGACAAGCTGTTCCACTGGTTAATTGTCCTCACTGTTAGGAACTTTCTCCTTAATTCCAGGTTGCTTCTCTCTTTGATCAGTTTCCAACCATTGTTCCTTGTCCTGCCCCTTCCTTGACCCCCTCTTCTTTGTGACAGCCCCTCAAATATTGGAATACTGCTATTGTGTCACCCCTATTTCTTCTTTTCTTTAGACTAGCCAAACCCAAGTCCTGCAGCTGTTCTTCATATGTTTTAGTCTCCAGGCCTTTGATCATCTTAGTTGCTCTTCTCTGTACTTTTTCCAAAGTCTCAACATCTTTTTTGTAGTATGATGACCAAAATTGGTTGTAGTATTCCAGGTGTGGTCTCACTAGGGTTTTATAAAACAGTACTAATATTTCATGTGATCTTGATTCTATGCCTCTGTTTATACAACTCAGGATTGTATTACCTTTGTTGGCTGTTGCTGCACATTGCTGGCTCATAGTCAAGTGATCGTCCACTAGAACCCTCACAGTTGTTGTTTTTGAGCCAGGTCTCGCCTAATCTGTACTTAAACCTTTGATTTTTCCTACCTAAATGTAAAACTTTGCTTTTCTCCACATTAAAACTCATTTTGTTGGATAGGGCCCATTATTCAAGTTTGTCAAGATCTTTTTGGATCCTGAGCTTGTCTTCTGGGGTGTTGGCTATTCCTGCCAATTTAGTGTCATCAGCAAATTTGATGAGTTCCCCTTCAATTCCCTCATCTAAGTCATTGATGAAGATATTGGCCTAAGACAGAGCCTTGTGGTACCCCACTGCTTACTTCTCTCCATGTGGATGTAATATCATTGAGAGGCACAGTATTTGGAGGCACATTTTCTCCAGCCTAGGGGTAATATAGAGTTTTCAAGACTAACAGCTCTTGATAAAACTGTCCTCCATAAATTTCTCCAGTCCTCCAGTCCAATAAGTGGCTGGGGTAAATCACATGTTAATTATATGCTCTGAGAAGGATTATGTTTTTTTTGTCAGATCAACATTGGATTATTCTCCTCCTAGTAATCAAGGAAGAAGAACATCCTTAATGTAATTTAATCAAGAACCTTGGTGAAAAATTTTGATGAAGAGCCCAAATTTGCTTAGAAGAAACAGAAGACAACAAAAGAAATTTTAACAAAGATTGGGAGGTGCATATCATAAATCATGTTAAAACCCAAGAAAGAAAAGGCTAATTATGGTTGAACCACTAGAAATGGAAGTGTCCTAAAAGAGGATAAGTAAATAAGAAGGAGGTGTGGACTTCAGTACGTTAGCTGGGATTCTGGGCGTTCAAGTTCATGTCTTTTTAAGTTGTCAAGGTTGAGAAACATGGAACTATGATTAATGGCCTGATTGCCCTAAAACAACAAATTTTGGGGGTTATTTAAGAAGATGGAAGAACTCCAAAATTATCTATCAAAGAGAATGGATATTAAATCAGCAACTACATTTCGTATCCAATAGCATAAAATGATATAGTACACATCTAATTTAATCCTAGTTTAATGCTAATGGTTCTTATCTGTAGTGATAATCAAGTCACATTTCCAAGTCACTGGAAACTCAGTAAAAATTCTGATCAAGTGGAATGCTGTAAAGATAAGAATTCTACTGTGGGAATTACTGGAAAGGAATTGCAAATAAAATGACTAATACTGTAACATTTTATGTAAATCAATTTATTATTCTATAAAAATCCAGTTAAAAATCCAGTTTTAACCCACCTACCCACCCACCCACACGCACGCACACACACTCCCCCATTTTGTGCAGTGGCAACAATCAGATAAGCCACTTGATCAGCTCTGAATGGTGTCCCCAAGTACCCTGACAAAATCAGGCTTGCCTTTTCGGCAGAAAAGCAAGGAAGTGGGAACCAAAATTATTTCTGGGGGAATGATGTTCTCAAGGGAGGGAGCAACCACACTGAAGGCCATTTTTATAGATCCCACCAAAGGTCTTCTCTTTGTCATGTACTCATCATATGCTAAATAAATACTAGATCGACCTTCAACATGCCTGGCCTTCCTGCTCTGGTGGCCTGGGTAGATGTAATAGAATCATTACGAATCTGATGTGTACTGAAATGTACTATTCCAAATATCACGTCTTAAAATAATATTTTAGCACTGGCAAAATATAGAAAATATTTTTTTAAAAAAAGACATTAGTGTTTGCTTAGCTAACCATGATTAATCCCATCTAAGCATGATACTCCAGTTACTTGGAGTGAGAGCTGTTGCAACTACCTTACTATGTCAATCACATTCTTCCTCTGGGTGTGCAAACAGTGGGGGCCTTTCCTCATTTTATCATTCTCACAAAAAACCTGTGAGACAGTTTGAGCTACCCGGTGGATTTAACTCTTGGCTTCCTCAGATTTAAGTTTAACACTTAAGCCCTTGTTAGAATGCAGTACTGCAGGTGAACTCACTGATCACTCCTGGAGTTTGATCCTGATCCAGCTCAAGGTTGACTCAGCCTTCCATCCTTCCAAGGTCAGTAAAAGGACTCAAATTGTTGGGGGCAATAGGCTGACTCTGTAAATCGCTTAGACTATAAAGCACTATGAAGTGGTATATAACTCTAAGTCAGTGGTTCTCAACCTTTCTCAGGTTGAGACCCCACTTGCCCCGCCCATGCGCGCCGCGACCCTGACCCGGGCACGCACCTGCGCACACACACAAAAAAAAAAATTTAAACATTTTTTTTTAAAAAATCAAAAAACAAAATGGCGGCCATGACGGGCGGATCCGCGCATGCGCGGATCGGCCCATCGCGCGTGCCACGCATGCGCGGATCCGCCCGTCGTGGCCGCCATTTTGTTTTTGTTTTTTTTTTAATTTTATTTTTTTCGGCGCGACGGGCCCGCGCCAAAAAATAAAAAAAAATTAAAAATAATAAAAAAAAAATAAAAAAATAAAAATAAAAAAAACAAAATGGCGGCCCACGGTGTCCGGCGACCCCCGCAAAATGGTCGTGCGACCCCAAATGGGGTCGCGACCCCAAGGTTGAGAACCGCTGCTCTAAGTGCTATTGCTATATGTATATGTGCCTTCCAAGTCCATGTTGACTCCTGGCAACTGCCTGGACTAGTCCCAGCACTTTTCTTAGCACATTTTTTTGAAAGCAATTCGCCCTTGTCTCTTTCCTAGGGCTGAGAGAGAGGGATTGGCCCAAGATCACCCAGCTGGTTTTGTCCCTAAGATGGACCTAGAACTCCCAATATCCCAGTTTCTAGCCTGGTTTCTTAAATATTCTGGCAATTTCCTGCACTACTGTGTTCAGTTCACAGATGAAGGAGTAACTGATGGGGTTTTTTTGCTGCTCTTTAGCACTCCACTTGTGAAAGGTCAGGAGATGAACTTGCAAGTACCAGAGATGCTAACACTGTTCACGCTTTTGAACTTTGTTGTTGGAGACACCTGAGAACAGTTCATATAACCAAGGAAACAAAGAAACAGATCATCAAACAAATAAACACAGAGTGTTTACTTGAAGCAAAATTGACCAGGATCAAATTATCTTATTCTGGATATATATGAAGACCTAACTCTTTGAAGAAAACTCTAATAATCAGAATTATGAAAGAAAGAGAAGAGGGAGGTGACAAGCAATAAGGTGGATAGATAGTTACTTTGGCAATGAATGCACCATTGAAAGATCTGAAAAATCAGGCTTGACATGGGGGAAAAAAACCCAAGTAATTGCTATGAGTCAACACCAACCTGATTGTACATAATCAATCAAGCGATTAAAGAGAGATAGTGTTTATATGCACATAAGAAAACACAACACAAATGTTCTGATTCTCGGCAACGTCTTTTTGTTGTGGAGAGGGAGAATGAAGCCAGAGGATCCTATTCCTGGGTCCAGATTGGAAAAGGAGAAGGCTTCCCTCCTTCTTAACATGTGATTGTCACCTAGAGAGGCCCTCCTGTACTGTGTCACCAAGCTTTCAGCTCCCATATTATAATTTCCTACAATATCCCAGCTGTTCAGAACACCACAGGATATTTCAAATGGTAGCTCATAACTAAGCCAGCCAGCATAGAACGTTAGAACAGGAAACCCCCCAGAATTCTTTTGTATTTCTAATGGATTTTGGAAGACATCTTAGGCTGCCACAAGCCCTGATAAAAATTTGTCACTTTCTGAAATAACATTTGATACTGCTAGGATCACAGGCATTTCCTTTTTTGAGAAATGCTATCTAAAGCTGTAAGAAATTTTTTAAAAACACAAAATTCACTAAACTTTTAAAAATGTAGGGGTGTCAAACTCCTGGCCCGTGGGCCAGATGCGCCATGCAGAAGCCGCGCCTACCCCATTGCCGGCAATGGCAAAACTCTCCTGATCCGTTGCGTGACGTCACATGACGTTGCAAGTTTGACATTGTGGATTAAGTTATACACACCTCAGTATTCTTCTACCTAGTAGATTTTTCAAAATTGGTAATTTTAAGTTGTGTGGACTTCAGCTCCAAGAATTCCCCAGCCAGCAATTAGGGAGTTCAGAGAATTATGGGGAACTGGGGGATTCTGGGAGTTGATGTCTGTACATTTTAACATTCCCAAGTTTGAAAAATAGTGTAGTGGATTATGCACTAGTATCTCATAAATGATATTTATGATACTTAATACCTTGCCTCTTGTTCACTACAAGGTGAAACAATAATGCAAAATGTTGTAAATCACTAAGGACAGATTAATATAAAGGTAGGCCTCAAGTTAGGACTGTAACGGAGCCTGCCATCGTGGCCATAACTTGTGAGGGTCATACAATATCACGGGACTAGCCCAGTTTTACAACCTTTTTTGTAGTGGTCATGAAATGAATACAATAATTGTAAAGTTGCTGCTGTGGTCATTAAACAAATGCCTTGGTCATTAAGGACCAGTAGTATAGCTGAAAACTGAAAGTAAATGCCTGTTTTTGGGAAAACCATCGTAAAACTCAGTCATGTGACTGCAGGATGTCACATGGCTGTAAATGCAGCCCAGTTGCCAAGTGTCAGAAGCTGGTGACCGAAGTATAGTTACACAACTATATACTATACAGTTACACAACCCCCGACTGCTGGAACTTCAAATCCACTTCACAAGTACCCGCCCCCCCCAGTTCTATCAGAACTTTGGATGGATTGTAAGTCAAGGCCTACCTATCACTTTCAACGCCAGATACTAGAATAGACAGAAGACAAACAAATCCACTGTATTACTGCAGAGGAGCTGTTTTCAGGGGTAGCCTGAAATCTCTTTGCTTTCACAGAGGAAATATGTGGGGCAGAGGGCAAACAATGAAAAGTGGCTTTGTATTCCTCTTAGCAGTTTTAAACTGAGACAGACTGAGTTTCTGGTGCCAGAGAGGGAAAAGCCAAAACAGGAGTGATCTGGGATCCCGAAACAGGTCAAGAACCACAAGAATGTTTGCACTACCTGTTGTTTTGATTGGGTGGAGGAGGAAATATATTGTTTAACATGAAAGTTGCCATCTAAAATTGAAGGCTCTTTGAATAAACTAAAGAAATCTCAAATCAGAAAAAAAATACCCTTAAATGGCACTGGAAAAAAAAAGACCGGGCAGCTTATATTCAGGTTAAATAGGTAATTTAGTATTTATATGGTGCAGTGGCAGTATGACAATATTGTTCCTAAACAAGGGAATGCAAAGTATACCTAGCCAAATGTGCATGTTTTTTTGTTTTAATTGGTACATTTCTTTTACAAGGGGTCCTTCTTTTTACGTAGGGTCCTCAATACAACACACAACTATCCTTAGCTTTTGTAAATGCACAGCAATGTGTTCATTATTAAACTCTGCACAGATCTCAGAGCCTTCTGATAATTTCTAACAACTCCACTTTGATAACATACTAACATTGTGTGACTTGCAACTGCAACTTACCATTCCAAAATTCTCATTCTCCCCCATCTTTGTGTGTATGTGTGTGTTTCCAGTTCTGCTAGAGGCTGTTTTGTAAAACTAAATTAACAGAAGTCATTGTTGGATCAAGTCATCCTCATGATCTAATAAAGAATGTTGGTGAGTAGAGATTTAGGTAGATTTTACATAATCTCTAAGAAAGCAAGTGTCCAATGGGATCTCCTGTCCCCACTTCCTCTCACCCCCATCACAAGAGTTCTCCCAACATTGATAATCTGTGGCAGGGTGAGAAAGCAAAACAAATCTTGTAAGAGCTAAAATCTCCTACCGTATCATAAATAGAATAACTGGATTTATCAAGACTTTCTCCTTTTCCTATAAATTTCAAGACAGTTGCAGCCAAATTATTTTAGAAACTTATTTTACTTCATATCAGTGATTCCCTCATTCTTCTGCAGAAGGCAGTATTTTCCAGTTTTCAAAGAATGATTAAAAAAAATCTGGGAAATAGCTGGAATTGAACCTGGAAACTTTTCTACTCTAAACTCTTCCTCAAGTCATGTTAGACTCCTGATGACTCCCGGAGCACCTCTTGGTAGTTTCCTTGGCAGCAATAAGAAAGCAAGTCTCCCTCAGGCTTTCTTTCAGCTTTTCAGCCTAGCCCACAGATTTGGTATACCTAAAAGACACAGCAGACCACTACTAACGAGGTTTGACTCTTCTTAACTACCAACTTCAGGCCCAGGCTAAGCAGACCCTGCAAAACATTCAAAGCTTAAAACATGTTTCCTAATATTTCAAGCTCTGATCAAAACACCCATGCTCCAAGAATTTCATTCCAAAACACTTGTGTTATTCCAAGCTCTCTAGAGTCTAGGCTAAAGAGGACCATTTTGAGTGGTACTATTCAAACAATCTAAGAGTCACAATGCTTGCTTTTGTTTTTTTTTAAATGTTTTCAAGCATAGCTTGTAAAGTAGAGGGGACCTGTTTAGCATTGCCTGCATGTTAACTAGAGACACAACACAGCATCTGAGCATCTGTTACAAGGCCTTCACTGCTATCCTACCAAGCGCTCCCCTGTAGCTTCTGTAGCCCTCTACAATTGATAATTAATCCTAAAATGGTAGCACTATCCATCACTACAGTGTCTTCATTGTTAATTCAGTTGCTGGATCTGTTGTACTTTTGGTCTTCTTTATAATTAATCATAGTCCTATTTCTTTCCCCATACTGCTCCTTGACTTTCATTATTCGCCCTTGCAAAACATTTGCATTTTGGGCTAGCACAGTAGAGTCAATAGTGCACTGATGATTCGTCTTCTAGTTATGCTCATCTTTTTCCAATCCAGTTTCCCTCAATATATATTCAGCTACTCTCTCTGCATAGTTTATCAGGAGAAAAATATATGTGTCACAGCACATTGCTGTTCATTTTTGCTCACATAATAAGCTGCATCTTGCTGGATTAGGCTATGTTGTTACATATGTTAGAAGTAAGTCTTCCTCCTGGTTCATCCAAGCCGGGATAAATAAGCAAAATGGCGACTGCTTTGGGAAGAAGGTTACAGTTTATTGAAGAAGCAGAAAGATGGTCCTTGCAAGGAGCAGAGAGGAAAGAGACCTTGAGCACATGGGCAGTAGCTTTTTATACCCCCTCTAGCCTTTGGAATAGTTTCCTGTTCCTGTGGCATGAACCTTGAAGCTATTTCTGAGTGTTTTTCTAGGCCTTGATATCTGTGGTTTAACCCTATTATCATACCCTGCTTGCCAGGTGATGGGGTTAATCACTCCTAGAGTTTGGGTGGGGCATGCAGATCTTCTCTTTGTCTTCTTGAGTGCCCTGGCTTCAGCTTTCTGATGGTTCTACATCTGCATTCGTATGGGGCTAGCTCTTGCTTGGGGAAGAGAGATAGATTTGGGGCCAGGTTTGGTTTTTAAAAAATCGTTTTGAAGAAAAATATATTTTTCTGCCCTTTTAATATTTCCTTCTCTGGGCTAACTTCCTTCAATAACCCCGCTTTGTGCCTTAAGTGTGAGAATGTCACACTTATTGGCACAACATTAAAATTGATTTGGTCAGGGAGACTTGGTAGGCAAGCTTTTAAACTATTAAGCCCAAAAAAAAATTAAAACATTAATGGAGGCAGCAGAAAAAGATCCCTTTAGTGGCTCCCAAAAGGGGAGCTTGCATCCATAAAGTTCTAAAAGTCAGGGCAAAAGATTTGTTAGGTGGAAAAGAAATTTATAGTGTCCAATATTCTGTGCCAATCATTTTCAAATGTTGGATGTCACCTTTAGCTTCCAGTCAGGTTTGCATACCTCCCAAAATTCTTCACAGCCATGGTTTTCCTTAGTGCATGACCACTGGAAGTTGTGCTTGCAAAGCTTTGGTGCAATAGAGCAAAAAATCAGCCTGGGGAGGGCTTTACTAAAGGTAGGTGGAGGGGATAGACTCTGAATGGTGTGAATGGTGTGTGTGTGTGTGTGCAACTATTTCTACAAAACAGGCAATACAAACATTCTGGATAAATTTTCTCTCCCACCAGATAGAAGTCCAAGGTGTCCAGTACTTGTTCTGCCAACTATTCCCAAATGCCATCTCTCCATTAATACATTCAACTGGTTTGTTACAATACAAATGGGGCAAGAAAGAAAAGTTTACAGTGGGTTTCCACCCTCCCCCCACAGTCTAATTTTCTCTTGTGAGGCTTCACATGGCACCAGTGGCTCCAGGACTCCTTCCTTCTGCAGCTCTCACAGGCATCTGGGAAATGGTAGGACTTGGGAAGATGTTCCACTCAGATTGCATGGTGGCTTTTTAGTGGATGGCTGGATTCAAAACCCAATTCCATGGCTCAAATGGATGGAGGCAGCATCTGGGTCTGTGTGTTCTGCTTCCTAAGGTTTGCGGGAGGATTGCAGGGCTGAAAGATACAAGAACAAGGTCTCCCCCACTTTTTGGGTGGACTCTCCCAGGAGAGGCAGACAAACGGTATGGAGAACAAAGGGCAAGAAAGAAATTAGAAAGGGGGGTAGCTTGCAGGCAGTTTGAAAAGGCATTAATACTGCAGTTATTAGAGAAACAGACAAGTGGGGACAATCACAGATTTGAGGACAGGAAAGAACTGGATTCTGGTAAGAGAACAACAAAATGACATGTTTCACTTTTGAACTTGAACATTTGCAACATATTAAGGACAAGAACTTGCAACTTGAGAGGAAAGGAAAAAAATGCTAGGCAACTTGAGAATACTGAAAACTCCAAATAATTTTAAAAGCCTAATATTTTAATATGTGCAACTTGCCAGGGGCAGGAGAATCTGCCTTTAACATTTATTCCAAAATAGACCACATTATTTTAGAGATTGGAAAATGCTTATTTGTTTCAGAAAAGTTTCACTGTAGCTTCACCAATTAGTGATAGGGTAAGAAAAGTAACTTAAGAAATTATTTCCCCAAACAAGCAGACTTGAACTTCAAAAGTTGTGAGCCGCCCTGAGTCTTGGGAGAAGGGCGGCATATAAGTCTAATAAAATCAAAATCAAAAGGCTCTTGTAGATAGACACGCATTTTCAGGAAAAGGGATAGATAGATAAAACCCATTTAGAACACAAACTCATTTACAACACATTGCAGAATGATTTCTAGAACTTGGGGCAGGACCTAGCAGGCAGGACACCCCCTCCTCACTCCAATAAAATAATTTAACACTGGATTCCCCCTGGAACAAAACTAACACCTTTTAGACAGAATTGAGAAGGAAATTCACCCAACAACAGACATTGACCAAAAAATCAGAAAAGACAAATTTAAACTCACCAATCAGGAATGACAATTTTGGAAGACATGAAAGGGTATAAGAACTCAACTAAGGTATGTAGGAAGCACAGGACAATAGTAAGGAGGACTTTAATTACTCTGACATCAACTGGGAGACAAACTCTGCACTAAGTGGAAGATAAAACAAATTCCTGACAAAACTTGCAGACAGCTTTGTTTCTCAAAAGTAGAAAAGGGAACTAGGGGATTAGCGATATTGGATCTAATTCTCACTAGCAGAGACAAAATGATAAAAGGTGTTGAAGCCACAGGAACCTTGGGGGGGGAGTGATCATGCAATATTGGAATTCAACACTATGGGAGCACAAGCAATAGAACACGGTCAAACTAGAGTCTTAGACTTTAAGAGAGCTAATTTCAATAAACTTGAGAGGGCTTGGGAGGGATTCCATGGATGACAATCTTCAAGGGGAAACAACTCAAGAAGCTTGGGAAATTTTGAAAAGTGAGATAATAAAAATCCAGTCTAGCACAAAATCAACAAAGAAGAAAAATAATAGCTCTCACAAGAAACCAGCATGGCTGCATAAAGAACTCTCTGATAAATTGACATATAAGAGGGACCAGTATAAAAAGTGAAAAGAGGGTCACATAACTACAGGAGAATATTAGCAAATAGTCTGAGCCTGCAAAGATGAGGTGAAGAAAGCTAAGGCTCAAAATGAACTAAGGCTTGTGACCACAATCAAAAATAATAAAAAGCAAACAGTCCAACTTACAAAAACAGTACCATAAAAAATAGATTAGAAGCACAAGTTAAGTTAGGCAAGAAAATGGTGAGCAAGCACTTATCCAGCCTAGAAGAGTTCAATTCACCAAGACCAGATGGATTACAACCCAAGGTTCTCAAGGAACTGGCAGATGTGATCTCAGAACCACTGAATTATATTTTTCAAAGACCCTGGAGCACTAGGGAACTACCAGAGGACTGGAAAAGAGCTGATGTAGTTTCCCTCTTCAAAAATAAAATAAAAATAAAAATAGATCTAGGAAACAACAGATCTATCAGCCTGACCTCAATACCTGGGAAGATTCTGGAAAAGATAATCAAACAAGAATCCGCGAACACCTAGAGGCAAACAAAGTCATCACTAAAAGCCAACATGGGTTTGTCAAAAACAGATCATGCTAGACACATCCTACTGCATTCTTTGACCCAGTTACATAATTAGTGGACAAGAGGAATGCTGTGGATATAATTTTCTTGGACTTCAGTAAGGCATTTGATAACGTTTGTATAGGGTTTCCTGCCTGAGCAGGGGGTTGGACTAGATGTCCTCCAAGGTCCGTTCCAACTTTATTATATATTATTAAATGCAAGAGTGAAATCTTTCTAGCAGGTGAACTTAAAACATTCCCTCCTGCTAACTTAAGGCTGTTCTTAAGAGAACACAGAGAGAAAGAGGAAAACAAACAAACAAACACATTTTTCTTCACTCTGTTTGTTGGCCAGACAAACAGAGCAAGGTATTTCCTTTTTGTGGCTTCTTTTAAGCAAAATTTCTAGCAGAATTTAAAATTCTTTTCTCTTTGGATTTGAAACAGTTAATAGTCCCATTTACCTCTTACACACAGACTTTGACAAACATATATACACAAAGACAAGAGAACAGAAGTCTTAGTTTTACACATCCTAGTCATTCCCACCATAAATTTCAGATAACTCAAGTTAGGGAAGGCACACATTTTAAACGTACCACGTGGTTGCATAGAGAAGAGAGAGAGAGAGAGAGAATCACTATTTCTTATTTTCCCTTTTAAGTACCTTTATTTAGCCAAATTGGTTTCCCAGCAAAGCCCTAAGCAAAGTCTATTTTTTTCCCCTATAGTTTCTTTACCTATCTCTTTTTCATTCCAGCCTGGACAGGAAGCTGTCTCCTGTCCCAGGCTCCGAGCAAACTATCAATGGGGAAACCTACTTCCGCCCTTGAATTGGAACCTCCTATGTATAACAGGATTTCCTTACCGCTAAAGGGCACTATACGTCAGAAGCCTCCTTGTGAGACTTCTCCCTACCAGCACGATTTTGTGAGTCCAGAAAAAAGGGGACTCACGGAGCTTCTCCGGATCCCTCTCAGAGTTCGTGGGCTCCTCCGAGGGATCCTCCCATTTTCAGACCAAAAAGGGGTCTGCAGAGACCTTCTGGTTTACCTCAGAAGGTACGGGCTACTCTCCAACTGGCCGGCTTTACGCCACTGTTTATGGACCCTTGGACCTCCAATGTCCATGGGCACCTCCGCCTGCTCTCAGAGGTAGGTGTCCGCTCCCTTTTGTGGCCTAATTTCCTAACTTTGCTTTGCTTACAGGGCCTTACCAGCTAGTCCAATTCTTTCATTCACTCATTCCATTTCATTTTTACACAGCCTCTCCCTTTTCCCTAACAAAAGGTTCTGTGCTCTGACCAAACCCCCATGCTTTCCAGGTTCTGCCAATTAAACAGATCCTTTCTGTGGCTAGGAAAGACAAGAAGGAGCAAAATCCAACTGCGATTGGGAAAAAAAGTCTTCTCACTCACACAAACAGAAATACACACATTCCTTTGTTCCCCTGGGCTTTAAACTTAAAATTTAGAGGTGTTCACCTTCGCCTTCTTTCCAAAGCAGCCCTTGAGCTCAAACTCTCAAAACTCCCTTTACTATCTCCACTCCACATGGGCAAAGCCTGGGAGACCCATCTACAGACACAAGGGGGTCTGCTGCCAGCAAGATGGGACTTACCAGTTTCAGTCCACTGGAGAGGTTAGCTTGGAGTCCCATCTGGGGTGCCAAATTGTTAGAAGTAAGTCTCCGTCCTGGTTCATCCAAGCCGGGATAAATGAGCAAAATGGCGACTGCTTTGGGAAGAAGGTTACAGTTTATTGAAGAAGCAGAAAGATGGTCCTTGCAAGGAGCAGAGAGGAAAGAGACCTTGAGCACATGGGCAGTAGCTTTTTATACCCCCTCTAGCCTTTGGAATAGTTTCCTGTTCCTGTGGCATGAACCTTGAAGCTATTTCTGAGTGTTTTTCTAGGACTTGATATCTGTGGTTTAATCCTATTATCGTATCCTGCTTGCCAGGTGATGGGGTTAATCACTCCTAGAGTTTGGGTGGGGCATGCAGATCTTCTCTTTGTCTTCTTGAGTGCCCTGGCTTCAGCTTTCTGATGGTTCTACATCTGCATTCGTATGGGGCTAGCTCTTGCTTAAGGCAGAGAGATAGATTTGGGGCCAGGTTTGGTTTTAAAAAAATCCTTTTGAAGAAAAATATATATTTCTGCCCTTTTAATATTTCCTTCTCTGGGCTAACTTCCTTCACATATTTGCATTTAACCATAGTCAATAATTCCTTGACTTTGGAATTGAAAACACAATAGATTTTTATCAGAGTAGTGTATTCCTCATAGCGCAAGTAACTGATATTACTTCTTTCCATTTTAAATATTTATCTTTTTTCAGTCTTTGAGAGTAAGGAAGACAGGTGAGATCCATTACCAAAGCAATAAGGGGAAAAACATATCTTAGTTTGTTAGTCAGAGCAGGCACCCCCTAAACTCCTTCTGGCTTTTTGGCACCATAGATTAATACGGCTCTCCTCCTATATGGTAAAAAAATGAGTATCTTTTAAGATATCTTGCATGTTGGTATATTTACTTTATAGAATGTCTATATACTTCTTCCATCTATGATTGATCCTGTGAATCAGATCCACTTACAACCTTCAGCATACTAATCTGAGATTGGAACATCCTTCTGAGTTTGCAGGTCTTTTCTTGTTTTCCCATGTTCTTTTCCCAGTATCTTTACTGATATTGTTATACTATTGCTCTATAGCAGACATGTCAAACACAAGGCCCGGGGGCCGGATGCGGCCCACGAAGTGGTTTCATGTGGCCCTCGAAGCCATCCTGGACACATTGAGAGAACGACCCCCACTGCCTTGGCCCTGGCCCAGGCTAGCCGGGAGCCAATGTACAATTTTGTGGTGGCCATCTATGCTGAAACGCATTCAGTCTTAGCTCCACAAGGCCGTCTGGAAACAGCGAGGAACCCGCCCCTGCTGTGTTGGCCCCACCCCCTGGGTGCATGCTGGGGAGGTGTCACCCTTTGTAAGGAATGAAGAAATGCACCATCGCCTGGAAGTGGCCAGCAAATGGCCCTTGTCTACTTCACATATCCAGCTTGATGGGCTCCGAGGGACGGGTTTCAGCAGGCAGTGAGGCTCCTCCAGTGGACCATGCCTTGGCACTTGCCCCAGTTCCACCCTCTTCTGCCAGAGACCCCCAGATCTGTCCCACTCCTGCCCAGGCCCCCACAGGCACCCTTGATGCGAACGATGTAGAGCTGGCCATGCCTACCCAGTAGGCCACACCCACCCAGGCCACACCCCCGCCCCCCCGAGGGCAACCGCAATGCTGATGTGGCCCTCAATGAAATTGAGTTTGACACCCCTGCTCTATAGGCAGCTCCCTGAAATGATTTGTTAAGTTTCTTCCAAAATTCTTTTATTTTCTTGGGTTTGGCTTCTCTTCTCTTCTCTTCTCTTCTCTTCTCTTCTCTTCTCTTCTCTTCTCTTCTCTTCTCTTCTCTTCTCTTCTCTTCTCTTCTCTTCTCTTCTCTTCTCTTCTCTCTTCCTGTTTTAATATCCAATTTGATTTCTTCTGTTTCTCGGCCATTGGCAGTTTGTTTTGATTTTCATTGTTAACAACTTCATTTTTATTCCATATTTTCTTGCATTCCCTATCAATGAGAGTCAATACTTGCAAAGTAATTCCTGAGCTTCTCCTTGAAAATGGTGGGTTTTCAAGAGCATATTGTGGAAATTGGGTAATTGTTTTCTTCCACTCTAGTTCAATTTGAAACTTGCACATTATGTGTTCCACATCTATGTTATTAAAACCGAGCTCTTCTCATCCCTGTTATAAGTCATATTGTCAGATTGATTTCTGGGTGCTCCATCTGGTGATATCCATGTATATATAGGCATAATTTTCTTTGCTTGAAGAACGTGTTAGCAAAGTAGCCATTAGACCAGCAGTTCTCAACCGGTGGGTCGCGACCCCATTTGGGGTTGAATGACCGTTTCACGGGGGTCGCCAAACACGGCAGTCCACCATTTCCCCCCCCCATTTTTCCCCATTTCCCCTCGGTCGTCACGCGCGCGCCGCGCATGCGCGATTCAGGCTGTAGCGCCGCGCATGTGTGGTTCGGGCCATCGCGCGTGTGCCGCGCATGCGTGGCGCAGGTCAGGGTCACGGCGCGCATGGGCGGCGCAGGTGTGGTCTCGGCCTGAAAAAGGTTGAGAACCGCTGCATTAGACAATGGAATATGCGTTCTGTACACATCACACAAATATTCCTAATAATGCTTCTGAAATTTGTAGGTTCTAAGTTGTAAAACACAAGGGACTATATTGCATTTGCTTTATTGTTGTGCTTTGGCATGTGCACTTTGTTCACACTTTTGGGTTTTCATACCTTTGCTTGCTAAGTGCTGCTGTCAAACTGCTAAATGCAGATATACCTATGTTCTATAACTGTGTATTAGGAAGGAAAAGTATCTTCAAGCAAACAGCCTGATAGCTGTATTTTAGTTACTATGTTTATAAGCTCTGCTGGAATGAATCATACTGTGGGCTGCTGTTTCCTAGGCTTTTTTTGGCCGTTTGTGCATACAGAATAAGAGGGGGAACTGCTTAAACATTTGCTTTGTTTTCTATGAGAATTTTTTTTAAAAAAACATTTTCATTAAAAACAAAAAAAGAACATGTTCTCTGTAGTTCAACCAGTAAGTAAATATTGGTTACATCGCAACCCATTTCTGTGGCCTTGAGGTAAAACAAGGAACCAAGGGCATTCTTTTAAAGATGTCAGAACATTCAAGGTGTTCAGTTACATTCCATTAAAACGCTGCCAATTCAGAATGTTCTAAAGAAGCATTCTGAATAAGAATGTTTTCTCCCAAGCTTGAAATGTTTTTTTTTTCATATTTCATGCACATTCTTATAAATCATACATTTTAACTCTGAGTTCTGTATCTACTCCTAATGCTTTTTAGCTTCTAAGCCGATTTATGTTTGTATCCTGCACTTAGAAAAGAAAACAAGAATTCCAAGTAAAACTGAGATAGCGATAGTGTTTTATTTATAAATAGGTGGAATTGGATTAGGTTGTTCCAACCATTCCTTGGCTCGGGAAAAAAGAAATTAAACATAAGGAGAGAACACTTTGCGCAGATCCAGAATAATATCTCTGTACTTGATGACAGTGCATTACGTAACATAATTCTTTCTTTACAAAAAAAAAAGAATGGAAATCTGAATTAGGATTACAATTTTTTTAAACCAGGTTTGCTAATATAGATTTATACATTAGATTTAGAACAATGATAAGGAGGATATTGGTCTCTTAAAACATCTCTTTTCCATTAGGAAAGTACTCCATATTCTCTCATAGGAATACATAAAGGATTTTTTAAAATTTCTGTAAGATATTTAGGTTCATTGACTAATCTATGTATACCTTTCAACCCCACATTTGCCATTTAAAAATGGTGCAAACATTTTCTAAACAATACTATAAATACCATAATCTCAATTAAAGATAGGGAATCTAATTCAGATGTTGCTCCAATTTATCTCATCACTGGCCAGGCACTGGAGCTGCTGAGAAATGAATTCACTGGCATCTGAGTAACCGCAGATTCTCCAGCTCTGATATACTGGTGCTTCGATGCATTCGGGACAACTTCTTAAATTTCAGCAGAGAGTTGAATCTGCAGTTGCTCTGTATATAGTAAGCTGAAAATGGGGAAAAAATCTACACTTTTTTCTTTTACACCTACACTCAACCTGTAGATGTTTTTTCCTCCAGCAAATGTGATGCAAAAGTAACCTTAGTAACAGTTTTCAAAAGTGTCTAAGGTACAAAGCAGCCATTACAGCGCAGAACTATTTTCCCACTGCAGTCCTAAAAATATCCAATATTCTAGGCACATCAATCCTCTCCGGGAGACACCCTGAATACTGGCAAGAGAGAAGAGATAGCAAAGATTGAAAAGCTTTCCAAAGTGAGGCAAAAAAGACTCTAAACTGAGAGTGGGGGTAATTCAAAGAAGCCAGAAAGGTAGAAAGCCAAAAAACCTTTTAGAAGCGGGGTAAGACCATAAAGGAAGAATTAAAAAAATCTGTACCTCATGTGTAGAAAAATGTGAAGGAAGTTAGCCCAGAGAAGGAAATATTAAAAGGGCAGAAAAATATATTTTTCTTCAAAAGGAGTTTTTTAAAACCAAACCTGGCCCCAAATCTATCTCTCTGCCCCAAGAAAGAGCTAGCCCCATATGAATGCAGATGTAGAACCATCAGAAAGCTGAAGCCAGGGTACTCAAGAAGACAAAGAGAAGATCTGCATGCCCCACCCAAACTCTAGGAGTGATTAACCCCATCACCTGGCAAGCAGGATATGATAATAGGATTAAACCACAGATATCAAGTCCTAGAAAAACACTCAGAAATAGCTTCAAGGTTCATGCCACAGGAACAGGACACTATTCCAAAGGCTAGAGGAGGTATAAAAAGCTACTGCCCATGTGCTCAAGGTCTCTTTCCTCTCTGCTCCTTGCAAGGACCATCTTTCTGCTTCTTCAATAAACTGTAACCTTCTTCCCAAAGCAGTCGCCATTTTGCTCATTTATCCCGGCTTGGATGAACCAGGACAGAGACTTACTTCTAACAATTTGTCACCCCAGATGGGACTCCAAGCTAACCTCTCCAATGGACTGAAACTGGTAAGTCCCATCTTGCTGGCAGCAGACCCCCTTGTGTGTGTGGATGGGTCTCCCAGGCTTTGCCCATGTGGAGCCGAGGTAGTAAAGGGAGTTTTGAGAGTTTGAGCTCAAGGGCTGCTTTGGAAAGAAGGTGAAGGTGAGTGCCTCTAAATTTTAAGTTTAAAGCCCAGGGGAACAAAGGAATGTGTGTATTTCTGTTTGTGTGAGTGAGAAGACTTTTTTTCCCAATTACAGTTGGATT
Organism: Bothrops alternatus; assembly: GCA_034064705.1. Classification (NCBI taxonomy): domain Eukaryota; kingdom Metazoa; phylum Chordata; class Lepidosauria; order Squamata; family Viperidae; genus Bothrops; species Bothrops alternatus. Next base: position 2,497,006 of record JARGCV010000200.1, on the reverse strand, counting down.
TTGCTCCTTCTGGTCTTTCCTAGCCGCAGAAAGGATCTGTTTAATTGGCAAAACCTGGAAAGCATGGGGGTTTGGTCAGAGCACAGAACCTTTTGTTAGGGAAAAGGGAGAGGCTGTGTGAAAATGAAATGGAATGAGTGAATGAAAGAATTGGATTTGGGCAACTAGCTGGTAAGGCCCTGTAAGCAAAGCAAAGTTAGGAAATTAGGCCCCAAAAAGCGAGCGGCCACCTACCTCTGAGAGCAGGTGGAAGTGCCCATGGACATCGGAGGTCCAAGGGTCTGTAAACGGTGGTGTAAAGCCGGCCGGTCGGAGAGTAGGCCATACTTTCTGAGGGAAACCAGAAGGTCTCTGCAGACCCCTTTTTGGTCTGAAAACGGGAGGATCCCTCGGAGGAGCCCACAAACTCTGAGAGGGATCCAGAGAAGCCCCGTGAGTCCCCTTTTTTCCGGACTCACAAAATCGTAGTGGTAGGGAGAAGTCTTACAAGGAGGCTTCCGACGTATAGTGCCCTTTAGCGGTAAGGAAATCCCGTTATACATGGGAGGTTCCAATTCAAGGGCGGAAGTAGGTTTCCCCGTTGATAGCTTGCTCGGAGCTTGTGACAGGAAACAGCTTCCTGTCCAGGCTGGAATGAAAAAGAAATAGGTAAAGAAACTATAGGAAAAAAAACAGACTTTGCTTAGGGCTTTGCTGGGAAACCAATTTGACTAAATAAAGGTACTTAAAAGGGAAAATAGGAAATAGTGATTCTCTCTCTCTCTCTCTCTTCTCTATGCAACCATGTGGTACATTTAAAATGTGTGCCTTCCCTAACTTGAGTTATCTGAAATTTATGGTGGGAATGACTAGGATGTGTAAAACTAAGACTTCTGTTCTCTTGTCTTTGTGTATATATGTTTGTCAAAGTCTGTGTGTAAGAGGTAAATGGGACTGTTAACTGTTTCAAATCCAAAGAGAAAAGAATTTTAAATTCTGCTAGAAATTTTGCTTAAAAGAAGCCACAAAAAGGAAATACCTTGCTCTGTTTGTCTGGCCAACAAATAGAGTGAAGAAAAATGTGTTTGTTTGTTTTCCTCTTTCTCTCTGTGTCCTCTTAAGAAGAGCCTTAAGTTAGCAGGAGGGAATGTTTTAAGTTCATCTGCTAGAAAGATTTCACTCTTGCATTTAATAATATATAATAAAGTTGGAACGGACCTTGGAGGACATCTAGTCCAACCCCCTGCTCAGGCAGGAAACCCTATACAAACGTTATCAAATGCCTTACTGAAGTCCAAGAAAATTATATCCACAGCATTCCTCTAGTCCACTAATTTTGTAACTGGGTCAAGGAATGCAGTAGGATGTGTAGGATCTATTTTTGACAAACCCATGTTGGCTTTTAGTAATGACTTTGTTTGCCTCTAGGTGTTCGCGGATTCTTGTTTGATTATCTTTTCCAGAATCTTCCCAGGTATTGAGGTCAGGCTGATAGATCTGTTGTTTCCTAGATCTATTTTTATTTTTATTTTATTTTTGAAGAGGGAAACTACATCAGCTCTTTTCCAGTCCTCTGGTAGTTCCCTAGTGCTCCAGGGTCTTTGAAAAATATAATTCAGTGGTTCTGAGATCACATCTGCCAGTTCCTTGAGAACCTTGGGTTGTAATCCATCTGGTCTTGGTGAATTGAACTCTTCTAGGCTGGATAAGTGCTTGCTCACCATTTTCTTGCCTAACTTAACTTGTGCTTCTAATCTATTTTTTATGGTACTGTTTTTGTAAGTTGGACTGTTTGCTTTTTATTATTTTTGACTGTGGTCACAAGCCTTAGTTCATTTTGAACCTTAGCTTTCTTCACCTCATCTTTGCAGGCTCAGACTATTTGCTAATATTCTGCTGTAGTTATGTGACCCTCTTTCCACTTTTTATACTGGTCCCTCTTATATGTCAATTTATCAGAGAGTTCTTTATGCAGCCATGCTGGTTTCTTGTGAGAGCTATTATTTTTCTTCTTTGTTGATTTTGTGCTAGACTGAATTTTTATTATCTCACTTTTCAAAATTTCCCAAGCTTCTTGAGTTGTTTCCCCTTGAAGATTCTCATCCATGAAATCCCTCCCAAGCCCTCTCAAGTTTATTGAAATTAGCTCTCTTAAAGTCTAAGACTCTAGTTTGACCGTGTTCTATTCCTTGTGCTCCCATAATGTTGAATTCCAATATTGCATGATCACTCCCCCCCCAAGGTTCCTGTGGCTTCAACACCTTTTATCATTTTGTCTCTGCTAGTGAGAATTAGATCCAATATCGCTAATCCCCTAGTTCCCTTTTCTACTTTTGAGAAACAAAGCTGCCTGCAGGTTTTGTCAGGAATTTGTTTTATCTTCCACTTAGTGCAGAGTTTGTCTCCCAGTTGATGTCAGAGTAATTAAAGTCCCCCTACATACCTTAGTTGAGTTCTTATACCCTTTCATGGCTTCCAAAATTGTCATTCCTGATTGGTGAGTTTAAATTTGTCTTTTCTGATTTTTTGGTCAATGTCTGTTGTTGGGTGAATTTCCTTCTCAATTCTGTCTAAAAGGTGTTAATTTTGTTCCAGGGGGAATCCAGTGTTAAATTATTTTATTGGAGTGAGGAGGGGGTGTCCTGGCTGCTGGGTCCTGCCCCAAGTTCTAGAAATCATTCTGCAATGTGTTGTAAATGAGTTTGTGTTCTAAATGGGTTTTATCTATCTATCCCTTTTCCTGAAAATGCGTGTCTATCTACAAGAGCCTTTTGATTTTGATTTTATTAGACTTATATGCCGCCCTTCTCCCAAGACTCAGGGCGGCTCACAACTTTTGAAGTTCAAGTCTGCTTGTTTGGGGAAATAATTTCTTAAGTTACTTTTCTTACCCTATCACTAATTGGTGAAGCTACAGTGAAACTTTTCTGAAACAAATAAGCATTTTCCAATCTCTAAAATAATGTGGTCTATTTTGGAATAAATGTTAAAGGCAGATTCTCCTGCCCCTGGCAAGTTGCACATATTAAAATATTAGGCTTTTGAAATTATTTGGAGTTTTCAGCATTCTCAAGTTGCCTAGCATTTTTTTTCCTTTCCTCTCAAGTTGCAAGTTCTTGTCCTTAATATGTTGCAAATGTTCAAGTTCAAAAGTGAAACATGTCATTTTGTTGTTCTCTTACCAGAATCCAGTTCTTTCCTGTCCTCAAATCTGTGATTGTCCCCACTTGTCTGTTTCTCTAATAACTGCAGTATTAATGCCTTTTCAAACTGCCTGCAAGCTACCCCCCCCTTTCTAATTTCTTTCTTACCCTTTGTTCTCCATACCGTTTGTCTGCCTCTCCTGGGAGAGTCCACCCAGAAAATGGGTGGGGGGGAGAGACCTTGTATCTTTCAGCCCTGCAATCCTCCCCCAAACCTTTGGAAGCAGAACACACAGACCCACATGCTGCTTCCATCCATCTGAGCCTTGGAATTTGGTTTTTAATCCAGCCATCCACTAAAAAGCCACCATGCAATCTGAGTGGAACATCTTCCCAAGTCCTACCATTCCCCAGATGCCTGTGAGAGCTGCAGAAGGAAGGAGTCCTGGAGCCACTGGTGCCATGTGAAGCCTCACAAGAGAAAATTAGACTGTGGGGGGAGGGTGGAAACCCACTGTAAACTTTTCTTTCTTGCCCCATTTGTATTGTAACAAGCCAGTTGAATGTATTAATGGAGAGATGGCATTTGGGAATAGTTGGCAGAACAAGTACTGGACACCTTGGACTTCTATCTGGTGAGAGGGAAAATTTATCCAGAATGTTTGTATTGCCTGTTTTGTAGAAATAGTTGCACACACACACACACACACACACCATTCAGAGTCTATCCCCTTCACCTACCTTTAAAAGCCCCTCCAGGCTGATTTTTTGCTCTATTGCACCAAAGCTTTGCAAGCACAACTTCCTGAAAATTCCAAGGGGGAAGGAACTAGGCCCCCTCAGGTGATTTGCAATTCTTATGCCCTGACTAAGGAAGCAACAGGAAAGATCCTCAAACTTCAGCCCTGAATATCTTGCACTGGTAGGCTCAGATTGGGATTCCTAGAGCTCATTATGTGCAATTTAAAGAAAAATTTAATAGCCTGGCATATTGGCTAACCTCAATTGGACATTACAAACCTGGATGCACTGAACTAAGAGCTAAGGCAGGAAACAACCCTTGAAAATGGGCAGCCAGTGGTCATGCACTAAGGAAAACCATGGCTGTGAAGAATTTTGGGAGGTATGCAAACCTGACTGGGAGCTAAAGGTGACATCCAACATTTGAAAACGATTGGCACAGAATATTGGACACTATAAATTTCTTTTCCACCTAACAAAATTTTTGCCCTGACTTTTAGAACTTTATGGATGCAAGCTCCCCTTTTGGGAGCCACTAAAGGGATCTTTTTCTGCTGCCTCCATTAATGTTTTAATTTTTTTTTTTTTGGCTTAACAGTTTAAAAGCTTGCCTACCAAGTCTCCCTGACCAGATCAATTTTAATGTTATGTCAATAAGTGTGAGATTCTCACACTTAAGGCACAAAGCGGGGATATTGAAGGAAGTTAGCCCAGAGAAGGAAATATTAAAAAGGGCAGAAAAATATATTTTTCCTCAAAAGGATTTTTTTTAAACCAAACCTGGCCCCAAATCTATCTCTCTGCCCAAAGAAAGAGCTAGCCCCATACGAATGCAGATGTAGAACCATCAGAAAGCTGAAGCCAGGGCACTCAAGAAGACAAAGAGAAGATCTGAGAAGTAGCTGGAGCAGATTATCACTAAACTTTTCTTAATTCATTTGAACAAATATTCTAAAGGCCAATTAACAAATATATTCAAAATATAAATAGCCGTGTTGAAAAGCTTCACAATGATGGAATCAATTTTGTGCTATGTTCATTATGTCTATTAAGCTAGCTCTGTTTTCAGAGATTTTTTTTAAATGTTTATTTAATTGAAAGAAAAGTACAATTTGTTTCAAAACAAGTCCTGTTCCCTTTGTACTCACTCACCAAATATAAGGCAAGAGAAATGAAAAGAAGAAAAAAGATTTGTTTGATTTTATAAATCACTCAGAAATTTGCTTTGAAACAAGGAACCTTGTTTGGTGTTGTGGAAAAGAATGATTTAAAAGCAGCATATTCTTTCTTTTCCTTGAGAAATTTGGGATTGAAGAACTACAATCCTCATCAGGTAGATAGTAAAGTACTGCTCACCTGCTGCAAAGCAAGGATGTGGCAAATCCTATGATATAAAGAAGACAATGAGAAAGGTTTGATTTAGAAAGCCTAAATATGTGGAAACGTTAGAAAGCCTACATACGCGGCAAGGCATATCAAAATGTGTGTGTGTGTGTGTGTGACAGAACATGAGGATTACCCTACATCACCTTATTTAACTGTCCATATATAACTAGCTTGTTATATTATCTCAATGTCACAGATCTGGTGGGATATCAATAAATAAAATTAAATTTAAAAATATGCTGAAAAGATCTGTGATATTGAGGTAAGCTAGCAAGCTGCATTGGTTGCCAATTGGCTTCCAGATACATTTCAAGATGCTAGTTTTAGCCTTTAAAGCTCTTCATGCCATGGGACTGGGCTACTTGAGAGACTGCCTCTCCCTGATCCCATCAGCCCACCCCATTTGATCTGGCAGAGAGGGCACACTGCAAGATCTACATTGGGGGGGAGGGGTCCCAGGGAATGTTCCTTCTCTGCCAGAGTGTCCATCTTATGGAACATTCTTCTCCCCAAAATTAGACTAGCTCCATCTCCTTTGACATTCGGAAAGCCCTTCAAGACTTGGTTATGTTATCAGGCCTGGGGCTCCCAGGGAACTGGAGACATGTCTAGTTGACTCCATTGATGAGGTAGCCATTTTATTCTCCCCTTGCCTAGGGTTTGTGCATTTGTTTTTATAATCTTTATTTTTTAATCTGAACTTCGTATTTTCTACACTTCTTGTTTTATATGTGTGTTGTGGTTCAACTGTATGCTGCCCAAAGTCATGTTCTGTGAGATGGTCAGCTCTACAAATTTGGCTAATACATAATTAGGGCTAATAAAATCCAGCGGGATGGAGGGAAGAGGAGTCCAAAATCCCATATCCTACTCCATCAAGGTTGCTCTGACGGACTGTGAGAATAGCTGTGAGATGCTTCTATTATTAAACTAAAGCTTTTAAAAATCTTCCTAAAGTTTCCACAAGTTTTTTAAGCGGTGTTCACCGAGTTTGCTCCGGAGCTGCATAAAACATTCTCAGTTCTCTAACAGAAAACAAGCCTCTTTGTAACACAGTGAGACTGTCTTAAGTTTTACTTGATCTACAGCAATTAGTGGGAAAGCATTTGCTATTATGTGAGATCATGCAGATTACACAATGGTGCTCTGGGGCCTGAGAAGATTAACAGTCCTTGTTATAAACAAGTTGTTCAGATCCCCCAAATCCCAAAGTACCATTAACAATACTTCTGATGCTTAAAGGTTTTCACACAGATGGTTTGCCTCTCTCTTCTGCCCAAGATCAGATGAGTCTCACCACAATCCAGATTTCTGTACTTGTGGGAGAGGAGAAATGATGGGCTTGGCATGTGGTCAGAGCCGCAACAAAGAAAGAGTCTAATTATGTGGCTATGACACAGCTTTCTACTTTTACCTTCAGATGGTTGATCAAAAACCAGGTACACGTATGGTAAACTTTTTGTTTGGTCTGCTGCTCTTTGTAGCAAGATTATGCATTGGATTTCCCACAGGAAAATTCCATTCCTCAAGTCAAAATTCATAAACAGAGGTCTGCTATCTAATTTTCATCCCACCAGCTAAAACAGCTAGCTAAGTTTTACAACGAATGCTTCCAGAGATTCATCTGTGGCATTTGCCAGTTTTGGCTCCATCTGCAGACCCAGCTCCGACTCAGCCACTGCTCAGAACAGCCCACACCTCCCCCCACTTTGCAAATATCAACAAAAGACTTTGAGAAATCAGAGTTTGAAGAGGAAGAGGATGATTTCCCCCCAGTATTTGTTAGAGAACACCCCTGCTTCCCACATTACAAAAGAAGCCTTTCCACCTCAGGAAGCTTAATCTGGATCCATCCCCATGACAGACCACAGGAACACTTCATCTGGGCAAGCTGTAAATACTGCAACATCACCTTTAGCTTAGCTTCAAGTTAAGATCTATTCTGCTATAAAGAAAAAGCCAACACAGCTGAACATCTATAGTTTGATAGGTAAACATTCTGAAGACAAGTTTGATCCCTACTGATCACATGAAAACAACAATTAAGTAAGTTTCTTGGCAACAATATGGATACTGTTTGAGATTGCCTTCTTCCAACATACAGTTCCACGACTTAACCAGGCACCGATTCTGCTAACCAGATTATAAACCACATAAACCAATTTCAAATTGCATATGGATGGACATACTTTCACTGGAAAAAAAACTATCCATCCTGATGCAGGTAATACTTAAAAGTGCAGCAGTATACACCATAAATTCGTTTAACACATTTTTTCACCTTTGCAAAAGATAACAAGTCACTTAACTTTTGGAACTTATGAAATGTTTTTAACTATAGCTTTCTGCCTTGACACAGGATATAACTATGCACTTTTAAGATTCACAAAAATCTATAACAGAATTTGCATCTTATTCACACACTACAAGATGACACTTGTAAAAGTACTATAATAAAGTGTGAATATTGACAAGGTACGTTTGGAAGGATTGGAAAACATTTAGACTGCAAAATGAAGAGAAGGCCAATTTTGAGTAGGCTAAAAATAAAATGAACATTGTTCCAAATATGAAAAAGAAAAAAAATATTGGCTAATGTTGGTTTAAAAAAACTACAAGCAATTTGATTACTCATGTGCAATAAGAAGAAGTCTGTTGCCCAAATATGAAAATATATTATGACCAGGTAGAATTCCAGTGACTAATTGAAAAATTAAAACCCTACTTATCCATATTTCTATCTTGATTTGCCATACTGCTTAGTCTGAATTTTTTTTGTTTGTTTAGATAAAAATGTGCTATTTTTTATGTAGTTTAGTTGTTCTTCTCTTTTAAAAAGTGGCCGTAACTTGCCATCATACTAGGCCACAGTAGGGTTGTTATATATTTGGCCTATTCAAAAGTCACAGCTGATCATTCATCAAAGACTTATTAGTAGCTATGAAAAAACAACAATGTATTTATTCTATTTGAAATGTAATGACACGTGATATACATAATGCAAATACCATATAACCATATTAGCTGTTAAAAAAATTAGTAGCTTGTGAAGACAGGAGAAAAAGACAGGGGAACTTTAATTTAAATTCCAGAATTGGGAGAAGTAAAGAACAGACACCTCTCTTTTCACTCTGTTGCATAATCACCACCTGTCCCAGCTGCAAATAAATTTATTGTACATAAATAAGCTTAAGGGCAATAAAAGCGCAATAAAAACAAAAAGAAAGAAAATTAGAAATAGTAACAGAGGAAACATTATGAAGAGCTTCAACGGTCAGGAGGTTGAGTCATCGGTAACAATCAAGGGCAGTATAGTATAGTGGTGGCAAACCTATGGCACACGTGCCACAGGTGGCACTCAGAGCCCTCTCTGTGGGCATGTGCACTGTCGCCCCAGTCCCACCTCCCCCCGCGGCCCCCTCCTCATCAGCAGCCCCCCTGGAGAATTGCCCCCGAGCACGGCCCGCATGGAGCAGCGCAGCAAAGGACATGGTAGGCGGGCAGCAGGGATGAGACTCCGCCCTCGCATCCCATCTCATGCAGTTGATGCTGCGGGGTGCGGGCAGAGGGCGTGGCCGCCATGGCGCTGCTGGGCTGCCTTGGCGACCTGCAGTGGGCTGTGCAGGCGGGGAACAGCCCTGCGGGTGGGTCGGGTGGGGGTGAAGCGGGCAGGATAAGGGGCAGAACAGGGTGGCGGGACAGGGCGGGTCTGGGTTTTGGACACTCGGTCTCTAAAAGGTTTGCCATCACTGGTATAGTATTTACTCATTACATCATAGGCACTTAACAAGCTTTGAGAAGTATACAGGTAGTCCTCAACTTACGACCACAATTGAGCCCCAAATTTCTATTGCTAAGCAAGGCAGTTGTTATATGAGTTTTGCTCCATTTTGCAATCTTTCTTCCCACAGTTGTTAAGTGAATCACTGCGGTTATTAACTTAGTAATGCAGTTGTTAAGTGAACCTGGCTTCCGCTTGTCAGAAGGTTGCAAAAGTGGTCACGTAACCTCGGGACACTGCCACTGTCATAAATACATACCGCTTGCCAAGCGTCTGAATTTTAATCTCGTGATCGTGAGGATGCTGCAATGGTTGCGAGTATGAAAAAAACCTCATAAGTCTCTTTTTTTCAGTGCCACTGTAGTTTTGAAGGGTCGTTAAACAAATGAAGGTAGATTATACATGTCCCAGGACAATGTTCCAAGATCCACTCTGAGTAGGTCACCGGGATCAAAGGTTTATTCTTCCAAGTTTTCAGGCTCATGCTGGAGCCCTTCATTCCCCACTCCCAATCATCAGTGGATTTGGGCTATGCACGACAACAGCTGTAAATGCAAAGCCTGAAAGCTTGGAAGAAGAGACCTTTTGTCGCAGGAACCGGCTTAGATTGGATCCTGCAGCATTAAACTACAGTAGGGGTTTAAGTTTGGGACTACCTGTATATAGGAAGAAAGAAATTCAGGCAATATGTGCTTATGGTCAAGCAAAAATCAATCTTAGTGGAACTCTAAAAGATTTAATCTCTTCAATGACTCCTAAATGATGTGGGGGGGGAGAGTGAAGAGACTTCACTAGAGTTAAGGAAGCATTGAAATAGCATTGGAAAAACCAGGAGGAAATTTCAAGCCTGGAGGAACAAGAAGGAAGAACACAAGGGAGATCTTTTTCTTAGTGGCCATGAGTAAAACAAGGAAAAATGAGAAGAGGCTTTTCTTCTGAAAATTAGAGAGGCAAAAATGAAGTAAAATAGCATGTCATGGAGTAAATGTCCATAATATGGCCCATAAGAGAAAACCTGTTGTGGCAGGGGTCTTCAAACGTGGCCCTTTTAGGACTTGTGGACTTCAACTCCCAGAATTCCTCAGCCAGCGTGCCTAGCTGAGGAATTCTGGGAGTTGAAGTCCACAAGTCCTAAAAGGGCCACGTTTGAAGACCCCTGTGTTATGGTATCAATAAGGATGCATGTATATACAGGTATCTGTGACTTATGACCATAAGGCAGTCTGCCCATTACAGTTGTAAGATGTGTTGGTCGTAAAGCGGTTCACCCATGTGACCAATCCAATTTTACAATCTTTTTCACAATGGTTGTTAAGTTCAGCTGTGATCCTTAAGCAAACCCATTGTTTGCTATAGGGCATTTTTGCTGAAAGCCAGAACTCATGGCCCGGTGACTATGGGATGTTGCAAACAGCCAGAAATGCAGGCCGTTGCCAAGCATGTGAGATGCGGTCATGTGACCATGAGGGGATCATCAAAATTTTGGAACTGGGTCATAAGTACCTTTGGGGGGGGAAACATTGTAACTTCAAATGACTAAGCATAAGTCAAGGACTACCTGTATTGCAATGAATTAGGAATTTTATAGGACAGGTCAGGAAACAGATTCATTTTCTATCATGGCAACTGATGGGTGAAATTAATTTTTCCTCAGTTTAAGGCAGAAGCCATTCATGTACGGTAACATATATAGATGGGGTTCTATTGCCAACACACATGTCAAGATGTTGCAACCAAGGAAAACTATGGTTGCATTATTATTATTATTTTGTTTCCTACACATCGCTAAGTATGTTTTCCATGGCAGCCCTTGATTTTTGTTGCTGATGTCACATGAGATGAGGACATATGCAGCATGGACTTGAGTTCTTTTCACAACTGTTTCAAAGCCACTGAATTATGTTGTCTCTATTTAGCAGGTACAGAATGTGGCCATGTGACCAATCATGGGTGCCCTAAACACAAGGCGAGTCTGCACAAGCTGCATTGGTGCTCATTTTCTTCCAGATCCAATTCAAGGTGTTCATTATCATTTTCAAAGCCCTACATGGCATGGGGCCAGGCTACCTAAGGAACCATCTTTGCCCCATTACGTTAGCCCATCCCACTCGGTCACACAGCAAGGATATGTTGTGGACCCCGCCAGTTAAAGAATTCTTCTCTGCCATTGCCTTCCCATTTTGAGCCCACTCCTGCCTGAGGTGAGGTGGGCCCCCACTCTCCTGGCCCTTTGGAAATGTTTGAAGTTCTAGCTCTATTGACTTGCTTGGGGCTCAGAGGACCACAAAGCTGTGGGCCCGGGTGGCATTTTGAAGGCCTCCCCCCCGCCTTTTTAACTTAATTTTACTTTATTCTATTCTTGATTAAATTACCCTCTAATATAATTGCCTCCTAATGTAATTGTACATCTCCAAGAGTCCCTCTGTGGGCAGTTTCTAAATATATATATTTATGTAAAAGGAGAGAAATACAGACATTTTCATGACTCCCACTTCTAACAGACCTCCTAGTAAGTCAACCATCTCTCAACCAGCTACAGCATATGAATATATTATGTGTGACTTTGGAAGGTAAAAATTTGCCATGGACACCAAGTCCATCGAGGGGGGGTCATTGGGGGTCATTTGAGAAACAACGACCACTCCTTCACATACCCCAGGGGTAGGCAACCTCAGCTCTGAGTCAGAGTTATGCTGACTCAGGAACTCTGGGAGTTGAAGTCCATGAGTCATAAAAGAGCCGAGGTTGCCTACCCCTGGGGTATGTGAAGGAGTGGTCGTTGTTTCTCAAACCCCAAATAGGAGGAACCCTGATTGGAGCAACTTTATCTGACCAGGGAACATTATTGAAGGTGAACTCTCCTTTGCAGAGCAAACAAGATCAAATCCCTCCCCCATTCATAGCCTCTTGTGAAATTTGGCATTTCCAGTAGAAAAAGAGGAAGGCAGCAGAATGGTTCCAACTTTCAGTCTGGAGTGTTCTTCATTTACTTTACTAATTCAACAGGAAGCTGGACTAGAAATGTGGCATAACGTGGAGCTCAGTTCAGTACATTTCATAGGTAGAGAGAGATGAAGCTTTTAAAGTGTTGGGCAGAAGTGAACATCTCTAACCCACCAAGCCTACTATTCACTCTTCCTTTCGTATTTCCATAGGAAGATTAGCTTAACAGAGGAGTCTGGATAAAGAGAGAGTGTTCAATAAGTGCACTGGCCAGACTATTTTTTTTGCCTTTTTATTTAAATCCTCAAAGTTATCAAATTTGAAAAATGCAATAGCCATACAGGAAATCCAACAAGAAATGATTGTTTCTTATGGCACTAAGCTCCAGCTCCAGGCTCAATTTCAAACCATTCATCAACAACTGTCATAATTTAAGCCAATCGCCTTTATCTTACGCTTTCTCTAAATCAACAATATTCAGTACATTTTCTTGTTGCTTTCATATATTTCTCAGTGACCTGTGGAAAAGTGAGTATCTGGGTCACACATCCCTTGCTTGGCATGAAGACACATTACATTTCCCAAATTTTGCTGACTGTCTTGTCTCTTAGCTTTTTAGTTGAAAATCCTGCCAAACTCTTTCCAGGGTATACTTTCACCGGTCCCTCTGTACTTTTTGCATTCACCCTTGCTACCTTGCCTTTCATATAAGAGAAAACTTTCTTCCGATTATCAGGCACAGATTGAGCCTCCACATACAAACCTGTATTAAATAAGCCACACTGGAACTCCAGGATGAAGTACTCTTTGCTTCTGCTTTTTACAATCTCTGCTGGCAGTCTCACCATTTTCAAACATTATCATATGTATGATTTCCTTTCTATCATTGTTTGACACAAAAGCTTAAGCCAATTGTTTCAGTTCCACTCTTTGATCACTCTTCCCATAAACATTCCTAAAATATTCATATGAATATTCCTCCACTTCAGTTTCATTGCAAATAATTCATTTTTAATTCCATTCACTCTTCTGAGGGCTTGTTTAGCCATCTTTGCTCACTTATGAAACATGTTATTTTCCATTAGAATCAGTCTCTATTTTCTGTCTTTTTTAACCTTAACTATGTCTTACCCCTTTGAGCACATTCTTTGCAATTACCTTTCTTTCATTCTGATTTTTGTAGGAATCATTTCCTTTCCCCCATTTTTCCTACCCATAGCCTCCTTCACTTCATCACTGCATCTCATCCCCCATGCATCCTTCTCTAATTCTGTCATTCTTCTGTCCATAAACAATTGACTCAATTTTGCTTTTAGATTTATATTTTTCTCTTTTCTAAGCAGATTGTCACCAGTCACATTTTTTATTCATTCTTGAATCTCAAAATGAGTTGATGCATTTTTTTTACTCTCTCATCTTCTTCCCACCTATCACTTCGTGTTCGTTACCTAGCATGATTTCCACTCAGTTCCAATCAAATTAGAATGTAGCACAATTTCCCCCTAAACCAAGTGCTGATTCCTTCTATTATCACCATTTATTGAAATATAATGTTCAATTAGCACCAACCTACAGAATCTTATTTTCCTATACCCTCAAAATCTACTTGGCACAAATTCTTGTGTTCTAGAACATATTTTAGATCTATGTCTATTTTTTCTTTAATTTCATTTTTCTAATTTTAACATTTACATCTCTTATATTTAACATGCCATGGTCATTACCAGATGGATACTGACCTGCAACTGGCATCATAACATATTAGTCAATCAATCAATTTCATATAATATAGAGAAATGATCACTTAAGCTACCAACCTTAGTTACACTGTTGCTATATTCAGCATTCATTCCTTGCTGAAACATGGACAGCATCAGTTAGATTTGGCACATTTTGACACGTACGCCAAAATGTGCCAAATAACCCAACTTCACCCTAATCCCGTTCTGCTGCTCCTGTAAGCTGAATCAACCACTGCTTTGCAAGACAACATATTGTCCACAACTCAACAGTACAAGCAGCACACTGGCACACTCATTGTCAAACACTGATATACAAAACAAGACCAAGCTAATTTATATCAGGCACGTTAAACTAACATCACTAGCAGAAAATAAGGCAACTCATCTAATGTTCTTTAAATGCCAACAGAATTTATAGTCATACTGAAAATGCTCAACATCCTAATTGGGCAGAAATGCAATCATTACTCGTGAGGCAAGTTCATCCATTTCTTAGAAACACTTCCCACCAACTACAACTCAAACATTAAGCTATATTGTAGTTTCATGTTTCATTTTCATTTTTAGAGGATCACAGAAATGACAGCCCTACACAAGCCAACTTTTTCTAAATCTCTACATGGCCACAAATGAACATCTAAAATGGAAGCCCAGGAAGTGAGAAAGCCTGCTTTCTCAAGTCTTTTCAAACAGCACTTGCAAACACAAGGGGAACATTTAAATACATCAATCTTTTGCAAAAATGCTTCATCACCCACCCAGCCTGTTTTACTTTTAACCATTATGTGGTTACAATCCACTTTCTTACTTCATCCCCCACACTGGATTATTGATATGATAGAATTAGAATCTATTAAACTGAAAAAGCAATCAACTACCATAGAGATCGCCCTGGCATAGGGCTACTTAAGGCTCAAATAATCTATCTGTCATGCTCAATAAGAAGGCACCTGAGTAATGTTGGGTGGACATACCTCACGGAGTTGATGTGAAAAAGCAAAATTTATAAAGCATTCCGAGTATTGCTGCAGGAATAGATGACTACACACATATACAGCCTCAAAGAAATGTATTGGAGAACACAGGCATTCCTGCTGAAAACTACCAGGTTATTTCAATAATTGTAAGTACAGTATCTCTTACCATTTTAATTGTAAGCACTAACAAACCCCAGGTGCCATAAGGACAAAATGCTTTGTTTAACTGTTACCAGGTTTGGCAGCAAACCCGTAAAATATAGGAATGCTTTTGATTTCTCACAGCATATGTATAAAACATGCCTGCATATAGCAGAAACATAAATTAATGCAGCACCCTTCCAGCAAGTATATACGGAATATACAGTATCAGATTTTTACCATCAGATGCCAGCAAGTATAGCAATTTCTAGCTCTTCAGCTAGCAGGGAGTCTACAGTAGTCTTTAAATTAAAAGAGATAAATCCTGCACTGTAAAGAAAGTATTTGTCCTACTCCAGTAGAGATTCAAAGATCTGCATTCTTAGATCTACAGAATTTAAAATTTTCTTTCCGGAGCCGTTCCAAAGCCAAGGTAGGGGAATCTTTAAAAGTTATGTTAAGATTCACGACTTTGCCCATTCAGCCACTATAAAAATTGCGGATTGGGAGAGACTATTATGCGTCTCTTTAATCCCTGGGCGCGTTCCTCCTTCCCAAGGGTTCCCAACAACAGAAAATCTCACATTCGGCCAAAGCACCCCGAAAAGGTCACGGATCAGGGCTCTTTCGCCCACCCAGGTTGCATCTCTGCCCTCCTCTTCCAAACCAACTCGTGCCGCAAATTCAGAAATAAAAATAAAGCAATTCCCACTCCCCACCCCCCCAAAAAAACACCCCATTCCGATATTCAGCTTGCATGAGCTGCTACTGCACTGGGTATTCGACCAGTCTCTCCCCCCCCCCGCCCCCGCGTCCCGCTCCCTCGAGTCAGAAAACTAACCAAGCGCTAACAAAAGAGGATCTCCCCCCCTCCCCCTTTCGGGAATTTTGTTCCGCCAATGCCTTGAGGATCCCCCAATACAACCATTTCTCTAACGGCCGATTTCCCCACGGAACAGGCTGCGGCGAAAGGGGGTGGCGAACGGGCAGCCTTTTCCCAGCCTGCCGCCCACCGCCGATCGGGAGGGCTGAAACTCGCGCGGACAAGGGACGGCGACAGTCGGTGCAGTCCTGGACGCCTGCCCAGCACCAGATGCGTCGCAACGAGGGCTGGCGCGGCGAGAAGTTTGGCTGCCAGAAGGGCAAATTAATATAATAATAATAATAATAATAATAATAATAATAATAATAATAATAATAATAATAATAATAATAATAATAACAATAACAATAATAACAATAACAATAATGATGATGATGATGATAAAATAATAATAATAATAAGGATGATGATGATGAAAGAAAAACGCGTGACAAGGAGAAGCAGGTTAACTGGAAGCCGCCGGTCCGCCCAGCTCAAACCAGATCCATATGCGAGGTGAGGTGTGTGTGTGTGGGGGGGGGGAGAGACAGCGTCCACACAAAGAAGCCAGCCCCTAATCGCCCTCAAACTTCCCAGCAGGTCTGAGAAAAAGAAGAAGGGAGAGTCTCTCTCTCTTCTCCCCTCATTCTTCCGCCCGTCCGTTAACTCCGCCTCTCCTCGCCCCATTCATTCCGGCTGGCCTGCCGGCTTCCCTTCTTGCCCTCCATCCTTTTCTTACCTGGCTCAGCGGCGAGGCGACGCTCCCGTCCGCCTTCCCCCTCCACAGGGCCACTCGAGAGAGCAAAAAGAGGCTCAGCCGCAGCGCCGGCGAAAGAGCGACAGCCTCTCGCGCCTTCGCTCCTCAACGCCGCTCGCCTCCTCCTCCTCCTCCTCCCCACCTTGGGCAACAGTTGGCAGTTGCGCGAAAGCCACGCCTCCGCCCACGCCCCCACCCCCCCCCGGCTTGTTGTTGCTAAGCGCCCCGAGCGCTTCATTGTATCCGTCCGGTGATATCACAATGGCGGGGTTTGCAAAGATTCCAAAAAGGGGTGGAGTCAGGAGTCGAGAGGTACCGGTAATAATAACTTGAAAAGAGGTCAAGGCGGGCCATTTCGGGCCGGCCGTTGGTTGCTCGCCGCCGGCGGGGGATCGGAGTCTTTGCTGAAGGCGAACATCCCACCCTTGTGAAAAGCGGTGGAAATCTTTCGGCTAAAAGGGATGGGTTGCAGCTTAACAGCCGCGTTAAAAGGGAAAGTCCGGCTGACCTCTTAAGGCTTGAGTTTTGAGTAGAAACTCGGTTCCAAAACGCTTCGTGTAACTTGGCATCTTCCTTCCTCGGACGGGAGTATAAGATATAGGGCAGTTTACGTGCTTCTGCCAAGCCGACAGCTAAATTCAACCCTTTATGAAATCTTGCAATGGAAGAGGAACGTTCTGAGAAATTGTAAAAACAACAAAAAAAATCTCTCCATTCTCAAGACTTGAACTTGCTCTAATAATAATAATAATGATGAAAAAGTTGGAAGGTACCTTGGAGGTCATCTAGTCCAACCCCCTGCTCAGGCAGGAAACCCTATACCGTTGTGCCCACATTTCGCCAACTCTCTGCATGCTGCATTGGTTGCCTATCGGTCTCCGAGCGCAATTCAAAGTGTTGGTCATTAGCTATAAAGCCCTTCATGGCATTGGACCAGGATACTTACGGGACCGTCTTCTGCCACATACTTCCCTTCGACCGGTGAGAGCGCACAGGGTCGGCCTCCTCCGGGTCCTGTCAGCGAAACAATGTCGTCTGGCGGGTCCTAGGGGGAGGGCCTTCTCTGTTGTGGCGCCCACCCTCTGGAACCAATTGTCCGCGCTTCTCCCACCCTCCCGGCCTTCCGGAAGAATCTTAAAACCTATCTTTGCCAGCAGGCCTGGGGATGATTGTGGATTGTTGTGTGAATGATGAATGTGTGTTCGGTTTTTGTTTTTAATGTTTATTTTTTATTTTGACTTAGATGTGATTATTGTTTTTATATATGTTGTAAGCCGCTCCGAGTCTTCGGAGAGGAGCGGCATATAAGTCCAAATAAAATAAATAAATAAATAAATTTTGGACAAATGGCTGTCCAGTTTCTTCTTAAAAACTTCCAGTGTTGGAGCATTCACTGCTTCTGGAGGCCGGTTGTTCCACTGGTTAATTGTTCTCACTGTCAGGAAGTTTCTCCTTAGTTCTAGGTTGCTTCTCTCCTTGACCAGTTTCCATCTGTTGCTTCTTGTCCTGCCTTCAGGCACCTTGGAAAATAGCTTGACTCCCTCTTCTTTGTGGCAGCCCCTGAGATATTGGAACACTGCTATCCTGTCCCCCCCATACTTCTCTTCGTTAAACTAGACATACCCAATTCCAGCAACCATTCCTTATATGTTTTAGCTTCCAGTCCCCTAATCATCTTTGTTGCTCTTCTCTGTACTCTTTCCAGAGTCTCAACATCTTTTTTACATCGTGATGACCAAAACTGGATGCAGTGTTCCAAGTGTGACCTTACCAAAGTATTGTAAAGTGGTATTAATACTTCACGTGATCTTGATTCTATCCCTCTGCTAATGCAGCCTAGCACTGTGTTGGCTTTTTTGGCAGCTGCAGCACACTGCTGGCTCATATTTAAGTGATTGTCCACTAGGAGTCCAAGATCCCTCTCACAGTTGCTACTATTGAGCAAGGTACCCCCTATACTATACCTGTACATTTGGTTTTTCTTGCCTAAATGTAGAACCTTACTTTTTTCACCATTGAATTTCATTTTGTTAGATAGCGCCCAGTGTTCAAGTCTGTCCAGATCCTCCTGTATCCTAAGCCTGTCTTCTGGAGTGTTGGCTATTCCTGCCAGCTTGGTGTCATCTGCAAATTTGATGAGTTCCCCATCTATCCCCTCGTCCAGATCGTTGATGAAGAGGTTGAAGAGCACTGGGCCCAGAACAGAGCCCTGGTGCACCCCACTACACACTTCCCTCCATGTAGATGCGGTTCCATTGAGGACTAAACGCTGAGCATGGCCGGTCAGCCAGCTATGGATCCATCTGGTGGTGATGCTATCTAACCCGCATTTTTCTATCTTATCAAGTAGTAGGTTGTGGTCTACTTTGTCAAATGCCTTATTGAAGTCTAAGTAAATTATATCCACAGCATTCCTCTGGTCCACTAATTTTGTCACTGGGTCAAAGAATGCAATAAAATTTGTCTGGCATGATCTGTTTTTGACAAACCCGTGTTGGCTTTTAGTAATGACTTTTTTGCCTGTAGGTGTTCGCTGATTCGTTGTTTGATTATCTTTTCCAGAATCTTCCCAGGTATTGAGTTCAGGCTGATAGGTCTGTAATTTCCTGGCTCCTTTTTTTCCCTTTTTGAAGATGGGAACTACATCAGCTCTTTTCCAGTCCTCTGGTAGTTCCCCAGTGCTCCAGGATCTTTGAAAAATATAGTTCAGTGGTTCTGAGATCACATCTGCCAGTTCCTTAAGAACCTTGGGGTGTAATCCATCTGGTCCTGGTGATTTGAACTCGTCTAGGCTGGACAGGTGTTCACTTACCATTTTCTTGCCTATCTTAACTTGTATTTCTATTTTGTTTTTTATGGCACTATTTTTGATAGGTTGGTCTGTTTTTTCCTTTTGTGTAAAGACAGATGCAAAAAAGGAGTTAAATAGTTCTGTTTTCTCCCTGTTGCTTGTCACCTTCTTGCCACTTTCACCCACTAATGGGCCAACGGTTTCCTTCACTTTTTTCTTGTTCTTTACATGTTGAAAGAAGCTTTTTTGTTATTTTTTTAAAACAAATTTTATTGGTTTTTTTAAATTCTTAAAGCAACATATTCAGGACACACCCTGGTGCTGGGGTAATCAAACATCTTAAAACAAGACATATATATATATAATATAATCAATACGTCAAATATTCCCTCTCTTTTTCCCTCAAATAGCATAGTAGATTTAGAATATCCAATTCTAGCTTAAATTTATTCAACCTGAACCTGTTTTTTCATCAATTTCTACCATAATCAAATTAACTTTAAATAAAAACATTTTCAATTCAAATATCCCTTCCACATATGTTCTATTTTCTTAATTTTATCAAAATCTTATTTGTTTCTTCCATTAATCTCCCTTATTTAGAGTAAAATATTAATCTATCCTATCCTTCACTTTTTTCTTGTTTTTTACATGTTGAAAGAAGCTTTTTTGTTATTTTTGACTTTGGTTGCAAGCCTTAGTTCATTTTGAGCCTTAGCTTTCCTCACTTCAGTCTTTGCAGGCTCAGGCTATTTGCTGATATTCTGACTTAGTTATATGTCCCTCTTTCCACTTTCTATACTTGTCCTTTTTATCTTTCAATTGATCAGAGAGTTCTTTATGCAGCCATGCTGGTTTCTTTTGAGAGATGTTATTTTTCCTCTTTGTTAGTATTGTGCCAGACTGGGCCTTTATTAGCTCACTTTTCAAAATTTCCCAAGCCTCTTGAGTTGTTTTCCCCTGGAGGATTCTCATCCATGGAATCCTTCCCAAACCCTCTCTAAGTTTATTGAAATTAGCTCTCTTGAAGTCCAAGACTTTAGTTTGACTGTGTTCTATTGCTTATGCTTCCATAACGTTGAATTCCAATATTGCATGATCACTTTCTCCCAGGGTTCCTATGGCTTCACCACTTTCTATTATTTCATCTCTGTTAGTGAGGATTAGATCCAATATGGCTAATCCCCAGTTCCCTTCTCTACTTTTTGGGAGACAAAGGTGTCTGCTAGGTTTGTCAGGAATCTGTTTGATCTTCCACTTGGTGCAGAGTTTGTCTCCCAGTTGATGTCAGGGTAGTTAAAGTCCCCCATTACTATTGTGATGTGCTTCCTACATACCTTAGTTAGCGGACTAGCAAAAAGTTCATCTATTTCCTCTGTTTGGTTGGGTGGCCTATAGTATACACCTATGGCAATGTCGTTCCCCCCCCCTTTTATATTGACCCATATGCATTCAGGACAGTTTTCATCATTGTTGTGCTCTATTTCTGTAGAGATGTAGTTATTTCTTATATAGAGAGCAACTCCACCTCCTCTTTTATTTGGTCTGTTTCTTTTAAATAATTTAAATCCCTCTAGCTGTGTGTTCCATTTGTGGGTTTCGTCCCACCATGTTTCTGTTATGGCAACAATATCATATCTGCCCTCATTAACCTGAATTTCTAGTTCACCCTGTTTGCTGTTCATACTCTGTGCATTTGTGTATAGACATTTGAGTCCTTTATGACTGACCCTGTGTTTTCTTCCTACATAACCTGTGTGGTGCCCGAGTTCCCCTAATGTCTTACCACCTATTTGGTTAGTGCACTTTGTGTGGCACTCGCTATTAAGAGCTTGATTTTGCTTGACAGCAAGGTTGGTATTTTTGTCCACACACATATCTATGTTACATGCACTGATAGTCCTATTGTTTTTAGATTGCCGGGGACAGGGATGTTCTGTATCAGTTAGCTCACTGTCCCTGCTGTTTAGTTTAAATATTCCTCCAGAAAATCTGTGAATTTATAGCCAAGTAACTCAGTCCCTTTCTTTGATAGATGCAAACCATCTCTTTTGTACATTTTTTCATGGGACCAGCTACTGACATCATGACTAATATATCCAAAACCTTCTCCTTTACACCACTCCTTTAACCACATATTGAATTGTGCTATACGCTGGCCTTTTCCATTTTGGTCCTTATACACTGGTAAGACCTCTGAAAAAATAAACCTACAGCCTATTCTGCTAAGTTCCTGCCCCAGGCTCTGGAAGTCATTCTGCACAGTGAGTACATCTTTTTGGGACAGATCGTTAGTGCCAAGATGTACAATAGCCTCCACATTACAGCCCTTGCTGGCGTTCTTGATTATTTTAGAAATACGCTTCTTGTCCCTACTGGCAGTAGCACCTGGAAGACACCTGATCTCATTCAAAACCTCTGTGTCCTTTCCTAAATTTACATCCCTTATAATTGAATCACCAACCAGAAGGTGGCTTCTCTTTTTTGGTGCCTTTCTGTTCTTGCATGACTGATGTGTAATACCTGATTCGCACTTCTCCCTGTCGAAAACAAGTTCTTCATCTTGGACCAAGATCCCCTGCTTATTTGAGTTGTCATCACAAATACTGTCTCCTTAATGTCCCTATTAAGGTCAGCAAGGGCACTGTATCTGTTGTGCAGGGACACAGCAAAAGCTTTGTATTTATGGTTCACAGCTCTCACCCTGCCAGATCCCACAGCAGGGTGTCTTTTGGACTTGCCCACAGTAAAGTTCTTAATAAGTCGAATTTGAATTCATAAGGGGGGCTCCTTGTTTCAGTGGGATGCAAAATTTATTTTATTTGAATAATAAGAAACAGCCTTGATATTTTGCAGTATTTCTGTGTTTGATTTTAGGTTTGCATACTGTATAGATTCAGTCAGTGTAGATTTTAGGTTTGCATACTGTGTAGATTGTTTACGCAGAAAACCATATTTAGTAGTCTGAGTAAACCAGTTAAATCAGCGGTTCTCAACCTATGGGTCGCGACCCCATTTGGGGTCGAACGACCATTTCGCGGGGGTCGCCGGACACCGCGGTCCGCCATTTTTTTATTTTTTTTGTCGCACGCGCGCTGTGCATGCGCGGTTTGGCCCGTCGTGTGCGCGCGCCGCGCATGCGTGGATCGGCCCATCGCGGTCCGCCATTTTGGTTTTTTTATTTTTTTTATTTTTTTTTTTTGTCGCGCGCACGCTGCGTGTGCGCGGATCAGCCCATTGTGCGTGCGCACGCGACCGGGTCGGGGTCACGGAGCGCATGGTCGGCGCAAGTGGGGTCTCAACCTGAAAAAGGTTGAGAACCACTGAGTTAAATAAACCATTTTCTCTCTTTTTTATTATATTGTTGTAAATCTCAATGAGAGCCAGTTTGGTTAAGGCATCAGGTTAGATTTAGAAACAAGGAGATGATGAGTACTAGTCCTAACTTGGGCAGAAAAGCAACTGGGTGACTTGGGCCACCAGTCACTTCCTCTGAGCCTTAGGAAAGAGGTAATAGCAAACCAGGACTGAAAAACCTTGCCAAGAAAGCTGCAGGGACTTCTCCAGGCAGTCTCTGACAACCCAACACAATTGAATGGAAGAAAAAAAAAACCAATCTCAATACAATAATTGTACAATATTGATTGAAGATTACTAACACTCCATTGTTAGATTGTTGAGGATAAGAAAAGTATTTCAATATTAATTACTATTTAGGATGCCAGCATTGTGTGGGTGCTCCATCAGTTCAGGTTTTCAAAAATAGACTAGATAACTGACTTTTTCATCCAGAACTGAATGTAACATTAAAAACTACAGATTGTGTCAAATTATTTGTTATACAGTGAAGTTTTGATCTTACACCAATTAGTATTCAGATCCCCATTGTATTGTTACTTGATGTTTTTGCACACATCAGTAAAAGAAAGTAAACAAGTTTGATAACAGTTAAACTATCAAAAACTATGAAATAGAAAAAAAAAACTATTGGTTTTCTAACTTTTTGTACATTCATATTTACAATCTTTATAAACATTTTAGCCTCCCCCAAAAAGAAACCAAAGTAAATGATATTTTTGCTGTGTTATTTATCTGTGGCAATGAGCCACATTGTTGACAGTCCTTTTTATATTAATCGGCAGCAGTCAATAGTAATTCTACCTCAGTTCTGACTTAGAATCTTATTTAGTCTCACTTGGAGGTGGTGGAATTTGAGTCTGGTGAGAACTTGGCATGCAAATCATTTGCTCCGTCAGTTGCTCTTCTTTCTCTCTTGGGCTCATTGTCGCCTGGAGTTTGATCTTATGGAAACTATTGTTTTAAAAAGTCATGGGGAACTGGCAGCACATCAGCCTTTTCCTTGAAGGCTAACACTTAATATGCCTCCATTTTAAAATTTGTATGGCATCATTTGAGTGGAGAAGGTAATGAGCCTGGTTAGTGTTTGGATGGAACAGCTCTAGTGAATCCCAGAACTGCAGGCTAGCTTGGCATGTTGAAAAGTCACCCAGCAAGAATGCATAAACTATTTCCATATGGCTGCCAAAAAAAGCTACTAAAGCTAGTGAGAGAGCCAGTTTGGCCTAGACCAGGGGTAGACAACCTTGGCTCTTTTATGACTCGTGGATTTCAACTCCCAGAATTCCTGAGCCAGCATAGCTCAGCTTGGAAACCTCTCCCTTTCCCCTCAGCATGGCTGTCTCAGGAATTCTGGGAGTTGAAGTCCACGAGTTATAAAAGAGCCAAGGTTGCCTACCCCTGGCCTAGTAGTTAAGGCACCAGGTTAGAAGCCAGGAGACTGTGAGTTCAGCATGATGGCTGGGTGACCTTGGGCCAGTCAGTCTCAGCCCAACCCCCCTCACAGGATTGTTGTTGTGGAGAAAATAGAAGGAGGAAAAAGGATTGGGTATCCTTGCTGCTTTGACTTATTTCTAAAAATAATGAAAGCAGGATACAAATAAATACTGGTATTAATAAAAAATTACTCTCAGTGGTAAAATGGGCCAGTTACTCAGATCCACGTGATGAGTTCAGGTGATCTGTCTACAAGTTAACCTACTATTTCCATAATAGTATTGCCTCCCTCGAACTCAATTTTTCTCACAGGCCTTAAATCTTAAGAGCGCTTCTTCTTAATGTAAGAAAATCTTGAATAGCTGTTTCTTCCTTGCTATTTTCTCTCACCTTTCTCCATTTCAAGTGTTACATTACTTTTCTCCTGTGGGTGTTCAAGAGGGAAAGTGTCATGGGTTCCAGTGGCTGCATCAAATGTGCCAGCATGATGTACTTTAAAAATATCTTGCAGTTTTCCTGTATCTATAAAGTTCAAGGTGGATGGCTGGTTTCCTTCCTTCCTTCCTTCCTTCCTTCCTTCCTTCCTTCCTTCCTTCCTTCCTTCCTTCCTTCCTTCCTTCCTTCCTTCCTTCCTCATTTTCATAATAGCAGTGTTATTTAAAGTGTGATAAATTGTATTCTTTACTGCCAAAACATAGGAGAAGTGTTTTGGGGTTTTTTCAAGAACCAGAAAAAGTTAGCTTACCATTCATGCATAACACACATTACAATATTCTGGCTAGTGTTTTCAAGATCTGATTGCTCTCTAAATATTGTTTAAATACTTCCTTAAATATCTGTCTCCTTCTGAAACAGCTTAATTCAGTATCTTTAAACTTCTACTCTCGATTTGTTGTATATAAGAACAGGCATTCACAATGCCGATGCTTTTGGTTTTGCCTTAGATACCTGTCTGAAAATGAAAATTTAAGCAGTAATGAAGTTACATTTAGAATCTCTTCACATTCTGTCAGTCCACAAAGGACACAGCTGTGTGTATGACGGAATTATGTTTTAAGAAAAAAATACTCCATTTTGAATATAGTAATTCAATGTTTACTTGTTTACTCCAATATTTACAATGTTTACTCCTCTTTCTACACATTCTCTTCAGAACAGTAGGGGAAATAACTTATTTGTATAAAGTGCCTCATTGAGACAGATCAACTATACTCCACATGGGCATCCTTTCATTCAGTTAATATCTCTTATTCAGATGAAATGCAACCCTCCCCCAAAGAATGATGTCATCCTTCCTAGGTACACCAGATAGGAAACATAATCAATGAGCTAATTTTACTTTACTGTAAGGCTCCTTTAGAGCCTTTAGGGAGGGTCTCTTCTGAGCCTTTTTCTCCACCCATTATGCAGCTGTGGGCTATGCCCTCTCTTTTCTGACTTTTCCGTAGGCAATATCTCTTTACCCCGGTCTTTTGCACATATCATTCCAATCTGGGAGATAAGTATCCAAGTATTCTATACTTAAGTCCCAAATTTTCAGACTTGAAGCTAAGCAAGTTCTCTGTTAAATGCAATTTTACTTGGAATATCTGGTTCTTGACATGATGTGCAGATGCAAAGCTAAAAAACACTTCCTAGTGGTCATGGATATGGATGCCCCACCTGATAAGGCATTTGGAAGAAAGCTGATTCTCTTCACTTAGCCACATGATCCTAGGAAAATACACATTTGAATTAAAGAGGAACCAACAGGGCACCCTCACCTGCTCTGAACATGCTGCTACATCATCTTGTCACCTCTAAGCCAAATATGGCATAACTACTATGCATACAGAGGAAATGTAGCGTCTTTAAGGAGGCATCAACAGCTACACTGTGTGCACCCACAACTCCTCTTCTTTTTCAACTTTGGAACCAAAGTACTACTCATCCCTATTTCTGATCATCATTTGTCTGATCTTTGGAGTAGCAGAAGTACTTATGAAAGTACTTACATCAGTGGTTCTCAACCTTTTTAATGCCATGACCCCAACCGGTCGTAAGTCGAGGACTTCCCAACCGGTCGTAAGTCGAGGACTTCCCAACCGGTCGTAAGTCAAGGACTTCCCCTGCCAGGGAGTGCTGCGCATGCGTGGTGCCGCCCCCTGTGCCGGCCGAGGCATAGCTGGCAAGGGACAGCGACGGCGCAAGGCGACCACTGGCTGGGCCACCAGCTGGCCCAGTCCAAGGGAGGTAAGGCACCCGCCGGGCCCCACGCGCTCCAGCAACCTTCCCTGCACCCGCCGGCCTCCCACCCCTGGCCCTCTTTTACTTACATTTTTAGTAATTGCTCAACAGGGAGGGGTGGAAAGTTCCGGACCGCTCACCTTCGCTGCAGACAACTTGCAGCACCGTTTGCAGACTAGGACTTTTGGCGGGCTCAGCAGGGCAGAGACAGCCTGGACAATTCCTATTGGCTTTTGAAAGCCAGTAGAATTAGACTCTATTCAAGAGAGTCTATTCTATTGGCTTTCAAAAGCCAATAGAATAAGAGGGAGTAGCACAGCTAAGGAAAAGGGGGAAAAAATGGCGGACTGCATTGTTTGGCGACCCCCGTGAAATGGTCGTTCGACCCCAAATGGGGTCCCGACCCACAGGTTGAGAACCGCTGACTTACATGAAATATTAGCTGCTGTGTGAACAAAGCAGGCTGGTTCTCAGTAGGTGCCTCCACAGGTAGTCCTTGACTTACAACTGGTCACTTAGTGACCATTTGAAGTTATGATGGACACCCCAAAAACTACTTATGACCCAATTCCAAAGTTCCAATGACTATCCTCCTCCCAGTCACCTGACCGCATTTGGGGCACTTGGTAACTAATCTGCATTTATGGACATATGTAGTATCTTATGGTCATGTGGCCACAATTTATAACGTTTTTTGCCAAAAACAAATGTTGACTTCCAATTTTTGACAAAAATGCTCCATGGCAAACAATGGGTTCACTTAATGATTGTGGTGTTTAATGAGCACAGATTCATTTAGCAACCATAGTAATTTGCTTAATGATTATCACAAAAAGCTGTAAAATCAAGTTAGTTACATGATAACCCTCTTTACGACTGTAAATTGTCAGGCTTCATTACGATTGTAAGTTGAGGACTACCTGTATTTCACAGGACTGATATGAACTTCAACAGAAATATATTTTAATTAGTTTTTATTGAAAATGGTACATGAAGAATGGGCACCACCCAAGGCACACACTGAAGTGCTCTAAGCATCTTATCCTCTTCCTCCATATTCCCCAAACATAGAGTTAATACATCTTTTCTGTTGGGACAAAAAATATTTTTTGGCTGCTGTTTCTTCTTTGCAGATACATCTGTCTGCACCTAAACACAATCAGGGCTGCCTCACTTTATTCTTCTGCTTTCAGTAACTTCCTTTTTGGGTAGCATTTCTCAACCTCTGGCTTCTGTTGTGTAAAATTTTCTGCAAAAATACATCTGAGAGGAAGTGAAAACAAAAGGAAGATAAAAATGAGAGAAACAGCTTGAAACAGAAACTTTCTTGATAAAGAAAGTTTATCCTTTAAAGTTTATCCTTCAAAGCATATTCCTAACTGCAATCCCTTTGTGATGATCATCTTTTATCCACTTGGGAATAGACCCCAAAGGGAAGTTGCTGCTTTCCTGAAAAATCCTCAGAACGTGGAAAATACCAAGTTACAACAGATGTGGTCCAAATATTGCAATTTCTTAATTTGATAAAGCCACATTTGATCAAATCATGGTTTACTGAATTTTACCAATTGGCTCACATAACACACTGAAATATAAAATACAGTAACCACAATAGCTACGTTTGTTCAACGCATTGAACCATCAAATATACAACTGAAATTTAGTTTCTTGTGCCTTGCCAAAGAAGCCACTCAATGTCTTTCTTGCGGAATTTTTCAATAAGGGCTGTGGAAAAAAAAATATGGTAATGGTACTTTGAAGTAATCAAAAAATGCATTTATTGTTGCTGTTGTTATAAAACTATTTTTTTTCTAATTGTGAATGTATTTCTGGAGACTTTGCTTCTTTCAGCATGACTAAGCGTGGACTGACTGCATTTTCATAATACTGCTGTTTCATCCCCGCTTCCTTCTGATTTCATAAAGTAGTTAACTGCAGTGAGGCTATTCTGAAGCTTCATCCAATATTATCTTCCCATGGAACAGATTTTGAGATGTGTGCAAAAGGAGGAAATGCCAGGGAAGTGGGAATTACATCTCTTGGTTAAACTGATGGAAGCTGTTTCATCAGCAGAAGATGGCACTTTCTGTTTTTTCATTATATACTCTTCACCACCTTTTATAACTTGTTAGAAATGCAACTAATAAATGATCAAAATAGATAAATGTAGAAAATGTGACAGATGTGTTGAGACTTCAATTCCCAGACTAATTATTTATAGGTTACCATTCCAAAAATTTCATCCATTTTATTTTGCAACTGTAAGCTTTTGAAGCATTTCCACTGTTCAAATAAATACATATATGAAAGTAAAGGTCCATGCAAAGAGTAGAGTAGAGAAGAATCAGGCTTTTCATTTTCTTCCTCCATTTTGACTGGATTTCTTTCTTGTTTTTATAAAAAAAATCCTAGATCTGACATATTTTGTTCTCTAGATTAAAGAGGATTTTTTCCCTGAAATATTTGGCTGTGTTATAAATAAACAAACCATAAACTACATTTTCTATTTAAGAAGATGCATTTAAGTGTGAAAAATCTCAAGATGTTTGATAATCTAACATTATTTTAAATCCTGCTAGATTATGAGAGCCAGAACAAAGCGAAATGTTCCAATAACTTGAATTGCATACTAAAATGTATAAGTAATATTTAATAAGGGAGAACCTGACTGAAAATACATTTTATTTGCGATAGATTCACAGATACTATGTAGCAGTGTATAATGCATAAGCCGATGTATTGCTCAGATGAGGTTATACAATTTATTATGTCAGCTGCATAATTAAGAATGTATAGACATCTGGTTGTTAGAAATCTATTCAGCTTATTACAAAAATATAACTCTCAATCCATCATAGCCTCTATATATTGATGTTTATGAATGTGATGAAGCTGTAGATATTGGAAACCTATTTTCCCTTAGATTGCACCAAAACCCAGTTTACTCCTTCATTTTTATTAGGTAACATTTCAACAATCTGATTGGTCACTATAATATAAATTCCCAAAATACAATTCTCATTCTTATGATTTATTTGCAATCCATGCAGAAACTCCATTGGTTTGATATACTGGGTTAAAAATCAGGATGTGAATAAGTATCATGCATTCAGCTTTCATTTCTCTTTATATGGGCCAGACAGCTAGCTATGACTCAGCACTTAAACATATTTTCTCATAGGCATAATGGTAGGTTTATCTTCTTGCAAACAAACTCTGATTTCAAAGTGAATATGTTTTGGTATAAAGCTGGTTTCCCGTTATAGCTCTCTTTTTTAAACCCTCAAGCTCAGTTCATACATTGTGCATATGTAAACCATGATAGATTCATTATGGTTTAATGTAATATGTGAACCCAGATAATGAGATGATAAAATATAACAGCTCAGTAAATATTATCTTAAATATGTTGAAAATGAAGGGGTCCAGCCAGTTGATAGGAAAGTTGAAAAATTGTCCTGTGGAGAATTGTCATGTTCAGCTGTGAGGTCCTTGGTTCTCTCTGAGCTTGATGGTTTTTCTTAAAGACATTTAATTACCCAAATAGGTAACATAATCAGTGCATAGTTCAACTCTGAGCTGCAGATATTCTTTTTTATCCATATATTCAGCTCTTAGTGGAATATTACTCAACTTGACCTAGTGCATCAGAACATCAAGCTAGTGAAGTATGCATGGAGATTGGAACTGCTTCCCTCTTTTGATATAGTATGAGTATATCAAAGGAAATTTGTTTTAAGATGTGCAATACAGCAGAATCTAAACTGTTAAGCAAGTCTGGATTCTATATATACTAAGTTCCATTATAGGGGGAGTGGGGAAATGAACTATACATTTAAGTCTGAAAAATCAGAACGGACCATATTATCTTATTCCTTATTTTGGTTTGCTGTTGTTTTCCACACAAAGTCTTCTGAATTAGTGTGAGTTCTAAGCATTAATAGGTTCAATAGGTAAGTTAGTGAATAAATATATAAGAAAACATTGTTCCCATGATTTCTAGCAAGACAGCAATGTGCAATTCCCCAGATGCTGATGCTGCTTTGCCACTCCCAACTTACATCAACCACATATTTCTTAGGATTTACAGGAATTGGCATTCAACAATAAATAGCTAGACAGCTGCCTATTGTCAATCTTTGATTGATTGATTGGATGAACCAGCATGGTTGAAGAATTAGTTATTACAGAACAGTGGAACCGATTTGAAATGAATTTGGGGGGGGGGGTTATCTTAGAAAAAGATAAGCAAAAAGGAGATGATACAGCAACTTATTGTAAGATGTATCACAGTATCAAGAATGTGCTGAATAATAAATATTTGCAGCAGAGGGCACTTCCGAAGAACAGTTCTATTCTGATTAGTACTCACCATGAACACCCACACATCAGATAACTGCACAAATGACACCTCCGATACCCTCTCCCCCCTCCAATTTGGGGAAAAGCAATGACCACAGAAAGAAAGCTATTTCTTAAAAAGTTTTGATTGTTCAAACTGCAAGTACGAGGAAAGTTGGCCTGCACCTTAAATAAAGGAGAATACAGCTCAGTTGCTTCTTAGTGAATCATTCATGCTGTATCATGGTATGAAAATCTGCAGAGGAACCCAAATGAGTGTTGTGAGCATGCCAACCTCAATAGCTGCACATGGTGTGGGCACAGAAACACAGTAGAATGAAACAAAAATGTGCTGCCTTTTTTTCCTTGAAGATGAGGAAAGGAGATGTGGAATTTGTGGTGCTCTCTGAATGTAGTTGTTTGTGTGCATTATGTTTCATGACCCAAATAGATAACATCATCAGCGTGATGGTGGGGTTATCTGCCTGTTATAGAACTTGTCCTGCAAGATATACAAAGGTTATGGTTTCCTCCTTAGTGGTTCCTTATTTAGAGTACTGTTTTCTACTTGGTTGTTTGGTGCTGATCATGGCTTATTTGAATGTTGGCTGTGGGAAGTGATGGGTTCTATTCTTTTTGTTCCTTCCTATGTTGGTTTTTTTTAATTGCTTATTTTGAATGGTATGTAAATGTGGTTTATTTCTATGTGTCTGTTGATGGATGATTTGCCTGAATGCCAAGCTTCTACAAATTCCCTGGCTGTGGCATTTTGAGATTTGGCTTGATCTAAAATGCTAATAGTTTCCCTGCTGAAATTGTGATTGTATTGGTCCATGTGTTGTGAGATTAAGATGTCTTCTGATAGCCAGATCTGGTGTTCATGGATGTGCTCTGCTAATTTTTCTACCTGTCTGTCCTACATAGTGGCTATTGCAGTCCTTGTATTCCTTGTTCTAGATCAGCGGTTCTCAACCTATGCGTCGCGACCCCATTTGGGGTTGAACGACCATTTCACGGGGGTCGCCAAACGCCGCAGTCTGCCATTTCCCCCCCTTTTCCCCTCGGCCGGCGCAGGGGGCAGCACCGCACATACACGGGGTAGCACCGCGCATGCGTGATGCGGACCGTCGCGTGCGCGCTGTGCATGCGTGATGTGGACCGCCGCGCATGCAATGCGGACCGTTGTGCGTGCATCGCGCATGCGCAATGCGGGCCATCGCGCCGCGCATGCGCGATGCGGACCATTGTGCGCGCGTCACGCATGCACGATGCAGACCGTCACGCCGCGCATGCACGGTGCAGGCCGGGATCGCACCGCACATGCGCGGTGCAGGGCGGGGTCACAACCTGAAATAGGTTGAGAACCGCTGTTCTAGATTACTCTTGCTTTTAATTCTTGGGCTACTGGGTCTTTTAGTTTGCTAAGATGTTTTGGAGAGCTTCATATTCAGAGGGAATATGTTTGTACAATATGATATATACATATATTATACATCTATGTCTTGGGGGAGATTTATATAAGAAAGTCTTCACGTTGGCATAACATAACCCTGGAGTGGTTTTAGATATACCAATGCAGAACATCTCCTTTTCTCAAAACTATGTGCTCACAAAACTCCTTTGAATTATTCAGATAACACTATTACTCCTTAGAACAGTTTCCTTAGTTAAGGTTCTTGACAAAAGAGCCACGGCCAATGGGAAGAAAATGTCACAGCAGTGAAAGAGTGGGCTAGTATAGGACATCTGCTTTATCTTGGCACCTAAAATAAAGTCATGCTAGGGCCATGAAAAATATTGGGAGGAACAAGACAATGCACGTACACTTAGCTAGCAATTGCAGAATCTTATGGGCTGATTGTTCCCAGAAGAATGGAGGTCATTAGGACACAAGCTGTTATAATGCAGCATTCAAGCAAGACAACAGCAACCTTCTTTTTAATGGAGATGTCACTGCAGCGAAACATGCTTCAGGGATCACCTCCTTGAGACAACTCCAGGGCTCCAATAGGACTGTGGACTTTTTGATTTAATGTTAGCATCACCAGCCAGTGTAGACATGCGGAAAAACCAAAGATACATGTGAAAAAATGTTATTTTTGGAGAGGTTTATAAAATAATTCCCAATTAATGTATATTAAGCCTAGCTGAGATTCTAGAAATCTAAATATATCTGGAAGGAATCAGGTTGTGGAGGTCTTATCTAGCCTCTTTTTTATGGCAAAATATACAGCGTTCTTAGGTAAATATTAGAGTCCTGGGAGAGGGGCGGCATACAAATTTAATAAATAAATAAATAAATAAATAAATAAATAAATAAATAAATAAATCAACTGAAAATCAATTCTTACAACAAAACCATCGCATACCGTAAATATAAAAAGCAGAGGCATGCCTATCCTTGAAACTTACACAATCTGATAGTGATAGTATCACAGAACATTGTCACTTTGGTTGATGAATACGGTAGTAGAAGAAATTTGTTGCCCATAGCCAAAGCAGTCTTCCCTGATTTTATGTCTTTCAGGTTTGTTAGAACTTTTCCCAAAATTCCTCAACCAGCCTACTTGGAAGCACAACAGAATTTACTCTTCTCTTTTCTTTCCCACTTCACAGCACTAAGGAAACCACATCTGTGGTTTTCAGTCATGACTGCAACATTATAGCCAGGTTGTTCAAGTGCCAGTTGATTGTAGTGGCCCTACAATCTTTGGGACAGAGCTCCAGGAAGCTGTCTTCAGCTCACTCCTTCAATTGTTCTCCGATAGTTTAGGAAGGACCTTGTTCTTATATACTTACAAAAGAACTTCCCCAAAGAGCAAACCAAATTATTCTGTTTCTTGGGGACCTTGAATTTGTTCCATGCCTTTAGATAAGGAGGGCTTTCTAGCAGGAATGCACTAAGCCAGGGGTCTTCAAACTTGGCCCTTTTATGACTTGTGGACTTCAACTCCCAGAATTCCTCAGCCAGCATGCCTGGCTGAGGAATTCTGCAAGTTGAAGTCTGCAAATCATAAAAGGGCCAAGTTTGAAAACCCCTGCACTAAGCCTTCCATTACTTAATAATCTTTCAAAGCTCATTTTTAAAAAGTCAGAGTTCCAATGCAGTTATTGTTCCAAGACACCAAAATGTGCCAGACCAAGTGGTAAGTCCTGAGCTGGGGGATATATTTGGAATTTTGAAGGCAAATCATGAGCACCCCTCATAAAACACTGGACATATATAAAATGTCATTTACAAAGAAGCAAACTATGGAAATAATTCCTCAATCCCCTCTTTAATGTTTTCTACTGCTCACCTACCCTTTTTCTGGGTCCTGGCAATTACTAAATAAAAGCTTTGGACTGCTAACTCTATGAATTCAAAGCTAGCTGTCTCTCTCTCTCTCTCTCTCTCTCTCTCTCTCTCTCTCTCTCTCTCTCTCTCTCTCTCTCTCTCTCTCTCTCTCTCTCTCTCTCTCTCTCTCTCTCTCTCATCTTCTATGTGTATCTCATTTTTATTAAATATTTTTTTAAAAGGAAGATAAAAGTTAATACAGACTAATAGAAAGTAAGAAAAAGAAAAGATAAAGAAATCAAAGAAAAAGCTAAAAGTGCAAGAAAGGGGAAAAAGAAAAGAAAAATAGAAAAGAAAAAAGATACAAAGAAGTAG
This sequence comes from Bothrops alternatus, assembly GCA_034064705.1. NCBI lineage: Eukaryota > Metazoa > Chordata > Lepidosauria > Squamata > Viperidae > Bothrops > Bothrops alternatus. The sequence goes on along the minus strand of JARGCV010000200.1, from coordinate 2,462,750 downwards.
CTTCCTTTCCTGTTTCATGTAAAAACCCGTAAGAGTTTCTAGTCAGCAATAACTATAGATGCTGTCTTTTATCTTCTCAAAGAAGTCAATTTAGCCATCTTAGCAAGTTCCATCTTCTTCATAAACCATTCCTCCTTTGTGAGTAATACTGCCTCTTTCCATCTTTATACCCACAATAATCTCGTTGTGGTTATCATGCATAAAAACAAAAGTTGCATAGGTTTTTCCAACTGTTTGTCCATAAGTCCCAAAAGAAAAACCTTTGGTCTCAATTGTGAATTAATCTTTAAATTCCTCTGAAGTTTTTCATTTATTTATTTATCAAATTTCAACACTGCCCATCTCACTTAAGGGAGTGGATGGTTTATAAATTAAAAAAACTGTAAAAAAGCTACATAATGAAAAACAATATTAAAAAGGCAGCTAAAAAGTGAAAAATTAAGATCTACAAAGATTAAAACAATTATAAAAGGCGGAGGGGACACCCTGAAGCCACCAACTATTCTCCAGATTGTATGCCATCCCATGCCATTTGGCAGAGGCAGGTCCTGATGTTTTTCCAGAAGGCCAGGAGAATTGGGGGCCACCTCACCTTTGGGGGCAAGATCTTCCATGGGACAGGGGCAACAGCAGAAAAGGCTCTCTTCAGTGTATATATTTGAATGCAGAATTTTCTAGCTTTTTTTAAACACAACTACCAAACTTTAACTACTTCTGCCTGGAGGAAGAGAGGGGGGAAGAAACTGTACAAGCTGAGATTGACCACCATGGGTTGACATCTTTGAACTGGGCTGCAGAGTGAAAAGACCCCCTTGTCTGACACACCATGTGTGCAGTATTTTTCTTATAGCTGCTCTTATACTGCATGCCAACGTTTGTGGATGTATTGTATATGCAGAATTCAATAAAATACAAAACTGCCCCCTACATAAGTTAATTTTTTTTACCAGCCTTAACAATTATTCATTGGATTTGTCTGAAATATGAATCAAATGGGCTAAAGAAAATCCCCACTGAGTACTTTAGTTCCTGTCAACATCATATTTATGGGGCAAATATACTTCAAGTCTATTAAATTGCTTTATACAGCAGAGTCTTACTATACTTCTTCTGGACTGCTTCCACAGATATGCAGTAAAATATACGACATAATCAACAAATAAAGAAATAAAAAAGGGAACAGGAAAAAATGTATCTTTTTTTTTTAAAAAAGAGTACCTTAATTATCTGTAAATGATTCATCTGAAGTTGCAAGAATAGAAAAAGAGGGCAGTGATGTGATTCAGACAGCTGTTTTATTTATTTAGATGAATAAAGTAGAAACACATAATCAGCAGGACGATACCATCTCTGTCTTTGCTTTTATATCCATGTTCCTTATTTAATATTGGATTGAATATAGCAGGTCAGATTTAGTTATATATATATATATATATATATAATTTAAATTGCTAACAAAGAATAAGGGAGAACTGGTATAGCTATTTCGAGTTTCTTAACTCTCTTCAGCCAGAACTTACCCTTCTGAGATTCGAACCTGGGCTGTCTGCATGTTAGGCAGTTGTATTAACCTCTAGGCCACAGGCTCCCTCTCACTTTGCCAGCAGTATCAGGGAGGGAAGATTTATATCGAGTGTTTCTTTTTAAATTGCACCCTGTAAGCCCAAATATGGGACAGCGATAAATTAAAAACATATATATATACTGGTTCCTGCGGATGGCTCTGGGTTGAGCTGAAACAGATAAAAGAAATAAAGATTTCTTTCTCCCATATTTGGGTTTACAGGGTGCAATTTAAAAAGAAACACTCGATATAAATCTTCCCTCCCTGATACTGCTGGCAAAGTGAGAAGGCCTCTGGAACAATCTTTGGACAATAGAGCACTAGAAATGGTAGCTGTTTAATTTTTTTTCTTTGTATACCAGTCTCCTGAACATCCATCCTTCCCCTTAGACATTACAGCAATAGCAATAGCACTTAGACTTATATACTGCTTCATAGTGCTTCACAGCCCTCTCTAAGCCAGGGGTCCCCAACCCCTGGTCCATGGACCGGTACCGGGCTGTAGCATGCCAGCAACCAGTCCGCACAAACAAGCAAAGCCCCATCCGTGGGATGCAGGCAGCACACAAAACCACACACCCTTCGGTCCATGGAAAAACCTTTCTCCACAGAACCGGACCCTGGTGCCCAAAAGGTTGGGGACTTCTGCTCTAAGCGGTTTCCAGAATCAGCATATTGCCACCAACAATCTGGGTCTTCATTTTCCCCACCTCAGAAGGATGGAAGGCTGAGCCAACCTTGAGCTGGTCAGGATTCAGGCTGTGGGCAGAGTTTTTGCCTGCAATACTGTATTCTAACCATTGTGCCACCACGGCTCTTAATGAGATGCTTTTCTTTGCAAGAAGCAAGGCTCTCTGTCCACAGCTTTGCCTGATGTTTTTCTTGCTGCTATGGTAGTTATAGAAACATGGTCACCACAACTTGGCAGTATCTGTGGTCATTTCACTCAGAAGATTTGAGACACCTCCCACTCACACACGTCCAAATCACACCTTTGAATCCAGCAGACATTACCATGGTGATGGGTTCTTCCTTATAGCAACCTTAATTCCAGTGAGGAAGAAGCTGCCTCTAGAGTGGGCCTCTAAAGCAGAGTTGCATGGCTAGGCTGCAATAATGTGGAAACCGTCCAACAGTCTTGATGACTGTTGAGTTTTGCAGCACAGATCTGATCACCTTACTCTACAATTTTCGTTTATTCCTTTTGTGGAGATCCTCTTCCGAGTTTATGCTCCGTGCTTTACTCCTCAGAATAGGCAATGTGCCTGTCAGCAGCCCTAGGCCCACTCTTCTGGCTGTTGAATATTATGTGTGGCCAGAGGGACGCCTGCTCATAATCAACCCAAAGTCTTCAAAGTATAAGAATAGCCGTGCACAATTAAGATTAGTCTGGGATGAGAACACAGTGTGATTTTATTTAGCATGATGAAATTGCTCTTGGCTTTTTTCCCTGTCCAACAAAACTGACATCGCAATTTGTTGTGGCTGGTATTCCAATGCCCAGCATTTTCAATGATTCTTGTCTGCTTCCAATCTAAAGCATGAGCATTACTCTCTTTTGTGTTAAGCTGTATCAAGCACTGCATTACTGAAAATTCAGGATGGGGGGCAGGGGGGGGAAATATGTGATGATTGAGAAAAGAATTAGGTATCAAACCAGACTGACACAGGCAAAGCCTTTATCCAACTTGATTTGCCATAATCTGTTAAACATTATTTTTTTCACTATACACTCCTTTGAATGTTGAAGCACGGGCAGAATTATGCCAATTTTTTCTCATTCACTCAACCCAGCAATTCAGTGTGCACCTCAAAAAAGAGAGAGAGAGAGGGAGGGAGGGAGGGAGAGACTTTGCAGGAGTTGGAGTAAAAGCTTCTCCTTACCATCTTCACAAACTAATATTCAGTATATAATAACTCGGGATGGGTTTGAAAAAAATAGGACATGAAATAACATTTATATCCCTTCATATCCAGATATTTGGTGGGGCAAGTGAATATCAGTAGATATACCTGATTATCCCATCATCAAACTGATCTATAATCAGTTTATATTTGGTCTCCTGAAACTTCAATAGCTGATGACTGGTACGTGTAACTTAAATATTTCATAAAGTCATTGCATAGATGAATTTGAAATTTTCCCTCAGTAGGTTCCCGTTGTGCAGCAATACATTACAAGAGACATTTTTGAATCAGTATAACAAATAGTTTGGGATTACTTTGATCAATCCTCATGGATAGCATTTTAAATGGGAAAATGCCTCTTAGTTAAATTTATTGTCATTTGTGTGCCATATTGTGTGACAAATTTCTAATCAAACATTTATATCAAGCCATTAAGATTTCCCAGAACACAGATCCTATATTTATTTGTTGTTATTATTTAAAACATGGCAAGTCAAAATAAGGCAGTAATGATTAATTAATTTACACAACATGACATTTCTTGACAGTGTATAAAAAATGGAATAAATAGTTTTGTTGCAGGCTTTATTATGCAACCAACAAGAGGCAACACTGCAGTGAATTTTTGCTTTTGCTGCTATTAACAAGGACACAAACATGCAGCCCTCTTGCAATTGTGTTGTAATTTAAGAGATTATCCACTGGAACCATTGATTTACAAAGCAAAGCAGTTATGCAATTTTTTAAACAACTAAATTACATTGATCTGGCAAATAAAAAATTCTATTAATAATTTGCCTCCTTCCCTCTGAACGTGATCTTTTGGATTGCCACTTAAGGCATATAACTCTGGAGAAATTTTGTTGATGATATGCAAAACTGTGTAGATCATTATCACAATGATGCTTAACTTACTTGATGAATTCAGTACCATGTGACAGGTGATGGCCACTAACTTGGATGACATTAAAAATGTATTGGATACATTCACAAATAACAGTTTTACTAAAGGCATTTAGAATTACCTATGTAATTCAATATTGGTTCTAAACTGTGGGAAAACATGCTTATAAATACATTGTTGCAGAAGTACAGTGGTAGAAAAAGATAATTGTAACCCTACCCATGTTTTTGAGAATTCTAGAGATGTCAGGTTGACCATTGGAGGAAATAGAATGCTGGATTAGGATGGTCCTTGTTCTAACAGAGCAAAGCCATCCTTTTATTTTTATGAAGATATTCCAGTACAACTTGACAGATATTAGGAATACTATAGTAGAATGTGGCGGGAAGCGTATGGAAACAAGTACTTCACACATAATTTTCTAGGACAAACTACATAAGTATGGATTCAATAAGTAGAATTTGAGAAATAGGACTGAGTCTCTCTCCCTCCCTCCCTCCCTCCCTCTCTCTCTCTCTCTCCCTCTCCCTCTCCCTCTCCCTCTCCCTCTTCCTCTCCCTCTCCCTCTCCCCCTCTCTCTCTCTCTCTCTCTCTCTCTCTCTCTCTCTCATGGTACCCAGTTGCTTTGTACAATTCAGCTGCTCTGAGGAGAGAAAAAATACCAGATTTTAAATTTTATTCCAATTTTGAACCATATTTAATTCAGAGTCTCTCTCTCTCTCCCTTCTCAGTTTTATAATTGTCTCTCTTGACATTCCCCATTCCCGATCATCAGTGGATTTGGGCTATACACGACAACAGCTGTAAACGCAAATTGCTTTGGAGATGAACTAATTTTCAGTGTTTAACTGGCAATGATAATGATTTAATGTCTTTGACTTTATTAGTCTCTCTGGACTTCCAAAGCTGACATGCTATGATAAAGGGGCTTTGTTGTTGCATTAACATGGGTGCAAACTAGCTCCCACACTGAAGGCTCAGCTATAAACATTTTCCAAGAGTTGATAATGAACCCGCTTTAAAAATTCAGTATGAAACACTAATGTAGTACCGTAATTATTATCTACGTTATAGGAACAATAATTTGGAATTTGGGACTCATTTTGATCTTCTCTTAATAGCACTGTTTAGAAAGCATTCCTTAAATTGCCTGTACCCAAATGATGCCAAAAGAATCACAGGCATTTTCCCTAAATTTGAATGGATCAGTTTAACAACAAACTAGCTGGAGCTGGGTAGATATGCCATGGGAAGTTTGACAACTGCAAATGAAAAAAGCAGCTGGCACCCTTCTCTCCCTTATACCCCCTTCTGTGATTTTATATTCTTTTTATATTGTGCAAACAGAGTAATGGGGTTATTTGAAGAAGAGCAGCACATAGTGTCTTTTTTATTCTAGCCAGTTAGTAACTCCCTTCTAAATAGCCAACTTTTATATTATTATTATTATTATTATTATTTATTAAATTTCTATGCCGCCCTATTCCGGGAACTCAGGGCGGCTTACAGCATAAATAGAAATCTAATACAAACTAAATAGTACATTTATAAAAATAAATATATAAAAAGAAGAACCCCTAAATTAAGAACCATTCATTCAGCAAACATACACACAGACATACACTGGCTAGGGGCAAGATTTCAACCGCCCCAGGCCTGCCGGCAGAGATGGGTCTTTAGTAGTTTACGAAAGGCGGAGAGGGTGGGGGCGATACGGATCTCCGGGGGGAGTTGATTCCAGAGGGCCGGGGCCGCAACAGAAAAGGCCCTTCCCCTAGGCCCCGCCAGGCGACACTGTCTAGCCGACGGGACCTGGAGAAGGCCGACTCTGTGGGCCCTAACCGGTCGCTGGGTTTCGTGAGGCAGCAGGCGGTCTCGTAAGTAACCTGGTCCGATGCCATGTAGGGCTTTATAGGTCATAACCAACACTTTGAATTGCGTTCGGAGACCAATAGGCAGCCAATGCAGCTCACGGAGTGATGCTGAGATGTGGGCATTTCTGGGCAGGCCCAACACTGCTCGCGCGGCTGCATTCTGCATTACCTGAAGTCTCCGAACGTTTTTCAAAGGTAGCCCCAAGTAGAGAGCATTGCAGTAGTCGAGCCTCGAGGTGATAAGGGCATGAGTGACTGTGAGCAGAGACTCCCGGTCCAAATAGGGCCGCAACTGGTGCACCAGGCGAACCTGGGCAAATGTCCTCCTCGCCACAGCCGAAAAATGATGTTCCAAGTTTAGCTGTGGATCGAGGAGGACGCCCAAGTTGCGGACCTTCTCCGAGGGGGTCAAAAGCTCCCCCCCCAGGCTGATGGACGGATAGATTGAATTATCTTTGGGAGGCAGAACCCATAGCCACTCCGTCTTGTCGGGGTTGAGTTTGAGCCTGTTGGCACCCATCCAAACCCTAACAGCCTCCAGACATCGGCACATCACTTCCGCTGCTTCACTGAAATGACACGGGGTGGAGATGTAAAGCTGGGTATCATCAGCATACTGATGATATCTCACCCCGTGTTGTCGGATGATCTCACCCAGTGGTTTCATGTAGATATTAAACAGCAGAGGGGAGAGGACCGATCCCTGAGGGACCCCACAAGGGAGGAACCTAGGGGTCGACCTCTGACCCCCCGCCAACACCGACTGTGACCGACCAGTGAGGTAGGAGGTGAACCACTGCAAAACAGTGCCCCCAACCCCCAACCCCCCCAGTCGGTGCAGAAGGATACCATGGTCAATGGTATCGAAAAAATGGGAAAAAAATATGGGAAAAAAATATTTCTAGCTGTGAAAATATATCCTGATGACTCAGAAACTGAGGTTAATAAGAAAGATCCCACACAACTGTATGAGGAGTTGAATGAATCTGGCAAAAAAAGATTCTAACTTCCTGTAAAATAATTATTATAATCCCAGCTCTTTTATTTTCAGTGTCATTTAAAATCCCTTATATTTTATTAGCCTTTTCATGATGAAGACATTGACACCAGATGTTTGCAGCCATATTTTCTTTTTTATGATTGATTTCAGATTTCCTTGAAGAGGATTAAGGAAAGTATTTTGAGAACAGACAAGAAGCTGCTGTTAGCCTATAACAGTGGTGGCGAACCTATGGCACGGGTGCCAGAGGCGGCACTCAGACCCTCTCTGTGGGCATGCGCACCGTTGCCCCAGTCCTAGGCCTTCAGCTGGGTTTTATAAAACCTTTTCGCTTTAGGCCTCCGTCACCGTGTGCAAAAAAAAAAAAAAAGATTCAATCAGTCAATTTCAACTTCTCGAGGAAAAAAAAAGATCTTGCAAAGTTGGAATTGATTGATGGAACTTTTTAGTCCCACCCAGTCTGCCATTATCACTGCAGCCATGCCCACCCAATTGGCCACGGCCACCTAATGGGCCACACCCAGACAATGGGCCACACCCACCCAGCACTCGACGATGCATAAGTGGGTTTTGGGTTCCAGTTTGGGCACTCAGTTTCTAAAAGGTTCGCCATCACTGGCCTATAACCATTCCTGTCTTTAAGATGGCCAAGGGATAGGTTTGGCCAAAAATGATGCAAAATGCAATGATCAGGAAAGTGACTATGGCCTTCTATGGGCACGAACATGTATTTATTATTGACTTCTTCAGATTTTTGGCCTAGGATAAGGACAACTTTCCTGAACTTCGTGCCTCAATTGATGTTGAATGAATAATCCTAGATTTCCATACAGGAGAGCTAGGACTCTGAGAATTATAATCCCATGCATTTGAGAAGACCACCTGGAGAAGGCTGTTCTAGCAAATAAGCATCAACACACTACAAATTATTGCAGTCTTGACAATCCAAAGGCCTCGATATATTTTCCAAGCTGAAAATATTTATCTTAGTAATATCTCCAGTCTTTATTTCTTTATTTATATTTATTGAGGATTTTTTCCCATAAAATAAAAAAACAATTTTTAAAAAAGGAAAAAGAACAAAGAACAAAAATATTAAAGAAATGAAAGAAAGAAACTAAAGGAATGTATAGGTAACTTCCAACCTTTTCTACAGATAATTACAGTCTTATTGTCCTTCCTCCCTCTTAAAAACCCCATCAGCTCCTCATTTAATCCACATCTGTCTCAATCTTCACATCCATTTAGATAATGTTATTTCCTTTTTCTTTCAGCAAAAAAAGTTTATATATGTTTTTTGTTGTGTTTTTTTTCCTCTGACCAAACAGGACAATTTTGCTATTTCTCTGAATTCTGACATTTTCACAATCTGTAAGGATTTCATTATTTCATTGTTATGCATACAATACTATAATCTCATTGCACTATCACTAATTCATTGTTCATAAGTCCCAATAAAAAGAGTTCTGGTTTCTTTGCAACATCTTTAAAATCCTTTGCATCATTGTGTGAATTTGTATCCAAAATTTCTTAGCTTTCTCAAAAATCTACCAAGGATGATAAAATATCCCCTCATGTGTTTCACATTTCCAACATTGGTTTATATTATCTGCCACATCTCTGGTCTTAAAATACTTTTACCTCTCCCATATTTACCATATTACTCCCTGAATTCACTGACTCTTCACAAAACCTATGTGCAACAATGCTCCTTCTGTTTCACATTGGTTGATTAAAGCTGGAAGACACTAATAGCAAGACATTGTGATAAAACCTCCACTGTATAGCCCCAATTTCCCTTACTCACACCTGATTATAAAATAATACCTCACCTAAAGTTTTATAAAATGTAGGAAAAGGGTGCTTATGATTAATGAGCCAACTGCAGTATGAAATTCCTTTACAGCATTTCAGCATCTTCAGCTACCACAGTTAATAAAAAGAAATATTAAGAGATGTAATTCAACAATATCTGGAATGATCCTGTTTGCCCACCCTGTTCTAATCTCTTTCCACTGATTAAATTGGTGCCCATCAGTATCTTAGTGAATTCACAACCTACTTTAACATGCAATTTAGCAGTGTGAAATCCTCCTCCTCCTCCTCCTCTCCTTGCCTGCTTCTTAGGGCTTAGGAGCTGGCTTTGTGCCTAAGGAGGGGCTAGAATACAGGCTCCCCCAGTTTCTAGCTTGAGGCCTTAACCACTACACCAAACTGACTTCCTTTTAAATACCTTAAATTTCTTGTCTTCCACTGAATGATAGAGAGGGGGGAGAAATGTGTTGAGAGTCAACCGCACAGCAAAACAGTCAACCTCCTGTGGCTCACAGTTAACCATTAACTCTTATGAATAAAGGTGTCATTGAAATACATTTATCAAAAGGATCAGTTCTAATTCCTGTGGCAAACTGTGCTACAGTAAGTAGCTTATCAAATGCCAGGATGCTTGCTATCAATTATTTTGCAAATGGCCCTCTCTTGGGCTTCCCCCACACCCCAATACAGTATCTAACATTTCTTTCTCAAATGTCTACTCCATGCAACTAATATAGTAGACATATATTAAAGGTTATGATGTAACAAATTTATTTGTCTGTAAAGTACAACTCTGTTGCTTTTGATGCAGTAGACTTTACTCAATGACCTTTTGGCAAACCATTGAGCTTGAGTTTGTACATGCTTAACTAGTCTAGGTCATGTAAACATAGCTTTGCTTTCATGCCTCATGCTAAACTTGCTTAGTTTGAATTGCGCTTTTTCTTGTTGTCAGCATAGGTTTTCAATTCTACATATCAAAGTTGTTTCAAGAACAAACCCAGTACTACACTCTGCATTTCATTCCTTTTGGACTTCACTCCACCCCCAACAGTATCTATATAGGGTATACTTGCCATAGCCACCCAAGTTGTGATGCATAAGATGGTAGTCATATATGTCTTTTAAATAAATAAACAAACTGGGCAGGATACCATTTCATTTATCTAACAAAGTGGGTTCTACTTATGTACCAGCCCTACCCAGGATAAGCCCATCAGAAACATGAATTAGTACACTAATGAAGGAGGTGATTGATGTTACTTATTATACTCTATTATACTGTTGCTGCTAATAAAGTTTCCCCTAACTAATGATTATTTTATGAATGGCCTCTGTGAATAAATATCTCTTCACCTTTGTTGCCCTTTGATCTCTCCTTTTATTATTTTCCTCCAAACAGGTATATGTGCATGTATATCGATTCTCACAAGATAATATTCCACGCATTTAATGAAGTCGATTGAAGTCCACAAAAACTGATGCTATAACAGTGCTGTGAGATGTCTCACCATTTGATGAGAAAATAATTGGATCAGCATGTGAACCATGGAATTGCAGGCAGCAACTTATCAGTGATATCTTGGTTGCCTGTTCCTTATCCAGCTATGCAAGCAACTTGAAATACAGTTTTGACTTACTGCTTGGCTGACATTTTCCTAGTTCCTTGATCTTGCTGGCTCTGGTTAGCCCTGCAGGCATGCCTTTTCCTTAAATCCTAAATATTGACAGATTCCATTTCTCCTTCTTATCCAAACTCTTGTCTGACACCTAACCTTAATCCTCCCTAATCCTAATTACTATATATTGAAAAAAGGAATTGCAATTCTAAAATATAAATTGGAATATTGGCCACAAAGAACAAGAATTATTTAGCTGTATAGAAAGTTCTAAAGTAATCTGTGCAATATGCTTTTATAATTCATCAGTTTGGCTGTTGTTGCAAGATAGAAACTGGAATTGACTTGAAAGAGATTTGCCAAAAACATTGGTTTTAGTGGCTCTGAAGCACTTGGTGTGATCATTTCTAAATTCCCAATGTTCTCATAACTTCAAAATTAGAAGATCTATAGTCTAAAGCAGTGATGGTGAACCTTTTAGAGACCGAGTGCCCAAACTGCAACCCAAAACCCACTTATGTATCGTCAGGTGCCGTGTGGGCATGGCCCATTAGGTGGGTGTGGCCATTTGGGTGGGCATGGCCCATTGGGTGGGCGTGGCTGTGGTGGTAATGGCAGACTGGATGGGACTAAAAAGTTCAATCAATCAATTCCAACTTTGTGAGATCTTTTTTTTCCTGTGAGAAGTTGAAATTGATTGATTGATTGAACCTTTTGGGGGGGGCACATGGTGGCAGAGGCCTAAAGCAAAAAGGTTTTATAAAACCCAGCTGAAGGCCTAGGACTGGGGTGATGCTGCGCGTGCCCACAGAGAGGGCTCTGCGTGCCACCTGTGGCATGCGTGCATAGGTTCGCCACCACGGGTCTAAAGCATCTAGGTGGAAAAGAGTGAGGACATCCACAGTGGGGATCATTAATATCTAAATGACAGACATCACAGGGCAACAATCCCTCTTTCAGTATGGGTGTAATGCATAGGACACATATTTTAAAAAGGGGTGGGCTACAATTGCCCAGCTGTACCCACCATTTTGACATTTTTGACCACCACCCTATTGGCTTCCTTGGGGTAGAGGATCTCATTACTGTTCACAGCAGTGTAAAAGAGGGGATTTTAGCGAATGTACTAATATAATTTATTCATGCCACAGGGCATAAGCAATAAATTTCTTTGGAATTCTACAATTTTATTTTTTTTTAAACTACATTAAACTAAGCAAATATTGAAGGGATTCTAGAGAGGATAGAATAGTTTTTTTTAAAAAAGTTGCTTAGATTAATGTAGTTAAAAAAGATAAAACTGTAGCATTTCAAAGAAGAATCTCTCCAGACTGTATTTAAAGTTTAGATAAAGATAGATTTAGACATGCCCTCCCCTGAGCACATAGTATCAAAGCACAATTCCCTTCTCCAATTAACAGTCATAAATCACATTCTCCAATTAGTTTGAAATGCAGACTTTCCCTCCAGTTCTCCAGCCTTCCAATTCTTATCATTTCTTATTTCAATTACCTTGGTTCACACACTAGGCCCAGTATTGTTATGTCTAGCTAAACTCTCATGCACATTCCTCCCCCCAGCATCATCTAACTCTAACTCTAAGAGTAAAACATAAGAAGAAATAAAATAAATAATAAATAATAAATAAACCCTTTATTATCAAAGTATAACATGCATACAGTGAAATTGGCTGAGCCTCCATCTGTCTGCATCTCCAACTGTTGTCAAAGCAAAAACATCGAATGTTAGCAGCGTTGACACCAATCCAGATTTCAAAGTTATGCTACTGAATGCTATAAAGCAGGGGCGTCAAACTGCCGGCCTCTGGGCCGGATGCATCATGGCGAAACCGTACTACCCCATTGCTGGTAATGGGGAAAAAGTTGCGATATGTGGTGACACGTCATGTGACGTTGCAAGTTCTAAACAGCTTTCAACCCAGTTATACAAGAGTATTTTTACATCAGTCTTTTGGCAACAATGATCCTTGGTGGAGATGCTATCTATGTTGTGGCAATGCCAAGACAGGCTTTTACTGGTTCTGGAGCATCAGTCCTCTGGAAGGACTTCTCCTGTGCCTCAACATAGATACATTTTTGTGTATCCCCCTTGTCAGAATCTGGGAAAAGGGATAATTAAGAAACTATAAAAAGCTCCATACAGAAATGTATGTATAGTTTGTTAGGCTAAGGCCATGATGTACAGTATTTAGAAATAAGCACAAGTCATTTACCTAAAACCACTGTAGCAATAAGCATCACTATAATTTTAAAGAAGGACCACACAACTGAGTCATATATGTTTGTGTTTGGAAAGATCCTCTCCTTTTTTCCCACCCTCTGACATGCCTTTTAAGAACTGTTCTCATTCTGATGTTTTAAATACTTTTTAACCATATGCTTTTATAATGGCTATACATTATTATTATTATTATTTGTTCATGGGCTGAATGTGTTCCTTTCAATCTCTCTTCCCTATCATCTTCTTCAGATGGAGCATGAGAGAAATATAGATACAGATAGTCTGATGTGATGAGGAAGAAATATATTCACTTGCTTCCATATTTGCCCAGAATTCAAAGTCATGCCTAATATGTGAGGCACAATTACATTCCTATAAAGTAGTTTAAGCTAAGAAACAATGAAAATGATCCAGTTATTCAAGTAAAATTGAAGGGAATGCTTGTGCATAATTTAAGTTCCTGTATGAGCCTAATGCTGGGAAAGATTGAGGGCAATAGAAGAAGGAGATGACAGAGAATGAGGTGGCTGGATGGAGTCACTGAAGCAGTAGGAGTGAGCTTAAATGGCCTCCAGAAGATGGTAGGCCTGGAGGAACATTGTCCATGGGGTCGCGATGGGTCGTACACGACTTCGCAACTAACAACAACAACATGGTGTCCCAAAGGAGCTTTCCAAAAAGCAACTGGACTTTCTTTGGTTTTTTTTAAAAAAAACATTTTGCTTCTCATCCAATAAGCTTCTTCAGTTCTGACTGAATGGTGAGGAATGGAAGGATTTATATTTTTTGCAGTCATTAGCACTCAGATGGCTGCAAAGAATATAAATCCTTCCATTCCCTGCCATTCAGTTAGAACTGATGAAGTTTCTTGGATGAGAAGCAAAGAAAAAATAAAGAAAGTCCAGTTGCCTTTTGGAAAAAGTACCTTTGGGATAACCGTGACCTGGATGGTTGAGAAACCCACAGACTTCCTGTATGGTGTTCAGTATGAAAGGAGAAGCGTGAGACTTTCCATTCTGTTTTCTGAAAGGAAGGCGAATTTATCTAAATTAAAGCTTTTCAAATTCCACAAGCATTTTAATAAGGTTCCATGAAAAGCTAAGGATTAAAATGAAGTTTATTCAACAAAGCCTATCTTCTATCATTAGTACTTTGCCTCTTGATTAGGGTTTGGGTTTTTTTTTTTTTTTGCCTGACACTTCTGTGGCCTGAAAAAGTTTGAAAACCTCTGATCCAGATTCTAATTTAAGAAGGCAGTTATTTTCATGCTGCATTTTTTGCTGGAGGGAAACTAACATTACTACTGTTCCCAGAATTCAGGATAACCCTGGCTTTCTAGAGGGCAAATGGTTGAAGAAGATGTGGGGGGGGGCGCTCTACCCCCTAAATTGAATAGTCCAAAGTATTCATTAAGTTTTATCTAATGTTATGCAAAACATAAGCTTCAATTCCCCCCTCCTTACCCTTCTCTATATTTTAGCATGGCATTCCAGGCTGAAGGAAATGCATATGGGGTGTTCAGGGACTAGGCTGCATTTATACAGGTCTTTGTAGCATCCTGTGGTCTCATGACTGTGTTTCATGCTTTTGCTAAAAGCTAGAATTTACTAAAATATCCCCTAACGAATGCTTATGATGGCAGTATTCCCTTTATGACCATCACAAAAAGGTAAAAACAAATCAGTCACATGGGTGATCCATTTTACGGCCATCACAACGTATAACCATAATGAGCAGGCTCCATTACAGTCATAAATCAAGGACTACTTGTTTAATGCCAACTCCATTTCTTCCCCCCCCCTTATTTGTTTTAAATCCCAGATACCCCTATTTTTGCAATAATAATATTTTGAGGAATTTGCTTTGCTGGAGAACTCAAGTGAACTGTTTTCATGATTTTCCCACTCAAAAATTAATATGCACATGTGGCAAAAGCAAAATAGTGGCCATTTTGGATTCCCCTCCCCCCCTCATTCCTGAAATGTACTTCAAATAAAACGTTTTCACGTGGGTAAAGTAAATGTCTATGGAGATTCTCAGTCATCCAGGTCATGGTTGTCCCAAAGGTGCTTTTTCAAGAGGCAAGTGGACTTTCTTATTTTTCTTTGAAGATGTTTTGCTTCTTGGAGGAAAAAGAAAAACAAGAAAGTCCAGTTGCCTCTTGAAAAAGCACCTTTGGAATGTGGGTAAAGTAACTTAGAAATAAACCTCATTCTAATAAACTGCAACAATCAGGTATATTTTACATATGCTTTGCAGCAATAGACTATGAATGCTGGTTACTAGAGGTAATCAGAAAGAACTAAAGATTGTAATTAGAGGACAAGATTCACTAATGCAGAATGGAGAAAAACATTTTAGCTTTGGAATAATTCAAGGGTATTTGGCAATAATGTACTCAGAACTTTCTTTTAAGACTGGTACTATAAAATGGATTCAAAAGAGGAGGGGAGAGGATATAACTGAGAATCAGGCTGTTTGGATACAGAGTTAAAATTGACAGCATGCAAGAATGATATTGAGAAAGATGTTATATAGGACTTACAAATGAAACTGGCTGATGTTTTAATAGCTAAAAATGAGAATAAAATCAGAAAAGTGATTTGGATGTGTGGATTTCAACTCAAAAGAATGACTTTCTTACTTTGGATTTACAAAAGGTATGCATTATGAAGCAGTTCCTGAGGAAAGATAAAGAATTCAGTTTTGGGGACATTAACAGTACTTAAAATGAGTAAACATCAAGACAAGTAAAAAGGAGGCTTATAACATTGGCTTATTTCATCAAGGTTAACATGTATATGATGTTTTCTAGCTGCTTTTTATGTTGTTTTTTTAAAATCAGGACTGAAAGCTGAGGCTTTAAAGATTTGTTTATAGATTAGACATGGAAAGAAGATTCTTTTTGCTGCATTTTTAGAGACAGTGATAAGCTACAGAATTAAAATTGAAGGAAAGTGTTGAACCTGTGAAGAAGTTTCTGAGATGAAGAGATGATAGAAATTAATGATGGGACATTATTTGAAGGGATTAAATATGTTGTTTCTGGTAACTCAATGGATTTTTTTCTTGATTAAACTTAAATGATGAGACTTTAAAGATTTGTTTATATATATTAGGCATGAGAAGAGTTTGGGAAGAAGATATTTTTGATTGAAATGTTAGAGAATGTGATAAGTTAATGAAATTGTATTTGTTCTAATGAAGGGGGATATTCTTCATATATTCTTCCTTTTTTCTTTTAATATTTTTTTCTCCTCTCCTCCCTTTTTTCTCTGCACTTTTTTCTTTTTATATTTTTCTTAGTTTGTATTACTTTTTTTAATCTTCATATTTTTAAACTTCATTAAAGTATTATACGGAACAATGAATAAACTGCTACAGTATGGATATACTTTAGTTAGGCTTTGCAACAATCCTGCACAATCACTGAAGTTCTGAGTTTATTATAAATTACACACACTGATTTGGAGTAATTAATTTGTGGCACAAGCATAGGCAATCAGTGAAATGATACCTTTGGTCTTTTTCTTATGTCAGGAAAGGTTTGGGCAATAATAGACCATTATCACTCCAGACTGAAAGATACAATTTAGAGGTGACATTTTCTTCCATTGTTTTTTTGTATGATAATCATTTTACAGTACACCAGTGTACATGGAAATTGTGCAGAAAGCTATTGTTAAGTACTTTGTTCGCGTGCGAATGATGAAGACACATGGCAATGTTAAACAGCTCTTTATTCTTCTTCTAACAACACCCCAACAAAAACAAAAGGCACGCAGGCCTTTTTATATGGCCAGAAACCCAGACAACGTCAACCAATGGAATAGAGCATTTTTGTGCCTTGCGCATGTGCGCAAGGCTGGTGCCACTCTGTCTGGTCCTGGGCAGCTTTTGGAATGCCCGGGACCAATGCAATGTCCCGAGCCTGCTTTTGCAGGTTCAGGACACAACATCCCTCCCCCTTAGATGGCACATACTTTGCGCACACACATGTGCGCCATGCAATGGGAAGAGTGTCATACAGTTTCAGTAATCAAATGCAAGGAGTGTGGAATACTTGAGTCTGCCCTCAGGCAAACCCTCTTCAATCTTAGTAATACAATGAATGTATCCGAAATAAAAAAAATACTACAAAATAATCTACCCATGAGTTGCTCCATTATTCAGGGGCCTCATGAACAGTTCCCTCATGATTTGACAGCAACTTCACAAAGTCTCTCAGATGTTTGGGTGGGCACTTGGCCCGCTGCGACCTTCTAAGGCCCGGAGAGATTGCCTGGCCCACCTGCTCGCCTACCAGGCTAGGCAGGCCAGGGTGTTGCCTCCCTAAATTTCCAGGTGACCCTGGTGAGGGTGCCTGGCCTACCTGCTCGCCTACCAGGCTAGGCATGCCAGGACTTCGCTGCCCCAGATACTCGGTTGACCCGCCCAGCTGCTGGCTGGCTGGACCCTCTAAGTCCAAGCCAGCATACCTTGGAGGGGTGGAAGTCCCTGAATCCACAATGGACCCCTCTTGGGAACACTGTCCCTCGAGCCCAAGGCCAGCAGATGGAGAGGGCTGGGTAGCGGAAGTGCCCCAGTACTCTGTGGTCCCCAAGCACATGCCCAAGGTGCCAGAGTCAGGAATCATCTCCATGGCAACTCCCCTTGCTGGAGACCTCCTTTTGGGAGCAACTGCGAAATTTGGCAAGCGCCCCTTATGAAATTCCTTTTCTCTTGCTGCTTGTGATTTGTGTGGATACCCCCAGTCAGTCTCCCTGTCTGGAGCACTATCTGACATATGTGAATACTGTGGATACCCCCGGTGTGACTCCCTGTCTAGAGTAATTATGGATGTGTGGAATGACAACCTATCCAGTGAATTCCTGTTGGGAGCACTTGCGGAACCTTGGGATGAACCCTCAACAGTCTCAGTAGCAGCTAGTGAGGGCCTGTTACGCCTGGGAAACTGTGACCCAGAATGCATATTATGGTCCTCCTCCTCCCCAGAGCAGAGCCAGGAGCGGAAGGGTGCGAGTCCAGTCTCCAACGCAGTTGGTCTATGTGTCTGTAAAGAACGCGGCCATCACCCAAGGCGACTTTGTATGACAATGGCCCCGAGACCTTGCAGACCACAGCTGTGACCCAGAGATGTCCAGGCCATAGTTTCTTGCCAAGATTGGATCACCCACCTGAAATGTCCTAGGTGTCCATGGTTGTGACACCTGTGAAGACGCCCGGTTAGGGTGCAACCTGTCCAGCTTAGTGATAAGGCAGCAACCCCAGCGGAATTCAGCAGAGCTCTTCCCTGTGGCAGTGCATGGTGTGGTGCGGTGTGCAAGAAGGAAATCTGCTAACCTGTGATGCCAGTTACCGTAAGTCAGTTTCTTGAGGGCATCTTTGGTGGTGTGCACCATTCTCTCTGCCAGTCTGTTGGAGGATGGATGGAAGGGAGCCGATGTTGCATGCCAGATCAGATTGGCCTGAACAAAAGCCTGGAACTCAGAAAAGGTAAATTGAGGGCCATTATCTGAAACCAGAACATCTGGAAGACCGTGTGATGCAAAAATTCCTCTCAACACCTGGATGGTCCTGGCAGTAGTAGTGGAGGAAACAGGAATAACCTCTAGCCACTTGGAATGGCTATCAACAACAACCAGGAACAATTGCCCCTGAAAGGGCCCAGCATAATCTATATGCACCCTAGACCATGGGGTCTGAGGCATTTCAGGCCGAGACTGTTGGCACACTTGACACCCGTGCACCTGGGCCTCGATGGGTTTATCAGGTCCAGGCCACCAAAGATGGCTGTGCACAAGCGCTTTCATCCTGACTATGCCAGGATGTCCCTCATGCAGAGAGATCAAGATTCTAGACCTCAGTGAGGCTGGGATCACTACCCTGCTACCCCATAACAGGCAACCCTTGAAAGTGGAAAACTCATGCTTCTTGTGCCAGAAGCTTTGGAACTCAGTATCTGGGCACTTGTCAGGGCATCCTGACAACACCCATGTCAGCAGGCGTGTAAGCATATGATCAGTGGCAGTTTCTGCAGCCACATCCCTAGCATCCCTAGGGGAGACTCAGGCAACTCCTGAATGGACAGAATATTAATGGCTGGAGCAGGATCTGGCTCCAATTGATTCAGGGGTAATCTGCTCAGGCCATCTGCATGACCCATTTCTTTTCCTGGTTTGTGAACTAATGTATAGTCATATGCTGACAGGAAAATGGACCATCTCAGCATACGAGGAGAAATGATATGTGGGGTCTGTTTGTTAATGGTAAACAAACCCAGCAGAGGCTTATGGTCAGTATAGACTGTGAAATGGCAGCCATATAAGAAATCATGAAATTTCTTAATGCCAGCCACTATGGCCAAGGCTTCTCTGTCAATCTGAGTGTAATTCCGCTCTGCAGGACAGAGTCCTTGAATAATAGGCTACAGGGACCTGTGTTCCATCAGCCTTCAGATGGCTGAGTACAGCTCCCACCCCATAAGGAGATGCATCGCATGCGATGCAAACAGGCAGTTGCTCATTGAAATGCGCTAAAACAGCATTAGAAGTGAGCAAGGCCTTAACCTCATTGAAACTCTTGTCATGGACTTTAGTCCACTGCCAAGGAGCCTGCTTGTCTAAGAGCCTGTGTAATGGCTCTGCCACTGCAGCTTTATGTGGGAGAAATGCATGGTAAAAATTTAATAGCCCCAAGAAGGCTTGCAGCTCACTCTTAGACTTAGGGCTTGGGCCCTGCTGGATAGCTTGCAATTTAGTTTCAGCAGGGTGAATGCCTTGAGCATCTATCCTGAATCCTAACAAGTCAGTAGAAGTGACTCCTATCTTACATTTATCCTTCTTTAGTTTAAGGCCTGCTTTTCAAAAATGAAGCAAGACAGCCCTTAATCTCTCTGCTAAATTTTGAGATGACTCCCCAGCAATGAGGACATCATCAAAGTATGGACAGACCCCAGGAATACCTTAAAGTGTGCTCTCCATATCACTTTGGAATATGCCAGGGGCTACATTTACCCCAAATTGCAGTCTCTTGACCTTGAAGGCCCCCCTGTGAGTTACAATAGTCTGGGCCTCTGCAGCTGCCTCATCAACAGATAGCTGTTGATAGGCCTGTGCCAGGTCAACCTTCGCAAAAATGCGCCCCCCCTTGAGGGAGGCCAGAATGTGACTTACCACAGGCATTGGATAAGCGTGCTGTTGCAGTGCCTTATTCAGTGTGCACTTGTAGTCTACACATATGTGTATGTCCCCATTAGCCTTTAGAGGCGTTACTATGGGGGTTTCCCATGGACTTAAATCCACAGGTTCTAGAATGCCCTGCTGGAGCAATTTGTCCAGCTCAGCATCAATTTTGCCTTTGAGGGCAAAAGGTACCCTCCTAGGCTTAACCCTGATGGGCGTGATGGTTGGGTCTAACAGTAGCGAAATTGGAGGCCCCTTGTAGGATCCTAGCTCTGAACTAAACACATCTGCAAACTCCTTGCAGACTTCTGCCAGGCTCAAAGTTTGCAAATGGTGCAGCCCAGTTACCTGGATTCCCAGAGCCTCAAACCAATCGAGTCCAATAAGACTCAAAATCCTTATGCTGTACTCTAAGGGTGGCCTCCCCCTTAACAAACACCATAGAATTCTGAAAATCTGTAAGTATTAGATTGGATGGCCTGAGTTTAACTCGAAGGCCACTGCTGCTGCATATCCTTTTGAATGTGTTAATAGAAATAATGGAGAGAGCGGACCCAGTGTCCAACTCCATTGATAAAGGAACCCCTTGAAACCTTACATTAATGGACAGTTTCTTCTTAAGGGGCTTATGTGTCCCTGTCCTCAAAATACTCCTGCACGATGCGCAGAAAACCACTCTATATTGGCTGGGGACCCTGGTACCTTTCAGATGCAATTTTTCATGAGGTTGGACCTTCTGGTGCCCCAAACAGAGAGATGCAATGTGGCCTTGCCTGCCACAAGCTCTGCAAATGGCAGAGCAGAACCTGCAGTCAGCTCGCTTGTGGCATCCTCTGCACCCGAAGCATTGAAGATATGCTGGGGCCTTGTCTGGACGTTCCTTCTGCCTCCTTTCAGCTGGCTGGTGAAGCCTATCCACCTTTTCTTCAGGATCCGCTTCCAATCCTTATCGAGTGTCCTCTTGATGGATGGTGGCTGTGTCTGGAGGGTTCTTGGTGAGCCATAAGGCCTTCACAGCCCCGCCTGCTGCTTCCTCAGCTGTCACCTCTCGTAGCGCGTCTTGGAAAGAGACATCTTCTTTTGCAAAAATCTTCTGTTGTAAGTCTCTTTTCCTTAAACCACATACAAAGCCATCTCGCAGCCTCTCTTCCAGATCCTTGAACTCACAAGGTCTGGCTGCTTGCCTTAAGGCCGCAATAAAATCCGCAGCAGATTCACCCGGCCTCTGGTCTCTCTGCTCAAATGCATGCCTCCAAGCGATAACAGATAACTTTGGCTGGAAGTGTTCCTTTAACATTTTCTTCAAGTCAATATATGTTACTGACTCCAGAGGTGCAGGGGCCACCAGATTCTCTGCAATTTCAAAAGCTTCCTGTCCACAGACACACAAAAGAGCTGCAGCCTTCAAGCCGTCTTCTCTAATTTGATTTACTCTAAAGTAATTCTCCACCCTTGCAATGTAGGAATTCCATTTGTCTGGGTGTGAGACATCAAAATCAGACAAACAGCCAATCTTCGCCATCATACTATTACGACCTTCACCACTCGGTCCTCTGCAAACTGCTATTGGGGAAAGAGTCCTTTAGCCGAGCTCACCCTCCAGTGATGCTATACTGGCAGGCTGGGACACTGATTCAGATGCCGTCTTCCCCTCTTCAGGACTTCCTGGGTAAGTCCTTAAAGCTTTTTTTTTCAGCTTGCAAAGGATCCCACCTTCGTCGCCAGTGTTAAGTACTTCATTCGTGTGCGAATGATGAAGACACATGGCGATGTTAAACAACTCTTTATTCTTCTTCTAACAACACCCCAACAAAAACAAAAGGCATGCAGGCCTTTTTATATGGCCAGAAACCCAGACAACGTCAACCAATGCGCCTTGCGCATACACGCAAGGCTGGCACCACTCTGTCTGGTCCCGGGCAGCTTTTGGAATGCCCGGGACCAATGCAACGTCCCGACCCTGCTTTTGCAGGCTCAGGACACAACAGCTATGAACCAAGTTTATTAAATAGGCATATTTATTCAAGAACGGTGAATACATTAAACTAAAATTAGGTATTGCCATAGTAAAAGGTATAATTTACAAATTGAAGCAATTAACCTCTGTAGCATAATAAAATAATCTTATACAAGGCTTACCAGTGCACAGAAAGAATGTGTAACAGATCAGTGCAATCATTCATATCAGTTTATAAGAATGCATACAACCAAAGCTCTCAGATTGAACAGAATAAAACAAATCCAAAACATTCCAGTATATACTGCTAGAAGAATTCACCTCAATATAAATGGATTTTTTTTCTCCTAAAAGACCCCCACAATTGGTTAGAGACCACGATGGATTTTTTTTAAAAAAAAAAAAATTATATAACTGGTAGCTTTTGTCTAGCAAGATGTCTCTGGGTTTTGAAGCCTGTAAAGCACTCTCTATGCTGACCTGCAGGAACATGGCAAAAATTCCAGCTCTGGATTTGGCAAGTTTTTTTTTTTTACCTTTTGCTGTCTCAGAGCACTCTCCAGCCAAGTTTCAATTATGGCTTTAAGTCACTACATTTGTCAGGTAGTTTACTAGGGAAAGAGCCAGCCAACATTTCAACCCTCATTTCACACATGGTTTAATGGACAAAAGGAAAAGGACAGCAAATAAAGTGCCAACTAAAATGTGCAGTGTGTGTGTGTGTGTGTGTGTGTGTGTGTGTTGGGTCATGTGACTCTGCCAGCTGGCCACTGATGAAGTGCCAAAGTTGTTTTATTCTGAAGGGGTTCCTAAGAAAGAAAGAAACAGCATGGAAATGCTGCAGTGCTGGGAAACGGAGAACATTAAAGGGTTCTTGATACCCGAGCTTGTTAAATGTTGTTTGGGCTGAAATGTATTGAAGTGGACAACTAGGTGCCTATGTGTAATATGGCCCTCTCATGATACTGCCACATGGGCAAATACAAATGGCTTTTACCCTACAGTCACCATCCCCAAGTCTGCTCCTCAAGAGACATGGAAAAAAAGAGTCCTGCTGTGGAGAGGACCTCTATGGGTTACGATAGGGAGACTACAGTTATCTGGAAGTCATTCCCAACTAGATGTTCTCCAGATGTCACGGGGTGACCTTTCCCAGAATTCCCAGTCAGCATGGCCAAAGACAGCTAGTTCTATTCCTTCCCTTTCTGCCAGTTCTATATCCAAGGATATTTCGGTTAATCTCCGTGTAGCCCACCTTCAGCATCTGTCCTTGGGGAAAACCTTTCAAGGCCAATTCCTGCAGCAACATCAGTGCCCATTAAATATTGATTTGTAGGGATAAATATTCAGAGGTGAAAATGCTAGTATAGATAGTCATTACTTAATGATCCTAATTGAGACCGGCAACTCATTAAGCTATGCGGTTGTTAAGCACCGGCTGACTGCACTGATTTACTAAGGTGGTTTCAGCAGTCTTGTGGGGAGGTCATTCAATGGTCATTAAGCAAATCACCTGCAATTGTTAAGCGAGATATCTGAGATGGTCATAAATGGAGATCACATGGCTGCAGGATGCTGCAACCATTGTGTGTGATGGTTTCATAAATGCCCAAATTGCAATCATATGAGTACAGGAATGCTATGACAGTTCTAAGTGTGTTGACTATTTTCAATGTCATCGTAACTTCAAACAGTTGCTAAGCAAATGGTTATCAAATACTGAACTATATTCCAGATTATTAAGAGATTAGTTTCCTTAATTCATGTGAAGTGACCTCCAATATTCAACTGCAGACACAGAATGAACACAAGGCATCTCAAGTAAAGAAACCGCTAGAAAAGACTTCTTGAGATTTTTTCAGGATAAAACCTGATAATTAGGTGATACTATCTTTGGAGAAAGGGGAAAAATAGGGTGGGGAAAGGAATAGGGAAGAAGAATCTAAAAATATCCAACTGTGGAAAGCTACTCCATGGGACAGAGTGAGTTTTACTTTACTCACTAGAAACCATCAACAAAAGCAGCTTTTGATGCTGAGCAGCACCCTTATAAATTCCTCAACAGATGCTGTGTTTACATTTTAAAAACACTTCTGGGTAATTGCAGGAATTATTTTGGAAGCCACATAAGAAAGGGAAGATTCTCCCAGTGGGATTATCCAGTTCCTGTGTATGGAATCCCATTGGCAGGCCATGTTGTATAATATGGTTACCTTTCATAAAATCATTTCAGAAATACAAAAGAGAGGCAAAGCAAATATTGTTTGACGCCACAATACTAAGTCCTTGCTCCTTTCTGCCCAAGTCTGTATTTAAAACAAAAGGCAGCCATCCCACATTTTAAGCATTAACATACAAGTATTTGTGGCAGACTTTAAACTCCTTCCTGAAATAGCTAACAAGAAAACTCTGACAATCAGCAGCTGAGAGAGTTACATCATGTTCTCCTGGTAAACCATAAATTACTTAAGGATCAACCGGGATAGCTCTGTCCAAGTATGATTACAGTAAAGCTTGGACCAACAACAGAGGCAGCTGGTAATATTTATGTCTAACAAAATAAGGGGATTTTTTCTTCTCCTCCTCTATGAATTTCTGATTAATATATTGTTTCAAATGACAGGAACCCAGCAGATAAGAAAGAACAGTCTCATTTTTTGTTCACAGGGTGCCAGCCAGATAAAGTTGATCTTTGTATATTTGTGTCAGAAGCATCACAATTAAAATAAGGCATACTAAATGACATAAAATATAAAATACAAGATTAAAACATGTACAAGTTAAATAGATCTTGCCCAGGAACCAGAAACATCAATTGCATTCTGTTGCGCTGCAATGAGGTCCTTAAGTGTACACTGATCAGGACACAAAGGGCAGGTGTCTGCATGTTTGATCTATAAATAAATAACATAAATTGCATCAGCAAAGGGGGAATTAAGTACGACGAAACCAGGAAAAGAATGTAGAAGGAGTGTTTGGAGAGGATAGTTCATGGGTGAACTAGGATTTGTTACTGGATCCATTCAAGAGCAGAATAGCACACATACAATTAGGTTAAGGAGAACAATCCTTTGTGAATATTAAGCTATATTTCTAATTATGGGCTACCCTTCCATAAGGCTTCATCAGATGACAGATTTAGGATGATTATATTAGATAATACAGAAGCGGTGAATGCTCCAACACTGGAAGTTTTTAAGAAGAGCCTGGATAGCCATTTGTCCAAAATGGTATAGGGCTTCCTGCCTGAGCAGGGGGTTGGACCTGATGACCTCCAAGGTCCCTTCCAACTTTATTATTATTATTATTATTATTATTATTATTATTATTATTATTATTATTATTATTATTATTATTATTTCCATTGAACTTGTGCAGAGAAGGAGAACTATTGGTGGGTTAGATCATGGCTTGCATGAAAAAATAAAGGGAGATGTGCCTCAGAGATTACATTACCTCAGCCTACCTCTGTGGATCAGCTTCTGATGGCACAACTGCCTTATCGTGCAGAAGTATTTTCAAGTGCTGGGCTTAGAGTTCACTGTTTGAAAATGCTGAGGACTTAGTATCACTTAAAGAGAAATCAAGCAAAGCCTTTTCTCAAGTGTCTATTCTGAACTGTGGATGCACAGTTAAACCTGGTGACGGTGTCCTCTTTGAGGACATGCTATCGGATCCAAAACATGTTAATGGATAAGAAAATAGATTAAATGATGGCTGATTTCAGGGGTACAAGAATTTGGCTACTTTTTCAAAGATGCATAATAATCAATATTCTCGTTTGATTCTTGGGGGTGTTGTTTTTATTTGTTTGTTTGCTTATTTATTTATTTGAGTTGAAGTGTAGCCTTTGAGAACTTTCCCATTTACACTGGACTTGGATGGCAGCCAATCGATGAAGGCTATAGAGAAGAACAAAAATCTGTTTTACAAAGCTGAGACTCACCAAGAGCCATAGATGCCTTCTGGGACCCCACTATATAATAGTTTGAGGTCCACTGTGGAAGGATGGCCAGATCTAAAAATAAATAAATACTGCAGCAGAATAATAGCATGTAAATGTGGTCGGCTTTTGCTGGATCTTTTAGTGCATGAATGTGAAACTAAGAGCTATTACAAGAGGCAATGAACTGTAGTCAAAAACAATTATAGTCCTTCTATACACGAGTTACATCCACATATCCAACTTATTTATGCTGTCCTTGTTGCGACTGCCGCTTAAGAATTATTAAAAAGTACCTTGGCTTTCTAAAGGTCAGAAGTAGAAAGGTAAATGATCATGGACTCCCTACTGGTAAAATACCATTACTATCATTCACGTTGCAGTACATTTTTTCTTACTGAAAAAAATAAACTTTTAATTGCTGGATGAATCCCTCTTCAAATTAAAAAAAACTTATAAGGAAACTCTAATAAAATTAGCAGATCGGTCTATTTAGTCACCTAGATGCCATTGATCTGGATTGACTCCTAGTCTTTGCAGAGAAATGGAAGGTTAGTAAAAGTTGATCATGAAATGTTTTGAGGCCATCAGAATGACTGAAGATGCTCTTAGACCATAAACTCGAAGTCTTAGGATGAAAACCATGGAGGTAGAAAGAATAAAAAACCCCAAAAGTTAAAACCTACATTAATGTTACAATCTCTTGGGAAAGATAAACATATTAGATCTATACAATATTATTAAAGCACAAGCATTCCTCGTTAACCCAAGCAAAAGTGTATAAGTATGTGCTGTCCTCAGTGTTGATCTCTGAGAAAGGCATAACACTGGAAAGGAATATTGTAGCTAGGGTACATTCTGTAGGGTCCTTGGTGCTCTCTGTTTTCTGGCAGACATTTCATTACCCAACTAGGTAGCATCACCAGTGTATATGGTGGCTTTATTTACTGTGTAGGCAGCATAATAAAAAAAGGGAATTGGATTTGTTTCCTTTTCTAAGAATCCTCATTCTTCTTAGATCAGCATTTACAGCTGAACTGGAGGAAGGAGGGAATGGATTCCCCTCCAAAAGAGATGACAACCCCAGATAATAATAATAATAATAATAATAATAATAATAATAATAATAATAATAATAATAATAATAATAATAATAATAATAATAATAATAATAATAATAATAATAATAATAATACGAAGAAGAAGAAGAAGAAGAAGAAGAAGAAGAAGAAGAAGAAGAAGAAGAAGAAGAAGAAGAAGAAGAAGAAGAAGAAGAAGAAGAAGAAGAAGAAGAAGAAGAAGAAGAAGTTGGAAGGGACCTTGGAGGTCATCTGGTCCAACCCCCTGGTCAGGCAGGAAACCCTATACCATTTCAGACAAATGGTCATCCAGTCTCTTCTTTAAAACTTCCAGTATTGGAGCATTCACCACTTCTAAAGACAGGTTGTTCCACTGGTTAATTGTTGTAACTGTCAGGAAGTTTCTCCTTAGTTCTAGGTTGCTTCTCTCTTTGGTTTGTTTCCATCCGTTGCTTCTTGTCCTGCCTTCAGGCACCTTGGAAAATAGCTTGACTCCCTCTTCTTTGTGGCAGCCCCTGAGATACTGGAACACTGCTATCATGTCCCCCCTCATCCTTCTCTTCATTAAACTAGACATACCCAATTCCAGCAGCCATTCCTTATAAGCTTTAGCCTCCAGTCCCCTAATCATCTTTGTTGCTCTTCCCTGTACTCTTTCTAGAGTCTCAACATCTTTTTTACATCGTGGTGACCAAAACTGGATGCAGTATTCCAAGATCTTGTCACGATGCGGAAAAACTGCTCAACCAATTCCATGGGCAGTAGGCAGAGTTAGTTTGGAATTAGCATCTAATTTGTCTCTAATAAGCAGCCAATAGTTCTGGAGAATCCTCTACTGTCCCTGAATGATCAGTGCTCCAGGATAATGGGCTTCTAGAAGAGAGGAAAATCCTGCAGGCAAGTCAGATTCCATATGATATGCAGTTTTGCCTGTGGCTGGCTGACACAAAAGTCCCTTTTCTCTATCACTTTGCAACAAGCCAAAAAGAAGAAGACAACTGCCCAAGCTGCTCAGTTCCATTCAGATGTTTTCAAAAACAGGAAAGGGCTGGTTTTTTGCCAACCATCTGCTCAAGTCACCCCAGTGATCACTTTCTTTTCGGTGTTCAGAAGCTGGATGGCTCACAAGGGTGGCTGCTAGCTTCTAATGAAAGTAGCAGTGCCAAACCATCCGCTGGGCTTGTTAATGGTCCTTTTTTGCTGCATGGACACTGGAGTGGGGTGGGGGGAGAGAGAAAGCTACTAAAGGGCCTTCCCCTTTTTTCTTTCTTCCCCTCGTTCTGCAGCAGCTGCAACAAGATCAGTGACTGCCATCCTGGAACAGGGATGCGGAAGAAAAGGCTGGGAACTGCTACAACATTTGGCAGCTCAACAGAAGGAGATGTGCGCCTGACCTGAATCCTGATCAGCTCAAGAATTTCAGCCGGGGAAATAAGAAGGTGAAGGAGAAAATGAAAAATAAGAAGGAAGTAATAAGAACGGATTTATGAGCACAGTGGCAATACCACTGCAGGGTTGGTAGGTTTAGCACAGCGGTTCTCAACCTTTCCCGGGGCTCGACCCCGGCCTGCATCGCACAAATAATAATAATAATAATAATAATAATAATAATAATAATAATTTAAAAAATGGCAGGCCCACACCGCGCATGCGCAGCGTGATGGGGCGCATTGCGCATGCACAGCGCGACGGCCCGCATCGCGATAGGAAAAAAAATGGCTGACCAAAAAAAAAATGGCCGACCCAAAAATAAAAATGGCCGACCCAAAAAAAAATGGCCGACCCAAAAAAATGGCCGACCAAAAAAAAAATATGGCGGACTGCGGTGCTTGGCGAGCCCCGTGAAATGGTCGTTCAACCCCAAATGGGGTCGCGACCCACAGGTTGAGAACCGCTGGTTAAGGAACACATGTAGGCCTCGACTTACAACAGTTGTTTAGTCACCGTTCAAAGTTATAACAACACTGAAAAAAGTGACTTATGACCATTTTTTACACTTATGACCGTTGTAGCATCCTCATGGTCACGTGATTTATGTTCAGATGCTTGACAACTGACTCACATTTGTAACTGTTGCAGTATCCTGGAGTCATGGGAAACCCTTTTCTGACAAGCAGAGTCAATGGGGAAACCAGATTCACTTAACAACCATGTTACTAATTTAACAATCGCAGTGATTCATTTAACAAATGTGGCAAAAAAAGTCGTAAAATGGGGCAAAACTCCTTTAACAAATTTCTCACTTAGCAACATAAATTCTGAGTTCAATTGTGGTGGTACGTCGAGGCCTATCTGTACAGGTAGGCCTCGACTTAACAATAGTTTGTTTAGTGATTGTTTGAAGTTACAGTGGCACTGGAAAAGCGACTGTTTTTCACACTTATAACTGTTGCAGCATCCTCATGGTCATGTAATCAAAATTCAGAAGCTTGGCAACTGACTCATACTTACGACGGTTGCAGTGTCCCAGGATCACGTGATCACCTTTTCGTGACCTTCTGACAAGCAAACTCAGTGGGGAAGCCAGATTCAGTTAACCACTATGTTACTAACTTAACACCTGCAGTGATTCACTTAACAACTGTGGCAAGAAAAGTTGTAAAATGGGGCAAAACTCACTTAACAACTGTCTCATTTAACAACAGAAATTTGGGGCTTAATTATGGTCGTAAGTTGAAGACTACTTGTACTCACATGTGAGAAAGTATTGTAAATATAGTGCAACTTTATGCCTGTAGGATTCTGGTGATGCTCACACATACACAAATATCTGGGATGAGTTAAAACTACCTAAAATGGCTGCAGAATCTTTCCAGTGATGTAAAAAAATACTTTTCAATAATTTTTAGCACAGTTGGCAAAATGATTTTTCTGTACATTTGTACTTTTGATCTGGCTTGCTCTCATTTGAAATTAGTCTTTCCCAAATGGGGTTCTCAGGTATTGTTAGACTAAATGCCCATCATCCGTAGCCAGCACAGCTGGTGTTTCAGAGATGAAGAAGACTAGTAATCCAACAGCATTTGAGGGCCTTGTGTCGGGCAAAGCTGTTCTAAATTATCTGTATCTTTGCCTCTGTGCTTTACAGGGAGGGTGGTCAAAACTAAATAGCCAGCTCGGGGTCGAAATAGCCTTGTTCGGAGGCTCTGCGATCCGGGACTTGTAAAGCCGCCAAAACAGCGCAAAACAGCTGTTTTTCGCAGCGGAAAAAAACCCTCCTCGGTTGGAGAAGGGGCGAAGAGCTGTGAGTGGGGGTTGAGATCCTCTGAAAACTCCCCGAAAAAACGTTCGGGGGGGGAAGAGGACTCCCCGCACGCTCACAATAGCTCCAGCCCGGAGCAGCATCTGTCAGCTGACAGACCAAGACGCTGAGACCAGCCACTGCTCAAGGAAAACTTTTCAAAGAGGCACAGAGATTGACAGACTCAACGCAGGAGCTTAAAAAGCAAGTATTTCTTATATTTTACCTCGGATCAATTACGTTCACAATAAACAAAATGCACCCAAGATGGCGACCACTTTTACTTTAAAGTGAAAGCGACCGGAAGAGAAAGGAGAAAGAGAAACTGTAATGCGAAAGAGACCGCTAGAGGGCAGCAGAGACGCATAACTTAAAAACTTTGCAAAATAAACCTAAGGAAGAATATAAGAAAGTACATCTTGGCAATATAAGCGTAAGAACTAGTCCTCTGCATAAAGAAGCTTGGCTAACAGCGAATTGAAGTTAAGATAGCCACTATGCAGTCCAAACTGATGCCCTCAAAGGTGGCAGCATCCTCCCCAGCCCAGATCCTTAAAACACCAGGGAACAACTTACCTGCCCCCCCCACCTTCCTCCATATCTACAGAATCCCAGGCCCCCCTGTCTACTCAGGCCTCTCCAGAAATGACGACGAAAGAATTAAAAGACGCAATGTTAACACCGTTTGAAAAAATAATGAGAAAGATGGACATGATAATAGACATATATGAGAAAAGGAGGGAAGAAAGGGAGAGGACGATGGAGGCAGTGGAACAAAGCAGAGAAGTGGAGAAGAAGGGGGAAGATCAAAGCAAAGCAGTTATTGAGGACTTGGACCAAACCGGAGAAACAGTACAAACGCACAGTGGAAAAATGAGAGAAGATATTGGGAGAAATTTTAAGAGGATCTGGGAAGGGGTTGAAGAAAAGATGGAAGAGGTGGAGAGACAAGAAGAGAGACAACTTGCTGAAATGAAAAGTGAGGTGCAAAACCACTCAACTATGATGTACTATCGCCAGATGATGACAGCAATTAGGGTCAGAGGACTGGAAAAATCCCCAAATGAGAAACAAGAGGATCGGAAAAGAATTGTGGTAAAAGCATTGGAAAAATATCTAGGAGAGGAGGCTAAAAATTTCTCTTGGCAAACTGACAGAATCCACAGAGTATGGCTTATATGGAACCAAGTGATATTGCAAGCAATAAAGAGAGACTTATTACTTGGAAGGGAAGCTGTGTTATGGAAATCCACCTGGCAGAAGAAGAAGCCCAGAATTCGACTGAAAAGAAGAGAAACTTAATATTTAATGCAAGGAATTAAAGGCAAAGAATTATGGACTGATTTAAGGATTAAGTGTAAGAGCAAGAGACATGAGAGGGTGATTAATGGAAGATATATATTAAATAGACTAAGAATGTACTTGTTGAAGGGATGGGTGTATCGACATGAAAATTATTAATTTTAATAAGATGACTTGTTTGTTTGATGTCCAGTGGATTGATCTGAAAAGAAGTGAAATTTAAAATTTTTTAAATGTAGTTGGCTTATAGTTAAACTTGGATATACGGAGTGAAGAAGGTCTACAAATTTAAAATGATTGTATTAAGTTGAATGGCTTTAACTTGAATTTTTTCTTTGTTTACATGTACAAACGGATATCTAATAATAAAAAATTTAAAAAAAAACTAAATAGCCAAATGCAATTGACTGCACAAGTTTTGGATCATCTTTATCAATGGATGCTCCCTAAAAAAGATCAGGACTAACTCAGGAAGCACAGATTTCATACTCACTGATTTTGGCTATGTCAACATACAGTCTAATGGTATATACCAGGGGTGTTAAACTGGCGGCCTGCGTGCCGGATGCGTCATGCGCAGGCCACGCCCACCCCAGCTGTGCAAAGGCAAAAAAAATCACAATACGTCACGATACATCACATGACACGATTGAGTTTGACACCCGTGGTATACACTAATAGCATTACATTTTCCTGTTATAGGTAGTCCTCAGTTACTACTGCCCTCTTTAGTGACCATTTGAATTTATGACGGCACTGAAAAAGTAACTTTACAACTGATCCTTGTCCTTATGACTGTTGCAGCATCCCCATAGTCACACAATTTGCAACAATCACAGCTGGCTTCTGACAAGCAAAGCCAATGGGGAAACTGGCAGAAAATTGCAAGTTGCAGTCCTATGATGTTGTGTTTAACAACTATGGGTGATTCACTTCACAACCACAGTGGAACTGACATTGTAACTCTGGTGCAACCATATGATATATCATTTAATAACTGTGTTGTTTAGCAATGGAATTGCCAGTTCTAATTGCGGTGATTAAGTGAGGACTTCTTCTATATAATTTTATTGCAGGTTCTGCAGGTTATAAAAATCATCAACTTCCTTCTTCCAACACTAGCAAGATGATTATCACATCAGGACTACAATTAGTCCTTAAGTTATAACCATTCATTTAGCAGCCATTGAGTACTGAAAAAAGTGACTTATGACCAGTCCTCAGATTTACAATTGTCGCAGCATGATTGAGATTCAGAGGCTTGGCAACTGGCATGTATTTATGATAGCTGCAGCCTTCTGGGGTCACATGATCACCATTTGCAACCTTCCCCACCATCTTCCAGCTTGCAAAGTCAGTGGGGGAAGCTGGATTCATTTAACAATTGCATGATTTGTTTATTAAAAGATAATAAAATCAGCGATCCTACGCTGACTCATTTAATGACATTGTTTAGCAATAGAATTTCAGTTCCAAATTTGATTGTAATTTGAAGACTATCTGGATTCCATTCACTGAGTGTCTTTGAAGGGAAAAAAACTGCCAGTTCTGCACGTTATAAAAATTACTGTCCTATTGGTCTCCTAAAACTGAAATTGTAAACTGCAGAGATGAGAATTAGCAGAGAAGATCCTGATATTTTGAAAAGAATCAAAGACAATGAAAAAAAAATCCAGCAGTAGACGAAGGGACTAAATATTACTAGTTTCCAAAGAAGTAGTTATTGAGAGACAAACCACCTCTAGAACTATCTAAATTCAGTGAAATCAAATCTAGTTGAAAGCACAGCAAAAATTTTGTGTTGCTGTCCCTTTGGAACAATAGCACAATGGTAATTCCAACACTCGGTGTTTTCAATACATGAGACAGCCAAAAAGTCAAGATGGCAGCCACCCCAAAGCAATGGATGCTCCATCTGGTTTTCTTGTGGACTGCACACATTATATACATAGAAAAACAAGTGGACTTTCAATCACATGGTCATGGCCCTTCACGATTTTTTTTATCATATCCATAGTGATCCCTTCATGGGGGGGGGGTAACTTTGCTTTGACCTTGAAGATCCAGATCCTTACAACCGATCTTCTGGCTATGCCATTCACTGCTGAACACCTTGCTCCAGCATGGAGGACCAAGTGGTTAAGCATCAGAACCATGTGGCTTTCCAGATTAACCATTTGACTCAGCAGAGAGCCAAATGACAGAACAATGGGCTAATTCACTATGTACCAGCTGCAGCATTAGGCTGCTCTGCTCTCCAGATTCTTGGCTGGATAAATATGATAGAGTTTCAGAGATATATAAAGCCATCTAATTCTATTTTGCAACCTGAAAATTTGGGCTCAGTTGTAGTCAAGGACCACCTGTTGAAGAACAATTTTTAAGAGCTCTGATGGTTCGAGATGAGAACCCATCCAGTCCAGAGTTCTGCATCATACAGCAGACAATGATATGGTATCCAAGACAGATTGCCTATGATTCAGGGAAAACAGAGACCCACTGATGGGCTAATCCTCCATGAATTGATTAAATCTTTTAAAAGTCTCCTATACCAGTACTTATGACATATGATGATACTGAAGTTTTACTTGAAGCTGCTGTAGAGATGCTCCCATTCCTCTAGTCACGTGTCTTGGTGTGGGTGCACTCATGCATGTGTGTGTTCATTCCTCGGTTGCCTCCTCAGTATCTGACGGCAAAATGACCCTCTAATATTTCAGTGATCCACCATAAGGCAAAATTTAAAACACAAAAGAGGGAGAGGTTCCTACAGCTGCATATTGCTGTGCCCATTCCCTTTCATCCTGTACCTCTTTTCTAAACTATTTATTTTTTTGACATGGATAGAAGCATATTAAGAAACAGCCGAAATGACAAGCCATCAGTACAGAGTTGACCATGATTTCAACCTGTCATTTGGGCAGTTTAAAATTTGGCTAAACGAGCACTTCCGGTTCCGGTCACGAGGACCGGAGCCTTTTTTAGAAAGCTCCGGGACGGGGCTCGCAGGAAATTTAAAATAATTACGCACCGTGAAAGGGAGCGACGAAGAGAGAAGAACGGATAGCAAGAGAACATCGGAGCTCCCGAAAAAAGTGAGGCTCGCCGCCGGAAGGTCCCGGGAAGCCGCGAACGGAGCTGCTGCAGCCGGCGGCGGCTGGCCAGCCAGCCGGCGGGCCCAAAAACACCGCGCTGCGAACGCAAGGGAGCTGACGAGAGAAGAGCCAAGAAGCAGGAAGGGGACACAGGCTCGCTGCTGGGGGGGTCTGCTGGCCTGAAGAGGACCCCCCGGACGAGCTAGAGAGAAGGAGGAACGGTGAAAGAGCAGCGGAGGAGGCCTGGCGAGGCAACCAGAAGCGGAGGCGAACGGACCGGAAAGAAGCCGACAGGAGCGGAGGCGAGCGGCGCGAGTAATAACAGCTAACATTACCTGCGTGAGAGGAGAGAGCCTGGCGCGAAGAACAAAGGAGGAGGCAAGCGGAGCCGACAGAAAGCAGTATCGAAAGAAGGAAGAGGTAAAGAAGCAGACGGCGGAGGAAGACTCAGGAAAAGAGTACCCTGGAAGGCAGAGGGACTGGTGAGTGATACCCCACGCGCTGTGCCCCAGACCCTCCAGAACGGGAGCCCCAGGGGTACTGAAGAGGGCAGAGCCTACCAGAGAGGAAGGTGGGAGTAAGAGGAAGTCTGGAAGGCAACCTGGGGCGCTGTAAAGGGAAGGCAGAAGAGATCTGGAAACACAAGCAGGCAGAAGACAGCAGAAAGTGAACTGGGAAAGAAAGCAAAGAAAGAGGGGCAAGAGGGAGCCAGAAAAGTGTAAAGAGAAGAGACAGGTTGGCAGAGGAGAGACAGGAGGAAGCCAAGGAAAAGGCACTGAACAGGCTCCCTGAACACAGAACTGCCTGAATACAGGCTCTTAGCCCTGCACTGCCTGAACCCTGAGGCCCCCTCCCTGAAAGGTTAGAGTCCTGGATCATCAACAGAACACAGGCTAGTGACCAATCTGGTCTAATTTGGAAATCAACACAGTGCCAGGCCAACAGGAGGATAAGCTCAAGATGGCCTCCAAACAGACCAAACAAACCAAACTGACACACACAAAGGGAGCTGCACCCTCCCCAGCTCAGCTCTCTACTCCGCCAGGAAGCACCCCACCCATCCCCACACCCCACCATCCAACTACAAGCCCTCAGACCCATCTGCCAACCCATGGCTGCCCAACAGCACACACGATGCAGGAATTAAAAGAGACGATAGAGACGCTGGTAATAAGGATGGATGGAATGGAAAAAAAATTGGATGAAATGAACACAAGGATGGAGAAAAGGTGCATAGAAGCAGAACAGAAGATGGAGGAAAGATGCAAAGACATAAAACAGATGCTGGCGGACCAAGGTAGAGACCTAGAGAGAAAGTGGGAAGAACAACGCAGAGCGATGGCCACAGACCTGGACCAAATGAATGCAAGCACACTACAAGAGAATAGGGGATGAAATGGAGAAGAACCTCCAGGAAATCAGGGAGAATATGGAAAAGAGAATGGAAGAAGTGGAGAACCGCATAGAGGGACAGATAGCAGAGATGAAAGGAGTGGCCCAAGACCAGTCCACCATGATGCAATACTGGCAAATGGCGTCTGCAATCAGGTTTAGAGGGTGGAAAGAGATACCAAACGAAACCCAAGGGGGCCTGCTCGGAACCTTTGTAGGGGCCCTGGCAACATTTCTGGGTAAGAAAACCAGAGAGATTGCGTGGCAATTTGATAGAATCTACAGAGTTGGCTCATGGAAGTCAGCAAACAGGCATCAACCAAGAGACGTCGTCCACTTCGCAACACAGGGATTCCGGAACCTCATCTCTGTCACTTCCTACAATAAGAGATTTTACATAGAGGAGCAGGAGGTGAAGGTACTGAAAGAGATCCCCCCGGCGATGCTGAGAGACAGAAAGGACTACAAATTCATGGTCAACGAACTGAGACCACGCGCTCTGCAATATTGTTGGGAAACCCCAACAGGGATGTCACTTCTCTATAGAAATAAAAGATACTACTTGAACTCGGTCCAGAAAGCCAAAGACTTCCTTGAAAAGGAACTGAAGTCGGACGGTCCTCAACCCACTACGAGGGAAGACGCAGAAGGACCACTGGAACGCGGAAGGGATCGAGATCAACGAGCAAACCGTTCAGAAGCACAGACCGGCGCAGTAGCAGAAGAAAGGAATGGACCACCTCGAGATACGATGGCGCAGAGAACAGAGGGCAACAAAAACA
Organism: Bothrops alternatus; assembly: GCA_034064705.1. NCBI lineage: Eukaryota > Metazoa > Chordata > Lepidosauria > Squamata > Viperidae > Bothrops > Bothrops alternatus. The sequence continues at coordinate 2,425,850 of JARGCV010000200.1, read as the reverse complement.
AGGAAACAGGGCAGTCTGCAGAGGGCAGGCTACTAAGATCCACGACCAAACGCACAGACCAGCAAGACAAGACCCCACAACTTAATATGAGCACCAATCCGGATATCATGGGAACGAGACCAAAGAAGAAAGCAGGAGAAAGAACAGAAGCGGTCTTGCAAGAGTATCCTGAAACCGATGATGACAACTAAATATTTGACTTGGAATGTTAACGGATTAAACTCCCCCCAGAAAAGGAGAAAAATATTCCACTACCTGAACCAAGGTAAAAGCGATATAATCTGCCTACAAGAAACACACATCAGAGCGGCAGACTAGAAATATCTAATCAACTACAAACTAGGCGCGCACTTTGTGGCGGCGGCACCAGGAAAAAAGAATGGGATTGTTATATATGCAAAGACACATGTAATATCTAAGCTAATAGAGTCAGACCCCCAAGGTAGATTCCTGGCAATCGAAATAACACAAGATGACAAGAAGATTCTGGTGATGGGCATATATGCACCAAATCAGCAACAAGGCAAATTCTACAAAAGGATACACAAGAAGTTAACACAACTCAACTACAGATCTTGCATTATACTGGGCGACTGGAACGGGGTCATAGAGACTGCCCTGGACAAAAAAAGGACTGCACCTAACCCGCAAAAGCACTCCAAGTTGCCTAAATCCTTCTTCGACATGAAGGAGGACCTCGAACTGACAGACGTATGGAGGGAAAGGCATGGCAAAGAACAAGAATTCACTTTTTTCTCCGACAGACATCAATCATTCTCCAGAATTTACTTTATATTAACATCTAGCGACTTGCTAGTTTGTTTAAACGCGGTGAAAATCCTACCCAAAGTACTAACAGATCACAATCCTGTGAAGATGGAATTAAGACATGGCTTGAAACAGAGGAGATCCTGGAGAATTAATGAAAACCTGTTTTGACATGAAGAAAAGGTGGCTGAATGCAAAAATGCTATGAAGGAATTCTTCAACATAAATATGAACAACGAAACACCTATAGAAATGATTTGGGACGCCAGCAAGGCGTATATGCGTGGGATTCTTATGGACATGAATAGCAGGCACCGTCGCAAACAAGAACAAAAAAGAAAAGAGTTAGAAGACGAGATAAGTAAGAAGGAGCGGCTATTAATAAAATGACCAGAGGACAAAGTCACCAAAGAAGGAATCAAGATTCTAAGAAAGCAATTTGACATGTTGATGGCATACCAAGTTGCAAGGAATATACAATATGCAAAACATAAGACATTCTGCAATGCCAACAAACTGGGTCGATGGCTGGCTTATATCATAAGAAAGAAGCAGAAATCCGGCATAATTGAAAAGATAGAGTACAAAGGCAAAGAAGAATTTCGACAGGAAACCATCAAGAAAGCCTTTACAGAGTTCTACTCAAAACTATACGCCGAGGAGAAGACACAAGACAAAGAGATAGATAAGTTTCTACAAAATGAAAAGATACTGGCAATCACCGATGCACAAAGATATGCCCTGAATGCCCTAATCACAAAGGAGGAAATACACTCAGTGATCAAACAACTGAAAAAAGGAAAATCGCCCGGGACGGATGGGATAACAGCGACCTACTACAAGCATCTCCAGGAGGAGATGTTAGAACCCCTCAGAAAGCTATTTACCAACATACAAGAAGGAGGCCAAGTCCCACCGTCCTGGAAAACAGCCTACATCTCGTTAATCCCCAAGGAGGGGAAAGATAATGCACAACCTGCAAACTACAGACCCATCTCACTACTAAACACAGACTACAAAATCTTCGCAAAAATTTTGGCCAATAGATTAATGACTGTATTACAAAAAACAATACACCAAAGGGGATTCATACAAGGGCGCCAGATGAAAACCAATGTGAGACAGCTGTTGAACATAATAGAGTACTTGGAAAGGCACAACCAGGTACCTGCCACTCTTATGTTTGTGGATGCAGAAAAAGCCTTCGACAGACTGAATTGGCCGTTTCTGACGAACTTGGTCCAGAAGATGAAAATGGGAGCACAGTTTCTCAACTCCATACTGGCAATTTACCAGAAACAATCAGGCCAGATCATCGTTAATGGAGACCTAACGGACCCATTCAACATAGAAAGAGGCACGAGACAGGGCTACCCGCTGTCACCCCTGCTATTTGTCCTAACGCTGGAGATTCTACTGAACAAGATAAGAGCGGCAGAGGAAATAAAGGGCATACAGATTAGACAACAAGATTACAGACTATGTGCCTTTGCAGACGACTTGCTGGTGACAGTGTCGCAACCAGTACAGTCATCAAGGAGATTGATGGAGATAATGGAAGATTATGGTAGGGTGTCAGGCTTCAAAGTAAATATCTCAAAAACGAAGATGCTAGTTAAAAATCTAGACAACAAAGCAAAACAGGACTTGGAAAGAATAACGGGTTGTGAAATAGTCAAGAAAATTAAATACTTAGGAGTGGACATAGAAACAACGAACGCGAAATTATACAAGAATAACTACGGGGTGCTGTGGAACAAGATACAAGCAGATCTGGAAAGGTGGAAAACACTACGACTGTCCCTGCTGGGCAGGATAGCAGCAGTAAAGATGAACATCTTGCCAAGATTTCTATTTCTCTTTCAAATGCTACCCATACTCAAAAAGGATGTGGACTTGGACAACTGGCAGAAGGGCATCAACAGATTTATTTGGGATGGCAAGAGACCGAGGGTGAAACTAAAAATCATCCAGGACACGAGGAAGAGAGGGGGACTAAAAATGCCTAATCTAAAGCTATACTACTATGCAGCGACGTTGGTGGCGTTGAGTGACTGGATCAATATGACGAATGATAGAATACTGAATGTTGAAGGGCATGGTCTACTATTCGGCTGGCACGCATACTTGGTGTACGACAAAAAGGCAGACAGGAACTTCAAGGAGAACCCACTATGAATCCCGTTGTTGTGGGTCTGGAGAAAATATAAATACCTTCTACACGATAAGATCCCCATCTGGACGATCCCCGGACACGCAATAGGGGATGTAAACATATCCCAAGGGCAGGAAGGGGTGCCATACAGTAAACTTGTACTGGAAGGAGAAAATGGGTTCTCCTTGAAGCCCCAAACAACGCTAGCAGACGAAGGAATAGGAGGTACCAGGCTATCATACCTACAACAGCAGTCAAGGTGGCATAAAGACAAGAAGAAGGGTTTATCCCGGACTGATGAGAATTTAATTGAACAGATTAGAGAGCAGGGGATCATGCATATCAAACGAGTGTACAGTGTACTGATAGAAATTGACTCTGAAACGGTGCTAGTCAAGAACTGTATGGTTAAGTGGGAACAAGACTTTGGGCATCCGATCGCGATGGAAACGTGGGAGGAAATCTGGGTGAAAAATGTAGAATTTACGAAAGCGCAACAGCTAAGGGAAAACTTCTACAAGATGTTCTATAGATGGCATCTAGACCTGAAAAAACTATCATACATATCTACCCAGACACCCAGCCAAAATGCTGGAGGTGTGGTGATGGGGAGGCTACATACTTTCACATATGGTGGACATGCAGAAAAATCAAAGCCTTCTGGAGGAAGATATGGTGGACACTCCAAACCATTTTCAAAAAGCGTATTGAATTTCTACCTCAGGTTTTTTTGTTAGGGATCATAAAAGATTGCACTACCTCAGAGACGAACTTATTTCTGAACTTGATCACAGCAGCCAGATTATTGGTGGGACAATACTGGAAGAATCCAGAAATACCACCTATAGAAGAATGGACTTTGAAAGTAATAAACTTGGCGGAAATGGCGAAAATATCGGCATATTTGAAAGATCGCTCAAATGAACAATATTTGACTGACTGGAAACAGTGGATAGACTATATACAAGAGAAACACCAATCAAATAAAATGTATCTGGCGTATAGTTGAGGCTCGACGTGAAGAGTGAAGAATGTTTACCAAATCAGACGTTTACAAAGACTGATACCTAATGTTGTATTTTATGTTCTATGAAATTGCTTCTTAATATGATCTTATGCTTAATGTTGTTTGCTTTAATATTGAAAAAGCGGATTGAACTTCTACCTCAGGTTATTGAATTTCTAACTCAGGATCTTTTGTTAGGGATTATAAATGACTGCACTATTACTGAGACAAAGTTAACTGTGATAGACTAGATACAGTAGATAGACCATATATAAGAGAAACATCAATCAAATAAAATGTATCAGGTGTATAGTTGAGGCTTTTCGTGAGGAGCAAAGAATGTTTACCAAACCAGACATTTACAAAGACTAATACCTCATGCTGTATTTTCAGGTTTTATGAGGACAGCTTCTTAATATGATCCTATGTTTAATGTTGATTGATTTAATATTGGAAAAGCGTACTGAATTTCTACCTCAGGTTACTGAATTTCTACCTCAGGATCTTTTGCTAGGGATCATAAAAGATTGCACTACTACTGAGACGAATTTACTTCTGAAGCTCGAATGAACAATATGTGATAGACTAGAAACAGTAGTTAGAACATATATAAGAGGAATGTTTACTAAACCAGATGTTCACAAAGACTAATCCTTAGTGTTGTATTGCAGGTTATATGATGATTGCTTTCTAATACGATCTTATGTTTGATGTTGATTGTTTCAATAAAAGAATTAAAAAAAACTGGCTAAACAAAATTTAGCACATTTGCCCATCCCTGACCCATGTTAAGGAGGGTAATTGATGATTCTTTTCCCCAGAAACAGATGATCTAGAGCAGGGGTGTCAAACTCGCAAAGTCACGGGACATGTTGCGACGTATCGCAACTTTTCCCCCCATTGCCGGAAATGGGGTGGGTGCGGTTTCACCATGATGCATCTGGCCTGTGGGCCGGCAGTTTGACACCCCTGGAGGGATGGGAAACAAAACCCAGGAAATCGCCTGAATTAAGCCTGTAAGGACAACTCCCACCCATCAGCACTGTCTGGACAGACTTGAACACTGGGCGCTATCTAACAAAATGAAATTCAATGGTGAAAAAGGTAAGATTTTACATTTAGGCAAGAAAAACCAAATGTACAGGTATAATATAGGGGGTACCTTGCTCAATAGTAGTAACTGTGAGATGGATCTCGAAGTCCTAGTGGACAATCATTTAAATATGAGCCAGCAGTGTGCTGCAGCTGCCAAAAAAGCCAACACAGTGCTAGGCTGCATTAACAAAGGGATAGAATCAAGATCACACGAAGTATTAATATCACTTTACAATGCCTTGGTAAGGCCACACTTGGAATACTGCATCCAGTTTTGGTCACCACAATGTAAAAAAGATGTTGAGACTCTAGAAAGAATACAGAGAAGAGCAACAAAGATGATCAGGGGACTGGAGGCTAAAACATATAAGGAACGGTTGCTGGAATTGGGTATGTCTAGTTTAATGAAGAGAAAGACAAGGGGGGACATGATAGCAGTGTTCCAATATCTCAGGGGCTGCCACAAAGAAGAGGGAGTGAAGCTATTCTCCAAAGCGCCTGAGGGCAGGACAAGAAGCAACGGATGGAAACTAATCAAGGAGAGAAGCAACCCAGAACTAAGAAGAAATTTCCTGACAGTTGGAACAATTAACCAGTGGAACAACCTGCCTCCAGAAGCAGCGAATGCTCCAACACTGGAAGTTTTTAAGAAGAGACTGGACAGCCATTTGTCCGAAATGGTATAGGGTTTCCTCCCTGAGCAGGGGGTTGGACTAGATGACCTCCGTTATTATTATTATTATTATTATTATTATTATTATTATTATTATTATTATTATTATTATTATTGTTATTGTTGTTGTTGTTGTTGTTGTTATTGTTGTTGTTGTTGTTGTTATTATTATTATTATTATTATTATTATTATTATTATTATTATTATTATTATTATTATTATTATTATTATTATTATTATTATAGCAGAAAAAAATCTCAGCTACCTGGGCAACATAATTTTTTTGCCAGTAAACTTTTCTGGTAACTCTAGGACTGAGGAATGCCTGAGTCGCCCGAACCACAAGATGGGTAGCAAATAAATTTGATAAATAAATAAATAAATTAAAATAATATAAATAAATGCATGATAATGAGACTATGAGAAAGAATCCTTACACATTTTACTTGACACTGTTATCAATTTTTCTACAAAAAAAAAAAAGACTTAAGGCAAATGACCAGCTCACGACCAGCTTCTAATTCTACCTTCAGTATACATGGGAGTTATTTTCAAGAGCTTCCTGTATCATCTGGTATTCAAAGGGGAAGCATTTTTCTGACATAGTTTTCCTTGTTCTGTGCAGAACTTCTGCAGCCCCATTAAACGAAGGTCAAATCATTTGTATCAGATTTTAATTTTTAATTGAAATTTCACACTGTTATCTCAGCAACTGTCGACAGGGTCACTTGAGTCCCCTAACAATTGCTCTCTTGCAATTGTTTTCAAAAACAATTTTCTCCTACTAGATTTTCATTATGCTGTCAGTCACCTCAGCCCATCAGTGTAGTGAAATTGCAAAAACTCTCCCCATTCCGTTTAGATGGGGTGTCCAGGAGAGCAGAAATTGTTTTGGAGTGCACAAAACAGCGTAGCCCTTTCTCTTTCAAATGTTGACAGTGGAGAGACATGTTTTCATCTAACTTTTCCGACTCTTATGAACTGGGGAGGGGATAGATATGACCAATAATTTATTTGTTTCAGACTTGAGTCCAAATATACCAATCTATGACATCAGGTTTTAATTATATAACAGCGTGTTCCTATGTGTGCTTTCCTCGCGCTTGAGTCTCAGTGGGTTCAAGAAGATTTTTTTCCCTAGTTATGTGTGGATAGAATTGTAACTTGTGCAACAGACTGAGTTTGTATCTATCCTCTGAGTAAAAGATTCGGTCTATGAACTTACTGCTGGGATTTCTGGAGGTGATGCCTACTAATTCCACTTACTCCTTTCACCAGCTCTTTGGCTGCACTGAAAAAATAATAATAATAATAATAATAATAATAATAATAATAATAATAATAATAATAATAATAATAATAATAATAATAATAATAATAATAATAATAATAAAGTTGGAAGGAACCTTGGAGGTCATCGAGTCCAACCCCCTGCTCAGGCAGGAACCCTACACCATTTCAGACAAATGGCTGTCCAGTCTCTTCTTAAAAACTTCCAGTGTTGGAGCATTCACCGCTTCTGGAGGCAGGTTGTTCCATTGGTTAATTGTTCTCACTGTCAGGAAGTTTCTCCTTAGTTCTAAGTTGCTTCTAATAATAATAATAGTTGGAAGAGACCTTGGAGGTCATCTAGTCCAACCCCCTGCTCAGGCAGAAAACCTTATACCATTTCAGACAAATGGCTTTCCAGTCTCTTCTTAAAAACTTCCAGTGTTGGAGCATTCAACGCTTCTGGAGGCAGGTTGTTCCACTGGTTAATTGTTCTCACTGTCAGGAAGTTTCTCCTTAGTTCTAGGTTGCTTCTCTCCTTGATTAGTTTCCATCCATTACTTCTTGTCCTGCCTTCAGGTGCTTTGGAGAATAGCTTGACTCCCTCTTCTTTGTGGCAGCCCCTGAGATATTGGAACACTGCTATCATGTCCCCTGCCTGGGATATAACATTCAAGAAATTCAGACATGTCTTCCTTTCTCTCTTTCTCCAGCATGAATAAAACTCCCAAGGTTTTCTCCCTTATAAAGTGCTTAGTGTTAGCACGAAGTTGCCAGCATAGCCAATTCTTTTCTTCCCTTGTGTAAATCTATTCCATCTTCCACATTACTCTTGCAGTGGCCTGATTGGTGGATGGTTTTACCTGTCAGCTGGGAAAGTGTTCTCCTTGAACACAGGAGCCACCAAGTGGTTCATAAAAGATGCGGTCGCTTTGCTACCATTAAAATTTTAATGTTATTATTCTGCATAACTAGAAGTTTTTAAATATTTTCTAGAGCAGATCCAAGTGACTAATAGCCAAATCTGAAAAACTAGACAGTCCTTCAAAATGTCTTTTAAACAGAGAGAGAAAAAGAGAGATTAATATTGACATATTGCTGACACTGTTGTCATCAGCATCTTTATCATCATCATCATCATCAGAAATCGTGGGCGCTCCATCACTGGAGATTTTAAAGAAGAGACTAGACAATCACCTGTCTGAGATGGTGTAGGTTCTCCTGCTTGAGCAGGGGGCTAAAGACCTCCAAGGTCCCTTCCAACTCTACTCTACTCTACTCTACTCTACTCTACTCTACTCTACTCTACTCTACTCTACTCTACTCTACTCTACTCTACTCTCATCATTGTCATCATCTCCTTCAGGAACTGGAAACCTGAATTTTGAATTTTGGAATAAGTGGGTCAAACCTCCTGAAGACTCATGCCTGTGAAAATTCCTTGTGTATGAGTAGAAAAAAAAATGGCAGGAGAGGGAAAGCAGTTATTTGGATCTATCTAATTACCCACTCGGAGGGACAAAGAAATCTGCATAACTGTTGCTATTGGTGCAAGAAAAGCCAAGAGATACAGCTCTCCCCAACCTGTTCTTCTGTACTTGGTTCCTAATACCTAGCCAGCACAGCTTTTGACTTTTACAGAATGCGGTTGTATCTATTTCCCACAGGTTTTCTCCTAGACTATGATTACTTGGTACTTTTATTTTGAAAAATGAACTCTAAAATACACATCTGTCTTTCTTGCCAAATATTGGATATTCCATCTTCAGTCATAGAAAACAGATGACTGTACTTGCAAAAATATGTAACCGAATGGGTTCACATTTTGAGTTAAGCCATGATTTTTGTAACCATGGCTTACTTAATGAACCATAAATGGCAGGGTCACACAATAAACTAAGCAAGTGGTTCTCAACCTTTTCCGGGGCTTGACCCCGGCCTGCGCCGCGCATGCGCATCGGGGCGCATGCGTGCCATGATGGGGCGCATTGCGCATGCGTGTTGCGATGGGGTGCATCGCGCATGCATGCAGTGACGGGGCGCATCGTGCATGCGCGGCCCGACGGGGTGCATCGTGCATGCGTGGCCCGACGGGGCGCATAGCGCATGCACGGCCTAACGGGGCGCATAGCGCATGCGTGGCCCAACGGGACACATCGTGCATGCACGGCCCGACGGGGCGCATCGCGCATGCACGGCCCGACGGGGTGCATCGCGAAGGGGGAAAAAATGGCCGACCCCAAAAAAATGGCCGACCAAAATAAAAAAAATGGCGGGCCCGCATCGTGCATGCGTGGCCCGACGGGGCGCATAGCGCATGCACGGCCTAACGGGGCGCATAGCGCATGCGTGGCCCAACGGGACGCATCGTGCATGCACGGCCCGACGGGGCGCATCGCGCATGCACGGCGCAACGGCCCGCATCGCAAAGGGGAAAAAAATGGCTGACCCCCCAAAAAAAATGGCCGACCAAAAAAAATGGCAGACTGCGGTGTTTGGTGACCCCCGTGAAATGGTCGTTCGACCCCAAATGGGGTCGCGACCCACAGGTTGAGAACCGCTGCACTAAGCCATAAACCCTGGTTTACAAACAACTCCTGCCTGGGGTCACACAATATATTAATTTAAACTAATCATATGATGACTGGCAATAATATACAAAGATCTACAGCTTGCAGGATCACTCAGGGTTCCATCCTAGTTCCACTGAAAGACCTAATTCGTGTTTTTTTCTTTAACACAAAAAGAATTTGCAGGTAATTGTTTGGATGTCTGCCTTTGTCTGGCCATGCGAATGAAAATTATTCCTGTATCTAAAGCTTGAGCAGGATGATTATGCTTATGCAAACATGTTATATACTAGCAAGGGGGAGGCATTACCTCTTAGCATGTGGCTATTCAAATTCAGCATATAATTCAGCTGACTGTCAGGGGAACACAGGCAATTTCCATTTAAATTAGTCCCATCCAGGTGGCACATTACTCTTTTGCCATGCAGGGTAATTGTCCACTGGCGGTTTCTTGGAAATCCTAACTAAGATACTTTCAAGTTGTCGGATTAGAGTCAGAACAGGAAATAAGTGGCCAATCTATTGACAAGGAGGTCTGACCTCATTTTTAAATTGGCCCTGCAAACGGGCAGCATTTCCACTGTAATGGAAATTACTCCGATGACCACTTCTGAGGGGAAATCCAGGGCTATCCTGACCCGAGGTCATAGGAGATAAAATAACACATATTTTGGCATTCCTGGAAAGACACAGCCACAATTAGAGCTGCTCTTTAAGGGTGCCAAACGAAGATGGTTTCCGACTTAGCCAAATGTAGTGCCACTGAAACCTAACAGCTTAATAACCAAACACGTCTTGTATATTCATTACATCAAGTGGAAAAAATGCTGGAAATGCCAAATACTACTCAATCATCCCTGTATTTTTTTTAATTTATTGGAGGTAGTTGGGAGCAAGGAATAACTACGTGCTCATAATGTGAACAGTTGCTGAGGGTATACAAGATGAAGATCAAAGTGCGCAGGAATGAATTTTTTAAAAACATCAAAAAGCAATTACCATAGGGCAAATATACATATTTTAAAAGGGGAGAAAACAGGATCCTGAGAACTACAGTCAGAGCTTATCCACAGTTCAGCAAAAAGGCTTTTTTTAAAAAAAAAACAACTCAAACCTTCCCTCAGAAAATGGCAGGAAAATATCAGGGTTAAGGCTTGGGTAGATAAGTTACTTTTACTGAAGATACAAGAAACCTTAACAATGAAGATTTACTACCTTACAATTAAGTATTTCCACCCCTCTGTTCATCACAGCACTAAGCTTGTGTCTTTTTTTCTACCTTTTATGTGGCAATGAGCTTCTTGCTATTTGTTTTTAGGGTTTGTTTTTTTTAGCTTTGACACAGAAAGCACCTGCAACCACATCTGGATAATGGCTGTGCTCAGGAACTTTGATTCCAACCTTCTCACCTCACAACTAGAGACCTGTCAGTTTTGTAGGGAGGCCGAGAAAGGAATGGAAAGAAGACCAGATATTAAAAAAAAATCTAGGCAAGGTTGACATGGAGCAAGTCAACCCACGGTTTGTTTTATCAATAGTGACATAGACCACTGTCAAGAACCAAGGAAGAAGCATGTAAAAATCACTGTAAGAAATACCACCTTAATTCATGCACTATGAAGAAGGATGAGAAATTCCTCTTACGGGTTCCAAAATTCTGTATTTACTACAGAGTATTATTAACTATACCTTACTGAAGTCTGTGCAGTTCTGGATTCCTTTATTTCTTTGAGGGTCTTACTATCAATATAGGAGAAGATTCCAGAGCACATAATAAAGTGATCCATCTAGAAACACTCTTGACATAGTATAATAATTACTAGATATCTGCATGGATTCATAAAAATAATCTTATTCCATTGAGACTCTAGAAAGAGTACAGAGAAGAGCAACAAAGATGATTAGGGGACTGGAGATTAAAACATATAAGGAAAGGTTGATGGAATTGGGTATGTCTGGAAGTTTTTAAGAAGAGACTGGACAGCCATTTTGTCTGAAATGGTATAGGGTTTCCTGCCTGAGCAGGGGGTTGGACTAGATGACCTCCAAGGTCCCTCCCAACTTTATTATTATTATTATTATCAATATTATCATCAATATTATTATCATTATTATCATTATCATTATTATTATTATTATTATTATTATTATTATTATAAACTTATTTTACTTTTTGATAGGATAAGGTCTTTAATAGAATATGGGAATGGCTTGAACCTAATATATATTAAATGACCTGCATGCCTATTAGGTCAATCCAGAGCTGACTTGAAAACCATATTCAGGGTGCTTATCAATGCCTCTCATCAGACAAGTGAAATATAGACTGGAATGCCATAGGGCTCAGACTCTTCAGTGTTTTTATTAAAGATTTAGATAAAGGGGTGGAAAATTATTATCCACTTTAAGGATAACACAGAACTGGATGGGATTGCAGAAAATGAAAATAAAAAGGGAAATGATCTTCATAGGTTAGCAATTTAATAGAGACAAATGCAAAATTCTTCGCTTAGGAAAAAGTAATAAGACTGTATGTACAGGAATTGGGCCAAAGGAGATGCCTGGTTTGGTAATAGTACGGTAAATAAGGAACTTTGAACTGTGAGTAATGACAATTGAAAATGAAACAGAAGTGTGATGTGGTTTCTAAAAAGATTGGAAATTAAATCATACAAGGAGAGATTTAGGAATCAGAAAAGGTGAATACACGATAGTGCACTTCAGATATTGAAAATGTATTACGCAGACGATGAAAGATATGGAATAATGTGTATTTAAGGTACAGGAAATAAGATTCCAGTTGAGCATTAAGAAAAGCTTAAGAAAAATGGAAAAAAGGTGTTACCGAGGGAAGAGTTATTCTCTACTGGTTGTGTTCAAGCAGATACAGCAAACAAAATGGACAGCATGTTAACACAGATGCTTCCAGTGAGATTCCTGCATTGAGCAGGAATCAAGACTCAATTGACCAAAGGCGCTTTTATCTAAGAGGCAACTGGATTTTCTTGGTTCTTTGGTTCTTCTTTGAAAACGTTTTGCTTCTCATTCAAGATGCTTCTTCAGTTCAGTTCAGCTCCAGAACTGAAGAAGTTTCTTGGATGAGAAGCAAAACATTTTCAAAGAAAAAAATCAAGAAAGTCCAGTTGCTTTTAGAAAAAAGCACTCCCGGGCATGATGATTACTTAAACATAATCTCCATGAATGGGGGCTATCGTTTCTTCATATCAATTTGAGACACACAAACTAAAACATGCTTTTATACTAGGATCTGATGTGGTTTTTCCAAAGATGAACATATAAGAAATTGTAAAAAGCTTGAGCAAGCAATAGCAGCAGATAGTATAGTTCAGGGGTAGGCAACCTTGGCTCTTTTATGACTCGTGGACTTCAACTCCCAGAATTCCTGAGCCAGCCACGCTGAGGGGAAAGGGAGAGGTTTCCAAGCTGAGCCATGCTGGCTCAGGAATTCTGGGAGCTGAAGTCCACGAGTCATAAAAGAGCCAAGGTTGCCTACCCCTGGTATAGTTTAACCTCCTTAGTATCATTTAGTTACATTAGGCAGAAGGAACAACAGCTGGAGATGTTGTTGAGCGGCACAAAACCTTTGCTAAAGTGTGGACCTTGGTGAAACAGATATTGGATAATGGACCATACAGTGGTGACTCCCTTGGTTAGATGATGGATACTATATTTGATAAGGCTTGTAATCAGGAATATCCAGCCTACAGCTGCAGGGCCATATGCAGAGGCTGCTTAGAAGAACTGAGTTGAAGAATGCTATGTTCAAGACTATCAGGTCTCCACTCAATCTTCATTTGACAAAATCTAACATATGCAAAAACAAAAGTGAATGTGATGGAGTGGTTAAGGTGCTGGATGAAAAGTGGGAAGATTCAAGTTCAAGCTAAATCTGGGTGACTGTTGGCCAGTCCACAGCTGAGTTTGGGAGATGCAGGGGCAAATTATGACACATGTGTGAAACATCTTCCTGTAAAAGTTATACTGACATCCTTGAAGCAGACATTGTGGCTCAGGTATATAGGGACAACATTTGCATGGTAACATTGCTACACCTGTCAGCATTTTGTTGTCCTTGTGGTTTGCATAGATGCCACTGGACTACTCATTCTCTCTCAGCCCCAGCTACTTCACACATTTCTTAATAGGGGGATAAAATGAAAGGACCTTCCCCAGTGGTGGGATTCAAATATGTGAACAACCAGTCCTCTGTGTGGATGCCGCTTCCGGAAGTCCATTCTGGGTCTGGGCAACAAAAAATTAGCTACCGGTTCTGCCGAAGTGGTGCGAACTGGCTGAATCCCACCACTGACCTTCCCATGGAAACTGCCTTGAATCTGAAGACAATATGGGATATAAATCAAAATCTAATATGACATCGGAAGGGATGCACTGTTGAGTCCAAATTCACAGCAGGAATTCTTGACCTATTCTTGGTTTCTGTTTTAATTTTAAACTTCTGCAGTGGGATAGGACATTGACTTCCAATTATTGCCTTGCTGAATTTCTCAGGTTTAGGATTAGTAATGTTGGCCAGTAGGACATAAAAGCAAACATCCTTCTTCCTTGTGATTAGAAGCATACGTTGAGCCCTTTCTTCTCATGATGCACTGCAGGAATAGGAAGGAAGTAGGGAATTTTGACTTCAGATGCAAGATATAAATGCCACACATCTGGAAATAGATACACTTACTGTTTCTGTCTATGTAGCCACAACAAAGTCCTCAGGCCATCTGTTTTTATTTTGACAAAAGCCCTGCAAATTTAATAGACAGTTTCTCCAGCATTCCTGACATCTGAGGGTTTTGCTAATGTAGACTCTGTCGCATACTGAGTGCTATGTCCTGCCCTCCTTTGATTTATCTTTTCACAAATGAGAAATGCATAAAATGTAGGGGGGAGTATTTTTTTTTTTCCTTTAAAGCAATGCTGGGAAGTTTTCTCTTTCGCACCACTTTAAAACTGTTTAAAAATGACAATTTTTATTGAAAGAATTCATTGGAACATCATGGAGCATGCAAAAGAGAGGTCAGGCTGCCATTGTGGTTTATTGTTTTATTTTTTATTAAATAAATATTTATAACTTTCTACATCAAGGATCCTATTTTAAACTGATAATAAATAGTTCCCAGAAAACAAAATCTACTGTTGATAGGGAATCTTTCCTCAGAAACTTTAAATGTTGCTCACAACTTTTTACCCCTTCTAAAATAAAAATAATAATAATAACATAATGCTGTTTCCCATCTCCATCTGCAATAAGGCAGAGATTTCATAGGATAACATACACTCAGTTCTAGTTAAAATAAAAGGCTTCACTTATCACGATAAATCAAAAACAACCAAACCACATTATGGTTTAGAATAATGTGTATGTGTGTGATTTGTGAATCATCCCTCACAGTGTAGACCAGGAGTAGGCAACCTTGGCTCTTTTATGACTTGTGGACTTCAACTCCCAGAATTCCTGAGTCAACATGGCTGGTTCAGGAATTCTGGGTGTTGAAGTACACAAGTCATAAAAGAGCCAAAGTTGCCTACTCCTGGTGTAGACTATGTTTTGATTTTAACTTTTTGCTTTTATTAACTGAATACAAAAATCAAATAAAAATAAGCAATACCCAGTTATAAAAAGATGCAGAACATATGTTCATGAACACATATGCATATGTAAAAGTACTCCATAAATGTTTAGCGATATAGATGAACTCATTATGACTTTAGCCAAGGGTAAAACAGCTAAGAAATTAATTATTAATAAATACCCAGAGTAAAGGTTATCAGAATAACAGAGTTGGAAAATACCTTGGAGGTCATCTAGTCCAACCCCCTGCTCAGGCAGGAAGCCCTATACCATTTCAGACAAATAATGTCCAATCTTTTCTTAAAAACCTCCAGTGTTGCAGCATTCACAACTTCTGGAGACAAGTTGTTCCACTGATTAATTGTTCTAACTGTTAGGAAATTTCTCCTTAGTCCTAGATTGCTTGTCTCCTTGATTACTTTCCATCCAGTCCCTCTTGTCCAGCCTTTAGGTGCTTTGGAGAATAAGTTGACCCCCTCTTCTTGGTGGCAGCCCCTCAGATATTAGAATGCTGCTATCATGTCACCCCTAGTTCTTCTTTTCATTAAGCTAGACATACCAGCAACCATTCTCTATGTTTTAGCCTCCAGTCCCCTAACTGGTTTAAAATCAAAGGCTTAACTCCTATTTATTCTACATTTTAGTAACACATCATAGCCTTAGCTTAAGAGCCATGGTGACACAGTGGTTAGAATCCAGTATTACAGGCTAACTCACTGCCCACAGCCCGCAGTTCGATTCTGACCGGCTCAAGGTAGACTCAGCCTTCGTCCTTTTGAGGTTGGTAAAATGAGGATTGTTGAGGGTAATATGCTGACATTGTAAACTGCCCAGAGAGTGCTGTAAAGATCTATGGAGTGGTATATAAGTCTAAGTGCTATTGCTACTGCTACTGCTATTATATATCAGCCAAAGACTGGACCTATGCTGGGTAGAGATCAGTGTAATAATCCAGTGTGAATTAGGAGATAATATTGAAGCTTAGAAATGTTTGTGCAAATTTTGTGATTTGGCCAAATTGTTAGACAATTCATAAGTAACTAATTATTATATAATCTATAAACTTTGTGCCCTATGAACATATAACTGTGTTTTTTTCTTGTCTAGAGTGAAGAAGATATGAGCAACAGAGATATTGAGGGCTCTAGGACATAATCAAAGAATCTAAATATACACCACTGAGTTCTGCTTCTTGTCTGTGCTTTGCTTAAGAGCATTGTGAAAAGAGGTGAGGAAAAGTGCATCATGGTGATATAACTTGCATTCAGTCCATTAAATTTATTCTAGAAAACACTGGTAGTTTTTGAAGTGTGACCAATTGACACTTTTTCTCTATCTCTAAAACATAAACTTGATATCCAAATACAATTTTTTTAAAATTTTTTTTATTAAGTATATGTTTGTAAATGTAAACAAAGGAAAAATTCAAGTTGAATGCTACCCAGCTTAATACAATCATTTTAAACTTATAAACATTCTTCACTCGGTATATCAAGATTTAACTATAAGCAAGATACATTTCTTTGATTGATGCTTCTCTTGTATGTAGTCTATCCATTTTTTCCAGTCCAACATATATTTTTCATTTGAATGATCCTTCAAATATGCAGATATTTTAGCCATTTCTGCCACATTTATGACTTTCAACGTCCATTCTTCAATAGATGGTAATTCTGGTTTCTTCCAGTATTGTCCCACCAACAGTCTCGCTGCTGTTATCAAGTTCAAAATTAAGTTTGTCTCTATGGTGGTACAGTCTTTTATGATCCCTAACAAAAACAACTGAGGTAGAAATTCAATACGCTTTTTCAAGATGGTTTGAAGTGTCCACCATATTTTTCTCCAAAAAGCTTTAATTTTTCTACAGGTCCACCATACATGAAAGTACGTAGCCTCCATACTTTCACATCTCCAACATTTAGGTTGGAGGTCAGGGTAGATATATGATAGTTTTTTTGGATCTAGGTGCCATCTATAAAACATTTTGTAAAAGTTCTCTCTTAAATGTTGCGCTTACGTAAATTTTACATTTTTCACCCAAATTCTCTCCCATGTTTCCATCATGATAGGTTGCCCAAAATTTTGTCCCCACTTTATCATACAATCCTTGACTAGTTCAGTTTCGGAGTCAATTTCTATCAATACATTGTACACTCTTTTGATATGCATGGGCCTTTGTTCTCTAACTTGTTTAATTAAATTCTCATCTGTTAGGGATAAACCCTTCTTCAGGTCTTTTTGCCATCTGGACTGCAATTGTAAATGTGAAAACCAGGAATAAACTATTCCTTCGTCTTCTAGCATATTCAATGGCTTTAATGTTAACACATTCCCTTCTTTCATTACGAGTTTACTATAGGGCACCACATCTTGAGCTTGTACTATGTTTATGTTCCCTATTGCGTGTCTGGGGACCGTCCAAATGGGAATCTTTTCATGTAGTAAGTACTGATACTTCTTCCAGACACGCAACAGTGGGTTTCTCAGTGTGTGCTCCTTGAAGCTTTTATCCACCTTTTTGTCATACACTAAATATGCGTGCCAACCATCTAGTAAATCATGCCCTTCAATATTCAGTATTCTATCATTCGATAGATTAACCCAGTCACTCAACGCAACTAGAACAGCAGCATGATAATATAACTTCAAATTGGGCATTTTTAAACCACCTCTTTCCCTTGTGTCCTGGATAATTTTTAATTTAACCCTCGGTTTCTTGCCATCCCAAATAAATCTGTTAATGCCCTTCTGCCACTCGTCTAGGGCCACATCCTTTTTAAGTATAGGTAACATTTGAAAGAGAAATAAAAGTTTTCGCAATACATTCATTTTTACTGCCGCTATCCTGCCCAGTAGAGACAGTTGTAATTTTTTCCACTTGTCCAATTCTATTTGTATCTTGTTCCACAACATCTCATACCGTGTTTCCCCGATAGTAAGACACCCCCGATTGTAAGACGTATCGGGGTTTTCAGGGGGTCGGCTAATATAAGCCGTACCACGAAAGTAAGACATATTACTCCTGCCCACTTCCGCCTCCTGCTTAAAATACTTAAATACTTAAAATACTTAAAATACTTAATATACTTAAAATACTTAAAATAAAACTGACAATTGTTTTCCAATCAATATAAGCCGTACCCCGAAAGTAAGACATAGTGGGGCTTTTGGGGATAAAAAGAAAGTGTGACCCTGTCTTGCTTTAGGGGAAACACGGGTAGTTATTTTTATATAATTTCCCATTAGAAGCTTCAATCTCAACTCCTAAGTATTTAACTTTCTTCACTATTTCACAGCCCGTTATTCTTTCCAAGTCTTGTTTTGAGTTGTTATCTAAATTTTTAACTAGCATCTTTGTCTTGGATATATTTACTTTGAAGCCTGATACCCTACCATAATCCTTAATTATCTCCATCAATCTCTTGGCTGATTGTGCTGGTTGAGTCAGTGTCACAAGCAAGTCATCCGCAAAGGCACATAATCTGTAGTCATGTTGCTTAATCCGTATACCTTTTATATCATCTGCCGCTCTTATCTTTCTCTATATTAAATGAATCTGTTAAGTCCCCATTCACAATGATCTGGCCTGTTTGTTTCTGATAAATTGCCAATATTGAATTAATAAACTGTTCTCCCATTTTCATCCCACCAATTAATTTTTCCAGAAACAGCCAATTCAGTCTATCGAAGGCTTTTTCTGCATCCAAAAACATAAGGACAGCAGGCACCTGGATATGCCTTTCCAAGTATTCTACTATATTGAGAAGTTGTCTTACATTAGTTTTCATCTGTCTTCCTTGTATAAAACCAGTTTGGTCCGGGTGAATTATTTTTTGTAACACTGTCATTAATCTGTTAGCTAAAATTTTTGCAAAAATTTTGTACTCCGTATTCAATAGCGAAATAGGTCTATAGTTTTCTGGTTGAGCGTTGTCTCTTCCCTCCTTGGGAATTAGAGAGATTGTAGCAAATACAGTTTTTATGTGGACCATGAATAAAAAATATGAGCTCTCTCTTCTAAAATAAATAGAGTGAGCACTTTTATGTAATATAAAGCAATCCAATAGAAAAGAACATACCCGTGTTTCCCTGAAAGCAAGACAGTGTCACACTTTCTTTTTATCCCCAAAAGCCCCACTATGTCTTACTTTCGGGGTACGGCTTATATTGATTGGAAAACAATTGTCAGTTTTATTTTAAGTATTTTAAGTATATTAAGTATTTTAAGTATTTAAAGTATTTAAGTATTTTAAGCAGGAGGCGGAAGTGGGCAGGAGTAATATGTCTTACTTTCGGGGTACGGCTTATATTAGCCGACCCCCTGAAAACCCCGATACGTCTTACAATCGGGGGTGTCTTACTATCGGGGAAACACGGTATGTATCTCAGGGTTGAACTGTGGAGTCCTTGCTGCTAACTTTAGTTTTCTTGTTCCTTTCTTGCACTTTTTTGTTTTTCTTTTCTTTTATGTATTTAACAGAGTAACAGAATAGCAGAGTTGAAAGGGACCTTGGGGGGGGGCGGTCTTCTAGTCCAGTGATTCTTAACCTGGGTGATATCGCCCCCCAGGGGGCAATTTCATTTTTCAGGGGGGGGGCGATGGAACAAAAAGGGGGCGATGTGGGGGCGATGGAGCGAGAAGTTTTGGGGACACTTTGGAGACTTTTTTTGTACAGTGAATCGCTGTATATCTGTCGTACAAAAACATCAGATCGCTCGCTATTGGTGGATTGAATTGTGTTTTCAAATGTTCCTCCAGCTAGCTTCAGTACAGAACACCGTACATATGTGAATACGCATCGCTTATCTTCATGCAGCCTCTGCCCATACAGTGGCGCGCCATTGGCCAGAATGGGCAGTGATGGAGGGGGGGGGAGTGCTTCTTTCGAAACATCTAATGCTGAGTGGCTGTCCTCTGTGACGTCAGCTGTAATGTCAACGTAACTGTTGAACTAAGTTTATCAACGTCCGCGTGTGTTTTTCTAGTGTGCGTGGCTATATATACTTTCCTCGAATCTTAATTTAGTTTCAGAGTTTTCATCTTGAAATTCTTAGTTCCTGCATTGCGGTTTGTTCTTATGCCCTTTTTATATTTCTTTTTAAATTTCACTTGTAATTCAATCATTAAATGTTACTGTTTTTCTTTACGGGCATTTCACTTTCTTGCCATTGAACTTTGTTTTCAGTGGTCATTACATTTAAGTGTCTTGAATAAATAAGATAATAATGAAATACATGTATCACGAAGTTTGGGAATAAAGTGACGGGTGGCACCAAATTTTTCACACAGTTGAGGTATGGGAAAAAGAGTGGAAATAAATTATTTGCATCGATATGTCCTGATGACAATTTTAAAGAAAACAAGAAAAGTGTTTGCATAAACTGAAGAATTATTTCCTATGTTGTGATTGAGAGGTTATGTTGGGGGAGGGGGGCGATGACAACTTCCTCATTGGCTCAAGGGGGCGATTCGTTCAAAAAGGTTAAGAACCACTGATCTAGTCCAACCCCCCTGCTCAAGCAGGAAACTCTACACTACTTCAGACAAATGGCTGTCCAATTTCTTCCTAAAAAACCTCCCCTGGTTAATTGTTCTAACTGTCAGGAAGTTTCTCCTTAGTTCTAGGTTGCTTCTCTCCTTGATTAGTTTCCACCCGTTGCTTCTTGTCCTACCTTCTGGTGCTTTGGAGAATAGCTTGACTCCCTCTTCTTTATGGCAGCCCCTGAGATATTGGAACACGGCTATCATGTCACCGCTCTGTTTCTTCTTTTCATTAAACTTTTTTGCTTTGTCTTTTATTCTATGAAAATTCTTAATAAATATAAATATAAAAAAAATTTGAGAAGTAAAGGACATACAAAGTTGATTTGACATGGAAGTAGAAAGACGAATAGTTTCATCCACAATGGTTTCTTAGTAGAGTTTGATTTTCTTCACTGAACATCTTCAAGAGTTAATGCTATGGTTCTGTCTTGCTCCTTCCCAAGGGTTTCATTACCAGTCCTTGAGAATTGTTAATGCAGAAAGCACACATTTAAATGAGGTCGACAGGCACCAAGAGGTAAAAGGGGGGGAAAAGGAGCCATGTGTATAATTAAGACATCTGGAGCCTAAGAGGTTCTGCAGCCAAGCACCGTTCTGCAATTTCATATTAAATTAACACCAACAATATGCTAGATCACATTACAAGGCCCTCTTGATGTTGTTGAGGTAGCTCAATCCCCAAGATTGCTTAAAATAACATATTTTCTCTCTTCAGTTCTTTGGGGAAAGAAAAGATTAAAATCCCAAGATTTACCAGCAGTAGCAGCTGGCTGTTCCTTAAAGCAAATAGTGGAAGTCAGAAACAATGTTGTTTTCTTTTACCTTACACTGACACCCTGTGGCCCTTTTTCACCATCACATGTCAACACTTCCAAGATCACAGAAATTTTCAGGAGAATGACAGAGAAAGACAGAAGGAGACTGTTTTTCCAATACAGGGCTGGCTGGTCTTCTACAAGGTTCAGCTTCCAAAACGTCATTGTAAAGTTATAAAAAGTGCCATGTATCAAAAGCTAATATTTCAGTATTAAAAGGTAAAAGTTTCCCCACCAGTCGTGTCCGACTCTAGGGCATGGTGATCATCTCTGTTTCTTGGCTGAGGGAGCCAGGGTTGTCTGAAGACAATTTCCATGGTCATGTGGCTAGCATGGCTATACGCCAAAGGAGCATAGAACGCTGTTGTTGTTGTTGTTGTTGTTATTATTATTATTATTATTATATTTATATGCCGCCCTTCTCCTAAGACCCAGGGCGGCTCACAAACAACACAATAAAATTACAACAATAAAATTAATCACATTCATACAACATACAAGCCCAGTCAACTCTCATTTGCTGATGTTATCTTCCCACTGTAGTGATACCTATTTATCTACTGCATTTGCATACTTTCGAACTGCCAGATGGGCAGGATTTCAGCATTAGTTTCTTATTTTTTTAAGACAATTCTGCAGGAGATAGGAATATTTAATTTTCAGAAGGATTGTGAAACTATTGTCACAAAATACACATCTATAAACTCTTTCTATCTCTCTCTTTCATTGGAGGCACAAATAAGGAATTAAATTATCCTACTTTGGGCGCAATATGGGAAGACTTAGCTCTTTGGGAAAGGCAAGAATCCTGGGAAAGAAAGAGAAGAAGAGGACGACTCATTGGCTATAACGACCACATAGTTTTTCTTCGTGATGATCTGTGCCTAAATTGGTCTTTCAGATCTTCTAATGGTACATGATCACCAGTTTAGGCACAGATCATCACGAAGACAAACTATGTGGTTGCTAAGATAAGTCATCAAATGTATACACACACACATACACAAAATGTCTGTGTCGCACATCTTTCTTCCTCTGTCCTGGCCACTTTCTACAGGGGGACGATCGACAGCATTCTGTCATATAGCATCACAGTCTGGTTTGGAAGCATCACTGCTTCAGACAGGAAGGCGGTGCAGAGAGTGGTGAGGATGGCCGAAAAGATTATTGGCAGTTCCCTCCCTCCCATCCAGGACATAGCACAGAAGCGCTGCTTGAGCAGATTATCTGGGACACTACACATCCTCTTCACGACCTCTTTTCCTTGCTACCTTCAGGGAGGAAGGGGCTTCGTGGTATCCGTTGCAGAACATCCAGATTCAGCCAGAGTTTCATTCCATACAGCATTAACCTTGTGAACTCTCAAGCCTCCTCCTTCCATTATATATTCAAGATGGACAGTATTTAATATTTATTTGTTAAGTATTTGTAGGGGTGTGGGTCTATACATATGTTGTATATAGTATGTTTTAGGTGTGTGTCATGCATGTGTTTCACTTTGAGAGCGGGCAACTAAATTTCATTTTTTATGTGTACTGTTGCGCCCACAATAAAAAAATGACAATAAAGGTTATCTTATCTTATCTTATGATATATTTCTAGGTTTCATAGGGCTTCTATCTTAAATACATAATTCTGGCACAACAGTCCAGAAAAAAATAAAATATAAAACCTTGAGATATAAATATAAACAAAGTAAAAAAAAAGAATAACTTCAAACCATATTGAAAAAGCGTATTGAATTTCTACCTCAGTTGTTTTTGCTAGGGATCATAAAAGACTGTAACACCGTAGAGACGAACTTAATTTTGAACCTGATTACAGCAGCGAGACTGCTGGTGGGACAATATTGGAAGAAGCCAGAATTACCATCTATTGAAGAATGGACTTTGAAAGTTATAAATTTGGCAGAAATGGCTAAAATATTGGCATATTTAAAGGATCATTCAAATGAAAAATATATGTTGGACTGGAAACATTGGATAGACTACATACAAGAGAAACACCAATCAAAGAAAATGTATCTGGCTTATAGTTAAATCTTGATATACGGAGTGAAGAATGTTTACAAACTTAAATTGATTGTATTAAGTAGAATAACATTTAACTTGAATTTTTTTTCTTGGTTTACATGTACAAATATATATCTAACAATAAAAAATGTTATATTAAAAAAACAAGAATAACTATAATTCAGCAGTTGAGGCACCATAACAAACTCACAACACAGCTACACCGGCAATATATTGGGGTTAACTAACATTCTGGCCCAGTCAGTACCTGAGGGAAGAGCCAGGTCTTCACAGCCTTGCAGAAGGCAAGGACGGTTGTGACCCTCCAAATTTCAGAGAAAAGGCTGTTCCCCATATTCTAAATTTATTTATTTATTTATTTATTTATTTATTAAATTTCTGTGTCGCCCTATTCCGAGAACTCAGGGCGGCTCACAGCATAAATAGAAATCCAATATTAAAATACTACATGATACATATATAATAAATACATATATAAAAAAGAAAACCCCTAAATTAAGAAACCATTCATTCAACAAACGTACACACAAACATACACTGGCTAGGGGCAAGATGTCAACCGCCCCAGGCCTGTCGGCAAAGATGTGTCTTAAGGAGTTTACGAAAGGTGGAGAGGGTGGGGGCGATACGGATCTCCGGGGGGAGTTGATTCCAGAGGGCCGGGGCCGCAACAGAGAAGGCTCTTCCCCTAGGCCCCGCCAGGTGACACTGTCTGGCTGACGGGACCTGGAGAAGGCCGACTCTGTGGGCCCTAACCAGTCGCTGGGTTTCATGAGGCAGCAGACGGTCCCGTAAGTAACCTGGTCCGATGCCATGTAGGGCTTTATAGGTCATAACCAACACTTTTAATTGCGTTTGGAGACCAATAGGCAGCCAATGCAGCTCGCAGAGTGATGCCGAAATGCTCGCGCGGCTGCATTCTGCATTATCTGAAGTCTCCAAACGTTTTTCAAAGGTAGCCCCATGTAGAGAGCATTGCAGTAGTCGAGCCTCGAGGTGATAAGGGCATGAGTGACTGTGAGAAGAGACTCCCGGTCCAAATAGGGCCGCAACTGGTACACCAGGCGAACCTGGGCAAATGTCCTCCTCGCCACAGCCGAGAAATGATGTTCCAGATTTAGCTGTGGATCGAGGAGGACACCCAAGTTGCGGACCTTCTCCAAGGGGTTCAAAAGCTCTCCCCCCAGGCTGATGGATGGATAGATTGAGTTATCTTTGGGAGGCAGAACCCATAGCCACTCCGTCTTGCCGGGGTTGAGTTTGAGCCTGTTGGCACCCATCCAAACCCTAACAGCCTCCAGACATCGGCACATCACTTCCGCTGCTTCACTGAAATGACACGGGGTGGAGATGTAAAGCTGGGTATCATCAGCATACTGATGATATCTCACCCCGTGTTGTCAGATGATCTCACCCAGCGGTTTCATGTAGATATTAAACAGCAGAGGGGAGAGGACCGATCCCTGAGGGACCCCACAAGGGAGGAACCTAGGGGTCGACCTCTGACCCCCCGCCAACACCGACTGCGACCGACCAGTGAGGTAGGAGGTGAACCACTGCAAAATAGTGCCCCCAACCCCCAACCCCTCCAGTCGGTGCAGAAGGATACCATGGTCAATGGTATCGAAAGCCGCTGAGAGGTCAAGTAGCACCAGGAGAGTGGAAAATCCCCTATCCCGGGCCCGCCAGAGATCATCCGTCAGCTCGACCAAAGCAGTTTCCGTGGAGTAGCCACGTGGAGTATTTTTTATATAAACTTCTATTGTTGCCAGAAAACTCCAGTTGCAAAATTGGGGGAAGGGTCTGTAGAAATCAGTCCCTGCCCCAGAGAAGGAAATATTAAAAGGGCAGAAAAATATATTTCCTCAAAAGATCTTAAAGAGGCAGAAAAGCATGCCCAGTTTTCTTAATAGCCCCAACTCTCCCTCCTCCAAGCAGAAACCAGCTCTGTACAAATGCAGATGTAAATAATCCAGGAAGGTTGAAAGCCCCCAGCTAAAAGACAAAGACACCTAAAATCTACATACCCCGCCCAAACTCTAAAACAGGACATAATAGGATTAACCCACATATGCCAAAGGGACACAGGTCAAAGTACATGACACAGGAAATACAAAGCCTCAAACAGGAACAGTAAACAACCTCAAGAGCCCCAGAGGGTATAAAAACCCACTCCCTTCATGTGCTCTCTCTCTCTTTTCTTCCAGAGCCATCTTTCTGTCTGGCTCTCCTCTTCAATAAATTGCAACCTTCTTTCTAAAGCAGTTGCCATGTTGTTTATTCCCAGCTTGGACTGAACTATGATGACTTTTCTTTCATCAGGTCAAACTTGAAGAATAATTTCCTTACAATCTGCATACAAGTTATGGATCTCTTCAGGAAGCACCATATTTCTGAAAGATATTAGTCCTTAAAACATTCTAAATTGATGGTGTTGGTGTTATAAAAGATGAGGGTACCATTAATGAATAGTGTAAAACACACTTTTCAGTTTTACCGAATCATCATTCTTCATAATTAGTGTTTTTCTGTATTTCCTACAAGCTCTGAATAAAACATCTCAGACAGCTAAGCAATTATTTTCCTACCATTTGATTTATTAATTACACCTAAGTGCAATGAGAAAATGAATTGAAGAAGTTAAAAATCTACAAAAAATTACTTGTTTGAGACTTTAGCTAGAAAAAATTGAAGCTAATTGTAATGTTCACTAGCTTTTCCTGGAATAAAAAGGAGCACCTACTGTATATTTGGGTTACCATATCTAGCTGCAAACATTTGAACAACCACAAGATGGCAGCAAAATATTAAAACAGTTTATACCTTTTTGCTACCATCTACTGATTGTTCAGGGTTCTGCAGCCCAGTTCTGGTAATTCAAAATACTGTACTGCATACAGGTAGTCCTCAAGTTAGAACCATTTCTTTAGCAACTGTTTGAAGTTACAACAGCACTGAAAAAAGTCCCTGCAATTGCAGCATCCCCATGGTCATGTGACCAAAATTTGGGTACTTGGCTACCTGCATGTATTTACAACAGTTGTAGCATTGCAAAGTCAGGTGATCACCCCTTGCGACTTTCCCAGCTGATCTCTGACAAGCAAAATCAATAGGGGAAGCTGGATTCTCTTAATGACAATGTGAATCATTTAACAACTACAGTGATTTGCTAAGCAAGCATGGCAAAAAAAAAGGTTGTAAAATCGGATGTGATTCACTTAACAACTGCCTTGCTTAGCAGTGGAAAGTCTGATCCCAATTATGGTTATAAGGTGAGGACTATCTGTATTTGGCCAAACCAACACTTCCAATATTCTTCACATCAGTTTAACTCTTCAGTTCTCTACTGGCTGGGATGTGGGAGTTAAAGTCCAATATAATTCTCAGATCCCAGCCACAAGAGAATATGTCAGGGATTATGAGAGTTGAATATCCAACACATTTGGAGGACAGAGCTGGAAACGGTTAGCTTAGGAATTGACTCATATGTTCTGTAACCATTTTTAGAGTATGCGGCAATAAATAACAATGGTTGCCTCCTTAATTCTGTTCCCATGGTTGTTTTCAATTTTAATGGACTGGATGCTGCATCTTTAACCATGAGCTGACTGCTAACAATGCAGTGCACAAACTGAACTTTTCATCTCTGAGAAATCTAGCAATTTCTTGCATTTCTAGGGCGGCATAGAAATTAAATAAATAATAATAATAAATAATAATTTCTGCTCATCAGATATCAAGGCACAGGATGAATCCTGCATTGTAAAAAAAAAAAAAAACCCAACCCAACTATCCCCATTCCCTATTTAGAAACTCACAGGCAAAGGCTGGATCTAATCCCTGGGTGCGTTTTCCTCATAGTAGAATAACTATCCCACTTTGCCATGCTCAGCCGAACTTGGGAATACTATTTCATGATGTTTCCACATACAGAAGTATTTTATTCAGTAACTAAGCCTGGTTTCCGCCACCAGCATCCCCTCCCAATCCACTTCTTTTCATGCTTGCTTGGCTTCCAAGTGGGCCTGGGATTCTGAGAGCTTTGCACTACGGTACAAAATGGCAACACTTGAGACTCACTAGACTGCCTGCTGATGTTTCATGGTGTGGGGCCAGAAGGAAGAGAAGGGCACAAGGTCTAAAGAAGCTTGTCACTCAAGAAGTGCCACTCCCTTACTGAAGAGAAGTGAGGAATAAAAGATGGAAAGCCGAGTCAACCTTGAGCCCCACCAGATCGAATTCCAGACTGTGAGCAGAGTTAGTCGGCAATACTGCATTCTAACTACTGCAGCACTGGGGCTCCTATGGGGTAGGAATCCAGATTAAAGCATCTCTGAGGCTAAAGACTGGGAAGAGAGGCCACCTCTAACTTCACCAGATTTGACTTAGAAGAGCTCCTCAAAATTGAGTTGCTACTTCACTATGGATTCAAAGAGACGAGAAGAGCTCCACAAGAGCCCTATACTGTTGCTTTCTATGGGGGGGGGATGAATTTTAGGAGAAGAGACCTGAGCTATGAGCATGGTTAGTTGAAGTGCATTTAATGTAACCATTTTAAACCATGTTTTAAACCACATGAGTATTTTAAGATAATATATGAAGGAGACATTATTTATCATATTTGTAAGTTAGAATTCAATTATGCAGAGATGGAAAAAAAATCACATAGCCTTTACCAACCCTGCTTATAGCCATTGCCCAGGGAAAACCCTAATAGCAAAGATTAGAAATTTGTTCTTCCTTGCAAAATGTCTAATTTTCATCAATAGGTGTAGATTATCACATCCAGTGTTGGCCACACTAGTTTTTAACCTCATGATTTTTCAGTAACCAGTAACCACAATTGTATCTGAAACAAGCACGTGCTGGTCATCGCTTGTTTAGCCATATCCCCATAAATGTTCCCATCTTGCCTCAAGGTACCTATCAGTCCACCTTAAGTCATCTTTAACCCACTAGGACAGAGGTGTCAAACTGCCGCCCCGTGGTGGGCCGGATGCGTCATGGTGAAACTGCACCCACCCCATTGCCGGCAATGGAAAAAAGTCGCGATACGTCGCAACACGTCACATGACATTGTGAATTTGACACCCTAGCACTATGGTTACACTAAATGATCCACTTCTTTAAAGAGAAGTCAAACACTACAGGGATTTACAAAAGCAGCAGGATAGTGTTCAGCAATAGGGACAACAATTTTATTTATGTATTTAATTAATTAAAGAAAAAGTAACCATCTACTTCCAAAAGAAACCAACAATATACTAAATAACCAACAGGAACTCTGTACCCAACCTACCTCAAGGCTTGGGGAAACAGCCAAATCTTTAAAGATTTTGAGAATGTCATCTGGATAGGAACCACATGAATCTCTCCAAAGGGCAGGTGCTGTGACAGAGAAGGTGTGTTTCCTATATCCAGGCAGGAGATACTATTTAGTCAAAGGGACCTGGAGCATACCCACTGTTCCCAATCTTCCTTGGATGCACAGAAGCTATCAGAGAGAGGTGATTCTACAAATGCCGTATTATGATTGGAACATAATGATATAATTATAGGATCTCTCAAGGGTGAGGGGAATAGCACTTGAGCTCAGTAGTGGGGAAAGGCAATGGGCATAGTACTGTTGTTTCGACAGGGAGCACCTTAGTTTTCAATTCTGGAGCCAATTAACAAGCCAATATCCTAGTCCAGGGGTGTCAAACTCACAATGTCACTTGACATGTCGCAACATATTGAGACATTTTGCAGTTGCTGGCAATGGGATGGGCACGGTTTTGGGTTTTGCTATGATGCATCCGGCCGGCAGGCTGGCAGTTTGACACACCTGTCTTAGTCAATGGAATTTACTGTGTAACATACCACTAGCACACAAGATTCTCCAATAGCAGCATGAGATAAGTGAGTCACAGTTTCACTGAAGATAAAATGCAAGAGAATCTAAAAAATAGGCCCCTGGCAAAAACAAGGTTCCCTGGAAATTCTTCATTGTCTATGTGCATGCTATGAAAGGACAAAATTATTTAATTAATTGTTACTAAAGAAGCTCTTTTTCAACACCCCAAGGGGAAAAAAGGCATGCTAGTTTAAGAGCATGTAACAGCAATAAAAAAAAGTTGGCTCTATGAATCTCTAGTTGTCCAAAAAAAAAAAAAAAAGCACATTCAGCTTTGCTCTAATTTTTAAAAGGCAAACTTTCAAATATGTTTTCCATATCAGTCATTTGTGTTGCAGCCAAAAGAACAAAAGCATTTCTTTTGAACCTAACAAATCTCTCAATCAGTACATTCATTAGCATTTCTAAAAGGACTACCCAACACCAAAGAATGTTCAGCTCTGTAAATTCAGTTGCTCAAGATGTTTCCCCAGTCATGTCTTGGTCTGTGCCTTCATATTTCTGGTATGTGGGATGAGCTGCAAAAACTGGAAATTGCAAATAATCATGGCCTTTGAAATGCTGCCCAAGTTTCAAGCAATTCAGTCTTGCAGTGACTTTGTTTTCATGCTGTGAATTCCATGTTCAGCAAATTGCAATTTGATAATGTGAATAAAAGTGGGGAAAGGGGTAGGCAACCTTGGCTCTTTTATTTATTTATTTATTTATTTATTTTATTAAATTTCTATACCGCCCCTCTCCCGAAGGACTCGGGGCGGTGTACAGCCTAAACTTTAAAAAACATATAAATATACAAAATTTATGACTCGTGGACTTCAACTCCCAGAATTTCTGAGCCAGGAAGTTAAAGTCCACGAGTCATAAAAGAGCCAAGGTTGCCTACCCCTGGTGTAGGAGAAAGACTCTAGAATACTAGAAAGAGGTTTGGCTTTATTAAAAAAAGTTCAATTTTTTTACCTGATAGTAGTAATCCTCATATTCCGTC
The DNA here is from genome assembly GCA_034064705.1 of Bothrops alternatus. NCBI lineage: Eukaryota > Metazoa > Chordata > Lepidosauria > Squamata > Viperidae > Bothrops > Bothrops alternatus. The sequence continues at coordinate 2,395,437 of JARGCV010000200.1, read as the reverse complement.
TCATAGTGCTGAAGCCCAAGAGTTTCGACAGACAAAGCATCTTTCAGTAACTCTTCACAGCCTAAAAAAATAAGGGGATAGAACATGTTTTATGAATCTCATTAGAATACGTTAGATAAACAACACTTTGAAGAACAAAGGCAAATCATAGCTAGCATAATAATATGTGCTGGTTTGTACTGAGTGCCCCCCCTTCTGACTAAGCCAATATTTGATTTGGTGCAATTTTAAAGAAGCTATAACACACAAATTAGTGCCTTATTTCATGGAGGTGTAGTAGATGAAAGAAGATAAGTGCCTCACACATGAGATTCCCACTGTGTGGTTTATAAATAAATGTGTGTTTATTCTATATTTTCCATTCTAAGACAAATCTTCAGTACAGTCGACAGCAAGGTCATATAATGATAAAACAGAAAAAAATGTCAGTTTTTAAAATGAATAAGAAAGGGGAAAAATAAAGCAATCTTATAATATTTTCTAAAATGGGTATCTGAATTGAACTCTAAACTATGAAATGACCAAATCTCATGAGCAAACTGGGTTCCAATAAAAGAAAGACCCCTTCCTGTGTTTATACCATCACACAGCAGAAGGAAAAATGGGAGAGCTTCCCTCAATAATAAGTCCGATCAGGAGTGTCCAACCTTGTCAACTTTAAGACGTGTGAACTTCAACTCCCAGAATTCCACAGCCAGCCAATTCTGGGAATTGAAGTCCACAAGTTTTTTTTTTAATTCTTTTATTAAAACAATCAACATTGAACATAAAAACATATTATGCAGCAATCATCATGGCACCTGATATACAATACTAAGTATTAGTCGTTGAAAACGTCTGATTTAGTAAGCCTTTTTCCACTCCTCGCGTCTAGCCTCAACTATACTCCTGTTACACTTTGTTTGATTGGTGTTTCTCTTATCTGGTTCCATATTAATGTGATCAACATTAAACCAAAGATCCTATTGCTAAACAATCATCCCAGAACATAGCATACAACATTAGGTATTAATCTTTGTAAACATCTGTTTTAGTAAACGTTCTTCCCTCCTCCCTTCCCTCTTCAAGTATACTCCGAATACATTTTGCTTGGTTGGTGTTTCTCTTATATATGGTCTATCTACTGTATCTAGTCTATTGCATATTGTTCGTTTGCGCTTCTGAATTGACTTCATCCCATTACTAGTGCAATCTTTTATAGTCCCTAACCAGAGATCCTGAGGTAAAAGTTTCATATCCTGAGGTAGAGATTCAGTCCGCTTTAACAGTATTAAAGCAAACAACATTAGTCATAAGGTTATGTTAAGAGGCATTAAAGTTCATAAAGTTGGACATCCCTGGACTAGAATGGTTTGGTTAATAACAATTTCAGTATTGATTTAAAATCCAGTTTCTCTGCAAAGTTGCTCTTGCTATCTATGTTTATAGACATTGATCAAATTCATGAGTATTGTATTTCCTCTACTCACCAGAATTTTTAAAAGAACTATACTTTGCAATGATATACTAATCATAATTAATAGATACATATATCCTACATGTTGCTTCAAATCATTTTATGGATGCTTTAACTTTTAATTGGGCTTAATATCCAAAGTCTTACATTCCTTGGACAATATCTAATCAATATTTCTTAATCTGGGAATGTGGGCCAAATAATTTTATCCAAATTCCAGAAGCCATAAAGCACATTTGTATATATTATTGCAATTCCTGCAAAGGCCCAATAAGATGTCATATTTTATTTTGTATTTTGTTTCAGGATGCAACATAAAGAATTGTTTGGCTTGTACATAAATGCTTCCATTTCTTCTTTACATTAAATTCTCATTCCCTCTTTTACTGATTCATTCAGGTTTCAAACAACATCTCTCTGAAGATAACATTTTCAACTTCTCTAGGATTACAGTCCATGATATTATTAAAAATGTAAGTGGAACTAAAAAATTCCACAAAAAGAAATAAATTCTTAAAGAAACTCTACCTTGGTATGTCTAAGAAAATATTTTTTTTTAAATGAACACATCAGGTATAATGGAGTGAATACTACTATCAAGAGTTAGTATTACTAGAGCTACTTTGGTGTAGCGGTGAAGACACCTGGCTATTTTTTTTTCATTTTACCTTCCTACAGCACATGTGATTGAGTGAGGTGAAAACCAAAGCAGACACAAAGACAGAGTGCCTAGAGAGGTCCCATTTTCATGGGGTGTCTCCAGTACTGCATCTCATCTCACAGGTAGATTAGTTAATATCACAAAATGGATGAAAAGAGGGAGATACCTACCTCTTTTGGCTATTTCTCAGTTTGCCAGAGAAAAAACATTTTACAAATAAACTCAACCTTTGACCCACCCTTTTTTTAAAAAAAAACAACAACAACCGATGGCTATGTCTCAGTTTCAAATTAAATATAGTTGCTTAATTCCCTGGTCCCTCAGAAAGAAAAATAATTTTGTTTTCATACTGAGCAGTAAAAAGGGCAGGTTGTTTTAAAGGCAGAGAGTAACATTTCTGTTGTGTAAAATGTGAAATTCTTTCTCCAGGAAAACTAATAAAATGGGGAAGGTGCAGGAATGAAACTGCTATTGCACTGCAATGTTTTTCAATCTATTTCCCCCCCTAGGCAGCAGCACATATATTTGTTTATAACATCATGTCCTGTTATTGCCGCTTGCAAAGTAGGTAAGAACTTTAAAAAAAAAACACAGAATAGAGATGTCAGGAAAAGTAAATAATGACTAGTTTTCCCTACAGAAAGAACAAAATGAGTGGCGGGGAGGGGGGGAACTTACAGCAAAGCCCACTAGAAAGGAAACAGTTTAAAAGACTTTGATCAATGGAGTCTTTACAGAACAATAACTCTGGAGTAATGGTTTATTTATTAATTTTATTAGATTTTTATCCCAGCATTATTATTTGATAAGTAATTCAAGGCAGTGAACATATCTAATATCCCTTCCTCATCCTATATTCGCCACAACAACAACAACAACAAATGCAGCTGAGAGAGTGTGACTGGCCCAAGGTCATCCAGCTGGCTTTCACGTCTAAGGTGGAACTTGAATTCATCGTCTCCTGCTTTCTAGCCTGGTGTCTTAACCACTACATTGAACTGGCTGTCTTCTAAATAGCAATGGGCAGCTGTTCAGTTTCAAACCAGAAATGGTTCTCCACAGTGCTTTTTTTGTAAAAAGAAAAGGTGCCGAAACTCACACAAGTCATACAACCCGCCTTGCCTACCCTACAAGGTTCCATCCAAAAAAGGTGCCAGAACTCCGTTCTGGGCGTTCTATGACCAAAAAAAAAAGCCCTGGTTCTCCAGACAGCACAGGAGCACGTTCACTAGTCTGACAGCACCACTTTAAAAAAGCCCCTTTTTCTCTTGAGATTTCATTGTAGTGTAGCCCTACGCACTCAACTGCCATAAATCGGGGGCATTCCTTTCCATTCTTTAACTGCATTGCAACACCATACCGTGGTGGTGCAGTAGTTAGAATGCAGTATTGCAGGCTGACTCTGCTTATTGCCAGAAGTTCGATCCTGACCGGCTCAAGGTTGACTCAGCCCTCCATCCTTCCGAGGTCGGTAAAAGGAGGACCCAGATTGTTGGGGGCAATAGGCTGACTCTGTACACTGCTTAGAAAGGGCTACGAAGCTCTACGAAGTGGTATTTAAGTCTAAGTGCTCTTGCTCTTGCTCTTGCTATGGGTAACAGGTAACACGTGCCTATGTCTATATTTCTCCATGTTCTACTTGGAAAGGACAGATAGTTCTCAACTTACAATGGTTCGTTTAGTGACCATTCAAAATTAAAACAGCACTGAAAAAAGTGACATGACCATTTTTCACACTTATGACTCTCACGGCATCTTCTGAGTCACGTGATCAAAATTCAGGTGCTTGGCAACTGACTCACATTTATGATGGTTGCAGGATCCCAGAGTCATGTGATACCCTTTTGCGGCCGTCTGACAAGCAACGGGGAAGCCAGTTGCACTTAACCACCATGTTACTAATTTCAAATCTGCAGTGATTCACTTAACAATTGTGGCAACAAAGGCCATAAAATGGGGCAAAACTCACTTAACAAATGTTTCGCTTAGCAACTGAAATTTTGGGCTCAGTTGGGGTCGTAAGTCGAGGACCACCTGTAATGGGAATGAAGGGACGGACAGAGGTCCCAATATTCCACTATTATGCCATTTCAAGCCTTTATAAGTAGTTTCTTTTGCAGTTCACACACAATGTGAACTGCAAAAGAAATGGGACCGTCTGCTGCCCCATGAAACCCAGCGACCGGTTAGGGCCCACAGAGTTGGCCTTCTCCAGGTCCCGTCAGCCAGACAGTGTCACCTGGTGGGGCCTAGGGGAAGAGCCTTCTCTGTTGCAGCCCCGGCCCTCTGGAATCAACTCCCCCCGGAGATCCGTATTGCCCCCACCCTCCCCGCCTTTCGTAAACTGCTCAAGACACATCTTTGCTGACAGGCCTGGAGCAGTTAACATCTTGCCCCTAGCTAGTGTATGTTTGTGTGCATGTTTGTTGGATGATTGGTTTTTAATTCAGGGGTTCTTTTTATATGTATTTTAATGTTGATTTCTATTTATGCTGTGAGCCGCCCTGAGTTCTTGGAATAGGGCAGCATAGAAATCCAATAAATGATAATGATAATGAATGATAATGTGTCCTTTTTTTTTTTTTTTAATAGCAGCAGAAATGCAATAAACAAGACTGACTGGAGGAAGCTAGTGTATTCACATGGCACCGAAACAGCCTGGTCACCTAACTTCATCTCTGACACAAAGGATGGCAAAGTTTAACTGGTTTTATATACCTTGGGACTGCCATTGGATGCAGTACAGATAAAGGAGGGGGAAATTACTTTAACACCCGTACAGAGAAAATGACTTACATCTATCTTACTTATACGCTGGGAATGAGATTAAAGCAACGTCACATGGACCCAGTGGTAGGATTCAAATAAGTGAACAACTGGTTCTCTGTGTGGATGCCACTTCCGGAAGTCCGTTCTGGGCCTGTGCAACAAAAAAATTAGCTACCGGTTCTATTGAACTGGTGCGAACTGGCTGAATCCCACCACTGTGTGGACCCAATGGAAAAACAGGTTGCGGGCCCCTGTTTCTACCATGGTACGTGCTAGCAGTTAAAGTCGCTTTGACATTCAAAGCCTGATGAACTCTGAACTGGGTAAAATATTGGAAATGTTGTATAAGACCCTATTAGGGAAAAACCCTCCATGTGTATAATCTGGTGAGTATTAAATTAGTTCTACAAGCACGGGCTCTTTCTGTTGCGTGGAAATTATCATTACAAATTGAATGATGGTTCTCCTCGCTCTTTGTTTTTTCTTCCTCTTTACAGTAGATTTCCTGTGCTTCTGTGGCAGGAGGTAATTTATTTTCTGTTTATACCCTTTAGATGTTAACAACAAAAGCTCATTAGTCACACAGCTGTCTCCTGCCATTGCATCTCAGGAGAGTCTTTAAAGCACAAATGAGCTTGGTATAAGCTGCCACGCTCACTGCCAGGGAGGATGGGGGGGAAAGGAGGCATGTTTATTAATGGGAGTGATCAGAAAAAAAAAAAAAAATCCCAACAAGTACATAGCATGTAATAACGTATGTAAACAGAATAAATGGAGTGTGTCCATTTTTATAATTCATCATTGCTAGAATAATCCCAGCCATCAGTCAAGCTCTCCTTTGCAAAAAGATATTAAAGTAACCATGCGGCCATAATAAAGCAATTCAAGTGTCCAAAAGTCTTATGATGGTTTAATTTCCATCCATCCCCTTCCAGGGAAGAAAAATAAATAATGTGTATTTGGACATTTGTTTCTCCTTCGTGAGTTTTCTCCAGCTTGACTCCCTCCAGATTGGCTGAATGCCCATGATCCCCATCCAGCATAGTTCTTTCCCTATAGAGCCAGTTTGGCCTAGTGGTTAAGGTGCTGGCCTAGAAACCAGGAGGTGGTGAATTCCGCTTTATGCATGGAAACTGGCGGGGTGACTTTGGGCACCCTCTGTCAACCCAACCCACCTCACAGGGTTGTTGTTTTAGGGAAAACAGGAGCAGGAAGGAGTATTATGTACTTTTGCACCCCTGAGCTACTTATAAAATAATAAAGGAGGGATAAAAATCTAATAAATAATTCTCATTCTCTCTCTCTCTCTCTCTCTCTCTCTCTCTCTCTCTCTCTCTCTCTCTCTCTCTCTCTCTCTCTCTCTCTCTCTCTCTCTCTCTCTCTCAGCTCTCTGGATGGTACCAGAAATTCTGTAATACAAAGGTACAAATGCCTGTGTCTTTTTGATTTGTTTGCTTGCTTACTTTCTTTGTTTTACAGAATGCCTGCTTGACGTAGCACTCTTTTCCTGTAGCTGTTCTTGGGAGGTCAGTGGTACCCATTTCTCCAACAATCTCAAACCTGCTAGCGGCTTAGTTTTTAGATGAAGAAATAATCTGGATCAGACCAAACATTATTTTGCTTCAGCAGGTTGTTTCCTAAAGCAGTTGCCCATCTGCACATGAGATAGGCATTTGACAGAAAGAAAGGCAAAAAGCTTATCTTGCTATTCTGGAACAAATGCTCATTGGCAATCCTCTTGCAAACACAGGGGTTTTATTGCATTATCTGAATCAGTTACCCTGTTTCCCCGATAGTAAGACACCCCCGATTGTAAGACGTATCGGGGTTTTCAGGGGGTCGGCTAATATAAGCCGTACCACGAAAGTAAGACATATTACTCCTGCCCACTTCCGCCTCCTGCTTAAAATACTTAAATACTTAAAATACTTAAAATAAAACTGACAATTGTTTTCCAATCAATATAAGCCGTACCCCGAAAGTAGACATAGTGGGGCTTTTGGGGATAAAAAGAAAGTGTGACCCTGTCTTGCTTTAGGGGAAACACGGGTATGTCAAGTTGTATCTATTGAGCAAAGTAAGCTGTCCTTAATCCATGATCATCACATCTTCAGTTCTTTCTCTATTTGATAGATACCTTGCTGGGTCCATGTAGACAAGCACAATGCAAATGAAAAGCAGCCGTGGCCCAGGCTAGTCCCAGGTGGGGATACATATGTTTTGCTAAGCTTGGCTTGCAGCCTAGAAAATGCCAATGTGGGAAATTAATGTATCACCATTAGGCAAGAAATGTTTTAGCCTATCTGAGTATATTGTCAAATGTCTATATGCATATTGCTACTTATGTCTAGCATGAAAGAAGGGAGGAGGAGGAGGAGGAGGAGGATTATTTTACAGCTCTGGGGCATGGGGAACACATGCATGAAGTAATTCAAGTTCAAATTTGCACCAGTGCATTCATAAGGACCCAATGTATTCTTTTTTAAAAGGAAAAACAGAAAACCTAGTGACAAACTTCTGTCCTGGAATGCTTTTCTGTATCACATCCCTGAAAAGACAAATAATGGTTTCCGCTTCACTCTTTTGGATGGCAAGCACAACATTTCATTCTACAGGTAGTTCTTGACTTACAATAATTCCTTTAGCAACCATCACAAATTACAACCGCATTGGAAAAAAAAATGACTTGCGAGCACTTAACCATTGCAGCACCTCCATGGTTATAAGATCAGAATTTGGGGGACCGGGCAACCGGCATGTATTTACGATGGCTACAGCATCCTGGGTCATGTGATCGCCATTTGCAGCCTTCCCTGCCAACTTCCCATAAGCCAAATCAATGGGGAAAGCCAGAATTTGCTTAATGATCACTGATTCGTTTAACAAATGCACTGATTTGCTTAACTGTGGCAAAAAAGTCATAAAGCTGAGCATGACCCACTTAACAACCACCTTGCTTTCCAATGGAAGTTCTGTCCCCATTGTCGTTATAAGTCAAGGATTATCTGTATTAAACAGCAAATAACTAGATATTAATATAATAGGTATAGTATAATTTACACATATAAATTATAATTTATATATATAATTATAATTATGGAATTATAATTTATATATAAACAGTGTGAACAAATAACCAGTGTAACAGCTTCCCTTCAGGAGTTGTGGGTGCTCCATCACTGGAGGCTTTTAAGAAGAGACTGGACAGTCACTTGTCTGGAATGATATAGGTCTCCTGCTTGAGCAGGGGGTTGGACTAGAAGACCTCCCAGGCCCCTTCCAGCTCTGTTATTCTGAAATGTATTCCACGTCTCATTTCTCTCAGGCTCTTCCTGTGTTTGCTTCCATTGTAAATTTTCTAATAATAAATGTTAGCTAGCATAATTGAAAAACAACCAACAACAACAACAGTCAATTAGAAGGATCTGATGGAATGTTTAATTGTGTAATAAAACTTTGACCTGGGAGATTAAAGATGTGAGAACAGATGGATGCCAATTTCATAATGTTGTTTCTTGCTTGCAGGCGATTGAACATTTGCCAGCATCCTTTGTTCCCTGTCTTCAGGCAATTTCATGTTTATTATTTTTCCTCCCAAGTATTTGCCTAAAGGCCAAATCCAATGAACTCAAATAGATATGAATAGTTTATCCAGAGGTATACTCTCTGCACATAAAGTCTGTTCTGTACATGAAAAGTACCAGGTCTGATCCACTTCTGCCACCAGCAAGGAGAAAACTGCTTCAAGCACAGTGAATGAATGAAGCAAATGCATATATCTGCCCTGTTGCATAGAGTTTGGTCCTTTGGCCATAGCAAAAGAGACAATGAGCAGATTGTGGACCTATAGATAGGAAAAGTAATCATGGAAAGCTATCAGAACATACTGAAAGAGAAGCTGGTTCAAGGGGATAGTTGGAGGATATAGAGCAGTGTTCCTCAACCTTAGCAACTTTAAGAAGCATAAACTTCAATTCCCAGAATTCTCCAGCCAATCAGAGATGTTGCCTGCTAGATTAATGGTGTGATATTCTGGTGATTTTAAAATTGCAAATAAATGCCTTTTTTGTGAGATCCTGGACAGAATGTTGTATCAATATTTAATCTAGACCAACAAATTATTAATCATTCCTCTGAAACACTTTGATTTAATGCAAGAAGAGTCTGGATTGTTAAAAACTGCCAAATGGCAATGTATTCAGTTAAAACATCTTTTGATATCTCAATCTGCATTTTATTAAATCATCAAATCCCCTGTGGTTTTGATAAATGTTTTGGAAGAAACTAAGTCTACAGCCGTTTTGGTGTCTGGAGAAGGAAATTTCTGATGCCGGGGTCAGGGATTTTTGTGCTCCGGAGGTTAAAATTTTTTTTGACCGAGATGCAAAAACGGACATCAGAATGGGATTCAGGGTTAAATTTCATGCTTAAAAATAGTGCTTTATGTAGTTGTTAAAAATTGAGCCATTTTGGTATCCGGGAAAGGAAATTCCTGATGCCGGGGTCAGGGATTTTTGTGCTTCGGGGGAGAACATTTTTGTTCGACCCAAATGTAAAAACGGACATCAGAATGGGATTCGGGGTTAAATTTCATGCTTAAAAATGGTGCTTTATGTAGTTTGTATAAATTGAGCCGTTTTGGTGTCCGGGGAAGGAAATTCCTGATGCCGGGGTCAGGGATTTTTGTGCTCCAGAGGTAAAAAATTTTTTGACCCAAATGTAAAAACGGACATCAAAATGGGATTCGGGGTTAAATTTCATGCTTAAAAATGGTGCTTTATGTAATTGTTAAAAAATGAGCCGTTTTGTTGTCCAGGGAAGGAAATTTATGATGCCGCTGTCAGGGATTTCTGTGCTCCAGGAGGTGAAAGTTTTTTTGACCCAAATGCAAAAGTGGACACTAGAGTGAGATTCTGTGTTAAATTTCATGGTTAAAAATAGTGGTTTTTGTAGTTTTTAAAAATTGAGCTTTTTTGGTGACTGGGGAAGGAAATTTCTGATGTTGCAGTGAGGGATTTCTGTGATCCAGGAGGCAAATATTTTTTTGGACCCAAATGCAAAAACAGACACCAGAGTGAGATTATGGGTTAAATTTCATGCTTTAAAATGGTGCTTTTTGTAGTTTTTAAAAATTGAGTTTTTTTCAGTGTCTGGGGAAGGAAATTTATGATACCGCGGTCAGGGATTTCTGTGGTCCAGGACCCGAAATTTTTTTTTTACCCAAATGCAAAAATGGACGCCAGAGTGAGAATTGGGGTTAAATTTCATGCTAAAAAATGGTCCTTTTTCTAGTTTTTAAAAATCGAGCTTTTTTTTGTATCTTGGGAAAGAAATTTCTGATGCCGCGGTGAGGGATTTCTGTGTTCTAGGAGGCAAACAGATTTTGGACCCAAATGCAAAAACAGACGCCAGAGTGAGATTCGGGGTTAAATTTCATGCATAAAAATGGTGCTTTTTCTAGTTTTTAAAAATCGAGCTTTTTTGGTGACTGGGGAAGGAAATTTATGATGCCGCGGTGAGGGATTTCTGTGCTCCAGGAGGCAAACATTTTTTTGGACCCAAATGCAAAAACGGACACCAGAGTGAGATTCAGGGTTAAATGTCATGCTTAAAAATAGTGCTTTTTCTAGTTTTTAAATATCGAGCTTTTTTTGGTGTCTGTGGAAGGAAATTTATGATTATTGCAGGGATTTCTGTGCTCCGGGAGGCAAAATTTCTTTTTGACCCAAATGCAACAATGGATGCCTGAGTGAGATTCTGGGATGCCAGAGTGAGATTTGTGGTTAAATTTCATACTTAAAAATGGCGCTTTTTCTAGTTTTTAAAAATCAAGCTTTTTTGGTGTCTGGGGAAGGAAATTTATGATGCTGTAGTCAAGGATTTCGATGTTCAGGAGATGAATTTTTTTTTGACCCAAATGCAAAAATGGACACCAGATTGAGATTCGGGGTTAAATTTCATGCTTAAAAATGGTGCTTTGTTTCATGTTTTAAAATCGAGGGTTATTTGGTGTTCAGGGAAGGAAATTTAACCCCGAATGTCACTCTGGCATGAATGTCACATTTGGGTGAAAAAAATTTTTTGCTCATGGACATCGAAATTCCTGACCGCGCGTGGCATCAGAAATTTCCTTCCCCGGACACCAAAAAAAGCTTGATTTTTAAAGGGCAAGTTTGAAGAGTCCTGTTATTTTAGATGTATATACAATATTGATGTGCATTTGATTCCACGCCAAAAACAAAATTACTGCAGAATTTTCATTTATTTTTTCATCTCTTGGCATATGCATCTTTTTTTTTTAAGAAATCAGCTTTATTCTTCAGATGCAGTGAGTTTTTGTCCTAGTTCCTGTACTAAAACACTGAATAGTCCTCATGCAACCGTCTCGTGTTCCTTGTGAGATTATTGCTTAATCCTATCCTCCGCAAAATAAAACAAACCAAGCAAATATGGTGACAACAACATTTAGAAGAAGAGCTGTGAATAAGAATGCCAGGTTTCACTCTGAAACCTGGATGCTGACTTTCAGGTTCCATTGATTATGTTCACTAAAATGCTAAATCACTTTGCAGGGATCAGAAAAGATTCTTCTTTAGGTACAGGAGGAAGGGGTGCAGCATAGATTTATTTCTGTGTGTTTGCTGTGCAAACTCTAACAGATCGTTTTTGGCATCAGGCAGAGAGCAGGTGATTGAACCCCTGTAATAATAACAGTCAGATTCAGGTTCCCTCTAGATGAAGGAATTTACCACATCAGATTTTTTCTCAGACCATCTTACATAACAGGATAGTAGGAAATAAGCATTAAGAAGACACTGAAGAACAATGGGACAGCTTATGTCTTAATCTTTAACTGTCCTGAAGAATCTCACCATTTTTTCCCTTCCTGATAGCACAACTAGATGGGTTTTCCCAATGGGAGAAACCATGCTTGAGTTTCACGTCTATGGAGATTCTCAGTCCTCCAGTTTTCCCAAAGGTGCTTTTTCCAAAAGGCAACTGGACTTTCTTTGTTTTTTCTTTGAAAACATTTCTCTTCTCATCCAAGAAGCTTCTTCAGTTCTGATCAAATGTTGGGGAATAGAAGGATTTATATTCCTTGCAGTTATCTGGTTGTTACCGGTAGCACTCTTTCTGAGAATTGTTGAGGCCACTTGGAGGTTTATCCATATACTCAGGGTCACCTGAAGAGTGCAAGTGAGTGTGGAACCTTTTTGGAACCGGTAAAAGGACTGTGTTGTGGAATATTATTTTTTCAAAATTTCTTAATATAATTCTTTTTGTCACTCCCATGTTCAGTACAACCACAATTCTTGATAAATCATAAACTCTCAAAGAATAATTGTAAAAATTATGTCTACCTTTGATGGCAAACACTCCATGACAGAAATCTTTGAAGCTGATCTTGCCCAGATCATCTGGATCCAAGTATTTGGCAAATTTTTCCACCTTTGGAAAAAAAATGAAATATGTTAGAGCAGGGGTGTCAAACTCAATTTCACTGAGGGCCGCATCAGCATTGCGGTTGCCCTCGGGGGGCCGGGTGGGTGTGGCCAGGGTGGGTGCAGCCTACTGGGTGGGCGTGGATGGAGTGGGTTTGGCCTACTGGGTGGGCATGGCCAGCTCTACATTGTTTGCATCAAGGGTGCCTATGGGGGCCTGGGCTAGAGTGGGATAGATCTGAGGGTCTCTGCAGAAGGAGGTGGGACCAGGTCTTGATGCTGTGATTAGAGCACCCCATGCCCACCAAAACCAGGCAGGCTGGGAGCTGGGTGGCCTTGTGCTTTTTTTGGATTCATGCCACCCAGCTCAGCCTCTCGGTGCTATGAAGAGAAAGCTCCACTGCCTGCCGAAACCTCTCCCCCGGAGCTCATCAATGTGAATTAGGCAAGGGCCATTTGCTGGCCACTTCCAGGCGATGGTGCATTTCTTCATTCCTCACAAAGGGTGATACCTCCCCAGCATGCACCTGGGGGCAGGGCCGATGCCGCAGGGGCTAGTTCCTCACTGTTTCCAGATGGCCTTGTGGAGCTAAGACTGAATGTGTTTCAGCATAGATGGCCACCACAAAATTGCACATTGGCTCCTGGCTGGCCTGGGCCAGGGCCAAGGCAGCGGGGGCCGTTCCCTCACTGTTTCCAGGATGGCTTCGCGGGCCACATGAAACCACTTTGTGGGCCACATGGCCCCCGGGCCTTCTGTTTGACATGTCTGTGTTAGAGCATGGGCCGCATCTCTTTTCACAGGAGGACAGCTGGAAAATACAGGACTTGCTTTTCTCTCTCAAAGTAAGAAATTTAAATCAGGAGGAGGAAAGTAATACACAAATCAGCTTTATCTACCTCTACTCCATCTTTCCAGACAATCATGTTCAAATCTATTTTATGACATTTTTTTTTAAAAAAACCCTTTTGATGATGATGATGATGATGATGATGATGATGATGATGATGATGAATGTTGATAAATGTATTTGCTGCTAAACTCCCAGTAGCCATGATCAGGTCTTTTGAGCATTTGAAAATAATGATATGCTATTTAAACATCGAAGGAAAAGAGCCATGTTAGTTTATGATACCAAACAGAAGTAGTCCTTGACTTAAGCACAATTGAGCCCCAAATTTCTGTGGCTAAGTGAGACATTTAAGTGAGTTTTGCTCCTTTTTACAACCTTTCTTGCCACAATTGTTAAATGAAACACTGCAGGTGTTTTTAAGTTAGTAACATGGTGGTTAACTGAATCTGGCTTCCCCACTGACTTTGCTTGTCAGAAAGTCACAAAAGGTGATCACGTGACCCTGGGACATTGCAACTGTCATAAATATGAGACAGGTACCCAAGTGTCTGAACTTTGATCACGTGACCATGGGGATGTTGCAATGGTTGTAAGTGTGAAAAACGGGCATAAGTCACTTTTTTCAGTACCATTGTAACTTTGAACAGTCACTAAATGAACTATTGCAGCGGTTCTCAACCTGTGGGTCGCGACCCCATTTGGGGTCGAACGACCATTTCACGGGGGTCGCCAAACACCGCAGTCCGCCATTTTTTTCCCTTTTCCCCTCGGCCGGCGCAGGGGGCAGCACCGTGCATGCGCGATTCGGGCCGTCGCACCGCACATGCGCGATGCGGGATGTCATGCCGCACATGCGTGATGCGGGACATTGCACGCGCGCCATGCATGCACGATGCAGGACGTCGCACCATGCATGCATGATTCAGGCCATTGCGCTGCACATGCGCGATGCGGGCCGTCGTGTGCGTGCCACGCATGCGTGATTCAGGCCGTTGTATGCGCACCGCACATGTGCAATGTGGGCCATCGTGCCGCACATGCACGATGCAGGCCATCATGTGCGCGCCGTGCATGCGCGATGCGGGCCGTCGCACCACGCATGCGCGATGCAGGCCGTCGCGCGCGCGCTGCGCATGCGTGATTTGGCCCGTCAGTTCGGGGTCTCGGCCTGAAAAAGGTTGAGAACCGCTGAACAATTGTAAGGCAAGTATTACCTATATCTGGTCTGTTAGCATCTTTTAAATTTATAAATAAATAAATAAATTTATAAATAAATCAAGTAAGTTGTAGGTGTTTTGTTTCAGATATCTATATATAACCAACCATGACCTCCCACTGGCAGGATTGTGGTAGCACAGAGGTCTTCAAATGTGGCTCTTTTATGACTTGTGGACTTCAACTCCCAGAATTCCTCAGCCAGGCATGTACCTGTCATAAAAGGGTCAAGTTTGAAGACCCCTGTGGTAGCAGAATGAATATCAGAAGAAGCCAGCTAAAGACAACATGGGAAAATCTACACACAGCTACTGAAGTTCCAATTTTTTTCATAACTATTCAAGAGCCTAGGTTAATCAGAATAGGGCTTCTTCTCCAGATTCAAGGCAAAGCAAGAGGTTGGTGTGCAAGAAGGCTGCATTTTAAATATCCTAGATACAAGTCATTTAGGGCAATGAAAGGGTCATCAATAATTCAAATTATGACCAAAGGCAAATTATTAAGCAGGACTGTCTGATCGCACGAGGGATGTTTTCATTCTTGAAACCTCAACACTGTCATAATGAAGTTCCTGGTTACCTTCATAGTTATATTTGTATTGTATTTTTATTGTGGCAAAACTCTAACCTAAATGTACTAAGGTGTATGAACTAGGCTTATTTTTTCATGTGGGAAGTGGAAATGCTGCCCTGTTTATGAAGGTAAGAATTTAGGATTAGATGGTTTTTTTATTTTTTTTTAAAAAATAATTTCTGCAATAACAATATAAGGTAACCACAATCATCTCAGAGTTTAATGATACCTAGCTCTAGATGCAACTTCAAGACAATGGAAAATTAGCAAATTGTTCAGCACCATGGACAGCTGTCGTTTCCAAATAATTTGTGAAGAAAGGCCAACCTATCAGAACCACCCCTCTAGGACTGAAATTCTGCATCTTTGAGAATTTTTCTTTCTAAATATAATAATAATGATACACTTCCTAGTTTTTGTGCAAGTTTGCTGTTAAGACATATTAATAACAGCCACACCACTCTAGACCCCTAATGCCTGTGATAGTTTTCAGCTGCTGATTGAATTAATACTCTCCTGTTGAGATGGATCCCAGGTTTTATGGCCAGTGAGTAACGGAGAATCCTTCAACACTGGAACCAATGGCAGATCCCCACTGCGGTTCCTCCAGAATGACCTGCTAGGAATTGAATATGGTGTTGATAAATGTGCTTTTTTTTCTTCAATACTGCAAGAAAGCGATTCCCTTGTGCTTAATTTCTTCAGGGACTCTGGTGCCATGTTCTTACATGACCTCAAGAACAGCAGTGGGGGTTTTTATAAGCTTGTGACTCCAGCAGTGGGTTTAAAATCAGCTGCCCTCGAAATGCGCTGTTTTCTGTAAAGATTCAATTTCTGCATCGGTGACACTGTATGTCAAGTTCTAGTGTTCTCTACTTACTGTTAAATTGTCTCTTTTTATGATATTAACTGCTGTAGTTGTGACATTCTTGTAATGATATCCTTAAGCATAATAATTGCACTTTTCTTTTTGGTTTATGATAACTCAAGTCTTTTATTGTTACTTGCACTGTGAAAGAAATCATGGGCCTATAAAAAACGTTCATTTCTTTGGAAAAAAAAAGAAAGAATATCACCGCCTACATTTGCTGTCTGTAAACCTGCAGTCCTGCTCAGCAGATACACATAACCTTTCCCCTCTCTGACATTTCAACCCATTTTCATTCTATTTCAAGAATTACCTTCTGTTCAACCTAGAATTCTTCTCAAAAATACCTAGGGAACTGAATGCGACAAACTACATTGGAAAACCTTGTGATATGCAGTTCTGTTAAAAGATAATCAAAAACTGTTTTACACACACACACACACCACAGAAAGAGAGAGAGAAAGAGAGAGAGAGGGAGGGAGGGAGAGAGAAATACAGTGACTGACTTCATTTGCTGCATTATATCTTGCCTTAGCATGTTTTATGTTTTCAAGAATTACAGTGTTGAATATTATGGTTTATGGCTTCAGTTATGAGAATCAAAAAGGTTGTAAAAAGGAAAAAAAGTGATATATTCTGGGGAGGAGAGGCAAGATATACATTTTTTTTTAAAAAAATCCCCATCTAGAAATATATTAGCAATTGCCAGCACAACTATTTCATTTGTTTGCTTATTTGCTTATAAATTTAACTTAAGGGCGAATGTCAACACCTGTGACCTAAGGACCTGAAGACCGTTGCCATTAGCCACAACAGGATGCTTTAATTTTTCTTTTGCTCTCTACTAAAATGACCTAGGCTAATCTGAAAAAACTAGGCAGGGCCAGGCCTGGTTACATTTGGTTAAGTAGACCATCAGAAAATCCCAGGATCTTAGTTAGGCTAAGCAGGCAAGTCAAACAAACATCCTGAATGAAGGCAATAACCACTTCCGAGGAGTCAATTTCAGAATAAGAACACTGTTGTAATGGCATCCCAGAATTGGGATTCACAGTTTCCAACAACAAAGAACAACTCATGTTTGAAGGTGTGAAATGGTATGGTTAATTTCTGTTCTGCTGCCTTGGAACTTTCAGATCAAAACCCGACAACTGGCACTTAGCCTAAGCCAGGGGTGTCAAATTCGCAACATCACATGACATGTCGCGATGTATCGTGACTTTTTTTCTATTGCTGGCAATGCGGTTTCAGCATGACGCATCTGGCCTGTGGGCCAGCGGTTTGACACCCCTAGCCTAAGCAGTACATATTTACTTCCCCCATCCTGCTGCGAGGCCATCAGATCTTCTCTCCCTATCCTTCCCAACAGCTCATTCTCTTGCCCAAACACCTGCTCACAGGGCCCATATTGGCTGGGCCATGTCACAAAAAGGCTTCCTGCCAGAGCCCTGATTTCCACCACTCTTTTCATTCTTCCTGCTTCATCTGCTGAAGAGTTGTGATTTAGGATTACAAAAAGGGATTGAGAGCCATCTTTTAAAGAGGAACAAGTGGACCTTGTTTGTAATTATTTGATGGAACCCACAGAACCCATGAGTAAGTATTCCAAGTATCTACCTAGCTAGCCAAACTCTTTCTCAAAATATTGTCTTGCATTCTCCTTTTAACTTTTCCCCACCCTCATCTAATATTTCATCCATTTACTCTCTTCTCCCCTCCTTAGAGGTGTCTCTTTTCAAGTTTCTGGCATCTGTACAAGCCTTTGAGTTCCCCCAAGCCTGCTGGTAATTCCGCTCCTAAGTGGGTGGGACCATTTTGGATCTCTAAGAATTGGCTCCCTCTCTTGCAGGAGGTGGCACATGCAATTCTCTAGATCAGCAGTTCTCAACCGTTTTGGGGCCTCGACCCTGACCCGCACCACGCATGCGCGGCGCGATGGCCTGTATCGTGCATGCGCGGCGCGATGGCCCGCATCGCGCATGCGCGGTGTTACCCCACGCATGCGCGGTGCTGCCCCCTGTGCCGGCCAAGGAAAAGGGGAAAAAATGGCGGACTGCGGTGTTTGGCGACCCCCGTGAAATGGTTGTTCGACCCCAAATGGGATTGCGACCCACAGGTTGAGAACCGCTGCTCTAGATGTTGCCAAGCTAAAATTCCCAGAAATATCCATCAGCGTGGCCAGTGATAAGAGATGTTGAGAGTCATCGCATCAGGTTCCCTGTTCTGTTTATATAGGATGAATCCATTCAGGCTTGTGGAAAAGCTTAGCAAGACATTTTCTAAGGTTGTTTTTTTCTTTTTCATCTCCTATCGAGAGATAAAAGGCAAATGACAGATCACATGGCATTATCTGCAAGCCGTGTCCCTTTCTGATGTCCCCCTCTTGCCCTGCTCTAGTGGAGATAGGGAAGCAGAAGGGCCAAAGCAGTAGCAGAGCTAGCTGGTAGTCAAGGACCCACCTTGGTCCATTCAGATGCTTGGCATTTAAGGTTATCAATACAACATGGAAACAAGGTGCCAGCACAGATCATATGCTCACCCTGAGACCAAGTTGACTCTACAAGCTTTACATTAACTTACTCTCATTACTATGCAATATGTTTGTTTTTTTAAAAAAATGTTTTAATCTCCCTCCTCTACCTGGATATGAGGATGCAGCTCAGAACAAGACTGCTGGAAAAGTTATTCTGAACTTAAAGCACATAACTCTTGATCTCAGGCTTTGCTGCATCAATTTGTCTCAACTTTAGAAAGAAATGGCCAGTATTTCTTCTTAGTGCTTGATGGAGCATGTTAGGAACAATTAATCAGACTTTCAGGGAAGACACAACACTATCAGGGCTACCGGAGTTATTTATGGGAGAATAAAAGGTTAGCAGCTTGTCAGCTGAATAACTGGGATTCATGGCATGGAATTACTTCTGTTCCCAAAGACATAATCTACTTGAACACACTGGGATGCTATACTGTATTTTAAAATAAAACAGGCTGCCAGATAATCTGCTTGCCTATTCAAGCTTGTGGCTCAAAGAGGGAAAACAGGTTTTCAGCATATGTTGACCGGCTCAAAGATTTTCCTGTCTGGGGACAACCAATCATGGATTAGAGTTCAGGAATGGAGATTGTGCTTTGCTTATAAAAGTTCCTGTTTTCCTTTCACTGGCACCTTCAGCTAAAAGGCTTCACATTATGTGCAAAAAAGTGTTCACATTTGCAACATCAGGCCAAATTTCTACTTGAGGCTGTTCTGATATATGACCTAAGACTTAGGTGCTTATGAACACCTTGTCCAAAGCTCCGTAATTAAATGTAGCTTCCTCCTAGCCTTACTTATTCCTAATCTAGAGTTAAGCAATTTCTTTTTCTTTTTCTTTTTCTTTTTCTTTCTTTCTTTCTTTCTTTCTTTCTTTCTTTCTCTCTCTCTCTCTCTCTCTCTCTCTCTCTCTCTCTCTCTCTCTCTCTCTCTCTCTCTCTCTCTCTCTCTCTCTCTCTCTCTCTCTCTCTCTCTCTCTCTTTCATTTATTCCATTTCTGTAGCTTCCCATCTCAGCCAAGTGACTCCAGGTGGCTTACAATTTTTATTCTAGCTATGATCTAACACAGGCATGTTAAACTGCCAGCCTGCGGGCCGGATGCATCAGATTGAAACCGCGCCCACCCCATTGCCGGCAATGGGGAAAATGTCACGATACGTCGCGCGACATCACGTGACATCGCAAGTTTGACATGCCTGATCTAACACGAGGCAAGGTGGCAATTTATCAATATAACTGGAATCCAGGTATAGGTAGTCCTTGACTTACAACCACAACTGAGCCCAACATTTCAGTGGCTAAGCAAGACAGTTGTTAGGTGAATTTTGCCTCATTTTACAACAGTTCTTGCCACTGTTGTTAAGTGAATTACTTCAGTTGTTCAGTTTATTAACACATTAAGTGAATCTGGCTTCCCTGTTTGCTTGTCAGAAGGTCCCAAAAGGTGATCACCTGATCCCAGGACATTGCAACCATTATAAATACAGTTGCCAAGTGTCCAAATTGTGATCGTGTGACCACAGGAATGCTGCAACAGTCATTTACGTGTGAAAAACGGCCGCAAGTCACTTTTTTCAGTGCCATTGTAATTTCAAACAGTCACTAAACGAATGATTGTAAGTTGGGGATTACTTACATAGCTGAAAAAACATCTCCCTCTCTACACCCTGCTCTAAGGCATACAGTCAACCAGAACAGGCGAGATGAAAAGGAGTAGCCCAGTGGTTCTCAACCTTGGGGTCGTGACCCCATTTGGGGTCGCGCAACCATTTCGCGGGGGTCGCCGGGCACTGCCGGCCGCCATTTTGTTTTTTATTTTTTTAAAAAATTTTTTTAATTTTTTTTTTTAATTTTTTTTAAAATTTTTTTTTATTTTTTTTTTTTGGCTCAGATCCGCCCGTCGCGCCGGAAAAAAAAATTAAAAAAAATTAAAAAAAATAAAAAAAAATTAAAAAAAAATAAAATAAAAAAACAAAATGGCGGCCCGCGACGGGCAAATGCACGCATGCGTGGCACGTGCAACGGGCCGATCCGCACATGCGTAGATCCGCCCGTCGTGGCCGCCATTTTGTTTGGGGTTTTTTTTGGATTTTTTTAAATTTTAAAAAAAAAAATAAAAAAAAAAAATGGCGGCCCGCGACAGGTGGATGCGCGCATGCGTGGCACGTGCGACGGGCCAGTCCGCGCATGCGTGGATCCGCCCGTCGCGGCCGCCATTTTGTTTTTTTGATTTTTTAAATTTTTTTTTTAAATTTTTTTTTTTGCGCGCACGTGTGCACGCGCCCGGGTCGGGGTCGCGGCGCGCATGGGCGGGGCAAGTGGGGTCTCAACCTGAGAAAGGTTGAGAACCACTGGAGTAGCCAAAACCTCAGTTCCAATCTTTTTCAGATCTTTTCAGTTTTTGGATTCACATATAATGCTAAGCTTGTTTAAACATGATTGGTTGAGTAAACCACAAATTATATATAGGAACTGCACAATGTGCTAGGCAGAATGTCTTGGCTGATAAACCACAAGGGCAAGATACATACAATACATTAAATCAAAATACAGTACTATGGTTTAACACAGTCTGTGATCCCTAGTCCATGTATGTTTACATAGAATATGACAACCCACCTTGCTGCTGATCTCTTCTCCTCTTTCTTTGGATTTACATGGCCTCTCCCACGTTTTCTGTATAAATCACACTGCTTTTACATGAGGACTAATCTTTTAGTATGCCGAAGAGAATCAGCCAACTATCACAGCTAAAAGGCACAACTATATAATTGGCAATTCCATTATAATCGCTAAAGGAAGACCTCACATATTGGATGTGTTTGTATCTTAGCTGGAATATCCTGTGGCATAAAATCAAATGCATACAGCTTTCCCCTAGATCAGCAGTTCTCAACCTTTTTCGGGCCTTGACCCTGACCCATGCCGCGCAGGCGCGACTCAACGCCGACCCGCGCCACGCATGCACGGTGCAACAGCCCGCATCACGCATGCGCATACACGGTGAGACGGCCCACATCATGCATGCGCTGTGCGACGGCCCGCATCGTGCATGCACGGTGCGACGGCCTGCATCACGCATGCGCATACACGGTGAGACGGCCCGCATCATGCATGCGCATACACGGCGAGACGGCCTGCATCACGCATGTGCATACACGGCGAGACGGCCCACATCATGCATGCGCGGTGCGACGGCCTACATCACGCATGTGCATACACGGCGAGACGGCCTGCATCGTGCATACGCGGTGCAACGGCCCGCATCACGCATGTGCATACTCGGCGAGACGGCCCGCATCGTGCATGCACTGTGCGATGGCCTGCATCGCGCATGCGCATACGCGGCGAGACGGCCCGCATCGTGCATGCGCGGTGCGACGGCCCGCATCGCGCATGCGCATACACGGCGAGACGGCCCGCATCGTGCATGCACGGTGCGACGGCCTGCATCGCGCATGCGCATACACGGCGAGACGGCCCACATCGTGCATGCGCATACGCGGCGAGACGGCCCGCATCGTGCATGTGGCAGGTTTGAGTCCACTGGTGATAACATTTGAGTTCAAACGCCACTTTAAATGGTGGTTTGTTTTAAACTTGAATAACTCAGAATAGCCAAGCTCACACAATGCACTAAATAATGTAATAAACCATGCTTTGTGGCATACAGTGGTTGGATTCATAACCCTATCAAGAAAAATCAGTCACCTTGTGGCTGATGGTCATGTATGAAGCCAAGCAGCCAAACAATAATTTACTGCCTAAAAACAATCCTTTAGGAATTTGGCATAACATTTGGTTGTGAAATACGATTTGGACCAACAACTAATGCATCTATTAACTATTAACCAATTACTAATAATTCTGACATCACGTTAAGACAGACATGTCAAACACAAGGCCCGGGGGCCGGATGTGGCCCGCAAAGTGGTTTCATGTGGCCCGCGAAGCCATCCTGGAAACAGTGAGGGAACGGCCCCTGCTGCCTTGACCCTGGCCCAGGCCAGCCGGGAGCCAATGTACAATTTTGTGGTGGTCATCTATGCTGAAATGCATTCAGTCTTAGCTCCACAAGGCCATCTAGAAACAGCAAGGAACCAGCCCCTGTTGTGTCGGCCCCGCCCCCTGGGTGCATGCTGGGGAGGTGTCACCCTTTGTGAAGAATGAAGAAATGGACCATGCCTTGGCGCTTGCCCCGGTCCCACCCCCTTCTGCCAGAGACCCTCAGATCTGTCCCACTCCTGCCCAGGCCCCCACAGGCACCCTTGACGCGAACGATGAAGAGCTGGCCATGCCCA
Source organism: Bothrops alternatus (assembly GCA_034064705.1). Lineage (NCBI taxonomy): Eukaryota > Metazoa > Chordata > Lepidosauria > Squamata > Viperidae > Bothrops > Bothrops alternatus. Next base: position 2,372,765 of record JARGCV010000200.1, on the reverse strand, counting down.
CCCAATAGGCCACACCCACTCCATCCATGCCCACCCAGTAGGCCGCACCAACCCACCCCCCTGAGGGCAACCGCAATGCTGATGTGGTCCTCAATGAAATTGAGTTTGACACCCCTGCGTTAAGAGAACAAAGAGCAACTGATTAATCCTGTTACCAGCCACTATATATATGTGTATATCCTATGCTTGCAGAGCAAAGAATTCAATATGTGCTAAAATATTACAACCCTTGTGCGCCCCATATGGAGAACTGGACATAAGGAAGACTTAAAGAGTGCCTATTTTCGTATGCCCAATACATGGAATGCTGCAGATGTGTTTTGGAAGTAAATTCAGCAGGGTAGGAATTCATTCAGGTATTGTTGTCTTCTGAGGTAGAGTGAAAGCTGAACATGCTCTAGTTACGCCATCGCCGAAGAGAATCATCCTTTCCCTTGAACTAACTCTCTGATTTAGCCATCTTCCTTTTTTAAAAGAGAAATTCTCTGTCAACACTGGAACAGGCCTAGCTGAAGATAATGCTTGTAATGCTTCCCCCTCTACTGACTCCAGGGGATCAAAACAAGAAGAGACCATCAGTCACCCTTCCTCCACAGCCTGAAGATACAACAGGATTATTTCACTCTTGGTCCAAGGAAGATTAAATCAACCCTTTCCTTTTGTTTGTTTGTGTCTCTGTGTGTAAATTATATGCCATCAAGCTGGTGTCAACTCTTAGTGACCACATAGATTTCCCCCCCCCACAATAATCTGTTCCAACAGTGCACCCATTGTTACAGTAACTGAGTCCATTCACCTGATTGTAGGTTGTCCTGCTCTTTCTTTCTTTCTTTCTTTCTTTCTTTCTTTCTTTCTTTCTTTCTTTCTTTCTTTCTTTCTTTCTTTCTTTCTTTCTTTCTTTCTTTCGCATAGATTACATCATATCCCTTCCTCACTTTTCCGATATAGACTGCAGCATCCTTGATGTGGGGCTTGTTCCCCCCAGAGACCATGGCAAGTGGCAACATTCTCTGTCTTTGGTATCAAGACTTTCCATTGTATACCTGGCCAGAACCTTTAACCTTTATGTTCCTCTCTGCAAGCACTACTTTTTTTTTATTATTGTGTGCTTATTATTCTTTTGGATTTTTTAAAAGATGATAGGTAGATAGAGTTGGAGTTTATCAGATCATATTATCTTAAAGACTTACAGTCTTATATATCCTCTTCCCTCCTCATCTGCTTTTCCTTTTGTGTTATGCATTTTAGATTATAATCCAACAAGCAGAGAAATTGCTTCGGGTGAAAAATGGAATAAATTGCTGTAAGTAAGTAAGTAAGTCAATTTCTTTCAGCTAATGCCAACTAATTGCTTTCTCCAAGCAGTTCTATTAATTCATGACAGCCATTCAGAAACCCATCATAAATATAATAAAATGGTTCTTTAGCAGATTCTTATTTAGGAGTTGAACATCTCACCAAACCCAGATGACAGGCCATGTGCTGAAAAGGGTTATCATTAAAGAAGCAACCGGCCCATTAGCACCAGAAGAAGTGGTTTAAACTTTCAAGAGCCTTGATCTTTTTTCCCCTTTCCTAGCACCATCTCAAAACCTCAGAAAGGAAACAGGCTGTGAGTGCCATTAGGTTTGATAGGGATAATTACAAGGCACAAAATGGATCTGCCACAGGAGCAAGGACAGATTAACTTCCCTTATTCCAAGAAAAGGATGTGAATTAGGGAGCTGCAGCAATTGGCTTGAAGGCTCAAACAAGCAGCATGGTGAATTCATTTATTTACGTATTAGATTTATATCTCTAATGGGCAGAAGGAATAGGCTTGAGGAACAGGAAGAAGAGAGGCAACAAGACAATAGGCAGATAAAAGAAACCTGAGTCGGAACTGATATGTAATTTGAAAAAGCGTCTCAGGGTAGTCCCTCCCTGGTTCTCATCAAGATAAAGGAAAGGAAGGAGTCAGGGAAGCACATCCAGACTTGTAAGATTCTGTTACTATAACCTTATATCAAAAATAGTATTACCATGGATAACTTTGGTTTCCTGGTCTGGTCTACCTTGAAGGGCTGATGTCTCCCCTCCCCTCCAGGTATATAGCAGCAGTCCCCAACCTTTTTGGCTTCTTGGACCAGCAGAGGCAGCAGTGGCAGAGGGAATGGTTTCGTGTAAATCCCATACATACACCGTTCCGCAGCCCAGTTCCCAACAGACTATGGACCAGTATTAGTTCATGGCCCAGAGGTTGGAGACCCCTGGTATACAATGTATTTCCACCTACATTTTTTCTCCCACAAGAATCACCCCAAATGGTACATAGGGTTGAAAGTTAGTGACTGGCAAACAATTAGAGGTAGTCTTCAACTTTCAACAGTTCATTTAATGAAGTTACAACAGCACTGAAAAAAGTGACTTATGACCATTTTTTCACATTTACGACCGTTGTGGCATCCCCATGATCACGTGATCAAAATTCAGACGCTTGGCAACTGGTTTATACTTATGACCGTTGCTGTGTCCCAAGGTCATGGGATCACCTTTTGCAACCTTTTGACAAGCAAAGTCAATGGGGAAGCCAGATTCACTTAACAACTGGGTTACTAACTTATCAACCGCAGCAATTCACTTAACAAGAAACATTGTAAAATAGAGCAAAACTCACTTAACAAATGTCTCTCTTAAGAACAGAAATTTTGGGCTCAATTGTGGTCATAAGTCGAGGACTATCTGTACACTGTGAATGAGTGTGGAATTGAACGTAGGTTATTTATTTATCATATTTAGAAATCACCCATCTCTCTTCCAGAGTGACTCTGGGCAGTGTACAAATAAGATATAAAAAGACGTTCACTCTTAACATCCTATCCACTACACAATTTTTCTTCTACTGACTTCGGGTGTGTGAAAAAAAACCCTATAATGTGGTTTCGATTCACGATTTCTGGCTGTAGTCCTGATGTCAGTGTCGACAAGCTCATAAATCAAGCAGTGCCACCTTAACTTACAACTTCCTCCTCAACTTACAACCATTCATTTACTGACTGTTCAAAGTTATAACGGCACCGAAAATGTGACCGATGACCCTTCTTCACACTTACACAGTTGTAGCATCCCCATGGTCATGCGATCAAAATTTAGGCATTTGGCAAATGGCACGTACTTATGACACTTGCTGCATCCCAAGGTCATGTGATCCCCATTTGTAACCTTCTCAGCTGCCTTCTGACCAGCCAAGTCAACAGGAAAGGTCAGATTCACTTAATGACTGAATGTCATATAAGGAACGGTTGCTGGAATTGGGTATGTCTAGTTTAATGAAGAGAAGGACGAGAGGGGACATGATAGCAGTGTTCCAATATCTCAGGGGCTGCCACAAAGAAGAGGGTGTCAAGCTATTTTCCAAAGCGCCTGAAGGCAGGACAAGAAGCAACGGATGGAAACTAACCAAAGAGAGAAGCAACCTAGAACTAAGGAGAAATTTTCTGACAGTGAGAACAATTAGCCAGTGGAACAACCTGCCTCCAGAAGCGGTGAATGCTCCAACACTGGAAGTTTTTAAGAAGAGACTGGACAGCCATTTGTTCGAAATGGTATAGGGTTTCCTCCCAAAGCAGAGGGTTGGACTAGTTGACCTCCAAGGTCCCTTCCAACTTTATTATTATTGTTGTTGTTGTTGTTTCATGTAACCACTCCAGCTGACTCACTTAACAACTGTGGTAAGAAAGGTTGTAAAATGGGGCAAAACTCGCTTAACAACTGTTTTGCTTAGCAGCAAAAATTTTGGGCTCCACTGTGGTCATAATTTGGAGACTTCCTGTACCTACTGAGAGCTTCCTATCAACTGAAGTTGGGGTTGTAGTCCCCATTGCCTGGAATTCAAGTGGCATTGCTTTCATTAGTCACGTTTTTAGGCTGACTGTGAGGGTTTTTCTTAATCTGGGACAGATCACCAACTTTATTTCCCCTCCCCACAAAAGCTGTTTGATTATACAAAAATAAACTCCTATTCCCTACTCCTAATATTAATCCTAATTCTATGCTGGTCTCTATTTTCTTACTTAGTTTAATTTACGATCTTCATATTATTATAGGTTTACAACTACAATGAGAACTTACAACTACAATTGGGACCAGGATTTCTGTTGTTAATCAAGGCAATTGTTAAGTGAGTTGTAGCCTCTTAACGACCTTTTCACCATGGTTGTTAAATGAATCACTGCGGTTAATCACATGGCCATTAAGCGAATCTGGCTTCCCTCATTGCTTGTTGCTTGTTGGAAGGTTGCAAATGGCAATTAAATGATCCAGGGAGGCTGCAACCATTGTAAATACATGCCGATTGCCAAGCGCCTAAAATCTGATCACATGACCATGGAGATGCTGCAATTGGTTGTAAGTGTGTGGATCAGTTATAAGTCAGTTTCCTCAGTGTCGTTTTATCTTCGAACTGCTGCTAAACCCATGTAAGTTGAAGACTATCTGTATTTCTATGTTATTTAATCTACCATTTTCTATCTATGTCGATATTCCTATCTCTTTCGTTTTCACAACTATGTTTTCCTGTCCTAACTATTTACATCAGGGGTCCCCAACCCCTGGTCTGTGGACCAGTACCTGTCCATGGCATGCCAGCAACTGGTCTGTACAAACAAGAAAAGCCCCATCCGTGGGATGCAGGTAGCACACAAAACCACACCCCCTCTGGTCCACAGAAAAACCTCTCTCCATGGAACCGGTCCCTGGTGCCCAAAAGGTTAGGGACCTCTGATTTACATGGTAAGGGAGAGGGATTCTCGTACAGACTAGTCTCACAAACCATGCATCTGATAATTACTGGGTTTAATGAATTACTATACCTGTACTGTATATATAAATATCCAATAAAAGGTAAAGGAGTCCCTGTGGATTTTAATCCGCTACTCATTGCTGACTACAGGGGGTAGTGCTCATCTCCATTTCATAAACATCCAATAATTCTGGATAAAACATGGGGGGGCGTCGTTAAAACAATCATAGAGTGTTGAAAGAGACTATGGAGTCCAATTCATAGCTCAGTGTGGGCAGGCATTCTTGTTTAAAGCAGGGGTCCCCAAACTCCGGTCCAGGGATCGGTACCAGTCCATGGCCCATTGGGAACTAGGCCGCACAAGCGGCGGGTAAGCATGCGAAACTCCATTTGCGCACACGTGGGATTAGTTGTGCAAGTGAAAACATCCCTTTACCACCACCCCCGCCGCCACCACCGCTGCCAGTCTGCAGAGTTAGAAAGATTGGGGTCCGCTGTTTTAAACCATTCCTGAAAGACAGCTGCCCGGCCGCTGCTTCAACACTAGTAAAAGGGAGTCCACCACCTTTCTGGCTAACTGAATCCACCATCAAAATGCTCTTCTCAAAAGATTTAATTGGAAACTACCTTCCTGTAACTTAATCCCATCCTTCTTTCTGCCTTCTTTCCTCCAAAGTCTCAGCCTTCTGCACCTGCATCTTCCAATATCCTTGCAGGTGTCTAAAGAGCAGTTTTGATAGCCGCCTCAATCTTTTCTTCTCAAAGTTAAGCTGTCCCATTTCCAGAGTCCCAATAAATAGTTCTTAGCTTCCATAGCCATGAAGAACCTCTGTTCCATTATCTCTGATTTATATATGTTTTTACTGAGTTTGCTGTAACAGAAGAATACTCAGCTTACCCAGGGAGATACGTCACTAAAAAATGGGGATCTGGGGATGAGCATCAACTCAGAATTAACTGCAATTCTCTCCCTCGTTAAGGAAAAGCAGCAAATCTTAATTTATGCTATCTAGTTTTATAAAGCCACTAGAAAGAAAAATAATCACAAAGCCACTGCAATTCGATTACCCCATTTTCTTCTAAAACTATGGCTAATAGAGCCTCCGTTTCTTCTCTACAAATTAGCACACACAGTAAAATTTAAGCAACCCTCATAGAATCTTTACTGCTAGGCTGGGAAACATGGGAACAGCAATGTCCAATGGAATCCTCCTTGGGGAATCTTCCAGAAGCATTATCCTCCCCGTTTTAAAAGATGCTTTTAGTTAATCCAAATTAAAAAGGAAGCTAATATGCAGGAAAGCAAAGGGTAACCCTGCAGGATTGCCTTTTCTACATTTAAAAAAAAATCTGGGTCACATCGGTATTTTTAAACATGTAAATGGTGAGTGAATGGGTCGATGTGCGTTCTTTTATCCAAGAAAAGGAAAAGGGGGGAACTGGGAGAAAAAGAAGCAAACAGGACATCTAGATTTTTTTTAAAAAATATTTTTTTTATTTTTCCAAATTGTCCCCCATACATATACCATATTTATCAGATGTTAACATACATTCTTTTTACATTCATATATAAGATACTTTTAATAAAATGAAATAAATACTTACACATGACTTTTGGTGTTGCTTGCCCATTTCCCCTTTCACTGTATCCACACTCCTTCTCTACCTTCTTTCTCCCTTTCTTCTCTTCCATACTTCCCTCTTCCTCTCCTCTTCTCTTTCCTTCACCACTCTCCTCCCCTTTCTCCCCACTTCTCCTCCAACCTTCCTACTTCCTTCTCCCGTCCTTTACTCTTTTCTCTCTCCTCTCCTTTCTTCCCTCTCATCCCTCTTCTGATACAATTCAGGGGTAAACAGGACATCTAGATTGTTGATCAGGAGCAACCTGGCTTTTTTAAATTTCTGCTGAGTTGGTACATCATGATGAGATAGCTCTTCCTGGCAGCTGTTTTGTGTATGGGCAAATCCCTCCAGGGCACAGTCAACTGTCCAGACATATCTACCGGCTTACAAATTGTGCCTTGCCCAGATCGAAAGATCTTCAGATGTTCAAGATTTCCTGGAGAAATTCAGTTTTTAGACTCTAAAAACCCCCACGTGGCCAGATATCTAAAAAGAACTAAAATTTCCAGGTTTGCTCAGGGGTCTCTCTCTCTCTCTCTCTCTCTCTCTCTCTCTCTCTCTCTCTCTCTCTCTCTCTCTCTCTCTCTCTCTCTCTCTCTCTCTCTCTCTCTCTCACTCACACACACACACACCTGCTACCATCATCCTTTTCTCATTTTTGCAGAGCACTTTCTAGATGGACCATTGGAACTTTAAATCCAGTTTGTAAGCACTCCCTAGGCCAGGGGTCCCCAACCCCTGGTCCATGGACCGGTACCGGGCCATGCCAGCAACTAGTCTGCACAAACAAGCAAAGCCCCATCCATAGGATGCAGGCAGCACACCAAAGCACGCACTCTCCGGTCCCTGGTGCCCAAAAGGTTGGGGACCTCTGCCCTAGGGAGATCTGTCATAACTTTGAATGGTTGCAAAGCAACTGGCTGTAAGCCAAGGACTACCTGTACTGTGGATGCATCCTACCAGATAGACAGACAGACAGACAGACATGTGTGTTTGTGAATGTACATGTGTGGACATGAATACAGTACACAAACCTTTTTATAAAAAAAGATAACTGATACCTAGTTACACTATGCACTCCTGTATGTTCATAGGAAGATGCAGCATTCAAACAGGCCATTTATTGACACAAAAGTGAATAGGTTTAGGTGACTATTCACTCAACGTCACAATTAAACTATGGGAGATTTAGCCAGAGCGTCCATTGGAAGCTGTACCTGCCCCTACTTGCTGCCTCCACCCATAATTAGGTACAGCTAGGCTACATAAATATAATCAATAGTCTTATTTGTTCAAAAACCATTCAGCCCTGTGACAGCATTGCAAGCTCTAATTCCTAACAAATGTTGATATATTAATGCCAGCTCACAACAAGCATATAACCTCTTACCCACTGTGTGTTTACAAGCTCCTGCTGTACAGAATTTGCAAAAGCAGAAATAATGGAATTGCGACATTTGCAGAGAGTGCTGGCAAGATTCAAAGGGCTGTTTCCAATTCATTGGCCTAGGTTCAACTCCAAGCAAGCAAACTCAGAAAGAAAAGAAAGCAAAGAAAAAATACTTTTCTGTGAGCGCAACCATCAGAATGTTTTTAAAGGATTTTTCACACAACCACTTGCCAAGAGCTGCATGCTATGGTTTTCCTGGCCATGCTCATCTGCTTTCCAAGGCAGCCTGTGCCAGTTGTCAACTAAAGGGCCAAGGATAAGAGAAAGTGTAAAGTATAAATTAACTCCTTGTAGTCAATTGTAAAAATGTATAATGCTATATCATGTTTTTAAGCCATAGAGCCAGAAACTGCATTCGTCTTCCCTTGTATCAAAACAGGGACTGGCACAAACCTTCCCACAGCAAAACATTTCTTGAAACCTTACATCTGTGTCTGACTTATTAATTTCTGGCTCAGCTCTGTTTAGCCAAACCTGCAAAACAAGCTGTCTTTCCATTTTCAGTGACAAAGCTCTTCGGAGCTTATAAGCTATCTGTTTTCTAATCAAGAAGAACTCCTGCCTTAATAATATTTTATTAATTTTCCAATGTTACATTTAAGTATTTAAAAAGCAACGTGGTGGCTGGGTTAATCAATAGTTCGATAACAAAATCTTTAGTACAAATCTCAAGTTACAACATCAAATATTTCCTCTCTTTTTCCCTTATCATTTACTGTCTCGTATTTAAGCTAATACAGTTCCTATTATATCAACTCAGTAAAAACATCATTATTACATTTATCAATAAATTTTAGCTTATACGTATCTTAATTATTTTTTACATTCAATCTTCATAAACAATTCATATCCTGTTATTAATTTTTTCCCAATTTTTAGTTTCCCATCAATATTCCAATTTAACCTTTAATGTTTATAATTTTCAGGCTTTAGGTAACCAAGATTTCTCTTATCTCAATTCATAACAGAATCTAATATCCAAAATATACATTTTATCTATTTTAATATAATCTTGTTCTATTTCCTAAAAATTATCTGTTTCCCACTATATTAAATCATCTACTTAATAATACAATATCACCTTTAATAAATAAAAACCATTACATATATTTTCTGGGTTAATCAATAAATCAAACATATTCATAATAATTAATTTTTAGACCTAATTTTTAAATATTAAACAGATAAAATCCTTATTTTCAACTACTTTCCAAGTATGTTAAATCTAATGACCAGAATTCCCCTTACCTCAACTTCTCCCTTTAACCCTTTAATTAATAATATGAAATCCCCTCTAATAAATCAAAACCCCAATTTTCTTCAGCCTTATTCTGGCTTTTTTCCTTTGCCAACTAGGCTTCCTTATCGGTGCTTTTAGATCGTCAAATAGATCTCCCTCTGTTATTATATATGTTATTTGAAATAGATCATTTAATTGCTATTTTTTTGGAAGGATAACCCATATGTATAGTTGTCTCCCTATTATTCCAATTCTCCATGATTGCCCTGATATGTTTATCTTCCATTCAATCTGTTCTTCTTCTTTCTCAAATGTCTTCTGATTTATATAGAAAGTCTTTTCCATTTTCAGTGTTGTCACTCCCTTTTCTGGATTTTCCATTAACTATATTTGTTAGTCAATTGAGTCCTCTGTCTTAATATTTGATTGTTCCACTTCTTCTGTTATCTTCTGCGTTGTTAGTTCTTTGGTTGTAGTCAAGGTTTGGGTTTGTGTATCTAAGCTGGCGTCTTGATCTTTTAAGTTAGGTCTTATTTTATCACAAGCTGAAAGAATGATTTCATGTATTGCTTTCAACATGGAAAGAATCTTTTCCTGGTCTTCATCCATCTCTTTCACGTGTTTATAAAAAGTCTTTATAGTAGAAATCGTTTGTCAAGCAAGATTTTATAGTCCAAGGTATTTCATCATCTCATATAGTAACCAATATTCCTCAAATAAAGAGATAGGACGGCAGTTCCCCACATAAAATTACAGACATGAAGGTGACTGAAATTTGGCTTCCAGCTGGTTAATGAAAAGATTCAGGAGTTGAAACACACCTGCATGAAGTATCTTAACCATTTTGCTAGGTTTGCTGTACACATTGAACTACAACTTACCCAAACACATTTTAAGGCTGTGTAAACTGAGCTAGATTCTTAAAAGTCCAAAACAGAGGTTAACCAAGATGCAGACCTGGTTGGAGGGAGAGAGGTCTGGTTGGCTTTCTATGAGATGCATGTGGGAATGAGATATGGGGGACAGAGCCACAGCCAAGACAAAAGTTGAATAAGCAGCAGCTTAGCCCACAGAAAGAATGAGTTGTGGCAAATGTTTCAGAAATGACCTTCCATAATTTCTTGGGTTGTGGAGGCAAAGAGGAGAGAAATGGACTTTCAGACTTGCAAGATTCTATCTACAATAAGGTTAGAGCTAATATTCCTGGATGTGCTTCTTGTCTGGACTCTCTCAAAAGCTGACAGCACGTGCTGAGTGCATTGGGTAGCATAGCTCTTCACTTGCCAGATCTATTTGCTCTTCTGCAGAGGAATCAGGTCAAATTTAATCCAAGCACTTCAGGGGGGTTAAGTCTGTTTTACTTTGGGCCAAGCAAAACTGACTAAGATTTCAGTAGGGTTGTTTAAACACTTTTGTTGTCTCTTTGCAGCCACCACTGAGTATTTTCTAGCACTTGCAGAAGCTGCCACTTCCTTCAGCTTTTACAAGTACAATAGCAGTAGGTGTTGCCTTGCAGCCTTTACTTAGCACTCTCCAGTATTTGCAAAAGCAGAAGAGGCAGATGCCAGGAAAGGCTGAGAAGGGATTGGAAACTGTGTAACTGCCTCTCTTCTCCTCCAGAAATGAATGTCTCAGGTAATTTTTATGGGTATAAAACAGTGCAGGATTCTGCTGCAAGAGTCTAGTCTACAGTTTCCTGGCTTTCCTTGCATAGTAATTTTATTTATTTATTCAATTTCTATAGTTGCCCTCTCAGACAACTGCAGCGCTCAGCCTTCCTTATGGTCCAACTCTCCATACAATACTACTGCAGAAACCAAAGCTTTGACTATACAGACCTTTGCTGTATAGGTGACCTTGGGCAGTGACCAGTCATAACCTCCATTGAAACTGAGTACTTGAAAGGGTTTTTTTCCCACACACTCAAGGGTCCAGGCCTGGCCACATAACCAGATCTTCAAGACCTACATCAGGGGTCTTCAAACTTGGCCCCTTTATGACTTGTGGACTTCAATCCCAGAATTCCTCAGCCAGCATGCCTGGCTGAGGAATTCTGGGAATTGAAGTCCACAAGTCATAAAAAGGCCAAGTTTGAAGACCCCTGACCCACATGGTCAGGACTATCCTAATTTCTGTGGGGTGGGGGGTTTCAGAGGGCAGGGCTACAGCAGAGAGCTCCTAGTTTCCACCAGCTGACATTCCTTGGCTGATGGGACCTGTAGCGTGTCCAACTTGCCAAAGCAAACACTGTAATTATTTTGTTTTATTCTGATGGCAAGGATGGAATGACAAACTGCAGTGTTAGTTAAAGATGGAATGCTAAAATTTATTGCCAACAGTTGATGGATAGAATCAAGACTCCTAAATAACTAACCACTAATTTAAACAGATAACTGCTTCTGAATACAGGACCTCATCCCAGAACCAATCGGATCCCATGCCAGCATCAAGAATAACACTGAAAAGAGAAGTTGACATTCTGATTGGCTGACACCTGTCGCCTTACCTTCTAGGATTTCTAAGCGAATCTTGATGAGGGAAACAAATGTCAAAAGGTGCTATGCACCTAAAAGGCAAGTTCCATGCTGCAGTTAATTCTTATCCCAGGATTAAGCTAAGCAGGCCAAGAACTCATCCACAGAGGCTTGCTGGAGCTCATGAGGATTAAAGAGAGTGCAGTGCTATACAGAATTTGTAATGCAAAGCAAACCCTGACTTACATATCATCAAGCTTTTTGCCTGGCATCAGAAAGAAGTGCATAAATAATACTTCCTAGCCTGGGCAAGATGCCTCATAAAAGATGCATAAACATAAGACGCCAAAGGGAATTCATTTCCACATTAGTATAGGTTCAGCATGAGAGAGCTGATTCTCCACCAGGATTTATATAGCCTTGCAAAGCTTGCAGAGAAGTGGTTTTATTTCTCAAGCAACAGAAGAGCCTTTCTACGCAGTAATAATTTTGGTGTTTGACATGTTGTGGCAGCTAGGACAAAGGCAATCCAAAAAGACAAGGTAGCTATTTCTATTATAGCCTTCACCCCAAAAGGAAAACCACATAGAAAGACAGGATGAAGGAAAGGATGTGGATTTGCTAAAGATTTGAAAAATAGTTTACAAGTGCAGATACAAGTTTAGAATTGCTATAACTCAAATAGCAATCTAATATAGATCTAATTGGGGAGATTGTGAATAGGCAACCTTTGTGCCAGTGAGGTCAAAATGTGAGGTGTTCATGTACAACAGCAGTGCTGATGTGAGTGTGCCTTCCTTGTGGCACTTTATTTTTAAGACATGCAAGTACAGCATGCCTTCAAACAGAACGTTGTCTCCTGTAGTAAGACAAAATACCATTTTCTATAGCAGGGACATCTGCAGTTGTTGGTCAGTGGCTTTAAATTGGTGGTCACAACCAGATGAACAAAGTCCAGCCTCCTTTAAGCATGCAACATACACATTCACACAGTAAAAGGGTCAGGGTTTACATAATCACACTCAACATTTGAAAGTCAGTGAATGCCCCTCCTTCAGGGTAGCGAGCAAAATCATAGAAAAGGTCTCTAAACATAGCGTTCTGCTTCACCTATCGTAATAAACCAGTGTGTGGTGCAAGAAATATTACAGCTTAATGGTGTGTAAGCCAAGTCATTAAGTCTTGTTCAATACATCATGGATAAAAAACTAGCTCAACAAGATTTGCACACCATAACTATGTGGCATGCAGGATAAGCATAATTATGAAAACTTTTAACTTAGAACTTCCAATGGAAGGTTGGTGGAGTATATATGGAAAATTATGAGGGATTCTAATTAGTAATAAATTCACCCAGTGTCCAGACCTGTGTTTCCCAACCTTGGCAATGTCTCACATATGTGGACTTCAACTCCCAGAATTCTCATTAATGCCCATATTGGTCTAGACCAGGGGTAGAGAACCTCAGCTCTTTTATGACTCGTGGACTTCAATACCCAAAATTCCTGAACCAACCATGCTGAAAATTCTTCAGAGTGGCGAATTCTGCTCACTTACCATAATACAAAATAGATACAGGAAAAAGATGGGACTAGCATTTTTTTGCCCAATATTTTTGGGGTGAGACTAAAGTACTTCCGTATTTAGCTATTGTTCATTGGTTGTACTACCATTTTATGTGTTTCCTACAAAAAAAATGATGGAAACTAGATTGATGGTTTTAGGTGCACTGCTGGATTTTGAAGAGTCCTGAAAGCCATTAAAAAGTAGTTTGGATGCCATCTGCATTCCCTGGAAGCATAGATTGATCTATACAATATCTATATAATCTGGACAAATCTTTTCTACTCATTCCCTAAAACACGCATGCCGAGGGATAACCTTTCAAATTTACCAAATATATTGTGGCTATGGGTTTTTGTGCTAGTCCCACAAATGTGTGGAAAACAAAACTTAGAGAAAAAAACAAAACCTACTAAATTCTAAAATGAGATATGGAGAGCCTGCAGAGCATGCCTGAAGGCTGCATCATGGCAACTGGACTTGTTTTCTTGTTACGTAGTTTGAGACACTTTGCGGCTTAGCCAAGTAACTTTATCAATCAGAGCTGAGTTAGGAAGAGTCGTTGGAATATACCAACTAGCACCAACATCAGGGGTTTCTTCCCCAAACTGCTGCTTAGATGAGCACTGAAATATCTCAAGCTAACAAGGAAGTAAGTCCAGTAGCTATGATTCAACCTTCAGACAATTTTACTTGGATGACTGAGAATCTTTATCGATATATCATAGATAGAGCATGGTTTCTTGGACAACCATTTGTCTGAAATGGTATAGGGTATAGGGTATAGGGTATAGGGCAGAGGTAGGCAACCTTGGCTCTTTTATGACTCGTGGACTTCAACTCCCAGAATTCCTGAGCCAGCATGGCTGGCTCAAGAATTCTGGGAATTGAAGTCCACGAGTCATAAAAGAGCCAAGATTGCCTACCCCTGGTATAGGCCAGGGTTTACTGCTTGAGCAGAGGGTTGGACTAGAAAACCCCCAAGGTCTCTCTTCCAACTCTATTATTCTGTTATTCTGAATTCCCCCCAATCCATTAAAACTCAACTCTGGGTTGTATATCTAGAGAAAAAAAGAGACAGGCAAGACACTGGTAATTTTAGGATCCACTGCCCATTTTCTTCCTGCACAGTTCCCCATTTTTGAACCCCAGATAGAAAGTCTATTTAATATTTCATGAGTACATTCTTTCAATTGATCCTCACAATTGACCCAAATAATCCGAATGCAAGCCATTTGGCTTAGCCTGCACCCCTACAGTTGTCTGCTGTCAAGGCTGTCCTTATTATGAGTAAATATTTTTTGCTAAACAACAACTTAACGGACCACAGTTTATTGGATAAATCATCACTAGATTGCTTTAAACGTGTAACATCTAAGCCAAAGATGCCAATATGGAGCAGGGTGAAGCGAAACCTGCCACGTTTCTACAGTTTTCCCTCACAGTGGGGCTGGTTGTCTCAAAAGGAGGACAATTCATATGTGGAGGAGCTTCAGATGGGCTTCCCTCCCTCCTTCCAGCCTTACCCTGCCATTGGGTTATAAGACCTTGGAGATTTTTATTGGGTGCCTTGGCAGACATACATGGGCTTTTAAGAGGCTTTTTTACCATGCAGGAAAGGAAGAAATATCTTGCCATAATTCAGAGAAGTGTCTTGGATTGGTTCTGTCTGCTGCCCTCAAGCATGACTGGAGTGACAAATTGATCCTTCCCTGAAGCCATCCCTGAAACTCCCAGCATTCAGGAAAGCAGACCTTAAAAACACAACCTCCAAAAGGCAGAGGAAAGTCCCGATCAGCCTTCTTTCATATTTACCATAAATTTTTTGGGGGGGACATCTGAGGTTCTTTATGCTGTTTCCCCACAAAGGGCAGTGACAGCTGAATATTATTGTTTGACTTCTTTCATTTAATTATTTAGCCATTGCTTGTCTAAAGGTTCCCACTCAATGCTTCTGGCAGTGTAAGTCAAAATGCTTATCTTATTTTTCCCTGACAAGGTAATATCAAGAGGCTGTTCTATTTTTAACTCCTGTCAAATTTTAAAATCCTGGTTCTTAAACAACCACAGTCTTACAGAAACAAGTTTAACAGGATTACCACAAACCTTTTTTCCCCTCATTTCTTCTCTCTCTCTCTCTCTCTCTCTCTCTCTCTCTCTCTCTCTCTCTCTCTCTCTCTCTCTCTCTCTCTCTCTCTCTCTCTCTCTCTCTCTCTCTCTCTCTCTCTCTCTCTCTGCATGACAACGATGAAAAAAGTGATTTATTTGTAACTGGTTTTCACACAACTGTTGCAGCATCATCATGGTTACATGATCAATATTCGGGTACTTGGCAGCTGGCCTGTGCTTATGACAGTTGTACTGCCCCAGGGTCATGTGATCATGATTTGTGGCCATCCCAGTCAGTCTCTGACAAGCAAAGTCAATGAGAGAAGGCAGATTCACTTAACAACCACATGATTCATTTAACAGCAGCAGTGATTCACTTAAAACCTGGGGCAAAAAAGTTCATAAAATGGGGTGTAACTCACTAGCTTAGCAACGGAAATGTTGGGCTCTATTGTGGCCATAGAGTGAGGACTATCTGTATTAGATATGTTTGCTGCCTTGTGTTATTTATACAGATAATAAAGGTGGAATATAAGTAAAGTATAAATAATTAAAAGAATAACTAAATAACATCAGAAACTCCATCAGAAGACAGCAGTCAGGCTTGGATTGCTTACCAATTGACTAAATTAATTTAGGACTGAGCCAGAGAAAAGGATAAATATTTGCAAATATTTCATTGCCTAGTTGCCTAAAGCTGCTTCTTTTATTTTTCATATATCTGGATTAAACATTGCATGCATAATCTACTATGTTCAGTTTTTAATGCATGACTACTTTTACTTTGAGAACTCAAAGTAGAATAATAAAGGAGAAAAATGTGAACGAGATCAGGACTGTATTAAACTCTGAAGGAAGATCTATCTGAGGCCAGAGAAACATGAGTCCTTTTGAAAGCATGGACTAAAAATGTGATCATTAAATAGTTTCCTACTAAAACTTAAAGCAGATGATCCAACTTGCCCATGAACCCTTCTGAAAGTTCACAGGCAATTACAAAAATGTAATCCACATGAACAGCTTATATTAATAAGCATGGAAAGGAGCTGTCATTGGTGCTATTAACTCTTTTTAAAAAAAATAAAAAGAAAGCAGCACATTAATTACATTTTTTTCATAATTTTTATTGAAGCTTAAAAATACAAAGATAAAACACTAATACAAACTAAGGAAAATATAAAAAAGACAAAAGTGGAAAGTACAAAAAGAAAAAGAAAAGGGGGAGGGGAAAAGAAAATATATAAAAAGGAGAAAAGAAATAGCGAGAAAAAATGATTTCCTTCTCTATCAAGACAAGTACAAATATTTTCAGTACTTTCTCTAATATTTCAACCAAAAATCTTTTCATTCTCTTCAACCCATATCTCATCTTTTATCTATTGGCAAATATAATAAATCCTCATCTTTCAATCTTAATCAACTATAAGAGCTACCAAAAATAAGTATTCATATTAACCTTAAACAAGTAAATTAATTTCATATTTCTTTCCTTTATACAATACCTTTTTATTTTCTTTTAAAAAACAAATCAAAAAGCTTTTCTTTCTATTTCTTATAAACAAAATTTTAAAACTTCACCTGTCAAATTTAATCAAGAAAAAATCATTAGGAGCTACTAAAAACAATGTATTAAAAGATTAATTTTTAATCCCTACAAATTATGTCCCACAAACTGACTTCTTATCATCTTCTTTTCCTCTTAATTTTAATACCATAGCTTATCCTTTCTCTGAACTTACAACAAAAAAATCTCTTCTTTCCATATCTTATCTATAAACAAATCTTTAAAACCTTGTTATTCAATCCTAGTCAGGGGGAAAAAACATTAAAAGCTGTTATATAAAAAAAAGAATCATATACAGTTTAATCTTGATCAAATAAGCCAATTTTGTAAATATTTTATTTTTACATGTGTTGATTTTTATTTCTTTCGGATAATGCACCAAAGCTGATTTATTTTCCTTTCCTCGGGAATTTCTTTATAAGTATAATGCATCTCTTTTGTAAATCCAAAGTAAAAGATTTGTCACTTTTCTTAGTTAAAATCCACATATCCAAGTCACTTTTCTGGCTTATTATTTGTGTGTCCCTTTTCACTATGAAAACCTCAGCCAGTTTCATTTGTAAGTCCTGTATAACATCTTTGTCAGTATCGTTCTTGTAGCCTGTCAATTTTAAATCCATATCCCAAACAGCCTAATTTTCCAATATTTCCTCTTCTGTCTTTTAAGGTTTTTTTATTATTATTGTATCAGATAGCGTAAAGAATACATTCTGGGTACATCATTGCCAAACAAGTCGGATTCGGCTTAAAACATTTTTCTCTATCTGTATTGGTGGGTCTTCTCCTTTAACTGTGATCTTTAATTCTTTCTGGTTGCCTCTAGTAACCAGTCTTGCTCTTATTACGTTTTTCCCTCATCCAGAACATTTTTCCCAGGAAGAGACTTCTTACACCTACACTCAAAATCTTCGTGTATTTTAATAAAAGCTTAAACAAACCATAGGAAGTATTCTTAGGATTTTTCAAAGTCTTGTTTAGTCTGCTTAAAAACTTTCCAAAATCAACATTCCAATTACCCTTTTCCTGCTTGTTTCCAAATTAGATTTTCTTTTAAGTGTTAAACTTAAATAAATTATTTTTCCCTGCGGGTTAGAGGAAAATCACCCACGTAATAAAACGTGTCTTTCTGAATCTCAAAAAGTAATTAAAAGGGTAAACGGGAGAACCCAGCACCCTTTCTGAAGACTCTGAACCACAGGCTGGGCAAAACTGACTCTCTCGCTCTCAGAGCAATAAAACCCAACAGAGGCCATTGTGTTATGGTCTCGTCACAGGGAACATCGTAAGGAACACTGTGGGGTGATCTCAAGTCTTCTCCTTCACCCATAGAGGAGATCAAGGAGTCAATTCCTTTACCAGCAGCACTTCCAGCTTTGATCATTTGCTGTGCTAACAGCAAAGCTGCCTTTACTCTGTCATTGCTTCCTTGGATGTCTGCACCTTAACTGCATTCAGGGAATGGGAGTTACTATTAAAGGTAATCCTGGACTTACAACAGTTCATTTAGTGAACATTCAAAGTTACAACAACAGTGAAAAAGGTTTTCACACTTACGACCATTGCTATATCCCCATGGTCACATGATCAGAATTCAGGCGCTTGGCAACTGACTTGTATTTATGACAGTTGCTGTGTCCCAGGATCATGTAATCACCTCTTGCGACCCTCTAACAAGCAAAGTCAATGGGGAAGCCAGATTCGCTTAATAACTGCAGGGATTCACGTAACAATTATGGCAAGAAAAGTCACAAAACGGGGCAAAATTCACTTAACAACTGTTTTGCTTAGCAACAAAAATGTTGGGGCTCAATTGTGGCTTTAAGCCGAGGTCCCCCTGTATTGATAACAGGCCATATCATTAAACCTGTATAAGATTGATCCTCTGTTTTGAAGACCTTTAACTTCACTCATTTCTCCAAAACGAATGGTGAAAATGAACTAACAAGAACTGTCAACTTGGCCCTAGTTCAGGGAAGAGGTAAAAAGAGTGTTAAAAAAACTATTTACAGGTTTTGGCTAAAATTTGAAATAATTAACTGGCTTGAAGACTGACTGAGTATGTGCCACCATATCAATGTTAACTCTTAGCAACTACATATAGATTTTTCTCCATGACAACCTGTTCCTAATCTAGTCTGATTTAAATCCCTATTTAGCTGTGAAGCTCAGGAGTAACTTAGCCTATTGTAGCTCACAGATTGTGAGAATAAAATGGGTGGAAAAACCATGAAAGCACTCTTGTCATGCTTAAAGAAACCGTAGAATATAAATGTTAACAATTGAACAACTCTGTGGCCTAATTGGTATTTCAGTGTTCGAAATTTTGCCTCTTTACAATCTATGGTAAACATTTTCATTAGGATTGAAAACTGTGATTGGCGCAAATCACTAGGTTAATCAGGTAAAATTTCAACATTACCCATTTAAATAATGGAATACAGGTAGTCCTCAATTTATGACCACAGCTGAGCCTTGCCCTGTTTTATGACTTTTCTTGCCGCAGTTGTTAAGTGAATCACTGCTTCCCCATTGACTTTGCTTGTCAGAAGGTCACAAAAGGGGATCACAGGAGCCCAGGACACTGCAATTGTCATAAATATGAATCATCCCAATATAAAATCATGTAACCACAGGGATGCTGCAACCATCATAAGTGTGAAAAACAACCATAAGTCACTTTTTTCGGTGCCATTGTAACTTTGAACAGTCACTGAATGAACTGTTGTAAGTTGAGGATTCCCTGTACTTCAGTGATGAGCATCCCTGTACTAAGGTTTGCTGTGAAGAAAAAAAAAATTAAAATATTAGTTCTTTTTTATAATGGTTGGTAACTTTGTGAAATATATTACATTTCATAACACTCATATATTGAATATTGAGGTGTGAGATATTCAACTTTGAGGTGTGAGATGTCAGTTCTTTTAACTGGAAATAGTATGGGTAGTCCTCAACTCACAACCATTCATTTGGCAACCCATTTGAAGTTGCAACGGGACTGAAAAAAGTGATTTACACCACTTCTCACATTTATAACAGCAATCGCAGCAATCCCCCGGTCACGTGATCAGAATCCGAGACCTTGGCAACCGGCATGTATTTACAAGGGGTTGCAGCATCCCAGGTCATGTGATTCCTATTTGCAACCTTCCCAGCCAACTTCCAACATGCAAAATCAATGGGGGAAATCCAGATTTGCTTAACAATCACGTGATTCACTTAACAACTGCACTGCAATTCATTTAACAACCATGTGCTTGTCAATGGAAATTCTGATCCAATCTGTAAGTCAAGGACTACCTATAATGCCTCTTCATTTTTATATTTTATTTTTATAAATAGCAGCTGGAAGGGTAATTTGTAACAGGACCCAGGAAAGAAGGCAATACTTTTCTCCACCTCCACCACCACCCCCAGCCCTCATCCATCCACCCATCCCTGTATCCCAGTAGCCTTTTTCAAATTTCTATCCCACTGGAAAAACATATCAGCACATATAGAAAATAGTAGCTTGATCTATAGGATAATTTTGGGGAGAAAGACGGTACTGGACGACAGAGTTAAGCATGGAATCTTTTTGCTCTCCAACTGCTTCACAAACTAGGAAATATTGTCCAAAGTTGCTGTTAGATTTTTAATCTCACTTTTTAAATACATACTATATTTCTCAAGATGGTGAACTAAACTAATACTCCTTCCTCCTCCTATTTTTTCCCCTGTGAGGTTGATTAAGCTGAGAGAAAGCAACTGAGCCCAAATCACCCACCCAGTTGTCATGCCTAAGGAAGTAAAAGTGTCATTCATTAGAGCAGGGGTCTTCAAACTTGGACTTTTATGACTTGTGGACTTCAACTCCCAGAATTCCTCAGCCAGGCATGCTGTCTGAGGAATTCTGGGAATTGAAGTCCGCAAATCATAAAAGGGCCAAGTTTGAAGACCCCTGCATTAGAGGAACCTCCTTACCATGGCTAATAAATGAAGACTTCCTTCAAATCAATTGATCTGAAGCTGTTTATTTTCTTCCTAACATCTGTCTGATTCAAAGAGAAATGGAATCTTCTGATTCAGGATGCCCAAAATGTAATGCTGAATATTTATCACCCCTTAGCTTAAATCCTAAGATAGGTATAACACATCCACATATTCAAGGAGCTGAGCTGCATTAATTTACACACTCCGGGTGACCTAAATCTCCATACCCCAAAGGAAAGGTTGTTTTGTAACAGTAGTGAAATGAGAGAAAGGTTAGCTGAAAAAGAAGGCATTGTTTAAGTCAATAGCTAGGGGTGTTTTCCCTCTACCTGACAGTGCACATCTGGATCTGTGCCAGACAAAGCTCCTTCACATGTCTGGAAAAGGATTGAGATAGTGAGGTGACCCATTTGCCAGGAGCTTCTGCAGGAATTGCAGAATCTATTCAAACCTCTGATGCTGCCAAGCAGTAAAACCTCTTCAGATTGCACATACAGTATGCAGAAAAACCATTTTTCAAAAAATCAGTTAAAGCAGAATGCACCCCTAGTAGAAAGTACCTCAGGGAAAAGTTGCGATGTTCTCAGTCAAAAATGACTCTGCCATTTATTTCCAGATAAACCAGTAGAAGACTGAAACATCTCTCTCAGCCCAACCTACCTGACAGGGTTGTTGTTGCGAGGAAAATAGGAAGAGGAAGGAGCATTAGGTATGTTCGTTGCCTTGAGTTATTTGTAAACATAATAAAAGCGGGATTAAAATGCAATAAATAGATAAAATTATAGTCTAGGCCAGGGGTAGGCAACCTTGGCTCTTTTATGACTCGTGGACTTCAACTCCCAGAATTCCTGAGCCAGCATGGCTCAGCTTGGAAACCTCTCCCTTTCCCCTCAGCATGGCTGGTTCAGGAATTCTGGGAGTTGAAGTCCACGAGTCATAAAAGAGCCAAAGTTGCCTACCCCTGGTCTAGGCCAAAATGTAGAAGAACAAGTGAGATGGCAAAGAGACACTGAAAGTAATGATCCAAGGAGCCTTCCCCAGCAATAAGCATCGTCATGTGGGGAGAAAGAATAGGTTTTAAAAACAAAGTAGAAAAAATTTGGAGCCCTGTAAATATTCAATTTACTGCCTTAATTACAGATAGTCTTTGACTTACAACAGTTCATGTAATGACTCTTCAAAATTACAACATCACTGAAAAATATGACTTATGACCATTTTTCACACTTATGACCATTGCAGCATCCCCATGGTCATGTGATCAAAATTCAAACGCTTGGCAATTTATGACGGTTGCAGCATCGCGGAGTCATATGATCCCCTTTTGCGACCTTCTGACAAGCGAAGTCAATGGGGAAGCCAGATTCACTTAACAACCGTGTTACTAACCTAACAGCTTCAGTGATTCACTTATCAGTTGTGGCAAGAAATGTCATAAAATGGGACAAAATTCACTTAACAACTGTCTTGCTTAGCAACGTAAATTTTGGGCTTCGTTGTGGTCATAAGTCGAGGACTGCCTGTATCAAGTTTTAGGAAATCAAGAAGCAAGTGAGGTTGAATTGAGCATTTTCTCATCTCACAACCTACTCAGGTCAACTGAGGAATTTCAGCACCAACTTTTGATAGTCACAGGTAGTATTTCTCTGCTCCTTTTGCATTCATCCCCTACTGGTTAAAAAGATGACTATCAGAGTAATTTTGTTTTATTTCAGCACACGTGAGGTCTCGATAACTCAAGAATGGAAACCTTTCAGTTTTGTAGCCTGACACCATTTTCAACGAAGTTTGGCCAATTATTTCTTTAATAATGCTCTAACTTCTGATTTGGATAAAATGAAAAAAACAACAACAACTTTTCTGGATCTAGGCAAAAGGGCTGGGCCTGGCCAACTCAACCTATTTTCCAATCTCTGGTTCAGACTGAAATTAGAATGTGAGATTGTTATACCATATTTACTGTGCTCCACTGCAGAATAATATTCCATTTTCTCCCTACCGGTAGAAGCTCTTGCTGGTTATTTCAGCTCTTAGCCCAATTAAAGCCAAAAAGCCTCAACATTGTGCAAGTTGTTGATCACTGTCAATTATTCTGAGTGTTCCCTTCATTTAAGGAAAAGAAAGAGAGAAACCATAGTGGAGCCCTAGTATACAGAAAACTGCATTTCAGTTGGACTCAGCTGAAATAGAAGGAAAGCAAACTGAACAGACATCTTGAAAAAAAAATATTAAAAGCAATTTGCAATAGCATTATTGTCTCTGTCAATGCAACTGAATTGGGCGCCTGTTGGAACAGTTGCATAAATCGTATTTATTTCCATCTGAAATAACTCTGATAAAGCTGAAACCTTTGTGCTGAAAAGAACTAATTTGATCTACAAATTACTACTGCATATTGAAGTTAATGGGGAGAAAAATTAGGTCATCTAGGCGAAAAATCAGCAACAAGCCACCCACTCCTATGAATACTTCTGGCTGTAAAAGGAGAGGGAGGGAGGGAGGGAGGGAGGAAGGAAGGAAGGAAGGAAGGAAGGAAGGAAGGAAGGAAGGAAGGAAGGAAGGAAGGAAGGAAGGAGTATTGTTGATTGTGCTCTATGCTGGGATGAAATGCTTTGCCTACAATCCTTGGTACTCACCTTCTTGGAATTTCAACAACTACTATGTTTTTTTCCAAACATATAACATATGTTAGAAATCATATTTTATTTTTTTGTAGGGGAGAGAAGCTTTTGCTGTTGACTTAGCTTCCTATTCTACACTTAAGGGCTTTGAGTGTACTGGTTTATAATGAGATGTTAAGATTTCTATTCTTTCACGGTTATGATTAATTATTTTAAGTAATTAATTATATAAGTATTAATTTATACAGTAACCTATTGTGGAATATTCAGTTCCAGATCCAGGTCCACAATTCTCAAACTAGAGAAAAAAGTGGTAGAAACATCTGTGCCTCTTTTCTGGATATCAGTTAATCTTCATAGAGTATTGGATGAATAACTTGCAGACTAAAAGAAGATAATTATCTTTCTTTCTTGTGCCGAATTAAACAGAGCAAGTGTATATGGATTAGTATAGGATTTATAGGGATCAGCTACTACCATTTCAATGTAACACGTTCTCTCAAACTTTTATGAGTGCTGTTTCATATCTACAAGGATCATTGTGTTTTCTATCACAGATTGTTTTAACAACTTATGCCTCCCAGCCAAATGCAGATTAGTTAACGCAATAATTTTCCCAATTGCTACTTATGGCTGCGAAACCTGGACTCTGAAAAAGGCAGATAGGAGAAGGGTGGACGCCTTTGAGCTGTGGTCCTGGAGGCGACTATTACACATCCCATGGGCTTCAAAAATAACAAAAAAGTCCTAGACAGAATCTCACCAAAAATATCACTTTGAAGCCAAGATTGCCAAACAGAGGTTGTCATACTTTGGTCATGTCATGAGAGCTGACTCCCTTGAAAAGTCAATCATGCTGGGAGTGATCAGCAGAAAAAAAGGAGAAGAGGCCACCCTCTTACCTGCTGGTTGGACACTATAAAAGATGACACCAGAATGACCATAGTGGATCTGAAGGAGTGAGACAGAAGAGCATGAAGAGTGCTGATCCAAAGTGTGGCCGAGGATAGGATATGACTGACTGGATGGCAATGATGATGACGACGTCTCTTGTTTTTGAGCCATTGTTTTTGAAGGTGATCATAGCTAGACTAATCTTTGAAATTTAAAGAGATTAGGTTTTCCCATCAGGTAATTGTTGATGGGAAAGGAGACTATTGTGCTTAGCAGAGACAATACTGGACTAAGCGGACTATGGGTCTGAGTCATCATAAGGTAACTTTGAATGCATTGCCATGTTTTTCTGCCATTAAGAGAAACCATATGGACTAGAAAGTTATTCAAGATTAATTCTGCAAATGCCTTGGCTCTGGTGGATCTTATGTTGCACGTGGTTTCTAAACTAGATCCCAAATCCACAAAGCATGAGAAACTGGATCAAATTCAACACCATTCTCATTCATATGAAAAGGTTTTCCTTTAACTGCTCCAAGATACGTTTTCTGCGAGTATGAGAAACTGGCCAAAGTATTTTGTGCAATAAATGTTCTTTTTTTAAAACTATGGCTGTATTTAAAATGCCCTTTGCCCTGTGCTGTGAAACTGCAAGAAACTCATTGTTATGGTGGAACTATACAGAAAGGAAAGGAGGAAAAGTATGCTCCATTTAAAAATATTTATTATCATTAGGGTAACTTGGTCACTTTTTTTTTCTGTCTCTCCAGTATGTTTCTCCTCCGTTACCGAAAAAGGATGATAGAGGGGTTAGAAAACCAGGGCTTGCTCTTCCTTTTCGCTAGCTGGATGTTGTTTCTCTGCCTGTCCTTTCTTGTCTGCTCCAGATGCAAGGAACACAGTGGAGAACCTTGGAGGGGGGAGGCCTCAATAAGCATGTCCAGGAGATGCAACCAACTGTGGGAATGATCTTGGGAGAAAGTAGGAAGAGCCACGGCTTGTACAACAGTCAGACAAGAGGCAGCCAGAGTCCTCAGAAGCAATGAGGGCATTGCAAACATCTTTGAAGGGACCTTCCCTAATTTATTGGACTGTAAACCTGAGAGGGGAGAGAGATGGAGTTCAACCTTGCAAGATCCTGTCAATATAACCTTACAATAAAGGTAGAACTAGTACTCCTGGTTGTGCTTCTCCCCTGGACAACCTTGCAAGGCGAACATCAATCTTGCAAGTCTTAAAGTACCCCTTCCTTCACTTCCTTTTACTTTCCTGAAAACTAGGGAGGATCCCTTCTGAAATGCTTTCACATCCCTCCTCTTTTGGACTCAAATTTCATTTATTAGACTGTTGTCTAGTCTGTGGCTCTTCTTACTGTCTCTCAAGATCACTCTCACTTACCATTAGAGGAGATTTACCACGTGTCTTCTCTTTTCTTCAGAGTTACAGGCTGAAAACCAAAGGCAACATTAAATAACCCAAGAGAGCATCTAAGACAGCAAGGGGAATATGCTGTTTTAGATGACATGCTGTTTGGGCTCAAGGTGATGGGTGTTGTGGTCTAGCACAGAGGTCCCCAACCTTTTGGGCACAAGGGACCGGCTACTTGGAAAGAAGTTTTTACATGGACCGGAAGGGGCGTGGTTTCGTGTGCTGCCTGCATCCCACGGATGGGGCTTTGCTTGTTTGTGTGGCCTGGTTGCTGGCATGCCGCGGCAATGATCCACAGACCAGGGGTTTGGGAGCCCTGGTCTAGCATACCTAAAAAGCACTGGGTTGGAAAAGGCTGCCATATGGTGTAATTAGGTAAAGCAATTCAGTGTGTAAACATGGAAATCAGCAGTATTGTCTAACAGACTTTTCTTTAAATATGTTAATAAAGTTGCAAACATATGCACATTGTTGTTTGCATATGCATCCCCGCAGGAGAATAAATGTGAAAGAATAATCAGTTTCAAAGTGGCATATGGATTGTGCTGGGAACAGTTTATCTTCTTCTATAGTTTCATCTAGTCATAGGGATTGAAAACCATGACCCCCAAATCCTCTGGATAGATATAAAGTGTCGAAGCAGTGCAACTTACAGTAATGGCATAACTCTAGATTTGCTGAATTGCATGCCATGGCTCAACTATTTTCCAGCATCCTCCCTACCATGCACCCACCCAAAAAGTTTGAGAAACATTTTGAAGCATTTGAGGACAGAATTACAATGTATAAGTATTGTTTATAATGCATCCAAAGATTTTTTTAAAAAAACAACAACCCTTTAAGCTACATATGGAATGATAAAATGACAAGGAATAGTAAGCTAGAAAGAGTTGTGATCCACAGCTGCTTTAGTAGTTTGCCAATGCCTAGCAATTACATTTTCTCTTTAAACTGCAGGCACATGAGATCTCCTGGTAGAGATGAAGAGGCTTGCACATCCCAGTGACCCTAAGTCAGGGGTCCCCAACCTTGGCAACTTTTAAGACTTGTGGACTTCAGCTCCCAGAATTCCTCAGCCAGCCAAGCTGGCTGAGGAATTCTGGGAATTGAAGTCCACAAGACTTAAAGTTGCCAAGGTTGGGGACCTCTGCCCTAAGTTGTTCAGATGCAGAGTTTGAACAAGGTTCATCCATATGAGGCAGTCTTAAATGAGCGATAAGATTAAATAAGATTCACTAGAAAATAAAGTGGCAGCTTATTCCTAAAACCAAATGTTTCCATGGCAAAATACTGCCAAGAATATTGACAATGATAGCTGAGAATGTAACCAATAAGCTACTGGGGAACTGTAGAAAACAAGTATGAATTCTTCTGATATGGTTGGATTAAAGGTAAAGGTACATCCAGCTGTTGTAGGAAAGTTATTGGCATGTGTGGACTGTCATATGCAAAGGCAAACCTGAAGTCATCAGAGCAGAAATTTCAAGATTTAATCTTGATGGTCTAGTTTAAAGAACTGACCTCCAAGGTGCCTTCCAACTTTTATTATTATTATTATTATTATTATTATTATTATTATTATTATTATTATTATTATTATTATTATTATTCATCACACAGTCAGCCAGATGTTCAGACTGGATTTAGCATTGTGTCTACCTATCGAGTCCTTACCAAGGACCTGGGATAGACAGATGTGGATGTTTGATGGTATTACAGATATCGTCGCAGGATAGAAGCAATTCCTAGTAAGGCCGCCTTTTGTAATTGACTAATGGCAAATTTGTCAATGCCAATGGTGTTCAAGTGGTGCTCTAGTTGTTTTGGGATTGCACCCAAGGCGCCTATTACTATTGGTACTACCCTTGCTTGCTTTTGCCACAGTCTTTCTATTTCTATTTTTAGGTCTTTGTATTTTGTTATCTTTTTTTTTTTTTTTTTTTAATAAAAATTCTTTTATTGAAACAATTAACATTGAACATAAAAACATGTTATGCAGCAATCATCATGATCCCTGGTATACAATACTAAGTATTA
Organism: Bothrops alternatus; assembly: GCA_034064705.1. Lineage (NCBI taxonomy): Eukaryota > Metazoa > Chordata > Lepidosauria > Squamata > Viperidae > Bothrops > Bothrops alternatus. The sequence continues at coordinate 2,345,013 of JARGCV010000200.1, read as the reverse complement.
GTCTTTGAAAACGTCTGAGTTAGTAAGCCTTTTCCCCCACTCCTCGTGTCTAGCCTCAACTATACTCCTGTTACATTTTATTTTGATTGGTGTTTCCCTTATCCGTTTCAATATTAATGTGATCAACATTAAACATAAGATCCTATTGCTAAGCAATCATCCTAGAACATAGCATACAACATTAGGTATTAATCTTTGTAAACATCTGTTTTAGTAAACGTTCTTCCCTCCTCCCTTACATCTTCAAGTATACTCCGCATACATTTTGTTTGATTGGTGTTTCTCCTATGTATGGTCTATCTACTGTATCTAGTCTATCGCATATTGTACTTTTGCGCTTCTGAGTTGACTTCATCCCATTACTAGTGCAATCTTTTATGGTCCCCAACCCGAGATCCTGAGGTAAAAGTTTCATATCCTGAGGTAGAGATTCAGTCTACTTTAACAATATTAAAGCAAACAACGTTAGTCATAAGGTTATGTTAAGAGGCATTAGTTATAGAACATATACATTCAACATTGGGTGTTAGTTTTTGTAAACCTTTGATTTGTTAACCCTTCATCCCTCCTCCCCTCGATCCTTAGCTGAACGCCAGCTGCATTCTGTTTGATTGGTGTCTCTCTTGGATATAGTCTATCCACTGTTTCCAGTCCGTCACAAATTGTTCATTGGAGCGACTTTTCAAATATGCTGATATTTTTGCCATTTCCGCCAGATTTGTTACTTTCACAGTCCATTCTTCAATAGGCGGTATTTCCGGATTCTTCCAGTACTGTCCCACCAATAATCTTGCTGCTGTAATTAAGTTCAAAAATAAAGTTGTCTCTGAGGTAGTGATATCCTTTGTGATCCCTAACAGAAAAGCCTGAGGTAGAAATTCTATACGCTTTTTGAAAATGGTTTGGAGTGTCCACCATATCTTCCTCCAGAATGCTTTGATTTTTCTGCATGTCCACCATATGTGGAAGTAGGTAGCCTCCCCGTCTCCGCACCTCCAGCATTTGGGCTGGGTGCCCGGGTATATGAGTGATATTTTTTTCGGGTCTAGGTGCCATCTATAGAACATCTTGTAGAAGTTTTCCCTTAAGTGTTGCGATTTCGTGAATTCTACATTCCTCACCCAGATTTTCTCCCACGTGTCTATGGCGATAGGGTGTCCGAAGTCTTGCGCCCACTTTATCATACAGTTCTTGACTAGTTCGGTTTCAGAGTCCATTTCTATCAGAGTGCTGTACACTCGTTTGATGTGCCTAATCCCCTGTTCTCTGATCTGTTTGATTAGGTTCTCGTCGTTCTGGGAGAAGCCTTTCTTCTTGTCTTCACGCCACCTTGACTGTAGTTGTATATATGATAGCCAGTTACTTCCTATTCCTCTGTTTGCTAGCGTTGCTTGAGATTTCAAGAGGAACCTGTTTTCTTCTCCCAGTACAAGCTCACTGTAGGGCACCACTCCTTGCCCTTGGGATGTGTTCATATCTCCTGTTGCGTGTCCAGGGATCGTCCAGATGGGAATCTTGTCGTGTAGGAGGTGCTTGTATTTCTTCCAGACCCATAGCAGTGGGATTCGTAGTGGGTTCTCCTTGAAGTTCCTATCTGCCTTTTTGTCGTATACTAGGTATGCGTGCCAGCCGAATCGTAGACCATGCCCCTCAACATTCAGAACTCTATCGTTTGTCATGTTGATCCAGTCACTAACCGCCACCAACGTTGCTGCATAGTAATATAGCTTTAGATTAGGCATTTTGAGTCCCCCTCTCTCCCTTGCGTCTTGGATGATTTTTAGTTTCACCCTCGGTCTCTTGTCGTCCCAAATAAATCTGTTGATGCCTTTCTGCCAACTGTCTAAGTCCGCATCTTTCTTGAGTATGGGTAGCATTTGAAAGAGAAATAGAAATCTGGGTAATACATTCATCTTTACTGTCGCTATCCTGCCGAGCAGGGACAGACGTAGCGATTTCCACCTTTCCAGGTCTGTTTGTATCTTATTCCACAGAACCTCGTAGTTATTCTTGTATAATTTCGCATTTGTTGATTCTATCTCCACTCCTAAGTATTTGACTTTCTTGACTATTTCACAACCCGTTATTCTTTCCAGGTTCCGTTTAGCTTTGTTGTCTAGGTTTTTGACTAGCATCTTTGTTTTTGATATATTTACTTTGAAGCCTGACACCCTACCATAGTCTTCCATTATCTCCATCAACTTCCTTGCTGATTGTGCTGGTTGCGACATTGTCACCAGCAGGTCATCCGCAAAGGCACATAGTTTGTATTCTTGCTGTTTAATCTGTATGCCCTGTACATCCTCAGCCGCTCTTATTCTGTTCAGTAAAATTTCCAGTGTTAGGATAAATAGCAGGGGGGACAGCGGGCAGCCCTGTCTCGTGCCTCTCTCTATATTAAATGAGTCCGTTAAGTCTCCATTGACAATGATCTGGCCTGTTTGTTTCTGGTAAATTGCCATTATGGAGTTGAAGAACTGTGCTCCCATTTTCATTTTCAGGACCAAGTTCGTCAGGAACGGCCAATTCAGTCTGTCGAAGGCTTTTTCTGCATCTACAAACATTAGAGCGGCGGGTATCTGGTTGTGCCTTTGCAGGTACTCTATTATGTTCAACAGCTGCCTCACGTTGGTTTTCATCTGGCGTCCTTGTATAAATCCCCTTTGGTCCGGGTGTATTGTTTTCTGTAAAACAGTCATTAGTCTATTGGCCAAAATTTTTGTGAAGATTTTATAGTCTGTGTTTAGTAGTGAGATGGGCCTGTAGTTTGCGGGCTGTGTGTTGTCTTTCCCCTCCTTTGGGATTAATGAGATGTAGGCTGTTTTCCAGGATGGTGGGACCTGGCCTCCTTCTTGAATGCTGGCAAATAGCTTTCTGAGGGGTTCTAGCATCTCATCCTGTAGATGCTTGTAGTAGGTCGCTGTTATCCCATCCGTCCCGGGCGATTTTCCTGCTTTCAGTTGTGTGATCGCTGAGTGTATTTCCTCCTTTGTGATTAAGGCATTCAGGGCTTCTCTTTGTGTGTCGGTAATCGCCTGTATCTTTTCGTTTTGTAAGAATTCATCTATCTCTTTGTCTTGTATCTTATCCTCGGCATATAGTTTCGAGTAGAACTCTGTGAAGGCTTTCTTGATGGTTTTTTGTCGGAATTCTAGCTTGCCTTTGTATTCTATCTTTTCAATTATGCGGGATTTTTGTTTCTTTCTTATAGTGTAAGCTAGCCAGCGGCCCGGTTTGTTGGCCTTGCAGAATGTCTTATGTTTTGCATATTGTATATTCCTTGCAACTTGGTCCGCCATCAACATGTCAAATTGCTTTCTTAAGATCTTGAGTCCTTCTTTGGCGACTTTGTCTTCTGGTCTTTTTATCAGTAGCCGCTCCATTTTGCTTATCTCATTTTCTAACTCTTTTCTTTTTTGTTCTTGTTGGCGCCAGTGCCAGCTATTCATGGATATGAGGATCCCTCGCATGTACACCTTGCTGCCGTCCCAGATCTGTTCTATTGGTGTTCCGTTGTTCATATGTGTGCTGAAGTATTCCTTCATAGCTTTTTTGCATTCCGCCACTTTGTCTCCGTGTCTAAACAGGTTTTCATTGATTCTCCAGGACCTCCTCTGCGTCTGGCCGTGTCTTAGCTCCATCCTCACAGGGTTGTGGTCCGTCAGAGCTTTGGGTAGGATTTCCACCGCGTTTAGACGAGTTAGCAAGTCACTAGAAGTTAATATAAAGTCAATTCTGGAGAAGGATTGATGTCTGCCAGAGAAGAAGGTGAATTCTTGTTCTCTGCCATGTCTTTTCCTCCATACATCTGTCAGTTCGAGTTCCTCCTTCATGTCAAAGAAGGATTTAGGCAACTTGGAGTGTTTTTGTGGGTTCGGTGTAGTTCTTTTTTTGTCTAGAGCAGTCTCTATGACCCCGTTCCAGTCGCCCATGATGATGTAAGATCTGTAGTTAAGTTGTGTTACTTTCTTGTGTAGCTTTTTGTAGAATTTGCCTTGTTGCTGGTTTGGTGCATATACGCCCATTACTAGAATCTTCTTGTCCTCTTGTGTTATTTCAATTGCCAGGTATCTACCTTGGGGGTCGGACTCTATTAGCTTGGCCAATACATGTTTCTTTACATATATAACAATCCCATTCTTTTTTCTTGGCGCCGCTGCTACAAAGTGCGCGCCTAGTTTGTAGTTGGTCAGATATTTCTGGTCTGCTGCTCTGATGTGTGTTTCTTGTAGGCAGATTATATCGCTTTTATCTTGGTTCAGATAGTGGAGAATTTTTCTCCTTTTCTGGGGGGAGTTCAGTCCGTTCACATTCCAAGTCAAATACTTAGTTGCCATCATCTGTTGCAGGATATTTTTGCGAGACCATTTCTGTTATTTCTCCTGTTGTCTTCTTTGGTCCCGTTCCCATGATATCCGGATTGCTGCTCGTATTGGTTTGTGCGGTCTTGCTTTGCTGGTCTGTGTGTTTGGTAGTGGAGCCTGGTAGCCTGTCCTCTGTAGGCTGTCTTGCTGCCTTGTTTTTGTTGCTCCTTGCTCTCTGTGCCCTCGCCTCTCTAGGTATTCCATTCATTTCCTCTGCCACTGCCCTGATCTGTGCCTCTGCGCTGTTTGCTCGTTGGCCTCGATCCCTCCCGCTTTCCCGTGGTCTATCTGTGTCTTCTCCCGCGGTGGGTTGAGGGCCTCCCGACTTCAGTTCCTTTTCGAGGAAGTCTTTGGCTTTCTGGACCGAGGTCAAGTAGTGTCTCTTGTTTCTATAGGAAAGTGACAGTCCTGTTGGGGTTTCCCACCGGTATCGCAGTGCACGCGATCTCAGTTCTGTGGTCAGGAATTTGTAGTCTTTTCTGTCTCTCAGCATCGCCTGGGGGATCTCTTTCAGAACCGTCACCTCCTGTTCCTCTATGTAGAATGCCTTGTTATAGGAAGTGGCAGAGATGTGATTCCGGAGCCTCTGTGTTGTGAAGTGGATGACCACGTCCCTTGGTTGCTGCCTGTTCACTGCCCTCCAGGCGCCCACTCTGTAGATTTTTTCGATTTGCCACCCAATCTCATTGGCGCTCCTGCCCAGGAATGTTGCCAGTGCCTCTACAAAGGTCCTGAGCAGGCTTTCTTGGGTTTCGTATGTTGTCTCTTTCCACCCTCTGAATCTGATCGCAAATGACAGTTGCCAGAATTGCATCATGGTCGACTGGTCCTGAACCTCAGCAGCCTGTCCCTCTATGCAATTTTCCACTTCTTTCATCATCTTTTCCGTATTCTCCCTTGTTTCTTGGAGGTTCTTGTAATGTGTTTGCATTGCCTCCTTCATTTGTTCCAGGTTTGTGGCCACCGCTTTGCGTTGTTCTTCCCACTTTCTCTCCAGGTCTCTCCCCTGGTCCGCCAGCATCCTTTTCATGTTTTTGTATCTTTCCTCCATCTTCTGTTCTGTTTCTATGCGTCCTTTCTCCGTCTTCGCACTCATTTCTGCCAATTTTCTTTCCATGCCCTCTATCCTTGCCGCCATCGTCGCTATCGTCTCATTTAGTGTCTCAATCGTCTCTGTTAGTTCTTGGATCATGCGTGTTGTTGTGGAGTCATGGGTTGGGGTTTGGGTCTGAGGGCCTGTAGTTGGATGGGGGGGTGCGAGGATGGGTGGGGTATTGCCTGGCTGATTAGAGGGCTGGGCCGGGGAGGGTGCAGTTCCCTTCAGGTCTCGCAGTTTGATATGTTTAGTCCGTCTGGCAGCCATTTTGAGCTTCTCCTCCTGTTGGCCTGTCCACCCTTCAAGCCACCCCTTGATGCCAAGAATTGTGGGCGGATTGTTCCTGTGCCAGTTTATCAAGCTGCTAGGATAGGTTGGATCAAACAGTTTATATTTTAACAGAGAAAAAAAAAAAAAATTCTTTTTTTTTTTTTTTAAATTGTCCACTAGGGGGTGCTATTTGCTTTCAGATAAGCTTCGCTGTGCTGGCAGAGATGATGCAAGGTGAAATGATCTGTGGCTTGAGACTTGCACAGATGGCTCTTTTCACCAGGTGCAGTACACTTAGACTTTTTGGGGTCTGGGGGGGTCTTCTGGGGGTCTTGTGAGGGTCCTCCCCCTACCGCTGGGCTCCCCCTGCGTCTACTGTCCCTCGGTGCTCTAATCGGCCCCCGCTTGTCTTACCGGTGTCTTTCTTCGTGCCTGTTGCTCCCTCTGCTCTCCTCTCTTTTCTGTGTCCTATCGGCTTTGTTTGCTTCCGCCTCTCGCTTCTCCTCTCTTGTCGGCTTCTTACTTTCTGGCTCTGGCCGCCTTTGTTCGCTGCTCCAGTCCTCCTCCGCTGTTCTCTTGCCTTTTCTTCCGCTCTCCGACTCTTCTGGAGGTTCTCCGCCGGCCGGCAGGTCCCCTCGGCAGCGCTCCGGTGTCTCCCTTCCGCTCCGCCGCTCGCCTCTCGCCCGTTCTTTGGAGCTCCGTGACTTACGGCTTGGCGCGGCGTTCTCGGGCCTGCCGGTCGCTCTGCTGCCGCCGGCTTCCTCCGCTCCGTCCGCGGCTTCTCGGGACCTCCCGGCGGTGAGTCTGACCTCGTTTGAGAGGTTCGAGATTCCTTTTTAATCTCTACCTCTTTTTTTGTTGCTCCCTGTCTCTTTTTTGTATTTAATTTGAATTTCGCGCGAGCCCCGTCCCGGAGCTCGCAGAGAAAGGCTCCGGTCCTCGTGACCGGAACCGGAAACCGTATTTTGTTATCTTCTCCAGTTCTTTCTCGTCTATTCTGCTGTCTCCAGGCATTGCCATGTCCACTATCCAGACTTTTTTGTCTTTCTTATCGATAATTGTTAAGTCTGGGGTGTTATGTTGCAGGTGCTTGTCTGGTTTTTTATTATTATTATTATTATTATTATTATTATTATTATTATTATTATTATCATCATCATCATCATCATCATCATCATCCAAGACAAGGTGCATCAATATTACAGTGATTCAACTCTGTGCTTGAAATAATCCAAAGTTGGACTGTACGGATGCTTACTTGAAATATCTTGTCAACACAATAACCAAAAAGACACACAAACTTTTGGAGACTTGAATGCTAAAATCAGAAGGAAAGTAGCATCTGAAATAACAGGAAAATGGCCTGGTTCTTTGAAACAAAGCAGAAGAGAGAATAAAAGGATTCTGCCAAGAAAATTCAGTGTATTTAGTGTTTATAGCAAATACATTTTTCAAAGCTGACGCCTATAAAAATATCCTTTCGCAAAAAAAAGCAAAAGGAAGTGAAATATTTGCATGCTGATACGTTAAAAGCAAAAGGCAACTGACGGGTGAAAATTACCCAACTTAATCCGAGTTCCAAAGAAGAGCACGAAGAGACAAGGAGTTACATTTAAATCAGCAATGCAAAGAGACTGAAGATAACCTTGGAGTGAGAAAGGCATTAATTTAGGAAGATCACAAAACACAAGAGAACCTACTGTATGCAAATATGGGCATAATCAAAGACAGAGGATGCAAAGATCTCCTGGAGAAGAAAAAAAGATAAAAAGAAGAGATGGCATAATTATACAGAAAAAAACTGCAAAAATAACTCAGAACTAATGATATATGCAGTATGAGGGTTTAATCACTCAACTAGAGCGAGACAGTCTGGAAAATGGAGTTAAATGAGCTATAAGCCATATTGCTAAGAACAAACCGTCAGTAATTGATGAAATACCAACACAACCATTTAAAATCTTACAAGATGCTGCAGTTAAAGTACCACTTACAATTTTGTAAGCAAGTATGGGAAAAACAGCAGTGGCTAAGAACGTGAAAATATCAGTGTATATTCCAATACTAATTAAAAAAAGACAATGATAAATTTACTGGGCACTTATCTCTCAGGTGAATGCTCAAGATTTTGCAGTCTTCAACAGTAACATAGAAGAGGAACTGCTAGATTTCAAGATGGATTCAGAAAAATATAGAAGAAACTGACAGCACAGCGCTAACATCTACCGCAGGAGTCCCCAACCCCCGAACCGTGGACCAGTACCAGACTGTGGCATGCCAGCAACTGGTCCACACAAACAGGCAAAGCCCCATCTGTGGGATGCAAGCAGCATACAAAACCACACACTCTCCGGTCTGTGGAAAATCTTTTCTCTACGGAACCAGTCCCTGGTGCCCAAAAGATTGGGGACCTTTGATCTAGTGAATTCAGGTAGTCCTTGGGTTATAACAGCAATTGGGACCGGAATTTCCACCTCTATGCAATGTGGTTGTAAAGTACAACATTATGTGACCACATGGTTTAACAATGGCAATCCCAGCAGCTCCTGTTGCTGTGAAAGGTGGAGCCCCAGATACATAAAAGTAGGATGTACCTAGGTGCCCTGTGGGGGGGCTGCTACAAGTAGGCACCACTGAGCAAGGGCAGGCTGACAGAGGTTGTGGGTTGGTTGGTGGGGACCACAGGGCAAAAGTGGGATCTTGTAACCCTATAGCAGGGCTGGAGAAAAAAAAGTGATGGGGGTGTCTTATAGAAGTGACTTAAAACAGTGATCCCCAAACTTTCTGCTCCTTGGACCGGGGACCACAGCAGTGGGGATGGGTGGGGGTTTGTGCGCACAACCTAGATTCGGCACACGTGCAAATGAAGCTTCATGCACTCATTTGCCGCTTGCATGGGCCAGTTCCCAACAGACTGTGGACCAGTACCAGGCCATGGACCGGGGGTTAAGAACCCCTGAGTTACAATCTCCCCTGCTGGTGGTCCCAATGACTTTGCTTGTGGGAAGGTTGCAGGGAAAGCCACAAAGGGTGGTCATGTGACCACAGGACATTGTGACCATCATAAGTAAAATGAGAGCCCACAACATGGACTTTGTCATATTGTTATACTTGATGATGTTTTCTTATATTTTAATTTGATTTTTATTCTTCTCTTTTACTTGATGTTAATAGCTAATAAATCATTGTGGACCAGAATGTAGAAAGCTCTTTACTCAGTTACTGGATGGATTGATTGATTCCTTCTCATATTCATAAACTGCAAGATAAAACTATCTTTGCTTTCCAAGTCAAGATAGGAAAGGACCGTGTTTGTTTCAAAGAGGACTTCTGTATTTTGTCTTCTAATATGAGAAAGAATTTGTTAGTGTTCATTGGCATCTGGTTTGTCTCTTTGTGAACTCTAAGCAATGACCTTTTCCCTTCATTAGCACCTGAAAGTTATGCCCCCTGGTTCTTTAGATCTCATTTTTTAAGTGAACATATGTGTTATCATATGTAACAAGTTTTAACCATGTAACCGATTTCCTATGCAAAGTGGAGTATGTCTTTGTCTTGCCCAATCAACTTTTCTTTTGTAATTTCCTTTGATGTCTTAACTATAAAAAAGAATGAGAGGAATCCTTTTTTAGTCTCTAAACTGCTTAGAGCAGGGGTGTCAAACTGCTGGCCCTCGGGCTAGATGCATCACTTGGAAGCTGTGCCCAACCCAGCTCCAACAAGAGGAAAAAAGTTGCCATATGTGGCAACACGTGATATATGTGTGTGTGTGTGTGTGTGTGTGTGTGTGTGTGTGTGTGTTTTTAAAATTGTTGACAAAGAAATAAGGGGTTTCTGAGATAGCTATTTCGAGTTATTTAACTCTCTTCAGTCAGAATATATATAAGTCTAAGTGCAATTGCTATTGCTATTATCAGAATATTCTGAATAAATTGTAATAAAATGATCTTCCTGCCTCAGTCTTCCTTATTGGGATCTATGAATGCCAAGACATGAAGCCTAGGGCCAGATTTGGCCATCAGCAAGCAGATTGCCAAATACCTAAATCGCCATCAAATGACCGCATGGATGCTACAAGGGCCAGACATTGGAGGACCAGTCGTGTCCCTTGGTTCAGCATTATCAAAACTTTGAATTATCGCTGAATGAGTAGCTGTACAGGGCTACCTGTTATGGAAAAGGAAAAGAGGTTCTGAAAATATGTCTGCGATTGCTTTTATTATTTCAAAGGCTTTTGTCTGCACAGATCACCACAAGTTATGAACCGCTCTTACAACACTGATACACACCTATGCTGGACCAAATCATCAGCCTGTTGTAGAATGTGCATGATGACCAGGAAGCAACAGTTAGAAAGCAATACGGGCCCAATAAATGGTTCAAAATTGAGTAAGAAGGGCTGCAAGGTTTGCAGCATTGCATGTTGTGAAAGCTGGACTCTCAGAAGAACTGATCAGTGAAATACAGAGAGAGTTGAATTGTAATGCTGAAGCAAGTGTCAAGACTGCAAGAAAAAATCAGTACTAAATGAAGTAAGAAGAGACTGCTTGCTGGGAGCATTAATAACGCAGATTAGACATTTTGAACACATAATGAGCGGGCAAGGGTCATTGGAAGCCCCCCTGATGCTTGGGAAAACAAAGCAACTGAAAAAGAAATCAACAAAAGACCAGATGGGTAGATACAGTTACTGATGGCATGAGATGATAAATACCCAAAGAAGCAGTTATGGGCTGAGAATTTTGGCCAGATAAAAAGCCCGTGGGTCATGAATAGTTGGCAACAAATGAAGAGCAATAAAGAAGCCCCTGTTCTGTCCCAACCTACGTGAGTCCTTGTTATGCTCATAAGGAGAAACCCCTCTTCCAAGAAACGGGCAGGAACTGCAAGAAAAAAACAACCCCTTTTATTCTCACATATCTGAGTCAATGTCCAAGGCAAACAAACACAGTCCACAGAAACTCGATCCTCAACACAAATGGTTGCCTTCAGCAACCAGCACCTCCCACACTTTCCCTTTTATAATTCAGCCAAGATGTGGCTTCCTAATGCCTTCTCCTTTGCCTTTGGAGCAGCCCCATTGCTTTCCTTTGTCCTACTCACTTCGCTTGCCTGCGCATTCATGCATCTGGGATTTTTCTCAGCTGTTCTTCATCACTATCCAACTCAGGCTCCCAGCAGAGCTGTGTCTCAGCTTGAGTACAAGTAGAGGGGCCAGGCTTCTTGTCCAACTGTAAGTCTTGGAGCTCTTCAGAGCCTTCCTCTGACTCTAATATCACTTCAGGCCCTTCCTCCTCATTTGATTCCTCAGACTCAACTTCTGGATCCACTGGCTGGCGAGGAATCACAACAGCCCCAATAATTATTAACTCTTGAACACTGTAATCTATGTGCAGCTTTCAGAGGTCTATTCCACTCCTCTCTTTGATTACAGGCCATTTAGTTTTTCCTATCCAAAGATAACTAATTGTTATAACTATTAGCTATTTTTTATTCACACAACAATGTCACCCCATTGCAAGCTTGTGCTAGAGTTCAATATCTGGAATTCTACACTGAGAAAGAATTTTACACCTTATCTCTCAGTGGCTATTTGGGAGGGGGGGTAGAGATTAAATGCTCTAGTTCAGGGATCCCCAACCCCTTATCCGTGGACCAGTACCGGACCATGGCATGCCAGCAACCAGTCTGCATAAACAAGCAAAGCCCCATCCGCGGGGTGCAGGCAGCATACAAAATCATGCACCCTCTGGTCCGTGGAAAAACCTGTCTCCACAGAACCGGTCCCTGGTGCCCAAAAGCTTAGGGACCTCTACTCTAATTAGCTTTATAATCTATTCTAAGGTTAAGCAATCTGTTGCTTTCCAATCTTTTTTATTCCTTTTGGGCCAATTCTCACAGTCCCTTGCTCCTGGCTAAAGTGGCTTAAGCTGATGGGAATAGGAGTTCAAAAGATAGAGAAGTCATCAAGCTAACTGGCTGTTTGAAAGGAACTGATAATGATTATATGATTTTATAAAAAACTAGTTTGGTGTAGTGATTAGAAATCGGGAGACCATAAGTTCTAGTCCTACTTATGCACAAAGTCAGCTGGGTCACTTTCTCTCAACCCAAGAAAGCAAACAATAGCAAACCACCTCTGGGGGGGGGGGTGGAACGTGCCAAGAAAACTTGTCCAAGCAGTCTCCAGGAATTGGACATGATTGAATCAATGAAAAAATGACTTTATAGATAAAATCCTCTTGCTCCAACAACACGTGAAGGAAAATAGGAAAAAAAAACAAGTAATGTACTCATGCTGAATCTAATATCACAACCTTCCAATTCAGGTTTGGCTCTAAACCTAAAATAAGTTGTGGACCCATATTATACCATCTACACCAGGCATGTCAAACTCGCAACGTCACGTGACATCGCGCAACGTATCAGGCTGGTTTTGCCATTGCCGGCAATGGGGTGGGCGCGGCTTCCACATGGCGCATCCGACCCACGGGCCAGCAGTTTGACACCCCTGATCTACACCAAGGATACTCTGTTCAAGAAAATGGAATTTGTGTTCTAAAAAAAGTGCAGAAGTTAGGGTTTAGAAATTTTCCTGTACTTTAAGAGAAGCTGAGACAAAAATCTGGGGAGGAAATGGTCTACGTCAGAGGTCCCCAACTTTCTGGGCACCAGGGACCGGTTCCATGGAGAAAGGTTTTTCAGTGAACCAGAGAGTGTGTGGTTTTGTGTGCTGCCTGTATCACATGGATGGGGCTTAATTTGTTTGTTTGTTGGGGACCCCTGGTCTACATCATCTTAACAGAGGGGCTTTAATTACATATGGAACAGAAACTAAGAGAGAGAAGTCTGTTAGTGTAATTCCTTATTTATAGACACATTACTCTTGTAAAATCATATGCTATATGGTGGACGCTTGTTTCCGCTATGTTTTGTTACCATTCATCTCTTTAATCATCTCTCTTCCATTTAATTGAATACCACCACCACCACCACCACCACCACCCCCCCTGAAGTATGAACAAATTGAAATGGTACTGAAATAACAATATTAAAATTATCCAGTTAGGAAGCACCCTATATTCTTTACAAAACAGGACATATTATAGATAGTCTAATGCCATGCAGCCACTTTGGACTGCAAACCCTGTAATCCATGCGGGGGGGGGACTTATAGGAACTAAATTCCAAGCATAAAGTTCTGAATATTATTAATATTTATAATTATTAATGTATTAAGAAGGTATGAGAATTAAGGCACAGAAGTGGCTAAGATTTCAAAAACAGACTCCTATTGGCTGTTGTCTATGGGAGTTGTAGTCCAGCATGCCTGTGGTTGGAGATGGTTGAGCTAAAAATCACCAACCATCACAGGAGTATTTAAATGTGTGCAAAGCTTTTGTAGAAGAACAGAGCGCAGAGGTTCATGAATACTGCAGTTAATCATTTCTTTAAAATATTATGATCAGCCTTCTGGTCTCTTTTCCTTGTTCCACTTCTATGCACCCTGGTTTGATTCATTTGCTATGGTTACATGACATACTCACCCATGGCTTTTCATTTTTTTTACCTAGGTCTGTGCTTTCCAAAAAAAGAGAAAGAAGAGATAAAATGTGTACACCCTAATTTTAACTTGTTTTTATTTAAGCATTCAACTGATTTGGGGGGGGGGTCTGCCCGATGCACTGAACGAAAACTGAACTGAGTTCACACAGTATGTTAGGCCAGATCTGTAGTGTAGCTGTCTAAGATGTATAGTGTATAATACGGGATGTGAATGCAAATACTGTGTAATGTGTTTTCTCCCCCCCCCCCACCTACAGGTAGTCCTTGACATATGACCACAATTGGGTCCAGAATTTTCATTGCTAAGCAGGGCAGTTGTTAAGTGACTTGTGCGTCATTGTACCTTCTTTTTTGCCCTGGTTATTAAGTGAATCAACAATTAAGGGAATCATAAGATCATTAAGCAAAAACAGCTTTCCCCCGTTGACTTTGCTTGTCGGAAGCTGGCTGGGAAGGTCACAAATGACACTCAGAGGGCCCCGGGACACTGCAACTGTCGCAAATACATGCCAGTTGCCAAGCACCTGAATGTTGATCATGTGACTGTGGGATGTTATGATGGCCGAAAGTGCAAGGACTGATTGTAAGCTACTTTATTCAGTGCCATTGCAATTTTGAACGGTCACTACACGACAATAGTATTGTGTGCTGTACTGTAGCGTACTATAAGTCAAGAACTGCCTGTATAAGGTTGCCCTTATGGTGCTGAAAAATTGAAAACAAAGGGCCATCCGTTTCCATGTGAGAGAAATTTAGATATACTATTTCAGGTGTTCTAATAAAAATAACAAATGCTTTTTTCACTGTACCGAAAGACTACTAGAAGATAACCTCGCTCGTAGCAGATTTAAAAAAAAAAAAGATTCCAGAGAATTTTTCTCACTGGACTCAAAACAAGAGGTCAGCTGGTGGAGAAATTCTGGAAGTCCTGGAATTTATTGAGATTTGCCCCATTTTACAACATTTCTTGTCACGGTCGCTAAGTGAACCACTGAAGTTGTTAGGTTAGCAACCCAGTTGTTTGCCCCATTGACTTTGCTTGTCAGAAGGCCGCAAAAGGTGATCACATGACCACCCAAGACGCTGCAACCATCATAAATGTGAACCAGTTGCCAAGCGGCTGAATTTTGATCACGTGACCACGGGGATGCCGCAAAGGTTGTAACCAGTGCTTTTTTCCTAAAAAAAAAAAAAAAAAGTGCCGGAACTCACACGTCATACAACCCGCCTTGCCTACCCTACAAGGTTCCATCCAAAAAAGGTGCCAGAACTCCGTTCTGGGTGTTTTATGAAAAAAAAAAGCCCTGGTTGTAACTATGAAAAATGGTCATAGGTCACTTTTATTCAGTACCATTGTAACTTTGAACGGTCATTAAATGAACTGTTGTAAGTCGAGGACTGCCGGTAGTTGATCATGGGGAAGGATGCTTTTTGATTATTCCACTCTCTGGAATAATCTTTTAAAGTTAAGAAAACATCCGTCGATCTTGCCCTAGTTCTGTTATAGAATGTGCTATGCGTATATTAAATGCTGTAATAAATAGAGAAAACTTCCTATGAGGTGGAAACATGATGATTTGCTTCTGTTTGCGGTGCTGGTTAATTGTGGAGCCTGCTTCCAATTTGTGTTACAGGCAAAACCAAGCCGCAAAAGAAAAGGCATGATTTTTCTCACCACTTCAATCATGCAGACATTTCCCTATGGCAAATATTAGCTTTCTTGCCTAGAAATTGATACGATCTTTAATCCGCTTTAGATTACAAAACGCAGATCGCCTGATCGTGAGTCAGCCGGGAAGCATCACGGATGCATTTAACACAGCTAAAAAGGAGGAGACATTCCTCCCTCCCCAAACCACTCTGCTTATTATTATGGTTAAGTGTGCTGTGTAAAGCTGATGAAGCAGCTCGGAACAATATGCCTTTACTAGCACTACTGAAGTGTTAATTGTACAGCATTACCCATTTTGGGGTAGATCATCTACATAACACGATTCCCAGAGCGTCACAACAGTAGAGAGGGGAAAGGAAGCCACGGGCAACTGTTGGAACAAATGTTCTGAATGTCTCCTAGGCACAACACAGCCATGAAACCCACTACCATTAGGAAGCAGAGCAGCTTATAAAATATGCAGGAACTATGCAAAGCAACCACGTGAGAAACCTTAGTTATTTCATGCTCTGTCTTCAAAAGAATACAGCCTTCCAAGAGAGTTAAAGCTCTTCCGTGCCAAGAGATAACACCAGAATTCAGTACGGTAGATGCTTGGAAACACCCATACCCACACCCACGCACACATATCATAAAACACAGATTGCAGATTTATACAGGTAATCCTTGACTTATGACCACAATTAAGCCCAAAATTTCCACTGCTAAGTGAGACAGTTAAGTGAGTTTTGCTCCATTTTACAACCGTTCTTGCCACAGTTGCTAAATGAATCGCTGCAGATGTTAAGTTAGTAACATGGCTGTTAAGTGAATCTGGCTTCCCCATTGACTTTGTCAGAAGGTTGCAAAAAGTGATCACATGATCCCGGGAGACTGCAACCGTCATAAATACATCAGTTGCCAACCGTGATAATTTTGATCACGTGACCATAGGGATGCTGTTGTGTGAAAAACGGTTTTTTTCAGAGGGAGGGAGAAAGAGAGAGAATTATTTCAATAAAAGGCTAAGATTATTACAAGTTGTTGCATTTACCATAGTTGATGTATTTGCAAATTGCTGGAAGAATAAAAAGTACTCTCAAGAAAGAGGGACATTGAGAAATATAACAGAAATTGAAACATACAAAACCAACACCGCCTATTAGAACATATATGAAAATTGTAATTTAGATATGTCAGAGATGGAAAAAGAAAAAAAATGTATGATAAAGTAAATGAAAAACTTCAAATAAGCAATCAGAGTTGAACGGGAAGTACTATGAGAAAAAAAAACCCAATAAATTTACTCCGAGTTATAACTTAAGGAGGAATTATACAAAATGTTTTACAGACTGCATGCAGTATAACCCCATCAATAATTTCTAAGATAAACAAATCACCCAACAATAACTTGCGGGAATGCTGTAAGAAAGAGGGAATATGTCAAAATATGTGGCAGTTATACTTACCAAAAAGAATCCTTAAAAGTACAGTACTGGAAAAAAATTATATCAAAATATTCCCCCCCCCCAAATCCTAAAAAACAAAACTTGAAGTGAAACCACAAATATTTGTATTAGTTATACTTCCAGAAGACATAAGTGAAAAAAATATCACAATTAACCCTTGCAAATATGACACCCGGTTAGGACGAGAGCCAGCCAAACTGAAACTTGGAACTTTTTCGGTTGTTGCAGAAGGAAATCTGGAAGGGTTTTTTCTGCACAATTTGTGAAGCAGCAGCCCGTTCACTGACCTTCACAGCACCTTCCAGAGAGCATGACTGACCCAAGATCACCAGCTGACTTTGTGCCTAAGCTGGGACTGGAACTCCCAGTCTCCCGTTTCTAACCTGGTGTCTTAACCACTACTCCAAAGCAACTCCGATTGCTATATCGCAAACCAAGGGCAGCATACACAACAGGTCCCCCTCCCCTCATCTTCCCAGTACTTTTCTTCCCTGTAGCTGCTGCTGCTGCCACATTTGAGTTTACACACAGCATATCCAGTCAATTCATCTGGCCCTCCTTTATCTTCCCAGAGGCTTCACTTTTCTGACTTCTGCTTAGCCCTGCATGGCATAAATGTATCCTGTCTATCTGTGTGATTTATACAGTCACCTATTTTTGTAACTCATTTTTTGCATCTTCCCTTCGGTCTCTCACCCTAAACACACCTATCCAAAAGACAAGCCTTCCAGATTCAGGTCCAGACCAAATACATTTGCTTCAGTCCAGGTCCAAGTCACCCAAGCATGGCTGATGCACCCAGATTTTGCTCATTTGTACTAAGAACCCCTAGCTGATTCTTCACATCACTGTGGAATTCAAACTTGCAAAGGCATCAGAAACAAACAGCCAACAAGTGCTTGAGTTGAATACTTGCCAAGCAGTATTCTTATGTAAATCAGTTTTTAATTCTACAAAAGTTTAAAAACAGCTCCATCAGAACCGCATTGGTCCAACAAAATGATATTATGAAGGGTCCAGTTTACTGCTAATTTCTGAATTAAGATTACCCCATAAAGAAGATTCTTCATTAATAAAAGTACCGGTTAAAATCTTAGCATCCACATTTGTCAAGGGAATGTGCAGAATGCAGAGTAGGAACTCTTGCTCAGTTTGTGAGTAATTACGAGATTTGCTTCATTAAAACTAAAAGGCAGGACTGTATTTGAAGAAGCTTCACTATATATCTTTAATGAAACAGGAGACAGAAAGCCAATATATTTTTTTGTACTGCTTCAAGTGAAAAACCATCAAGGCTGGCCAATAGCTTTGTTTGATTACAAAGTTTAATTCTAGTGACAATTTGTTAAAGGAAAGTAATAAAATAACATTAGTGACTTTAACCAATGATAACCAGAATAATCTCATATATTTGAAAACTTGACCAAATTCTGACAGGCAAGTCCTGAGTAGGTGGTACTAGGAATTTTCTTAATTTTTGAGGTTTTGTTTTGTTTAGAGTTGTTGATCCCTTTTTTAGTCTCTGGTAGACAGTTATGAAATGGAAGTAGATATAGATATTCCCCTTCAGAGTGTAATTACATCTGATGTGTTTTAAAGGAACATGTTGGGAACAGGTGGAATTGTATCAGCTCAGCCATTAGCCTGTTGAGAGTATCAAAGAAAAAAGTTGAACTCTAACAGTTCTTCAGTATGTTCTAACAACGTTACACCTAGGATGTGCATAGGGACTGTTGCTTGTGGTTTCATGTATCTATAGCTAGTCCTCTACTTACAACCATTCCTTTATGACCATTCAGAGTTATAACAGTACTGAAAAAAGTGACATTCCTTGTACCTATGACCATTGTAGCATTCCCACATCATTGAAATTTGGGCACGTGGCACCTCTTAACAAGCTAGTTGATTTGCTTAATGACCCTAGTAAAAAAAAAAAGAACATAAAATTTAACAACAACCCCCCCTGCTTAACAACAGAAATGCTGATCCCTAACTGTGGTTATAAGTTGAAGATTACTTGTATGCCTTCTTTATAGCTGTCCATGTTAAATTATTTATAACTGTTTATATTGCCAAGTTTCGGCTGACCTATAATAAATATATGATAAACTAATAAGATATTATTGACTCTCATTGTTGTTTCACTTCAATATGGTATAAATAGTCTTGTTTTTTAAAAAAAGATTTCTAATAAAACAAGTCTTTATGGATCATTCTGATTAAATAAGTGATTTATGGATAAATGATAAAAAAAATTCTTATCTCGGTATGAATCAGTTCAATAAAACGCAGATTGTTCTACGTTCCAATCTAATGCTTGTTCGTTTCATTTTATTCTATGGATTTTTTTTCCTGAAAATGGCAAAAGAGAGAGAGAGAGAGATTTCTGAACTAACTCTTCCAAATTTCCATTCTATTGGAAGCATTTTGTAAACAGGACTTAAAAAGAAAATAAACGACAAATACAACAGCATGTTTGTAAAACAAAAAATAATAATACTGTAATGATAAGAACTTTACTTGTTAACAATGTAATTCTCCATTTTTGTATTTATATAACACCTGATAAGCATGATCTTCAGGACCAGATTATACAAGAACCAGTATCATATTGCAAAAATACTAAAAGCCACTGTGTCGCTTATGATGAAGCAAGCAAGGTAAAATCAGAACTCTTAAAACATTCTCAAGCTGACATCACAATATAGGAGATGTTATGACCTTTTTGGGGAACTAATGACAATGTTTCTGTTATTTTTAAAGGATGGTCAAAGCAGTTTCAATGTATCTAATAATTCAGTTCAACTACTAGGATATAAACTATGATCCACAATCAGATTTGCTTCACCATCTGATAACTGTAACTGAATGCTTCATTCTTCAAACTGCTAGCTACAGAAGTAATAATCCCTCTAGTGATGAGTTCGATGTTATGACTCAGGTCTCACAGCTGTACTCTTTTTCTCTGTAGAATATTCATTTCATGTTCTGATAAAGCAATGGGTTTTAATGAAGCTGCTACTCCCAGATCAGATCTTTCAACTAAGCCCATCTTACATCCTCTGCACACGCACATCAAGAGACATCTTCGGTTAAACCAATACTGAAATGGCACATAAAGCACTCCTTCTGGATCTGTTCTACTCTCTCAGGCTGATTTCTAGGAAGTGAACAGAATTCCAATGACAGTGAGCAAATAGCGATAATGTCAGTGAGACCCTTTATTCACAGATATTGATATATTACAGAAAACACCTAACAAAATGAGTGAAGGGCTGCTGAGATCAGGCAAGAGAAAAAGTAGATGAGATGGGGATCTTTCTTTTT
This sequence comes from Bothrops alternatus, assembly GCA_034064705.1. Lineage (NCBI taxonomy): Eukaryota > Metazoa > Chordata > Lepidosauria > Squamata > Viperidae > Bothrops > Bothrops alternatus. The sequence goes on along the minus strand of JARGCV010000200.1, from coordinate 2,325,270 downwards.
CTTTTTTTTCCTGTCTATCTTTCCTTCCTTCCTCCCTTTCCTCCCTTCCGTTTCTTCCTTCCCTTCCCTTCCCTTTCCTTTCCCATAGGCTGCAAAACTGCTTCCTGGTTCTTATTTATCAAAAGAAGCCAATTTCTTTTTGAGAATTTTGATTCAGGCATTCTTCACAAGATTTTATGCCAGTGTTTAAGAAAAGATTCTCCTTCTATTATTATTATTAGGATACAACTGCCTGCCTCCTTGTTTTGCAACATAGTTTTGTCTGAGAGCTCTTTTGTTTCTAGAGAAGTCCCGTAAACATCAGAAGCCCCAAGGTGCATAAGCTCTTGGTGGTACAGAGGGCAGACAAAAGAACAAAAATGTTATTGTTTATCAGAAAGACAATGCTCCGGAAGCAGATGTCCTTTGAAAACTTGATTAAGAATAGGACTATCAAACCTGCACTGCAAACTTCAGGTAATAGCTAGATGGTTGCAAGCAATGAGTGGTTTCCTATATCTTTTGGCATCACCTAATGGTCACCCAGATTTTTGCTGCTCTGATTTGATACCCTAGGAAGAATCTAACATGCAATGAGACTCCAGCAGAATGCCAGTTCTCATTACTAATTTTACCTTCCAATAGTCATGTTAAAACATAATCCTCTTGTAGATATGCTACTAAATCATCCAGAGTCTTTGAGTTCAAAATGTTGACATTTAATATCAGTAAGACTCTTTAGTAGGAGAAATTTGTGTGGAAATCAGATCAAGATAGATAAAGGCTGCTAAAAAGAAAAATTTAAAAAAAACCCCTAAAGGAATTTGCCTATAGTACCTCCACTCAACATCTCTGAGAATGAATGAAATACCAACTCGCTGCAGGAAAACAAATGTCTCTAACTTGGAAAAGAGAGGAAAAAAGAACACGAGGAAATCCAGATTTGACAAGGATAGCTGGGAAGATTCAAGACTGGATCCTACAGAGATTTGGTCTAGTGCAGGGGTAGGCAACCTTGGCTCTTTTATGACTCGTGGACTTCAACCCCCAGAATTCCTGAGCCAGCCATGGGTCAGGGAGTTGAAGTCCACGAGTCATAAAAGAGCCAAGGTTGCCTACCCCTGGTCTAGTGGTTAAGGTACCAGGCTAGAAAGTGGGGAGACTGTGAGTTCTAGCTATGAAAGTCAGCTGGGTGACTTTGAGCCAATCACCCTCTCTCTCCACCCAGCCAACCTGACAGGATTGTTCCTGTGGGGAAAATAGGGTATGTTGGGATATGTTCACCGCCTTGAGTTATTTGTGAAAATAATAGAGGTGGAATACAAATGAACAAATATACAAATAAATAACTCTTGAAAAGAACTCTTTGAAAAGAAGTCAGTAGGGATTTGTCAGACTAATTCTATTTCAAATTTTATTAGACAACTTAGGTTTGCAGGAATGCTGTGGGCATAATAGATCTTAATTCCTGCAAAGTGTTTGATAAAATGCTATTGCATTGTGATGACATTATGATTAGTTAAATCTGATGGAATATGTATTAGGTTAGGGGTCCCCAAACCCTGGTCCATGTACTGGCACCAATCTGCAGCATGCCAGAAACTGGGCTGCGCCAGCAAGCCAAGCCCCATCCACTGGATGCAGGCAGCATGCGAAACCATGCCCTTTCCAATCCATGGGAAAAAGTTTCTCCATGGAACCAGTCCCTGGTGCCCATAAAGGTTGAAAGGCCACTATATTAGGTGATCTTGAAAACAATACTTAAAAGAGTGTTAATCAATTATTCTTCATCAAGTAGACTACCATGAAGTTTGATTCTGAGCCCAGCACATTTTCATTAATTGATTTGAAGACATGAAGAGAATTAGCTAATTTGCAAATAGCACAGAAATGGGTGGAAGATAAAATTCTATTAAAGACCAAAACGATATTGAAAACGGTGCTGATGGATTAGAGAAATTGACTGAAAATAAAAGATAGAACCCTAATAGAGAGAAATACAAAGTTCTTTCCTTAAGGAGGAGTCAAACGCATAGGGATAGGACAGGAGGTAATAATTTGATAATTGTACATGTGAAAAATGATCTTGGAAATTAACAGATCACAAGCTGAATATGAGTCAGCACCATGACGAGGCTGCTAAAACAACAACAAATGCAAACTTAGGCTGAATCCATCCAGATAATAAAATAATAATTTCATACTATTCTGCACTGGTCAACTCCACTTAAAGTACTATGTCCACCTACAAAAACGATATTTTAGGAAAAGATATGAGAATAGGTACAGAGAAGGGCAATAAGGACCAAGCAGAGGCTGAGGAAGCAGTAAGTTTAGTCTTCAAAAAAAAAAAAAAGGAAAAAAAAGAATTGGGTAAGGGGGTATGACAAGAGTTTGCTAATGTCTGAAGGGATGACATAAATCTGATCTTTATCATCCCAGGGTGCAGGACCCAGAATAAGTGTCTTGTTAGAGGGAAACAGATTCTGGCTGAATGCTGAGAAAAACTGAGTAGCAACAGCAGTTTAACCGTGAACAAATAAATACCCAAGATGCGAGCTTCTTTCTCTGGATGAGTTCAAGCAGAGACTTACTCAGATTTAAATTTGATTCTTGCACTGAGCATGGAGCTGATGACCTAAATAGTATCCATGATTCTCTGACATTTAGAAATCTAGGACTGGGGTGTCAAGTATACTGTAATTGTTGGGGAAGGTGTCCTGAAACTACAGCCAGTCTATCCCACAGAGCTGTATGCAAGTCTTCCAACCCCCCAGCACTGGGACACATCTTCTTCTTGCAGCGTTTTGGGCTTCAGGCATAGGGGCCAGCAGGGTAGGAAACTTGTCACTCATTAACGGTATTTTCTCCTGTAGATTTCTGCTTCACGAATGTCCATTGCATGGGATAGACCGCTGCAGTGATTAAATATTTGTGAGGGATCTATCCAAGGGTGACTATTCCATTCCCCAAGCAATACGGTGCTTATATTCTAAAGCAGGGGTTCTCAACCTTGGCAACTTTAAGACTTGTGGACTTCAACTCCCAGAATTCCTCAGCAAAGCTGGCTGAGGAATTCTGGGAGTTGAAGTCCACAAGTCTTAAAGTTGCCAAGGTTGAGAACCCCTGTTCTAAAGGGTAATTGGTGAAAGTTAAAGTCCACATCTCTCCCATCAAACATGGGACAGACACAAACCTTAAGGGAGGGAAAGCTCATGCTCAGAAATCTGCACCGGTTTCACATAAGTCAAGGCTAAGCCCCGATTTGAAAGGCAACGTCTACATTAACTTCAGACCTGTCAGATCCAATGCTGGGGCTGAGCGGACAGCGCGGGAGAGGAAGGGGACCTCTTACAAAAAATGGGCCTCCTGGGGATGGTAGTCCAAATCTTGGCTCTTCTCTAAAGAAGAGCAGATCGCAGAAATCCGGCTTCCTCCGCAGGCGGTCAGGAAAGCCCCCCCACCCCCCGGGCCTTTCGGCGGATCCCCTTCCTCTGCCCCACCGGGCGATCGTCTCCCGCCCAAGCCACTCCTTTCTTACCTCATCCCCCTGGCCGAACTGCAGCCCGAGGGCGACGAAATGTTCCACCCGGATGAAGCCGTCAGCGTCTTCGTCACACACATCAAAGACCTCCTTGAGTTTCCGCAGTAACTGCAGGAGACGCGGGGGCTCTTCGGGGCCGCCGGGCTCCATGGCGCCCTTGGGGGCTTAGCTGGGAGCCGCGGGCGAGAGACGCTGCAGCCCCACCGTAGCAGCCATGGTCGCGGGCGGGAGGGCGGGCGGACGACCCGGTGGGTCCTACTCGCTGCTCTCGCCGATGCTTTCAGCCAGAACAGGCAGCGAATGACATCAGCAAAGGGAGGAGAAAGACGCGGAGGATGGGTTGGGGGAGGCGGCGGCGGCGGCGGCGGCGGTGCGGGAGAAGGGAACAATGAGGGAGGCAGCGAGAGAGGAGGCAAGAGGTCAGGCGATCGTTGGGAGCGGCGGAAGGATGCACATCAAAGGGAAGATGGTGGCCTCAGGATGCCGAAAGAGAATGGCCGGGCCATGGGAGAACCAATAGCACACAAAGCTTCCCATCTCAGGCGCTCTGCTGACTCTCTCCGGGTCCTCAGGACCCACACCTGAATGAAGCCAGAGAACAGACATTGCATGGCTGACGATCCAGAGCTACAGCTTTAAACCTGCGGCACATAAGGAAATGGGGGAAGTGCACATTTAAGGTCACATGCAAGAACATGGGTCTCAGGAGAAGGGCGGCATAGAAATGCAAATAAATAAATAAATCTTGTATATGTTTATTTAGATTTTTATCCTGACTTTTTTTTTCATAGACAAGGCAAGGAAGCAAACATCCCAATGCTCCTCCCTCCTCATTTTCCCACAACAACCCCATGAGGTGAGCTGGGCTAAGAGAGAGTAACTGGGCCAAAGTCAGGCAGCACGCTTTCATGACTAAGGTGGGACTAGAAGTCCCAGTCTCCTGGTTTCTAGGCCAGCACTATAATCACTATTTCAAACTGGTTTTTTTTAAAAACACCTTTTTTAAAAACACCCTTTCAAATAAGAGTAGGGACTCAAATGTCATTGGATTATGACTCCCATGAATGTCCATCTTTGTGGTCAGTACTCAGGGATAAGGGAACTGTAGTTGAACCACAACCAGAAAAAAAGTAGTTGTGATGCATATTCTCCTTAAACCTTCCATGGCTAGAAATTATACAAATTAGTCAAGGTTCAGGGTCTAGCCCTATCATCTCACTAGAAAAACCTCACAAGGAGTATTCGCAGATCAACTACATCAAACTGAGTGGGACCTAATTTACTCCTAGGTAAGTCTTTGGAAAGGTCCTCAATATTTTTTGAAAAAGAGAACCAGTGCTGAGAAACGAGCTTTCCGATTGTATACATTTTTATTTCACTATTCAAAGCAAACGTTGGGGGAGAAAATCTAGGTATTTGAGGAGTTGGAATAATGCCAGGATTTTGACAACTTGCTAGCAGGAATTACTTGTTAATGACTTCACGTAGCCCTTACAGCGATTTTCTGTCCCTTGTGATTTTTGTGAGTGATGTTTTGAAGAGCATTTGGGAGATCGGAGAGGACTTTTGAGTGCTCTATTTCTTTCCTGGAAAAATTAATGTTTACCATGAAGTTTGGAATCAGCCTAGATTTTGATAGCAAAACTATTCTGTCTGCCTATGATGATACTGACAATGTCAGAAAATCAAAAAGAAAAGAAAAAAAAGTAAGCACAAATCCATTTCTCCCAAAACATGGCTCTCCTTAAAGTTCTATCAAAGATCAAGCATTTCTTCTTTAAACTTTTTCCAATTTCAAGTGATCTTTCTTGTTAATGTGAAAATGTGCAGGAGGAAGATAGCTGTTTTGCATATTTTTCTAGGTCTCTTTTGTGCCTAAAAAAAAAAAAGATTAGGAATATGTTATATAATTAAAAAAAAAACTTGTTCAAACACATGTCGTAGTTCTATTACAAGAGAAATTCCATGCTTACATAATCCTATCCTGTCAATAAATTTTGCAGCAAGGAAAAAAAGAGATGAAATACAAATGCCTTTTGAAAGTCAGAATTTGCTGACCTCCTTTACCTTCATAGCATCTGATGCAAAGGTGTTTAACTTGAGCTTCCCCTAGAATTGATGCAGAGATTGCGAAGATCTTTGGATACCAAAACTATCAAGTTCTGTCTTTAAATGTGACAAAAAGGAAAACATAATTAAATAAGGAACAGAGACTATCCTATTAGTTACAGTTATTTGTAACTAATTGGACAGAAAATGAAGAGAGTTGTAGGTTTTCCTGTCTACTCCTTTTTTGCGGGGGGGGGGGGGGGCGGGGATAACACTTAACGACTGATTGATGTCCTTGACCCAAAAATAACTGTGTATCCTTGAATTAATGTTCTTGGAACATCACTATTTGAAATGAATGGTTCTCTCTGGATATTTTACAGGAATTGTGGTTCTGCCTGGATTACTGCTCTTCCTTTCACAGCGCTGTCCTATAAAAGTCTTGTTTTGGACATTGTTACTTTAATGACATTCTTAATAATGCTCCTCCCTGCCTCATTAAGCTGGATTCACACATCCCATTATGCAAGTTGTTTGATTTTTGTGAACTAGCTGATTTGTCTTATTTAATAAGCACAGTTCCCAAAAAAACTACGATTTTGAAATCAGCTATGAGGAGTTTTCAATCTCACTTATGATTAACGTATTCAGTGGTTCCAAACAATTGTGTCTTATTCAAAATACAAAATATGGCTTGGTGTCAGTAGCTTACTATCATTTGGGCTGGTAACAGAAAGTGTTTATATATAAACAGATATAAACTGCTCTATATCTCATTAATGAGTCCATGCAGCCCTCCCCAAGCTGATTTCTCCCAGATGTACTACATTGCAACCCACATCCTCTTTAGACAATAAGGCCATGTTAGCTGGGGATGATGGAGGCTGTAGTCTAAAACATCTGAGGGACATCAGCTTGAGGAAGGCCAGGATAAATGAGCATTGATGGCGCCTAAGATCCTCAACACCTGAAGCGGTAAAAGAGGAAATGAAGAAGGATGGAGCCTAAGAACCTAATATTCATGAAATTAGACTATAGCATCAGCTTCAAATCCAATACAGAGAAGAGCATCTAGTTTTTCCTGTTTCTCTCTGGCAGTTAAAATTGGTCCTACCTGATAAGGAGACCAGTGTACATTGGGAGAAATAGCTGGGCCAAATGGAACTTAGCAGCTGCATGTAACTTTTAGATCTAAGAATTAATTGGGGTACATTTCCTGCAGCAGTCAGTGATCTGCAGCTGAATGAGATTGTCAGCGACAACCTTCCTCTTCCTGATCTGTCTCTGGATGGAGACGATGAACGGCTGTCAGCTGCTTCTTGAATGTGAACTCGGGCAAAGGAGATCATGCAGAAAGTGGGGATGGCACTGTTGAAACTGCTGGAGGCTGCAGTGGAAGATGTTCGGCTTGGATTATGAGGTCAGATGAAGTCTCCAAAGAAGGGGAAAAAAGCTAAGCAGAGATCAGAGAGCAAGGAACGGTTTTCACAAAAGCCCCCAATCACAGAACCACAAAACACAGAAAGCCAATCTTCAGCCTTGCTGATCTCTTGGGAGAAAACTCCCCCAGTGTTTGCAACAGGGCCACTTTTAATGTCACCGTTAGTGGCCAGGCTTGGGAGCCCACAAGGATAGAGAGTAAGGAAGATGACTTTGGCGGAGATATGGAGGAGTTGTTGCTTAGGCAAAAGGGGCTGAAGCATTTTTAAATTCCAGAGCAACAAGGTAACATTCAGAAGCCTCCACTGAAGTATAAAACCAAGGAAAGAGTTACAGCAAAATCAGATTGTGTTGTTATAGCCATGCTCAACAAAACTCTTCATAACTTTCCTGTGCAGTTGATTTCCTGTTCTGGTCCATCCAGTGGGATTGAGGGCTGCTGACAGCATCTTTAGAAAGGGTTGACTCTATTCAAGCCAATTATAGAAGTTGTGCTTCTTGACTGGCCTACCTTGAAGGATCAAATGGGGCAAATGGCCATCTCTCTCCACTTCTCTCATTCCCTTCCTACTGACGTTAACCAACAAAATGCCCTTGCAGGGGCTTTCAGGCTGGCATTATTTTGTTCTTGGTGAACTAGGGGATTGTGCGTTCTAGTTCTTCCTCCAACACACCTCTGCAATAATCCCACCTCCCCTCAGTTCGGTCTTTGTAAAATCCCATTTGTCCTCATCTGGACCAGCCAAGCTTTGTGTCAGCTTTTCGCAGGTGTCATCACTTGTGAATTGGGGCAACAGAACATCCCTCACCTTGCTGCAGATCAATTGTAGGACTGTAATAGTCTATGGCAGGGGTCTTCAAACTTGGCCCTTTTATGACTTGTGGACTTCAACTCCCAGAATTCCTCAGCCAGGCATGCTGGCTGAGGAATTCTGGGATTGAAGTCCACAAGTCATAAAAGGGCCAAGTTTGAAGACCCCTGGTCTATGGAAATGACTACTGGGAGACAAGGAAGAGTCTGGGAAGCATTTCAGAAGTTTTCCTCCCTAGTTTTCCAGAAAGTGAAAGGTGAGGAGCGGAGAAATACTTTCAGTCTTGCATTTTAATGTACAAAGTTAGTACTCATAGTTTTGCTATGAATACAACTATGAGAAGGGCTAAACGGGATTGCAATTCTTGTTGATTCTTAAAATTGGTTTGGTGTCCAGTACTACTTTCAGGTAGCCTTGATAAGACACTTATCAAAATGCATCAGGCAACATCAAGTCTCCATAAAATCTCTTCCTTAAAAGTATTCACCTCATGGCATCTATAATCAAGTGACTTTTTTTTTCTCACTTAGTGCTGGGGCAATTTTCCTTGCCACAGTGCAAATTTGAGGTTTCTGATAAATTGCAAAAAGTCAGAACTGCTGCAGGAAAATGACTATAAGCAACAGCTGCCAGGCGAGATAATTGAAAGGCTCAACATGACATAATGTATTGGCTAACCTCAAGATGCCAAATTCTAAAACTTCTCATAAATGTTCACATACAATAAGCCCTGGAAACTCAAAGGAAAATCTTTAAGTGCACAGCCTTTTTTTTATTAAAAAGATTAGGGAAATGATAGGATTTATAACGATGCCTTTAGGAAAAGTAACATGACTTCAGCGAAATAACGATACTTCAGCTAAAAAAGCTACAGGGAGATTTGTATGTCAACAAGGAAATAGTGCTTTGTTCTATTATTATTTTTTTCGTTAAAGTTATGAACTCTTCAGCCCACAAATCTTTTGATAAAATGAGTAGGGGGTAATCTTTAGTGTCAGCACATTTCTCAACAAAGTTTCCAGAGAAGAAATGCAACTCAAATAACCCCTATTGAGAACAACAGTAAAAGTGCCCCAATGGGAGATGCTGGCTGAGTTGGCAGATTGTAATAAGTTGCAATGTAGCTGTTCAGTTTTGGTCGAGTGTTCCATGAATCAAGATATTGTAATTTGTAAATCTCAGTTCTTGGCTTGGCACAATGCAGAAATACAACCAAATATGACTTATTCAAAAAAAACAATGGAAACCAGGGCTTGGTGCAATGTATGAACCAAAAGGATTTGAATCATAACCAAATAGAGTCCCTCTCTATTTTGAAATGTTTTGCTTTGTTCAGAAAACATGATCGCTTGTGGATATTTGGTTCATGCTGCCTTTCCCAACAGGCTTCCTTCCGGTTGCCTTGCAACTCCAGTTGTGGGAGTTGCATTTCCAAGGCAACTGAAGGATGCCAATTGGAAAGACAAGATGAAAGCCTAGAGAGGGCCTTTGAGTTTCATCTCCTTCTTTCTGTCTGGCTTAAAATATGTTAACAATTACTAACAAGTTGTAAGCACTGAACCTGGTTTATTTTGCGAGGGTTTTTTTTTTTTACATAAATAACATTGACTTAAACATGAACAGATCATTCATCCGGGCCATAAAGATATGAGTTGTAGGTTGCATGGGAACCAGCAATTTCCAAATGGCCTCTAAAATCCAGGGTGTGTCTCCATTTGAACTCCAACCATGGCATCAACATGGCCTGGCATCATTTGTTGTACCCTAATGACAATACCTTCATCTTACCTACAGCCCAGGAGAGAGAAGACATTTGTTCTTAGATGTACCTGTATTAAAACAGTATTAGTTGTTCTTAGATGTACCTGTATTAAAACAGTATTTTCCAGCACCATGTGACACTTTGAGGGGAAAAAAAGAAAGAGGAGCTTTGTTGGGGCATACAGAAGCCAATCTATCTTCATTCTTTAAAGTTCCCTGTTTTGTTTCCCTGGGATTCTGCTTCTCAGAAAAAGACATAGCTGTTTTAAAGAGTTGTAGACAAAACAAGAATGGAACACAAGCTGCCTTCCATTATTAGTATCACTTCTGCCTATTTTGATCACAGGCTTTAGGGACAAAGAATGTAGATTATTTAAAATATGCTGCAACTCTTGAAATATCATTTCTGGCAAGCTGTCATTTTCAACTTGTTAAAGGTCAGGACTAAGGAAAGAGACTTCTCGCAGCTAACCCACTTTCAGCTCAGTTTTGCTTGATACATTCTCCTGGGGTAAGGCCTGTCCGTCAGAGGCTTCCCAACTGACTAATTACAAAGCTGACGTATCACAATTGCTCAGACAGGAAACACAAAACCGTGAGACTTTGTTGTCGGGATTGCTTTCCCATGTCCAGGAAAAATGTCTTTGCTTTTGTAGGCCATGGATCCTCTTAACACATTCAACAGGAAAACACAAATATGGTTCTTCGTGTGAGCCTAATTACAGAACCTACCAAATCTCTGGACCCAGCTACTTTCATAAGGACTGTTGAGTTAGGGAATGAAACTGGGTATGGAAGCTTGGGTTGCAAGAGTTCATGTTTTGGGGGTTAGAACTGCAGTGGGCGGCACAGAGAGGCCATGTCACATAAGGGAAGTCAGCTTTTTTCCCCTTCCAGTCCTGAGTTCCTTTATTAACTCTAAAGGCTTGCTTTGGGTTGTACATTATTTTTTTCAGTGAGTTTTCTCTTTAGACAACTGGTTGTTTCCTCCAAGCAATTTGGATGATTGAAGGACATAGAGAAAGTAGGGGTTAAGTCAAGCTTGGCTCGTAGTATCTACATGGACACATGTACCTTTATATGTCCCTTCCTCAGATCAAGCGACTAGTTCCTAAGATGCTGTTGCAATTCATTCCCAGAATTTGTCTTTCCCAAGTATGATATCTTAGATTGTGTTCTACCAGCTCCTCTGGGATTTTGACATTTTCCACCTCTGCCTACAGATCTTGTAAGCCTTCCTTCCCTGAGCTACAATCATTGTAGATGATTGTAGATCATCTGAGATACAGCCATTGGCTGTAATAGACTACACTGCTCTGTAGCCAGAGAAGTAGGCTGGGAAGATTGAAAAGATAGGACAACTATTCACTACAAAGGACCAATCTTGCTTCTCTAGGACCTTCAAGTGTAAATTGGTATTCAGAAACCAGAAAAAAGAGACTTTACAGAATGGAGATGAGCATTATTCCTTGTTAATAATCCAAGCACTATATAGCTGTAAAATAAAAAGTCAAAAGTTTCAATGTCACACAGTGATTTTTAGAAGTTTAAAAAGTGAACGGGGGGGGGGAGATGGCAACTAAAAAGCAGAGCAGTACATAATCAGAGCTATTAAAATTGAAAGTCAAGGAATATCTGGGTTCACACATTGTACTAAGGTTGGTTTATTGGTTTGGCTTAGCATGGCATGAAATCAACCTATACAGGTTGAATGCAATGGTTTATAGCAGGGGTGTGAAACTCGCAACGTCACATGACATGTCGTGACTTTTTTTTCCATTGCCGGCAATGGGGTGGGCGTGGTTTCGGCATGACACATCCAGCCCGTGGGCTGGCAGTTTGACACCCCTGGTTTATAGCTTTATGTTTTTTTTTTATAATAATTAGAAAGCAGCATTCACATCATTAGCTATGGGCCTCAAGCTAAAAAGTGACACCGCCTGCCACGAACTGACAGTGGTTATTTCCCCTTGCAGTGTGTGCAAGCAATACCGAGAGAACAGCTGAGCCTTCCTATTTGCAGGATAATTAAGCACACTAGGAACTGGCCAAGTCTCAGGAACAGGACATCAGTTCCCTTGACTGAAAGCCATAGACTCAGTAAAAGGGACAAATGCTGCTGCAATTGATTTGTATGCTTGCCTTTCTTCCGTTGTGATTATCTCATCAGAGAGCTGTGGAATCCCACTGTTTGAAGACCAGCCTTGTGCCTTCAGAGCCTCTATGGGGAGGTGTTTTGCACATGTTTCATGTTCCTCCCTCTGGTGCAATAGCTGAAAGAACCTGGGGCAATATTGCAGCAGGGACATCGTAAGAGTAACTCTAGACAAAGTGGAAGGTCTTCTGCTTCAGATATTTCAAAACAAATGCTTGGCCAATCACCTCTAAGCTCTCTGTTAAGAGCACTGAGCTCATATCGAGAGGCAGCCTCAGAACCTCTCACCTTGCCATGCTATCGCTCTTTGTTCCAACTCCTGATTTCATCACATTGCAGCAGGCAAGAAGAAGCAGGTTCAACCCTCCATCACAACACTTAGTGACTGCATTTGTTATTTATATCCCACCTTTATTATTTTTTATAAATAACTGAAGGTGGCAACCATACCTAATATGCCTTCCTCTTCCTATTTCCCTCACAAGCACCTCCCTCTGAAGTTGATGAATGTCCTTACACATTCCTGCCTTCCCTAAAAAGATGTCTTCATGAAGCAGCCCACAGCTATCTTAATTCAGTTCAGACTGCAGCTTACTGGAACAGCATCCACTCAATGTAATCTCAGCTGTCAATGCCTGGCAGTACCAAGTCAGGGTAGTAAAATTTCTGCCTAAAACTCAGGAGGTCCACCAGTTCACGCAACACACCAAGCTAAACAGCAGTGATTTATTAAATGAATCCATAGTGCATGGCTTAGCACACAGGTGGCCAACCTTGGCAACTTTAAGTTGTGGACTTCAACTCCCAGAATTCCTCAGCCAACATGGCTGGCTGGGGAATTCTGGGAGTTGAAGTCCACAGGTCTTAAAGTTATTAAGATTGGCCACCATGGCTTGATGTTGTGCAAACTCCAAACAAGATATATATATTTTTTTCAATAAATCATGTACATAAACCAAAGTTGGCAATACTGGGCTAGGCAGATCAGTGGTATTCCTATTTAAAGATCTCTTCCCCCACCAAACGGCCTAATAGTTCATTGCACTTTATAAAAGGATTAAAAGAACAGAGCTGTGTGCTACATTCATGGGAAAAGAGGTTGAGGCAGCGAAGCTTAAATGTCTGCCACACCCCTCAACTTGGAGTGGGGGGGGACACTACACAGTCCTTTTTTTACCTCTGCTCCATCACCCAGATACATTTGCAGAGCTGCTGATGAGATATGATGGAAATCAATCTTTATTAAGGCCACATCTTTAGCTTTCAGATTTCATATACATATAAATAAGACACATAAAACAAAGGCAATTTCACCACCATGGAAGGAATTTGTTTCTCTCCAAGACAGGCATTAAACTGTGTATACAGAGCATCAGTTTCATTTCCAACAGTTGGTATCTTTGAGGAAGACACAGTGCTTTCCCTGCAAACTTCACGGTTCAAGAGATCTACTTCAGTACTAATGTGAGAAGCCTCTGTAGTGACTTCCCACGCAGAATGAGCAAGTGGGACAGCCAAAGGAAGATAATTCTGAACTAAGTTTGTATTTGCTTTTTCTCAGCATTAGAGGCAGACAAGTCCCTTCATCTATCTACCTCATCGAATTGTATAATTATTATCCACACATAGCCTTTGGCACTTCCTTACTCAGTGTTTTACTTAAGTTTGTAAACAATGCAAAGGAAACAAATGCTCCACAAAGCCCTCTCAGTTGATTACACACCTGAACAGAGAACTTAAACCATGTATCAAAAGCAAGGAGTATAAGACAAAACAACTGTGCTGGATTTGTGAATAGCAGATTAGCTATCCCAAACTGGTAAGTCACTTAAAAGATTAGGTAATTATGTCCCCCTAAAATCATAGAAGGTATTGTTGTCAAAAAAGATCAGAGAGGATCAGATTAGACCCATATTTCTCAATTTACCATCCAGCTATGTTGACCTAGCAGTTTCAGAATCCTAGCAGCTACCATCCCAACCCATCTGAACCACACCAGATGGGTTGGGGCAAACAACCCAATAGTTTGACCTTTGCTTAGACCAGGTTGGGCAACTCTGGCCCCTTTTTACAACCCATGGACATCAACTCCTAGAATTCCTGAGCCAGCCATGAATTCTGGGAGTTAAAGTCCACAGGTCGTAAAGGGGCCATAGTTACCTACCCCTGGCTTAGACCAGCGGTTCTCAACCTGTGGGTCGCAACCCCATTTGGGGTCGAAGGACCATTTCACGGGGGTCACCAAACAACGGAGTCTGCCATTTCCCCCCCCCCTTTTCCTTAGCTGTTCTATTCCCTTTTATTCTATTGGCTTTTGAAAGCCAATAGAATAGACTCTCTTGAATAGAGTCTAATTCTATTGGCTTTCAAAAGCCAATAGGAATTGTCCAGGCTGTCTCTGCCCTGCTGAGTCCACCAAAAGTCCCAGTCTGCAAACGGTGCTGCAAGTTGTCTGCAGCGAAGGCGAGCTGTCTGGAAGTTTCCACCCCTCCCTGCTGAGCAACTACTAAAAATGTAAGTAAAAGAGGGCCAGGGGTGGGAGGCCGGTGGGGGCAGGGAGGGTTGCTGGTGCGCGTGGGGCCCGGCGGGTGCCTTACCTCCCTTGGGCTGGGCCAGCTGGTGGCCCAGCCGGTGGTCGCCCTGCACCGTTGCTGCCGCTTGCCAGATACACCTCGGCCAGCGCAGGGGGCGGCACCACGCATGTGCGGCGCTCCCGGGCAGGGAAAGTCCTTGACTTACGACCGGTTGGGGGCCTCGACTTACGACCAGTTGGGAAGTCCTTGACTTACGACCGGTTGGGGGTCGCCGCATTAAAAAGGTTGAGAACCACTGGCTTAGACAAACCCATTAGCCTAAAGATCAAGATTAGGAGACTTTGAACCTTTGCTTCAGGTTGCTACTTTTGTTCCTATATTTCCTCCACGTTGGAAGACAAGGGAAACAACTGCTTCTACTTTAGAAGTGAGGCCTTAGCTCTGTATGCAGTTGGGCTATGCCTGTCAATCCTGAATATACTTTCTAGGAAGCACATCTCACTTAAATGAATGAGACGTGAATCCAACCCATTGTTTTCAATCAAGCTGCAAAGGCTGGTGGGAAAAAGGATGTGATGGCTTTGGGCTTGAGCTCTGGGGCAACCTCCAGGAGGTATATTGCCTAGGCAGGTAGAAAAATGCTTGAGCTGGATAGCTTCTGGCTCCCAGGACAATTTCACCCACTCTTGACCACATGCTTGTCTCTGGGAGGCCAAAAACCAGGAAAATTACCTTTACATGGGTCTGGACAAGAAACTATCTACAAAGAAGCTCCAAGTGGAATATTTGCATGTAAAGGATATATAAAAAAAAGAATTAAAATCAATCAAAAGAAAATATTGCCCTTGAGAAAACATTATTTCAAGAATGGACAACCTCTTTTGTCCTGGGAGCTACCCCTGACTATTTGGAAGCTAGTGTCAACTGTCCTCTGCCAGCTGCCGATAAACTCCAGACACAAAAGGAACAGGTGACCAGCAAACTTTAATGCAAAGAAAAAGTCAGCACTGGGAGTGAACTGCTCCCAGCACTTTACATAGACTTACCCTGCCCACCAACCCCACCCCAATCAGCAAGCCAGCATCCGGTCCTTATGGATAAAAAGTGTACTTCAAAGCCCTCCTTTCCCCCCTGCAGACGCACCAACTCAGCCTCTGCCGTTTCAGCTGTTCCATTAGGCACCCTTGCAGCACTCCGCCTCTTTCCCCCTCTGCCAGGTGGGAGGGAGAGGCAACCGAGGTGAGGCACACTTCCCCCGGCAACCGGCTGGCTTGGCTCAATTGCCCAGCCGGTGATGGGGATGTCTCCACCATCCGTGTCCCTGGAAGGAGGCACTGGCGGCCTCTGGTGCTCTCGCTGACGTCCAGCTCCTGGGTGGGAGGCCGGCCGACTAGCAGCTGTTTTCTGGGAGCCAGGCCGACATGCGGCGTTTGGGCTGGCTCCCAGGAGTCGGGCAGCGCATAGTGAGGCCACCGACTCCCTGCCGAAGGCCACATGCTGGACTGACTCCCAGCTGGTTGGTAGGAGCCGGGTGCCGTGTATCGGACGCACCGGCTCCCCCCAACGTCTGGACGGCGACCCGACTCCCAGCTGACTGTCGGGAGTCGGGCGGTGCTCAAGGGTGGCTACAGGCTGTTGGCTATGTCGTCCGGCTGCTGGCTGCATGCTTCCCGTGTCCCGCCGGCCCATGGCAAGCCCAGGGGCTTGACAGCTAGGACAATAATCTCTCCAAGAGGATGGGGCTGAGACCTGGATGGGAGCCATTTTCTGGCTATGGAAATGGATGCATTTTGCCTCCAGAAGGCTGATTGAGCCATCTCTACTTCGTTTTGGCAAAACCTACCCCAAAAGGATATCTCACCAATTTTACCAGATGTTGCAGGACAAAAGGAGGATCTTGTGAGGCTGCAACACAGAGGCCATGCACATGGCCTACAAGAAGCCCATCCATGATTTATTAACACCTTCCTTTTCCAGCAGGAGAGAGTGAATTATTTCCATCCGTGTCTCCTTAAAATGCCTTGCATAATGTCTGAGAAAATTAAAACGCAATGATGTCATTGTTCTTTCTGCCTTCAGGGTACCAAAAAAAGAGAGAAAAAGATTCCAAACAACCTGCTTTTGTTTTGAAGAGGAGCCAAGCCAGCTGGCTCTAATTTCATCACTGCTTTTGTTGGGTGACCATCCTAAGCATCTTCAGCGCCATGTCACCTTGGTCAGCCGGGACCTGAGATCAAAAGAGCATCAGTTACCAACTGCAAGGGATTTTCCAGAAATCTACAAGAACAGGAGCAGCCATAAAATAAAAGGGCGTGGGGACCACAAAGAAGAGAAGATTCCCTTCCCAAGTTTTGTAATATTATTCATCTATTGTTCATTGAAGCTAAAGAAAAGCGAAAATAAAAAAAGGAAATAGAAGCCTTGCTCATCCAGACAAAACTACAAAATACATTTAGACTCTATTATCTCTACTTTGTTGTTGTTGTTAATTGCGAAGTCGTGTCCGACCCATCGCGACCCCATGGACGTTCCTCCAGGCCTTCCTGTCCTTTACCATCTTCTGGAGTCCATTTAAGTCCATTATCTCAACTATGGATAGCTAAACATAGTCCCTTAGGATCTTCATCTCTTATGAACTTCTGGGTGAGGGAATGGCAAATTAGACGTCTCTGATGGAATGGAGATGACAATGCAGCCAAGACTGACAGACTGGCAGTAAACTCAGTTGACAGATGAGGAGAGGATGAGAGATCACCCATTTGTGCTCCAGACCGGCCATGGCATACCAGCAACCAGGCCGCACAAACAAATGAAGCCCCACCCACTGGATCAGGGGTTCTCAACCTTGGCAACTTTAAGACTTGTGGACTTCAACTCCCAGAATTCCTCAGCCAGCTTTGCTGGCTGAGGAATTCTGGGAGTTGAAGTCCACAAGTCTTAAAGTTGCCAAGGTTGAGAACCCCTGCACTGGATGCAAGCAGCATAAGAAACCACACCCCCTCTGGTCCGCGGAAAAATCTTTCTCCACAGAACCGGTCCTTGGTGCCCAAAAGGTTGGGGACCTCTCCTCCAGACAACCAATCCTTATGAAGAGACTGCAGGACTGCGGTTGAGTGATAAGTCGGAGCACTGGGAGATAAGGGAAGCCATCAAGTGGAGTCTTTAAGGATATTGGGTTCATCCAACCTCAGTTACTAACCATTTTTGGATTTATAGTGATTTTATAATTAACAAAGGTCTTCCAAGCAAAAATCTGGTGACTAAAACTTCATTCCGAAATAGAGGAAAAACTAGCTTATGGCTTAGAGAATTCAAAGAGCATAAAATAAATGCAATTCAAGAAAGTTATAAATGAATTAAGGAAACAGGTGAATTTGGGATGCTAGATCTTTTGCTAAGATTTTTTAAAATAACTCAGTAAAACATTATTTTCTTTGTAGGAACATAAATGGTTTAATCTATCTGGGAAAGATTGAAAATGGTTGAAATCTGAAAATAAAAAACAAAAAAATCTGATACTTTTGTGATTAAAGAAATGGGACTCTAAAGAAGACTAAAGTTCCAGGCACAAATAGTAAAAAAGAAAGAACTGAACTGAAATAAGAGCAGTGGTTATGGATTATAAAATGACAAAGTTATGATGCTTGAGACATTTCAAAGGAATTTTGAAGAACTGTGACTGAAACATATAGCTAAACTGTCAGAAATAATTTCTGCACCTCCAAATGCATTTTTTGAAGAAGACTCTAAAAAAAAAAAGACATGGAAGAGACTAACATGGAAGAAATTATAAACTGACAGGATGAAGAGGCAAAACAAACTCCAACTGATGTAGAAATATTGTAAAATAAAGTGTTGATTACAAGACAGAAATGGCAGAGTGGAAAAACAAATCATGCATGGGATAGAAAAGGTGGATAGAGAAAAATTCTTTTCTCTATCACACAATACCAGGACAAGGGGGCACTCCCTAAAGCTCATAGCTAAGAAAGTGAGGACAAATAAAGGGAAATATTTCTTCACCCAGAGGGTCGTTGATTTATGGAATTCACTTCCAGAAGGGGTCGTGACAGCTGTCAGCCTTGACAGCTTCAAGGCAGGGCTAGATAGATTCATGGATGCCAAGAGTATCGATGGTTATTAAAACGGATGTCCATGTTGGTTGAGGCAGGCAGGATTCCCTTGAGTACCATTTGTTGGGGGTCAAGGAAAAGGGAGGGTTTTGCCTTCTCTTTCTGCTCAAGATCCCCATGTACAATTGGTGGGCCACTGCGTGACACAGAATGCTGGACTCGATGGGCTTTGGCCTGATTCAGCATGGCTCTTCTTATGTTATGTTCTTAAATGATAAGCCAGGAGATGAAAAACGACCAGGATAAGATATTATTAAATTTACAAAAGAGGGTTTCTAAAACTTTGAAGAAATTTGAGACTGGGGTAAAAGAAGTTTAATTAGAGATTCTCTCCGGTGACAGCAATTGGACGAACTGAAGATCAAGATTGTTAGAAACCAACAAATGGAACATAAAATTGACTTCTTGGATTGGGGCTGAAATAAGAAATATTTCTATAAAATTCTGGAAACCCTTTTTTTAAAAAAATATACATTTTATTGGTTTTTTTAAATTTTAACATCAAAGTGCTCAGGAAAACACCGTGGTGGAAGGGTAATCAGTCATATATATATAACTAAAATTAATACCTTAAAAAATAAAAATTCCCCCCTCTATTTCCTCACATGATATAACAAATTTAGTTTAATCTATTTCTTCTTAAAATTCAATCAATCCACAGAATCATCCCTACTATTACATCTACATAAATCACTCCTGCTTTTAAGCTCCACTAATTTCAATTAAAATATTCCAATTGATCTTAAACAAATATATTAATAAAATTTTGGGTATCCCTTCTACAACACACATAATATTCCAAGAGTAACATTCTAATATTTTCATATATATTCCATCTCTTAATTTAATACATCATTAATTAATACCCTTTCTTCTCTTATCATAGATCTCTCTAATTCTTCTGCTATTACAAAATAATTTTCTATATAAACAGAGTAAAAAAAACAAAAAAAGAATCATTTCGATCTGTTAAGTAAAATTTAATTCTCAACCAAATTAACTATCGTATCTAAAACAAACATATTATTACACTGATTATTATCTTACTGCTTTCATTTACTCAATTAGATTGTCCAATCAGTCCAAATTTCTAAAGCCTTTTTAACCCAATAATTAAAATTTTTAAATCACATTTTTAAATCTAACTCTGGCTTTTTTTCTATACCAAGTTGGTTTCCGTAATGTCGCTTCTATGTCATCAAATCTCAGTATTTGAATACTAATGTTTATCAACAAATCGATCTGATCAAAATTCTCTTCCCCTTCTTCCAGTATCGTATACGCAATATAGTCCATTTTAAAATTCTGGAAACCCTTTATGAGCTTTATGCCAACGCTTGGATAGAAATGACAATGATCTTTGGAATTGCTAATGGGTTAAGGTAGGATTATGGGAAAAATAGTTTTATCTTTTAGCATTGTTAAATTATTTAATAAAAACTATTTAAAAAAGAATCTTCATATGTTATTATGATCAGCTGAAAGAGCCTTGCTTATGGCAGCCTCTCTCTCTCTCTTTTCCAAAATTTTCATTTTATTGGCAAACTCTCTCTTTCATGGAAGGGACATAGGTATCATCATACTTGCCCTATTCTTTTGTCTTTGTACTTCGCAAAGCTGCGTTTATAAAATGTTTTTCCTTCTTACAACATACAAAACAGAAGCTGTCCTATTCTTGCTCTGAAAGCATGGAAAGGACTTACCATGTGGCCAGCCTTCAGGATCCAGAAGAAGCTCAGATTACAATAGGATTTATAAAAAGCAGCCGTGTCTCTGCATTCTGGGCAGGTGTACAAAGGCTGCCACTTCAGTGCATTAAATTCTTTCAGTTTGGGCCATTTTAGCTTCCGGACCCAAGCTTCTTGCCCTAAACATAGAAGAGAGATCAATAACTCTATCATAAAAAATGTTGCAACAAATTGGTCCAGTTTGAACAGATGATCCCCCACCTACCCTGGTGGAGAGCCATGGTAGTGCAGTAATTAGAATGTAGTATCGCAGGCTGACTGTTCACTGCCAGGAGTCTATGTCTACTAGACATTGATGTGAATGCCTTTGATCAAACAGACCTGAAAGCTCCAGTCATTTTTGCTCCAAAGGACCAACACAGCCATCTACCACAAGAACTCGGACTAAACTCAGCTGAGTGGGCAGATAATATAGGCTGCATTCATACCTATTACTAAGCCTAGATTTGTTCACCTGGATTTGTTGAACATACTACAATGGTCTGGTTTACATATCTCATTAAGGAAAAACCAGCACACTGCTTGCCTAGATTAATGTTATACTGTACACTAATTGTTTACTCTGGGTAACTGTAACTGAAAAGAAGAATCTAGTTTGGCATATGCCTGCAAAGACTGATGAAGTCTCAAAATGCAGCAAAGTAGAAATGAAGAGGGCTTAGGAAATAAATCCAGTACTTTAGCTAAGGATCATGTCATCATTAAAACCGAAAAGCAATCCGAACAACTACTCGTATAGAAGAATGGGTGACAGGAGTCCCATTTTAAGATGAAAGGGAGAGTATAACCTCCACAAACAAGCTTATGCCAACTACTTCTTACTTATTCATAGATCAATGCCTTGATCCTCCTAGCAAAACATCATTCCTACGCAAAAGGTTTAGCTTCTGATACCATTAATGTCTCACTATATTTCTCTCTTCAATACTCTCGTCTAACCCAGCTCACTTCTTTCTACTATTTCTGGGTTCTATAGCCCCAATTTCCTTCTAGAGCTATGCCATCTATCATCCTTCTACCATTCACTCATTTATTTCTAACTTTTTGCTTCTGATCTCTTCACTTTCTTATCTTACTTGCCGTTTCATGCCGTTCGTGCTGAAAACCGGCATTTACTTCCAGTTTTCGACAAAAACACACCATTGGTTCACTTAACAAGTGCAGATTCATTTAACAACTGCTGCAAAAAAGGTTGTAAAATCAGGCCGGTCACCTGACTGACCCATTTTAGGACCGTCACGAATTATGATCGCAATGGGCAGGCTCCATTATGATCATTAAGTCGAGGATCACCTCTATACAGTTGCGCCTGACAACACTGACCTCCTTTGCTGTCTCCACCAAGCCACTCCCACGAGAAAAACTACTCTTACCCATTGTAGGAACAATGAGATCCAACTGCCCATTGTATACCGTGACATTCACATTGGCTTCCAGCAAGCTGTCTACAATATCAATTGCGTTTTTCATAAAGTCTTCAGCCATATTCATAAATACATCTGTTGATTGCCCTGCAGAGTGATGACAAAAGAGTAAGAAAAGGTAGATTACCTGTTCTGTTTTGATGACATTTTTATAAGTTAAAATGAAAAAAAAAAGTAAAATAACTCTTTTCCATTTAAATTCAGGAGAACCATCACTTTGGATGTTGTTGTAAAGCTGCCCAGAGTCAATGTATCACTGAGATGGGTGGCACAATAAATAAATAAATACCCCCAGCTCCCCTTAAGGACAGTACATCAGTTCAATTACTGCAGATCGATAAAATACATTTTGCCACTGTTCAATCCTAGCTTAACATAATAGAAAAATATAATTTCCTAAGAGAAGAGCTTCATCAAAGAGTTCTTCATTCTCCAGTCAGCCATGATATACTGTGCAACAAACTACATGAGCATTAGATGGAGTCAGTAGATATTACAATACCTCCCCATTTGACATGGTCTGGAATTATTTTCAGCTTCTTTCTGATGGGCCCATTCATCAGGTCATTCAGCTTGTCTTTAATTTGATTTTGTACATGACGCTGGAACAATTTTACTGATGAAAGAAGAGAAAGAAAAATAGCATTTGAGGTTTACCGGAAAGGGACCCCCTTGTATAGATGGATGCCCTATTCTTTCTCTCTCTTTCTGTGGGTGTTCCATAAGTAGAGATTTTTAAAGAAGAGACTGGACAGCCCTTTGTCTGAAATGGTATAGGATCTCCTGTTTGAGCGGGGTTGGACCAAAAGACCTCAAGGTCCCTCCCAAACCTAATATTCTATCTTCTGTGTTCTCTCTCTCGCTCCCTCTCCCCCCCCCTCTCTCTCTCTCTCACACACACACACAATCATTTGCAAGAACAAAATCATATATATACAAAACAAAAACAAAAAAACAACCCTCCTCCTGCCTTCCCCAGCCCCAATATGGCAGCAGGTCAATAAGTAATAAAATTAATTAAAGTAATTAAATTAAAATTAAAACCACTGAAATGTGGCTCCAGTCATGTAAAGGGACATCTGTTCATGACTTCTGAACAGTGAATCTGTGGCAGCCTACCAAAATGTAATCAGATCTAGTCAGTGCTTTTTTTGTAAAAAAAAAAAAATGGTGCTGGAACTCACACACATCATACAAACCGCCTTGCCTACCCTACAAGGTTCCATCCAAAAAAGGTGCCGGAACTCCGTTCTGGGCGTTTCATGACAAAAAAAAGCCCTGGATCTAGTCCAGGGGTTCTCAACCTTGGCAACTTTAAGACTTGTGGACTTCAACTCCCAGAATTCCTCAGCCAGCAAAGCTGGCTGAGGAATTCTGGGAGTTGAAGTCCACAAGTCTTAAAGTTGCCAAGGTTGAGAACCCCTGGACTAGTCAGAAGTAAGTAGATCCTGTCTAGATCCTGTCTAGCAGTCCTTTGTCAAATCCAAAATCTTGTATATACATTATGGCCCTAAATTGCAAAAGCTTATCCCACTCAACAAGCAAAAAATAAAACTTCTGATAAGACTTTAATGCCATGCTCACTAATGTAATGTAATGTTAGGGACTTATCAACAATGGAGATCCAATATGACAATCACATAACAATTGCTTGTATAGATAATCAGAACTGTCATCTTTTCATGCAACACTCCATTGTTGAGTTCCTGAAACTTTATTTCAGCAACTTCTTTTAGAGCACAGAAGCAGGGAAGGAGAATCTGAAAGCTGTTACTTCCTGTTGGGTTCTGATCCCCATTGCACAGTTGCAACAGGCATGTCATGCAAGCCCCCTATATATATATCGAGAGGGCTAGTATGTGATGAGTTCAGACATTACAAACTGGAGTTCCCAAGATTATCTGTGGGAAAAGGTAACAACTGCTAGCATCTGTAAAGGAGCTACACCAGGGGTCTCCAAACTTGGCAACTTTAAGATGTGTGGACTTCAACTCCCATAATTCCCCAGCCAGCATGGGAGAAGTTGCCAAGTTTGGAGACCCTGGGCTATATCTTTGATCTTCTAAAACTACTATTTCTTGCTAAAAAGAGTTCTGACTCAACTTACAAAATGGGGTGGTTTCAGTTGCAGTGGACGAAAGAGCTGCGTCGTTTGAAGAGTCATGTGTTAGAATGTTATAGAAATTCACGCCATTGGTGTTCTAGACAAGAAAAGAAATGAGATTAAGGATAGAGATTCTACAAGAGACATGGTTTGCTCTAAGGTTTGGTGTTGAAGAAGACTCCTGAGGATACCACAGATAGCCAAGAAAACCAAAACATGGATCATAGAAGAAATCCATCCAGAGTTCTTTGTCAAGTCACCAGGCTTTATGTTAAGTGAAGACCAAGCTCTCTTACAAGTCTAAAATGCTGGGGAAATGGAAAGGAAAAGAAAGAAGAGGATGACAAGGTAGATGGACTCAGTTACAACGATGATCAGTGCATCATTGGAAGACCCTGAAGACCAAGCTGGAGACAAACTGTCAGAGACAAAATCTGCCCGTATGGTCCCGAGAAGCTGCCATCAGGTTGATGGCACATAATCGATTAAATCAATCTCTTTACCTTTTCTATGATATCCTCTGCTTTATCCCAAAGCAGGGTAGCAAGCTTAAATGCCCCTATATTCATGGCATTCAAGATCTTCTTGGCAGCAATAGTGACTTCCTTCAAGCCTTGATCATCCAGGAAAGACTGCAGTATAGGGAGTGGGGTGAGGGCACAGCAGAAAAGTGGGAGGGGGGGGGGAAAAAGAAATTCAGAACCAACATTGCATATAATGCCTCAAGTATTTTCAAAGGAATATAAACTGGGCAGCAAATCACCCCAATATCAATGTGTATTTTAACAAGATATTATTTGCAATGGCTTCAAAGGAAATGTAGAGGCTACCTGGAACGATATATTAGAGGGCTGGTAGAAGGTCTTTATTAATCTGAGCAAAGTCAACAAACAAGACACTATTAGAAGTCCTCAGTAAAGGGAATTGTGATGCTCTAAAGAGTCTGTATTTACCACCTATGCTTTAGATAGTTTCCTTTCAAGCGGATCTTACATTATGGCCTATTGGCAGGGCGGATAAATCTCAGCACACTTGAGACCCTGCTATTCAGCCTAGTTTAATACCAATGCCATTAGGTGGCATCTTCAGGGATCAAAAACAGCTAAGGGCAGCTGGAGCAGCTGTACCGAAAGGGG
This sequence comes from Bothrops alternatus, assembly GCA_034064705.1. Lineage (NCBI taxonomy): Eukaryota > Metazoa > Chordata > Lepidosauria > Squamata > Viperidae > Bothrops > Bothrops alternatus. The sequence continues at coordinate 2,300,451 of JARGCV010000200.1, read as the reverse complement.
GGCACATGGAGAATATGTGCTTGCATGACGAACACATGAGTAGATCCCAAGTATGCACTGAGAGCAGATGTAGCCTTTGAGGCCCAATTGCTTCTTTCCTTCTAATCTAGCCTATGTTTATAAGCAATCAAATATTGATCATAACATTCTATGAACTTGCTGCCTATGAGACAAATTCCAGGAACAGAGGAACATTTCTGATTTGATCCAACAAGGCAACTCTCATGAACAGTCAAAAAGCAGAGGAAGAGGGGGTGGGGAAAGAAGCATCTAGCATTTTTCAAGCTAGGCTCAATGAAATTTGTTGACTCCCAGACTTGAATTGACTCTTTATTGGCAGCAAAACAGGTTCATTAGATGTTGTATGGTCAAGGATTAAATTGTGCTTTAAAAACAAAGTTGCATGAATTTTGATATAAAGATAATCTTGATATATCTGTATAGTAGCCAAGTTTATTTAACCCTATTTATTAACTGGGGCGGTTGAAATCTTGCCCCTAGCCAGTGTATGTCTGTGTGTATGTTTGCTGAATGAATGGTTCTTAATTTAGGGGTTCTTCTTTTTATATATTTATTTTTATAAATGTACTATTTAGTTTGTATTGGATTTCTATTTATGCTGTAAGCCGCCCTGAGTTTCCGGAATAGGGCGGCATAGAAATTTAATAAATAATAAATAATAATAATAATAATAATAAATAATAATAATAACATAGAATAGTTCAAGTTATTTTTCTTTTTCTCCCCTCCTTGTATTAGTTTTATTCAGAGTTTTATATTTTGTACGAATTGAATTCAAAAGTTTGGGTTTTTTTGTTCTTCCTGGTAGTTGTAAGAACATTAATAAACTTTTAAAAAAAACATGGACTATATACTTACGGTGCTATATAGGTAAGGCCCCCAAGCAAGCACAGAATCTAAAAGAAACAAAAATTAAGATTGGCTTTTTAAAAAAATAAAACAGAATAGTGGGCTTATCTTAGTATCTTTCTCACATTTCTCTATTTAAGTGTTTCTCAACCTTGACCATTTTAAGGCATGTGGACTTCAACTCCCAGAATTCCACAGCCAGCATTGCTGGCTGTGGAATTCTGGGAGTTGAAGTCCACATGCCTTAAAATGGTCAAGGTTGAGAAACACTGCTCTATTTAAAGCTGTTTAAAGCTCTATTTAAACTGTTTTAAGTTCCTGAGTATTTTCTGCACCAGAACAGAATAAGAACTTATATAAAATCAATCCTAGCAATTTAAAATTGGCAGCTTTTCAAAAGGAGGAGGAGGAGAAGGAAGAGGCGGTAGCATCAGTGGAGCCTCACAAAAATCTCTGAATCCATGGAGATCTAATTTAGCATCAAACTGTTTATTATCCCAAGGTATCAAAATCTGGTGTCTTCCAGGAGCATTGATACAAAAGTTCCATCATCCCCAGATTGGAGGGATAGCCATGCTGGCTGGGTGCCGAAAGGCTTGTATTCTAACTAACATATCTTGATGCTACCAGGCTGAGGAGGATGACATTAAACTATTCACATTTTTAAAAAGATCTTATTCGTGTTGGTATTACATATTCTGAAGAATAGCCAAGATTATGAAGGGGGAATAAACCCTCTGGACAATTTTCAAATCACATGGGAAGCCCAATCCAGATTCGTACTGACAACGGCCGTTGTGTATCTAGTAACGGCATTCTGACATTCTGTTTACAGTAATCAGGATCATGTGTTGGATCTCCTATTCCAACATGCAATATCTTCTTTCCTTTAAGATAAAAATTGCCCAGTTTAATCATACTTAAAATAACCAACCAGAAAGCCATATATAATTGAACATATAATTCTCAGTGGCTGGAATATTAAATTTCCAATAGAAGAGAATATCTGTAGCTGAGGGTTGAACTGTAGAATCTTTAGCGCTCTCTGAACTTAGTTCAGACATTTTATTACCTAACTAGGTGACATCATTGGTGTTATTTAGTCATGCAGTAAAACAACTGCAGAGAGCACCAAGGATTCCATATTAAACTTCCTCAGTCTCCAAAAATTATCTGACAGACAAGCAGAACTGAATAATTTCAGATAAGATGGAGAGAAGAGATTTTAATCCTAAGATACCTGAAATCAAGTTGAGATAAAACCAGCCCTCTACATTCTCACTTGAACCTGAGTTGCTGGTACCGAATTTTAAAACATCCGTAACTTTTTTTTCCAGACTTTGCCAGAAAGAGGCAAGAAATACATTGGAAGATACATAATAGCACAGATGTACGTAGCTCCAAATGAATATACCTAGAGGAGAAATCCATGAATCACCAAGGGCTACTCCATGAAAATTGCACTTGATTGTTCCAGCTTGAATAGCCTTAAAAAAACAGAATTAAGGCTTAATTAAAATCTAAGTATTCTGAGGTAAATGTATCATATATTTTCAAGCACCTTCCCTAAGGGTAGGAAGAAGGCAAACAGGAACTGCAGAATTTTAAAGTAGGTCAATTTCTTAGCTGATGCTACAGCTAAGGAAGATGCTTCTTGGTTAAAAACAATCAAATCTCTAGCAATTTCACACACAGGCGGGCCCGTGTGCATGTCAAGATCAGGAAGGTGGTGGATGGAGTGTAAGCCTTGCCCCTCTGAAAGCTTGTGCAATGACGAAAGGACAAAAAGGGCGGGTCTTGCCTTGTGATCAACTGCTCACCATCTTGTCAGTGAACTTTGCTGCCTATGCAATTTATTTTAGCTCAGTACTAACATTCTTTGCCTCCACTGTGCTAGTTATCAGGTCTATGCCAGGAATCAAGTCTAGAACAGACACATCTGATGAACTTGGTCCTCCCAAGATCTCTTTAATCAAAAATGTACTTGATATTATGTAATTTGTACATTATATTTTACTTACTTACTTCTCTCCCTGCCTCCCTCCCACATTAATTTTCTTCCACATTTTCTGATAATCGTAAGGGAAAAGAGTAGCTACTAAATCACTAGCTAGCCCAGGGCTCCTACTGCCAATGTGCGCTTACACAACTGGTTGCAGCAGGGATGTACAATATCTTTTGGTCTGAAGATTGCACCTGGTGCCTGAGTCTCATGCAAAGTCCACATATCCACATGATTCTTATCTAACTCTAAGCAGGTGCTGTTAGTAGAGAAGTTTCTGGTGCATAGGCTATAGCAGTGGTTCTCAACCTGTGGTCCACAGATCCCTGGGGATCCGTGAAGGCTTGAAGAAATACTATGTATTAAATCTTGAGTTAAGTCTTGGAGGTCCATGGCCACAGTCTGTGGCCACAAAAGATATTTAAAGGGGATCAGTGATGAAGTAAAGGTTGAAAACCACTGGTCTATAACAATAAATCAGTTTAATTGAACCACATGTAGACCTGATCTTTCACACCTGACATGGGAATATATATATATTTCACATCACGGGTGGCAGCATTTAGCCAGTTTTGACTGATCTGAAAAAAGCAAAGGCAGTCAAATCTAGTTAATGCTGGGAAAGGAGAGCATCAGAAAGCCAAGAGTCATAGACTACAGTAGACTGGGAGGTCAGAAACACATCCCAGAAGCAGTACTAAAACACTTCCATCTAGTTACCAAAGAAACTACATTAATGTGTCCATATAATAATCAGGAATCAACCTTGATTTGAGGAGGATTTTATATGCCTCATTTATTCTTCCCTCAAGATCTTGTAGAAGAAATCTAAGCTACTGTGAGAGAATCCATTTTCTCTGAGAGGAAAAGATCAATTTTACCTTATGAACTTCCAGAGCAATTGCAGCTGCCATTTTTCCTCCATAAGATTCGGAAAAGATGTAGAAGGGGATTGTCTGAAAGGAAAAATGCATTAAAAAAAATTAAAGAGTTTGAGCAACGTTCCACAAAAATAAAAAATTGCTCAGTACATAAACCTTTACTCTTTTCTTCCTCTTGTTTGATGCCCATAAACCCTACAGGTAAATCTTTCCTCAGAAGAGCAAAGCAAAATGGCCTCCTTCTGCAGCTATAAGGCCAAGTAAAAGACACCCCCTTGCATGTCTGTCCTGCCTGTTCCACAGGTATGGGATTCATTACAGTGCAAAGCAGATTATGTCATATAATCAGGCCCAATTTTATGTTTTTTACTGCAATCGTTAAGCAAATGCCACAGTCACTAAGCAAATCCTGGTTTCTGGAAAAAAGCTTTGCAAATCATATAAAGGCAAGTTGGTTACCGAGCACCCAAAATGCAATTATGTCACCCCTGGGGGGGGGAGAAGCAATTGTCAGAACTTTGATTATGTTTATAAGTACAGGTACCTTTTGTGACCCGGCATAACTCATGTTTTACCCATACACCAAATGAAGTAATTTACACATCAACTAGGACATTTGGGATTTCAATTTAAAAATAAAAATCTAAGATTTAATTTTATTCCCTCGTGAAGTTGGAGAATCCACTCCATTTTAATGACACAGCAACTCAATGAATTTGCTGGGACCCTTCATATCTCCCTCTAATCATAGTAAAAACCTAATTCCTAGGACTGATCCTACGCCCAAGTCTTTCCAGCCAAAATTAGGCCTAGGATTATAAAACACTTCATTAAAGTATTGTACATGGGCTGGCTTCCATTAAAGGACCAATTTTCAGAAGAGAGAAATCTCTACGTTAGCAGGAATGAGGAATATTTCAACACACCATCATTTGCCTCATATTCTGAGAGACTTTGAAGGAGGAAAAAGGGAGGTTAAATCTAGACTTCGGGCACGCTCAAATTGTGAATTCCTGCTATGTCAGCACTCCCAACAGGCCTTGCCCTCTAACAGATACTGTTCAGGATAACAGTCTGCAGGAGCCTTTGCAAGCATAACTATTAGTGGCATGAACAAGGATCCCAATTGGTCAAGATTCTGATTTGCAAGGAAGCCAGCATATGTGCAATTTTAAGAAATTTAAGCAAGGTTTTCTTCCAAAGCCATTTGATAAATTTCAGCAGAGCTTAAAAGATTTTTGTGATGTGTACTTCAGTTTTGCAATGCCTGAGTAGGTGCTAATGTGTAGTTGATGGGCTTCATACAGTGTAGTGGACAATATGGCTTTCCATGGCTGTTCCAGTTGTACTTGCCTGGAATTCCACCTTTGATTTAAAGAACTCTCGGAGAACCACCATCATATCCGAAGCAACCATGCTGAGATCAGTGGCGTAGGCAAGGGTGTCATTAACATAACTGTATCCGGTGCCAACAGGATTGTCAACAAAGAGAAGACTTGCTGCCTGCAGCTACACCACCCAAAGGAAACACTGACATCAGCAACACACACAGAGGAAGAGCAGCATAAAGGAATCACAATGAAAGAAGGAGTCGTTGAAAGATTCCCACAGACACGACGGGAGAGCTTAATTTGCATTGAAAGGATAGGGCATTACTTATTATTGCTATATTTTAAGCCTAGAGGCATTTATTAAATATCTCTTAGCATTAGCTATTCTTATTCATAGGCAACCTCAGCCATAGAAGTCTTTATCTCGGTTTTTAATACTTGCAAACTTTGCAGAGTCATACCTTCCATAATTTGTGGTTCTAAACAAAATTTCCTCCAATTTTAAGTTCATTCTTTTAAGGTTTTATAAATTATCCAGATATTTCTGTCTGTCTGTGTGTTTACGCGTACATTGGTGTGTACATGTGTATGTATATATCTATCTTTTTAATATACATGTTTTTGTTTGACTTTCAGGATAGTGAGAAGCAATCTTACTGGTAATCTTTAAAAATGAATCCAAAGTAATATCTAAAGTCTTACTTGATTTGTTTAACACAAGGATAATACCGAAAAATAGAGCACATAAAGATTTCCTGGCATAAAGACAAGTAATCTATTAGGCTCCTGAATGAGATGTACAGTAGGAGTAAGATCACTTTAAATAATAGACAGCTTCAGAAGCATACGATATAGGGGCTGCTTAAAGGAAAAGAAGCAAGAAAGATCTCAAAGTCTACATTTCAAACAAAAATCAACATATTGGAAATTAGCTAAAAAATTTTTACGTAGCCTGCCAGAACATGCCCAATCTTCCCACTATAAGTTAAGACAAATACCCAAGTTGTATTTCTTGGTTTTAGATCAGCATCTAGAGGGCCAATCTCTTCAAAATTTCCATACCCGCAACTTGAAGCTCCTGGGCCTCCCTGTGGAAACATAGAGATGAGAAATGGAGGGAAACATTTTTCTTACTATCTTAGTTTTTCCATTTATCTCCCAAGAAAAGGAGGTGTGATGAACATAATGGTTCCATTCCAAGACTATAACGCAAATCTAGATAGAATCCTGTAGAACTTTTTTCTCAGAAAGGGCAGCCAAGTGCTATGTTAGTCTATATCAGATATGTCAAACGCAAGACCCGGGGGCTGGATGCGGCCCATGAAGTGGTTTTATGTGGCCCGCGAAGCCATCCTGGAAATATGAGGGAACGCCCCCCTCTGCCTTGGCCCTGGCCAGCCGGAAGCCAATGTACAATTTTGTGGTGGCCATCTATGCTGAAACGTATTCAGTCTTAGCTCCATAAGCCGCCACCCACCCCGCATGGCCTGAGAGGAACAGTGAGGCTCCTCCAGTGGACCATGCCTTGGCACTTGCCCTGGTCCCACCCCCTTCTGCCAGAGACCCTCAGATCTATCCCACTCCTGCCCAGGCCCCCACAGGCACCCTTGACGCGAACAATGTAGAGCTGGCCACACCCACCCAGTAGGCCACACCCACTCCATCCACACCCACCCAGTAGCCCGCACCCACCCTGGCCACATTCACCCAGCCCCCTGAGGGCAACCGCACTGCTGATGCGGCCCTCAATGAAATTGAGTTTGACACTCCTGGTCTATATGTAAAGAAATTGCAGGCTTTTAAAAGATGCCCAGCAGGCAGAATTTCTGAATTTTCTAAGCTAAACTTAATTCCTGCTTGTTACAGGTAGTCTTTGACTTACAACCACAACTGTCCAAAACCTCTGTTGCTAAACAAGACAGCTGTTAAGGGAGTTTTGCCTCATTTACAATCTTTCTAGGCCACATTTGTTAAGTGAATCACTGCAGTTGTTAAATTAGTAACCTGGTTGTGAAGTGAATCTGGCTTCCCCATTGGCTTTGCTTGTCAGAAAGATTGCAAAAGGTGATCACATGATCCCGGAACACTGCAACCATCATAAATATGACTCAATTGCCAAGCATCTAAATTTTGATCACGTGACTATGAGGATACTGCAACAGTCATACGTGTGAAAAACAGTCATCAGTCACTTTTTTCAGTGCTGTTGTAATTTTCAATGATCGCTAAATGAATGGTTGTAAATTGAGGACTACCTGTATAGCCATAGGACCTGACTACGTGAAATGCCACAATAAAGTTATATAGCTCATTTATGCTATGCCATCACTTAGTTTTTGCCCTTACAATTTGAATTGCTGTTCCCAATTCTTGACAGTACTTTGAATCTTTAAAAGCTTCCGTAGTTTGACATGAGGGAAATATTACCAAGGAATGACAAGCTCCATACTCCAAGTAGCTTAACGAGCAACACGTAACAAGCAGGATGGAGCTCCGAGGAAGCTTAGCATAATATAGTTTCCTCAATTTTGGCTTAGAGCAGGGGTGTCAAACTGCTGGCCCGCGGGCCAGATGTGTCATGCCAAAACTGTGCCCACCCCATTGTCGGCAATGGAAAAAAAGTCGTAATAGGTCACGACACGTCACATGACGTTGTGAGTTTGATACCCCTGGCTTAGAGTGTAAGGCAGCTATAATTATCTGCAAATGGCCCGGCTTATTTTGGTAATCATGTTTCAAAAGCAGTAGCCAAGCTCACAAAACACTCCAAGCAACTTACAAATCCAAACAATTAACAACACAGCTTTGTGTGGTACAACAGAAATAATATTTCTGATTTTCAGTTGCTTTTAATAGCTTGATTTAGAATAATTACCCCCAACTTACCTGCAGCCATAAGATAAGAGGAAGTTGTGTGAAATTTTGAGTGGGACTGTCTGCATAGTACAACCACCAAAACATGCTTGCATTGCTTCTGACAGGAACATACCCCCATGCCTGTTTTGTTTCTTTAGGTTCCTTTATTGAAAAAGCTAAAAGGAAAAAAAAGAGTAAGCAATTACCATGCTTTATAAAGCTAAGAGTACAAGAGAACTTCGTATTCTCCTATCATTGTGAGAATTTCAGCAGAAGAATCTCTTCCTTCTACACCAGGATACTCCAATCTTGGCAACTTTAAAACTTGTGGACTTCAATTCCCAGAATTCTGGGAGTTCAAATTCACAAGTCTTAAATTTGCCAAGGTTGGAGATCCCTGTTCTACACTACCACATCAAACCTATAATTCCTCCATACTTTCTTGTACAATTGGCCTTGCACAGTATGTGGTTCTTTCAAAGCACAGAGATAGTAGAGATAGCAATGCTACTTTAAGTGCCAGAAATACCCTCGATTTTGCAGGATCCTACGCAAACAGGGTTAATCAGCAAGGCCCAGATTAAATTTTGAGCACTAAGTGTTTCATCAACATTGGCAGCGGGAGAGTGAGGTAGTCTATGGATCCTTTCTGCCCAGTGGAAGAGACTGAAGTGACATTCATCCTAGAGCTATGATGAATCACAGAGTAAGGTTTACATATCAAAATGTCTCATGACTCACAAGCATTAACAAGATTTTTTTTGTCAACATCAAGGAATCTGCAGATCATCTGGTATCCAAATTCCCTCTACTTTCGAGACAAGCGCTGCCCACTTCAACAGGACAAACCATCAGTATCTATGCGTTAAACTCATTCCTTTCTTTTGAATGAAGATTCTAATCCTCCTTAGTCTTCTTATACAACAAAATAGATCCAGCCACTTCAGAGACCAAACAGATGGCAATATTTTGAGGGTGTAGAAAATACCCACTTATTTGAAGCCAACCCGTTCAACTTCTTTCCCACCATTCCATTTTTGTTCCTTTTCCTGAATTTTTCCAAATGAAGCTCAGCAGATGAAGCCCACAGGCATTCTTGGAAATTAAAAAAGAGACATGTCAGTCTTCTTAACTAAAAAACTCTGTTTTTAAAAAGAAAAAGAAAAAGAAATACAGAGCAGGTAGGAACGTTGGAGGGTGCTAATTGTCCAATCTGTGGGATGGGCACAGAGTACACCAGATAGTGACTTCCACCTTTCTTAAATCTTGCCACTTTTTCTCCTACCCAACAGGCCACTCCTTGGAATTAAAGAACTGGCAGTAGGGAATCCACCATCTCACTCCAGAGGGCACACTTTCTTTGGAGCTCTTTAGTAGACAGGATTCAAACTTAGAAGACACTCCAAGGTCCACATATTAATAAACAGGACTGCATAGTTAGTATAACCAAATCCAGTGCCAAGTAGATTGCCAAAATAGCCTCCTACACACCTTTTGCTCACCTTCCATCAAGAGGACACATTCCTACAGCAGCTTACATCATACCGGTATCAGTCCTACTGACCTCAATGTAACTGCTCATCTGTAGGTGTAAACCTTATGCAAAATACTGCTAGCTTCTTTCCCCCACAGTAGCAGCACTTGTTTAAAGGCAGTGTCAAGATAGAATTTGGAACGTAGAATAGTTTAACCCAGAACTATAACATCTCTCTACAGTGCAAATGGGCACTCCTAATTACACTGGTGCTTGGTAGACAACTCATTATTGAAAGCAGAGGAGAAGAGAGAAAAAAATAAATAAAATGAAGTACCCCAATTCTCAGAGTGCAGTGGGCACAATCCTACATAGAGTTGGTAGTTAAAAGTCAGTTCTTCAATAGGATTTATTTCATAATAAGCAACTGTGAGAGTAAATCCCATTGTGATCTCCGCCTCAAAGACTATATTATGCAAACCCAAAGACCTTCCAAGAACAAAGATTGGTATCCTATAGTGATTTATTACAAACAAATCCCATTCAAATCAATGGGACTCAGCAGAATAGATTTGTATAGGACTGTGTTCCTCTCATCTCCAGTGCTCAAGTTAAATAGCTCAGTGTAAGGTAGATAGGATTTGTACAGGCTTAACGCTACTGATCTGAACAGACTTATGTTAAGAAGTACTAACCCTGATTTTTAAAAAGAACCATGTAGGCCTATCACATATTGTCTGGAACAATCCAGAAGATCACTTGATAGAAGCAGATTAGATTGTTCTACAGCTCTCTAGTGTCATGTAGTGGCCATCCAGATTTTTCTTCTCTGATATGGTAGCCTTAACATCTGGCTCTCTTATTTATTGCCACCTGATTGAAAGATACCTGGTAGAATAATCCCACAAACATTTATTCTGAAATAGTATCAGCAGTGAGATGGGCAGCCTATAAATTTAATAAATAAACATTTTCTGATTTTATTGGGATTTGCTCCTATAATAGTTGGTGAAGCATAGAGAAGTGTGGCTAAAACTAAAGACTCCCAACTTCCTCAGTCATGGAAACTCACTAAGGAATTTGGGTAGGTCACTATTCCTCCATTATTATTTCATTTTTTTTTATTTGTCTATGAAAATGCCTGCTGCACCATATATACACTTTGTCTTTAAAGAAATACTTCCATATTTGGGAGAAGAAGTTATACAATTTAAATTTAAATTATATAGTAGTTCTTGAGTATCTAATGTTAGGCTGCAACCTTTAAAAAAAGAGTGACTACCTAACTGGGAAGTTTCCTTTTAGGCAAATTTAAAAACTGTCCATTAAAGGATAGTCACATTCCAAACAAGCCTGCTTGGCTGAATTCTGGAATCAAAGCGTTTCCCCACAGTAGCTCATATCTCCTAGCTGTGTGCCAAGCTGTCACCAGAGATCAGAGAAGTATGTGGATGACAAATGAAAAGAGATGCCAACCAAAATACAAAAGGGAGGGGGGGGGAAGTGCCTGAAAGTACTAATACTGCTTGCATCTGCAGACTGCAGCAGTTTTTACTGTAAAAGGCAAACAATTTCCCCCAAAAGAGGAAGATCACACTGGCTGAAACTGCTGGGAGGTGTAGTTCACCAACAACCCAAGGGATATGGGCTGGCTCTAAAAAAGAGGATCTAAGAGATTTCCGCAGAGATTTCAGCCCGCGATTACTCGTTCAGATTCTGCCGCCTACCTAATTTTCTTCCACGGAGGGAGCCTTGCATAGCTGACAGGCTGAGGAGGTTAAGCACAAAGCAAGTTTCTTAAATCTCAATACAAATAAAATAACAACGGATCTTACGCTCGGGTTAGGTTTGTTTGTGTGTGCGACAGGCTGAGGAGGTTAAGCACAAAGCAAGTTTCTTAAATCTCAATACAAATAAAATAACAACGGATCTTACGCTCGGGTTAGGTTTGTTTGTGTGTGTGACAGGCTGAGGAGGTTAAGCACAAAGCAAGTTTCTTAAATCGCAATACAAATAAAATAACAATGGATCTTACGCTCGGGTTAGGTTTGTGTGTGTGTGTGTGTGTGTGTGTGTGTGTGTGTGTGTGGGCGCGCGTGCGTTTTAAATTAGCTGTTATTAATCCTACACGATCTGGGGGGAAAAAGAGAGAGAGAAGAAGCCGTCTCCCTCCAAACTTACCTGAACTCAGTGTCCGCAGCGACAATATCAGAATAATTCTTTCCGTCAGCAACATCTTGACGGCGGCACGGCAATCTTCAGGGCAACATTCGTAAGGCTCAAGCTTCCCGTCAGCCGCCTCTGAAGAACGGGAAGTGGCGAGCCGAGTTTAAAGGCGAGCCTTGCAGTACAGCTTGAGACCCAGCCCAACTCTGGAACTCCGATGTTGTTGTTTTTTCCCAAAAGCTTTTCACGTGATCGCTTTGGTCCTGCCTGACCTTTGCGCGCTACTAGCTGCACCGGGAGCGTCCGACCAGCTTTCACCGCGCGAGATTCAAAACGCAGGCGCCGATTCTGGCTCTGTCACTGTGGGGCGGATTTCGCCCCTGCGGCTCTTTTGCTCTGCTGGAAGAACCGCCAAGTTCCTCTAGCCCCGATCTGGCCTAATTTTGGCTACCAGGGCGATAAGACTGGTGAAAAAAAAAATCAATTTAAAATAGTTTAGCCTGTATGCTGTAACCTGTAACCTATTTGGAGTTGCTTCCATCCAATGTATTTCTTGTTGGCAAATGTAACCAACATGGACCTCTGGCTGAATTCCATCACTGCAACATACCCCCACATACCCCTGCCTACCTTATGGAACATTCTTCCCCTACACACACTCATACACGCATACACACCCCTCTTCCTATCTTATGAAACATTTTTCCTCTATACACACACATATATTCCCCTACTCCTGAGGTGAGGTCAGCTCCACTCCTTATTTTCTGGAAGTCACTGATTATGTCATCAAGGCCTGGGAATCTCAGGGGACCTGTGAAATCCTGAGGTGCTCCCTTGATGATCTAAGCTCATTTGTTTTTTTGCTTTTAAAACTTCAGTTTGACTACTTTTGACATATTTATTGTCTTAGATTTGTTGTACACAGTCGTGAATTATTAATTTATTTCCCCCCCCCCCCGTCTGCTGGGTGGTTGCAGCAGATTTTGGTCACTTCACATGACCCTGGGACACTGTGACGGTCATAAATATGAATCAGTTGCCAAGCATCTGAATGTAAATCACATACCCTGGAGATGCTGCATTCCAGCTGATTGGCAGTGGGCTCAGCAGAAGCATCAGGATCAGTGCTGCTTTCCAGCTGATTGGTGCTTATTCAGGGCTCAGCAGAAGCACCAGGATCAGTGCCAAGCTCCAGCTGGAGCCTGGCACTGATCCTGGTGGTTCTGCTGAGCCCTGACAGCCCTGCAGCTCCAGCCATCTCTTGCTCAGGTTTGTGTGGTGCTGCCACCAGTTCAGCTCATTCCCTTCCCCCACTACCACTTATCTAGGATGGTCGCGTACCATCTGCCAGGTGCCAATGTACCACAGGTGGTACCTGTACGACTGGTTGAAAAGCCCTGGACTAGATGACCTCCAAGGTTCCTTCCAACTTTATTATTATTGTTGTTATTATTGTTTATTCAATCAAATAGGATTTAAACAATTTTAACTTAAAGTGTCCCATCTTTAGCCCATCACAGCAGCCATCTTTTATTCCAGCTTGGTTCCCATTTTATTAAGTTGAATCTGAGCTGGACCACTTCAGATTGCAAAAATACTTCATCTCTTTTTATTCTGACTCTGATTTAAAAACGCCTTCTTTTAAATCAAGTCAGATAGACAATTCAATAGAAATGATTTCATAACAAAATATATTTTTAATCAGAAAGATTACATGCATTCATGCTGTGGTTGATACTTCTGGAAAATACATCTTTTGTCCATTCCTATAGGTAAAAGAATGATGCTCTCTTCCATACCATCTTTATAACAGCGCAGGCTCATCGTGGTGACATCTGATGACCCATGCTTCTTTCAGACAAAGACATTCCAATCTGGCTTGTGTCCAGGAAGTCTCCCAATGCCCTTTAGAAACTCCTCCCACTGACCCATCAACAAACCCAGCATTTAATCCAATAATTGCCAGATATTCTAACATACTGATACATGCTCACTAGTTAGGGTTACATAGAGCTATATGAGGTTACATAGAGCTATATGAGGTTACATAGAGCTATACGGTTCAGAATAATTTTTAGCCATAAAAATAACCCCACAAAAAGCTGGCTTATGGACTTCTCCTTTTCTCTGACATTCATATTTCCATATTGTTCTCATTTTAAAATCGAAGAATATTACTTTGAGTCCCCTATTATTGATTTAATTTATTGGTTGCCCATCTTAAAATTCTGGGCAGTTTATAATATGAAAAGGTTAAAATTATATAAAATCTATATACAATGTGAATAAAACACTACAATTACAGTTATAATCAAAACATGAAGTGAACATTACTAATGTACAAATAATCTCCACCTTAGCTTCCTCCAAATTCAAGATGGTTATTATGAGCAAGGCCAAGGAAAGAATACAGACTTGACTTAATTTAACAAACTTCTATTTTACTGAAAACTTATTTATATAAAGAAAGAGGGGCACCCTAGCTATCACAGTGGCAGTGTGAATAAAAGTGCATGTATTTACAGAAAACTCACAGGGAGAATTCAGTAAAGGAAAAGTGTGAAAAATGAACATGTATCCCCACCTAAAATTAAAAGAGGTTTATTTAGACCTTTAACAGTATTGCTGACTTTCAGATCTTTTTACAATTTTGTGGAGTAGACAAACTTGTTTAGTCTCCTGCTATTCCTATTTTTACATTTTATTTGCATACCTTTATGATAAAGAAAGCCAGTATGTTTCTTTAGCAGATGACATATTCATCCGCACGTATTTTTTTAAACATATTACCGTGCTTTTATCAGCGGTGCAGTCTCTTTGCTCGGAGAGTTCCGAGAGATATTAAACTATTAAGAGTGAATAAGGAAGTGGAATTTTGTTTTTCCCTCTCTCCAGAATTCCAACATATCCAGACATCCTGAAAACTTCCAGCCTAACTTGATTTTTTGTTATAATTGTTTTAATTTAAAAACATTCAATTAAAAAAATGGACATTTTTTGTTTTTTTAAAGAAACCGGGCAAAGCAACAAATCGCCGTACTGTAAAAGCATTCTTTCCGAGCTGTTCGCGGCCAGCCCCGCCCCCTCTCGCTCTCGCTCTCGCACTTTCATTTTCTTTGTCCCGCGTGGCACGCCGTAGCTGTTGGCTCTCGGAAACATGGCGGCGGCCATGGGCAGCGGCTGCGAGGCTCCGGTGCGTCTCCGCCTGCTCTTCGATTACCCGCCGCCGGTGACTCCGGCCTGCGGACTGTGTTGGCTGTTAGTGGAGCCCAATCAACTGCGCCTCATCACTGACCTGATCAGCCTCATTCGGGAGAAGTTCGGCTTTAGCCGCCACGCCAGGCTCAACCTCTTCCTGGATGGGGCGCTCCTGCCGCCCACCGAGAGCGCGCGGCTGGTGCGGGACAACGATTCTCTTCGGTGGGAGCCTTGCAAAAGGAAAAAGGGCCGGGGGCTCCTTGGATACTACACACAGGCCTCGGCTACGGTGGTGGGGGAAACGGGCTCTCCCGAGTGGCTGCCTTCTTTGACATGGCCAGAGATTTGGTTATTTTGTTTGCGTGTTGGCAAATTTACTTAAATAAATTTACTTTTTGAATGTTAGCTTGATCCTGTTCTGATTTAGGTAGAAGCTACCTTCCAAGTACTTTGAATTGTATCTTCCATGAGATTCACAGCCAGAGAGTGGGATTTATGATGCTAAGTAGTTGGAAGGAGAAGGCTGGTGAAAGCTAAGTGCATCATAATTATATAACTCTGTGAACTCTGTGCATGTTAGAGTTAGTACATTTAAGGTGGAAATAAGCATCCTTAAAATTATTTATCATCTAGAGCAGGTAGTCACAAACCTTTGAAGTTAAACTTTACCAGGTTTTATATTAGCAAGGCTTTATCACTCTTGAGGTTTGGTCTCTGTTTTGCTTGTGCAAGCTCCTAAAATTTGAGAACGCTGTGATGACTACATTAAAATGTAATGTGTAAAAAGCACCCCCACATGTAAGCTCCACTCATTGCCAAAGCTATGGGATGCCCTCCAACCTTAAATGTGAACTATTTAAAGTACTCTTGTAAGAAAACATGCACAGCAACCTTGACCCTTAGTGGCATCAGAGGGAGGAATCATTGGTCAGAGATAATGTGGGTGCCATGCTGACCTAGTAAGAATGAATAAATAATAGGTCACATGAATGTCTTTATCTAAAACATTCCAAGGGCGTGTTGTCCTTTTCCCTTGTCTTCACAATGAAATAAGCCAAAGGTATGTAAGCTCATGGCTATTCAGCCAACTGCAGAAGTGTTGCTGGGAGCCCAATATCTACTGTTGTTTGCATGCTAATACAATTATGTGGTATATTCAAAGTATTTTGGTTCCTTTTGGTGAGCCAGGTTTTGGCCACAACGGTAATTATTACAAGTAAGCAATACACTGACTTGCCCAAACTTGGCCTTAATGATATTCATTTTATTTATGGAGGCTGTTATACAAATTCATTTATCATATTATTGGGTGATGATAGTGCTCATTTTGAGAAAACATGACCTGGTGGAAATTATTTGTTCTTTCAGGCTGTGGTCCTAAATATAGAGAAGGCTTCACACATTATGTAATCTTATGATTTTTTTTTTGCTTTAATGTGATATATGAACTGAAACAAATGCGTCATGCTTAAACTATGATTCAATAAATCATGGTTTCATGTGATATGATCCCACTCTTCCAAATATACACATATAAAACTATATTACTCTTAAGGCATAAAAACTAAAAAGAGAATATTGTACTGAGATCAGTATTCCTAACCTGTATCTTTGTTGGATTAAAGGCCAGCTGGATGGGTTTCATTTTTTAGCATGATACTATGTAAAACGTGCTGCAACATTAACATTTTCTTTTGTTTGTGGATTTGATAGAGTCAGATTGGAGGAGATTGTTGGACTGAACAGTTACGACACCGTCACCAATGGTTCCAGCAGCTTGTCAAAAAAACAAAGAAAGTGGCAGAGGAAATTGGAGGCAAAGGACTCTGAAAATGAACATGAGGACCCCAACAAAAGAAAGAAGAGTAAATGGAATTTTGAGCAGAAAGAAGAAAAATCTACAAATATTCAAGATTCTGTGACATTGGGGAAAAAGAAAAAAGCGGCACCTGAAAGGAGTCATATGATGGACACTGAAAGCGAGGATGATAATTCTCATTCCAAGAAACTTAGGAAAAAAATTGAGCAGGGGAAAGAGCAGGATGCAAAGAAAAACAAAAAGAAGAAAGCAAGTACATGTCCATCAAAGAGCACCTCCCAAAAGACTGAGAAAAGTTTCAACCAAAAAAACACAAAGGGAAACACAACAGCACAATCCAACCCAAAGAAAGGCAGTTCCTCTAGTGAATCCTCTACATCATCATCTGATAGCAACCATAGTACACCAGGCACAAAACAGACCAACACACATGCATCTAAAGGGACATCGCAGCACATAAACAAACCACAGTTGGTTTCTTTAAAATCTCTTTCCACTGGGAAATATAAAGACAAAATTTCTCTTAAAACAGGAGAAACTAAAAAAGCCAAGAACCAGTCCTCTAGTTCAGATTCAGATTCCAGTTCAGAGGAAGAACAGCAGAGCAGCAACCTGAGAAATAAGCTACCATATCAAAAGCAAGAAACAGTGACAGGCCATTCTTCAAAGACTGAACCTAAAAGCTCCTCATCGGAATCTGATGATAGTTCTGAATCAGAGACTGATGCTTTAAAGAAACAGAATGCCGTAGACAATCTATCTGTCAGAGGGAATGACAAACAACTCTCAGATGTCTCTTATGGACTAGCTTCAAACCTGAAGGAAAATAGAAGGGGGCGTGGAAGAGGGGAAACCCCCTCGTGGAGGGGACCTAGAGTTCGTGGATGCCGTGGGATGACCAGGGATAGGGGAAGGGGAGAACGTGTTCACTTTTTCTATAATTACAGTAGCGAAAACCAGAAACAAAAACAGTTAAACGAAGCAGCAACAAATGCCTCTGTTATTATTCAGGTGGGTATAGCAGTAACATGTACTCTATGATTCCATGGAGCAGCATTCTTAGAAAAATTGAAGCCATTACATACCTATCATTATCATCAAATAATGGAAGTCTGGTTTCTAATTTTTTCCTGCAGAAATTGAGTATCAATTGAATGTTCTATTTCTGACATTGTATAGAAACTGAAAAGCATGGTATGAGGCTGCTGGAGTTTTATTCTGAAGTTTGATTTGGCATTTAATACAACTGACTATGAATGTTTCTGTGATGTGCCATTTTCCTGTTATCTTTTCTTCCCTTTATGCTGCATCTTTGTGTAGTAAATGCTGGTAAGGTAGCCATTCCAACTATTTTGTGCAGTAGTCCAGTTGCATGTGTTCGTATGCCAGTGGTGGCGAACCTATGGCACGCGTGCTAGAGGCGACACGTGGAGCCCTCTGTGGGCACGTGCCATTGCCCCAGCACACGTGGTCTCTAAAAGTTTGCCATCACTGGCCTAAGGCCAGCCAGCCTGGAGCCGCCATTTGGGAGCCCACCCGCCAGAGACCCCCTGGATCTCCCCCAACTCTGCCCGGCTCCCACAGATGTCCGTCCCCATAAGCAACATCAAGGTGGCCACGCCCACCCCGGCCATGCCCACCCAATCTGCCATGACTACTGTAGCCACACCCATCCAGTGGCCACACCCACCCAGTCTGCCAAGCCCACTGTAGCTGCACCTGCCGAGTGGGCCACACCCACCCGGCACCCAGCAATACATAAGTGGGTTTTGGGTTGCAGTTTAGGCACTCGGTCTCTAAAAGGTTTGCCATCACTGTCGTATGCAATCAGTAGACTTGCCAGTACCTTTTTTTTCCAGCAGGCTATGGAGAAAATCCAGTACTTTAAAATAATTACCTGCCTGGAAGAAGTTGTACCAACTAGAATTGTGGAGAGTTTGCTGTCCTATTTAGAAATAGATAGAAGAACTCCTGAATGTTGGATGTGGTGAAAAGAAGTCTCTGGAACTTACTAGAAACCAATTTTCAAATCTACTCCACACTGCAAGAAAGAATATTTTTATGAAAAAGTTGAAATAAGGGTATAGATGGAGTTTTTTTTTTTTTAATCCAATATAGGACACTGGTAGTTTCAGTACTTCAGATCAATATTTCTCAGATTTTTTTTCCTCCAGTCATGGACCACTAAATAAACATTAGGACTATGCAGAGACTAACCAATGAAACAAGCCCTCCATACCTCATATATTACCATCTTTAAGAGCATGAGTATTTACATTTATCAGCAAATATATGAATATTATAGTTCAAGGGTTCTCAATCTTTTCTTCACCCTGGACCCCCTTTAAATATCTTTTGTGGCCCTGGACCACCAAGATGTAACTCAAGATTTAAATCATAACATTTCTTCAAGCCTTTGTGGATCCCTGTTACAACATTGCAGACACCCAGGGGGCCACAGACCACAGGTTGAGAACCACTGGTATAGTTCCATGTATGGGGATTATCTTCCCACCCCTCCATTTTAAGGAGCCTTGTAAACTTTTCTGTACCAAAAACTTTCCTGAGTGGGCACTGAGCAGTAAGTGGTTTGGCAGCTGACTGCGTGCACATGGAGTGGTGAAGCTGAGGCAGTGATCATGAAATAGCTTTGGTAGACCACACACACTGGGGAATTACTGCCTCAGAAGATTGAAGGAAGAATAGACAGATCTATTTCCCCCTCCAGCCTTCTGAACAAGTGTGGCCTGTGTGGAAGTCCACAAGGCTAGAAAGGTTTTAATTGAAATAGATACCATGCTTGTTATCTTTGGCTTAATTTTTCATAGATAAATACTCCATTGAGTGGGTAGTGCGATCACTGTTAAGGTAGCTAATGTGTTATAAAGTACACCTTAATTGGGCAACTTTGCATTGCAATATCTTAGTACTGTACTGATGATATTTTTAATGATTGTTTTGTAGAATCCCGTGGAAGCTCCGAAAAAGGACTATAGCACACTGCCTCTCTTAGCTGCTCCTCCACAAGTAGGCCAAAAAATTGCCTTTAAGGTATTATTCTTTCAGCTGTATAATACAAAGCAGGGGATGAAATGCAAATGCAAACTCTGAGGCAGTAGCACATTCTGTTTTGTGAGGTAGGTTTGTTGAAACATGATTGATTAAACTCCCAATACCGCAATTGGTTGGTTTTCACAAGGCACTAAATAACAAGCAGCGGTTTACAAAATTAAGTGATACGAACAAGCCTCATCATGGCTTAGCATTATAGGTGTAGCTGGTGTATTTTCTCTGCAGATCCAAAATTGGATTTAAAAAGTATGACAGTGGAAGCTTCTTTTTAGAAGAGAAATGTGTTCTCATGTCTATGAAGATTCTCAGGCATCCAGGTCATAGTTATCCCAAAGGTGCTTTTTTCACGAGGCAACTGGACTTCCTTGTTTTTCTTAGAAGACATTTTGCTTCTCTCCCAAGAAGCTTCTTGGATGAGAAGCGAAACGTCTTCAAAGGAAGTTCAGTTGCCTCGTGAAAAAAGCACCTTTGGGAGAATGTGTTCTCCTGTGTGAAAAAGGGTAGAATATTCTTAACAAAAACAAGCATCACTTGAGAATTAGGATCCATCTTAATGCAGAAGCCATTTAACCACCTAACTACTTTGGATGATCTTGAGAAGTTAAGCAAGATTTGACCTGGTTATTTCTTAGATGAGAAGTTACCAGGAAATCTCATTACTATATCTTGGATTGGGAAGTCAACAAAACAAACCCCAAAACCATCTTGGAAGAAGCCAGTGGCAAACCATCTCTGTATTATTGTTTAGATAAACAATATGGATGTGTCCATGAAGTCAACAGGAGTTGAGGTTGACTGGAGAGTTGCTTTAGAACTTTTTCTGTCAGTATCTGTATCAGGTGAAGTTCTCCTCTCTCCCCACCAAATAATTAATTGGTTCACAGGCTCGTCCCTTCTCTGAAAGATTGATATACATTTTTCTCCCATATGTGTTTTCCTGGGATGTTTTACTTGTCTTACTACAGTGACATGTACATAACAACTCGGAGAGAGCATCATTTATCACTGGCACTAATTGCCCAGCCTGCTTGGGATTATGGATTCTATGATTTCGGGAGAGCTATAGGTTCTTCTACCTCTCCTGAAGGGTTATTAACCTACTTATTAGCAGAGCTTTTTAGATGGGGTACACTGTAAATAATTATTAATATTATTGTGCATTGAATTTATCAGAAGTAATTGGCTCCAACTTTTTTTATTTTATAAGGGTTTTTTTAATCAATAAAGCTTTTATTACTGATTTCTAGTTTCTACGCTAACTTTAGGTGGGTGAAACAATTTGTGGAGGCTACACATGTATCTGGAGCTTAAGAATTTGGTTTTTCTTTTAACAGCTTTTGGAATTAACCGAAAATTATACTCCTGAAGTATCCAATTACAAGGTATTGCCATCAACTTTTCAATGTAATTTGATGCTGCGTTTCTATTTATTAAGTATTGCTGCTTTGTTTTGTAAGACAGACATGTTAGTCTGTGGTAGCAAAAAATCAGAAGCAGCACTATTTCTGAATAACATGTTTTATTAAAATGTCTCAGCTTTAATGAGCTGAAATTACAAGCTAATAATTCAGGTGTCCTCTTATAATCTGTTTCACATGTTACCTGCATCTGTATAATCATTCTGCCTTCACCCCACCCCACCCATTTCTTCGACCCCAGTTTAAATCCTATACATCTGATGAAGTGAGCAACATCTTCTAAAAACTTATGCTTTTTAATAAAATTGTTCTTACGAAAAGGCACTACCTTTATTTTATGTTTTTATTTTTTTTGCTTTACTGGCAGTGTTTATTTTAATATTGAATTAAGCAAGAGAGATATCCATTGGGGGGATTGTCCAATTTGAATCTAATTCTTTGACCTTGTCTTCTTTGATAATAGTGCTAGTCTAATTTACAGATGATTGAAAGGATTCTTGAGATTATACATTAAACCTCAAAAATCTTTAGGAGCATAGAGTCTTATGTGAATTATGCTATTTTGTTGTTGTTGTTTGGAAATTTATTTTTCTTACTCAATTTGTGTAATGGAAAAAAACCCAAATCCATTAAAAGACAAACTAAAGCAATTGAGATCAGAAGTTTCCTTACTGAAATACAGAACAGTGAATTCTGGGCTCCCAGACAACCAGTCCAAAAGCACTAAAGACAGATTTGTAAAAGTTTATATAGAAAAAAAATACATGGTCAAAAATGAATAATTAACGATATTTGCCCAGCCAAGAGAAGCCCCCAACTCTGTATCAACAAAAAGCCAGTTTGGTGCAGTAGGTTAAGGCATTAGGCTAGAAACTGGGAGAGTGTGAGTTCTAGCCCTTCCTTAGGCACAAAGCCAACTGGATGACTTTGGGCCAGAACTTTTTCTCAGCCTAGAAAAGAGGCAAGGCCAAACCACTTCTGAAATCTTGCCAAGAAAACTGCCAGGACTTGTCCAGTGAGTTTCCAGGCGGTTCACACTGATTCAAAGGCACACATCTAGACATAATGCATAAACAATAAACTCTAATCTGGAGACTAATCTAATCTAGACCTTGAGGCTGATGCCTTAGTCTAGATTAGTCAGCCTGATCTACATCCCTTTATTATTCTATTATATGAGCCTTTTTGCATTACCCTTTGCCAGATATGTTTATGGCATGTTACTTGGCTTCTGCTCCAGACTAAACTTCAGTGGCAAAATGTACCCTGGATCCTCACTGCTTCCTTGATTTTTATATATATTTGCATACTTCCTCCCGCTCTTCTTCTTGTTGTGCCACATCTGTTATCGGACATTGGCGATCATGTTGGTGATCCTGTTTTTATCAGCAGCCGCACGAAAAAATGCTGCTGAATTTTGTCCAGACCAGTCCCTTAGATTTTGAAGCCACGATGTTCTTCTGCCTGGACCTCCCGCTAGCACAGGAATATAATTTTGTATAGAAAAAAAAAATCAGTTTTTAACTAGGAAAATCTACCTTTATAGATGTCCTGTCAACTTTCAAACAGCACAAGTTATAGTTCTGAAGCTTGGGCTAATTGTTGAGAATCACATGAATGTGGTTTCTTCTTTTCTCTTTGGAAATATAGTAGAAGGAATTTCAGAATTTTTTAAATAAGATTTTATTAATTTTTTTCCATACATACAATAATAATTTTTCAACCAATGTGCTGTCTGAGTTTACGCTAATACATATTTAAATCCTAATCCTTTATTCTTTCCTCTAACCATCGGTAAAGTACGGTAAGTCCCAAGTTTGATAATATTCTGTTTCTTCTTTTTTTTTCAGTCTCATAATCTGTCCATCTCTGCACATTCTAGTATTTTTTAAATTATTTCTTCATCTGGTGGTATTCTTTCATTTTTCCAATATTGCGCAAATATTATTCTTGCCACTGTTGTGATCTGTAAAATCAAATATAGGCTTTGTTTGTTAGTCTTTTCTGGCAGCTTCAGCATGCTGTTGACAATCAGCTGTTTGGCAGAACGCCGTGGCTCCTTGCTTTCCTTCTGGCAGGCGACAACTTGGCCTGCCTGGGCTCACCTGGCAGCCTTTGCTCCGTCCTTTCAGAGGGTTTCTTCAGTCCGCTCAGACCAACCGCCGTCTGGTCCGGGCTCCTGAAGTATCCCTCCTTCTTTGTTGCCCCTCCAGGGCGACTTTCTGACCCTTTAGGGTCACCGGACAAAGCAAAATTGGCCACCGAAACTGGATCAGGAATTTCAGAATTACTAACGGAGTTGTTCACTAGTCAAGTTCTCATTGTTAGCTTTGTATGAAATGCCAGGCATCATGAAGAAGAGAAGTAATACATTTTACTGGATATACCTTATCCTTGGACATCAAACTACCCAATGCAGATAGTCCTCAACTTAAAAAGTTCATTTAGTGATCATTCAAAGTTACAACAACACTGAAAAAAGTGACTTATGACCATTTTTCCATACTTATTCCCATATTTATTTTCCATACTTATTCCCATACTTATTCAGACGCTTGGCAACTGATTCGTATCTATGACGGTCACAGTGTCTCGGGGGTCACGTGATCACCTTTTGCGCCCTTCTGATAAGCAAAGTCAGATTCATTTAACAACTTTGTTACTTTACAAAGTGCAGTGCTTCACTTTACAACTTTGACAAGAAAGGTCGAAAAATGGGGCAAAACTTACTTAACAACTCGTTTAGCAACAGGCTTGGGGCTGAATTGTGGTCATAAGTTGAGGACTAGCTGTACTTCGCAGAGAGAATGAATTGTTCTTATTTAAACAGCTGCCCCATATAATAAAAATCCCTATTGTTCTTAATGTTGCAGTACCGATTAGGGGTTTGTTTTTATGCTAATTATACTAATATAACATTTTATGATATGATAAAATACCTACGTGTTATTGAATGCCCTTACAAATGCCATTATTTAATTCTTTCCCATATTTTAAGGAAGGAAAACTTGTCAGCTGGAATCCTGTTAATAAGCAGCTAGAGCTTGAAATCCTTTCTTTTTCATCAGGTAAGTATTATGCAACATCTTAAAGTGTTGCTCTTGTGAAGAGGGATCACAGATCATCACCGTTTATAATGGGGTTTTGCAAAATTAGTCTGGCTTAAAGATAAAATTAAACCACTGCTGGAAAAAATCTCACCTTGGACGAGGGAATTTCCTTTTCTTTTGCAGCTCACAGCCCTAAATTACTCCAGAGGGAAGTTCTCAGGAGCAGAGATTGAGGCCCTGCTGGGGAGGGCAGGTTCCTTCTCTGTCTTGCTGGTGGAATCTCTTCCATCAGTGGAATCCATTCATTGACACCATCCGCAGACAAATCCTGCAATCTCCAATTATATTGGAAACATCCTGATCTAATTTACATTTTGTTGTCTTTTTTTAGTAGCAAAAGAGCCAGGGAAATTCGACCTGGTTTATCAGTCTGAAGATGGAGATGAGACAATTGAATATGCCGTATCTCAGGACAGGAAGGTATGACAGCACTTTCTTGAAATTGATTGACCTTGAATGCATTTGGGTCAATATAAAAGGGGGAAAAAACGACATTACCATAGGTGTATACTACGGGCCACCCAACCAAACAAAGGAAATAGGTGAACTTTTTGCTAGTCAGCTAACTAAGCTAAGGTATGTAGGAAGCACATCACAATAGTAATGGGGGACTTTAACTACTCTGACATCAACTGGGAGACAAATTCTGCACCAAGTGGAAGATCAAACAGATTCTGTGCAAACCTAGCAGATAATTTTGTCTCCCAAAAAGTAGAGAAGGGAACTAGGGGATTAGCCATTTTGGATCTAATTCT
Source organism: Bothrops alternatus (assembly GCA_034064705.1). Lineage (NCBI taxonomy): Eukaryota > Metazoa > Chordata > Lepidosauria > Squamata > Viperidae > Bothrops > Bothrops alternatus. The sequence goes on along the minus strand of JARGCV010000200.1, from coordinate 2,275,496 downwards.
CACTAACACAGATGAAATGATAGAAGGTGTTGAAACCATAGGAACCTTGGGAGGAAGTGATCATGCAATATTGGAATTCAACATTATGCAAGCACAAGCAATAGAATACAGTCAAACTAGAGTCTTGGATTTTAAGAAAGCTAATTTCAATAAGAGAGGGCTTGGGAAGGATTCCATGGATGAGAATCCTCAAGGGGAAAACAACTCAAGAAGCTTGGGAAATTTTGAAAAGTGAGATAATAAAAGCCCAGTCCAGCACAATACCAACAAAGAGGAAAAATAACAGCTCTCAAAAGAAACCAGCATGACTGCATAAAGAACTCTCTGATAAATTGAAAGATAAAAAGGACAAGTGGAAAGGGGGGCACATAACTAAGTTAGAATATCAACAAATAGCCCGAGCCTGCAAAGATGAAGTGAGGAAAGCTAAGGCTCAAAATGAACTAAGGCTTGCGACCAAAGTCAAAAATAACAAAAAAAAGCTTCGTTCAACATGTAAAAAACAAGAAGAAAGTGAAGGAAATGAATGGTCCATAAGTGGGTGAAAGTGGCAAGAAGGTGAAAAGCAACAGGGAGAAAGCAGAACTATTTAACTCATTTTTTGCATCTGTCTTTACACAAAGGGAAAAAACAGACCAACCTACTAAACATAGTGCCATAAAAAACAGAATAGAAACGCAAGTTAAGATAGGCAAGAAAACAGTAAGTGAGCACCTGTCCAGCCTAGACGAGTTCAAATCACTAGGACCAGATGGATTACATCCCAGGGTTCTCAAGGAACTGGCAGATGTGATCTCAGAACTATACTTTTCAAAGATCCTGGAGCACTGGGGAACTACCAGAGGACTGGAAAAGAGCTGATGTTGTTCCCATCTTCAAAAAAGAAAAAAAAATGGACCCAGGAAATTACAGACCTATCAGCCTGACCTCAATACCCGGGAAGATTCTGGAAAAGATAATCAAACAAAGAGGCAAACAAAATCATTACTAAAACCTATCATGTATTTGTCAAAAACAGATCATGCCAGACAAACCTTATTCATTCTTTTTTTTTAACAATATTTTATTGAGTTTATAAGCATAAGGAAAAAATAGGAACAATATGGGTATGGTAAGATAAGGGGATGGGGGGAAGGGAATAGGGGATTTAGGATAAAATAAGGATAGGTACAATCACATATTTTAACAAACAAGCTACTGTCCGGATCATAATAATGGGTAAATATCATACTCTACCATTTTTTTTTTTACCCACAAACTTTTTATTGGATGATGCTAGTAAGATAGGCTCAAAGGCCCACCAGTTTATGTGGCAGGAAAGCCACAGTTTACACTTTAATCTTCCTCTTCATCATCTCCACCACCAGCAACACCCTGGCCCTTCTTGGCGTTCTTCCTCTTGACACGGCCTGGTCGGCCGCCACCATAAGGTGAACGGAGGGAGAAGTCAATGTGCTTTTGGGAGTCTAGCCGAACAATGAAGGAAGGGATGTTCACCACTTGCTTCCTTACACGGATGTGTCTCTGGCGGATAAGCACACGAGCATGATGGATGGACTTAGCCAGGCCCAGTTTGAAGACCTGGGTTTGGAGACGACGCTCCAGGAAATCCTCAATTTTCAGACCCAGGATGTAATCCAGTTTCATTTTGCCCTCATCGAGCACCCCAATTCTGACCAAACGACGCAGCAAGGCATTGCCTTCAAAAAGGCGCCGCTGATCTTTCTCATCCAGGGTGAGCAACTCTTGGGCAGCTTTGCGGATCTTGGCCAAAGTGAACTTCACTCGCCATACCTCACGCTTGTTCCGCAGCCCATATTCACCAATAAGTTTCAACTCCTGATCAAGGCGTGATTTTTCAAAAGGCCGCCTGGGGGTGACATAAGTCTTCCGACATACCCAACTCCTGGCAACTGGCATTCTAGTCTAAAGAGACAGAGGCCAAGCCTCCCACCTCACACTCCAACGACAACCACGAAAAGAAAAGGAAGAAAAAAGCCATACTCTACCATTTTTAAAATAAACTTAACTATAGCCATATTACTAACAATTAATAAACAAATAAATCCATCTATTTAAATAAACATGAATAATAAAATCTCAAGAAGTCATGACTAACAACATTAACAGATAAAAATCACTAAATCACTAAAATAAAGATGTTATCAACCTATTAATTATAACTCGGTTAAAAATCAATCATCTATTCTAAAATATTAAGTCCTTTTCAGATTCTAATGTGTCTCTAACCATTGATAAAAATTTTCCCAAGTTATAAAATAAACTGAGTCATCTTTTTCTTTCATCTCCAATGTTAATCTATCCATTTCTGTACACTCTAAGATTTTAGTAATTATAGCCTGGTCAGATGGTAGATTCTCATTTTTGCAAATACTATCCTCGCGGCTATTAAAACATGCAGTATCAAATAATCATTCTCTTTACCATAATTAGGTCTTAATATTCCTAACAAAACAATTCCAGTTTAAATTCTATCTGTATTTTCATCATCTTTTCCAATCGTCTATGAATCTTAGACCAGTATTTCTTAGCATTAGGGCATATCCACCAGGCATGGTAATAAGTGCCAGGCTGTTGTTTACATTTCCAGCAAGTATCTGAAACATTTTAAAACATTTTCGCTAAGCGAACTGGTGTCATATGCCATCTGTAAAACATCTTGTATAAGTTTTCTTTATATGCTACTGCTTTTGTAAGCTTAATATTTTTATCCCAAAGTTTTGTCAGTCTTCCAAATCTATAGAATATCCAAAATTCTTTGCCCATACTATCATTGTTTCTTTCACTTGTTCTTCTTCCATCTTCCGGTTTAAAAGAAATTTATAGAGTTTCTTAATCAAATTCTCATCTGTTTTTAACAAAGTTTTATCTAATGGAGTCTGTTCTTTATAAAATCCTGTTGATTTTATATCTTTTTCGTATCTTGTTTGAATTTGCAAATAGGACCACCATGTCAAGTCAATACCTTGTTGTTGAAGAGTTTGCCTGTCCTTAAGTTTTCCCTCTTTGTCCAAAATATCTTTATAACTAACCAGTTTATCATAGTTAATCAGGTTTGGATAAGCAAATGCTTCCATTGTTGAAAGCCACTCAGTTATTTTCATATAAATTTTATGTTTGATTTTCTCCCATTCTGAAAGTACGTTTCTTATCGCATGATTTTGAAAGTATTTATGTGCTTTAGTTTTCTCATACCATATAAAAGCATGCCAACCTAGCTGAAGATCATGTTCCTCTAAATAAAGCAATCTTTTATTTCTCAATACAATCTATTCTTTAAGCCAAAGCAGAATAGCTGCTTGATAATAAAGTCTCCAGTAAGGAAGTCCAAAGCCCCCTCTATCCTTAGATTCTTGTAACAATTTACATTTGATTCTAGCTTTCTTTCTTTGCCATATAAATCTTAGAATCATTGCATTTAAATCATCAAAAAATTCTTAGTAAGTTTAACAGGAACTGTTTGAAACAGAAAAATTAGCTTTGGTAAAATGTTTATCTTAACTGTCACTATTCTTCCTAGGAGTGATAATTGAAGATTTCCCCATCTTTCCAGGTCTATTTTTATTTGTTTCATAAATCTCTCATAGTTATCTTCTTTTAATGTGGTATATTTTGCAGTTAGATAAATGCCCAAATATTTGACTTTTTTTGACTATTTGAAGGTTTGTCATTTTAGCAAGTTGAATTTTCTGTTTATCTGTTAGGTTTTTTGTTAATACTTTAGTGTTTTCCCTATTTATTTTCAGTCCAGCCACTTCTCCAAATTTCTCAATTTTCTGCAAGAGTTTATCAGCTGTTTCCAATGGCTCCTCTAAAATAAAAACCAAGTCATCTGTAAAGGCCTGTAGTTTATATTTCTGATCTTTAATCTCCAAACCTTTAATTTCGGTATCTTGTCTAATATTTCTTGCCAGTACCTCTAATGTAAGAATAAATAACAGGGGAGACTGTGGACATCCCTGTCTGGTGCCTTTTAAAATCTCAAATCCATCTGTATAATCTCCATTTAGAAGTATTCTTGCTGTTTGTTTCTTATAAATTGCTTGAATTGCTTTGTTAAAGTTCTCACCAAAGTCCATTTCTTGTTGTTGAAACATAAATTGTTAATTTAAATTATCAAAGGCTTTTTATGCATCAAGAAATATAAGTGCCATCTGGTTCCCTGGATGGATTTCATAATATTCCAAGACATTAAAATAATCCTCAAGTTCTTCTTTATCTGTCTTTTTGGTAGGAAACCATTTTGGTCTGAGTGAATAAATTCAGTCAAAAAGTTTTTCATTTTTTCTGCCATTATTGCAGCAAAGATTTTATAATCCACATTTAGCAGCGATATTGGTCTATAATTTTTAATTAGTGTATGATCAGTATCTTCTTTACGTATCAAAGTAATATTAACTTCAGTTCATGAGTCCGATATTTTTGTCTGTATGAAGACTTCATTACATAAGTCTTTCAAAGTTGGAGTTATAGTATCTTGTAACACTACATAAAATTCTGCAAGAAGTCCATCAGGTCCTGGTGTTTTATCTTTCTTTTGCTTTTTTATTGCCTCTGTAATCTCCATCATTGATATACTCTCATTTAGCCTCTGGCGCATATTCTCAGGAACCTTTGGGAGGTTTGTTTCTTTTAAGTAAGCCTGGATTGCCTCTTTAGAAACTGTCTCCGGATTATAAAGTGTCTCATAATAAGCGTTCGTAATTTTTTTCATTAAATCATTATGGCAATGTAGCTCACCCTCTGAGTCCCGTAGCTTACTTATTAATCTTTTCTCTCTTTCTTTTTTTAATCTATATGCAAGCCATCTCCCTGGTTTATTAACATTTTCAAAGAAATTCTGTTTAGATCGTTTAATCTGTTGTGCCATTATATTTGTCTCAAGTAAATTTAATTTGTGTTTTAATAATTCCATTTGTATTTTCACCTTTTTCTTTTGTGAGTCTAGTTGTAACTCAGATTCCAGAATACTAAGTTGTTCTTTCAATATACTGTATGTTGAATACGTTTCTTTTCCTTATTCTTTTTGGCAAGATAAGTTATAGCCAAACCTCTAAAGTATGCTTTTGCCGTGTCCCATACAATTTGAATAGAGGTTTCTTCTTTTTTATTAACTTTTTAAAAAATTCCATTTCTTTTGTTGCAAATTGTAGAAATTCCTTTTCCTTCAGTATTGATTTCTTCAAGAACCATCTCGATCTTTTCTTAAATCCTTTCCAAATCATTTTAATTATGATTATGATCTGCCCAAATGTTCGATTCTATTTCAGTTTCTTGTATCATGGTCTTTAAATCAAGAGAAGTCTATATCATGTCAATCCTTGACCACGATTTATGTCTATTAGAGTAAAAGGTATATTGTGCTTTTTCCGGATTCATCTCTCTCCAAGTGTCCTGTATAGAGAGGTCATCTTTCATTTTTAGAAAGTGTTTTGTCAAAAACAGATCATGCCAGACAAATCTTATTGCATTCTTTGACCAAGTGACAAAATTAGTGGATCAGAGGAATGCTGTGGATACAATTTACTTGGACTTCAGTAAGGCATTTGATAAAGTAGATCACAACCTACTACTCGATAAGATAGAAAAATGTGGATTAGACAGCATCACCACCAGATGGATTCGTAGCTGGCTGACTGCCCGCACTCAGCCCGCACTCAGCACTGGAACCGCATCTACATGGAGGAAAGTGTGTAGTGGGGTGCCCCAGGGCTCTGTTCTAGGCCCAGTGCTCTTCAATATCTTCATCAATGATTTGGACGAGGGGATAGATGGGGAACTCATCAAATTTGTGGGTGGCACCAAGCTGGCAGGAATAGCCAACACTCCAGAAGACAGGCTTAAGATACAGGAGGACCTGGACAGACTTGAACACTGGGCGCTATCTAACAAAATGAAATTCAGTGGTGAAAAAAGTACATTTAGGCAAGAAAAACCAAATACACAGGTATAGTATAGGGGGGACTTAATAGTAGTAACTGTGAGAGAGATCTCGGAGTCCTAGTAGACAATCACTTAAATATGAGACAGCAGTGTGCTGCAGCTGCCAAAAAAGCCAACCTGGTGCTGAGCTGCATTAACAGAGGGATAGAATCAAGATCATGTGAAGTATTAATACCACTTTACAATGCCTTGGTAAGGCCACACTTGGAATACTGCATCCAGTTTTGATCACCACGATGTAAAAAAGATGTTGAGACTCTAGAAAGAGTACAGAGAAGAGCAACAAAGATGATTAGGGGACTGGAGGCTAAACCATATAAGGAAAGGCTGCTGGAATTGGGTATGTCTAGTTTAACGAAGAGAAGGACAAGGGGGGACATGATAGTAGTGTTCCAATATCTCGGGCTGCCACAAAGAAGAGGGAGTTAAGCTATTCTCCAAGGTGCCTGAAGGCAGGACGAGAAGCAACGGATGGAAATTGATCAAGGAGAGAAGCAACTTAGAACTAAGGAGAAACTTTCTGACAGTTAGAACAATTAACCAATGGAACGACCTGTCTCCAGAAGCGGTGAATGCTCCAACACTGGAAGTTTTTAAGAAGAGACTGGACAGTCATTTATCTGAAATGGTGTAGGGTTCCTGCCTGAGCAGGGGGTTGGACTTGATGACCTCCAAGGTCCCTTCCAACATTATTATTATTATTATTATTATTATTATTATTATTATTATTATTATTATTATTATTATTAAATATTACTTCCTTTTTCCCCATGTTTGTAACTTTTATAGTCCCGTACTGGATCAACAATTGCGTTGAAGTCTCCAAGTATACACAGGCTATGATAATTTAAGTCCACAAGTTTATCGTATAATTGCTGAAAGAATTGATCTTGTTTCTCATTGGGAGCGTATATCGCAGCCATCAGTATTTGTTTTTGGTTCCATGTGATCTCTACCATTAATATTCTTCCTTCCCTCTTCTTCAACATAAATCTGTTTTGGGTTCATCTTTTCTTTTATATATAGAGCTATCCCTCTTTTCTTTTGTGATGCCAAAGAGAAATAAAGTTTACCTAGTTTTGATTGTTCAAGGATTCTGGAATGTTGTATCTTAATCTGTGTTTCCTGGAGGCAAATTATGCCCATTTTTAGCTTTTGTAATCTGTGGAATATTTTACTCCTTTTTGATGGGGAGTGAAGACCATTTATATTTATAGAAAGAATTTCAGTTTCCTCCATGGTTTCAATTATGTCGAGATCTCAATTTTCTAGGAGAGCTTATCTGTCTCTGAACTTTAGGTCTAACATCTTCCTCTGATTGAGTCTTTTTGGGCATTTCTTCCTCCGTTTGTTTTGATGTTCCTGTAGCCGTTTCCTTTGATTTCTTAGGTTCCGCCTCGCCTTTCTCCAAGAAGGCTCTATGATTGTTGAAAAAATCCTCAGCTTGTTGTGGAGTGCTCAATCGATATCTTTTTGAGTCCCCAAAAAATTAGTAATCCTTCTGGAATCAACCATCTGAAATTCACTCCTCTACTAATCAATTTTCTGGTTAAGAATTGGTATTCTCTTCGAGTTTCTCTAATTCTTGGAATCTGTTTGAGAACTACCAATTCTTTATCTTTATATTTCAGTGGTTGATTTCTCACTAGTCTCCGGATCTCATCCCGTACTGCTCTTTTACTAAATCTAACATGAACCTCCCTAGGCACTCTATTTCTTCTTGCATAATTTGAATTCACTCTAAAAACTTGATCGACTTCTCTTTTGATTTGATCTATTTCCATTCCGAGCAAGACCGCCAATAATTCACTCATCAATAGTAACAAGTTCTCATCACTCTCTTCTATCACATTTTGAAATCTTAGAAAGTATGATACATATTCATCTCCATCATCGCCATACTTTCTTCTAGCTCTGCATTAGATTGCGCCAATCTCTGATTTTCATCTTGAAGAGCTTCTAATTTCTGATCCACTACTACTGACTTGTCTTCAATATTTTGCATTCTTTGTTGAGTATCTGACATCACCTGTTGAAAGGCTTCCATTTTTTGATCCATCTTAAGCAAATCATTTTTCAAGTCTTCAAAGTCCTTTTTCATTTCCATTTTAGAATCTACAATTGCCTGGAGAATGGCTTGCATATCCTTCTGCTGAGTGTCCGGTTGTAAAAACGTTGTAATCGATTTTTGAAGTGCTGGGCTGACTGAGGTTGATTCAGGAGCTGAGGAGCCCTTCCTCACCCCTTTTGCCAAATTTAAAACACTCATCTTGATTATTATATTTATTTATAATCCACCATCAAGCCCGATGGCTCAATTAGTTATAATCCAAAAATAGGGCCCGATGGCCAATTATAAACCACCAAAAAGCTCAGAAAAGGAAAAAAATAAGAAAAAAAGATATAATCCAAAACCCTCAGTAAAAAATAAAAATATCCAGCAAAAGTATTATCAAAACATAGGAAAAATATAAAAAGGAATAGCAAATCTCTAGAAAAATAAAAAAGAGAGACATAAAAAATATGTTTATATCCACACAGGAAAGCTGACAAAAAAGGAAAAAAGGAATAAAAAAAGAAAGAGAAAAAAACAATATCCAATTTATAATCCAGTTAGAGACATAGAAATCTTCCTCTGTGGTTCCCTTATTTTAAAAAGAATAAAATAAATCCAAAAAGGGAACCAAACACAAGCAAAGACAAGACAAAAAACAAAAACAGTCTCTCTTAATAATCTCCAAGCAAGGTAGGAATGTCTGGGCAGTCAGCCAAGTGTCTGGGCATTGAGCCAAACTCCACAGCTGAATCAACAAAGTTAATGTAGCAAAAGAACAAAGGAGAAAAGTTGCAAAATAACCACCAGGGGATGCTGTTTCTTCCCCCTCCGTTTACATAGGGAGAAAGTAAAAGAAAAAGTTCCAGCAGTAAATACACAAAACTAACATTCCAAAAAATTCCAAAAAAGAGCAATTAAGGTGGCTTTTCCCAAGTAGGATAATAATAATAAGTCTTTCTTCCCCTTTATAATAAGATAAGCTGATTCCTTCAATGTAGCTTCAATAAAAAAAATATACAAAATTTTTAAAACGCTGAAATTGCCACTTTTTGGGAAGGGGGAGAAGCAAAACTCCCCTCCTCCTCCTCCCATTAGGCTTCCAGCTTAACTTTAAAGGCAGGCAATTTTCTCAAAGGTCCACTTTGCAACAAAAACTGATCTCATCTCCCAGGACCAGTTGCTTCCTATTGCATTCTTTGACCAAGTGACAAAATTAGTGGATCAGAGGAATGATGTGGATATAATTTACTTGGACTTCAGTAAGACATTTGATAAAGTAGATCACAACCTACTACTCGATAAGATAGAAAAATGTGGGTTAGACAGCGTCACCACCAGATGGATCCGTAGCTGGCTGACCGGCCGTACTCAGCATGTGGTCCTCAATGGAACCGCATCTACATGGAGGGAAGTGCGTAGTGGGGTGCCCCAAGGCTCTGTTCTGGGCCCAGTGCTCTTCAATATCTTCATCAACGATTTGGATGAGGGGATAGATGGGGAACTCATCAAATTTGCAGACGACACCAAACTGGCAGGAATAGCCAACACTCCAGAAGACAGGCTTAGGATGCAGGAGGATCTGGACAGACTTGAACACTGGGTGCTATCTAACAAAATGAAATTCAATGGTGAAAAAAAGTAAGGTTCTACATTTAGGCAAGAAAAACCAAATGTACAGGTATAGTATAGGGGGTACCTTGCTCAATAATAGTAACTGTGAGAGGGACCTCGGAATCCTAGTGGACAATCACTTAAATATGAGCCAGCAGTGTGCTGCAGCTTCGCAAAAACAAAATCAAAGTTTTGGGGTTTTTTCCATTACAAGCACAAAACCCGGAAGCAATTTCCAAATAGAAACAAGGTTAGATATATTCTCTTCTTTGGATAAAAGAATCAGTTTGACTATCTGTGCTTCTCTTTGCTGTGGGGAGTAACACATGCCTCTGTTAATTAATCTTTTATCATAAATCATATTAAGAGAATCCACTAAACAACCATTCGTTTAGTGACTGTTTGAAGTTACAAGGGCATTGAAAAAAAGGCCTTATGACTGTTTTTCACACTTAGGACTGTTGCAGCATCCCCAGAGTCACATGATCAAAATTTGAGCGTTTGGCAACTGGAATGTATTTATGAGGGTTGCAGTGTCCCAGGGTCATGTGATCCTCTTTTGAGACCTGGCAAGCAAAGTCACAGAGAAGCCAGTCACTTAATAACCATCTTACTAACTTAACAACTGCAGTGATGCACTGGCAGAACTCAATAACAACTGTCTTGCTTCACAACAAATGTTGGGCTCAATTGTGGCCGTACGTCAAGGACTACCTGCATATCAACTAGAGGAGGTGACCAAATACAACCCTTAACCCAAAACCAACTGTGTTAAATGCAGTTCAGCAGCCTTTGATCAACTCTGTACCATAGATGAGAAGTCGTGACCCCAAGACAGGTTTGCATTTTTAGCTTTTAGAAAGGCTAAAATAATTGTCAAATGCTTTGATAAATGTTTTGCTCATAATGAAACACTTTACATTGTCTTGTGCTGATTGAATGTCGTTCAGTTGGTGTCTGCTGGCTGCATCAATTTTCAATATTTCATTTTATGTTTTTCTCTTTTAGATAACTCAGAGTTGGGAGGCACTAATTGAACCCAGATTGATAATTGATTCTCCCACTAATGAATCTGGCCCCCCAAAAGAAATCCCTTCAAACATGAATTTGCCTGACCCTCAGATGTGAATACAGTGTGCCTGAACTGTGTGGAAATGGTCTTTGATGGATTTTCTTCAGTTTCTGAAGACCGTGTATACATATGCTTTTTTAAAATAAAATATTATAATATGAAAATGATGTGGAGGGGGATGTATGTCATTTATTAATGCCTGGTATGATGTCTTGGAAATTTTCTGCAATCAAGGACCATTAAATGAATGCTTGGAAAATGCAGAGACCAGCTAATTAAACTTAACACCCTTTTTCCCCCTCTTTTAAGTGTATAGGTGTGCACAATTTTTGACAATTGTGTAGCCACCCCTTCATATTTCAATTAAATGGAAAATTAGTATTTGTATTATTTTATGTGTCCATAATCATAATAATAACTCTTAATGTAGACTAGTTGATCAAGAATATTCAAGAGAAATTTCTAAAGCTGAGTCATTATCTCCAGCACAATGAAATCCTGTTTTTATATATATCCTGTCCTATTTTCTTGTTGGGTTGCTTATATAAGATCATAGTTATTTTTAGTATATTACATGCAGTCCCATTTATTTATCATGGACTTGTACGATGTATTAACATTTTGCCTAGATTAATAAAATATAAATATTAAAAAGATCTGTAGTCAACTACCAATGTCTCGGCCATCTAACCATGCAGGCCCATAATTAGTTAAGACCTACTTGAGACCTGTTCACCATTATCAGTTTCCTGAATTTTAATATTCACATTCCTACCTGTTTTCAGCTCGTTTTCTATTCTTATGAACCAGCTGGCTATCAGAACATTGGTGGGTGGATGGGTGTGTGGGGGGTAGCAAATAGATGAAGCTGAGGATGTGAGTACCCTCTGGCCTGTCAATGTGAGCAGGCTGCACTAGACCGCCTGATGGCCCTCTGTGGCCCACACTAGGCCTGAGGATTACTGACTAGTGTTCTTGTCTTTAGGTGACCGTATAGCAGTCAATGACCATTGTCTCAACAGCCACCTGAGGGAATGCTTGGTTGACTTGAGAGTTGGATACTGCCCTTTGGGGTAGCTGCCTTCTCAATAGCAGCCCATGGCCTGTGCAACACGATTCTCCCCGGGCTCTGGCAAGGTGGAGCATCCTTCTAGCCTAAAAAGTTGGCTTTCCCCCAAGCCATTAGGATAGGGTAAGGCAAGGTTGTGGTTTTTTTTAAGTACTGGGGAGTGCTGGTTTAAAGTACTGGGAGTTGTTTACTTATATTGTTATCACTGTTGATGACAGCTGTCCAGAGTTCTGGCTGGGTGTTTCTTAAATTAAATAATACATGTTGGACCAGTTTTGATACTCCCTACTGTTTCTCCCATGTTTGCCTTTCCTATCAGCTTCTTAGCTAGTAAAAGCAAAAAAGTAAGTAGATCAGAAAGTAATAGGGGTGGGAGGTGTTCTGGAACATGTAGTTTTGTATGTTAGAAGGTTGGCATTTATTGGGTTAAGTGCTGTCTCCTTAAGAGATGGCTTATGGGAAATGTAGTTTAGCTAGTCAGCTATCTCATGTTATCAGGTATGTGGAAGGAGTTACTGAGCTCATCACAGGATTTCCTGGACACAAGCCAGTTTGGAATGTCTTTGTCTCAGAAGCATGGGGTCAACAGCATGTCTCCGATGACCCCAATTCACGATGTAGAAATGGTATGGAGAAAGCATTGATTTCTCACCTATGGGAATGAATAGATGAAATTATCCAGAAGCAACCATCATAAACGCAAGTAATTCCTCTGAATAAATATAAATCTGTTTTAAAATCATTTCTATTGAGTTTATCTGTCTGACCCTGTTTTATAAAAGCAACTTAATTCTGGTTGTCAGAACAGGAGGGGAGAGAAAGAGACATGGATCCTGTTCTTTCCTGGCTTGCATCTTGCCAGTATGAGTCAAACAGTGCTTTGAATGAGATGGTTTAGTCCCCTTTAGTACTCTTTAAGATGCTCTGTGAAGCATGCTATAAATGTTTTCTTTCTTTGGAGGAAACAAATCCTACTGAAATCAATGGGAATAATTTCTGATTAGCTAAATAAAGGATTCTGCTGGAAAAGATCCCTGCCATATAATCTAAAAAGCTCATTCCTAAAACGATTTACACATCTGGCCCTCTGGAGCCAACTTCCTCCGGAAATCCGTGTCGCCCCCACCCTCTCCGCCTTTCGTAAATTACTTAAAACACACCTCTGCCGGCAGGCCTGGGGCAGTTAACATCTTGCCCCAAGCCAGTGTATGTCTGTGTGTATGTTGAATGATTGGTTTTTTTAAATTAAGGGGTTTTATATATATGTATTTTTAAATGTTGATTTCTATTATGTTGTGAGCCGCCCTGAGTTCTCCAGAATAGGGCGGCATAGAAGTCAAATAAATAAATAAATAAATAAATAAATAAATCCTCCCTCCCCCAAGCAAGAGAAGGATAATAAAATTCAATCTATATTCCCAGTTATTCAGTTGCTACAAGAGTATTATCAATTTGCCCTAAATTCCCTTTTTATTACAAATGCCCATCCGAGCTTTTGAGATATAGAATTATGCCTGCAGTGAGGTTGAGGATGTTTTCACTTGATGGCAAGAGTGGAACTATCCATTTTATATATGAACCTTTGCAGGACAGTTGTGTCCTCAAAACTCTTCTGCACAATTTTACATAACTGGGCTTCAGTAATATCTGCTGATGTTGCATAACTTTCATCAGGTGGTTTGGGTTTTTCACCTAAGACAGGAGTAGGCAACCTTGGCTCTTTTATGACTTGTGGACTTCAACTCCCAGACTTCCTGAGCCAGCCATGCTGAGGGAAAAGGGAGAGGTTTCCAAGCTGAGCCATGATGGCTCAGGAATTCTGGGAGTTGAAGTCCATGAATCATAAAAGAGCCAAGGTTGCCTACCCCTGGCCTAAGGGTATGGTCTCTGCATAATAGCCATTAGTGTGTAGAATAAATAATCAGGTAACTTTATAATGATATTTGCTTATATTACAGCTGATACATGGGGTACCTCTTCAGGGTGGAACCAAGGTTTGCAGAGTTAGCTGAGTCAAGGTAACAAAAGCTTATTCATTACTAGCTGTACCCCGCCACGTGTTGCTGTGGCTCAGTGTGGTTAAATGGAAAAGAAAAGAGAAAGCGCACGTTTGTAATATGTGTGTGCAGATATAGAGATTACATCCAACAGATGGCACTGTTTTTTTTAAAAAAGCATGTTTTTACCTGTCACAGGTGTGACATCTATATAATATAGGTATATAAAAACATGTGCGTATTTGAATGCAATGTTGTGTTAAAATTTCGAAGCAATCGGTGAAGAACTTTTGGAGATTTAAGATTTTGAACAAATGAACATTTACATTTTTATATAGATATAGAGAAGAACTGATTTTAAAAGAGCTGAGTGTTCTCCTTTACTGGCCCACACGGACAAGAGCAAAACGGAGTTCAGAGATGCTTGTTTCCAGGTAATGAATGTTTAAGATAGCCACATGAATGTAAAATACAGAAAACTAACAAAGGATTTTAAAAACCCTAAGAAATACAGCTAGTCCTCAACTTAGGACCACAATGGAGTCCAAAATTTCTGTTTACCAAGCAAGACATTTCTTAAATGAGTTTTGCCCCATTTTATGACCTTTCTTGACACAGTTGTTAAGTGAACCACTGCAGTTTAGTTAGTAATATGGTTAAGAGGGAGTTTGGCTTCCCTATTTACTTTGCTTGTCAGAAGTTGATAAAGGTGGTCACATGATCTTGGGACACAGCAACCGTCGTGAGTTAGTTGCCAAGCGCCTGAAATTTGATCACATGACCTTGGGGAGGCTGCAACAGTTGTGTGAAAAATGGTCACAGATCATTTTTTTTCAGTGCCATTGTAATTTCGGATAGTTATTAAACAAACTGTAAGAAGGTGAGGACTACATTTAATTGGTACAGAAGTAATACAAATTAGTGGAAACTTTGCCCATCTTTTTTAAGGAATCCTTTTTTTATATTTAGGCTGGCGTTTGTACTTCGAATCCAAGTTTTGCCTCATATAAAAAGACCATTACCCTGAGTCAAGATATCAAATTTTATCTTTTTTAGTTACGAACCATGTGGTATTTCTTTTCTTTTTTAAAAACAATTAAAACAACCAATAACATACTTGAAAAAAGTCTGTCAATAAAACCTGGATGCTCCAATACAAAACGAGTCATATAAATTGCTATTTGGATAAGAAAAACATGTGTTGGAACTTACTTATCCTGAGAGCTTAGCCTTCATTTCCTTTAAAAAAAATATATCTCCATGTGCTACTGTCAGGTCCCCAGAAACCTTATTGTTTTCCCTGCATATATGCTCTTGT
This sequence comes from Bothrops alternatus, assembly GCA_034064705.1. Classification (NCBI taxonomy): domain Eukaryota; kingdom Metazoa; phylum Chordata; class Lepidosauria; order Squamata; family Viperidae; genus Bothrops; species Bothrops alternatus. The sequence continues at coordinate 2,260,409 of JARGCV010000200.1, read as the reverse complement.
TTTGGGACCTGCCATTCTGCTGGGGGGGGGGGGAATTTGCTTTCGCTTGGGGTAACTTTGGCTTTCTAACTTCCTCTCCCGCCTCTCTCCACTTGAGAAAGGGATGTGTCTCCCTTATCAGGGAGAGGGTTGCAGAGAAACGAAACTGGAGAAGACCTTGAGATGCGTGCCAACTGTGCCAGTTCAAATAGGCACTATTGACTCTGGTGGGAGGAGGAATATTGCTGCTTTAACTATACCAGGGGTGTCCAACTCAATTTCACTGAGGGCTGCATCAGCATTGCGGTTGCCCTCGGAGGGCCGGATCGATGTGGCCAGGGTGGGTGCAACCTACTGGGTGGGCGTGGATGGAGTGGATGTGGCCTACTGGGTGGGCATGGCCAGCTCTACATCGTTCGTGTCAAGGGTGCCTGTGGGAGCCTGGGCAGGAGTGGGACAGATCTGAGGGTCTGGGATGGGACCGGGGCAAGCACCAAAGCATGGTCCATTTGTTCATTACACACAAAGGGTGACACTTCCCCAGCATTCACCCAGGGGGCGGGGCCGACATGGCAGGGGCTGGTTCCTCACTGTTTCCAGACGGCCTCGTGGAGCTAAGACTGAATGTGTTTTAGCATAGATGGCCACCACAAAATTGTACATTGGCTCCCGGCTGACCAGAGCCAAAGCAGCGGGGGCCATTCCCTCACTGTTTCCAGGATGGCTTTGTAGGCCACATGAAACCACTTTGTGGGCCGCATCCGGCCCCAGGCCTTGTGTTTGTCATGTCTGAACTATACCGTTTTAGCGGGATTTTCCCCAGGTTTTGCTTTGACTTCCCTACTGTCACTTACCCCTAATAAAAGTTTCCTTTTGAGACAATGCCTGTTTCAAGAGTTCTGCTTTCTTGGGTGGTTAGCTGAGGTAGGTCCTTACAACTACTTTATTCCAATGGAGATATAAAAGGAAGCAATCTTCATGTTCTAGCACAGACATTGAAAAATGCAAGAGGACTGAGAAACACAATAAGGTACATCCTAAACTGTATTATTTAAAGCAGTGGTTCCCAGCCTTTTCTACACCCCACATCCGCAGGAAAAGTTTGATTAATTTTGCACTCTCCACAAATGTAATTGTGGCTCCTGACTTATCTGACTTAAAGAGACACAAGCTACTATTTGTCACATACCCTGAAATTCCATCTCGTACTCCTGGGCGGGCAAACACCCCAGTTTGGGATCCTGATTTAGACAAAAATGAGACATGCTCATTGCTTCAGTTAGGAGGTCCATCTCAAATATTTGATATCAGATACATTATATAGATCAAGCATTTCCAGAGTGAGTGGTACTGCCCCATCCTGTGGGCAGTGGAAACATTTTTTTTATCCCACCTTTATTATTTTTTATAAATAATTCAAGGTGAGGAGTCCTTCGTGTTCTCTGAGCTTGGTTGTTTTCTTGCAGATGCTTCATTAACCAAATTGACATAATGAGACTTCTGCAAGAAAACAACCAAGCTCAGAGAACACCAAGGACCCGTCATTTCAACCCTGAGCTACAAATATTCTCCTTTATTTGTAGTAATACAAATACTAATACACCTTCCTCAGCCTATTTTCCCCACAATGGGTAAATGTAATGGAGAAGAGGCAATCCCTCAGGTAATGTGGCCCCATTCTATGTCCCATGTAGGATTTTAAAGATCAAAACCAACATCTTGAATTGCACTCAGAAGCAAACTGGTAACCAAATCAATTCATAAAGCAGAAATGTAACTGTCCTCATAGGGACACGCATAACTGCCTGTGCCGCTACATTTTGCACCAGTTGAAGTTTCTGGCTACTCAATTACAATGTAATTACAGTGGTTTGTAAGGGAAGTAACAAGGGCAGGGCTTTTCAACCAGTGGTACGGGTACCACCTGTGGTACACTGGCACCTGGCAGGTGGTATACGACTATCCTAGAAAAGTGGTAGTGGGGGAGGGGAATGAGATGAACCGATGGCAGCACCGCACAAGCCTGAGTGGAAGCGCCAGGATCAGTGCTGCTTTCCAGCTGATCGGCACTTCTTCAGGGCTGTCAGGACTCAGTGGAAGCGCCAGGATCAGTGCCAGGCTCCAGCTGGAGCTTGGTACTGATCCTGGTGCTTCTGAGCCTTGAAGAAGCACCAATCAGCTGGAAAGGAGCACTGATCCTGACGCTTCTCCTGAGCCCAGAAGAAGCGCCGATCAGCTGGAATGTTGCAGCATCTCCATGGTCTTGTGGTTTACATTCAAATGCTTAGCAACTGATTCATATTTATGATGGTCACAGTGTCCCAGGATCATGTGAAGTGACCAAAACCTGCTGCAACCACTCAACAGATGGGGCGAATAAAAAGCAAATACCCCCCACCCCACCCCTGCTGCCAATCCTCAACAGAAATGTTCACAATGAAAACCTCGGACAGGAGGAAGAGCGCCACCGGGTGGGCAGGCGTCTTGCTCAGCTGTGGCTTGGGGGCACTTTTTTCAGTGCCATTGTAACTTCGAACAGTCATTAAGTGAACTGTTGTAAGTTGAGGACTACCTGTACTTTATCACTTTTTTTCCTTTTTTTGTTTGGTCATCAAGTTTTTCACACATTGCTAGGCGACTGGTGGTACTTGGATACTGCCATATCCTAAAAGTGGTACAATGGGTGAAAAGCCCTGGACTAGGGCATGAGTAACTGAGCAGAGCCTTAAGATTCAGAAACTGACACAACTGGCCCTGACTGCCACCTACTCCTCCTTTATGAGTCAGAAGGGCTCTCAGAATGCAAATTGGGTCCATTTGGGGCATTTCCACTTATATAGTATCAAAGAGGGTAAAGTCCCAGATCTGAAAGGCCCTAAAACTCAAAGCCATTCAGTCTTATCTGGTTTCAGTTGAAGCCTGTTGTTCCTCATCTAGATCCTTACAGCCTCCAAGCAACAGGAGAGGACATCTACAGCACTGCTTAATTAGCCAGGCTTGGGAAATTACAATTGAGTTTCATCAGCCTACTGATGGTGACAGATGATCTCCCCCAGCCGTTTCATGTAGAGGGTAAACAGGAGTGGGAGAACACCAAACCCTGTGGCACCCAGGGGGTAGGAGCTGAAGGCAGGATCTCCTGATCAACATTGACTAGTATCAGTCCAGAAGAAGGAAAAGAACCAGCACAATACTGTGCCACCCACTTCCAATCCTGGGAGCTGATCCAGAAGGATACCATAACATAACTGATGATATCAAAAGCTGCTGAGAGGTCAAGTAGAGCTAGAAGTGATGCACTATCCTCAATCTGCTCCTGCCAGAGATCACCCAAACATGCAACCAATACTATTTCCACCCCATGGAATGCAGGCATACATACATACATACATACATACATACATACATACATACATACATACATCCCATGTTTAGGCCTGAATCCTGACTGAAAGGGAACCAGATAATTTATTTATTTATTTATTTTACGATTTTTATACCGCCCCCCTCCCAAAGGACTCGGGGCGGTGTACAGCCCAATTAAAAACATCAACATACAAAAGGTAAAATTATTAAAAATAAATTAAATAATTTGGCCCAATCATTTAAAAACCCAATACATAATCTTAAAAACAATTAAAAACATCAAAATATAAGGTTATTAAAAATAGATTAAGTAATTTAGTCCGATCATTTAAAACCAATGCTTAATCTTAAAACTCAATCCCCTAAAAACAATTATGGCCTTGTTGGAACCGGAGCTACTATCCCAGGCCGGCTTGTCGAAATAAATATGTTTTTAATTCTCGACGGAAGGAACGCAATTCCGTCAACGTACGGAGTTCAGGGGGGAGCTCGTTCCAAAGCGTTGGAGCTCCCACAGAGAAGGCCCTCCCCCTGGGGGTCGCCAGCCGACATTGTCTGGCCGACGGCACCCTGAGGAGACCGACTCTGTGGGAGCGTACCGGACGGCGGGAGGCATTTGCTGGCAGAAGGCGGTCCTGTAAATATCCGGGTCCGATGCCATGGAGCGTTTTAAAGATGGTCACTAACACCTTGAAACACACCCGGAAGGCCACCGGCAACCAGTGCAGCTCGCGCAGGAGCGATGTTACATGGGCATGGCGCTCCGGTCACTACCCGCATGGCCGCATTCTGGGCCAGCTGAAGCCTCCGGGTGCACCTCAAGGGGAGCCCCATGTAGAGAGCATTACAATAGTCCAGCCTGGAAGTGACGAAGGCATGAGTAACTGTGCATAGCGAGTCCCGGTCTAGGAAAGGACGCAACTGGCGTACCAGGCGAACCTGATAGAACATCCTCCCGGCCACGGCCGCCAGATGGTCCTCTAAAGACAGCCGTGAATCCAGGAGGACTCCCAAATTGCGAACCCTTTCCGCGGGGACCACTGTTTCGCCCCCAACAGACAACAAAGGAGTCAATTGACTAAACCGGGACGACGGTAGCCACAGCCACTCGGTCTTGGAAGGGTTGAGCTTGAGTCCATTCTTCCCCATCCAGACCCGCACGGCCTCCAGGCACTGGGTCAGCACGGCAAGAGCATCGTTGGGGTGGTTCGGCGTGGAAACGTACAGCTGAGTATCATCAGCGTACAGATGGTACTCCACACCAAAACCACGGATGATCTCACCCAGCGGTTTTACATAAATGTTGAACAGTAGGGGCGAGAGGACCAACCCCTGAGGTACCCCACATACAAGGGGTCTCGGGGTCGACCTCTGACCCCCTGTCAACACAGACTGCATCCGGCCGGAGAGGAAGGAGGTGAACCACCGCAAAACAGTGCCCCCTATACCTAACCCCTCCAACCGTTGCAGCATGATACCATGATCGATAGTATCAAAAGCCGCCGAGAGGTCCAATAGCACCAGAGCAGAGGAACAACCTCTGTCCCGGGCCCGCCAGAGGTCATCCACCAACGTGACCAATGCTGTTTCCGTGCTGTAGCCAGGCCTGAAGCCCGACTGGTGTGGATCCAAGTATAACGATTCCTCCAGGTGTCGCGGGAACTGTCTGGCAACCACGCTCTCGACAACCTTCGCAAGAAAGCGAAGGTTGGAGACAGGACGATAATTTGATAAAACAGCTGGATCCAGGGTAGGCTTCTTAAGGAGGGGCCTCACTACCGCCTCTTTCAAGGTGGCAGGGAAGACACCCTCACTTAAAGAAGCATTAATAATTACCTGGAACCAGCCTCGTACCACCTCCCGGGATGCCAGCACCAACCAGGAGGGGCACGGGTCCAATGAACAAGTGGTCACCCTAAGTCCCCCAAACAACCTGTCCACGTCCTCGGAAGTCACGGAGTCAAACTCAGCCCAGATAACAGTCTCAAGACCAGACTCCGTCTCTCCCACCGGACACACCCAGTTGAAATCAAAGCCTTCCCGTATCTGAGCGATTTTATCATGCAGATATTTTCCAAAATCCTCAGCTCTACCCTCTAAGGGGTCTCTTCTCACCTCCTGATGAAGGAGGGAGTGGGTCACCCTAAACAAGGAGGCTGGGCGGTTATCTGATGACGCAATAAGAGCAGTGAGGTAAGAACACTTCTCTGCTTTTATCGCCGCTAGGTAGGACCTAATATGGTCTCTTACCAGTGTTCGGTAGATTTGGCAAGGCTCGATCTCCAACTGCTCTCTAGGCGTCTTTTCCGGTGTTTCATCTCTCTCAGCCCCTCATTATACCAAGGGGCGGATCGAGACGCATGCCGAATCAGAGGCCGCAAAGGCACGACCTGGTCTAGAGCACCGGTCGCAGCCCTATCCCAGGCTGCCGTCAGCTCTTCGACCGAGTCGTGTATCCGAACCTCAGGAATTGGCCCAAGCTCTGCCTGGAATCGCTCGGGCTCCATCAGCCACCTGGGGCGGTACCATCTCACCGGTTCCGCCTCCCTGCGGTGGGGTGCAACGGTCAGAAAGTCCAGGCGTAGGAGAGAGTGATCAGACCATGACAGGAGTTCAATGACTATATCCCCTATATTCTGACCACTCAGCCACTGTCCAGAGACAAAAACCAGGTCAAGCATGTTCCCCCCTATGTGTGTGGGGCCTTGAATTACCTGGGCCAGGTCCATGGCTGTCATGGAAGCCATGAACTCCCGAGCCTCCCCGGACACCCCGCCCACGGACGGCAGGTTGAAGTCACCCATAACTATCAGCCTAGGGACCTCAACCACCACCGCGGCGATAACGTCCAGGAGCTTGGGCAGGGAGGTTGATATGTGGCAGGGAGCCAAGTACATAATCAACACCGCCCTCGGGCCCCCAAGGTCCCACTTCACCAGGAGGGATTCACAGCCCGCCGTCTGAGGAACAGTGACCTCCCTCAGCCTGAAATCTTCCCTAATCACGACCGCCACTCCTCCACCCCTGCCCTGAGCTCTCGGCTGGTGGAATGCAAGGAAACCCGGTGGGCACATTTCCACCAGAGGGACACTGCCCTCTGGTCCCAACCAGGTCTCTGTTATACCCACCAGATCTGCTCCCCCCTCCAAAATTAAATCTTGAATGAGGGGGGCCTTATTTACCACAGACCTGGCGTTGCACAGCATCAGCCTACAGCCAGGGCCCTGTGGTTCTGGATAACCCCAAGAACCGGTTGAGCCTTGGGGGTTGGAGCACACAACCACTCGTAAGCAGTGGGTGCGCACTCCCTTATTATGATACGGCCCCCTGCTCCCGCTACCTGCCCCTCCCGCTTACGGTACTAATAGGAACTAAATTAGCCTTAATCAACCCCCCATCTGCACCCTCAGGACTCCGTCCCCTTCCGTTGCCTGGCCTGTCTTCTTGCTCCCTTCCAACAATTCCTTCTCCCACCCTAGACACCCCTTCCCCACCCCTTCCCTCCCTTAAAACTTTCATTAAAATCTTGTTTAAAAAACCCCAAAGCCCCTTATTTAATACATGCCATCTCTCAGGACTCCAAAGTCCGTCCTCGAGATAGGCCCTTGGTAAAACAGAGGGCCATGATTGCGAGAGGGGGGAATCTCGCAATGCAAGAAAAGTCCTCCTCGAGTAAGCAGCCAGTCAGATAAAGTGCATCGATGGGGTCTGGCTAGAGAGCCAGGCAGTCCAATCTCAACGACGTTGCTTCCCTCACCTCCAGGTCCATGCCGCTCCCTCAACACCTGCGATTCTCTGCTATCCTCCCAAACTACCAACTCGCATGATGGTGGGGGGGCACCAAACTCTTCCTTTTGCGGTGGTCTCCCAACGCCAACGCCAACGCCTCTCAACTACCTTCCCAGCCATTCACTCATGTGGTAGTAGGGAGGGAGGAAGGGGCCAAGCTGTTCCCTTTCACGGTGGCCTCCCAAAGCCAGAAGCCTCTCAGCAGTCCCTTCGCAGATCGTCCGCTCACATAATGGGAGGGAGGGGGAGGGGAGGGAGCCGCCGCTAAACTCCTCTCTTCCGCGGCGGCCTCCCACCCAAACTCCCAGCAGGCTCCTCACCTCATCGCAGGCCACGGGCCGAAGGGTGGGGTACGCTGTTAACATCACCCAACATATGCTGTTATCATCCAGATTCGTCCATTCTCGGCAGGGAGGGAATCAGCAGACATGTCTCTGGAAGGCTAAGATATTCCGCTGCCAAAATCCCCGGGGTCCCAGATGTTTCTCGACCCCTGGGGGGGGGTCTCTAGCCATTTCCCATCAGAAGCCCGGCTGCTCCTACAGGAAAGCGCCCTCCATCTTGCGCACGCTTGAACTGACCATCTTTATCTGGGGTTTGCTGAAGCTGCTGCTTTCTTACCATCAGCAAGTATGCTTGAAGCAGAACAAATAACTGCATAGGGAGTTCCCTTGTTCTCAGTCAGATGGTCCCTTTAACTGCTTTGTTAACTGTTGCAGAACAACTCTTTAGAACTTAAAAAAGGATTTTTCAAGTTCACAGGGGAGATTCCAGAGAAGGATTCTGCAGCCCTCCTGATGCAAAAGTTACATTCAGCCAATTTGAGAAAGCGGAAGAGCTCATGTCAATTTTGCACATGCAAGCATCTTTTCTTTTGGCGTTAGATGCTGGTGCCTAAATACACACAATGTGACTTAGAATATTAGGTCAAAGTTAAGCCTAATCAGCTTTCTGCTTCCTCCTATGCCCCAGAGCCCATAAATGAGGCAAGAGCAGACTAGCCACACTGTTTTCCACACAGGTTTCCAAGAATTAGTATGAATAGGTTTACTTTCTCCAATTTCGGAAATAATAAACAGACATCTTGTTGACCATCATCTGTCGGCTTTTTTACAATTCTCATTCAATATCTGGTACTGATAAATATGCATCAATATGATAAATCTTCAGAGTCAGTTAAACCTACAATACAATGGAAACTAATTGAATAGAAGAACACAATTGGTGAGAGTCAGGAAAAGGTTAACATAAAGGAAGTAAGATAAACATATAGGCAAAAATAGCTGGGTCTGAGAAAGGAAGAAGAGAAGCCATAAAAATATATAGGAAATGGCTATCCAGGAAAAGGCAGGTTGGAGAATAGGAAAATAAGCTGAATAAGATGAGAGGAAAGGCACACTGAATTGAAAAGCAGGGAAAGAACTTATTGTTTAAAATGGGGACATAAATATCTACTGAGTTTAAAATAACCATTTAAATGTCTAATTTTTCTTATTATTGTATATGTGAATATGATTTAATATGTTATCAGGAAATGTGTATTGGCGGTCGGAAAGAGTGTAACCTCATAGTACCTCAGCCAATGGGGAAAGAGAAGGGATGTGGCAGCAGGGACAAGGGGTGTATAAAGAAGGAAATATTTTGGGTTAAAACTTTGGAGAGAACCAAGCTTTGATAGCTTCTCTCCCTGCTTATTGCAATAAACGAAACAAAAGGCCTTCACTGTGTCTTGGCTGGTTATTGATCAGGCGAGCTTGCCTCTGGTCACGAAGGAAAGTAGCCAGGAGCACATAACAGTACATAACAGGAAAGGACTGGGCCACCCTAATTATTAGAAGCTGAATGTGTTGGTTGATTGACTTGACCAGGAAATAACTGGCTCTAAATCTAAGCGTTATTGTTTATCCTAGGCAATCCGTTACCAAAACTCCCCTCTGCATCTTGCATACCGGGCGTGCATTTAATCCGAAAAACATGTAACGTCCTCGACCGATAGTAAAAAATAGTTCTTGTTTCCTGGTATGGAGGCGAATGCGTTTAACTTTCCGGATTTGCCACTTATAAACAATCAAGGCATCCTCGAGAGGCATTTAATGCGTCCTCCCATTCATGCCCCAAAGAGGCATCTGGTACTTTTATCCAGGGCCGTTTCCGCCATCCCAGGGATGACGCCCCATTGCATTCAACATTTTTTTTCTGATAAAACTTCCCGTCGAGGGCGTTTGCGCTTTCTATGCACTTCTGGGGGAACGGGCGCTCCCGACTTCAAGCCAAGTCCATCGGAAGCAAGCGAACTCGCTCTATATATGAATTGCAAAGTTTAAAAAACGGACGGGGCTGTTTCCCGGGGCAGCAAAGCCAGCGGTACTGAGCAGTAAGCCTTTTGCTTCTAGGCATGCAAGGGGGAAAGGACGGGGATCGGGAAGCAGAAACTGCAAGCAAACCCTCCCCGCCCTTGCAATTTGGGAGAACCTCCTTTCCTCTCCACGAAGGCTTATCCCCAGACTCCGTGCGTTGTGCGTTGTGCCTTGTGCACAAGCGTCTCCGCCCGCCCACGTGACTTCTAGGAAATCCATTAAACGCCCGTTCCCAAAGTTTCGGTTTCTTTTCCTTAGCGGGGCAAGTCTATCTCTATATAAAGCGCCGATTTCCCTCCGGCAACGCAGCCATGGCTAGCTTGGTCGATCCGTTGTCTACGTTCAGGCTGGAAGACGAACTGACTTGCTCCATCTGCCTGTGTGTTTTTCAGACGCCGGTCACTACGCCCTGCGGCCATAATTTTTGCCTGCCTTGCCTGGAGATGACCTGGATGGACATCGAGGAAAACTTCAGCTGCCCCCAATGCAGGGCTTCTTTCGAAATTCGTCCTGACTTGAAGAAAAACACGGTGCTTTGCAAGGTGGTGGAGCAATTTCAGGTCAGCCAAGTTGGCCCCTCCAAAGGGACAAGCGAGGAGAAGCAGGAGAAGGCGGACAGCAGCGTGGCCAAGCCGAGGGCTCCCTCTCCAGTGGCCTGCGACAGCTGCTTGGTGATCGTGGCAGCCAAGACCTGCCTCACCTGCATGGCTTCCTTTTGCCAGGAACACCTGAGGCCCCACCTGGAGAGCCCAGCGTTTAAGACCCACCAGTTGTCTCCACCTGTCAAGGAACTTCAGCAGAAGAAGTGTCAGACCCATAACAAGCTCCTGGAGGTCTTCTGCCAGGACCACAGAGTTTCCATCTGCTGTTTTTGCCTGGTTTCTCACAAGACCTGCTCAACTAGCCTGTTACAAGAGGCCAAGGAAACAAAGAAGGTGAGAAAGGAGTGGATGGGAGTGGATGGTGGCTATGTTCTCGTGTTAGGCCTGGGGAGACACAGGGTAACATTGATCTCAGCCAAATGTCTATGGAAATTCTCAAGTCATCCAGGTCATGGTTGTCTCAAAAGTGCTTTTCAAAAGCCAGTTGGCCTTTTGAAAAAACAGTCCAGTTAGTTGCCTTTTGAAAAAGCACCTTTGGGACATTGACCTCAGCCCTGAATGCTTCTAGGGCAGGGGTAGGCAACCTTGGCTCCTTTATGATTGGTGGACTTCAACTCCCAGAATTCCTGAGCCAGCATGGGTGACTTTGAGCCACCGTGGGCCATATCCAGCTGCTCGAAACAGCACCACCCCCATTGGTTCAATCCTCTACAACAATCCCAGTTTCACATGTGGCCCCTTGGAAAAACTAACTGCCCATCCCTGATCTAAAGAAATAGTTTTTCAGGATGCAATCTGGATTGGTCACCAGTACCAGAGGTTTAGTTTTCTGGATTTTCTGAGCTTTTGGACTCGTGCTGGATCCCATCCTCATGGATGGCCTCCAGCATGAGTCCAAAAGCTCAGAAGACTAAACTTCTGGTCCCTGTTATTGACTCAGATTGGATCCTGTAATATTATCTAGGGACATATGTATTCATCTTCATTTGTGAGAAATCGTTTTGGCTCCTGGAAGCTGCCTGGATAAGCCCTGCAGTTTCCTTGGGAAGGTTTTTTGGGAAGTGGTTTGCTCTTGCCTCCTTCCTAGGGCTGAGAGTGAGTGACTGGCTCAAGGCCACACAGCTGGCTATTTGCCTAAGCAGACATGTCAAACTCGCCACATCACATTGTTGGACCGATTTTGCCATTGTTGGCAATGGGGTGGGCGCAGCTTCCACGTGACGCATCCAGCTGCCAGCTGCCGGCAGTTTGACACTCCTGGTTACAATTTGTGTTCAACTACTCTGTATGTAGATATGACAGACGTATATGGAGAGCTGTCTTGCATTTAACCATGTACATAGCAGCCATTGATAGCAAAGATGTACCCCCAAGGGATTGGATAGAAGGCATGCTGAAACCTGCATTGGCTGCTGGAGGCAGAAAGAGCCTTCCTCCACAGCTGGCAGATGTCAACAGGATAACAACACATAAGCTTATTTTGCAATGGAAGGCAAAGTCTGTGAATTTCACAGCTGGCCTAAAATAAAACTGTCTAGAAAAGAGCACCAAATGCAAAGACAACATCAACTAAGTTACTCTGACATATGGTGCAGGCTCCCTTTAGTTTTCCTACCTATCCATGGTAAAAGTAAATAACACAAAATATACAATCATATGAATGTCATTACTTTTGTGATACCCTAAATATATTTTCTATAATCAGGTGGTACCAAACCTGTTATTACTGGAAGCTTATATGTTCCCTGGGCCTACTGATTCCCTGTTTTAGGCAACTTTTTTTATCAGTACAACTATTTTATTGTAGCAAGTCTGAGTTCTGTTCTGGGCATTATTTTTTTTCCATTGTAAATCTTAGATTTGTTAGATTTCATGGAAGTTGTCCAGGCTTTCTTAATACTTTGTATTTTGTTGTGAGACTTGTTTTAGCCCTTTTCTTTCTTTCTTTCTTTTTTTTGCATAATGCAGGCAGTCCTCGAATTACTGCCAGAATTGAGCCCAAAATTTATGTTGCCAAATGAAACATTTGTTAAGTGAGCTTTGCCCCGTTTTACAATTTTTCTTGCATAGTTGTTCAGTAAATCATTGCATTTGTTAAGTTAATAACCTGGTTGTTAAGTGAATCTGGATTCCCCATTGACTTTGCTTGCCAGAAGGTTGCAAAAGATGATCACATGACCACAGGACTCTGCAGTTGTCATAAATATGAACCACTGCAACTGTCACAATTACATGTTGGTTGCCAAGCATCTGAATTTTGATCATGTGACCATGGAGATTCTGCAGTAGTCATAAGTGTGAAAAATGGTCATGTCACTTTGATGCCATTCTAACTTTGAATGGTCAGACTTGTTTATTGGCTTTGTATCCCGCTGTGTTCACAAAAACTTTTCAATGACTTTAAATCCATACAGAACCTTTAAAACAGCGGTTCTCAACCTGTGGGTCGCGACCCCATTTGGGGTCGAACGGCCATTTCATGGGGGTCGCAAAACACCGCAGTCCGCCATTTTTTAATTTTTTTTGGTCGGCCTTTTTTGGGGGGGTGGCCATTTTTTCCCCCTTTGCGATGCGGGCCGTCACGCCGCGCATGCGCCCGCCATTTTTTTTGGGTCGGCCATTTTTTATTTTTTATTTTTTGGTTGGCCATTTTTTTTTGGTCAGCCATTTTTTCCCCCTTTGCGATGCGGGCCATCGTGCCACGCATGCACGATTTGGGCCCGCCATTTTTTTGGGGTCGGCCATTTTTTGGGGGGGTTCGGCCATTTTTTCCCTTTGCGATGCGGGCCGTCGCACTGCGCATGCGCAATGCGGGCCAGGGTCGAGCCCCGGAAAAGGTTGAGAACCGCTGCTTTAAAAGGATGTAAAAACTTAAGTCTGGGGGAAAAGAACCTGAGTAGGGAAGGTTTGTGGGGTTTTTTTGCTCTGCTATAGGAATCTTGTGGAAGATGAATCTGACAAAAACTCCCTCTCTGTATAGAAAACCTTAGCCTTTGACTCTTAACAGCCAGTTATGAAATATAGATCAATATGCATAGGGGAAGAAAGTGACTGTGTTTCTCTCTGATACTGTATGTCAGTGAGAAGCATTTCATGCTATATTTTGTATAGGGTGACAGCAAATGCTTTTGCTGCAGCTTCTATTGCTAAATGTTTCTTGAAGTTATAAAGATAATAGAATAACAGAGTTGGAAGGGACCTTGGAGGTCTTCTAGTCCAACCCCCTGCATAAACAGGAGATTCTATACCATTTCAGACCAAGAGGGCTGTCCAGTCTCTTTTTAAAAGCCTCCAGTGATGAAGCGCTTACAACTTCTGAAGGCAAGCTGTTCCATTGGTTAATTGTCCTCACTGTTAGGAAGTTTCTCCTTAATTCCAGGTTGCTTCTCTCCTTGATTAGTTTCCATCCATTGTTTTTTATCTTGCCTTCTGGTGCTTTAGAGAATAAGTTGACCCCCTTTTCTTTGTGGCAGCCCCTCAGATATTGGAACAGTGCTATCATGTCTTCATAGGTCTTGTTTTATGTTGAGAACTATGTTGAGAACTATGTTTTGGAACGCTCCACATGTGAGTTTTTCTCTGCAATCTGATCAGCTTATTTATGATGGACAAGTATTCAAAGGCAGCCCCACTAATAGCAGTTCTTCATTGTCCAGATGACCTTTGTCTGTTTCTGTTCTTTCACAATCTGCCTGCAGGATAGAGTAGAACAGTGTTCTCAGTACATCCGTGGATCTCTTTTTACCACCGAGACCAGTGGATATATATTTTCCAGCAGTAGGGGCTGAGCGAAGAGCCCTATGTATTAAGCGGACATTTTCCCCCAAAGTTCCAAGTCTGCTTGAAGTGCGAGGACATTGTTCCAAAATAACCCCCCACTTATCTGATGATTAAAGCATCCAGGTTAAGAAAAGAATTAGGGAACGGCTTTTACATATAAGATACCAAAATGAGATTAGCCGGATCTTAGACCCATTTAACAACAAAGTGGAACGTGCCAGATAGCAACTGGCCTATTGTATCCTGTTACTTATTTCTTCCATCCAATCAGATTCAGCCTATTCTACCTTCTGTTCTATTCCACCTTCAGTAGGTCTATATCGGAATTTCCCCCCCCCCCCACAGCAGTGGTTCTTAAACTGGGGGTAATTATCTCCGGGGGGGGGGTAATTTGGGCATACCCTAGGGCAGAGGTAGGCAACCTTTGGCTCTTGTGGACTTCAACTCCTAGAATTCCTGAGCCAGCAGGAATTCTGGGAGTTGAAGTCCACGAGTCATAAAAGAGCCAAGGTTGCCTACCCCTGCCCTAGGGTAATAGCAATTTGTAATCGCTTATTGGTGAGTCAAAGATCCAGTATGGGGCTGCTGTTGTTGCTGAAATAAATAGTAATGCAACCTTTAACACCATCAAACAACCTGCCTATCCCAGGTCCTTGGGAAGGACTCAGTAGGTGAGTAAAAATGCCAAATCCAGTCTAAACAGCTGGCTGACCCTCCTAGCAACCATAATACAAATTAATACATGTAAAAAAAAATGTGGGTTTGGATTTTGGGGCGGGAGGGTTGACATGCAAGACCAGAAAAAGAGGTAATAGGGTCAAACAGTTTCAAAACCTCTGCCATATATGCTGTATATGGCATCTGTTACTCTGTGTTGTTCAACTTTCTCTTAAAAGCCAAAGGATGCGTATATTTCTCTTTTTCCTACATGCTCCAAGTCACTGAATTTTATGCCAGCCACCATCCTTCAAATAAGGTAGCTTCTGTCATGTGTTGCTAAGTGGTGGGTTTCAGTAGCTAACATCCCTAAACCTCCGAAGCTGGATTGATAACTTATTTTATGTTTTAAAAAAGACTTTTACAATAATGTTTACACTGTTGGTATTGTTATTTTATTTCATTCTGATTGTTTTTTATGTACCGGATTGAAACTATATTTATCTACATAGTTGTCACCTCCATCTTTGGTCCACCATTCCCCCCCCCCACTCTGCACAACATTAAAAACCTCGTTTTTTTAAAAAAAAAATCTCTTTTTTTTTTTTGAAGTTGTGACTGCAGATGTGTCCCTTTTAATCAGAATCCTGAAGCAAAACTATATTCCCTACCAGTGGATTTGTTTCCTTAGTAGCTGGCACGGATGTTGTTTTTGACCTAAAGGAGACTTTTTTGTTCCCTTATAGTTACAGCTGAAGAGGAGATTAGCAGAACTCTGTGCCCTCAGTGACAAGACTGCGAAGTCCTTGGAACAAGTACGAGCGCAGCAAAAGCAACTCAGCGTAAGGAAAGAATTCTTTTTTAAACGGAAGCTCACTTCTCTTCGCAATCAGGAGGTGGTAATGCAAGGGGGCTGCCCCGGTTTCAAGATATAGGCCCCCACTTTGGAGTTATGCATTGTGCTTAGTGAGATTTTGTGTGTGTGTGTGTGTGTGAGAGAGAGAGAGAGAGACATTTGTGTCAAAGGGCTTAGGGCAGCGGTTCTCAACCTTTTCCGGGGCTCGACCCTGGCCCGCATCGCGCATGCGCGGCGCAATGGGCGCATCGCGCATGCGCGGCGCAACGGCCCACATCACAAAGGGGGAAAAAATGGCGGACCCCCCAAAAAATGGCGGGCCCGCATCACGCATGTGTGACGCGATGGCCCGCATCGCAAAGGGGAAAAAAATGGTGGACCCCCCCAAAAAATAAAAAAAATGGCCAACCAAAAAAATAATAATGGCCGACCAAAAAAAAAATGGCGGGCCCGCATCGCGCGTGCGCGGTGTGATGGCCCGCATCGCAAAGGGGAAAAAATGGCCGAACCCCTCCCAAAATGGCCGACCAAAAAAAATGGCGGACTGCGGTGTTTGGCGACCCCCGTGAAATGGTCGTTCGACTCCAAATGGGGTCGCGACCCACAGGTTGAGAACCGCTGGCTTAGGGCTTTGCTATTGCAAAGATTGCCTTCTGCTGTCACCATTTACTTGAATTTTGTAATATATGAGTTAGGGAGCTGGGAGACAAGTAGGAAAAAAAACGAAGTTACAATTCTTTTGAAACATTTTAAGACTGAATTGTAGTATAAAAAAAAATGTCTCCTTTGAATTGACTCATGATTTCATGTACACACTATCGGTAGCCCTCGACTTACAGCCACAACTGAGCCCAACATTTCTGTGGTTAAGTGACTTTGCCCCTTTTTACAACCCTTCTTGCCACAGTTGTTAAGTGATTCACAGTAGTTGATAAATTAGTGAAAATGTTGTTAAGTGAATCTGAAGGTTGCAAAAGGGGATCACATGATTCCGGGACACTATAACCACCATAAATATGAGTCAATTACCAAAGGTCTGATCTTTGATCACATGACCATGGGGATGCTACAACAGTCGTAAGTGTGAAAACTGACCATGTCGCTTTTTTCAGTGCCGTTTCAATTTTTGAATGGTCACTAAATGAACTGTTGTAAGTCGAGGACTACCTGTATGTAGGTTTCTCACCTGGTGAAGAATTAGTCTGCCCTTGCCTTTCCTTGGAATGTTTGTTTCAACTTTGCCGTCTAGTCAACAACTCCAGAGTTTCTGGTGACTTCACTTTCAAATGCTAACCCTATTCTATTCCATTTAACTTTCTAGATCAGCCAGATACAGTCATTTGCTGAGGAAGATTCAGTTCATCCCATATTTAATTCATCCTATCCAATAAACCAACTTCTTCCTTTTACAAGATCTAACAATCTTAATCTTTCATCCAGTCAAGTAATGTTGTAGAACTTGATTTCTTTTAATTTATTTTTTTTGCCCCTTCTCATAAGATTCATCCAAGCTGTAACAAATCTCTTTTGTAAATCCAATATATGTGAATTATGCAGGTCACTCTGTTGGCTTATTATTTGTAATCCTTTTTTGATTTTTAAAGCATTAACTGATTTATATGTCCAGTGAGACATCTTTTGCCATGTCAATCTTGTAGTCTGTCATTTATAGATCCACTTTTAGTCAATTCTGTCTCACTCTTGTCAGAGAAAACGTCTTCCTCTTTTGCCATTTCTTCCAAAACACCTTTTGGACACAGTCTAGTGATAGAAGTAAATTTCTCCATTGTCGCTGTTGATAGTAACTTCTGGTTCCATTTTTCAAAAATATTCTTCGGTATTTCCAGTGTTATAATATTTTGCTTCGTTCTGTAGCTGCTGATCAGGTTTATGTATTCTGCTTTAATTAAAATCTTTAGTTCTCTCTGCTGTCTAATTTTTTAAATTATTTAAAACAAGTCGAAAGACTCCACGGGAAGGATTCTTTATAATTCCCAAATCTTATTTCAAATCTATCTGGACCCTTAAACTGTTTATAACTTTCTAATGTCAAAGTCTTAGTTAGCTTTTTGCTGTTCAATGCATTTTTTAAAGTTTATTTTATTTATTTATTTATTAGATTTTTATCCTGCTTTTCTTAATCTTCTAGTTAAAATTTGGTTTACTTAAGGACTGGAAACAGAATTGCTCATGTTTTCAGACTTGTCAATTCAAACATTTCTAATAGCTGAAAAGTAGTTAACAAGCAATTTCTGAATATGATTAGAAAAGGAAATACTGTATGTGAACTTAGTGTCCTTTTAAAGATGCCAACTATAGTTTGAGCAAGATGGCTATTCCCTCATCTCCCTGTGCTCAAAGCCCATAGAAGACTACTGCCTTGTGGTCTCACGAGGAGTAACTGAAGCAATATTGGGCGATATCCCGTCCTCTCTTCGTTTGAAGAGGTTCAAAGAGCTGGTCTATTTTATTTTTATGTATTTATCACCAACTGTTTATTCTTAGTTGTGGTTGTCAGCTCCATATTCAGTCCGCCAGTTCTTCCTCCAAAGGTCTCCCAACTTCTCCATTTTTCAGCCTTTTAATAAGTAATGTTGCATTACTTCATTTCCAAATCATGTTTTATTTTGATGATATTGCCCCTACAGAATACCACTAGTCGGAAGCTGGATTTGCTGAAATCAGAATTCCTAGAAATAGTAGCCTTAATTCATGAAGAAGAAAAGGATTCTTGGAAGACAATCAAAGCAGAAGAAAAAAGAGTCCTCGATAAATTTGAATACGTCCATACAGTCCTGGGTAAGAAGAAGAATGAAATCCAGAGGGAGAGAGATGAAATTGAAATGACCTTGACAGAGATGGATGACATCACATTTTTAAAGGTAATGTTCAGTTGGGAGAATCTCTTCTGAACAGTGATTAAAGGACTCCCTAATTTCTCCAATTGGGGAGGCACTTTCTCCAGTGAAATCTTTCCTGAGCTGCTTGTCCTACAGATATATGGATTGGACTCTCAAAATTCCCTCTTTGCTGATAATTCAAAGAGTTGCACAGAGAGGGGATGCTTGTTCTAGTGTCTTTAAACTAAGAATACATAGTGGTAGCAGTCCTAGCTTAACCCACCCAACCTGATGCTCCCTGGGTGTTGTTAGTTTTCAACTCCTAGAATGAATAAATACTGATATTTAAGAGGGGCATACCTTTCCCTGCCTGGTGTCTGTTTAAAAAAAGAAAATGCAGGATGTATGTTTAGTCATTTAATAAATACTCCACTATATAATGCGTCGAGGTTGGTTCAGATTATCACAATATCTTAATACTTTATTTCAGAGAGCAACAAAACTGCGGGAGGTACCCTTCACTGATGTGTTTGTTCCCAGAATAGAGTTGGATCAAAACCTGCTAGCCACTGTTTATCAGAAAGCCTTTAACCTCAAAGAAGTTACAAAACGATATTTGGGTGTACCTCTGGAACAGAAAAAAAAAGGTGCTTTTATTTATTCATTTACTTACTGGTATATATAATATGCAAACCGTATGGGAATACACACATATACATACATACATACATACATACATACATACATACATACATACATATATATATATGTCTTCGTAGATGCCAAGACCTGCACACACACACACACATACACACACACACACACACATACATACACAGTGCTTTTTTTGTAAAAAAAAAAAAAAAAGGTGCCGAAACTCACACACATCAAACAACCTACCCTACAAGGTTCCATCCAAAACAGGTGCCGGAACTCCGTTCTGGGTGTTCTATGACAAAAAAAGACACACACACACACAGAGAGTTTGCATATTTTATTCCAGCTGTATTGCTAACCTATTGGAATGTTAAAAATTAACTGACTTTAGTTAATAAGATTTGTGAGATAGTACAGATAGTCCTCGACTTACAATGGTTCATTAGTGACCATTCAGAGTTACAATGGCATTGGAAAAAGTGACATGACCATTTTTCACACTTTCAACCGTTGCAGCATCCCCATGGTCACACGATCAAAATTCAGACGCTTGGCAACTGATTCATATTTATGGCGGTTGCAGTGTCCTGGGGCCATGTGATCACCTTTTGCGACCTTCTGACGAGCAAAGTCAATGAGGAAACCAATTTCCTTAACCATGTTACATTTCAAAAGCTGCAGTGATTCACTTAACGACTGTGGCAAGAAAGGTCGTAAAACGGGGCAAAATTCACTTAACAAATGTCTCACTTGGCCACAAAAAAATGTTGGGCTCACCTATATTGCTAAACTATTGTTTATCGTGGAGAACCATGTTCGCAAGTGGACAAGGTAGCTATGGTCTTTCTACAGCATTTAACTATATAACATTACTTTGAATTGGCGTTAAATTCCTTTTTTGCCTTGGGATGAGAGCACTTGGCTCCTATCTTTCAATAAGGTCACGGCTCTTGGGTTCCCATATTTCACCTGGGGAGAAGACTGGGGTGGGTATACATACATAGTACAGAGTAGTTCTGAAAAACACATCCTCACTTCATACTAGCTTAAAGTGATCTATGCATGTGATTCTGGAGCCCCCACGTAACTTTAGACACTATGTATTTATTTATTTATTTAGTTTAATTTATATGCCGCCCCTCTCCCAAGACTCGGGGCGGCTCACAACAACAACACAATTTAAAAACACAATTAATTTAAAAATTTAAAAATTAATCTCATTCACACAACAGCCAAACACATTCAACTCACAGCCAATGATGGCGGGACACTCTTAGGGCCGAGGGGCAGAGCACAGCTCATATGCCCCAAGCCTGTCGGCATAGATGTGTCTTGAGCGCTTTCCGGAAGGCCAGGAGGGAGGAAGCAGTACGAACCTCTGAGGGAAGCTGGTTCCAGAGGGCTGGGGCAGCAACGGAGAAGGCCCTTGCCCTAGGCCCCACCAGACGACACTGTCTCACAGACGGGACCCGTAGGAGGCCAACCCTATGCGCCCTAACTGGTCGCTGGGATTCATGAGGCAGAAGACGGTCCCGCAAGTATCCTGGCCCATTGCCATAAAGGGCTTTATAGGTCATAACCAGCACTTTGAATTGTGTTCGGAGACCAATAGGTAGCCAGTGCAGCTCGCGGAGTGCTGGAGTAATATGAGCATGTCTTGGGAGACCCAAGACAGCTCGCGCGGCCACATTCTGGACTACTTGCAGTCTCCGGACATTCTTCAAAGGCTGCCCCATGTAGAGAGCATTACAGTAGTCGAATCTCGAGGTGACAAGGGCATGGGTGACTGTGAGGAGTGACTCCCGGTCCAAATAGGGCCGCAACTGGCGCACCAGGCGAACCTGGGCGAATGCTCCCCTTGCCACAGCTGAAAGATGGTGTTCCAAACTTAGCTGTGGATCGAGGAGGACACCCAAGTTGCGACCCCTCTCTGAGGGGGACAAGACTTCTCCCCCCAGGGTAATGGATGGACAGTTATAATTGTCCTTGGGAGGCAGAGCCCATAGCCACTCTGTCTTGTCGGGATTGAGTCTGAGCCTGTTGGCACCCATCCAGACCTCAACAGCCTTCAGGCACCGGTTCATCACTTCCACTGCTTCGCTGTAGTGACACGGGGTAGAGATATAAAGCTGCGTATCATCAGCATATTGATGATAACTTACCCCGTGTCGACGGATGATCTCACCCAATGGCTTCATGTAGATGTTAAAAAGAGGTGAGAGAACAGACCCCTGAGGGACTCCACATGGAAGAGGCCTCGGAACCGATCTCTGACCTCCTGCAAACACCGACTGCGACCGGCCAGAGAGGTAGGAGGTGAACCACCGCAAAACGGTGCCCTGCACTCCAAGCCCCTCCAACCGGCGCAGAAGGATACCATGGTCGATGATATCGAATGCCACTGAAAGGTCAAGGAGCACCAGGATAGTGGAATAACCTCTATCCCGGGCCCGCCAGAGATCATCAATCAGCGCGACCAAAGCAGTTTCCGTGCTGTAACTGGACCTGAACCCAGACTGTCGAGGGCCCAGATAATCAGTTTCATTCAAGGACTGTTGGAGTTGGGGTGCCACCACCTTCTCAACAACCTTCCCCAAAAAGGGAAGGTTGGAGACTGGACGATAATTATTTAAAACTGCCGGGTCCAGGGAAGGCTTCTTGAGGAGGGGGCGCACAAGTGCCTCCTTTAAAGGAGCCGGGAAGGACCCCTCCCTCAATGAAGCGATAACAACTGCCTGGACCCAGCTCCGTGTCACCTCCCTGCTAGCCGAGACCAGCCAGGAGGGGCATGGGTTCAGTAAACAGGTGGCAGAACTCGCAGCTCCAATGGCCTTGTCCACATCATCAGGAGTTACCAGGTCAAACTCATCCCATACAACAGGACTAAGACGGGCCTCTGTCATCTCGACTGACTCATTGTCAGCCGACACTGCATTCCAATTGGAGTCCAAGTCAGTCCGGATCTGAGCGACCTTGTCTGCGAAAAAGGTGTTAAATTCTTCGGCATTGCCCTGCAAAGGTTCCTCCCTCCTCCCTGTATCCAGAGAGAGTGAGTCACCCTAAACAGGGCAGCCGGACGAGATTCCGCAGACGCGATCAATGCGGAAAGATACTGAGATCTTGCCGCAGTGATCGCTTCCAAATAGGTCTTAATACAAGCTCTCAATTTGGTTCGATCAGATTTGGATCTGCTTTTCCTCCATTGCTTCTCTAGACGTCTCTTCTGGCGCTTCATCCCCGAGTTCCTCAGTAAACCAAGGAGATCTCCTGGGTCTGCTACCACAGAGAGGTCGCAATGGCGCAATCCGGTCTAGAGCCCCCGTAGTGGCCGTATTCCAGGCCATCACTAGGGACTCTGCCGGACTGTGTATAAGCGAGTCCGGCAATTCCCCAAGCGCCCTTTGAAAACCAATAGGGTCCATCAGGCGTCTGGGGCGGAACCATTTAATCGGTTCCGGCTCCCTGCGAGGGAGGATTGGCGTCATGAACTCAAGCCGCAGCAGAAAATGATCTGTCCATGACATGGGCAACACTTCTAAGCCCCTTAGCTTCAGATCATAACTCAACTGCTCCGAGAGGAAAACCAGGTCAGGTGTGTGTCCCCCCTCATGGGTTGGACCCTCAATTACTTGTGTCAGGTCCATGGTTGCCATGGAGGCCATGAACTCCCGCGCCAACCTAGAGGACTCATCGAGTGATGGCACATTGAAATCCCCCGAGACAATAAGTCTGGGGAACTCAATTGCCAACCCGGCTACCTCCTCAAGTAGCGTGGGCAGGGCTGTAGAAACGCAGCTGGGAGGCAGGTACGTAAGCAACAAGCCCACCTGTACACCTAGGTCCAACCTCATAAGGAGGGACTCACAACCTGATATCTCAGTAGCAGCGAGTCTGCGCAGCCCGAGTGTTTCCTTAGCTATAATTGCCACTCCTCCCCACCTTCCCTGGGGTCGCGGCTGATGCCATACCCGAAACCCAGCTGGGCACATCTCAGAGAGGGGTACTCCTTCCTCTGGGGTCAGCCAGGTCGGCCTTCTCATCCAGAATTAAATCCCGGATGAGGAGAGCTTTATTTACTACCGACCTGGCATTGAGCAGCAGCAGCCTGAGTCCAGGGTCTGGATTTCGCTCATTACCAGTACCCCGGGAGAGGTTCAAGGGGCCGGAACAAGAGATTGCTTTCAGGCAGCGAGGCCCTGTTCCCCGAGAGTGGCCTACCCCAGGCCTCCCGTCATATCTGCCTCTTCCCCATACGACCAGTATAAATTGGCCCTCTGATCCCTCAGAGCAAGGTTCCTCCGCTTCTCTAGCCTCCTTAAATGCCGACAGGTCGGCCCTTCCATTTATCAGAGGTCCACAACCACCCATCCATTCAACCCGATTCACTTCACAGTCAATCCCCCCCACATCATCCATGAGTTCAATAAAAAATAAAATTAAACAATATTAAGACATTGGTAATTAAAATTTACATAAAAATTTACATAAAAATTAAAAAGCATTTTGTCCAAGCCCTGTTATAATTGTGCTTGCATTTAGGAACAGTGTTCCTCCTAAACCAGTCTGGGCTCCCCTCAGAGAAAGTCCTATGTACACAGTTATAGTTGTTATAGTTGGAGCCGTGGTGCCTCCCAAATTTAATATAAAACCAGAAGAACCAGCTGCTGGAACAGAAGTAAGGGCAGAAAATAATGGAAGTCCAGAAGAAGTATGAGTAAAAAGCTGGAACAAATGGGGTGGCTAATCCAGCAGGTTTACTGAAACCCAAACTAAGGCCCGTGGTGGAAGTAGTAGTAGAAACAGGCGTGCCAAATGTTAATCCTGCCGCAATAGTTGTAGCTGTTCCTGTATTAGTCCCTCCTAAGATAGAACCTGTGGTAGGCTTTGAGCTAAAAAGTCCAGAACCAAAACCCACAGGAGTAGTTGTAAAAACAGTAGCTGTTGAACCCAACGTCCCAAAGTTGGCTTGATTGAAATCACCTGCAACCACCAACACTCCATCCGGGTAGGCCTGTTGCTGTTTGTAAATAGCAGTTAACAGATAACTCATGGCCATGGTTATGTTAGCATCAGGAGGTATATATACTACAGTTATTATCACCATGTTAAACTCACGAGGCAGACAAAAGGGGCCGCGCTTCACTGCAAAAAATTCCAAATCAGGAGAACAGTGAGTGTCCATTATTTTAACATTTGTGCTCCAGTTATTATTTATGTAAACACAAAGTCACCCTCCTCCTGCTCTTCCCAGATACCATAGTTCTATCTGCTCAATACACTGAGCATCCTGATAATTCAGTAGCCTCTCCTGGAATAGTAGTAGGGTCAAGCCACATCTCTGTAAAGACCATGACACAGCAGTCTCTCCTGGAATAGTAGTAGGGTCAAGCCACATCTCTGTAAAGACCATGACACAGCAGTCCCGAATATTTTTCTGCAAGGAGATGATAAATTCCAACTCCTCAATCTTATTAGGAAGAGATCTAACATTAGAAACAAAAAGACTTGGCAATGCAGGCTTGTAAGGATTTCTTCCCAACCTTACACGCAGTCCGGCCCTACAGCCTCGTTTCTGCCTGCGTTTCCATGTAGAAATGTTTGTTTTGGCCATTGGAGTAAAAGGCTCCCAGGCTAGGATACCAACCAGCCCAATAGTGCAGGGGTCCCCAACCCCCGGTCCATGGACCAGTACCGGGCCACGGCATGCCAGCAACCAGTGTATACAAACAAGGAAAGCCCTATCTACGGGATGCAGGCAGCACACAAAACCACGCCCCCTCTGGTCCACAGAAAATCCTCTCTCTATGGAACCAGTCCCTGATGTCCAAAACGTTGGGGACCTCTGCAATAGTGCAATCAAATCCTTCCCTGCCTCTGGGGTAGCAAAGAGTAGTAGCAGTAGAGTAAAATTTCTAGATGGACTGTTGTGTGCTGCCATGAACTTCAGGATAATGTTGCTAGTTTCTGGGCACGATCTGTTTAACTTACACATATTTTAAATCTTGTATTTTATATTTTAAATGTTATGTATGCCTTAAAATTGTGATGCTTCTGACATGAATAAACAAACTTCAGGATGAGATCTAAACGTAACTAAAGATAGTATAAATAAAGCTTAGTTCTGTTAAATTAGTGTTATTCTGAGAAATGAAAGAAATGTCAGCTATCCCAAAGGTGCTTTTTCAAAAGGCAATTGGACTTTGTCATCCAAGAAGCTTCTTCAGTTCTGACTGAGGAAGCTTCTTAGATGAGAAGTGAAACATCTTCAAGGAAAAACAAAGAAAAGTCCAGTTGCCTTTTGAAAAAGCACCTTTGGGACAACCATGACCTGGATGACTGAAAATCTCCATAGACAAGTGTCAGCTATGGAAGATGCAGGTGGGTTGTAAATAGTCAATGGGTGCAATGCAGGCTATTGAAAGAGAGAGTTAAAAATTTGCTGCCAGAAGAATCTCTAGATGCTTCCTGAGATTGCATGGGAGATGTTGGAGGAAGAGGGAATTGACAGAGGGAGGGGAGCAATTTTTGGACTTTGTTTCCCCTGTGCATAAAAGGAACTTTTTTGTCCCAGATAAGTCAGAAGAATTCCAAACGTTACCCGTAAATCAGTTTAAAGAATTGGAACAAGACAATTCCATGCTAAATGCAGAGAGGCTACCCTGCCACAATTTTTCTGATTTGCCTACTGTCGTATTGATGCCCCTTTGTCTTTTTCTTTCAGAAGGGCCCAAGTCAGAAGCTCCTACACCACAACCAAAAGAATATAGATCTAGTAAGTGAGAAATCAGCACACACACGACTTCTACTTGTCATACTGTTTTTACAGGAGCAAATACAGTTAGTTGTCAACTTACAACAGTTCATTTAGTGACCGTTCAAAGTTATAATGGCACTGAAAAAAATCATGACTCGTGACCGCTTTTCACAGTTACAGCCGTACATCCCCATGATTATGTGATCAAAATTCGGATGCTTGCCAACTGGTTCATACTTAAGACCGTTGCCGTGTCCCAGAGTCATGTTGCTTCTTGTCCTGCCTTCAGGCGCTTTGGAGAATACCTTGACAACCTCTTCTTTGTGGCAGCCCTGGAGATATTGGAACACTGCTATCATGTCCCCCCTCGTCCTTCTCTTTGTTAAACTAGACATATCCAATTCAAAGTTTTTTGTTATTTTTGACTTTTGTTGCAAGCCTTAGTTTATTTTGAGCCTTAGCGTTCCTCATTTCATCTTTGCAGGCTTGGGCTATTTGCCTTAGTTATGTGCCCCTCTTTCCACTTTTTATACTTGTCCTTTTTGTCTTTCAATTTATCAGAGAGTTCTTTATGCTGGTTTCTTTTGACAGCTTTATTTTTCTTCTTAATTGGTATCGTGCTGGACTGGTCTTTCATAATTTCACTTTTCAAAATTTCCCAAGCTTCTTGAGTTGTTTTCCCTTGAGGATTCTCATCTATGGAATCCTTCCCAAGCTCTCTCTAAGTTTGTTGAAATTAGTTTTCTTAAAAGTCCAAGACTCTAGTTTGACTGTGTTCTATTGCTTGTGCTTGCATAATGTTGAATTCCAATATTGCTTGATCTTCCCCCCCCCCAAGGTTCCTGTGGTTTCAACATCTTCTATCATTTTGTCTCTGTTAGTGAGAATTAAGTCATGCTGACTACATGAACATGGAAATGTCTTAGGACAACGCTGTCTTCCTCGGCCAGGAAACAAATGAGCTCACTCCCTAGAGTCTGAGACAACTGGACAGGGAAACCTTTACCTTTAAAGAGGTTATAGAGGGAAAAGATCCTTAAAAGAGGAGAGATTCCTTGTCAGACACTTTCTGTAGATGTTCTACATGCTCCTAAGTTCAGCTTATGGTTACTCACTCACACACGTTGAGATCTTGTAAGCCCCTCTTCCTTTCTATCTGTATTTTCCAGACAGGAACTGCTAGGGCATACAAGATAAACCTAGTCAAGAGCAGAGAAATAATAAGGAACATAAGGATCACTTTCAAATGAGTGAAATGCTGAGGAACATCAAGTCCTTCTTGAATTCACAGAGAACCAATGAATTTAAAGTGTGGGGAGAATTTTATTGGTTGCCATGTACATTTGCTCACTCTCATACTCAAAGTCATCCACATCCTTCACAACTAAGCTGCCACGAACTAAGTAGAAGGGCAGAAGCCACCAAGTTCATATTCAGGGATGATTAAAAGAATGGGTGGGCTCCAGGACCCCTTCTAACCCCTCAAATACCCTGGTTTGTTGACTCACAACTCCAATAACTGCTGATGAGATTGATGGAATTACCTTGTGCTCAGCAGCCAGCCTCCTTCCTCTGCATTTTTCTTTTGTTCCTTGTTATTTACCTCCTCAGGGATCCTTTTGACAAGATTCCTGGCTTTTGTCGTCTTTGCTTATGTGCCTTTAGGTAATGTCGGCATTTTTGTAGTCCCATTGAAGATGCCCATGGTAGAAGACGCATGCCCAGCAGCTGAAGGAAAAACTAGTGAGTATTTAGAGCAGTGGTTCTCAACCTTTTTAATGCCGCGACCCCCAACTGGTCGTAAGTCGAGGACTACCCAACCGGTCGTAAGTCGAGGACTTCCCAACCAGTTGTAAGTCGAGGACTTCCCAACCGGTTGTAAGTCGAGGACTATTTCCCTGCCCGGGAGCACCGCGCATGTGTGGTGCCGCCCCCTGCACCGGCCGAGGCGTAGCTGGCAAGGGGCAGTGACGGTGCAGGGCGACCACCGGCTGGGCCACCAGCTGGCCCAGCCCAAGGGAGGTAAGGCAACCGCCAGGCCCCACGCGTGCCAGCAACCCTCCCTGCGCCTGCCGGCCTCCCCTCTCCCACCCCTGGCCCTCTTTTACTTACATTTTTAGTAGTTGCTCAGAAGGGAGGGGTGGAAACTTCTAGACAGCTCACCTTCGCTGCAGACAACTTGCAGCACCGTTTGCAGACTGGGACTTTTGGCGGGCTCAGCAGGGCAGAGACAGCCTGGACAATTCCTATTGGCTTTTGAAAGCCAATAGAATTAGACTCTATTCAAGAGAGTCTATTCTATTGGCTTTCAAAAGCCAATAGAATAAGAGGGAGTAACACAGCTAAGGAAAAGGGGGGGGGGAAATGGACTGCGTTGTTTGGTGACCCCCGTGAAATGGTCGTTCGACCCCAAATGGGGTCCCGACCCACAGGTTGAGAACCGCTGATTTAGAGCAAATCAGAGTGATGGATATTCTTTGCACATGGTGGAGTTTTTGAAGTCAGAGCAGGCAGCAGGAGTCCCTGGAACAATTATCTTTCTTTCTGAAGGACTGCTTTGTCTTAAGGAAAGGAAGGATAGAAGGAAGCTTCCCTCACTGTGCCGTTAAATGTTGGAAGCGTTGGAACTTTATGGATCATTAAAATTATTGCATGAGATAAAACAGCAGCTAATGATGAGCTATGGGCATTTTGTTTATAACAATTCCCTCCTTTGATTCTTCCCTACAACCTTATGAATCAGTCTAGAGTCCTAGACTAAGAGCAACTCTCCCAAAGGAAGTCAAGCTGAATTAGGACTTTTGGGTCACTTCATTGTAACCTGACACACATGTTTTATCACACAAGTTATTTACCCTTTGTTTATGTATACATCAATTAATGTGGACACTTACCTATCCAAAGAAATCAAATTGAGGCTCAGTGAAATTTCAGTATCCTCTAATCACATACAATTATACTAGCATCCTATCCTAATAGCAGGGGGGGAAAGCCAGAACTTCAAGGGCTTCCAAAAAGCCAGTAGAGTCGGGGCAGACTGTGTCTCATAGGGGAGCCTGTTCTGTAGGGCGGGCACTGCAACAGAGAGAGCATGCTTCCTGGAGCCCAGTCACGCTACCAGATCTGGTGGAATGAGCATAAACCACACTAGGGAAAGGTGATCTTGCTAGTGAACTGGGCCCGTGCCATGTAGGGCTGTAAGAATAGCAACCACGGGACCGCCTTCTGCCACATACTTCTCTACGACTGGTGAGAGCGCACAGGGTCGGCCTCCTCCGGGTCCCGTCAGTGAAACAATGTTGTCTGGCGGGCCCTAGGGGGAGGCCTTTCTCTGTTGTGGCGCCCGTCCTCTGGAACCAACTACCTCCTGAAGTCCGCGTTTCTCCCACTCTCCCGGCCTTCCGAAAGAATTTAAAAACCTACCTCTGCCGGCAGGCCTGGGGATGATTGTTGATTGTGGTGTGATTGATGAGTATGTATGGGGTTTTATTTTTAATGTTTCTTGTTCGGATTAGTTGAAATTGTTTTATACCGTATATATGTTGTGAGCCGCTCCGAGTCTTCGGAGAGGAGCGGCATACAAATCCGAATAAAAATAAATAAAAAAATAAATAAAAACAGAACTTTGAATTGCACCCAGAAGACTGCAGTGCAGCTCGCAACATAGTGGTATCACATGGGTGGACCATGTAAATATTTGGTGGGGTTCTCTAGCTGCTTACACTATAAAAGCGCCTCTTCTAAGCATTATGGCATATACAGTAGGTGGTCCTCAACTTACCAACGGTTCATTTAGTGACTGTTCAAAGTTATAGCGGCACTGAAAAAAATGTGACTTATGACCGTTTTTCACTGTTATGACCTTTGCAGCATCCCCACGGTCCTGTGATCAAAACTCAGTTGCTCGGCAACCGGTTCACATTTATGACTGTGGCCGTGTCCCAAGGTCACAAGATCCCCTTTTGCGACCTTCTGACAAGTAAAGTCAAGGGGGAAACCCAGATTCGCTTAATAACCGGGCTACTAACTTACCAGTTGCAGTGATTCACTTAACAGCTATGGCAAGAAAGGTCGGGAAATGGGGCAAATCTCAATTTAAATGTCTCATTTAACAACATAAATTTTGGGTGCAATTGTGGTCGTAAATCGAGGACTACCTGTAGTTAATTGAGAGTGTAAATGCGGACCTTGGACTGAGGTTGGGTGGAAATTGTTAAGCTCATCAGAGAAAGGGCGGTAAGAAGGTCAAAAGGTCAAAAGTTTGAAGTTATGTATGGATGTGGGGGAAGAAATTAGTGAATGGCATTGATGAAAAGTACATTTAGCTATATTGCCTCCTTCTTATTCTTATCCCATTCATTTGGCTTACTATTTCTTGTTTCTTTTCTGCAACTGGCATAATGCTGCCTAACTTGGAAAGAACAGTGTGGTGATTTTAATATTTCTGTCATGATGTGGTTTATACCTGAGTCCATATATGTGTTCGGCTTTCTTTTCAGCATTTTTTCAACACTAATATTTATACATACATTTCAGTATCGTTCCTTCACATCTTGCTGTATGCAGACCTCTCCTGCTTTAGTTTCATCCCTGATCTTTTTATCATATTTATTTTTAATTTCATTCACTCCGGTAGAGGCTCTTTTCCAGTCCTTTTCATCTATTTCCAAACGCTTACATCATGATGATTCAGCAAAGTGTTTTCCTCCCCTTCTTAATCTTATCTGTTCCTCTCTATTGCTGATTGTATTTTTGCAACTGTCCTTTGTTTCTCTATTCTTCTACATATTTTGCAGCTAATGTTCCCTAATACAGGGGTCCCCAACCTATAGTCCACGGCCCACTGCTGGGCTGTGGTCTGCTGGCCAATGCGAGCACGTGTGTGCACGCACTCGCTTCCATTCGTGCTAGAGCACACAGACCCATTTGCACACGCACACGAGGCTAGCAGTGGTGCTGGCTAGTGCCTGCGTGCATGCACAAACATCCACCAGCACCATGTGGATTGTGCGGCCCGTTTGCACATGCATGCAGGACTAGCAGCATTGGTGGCTAGTGCCTGTGCAAACGGGCTGCTAGCACCATGTATGTGTGCGCGCCCCCATTCGTAGTGCACAAATTTCCCAGCTGCTCCCTTTCCCTCCGGGCCACCAGAAAAAAAAAGTTAGGTGACCTCTGCCCTAATACACAATTTTTCTGACCTCATAGATTTTTTATCTGTTAACTGCTATTTACAAACAGCAACAGGCCTACCCGGATGGAGTGTTGGTGGTTGCAGGTGATTTCAATCAGGCCAACTTTGGGACGTTGGGTTCAACAGCTACTGTTTTTACAACTACTCCTGTGGGTTTTGGTTCTGGACTTTTTAGCTCAAAGCCTATCACAGGTTCTATCTTAGGAGGGACTAATACAGGAACAGCTACAACTATTGCGGCAGGATTAACATTTGGCACGCCTGTTTCTACTACTACTTCCACCACGGGCCTTAGTTTGGGTTTCAGTAAACCTGCTGGATTAGCCACCCCATTTGTTCCAGCTTTTACTCCAGCTTTTTTACTCATACTTCTTCTGGACTTCCATTATTTTTCTGCCCTTACTTCTGTTCCAGCAGCTGGTTCTTCTGGTTTTATATTAAATTTGGGAGGCACCACGGCTCCAACTATAACAACTAAAGGCCTTATCTTTGGGACGTTGGGTTCCACAATTACTGTTAGTACAACTACCCCTCCTGTGGGTTTTGGACTTTTTAGCCAAAAACCTACCACAGGTTTTTATCTTAGGAGGGACTAATGCAGGCATAGCTATAATTATTGTGGCAGGATTAACATCTGGCACGCCTGTTTTTATGACTATGTTTTTTGAATTGTTTTAATTATTTATTGTCTAAATTTTAAATAATTTAAATCTGTTTAATACTGTTTTAATTTATTCTTCTGGATGTTATGAATGATGTGGGGGGGATTGATTGATTGTGAAGTGAATGGATTGGTGGTTTTTTAGTTGATTAAATTTGGGTGGGTCAGAGATGTGTGCATGGGATGAGGTTATGTATGAGGAATGTGTGATAGATGAATGGACAGGCCTGCCGAGCTTGAGGGAGGCTGGGGACTGGGTGGATGCGGACTCTGGAGTCACTGAGGGTTGGAGTATACCGGTCATTCAGGGAAGAGGCAGATATGGCGGGAGCAGGAGGGTAGGCCGCACTCGGGGAACTCAGTCCTGCTGTCTCGTAGCAGTTCCTTGTTCTGGCCCTTCTGAAAAATCTAGCTCACCCCATGATCCTGGTGATGAGCGTAGCTCGGGCCCTGGGCTCAGACTGTTGCTGCTCAACGCCAGGTCGGTTAATAATAAGGCCCCCCTCATTCATGATCTTCTCATGGATGAGGAGACCGACCTGGTGTGTGTGACTGAGACCTGGTTGGGCCCTGAGGGGGGAGTTCCCCTCTCGGGTATGTGCCCACCAGGTTATCAGGTATGGCACCAGCCGCGACCCCAGGGAAGGGGGGGAGGAGTGGCTGTTTTGGCCCGGTAGAGCCTCAGTCTACGCAGACTCACTGTTTCCGAAATTCCAGGTTGCGAGTCCATCTTTATGACGCTGGACCTAGGGGTTCAGGTGGGCTTATTGTTGATGTACCTGCCTCTCAGCTGCGTGACATCAGCCCTGCCTGTGCTACTTGAGGAGATTGCTGGGCTGGCGGTGGAGTTCCCCAGGCTTATAATCTTGGGGGACTTTAATCTGCCGTCGCTTGGCGTGTCCTCGGGGTTGGCACAGGAATTCATGGCCACCATGACAACCATGGACCTGACCCAAGTAGTGCAGGGACCGACGCATGAGGGTGGGCACGCCCCGGATATGATTTTCCTTTCGGAGCAGTTGGGTAATGATCTGGCTTTAAGGGGCTTAGATGTCATGCCTTTGTCATGGACCGATCATTTTCTGCTACGACTGAATTTTAGGGCCCCAATCCTTCCCCACAGGGAGGCGGAATCGATTAGGTGGTTCCGCCCCAGACGCCTGCTGGATCCAATTGGTTTTCAGACAGCGCTTGGGGAATTACCGAGCTCGTTCATTCACAATTTGGCAGAGTCCTTGGTAGTGGCATGGAATACGGCCGCGAAGGGGGCTATTGACCGGATTGCACCTCTGCGACCTCTCCGTGGTGCTGGCCCCAGGAGGTCTCCTTGGTTTACTGAGGTGCTCAGGGGGATGAAGCGCCATAAGAGACGTCTAGAGAAGCGATGGAGACGAAGTAGGTCCGGATCTGATCAAACCAGATTGAGCTCATTTATTAGAGCCTATTTGAAGGCGATTAAAGTGGCAAGATCTTTGTATCTTTCCGCCTTGATCGCGTCTGCGGAATCTCACCTGGCCGCCCTGTTTAGGGTGACCCGGTCCCTCCTTAACCCGAGGGGTCCGGGGCCTCCCTTGCAGGGTAGTGCCGAGGATTTTAACAACTGTTTCGCAGACAAAGTAGCTCAGATCTGAGCCAACCTAGACTCCAATTGTGAAGCAGAGTCGAGTGATAACGATTCAGTCGAGGGGACAGGGGCATGTTCTTGTCTGATCATCTGGGGCGAGTTTGAGGCTGTTATGCCTGATGAAGTGGACAGGGCCATTGGAGCTGTGAGTTCCGCCACCTGTTTGTTGGACCCGTGTCCCTCCTGGCTGGTTTTTGCCAGCAGGAAGGTGACACGTACCTGGATCCAGGAGATTGTCAACGCTTCTTTGAGTGCGCCCCCTCCTCAAGAAGCCTTCCCTGGATCCAGCAATTCTGATCAACTATCGTCCGGTCTCCAACCTCCCCTTTGTGGGGAAGGTTGTTGAGAAGGTGGTGGCACTCCAGCTCCAGCGGTCTCTGGAGGAAGCCGATTATCTGGGGCCTCTGCAGTCTGGGTTCAGGCCCGGCTACAGCACCAAAACTGCTTTGGTCGCTCTGATGGATGATCTCTGGCGGGCCCGGGATAGAGGCCAGTCCTCTTTCCTGGTGCTTCTTCACCTCTCAGCGGCGTTCGATACCATCGACCATGGTATCCTTCTGCGCCGGCTGGAGGGATTAGGAGTGGGGGGCACCGTGTTACGGTGGTTCTCCTATCTCTCTGGTCGGTCGCAGTTGGTGTTTGTGGGGGGTCAGAGGTCCACCTCTAGGTTACTCCTGTGTGGGGTGCCTCAGGGGTCGGTTCTCTCCCCCTACTTTTTAACATTTACATGAAGCCACTGGGAGAGATCATCCATCGGCATGGAGTGAGATACCATCAGTACGCTGATGATACTCAGCTGTACATTTCCACTCCTGGTCAAATCAGTGAAGCGGTTGAGGTGATGTGCCGGTGTCTGGATGCTGTGAAGGTCTGGATGGGTGTTAACAGATTAAGGCTCAACCCTGACAAGACAGAGTGGCTGTGGGTTATGTCTCCCAAGGATGCTTCAATCTGTCCTTCCATTACCCTGGGGGGTGACTCTATAAACCCCTCGGAGAAGGTTCACAACTTGGGAGTCCTCGATCCACAGCTGACATTGGAACATCATTTATCGGCTGTGGCGAGGGGGGCATTTGCCCAGGTTCGCCTGGTGCACCAGTTGCGTCCTTATTTGGATCGGGAGTCTCTCCTCACAGTCACACATGCTCTTGTCACCTCGAGGATCGACTACTGCAATGATCTCTACATGGGGCTGCCCTTGAAGAGTGTTTGGATACAATTAGTGCAAAATGCAGCTGCGTGAGCAATTGTGGGCCTTCCACGTTGTGCCCACATTTCGCCAACCCTCCGCACGCTGCATTGGTTGCCTATTGGTCTCCAAGCGCAATTCAAAGTGCTGATCATTACCTATAAAGCCCTATATGTCTCTGGACCAGGATACTTACGGGACCGTCTTCTGCCACATACTTCCCTACGACCGGTGAGAGCGCACAGGGTCGGCCTCCTCCAGGTCCCGTCAGCGAAACAATGTCGTTTGGCAGGTCCTAGGGGGAGGGCCTTCTCTCTTGTAGCGCCCACCCTCTGGAACCAACTGCCCCTTGAAGTCCGCGTTTCTCCCACTCTCCCGGCCTTCCGAAAGAACCTTAAAACTTATCTTTGCCGGCAGGCCTGGGGATGATTGTGGGTTGTTGTTCGAAAGTTGTACGTGTGTTGGGTGTCTATTTTTAATATTTTGATTGGACTTAGATTTTGTGATGTTTTGTATATGTTGTAAGCCGCTCCGGAGAGGAGCAGCATACAAGTCGAATAAATAAATAAATAAAATAAATAAATAAAACCTTTTTTTCTTCATATTTCCTGCTAACATAACTCTGCATTCTGTAATATATTTTAATTCATTTCATGTCAAATCTTTGCTCGTTCTATAGGGATCCAGAACTGGTGGGATGCAGGTAACAATTGTGTTGGCCCGCAAGTCTGGAGATTACACTAGAAATCCTAGCTTGCACAGAAAACTAAAAATGTACTTGGAATAAAACTGGATTCTGCTTGCACTTGTGCCAAAATTGATGGCATTCTTTTTTTCCCAAGGGGACGGTGCATATGCCAGTGGTATAACTAACCGTAAGCTAAACTGCTTTTTTCCCCAGAAAAGCTTTTTTTTCCTTGTTGCATAATCTCTTAGACTGACTTTTGACTTGATTCTGGCTTCTCTACTTTTCCCAAAGTTTTAAGCTTATCATTAGATCCATGCTTTCTTGTATCTATGCATTCCAAATACACGATTTGTTTATAGTTTTTGATCTTTTTTGTTTCAATAATCATGGTGAAATTTAAGTAAATTTACTGGTGTGGTGACGATAATTTCCACGTTGCTAAAATCAATCATTGGGATAATGAAGGCAAATTGGTAACGCTTCTTAAAACTTCTATAAATCCTAATGAGAGCTAGCCACAGGATCTGTTGCTTGTCCATTCTGAGAGAGTTGTTCATCTTGTTCCCAAATAACTGACTAGGACATATCTTTTTCTTTTCAGAGCAGAGAAATCGCTTTGGCAAACGCGGTAAGTTCAGTCTTTTAACCAATTGTGTGACTTTTCACTTGCCAATGAACTCCACTGATTAAAATGTGAGGAATAGCTGCCTCTGCTGAAATTTCAGCACGTCAACAAATGCCCAGTTGAACTTCCTGAAATTTCAGCAGAGGCCACTAATGAATATTTGGGATTTTAAGAAGGCCTACATAACCATTACTCCCTTGTACATTTAGAATGCTGTTTTGGGATGCACAACATTTCTGAAAGCCGAGGACCCAAATATCTCAAGAGTAAAACTTGCCACTCAAAATGTATGGAGTACATTAAATTAGTAGACACAACTGAAAGTGCAGAGGTAGCAAACAAAGGTATCCAATTGTGCTAAGAAAAAGTATCAGCATAGGGGGTTAAAGCCACACACACAATTTTCTCATGGCCAGACCACAGCACAATTTCTTCCTCCCATATTTGGGTTTACAGGGTGCAATCTAAAAAATAACCACTTGACACACATATCCACTCCCTGACTACTAACAAAGTGGGACAGAGCCTGTGGCTTGAGGCTAAAGCTTCTGCCTAGCATGCAGACTGCCCAGGTTCGAATCCCAGAAAGGGTGAATTCTGACTGAAGAGAGGTAAATAACTCGAAATAGCTATCTCAGAAATCCCTTATTTCTTTGTTAACAATTTTAAACAACATATATATATTTGTGCTTGCAGATGGTTCTGGGTTGAGCTGAAACAAGCAAAGGAAAGAATGATTTCTTCCTCCCATATTTGGGTTTACAGGGTGCAATCTAAAAAATAACCACTTGAATATTTGTAAATATTTGTAATATTTGTAAAGGTGTGACTTTTTATTTTGTTTGCTAACTATAGCACAGAGTCCCAGAAGGAGAGATCAAAGCTCCAACAGAGCTGAGACAAAGGGTGAAACAACAGCTCTTGATACTTTTTTAACAAAATCAAGAGAGGAGCTTCTGGAATGTAAGTAACTAGTGTGGTATAAATTTTGGAAATGAGGCAATATTCATAATTAAAAATCATGGGATATTAATCATTATGATTAACATTCATTCTGAGAAAACATTACTAAAACAAAACGGTCCAGCATAAAATAGAGCATATAAAATGGTCGACATCTAGCTTCAGTTAAGGTTAAAAGTCAGGTGGAAGGTTAAGGTTTTCACTTTTTAAAGTCTGATAAGCTCAAAAAATACCCCCCAAATTAGCACGCCATTATACGCTCACCAGTCATGTTTCTGTAGAAAACATGTTTCTGATTTCTGGCCTATTTCTTTAAATAAAAGAGTATGTTGAAAAAGAATAATTTGCAGAAGAAATAGTAATAAGTCCTTTCCTTTAATATTTATAAGGGTTCGTTGAATGTCAACTTATGTTGATGGCATTGACCTGAGAGATCGCTGCTAATTGGACTTCTAAAATGTCATTGCTTTGGGATTACAAGTAGTCCTTGACTTACAACATTTCATTTAGTTAACCATTCAAAGTTACAATGGCACTAAAAAAAGTGACTTACGACTGTTTTATCATGCTTATGATGGCTGTAGCACCCCTGTGGTCACGTGATCAAATTCTGAGGCTTGGCAACTGACTCCTATTTATGACGATTGCCGTGTCCCAGGGTCACTTGATCACCTTTTGCAACCTTCTGACAAGCAAAGTCAATGGGGAAGCCAGATTCACCTAGCAACCATGTTGCTAACTTAACAGTTGCAGTGATTTATTTAACAACCATGGTAAAAAAAGATCGTAAAATGGAGCAAAAATTCACTTAACAGCTTTTCACTTAGCAACCAAAATTTTGGGCTCAATTGTGGTCACGAGTCAAGGACTGCTACCTTTATTATGACTGTGGTTTTAGTGGATAGTTCCTCTTATTATGTATCAATAACTTATTAAGGTTTCAGAAATACACAGTAGAACGAAATGTTCTCAAGATCATTTCTTTTTATCTTGTTGATAAGGAGCTAAAAAATGAACAGGAAAATGTTTCTCATGTCACTTAAGTTATTTAGGATGAATAACTAAAGCGATTGCAAAAGAGTCCAAAAGAATTTTACGATAATTTAGTGGAAGTACTACATGGAGGAAGATTATTTATTTATTAATTTTATGTGCCTAATTATAGTTAAGGGATGTTTCCCTTCTTGCCATGCTACTGAACCTGGAAGGCTGCTTCGTATCCTGGCAACTGTACTGCAGTGGATTTTGTAAAACAGAAAAAGTGGTATAAACAGAGCAACTGAATGATAACAGAATCTATGCAGTTTCTTTGGTGGTGGCATTTGGTGCCTTTTTGTTTGATTTCTGAGAGACATGGTGAAAGAGTATATAGTGTGGAGGAAAAAGATATATTTACCCCTCCCCCCCTTTTGCAAAATGTAGAATTCTGGGATCCTTTGGGATAAAATAAAAGTGAGCATTTTTTTCATAGAGTAGGTAAATTATATATGTGACTAATGCTCATCCTGACTATATGTGGACCAGGAGGGAACCTGTTGGCACTTCTGTATCTTGAGGGCTTCTTATAGGT
The DNA here is from genome assembly GCA_034064705.1 of Bothrops alternatus. NCBI lineage: Eukaryota > Metazoa > Chordata > Lepidosauria > Squamata > Viperidae > Bothrops > Bothrops alternatus. Next base: position 2,222,258 of record JARGCV010000200.1, on the reverse strand, counting down.
ATTTGATTAACCTCTTGGAGGAATTCTGTGGTAATTGGCATAGACTTTGGATTCTTCTCTGTGCGATCACTGAGAAATGAGGCTCTGTTTGAAGCTGTGTAGATGGGAATATGACTGAAGCTCAGTGAAAGTAGAGAAGTTGGGATGATGACCCTTTTTGAGCCTTTAAGAACATTTGGGAATGTCCTTTTCCAACACGGTTGCTCTTAATATCTTGGTTGAAATGTCTTTTTTAGGATAGTGGCCCTTTTGCCTCAGTTGCATCTCTTTTCTAGTTGGCTTTGAGGTTAGGGGAGGAGATACCGGTACCTTTTAGAAAAAGGGAGCCTACTGCTTATTAGGAGAAACAAAACTGTAGAGCTAGCCTTTTCTTTCTTGCTGCCTTCTCTTTTTCAGGTTTCTTGCTGTTTTCTGATTTCTCTTCCGATTGTATTTATCCCTAGTTGCTACACAGTTTACTCTGGATCTCCACACTGCTCATAAGAATATCATCTTATTGGAGAAAAAGACCAAGATGTCTGTCACGGAAACAGTGCAGGATTACGAACCGCACCCTCGACGCTTTTTAAACTACTTCCAAGTGCTTTCCTTCCAGTGTTTCAAGAAGGGAATCCATTACTGGGAAGCTGATTTGGAGAACAACAACTTCTGTGCTGTCGGCATCTGCTATGGGAGCATCCCAAGAAAGGGGCCGGAAAGCCGCCTAGGACGCAATAATAGCTCCTGGTGCATCGAAAAGGTCAACAATAAGATCTCAGCTTGGCACAATGATAAAGACACATCTCTGCCCAGCAACAAAGCAACGAAGATTGGCGTCCTTCTAAATTATGATGGGGGTTTTGTCATTTTCTTTGGTGTCACTGAGAAAAAAATCATCGTGCTCTATAAATTCAAAGTAGAATTCACAGAAGCTGTCTATTCTGCATTCTGGGCGTTTTCTAATGGAACCACCATTTCACTCTGCCAGCTGAAGTCGTAATAGGCAGTGCACAGAATGGCTTTCTCCTGAAGACTTGCACCCACAGGCTATGATGTTGCCCTTCTTCAGGCTTTCCTGTGGAATGAAGTCTTGAATGAATGTTTTGATTTTAAGCTCTGTGTTTGCTTTTTGGAAAATTCTGGGGTTATTCGATCAATATTTTAGTCCACTAACAGAGGTCCTTGGCAAACCCATTGGGGAAACTTGCCTAGAGGGTTCTTAGTGGACTGCGCCCATCAGGTTTATTGTTTGCCTCATAACTCTGCGGTCTTAATGGGAAGGTACTTCCTTCATTTTGTCTCATGCTCTACTATAGAATAAGAAATGCAGAAAATAAAATCCCTGGATTTTCAGTGACCTAGTTGTTAACTTCTGCAAAGGCGGCACTGTTCACAGCTTTCATCCGCTTCTTTTTGTGGTGGGCACTCCTTGTTTCTCACGGGGTGAATATTTCAGAGGTGTTCTCTTACTTGCCTAGAATTTGCTGCCACATTTGGCTGTATGAACGGCAAGCTCTTAAGGGTCTTGTTTTTCAAATGACTGAAAACAAGGCTGTGCTGGGAGACAACAAATCTTTTTCATCCCTTTATCAAGTGTCATGGAAAGAATGGAAAGTGGTACTTTGGTAGTGCTGCTTGGAGGAAAAGTGAAAATAAAAAGGCAGCATTTTCATTTCTGGAGCTCCTTTTAAGGTCATGTTCCATGGATTTCTTTCCCTTCCTCCCTACTTTTCAGATGCTCTGAAGATGTAGGAAAGGCCATTTTGTGCCATCTGATAAATCCTTTGCTCAGCTTAGGTCCTCAGAATTATATGTACTTAAGCTAGAGCTGTTTCTCAGTAGGTGTCCAATAGCTTTAGACTGTTCTGCATGCAAGTTAGGCCGTGAATATCCTTGGCCATGGTTACCAAAAAGAAGTGGTTTAAAAGAATCAGCAGCTTAACCAACCAACTCATATTGAACATTGTTCTTTGATTATGCTTGACTAAGAGAATGAGGTTCCTGTTCCTGTTCTTCGAAGGGCTACGTACCTTCACAATGATGTTCTAGATTCTAGATATATTTAGAAGATTAGGTATAACGTCTGCACCTAGTCTTATAGGCTTTGTTATGCTTGTCAGCTTGAGGTAATTTGATTACTCTAATTTCCTGCATGCTGTTCTCTGAGCATAACCTTTGATCGCATTTGGCTGTGGAACCAAGTGTTGAAGATCATTTAAAAGACTTCCATTAAGTGTGAAAACCCATCAGGGTGCCATTAATTTCTGTCTGCAAGCTTCCCAGCCAGCATTTCAACTTCAGTATGTCTTCTGCTTTCTTTTAAAAAAATGAACAGTAGACTGGGAAGATCCACAGAAATTGGAAGCAAATGGTTTAGGAAACCCAGTTGTAGACTTCTGATAGTTTTCATCCTGGGGCAGGAGAGGCACCTGATGGCACATGGTTGTGAGAATCGTACATCTAAGCCATTGAATACTTTGCTACGCTTCCTCATTTATTAGAGGTATTCTAACTGGCATTAGAAGAATCCATAACCCAAATGTAGTGGCTTATGGAGCTGTCAGCTTTCAGAAATATCTCTGCTAAGAAGTGGAAGGAAGTATTCATATGATAGAAGTAAATAAATAAAGTACAGTTTTTGCCAAATCTAGATTTCTGCAAATCTAGAACATAATTTGAGATAAAAGGGCAGTCTGATTGTAGCATTCTGGTTCAGTTGTAGGGTTATGAACAAGTAAAGGACCCAGTCTCAGGATACCACAGGCGAACTTGCTTACTAAGTATGTCTTTTATGCGATAATATTATTTGACTTTGAGAAACGTTTCAGAGTCAAATAACAGGCATTAGGCAAGAGATGCTCTGGAAGTTACTGAAGTGGAATGGACCGCTACAAGAAATAAAATGAGCATTATCCATTCCTTAAGGGGAAAAGGCTAATTAGTTTACTGCAAGGTATGAAGTAAAAATAGGAACAGAGAAGTTCCACAAAGGAAAGACAACCATCTATCTATATTGAGATCATGGCTGCATGAAGATGAAAAAAATTGGCATGAGACCCTGTGGTTTCTTCTGCAATGTAACAGGTATTTTGAAGTGGAGGGGTACTAGGATTGTCCCTCTATTATGAGGCTTGCATAGTTGCATGTTTCTCTTTGGCTTTTGCTTTATTCTTGAGAGCATATGCTCCCATAGGAAGCATTCTTTCAACAAATCATCACTTAGACATGTATCCATAATGTTTTTTAAAACCCAGAAATCCTAAGGCAGTGTGTATCCAGCCTCTTGTTATCCAAATACCATGTGGATAGCATTCACTGTGGTGTCTTTGCTGGTATCTAAATGCCTTTAGGTCGTGGTTACACTAGATGACTAATTAATATTGAAGTCTTAATGATTATATTGGAACCACCTAATGATCTTGAATTATCCCTGGGACTCTTTTAAGAATTTCTTTACATAGTTTATTTAGTAATTAAATATTTTAAAATGTTTATCCAGGCACAATATTGTTCTTTGGCTAAAAGTTGTTTCTTAGCCTTTGTTTCTTATATTACAAACCAGGTTTCTTTCAGATCAGCCCCAAATAATGTTTTATCTTATGGCAAGTCAGCTATTGGTATAATGTCAGTGGGTAGGATCGAAGCATATTATTTTCCCCTGGTTTTAACAAAAGACAACCAAATCTCATGCTTTCGCTTTGAAATTTTGTGTTGTTGGTTCTGTATCTCCAATGGTCATATTTGTATTATTAACACTTGTTATGATCTAGCCTATGGCTTAATATTTTTTTGCTCAGCTTTTCAAAGATGCAGGAGATGCATCACAAGCAATTTTGGCATTAATAACGCTTTGGAGAAATGGTTTCTTTGGGACCTCTGCAGAAAGGTTGTTCAGCATGCTATATTATGCTGTGTTACGTTGACTGTAACATATACAGATTTGTGAGCCAGTTTGTGTTTTTATTTTGAATTGTAAGGGAAAAAAACACATTTGTGGTTTGCGTTAACAAACAGTGGCCTCAAAATCTCAGATAGTTGAAACTGTTAACGATTTCTGCTGAAGTCTTTACCTTGCTTAATTAAGAATCAGTCTATTGTCTCCGTAACTATAAAAAGGTAATGTGATGAACCTCATTGCCTGGTCTTTCAATGAATCAATGCTTGTTAAATTAAAATTAATAAAGTTTATCGTGGCTAATCATGGAGTGGTGTTTGTGCTAAACTCAAGCCTGTTGCTTCTGCATAGAAAGGTTTCCACGAATGAAACAGACATTCGAAAATATATTTATGTAGTTGAAAGGAATTGAATCTAGTAAAGTGCACATGAAAATAAACATGTTGCAATAATATAGGAGCTAAAGCTTTAATTCCAAGCAAATGTACTTGAGAGGAAGCTCTCCCAATAATGTCCCACAATTAAACCTTTGTAGGATTCAAATATATCACAGAAGCAGAAACACTGCTTGGAAGCAAACATCTCCAGCCAAATTTCACTGAATTGTTTAAAGATGTTTAAACCCTTCAAAAAGAGATCCCCAATCTTTGCTACCTATTTGGGAACCATCTTTATCTTTCAAAATCATCTAGCAGGTTCCTTTGCCATTTCCTCCTTAACTGCCTCTCTCTCTTCACCTCCCTTCTGGGTTCACTGGAGTAGCTGTTCTTTCTCAAAGAAATCAGGATGTCAGTTTAAAGCATGTCCTGATATCTACCAGGCTCCCACTCACTGTCCACGTCACTTAGATTTTCATTGGCAGTCCCATTAAAAAAGTTCAAGACCGCAATTTGTGACTTCCCAGCCAAGTAGAATTGTGAAAAATAAGTATTTTAAGAGTCAATTAACTGGTGTCCCTTGAAGGCCTTTGTCATTCCCTGGTTAACCCGGCTTTATCATGGGCCTGCATGAGCTTGCTGTCCAGGTTTCTCTCAGATGCTGTTCATTTTAAATAATGATTTATTTATTGAACTTTTTGTGGGAGATAGATTTGTCTATCCTTTTACAGCGTAACCATCCATTTACATAAAATACAAGAAATTCTGTGAATAACTCCCACTCCAAAGGCTGTGAAAAGGAGAAACCACCATTAAAATTAAAAAAGACATCCCAGTTAATTCATTTTGAAAATAATTCCTTTTTTCACAGTTCTAATTGGCTGAGTAGGGTTCAAAACTGAAATTTATTCATTTGTTTATCACATTTACACACTGCCCATCTCACCATCAAAAATGACACTGTGTGGCAAATGCAGATGATAATTTAGGAGACTGCCCATACTAGGGATTCATGATTCCAACAGATACCTCAAACTTTATTTATGAAAATCACTGCTGCAAATGTCAGTGAGCATGAGAAGATCCATATTATCACAAGAAAGGCACAGAACTAAAACAAAATTATAGCAGGATTTCCCTAATGATGGCTCTGTGACAAATACTTGTCGTATCCAGATTTAATTAATCTATTCAGTTATAGCACTGCTCAATTCCAGAACAACACTGGACAGCTCACAACATAATCAACAAAATAAAATACAGTGACTAAGGAAAGAACAACAAAATTAAGTTAAACAGAGAACAAAAAATAACCAAATAGCCAAAACACACAAAAAAACATAGATGAAGTTTGATATCAAAACACTCCTTCAGCAGAACCATTTGTAGTTGCTCCATTAAGAAGCAAAGAGTTCCTTATTATTTCTATGATCTTCACAACAGAGTTGGAGCATCACACAATTAATTCACTGACCGCATATGGTCATAACCTTGTAGAAAGAAGAGGGAACAGCCTTGAAGGACAGGAGGAAGAGTTGCTATGGTCAGATAAGAGGGGCTTGAGTCCAGGCCAAGAAAATAACTTAAGAAAATGTCTCAGAAAATTCCATCCCTAGTTCACATGAAGATAAAGGGAGGAAAAGGGAAAACATCTAGACTTGCAAGATTCTGTTACTATACAGGTAATCCTTGATTTACAACAGTAATGGAGCCTGGATTAACTGTCTGTAGTTGCACAAATGTACTATTTGTTCAAGAAGATCTGACCTCTGCTATATAACAAGATGGGTCAGGAAGTTAACTAAGCTCCAACAGTTAATGTTTGATTGTAACTTGGAACTGTTGTTTGTGTCCTTGGACATTATGATCTGGATTGCTTAACTAATTGTTGTTAACTTTGCACACTGGCCAAAATCACTGATGTTAGGTTGGATGGCATCTACATTGTTTAAATAAATAATAAAAAAATAAATGTTCTGCCTTTCAGCTATTGGTTCTGATCTGATTGCAGATCATTCCATCTTTTGGAACAACTGTTCAGGATTACTCAGTGAGATGGCTAATGTATAAATTTAATCAATCAATCACCAAACATTGTCCATGTGTCGCCTCTATGTTGGTTGAGGCAGGCAGGATTCCCTTGAGTACCATTTGTTGGGGGTCAAGGGAAAGGGAGGGTTTTGCCTTCTCTTTCTGCTCAAGATCCCCATGTACAATTGGTGGGCCACTGTGTGACACAGAATGCTGGACTCGATGGGCTTTGGCCTGATTCAGCATGGCTCTTCTTATGTTCTTATGTTCTTAAACATTGAGAGAGAATCAGAAAATGCTGATGCCTTAATCATCTCCTTGTAAGTGCTATTCAGGTGCTATTACAGTGAAGATCAGCGGATCAATCATCCCCATTAATCAGTTGCTGATAAACTGAGACACGTGATTGCCTTTTTAGGTGTTTTACATTATGTAAAGCTGTACTAAGAATGCATTATGACCCAAAAACCAGGAAAATAAACCTGATATTTTAAAAATATGATGCTGCTGTTGACCTCTGCTGTGTTGTTTTTTTAAAAATCTTAAAAGTGATTAATAATTTCTCACTGCACTGTAAAAAACCAACACAACTGAATCTTCATTTCATTTATTGGATTTCTATGCCGCCCTATTCCAAGAACTCAGGGCGGCTCACAGCATAAATAGAAATCAACATTAAAATACATATAAAAGGAACCCCTGAATTAAAAAACCAATCATCCAACTAACATGCACACAAACATACACTGGCTAGGGGCAAGATGTTAACTGCCCCAGGCCTGTCGGCAAAGATGTGTCTTGAGCAGTTTATGAAAGGCGGAGAGGGTGGGGGTGATACGGATGTCCGGGGGGAGTTGATTCCAGAGGGCCGGGGCCGCAACAGAGAAGGCTCTTCACCTAGGCCCCGCCAGGCGACACTGTCTGGCTGACGGGACCTGGAGAAGGCCGACTCTGTGGGCCCTAACCGGTCACTGGGTTTCATGATGCAGCAGACGGTCCCATAAGTAACCTGGTCCGGTGCCATGTAGGGCTTTATAGGTCATAACCAACACTTTGAATTGCGTTCGGAGACCAATTGGCAGCCAATGCAGCTCGCGGAGTGATGCCGAAATGTGGGCATTTCTGGGCAGGCCGAACACTGCTTGCGCGGCTGCATTCTGCATTACCTGAAGTCTCCGAACGTTTTTCAAAGGTAGCCCCATGTAGAGAGCATTGCAGTAGTCGAGCCTCGAGGTGATAAGGGCATGAGTGACTGTGAGAAGAGACTCCCGGTCCAAATAGGGCCGCAGCTGGTGCACCAGGCGAACCTCGGCAAATGTCCTCCTCGCCACAGCCGAAAGATGATGCTCCAGATTTAGTGCAATCAATACATTGACGATGGAATGATGGAAATTCTACTTCAATTTCCTTAATTTCTAATTTTAGGATCACTTTTCAGGGTTCCATGCACAAGAAAGCATTGATGCCCTTGTGATTGTTGGGCAAAAGACGCACCTTTCTGTCTGCCAATAAATAGATTTCTGTATGCATTGGCCTGTCTCAACTTCAATGAAGTATATAAGGAATTGCTCTTTTGTGTATCTGAAGGAGCAAGGTTCCTTTGGGACCTCCCTAAAGTGTGGAATTGGGATTTTGCACATGGAGGTCAACAGCAACTTTATGGTTTGGCGGGTGGCACATTCGCAACACTTGTGTTATCATTCACCCCACAGGGCTCAGGGGCAGCAGGCTTCAAGGATATCTGGGACCTTGTGGCAATAGAAGGTTCTCATCTTCTCCATGGCTGTACTGAGTGGTGGCAGTAGCTGCTCAAAAGGAGACTCTTCAACACCTAGGATGTCACATGGCAGTCTTCTGTCAATGCTTTTGCCATTAAATGGGGCTGTACACCAGATCGGCCATGTCAAATAAAGCAAATCAAAGTTTCTTTTTTAAATATTCCATTACAAAATAACTGCCTTCATATTGGACCACAAGGTTGCTGGTTATTGGACAATTTGTCTGAGGTAATTAAAATTAAAAAAGCAAAATAAAAGCAGAAAATCAAAATTGTAGAGATAGGGGTCAGGTAGAGGTTGTGAGCAGCAAACTACCCCTCCAAAGCCTACGTGCCTCTTCTCTTTACATGATCTCATCTGTTCACATCACCATGGCAATGTAGGGAAATACCCCAGGCTGGTACATGATATCACCTGGTTCACATGATATCAGCTAGGTTACATCAACAGGATGTTGCAGCAAACTGCTCCCTGTCTGGGGCCCCTAGCTGGTATATTCTTAAGGATTGGGAAGGGGTTTCACCAATAGAACTGCTGTTGCTATGCTGATGCCTTCTTACTTTATGCTATTTGAATACCTGTATAAAAAGAATAAACACTGCGAAGGCAGTCAGCCATAATTGCACCCTGCAATGACTGAGCACTGATTACAACACAAAATAAACAGATTTTTTTTAAAAGGAAAATAAACGTACCTTAGTCAGCTATGTGAGGGAAAAAAATCTTGGACGTTACATGACGTTTTTTTGGAATTATTTTCTGAAATAGTGGTAAGTTGTGATTTAGGCCCTTGAGCAAAGCTACAAGGAAGAAGTGCTTCTGAGTGCTTTTGAGCTCCTGTACCTTTTATTTCCAGCAGAAAACTGTTTTCTAAAACTTCTGAGCTTTAATGTTTCTCAAATGTTTCTTGAGGATCTGAAAATAAATTTTACGGCAAAATCTCCATATGGTTTCAGCGTAAGAACGAAGAGCAAATGTAAATACGAAACAAAACAGCCAGTGCAGAAATACTCATGGGATTATGTGAGAGCAGATGTTTTAGCTTCTTTTATAAAAGCTGCAGGAAGCATATAGAAAAATAAAAATTGCCTTGAAGGACAACACAAATATACTAACTCCTGGAATGGATGGTAAACATTTGTAAAACTCAGTACTTGGCAGACAGTTGCAAATTTTGCTTTCTCAAGTTTCTGAACATTTACCAGCCTTATGTGAGCAATCCCTTCCAAAGCAGCTAATCCTTTTGGCAAAGATAACTTCCTTTCAATATCTGAATATTGTTTGTCTGTTGTTTTTTTTTTTGGGGGGGGAGACATATTGCTTACATAATAATATGTGGCCATAAGCATAAGCGTAGAAGTAAGAAGTAGCTCCAGACTACATGAAGTTCCCTTTGAGTGAAAATATTCTCTGCTGGATTTTAAACTTATCTGGTTCAGTTCATACTGGCTGTAAAAAATTAAATAAATAACATTTTATATGCTGTGCTTCAAGGTGAGGCATCCAACAGCTTCCCAAAGATCATAGCAGATCAGATGCAAAGTGCAGCTGCATGCTGAATGTTACGTGTTTTTGCATGTACTAATTGACCTCAAACTTTTATTAACTTGTTACACAACAGTAATGTTGCTTTAATGTGTTTTAAAGTGGTTTCTGGCCTTGATTAATTGCATCTAAAGGAAACTGTTTACATATGCAATCTACAAAGGATAGGCAAGAAATAATACTGCCCTTCTGTACAGTCGAACACAAGGCAATGCCCAGAGCAAAGGGATCAAAACCGTATGTTTCTCTAGGATAGCAAATATAATTTCAATGTAGTTGCTGAAAATAATTCTGCAGTTGCTGGCCGAAAAGGGGCCCAACTCTCACAAGATCTTGTGTTAATTTTGGCAGCTTAATGATCTCCATAGTTGGGAGTGAGACATTTCTGACAATGCTCCAAGCCAAGCATAGTCTGAATGTATCTGGTCCAGCCTCCTTGTGCAAGCAAAAGCTACATGCAGAATACAGATAATCCCCGAGTTATGAACATTCACTTAACGCTCGTTCAAAGTTACGTGATCAGTGCCCCCTAGTGCTTATGAGCAATTCCCAAAATTACAACTATTACAGCAACACAGTCGTTCACGCCCTTACGAGCGACTGCAGAGGCTCTGCAGTACAGTATTCACCCTATTCCTTTCCCCACTCCTCACAACTGCTTCCCCCTCCCTTCCTGCCGCGCCAGAGTCCCTTACCTTGCAAAATCTGTCTCCTCTCTGCCGCGGTTTCTTCCCTTTGAGGGAGAGGAGAAAAGCTTGCAAATGCTTTGCGTGCTGACAATGGAAGCTCCTGGGTGCCATAATATCGTGCAAGTTCAAACACTCATTCTTTGCAAAAGAGATCATGGTCCTGGAAGCTTCCATTCTCGGGGGGGGGGGGGGAAAGTGCTTGCTTCATTTGCACACCTATGGGGCAAAGCGTGGAATCGGAGTCGGCTGGGTGTAGGAACCAATACTGTCAGCGGCCCGGCTAAGCCGTTCGCTTGCGTGCACTGGACTTAGTTTGAGGGCATGAACGAAGCCTTCAAATGAGTGGGGAGGCATTGCAGGGCCAGGTCCCTTGTACCCGCATCCAAGCCAGCAGCGGCAGCAACCACCTGAGCAGCCATGATCCTCCTCCCCAGCCAGCCACCCCGCCTGACCTAGTCCTTGCCTGGCCACCCAGCTGGCAGAAATCCTTACTGCTCTTCTCCTCCTCACTCAACTGGTGGCAGGAGCTTGGGTTTTAACGAGGAAGAGAGTGATCTCACTAAAGGAACGAGATTCACTCTACGAGTTTTTGATTTACAAGTGGAATGGGCAGGCTCCATTACACTTGTAACTCGAGGACTACCTGTAGTCTTCTAACGTTCTGATTATAAACACAATATTGGGAGCTGAAATCCTCCTTTGTTCAAAGCCAGGGAAACAAGAAGGATTTTCCGAGGAAACTGATGCTATGATGCTGACACTAGCCCAGGGGTCCCCAACCCCCTATCCGTGGACTGGTACCGGGCCATGGCATATCAGCAACTGGTCCGCACAAACAAGCCAAGCCCCATCCGCAAGATGCAGGCAGCACACAAAACTACACCCCCTCCAGTCTGCGGAAAAACCTCTCTCCACAGAACCAGTCCCTGTTGCCCAAAGGTTTGGGGACCTCTGCACTAGCCCATCGGCTGCCATCTGAAAGTATTGAGGCATTTGATTTCTGTCCCTCTTTACATCCAACAATCCACCACCCCCTTTTGTCCTTTCACTCTGTTGCAGATGGAGGCCATGGGAGTGTATGCCTTGAGGATAGTTTTCAAAATCGGGTCTGTACAACTTTAGAGGGGGAATGCCTGACCTCATTTTGAAAGAGAACAGATTTATAGCCCATTGACAGTTGAAGACATACACTCATCTTGCAAGATGCAAGGAGGGAAAGGGGCCAACATATCTCCTGGGGAAATATGATCCAAAGTGTGGGGGTTACAATAGAGAAGGCCCGCCTAGCCACCCCTCCATTTCCTAAAGGGCAATTCTAAACAGATCTTCAGTTGAGGTTTCAAATATACCAACCAACTTGTGCTATGTTGGGTCATCATTTCAGAGATATGTATTTACCTAAACAGAGAAACAGAATGACCATGGGCAGGTTAAAAAAGCTGCAGGAGCAGGAGAGACTTCAGAATTCCTGCCACCTTCCCCATTGTGTTTCCTTGTGGCAAGTTGGCAAGGAGCAGTGGAAACTCCTTTCCTTTCCTTTCCTTTCCTTTCCTTTCCTTTCCTTTCCTTTCCTTTCCTTTCCTTTCCTTTCCTTTCCTTTCCTTTTCCCTTCCCTTCCCTTGAATATTCTTGTATATATTCCCTTCCCAGGAATATTTTTGTATTTCTGCTTTTAAATATAAAGAACTGGATGCACCAGTCTGGTTTCAAAGAATTCTTTTTCAATAATTTATTGCTTCATTGAAAATATTTTGTGCTTCTGTTTCTTTGTATTTCATCATTTTAAGTGTTTACCTGATATATCACCCTTTCTCAGCCTGGTGTCCCCTAGCTGCATTGTACCATAATAATTCCATCATATTCAGTCTGAACAATGTTGCTACAGGCTGATTTAAGGAAGTGTTGTGTCAGTCATTGGCATGTTAATTAAAAATAAAGGGATACAAAAATTAGATGCCAAAGTTACTTTATTTTAGCTTATGGAAATAGGCATTCAAGATGATATATGAAAGAGTAGAACATGGCTTCAGAAACACACAGATTTTTTTCAGTTTAAATTTACATAGAGAAATACATGATTTACTGACAGACATAATTAGGGAACATTCGTAGATGTCTCAAAGGTATGAAAATAGTATTTCTTAAAAACAGTGTTTAGAAAGTATGAAGCAGACATTCTTGAAGACCCATCTCTAAAATAAGTGCTACCATATTTTCACTTTTCTATGATGGAAAGAAAACAGGGGAAATGACAAGAGCAAAATGTAATCTTGTTTGCAATGGAACCTACGCACAAAGTAATTCTCTCTAGATCAGGGGTGTCAAACTTGCAACGTCACGTGACATGTCGCGACGTGACACATCTTTTTTTCCATTGTCTGCAATGGGGTGGACGCGGTTTCGGCATGATGCAGTTTGACACCCCTGCTCTAGATTTAAATTTCGTTTCTTCACTTCTGCAGCTGCCAAACATATACCAGAACCAAGACAGATAAATACAAATAGCCGGGAAACTATCCTAAAGCATTCCTTATCATAGCTTATTTGTAATTTTTTTTAAAAAAAATTGTTAGCTCCTTTAGAAGTGGCTGTTTTTAATACTGAAAAACAATATAAAATTATTTGAAAAAAAATGTAACAGTTTCCCTGACGAGAGACAACACAAGAGTCAAGGGTTTGTGCAACTACTCTCAGACGTTCTGAAGGGTTTTGTTAAAAGCAGTTCTTGTGACAGGAGTTAAACATATGAAGTTAGAGCAAATGTAAACTGAGATGCAGACCAGAGCCGTTTTCTCAATATCAGAAGAAAAATCTACTTGAACAGTAAATCCATTGGAAAAATCAAACATTTGGCTAATTGCACCTACAAAATAAATGTCATATACCGGTAATATCACTGAATAGCAGCTGGGGGGGTGAAAGCTCAGGATCCCAGTTTGATTATGTACTGAATGATCAAACATATTTTTTCTTGCACATGCTGAATCCCTAAATGGGGGAGATACTTAGAGGAAAAAATGTACAAGAATATTTTCAAATGGCTTAACAGGATTCTGAAATGGCTTTTGGTTTCTTTCATTTTAAATAGAAATACAAAATTAATAAAGCAGATGACTGCAGTCCGAAGACATTGAACCTGATAGAAAAAAAATGATAAGAGTTTTCCACTAAAGGAAAGCTATGTAAACGAGAAACAAAAAGATCCACAGGCTACACCGGAGTGAGGTATTTGGGATACTTATAAGTGGTAGAGTTATGCAGGTCAGTTGGTCCCTTCATTAGGGACCTTCCCCTAATTTCCGCAATGACGGCAGCTCAAAATAAAAAAAGATCACCAGTGTGAGAATCAGGTGTCTGACCACAAAGGTGGCTATCTACACAAAAGCTGACATCAAAAATATTTCCATACCAACTTAACATAGTCATAATTAATCAACCAGTCCTGCTTCTACAGCAGCAATTGTTAGAGATCTCTAATAATGTCTCATGGAGAATCAGGATAATAAGCAAGTTATTGCCAAAATATTAGAAGTTCCATCATAATGGACAGACTTATAGGAGGAAAAGAAACTGGAACAATCGACTGGAAGTATGGTTTTATGTTCTCTCTACATATTTCATTTGCTTGCTTTTATTTTTTTTATTTGATTTATATTCCACGTTTCCACTGGAATACTCAAGGGAAGATACTCTTGTAAATCAGCAAAATACAGTTAATCACAGGTCAGGAAGGGGAACCTGGATGGCTTTTTAGCTAGTGTTCACCACCAGTTGCCACTGAGCTTTGCTGCTTGGGCTGCAAGGCACTGTACTTCAGCCTCTTCTGGTGGACCAATAGCTTCCCCACACTTGCCATACAGTTTCTGATACAGTTCAGTAAGGTAGTCACCCACAACAGGGAAAAGTATTCCCTTACTGCATATGCAACATGGCTATCCTTCCTTTTGCTTCAGCACAATGACTGAGCACGCAAGAACATGCTATGCCTCCTTAGAAAATGCCAGGTAATTCCAATATCCTAGCTTAGATAGCCCCAGCAAAGCAACACAATTCTAATGGGACCACAACTGCCTTTTCAATACAAAGACGGGTAGGGAGAATGGCAGAGACTGCAGATACAATGCTAAGTGTATCTTATTTCCCAATTAATCCGCATACAAAACAGGAGCTTTGAAGTACTCCAGGCAGTCATTTCTTATAGGCTACAGTCGCTTCCATCTATTCTTTTTGGGGTTGATTGTCCATATTCTCTTTAAACTATTAACAGTATTTTTTTACAATGCAGACCAAGCATGCAGACCAGTCACACACATTAGATTCTAAAGAATACACCGCAGCTATATAGATTTGTATTCAACAAGATCAGGTTAAAAACTGCATTATCAGAAACTCAAAAGTTTCAAGCAAGATTTCCAAAACCTAAAATGAAATCCGAGACAGATGCAATAATTGCAGAAAAGAAACACTCCCTGATAGAGCTTCCTTTAAAAACAAAAACAAACTCAATATGATGTTTTTTTTAAATGAATGGACGCATATGTTGCCAACCCTCACCTGGGAATTTGTGCTTCACATAGAACTTCAGTCATTAAGCCACCAGACATAAGTCAAGGACTACCCGTGTATTAATAATAAAGTCTACTGTAGGGCACCACATCTTGAGCTTGTACTATGTTTATGTTCTCTATTGCGTGTCTGGGGACCGTCCAAACGGGAATCTTTTCATTTAGTAAGTACTGATACTTTTTCCAGACACGCAACAGAGAATTTCTCAGTAAAAGTTGAGTTGCACTCAACCTGATTTTTTCTTTGTTTCCTCTGTTTACATTGACAAATATATAATTAATAAAAATTATAAAATTAAAAAATAATAATAATAAAGTCCAGCCCCTAAGTTAAAATATGTTGCCTGGCCCTGCATTGTACTTGCCAAGAAGGCAAATCAGGAGCCAAAAGAGTTCCTATAGAAACACAGAAGACTCAAGCCCAGATGCCACCTCAACGGGAAGGGCAAACTGTGACATGAAAAGCATCCAGGAGCCAAACAGGGCCTGACACTGGGGTAAAGGATGGAGAGAAGCCAGCCAACTCCATAGACAACAGAGCACCTTAAATCCAAATTTCAAATCAGGAACTTTTGTGCAGACAGTTAAGTTACATATCACCCTGGTACATGGGTCGGCAACCCATGGCTCCAGAGCCGCATGTGGCTCTTTCAGCCGTCTCCTGTGGCTCCCTGTCCTCAGCCACCATGTGCAGTCTGAAAAAAAAAAGTGGGACTAAAAAAGTTCAACCAATCAATTCAAACTTCTCATGAAGTTTGAATTTATTGGTTGAACTTCTTTGGTTTGTGGGACTGCTCACAAACCTCTTTCCTTCTTGAGACTGCACGTGGTGGCCAGGAGGATTGCTGGAAACGTGTCCCTGGTAAGGAGCCGTGGGTGGCCGGTCTCGGGGTGCTTCTTCCCTGCCCGGCGGGTCTCCCCTCGCCCTGCTCTGCCGTTGCCTCTGTTAGTGGGGGGGGTCACCGGGGATCTCTGTAGCTTCCCCTCTCCGCCTGCGCCTTTTGGCCATCTCACAGGCAGTGGATTCCCCCGCGGCGCCTGCCTGGCCCTTTCCCCACCTGCTGCGTAGTCCTCTTGGCCGTTCTCCCGCCACTGGTCACGCTGAGCAAGGCCAAAGAGGCGGTGGTGAGCGGGCAGCCATACCTTCACTGTCCTCCTGCTGCCGCCGCCACCACCCTTGGTGCTGCAGGAGGAGACCTTGGACTGCAAGGGCAGCGGGGCCGGCAGCAGGTCGGGCCCCCCCTCATCCCCGCGGCGGCATTCCACGTTGCTGGCGTGGCCGTCCATGGTGCACCCAGTCTTGGTGCCCTCCTCTTGCGACGGCGAAGTGGCTAAGGACGTGGTGTGGGTAGCAGCCGGGCCGGGGGCGGCGAGGACCCCGACAATGTTGCAGTGGCCGCTGCTGTGCCGCCACCACCGGAGCTGCTGCCTCTCGTCCTGCTCCCCCTCCCCACCCGTTCGGCTGAGGGGCCGCTCCGCCGCCACCGGAAAGAAAGAGAGGAAAGAGAAAGGGGGAGAGGAAAGAGAAAAAGAGGAAAGAGGAAAAGGGAGAGAAAGAGAGGAAAGAAAGAAAGAGGGGGAAAGAGAAAAGAGAGGAAAGAGAGAGGGAGAGAGACCCTTTTGACATCTAAAATGAAGCTAACACTGCATATATCCTTTTTTTACCTTTATTTTATATATATACACACAAACACACACACACACACACACATTAAAGGTAAAAAAGGATATATGCAGTGTTATCTTCATTTTAGATATCAAAAGGGTTTTGCGGCTCCCAGTGTTTTGTTTTCGGTGGGAAACGTGTCCAAGTGGCTCTTTGAGTGTTTTGGATTGCCTACCCCTGCCCTACTTCATTTAATTAATGGACTTCTTCCACTTGCTCAAAGTAAAACAAACTGCCTTAGGAAAATGGTAAAAATGTGTATGAAGTTCTCTGTACTACAAAGGAGCAAGAGGGAGGAAACCAATTTAAGTGAAAGCTGGAACTGTTTAGTTGGACACACACTCCTGGGTCAACTGGTCAAGTGCAATGGTTGCGCTGTAGTTCATTGACCAGTGTTCAAACTACTTCCTCCAGAAACAGTCATTCAGACGCTCTAACAGTTATTTTTCAGCTCAGAATTTGTTCTGTTAACAATTTGGCTGACCTAAATTGTAAGAGAACAAATTGTTGTATGCCATCCAGAGTCACTTTCTGTGAGATGGGCAGCCATATAGCATATCTGGTTAATAAATAACAATTAAGAAGAGAAAGAAGAGAGGAATGCATACAATGTCATACAGGAACATCAGGGCTGGCTTAACTTCCTCTGTGTTCAGATGTGCAACGACACTCTCCGCTTAACAGTGTGGACAGAGAAGGGTGCTACCTAGTGCTTTAGTAATGAGCAACTTTTATACCCTGCCCCAATCAACTGACTACAAGACCAAGGATCACTGTCATGGATGAAAGTGTACTATGAGACCAAGGATCAGGGGTGGGAGTAACTATGACTCTCTTAAATGTTTAGTTGCATGGTCTGGCATCTCCTTGTGGTGACTGCTGGGGAAGGCACGGGTGTGATCTTGAATCCCCTGTGCTCGAACTAAGACCCAGGCACTCCCCTGCTGGGTTAATCACTTTGCAGGAGTTAGATGCTGGTTATGACAAGATCAAAGAAGTGCTTGGCCTCTCTGGACTCCAAAACATCAGCAGTAAAGATAGGACAGCAGGAGCCATGGAAGCTCCTTTGGACAGTTCTAGTTCCAATCTTATGTGCTCCTGGAGGCTCCAATTTCCATCACAGGGGAGCCTCAATACGCACAAATACCACAGACACACCACCGATGTCAGCGCTGAGTGGGTTGCCGCACTGACCTTGAAGTGTTTGAACTGGTCCCTGGAAGACGATGAGACTGACGCCACGCCAACCTTTATTGGACAACTGGGGTATTAAAGAAGGAACTTTATACCCTTCTGGTTCCACATTTCCTGGGAGATTCCTATGAAGCTATCAAGAAGCATCTTCAAATTATTAACTGCCTCAGGTTCCACCACACTGCCTGAGATTGTGCAGCAGCAAGAGACGTTTCGTTCCCTTGCAAGCAGAATTAACAAGCCATGCATGCTGAATTCCATCGTTGTTACTACTAAAGCAGAGGTTGGAACTGAGTGGAGGAATGCTCTCACTCATTCCATCAATGGGCGAGAGTTGAGTGTTGCTGATGTGGACTGAGCCAGTCACGATTGGCTGTTGTGCTTCTTCTAGGTGTTCCTTTGCCTGTATCTATGGGGCATCCAATTGAGGGGCGGTCTACTCGCCACAAAATCCAGGAGTATGCATGGCATCTGTCATCAGGTGCTTGACAGGTGTTGCAGAAACCCCTGAAACTCTTAACCACATTCTGCAAGTTTGTGAGATAACTCACAATGTGAGATGTGCTGGGTCATAATTGTGTCCTTCGTTAGCTAAAACAATTTTTGCAACGAGATGGAGTCCACTCGTAGGTTGAGACCATCATACCATCTGGGCCTTCCTTTATTAAACTCAGCTTAGTTGTGAAGAGACCCCAACAACTGTGAATCCTGGACATTTCAATAGTCTCTGGCTACAGACTAAGGAGTCCTGGGATTTGAAGATTGCTAAATACAGTCATGCAGATTGTGTCAAAGATCTCCTAAATTGGGCAGACTCTTCTCCTCAGGTGTACCAACTATTAGTCATTATTTCTAATTGGGGACTGTTATATACAAACTGTCTGTGGTGGTCTTCAGGCACTGGGCTTGAGCCACAAGGACATTACGGACCTCTGTTCATTAACTAGAAGCGGCTTGCTCCAGTGCTACGATCGTTACACCTGTGGAACTAAAACTGGCTGATTTGCACTACTATGGACAACCTTGAACTGTTAGGAGTATTCATGGATTATGAATCGCCATTTGGCGATTGCTCCTGCTAGACTGAGGTACAGTGATTAATTGCTTTAGAGGGTTGGCCTGCAGGGGATGGGATGGATTGTTATTGAACACTCATGATTTCTCACCTGTATCACCAGCCTGTCTAAAAATAAAGGTTACCTACTTTATTTATGAACAAGCTTTATATACCGCCCCAATCAACTGACCACGAGACCAAGGATCATTGCCGTAGGTGAAAGCTTGAGCTCAGTGAAGCTTTAAGGATCCAGCCAGTATTGTAAGCACTCAGTATCAGTTAACTATGATTCCCTTAAAGGACAAGTTACATGGCCTGGGCACCTCTTTATGGCAACTGCCAGGGAAGACACAAGATGGATCTCTGCATCTCTTGTGCCTGAGCCAGGTTTAGGTCACTGCCTCCTCCCCCCATACATACATGAGAGGCCAATCACTTGTATGGGATATTCTCTGGTCACATCTAAACAGAAGAAAAAGCTTGGTCCCTCTGGTCCTCAGCAGTAAAGATGATAATGCAAGAAGCACAGGTGTTCCCTCAGGCCATTCCAATTCCACCACTTCCAACTCCAGTCCCTGTATTCCTGTAAGGTGATAGTTTCCATTGCAGTGGAGCCTCAGTATGCACAAGTTCCACTGACACCCTGTAGAACAGGTAGCTGCCCTGCCATCTAAGTGCCTGCTTTGGTCCTGAAAATGATGTGCCCCCTAGGATGCCATGCTGACTATTTTTGGAATATTGGGATGCTCAAGAAGGAGCTTTTTCCTCTACTGGCTCCCTACTTTTCAGGTCACTTGTCAGAAGCCTGAAGAAGCATTTCCAATTCATCAAATGGGCTCCTCCATCATTGATCCCTGCATCCTCAGGTCCTGCACCACCATCTCCTTCATCTTCCAACCATCCACTATCTTCAGCAGGCTCAGTTGTTAATCCTGTCTCTGACCCAAGTTTCATGGAGATCCACCTTATTAGAGTTTGCTGTGCAACATCTTTTAAGAATTGAAAATGGGAACTGACACCTTGAACCTGGATTGCCCACGACCTTCAGTCCGGTAAGCTTAGCCTGCATTGATGTGCAGACCTTCTGCAAGAATATGCCCAGTGATGGTTTACCCATAAATGAAAACCAACTGAGATCCAGTCCAAGAGCACCACCCAACAGTGGAATAACAAATCCATCCATAGAATGAATTATGCCATCATCCAACGCCTTACATGCTTCTACCATGCTATCCAGATGTTGCTTCTACCATGCTATCCAGATATTTGAAGAATGTGCATTGCAGCCCCTTTCCTATTCCACCAGAGATGATGCTTGCGGTCAATCTTTGAGACTCCCAGCACAATCAACAATGCACAACCTGCACACCCATCTGTAATGATGTGGTCCCTTCTGGGTGTCATCACCCCATCAGAAGTCACTATGGGACATAAGTTCTAGTACGCATTTAAGGATCCAACAAATATCATAAGTACTCAGTGTCTGTTATGTTTTTTTTAAAAAAACCTCATTGTTTATGTATTCAAGAGAACATCAATAAACTCAAATCAATTTATAGATTTTTAAAAGCCCACTTCATACTACAGATTCTAAATGATACAATGACCAGCCTTTCTCTCTTCTTCACTGAAAAATGTGAGCCAGAATGGTACAATTTGCTTACACAGAATTGATTTCTATTTGGTTCGTTCTCTTGATTAACTACATGGAATTGATTATGTCTGCTAGAGACACAAGATGCTTCTTACAATTCTAAAAGAATTAAATACTCTAGTAACAGAAACAGAAATGAAACAATGTCATTCAACAAAACTCTTTCACAGCACTCTCAACTTATTTTCAAATCCATACAAACAACAGGATACCCAAGATCAAAATACAGAGGTTAATAAATATGTTTACAAAACAATATAACAATTCAGATAAAGAAAAATGCATCTAATGGTTAGATCTGTATGACTGGCATCATATCCAAGAGCTAGCTAGATGCTCAGACTTTGTTTCTTGATCTACTGCTGATAAAGTGCATAAGCGTATATTTTTTCATATACAGTAATCCTTGATTCAACTTTTATTGAGCCCGGAATTCTGGTCTTGAGACATTGCAGTCATTAAGTGAGATGCCCAGGTGACCTGCCTTGCTCAATGACCACAATCCCAGTCCTCCCAGTGCGGCGGCAAAGCGACTGCATGGATCATTAGGTGGATGGATTGAAACATTTGCCTGCCACGTGCAGAGATCCCAAACGCGTGAGCTTCATTTCTTTGGCTCACTTCAGACTTCCTCTCCCCTCTATGTGCGGAAGGAAGCCCCTATACTTGGCCAGAGAAAGGAAGCTTGGGTCCCCAAAGATCTGAATGTTTTGCCTCTCCCCTGGCATGGCTGCTCTCCTCCTGTGTGCTAGCCTCTCCACCTTTCAGAAACATTGCATTTGCTAGCTTTCTGGTTAGAAAGGTAGCGAACATGATTGGATCGCAGGTTTCATTATCCCACACCACAGCTGCACCGGCTGGGAACGATGGAGCCTCTCCTCCAATGCATCTGGAGAGAGGGTTGTTCAACCAACATCCTGCCACAATATTGCCGAGACAAATATATAATCAAGAAACCCGCCCAGGTGACCAAAAGAGATCCTTTCATGGGGCCTCCTGCAGTTCATCTACAGGGGAAAGAGATCTGAGGGAAAGATGGAGCCGGATGCCTCGGAAGCCTCCCAAAACAGCGCCTCACTGTGGTGAGGCTGAACGAAGTCATATTGCACACTGATTTTTAATATATTTTTAATACTATTTCATAATAAAAGTACTGCCTTTAAAAAAAAAAAGAAGAAGAAAGGTAGTGAATGTGATTTTTTCTGAATAACAGAAAGGCTGGAAAAAATAGAAAAACAGAAAGCTAATAATACGATGTATCCGAATGGTAAAAAGAGGGTCTGCTAGCCTTTAAAACAATTGTGAGAAAAACAATAGCTCTTGTGATGTTTCTGAAGGCAAGCAAGGCTGGAAAGAGCCTTTTTTACTATTCGGAAACACGGTGCTTGCTGGTTTTTCTGGTTGGAAAGCTACGAACATGATGTTTCTGAATGGCAGAAAGGTTAGAAAGAAGGTTAGACATTCAGAATGCAAATTTCTTTTCTGCAGTCCAATGCTGGAGTTCCCTTCTGCGTGAATGGGGGGGGGGTAGGGGGGAACTCTGATGCTAGGCTGGAGAAAATCTCGAATACCTTTCTTTCTCCAACTCCATGCTAGGATTTCCCTTCCACTTCTAGCAGAGGAGGGGGAAACCCTTCTGCAGGCAACAGTAGCATGCAACCTGGTGGCTTCTGCACTGACTTTCTGGGGAAAACCAAAAGGGAAGATTGTAAAGGATAATCGCAACCTGTTGCAAATGCAAACAAATCGCCAACTGCCCGAAATGCCATCGCCTGACTGCGGGGATTGTGCGGCAGTTGTAAATTCAAGGAATGGGATGTAAGTAATTTTATTTAATAACTCTGAACTGTCATCAGGTCAAGAGTTGTAACTTGAGGACTCCCTCTATGCCTTTTTTTTCATTATTCTGATTAATGGCAAGAATTTCATAACAGCTTCTGATAAAGCATAAGAGTGAACAAGGGCATTTTTCACCTTCCTCCAGCGAGGCTGTCACAGAGAACCAATGCAAGAAAAATGCAGACCAGCTGATCTGACCAGCAATGCTCTGATGTACTGGAAGGCATTTCACCTAGGGCAGGGGTAGGCAACCTTGGCTCTTTTATGACTCGTGGACTTCAACTCCCAGAATTCCTGAGCCAGCCATGCTGAGGGGAAAGGGAGAGGTTTCCAAGCTGAGCCATGCTGGCTCAGGAATTCTGGGAGTTGAAGTCCACGAGTCATAAAAAAGCCAAGGTTGCCTATCCCTGGCCTAGTGGCACTGCTTACATCAACTGTTTGTATTTTACTATTATCTTGTGCTGGAGATAGGTTTTCAATAAGGATTTTTATATTTTGTATCTGTTGCTGTGCTTTTGGTGAGATGGGGGAGGGGGTATATAAATTTAATAAATAAACCTTGTATAAACGGAACATAATCAGGGACACAACAATCCTTTGAATAATATACTTATCCGTGTAAACTATTAAAGTAACCATAGTACTATTATAAATACTATGATAATAATCAAGTAGCATGAAAACTGGAAAAAAAATTGCAACAGTTAACAAAACGGTTCAACACATACACTCTTGCTGCCTCTAACAGATGCTTATCCCTTGCAATCACTCAGCTGCAGTAAACAAGATCCTCATATTCAACATACCAGTTCATGCATTGGTATAAGTCCCACAAAAATATTTAAACATGCCTGATTTATCAAAACACTGAAATACTTCCCTACCATCAAATAAGTGTATCAACCTTAAGCTATATAATAGTTTCAAAACATGGCTTTATACTACTCAGATGGCTAACAAACTTTAAAAGAATTATTTCACGAGAGACCCAAGATTTCCTAAAAGGACAAGAAAAGCAATATTTGGATCAAGGCACAATTTACTAGGACAGTGTTATTTTAGTAGGATCTAGGCATAGAGAATTCCTGACAGATTGTGCCTACAGTAAAGCAATAGCAGCTGCGTACATTAATTTAAGCGTGCTCATCTCATACCTATTTAGACCCAGTGTTCCTTTGAATAAGTACATTCCACTAACAGATTCTTCTAACTTCCTAGCTCATGTAGCCCTTGGCCAGCATCTCCAGAGTCCCCCCTGGGACTCAAATATCCAGACTGTCAAAAAGCTGGAGATTCTCACACATCTCCAAGTTCTAAAATAAGAATGCCGAAATCTCAGTGCATCTGTGTTCTTATCTAAATTCCTGCAAGATCCTGCCAGGTATTTGCTAACTTCCTTACATTTTGCAATCTGGCAGCAGCCTACCTGTCCTAGGAGTTTAAAAGTAACCTCCAAAGTTGTAAGTTAATTAATGAGCCCTCATTAGAACTGCCATTTTTATAAATAAATCAGTGTAACAGACATTAGAAACAATGCATGTATTTAAAAAAAAACTCTTACACAGCTAGTACGGAAGCAAGATTAATATTCCAAATGACAAACATTTTCCTATGAGAAAATATTTGATCAGTACTGACTGGATAGGCCGCATATAAATCTAGCCCTCACTCTATTAAGGATCGCAAAAAAGGTAAGAATATCAGTCAGCGGGGTCTGCGCCTTGTAAGTCACCAATAATAATACTTATTCAACAAAACTGAACTTGAACCAGACTGTGAACCTAGTGCAGACATAGTTTTTGCCCCCAGGAGAGCTCTGTAGTCTTATGAAATTTTTTCTCATACAAATTTCCCCATTTTCACCCTTCCGTTTTCAAAAGAGAGCAAAAATAATGGTTCTGGCACTGCGCCATGTTAGGTTCCGAAAGAAAAAGGAATGCATTATTAACAGAGGCGAGGAAGGGAGAGAAAAGGAGCAGTTTGACTCCACGGATTATTCCTGATCAGACGTTGCTATGTCTGCACAAGGATCGTCTGAATCCCCAAGTGGCTTTGTGCAATTAATGGAAGAACTGCCTTCAAGCCTAAATTACAAACCTGGTAACAATTACTATTACACAGGACTATAACATACTTTTTCAGGGACTACTAAAGAGTAATCAGTAAACAGTTACCATGAAAGGTTCCTCCACTCTGCTATTTTTTCTTCTTGATGCTATATATATATATATATATCAAAGCAGGAATGACTGCTGAACTTGGCTCAGAGTTTGGGATACCCCTTAAAAGTCTAGCTTTTATTATTCCTGTGCCATTCATAAAAGCAGAGATGGTACAGCCTCTGTGAGAGCCAGGATCATAGTGCAAGGTTTTTCAGCAAAAGCCATGCTGAATTACCATCACTAGTTAACAGGCCAAACTGGATCAAGACCTATGTGTCTTCATCAGTTTGATCTTTAGTCAGTTCCTGTTCAGACACACTGGACACGTCATCGTCTGTCTGTTCACCTGAGTGATAGAGCATCAGTGCGTGGGTCTTGTGAGTAATAGTGATAGTGCAAGGGCCTTGTGCCCAAGGCTCCCCATCCACCTGCATTGGCATCTTTGAATTCTTCAAAATCAACTGAAATCGAAAAACAAAACGGAAGTTTAGTAAGGGTAGCGACTGTGGAATCTGTCAACTCAGTTTTCACAGAGAACACTAACACTAAATATATTTAGCATGCACTAAACAATGTAATTAATTCTCCCCTATTCAGGGGGATAACCAAACTAGTAGGAGCCTGAACAAATCCCCTTTCCCATGGTCTCTTTTGGCTTGCATTTCTTTTATAATTTATTATTAGAATTTTATCCCACCTTTATGACTTTGTAAGTAACTTAACACAATGAACAGACCTAATACTCCTTCTTTCCTCCTCCTATTTTTCCCACAACAGCCCTGTGAGGTGAGTTGGGCTGAGAGAGAGAGTGACTGGCCCAAGGTCATTTTCCTTTGTAACCAACGTAGGAGGAAGGCAGCAAGGTGGCAGAGAAGGCTTTCCCAAAGCAAAAACCTAGTCTGCAGATCGCTTTCCCTGTGGCATGAAAATGAAAACTCCCGAGAGCATATTAAAAAAATCTGGAACAATTTCTAAACTTCTCTGGAGAGAGAAATAAATAGAAGATTTGGGAGAGGGTAGAGTTGAATGAGACAACACTCTGCCCTGAGCAAGAAACAAGGGAAATGACAGACAATCATTCATTTTAGAAAATGCTTTGGAAAGTATAAGCATTCAGATGATGTTTTTGTCTTGAGTATATGACTATGCCTCAGTGTGAGGTAAATATTGTTTGGACTCCGGGAGAAAGTGGACTTCCTTGTGTACCAGCAGAAGAATGTACACTGTTAAGAGAAGACAGTAGGCATGTCCTTCTTTTTCTTCTTACTGTACTAGCTTGGCAAGATTTGAGAGTGACACTCCAAATGAGTTGGCCTAAATGTTGAATATAAGCAGATTATCTACACCAGAAGGTCAATCGTGGCACCAAAGGGCATTGTCCACATTTGCCTCCATATCCACCAAAAATTAATTTTAAAAAATGTAAGCCCCAATTCCTAAGTGTTTTGTTGAGTACCCGCCCCAGAGATACAATGTCTTCGTGTAATACAGAGTTTCCTGGCTTGGACTATTTCCAAGAGCAATTAAAGTAATGGTCAGTCTCCATACCCTGCCTTTTCCCAACACGCTTTCTGTTTCATTATTGGGCTCCGAATAAAAGGTTCAATCCAGAGTATGGAAAAAAGCCACAGAGATGTGCAACATACCCTTACTGTATGGGCCTGTCCCAGCCGGACAGGATTTGCAAGCTTCACTTGAATTTGGGCACAGTGAAATGAGCCATTGACTCCAACAACTTCCAGTAGTCCATCATCATGCCTGAAGTAGGACAAGGAGAGTTTATGATCAGTAAAGACATCCTGGACCCAACTGTCAAAAAGGTTACTCGATTAGGAGTATCACAGCCCTGCCATAGTAAACCCCACCGCTCCCCAGACTGAAAAGATATGCTGAGAAACCCAAATGGGTAGGTATGGCCGAAATTTCGCATCCCAATCCAACTCCTCAAGCCTCCTCAGGAAAGGAAAGGAGGTAGAAAATTGAGATGATGATCTAGATCAGGGGTAGGCAACCTTGGCTCTTTTATGACTCGTGGACTTTAACTCCCAGAATTCCTGAGTCAGCCATGCTGAGGGGAAAGGGAGAGGTTTCCAAGCTGAGCCATGCTGGCTCAGGAATTCTGGGAGTTGAAGTCCACGAGTCATAAAAGAACCAAGGTTGCCTACCCCTGTTCTAGATGCTGCCACCTGGCAAGAAAGAGGAAGTGTGAACACTTGGCCAAGAGTTGGGGATGGAACAAATTATTCTGTAGGATCCTTGGGGCCCTCTGAGCTTGGGGTTTTTTTTTTTTTTGGCAGATTTTTCATTACCAAACTAGGTAACATCATCAGTGCTATCCCTTCTATTGGAACAAATTATTTCTTTTTAATTTGGACTTCCAGTGAAGATGGCCAACTAAACCCTGAAGGGGTTTTTCCCTAGCTGGCACTTTTTCAACTTACCAAAAGGAACCTGTATTCCTTTAGTTTATATTACTCTCTTGGGTTAGAGAAAGACCTAGGGTCATCCCACAAGATCTGCTGTATCGGGTCTGCAAGTAGCTTCAGGAGCTGTGCTTCAAAGCAGCCTGCATGCTGACAGCTGGGTGGAAGGCGGTTTCAATCAGTTCATTGTTGAAGAAGCAACCCTTTTGGAATTTATTTTTCAAATGGACAGTAACTTGTGCCTTTCATTTCTTAATCATTTTTAAGGACTATTAATTTTTATTAAACTAAGAGAGGCTTCTCTTTAGCCACAGCCTGTTATTCCTTTTTGAAGATCTATGCCATTAAACAACAAGGAAGAAGGCTGCTAAGCCAAGCTAAAACAAAGAAGTGTGGAGTATCTTTTTTAAAAACAAACTGATGGAGAAATATAAGGGTAGAAAGTTGTGGTACTAGTTTATTATTTTGAGTTATTTGTAGTTTGGTCTGCTTTGCTGTGGGTGGCTAAAACTTTCCGATTTATGAGTCCTGATTGGCCAGCACTTCTTCAGTAACTTACAAAAAAGCTACTCCCTAAAGAGGCAGTTAAGAAGATGGAACAAACTATTAGAGATGTCTTTGAACAATCTTTTTTTAAAAATCCAACAATTCATAGATCAGCTATGCTCCAAGGATGTTAAAAAAACTACTCAAATGACTTCAGAGATGCAAATATGTGTAGAAAGCTACCAAACCACTGAGGCAATTTCACAAGTAGCTGTCAATGTAAAGGAATCAATTGCATTTCTGGAATATAAACCTGACTCTATTAAACCAATCTCTATTATGATGGTTTAAATATACATCTCCCAACACAATTGAAAGAAGAGTTTCAAGAAAATCTGCAACTTTCAAAATTACAAATATGAGACTTTTTCTTCATGGACACTAACAAGGTTGAGAAATCCTTGAGAAAAAGAGAAGTTTATAACTACTTGATAAACATTCCAGAGAAGAAAAAAATGTTATTTCATGAAAATAAGCTGGAAGGAGTGACTTAAATTTAATGAGTCAATTGGCATTAGGATGGATTTTTATCGGTCTGATATTGTAACTGAAAAAAAGTTTTAATATAAAGTGGGTCTGAAAATGCATTTTTTCCTTTATATATATATTATATATATATATAATGCTTAAGTAATTATTAAAGCTTGTAAAATAGTACTGAAAGTGTATTTGAAAGTATCTATGTTAAGAGAAAGTTAAAAAAAAAGATGTATTAGCTTATAGAAAAGTTTAGAGTTTCAAAAAGGATGTATACAAGAAGAAAATTTTTATAAGGGTAACTTGGAGGGAGTGATTTAAATTTAATGAGTTAATTGAAGCTAGTTGGAACTTTATTAGTCTAATTGAAAGTGAACTTTAAAAAGGGAAGTTAAAAAAAGATTAGAACTTTTTGATCTTAGAAATGTTTTTAAAGAAAAGTTTGTTTTAAAATAGATTAAAAAAAGTATTTTTCCCCTTTAAGAATCTGAAAGAATACAGTGAATTTTGTTAATACAAATGGTGATAGTTTATAAAGACTTTTAAGTGCAAATAGAAATATGTATTATTTCCACAGCAAGGAAGAAAAAGCAAAAATGGTTAAACTATTCAAAGAGGAGAATATATTTAATTATGTTTTCTACTTGGAAATCAGTATTGGATTTTGTGCTTGTGATGAAAGAAAAAATGAAACTGTGTCTTTAGTTTTGCCGATTAGATAGATTTGTTGTTATAGAAATGGCTAGTGTATACTAATGTGTAAAAGTAAAAAGTGGAGGCTGTAATGTTGTTATCTTCTCCTGTGCTAAAAAGAGTAGGAAGTCAATGATTTTTTTTCCTTTTTCTCCTTGTCTCCCATATTTTCTTTCCCCCTTTCTTTTTCCTTCCCCTAATTTCCTATTTCTATTTTCCTTTATATTTTATACTTGGATGAAACGATAAAAGTCAAAATAGACCCCCCCCCCCAAATATTCATTTTTAATTTAAAAAGCAAAAAGCAAAAGAGTCAAACCTTTGGTTGGGCCATGCACTGCCCTCTAAATTGAAAGAAAGTTCTTTTCCCGAACATTAATATTATAGAGTCCTCATTTGTTAGGATGAAAGAAAGAATAGGGGGGGAAAAAAAATCAAGGCCTGGGTAAAAACCCAATGCCCCAAAGAATCAGGAGGCCGAATGTAGGGCAAAGTAATCCAGAAAGTGAGTAGTGGAACGGTGCCCAGGCTTCCCAACCCTGGAAATGCAGACCACATGGGAACACCGCAACTGAGGTGTCCAACTATCAGATGGTCCTGCTTTGATGAATCACCCCTGGATGCAAGACTCTCCGAACCTCCCCAACAGTACATAATTAATATGCAACTTATTACTAACCTACCTTGCTAGAGGATAAAGTTCATCCCCCATTCCTTCCCACAGTCGACAGCCACCTCCCCAATAGGCAATATTTAGCACTATGATCCCCTCCAAACTGGGCAAGTCGATCTTCTCTCCATCCAACTCTAGCTTTAAAAATATACAACAGAGTGTTAGTAAGTTACACTTGCAGGAATCAATTCGAAATGTTAGCCATCTGGGGCAAATCAGAAGAGAATGTAAAGGAAGGTGAGCAATCAGTTTGTACAGCCTCTGGGCTCATCCATTACGCTAAGCCAGAGATAATCACGGCTTGAGAAACATGTTCCAATCAAGCCCACTACTAGTTTTGCAAACAAGCAAAATAATCCTAGCTTATTTAGCTAATTGTTATGTTGCTTTCCCTTGTTTTTTAAACACTGCTTTTGCAGTGTAGGTCTATGGATTGGTTAGGGGCTTGACTGGAGCACAAAACAAACCAGGAAACTCCATGTGGCCTGGTCTGTTATGGAAGAGCAATTTATTTATTGGCCCCATTCATACCTCATGCTAAGCCAGAAACAAACCAATCACATTCTGATTTAATATAAAGGGTGAATCTCCCATGTGATTTACAATGAATTGATCTGGGGAGTTTCATGTATGCTTACAAAAGCAAAAATAAGTACAAATGAGCATCCAATGATTGCTATCTAGGACAAAAAGAATCCTTATTTAAAAAGCTACTAAACATACTATTGATGCCCATCTGCTCAAAATGCCACTAAAGCTTTTCCATGTACTGTTCATCCTTGATTTAATGTATACGATTTCTGATTCCGCCTCCTTATAAATGACAAGATATGTCTCATATAAATTAAATTCCTAGGGAGAGAGGAAATATGGTCATCTTACCTCAATCTTTTTGTTTAGATCCTTACATTCCTGAACTAAGCAATCTTTGGTTCCATAAAAAAAATACACAGCCTACAAAACAAACAAACAGAGGCAGGATTTCAATGGAAAAGACCGGACAGAGTGGCATTTTTCCCCCCCTGTTACAGAACACACTTAAGTTTCCAAATTCTTTTGAAGTACATAGAATTATTGTGTAGAAATATTTTGAAAGAGATAACTACCATGAACAAATGTTTAAAATTCTAATGCAAAGGGACAGAAGGATCTGCTTTTTTTCTACAAGCTTCTCAGTTACATTTTCCACTCCACCCCCACTATCCCTGGCCACCTGAAATAATGCATATCACCACTAATGATTTAAAAAAAAATAATTCTGCAATTTCCTAATTTGGGACCATCCATATTCCAGTTATATAAGCTTTATATTACATCTAGAACATTTTCTTTGTGGTAGAACTTGTGAACATTTATGAGTCAAATTACATCGATAACAACATGCAGGAAATCCTCATTTAATGACCATCGCCATTTGCAACCATAATGGTCAGGCTCCATTACAGTCGTAAGTCAAGGAATACCTGTGTTGTGCTCCTCTTAGACTAAGAATGTCCTGATTTAGAGATAGTCATAAAACCAGGGAATCCCATCAGAGAAAATAAAGTACGCTTATGTGTACCTACAAGAAGACTGGCCAACACAAATTCTCCAGATTATACAGTATTTTAGTGTAACAATCAAGAATACTAAACTAGGACTAGACTACTACTAGTAACTTTCATCTAGTTACTTCCTCTAAATATTGTTGGGAGAAAATGGGTACAGTTTTACTATATGCATTTAGCTGAGTTATTTGGACGAAGGACAGATAAATAATACTTGAGTTACAGTGATTCATTTAGTGTCCATTTAACATTACAATGGCACTGAAAAAGTGATTTATGACTGTTTTTCATAAATCTGGACACTTGGCTCATATTTACAATGGTTGCAATGTCCCGGGGTTATGTGATTACCTTTTTGCCACTTTCTGACAAACAAAGTCAATGAAGAAGCCAGATTCACCTTAACAACCGTGTTACTAACTTAACAACCGCAGTGATTCATGTTAACAGCTGTGGCAAGAAAAGGCATAAAATGGGACGAAGCCCATGTTACCACTGTCTCGTTTAGCAACAGAAATTTTGGGCTCAATTGTGACTGTAAAAATTGAGGGCTACCTGTGCCAGAATTTTCGGCTCATTCAACCTACCTTGTTAATAATCCTGCTAGTAAAAAGAGACGGAGTCTTCTCACGGTGAACATGGAAGTTTAAAGCCATGAGGGCATCTGGCCCTACCGAAAAATAGTTATTCATTGTGAATACCTGCAAAGAGAGAGAGAGAACACCAGCCATCAATAAATAATCAATGCAAAACCAGGGAAGAATAAATTTACAAAAAAACTTGGAAGAGTCAGTTTTGCAAAACATACATGTACACACACGTCAAAACAGTATTATTATTATTATTTTTTAAAAAAGACCTGGGGCTTAAGTAATGCCATGAGGCTGGTGAAGGAAGTGCAGTGGGGTCACGCAATGCTCTTTTTCAAGAAAGTGTGCAGATCTAAACATTCTGTTCTGCTTCCTGCTCAGCACTGCTACGGCTTACCAATGTTAAAGGGGAAAAAAAAATTCTTATATCTCTTTGCCGATAAAGCACAGCAAGAAGACTAGACCAAATCTTAGAACCATTCTCTGGCAGGAAGTAGGATGGTTGGGAATTACAACCCCTCTGATAAAGGGGAAGGGGGCATCTCTGAACCAGCAACATTCTTCTCTTTTCCTAAAATGTCACAAGTTCAGACTAACATGGATATTTCCCATTCCTAAACTGTCAATAATAAGCCTTCAAACAAACAAACAAAAAAAAGATTAATATATGATCTGGCAGAATCTTAGAAACAGCAAATAATCCACCTCTTTCATACCTTACACTAGATTTTATTCAGCTCTCCTGAATATGCATATTTGCTTAAGAATCTTGCTGGATCCAAGAATTCCAGAATCCAGCAGCTCCAAGCGGATAACTAGATGTTACCCACCTACCCACAGAGGATCAGGTTCTCATATTACAGCATTTTAATCACTATACGAAACTTAAACATTTCCAAGCCTTACCTTCAATTTTCTTAGGTTGTAGTATCCTTTGTTTATTACCTGAACTTTCCATCTAGGAGAGAATGCACAGATTGGCATCTTACACGGCAAAACAAACAGGGAAAAAAAGAGAGCTAACAATGGCATCCTGCATCAATCACAGTGATGATTTTAGGGACAGTGACAATTGCTGAATGAATTTTTCAATACCTTTTTAGGTTCATTTTGTGAGTACATGGGAGTGGCAGGCCCTCATGGTTGCCACTCGAGGGGATTGGTCTATTCACCAAATGCTTATCTTGGTGGGCATATCTTGCCATATAATCCTTTTTATCAGAAGGCAAAACTGCAAAGATTGTTCCTTGCTACTCTGCTAGCTTCTCAAGATGTTTGCTTCAATTCTAGAATGGCATTGTCTTTTTATGGGCATGTGGGTACTTTTCTGTCTTTTTATTTTTTAATACCTACAGTATCTCAGTGGTGGCGAACCTATGGCACGGGTGCCAGAGGTGGCACTCGGAGCCCTCTCTGTGGGCACACGTGCCGTTGCCCCAGCCTCACCTCCCCTGCAACCCCCTCCTCTCCAGCAGCCCCCCTGAAGGAGAGTCACCCCTGAGCGTAGCCCACACGGAGCAGTGCAGCCAAGGACATGGCAGCCAGGCAGCGTAGACAAGATTCTGCCTTCACAAGTGGACAAGTGGATTTTAAACCTGAACTTTTTTTTACTAGGTATTATGCCTGAAAAGACTAATAAGCAGAAACTATATTTAATCTTACACATCACCACAGCAGCGAGAATAATTTTTGCACAATACTGGAAGAATGAAGGATTGCCATCAGAAGAAGAAATAATCAGGAAAAGATTGGAATGTGCAGAGATGGACAGATTAACTATGAGGTTGAAAGATAAAGAAGATACAGACTATTATCAAATTTGGGACCTATTTTATTGTTGGCTAGAGGAAAGAATGAAGGATTAGGAACTGAACATGTATTAGCATAGCAAACTCCAGACAACTCGTTGATTGGAAAAATTAACATATGTTTATGAAAAAAAAACCCAATAAAATCTTTATATAAAAAAAAGATTCTGCCTTCATACCCCATCGTGCAGTTGATGCTGCAGGGCGTGGGCAGAGGGTGTGACCGTCATAGCGCTCGTGGGCTGCCTGGGCGATTTGCGGCAGGCCCTGGAGACGGTGAGTGGCCCTGCGGGCAGGTGGGGGGGGAGGTGGGGGGCGGGGCAGGGGGTGGAGTGGGGGCCGGGGCAGTTTTTGGGCACTCGGTCTCTAAAAGGTTCACCATCACTGACCCATCTGAAGCACAGAAGAATTCTTGTATGCAAAGATGGTGCTAAAGATTGTCATATGGTTTTACACCAGCGGTTCTCAACCTGTTGGTCACGACCCCAATTGGGGTCGAACGACCATTTCACAGGGGTCACCAAACAATGCAGTCCGCCATTTTTCCCCCCTTTTCCCCTCGGCCGGTGCAGGGGGCAGCACCGCGCATGCGCGGGGTAGCACCGCGCATGTGCGATGCGGGGCGCTGTGCATGCATGACACGGGCCATCACGCTGCGCATGCACGATGCAGGCCATCACGCCGCGCATGCGCGGTGTAGGTCAGGTCGCGCCGCGCATGCACGGCGCAGGTCAGGGTCGCAGCCTGAAAAAGGTTGAGAACCACTGTTTTACACCATCTTGGCTTCCAATGTATTTAAATGTAGAATCTAAAATATTAATTAAAGGCAGTTAACTTCAAGAGATTGGATTCCAGATCCAATTCAAAGGTTGTTTTTTTTCCCTGGAAGGCAGAAGCTGGAATTTGAGAGAGGTTTTGCTTTCAAGCACTCACCTGTCCAATCGGATTTCATCTGCATCCATGATGTTGTGTAGAATCTGCTCCACTGGAACATCCCCGGCATAGCCAGCACCCCAGCCAAGGGTATTTGATAGGTCATTACCTGTGCCCAGGGGTAAAATTGCAACCCGAGGGACAGACCTTTCTTGTCCCTGTGATATAGAAGCATTAATTTGGGGTTAAGAGTTGAGATTTTATATGCCTGGCTGCCTAACATCTTTGATCCTCGAAATGTCAGACACAGCTTAAATGCCACTAATTGCAATTCTGCTTCAAGGATTCTTCCTTAACTGCACAGCTGGGCTTCTGAAAAAAACAACCGGAATACTATATAATAATATTTGCAAAGCCTGGCGAGGCTTCAGTCTAAGGAGGAACTGAAAAAAAATTCATATCAATATATGATTTATTTATTTATTTGACTTTTATCCCACCTTTATACTTGTAAATAACTCAAGGTGGCAAACGTACCTAATACTCCTTTCTCCTCCTATTTTTCCCACAACAGTTTCAGGTTGGGCTGAAAAAGAGTGACAGGCTCAAAGTCACTTAAGCTTTTTGAGCCTAAGGCAGGACTAGGATTCACCATTTCCTGATTTTTAGGCCAGCATCTTAGCCATTAGATCAAACTGGCTCTTAGAAGTAGCCGTTTTGCATTCATATTTATGTTAGGGACAAAGGATTTTCATGGCTGAACATATCACTTGGGAGGGGGGAACCCATGCTGTAGTCTCCATTCTGGGAGAGTGATGGATCAGCAGTTAAAGACACTGAACTTGTTGGCTGGAAAGCTAATAGCCCGGGTTCAAGACCAGAGAGCCACACAATAGGGTGAGCTCCCAGCTCCTGCCCACCTAGCAGTTCAAAAGCATGCAAATGTGAGTAGATTAATAGGTATCACTTCGGTGGGAAGGTAGCAGCATGCCGTCTGCCTTTGGTGTATAGTCATTCTGGATTTATGACCACAGAAAATGTCTTCAGACAATGTTGGCTCCCTCAGCCAAGAAACGGAGATGAGCACTGCACTCTAGAGCAGCGGTTCTCAACCTGTGGGTCGTGACCCCATTTGGGGTCGAATGACCGTTTCACAGGGGTCGCCAAACACAGCAGTCCGCCATTTTTTCCCCATTTCCCCTCGGCTGTCGCGCGCGCACCGCGCATGCGCAGTTCGGGCCGTCGCGCCGCACATGCGCGGTTTGGGCTGTCGCGCCACGCATGCGCGGTTCGGGCCGTCATGCGCGCATATAAGGATCCTTTATTATATCTATCTTTAATGATACCCAGCAAAAAGAGTGGGGTCTCGGCCTGAAAAAGGTTGAGAACCGCTGCTCTAGAGTCAGAGATGACTGGACAGGGAAATCTTTACCTTTACATTCCATTTTAATTTTCAGGAAATTAGCAAACTTTTCTGAGCCAACATTTAAAAAAATTGTCTGACAAAGAAAAGAGGACAGAACGTCTTATAGAAAAAGTATGCTTCAAAACACACATTTCAGTCATAGAAATGACTGAAAAATGATCTTGTGGAGGAGGGGAATGGATTTTTCTGATAAAACTATTATATTGCTGCATTATCCTGACAATATTGTACTGGAAGAGATGCAATGAGTTGGCAAGTAAGCAAATCTGTGGATAACAAAGAAAAGGGGTTGCTAAGATATTCTGAAACACCATACCTTTATTTTTATTTATTTTTTTTGAGCTAAAACCAGAACTCTTTTTGCTGGGTATCATTAAAGATAGATATAATAAAGGATCCTTATACCTATTATTACACATGCTAACAACAGCAAGATTAGTCTTTGCACAGAGATGGAAAGACAGTGAGACACCCTCAGAAGAAGAGGTAATAAATAAGATTTTATCCTGTGCTGAAATGGATAGGTTGACGTTAGAACTTAAGGATAAGAATGAAACAGATTACTACGAAATCTGGAACAAATTGCATGATTGGTTGGGGAAAAATAGAGGGGAAAATGCTCCGATTCAGCGAAACACATTGATCAAGCATGATACTGATTAAGGGGAAAATATTTAAATATTAAAGTGAAAATTAAGAATATTGATGGCGGGAACTATCGGAGAGAATATCTATGGGGGGAAAAAAGAAAAAAAACATTTGTGTGAATACGCGGATTATGGATTATAGACATTAATTGTTGACGATTTTCCTTTGTAAATGTAAGCCAAGCAAACACACTGTTAATCAACTATTATGTGATTTATGTTTTAAAAACCAATAAAGCTTATTAAAAAAACACATACTTTTATTTTCATGCCATCAATTGCATCCAGGACCCAACCCACCGTGCCATCTCCACCACAAATGAGGACTCTGGCAGAATTGCTAGGTAGCCAGGTGCAAAGCTGAAGTGCTTTTGCTGGAGTTATTTTGGTTAGTTCAAATACCTAAAAATACATTTTTAAAAATATTTATTCATGTGACATTGTAGAAAGCATTTTTTTCCACAGATTAAATAATATTTCTACAAATACAGGTTCTGATCTATATAATATAGTTTAGTCTAGTCTAACTAACCTATTCAATTTAAACAGTGCCCATCTCACCACCCAAGCGACTCTGGACACAAGCCATAAAAACAGACATAATTAGAGACAGAATTAAAAAGAAGGAAGAATAAAATAAGAACAGGGTTAAAAGAGAAATTAAAAAGTGGAGGGTGGGTTTTCAAGCCACTAGCCACCTCCAGGGTTGGGTGCCATTCTTTGATCCCCACAATACTTGGCAGAAGGCAAGAATGGGAGCAAGCTTCACCTCTGGGGACAAGATATTCCATTAAGTTAAATGAGGTCTATTCATCTAAGCCAGGGGTAGGCAGCCTTGGCTCTTTTATGACTCGTGGACTTCAACTCCCAGAATTCCTGAGCCAGCCATGCTGAGGGGAAAGGGAGAGGTTTCCAAGCTGAGCCATGCTGGCTCAGGAATTCTGGGAGTTGGAGTCCACGAGTCATAAAAGAGCCAAGGTTGCCTGCCCCTAATCTAAGCCACGACCTATGATCTTAAAAATGACAGAGGAAAATTATTATTTTTGTTCTATGGATTATTGGAACGTATTCACCGCAGAGGTAATTCTGAGAATCTGAAATCATTTAAGCATGTTTTCAGGTTCTGTGGAACAAGAAACTGAAGGAATAGCAAATTTTTATCAAAGCACTGCATGACAGCTCCCAGTTGAATTCAGATAATTAACAGAGGAAGAAACTTTCCAATGGTAAGTTGAAGATCTTAGCAAAGGCTTAAAATATATATCAAAGCATGGAAGGGACAAGAAAAGCACACTTGTTTCTTTTCTTTTTAAAATATTCAAGAAAGTATTCAAGAAAAAAATGGCATAATGGTAAAAGTTGTGATTTAAAAATAAAAATTTAAGGAGTAAGGGTCCTTCTACATTACTATAGAATGTACTGCAAGTGCACTCTAATTATTCTGCAGCATTCATTAAATTTTCACCATCAATGGCATATTATCTAAGTGGGGAATATTGAAAGAAATCCATTTGTAAGGAAGAGATTTGCCGTTTTGTGCCATTTTTAAATCTTGTGAACAGGGCTGGTCACAATGTAGTCTCCAAAACAATTGGGAAAACATTTTTCAAACGATATGCGTATTTGCAGGGTGTCATTGTACCGTACATATAAAATGATAGCTAATGGTCACTATATTCATTTAGAACATTTATATATCTGCGGAATTCATCCTCAGTGACTCCAGGCAGCTTACAGAAATAAAACTCCAAACACAAAACCCAACATAACCCTAGCCCAGGGGTGGGCAACCTTGGCTCTTTTATGACTCGTGGACTTCAAGTCCCAGAATTCCTGAGCCAGCATGGCTCAGCATGGAAACCTCTCCCTTTCCCCTCAGCATGACTGGCTCAGGAATTCTGGGAGTTGAAGTCCATGAGTCATAAAAGAACCAAAGTTGCCTACCCCTGCCCTAGCCCCTTGCGACAACAATTGAACAAACCATTTGATTGTCTCTGTATCACCCTGGGGTCCCTAGACCTGCAGGCAAAAACTGTATCTTCAGGAGCTTTTGAAAGAGTAACTAAGTATCAAGTATAGGTTCCGTAGTCCTCAACTTACAATAGTCCATTTAGTGACCAAAGTTACAACGGCACCCAAAAAAGTGATTTATGACTTTTTACACACACACACACACACACACACACACGACTCTTGCAGCAGCCCCATGATCACATGATCTAAATTCAGAGACTTTTGCAACTAGCTCATATTTATGACGGTTGCAGTGTCCAGAGGTCATGTGATCCACCTTTTACCACCTTCTGACAAGCAAATTCAATGGGGAAGCTGGATTCACTTAACAACTTACTAGCCTAACAACTGCAGCACTTCACTTAACAACTGTAACAAGAAAGGTCGTAAAATGGCGCAAAATTCACTTAACAACTATCTTGCTTAGCAACAGAAATGTTGGGATCAACTGTGGTCGTAGGGCGAAAACTTCCTGTATACCAGCGGTTCTCAACCTATGGGTCGGGACCCCATTTGGGGTCGAACAACTGTTTCACGGGGGTCACCAAACACCGCAATCCGCCATTTTTTCCCCATTTCCCCTCGGCTGTCGAGCGCGCGCCGCGCATGCCCGATTCGGCCCGTCGCGCCGCACATGCGCGATTCGGCTTGTCGCGCCATGCATGCGCGGTTCGAACCATCGCGCCTGCCGCACACGCGCAGTTTGCCCGCCGCGTGCGCAGCGCATGCGCGGTTCAGCCCATCGCGCGCCCGCCACGCATGCGCGGTTCGGCACGTCGCGCCACACATGCGCGGTTCAGGCCATCACGCGCGACGCGCAGGCGCAGTTCGGGCCGTCACGCCGCGCATGCGTGGTTTGGCCCATCACGTGCGCACCACGCATGCACGGTTTGGCCCATCGCACGCGCTGCGCATGCGCGGTTCGGCCCGTCGCACGCGCCACGCATGCGCGGTTCGGCCCGTTGCGCGTGCACAATGCATGCGCGGTTCGGCCCGCCGAGTGCACCATAAATGCGCGGTTTGGCCAGTTGCGCACGCACCACGCATGCACGGTTTGGCCCGTCGCGCGCGCCGCGCATGCGCAGTTTGGGCTGTCGCACCACGCATGCACGGTTTGGCCCGTCACGCGCGCCGCGCATGCGCGGTTTGGGCTGTCGCACCGCGCATGCACGGTTCGGGCCGTCGCGCCCGCCGTGCATGCACGATGTGGGCCATCGCGCCACGCATGCACGGCGCAGGTGGGGTCTCAGCCTGAAAAAGGTTGAGAACCGCTGCTGTATACTAGGGATGTGCATGGAATGTGGTTAATCCCAGCAGAAATGATATAGGGGCTGGGGGGGGGAGGAGGAGTATGGAGAATGGGAAAATGCTAAGCAGTTTTCTTGGCACTGACATGTGTCAACATCTGTAGCAGCAATGGCCGTCAAGGAGAAGCAAGGAAGAAGGAATGGGAACACACAGGAAAGATCAGGAGGCAGTTCGGCCAGAGAAGAAAGCAAGATCATCATAGAGGGAGGAAGGAACAGAAGGGCTGGTAAGATAAGGGTAGACTAGGGGTCTTCAAACTTGGTCCTTTTATGACTCGTGGACTTCAACTCCCAGAATTCCTCAGCCAGCATGCTTGGCTCAGGAATTCTGGGAGTTGAAGTCCACAAGT
This sequence comes from Bothrops alternatus, assembly GCA_034064705.1. Lineage (NCBI taxonomy): Eukaryota > Metazoa > Chordata > Lepidosauria > Squamata > Viperidae > Bothrops > Bothrops alternatus. The sequence goes on along the minus strand of JARGCV010000200.1, from coordinate 2,182,454 downwards.
TATAAAAGGGCCCAGTTTGAAGACCCCTGGGGTAGACAGACCAGTGGGATCAGGATTGGGCAGCAGATAGCTAAGGGAGGGAGAACGAAAGAAAGGAAGGTGGGTGGGCAGATGGCTGGCTGGGCACATTATAGACTGGCTGAGGAGTTCTGGGAGTTGAAGTCCACATATCTTAAAGTTGTCAAAGTTGACAAAACCTGCTGTACAGTATCATGCTCATTTCTATACTGCAATGTTATGCATGTTTCTTCAGTTGAATCCATCTTGACCACAGTGATAAAATTCCTTAGGGAGTTTTCAAGTTTCTAACCCTATTTTTTTTTAAAAAACAAAAACAAAGATACAACAACTTAATGATGTCTTAAGTTATGTTTGATTTCCTACTTAAGCAACAAACCTAGCTCATCTTCAGTTTCATTGTATCAGTACAATTACCTGAATTGGATTTAATAAGATCTTGAATTGCCCTATCAGGGTTTCCCCCATATTGTTTCCACTCCGAGTATTAACCAGAATTATTACTGGGGTCCAATTTTTCCCATAAGACTCAGATAGCTGCAAAAAAAGAAAAAGAAAAAAAAGGCAGAAGATATTTAGATGTATATGTGTATTGTCACAAAACAAAACAGCACCACTCTCTTATTTTCCCTTCATGTTGAGAAATTAGCTCTTAAATTGTAAAAGAGAAAGTGTACCCTTGCAAATTACTTAAAAATTGCTTTACAATTTGTAGGAAATACCAATTTTCCTGTTCAATGTAAGACTAAAGCATGATTCACATATATGATTTATTCTGAAAGGTTTTCATATGATTGCCATTTTGAAACAGTCATCAGAAGCTATGGCTTGTTAGAACTCAAATATATAATAAATCCTTTCTATGCATTCAATGGTTATATTTGTCATGGTAGTACTTAATATACAGGTAAAGAAAAATTAATACCCACAAGATAAGTTGCAAAATTGACCTGGATAAGTCTTTTAAATCACAAGCAAGCTAACATATGTGCCATTTGCACAGAGATCAAAATATAAGTAGAACTTGTTCAAGCAGCCAAGTGGGTACCTTAAAAGCTGGCCTTTCGTTGATAGAGCCATAGTAAAATCAACTTCTACCATTTCCCCCCAATTAACAAGTGGTAACATTTATTTTGTTCCTTGATCTTACTATAGGATGAATTTATACTTCCCAGTCATTCCAGGAGTAGCTGAGTAAAGTTATAACCTGCATTTTACTGTCTTTTATTGAGGCACTACAGTAGCTGCCACATAACCTGCATCAGAGGAATGTTTTAGTATACTATTAACCACTTATTAACTATTAACACTATTAACAAGTGTCCCCAAATTTCACAATGCCACGGCCCTCTGCAATGACCGATGAACCCTCTCTCATAAATAAGACTCATGACTTCCTGGATGTTATGAATGGGCAAGAAATTGATATATCACTTTATAAAAGATGTATAATTTCCACAATGCTTTCTTAAGCTATTAGAATTATGAACAGAAGTACTGAACTTCATTAATATGTACACTCCTATAGGCATGACTAACACTTAAGAATGTACTTTCCTGTGCTATGCCCAAGGTTACCAGTTTGTAGGAAACCATCCACCAATCATTGGTTCCCTTGACAGAGGAGTTAGCTCTCTCAAAAATTGCTTTGGGAAGAAATGAGTTTCCTTCTCTAGTATAACTCATTTAAGTTATACTAGAGAGGGAAGCTCATTCCTTCCCAAATAAGGAATTCAACACTTAAATTAAGTGTTGAAGGCTATAATTCCATACCCACTTATTGGGGAATAAACCTCACTGAACTCAGTGGTTTCCAACTATATGTGCAAGTGAATGTGCTAGAAGTCATGATGATTGGGTGGTGGAATTGCCAATCAAACATAACAATGCAGAGGAGCTCTCTTCCCTGTTTATATTACAAACAAAGGAGGGACTGTGAAAAGTTAGACTAAAGATACAGAGGTGGAAGGAGAGGTTTGAAGGAGCCTCAGGATTCTAGCCTAGGAGATCCTCCACCTATCAGAGGCAGAGTAAAGAAAAATCTTTTTCCTCGACTTACAATAGTTCATTTAGTGACTGTTCAAAGTTACAACAGCACTGAAAAAAATTGACTTATGACCATTTTTCACACTTGTGATCGTTGCAACATCCCCTTGGTCACGTGATTTACATTCCAATGTTTGACGGCTGGTTCATATTTATGACGGTTGCAGTGGCTCAGGGTCACATGATCACCTTTTGTGACCTTCTGACAAGCAAAGTCAATAGGAAAGCCAGATTCACTTAACAAAAGTATTACTCATTTAACAACTGCAGTGATTCACTTAAACAACTGTGGTAAGAAAGGTTGTAAAATGGGGCAAAACTCACTTAGCAAATTTCTCACTTGGCAACATAAATTTTGGGCTCAATTGTGGTTATAAGTTGAGGACTACCTGTACAGTATTTCGTTCTAGGGAAGCTAAGTATTGATACACTATGGATCCACTATATTATTAAGAAAAGCAGTTTATAACTCATTTAATAAAAGTTATTTAATAAAAGTTAATTTGTTTCTTCCTTTCAATGTTAATAAAGTGACTGTGCTGACCTATATCTTCCTCACATTTTTTCCTAGTCACATTACCACAGCGGAATAAAAAGTAGAAAAAAAAAGAAAAGAATTGTAAATCAGAAAAGAGCTTGGAGGTAATATCGAGATAAATCAATTATTTTTGAGATCTCCCAAATTTAATGGGATTTTGTTTTAGTCTGGAAAAACAAACAGATGGGAAGAAAAGGATACCGTATTTTTCTGTGCATTTTTTCCTGCAAACACTCTGTTCAAAAATCAGGTGCATCTTATACACGGAAAAATAATGGTTACCTCCGCAGCCCAGGGCATGCCTGTGTGGGTTCTTTACATGCCGCTGCCATGCCGCCTGGTGCAGGTGTCAAGCTTCTGTGGGCTTCCCCCTAAAGGGAGGGGGAGGGGGCAAGATTGTCAGATGGTGGCGTCCAGAGGCAGCGGATGTGACCAGCAGCATGGATGGCAGCGACAGCCCTTTCCCTCCCTTGTACTTGTATGCTGGCTGGGGACCCTGTGGAACGCAGCTGCGAGGCCGTCCTGCTTGATAATAGCGGCCGGCCGAACTTCCGGATTTGCTGGCTCAGCTGTTCAGCACTCCGCCAAACAGCTGATTGGTGTGGAGAAATGGCGGGGAGTTTAAAACCTGCCTTCACTTCCCTTGCCTTGCTGTCATGCCGGTGCTCACGCCGGTTTGTTTACCAGCATCGGAAGGCTGCTGCTGTGAACTGACTATGCATGCACGTGCGGGATGCTGGTTAGGTGGGTGGGGGGTGGGCTGGCTGGGAGGCATCTAGCTAGAGTGCTGGGAGGTGGTTGCTCCCAATGCTGACTTGTTTGCTGTAAGCTTGGAACTCGCATGCCAGAGTGTCTTATACAAGGGTGCGTCTTATATACGGAAAAATACGGTACCCACAACAGAGTGGTACAAATTAGAAGCGAATGTTCTTCTTAATAAAACAGTCCCACCAATACAACACACATAGCTAAAGAGTCACCTAATTTACCTGCTCTATAACTACATAAATTATATATTAACCTAATCTTCAAATGAAACATTAAAAAAGCACAGTTAAGACATATATGTTCAACAGAGCAAGCCAGTCTATAAGACAAACTATTTTATAGTAGGGATAATTAAAGCAGCTTTCACTATCATAAAGATAATGCTTTGTGAACTTTTCTGGAGAAGTTATTTCATACCAAGTTGCCAACAAGCCCTTTATCTAAGTTATAGATTGTACTGATGCAAGGGGGGCGGTACCTGCCTTTTTTCTTCCAATTTCTCTTATTATTTTTCTCAGTGAACTATAAAATTAATCCAATACATGTATCCTATTTTTCCTTTGTGTTTTGGTCTGACCCAGCTCATTGTGTACAAGACCAAGCCCGCACAGCCCACTCAGTCAATGATTCTGATCGCCTGGAAACAGGCATCCCCATCTGGGTCTTGAGAACAAACACAGTAACACTTACCTTGTAGTCATTCATGTGTTTACTTTTACGCATCTGAGAGATTTTGAGCAAGTAAGTTGGGGGTATAATGAGGTTGTGAAACTCTCCCAATTCACACTTCCCATTCTTCAAAGAATTCTGCATACAATCATCATGTACAGTTTGCTGGCACCAAATACACCTGAAAGGACAGTCACAACAAAGAAAGACTGGTTCCATTCCCACATACTACCTATTACCGGACAATTACGGAAACAATATCATTTTTGAGGGACTTAACAAAAAATGGTACGATCACTCAACTACTGAAATAAAGCACATTAACTCTTCCCTTATTAGTTTCAGAAGGATGTTGCTGAAAATAAATCTCTCTTCCATGTATTCTCATTTTCCACAAGCTTTGCATTACTGCCAACGTTGTTTCAGTGTTCTTCTGTGAAAATATTTAGGAGACTAGGAAAAGATCATTGAATCAATACAAGGAATTTTTAGATGTATCATTTTATGTAACCAAATAAAGTACTCTCTGAGTTTAACACAGCCAAGCCCAAGCATTAGTACCATATAGCAGAAAAGAAACATAAAGAAAGGACTTTGCCAACAGCTTGTTTTGCCCAGCAAAAGGAAAAGGAAGTAAAAAGAAACTTGTCTTAAAACAAAACAAAACAGTGATTGGTACCATCACTACAGACCCAATTTAGAAAAAAAGCATTAAAAGTCCAAGAGAAATAATTCCTATAAGCAGCCTCAATACCCTCCTCTTGCTTGCCTATATTCCACTATCCTTGCCTTTGGATCTAGTGGAACAGGTGGCTGTTACTTGTCAGAGATTGGCTGCCTATCAGCACCACTGCTGGTCATTAGCCGATCCTCCCTGTGTCTGTGCAGGCAGGTAGCTCTCCCTCTGGTTGACCACCTCCCCCAATGCCTGAGGGGCCTGGGACAGCATCGTCCTCAGCCCCTGGTGTGCCTTTCCTGTTGGAACATCCCAACTCCAATTCTTCCTCTTCCTCCCCCTCCTCCTCCTCCTCCTCCGAACCAGCCTCTGAGGGGGCCATGAAATTAACTTCCTGATCCATATCTAATACCCTAACCCAGTGATGGCGAACCTTTTAGAGACTGAGTGCCCAAACTGCAACCCAAAACCCGCGTGTCTATAGAGAGGGCTCTGTGTGCCACCTGCGGCACGCGTGCCATAGGTTTGCCATCACGGCCCTAACCAATATACTAGACTACGTGGGGAAATATACTATAGATTGTCCTTGACTTACGATTCAAAGTTATGACCGACCCAGAAAAGGGTCCCAGATCTGACGTTCCAATGGCTGCCCCTGGTCACATGACCATACTTCAGGCACTCAACAACACGGCCACAATTATGGCCATTTGCAGTGACTTGTGGTCATGTGGTTGTGTTTTATGATGGTTTTGCCGAAATCTCTGCTATGTTGCATGATAACTTTTAATGATAACTTTTAAACTGTAGTTCCTGTTAATTTGTAATGGAATTATTTAAAATCTCATTTACAAATCACTTTCAATAGGCAAATATCTGGTGGCAGAAAAATGACATATAAATACTGACAAGGATTAACAAAGTCAGTAGGACTGGCCAATCCTTCAGATTTGATTTGGAAGAGGCGGCTTAGAATGCACAGGACCAGGAATGTTGCACCTCTCTGTTTTTCATTAAAGCAGCCACATCTGATTTCAAGAACAGCTAGCAGTAGCCTATTTAATGAGTCTCAGACAGGAATAGCATTCCTATTCCTGCAAGCTCCAAAATATCTCTTCTGAAATAAACTGGAGACATTTTATGGCCCAAGGAAAGTAAAACAGTCTAATAAAAGTCAAAAAAAATGATAGATAATATTGAACATACAAACAGCAGTATTAAAAATATAGCAATTAACTGTGCAATTGGTTTTGTTTTTAAATTCTTTTTACAGGTTCTCAATCCCTATAGAGCAGGGGTGTCAAACTGCCGGCCTGCAGGTCAGTTGCATCATATGGAGGCCGTGCCCACCCCAGCTCTGGCAATCCCAAAAAGTCACGATACGTCGTGACACGTCACGTGACATGGTGAGTTTGACACCTATGCTATGGAGTACCAAATGATATTAACCAGGCTTATACGAATGAAATCATTCAACAATTGCAGATATTTTGCAACTAAACTGAAAATCTCAGAATTTATTTGTATAAGGAGAAGTTTCTATATCTCCCCCCTCCTCCGCAGAAATATGGTTCCTCCCTGCAGGGTTGAATAATGAGCTAATGTGCTAAACCACATCCATTTGGTGTTATTTTGGAAAAAAAATGGATGCATTTTTGTCTTTAAAAAAGATGAATACGGATAATCAACCATCAAAGGAGGACAAAAGGGCTTAAGTTAAGAGTTGGCAGAAGATAGTTTTCATCAGCCAACACAATACAGATGCCCAAATTCCACACAAAAATAACATAAATGAATTAATAAGGGGATAAAATAAATTTATTAAAATACAGATCAGTTCTGCTGTGTATTCACAGAGAGAAGAACTGATATATTGTTGAAAAAGAATATCTTTCATGTTCCATTATGGCACTGTATGTAATTTTAGTTTTTTAAAAGCTTCATTGTCAGACTATGGAAAAACAGTCCTCAGTTATACCAAATAAGAAAAAAACACAGTATAGACATCAACCATTATATTCTCTGGTCCTTTCAAGTGAAGAAGAGTTACAGAAGCCTCCTATCAACCTATTGTTCTTCAGGGATATTGTGACTACAACATCCAGAATTCCCAGCAAGTATTTATGATGTCTGTTAATTCTGGTCTTGGTTCTTAATGAAATTCAACAGAAATTTATAAATAAAACACAATGCAGTTGCAATACATGCGAAGGGTCCCAAGTTTAGGAAGACTAAGCTATAGTGTAAAACAAGTAGTGAGTGAAAAGGTGTATAAAAGTACATGCCTGTGAAGATCATTCCAGCTGTTTTACATACAAAGTGGTAGTCACAGAGTAGCATGTTAAATTTTAAGATTAATATATTCAACGAACAAACAGGTTTCCTGTTTCCTTTTTTGGAATGCAAAGAGCTTTCTTATTGATTGTACTTAACCTACTACATTTTTTTCATTTGTTTTTCAAATGTGAGTATCTACAAAATATGGTAAGGAAATAAAAGGAAATTTTTATCCAGCAAGACTTGAGATGATATTTACAAAACCCAAACCAAATGGCTTTTGCCCTCAGAATTATCTCCAGGAAATGTTAAGAGTGGAACTCAACAACTTGTGGCTCTTTTTCTACCAGGATATTGCAAATTAGAACTGCACTGTAGTTAGCCTAAAGCTTGTTTCCAGCGAAAACCTTGTTAAACCTAGAGTAGAGGTCAAACTGCTGCCCCGCGGGCCGGATGCATCATGCTGAAACTGCGCCCAACCCAACGTCACGTGACGTTGTGCGTTTGACACCCCTGACCTAGAGCACCATCAGAGTTAGCTTTGGCAAAACCCTATTCTATTCTTGAGCCCTAGGAATTGCAAGCTGAGAAGCATTCATAATTCAATTCTATCAAAAGAATATGCAAAAATCTTTCCAACCAAAAGATGCCATCCATAATTAAAAGGCAACACTTTAAACAAATTATAATCAGTGGCTTGTATAAAATGCAACGTAATGATCAAGCCCCAGAAATTTAAAGAGGATAAATAAGGAACACATACATCACTGTGTTATTTCCTCTACCACTGCCCTGGTACTTAAATCTGCAGCATTACCTGTAATCACAGAGCTTGGGTTGTGTACCACATTGTAGTTTGCACACCACACAGTAGCTACACAGTGGAACATTGCCTCGGATCCAATGGTGCACCATAGAAGCCGGTCTCCCATCTTGGCATCTTGTCACAATTTCCTTGCATAGGAAAAGACCATCAGCTTTCTTTAGGCATTCTTCATCAACACACAGCCCACAGCAGTTGCAGAAAGCTCCCTGGAGAATATGCTGGGTGCAGACACAGCAATAGGTAGGCTGGCTAAAGAAGTCTATATCTTGCCAATCATGCTTGCTTTTATGCAAGATATCCTGCAGAAGTCCTTGCCTCCGAGATCGCCGAAAACTGCACCACAAGGTGATCATGACTGGTACCATCACTGAGCACAGAGTCCAGAAGGCCAAACTCCATTCTGGAAGCCATCCTGAAGATGATTTAGATCTGCTTTCAGCCTCTCCCATCTTCTATTGATTTACTGTCACTCTAGATAATTAATTCAATCATGTAAGATAACACTAATTTGTAGGCCTAAAGAAATCATCTTTGCTATTATTACGGTACATTAATTGGCTCAGTATAAAAATTATCATGTGTTCATTTATCTTAATTATTCTAGCACTGTATATCAATAGTTTTTCCTTAATTCAGATGAGTCCTTTATCCTCAAAAAAATTGTTAGCCTCTTTAGATAATTTACTCCTTTGTCCACACTTTATATCATAATGTAAATTTATTCTTCAGAGTGACAATGGTATTCATTATCTGCTATAGCCAATGTGCTTCCCATTTTAGTAAATAAACAAATACTAGCCCAATCTCCAACTCAAGCTGCAACCACCTCAGCTAAAAAAAAACAACACCACATTTTTCTCCTTGCTTCTAACAATGCTATCTTGTTTCGATCCCTCTTTGTTCAACACAAAGCTAGCAGGTTTCTTATTCCTGACACTGAAGAACAATTATTGTTAAGGCCGGCTCATTCAGCAGTTCCATTATACACACATACTCACAACTGGGATAAAACAAAGCTTGATTTCCCTCTCATTTCCAATGTCAGTCTGTGCATCACGAGTCAGTTGCAGCAACTCCAGAGCAAGTCATCTGAAACAGAGAAAAAAAAATGAAGAAAACCTCTTTTAAAACTACTGTCACTTTCATTCATTCAACCGGTGTTCCTCCCACTGCTGTGGGAGTGTGTAGACGGTGTTCTACCCATTGCTGCTGCTTCAGCCTAAAACCAGAGTGTCTAGGAAAGGAGATTGCTAAACCAATTGGGATTTTTAACCTCTCCTTTATAACAAGCGTCCTCAGCAACACACTGGGAAGCAATTTACCCTGCTCGTCGTAGGATTGATTCTATTCTTAATAGTATACTGGAAGACAGAGCCAAGGATCCCACCCACTGCCGAAGATTATGGAAGTTGTAGTCTAGCTAGCTTATAAAAAGAGCGGGGAAGGCTGTTCCAAGGAGCTGCAACTACTCCTGGGACATCCTCTTTCCATCTCGCCCTCCTCCCCGCCCCAATCTCGCCTACCTGGTGCCGGCAGAGAAACAATAGCATTCACCCGGCAAAGAAGAAGGCGACAGCGGCGGAAACGGAAGAGGCGGGAGCCAGAGGTCGCTCAACCGGAGAGGGGGGAGGAGGAAGATCGAAAGGGAGGGAGGGTGCTGATGTCGGTTGCTAGGAGACGAGTCAGCTACTCACCAAAAGCTCTAGAATGGTACAAGATGCTGGGGAGGAGAATTACAGGATTGGAAGAACAATGATGGGCAGGGAGAAATCCTCGCTTGCTCAGGAATAAGCTGTGGAGACTAATTGGGGCATTCATCCCTTGGCTTGTTTACAAGCAGGTTTGCTTGAGGTCACTGTTTTCTATTTCTGTTGCCTTCCGGTCACATTTCCTGCCATCGTTTTCAATAATCCCCGGCTTAGGGCAAATCAAACTCTTACAGCTGAGATTCAGACATAGCTATTTTTTTTTTTAAAGTTTTGCTTCCTTTTAGAGTTGAGGGCACAGGATGGTGGCTGAAACGTTGCGTTGCATACATTAAGAATTTTCTTTTTACAAATGGGACACGGGTGTATTACTGAGTATGGTGCAGGCCAACTGGTGAAAGGGAGTGAGCGCATCCAATGGTCTATATGATATTGACATGTTATTTAATGTGCTGTGTGTATCCAGTCACACCAGTGGGTATTTATCTACACCCATTCAGAAGAAGTAATAATTTTGTCCTTTGCTTTAATCTACCTTACGAAGGAGTATAGCCATAAGCTGTTCTTAAAAGAAGCAGAGACAATGGGGTGTGGTGCTTTTTGTTTTTAAGGAAGTGCCATAGATTAAGCCTATGAATGAAGTCACATACTTAATTCTAAGAATACGGGATAAGGCTTGGTTGTCAGAGAGGGTGTTTATATTCATCCTTCATTTTATTCTTGCTTCTGTTCTATTTTCATACTTTTCCCTTAAGGATAGCCAGAAATAGAAGGAACTACTGCTAAATGGCACCAGCATCTTTCCATCAGCAGTTCTCTGGATCCAAGCCATTAACAATATCTCTGACAGTAGCAAGTGCCTTTGTAAAATGATTTAGCAAACCTCTACAGCAACAAAAAGGTATAACATATGTTTATGATCATGGTAAGTGACAGCGATGGAAATTGTAAAAAGACACATAGCGTCTTCTGTAAGAGCTTTAAGAAGACTTGCCTGTTCCCATTCTATTAAAGTGTAGTGTACTGCCTTTCGTGTATAAGATAATTGGAGTAGTTGGGGCAGAACAAAAAGGAGAATTCAACACAGGACTATCACTTTCAACAGCAGACCCATGGTTTTTTTTAATAGAAAGTCACCATGTCTTACTCTCCCAAAGATTTATGCCATACTGTATTTGCACAAGCTACTTTGAAATGGTATATGAGAACAAACCTAATCTCTTATTTATGAATGCTCTACTTTTTAAAAGGATTGCTTATCTAATAGTGCATCTGATCAATGAAATGGATAAACTTGTTTCAAAATGGTTATCTTCCAATCATGCTTCATTTTTCATGGTGCTTTAGATGATGGCTCCACTAAACTTTCTGTGTAACATTTAATCCCCAAGCCAATTTTACCTTTATTTTCATCCCAAATGCTAAGATGTACAGTCTCTTTCTGATCAGGAATTTAATTTTAAAAAGCTAGCATGACACAGCAACTAAAGTGCTGCTGGCTAAAATAGGAAAAAGTTGGTGTTGGATCTTTTTAATCTGTGAAGTCTGATTGTTAAGCGGATCCTCCATTGTGAACCCATTGCAATTCTATTCTACTGAAGGCCTTGATGTCATAAAAGCATAATTCTATGCATTAAGGGAAGCCATTTTGCAAAGTGCCACAGTTGTTTAATTAAGGAGAGGCAGGTTTTGAGACCATATACCAGCTTCATCCACAACCTTCAGCTCTTTTTGATTAGTGCAAATAACAAGTCCATACAAAACTATCCTCCCTGTGACAGGTGTTTTGATTCTGATTATATTGGGTCTAAGCAGACATTATCTAAGACATTTAGTGATCATAAAAAGAAACCATCTACTTCTAGTCAGATGTTACTACAAGGAAAGATGGGATATAAAAACTTCTTAAGGAAAAAAAAAGGCAACATTGAGACCTGGCATTCTGAGGTAGGGAAACTCAGAAACATCTCTTTTCTTGCAACTCATAGCTATTTGGCCAGCTACAGGCCTGCCTTGACTACCGTAGTGTGTATTTGCTGACAAATGTGAAAATTATTGTCATGAGCTCTGTGGCTCATTGGATACTTTCTGCAAGATTGAAAGCACAATTTGAAGAATCAAGGCATGACTTAGTCCGGTATATTGAACACTGCGTGGCTACTTTTCTTCTACATATTTAATTTTGATCAGAGACTTTAATGCTAGGATAGAGCTTGATGATAATTCACTTCATGCTCGGTTCAACAGTTTCTCTCTTGACCTTGAAGATTTATCCAGATTACAAGGTTTTTTTTTTGTAAATCTCTTGTAAATCTAGGGATCTTGTGAGTAATTTTGCAGGATTGCCTAATACATTGGATGTAATTATTTTAAATGGGGCATTTTGAAAAGGATGTTCCCAGCCCCTTTACCTTCCAGTCTGTGTAAAGATTTTCCAATATTGTTTATATTTTAATATCAAATAATTTGGTTCCTAATATCCCCTATTTTGTGAGGTACCTAGAACAAACAGGGATAATTTACCCCTTTCCTGCAACAACTTTAATTTTGTTTGTTATAAATCTGCTAGACCTCAGTATGTTCCAGCTGAGGAAACTGGCAAATCCAGAGTTAATTGGAGGCCACCTTAGTTATATAATCATTATCCGGTTTAATTTCCCAGTTGGCATTCATTTCAGTAAATTTCTTCAGAAACCTTGCTTTCAACCTCACTATTCCCTAACCAAACTCAGGAGACCTACACATTTCACACATTTACATTACAGTCTATAATAGTAATATCTATAGAAACAATAAGACTATTCATAAATGTTTACCTAATCTTGCTGCGATTCTAATTGTGTAGCTGCTAAGAGGACGCTGATCTCATTATTTATGTTATAAACCCTTTCAAAATCTTATAGAATTGAAAATAAATATTGAAAAGTGCTGAAAAGGAGGAAATGTGCTGCCTTTCTAATCTCCTGACACCAACTGATTGAAGCAGCCAGTTATAGGAATCCTACTCTCTTCCGGCATATACTGTACCTGCTGCTCAGACCATTTATGCTGACGGGAGATACATTTTTCCAGTCTTTATGAAATTCAGATACTTATTCCTTTTTACTATCTTTAGCAGCTGATTCTTTGCAGCAATGATCACCAGATAGATAATGTTTGACCACAGGTAAGGTAAAGTAGTAAAAAGTTGCAAGAAAAAAAGAATAAGAAATAAAGAATAAAGAGAAAAGAAATATATAGAAGTGACTTCCAACTTTCATCACAAGTATAAATAAACTTAGTGACTCACCACCCCCTCTAAGGTAACAATTATCTCTTTATCCCATCCCTTATCTGTAGACCAGGGGTGTCAAACTGCTGGCCCCGTGGGCCAGATGTGTCATGCTGAAACTGCGCCCACCTCATTGCCGGCAATGGAAAGAAAGTCGTGGTATATCGCAACATGTCATGTGATGTTGTGAGTCTGACACCCCTGCTATAGACAAATCCATAAAGCACCACATTTTCAGTCCCTGCCAGCAGAACATCCCTAAAGGATTTCCATAAATAACAACATATCTTGTTTTAACCTTGTACTTCAGTATCTTATTCAATGAGTTTTTTCCAGAGTGTACTCTAATGCCCTCCCTTCTGTAATTATGGTTGCAGAAATAAAAAAAAATCCCTGTAGAATTTAGGCAATACAAGTAGCCCTTGACTTACGACCATAATTGAGCCCAACATTTCTGTTGCTAAGTGAGAGAGTTGTTAAGTGAGTTTTGCCCCATTTTACAATCCTTCTTGCAACACTTGTTTAGTGACTCGCTGCAGTTGTTAAGTTAGTAACACAGTTAAATGAATCTGGCTTCCGCATTAACTTTGCTTGTCAGAAGGTCGCAAAAGATGACCCAGGGACACTGCAACCATCATAAATATGAGTTGATTGCCAAGTGTCTGAATTTTGATTACATGATCATGGCATGTGCAATAGTCATAAGTGTGAAAAATGGTTATAAATCACTTTTAACAGTGCCATTGTAACTTCAAATGGTCACTAAGCTGCTGTAAGTCAAGGACCTTGTGTCACGGGTAGGTCTGAAACCTGAGAACAGGGGTCTTCAAACTTGGCCCTTTTATGGCTTGTGGACTTCAACTCCCAGAATTCCTCAGCCAGGCATGCTGGCTGAGGAATTCTAGGAGTTGAAGTCCACAAGTCATAACAGGGCCAAGTTTGAAGACCGACCATGTTTTTGTAAGGTGTGTATTTCTATGTGGAACCACATTCTCAATTTGTCCTCAGTGTTAACAGAAGTATTAAACTGTTACAGTATTGTTATATCTTTGGATCACACTTGGATTGTTGTATAGGTTGCTGTCCTCCTACTGATCTTGGACCATAATGAAAGATAATTGTGTTTCAACATCCTGTGCTTTGATTACCCAATTAAAAATCAGAAGGAAGCCATATCTTTATGCAGGGGGTAAAGAATCTGGGGCTTTACCTGTCATCTGCTCTGTTCTTTGCTTGTTGGAAACAGCATAGCAAGGTTGGAACAGCATAGCAGTGGAACATTGCCCTGCCTTTCCTCTTGGGCCTTTGGGAGATCTATGAAGGACAGCAATCTTTATCACAGGTTGTCAGTGCTGCTATGCTTTCCTCATTTAGCTAAGAGGTTTGTGAGTTCTGTTTAGTTTCTTTAACTTCTCCAACTTATAAACAAGCTCTAGTTTATTATTAAAAAGATCTCGGGTTTCGTTCATGCCTACTGAGTGAATGCTGTAATGAAAGAATACTTTGTGTATGGTAAAATTCACACGTGCACATAGACACATACTAAATACACATACTATACATCCCCCTCTCTTAAATGCTTTATTCTACATCTAGCAGCTTAATTAATCTTGTTCATTTTTTAAAAAAAATATGCCTATTACTACTAAAAAACTAAGTCAAGTAGTTTTTGAAAATCTATTGTGAACATAGACCAAAAAGCAAGTTTCCCTGATCAACCAATGAGGGGAATTTTTTTAAAGGTGTTCGATTAAGTTTCATAGATATTTGTGGTAGGTTTCTTTGCTTTGTATCTTTAGAAATCTAATCAGTCATTTAATTCAGTACAAAACTTCTATTGTTAACCATTTGAGAATCTGGCCAAAATAAACCTACATGAGAAAATTGAAAATAGTTAATTTTTTTGTTAAGGCTGTATGACTGTAGTCTCTATTTATCATCACCTAGATTTGATGCTATTAAAGCAGAATTGCCATAATTCAGTGGTGGAAAATTTAGGTGGGGCACCAAAGGCCACACTTAATATTTTGAACCTTGGGGAAATTATACAAAGAGCAAGTCATATACTTGCAGTGTGCTGCAGCTGCCAAAAAAGGCAACACAGTGCTAGGCTGCATTAACAGAGGGATAGAATCAAGATCACGTGAAGTATTAATACCACTTTACAATGCCTTGGTAAGGCCGCACTTGGAATACTGCATCCAGTTTTGGTCACCACGATGTAAAAAAGATGTTGAGACTCTAGAAAGAGTGCAGAGAAGAGCAGCAAAGATGATTAGGGGACTGGAGGCTAAAACATATAAGGAACAATTGCTGGAATTGGGTATGTCTAGTTTAATGAAGAGAAGGACGAGGGGGGACATGATAGCAGTGTTCCAATGTCTCAGGGGCTGCCATAAACAAGAGGGAGTCAAGCTATTCTCCAAAGCGCCTGAAGGTAGGACAAGAAGCAACGGATGGAAACTGGTCAAGGAGAGAAGCAACCTAGAACTAAGGAGAAAAATCCTGACAGTGAGAACAATTAACCAGTGGAACAACCTGCCTCCAGAAGTGATGAATGCTCCAACACTGGAAGTTTTTAAGAAGAGAATGGACATCCATTTTTCTAAAATGGTATAGGGCAGGGGTATCAAACTCAATTTCATTGAAGGCTACATCAGCATCCTGGTTGCCATTGGGGGGCTGGGTGGGTGTGGCTGGCATGGGCATGGCCTACTGGGTGGGCGTGGCCAGCTCCATGTCACTCACGTCGGGCACCTGTGCGGGCCTGGGCAGGAATGAGGTGCATCCGAGGGTGGGGAAGGGTGGGTGGGATGGGGTGAGCGCTAGGGCATGGTCCACTGGAGCAGCCTCACTGAGCCTCAGGCTGTGCACGGGGCCCCTGGACAGTGGCATGGACTGCCCAGAGCCCTGGGCAGCGGAAGACAAGTGCCCAGCCCGGCCCTTGAGCTCCCACGACACCAGGACCCCACAGCCCTGCCTAGCCTAGCCGCACTACACCGAGGGGGTGCCCAGCTGCACTTATCTCCTCAATGCTGCTGCTGTGCTCACTCTCCTTGGCCAGGTTGCTCATGGTGGGTGCAGGAGAACAAAGTGCATGGGTCAGAGGGAAGCCCACTCCCTCTCCATGTGAGGAAACCTGGCTTTGTAACCAAAGCATCCTCAGCAATAGGATAGGAGACCACCAGGGGAAGGCAAAAGGGCAACAGGGCTGCTGGTGGCCAAGTGCTAAAGCAGGACTTCCCTCAGACCCTCCCTCCCTCTTATTCCAATCTCCTCCCTCCCTCCCTCCCTCTTCTCTCCTTTCTTTCTTTCTTTCTTTCTTTCTTTCTTTCTTTCTTTCTTTCTTTCTTTCTTTCCTTCCTTCCTTCCTTCCTTCCTTCCTTCCTTCCTCCCCTTCTTCCCTGCCTCCCTCCTTTTCATTCCCATCTCCTTCCTTCCCTTACTTTTTTCCCTGTTTCCCTCCCCTCCTTCCTTCCTTCTCTCTGTGCCCAGGAAGGGATGAGGAGAGGGGGAGAGGTTGGCAGCACTTCTCTCAAAGAATAAGAGTTGGAAGAGACTTTTGAGGTCTTTAGTCCAAGCTCCTGCTCAAGCAGGGGACATATACCATTCCAGACAATGGAATATCCAATCTCTACTAAAAGCCTCCAGTGATGGAGCATCCACAACTTCTGAAAGCAAGCCTTTTCACTGGTTATTTGTTTTCACAAGTCCTTAGTTCTAGGTTGGTTTTCTTCTTGATTAATTTCCATCTATTATTTGCCTTCTGATGCTTTGGAACATAGGTTGACCCCTTCTTCTCTGTGGCAGCCCATCAAATATTGGAACACTGCTATCATGTCACCACCCCTAGTCCTTTTCACTAAGCTAGACATACCCAATTCCCACAAACATTTGTCATATGTTTTAGCCTCCAGCCCCCTAATCATCTATGTTTACCATCCATTTAGACCAGATAGTCCCCCTGGTTTGGTTTATAGAACAGTGGCCACAAGCAGAGCCTTCTCAGAGACAGCACCCCCATTATAGAACTTTCTCCCAAGGAAAATATGAACAGTGCAACTCTCACCCATTTAGAGGCAACTCCAAACACACTGTTCAGCTAGGCATTTGTAAAACAACAACACATTTTATGATCAAACAGCATTAAGTAAATTACTACTACTATGTTTCTTTCTTAAAATACATACTTTTAATATTGTTTTAAGCAGTGCTAGTGATGCTTTACAATAGTTGTCTTTGAGAGTTTTCTTGTAAACCACCCTGGATTTCTCAGAAACTTTTACTTTCAAATTAATGTTGATTTAATAAATTAGGCAGAAGAAACAAATGTTTAAATACATCTAAATCCCACAGACCTACTGCCTCCTACCGGTAGGCGCATACTGCAGAGAAAATAAGGCATTGCATTTCTAGCCAGCATAGCCACAGGATGATGGGAACTGTGGTTCATGACACCCAAAATATATTAGTTTGGGTAAGACTGGATTAAATTATAAAAGAGCAGATGAAGGGAAGTATTTTTGTCTCCGACAAAATAATTTGGGGGGGGGGAGTTGACTTGGCCTTTTAATTTCAACTCACACCAATTCCTAACTTCCCATTCAATCCAAAGAGATTTATTATTGCCTGGATTTTAGGGAGGGGAGGAGGCAAGAATAAATCACAAAGCTAATCTGCAAGTTTGCTCTCTAGCCACCTGCACACCACCTTCCCGTGTATGTGTGTATGTGTATGAGAGACAGAGAGAGATCCCCTTTTTGTAAGTTTGCTTACTCTGCAACTCCCTGCTGGCTCAATCTCTCTCTCTTTCTCTCTCTCTCTCTCTCACATACACAAACACCACACACATAAAGGTTAATGAAAAAGAGGAGGGGGGAGAAAGGTGGAAGCTCTCCTTTTTTGTAAAACCTCGGCTTCCTCCTCCCCTCCTGGCTCTCTCTCTGTGCGCGCACACACACACACACACACACACACACCCTCTTCCTGTTTTCTCCTCTTCCTCCTCCTTTTCCTCAGCTGCACCTGAACGGAGTGGGAGGAAAGTTCTCCTTTTTTGTAATACCTCAGCTTCCTCCACTTCCTCCTCTTCCACTCCTGACTGGGCCTGACGGGGTTAAGCAGAGAGGGGAGGGGCGGGCTAAAACAAATGAGCTGCTGCTGCTGCTGCAGCCACCAGCCCGGAGCGCTCGCTCTTTTGGCTCGCTGTTTCCTGCACGTGCTCCAAGGCACCTTGCTGGGTTGTGGTGGGCCAGGGCTGGGGCAGCAGCGGCCGGTCCCTTGCCATTTCTGGGACAGCCCTGGGGGGGGGGGGCAAATCTGGGCCCTTCCCGGGCCGCATCCGGCCCACGGGCCTTGTGTTTGACATGTCTGGTATAAGGTTTCCTGCCTGAACAGGGGTTGGACTAGATGACATCCAAGGTCCCTTCCAACTTTATTATTATTATTATTAGCACTTTCTCATATTCCTAGTGTCAAAGAGCAGAAAAGTGAGCTTCAGTTTCTACAACTATAATCAGAAGGTTGCTCTGCAGGATAAAAACATGAGATTCAGAGACTGCATGAATATTGTTTTTAGTCTCATGCATGCATGATATTTACAATTCTTACCTAGCTGACCGCACTACTAATACCTATTAAACATTCAAAATTTACTACTGAGTAATTATTCAATCAGAACATGGTTAAAAATAAAAGTCAACAATTCCATACACATCTTTTCAGATATTATCCCCGGAACAGGAACAATGGTCTATCCACATTTAGATGTGCCAGGACATATTCACTGCCTCACTTTGCAATATGTAGCAGGTATTTGATCAATAGTGTCATATAATTGCTAAATCTTTGGTACTATATTTGCATGTGTTGTGACTAATTAACACAACTGATTTCAATAGATCCAGTACTGAAAATATCCAATACGGCTTAAGGGCAATCTCTACATTTCTCAATGCACCACTGTTTGTCATTGTAACCTAAATCAGAAGTTTTCAAATGTTTTCAGGATATGGAATATTACCACAACAACAACAACTACTATTATTACTTCTACTACTACTACTACTACTACAATAATAATAACAATAATAATACAAATACCTGGGCATCCTTCAAGCTGAAAACATCAAGCACACTGAAGTTAAGAAAAAGTTTAGAAGTGAATACATGAAGAGAGTGAAGAAGATCTAAAGTCCAAACTCAGTTGAGGAAATACCATCAATCACCTGGGCAATTCTAGTCATTAGATACACCACTAGAATAGTGGACTGGACTCAAACAGAAGTAAAGGCCCTAGATAGGAAGAGTAGCATAATAATAATAACAATGAATCATGCCCTTTATCCACGCAGTGACGTTGAGAGACTCTACCTACCAAAGGGCGAAAAAAGGACATTAGAAGAATATCTGAAAAACAGTGAAGAAGATGCACTGAATAAGGTGACCAACTTTTTTACAATGAAAAGGAGGACACAAATAAATTGAAGAAAAAAATATCGTAAATAAAAGAAACATTTTATTCATTGCAACAATAATACAGACAACTTGTGTAGCAGAGTCGACTGATAATGATTCAGTTGAGGGGACAGGGGCATGTCCTTGTCAGATCATCTGGGACGAGTTTGAGGCTGTTACGCCTGATGAAGTGGACAGGGCCATTGGAGCTGTGAGTTCCGCCACCTGTTTGTTGGACCCGTGTCCCTCCTGGCTGGTTTCTGCCAGTAGGGAGGTGACACGTACCTGGATCCAGGAGATTGTCAACGCTTCTTTGAGGGAGGGGTCCTTCCTGGCTCCTTTAAAGGAGGCACTTGTGCGCCCCCTCCTCAAGAAGCCTTCCCTGGATCCAGCGATTTTGACCAACTATCATCCGGTTTCCAACCTCCCCTTTGTTGGGAAAGTTGTTGAGAAGGTGGTGGCACTCCAGCTCCAGCGGTCTCTGGAGGAAGCTGATTATCTGGGCCCTCTGCAGTCGGGGTTCAGGCCCGGCTACAGCACCGAAACTGCTTTGGTCGCTCTGATGGATGATCTCTGGCGGGCCCGGGATAGAGGCCAGTCCTCTTTCCTGGTGCTTCTTGATCTCTCAGCGGCGTTCGATACCATCGACCATGGTATCCTTCTGCGCCGGCTGGAGGGATTGGGAGTGGGGGGCACCGTGTTGCGGTGGTTCTTTTCCTATCTCACTGGTCGGTCGCAGTCGGTGTTTGTGGGGGATCGAAGGTCCACCTCTAGGTTACTCCCATGTGGGGTGCCTCGGGTCGGTTCTCTCCCCCCTACTTTTTAACATTTACATGAAGCCACTGGGTGAGATCATCCACTGGCACGGAGTGAGATACCATCAGTACGCTGATGATACTCAGCTGTATATTTCCACTCCTGGCCATATCAGTGAAGCGGTTGAGGTGATGTGCCGGTGTCTGGAGGCTGTGAGGGTCTGGATGGGCGTTAACAGATTAAAGCTCAACCCTGACAAGACAGAGTGGCTGTGGGTGATGCCTCCCAAGGACATTTCAATCTGTCCTTCCATCACTCTGGGGGGTGAATCTATAGTCCCCTCAGAGAAGGTCCGCAACTTGGGAGTCCTCCTCGATCCACAGCTGATGTTGGATCATCACTTGTCGGCTGTGGCGAGGGGGGCATTTGCCCAGGTTCGCCTGGTGCACCAGTTGCGTCCTTACTTGAATCGGGAGTCTCTCCTCACAGTCACACATCCCCTTGTCACCTCGAGGATCGACTACTGCAACGCTCTCTACATGGGGCTACCCTTGAAGAGTGTTCGGAGACTACAATTAGTGCAGAATGCAGCTGCGCGAGCAGTTGTGGGCCTGCCCCATCGTGCCCACATTTCGTCAACTCTCTGCATGCTGCATTGGCTGCCTATTGGTCTCCGAGCACAATTCAAAGTGTTGGTTATTACCTATAAAGCCCTTTATGGCAAGGGACCAGGATACTTACAGGGCCGTCTTCTGCCACATACTTCCCTACGACCGGTGAGAGCACACAGGGTCGGCCTCCTCCGGGTCCCGTCAGCGAAACAATGTCGGCTGGCGGGCCCTAGGGGGAGGGCTTTTTCTGTTGTGGCACCCGCCCTCTGAAACCAACTGCCTCCTGAAGTCCGCGTTTCTCCCACGCTCCTGGCCTTCCGTAAAAACCTTAAAACTTACCTCTACCGGCAGGCCTGGGGATGATTGTGGATTGAATGGTGAATATGAGTGGGTGTTAGTTTGTTTTTTAGATATTTTTTTATTTGGACTTGTATTGGAATTTGATGTTTTATATACATGTTGTTAGCCGCTCCGAGTCTCCGGAGAGGAGCGGCATACAAGACCGAATAAAATAAATAAATAAATAAATAAACTTGCATGTGCAAAGTTTGCCGGACGGGTATTTTGCGCGCTCAGCAGCAATTCCTATTGGCTTTCGAAAGCCAATAGTGGCAGTAGCACAGCTCATTGAAAAGTTGAAAAAAAAAACCATCAAAAGAAAAGGTGCCGGAACGCCATTCTGAGCGTTCTATGAGAAAAAAAAAGCCCTGCAGATTAGTCTTCAAATATCAAAAAGGAGGACATGTAGGAGGACACTTTTCGAGGGAGGACAGAACTCACAAAAGGAGGACTGTCCTCCCTAAAGGAGGACGGCTGGTCAACTTAGCACCGAAGCTAGTATATCAGGAAGGCATACTGAGTACTGGAGAGGCCAAACTGGCCTACAAGAAAGATCAAATGAAGAGGAGAAAAGACGCATGAGAAGACAAAGCATTACATGGCCAATACATTAAAAAATATAGCAGGAAAAGCAGATAACAGGACCTGGCAATGGCTAAGATCAGGAAAGTTGAAGGAAGAGACAGGCTAATTCTGGCTGCACAAGACCTAGCTTTAAGAACAAATTATTATTATTATTATTATTATTATTATTATTATTATTATTATTATTATTATTATTAATTCGATTTCTATGCCGCCCTATTCCGGAGAACTCAGGGCGACTCACAACACAGTAGAAATCAACATATAAAAATACATGTAAATATAAAACCCCTTAATTTTTTAAAAAAACCCAATCATTCAGCATACACACAGACATACACTGGCTTGGGGCAAGATGTTAACTACCCCAGGCCTGCCGGCAGAGGTGTGTTTTGAGTAATTTACGAAAGGCGGAGAGGGTGGGGGCGACACGGATCTCCGGGGGAAGTTGGTTCCAGAGGGCTGGGGCCGCAACAGAGAAGGCTCTTCCCCTAGGCCCCACCAGGCGACACTGTCTGGCTGACGGGACCTGGAGAAGGCCGACTCTGTGGGCCCTAACTGGCCGCTGGGATTCATGGGGCAGCAGACGGTCCTGTAAGTAACCTGGTCCGATGCCATGTAGGGCTTTATAGGTCATAACCAACACTTTGAATTGGGTTCGGAGACCAATTGGCAGCCAATGCAGCTTGCGGAGTGATGCCGAAATGTGGGCATTTCTGGGCAAGCCCAACACTGCTCGCGCGGCTGCATTCTGCATTACCTGAAGTCTCCGAACGTTTTTCAAAGGTAGCCCCATGTAGAGAGCATTGCAGTAGTCGAGCCTCGAGGTGATAAGGGCATGAGTGACTGTGAGAAGAGACTCCCGGTCCAAATAGGGCCGCAACTGGTGCACCAGGCGAACCTGGGCAAATGTCCTCCTCGCCACAGCCGAAAAATGATGTTCCAAATTTAGCTGTGGATCGAGGAGGACGCCCAAGTTGCGGACCTTCTCCGAGGGGGTCAAAAGCTCCCCCCCCAGGCTGATGGACGGATAGATTGAAATATCTTTGGGAGGCAGAACCCATAGCCACTCCGTCTTGTCGGGGTTGAGCTTGAGCCTGTTGGCACCCATCCAAACCCTAACAGCCTCCAGACATCGGCACATCACTTCCGCTGCTTCACTGAAATGACACGGGGTGGAGATGTAAAGCTGGGTATCATCAGCATACTGATGATATCTCACCCCGTGTTGTCGGATGATCTCACCCAGCGGTTTCATGTAGATATTAAACAGCAGAGGGGAGAGGACCGATCCCTGAGGGACCCCACAAGGGAACACTTCAGACAACTTAGCAATTGTTGATAAGAAAGACAAAAATGTCTGGATAGTGGACGCGGCAGTACCTGGAGATAGCAGAATAGAAGAGAAAAACTAGAGAAAATAACAAAATATAAAGACCTGCAAATAGAAATAGAACCACTCTGGCAAAAGCAAGCAAAGATAGTAATAGATGCCTTGGGTGCATTCCCAAAACATCTGGAGCATTATTTAGACATCATTGGCATTGACAAATTCACCATCAGTCAATTGCAAAAGGTGGCTTTACCCAGAACAGTTTAAATCCTGCAATGATATCTGTAACACCATCAAACATCCAGATCTGCCTATTCCAGGTCCTTGGAAAAGACCTGATAGGTAGACAAAAATGCCAAATCCAGTCTAAACATCTGGCCGACTGTGCAACGAACATAATAATAAAAAGTTTAAAATTTCTAGAAGCCCTGTTTAATAAATTCACCAAAGAAATTTTTTTATATCTGGAAAAGAACTAGATGCAGTAGACCACTACATATATTTTGGCCAACGGATCTCAGTGGAAGGTGATACAATAAAGGAAATTGAACGGTGTGTTAAATGTGGTTGGCAGGCATTCAGCAAGCTAAGTAAAATTTTCAAGAACAACCTCCCCCTATCCCTAAAGAGAAAAGTTTTCGATCAGTGTGTGCTACCTGCTCTAAAATATGCCAGTGAAAAAAGGGACACTAACCTCACGATCGATACAAGAATGGCATGAAAAGCCATGGAAAGATACTTGTTTGGCGTTACAAGGCAAGATAAAAAGACCTGCATATAGATTAGAGAACAAATAAAAATATAGGATATCATCAAGACATTGCAGAAGACTATGGTAAATGGTTGCCAAAAGACCTACATGCAGCTTAATTTTAATTGTTAATTGCATTAATTAATTGCATTAATTGTTACATTTCAGATTTTTACTTGAGGCAAGCTAGAAATTGAAATGAACAGGAAAGTGCAAAATAAAATTCAATAATTTATTTATTTCAATATCTGTCTATTTATTTATTTTTCATTTATTTATTTCAATAACTATTTCCCCCCATTTCTATTTTTGCTGCCCCTTTTGCCACCACATCCACCTGGCTATAACTTACAGGACTCTCGGGCAATGTTGTCATTCTATAGACCAGGGTTGTCAAACTGCTGACCTGTGGGCCGGTTTCATCATACCAAAGCTGCTCCCACACCATTGCCGGCAATGCAAAAAGGAGTCGTGATACATCTCGACATGTCAACGTGACGTGGCGAGTTTGACACCCGTGTTCTAGATTATATTCTTATAACCTGGCTTTTTTTTAAATAAAAGTTTTAAAACACATCTCCTTTACTCCCTTCTCAAATGAACAGCAGAAGCCCAATGCAGCCAAATAGATCAGAAACTTCTTCAGCATCCCAGATTCAGTCCAACTGCTAAATTTCTTCCATTTCTGGAAATGGCCTGGGTGAAACCACATGCAAAGCATATTATATTTCAGCTGTGCTTTATAAGCAGGCCTTTTTCAGCCTTTCCTGTGACACAAACTTGGGCAGGAAAAGAATCGCTTCCTATAAGATTGACTGGAACAGGCATGTGAAACTCGCGACGTCACGTGATGTCGCGCAACGTATTGGGACTTTTTCCCCATTGCCGGCGGTTTCAGCGTGATGCATCTGGCCCATGGGCTGGCAGTTTGACATGCCTGGATTAGAAGGTCTGGCCTAATCCAGAAGAGAAGCTGTTCTCTACTGTTGTTACGGTATCAAACTGCAAAATGGTAAGCTATTGCTGACTAGCGAAAAGCTTTTTAAACCATCAAATATATGGCGAATATCTGTAGCTCGGGTGTAGGATGAGGGTGAAGGTTCGTTCTCATAGCTTGTTGGTTGGTTTCCAAACATTTCATTACCAGACTAGGTAACATCTTCAGCAGTTTTATGGGATGTCTGTGTCAGTGGATTCTGTTTATAAGGGCTTCAGGCGAGAGTGTGAGTCAACAGAGAGAGGCTTGTGATGGGTCTTGTGATGGGGAGGTTACATCAGGTCAGAGTCATTGGGAGGTGAACTGCTGGAGGGAGAGGGGGCTTGGGTGGGTTGAGGGTCGTTACTGTCTCTGGTTGGCTGTGTGGTTGATTTGGATTCTGAGGGGTTCATAGGCTGATTGTAGGTCAATGTGTCTGGTGATGGAATTGCTTGTGGAGTGCCAGGCTTCGATGAACTCATGAGCGTGGCAGGTGGTAGTGTGGCCGATGATTTTAGTGTTGCTCCAATTGAGCTGGTGTTGTTTGGTGTCGATGTGAATAGAGATTAAGGATTTGGGATCGTGGCGTTTGACTGTGAGTTCTATAATGTACTAGCTTTTAAACACTTTACACACAATGCTTCTTCTCAAATTGTGTTTCTGAATGGCAAAAAGAAAAGAAAAGGCTATAAACCAGTTACGAAAAATGAAACAATGTTCTTCATAACTAGAAATAGCTAGAGATTATTGTGCATTGTAGCATTAGCAGTCTAATTGAGCTTTCTTTCTATTGAGGATAGATAAAAGTTTCTCTTTTTATATATAAAATAACATAGGAGAGGGGTACACTTAAGAAACTACTTGAGTTGAGTTGTATTTAATTTAATTTGATTTTTTGTTTATAATTATAAAACTAATAAAATATATTCAAAAAAAAAGAAACTACTTAACTAAAGCAGGAATCCTATGCTGTACATATTGATTGGTACATATGGAAATGGGCTGGCCACACAGCAAAAAGAACGGATGGCAGGTGGACTAAGGCAGTCATAGAATGGGTCCCACTTGATAAAAAGCATCGACAAGAGAGACCTAAAACAAGATGGATCGGCATCATCAGCAAGTACTGTGGGCCCAATTGGCAAAAGAAAGCTCAAGACTACATTGTTGTAAACATGTGGAAGAGGCCTTCATCCTGTAGTGGATATAGACAATGGCTAGAATGATGGTGATGATGACATATTGATTTGAGAATAAGAGCAATAGAAAACAATAAGGCTTAGTTGTGAGTAAATAGGTATAGAGTTGAAAAATGCTAAGTGAGATGGAAGGAAAAAGGACAACCAGCCACAAGATAGGTGGGACTCAATTACAGTGGTGGTGAGTGCAATATTGGAAAATTTAAAGGATCAGGTTAGGGATAGATTGTCATGAAGGAAATCTATGTGGTCACTAAGGATAGACACCAACTTGATGGCTCTTAATCAGTATGGTAATTGTGGAATCAGGCTTTCTAATTTATAAATGTTTAATCATATTCTCAATGGAGATTTGCAGTCCTTTCATGTATGAACCAACTGTCATTTGTGTTGATAAAAAATAAAAACTTTTCTTTTTTTAATAATTATTTCATTAAATGTTACAGAACATACACATAAAAACTAACATATAACAATCCAGAGGAAAGATAAAGGTAGAGAGGAAACAGATAGGAATAGAGGTGCAGAAAGATATAATGAAAAAGAAAGCAAAAATATATACAGAATGACTTCTGACTTCCAAAGATATATAAACACCTACATTCAATTCTTAATTTAATATTACAAATAAAAACTTTTCTCATGAGTTTGGATTTCTGCAATTATATGTACATTACAATGGAACAAGTTTTATAACTTTAATTTTGAAGTGGTTATTTCCAAGTCATACTGCATACAATTGGATTCCATTCTCTCCATTGCTTATATCTTTCCCTAAGTGCACACATATGCTCATACATTTTGATCAATATGGGCTATTACATTTAATTTGGGAATGTATTTTGTTTAATATATGGGAATTTCTGAAAGAGCACATGGAATAGCATTGTTCAAACTATGCCTATTGGTTTATAGGAATGATTTGGAGTAAAATTGCACCTGCTGCTAAATGTTAACTTTTGGAAAAGAAGAAAAGAAATTGGAATGTTTTCAGTGAAGACAACCAAGAGGTAAATAAGAAAGGTGCTTTGGAAGATACACGAAATAACAGTGTTCAAATTCATTTTTTGTAATTTGTAATTTAATACAACTGTTTTATTATTAGCTTTATGTTTATTGCTTCACCTCATACATGCTTAGAACAAACCTTGCTTTGGTTGTCTTGTTTTGCTTATTGAATTAGATAACAAATGTTGGTTCTCATTTTGCGTGATGATGCATTAATGTAAAAATAATTTTGTTAGGTAATTTCATAACAATTCTTAGCATTTTTCCTCCTTTAACAATTCAAGTGTGGAATTATGTGCAAGACATTTTAAAGCAGACATGTCAAACTCGCGACGTCACATGACATCGTGTGATGTATCGGGACTGTTTTGCCATTGCCGGCAATGGGGTGGGTGCAGCTTCCGCGTGACACGTCCAGTTTGACACTCCTGTTTTAAAGTATAGTTTGTTCCACAATTGTATGCAAGGCTTTTTAAAGTATAGTTTGTTCAATAAGTCATAGCACTCTGGTTTACTTATTAACACTCTGCTTAAAACAAGAAAATCCCATTGGGGCTTGGCTATAGTTAGCAAATCTGAGCTGCAACAAATTAGACAACTTAATGTCTTTCTGTCTGCTATCATCTTGTGATCATCTGGATTTTTGTAACTCATACACACAGGCAGCCCTAGGCTTAATACAATGTGTGAATCCCCCAAATGAGGATAGCATTCCAGTAAACAAGGGTAGAAAGAATAATGATTTGCAGCAGGTTTGGGGTGAAAAAACAAAGTTGTCCTTTTGATTCATCAGAAGTGCTATTTGACCACGCTTTTTTAAAAAAACATTTTTAACAAATGGAGAAAGGATCACAAGGTAGTGGTAGAACCCTGATTTTGTAAGCAGAATGGAGTTCCAGTCCCTGAAAACACAACTTAAAGCAATAGATATGAAAGATAAGATAATTTGCTACCAACCCTATAAAGCCACAGTTAATTAAAATAAACAAACACTATTTTGGTGGACAAATATTCTAATCTCACATAATATAATTTTCCCTTGAAATATATGACAAAATAATAGTTTAACCTTTCTCTGTCTTTCAATATACACATGGTTGATTTTGACAACCCATTTAACAGAAGACAGTATGTAACAGTATTGATAAATGTAACCCCAACATTGGATGAAATAATGATTTTCAGAAAGAGCTCAAAGAGAAGCTAAAGTTCCTTATTTTCAGCTAGACTGACAGCTCACTGATAAATCTGAAAGTGGGGGAAATTAATTTCACCTTTTCCCAACAAATGATTTTAATCTACAAGTGAAAGTCTTCCTATGCTCCTACCAAGGAAATGTGTTCACTTTCCTATAAATTAAAGTAATAAAATGAAATAGAAATAGGAAGACCTCACAAAATGAAATTCAACCTTGGAGTTAAATTTATCTTTATCACAATTATCTTACTCTGAATACAGTACCCAAAGGAATTCCACTGAAGTTTTGTTTCATTTCCATCAAATCCGTGAATAAATTTAAATTGTTATATGAGAAGAAAGTTTCCTCAGAATCTTCATATCAAGATAAAGAAATCCTTACATTTGTCAGAACCGTGTCACAGTGCTGGTGCAACGTAATCACCCTGATTTACTCCATATTATAAAGAAAATGAGAGGGTGCTATATTCATGTATAAATAAAATAAGGATATTACTGGGTTATCTAATTTGGAATTCACTTCCAGAAGGGGTCGTGACAGCTGTCAGCCTTGACAGCTTCAAGGCAGGGCTAGATAGATTCATGGATGCAAAGTGTATCGGTGGTTATTAAAACGGATGTCCATGTGCCGCCTCTATGTTGGTTGAGGCAGGCAGGATTCCCTTGAGTACCATTTGTTGGGGGTCAAGGGAAAGGGAGGGTTTTGCCTTCTCTTTCTGCTCAAGATCCCCATGTACAATTGGTGGGCCACTGTGTGACACAGAATGCTGGACTCGATGGGCTTTGGCCTGATTCAGCATGGCTCTTCTTATGTTCTTATGTTCTTATCTATAAAACTGTTGTTGTTATTGGAGTTAGCCTAGACACCTGGTTAGTGTCTGGACATATCCTTGCAGTTTTCTTGGCGACATTTTCAGCCCTTGCCTGTTTCCCAGGATTGAGACAGAATAACTAGCCCAAGGACATTTAGCTGGTTTTGTGCTTAAGGTTGGACCAGAACTCACAGTCTTATAGTTTCCAGCCTGGTATCTTAAACCACTGCAGCAAATTGGCTTTCTCTATAAAACATAGCAACTTCACATAGTAGATTATTATGCTCTGTTCCCTCCTCTGTATTTTCTTTAATATTTTTTATGATATGTAATTATTGTATCAAGTTCTAAATTCAAACTAAAAAAGAGCAAAAGAAGGCATCTTTGATGTGTATACTACATATTAGTAGAAGAGGGCACACTACACATTAAAATTTGTTATTAAACCATACCAGTTCAATGTAAAAAACATAACCCTGAAATTTATTTATATGAACGTTTATACCCTACTTCCTAAGACCCAAAGTGAAAGCAACAGAATAGCTTAAAACTGAACCATTCATTCCCAGCTACAATACAGCAGGCTTTTCATGATCAATACTGAACACTCTGTGAAAAATAAGCTCTTCAGTGCTTTTTTGAAAGCTACAAAATTAGGGGCAATCCCTATCTCAAGAGGAAGGTATTCATCGAATGTAGAATCATAGGGCTGGAAGAGACCTCGGAGGTCTTCTTCTAGTCCAATCCCCTTCTTAAGGTAGAGGCCTTATTTATTTATTTTATTTATTTGACTTCTATGCCGCCCTATTCCGGAGAACTCAGGGCAGCTCACAACATACCAGGGATAGGCAACCTTGGCTCTTTTATGACTCATGGACTTCAACTCCCAGAATGCCTGAGCCAGCATGGCTCAGCTTGGAAACCTCTCCCTTTCCCCTCAGCATGGCTGGCTCAGGAATTCTGGGAGTTGAAGTCCACGAGTCATAAAAGAGCCAAGGTTGCCTATCCCTGCCTTATACCATCTTGGCAAAATAGCTGTTCAACTTACAGTATTTTTTGAAAACCTCCGGTGATGCAGCACCCACAATTCTGGGAGGCAAGCTATTCCATTGATTAATTGTTCTGTCAGGAAATTTTTCCTTACTTCTAGGTTGGATCTGTCTTTAACAAGCTTCCACCCATTACTTTTTGTCCTGAGTTTCGGTACTTTGGAGAATAAGTCATTCCCCTCTTCTCTGTGATAGTCCCTCAAGTTCTGGAAGACAGTTACCATATCCCACCTAATCCTTCTCTTTGATAGGCTAGACGTACTTAGCTCCCTCAACTGTTCACTGCAGGATTTAGCCCAGACCCAGTGGGGGGAAAAAACAAGAAAAAAGTAGACAAAGCACAGTTGTAAAACAAATTTTATTTTGCAGTCCTTCCCCATAGCCTCAGATGCAACAAGCAAATGTTTAATTAGGAGCTCGATACTATTTTTTCAAAAAAGTTTAATAGTCTAAATATAAACAAGCACATAAGCAGGACATGTAAGATTTTAAATCCTCCGCCAAAAAAATTTCAACAAGTACTTAAAGAGGTGAGATGTGTTTCAATTGCCATGT
The DNA here is from genome assembly GCA_034064705.1 of Bothrops alternatus. Lineage (NCBI taxonomy): Eukaryota > Metazoa > Chordata > Lepidosauria > Squamata > Viperidae > Bothrops > Bothrops alternatus. The sequence goes on along the minus strand of JARGCV010000200.1, from coordinate 2,152,032 downwards.
GATTGTGAAATGTTCTTTGAGTGTTATTGAAAATTTCAAAAAAAAGTAGATGGCTGGAACTCTGAGGAAACATAGAATACTCTTCCGTTGAATAATATTTTCTCCTCTGTTTATAAGAACATAAGAACATAAGAACATAAGAACATAAGAACATAAGAAGAGCCATGCTGAATCAGGCCAAAGCCCATCGAGTCCAGCATTCTGTGTCACACAGTGGCCCACCAAATGTACATGGGGATCTTGAGCAGAAAAAGAGGGCAAAACCCTCTCTTTCCCTTGACCCCCAAACAAATGGTACTCAAGGGAATCCTGCCTGCCTCAACCAACATAGAGCAGCACATGGACATCTGTTTTAATAACCACCAATACACTTTGCATCCATGAATCTATCTAGCCCTGCCTTGAAGCTGTCAAGGCTGACAGCTGTCACGACCCCTTCAGGAAGTGAATTCCATAAATCAACGACCCTCTGGGTGAAGAAATATTTCCCTTTATTTGTACTCACTTTCTTAGCTATAAGCTTTAGGGAGTGCCCCCTTGTCCTGGTATTGTGTGATAGAGAAAAGAATTTTTCTCTATCCACATTTTCTATCCCATGCATGATTTTATACACTTCGATCAAGTCACCCCTACAAGCAACAATTTATAGGGTTTTCTAGAGTCGTCCAATCAATGAAGTGCTCAACTAACAATTGTTCTACACCACCCTAGTGATCCAGACTATGAAGATGCTATAGATTAGAAATGGGGAAATGATGTTACTTTAGTTTACTATTGCAGTCAAAAGACCAGCATACCAGAATGATGGTAGAAGGGGAGCCCCAAAAGAGAAGATATATAACTGTAATGGTATGTGGGAATGACTTTGAGGAATAGGGGAAGAGATGCTGCCTAAGAAACGATCAGATAAAAGAGCCCACAACTGCTTAATGGGTGAAGAAATATAGGAATGACCCACTCTAAATTGATCAGCTGTAAAAAGAGAGTGCAAGAGATTTATACTTTCAGACTTATAAGACTCTGTTAATGTAGCCTTACAATAAAGTATAGAAATAGCTCATCTGGTCATGTTGCTGTCCAGCTTACCCAGGAGGGCCGACCATAACTCTAAACAAAATATATAACCTAAACAAAAGTTGTTACAGATAGCCAAAATTGGAGCACCTTAAATCTTGCTAACCTGCAAGAGATGTGGGAGACAAATAATGGCAACATTTTTGTTAACTCTAATAGAAGTTGAAGTGAAGTGAGATTTCCTGTCTGAAAAAGCATCTTAAGAATGGCATAATTAGCGTTTCTTAATAAAAGTTTCTTAATAAAAGGGACAAAAACATTTTTACTTCAAATATACTCAAATTGTATCTCCTGCCATAAGTGCTCAAAAAAGGGCATTCAAATAAGCAGAAAAAAAAAAGCGCCACCTGATTTCAGCAGATTGAAATCAGGAAGGTGGAAGCAGAGCTGTTATTAGTCAATCTTGCATACAAGATGATTGGAGGCTGAACTCCTATCTTTTTATAAATCTGATTCCAGATATGTTGTTTTTCAAGATCAATGTTATAACAAATCCTGAACCAAAAACAGAAAGATAAAAATTCTCCTCTGGAGTTCTCTTCAGTGTTGACTTAAAATTGTCTTTTAAAATTAAAAAGCACATCTGGTCAGTACACATTTTAGCCAAAGTTCAAAAAAGAAACAAATCCTGTTTTGTCCAAGTCTAATACCAATCCACAATTGCAAGAACTGAATTAAAGAAATTAGATTGGACAACCTCCAGCTATCAGTGTTCCTGAGTGAAAGCCTGATCAATAAATTATTTAACAAACAAATGTTAAAAAATGGAAATATGAGGGTGTCAAAATGCATGGCTGCATGGGGATTGTTTTGACAGATGGCTATAAAGTTTGAGTTTGACTTTTAAATATATTAATCCAGCTAAACTCTCTTTACACATTATACAGATTTAAAATCTACAAATATCATAAAAAGAGCCACACATGGGGGAGGATATTTGTCAGTGACATAGTGCTTAATTGGAGGAAGAAGCATCAATAATCTGTATTACATTGATTGTATTTCTCAGAGAATCTACAAGAACTAATCAACTCAAAGAGCAAAGAGTAAAGACAGAATGTAATAACAGGTGCACCAAATATAAAGATACCTATTAATAAATTTTACTTGTTAGAATAGATCATCAACAACAAAAAATCTAGCAGTCAAAAAATATGCTGCAGGCTAACATCTGGCAGGGCTACCATGAGGGAAAGGAAGTTTGAATGCCATGATGTTTCTATACAAGAAAGATTATAACTGTTGAGGTAATGATTTTTGTTGTGATGCTAGCTGGGCTTTCAAGTAGCCAGACAGAAAGAGTACTGATGTATTTCTATTTTGGGGTTTGAAAATACTTTTAAGAGAGCCATAGAACAGAATATATCAAATCAAAATTCCAACAGGAAGCACTAATGACCAGACTTTGGTTATCACATTTTGAAAAGTTGAAGGAAGAAGAGGCTAGCCAGTGGCAAGGTGGATTGATTAGATTACAAAAGCAATGAATACACCTCTGATAGAGTTTTTGACTCATTTGCTTAATTGGGACAAATGTGGAGAACAGATCCTATTTTAAACTCATACTTATGCAGAAATTTCAAAAGGGTTCAGAAAGTTTCAAGTATCCACTGTAAATGGCTAAGCTGAAGATGATTGTTCTGGAGAGAATCTATTGATGTGGTCTCAAAGAGTCAGTACTGACTTGATGGCATTTAATGTATCAAATTGCAGAATTAACTCCTGAACTCCTCAAAGGATGCTTGTTCCTCCACAGCGACATCTTCATTTAAATAACTTCCAGTAAAGGTGCTGGGCATAAAGCTTACTTGTTGCACTTAGTAGACTCACTGGTTTGTAATTTTCTGAATCAGCTTTCCTTTCCTTTTGGTAAAACGAAGTAATGACGAAGAAGCAGTGGTGGGATTCAGCCGGTCTGCACCACTTCAGCAGAACCGGTAGCTAATTTTTTGTTGCCCAGGCCCAGAATGGACTTCTGGAAGAGGCATCCACACACAGAACTGGCTGTTCACATATCTGAATCCCACCACTTGCTGGAATTGGGTATGTCTAGTTTAATGTTTAGTTTAATGAAAAGAAGGACAAGGAGGGACATGATAGCAGTGTTCCTATATCTCAGGGGCTGCCACAAAGAAGAGGGAGTCAAGCTATTTTCCAAGGCACCTGAAGGCAGGACAAGAGCCAATGGATGGAAACTAACCAATGAGAGAAGCAACCTAGAACTAAGGGGAAACTTCCTGACAGTTAGAACAATTAACCGGTGGAACAACTTGCCTCCAGAAGTGGTGAATGCTCCAACACTGGAAGTTTTTAAGAAGAGACTGGACGGCCAGTTGTCCGAAATGGTATAGGGTTTCCTGCCTGAGCAGGCGGTTGGACTAGATGACCTCCAAGGTCCCTTCCAACTTTACTACTACTACTATTACTACTATTACTACTATTACTACTATTACTACTACTACTACTACTACTACTACTACTACTACTACTACTACTATTATTACCACTGCTATAGAGCACCAATTTTGGGGAGTATTTACTCTTCAATTTTTAAACACTTTGCAGTCAAAACAGCCACATGATGGAGATGGGGAAAACTGTGCTGAAGGATTAAAAAAGAAAGAAGGGGCCAAACAAAAGTGGGTTGGGGTGAAAGCAACAAGGCCAGGAAGGAAAGAAAAGAGAAGCTCTGCTTAGACATTATGAAAAGGTTACATTCAGCCTATAAGCAGCCTCCTTCCCAAAATCTTCCATGTTATTTACTGTTGCAGCAGCAGCAACAGGAAGGCACATAAAAATAGGTATTTTTGTAATCTTGCAAAAAAAGCAAACTAATTTTTATTATAGAACTTCAAAAGAATTGTAAATGGGTTCTCTTAAGGGGACATCTTAGGGTAACTTACTCTCACAGTAAGAAGACAAATTAGGTATTTTTCAAATTTTTGACACAATGAGCCCCAAATGTTCACCATCACTGTATTATATGCATGACATCTTTGCTGGATGTTTAGAATTGTTTCCCTTCTACCTCAACATCTAGAAAAGCAGGGGTGAATAATCTTCTAATCTGTTAAGGACTACACTATCCATGGTGTTAAAGAGTCAAAACTGGATGGCAATGGCCAATCTCTCTTCAGCACACTTTTTTTTTTTTTGCCTTTGGACTCTATCTTTCTTATTCAGCGCTTTTTTTGTAAAAAAAAAAAAAAAGTGGCAGAACTCACACACATCATACAACCCGCCTTGCCTACCCTACAAGATTGCATCCAAAAAAGGTGCCGGAACTCCATTCTGGGCATTCTATGACAAAAAAAACCCCTGGTCTTATTTTTTTTCTTGTATACTCCTCTCTCTCTATCACGGACCAAACTCACAGAAGGGAAATGCAGCTCTCGCTCTAAGTCTGAACTTGCCTCCCCTGGACAGCTTACAAACAGAAGTTGTCCTTTGAGTAAACAAGATATAGGAAATGGTATACTGCATTCCATTGTTTTAGTGGGCAAAGTAGGAAAAAATGTGCTATAATCTAAAAAGCCTGCAAGAAGCATTTTGGTTCATGTTTCTGTGACCAGTTTATCCTCTCATTTCAACTATACTTTCTTTAATGTCTATTTGCCTATTTGCTTTAATTGCAAGTCCTAGTTGTACTGATTTTTTTTTAATTTGCATGGCTGCAGTGGTTTTTCATATATTGTCCATGATTGCTACGATATATCTGATTTTGGGGAGACACAATGATACAAAACCCATGACTTGCCTCAGATGTCAGGATGTAAATATGAAGGATGGAGATGGTGTCAAGACCATCATGAGCATATCATCACTTTGGTGCAATCCAGGATGGCTCTAGATGTCCCTGTTTAGCTGCTGTACAAGACAGAAAAGATGCCTTTAGTTTATGGGTTGCCAGCACTTTCCTGGCCACCCCTACATATCCTGAAATGCCTTTTTGCCTTCAAAATGTTACACTATACTAATTTGGACTGGCTGGTCTAGCCACTCAGGAACAGATGAAAAATAGACTCATTCACACTAATCTTAATAGAGAAAGTATGACAAATGTGCAAGAGATAAGCCACAGAAAACTCAAAGCATTTTGCTCATTCTAGCATGTTTTTATAAATCAATATTTGAATAAAATTCTTCTAAAAGCTTTCCACTAGATGTCACTCTTCCTGCATGCAAAGTAACTAAGCCAACCATCAAATGTCAATAAATCATAAATATAGACATTACCTATGGAAAATATTGTTTATGCATTTTAATGTTTTTGGTGATGGAAGAGCAACTTAACCTTGTTTAATAATACCCAAATATTTTGGCTGAGTGATCCTAAGATATTACATATAACATTGAGCTGTTTTCAGTTTTCACTTTCCCTTGTAATTTTATTTTGTACCATCCAGAGTATATATCAAAAATAAATTTTGGTTAACGGGGTCTAAGTAGCATAGGAAAATATAAGCTCTTGCTCTGTATAAAATTACTTCTAGATATTTGCTTGTGTTTTTTGGACGACATCCCTGGCATCCAAATCTTTAGAATTTCTAACATAAACATGTTGCTTTATTTTCATATTTAGCTATTTATCGCACAAAGTAATGGCTTGAGCACAAACATGGGTAGATCACTTCAGGCCCTGGCAGTTCTTGTTTTTCAGAATCCTTCTATCATTCTGTCCTGTTTTGTTTCAACTTTTTTCATTGTCTGCAGATCTACATTGGAACATTCTTCTATTTCAGCACTTGTTTAGGATTTCCATGAGTTAACACTTCAAATGCATCTTACTTAAATATCAGTGGAAGCACACAGCTATGGAAGTTTGGTTCAGATATCTCAGTCTTTCTTTTCTTCAGTGCACCGGAAACCTCAACCAATATTGTTTTTAAACTAACTACAACTGTTTATGGTATCTGAACTCGGAGAGAGATAGTTTGTTTAAACTTGTTCACTTAAACAAGCGAGAATCAAATTGTTTCAAACCACACTTTAAACACACAATTCTTTTCCATTACATCAATAACTATCTGTGTTGTCTGTATACTGTTCTTTCGTCATCTCCCATATATATGTTCTCGATAATTGAAGCAATATATCATTTTCCTCACAGAAGTAAAGTTATTGCTAGTCTATGTAAGCTATCATTCTCCAACTTGCTGACCTCTAGTTCGTTAGGTCTAAAATTCCTAGAAATCCCAGCCAGCATTCCCACTCTACAATATTTCTAGCTGGAGGGAAAATGGTGGTTGAATAATGTTGAACTGGACTGTGCTGAATTGATAAAAGATAATTCTATAGGTTTCTTAGGCTAGTTGTTTATTTCAAAAGTCCAAAATATACTATATGTACGAATATATAATGTTGGCCCTCATTCTAGCTTCAAACCTTACTAATTTATGATTAAAACTAAGATCCTCAGCCTTAAATTAATTTTGAAGACCCCTGCCGTATATCATTGAATAACCTCTCCCAAAGAGTTCATAATAGCAACAAAGTGTGTTGAGCTCAAGGAAACCACTGATTAACTCATTATCACTCATTAACAACAACATCCATCCCATCTCTTCTCTGAATTAAGCTTCAACTTATTGCTCCTCTAAGTTTTTTTTAATTGCCTTGCTTTGTTCTAATTGAAAGCAGAGACTGAGATGCATTCAATTGGCATACTCAAGGCATGTCATTTTAAATCTCTAAATGATCTCAAATTAGCAATTACACATAAATGGTAGATAAAAAATGGACACACACCTCCCCCCCCAATGTAAATGTCACAGGATTCATTTCTGCCAGCTATACTTTTTGGAGGCAATTAATCATGTATGAACACCACTACTACCAAATAATTTTACCCACACCTACAATAATTCATGCCGCTTCATCTGAATCTTGATTCTTAATCTTTTACCAAAAGTAACTCTTGAATTAAAAGCATATAGAATCAATTAGGCAGGAATATTGATTCGGACTTTATCTTTTTCATGCTGTCATCTCTGAGTCAGAAACTAAAAGCCTTACTTTGCAGGTTACCTATAAAACATTTTTTTCTTGAATAAAAATTATATACACTGTATATAATGAACAATATATTCAAATCATATATACAATGAACAAAAACGAACAATTCATAAATAGTAATAGTCTACAGCTATAACAGAAATTTGCATAACACTCATATGGGAATTCGTTAACCCTCCTTCAAATGTTTTGGAAGTCTCTTAAGACCTGGCACTGTTCCCAGGCCTGGGGTTAGGATGCTTGTGGTGCCCCTGGTCATTTCCCCCCCCATGTTATTTATGTGCCTTTTGCCCAGGTAATCGTGTTCCTTTTCAAACTATATGTTATTTTAAATATTGAAAGCCACTCAGGTCTTTTTGGAGTCAGGCGGCCTTGAAATCCAATAAATAAAATAAAAATAAATAAAAATAAACTGAACCAAGAATGTTTGTAAATTTAGAATGCAATTTTATTTACCAGGAGTGGCAATTCTTGAACCTTTTCTTGGCAGTCTTTGGAAATCCCTCAGCTAGAACTGCTAAATATAACTCATGCCATTTCTTCCTATTTTCAAGTCAGAGGACTCTTCTTTCTGTCCACATTAATGTGCATTCCTATCATCTTTGAGCTGGCAAAATAAAATAAAATAAAAATGCTGGCACAATTTATGCTGCCCTAAGGACCAAACTTAACGTATTTCCGTAATGACTCTTTTGAGTGTCCCTATCAGAACAAGCTGGTTTGGGAGAATTTAATGGCAACAGCTGATAGATTCTTGTTTTTCTTTCCTAACCCTAGCCCAGGGGTAGGCAACGTTGGCTCTTTTATGACTTGTGGACTTCAACTCCCAGAATTCCTGAGCCAGCCATGCTGAGGGGAAAGGGAGAGGTTTCCAAGCTGAGCCATGCTGGCTCAGGAATTCTGAGAGTTGAAGTCCATGAGTCATAAAAGAGCCAAGGTTGCCTACCTAATGTTAGCTGTTGACAGAGAAAAAAGCACCGGTGACTCTCCTTAAGGTGTTATATAGCAGGTTTGAGTGAGTGTGCTTAACTGCCCGGAATAGAGATTTTAGTCACTTTCACTCCAGTGTGGAGCTAACCATGCCAGTACCCTGTAACTCTGGCTATTTCTTTTTTGATATATAAGTTTTTATTGATTTTTTAATACAATTCAACAGTGCTTATTCAACAAACGTGCTGTATGAGTTTATCACTCACTAATACAAATTAAGTTCCTAATCCCTAGTTCATTCCTCCAGCCATTGATAAAATAACTTCCAAGTTTGAAAATATTCTGTTTCTTCTTTTTCTTTCAATCTCAAAATAAGTCTGTCCATTTCTGCAGTCTAGTATTTTTTTAATTTTTTCTTCTTCCGATGGTATTTCTTCATTTTTCCAATATTGTGCAAATATAATTCTTGCTGCTGTTGTCACATGTAAAATCAAATATATACTTCATTTGTCAAGCTTTTCTGGCATTATACCTAATAAAAAAAGTTCAGGTTTAAAATCTACATGTTTCCCCAACATCTTTTCTAGCCAAGTATGTATTTTTGTCCAATATTTCTTTGCTTTAAAATGTCCACCATACATGATATTAAGTACCTGGTTTATAATTACATTTCCAACATTTTCCAACATATTTGTAAACATTTTTGCTAATCTTGCTCCTGGCAAGTGCCATCTATAAAACATTTTGTATAAGTTTTCTTTAGAAGAGTTTGACATTGTCAATTTATAATTTCTTTCACACAGGCGTTGCTATTTCTCTAAATCTATATTACATCCAAAATTCTTTGCCTATATTATCTTTTTTTTTTTGAAAATATATTTTATTAATTTTTTTAATTTTTACAGAAAGAAGAAACTACTCAAATCAAATCATAGTGTTAAAATAAACAATCATCCATAAACAAAACATAAATACATTTTTCAATACATCTAATACTAATAACTCAACTGAAAATAATCATACTACACAATTAACATTACTGCTCGGTACCCCCACCACCACATCCCCCCCAACCCTAACCTTCCCCCCTCACTTACCAACTAACTACCTACTTTCCTCCCTCCTTCTCTACTTCTCTATCCTCCCTCCTTCCTTATCTCCGTCCTACTCTTCCCCCTTCTTATCAGCTTCCACTTACATCAGCCTTCACTCCTCCTTCCTCTTTCCAACAGATGTGGTGCCCAGAGGCCACCCGAGCAACCCCTTAATGACAGTAATTACATATTCTTACATCCACCCCAATTACAGTTGAGAAAACATCATATATAAAATTATAAACCCTCCCTAGCCCTCCCCCCCCGACTTCCCAGAGTGAGTACAGGGTAAAACAAAAGAAAACCCACTACATCAAACAAAATTATTATATAATCCTAACAAGAATTTTAAACTATATACTATATACAATCTCTAAATCATTTCAATCCATTAAACAAAACAAACAAATCATCTTGTTAAGAATAATAATTTTCATTTACATATCTAAACCATCAATCTAAGTCAAACCTTAAATCACTTCAATCCATTGAGAGGTTATATAAAATCGCCCAAACAATCAAGTTTTATATACATCTTCCAGTAATCAACCTCTTTCAATCCATTGAACATCAAATAAAAAAAAATTCATCTTTTTAGAAAAATAAACAAATAATATCATATCTTCCATTAAACATCCTCTCTTACATCTTACTTATAAAATTGGTCTTTAATTCAGCCCATAATCTTAATTAGCCTTAATTCCTTACATTTAATTTTAAATTTCACTTCTTCAATCAACTTCAGGGCTTTCTCATCTGTCAAATAAACCTCCATAACAAATACAATCTATTTATTCCATTTCTAACTTACATTCCTTCAACCTTATCAAATCACATAATGCTTATCTATCCCATCAATCAATCAATCAATCTAATGTCAAACCTAGATCATTTCAGAACAAATACATTCTTCATCAATTTAATTATATCTTCCATTAATCATCTTCTCTTACATCTTACTCATAATCTTAGTCCTTAAATCAGTCCATAATTTTGAATTACCCATAATTCCTACATACAGTTTTAAATTTCACTCCTTCAGTCGAATTCTAGGTTTTTTCTTTAACCAGGTAAACCTCCATAACGACACCTCCCTTCCAAATAATAAGTCTCTCTTCTTTACTTGCAATATCATTTGAGTCCAAATAAACCGTCTTAACCTTTGCATTAGTCCTCTGTTACTCTTAGCCATAAACTTTTGTTGAGATAACAATTCAAATCTCTGTCTTTGCTTTTCCCAATCCTCAGGCCCATAAGTAAGTTGCTTCTTAAACTGAATCAATGTCTCTTTTTTCTCAATTAAATCCTCTTCTTGCTGCTTATCTAAAAGGGATAACCATCCCCTCCTTTCTTGAAACAAATCCTCTTCCTCCACTCCATAGATGAACTGTTTATCAAGCAAGATCCATTTCCCTTTATTCTCTTTATTCTCAGTACTGTCTTCTTCTTGTTCTTGTTCTTCTTCTTGTTTAGGTTGCACTATAAAATATTCAGCAGTCGGTTGTAAATCAGTTTCATTTGGAAAAAAGAATCTGGTTAATATTTCTGTAATGGTCTCTTTCAGTATTGCTTTAATCTCTTTCACTATTACACGCCTTTCTTCTTGAGATTCATCAATACGATCCAAAATAAGTTTAACATTTGAATGTAACTTCCACTCCATTTTAAATTTAAAACAATCACTCTGGCTTTAATACAATTCCTACCACCGTCTCTCTAGCTTCGCTTATGAGAACAAGGAGAGAGGAAAAAAAATGGAGAATTCACTTTCACTTTCAAACACTTTCCTTTAACAGTGAAAGCTATACACCATTTTGAAAGCATTATGTTGATTGTAGAAGTTAGAAATGTATAGCCAGAAAAACAATAAAAAAAATACTTGCAATCCAATAAAAACTCCTGTATTCACTCAGTCTGCTTATAGTCTCTCTTGTGATCTATTTTTATAAGCAGAAGCGGTCGCGGCGTCTTTCTCTGTCTGATGACAGAAGCGTCTCTGAGCAGGAGCATTCTCAGGAGCTTAGGGAGCTATCACTCTTGATCCCTGAAAACTTTTTCAGGGATTTAAGAGGTGCTCAACCCTGCTCCTGATGCTCTACACCTCTTCTTTGCCCGAAGAAGGGATTTTTCACCGCAAAAAAAACAGCTGATGTGCGCTGTTTTTTGTGGCTTTACAAACCCAGGGAACGGAGCCTCACAGAGGAGACTCTAGCGGCGCCGGCGGAGCCACCGGAAGTCGTGCTATATTATCATTGTTTCTTTTACTTGTTCATCTTCCATTTTCAAATTCAATAGAAAATTATACATTTTCTTAATTAGTTTTCATCCGAAGTTAATAATATTTGATCAAACAAAATCTGCTCTTTATAGAATCCATACAGTTTAACATCTTTATCACATCTTACTTGTATCTGTAAATATGACCACCCTGATAAATCAATACCCTGATTTTCCACCTGTTGTTTAGATTTTAAGTTCCCTTCAGAGTTTAGAATATCTTTATGTCCGTATTGTCTCAAGGCTAACTAGATTTGGGTGTACAAATGTTTCCATTGTTGAAAGCCATCCTGGAATTTTCAAATATATTTTGCATTTTATTTTTTCCCATGTTAATAATAATACATTTCTAATATAATGGTTTTGAAAATATTTATGAATTTTATTTTCCCCGTACCATAAAAAAGCATGCCAACCAAGTTGTAAATTATGTCCCTCTAGATACAACAATATTTTATTTCTGAGGGTTATCCATTCTTTTACCCACGTTAACACCAATGCTTGATAATGTAAAACCCAGTCTGGCAAGCCAAAACCTCCATTTTTTTGAACTTGAGTTTTGCACAAGTAACTCTGGCTATTTCTGAACACTGGTCTGGAAGCCTCAGTGACATAAAAATGATAAATGTCTGCCAGAAACGTAAACAGTTTTACCCTTCTTCCAGTCACTTTGACTAGAAGGGGAAACCAGTTAGAACTCTTCTCAATTTTAACTCTGCTTCTAAATGTCTCAAATTCCTAAGTACTGCAAGGAAAGGAAATAGAAGTTCTGATTGAGTGGCCACAGCTGACAACTGTCAAACTATGTTGGTGTCAAACTCACCATGCCACATGACGTGTCGCGATGTATCACGACTTTTTCCCCATTGCTGGCAATAGGGTGGGCGCAGTTTCAGCATGACGCATCTGGCCTGCGGGCCAGCAGTTTGACACCTTGCCATAGAGTATGCAAAATGGCATTTCTTCCTTCCAAAAGTAATAAGAAGCCCAGTAAAAAACCCAGCCATCAAAGAAAACCCTTTGTTGGCAGAAAAAGCAAAAATCCCTAATGCATGCATTTGGGGCAGAACAAGGAATAGCATCTCTTTCTTTGTATAAATCAAATAGCAGCCCTAGTTTTGTTTTTGTTTTTTACAGACAGGTCTACCACTGAACATGTTTAATGATCTATCTAGTATTCATCCAGAAGTCCTACATACCAATGCAGATAAAGAGGTCACAGAATATCTGAACAGCAGATCAGGCATTATACAAGGACATGCTTCTGAGGAAGACAGATGTCTTCTAACAGCTGAAACCATGAAAAATAGTGACCAGAGGAAAAGAGGAGTGCACAGCAGCCTCAACAGACCAATAGATTCTTAGCAAATGCCAGCCTGACTGCATCTATCCCAAGATTGTGAATAAGACTTGTATATTCATGAAGATTTGTCTTGGGAGAAGATGGAAGACACTAACGCTTGAACACTTATGGATAAATTTAGGCTGCCTCCGAAGAAGGCTCAGATAGCACTTAGACTTATATACCACTTGATAATGCTTTTTAGCACTCTCTGACCGTTTACGATGTCATCATATTGCCCCCAACAATCTGGGTCCGCATTTTACTGATCTCGGAAGGATAGAAGGCTGAGTCAACCTTGAGCCAGTCAGGATCAAACTGCTGGCAATGGGCAGAGTTAGCCTGAAACACTGCATTCTGACTACTGCACCACCATGGCTATAAAGGCTATGAGGATAGGATGTCTTTGTGCAGTAGTTAATGGAATGTGCGGATCAGTCCAGAAACACACAAACCTCAGGTGTGGGGTTATTGTCTTAACACAAAAAAGGGAAAACTCAACTCAAGGTTTTAAAATAAGAAATTAGAAGAGACACAAAAATCTTACTGTATCCAGGTGTGTGATCTGGTCTCATCAACTTTGCATAATAGCTCTATCCACTCTGGCTCTTAGGTTATGAAAAGTGCTAAGAGCAATCTCTGGCTATCAAATGTTTGCTCACCCTTGCTGTATGGATATATTTGGGTAAACTTCCAATGAATGCAACAGGATGAACTTATGAATGGATCTATGTACAGTTGCTCTCTTAGAGAACTTTCCTGCTTTCCTCTGGCCAGCATCCACTTATGTAGGATGGAGAATGACAGAAATGCTCATTATGAACCACAAATACTAAATGCTTCCATCTCTTAATGCAAGCAATGGGAGAAATCTTCTTTCCTCCCTATTTCTACTCTGCTATGCTACAACAAGGCAGGGTTTTAAAAACTGGTGGAGCACTGTGCCCAAGCATTCTTTGCTCTACCATTCTTAATTACCCAGGATTTATTTTTTGTGACTATTAATAAATTCATAAATACAGCCCAAGGCAAGTTTATAGCAATGCCAGATGGGAATAGGAATAAATTATTTAGCATTTAAAATTGTATCAGGGAGGAATTTTTTCCCCCAAGTTCCATGCTCTTCCACTGTTTACCAAGTAGTTACTACATTTATGAGTTTTTACTAGGGAAATAGTGGGATAATTATTGAGGTGACACCAGAATAAGAGACAGGCTTTTCAACCCCCAAGAAACAAGATCTCATGAGAAGTTGTAATTTCTGGCCAAGATTGTGAGCAAACAGAGAAATCAAATAGTTGTACAAATTTTTACACAGAACGCAAAAAGCCCTTTCTTTCATCTTTTTCCACGTCTCCTAGGCATGTGCATATGTCATGAAACAATTATTGTCCTATGGGTAACAAACACAGTATTAATACAGGAATTGCATATTACTATTAATTATGGTAGAATACTAGCATGATAAATTTAAATTTACAAGTCTAAGGGAAGACCCTTTAATTTACTGGGAAATGACAAGGCGTCTGTGGCCAACATGTGTAAAATTTACTCCTTTCTACCAGAATTACATACTATTGGATATTTACTTTGTGTCTGAGGGTATATTTTACCATTCATTCAGTGTCACAACCGATCAAAGGAGCTAACTGAGGTTCGGATGTGCTGGTCTCTCACTCTTCTAAATATGAAACTTTCTTGACTTTAAAAGGAAAAAAAAATACATTTCCAAATGTTTGACAAAGAAACACATTCCTGGAAACTCAGAGACAAGTATTTAAGGTTAAATAAGGATATGTGGTTTGGGGACAAAAATTAGTTGAGAATTGTGAGGAAACTTTAGAATGTTTTTCATTTTTCATACACAATGTGGTCAAATTTTGAACAACAAAAGGATTAAACTATCCTCTTAGCTATTATTTATATTTATTCTGAGAATGCGAGTTAAACAATTCATAATGCTAATTACATGGCATCTTTAAATGTGAATTATTTTCAGTAATATGCAAATGAGAATTATTACTCCATCTCTTTCTCCGTACTCTAATTTCTGTCGTCTCTGTCTGCAAAAACAGGCTGATGCGGTTAACTCTGCCTTCTTTTGGTCATGGATAAAGACTAATAATAGGCATGGGTACGTAAGAACATTCAGAGATCTAGTTTCTGCATTTCAAGGAAATACAAATAAATATCTGAATACTGTATATGTAATAAAAAGGAATAGTTTTACTTGAAGAAAAGTGAATTGAATTTCTGGCACTATCTTCTTATTGAAATGTGTATCAGGAAATCTACCATTCACAGACATTTAACATCATTGTACTCTACTAGGTATCAATATACTCTGGATTTTGAATAAAAAAAGATAGATATCATTTGGCAACTACTACTTAAGATTCTCCAGACACTGTTTTTCTTGTAAAGGTATATATGTATGTGTATATACACACATACAGTAAACATACATATATCTGTGTTTGTAGTTACAATTTCCACAACCAAGGCTCTTAGAGCAGATTCAGTTCTGTTATTACTGATTTTTTCTTTGTTTTAAAACATGGTTGTATTCAGCTGGTGTTACCATGGTGATTGAGGTAGCTTAGAAATTGATTAAATAAACTAATAAACTTCTGGACGTGGAGCCTGGTACAATAGATTGAGCAACCTTGGAGTGAGAAAAAGGTTTTGAAAGGCACTTGGAGATGAGGATCTCACATGGTTCCCAGAGCTAGTTTGACTCTGGAGCAATTCTGGACCATCGGCTGGCAAAACATGAATATTTCTAATCTATCCATGGACTGTTTTTTTTGTGACTGAACTATTTTAAATAGTTGTTCCTTAGGGACTATAAACCCAATCAAACTTATCTTTGATTTAGTTTCTGCAACGTATTTTGTCTGAGGGTGGCTTGAAAGGTCTTCTGGAAATTTTGTTAGAGAAAATGCAGTGACCAGACTCTTACCTGAACTGCAAGCTGGATGGCAGGGATAAAAGATTAATGGGGTAAAAAAATCTTTCGCAGAAGATTATGTTGATTTTATTGTTTCCAGGTCTTTAGATATATAGTTAAATTGTTTTTATAGAAATCTTGAAGGGCTCCAATGCAGGGGTCCTCAACCCCCAGTACACGACCCAGTGCAGGGCCACAGCCCATTCAGGACAGGGCCATGGAAATGGTGAGTGTACACAAGTACGCATGTGCAAACTTGCACTTGTGAGAGTGGCGGGTGCGCAAAACTGCCCCTTCTTCCCCCCCCCCACCGCCACCACCACCTCCACCGTCTTCTGAGCAGGAAATATCAGAGACCACTACTTTAATAGATTTAAATATTACTTTGATTTCTTTTCAGAAATGATTCAGTCATTTTACTGACAATTACATTGCATTTTCGAAAATGTAGATACTGATTTCAAGATTAGTGAAAAGAAAAACAATCATCTCTTTTGGGGAGACACAGACAAGGGTATTATATGTACATGTCATTGTTTCCCCCCCAACAACCAACAACCCTGGGATCTTCTGCAGGTTTCCTACCCAAGTGCTCACAATCTCTCTTAGTTTTTTCAAGATATATCAAGCTCATCCACATGCTCCACTGTAATCATAACTTGATGAAATTTTGGCATTATTATGCCTCAGACGAGTTCATTAAATTAAAACTGACAAACTGATGCAAGTTTTCAGTTAAATTCTTTTTTAATTTTCTCTGGGCTTTTGAAATGACCATTAACTACCATACTGGAACAGAGTAAGTTCAGATGCTCGATCTGACAATCCAATTTTTCAAATTAGTTTGCTAGATAAGAGAACAGAGAAGTGCACAGCCCCAGCATACAGTACATTGCTTACAGGCATATTGAGAATCCTTACCAATGTTGGCTTAAGATAGGTTCATCTGTAAAAGTCTTATTTTCTTCCATTACTTCTCTTGAACTTGGCATTATCAGCAAGTGCTCCATTCTATTCACTCTTCAGGAGAGGTTTTATAATGTTTTTTGGGGGTGGAGTTCCCAAGGTTTGCTTTGCTTTGTTTTGTAACAATCCTAAACCTATTTTAGGACTTACATAACTGACATCTAATGTGGGTCCTATGGAGTTAGGCTGAAATAAAATTTGCGGGATTTGAATCTTAAAACCACACATATAACATTTTAACAAACAGGAAATTAAGCACACATGATCCAAATCAAGCTAACCAATTCAAACAAAAAATCATTTTTTATCCAAAGATTTTGTTTCAAGTTTATGGTCAATCAAATGCTTCTCTGGCTCCTCAGTGTGTACAAGATGGTGACAACGGGTAAATTAGGATTTGCAGCTTGAAGTCAGAAGCCTGATTCAAGGTTATGAACACAAGGAATCATTATATAGCTTCCCAACAGAAGGACACTACTGCTTTTACCCCAAGGTTCCTTTAAACAGTGACTCCACCTTCGTAGACAAGTAAACGAAAGATATACTTAAATGACTTTTTCCCCCCTGTGTTTGTCTCAAAATGTCACCAGCTTGGCTCAGAGAGTCCCTGATGGCACAAAAGCTCATTCTGAGATGCACGTGTGACTGCATTTTGAGTTATCCATCCCTAATTTAGTCCCTGCTTAGGTGGGATTTTACATGAGTACTGATGGTTTTAAGTACTGCTCTTTCACACTGCAATCAAGCCTGCTTTAAAATGTGCCATACACACATTTCCCATTATTTTCTAGTGGTGTTGCTATCCCAGATTTCCTAACAAAAGACAGTCTGCTCTGCTAAATGGGGGTGGGTGGGGTGGGAGGTGGGGGAAGAAGAAGCCTGCTTTGTAACACTGGGATTAAATATGGAGCAAATATTTGCAAAGGCAGGATTAACCAGCTTTTATTTAAAAACATAATGGGGTTTAAAGAAAATAAGTCATAAATGCAGCATCCCTCTAAATTGTAGAATAAAAAAAATCATCGGTCTTGAACAAGGTGGAAATTCACACAGGCAAATTTTCATGGGATTGCATGGCTGCTGTATGACCCCACAAATGCAACTTCTTTAAGAAGGCAGTGGCAGTGTGTTATCCCCCTCTAAAGCACCTTTTCTGCTGCAGATACAAAATGTTGCACATCCCTAATTTTGTGAAGTCTCAGAACCTACTGGTTGGCTTGAGATTCAGACCAACACCTGCATGCACTTTTTTTTACTGCATTTTTTTTTTGCAAGGGGCCTTTTCCCACTGCCAATTAATATGAGTCAACAAGAACTATACCAGCATAACATTCGCTGTCCCTTTTGCCAATCCCTATGCTGCATCTATTGCCTATGTTTTGGCTCACTGTGGAATAGTGATGTCTTTCTTTGAGGTGTGCCAGATAGGTTAAGCAAAAGTAATGTATTAAACTCTTTGGGTATGCTGCTCAACCTTTTTTTTAGAAGGTTACCAGCTAGTGGAAAATCATCTTCACATCCCAACGCTGATGCAAGGATGGGGCACAGATATGGTTTTGGGGAAGTTCGGACAGGCGGGCTGACCCTGCAAAAGAGAAGGTAAGTCTATTTTCCAGCTCTTCTGCTTG
The DNA here is from genome assembly GCA_034064705.1 of Bothrops alternatus. NCBI lineage: Eukaryota > Metazoa > Chordata > Lepidosauria > Squamata > Viperidae > Bothrops > Bothrops alternatus. Next base: position 2,133,756 of record JARGCV010000200.1, on the reverse strand, counting down.
CTCAGTGGGTTTTGCAGACCTTAAAAAAAAAAGAATTATGCTTTCTTGCTTTGGGAGTGCAACTCTTTTAGAACCAGGTACTTTTGGAAACCTGATGAACATCTGTTCAGCAAGCATGTGGAGGTTAAAAATTTTGACATATTTATAATCTCTTTTCTTTCGTTTCAAAACCAGGAAACTCCCCAACTCTTTCTGCAGTTGGGGCAGAATGAAAAAGGAAAATGTGTGTGTGTGTGTGGGGGGGGGACTTCTCAGAATGTGTATGGCTACTAATGGTCAGTGGGTGATGGGCTGAACCTGCCCTCTGTGGGTCACCTAACTGGGTTGCCAAATTTGGTACTTCTCACCAAATTTGGTACCTCTTAAGATTGCTTCTAGTTGCTGTTGATTTGAGGGAAAAAGACCTTGTCAGAGAGGAGGAGGATTTAAAGCTGTCTCATGAATGGTCTGAAGATGTGATGAAGGAAATATCATGGGGGACACAGCAGGAAAAAAATGCTATCACAACTTGTTTGTTCTCTGGTTAAATGCAAGAATGGAAAATCTCTTGAAGCTGGCAAAAGCAACTTACTCCACTAAAGCCTAAGAGAGCTAAATGTGGTAAGATGTGGACGTACAAAATACATCTAACTGAAACAGCAATATGGGAGAAGCATCAATGTTACCAAAAAATGAAAAAGCTTTAGTAAATGCTCTAACCACTAGGTATGTCACTGCTTCTTCTTCTTCTTCTTTTTAAACATATGTCAGATCTGGAGATGGTGTAGTTTAATTCTTTCCCATTGATTTATACATTGGGCAGGGGAAAATGGAAATAATATTTCTCCTTTCTTTCTGCTGTGCCACTCTTATTGACAGAAACGCTGACATTTTATTATACTGTTTCTCTCTCACACGCATACACACACACACACATGCATGCATAAAGCAGCAGGTAAAATATTCCTGATTAATCACCTATTCATTACTTATGTAAAGATGGCTGAATTATCATTCAAAAATATGAGGAAATGCAAGTTTCTTCATGATAAAAGCTTCAGCTATAAACAGAAGTTGCAAACATTATGGCGCACTCTAAATTTATACAGTCACAGAAATAAAAGCTGCGAGACAACAAAAACATCCAGAAATAGATTTTTTTTAAAAAAAAGAAAACAATCACCTTGATTTCAGTTAGTTTCTCTTGATCTTTCCAGTATGTGCTGTGGCTTCTCTAGAAATTTAGCTGATATTTTCAGATTTTATTCTTTGTTGACACAGCAAGCATTAATTGTTGAGCCAAGCAAAGATGGGCTGTAGGTAGCCATATTTATTATCAATGTTAGATAGCATTTCTTGATTCAGTTCTACATAAGAAAATCCACTACATCCTTCAACTCAATGGTGATGTTGTTTACATCAACAAAATACTGCATGACATAGATTCATGTAGTTGTGATGGGTAACATAAACCATGAGAAGCAATACTGTTAAAAATTAAGTACCAGCTGCTGTGAAATTCCAGTGGAAAGGCAAGTGTCTTCATCATGTTCTGCTTGAATTAATCTCAAATCTGGTTGGTCTACACAAGAAAAAAAAAGTACTGAATTTTCTTTTGTTCTCATCTCTGAGTGTTAGGGGGCATAAAAATAATGTATTGTGCTTATCTTCTGGGTCAGCTAGAATTAGCTATTGCTGTAGACAGGGATAGTAGGATGGACAGAGGGGTGAATGGTAAGACAGATATAAAGAAACATATAAACAGACACATTCTTAAACCAATAGTTCTTGTGTATTTTCTCTTGTATGTTTACCATGAACTTAGAAACCTCACTAATGAGCAAGGACATTAATATAACAGTGGCCAGCAGTTCAAGTGACATATACAAATGATCAGGTTCTAAATTTACAGCAGCAGCTTTAAAATCTAGGAATATGTAACAAAAATGGCACAAATTCACCAATCTACTAAGCAACTAGAGATGGAAGAGGAGGTTTTCCTCCAATACTTCCTTACATTCTAATCCCTAAAATCATGCAAGGAAGTTTTGGAATTGAAAAACACAAGAGATGGAGACAGGTGTACCAATATGCAAACTGAAACAACTATCTTAGATGCATTATGCTGACAAGAGGGCAGTATTGGGGTTTCTCCTAAACAGATCAGAACCGTTTGGCCTTTGCTTCAGCTAGGACAGAAGTAATGTCTAAGGTCAATCCCTCAAGAGTCAACTATCAGTCCAACCACCTCTTACACCTGGAATGGAGTAGGTTCCACTATCGCAGGCAAAAAATATTTTGATTCAGTTCAGAAAGGGGGGAATCAGCCTGGCTGTATGGGATTAGTATATAAGGAAAGACAGATTTATATTATAACAGACGGGAAGTTGTGACAGACAAGTGGTCATCTCCAAAGATAATCTACCCCAGTGTACTAATATTTTGTTTAACTACAATTTAATGCTATAACTCCCAGAATTACTTCAGACACTAGGCCATAATTCACCATCCATAATACAACATAATAAATCCAAACAATTTGCATTATGGTTGGGGTACATTATATGTGAAACATACATTATATGTGAAAACAAGTTACAATCAACATCAAATACTAAACATTCTTGGAACAAAGCCTGTAGCTACACTTTGGATCAGTCCCTCTCTCTCAGACCCAACCCACTTCACAAGGTGGTTGTTGTGGGGAAAATAGGAAGAAGAGGGAATATTAGGTACATTCGTCACCTTGAGTTATTTATTATTTATAAAAAGAATAAAGGCGGAGATTCAGACCGGCCAGGTAATTTTCAAACTTTGAGGACCCTTCTCACAATAAGTTATTTTTTTAAGGAGAAGTATGCAAAAAAATAGTGAGAATGTAAATTCAGTATATTAAAAGAGGAAAATCCAGCTAAATTCTAAAAGTAAGAATGTGCTTGACTCCTGGAGCAAATATTGCTCCTTTCTCCATCATCCTTTCGTAGATATAATTTCTGCAGTTGGGTACAGAAGACAGATACACAGAACATGTGCGCAGGTTTATAATAATTTGTATACTGGAAACATAGATATTTCTTCTCCAGAGGTTAATTTTCCACAGGCATTTACTAGCAGCTCTTTGGGTCAAATACAAAATTATAGAAATGGAATAACACTATTTATAATGGACGGGTTGTTTTGACAGCTATAATTACGACTGGACAACCTTCCCTGAATGAAAAGTACCACATAAATGAAAACTTGTCAAAATATACAAACTCTTAAGAGGGCGTGGAGGTTAACCCAGCCTAACGAGTCCTCCTGGACGTCTCCAAGGTGTGTTAATTGTGCCTTGCAAAAATTAAGCCGAATCCGAAGGGGAAAAAAAAGGGCCTTCCATAATAATAAATAGACCATAATAGAATTCTTTATTAGCCAAGTGTGATTGGACACACACAAGATAGTCAAAAGATACTAAATAAAAGCAATCAACAAAAATCATAAGCTGCAAACAACAAAGTGTTAGTTGTAAGATGCTAAAGGAATAGGTAAGAAGACAGATGAGAAGGATAATAGTAATACAGCCCTACTACATAGTTTGATATCCTAAAACAGTGTTGTGGGAATTAGTTATCTAGCAGATTGATCGCATGGGAGAAAAACTGTGTTTAGTTGTTTTGGTGTGCAGTGCCCTATAACCATCTCTGGGGTCATCTCCTCAATGCATGAGTCTGCCCGCCCCTGTGCTAAAACCCAGATACCTCATTTCTGGCAAAAAATGGTGACCAAAGGCACAAGGTTGCTTATAAACCTGTACAGGTAGTCCTTGACTTACGACTTACAATTGAGCCTAACGTTTCTGTTGCAAAGTGAAACATTTGTTAACTGAGTTTGTCCCATTTTATGACCTTTCTTGCCACTGTTGTTAAGTGAACCACTGCAGTTATTAAATTAGTCAAACTGTTGTTAAGTGAATCCGGCTCCCCTATAGACTTGGCTTGTCAGAAAGTCACAAAAGGGGATCACGTGACCCCGGGACACTGCAACTGTCCTAAATATGAGTCACTATTTTCAGTGCCACTGTAACTTTGAACAGTTGCTAAACAGGCTGTTGCAAGTCAAGGGCTACCTGTATTACCTGCAATTGCTCTGAGCCTGACTTTCTGAAGCAAAACGGGGCCTCCTTTCTAGCTTTCCAATTCTGCCTTTGCCCTGGATTTTTTCTAACCTGATCCTTTTCTCTTCTCGGCCATTTCTCCTCCCCTCCTCAACAAGAGGATGCTCTCTTCAGATCTCTGCCATCGCTCTCCTTTCCCGCCCTCGGCTTGAGGTGCAAACAACCCCGGAGCCGCTCTGTCTGCTTGCCGAGCTCGCCGTTTAAAGAAACAGACGCACATTTCTCACTGAGAACAGTTAAGTAAACAATAATATTTTTTTAACACAGAAAGTAACTCAGCATTCGCAGCGTGAAGTCAATGCATCTAGTAAACCCCAAACTAATTTTAGTCGGCTGGCATCGAGGGGAGAGGTGGCTTCCCTCTTCCCCTCCCCACTCTTTAATTTACATTTGTGAAAACTTGTGGCTGCAAATATTTGCTAGTCTGGGGCAAACAGGAGGCAAAGAAGCAGATTTAAAAATAGCCTGATTTTAGGAGAGAGAGAAAGAGAGACAGTCTCTTGTGCCAATGGGCATCCTTCAGGAGTGAACCGCATATCAGAGGCAAAAGCATTTGTTGCTTTTAAGGGGGTTAAAAGTACAAGATAGGCAGTTAGATTTCATTCACTTTCCTAGAAGCAGAAAAAAGGAAAGGAAAAAAAGCGTAAAATGTCTTAGGCAAAAATGAAGAATCACCTGCTTAATCAAGGCTGGCAAATAAATACCCGTATCGCGCATCAAAGCCTACAGGTACCGTAGTCCTCGACTTACAAGAATTCATTTACTGACTGTTCAAAGTTACAGTGGTACTGAAATAAGTGACTTATGGCCATTTTTCATACTTAGGACCATTGCAGCATCCCCATGGTCACATGATCAAAATTCAGACGCTTGGCAACTGGTTCATATTTATGATGGTCATAATGTCCTGGAGTCATGTGATCACCTTTTGCAACCTTCTGACAAGCAAAGTCAATGGGGAAATCCAGATTCACTTACCATGTTACTAATTTAACACTTTCAGTGATTCACTTAACAACTGTGGCAAGAAAAGCCATAAAATGGGGCCAAACTCACTTAACAAAGATCTCATTCAGCAACAGAAATTGTGGGCTCAATTATGGCCATAGGTTGAGGACTACCTGTATTTTTACAATTATGATGGCATTTTCTGAATTTAGAATACAAACCTGCACATGCTCTATTTTCTTAGAAAGGGGGCTGTATGTGTTTTCATCATCCAGGCAAAAAGCAAACCCAAACCCACACCGATGATGAGGCACGGCCACAAACCAGAAGCCAGACCACAGCTGCATCATTAGCCACCTTAAACCCCTCCAATCCATACATGAAGCAAACTGACACCCACCATGAAGATGAGGCACGACCACGAACGCGAAGCCAAACAGCTATGCAGCTCACCATCTCTAATCCCCCTGCAACTCAGACTAACCTGAGCACAACAAAGCCCCCACCCAAACACAACACTCCCCCAGCCAATCAGAGCACAGCCAACCCCCATCCAATCAGAGCACAGCCAAGCCCCTAACCAATCAGAACACACCTTCACCCAATCAGAACACAGCCGAGTTCCCAGCCAATCAGTTCAAACCCCCACTGGCAGTTAAAAGGAAGAAACAGCTACAATCACACATTGCTCCTAGAAGCATGAAGCCGAAAGCACCAGCCTGAAGATGACGAATGGGACTTCGTCGAAACGTCGCCAAGACACTTCAAATTCTACGTGGGAGAAAACCCAAAGAACCAAAGACCTACATATGTATATGTATATGTATATGTATATGTATATGTATATGTATATGTATATGTATATGTATATGTATATGTATATGTATATGTATATGTATATGTATATGTATATGTATATGTATATGTATATGTATATGTATATGTATATGTATATATAATAATATAATATAATATAATATAATATAATATAATATAATATAATATAATATAATATAATATAATATAATATAATATAATATAATATAATATAATATAATATAATATAATATAATATAATATAATATAATATAATATAATATAATATAATATAATATAATATAATATAATATAATATAATATAATATAATATAATATAATATAATATAATATATAAATATTATTTGTTCCATCATCCACACGGGATGATTTGTTTCTGGAAACCAGGGGGTGCCCCAAGTGTTGTGAGATGGGGGAATGATAGACAGCACTAATTGGACAGGTTTTGAGTAAAAAAAAGTTCTTGGCAGAGGATGAGGGAGAGAATTAATACAGAAGCTACCAAGGGGAAAAATTGAGCAAATTGAGAAAGTGACGTTGTGTTCATTGTAACTCTGAAAATGTGGGAAAAGGTTTGATTGCATAAAACTGCTTGGAATGAGTAAATGCCTAATAGTTAGTAGGAGTAGAAGATCTTTACTTTACTGGGGAGACAAAGGAGAAAAAAAAATATCCATCCTTTCTTCCTTGCAAGTTTGAAATTAATCAGAAAAGCCCTTCCAATAGGCCTGCCTAATTTTCACTTTGCTAAATGAATAGAGTCAGGAAAAATGCACCCTGAAATGTGATGTTGATCACAGAAGTTCTGTATCTTTTCTAATGTGATCTAATATGATGCAGCCAACATTTCCTAGGCCCTACCCGAGATATTTATTCTCTCATTTACCTTCAGATATCAATAGTAAAAAGAAATAAATGCTCTGATATTTTTTATCATTTATTTACCATCTAATTATAAGCCAATTTATCCTACAAAATGCTACTGAGTACCATTTTGAAAATAAGCAACTTGCTTCTTTTGATGGAAAATTGGGGGGGAAAACAGCTAGTTTGACTGGGGTTTAAAGATTTAAGAGGCAAAATGGGTGCTTTGTTCCTTATTTTTTTTACAAAACATACAAATAAAGAAATATTAAGTGGTATTAAGTAGTATTCTGGAGCCTGCAAAGTGTGTATTGGGGGCCTAAGAGAGTATATAGTCCAGTGGTTCTCAACCTTTTTTAGGTTGAGACCCCACTTGCGCCGCCCATGCGCGCTGCGACCCCGATGTGGGAGCTTGCGCGCGCGCGCCCCCCGAAAAAAATGGCGGCCCGCAACACGCCGATCTGCGCGTGCGCGTGCAACGGCCAATCTGCGCGTGCGCGTGCGACGGCCGATCTGCGCATGCGTGTGCGACAGGCCCGAACCACACATGTGCGCGAAATGCCGCACTGCACATGCGCAGAACCGGCGGGCCCACCGGCTCCAGACCAGGCCGGCCTCGCCTCCGGCAGGCACACGGAAGAGCGATCCGGAGCAGGCGGGCGCAAAGCTGCCTCCTTCTCGCTCCGCTCCGCTCCGCCACGTCCCAGGCCCGGCCTCCAACTCGCCCTCCGGCAGCCGGCCAAGCGGTTGGGGCAGCCGGACCTCGAGGCGGGCCTGCACTTCACCGAGACCAGCTCGGCTATGGCGAGAGGTGCCCAGCGGCCGCCTCTGGCCCCCAAGTCCACGCTACGGACTGGTGTCCAGGTCGCAGCGCTTCCCCTGCCAGGCTCATCCGGGACTCCCACGCCTTCCGTAGGGCCGGCAGCGGCCGCAGGTAGGTAGGCGGGCGGCAGGACTGGGGAGCCCGCCCGGGCCAGCTCGCTCTCAGCGCCAGTCCCGCTCGGGTCGGGCTGGCTAGCCGGGTGGGGGGCATCTGGCCAGGCTCCCCAGCTCCTTCCCCGGCTCGGCCTCCCCCCACGCCCAGCTCCCTCCCCGGCTCGGCCTCCCCCCACGCCCAGCTCCCTCCCCGGCTCGGCTTCTCCCCACGCCCGGCTCCCTCCCCGGCTCGGCCTCTCCCCACGCCCGGCTCCCTCCCCGGCTCGGCCTCTCCCCACGCCCGGCTCCCTCCCCGGCTCGGCCTCTCCCCACGCCCGGCTCCCTCCCTGGCTCGGCCTCCCCCCCACGCCCGGCAGGGACTCACCAGTTCATCTTGCCGATCCGCTGGCTGGGCGCCTTACCGCCTGCTTCGGCCGCCGCCGACGACCGAGGGAGGGAGCTGGCCCGGGTGGGCTCCCCAGTCCTGCCGCCCGCCTACCTACCTGCGGCCGCTGCCGGCCCTGCAGAAGGCGCGGGAGTCCCGGACGAGCCTGGCAGACGGAGCGCTGCGACCTGGACGCCAGTCTCGGTGAAGTGCAGGCCCGCCTCGAGGTCCGGCTGCCCCGACCGCTTGGCTGGCTGCCGGAGGGCGAGTTGGAGGCCGGGCCTGGGACGTGGCGGAGCGGAGCGGGAAGGAGGCAGCTTTGCGCCCGCCTGCTCCGGACCGCTCCTCCGTGTGCCTGCCGGAGTTTTCCGCTGCACATGCGTGTGCGGATCGGGTCATCGTGCGCGCCGCACATGCGTGGTTCGGCCCGGCGCGTGCACGCGCCGGGCCAAACTGCGCATGCACCGGCCAAAAAAAAAAATAAAAAAAATTAAAAAAATTAAAAAAAAATAAAAAAAGTAAAAACAAAATGGCGGCCCGCAGTGTCCGGCGACCACCGCGAAATGGTGTCGCGACCCCAAATGGGGTCGCAACCCCAAGGTTGAGAACCACTGATATAGTCCATAGTTTGCTTGTTGCCCACACTAACCTAGCATTGTGTATAACACTGGCTTTTTTTTTTTGTAAAAAATTCTTTTATTGAAACAATCAACATCAAACATAAGATCGTATTAAAAAGCAATCATCATATAACCTGCAATACAACACTATGGATTAGTCTTTGTAAAAGTCTGGTTTAGTAAACATTCCTCTTATATATGTTCTAACTACTGTTTCTAGTCTATCACATATTGTTCATTCGAGCTTCAGAGGTAAATTCGTCTCAGTAGTAGTGCAATCTTTTATGATCCCTAGCAAAAGATCCTGAGGTAGAAATTCAATAACCTGAGGTAGAAATTCAGTACGCTTTTCCAATATTAAAGCAATCAACATTAAACATAGGATCATATTAAGAAGCAGTCCTCATAAAACATGAAAATACAGCATGAGGTATTAGTCTTTGTAAATGTCTGGTTTGGTAAACATTCTTCGCTCCTCACATCAAGCCTCAACTATACACCTGATACATTTTATTTGATTGGTGTTTCTCTTATATATGGTCTATCTACTGTATCTAGTCTATCACATATTAACACTGGCTTCTATATCCTTCCTTCATTCTTTCCTTTCTTTCTTGTGTAGCTTATTTTTTTCAAGGAATCTACCCTTTCCTAGTCTAGTTCCAGGCCAAAAAAACTAAATAAAATGGGAACTAACCTGATTGTTACCAGTTATCTTCATATGCAGGCAGACCTTGTTTAGCAACTGCTTCATTTAGTAACCATCCACAGTTACAATAGTGATGAAAATATAACGTTACATCCAATCCTCACATTTACAACCTTTTCTATAAAGAAAAGAACATCTGAAGTGAAATCATAAGCATAGGCGTGGTTTCACTTAGCAACTGCCTGTATCTGGACCATCTATATCTGTAATGTTCACAAAAGCAAACAATCATCCATTGTAACTGTGTCAAATCTTCAGTAGCCAGAGATTGGAAGGTTCTTGACCATGTCTCCCAGCTGATGAGCTGATAAACTGCTTGTGGCCCAGAATTGCACACAGTACCTTTCTACTCAAATATTTCACATAACTGAGATAAGTGTCCTTAGTGTTTTGGCTCTTAGGCATCTGCCTAGGCTGCCATGATGGTTAGATTAGCTTGTTAAAAACACATAATAGGATTACTGAGGATTATTGATTATTGGTTTAACGGTTAACGCATCAAGCTAGAAGTCAGGAGATTGTGAATTCTAGTCCTACTTTAAACACAAAGCCAACTGGGTGAACTTGGGCCAATCATTCCCTCTCAACCCTGGAAAGGAGGCAATAGCAAACCACTTCCCCAAAACACAGAACACGTACATGGTCTGGTTGTCTTGGGCAGGAGCACTATTTGTTGTTTGAGCAGACACTGTCTATATGAATTCCAATTCCAATGAGAAAAGAGTCTGGGCAGTTAGCTCTCTGACAGTGCAACCTGGTCTAGACTGAAATGTAAATGAAGCTCTTGAGTAAACAAAAAGGGAAAAAGTACCAGAGTTAATATGCGGCATCTCTTATGAATGCCATTTAAAATGATATGTGGAGTTATATTTTTTAACCTAGTACACCACCTAGATTCTTTGGATCTGGAGGCCTATACATCTAAACAAATGAATAAATACATGCTGCTTATGCTGTGATTAAAATCTGTAGTCCACAAAGCCCAAGTTCTGTCAGTGGGTGAAAAAAAAATGCAAGGATGCTTTGCTACATTTCATTTAAACTACCCAAAAGTTCACTCAAAAGATAGTTGTAGATTATTTTTGACAGCACTTCAGGGATTTATCTGGTAGAAATTAACAGAATTCCATTCTGGCACTCATTTACTGGATTTATACACTGCGCTCAACCATATTTTACTGAATAAAAACATTTAGATGGATTTGAACAACACACCAAACCAGAATCAAATTAGGAATTTGTTTAATGGATGAACTCAAACATTATTTAATGAAACTGTTATGGGGTGAATTGTTTGGCCTGGACTCAAGAGTTATCCTCAATATATTAATGGCATCCAGAACTACCTTTTTGAATAATCTAATCCAGAGTCAACAGGGCATCCGGAAAGTCGAATTTTGAAACCATCCTGAGATGTGGTCAAAGCCAAGCCCATTAATTATTTTTAATGGGATTTAAGCCATCAAGCTTTCCTGCAGTCTCTAATGGCCAGAATGAGTTTGGAAAACTGCCAGCATGGCCTAGCATCATTCCGGACCATATGTAAGAAGTACTCAATTCATTGTTCAACATCTCCAAACCTGACTGAGAAACATGCTAGCGACTGATAAAGTCTTCTAGAGTAGGGGTCCCCAGCCCACTACTGGTTCACAGCCTGTTGTGAACCAGGCATGCAAGCGGCAGGCGAGCACATGAAGCTCCATTTGCGCATGCGTAGCATTAGGTTGTGTGTGCAAACTCATGCCCTCCCCCTTTGCTGCAACCCACTGCCGCCTCCCTACTACCGGTCCATGGAGCTGGAAAGGGTGAGGACTAGTGGTGGGATTCAACCAATTTGCACCAGTTTGGCAGAACAGGTAGCAAATTTTTTGTTGCCCAGGCCCAGAATGGACTTCCGGAAGCAGCATCCATACAGAGAACCAGTTGTTCACATATTTGAATTCCACCACTGGTGGGGGCTGCTGTTCTAGAGTCATCCAACCAAAGGTCTATCAATGTAGCAATAATAAGTGAAGAAATAGCCACCACTACTAGTCAATGTGGCAGCCCCTAATAAGAAAAGTGGCTCCTAAAAGCAAGGGGTAATTTTGAAAGCTAAGTTTAGAAGGCCAGAAGATGTGTGGGTGAACTGGAGGCCTTCTCTCTACAGAAAGAAGCTTATGAGAAAAGATATACAGAAAAAGGCATGGTTTTATGGTAAAGAATTGACAATAAAGCTACTGTAGTTTTCATCAGCTGGCTCACAGTCTTCTCTGAAAAGCTGCTTTATTAGCTGAAAAACCACCTAACAATAGTGAGCTAGATGAACTACCTATAGTGACATAAGCAGTTTAACATACATCACAGCAGGAGCAGCTGAACTTGGCTGAATCCTTCATCCCCCAAAATGCTAAGAAAGCTCAGATCTGGTTAACATTATAGGTATGGCTGGAAGTTAAAAAAACATCCCGGAAGAAGACAGTGGTAAACCATTTATGTATTGTTGCCAAATTAATTACAGAGAAGTATCTATGTAGTCACCAGGAATCAAGCCTGACTTGTGGGCTCAAAAGTCGGGCTACATTTTTTCTTCAGTGGTTGCACTTCTATTAATTTATTTTCAGCTTCAGGAGACTGCAAGGAATATGGTTACTGAGATGGTGATATCACCGTCGGCGCATTTTTCATTTTTGGGAGTGGGGGTGCGGTTTCAGAAAATAAGTTTGTGAAGCTTCCCAGAAGTTAAACAGGTGAAATCATTTTAAGGAGATGAAAATATTGTGCAAAAATGGGGCTGAGAGCCGGGTATACCTCTGACATACAGATTGAGCTTTTTTGAGCCAGCATTCAGTGACAACATTACTACTGGATTCATCAGTGAGAAGCCATGTGCGTCATAAAATTCATCAGGTTCAGTTATGGATGTTTCCAGTTAAATGGATCTAAAACATCCTGTAGGTCGGGTGTCAAACTCGCAACGTCACGTGACGTGTCGCGACATATCGTGATTTTTTTCCCATTGCTGGCAATGGGGTAGGCACAGTTTTGTTATGATGCATCTGGCCCGTGGGCCGGCAATTTGACACCCCTGTTGTAGGAGATAACCAGGCTGAGCCCAAGGGAGGGGTCAAACACCTCATCAGTCATGAGTCCCTTCGTGCCCATAAGAGACCTCAGTCCAGCCCACCTTGAATTCCTTTCTTAACTTTTGCTCATTTCCCTTGACCACTAGTAGTTCAGATTCTTGTAGAGAGCTTCAGCTTGCAATAAATCTTTATATACATTTGAATTGCCTGAATCTTCTGATTTCCCCGGAGCTTGACACATTCTCTCCTAAGTTTTGGAAGTAAGGCTACAGTAGATACAGTAATCCTAGCAGTATTGTGAAAATTAGGCAATGCCCAGTTCCTAAGCAGAGAACAGAAAAAGGCAGGGGAGCAGGATCAGGAGAAGGGCTTCACGGTAGGGGAGAGTCTTCCTTCCTCCCACTCTGTTCTCTGAGCAGTGAAGAAAATTGACTTATCTTATGCTTAGTTTTCCATGCTTTGGAGCTTCTGACAGTGCCAGTATCTGGTGGGGATGTGCCATTGTCACCTTGTTCTTCTACAGGTCTTCCTGCCACCTATTTCTTTGGCTGCAGAGAGAAAGGCTGAGATATGTGAAGCTATGGCACAAGCCAAAAAAGTTATAAATCAAAATGATGGGACTGATTGAATGGGTTCTTTCACAAGACCGACTTCTCACAGAATCATAAAGGATTTGTACCAGCATGAAAGCTTTTACAGAAGCCTGAAATAAGCATGAGTATTTTTCTTAGCACTAAAGAGTTAACACAGGTAAAAACCATGCTTGTATATTTTTTTTTAGAGGTAAGCAAGGGGGATTTATCAGAGAGTCACATAGGCAAGAAAGGAATGTAAACTATAATTATATATCTATTTATTTTATGTGCCACTTTTCTCCCTACTGGCATCTGAGCTGAAAGCATGTACGTTGGAGATTGTAGTTGTAGATACTATTAATGTAGCTTAGCTATTTCTCTATTGGGCTATGAGATCAGCAGGCATATCTTTAAAACAAGATGTCTATTCTGATCATCCCCTGATTAAAGACACAAGATTCTGGTGAGATCAAGAGGGTTTTTTCCCCCTATAAATTGTAGCACTGATTTTCTTTGATAGCTTATATGCAGCCCATTCTATACTGTAGCTTAAACCTCTTCAGAAACCATGTTGAATGAAGTTGAACAACTGATTGACAATTCCCAGCTGGAACTCAACAAATTAATATGGGCAAAGGTTTTAACATGCAGTTATAGAGTATCTTGTAATTATTTGGCAGCAGGGGCTCACAATTTGCACCTCAGATGTTTGAAAACTTACCATTGCACTTTAATTGTTAATATGGCAAGAAGTAAAAAATAAATGCATGGAGAATAGTCATGTTACTCTCTCTCAAAGGGAAAGAACAGCCATTTGGTTCAATGTGTGTCTCTGTTTTACAGCATGCAATCAGATGTATCAGAATATGCCCATTTATTTCTGGATAATTCCATGCTCTCTGTCGAAGCCAGCCTGGTTAGCAAGAATTTTCTTTCTCAGAATGTAAAAAAAAACCCCCAAAAACCTTGTTGTAAACCAAGCCTATCTTTTGTCACACATGCTCCAAAATCCAACTCAAGAAACTCAAAATCATGTTGGTTTGGTGCCCATTAGACCAACAGAAGCAAAATTGTTACTCCATGTAGAATTTGAAGTGTCTTGGCGACGTTTCGACGAAGTCTCATTCGTCATCTTCAGGCTGGTGCTTTTGGCTTCTGCTTCTAGGAGCAATGTGTGGTCGTAGCTGTTTCTTCCTTTTAACTGCCAGTGGGGGTTTGAACTGATTGGCTGGGAGCTTGGCTATGTTCTGATTGGGTGGAGGTGTGTTCTGATTGGTTAGGGGCTTGGCTGTGCTCTGATTGGCTGGGGGGTTGGCTGTGTTCTGATTGGCTGGGGGAGTGTTCTGTTTGGGTGGGGGCTTTGTTGTGCTGGAGGGGTTCAAAGTGGCCAATGATGCAGCTGTGGTCTGGCTCCTGGTCTGTGGTCGTGCCTCATCATCGGTGTGGGTTTGGGTTTGCTTTTTGTGTGGATGTGTGGTGGTGGCATCCTGTGTGGTTCTGGTGTCATTCTTTGTGTTAGGGATTCGCCTGTCAATAAGGGCGGGTTTCCAAATGGCTGGTAGGTGGGAGGGATCATCTCGTTTGTTCATGCTGTGAGGGCGTTTTTCTATCTCGATGGCTTCTCTGATTATTCTGTTATATATATATATGTAGGTCTTTGGTTCTTTGGGTTTTCTCCCACGTAGAATTTGAAGTGTCTTGGCGACATTTCGACGAAGTCACATTCGTCATCTTCAGGCTGGTGCTTTCGGCTTCGTGCTTCTAGCAGCAATACTGAATAAAGGATATATATATCCTTTTCCATGAACTATATCAGTTCCTGCATTAATAGATTTCTGCCCATGTTCTATGGACATTTCAGGGTTATGGGAGGCTGTGGACCCTTCTCCTAGAGACACATTCCTGATCTTCCCCTTTTCACCTTTCCCAAAGTTGGAGTCCAGCTTCTAAGGAGATAAAAGGTTGTGGAGAGTTCTGTGTGGGCTGAAAAGCAGTGAACATATCTCTCCCTCTGAGGGTGAATTTTCTTTGCTCTCAAAGGGAACATTTGAAAATATATGGCCCCTGACACATTATCCAAACATCTATAGAACTGTAGCCTTAACTCACTTACCACTGCATCTGTTTAATTTTTTCTGCCATTTTTACAATCTTATAAACAAAATAGGAGTCTCATTTAATTATCTAATATTACCCATAAGTGTCTGCATTGATCTGTTTGCTTCACAGTGAATTTCTAACCTTTTTCAAAAATAGCTGGGATGTCCTAGACCAGATCTGTCCAACATTTGGTTTGTCTAGTCAGCACTGAGTGAAGAGGAATTGTCTTGGGTCACATATAAAATATATAGTCAATATATAGTTAATATATATCAATAACACACATATTTTTATATTTGTTACTATGATGTTGTGGGGCCTCATTATTAGCTGTCCAGGGCCTTAGGTGGACTGTGGGCCATGGATTGGACATGGCTGTCCTAGACCATCCTGTCCTTACCAAATAGTTTGGGGATCTGTTAGTTTTCAACTTCCAGAATTTCCAACTAGTACCTGGAGGCACTAAATTGGAGGAAGGTACAATTGAACCCAGGATGGACAACCTAAAGCCTCTGGGTGACATGCAGTCCTCAGTTCCCATTTTGTGATCTTCAGTGACAACAATGCCACCTAGTTTTGGTGGTAAACTTTCAATCTTTCTGTGCCTGCTGAAGTTACAAAGCAGTGTGTTAAGCTTCCCTGAAACTTGGTATTATTCACATTTGGAAGATGGATGAAAAGGAAGAGGAAGAGGAGGAGGAAGAGGAAGAAACAACAACAACAACAATCCTGGACCCAAATGTTTGTAGTCATGACTTCCCTGTTACTGGTTACATATTCTGAGACCCTTGGAGATAAAAAAAATAAAAAGTTGTGTCTCTTAGTTAGAAAAAAATAGACCACAGAAGAATATTATCACTCTCTGAATGCTTGATTTTCCATATACAGTGAATGTTGAAGATACTTGTAATTGTTTTGGCTGTGTACATGGAGCATATGTCACAAACCTGAAGAAGGAAGAAAAAATGAAATATTGGTGGAAGAGTTAAGCAATCATACAATTCTTTGGCTTTTGCTTATGTACTGGAATCTTGGGAAATCAAACAACCCTTGACTCCTACATTGAGGATTTTATAAGTCCATCAATAATAAATGGGGAACAAAATTTAGAAATCCTGGAAGGTATTTGGGAGCCCTTTAACCTTTTGTTAAAATTATTACTGAACAATATTCAGGAATGGGAGCTGCTACTACACATACACATATGAATTTATAGCAAGGATGAAGGTTGCAGTTTTAGAGTTTCTTAAAGCTCTTTTTATGCATCTGTGATAAAGATTTCATTATATGATTTCTTTCCTCTTGGTATACTAACACATAATCCTTGTCATTCCTATAAATTCTGCAGACCAAAATACTGTCGTTTGTTCTAGCTGTGAGCTAGTTTACTTTGGGTGATAAAAAAAGCCACCACAGAACCTTACGATTTTTTTCTATACAGAGTGCTCTGCAGCAGTTTCTTAAACTATGTACTGTACTCTAGAATGTCAGTATTCCCGAACCATGTGTAGCTGTTCCAGATGTTGGTTCCATTCACTACTTAATAGGTATGCTAGGATTGGTCAACATATTCAGTGCATGATCCATTCCTTTCATGGAAGAGCTATTTTCAGACAATTTGTGTCCAGGTTAAAACAAGCCTGTTTGGTCTTCAAGGGATCTGAAATACGTGTGTTTGATCTGGGTGTGGATTCAAAACATGTGTTCTGGATGGATGTTTTTTGGGAGAAGAGTAGGTGAAAGTCAGGGCCTTCTGGCTAAGGGGAAGTAGAGAAGGGGAGATTATGGGAAAGTCAGTGGAGGGTTGATGTCGATTAAGCTAAAAGCATTAGCTCATAGGAAAAGTAGGGAAAGGAAAACTCTTGAATTGTATTGGGCAGGTTATGCATAAGAGGAGAAGAGAAAGGCCAGGCATGCCCACTGTATAAGGCCACTCTATTTCTTCAACAATCTCCTAAAAGGGAACTTTCAGCACTCATAAAAACTAAGGCCAAATGCTGAAGTAGGCTAAATATTACACTGATTCTATGACTCTCTTTAATCATATTCCAGATACTGATGAAATATGCTATGGCAGTGATGGCGAACCTTTTAGAGACCGAGTGCCGAAACTGCAATCCAAAACCCACTTATGTATCGTTGGATGCCGGGTGGGCGTGGCCCATTGGGTTGATGTGGCCCATTGGGTGGATGTGGCCAATTGGGTGGGCATGGCTGCGGTGGTAATGGCAGACTGGGTGGGACTAAAAAGTTCAATCAGTCGATTCCAACTTTGCAAGATCTTTTTTTTCCTGTGAGAAGTTGAAATTGGTTGATTGAACGGACCTTTTTTTTTGCACATGGCAATTTTTTTTCAATAAACATGTTTTAATTCATTGTTTCTTCTTTTCCCCTTTTAAAAACAATCTTAAGTATTCCTCTCTCTCTCTTTTTTTTTTTTAAAAAAGTGACTCTTTTGTAGTCTTGAAAAGTTTAAAAAAACACGGGTATCTAATTTTTCAACCTAAAGGCGTAACAACAAAAATTCTACAGTATCTCTTGTAAAGTGATCAAGAAAGTTTACAATAACAGGCCCAGAAGCTACCGTAATACACTCAGAATTCTTTAACAACCAGGGAGGTTGCTGGTAAAGGAATGCATTGAAGCTTGCCCCTAACTAGCTACTCAAAAATTAGCAAGGAAATACTAATGATTTACCCCAATTTATACTGTAGAGTGAGTTTTTTAAAGAATAGTATTCAGTATGTGTTTTTGTAGCTCAGAACAGCTCTCCCCTATGGCTCTTGTAGCTCTGGTTGCAGGCTGTCATGTAGTGCTACAGAGATGTGTGGTTTCGTATTTCAGACCAAAGTAAACTAGTGTAGTGGAAGAGTAAAAAATAAATAAATATCTGAGCAGTATTACATTGTGTTAGGATAAGCAAGGCCTTTCCTTGTCAGAGGGCAGCATTTCATCTTCTTCTGAAGCCCATGTATGTGTTAAATTTCGCCTTATACCCAGAGAGAAAATTAGTACAATGTCTTCTGTAGGCATTTGTACACAACAGAAAAACCACCTAATAATATGTCTCGATTCCTCATAACTCGGTTGGACGTCTACTTTATAGACACCAAAACCTGTAATAGCTAGAATGGCATTGGCCAACAGAGAGGTACATTGGCAGGGCTAGAAGGGGGAAAAAACCCTGCCCTTTCAATGTCTAGTTTCTTCCAACTCTTGAAAGATGGTGACATACCCAGTAATTTTAAAAACAAATAATTGGGAAAAAGCGAGTGTGAGGGTGGAGAAAAATAACTGCCTGTTTAGCTTTCAGTGCTCAGGACCTTTCTACAATGTGCTAAGTAGCGATTAGAACAAGGCCTCATTGTAATTCCCAGATTCCCACTTCATGATCTTCTCAGACCCAATTAAATAACAATAATAGCAAATCAACCAAGGGAAGCTTAATCTGAGTCTGGACTCCTAAGAATTTTACCTTGGAATTTGGTTGAAATACCAGTCCAATGATGAGCGCTGGAATATAGCAAGTAGCCTATAATCAGGCTGTTTTGTTTGCACTGTCTCTATGGGAGAATATACTGGTTTCATTTCCACCTGCTCTTCTTTTAAATTTGTTAGGGACGAAGTAGTAAAATAGAGCCACTTTTTAGTACCCTTCTTCAATAAACTCAGACTACTATTTGCAATTTGGGAGGTGAAATGTTCACTTTTTTTTTGAAAAAAAAAAAAAAGATCAGCTCAAGGAATGTCTTTCAATTATATTTCCTCTTTTATTGAATGTATAAAATGCAGAATGTATGATTTGTACCTGCCACAATCAGCATCTCATAATGGTTCATAATACAGTCATAAAAACAATACTGTACAATAAAACATCCATATTACCGAATTAAAATTATTAAACAATCATACCAAATAATAAAATGTGAGGCCCCACACATCCCCAAAGTTGATGGCATTAATTTTATCTTTCAAAAGCTAGGTGGAGGATCTAACTGCTGCTCTCTTCCCCAAAGGACATCGCAAAAAAATAATAATAGTATTTTGAAACCACCACTGAGAAATCCTGTACAGATCATAAAGGAAAGCATTTCAGAATGGCACCTAGAACACTATTTAGGTTATGGGGACAAATACCATATTTTAGTTAAACTGGCCTCAATATTTAGGAAAGAAGGATATTGTGATCAGTTAAATCATCTCAAATATTCAGTAATAGAATAATCTTAAAAATACTAAGTACTAGGGTTACAGTGGAAATTGTTATGAGATGATTTATCAAATTTCTTGCATTCTGCAACTTGATATTTCCAAGGGTTTGCCTTATACTGCATGGTGACTGAATTAAGAACTAGGATCCTTGGACCATAGGCATTGCCATCTGAGGAATAAATCTGGAATCCTTCAGATCCTTTCATGAGTCAAGGTCCGAGCTCTATTTTAGGCCCACTGTTCAGGGTGTGTGTGGGGGGGACCCAAACAAGTGAAGTTAGACATTTTCCAAATTTTTGACATGCTGAGCATACAAGGTTCAGTATCACTGTTTTAGACAGTAAATTAGCAAACCTCAGAACCTTATAAAAAAGACATTCCCATTGAACTCAGCTGGAAGTGCTCCTCAGTTTGCTTAAGACTAAACAGCAAAACTAAAACAAATGCCAAAGAAATTGGTTAACTAAGATACAAAGAGGGGAAAAAAATCTAGAAATATTTATATTTTTAATTTTCAAACTAATACGTATTTTACCTGTGAAATTAACAATTGTTTATAAATGCATTTTATTTTAAAATTATCAATTGAAAGAAACTTTCAGTATTCTCATAGGGGATTGTCCAATTAAAATTCCTTTATTTTTCATTAAGTATTAGTTTAGAACAGTCTTTTCCAGTCAGCGTATAGGATCTGGATATCAATCAGATACCGGTAGCAGCGGATTAGTACTTTAAGGTAAGCACAAGTTATGCAGAGGCAATCTGAGAATTGGGTTTCCGATTTTAGCCCACCTCATCAACTGATTTCTTAATAGGAATTGCAAGCTGCATACATTAAATTCCCAAGAAAAACTGTGATTTCAATCTAAAGTCAATTCCTATGTGGTGGTTTTCTCGATTAAACTAACTACTTCTTGCCAAAATTTCTTAATTTCATTACATGGCACCATATGTGGAAAAACCACCCTTCTTGGGTTACACTTTAAACCTTTTGTCTGCTGGAGTCTGCTTTCTCATGTCTCAAATTTATTTAATCTTTAGATGCGGGAAAAGGCTTCTGCTGTATCCTCTTTCAGTTTTTGAAAACTACTGCAGAATGCTCAAAATGTAATATATGGCGGTTTTAAAATAATCCCTCTACAAGAGATATAAATTTAAAGTATGTTCCCTGATTCAGCAAGGGACAGAGGTACTGAAAAATCTAGCAAATGGAACTAGAAGGATTCTTTTGCATTTTCTTCCTTTGTAGTCTTGTCTCCCAGATCTAAGGGGAGAAGATCCATGTGCTTTGGAAGATAAGACTGGTGAATTCTCAGTCATATTATTTTAGATTCCAGGGAACGTGAAGGTAGGCTGCACATACATGATTCACAGTCTTACTTTACCAAATGTATTCACAAGTAAGTTATAACACCTGAGAGCAACATCCAACCATTAGTGTACAGTAAATCACTAATGAGGACAGGCTTTATGCTGTCAAAATGATGGCTGGGTCACTCAAAAAGACATCCAAATTATTAGTGAGAAAAATTTTGAAAATTCATTAATATGGGTCACCCATACATGCTGTGATCCAATCAGTAGCATTTTGAATTTTCCCTATCATTCTTCATTCCCCCCCCTCAGCTCACAGAGAGTCTGGCTTTTTCAGAAAAAGAGAACAGAAATCTGCAGGTATAGGTATCCTTAATGCTACCTTTCCATGTTTTTAAAAAAAGCAGTGGAATATAGCACACATATTGTAAACCTGTATATGCAAAGTATAACAAGGGGGACCATTTTATCACCCATTTGTTTTAATCAGCATGTAATTACCAGGTAATATTTTCCCCATTCTGCAAAAATATTAATGAAGTGCCACCTAAGTTATTACACTATTGTGTAGTAATACTAAATTGCTACAATGCTGTTTTTTTTTAAAAGGTGCTTTCAATTTCCAAACACGTTTACTCAAAATACTGCTTTGCTGTGCTAATTTTAAAGACTAGATTGCAGGCAGGAAAGTATACTAGCACGAATTAAAAAATAAATGAAAAAAGACTATGATGTAGTGTGATACAATCAGGGCTGGCTTTCTGCTAAGGCACTAGCCTAGGACATAAAAGGATAGGCATTCCAACACCTTCCATGTCATACTAAAAAGGCAAATCTTTGCATCAGTTGGAGGTGGCATCACATGTCACATATCTTGAGCTGGCATCGATTGTAATGATACCCATCACAAAATTTATCATTAATGTGTGCTTTACTTCAAATAACTAGTCAGGTGAACTGAATTTTTCTCCTTTATCCATAGAAGCATTTTAATAGTCACTGATGAGAATAAGGTGTATCATACAGAAAAAGAAAAATTTGGTCTTCCTCTGCTGTTCAATAGTTGGGTAATCCTAAAAAAAAAAGCCAGCTAGAATGAATATAATATCATTTAAAGAGACTATCGTGAATTATTGTACTTGATTTAAAGTCAGATAATAATAAAGGTTAATGGATCCAATCCATAGCTATAGAATATCTCTCCTCAAATAACAGAGGATAGAGACAATGCTTGACATGTCTTCCATTCCAGATTTACCTTTGCGTTCTTTCTTTTTCTTTTTTCTCAGTTCATAGAGAGTCTGGATGGACCTGGGCACATTTTGGCCAACATCACCATTAACTATGTTGCAGTGAGAGTTTGAGTCTGAAAATTAGTGTAGCAAAGACCAAGGCAATTATGGTGATGATTAGAGCAAGTAGATTGATTTGAGTAATTCAGCAACAAATGCTAAAGATAGAACATGGTGGAGTACTTTTTAAAATGTACAAATGTTGGTTGAAAAAATGGTATGTAGTATGTCCCTATTTTGAAAAACAAAGGCTTGTCAAAAGCAACAAAAAGTTTTTGTGTTTTCTGCCCACTTTATTATTTTGAACTGAGTTGTATCAGGAGAAACATAAATGTAAATAGCATGCAGTAGCAATGGGTATTTGCAAGGTAGTCATTTTTATTTTTTTAAAATTTATTTATTAGATTTTTCTGCTGCTCAACTATCTAGAAAGCTGGTATTGTTAACATGATTCCATTAGATCCCTTATCTTTTGTCTTCTATCTGTAATTTTTTTCTTACAGTTATTACTCTTTTTCTGCATTTGATGTAAAGTTGTTAACTTCAAAAATGAAATAACATCATGCGTATGTTGATCAGCACAGCATTCCCAATATAATAATGTAAACACATGACAGATATTTATATACTGTATTAGCTGTGTATGACACTATTGATATTATACCAATGGCTATGTAAAGGAAGGTCCTCCAAAACTGTTTGGTCCAGGGTCTAATATTATCAATTTGCATCACTTCTGCAGCTGCTGATTCTCCTCTCTATCACAGCGTGACTTATAATATTATTACATTACATTCTAGCCCAAAAGAGAGTAAAGCAATTTAGCTGCACACATGGGGGAATCATTTTACTTAAAGTATAACTATATCTTTTAGGGAGTTTCTTACAATGTGAACTCTCACTCATATTATTGAAAATTGTATAGTTGATTCAGAGGGCCCTGACTGAATGTACGAGAGCCATGAGCTATTTGGCATACTAGTTCTTTTGGGCACTTTGGCCTTCCCATTTGGGGGGGGGGGAGTAATTCCTAATCTCTCCAAATGAATATGAAGTTGATCTGTAAGTGTCCCCCTTTGTACAGTTGTGCTATTCCTGTGCTGTATTTAAAAGGCTTGGAAGATCAAATTGGAAGCTGTCGGAGAGAGGAGTTCTGCCAGTCAGGAAACAGACTGCCTACAAGCTCATGGCTTCCTCAGAAAAAACTCTCTCAGCTTTCCAAACTCTCTCAGCTGAAGTCTTGACTTAGTTTCAAAATTTTATAAGCTTTTATAAGAATGTGTTTTTGGACTCCAGCGCACCATTGTTCTCAACTCTTTAAGCGTATAATTATGGTCATGAGAACTAGAGATTAATTTAAAAAAAATTATTGATGAGGCAGGTTTTTTTGGTTAGGATTTCACCAAGTTTGGAAAGATATTCCTCTGTAAATTCACCTAGGCACACTGCATTTTCCTGAAAATAAGACCTAACCAGAAAATAAGCCCTAGCATGATTTTTCAGGATGCTCGTAATATAAGCTCCACCCTAAAAATAAGCCCCAGTTAAGATCATCAGCCAGACAGATGCATTTAGTACCGTATTTCCCCCAAAATAAGATCTAACTGGAAAATAAGCCCTAATGCGTCTTTTGGAGCAAAAATTAACTTAAGACCTGGTCTTATTTTCAGGGAAACAGGGTATTACACTCTAAACTATGTCTTTGCTCCCATGGATTTCTATGCAGTCCTGGGACACATTATTTTGACTTTGGTTTTATGGGGTGGATATTAATAGGTGAGGTGGAAGTTCATTCTCTTCTCTCAACCTCCCCCTAAACAACTAAAGGCAGTCTAATGTTTATATTGACTCTGTAAACTGTCTTTCACACATGCATGTTGTCTACAGACATAGTTAACACGCTCTAAGATTATTGAAAAGAACAAATAACTAACCCAGATATCTTTTTCTGTCTCTCTTTCTTTATCAGTACACAAGTGAGATTCAATGATTTATGAAGAAATCTTGGTTCTGTTAAATGGAATTTTCCCAAAATAAATTCATGTAAACAACTTGCCACAAAGAGGCAGTCAGAGCAGTTTGGAATGTGTAAACAGCTTGAACAGTTGAGAATATAATCTCCTTGAAGGCTGGACTGGTTGCAGCATAGTCTTATAGCAAACCACCTTTGGCTCCAGCCAATCTGACATCATAACATTTCATGACTCCTCTCTCTCCCCCGCTTCTACTTGAACATTACACGCACAGAGGACAGGCTTCTGTTGCTACAGCTTCCAAAGTTGAATACCTTCATGGGCAGCATTCTTTAATATCCAAAGTCAGTCAAAGAGGCATTTTAGCCAGCAGAATGGTGGCTGTGGTCAGGGATGGCAAATAAATAACAGAACAGCAGAGTTGGAAGGGACCTTGGAGGTCTTCTAGTCCAACTCCCTGCTCAAGCAAGAAACCCTATACCATTTCAGACAAATGTTCGTCAAAAACCTCCGGTGTTGGAATGCCCACAAGTTCTGGAGGCAAGTCATTTCATTGATTAATTGTTCTCTCTGTCAGGAAATTTCTGACAGAAATTTCTCCTTAGTTGTAGATAGGATCTCTCCTTGATTAGATCCATTCTTCTTGTCCTGACTTCAGATGCTTTGGAAATTAGGTTGACCCCTCTTATTTGTGGCAACCCCTTAGATATTGGAACACTGCTATCATGTGACCCCCCCCAGCCCTTCTTTTCATTGATAAAGATAATGGACCAGCCTGTTTTCATGGACAGAAATCTACTGGCTTGGTGTTCTTTTTTTTTAATTTTTTATTATTAGATATCCATTTGTACATGCAAACAAAGAAAAAATTCAAGTTAAAGCCATTCAACTTAATACAATCATTTTAAATTTGTAGACCTTCTTCACTCCGTATATCAAAGTTTAACTATAATATAAATTTTAAGTTTCACTTCTTTTCAGATCTATCCATTGTACATCAAACAAACAAGTCTTCTTATTAAAGTTAATAATTTTCATGTCGATACACCCCTCCCTTCAACGCGTACATTCTTAGTCTATTTAATATATATCTTCCATTAATCACCCTCTCATGTCTCTTGCTTTTACACTCAGTCCTTAAATCAGTCCATAATTCTTTGCCTTTAATTCCTTGCATAAAATATTAAGTTTCTCTTCTTTTCAGTCGAACTCTGGGTTTCTTCCTCTGCCAGGTGGATTGCCATAACACAGCTTACCTTCCAAGTAATAAGTCTCTCTTTATTGCTTGCAATGTCCCTTGGTTCCATATAAGCCATACTCTATGGATTCTGTCAGTTTGCCAATAGAAATTTTTAGCCTCCTCTCCTAGATATTTTTCCAATGCTTTTATAACAATTATTTTCAAATCCTCACTTTTCATTTCAGTAAGTTGTCTCTCTTCTTGTCTCTCCACCTCTTCCATCTTTTCTTCAACCCCTTCCCAGACCCTCTTCGAATTTCTCCCAGTATCTTCTCTCATTTCCCCACTGTGCGTTTGTACTGTTTCTCCGGTTTGGTCCAGGTCCTCAATAACTGCTTTGCTTTGATCTTCCACCATCTTCTCCACTTCTCTGCTTTGTTCCACTGCCTCCATCGTCCTCATCCTTTCTTCCCATCTTTTTTCATACATGTCTATTATCATGTCCATCTTTCTCCTTATTTTTTCAAAAGTTGTTGACATTCATTTCTGGAGAGCTTATATACATCCTTAGGTTTATTTTGCAGTTTTTAAGTTATGCGTCTGCTGCCCTCTAGAGGTCTCTTTTGCATTACAGTTTCTCTTCCTTCGGTTTATTTTGCAAAGTTTTTAAGTTATGCGTCTCTGCTGCCCTCTAGAGGTCTCTTTCGCATTACAGTTTCTCTTCTGCCTTTCTCTTCCGGTAGCTATCACTTTAAATTAAGAGCGGTCGCCATCTTGGGTGCCTTTTGTTCATTGTGAACGTAAGTGATCCGAGGTAAAATATAAGAAATACTTGCTTTTTAAGCTCCTGTGTTCAGTCTGTCAATCTCTGTGCTTCTTTGAGATGTGTTCCTCGGGTGGTGGCTGGTCTCAGCGTCTTGGTCTGTCAGCTGACAGATGCTGCCCTAGGCTGGAGCTATTGTGAGCGCACAGGGAGTCCTCTTTCTTCCCCCCGAACGTTTTTTTGGGGGGTTTTCAGAGGATCTCAACCCACACTCACAGCTCTTTGCCCCTTCTCCTACCGAGGAGGGGTTTTTTGCCACGAAAAACAGCTGTTTTGCGCTGTTTTGGCGGCTTTACAGGTCCTGTGTCGCAGAGCCTCCGAACAAGGCTATTTCGACCCTGAGGCAGCCATGCCCCCTCCTGGCTTGGTGTTCTTATGGCTTCATTTATTGCAACTGTCCTTGGACTGGTCAGCCTTCAAGGGGTTCTCTTTTTTGAGCAAGGACACCTATAGCTATTATTTTGGGGATTTTCAGAGTTGAATTGAGGAATTATATTGTATTTTTACATATTCTATCGTATCTTCTGTATCAGCGGTCTCCAACCTTTCTGACTTTGCAGATTGGCGGGGGAGGAGAGGGGATGGTTCCACACAAGTGGCGGGCGAGTGAACACATGCAGCTCCATTTGCACAACTGGAGGATATGCGCCCGCTGCTCGCAAAAGTGGAGCTGCACACACATGGGCCTGCCTGCTGCGTGTGCAAGTGGAGTTGCATGCACACACATGTGCTTGCCTATACCACTTCTGTAGCCCGGGGGTTAGGAACCCCTGCTCTATATCTCTGTCTTTAATAGAACTATCACACCACAATGTGATTTCCTAACTCCCTTAAAAATAACTATTTGCTAGAATTGAAATAAAATTCTATTCACTTACTACATTGTTAATCTCACTATTTTAAATATGGGTTTAATATTTCACATGTAAAAAGCTACTGAAAATGTAGATTAATTTAGTATCCCAGATTTTATATTCATTTGACATTTATTCTTCTTCTTGAAACAAATGGAGGGGGATGTAGAATGATGGTTTTCCTCTCCTGAGTGGATAATGTTTTGTGGATGTTCATTGCTTTTTATGGAATTGTTGTTCTTTTAACTTTGTGAAGCCATTCAAAGATATTTGGAGTTGGGTGTCCTAGATTTTTTTTAAAATTGCATTAAATAAATCAGTATGAACTTGAAATATAATAGTGTCCTCAACATGTCTATTTTTATTTCATTATGTCAGCATTCAAAAGAATTACCATATGTAAAAAGAAAAGAGAATTTTGAACAGAAAAAGAAATATGGAGTATTGGAATTAAGACAAAATCTTCAGTGTGTTCATTTAATAAATGAAAACATTTTAAAACATTTTATTGGCATTTTCAGATGTTACCTTTTTACTAAAAATACTGCCCAGTAGCTAGTTAAAAGTTGAATATTCAAGAACAGAAACCCATCAGATGAAAACATGTTTGCAAAAGACACACAACAACACTAACACTAGTAGATTACCTGGCCACCGTCCTTCTCCATGGCTGCTTCCACGGCAAAAATGAGAGCAGTAAAGTCTGGAAGGGCAGGCAGAAATGGATTTGGCTTCCAGATTCGGAGCAATAAATCATCCTTGTTTTTCCTTAGTGGCTGTGTGTATTCATGTGGGTAGAGAAAAGAGCCATGAGAATTCAAATGGAGCCAGCTCTACTGATGTAGTGGCATAATAATGAAAGTCACTTCCCCAAGCAAGCAAGAAAGTTCTGCATATCCAACTGATCAGCAACTTGAGCAGTTCTCGTCTTGAATCTTCAATTGAGGAATATGAGAGCAAGGACAAACTCAGACTTTTAAACTTTATACTTACTTCTAATATTTTTTATTTTGGCCTGACATTAACTCTTGGGAACCTAGGGTTTGAAACTCAAAACCCTTCTGAAAGCATAATAAATAAATAAATAAATAAATAAATCTTGTTCTGTGGGGAGGCTGCTTACTTAGCAAAAACCAAGCAACAGTGCCTCTCTGTTCCATAGATCTCTGTTCCAATGTTCTTCAAACCTTGTTCTATGGAACGTTCAGATTCCCCCAAAACTTTAAGGAGTTACTAAGGGCAAAAAAAGTTTACTTGAATGCAGCCAGTTTTTACAATACCACAAGAGCTTTGACCAGGGATTTAAACTGCAGGTTCTATGACCTGAAAAAGGTCAAGTTCCTAATCCAGGGGTCTTCAAACTTGACCCTTTTATGATTTGTGGACTTCAACTCCCAGAATTCCTCAGCCTTCAGCCTGGCTGAAGAATTCTGGGAGTTGAAGTCCACAAGTCATAAAAGGGCCAAGTTTGAAGAACCCTGTCTTAATCCATACCATCATTTAAATCTGAGTTTTTCTTATCTAAGCTGCATCCATATATCCATCAGTATCCTTGTATTGTATATCTACAATACAGTTCTGCAATTCCATAAATCTGCAGATTTTCTTAACTTTTTTTTTCTTTTCCTCCCTTGGTGTTTTAAATAAGGAAGCTTGATTAGGCAGAAGGCATTAAGAGGCTCCAAAATAACCAAATGTTGATTCATTAAACAAAACAGGAGATCCACGTACATGTTTGTAGCTGTTTCTTCATAACTTCTCACATGTTATCAAAGTAGTTTTCAGTTCTGGTTCTGATGCCTGCAGTTAAACCCATTTCTCAAATTCTAGCCCTTCAACACCAATTATTGACTGGCTGCATAAATTTGAATGACCACTACTAGATGAAAACTAAGCCATGCCAAAAACTCTAACTCTTTGCTGCTATATAATGGTCAATAGGTGAAAGAAATGATTGGTCTAGTGGATCTCATGGTTTGTTTTTTTTTAAAGTTCAATCAATGCATATAGTAACTAGAAGAAGATGCAAACCAACTGGAGATTAGGGCAAGGGTGGAACCTCAGCTGAGGGACCCACCATGCTGGAGATTAGATCATTGCATGTCAAAGTTGTAAGGGGAGCATTGTAGTGCAGTTCAGTTTTGGATGCATGGTGAGGAGACAGCTTGCGAAGCAGCAAGAATTAGGGCAGCAGAATTTCTTTCTAGCCACAAGAAGGGAGAGCAGCAAAGCGAAGCAAAGCAGCTGTGTGGATGTGGTGGCTCAGTCACTTAATACATCTCTTTGGTACAGTACTTAGGATCTCTTTGGCACTTAGAATTATTGCATTGAATGTGCATATCTTAAAAAGCAAAAAGCAGCTTCAGGGTAGGGGATGAATTTCTAGGGAGTTGCAGCCAGAGAGATTTAACCCTTCTTGTTATAGATGTGCTGTGATGGATACTAACCCTCCCCAGGCACAATGCCACATCTTGGCTGATATTGGATTTAGCTGGCCCAGCAATATTTTATAAAATTAACTGGTAAAAGTTTATCTCCCAACTGGGTACTTCAAGGAATATTTCTATACAGTGCACAAAAGGCAAAATGCTGTGCAATTCTTTAAGGAGATAAGTATCTCATTATATACATTTTAAATAACATTCTAGAGGCCTCAGTGTTTTTCATATTTAATCTCAGATCCCAGGGCTGGCATCTGTTTCTCCTTTTAGTCAAGAAAATGAGAGACTATTTACATATTCTTAGGGCTATATCTTCAATTAAATCTTTTTCAGAGCTGTGCTCCCAACATTCAGTATTAAATTTCTTGGCAGACAACTATCTTTTTCTTTTGAGATTTATTTATTCAGTTCGCCTGGGCATCTAGAGTCTCCCAGTTTACCATCCTATAATTAGAAAAAGGACCATACCTCAGACATCTCCAAGCTTTGCTCTGAAATCTCTTTTTCTCAATTCATTTATTGTGAATTGAATGTTTTGATGTGGTTTTCTCTTCCAGTGTTTGCATCTGTAATAGAATATGAAGCAGTGCCACAAAATAATTCAATCTGGGGAAATGATTATCTCTTAGAGCTGACATTGAAAATAGGACAATAAGGAAAACAGAGAACTTAATTTATGGAATTGTACCTTTTTAATTTTCACTATTGCACAACAGGCAGTTCTACTGGGATTCACGGATGCTTAATCCGTTTTCTCTTGGATGGTCAAAAACAGTTTTGTGTTTTTGTGTATAACTTGTGCAGTGGGATGGAAAGAAATGGCAAGCAAAACATTAATTCTGCAGTTGTTATGATAATTTCAGCATACTGGGGATTGAAAGTTTACAAGATTTTATTCTTTTATAATTTTAATATGAACTTATCTGCAACTTCCAGACTAATTTATGGATTGGAACACAGCCACCTTTGATTCCTCACTTTTCTTCTTAACAACCCTCTCTGCATCACAATGCATATTTTAGACTAAAATGAAATGTGTAGAAGAAAATGAAATTCATTATTTGCAAGTGTATATATTCAAAAATATTATTTCTGTTTCCATACACATATTGAAAAACAACAACAGACTGATGTGAAAACAGGCCCCATGGATGAGCACATGCAAAACTGATAAACCAAAACATCTGTCTAGCATGAGTGAGGCAAAGAAAATGACTGTTCAGTTAGACAAGAACAAGCAAACCACAGTTTGGTTTGGATGTTCATGTCTATGAATCCAAAAGATTATCTGTCTCACTGAAGGAGACACGTATATACTCATTTATTCACTTACGATAATTGATACATGCATTTCAGTAGCAACATTTCAAAATGAAATACAAAAGAGCAATACCACAGAAATTACTGGAGGATTTCAGGCCTGTCAATTCGCTCACAGCTGAGCCTGCTTTATAGGACTGTTGATGTGGGGATAAAATGAGGAGAAGCCTATCCTTCCACACTGAGTTCTCAGAAATATAGGGGATTTCAATACAATAATACGTATTTAAAAAAATAAATGCACAACTGTATTGCTCCTCAGGCAGGGTAGAGAGGAACAATTCTGCAGCTTACTCCAAAGGAGGCTTTTTCCTAGATTAGATATGAATTTGGGGTGAATTCAAATTCCACCTCCTCTATCAGCATAGATTGTTAGATGCTTAGTAAATCATCATTCCACTTTTTAGAAAATATCTACAGACCCCTCACATTCTGGAGATAATCTATTTTAACTTCTCTCAGAATGCCGCTATAGAGCATTGCATGCCAAAACAACCAGACATAAAGATAGTTTCTTCCTTGTGCCATCACTCTGCTGAACACTTAATTCCCACATCACTGCATCATTTCTCATCTTTCCTCATCTTCGCATCTCTCCTACTATCTTCTCCTATTTGTTTCTTATGATTTATCAATTGTTGTTTGTAACTTATGATTAATGATTTTAACTATTACCGGTATTTATGAACTATTACCTATTACTTGGTGTTGATATGAGCACTGGGAGCTTATGCACCAGAGACAAATTCCTGTGTGTCCAATCACACTTGAAATATAGAAATAAAGAAATTCTATTCTATTCTATTCTATTCCATTCTATTTTATTCTATTCTATTCTATTCTATTCTATTCTATTCTATTCTATTCTATTCTACATTCTACATTCTACATTCTACATTCTACATTCTACATTCTACATTCTACATTCTACATTCTATTCTATTTCGTATTCTATTCTGTATTCTATTCTATTCTATTCTATTCTATTCTATTCTATTCTGTTCTGTTCTGTTCTGTTCTATTCTATTTTCTATTCTATTCTATTCTATTCTATTCTATTCTATTCTATTCTATTCTATTCTATTCTATTCTATTCTATTCTATTCTATTCTATCTTGAAAAAGATAATTTCTTATGCATGGAGAATCCCTTTTTCTGTGAAACAGACACAGAGTTTGTTTGTCTGCTGTCAAACACGGTAATAAATCTCAGCTTTCCAAAGTTTCAATCCCCCCACTCAGTAGTTAGCTAACAGCAGAAATTGCACTGATTCAGCATGGCTTAGAGCAGGGGTCCCCAACCCCCGGTCCATGGACCAGTACCGGGCCACGGCATGCCAGCAACTGGTCCACACAAAAAAGCAAAGCCCCATCCACAGGACGTAGGCAACACACAAAACCACGCTCCCTCCAGTCCGTGGAAAAACCTCTCTCCACAGAACCGGTCCCTGGTGCCCAAAAGGTTGGGGACCTCTGGCTTAGAGAACTTGCCTTGTTGCAAACAAAAAAGTCATACCTGTGTCAAAAATCTGCCTATTGCAGAATATAGAACTCAAACTGAAAGTCAGGATTTCTATCACAAGCCATATCTTCCTGTTACTGTTAGCTATGCTTTTCCCAGCTTTGAGAGACACCTGTTTAATGCTGATTCATGGATCTGAGTACAACTTTACTTGCCTCTCCAGTTTTAGTCCTTACAACTTGATACTACACACATTTAAAAGAAAAAAAAACTTTTTCTTTGTGTACTGTTTCTGGAAATTAAAAGCTACTAATTACAAAACAGAAGGATTGCCTAATAAACTAGTCTCAATAACTTGGTTAAAAAATTGAAATTTCTGGATGAGTAATTCAGCTAAAACTTAAAGCCAATGCAGTAAAAGTTAATTCAGGAAAGGGCCCATTCTAATAGGCCATGAAAACGTAAGGATGGGAAGCCATGTATGGAAGGAGGACTTTGTAAAGTATTTTTGGAACATATGATAACATTTTTAATAGTAAGCGGCTACTATAGACATCTATTTCTAGGAAGGCAAAATTAACCCACTTAACAATTGTTTTAGAAGACTTTGAAAGCATTTATTTTAGAGCGTCTTAACTGTTGTAGTTTCTGTGTGCTTCCCATTGTTTGTATTAGTTAATTTCTTTAACTTTTGATTTTGATGGTTTTATGGGACTGTATTCAATAGAAAAATGAATACCACTGGTATATTAGGTTTCTTTTCTCTATACAGCAGGAGTCCCCAACTTATGGTCCACGGCCCGGAACCGGGCCATGGGCTCTTGCCCAGTGGACCATGGAAATAGCTGGCCAATGCACACACACATGTGGGCATGCATTTCCCCCCACCTGCGCTAGCACCTGTGGCCCTGTTTGTGTATGTACGTGGGCGCGAATGGAAATGCTAGCCCGGAGCAGATGTCTGCAGCCCATTTGCGCATGCGCTGCTAGACCAGGCGGTTTGCGTGGCCCATTTGTGCATGAGTGAATGGGCTGCTAGCCACTGTGACGGTGCACGGCTGTTTGCACATGTGCATGGCACCAGTGTATGCTGCATGCGCAAACAGGACTGCTACGGTAGTGCCACACCAGTGTGCGTGGCCCCATGCACGTGCACGCACACATACCAATTTTGAAGCTGCTCTCCTTCCCTCTGGTCTTCGAGCCTGGAAAGATTGGAGACCTCTGCTATACAGTGCCTTATGCATGCATGAGGCATGAGCTGGAAAGTTGAAATAACTTTGTGGAACCTATGGGGGAGGAGAATAGAGGAAGGCAGAAGACAAAATAAAGTCCACTTGAGAGAATTTGCATGATTGAAAGAAACCATTGTTTTTGTAAGCTATCTTGCTGGCTTCTCTGGAATGGAGGTCTCCAACCTGGCTGAGGAATTCTGGGAGTTGAAGTCCACAAGTCTTAAAGTTACCAAGGTTGAAGAGCCCTGCTCTAGAATATTAAAAGATGATGTAAAAATGTATTCATCAACAAAAAGTAAGTAGGTAATACAGGTAGGCCTCGGTTTATGACTACAATTGAGCCCAAGATTTCTGTTGTTAAGTGAGACATTTGTTAAGTGAGTTTTGGAAGGTCACATTGACTTGCTTGTGTTGACGTCTTGTAAGGATGTTTATTAGAATTACAGAAGACTACTCCTTGGTATTTCTGGGCTGGGGGTGTTAATGATCTTTCTTGAGTTTCTCAATCAGGAGGGACTGCATAGAGGTGAAACTTACATCTGTTGTAAACTCCCTATCCACTGGTTTTATCCAGTATACTGAACACGAAGGAGGAGACTACAGTTCTATCCCATAGGGACGAGGTGATATTAGAACTGTTGATAAAAAGGCATGACTTTGCTATTGTGGACCATGATGTCACTAAAACGAAGCAGTAGAATGGCAGCCTTAGATTAAACTGGGCACATATTATTCTAGGGAAATAAGAACTTTTGAAAAGCGAGTGTATGGATTTTAATAATCTTAGTTCAGGGGTGTCAAATTCACCACATCACATGACGTGTTGCGATGTATCACAACTTTTTCCCCCTTGCCGGAGCTGGGGGGGGGCGCAGCTTCCGCGTGATGCATCCGGCTTGCGGGCCGGCAGTTTGACACTCTTGCCTTAGTCTGATCCTTTCTTTCTCATGTTAGTGCTTTAAAAATACTTTTTGGGGGGGCTTTCTCCCCAATTCTAGTAGCAATAGGCTCTGAACTGGCTAGGTTAGAATAATCCCATTCATACTCCAGAGACTTTGGACCATTCACATGAGGTCACCATTGTGTACATTTACCTTCATTAACTACTCTTGAGTCATGATTATTATAGCTAATAGAAAGAGGATTATCTCTTAATTAAATCAGGCAGGAGGATGCTTTTGTTGACTTTTGTCTATCCACCCTGCTGGTTTTAACTCTTCAATTCCTGGGATTTTCCCTTTCTCTCCAAGAAGTCAACTTAAGGCACATTTTGTGGTTGAGTAGTACCTTTGCAGCCTGTGTGTGGCCCTCTGCCGACGGAGTTATCAGACTGGTGCATGCTGCATATCTAAATTTCATCCTCCTGTGAGGTAAGGCAAAGGCACTCTCGCTGTGGCAATGGGAGCCCCTGATCCTCAAATTGCACGCTGAAGGACCATAATTGCCCCCATTTAAAGCCTGAGGGGGGGGGAGAACAGGGTGAGGGGAATCCACACGCTGGCAAACCACAAGGCCACAGGCACAGCTAAATATGCAGACAGCTCTGCTGGGCAAATCACATGCTGTAGCAATAACGCAAATACCATAACAAAGCCTAAAGCATGCCAAGTGTTTGCCCCACTGCCAAGGTGTCTAGGAAGGCTTGTTAGAACTTGGGAGTTGCCATGAGATGCAGAAACGGGGGGGGGCATTGATTCTACCACTATGTTATAGTAAGCCCCCTTTCTTCTCTCTCCATGGCCCAATCTTCCCCATTAATTCTCACTTTGCAGATGATTCAGCCCTACTATATGGTTCAAGGATTTCGGATAAGACTTTTAAGACCTTGGAAAAATATGCAGCAAAAACTACATCCAATTTTAAATAAATTTGCCATTCAGTGTTTTACAATACCAGACAGCAACAGGGCTTCTCTGTGGCAACCCTTGTGCTTCTCCTTGAGGTGTTTCTTCCTGCCTTACATTTCATAAGACTGTGAAATCAAAATTTTCCATAGCAAATCTGGGATTTTCTATTAATTCTATGACTTGCATGATTTTCTTTTTCTTCTTGAATTGTATTTTTACTCCGTTGTACAGCACACTTAGTCTATACTAAAGCA
This sequence comes from Bothrops alternatus, assembly GCA_034064705.1. NCBI lineage: Eukaryota > Metazoa > Chordata > Lepidosauria > Squamata > Viperidae > Bothrops > Bothrops alternatus. The sequence goes on along the minus strand of JARGCV010000200.1, from coordinate 2,098,397 downwards.
GGATACAAAACCAACCAACCAACCAACCAATAAATCAATAAGCAAGCAAACTAATGTATTTTAAACTTCACCCCTAGTCCAGACAGCATGGTAAATACCAACAGTTTGCATGATATTTTTTTAGTTTAAACTTACAGAAGGCACTGGGCTCCTGATCTGATGAGATACAGTGGGACACAGGTAATCATGGCAATCCAGATGCACATACCGGTATAAAAACTGTAATAAGGCTGTGCAAACTCGGGCCAGCTTTCCTACCTGATGGAAAAAGAACGATGCTTTAAGAATATTCTGGATATCCAACATGAATAACTAACTTTGCTAGGAAAGAGAAACTCATTTGCATTTTTGCAAATCAGCTTAAATGAGAAGAAGTGCCTAATACTTTTCTTATCAAAACCGTGTGTATCATATATATCATTCCCATTTATAGTAAAGATTTATTTAAGTTGAACTCATCTCCTGGGATGAAGTAGAGTGTCCATGTAGAATTTTTAGGTATCAGTACAGGAGTGGTTTGCCATTCCTTTTTTAAAGTATAATTGATTGATTGTTCACAACTTAGGGATTATTATTGACATTTACCTTCCAAGTAAGAATCCGATCTAACCCTGCTTGGACAATTGGTTAGGTGATACCCTGGATCTAGTGCAGTGGTTCTCAACCTGTGGGTCGCGATCCCATTTGGGGTCGAACGGCCATTTCACGGGGGTCGCCAAACAATGCAGTCCGCCATTTTCCCCCCCTTTTCCTTAGCTGGGCTACGCCATTTCCCCCCCTTTTCCTTAGCTGTGCTACTCCCTCTTATTCTATTGGCTTTTGAAAGCCAATAGAATAGACTCTTGAATAGAGTCTAATTCTATTGGCTTTCAAAAGCCAATAGGAATTGTCCAGGCTGTCTCCGCCCTGCTGAGCCCGCCAAAAGTCCCAGTCTGCAAACGGTGCTGCAAGTTGTCTGCAGCGAAGGCGAGCTCTCCGGAAGTTTCCACCCCTCCCTGCTGAGAACTACTAAAACTGTAAGTAAAAGAGGGCCAGGGGTGGGAGGTGAGAGGCCGGCGGGTGCAGGGAGGTTTTTTGGCGCGCGTGGGGCCCAGCAGGTGGCTTACCTCCTTTGGGCTGGGCCAGCTGGTGGCCCAGCCCATGGTCGCCCTTCACCGTCACTGCCGCGGCTGCCCAGGAGCACCTGGGTCTGCCTGCTGCCACCCCGAACGGGCGGCGGCCTACGCCTCAGCCGACGCAGGGGGCAGCACCGCACATGCGGTGCGGGCGTGGGGCCCGGCGGGTGTCTTACCTCCCTTGGGCTGGGCCAGCTGGTGGCCCAGCCCGTGGTCGCCCTTCACCGTCGCCGCCGCAGCCGCCCAGGAGCACCTGGGTCTGCCTGCCGCCGCCCGCCTACGCCTCAGCCGGCGCAGGGGGCAGCACCGCACATGCGCGGGGTAGCACCGCGCATGCACGATGCAGGCCGTCGCGCCACGCATGCACAGTGCAGGTCGGGGTCGCAACCTGAAAAAGGTTGAGAACCGCTGATCTAGTGGCTAGAAACTGTTTATTAATAGCACATACTGTTATTTCAGTTTGTGACTCAACAATAGCTGCTGCTGCTGAAACAGAGCTAAATAATCTCTTCAGGAACCATATTTTAAGATCCTCCAAAATAATTTTAAAGTCCAAGTTTATGGAGAAACAGAAAGTAAAGAATTTATACAAAATGATTTGGAATGATTTGTTGATACAGTTATGGTAACGAAGAAGGAGATGCTGCTACAGTCCTCAAGACTGAGCACATTCATTGAGATGGGTAAAGGCTACTCTGGTTCTTACAACTAAATAGAGTTATGCTGCAGATTGCAATGATTGCTTTGAGTAAGGAAAGGTGGCAGTCTCTTTCTCAGCTCTTATTTGCCAAATGTACCAAGGGAAGTCTTATCTATTGTCCTATCTAATATTTTTGTTCAGGTAAAGGGTTATTTTTGTGGGCCTATAAGACGTATGTGCAGTACCAACATACATGTTTATATATTGCAAACAAAAAACCACTCAGTTTAAAAACTGGGCTAGATCATTGTGTCTGTCATTTTTAAAGTGATAGACAGCTGTATGAATGGAGGAGGTCTGACAAATCAGTCCTGAAACTCACCGTTAAGAAGCCACCTTGCTTAACTGACAAACTTGTTTGTGGAATACTACCTCAACACATGGTACGAGTTGAACCAACAAAGCTAAATTTAAGCACGATGGAGACTCCATGCACTGTAATCCAAACTCCTTGCTTATGCTACTTCCAGAAGAGCATTTGATTTGCAAAGCAATTTCTAAAACCTTGAATATCTCTCTGGTAATCTCTCAGGCTCCACTGACGTTTCTTGGGAAGAAAGGGGAATTAATTCAGACTGTCATCAGTTGCAGCTCTCACTGTCAGATAAAGAATATTACCCATTCCCCCATCATCTTAAAAAAACAACCACCCCTCTTATATATTATGAGATAGCCAGCATGAGACAGACTGCCCAGAAGTCATTCATTCTATGTTTGTTTTGCTCTATCACACGCTTTAAACATCTGATAAAGAAAACGAGATCTGAAACACAATCAGTATGTGTAGAATGGCAAGAATGCTAAAAAGCAAGTTTATCTAGTGTTTGTGGATAAATTAAATCTAGCTTCTTGAGCAAGACATATTTGAGAACTATACAAATATAAGATCAATATGTATAATTTATTCAGAACACAGAACTCGTTATTTTATGCATAGAGTTTAGAAATGAATTATTTTATTAAATTCAGAATGAGCAGCCATTGTGTAACGTGGGAAGGTATTCTGTCTAGTAGTTCAGTGGCCCCCAACCTTGTGGGCAGCAGGACTGGTTCTGTGGAGAAAAAGGTTTTTCCACTGACCGGAGGGGATGTGGTTTTTAATGCTGCCTACAGGGGCTTTCTTTATATGCATGGACTGGTTGCTGGCATGCCATGGATCATTATTGGTCCATGGATCAGGGGTTGGGGACTCCTGTAGTAGTTCACAAAGCATAAAAAGCAAATTTACTTTTATGTCCATAAATGTAGAAAAGTTATAGCTAGCAGATTTCAATGCTTCTATGATAGGTAGTAGTAGTAGCAGTAGTAGCAGTAGTAGTAGTAATAATAATTTGGCATTGACAAATTCACTATCAGTCAGTTGCAAAAGGCGGCCTTACTAGGAACAGCTTCCATCTTGTGATGATATCTATAATGCCATCAAACATCCACATCTGCCTATCTCAGATCCTTGGTAAGGACTCGATAGGTAGACAAAAATACCAAATCCAGTCTGAACATGTGGCTGACTGTGCGATGATCAATAATAAAAAGTTGGAAGAGACCTTGGAGGTCATCTAGTCCAACCCCCTGCTCAGGCAGGAAACCCTATACCATTTCAGACAAATGGCTGTCCAGTCTCTTTTTAAAAACTTCCAGTGTTGGAGCATTCACCGCTTCTGGAGGCAGGTTGTTCCACTGGTTAATTGTTCTAACTGTCAGGAAGTTTCTCCTTAGTTCTAGGTTGCTTCTCTCCTTGATTAGTTTCCATCCGTTGCTTCTTGTCCTGCCTTCAGGCGCTTTGGAGAATAGCTTGACTCCCTCTTTTTTGTGGCAGCCCCTGAGATATTGGAACACTGCTATCCTGTCCCCCCCCGTCCTTCTCTTCGTTAAACTAGACATACCCAATTCCAGCAACCGTTCCTTATATGTTTTAGCCTCCAATCCTCTAATCATCTTTGTTGCTCTTCTCTGTACTCCAGTCACTGCTGAATTACATTTGCCATATCTCCAGCCAGTATGGCCAGTAGGGCAAGATACTGGGAATTGTAGTTGCCTTAAAGTTAAGAAGTTATTGTTACAGAATTTCCTTCAATTGGGTTGAACATCCAGCTTCTAGCAGTCATACTGATTGATGGCATGGAAACTATATAATATAGCTTGTCCTCGACCTACTGCCACTAACTGAGCCCAAAATTAATGTTGCTAAGTGAGAAATTTGTTAAATGAGTTTTGTCCCATTTTACGACTTTTCTTGCCACAGTTGTTAAGTGAATTTGGCTTCACTGTTGACTTTGCTTGGCAGACGGTTGCAAAAGGTGATCACATGACCCTGGGACACTGCAACCCTCTCATAAATATGAGTCGGTTGCCAAGCGTCGAAATTTTGATCACATGGCCACGGGGTTGCCGCAACGGTCGGAAGTGTGAAAAACAGTCATTAGTCACTTTTTTTCAATGCTGTTGCAACTTTGAACAGTCATTAAATGAACTGTTGTAAATCGAGGACTATCTGTACTCCCTTTATGTCAAAACATTGGGTTATTCGGCCAGAGTTTCAAAAAAGAGATTTTCCTGGCCCTGTGCATTCCGAGATCCTTCTACCTGGAACATTTAGACTATTACTCAGCATTGAACCTGATCACAATGAACAAGATTTCTTTATTGAGAGCATGGACCAATTTTTATATAGAAATTCAGATTCTGTTCCACTTTAAATTAACGAAGAATTTAGCAGAATACAAGCCCCAGCCTAATTTTTGTTTCTGAACAATCCAATCCAATATAGTGTGTTGTGATTCAAGAGATTGCTTGGATCAACACATTGCTGAATGTAATGGTCCCAGAATGAGTCAATGTTATCCAAGGCAGGGCTTTTCAATCTTTTCACCGATTGTACCACTTTTAGGATATGGCAGTATTCGACTACCCCCTTCAGCAAGGTGTTAAAAACCTGATGACCAAAAAAAAAAGAAGGAAAAAAGTGATAAAATACAGGTAGCCTCGACTTACAACAATTCACTTAGTGACTGTTCAAAGTTACAATGGCACTGAAGTGACTTATGATCATTTTTCATGCTTATGACCGTTGTAGCATCCCCAGGGTCATGTGATTTATATTTGGATGCTTGGCAACTGGTTCATATTTATGATGGTCACAGTGTCCAAGGGTCATGTAATCCCCTTTTGCAACCTTTTGACAAGCAAAGTCAATGGCAGGGCTGCTGGTGGCCAAGTGCTAAAGTGGGACTTCCTTCATTCCCTTAAAAAGGCACATTCCCCCTTAAGAATTAGCTACTGGCTAGAAAGGAAAGTTAAGGAGCCCGCAGCTGACACTTAAGAAAAAAGAAAGAAAGAAAAACAAATGTAGTAAGTACTGGCTGCCAGCTAAGGCAGCCTCCCCAAATGGCTCCATTCATAAGTAAAGGAATGCTACAGGCAAAATCCATTCAGGACAAAAATACTTCAAAATCCCTTGCAGCAAAACTTACAGCTAACAATAACAGAGCAATAGAAATAGAACCCAAAATCCAACATGGGACATCAGCCATCAGCCAGAATAAAAATTGCCAAACACTCCTTAAGAACACAAAGCCCACATTGCACAAAACCCAGTACTTCCAAGACACAAAAGAATCCTTCCACTCTCCAGGTTTGTTGTTCGGCTGATCCAGAACCGAACTACTGAAATGGCACTTCGTTTCTGCCAATAAACATCTCCTCTCGAGCAGCCGGCTTCCTCTCATCTATTTCAAATGGCAGCGCTTCATTTTTCTTTTCTTTTCTCTTTTCCTGGCTGGAAAGCAAATCCTTGGCTTTTTCTTCCAAAACTTCCTTTCTTTCCGTTTCCCTCCCTCCCTCCTGCTCTCTACCTCCCTCTTTCTCACTTTCATCTCCTTCCTTCCTTCCTTCCTTCCTCCCTCCTTCCCTCACCTCCAGCCAATGCTGCCTTTCTTCATAAGAACATAAGAACATAAGAAGAGCCATGCTGAATCAGGCCAAAGCCCATCGAGTCCAGCATTCTGTGTCACACAGTGGCCCACCAATTGTACATGGGGATCTTGAGCAGAAAGAGAAGGCAAAACCCTCCCTTTCCCTTGACCCCCAACAAATGGTACTCAAGGGAATCCTGCCTGCCTCAACCAACATAGAGGCGGCACATGGACATCCGTTTTAATAACCACCAATACACTTTGCATCCATGAATCTGTCTAACCCTGCCTTGAAGCTGTCAAGGCTGACAGCTGTCACGACCCCTTCTGGAAGTGAATTCCATAAATCAACGACCCTCTGGGTGAAGAAATATTTCCCTTTATTTGTCCTCACTTTCTTAGCTATGAGCTTTAGGGAGTGCCCCCTTGTCCTGGTATTGTGTGATAGAGAAAAGAATTTTTCTCTATCCACCTTTTCTATCCCATGCATGATTTTATACACTTCGATCAAGTCACCCCTTAAACGCCGTCTTTCAAGGCTGAAGAGACCAAGGCGTTGCAATCTGGTTTCATAAGGGAGGCACTCCATTTCCTTGATCATTCTTGTTGCCCTTTTTTGCACCTTTTCCAGTTCCATTATATCCTTCTTGAGGTGCGGTGACCAGAACTGTACACAGTACTCCAAGTGTGGTCTCACCATCGATCTGTACAGAGGCAATACAACACTTGCTGACTTATTTTCGATTCCCTTCCTAATCATGCCAAGCATGGAATTTGCTTTTTTTACTGCTGCTGCGCATTGGGTTGACATCTTCATCGAGCTGTCCACCAAAACCCCAAGATCCCTTTCTTGGGTTGTCTCAGAAAGTTTGGTCCCCATCAGTTGGTAAGTATAATTGGGGTTCTTTGCCCCGATGTGCATAACTTTGCACTCTTTTAGATTAAAATGCATTTGCCACTTTGTTGCCCACTCACACAATTTCGAGACTGTGTTTCTTGCCTGTTTGTTGCTGCCACCTGTGTGTGCGCCTGGCATGGATGGCTGCCACAGAAGTTGTAGATCAGCTCCCGGCAGCCTGTTTGATCTCCTCTCCTCTCTCCCCTCCCCCCTCCTCCTTCTTTTCCCTTTAGTGCAGCTCCAGCTGACTCCTCTTCCCAAAGCTGTGCCCTTTTCTCTCTTGCTCCCTCTCTTGCCCAAACTGCATCCTTTTATAGCCTCTCCTGTCTTTGCCCTCCTCCTCCTTTCTCTTCTGGGTGAGCTGGAAGTGCCGATCGTGGGGCCTTTGCCTTGCCCCAGCTGCCCTGCAGCTCCTGAGGACTCTCTCAAGGTAAGTCCTGCGCTGGGCCCCTTTGGCTCGTTCCCTCCCCCCACTACTCTTGGCTAGGCTGGTCTGGGCCACGTACCACCTGCCAGGAGCCAATGGACCACCGGTGGTAAGCATACCACTGGTTGAAAAGCCCTGATCTAAGGGACTCAGACTTAACAACTCAAGTCTTGTTAAAATGGTTCAGACATAGTCAAGCCATTCTGCACAGCACCACCTTGTGGGTATTGTGCAAATATAGACAAGGTCAGTAAGATTCACAACCTAACCTGACTATTTAAGTCTGTCTGGGAACCACTCATATTTAATTGCTTGTTCCAATAAGCAGCATGTTTTTGTTTCACATTGCCCAGAAATGTTTCTTAGAGTGTGTCTGTCAGAACTGTCACCTCTACGGTATTACAGTGACCTAATATTGTCTACTAGTCCAGCGGTTCTCAACCTTGGGGTCACGACCCCATTTGGGGTCGCACGACCATTTCGCGGGGGTCGCCGGACACCGCGGGCCGCCATTTTGTTTTTTTTATTTTTATTTATTATTATTATTATTTTTTATTTTTTGCGCACACACGCCGCGCATGCGCAGATCCGCCCGTCGCGCCAAAAAAAAAATAAAAAAAAATAATTTTTTTTAAAAATAAAAAAAATAATAAAAAAAATGGCGGCCGCGACGGGCGGATCCACGCATGCACGTCGTGCGCAACGGGCGGATCCACGCATGCGCGGATCCGCCCGTCGCGGCCGCCATTTTTAAAAATTTATTTTTAATTTTTTTTTCCGGCGCGCGCAGGCGCGCGCACGCCTGGGTCAGGGTCGCGTCGTGCATGGGCAGGGCAAGTGGGGTCTCCACCTGAGAAAGGTTGAGAACCACTGTACTAGTCCTTGACTTACGACCATAATTGAGCCTGGAATTAGAGTTGTAAGTTGTGCTAGTCAGTAAATGGGTGACCACATCATTGATTTTATGAACTTTTTGGTAGCAGTTGTTAAATGAACATGACAGTATAATTAAATGTTGTTAAGTGAATGCTGTAATCATTAAGCAAACTCACTTTCCCCAATGTTTTTTGTTGTTGTTGTTGTTACTGGAAACCAGAAGTAAATGCTGGAAACTGGCAAAAAATGCAAAAAATGGCAGTTATGAGACACTGCAAACGGCCATAAATGCAAGCTAGTTGCCAAGCATCTAAAATGTGATCACATTACCGCACGTGCGTGTGTGTGTGTGTACGCAGCCACAAGAACTTGAAAATCAGGTCATAAGTACCTCTGGGACATCAGTCGTAACTTCAAACAGTTGTTAAATGACTGCCCATTAAGTAAAAGCTACTTATATTAATTTGTGTGCAGTCATTCTTTGTATTCAAATAACTCTTTAATTATATCAGCAGGGGACTTTGCTGTCTCTTCTTCAAAAAGACAGTTGGAGTTTTGCAATAGCCTGATCATCAAAGAAGCAAAAACCAATTTCAAGAGGTTTCTTTGTTCTTAGATTTCTTGAAAGTTAATGCAGTGACTCAAGTTTTAGATAAAGGAAGGATGGAAATCAGGCCAAAGTACATGGAAGAACAAAGATTTCAGTACTCACCATGACTGCAAATTTGCAGCCATTTTCCTTATTGAAAACGTTTCCAGACAAGGTTGAAGATTTGTAGAAAAGCTCTGTCCATTTGTTGGGGACATATAATAACAAAAGGGGGCCACCACGGGGGTTATTTTACCCCAAATTACTTATCAGAGTAACACTACATAATAATGTCAACCATAATAATGTCAATCCAAAAGGCTAACCAGTTTTAAGGGTATAGAGTGGGAAGAGAATAGTATATTAATGTATAGTTGCTAGGAAGACTTTACTGAACAACACTGGCTTCCTTCCTTCTACTCAGTTTTAAATCCTGGCCCTGAAAACTGACCCAGTTCAACCACAACTTCATGCCCTACATAACTAGAGTTAACATTTCAATCCAGCGTATAAATAGACCCTAAAGTTGCCTGCCAGCTTTCACTGTGCTAGCTCAGTATCCAAGGAGGAATGTCAACAAAGCTAGTAGAAGTCTACTACCCTTATGGTGCAGTAGCAGAGCAGAGAGGTAAGACTATATAACTGGACAGGACCATTTAGATCAGGGTATCAAACTGCCGGCCCGTGTGCCGGTTTCATCATACTGGAGCCGCGCCCACCCCATTGCCAGCAATGGCGAAAAAGCTCTGATATGTTGCACGACGTCACGTGACTTGCGAGTTTGACATGCCTGATTTAGATCATCAAATTAATGTATCTCCCTAGTGCAGGGACATAAATTAAAGCATCCTTGACCCATGGCTATCTACCTTTGTTGGGACACTCCAAATGGATCTTTCTGGATAATTGCACTCCACTTAGTGATGTTTGCAGGAAGGATGGTGGGGGTGATGGGGGTGCAGAAAAGTGGTAACAAAATTGCGGCATTATAGTACAAGAATTTTTCTTTTTGTAGATGCATCTTGGTGTTGAATGTACAAAAGAGGTAGAATTTGCAGTGCCTGATGAAAGTAGCAAGCTTTTGCAGATGTTTTTGGCTCTACAGTTGAACTACTCTAACTTACAGAAAGCTTTTTCAGACATTTAATTGGAATCTTGGCTGCCTCTAATTTAAACTTACTATTTCATGCCTGGATAGTGGAATGCTGGAGAACAAGTCTTGATCTTTAGTGTAGCATCCCATTAGGTGTGCGAAGAGTGCTACCGTGTCTGCTCTTGCAACGCCCTCAGGCTAAACATTTTCAGTTCCTATTCCTCTGATCATCATTTCTGTTTTCTGAACGTGCTTTGGTAGGTCTGACTCCTTCTAAAAGTGTGGTAAACTAAACTGGACGAAATACTTGTGTTAGACTCTGAATATCATTAAGATAACTCCTGCGGTAAGAACATCATAAGAAGAGCCATGCTGAATCAGGCCAAAGCCCATCAAGTCCAGCATTCTGTGTCACACAGTGGCCCACCAATTGTACATGGGGATCTTGAGCAGAAAGAGAAGGCAAAACCCTCCCTTTCCCTTGACCCCCAACAAATGGTACTCAAGGGAATCCTGCCTGCCTCAACCAACATAGAGGCGGCACATGGACATCCATTTTAATAATCACCGATACACTTGGCATCCATGAATCTATCTAACCCTGCCTTGAAGCTGTCAAGGCTGACAGCTGTCACGACCCCTTCTGGAAGTGAATTCCATAAATCAACGACCCTCTGGGTGAAGAAATATTTCCCTTTATTTGTCCTCACTTTCTTAGCTATGAGCTTTAGGGAGTGCCCTCTTGTACTGGTATTGTGTGATAAAGAAAAGAATTTTTCTCTATCCACCTTTTCTATCCCATGCATGAATTCACTTTTCCTCTAGCAAGGATTCTTAACTCACCTGAGACACAGTGGTAATACTTGTATATGCCAATTATGGCTGTGATTCAGATGGTAGGTGAACTTGTGGTAGTTAATCAGGATACTTCAGTGCCTTGTTGGTAAAGATGTGGTGGTGTACTGAAAGACTGTTTTCAGTTTTCTCCCTATTGGCACAAACTTTCCTGAATCTATTTCTACCACATCCCCAAAATGCCTCTTCTTTGTATGATCAGAGCAACAAGAAAAAAAATGGCTCCTTCCAAGGATGATTTTCCCTGCCCACCTGTAGAAAGAGGAATGCACACAAACTCTCAGGTTGCTTGGGCTGTACTGTGTAATCCTATAAAACCAAGGGGAAAAATTCATATTTAAATGGACCAAGCCTACAGGTAGTCCTCAAGTTACAACCTTTTGCTGAGTGACCGCTTGAAGTTACAACAGCACTGAAAAAAATGACTTGTTTTGAGTGGTTTTTTACACTTAAAACCACTGAAGCATCCCGACAGTCACATGATCAAAATTCAAATGCTTGGCAACTGTCTCACATTTATGACGGTTGTAGTGTCCTGGGGGGTCACGTGATCCGCTTTTGTGACCTTCTGACAAGCAAAGTCAATGGGGAAGCCGGATTCACTTAACAGCCATGTTACTACCGTAGCATGATAACTGCCCGGATTCACCAAATAGCTGTGGCAAGAAAGGTCGTAAAATGGAGCAAAACTCACTTAAACAAAATTCACTTAACTTATGTTGCCTTGCTTAGCAACATAAATTTTGGCCTCAATTGTGGTCCTAAGTTGAGGACTGCCTATACATTATAGCAAGCTCCATCTTAGAAGACACTCCTCCTATATGAGAAAACCCCTCTTCTATCCTTAACCCCTTCTAATTTTAGATTATTTGTGTTCAAATAGCGCTTTAAAAGATCTGCTAGTCCCTTAACCTGAACCACCATTTCTGTTCGTTCAGAAGAGTCTTACCCACTCAATTGATTTAAATAGCAAACAATCCTAGTGCAACTGTGTATTCACCAGGATAGAAGAGCGACTTCTACTGGCAAAGCGGAGTTCCGAGCAGAGTAATATATGCATTTCTAAACGGACCTTGAAAACTCCCGAAGTCATTTCAGGAACCACATTAAATACTTAAATGTTTAATGGGACCCATGTGTCCCAGGCAGAGAAAGAAAGCAAGAGAAATGCAGCAGAGGAAATCAAGGAGACAATATGTCTGTGGGACTTGTTCTAATTAGGGGCCACAGTGTTGGCAAGTATCATTCATTATAATTATAGTTAAAATATTTAGCACGGCAAAGGCACCTCTGCATTGCTGTGTAAAACAAAAGACACCCAATTGTAAACTGAATTAAGGCCTGTGGAAGGGTGGTTAATTTCAGTCATTTGCAAATGCTTAAGGCAGCCCATCACAAGGATGCCTGATCTCCTTTATTACTATCAACTTGTACTCGAGCTAGCAAATGTGTGCAAATTTGTGCTGGAGAGGGGGCTAGAAAGGAGGGGGTTACTCATTGTCTCCAACTTCTCTAATGCTGAAACCAGTACAACTGTCTGTACCATTTAGCAGTGTGGGGAAAAAAGTTCAAAGAAAGCATTGAAACTGTCTGGATATCAGAGTCTGACATAGCTAAGCAGCACCCAAATATCATTAGCCATGTCCTCACTGCTGCTTTGAAAACAGAGAAGATGTGATAATTTGGGATGATTTAGGCATATAGGGATCCCCCTTGCAGGTCTATTTTAAAAACTAAAAATATTGGAAATACATTGATTTGGGAGATTTCTCTTGCTAAGTACAAGGTGCAAAGCAACAACAATGATTATAATAACAACAGCATTTAGGCACTGAAAATTCTTACAAATACTCAAATAATGCAGTATTAGCTCTTCACTGCAAACATGGGACTGAGATTGACAAATAGTGCCTCCCCTAAATTCAGTTAATACATTTTTGGCAGAGAGAATTAAACTGAGCTGATCACCACTCAACTTTTTAGCTTCTGGCTTTCCTTGGCCTTCCAACAATTGATATGTTTTTGTTTTGACCTTTCTGGCTGATGTAAAAAGTATCTTAGAAGGGTAAGATTTTCACTCCAAGAAGCTCTTGCATGTTTGCAGAGAAATTGATCAGTTACATTCTTAGATACAAGGAATAGTAACTTTAGTGCTTTGCATTCCAATCCTTCCAAATGAGACTAAAGATAGACTAGTTGACTTAAAATTACATTCTTGGCTTTCCAGCTAAGATTTTTATTATTATTTTTTTATTATTTATGGTGCATCTAAATTTATTGGCACCTAACTCTAATGTTTCTTTTCTGACCTTTTGGAGAAATTATCCTTGTGCTGATCAATGGTTTTGCAATGAAGTTAAAGTTTTATTCATCTAGAAAGTGGATACAGGTAGTCTTCGACTTATAACCATTTGTTTAGTATCCGTTCGAAGTTACAGTGGCACTGAAAAATGACTTACAACATTTTTTCACACTTACGACTGTTGCAGCACCCCCATGGTCAAGGGCTGCCACAAAGAAAAGGGAGTCAAGCTATTTTCCAAGGCACCTGAAGGCAGGACAAGAAGCAACGGGTGGAAACTAATCAAGGAGAGAAGCAACCTAGAACTAAGGAGAAACTTCCTGACAGTTAGAACAATTAACCAGTGGAACAACCTGCCTCCAGAAGTGGTGAATGCTCCAACACTGGAAGTTTTTAAGAAGAGACTGGACAGCCATTTGTCCGAAATGGTATAGGGTTTCCTGCCTGAGCAGGGGGTTGGCCTAGATGACCTCCAAGGTCCCTTCCAATTTATTATTATTATTATTATTATTATTATTATTATTATTATTATTATTATTATTATTACTATTACTATTATTATCATCATCATCACCACCACCACCACCATCATCAAAATTCAGATGCTTGGCAACTGGTTCAACAGCACTGAAAAAAGTGACTTGTTTTGAGTGTTTTTTTACATTTACAACCACTGCAGCATCCTGACAATCACATGATCAAAATTCAAACATTTGGCAACTGTCTCCTATTTATGACGGTTGCAGTGTCCCGGGGTCATGTGATCTGCTTTTGTGACCTTCTGACATGCATAGTCAATGGGGAAGCCAGATTCACTTAACAACTATATTACTAAATTAATAACTGCAATGATTCCCTTAACAACTGTGGCAAGAAAGGTTGTAAAATGGGGCAAAACATACTTAACAAATGCCTCACTTAGTAACAGAAATTTTGGGCTCAACTTTGGTCATAAATCAAGGACTACCTGCAATTGGATAAGGGAATGTCTGCAAGCAGTACCTGCTGGCTTAAATGTTCCACATCTTTCTGTTTCTCCATCCCTACAAATATAGAAGCCATCTATAGAAGACATGCCCAATTTGTTTGGCAAAGGAAAAATTACAGGTTTCCAGGCTAGAATGTAATTTAAGTTTTGGTTCATGGTTTCATAGTTCTGTTCTGCAATTATGGTGATGTCAAATGGTCCGTAGTTAATTACTGAATTGACTGATTATGTGCCATCACGTTATTTTTGACTCCTACCAACCACCACCAATTTTCATGTGCTTTTATATATGACATTCAATATTATTGTTGATTTCAGTGCTACTTAGAACTTTTCGTATTTGCTTTTTGCAGTTAATGGAATATCAGAGACGTGTGTGTGGCCTCCTTCAATCAGAGACTTGACAACTACCAGTCTGGTTTGCTTTAATCCTGCATGGATAGCAAGATGGGCAGATTCTAAATGCAGTGCTTTTTTTGTGTAAAAAAAAAAAAAAAAGGTGCCGGAACACACACATGTCATACAACCCGCCTTGCCTACCCTACAAGGTTCCATCCAAAAAAGGTGCTGGAACTCTGTTCTGGGAGTTCTATGAGAAAAAAAGCCCTGTCTAAATGTAATAAATAAATAGATGGAGCAGGAGAATGGACCGAGGAGCCTCAGTGGGCCATCCCAAATAAAATTCTATCCCATGGAGGGTTGTTTCTGAATGGTATCCTGCACTTTGCATATGCGTTCAATGCTGTGAAATCGAGAAAAAAGCAGTGACCATGGGAAGTACGGTATTTTGGTCCACAGAAGAATATTACTATGAGAGAATGTGATAGGAAAGCAAATTTAGCTTAAAAAATTGGTATCTGCCTCAGCAGGCAGTATGTTTATGTACATCTGGATGAGACCACGTTGGAAGAGGCTGCCGCATTTCAGGCCTCAGCCTCTTTAATCTAAAACTAATTATGGTGCTTTCCCCCCGTTTCTGTGACTGGTATAATATGTGCATTGTGATGTAATACATGTGTTATGGTGTAATACATGTAAGAGATGGTGTAATAGATAGAATGCTATTACTTCAATTTAGTCCAATCTTAGTTTAGATCTTAATTGTAGAGACTGCTTCTTACATTACAGTACTACCGTAGTTAAACCTGCACTATACATTTGTCGTACTTTTAATATGCAAATCCACTAGAGGGCATGATATACTCTCAGAATCTCCCTTAGCTGTGCTTTAGAGATCAACAAGTAGCAACGTCCTGCATGCATCAGATTTTGGACTAAGATTAAAAAGTGGGGTAGGAACTTGAAAGATAGATTATTTATTGGGGGAAAAAAATCATACTCAACATTTATGTTCAAAACATTCATTGTATCTTTTAGAGAATTAGGTATCTGGGTATTTTGGATTTTGGATGATGATGGCAGTGAGGGTTCTCCATCCAAATATTAACCCTTGAGCATTGCAGCAGTTTTCCCTGTTGGTGTCCTACAACTCAGTTCTCAAATTCCAAATCAACTCAAAGGAATGATGGGAAGAAATTTCCTTAACTTTGCAAACCTAAAATTAGAATTTTAATATTATTGTATAGTTCTGTTTGCATCTATTACATCCTTATTAGCTTCTGTTTCAGTGTATTTTTTTTCTAAATTAATACAATTTCCTATCACTTAGATTATCTTATCAGGATTTATGGAGTGAGTAAAACGATGAAGTGATGCTTGGGGTATCAGTGAAAATAATAGAGACAGTTTTGAGGTAAGTAATGATAATATTTATTTGATTTGACTTCTATGCTGCCCTATTCCGGAGAACTCAGGGCGGCTCACAACATAAATAGAAACCACCAGTTAAAATACATATATAAAAACCCCTAAGTTAAAAGAAAACCAATCATTCAACAAACATACACACAAACATACACTGGCTAGGGGCAAGATGTTAACTGCCCCAGGCCTGCCAGCGGAGGTGTGTTTTAAGCAGTTTATGAAAGGCGGAGAGGGTGGGGGCGATACGGACCTCTGTGGGGAGTTGATTCCAGAGGGCCGGGGCCGCAACAGAGAAGGCTCTTCCCCTAGGCCCCGCCAGGCGACACTGTCTGGCTGACGGGACCTGGAGAAGGCCGACTCTGTGGGCCCTAACCGGCCGCTGGGATTCATGGGGCAGCAGACGGTCCCGTAAGTAACCTGGTCCGATGCCATGTAGGGCTTTATAGGTCATAACCAACACTTTGAATTGGGTTCGGAGACAAATTGGCAGCCAATGCAGCTCGCGGAGTGATGCCGAAATGTGGACATTTCTGGGCAAGCCCAACACTGCTCGCACGGCTGCATTCTGCATTACCTGAAGTCTCCGAACGTTTTTCAAAGGTAGCCCCATGTAGAGAGCATTGCAGTAGTCGAGCCTCGAGGTGATAAGGGCATGAGCTGTGAGAAGAGACTCCCGGTCCAAATAGGGCCGCAATATATATAATTATTAATTGGGAGTGATGTATTGCTGAGATTCCGAGTCAGGCTCTCTATTCCACTTGATTTTGTAAAATAAAATCAATTACATCATTTTAATGTAAAATAGAGGGAATCAGCCAAGGCACAAATTTGAGCCTCCAGCATTATCCTTATTTCTAAGATTACATCTGGGGTTATCAAGTAAATTGGTATGTTGTAACTAGCTATCCTGCTCAGGACAGTTATTCTGTGAATGCATAGTCACTTTGTGATAGTCATTTTCGGAGAACATCCTTGTGCTCCCAATTTCTGAAACAGGAACATTGGTTTCAGGAAAGTTAAGAACATAAGAACATAAGAAGAGCCATGCTGAATCAGGCCAAAGCCCATCGAGTCCAGCATTCTGTGTCACACAGTGGCCCACCAAATGTACATGGGGATCTTGAGCAGAAAGAGAAGGCAAAACCCTCCCTTTCCCTTGACCCCCAAACAAATGGTACTCAAGGGAATCCTGCCTGCCTCAACCAACATAGAGGCGGCACATGGACATCTGTTTTAATAACCACCAATACACTTTGCATCCATGAATCTATCTAGCCCTGCCTTGAAGCTGTCAAGGCTGACAGCTGTCACGACCCCTTCAGGAAGTGAATTCCATAAATCAACGACCCTCTGGGTGAAGAAATATTTCCCTTTATTTGTCCTCACTTTCTTAGCTATAAGCTTTAGGGAGTGCCCCCTTGTCCTGGTATTGCATGATTTTATACACTTCGATCAAGTCACCCCTTAAACGCCGTCTTTCAAGGCTGAAGAGACCAAGGCATTGCAATCTGGTTTCATAAGGGAGGCGCTCCATTTCCTTGATCATTCTTGTTGCCCTTTTTTGCACCTTTTCCAGTTCCATTATATCCTTCTTGAGGTGCGGTGACCAGAACTGTACACAGTACTCCAAGTGTGGTCTCACCATCGATTTGTACAGAGGCAATACGACACTTGCTGACTTATTTTCGATTCCCTTCCTAATCATGCCAAGCATGGAATTTGCTTTTTTTTTTACTGCTGCTGCACATTGGGTTGACATCTTCATCGAGCTGTCCACCAAAACCCCAAGATCCCTTTCTTGGGTTGTCTCAGAAAGTTTGGTCCCCATCAGTTGGTAAGTATAATTGGGGTTCTTTGCCTCGATGTGCATAACTTTGCACTTGTTTAGGTTAAAATGCATTTGCCACTTTGTTGCCCACTCTATGCACCAGTATTCTGAATAGTGCAATGTTGCACAATCAAACAATTTTGGCTATGTAAACAACAGCACAGAAAGCAAGGAAGCCTGTTCAGAATGAAGTCAATAATGCTTTTTTGCGTCTTTGAAATTATTGACAAGAAACACTTTTTATACTTTCAAAAAAATCAATATTCAGCTTGGCTCTCAGATATTGGTTTACAGTTGTAGAAATCTTGAAGTTACAACAACAATTGAGCCCTAAATTTCTGTTGCTAAGCAAAACAGTTGTTAAAGAGAATTTTGCCCCATTTTACGGTTTCTTGCCCCAGTTGCTAAGGGACTCACTGCAGTTGTTAAGTTAGTAATAGGGCTGCTAAGTGAATCTGGCTTCCCCATTGACTTTGCTGGTCCGAAGGTCACAAAAGGAGGTCACATGACCCCGGAACAACCTTTAACACAAGCCTCGTATTGTAAATGCATGACAGTTACCAAGCCCTCGAATTTTGATCACATGGGGATGCTGCCATGGTTGTAACTGTGAAAAACGGTCATAAGTCACTTTTTTCAGTGCTGTTGTAACTTCAAACAGTCAGTAAACAAGTGGTTGTAAGTTGAGGACGACTGTGCTGCTTTTGTGATTTGTATCTTTATCTGTGATCTTTATTTATGCCAGGGGTAGGCAACCTTGGCTCTTTTATGACTCGTGGACTTCAACTCCCAGAATTCCTGAGCCAGCATGGCTCAGCTTGGAAACCTCTCCCTTTCCCCTCAGCATGGCTGGCTCAGGAATTCTGGTCCACAAGTCATAAAAGAGCCAAGGTTGCCTACTGCCATAGCCACAGTAACTTTATGCAGAATGTATCCCCCCAAAATGGAGAAAAGTTTCTTCTTTGTCACTTTTAAATCAAGTGCATGCGTTGGGGAGAATGAAGCTACAGATTAAGAAGCTGGAGGACTTAGAGGACCGACGAACCAAAAAGCAGAACCCCTAACATTTTGGTCTGGGGAACAGAGGCTTCAGATGTTCCTTTTGCTACGGGATTTGAGGCCCCAGAAAGAAGGGCAGTGTTCAGTAGAGCCCAATTCTTAATATATGCTGCATGGATTTCTTTTCCTCTTTCTCGGAGTGGGCCGTTGTCTGCTTAAAGTGAACAATAGAAATTAATTTCCCATCCAGCCCTTTATGTACAGAATGCCGAGGGCCAGAGGAGAAAAAGCACAGGGTTCTTTCTGTCCTTCGTCTGCATCTCAGCCGGTGTGAAAATTATGCCATCAAGCTGCTGAGCTGTCAGAAAGTTTTCAAACAGCTCCACGGAGAGGAGCCCATGGGGAGCTGAGTGAAAACCCTCATTCTGTAAGATTTTATTAATATTAGTATTTTTAAAAAGCTGCATGTGTGTTTGGGAGCCAAGGCTGGAAGCGCCAGAAAGATGGAGACACACACACACACACACACAGAGAGAGAGAGAGACACACACACACACACACACACACACACACAGAGAGAGAGAGAGAGAGAGAGAGAGAGAGAGAGAGAGAGAGAGAGAGAGAGAGAGAGAGAGAGAGAGAGAGAGAGAGAGAGAGAGAGACTATGACCCCCCCCACACACACTCCTCAACACGTTTTGGCATATTCTTTTCTCTAGCCATCAAGGAGATCTGACAAAAGGGCTGGCCACAGGCAAACTGCCATGGTTTCTGAGCCTTGCCAGTTTGGCTTGTTTGTTGTTTGATTTTATTTCCCAATAGACCTCTCATCTTCCAAAACATTAAAGACTCCCAGACCATATTGGGTGCCTCTCATTTCCATCTTTCGTTCCACTGCAGATCAGCAACACAAGTGTAACACCCCTAAGGCAGCAGTTCCTTGGTCCCTAATGCAAGCTACTCTGTGCTGTCTTCCTCTGAGAGGCCTGCCTCAAGATGGCTAACCTGTGGGGTGGTTCCGTGTGTCCCATTGCTAATCTTCTGCTCTTACCTGCAGCAGAGATGGAGGTTTGGTCTGTGATGGAGGAAGAGTCAATCTTCAGTCCAATGGGTCATTTTTTTCCCCACATGGTGTTGTCTGGTACATTCCCTTAGGCAGCAAAATGCTCCGCCCTCTGGCAACCTTTGAAAATTTGCAGGTATTTGTTCTCCGGTCCTTGCTGACCAACTGTTGTTCCCTTTGTGTGTCTGTACATAAATACTTCCAGGCTGTCTCCATGTGGAGGGACAAGTCTTTAGTGTGCTGCAAGTAAGCCAAACCAGAGAGTTATTTCTAGGGTGTGTGGTAGGTTGCCCTGTCAAAGAACTTCCAAAACTTCTCATTCAAGTAGTACTTTTTTTTCCTTAAAAAATAGATGGGAACCCCCACTCTTTAAAATATATTTAAATGTTGTCTACTGCCATACATTCTTATTACCCCACATATTATTTTAAAGCTGTCAAGAAAATTATGTTTTACAGCAAAGTAATAAAATGAAATATGAAAATAATATTTTATGACAACCTGGACAGTATTTTAAATACTGGATCCCAAAATTTAAATAAATATATCTCAGATGGCAAGCAATAACTAGTAGGCAGAGTCAACTATGAAATTAAATGAATGGATTTGGACAAATGAATGCCTATAGAGGCTCTCACTGAGTGACTCATTCAGGGAAGGCATAAATGCATTTTTCCAGTTGAGTGAACCAAGACTGCATAGGTACTTCACTGCATCACAACTTCTTCATTTTAGAGAAGTATGCAGTGCTATATATTCATATACTGTGTATATGGGACAGCCAGATTTTAAAAATAGCAAGGTGAAATCATGTATGTTAATATCATTTTAGGAGAAATATTTTATTTAAGAATCTCAGTGTGAAGCTGAATTATATTCCTAAAATATGGAATATGTCATCTTACAAAGAGCTTCAGTTTTGTCAAGCTTGCAGTACTGCAAAGAGGATAATTCTACATACCTGGAAAGAAAGTCATAACACTGATTTTAAGGAACAGATTTTTTTTTTTAGAAAATCCTTGTGCTCCAAAAATGAGAAGATGATATATTAGACACAGAGTCCAAAATTGATGACCAGCTCCATGATTGATCAATTCCATATATCGATATTTATCAAATGAATATAGGTAGTCCTCAACTCATGACCACAGTTTGGACCAGAATTTCATTTGCTAAACAAGATGGTTGTAAAGTGAGTCGTGCCTGATTTTACAACTTTTTTTTTTGCCATGGTTGTTAAGTGAATTGCTGCAGTTATTAAGTGAGCTCTGCAGTTATTAAGCAAATCTGGCTTCCTCTATTGACTTTGCTTGTTGGAATCCAGCTGGGAAATGTTGCCTCAGTTGAGTAAAGCCAAGATGGGTGGGTTAATATCTATAAGCTACAGGTTTCTATGATTCTATACAGGAGACGGGAGAGTATAGGAAAAGAATTGGTCAGTCTGAAGTTTACTTACGGGACCGCCTTCTGCCACATACTTCTCTACGACCGGTGAGAGCGCACAGGGTTGGCCTCCTCCGGGTCCCGTCAGCGAAACAATGTCGTCTGGCGGGCCCTAGGGGGAGGGCTTTCTCTGTTGTGGCGCCCGCCCTCTGGAACCAACTGCCTCCTGAAGTCCGCGTTTCTCCGATTCTCCTGGCCTTCCCGAAAAATGTAAAAACTCATCTTTGCCGGCAAGCCTGGGGATGACTGTGGTTGATTGTTGAATTGAATGTGTGTTCTTTTTTATTGATTTTTTTTTTAGATATATTTGTTTGGGTTTTTTTATGGTACTTCACTGTTATATATATGTTGTTAGCCGCTCCGAGTCCCTTGGAGAGGAGCGGCATACAAACCCAAATAAATAAATAAATAAATAAATATGAACAATGGGTGTTTGGTAAACAACTACTTAAGAGAAAAATCTGTTTAAGCATAAGTCTATTCCTTATGGGAATGGAATGGAACAAAAATCACAATTTATTTGATTGTTTAAAATGAAAGATTCAGAGAGTTAAAGAAAACTGTCAGTAATACCCGATTTCTATTCATTGTCATTCATGTATTGGTCAGCTCCCATTTGGAATATTGCAATCACTTGATACCAGGTTGTCCTTGAAGAATATTGAGAAGATGCAGCTGGCCCAGAATGTGGTAGCAGGGGTAATTATGGACATTCCTCAGTTTACCCACTTAACAAGGTGCTGGTTATTACCAATAAAATCCTTCATGGCACAGACCCAGATTTAAATCCCTACATGGTCCAGGGCCAGCTTATTTACAGGGCCAACTCCCCCTGAGGGCATTTGTCCAACTCCTGAGATCAGTTAAGATGGCTGGACTCCAGGTCTCTTACACTGTCATCTGGACAATGTGGACCTCAAAGACATATTTTCTCTGTAGCCACTCTACGGTACAGAGAATTGTGTCTCTCAAATATGCACACACAAATACATATTAGGTTCTATGAAAAACAACCTATAGAATAAGTACAAAGGAAAATTATATAAGAGAAATCCTGGAAATGATGATAAGAAAAAATATATAGTATAATGTGTATAGATGGAAAAATACAGTTCCATAGAATTTAGTCCAAAAGTTAATAAAAGAGGCAGAGAAGATGGAGATTGGTTTTAATGGATTTTTTTTTTAAAAAAAATTGAAGTGGGGGAAGAGGGCTAAACAAGGAGCTTTCAATAAAGCGAACAGAATTAAAACGAATGCTGAAATAAGTATGTTAGAGTTTTGTATCCCAGAGATTAGAATTAAAATGAACACAAATGTTAAATTCCAAGGGAAAAATATAACAAGGAGATTGCAAACATTGTGAAAATATTAAAAAAAATGGTAAGGCTGCCAGTGTAGATGGTGTAAAATATGGGTATGGTTTCCTCTAGGAGTGCTATTGAAATTTATAACAATATAATAAAAAGGGAAAAAAGAGTTTCAAGTTGACTTTGAGAAAAACAAACAAAAGTAAAGAAAAGAAAAATAAATTCTGCCTGTTTCAGCTTCTTAGCATGGAGTCAACTAAGTAGTTAGAGGGCACTGTTGTGCCACACCAAAAAAAAGAGAGTTTGTTACAATATGTGCATGCCTTCCAAGATTAAGAACAGTCATCCATCCAGCATATAAACATGGCTAGCAGTTATCTCCTTCGCTCATAACTTCTCCTACACTGAGATTGCACATAGGACATAGCAATTCTCTTTGCAGGAATTATGATTGTAGCTGAATAATTGCAATCAAGGCAATGGGCAACGGCCTTTCAGAAGAGTCTGGGTGGAAGGGTTGAAACCTCAATAGGCACTTGCCTCAGATATCATGACTTTATTACATCTTCAGGCCATGAGCATGTCATCACATGTGACATCATTTTGATGTTATTGTGCCTTGTTCCAGGCTCCACTGCATCTTTTCTACTTATCTGAAAAAGGTTTCAGAATCTACCAGATCAGGGGTGTCAAACTGCCGGCCCGCAGGCTGGTTGCATCATATGGAGGCTGCGCCCACCCCATCTCCGGCAATGCAAAAAAAGTCGCAATATGTCGCAACATGTCACATGATGCAGCGAGTTTGACACCCATGCACTAGATATAATTCTAGTTCTGCTGAGAAGGGGTTTTTTTTAGGAACCTGGACAAAATGTTCTTTAGGAATTAAAGCAGGGGTCTCTAAACTTGGTAATTTTAAGACTTGTTGGAATTCTACTCCCAGAATTCCTTAGTTAGCATGGCTGGCTGTGGAATTTTGTGCAGCATTTTGCACAAAAACAAATCTATTGCAGACTGAGTTTACATCTGAAGCACAAAATCCTTTATAGTCCCTTCATTTAATAGGGTATTTGTGTTCATTATTGCAGGATGGCAAAGAATTTATCTTAAATTGACAGCTATAGCTGCACTCCACCGTCTCACCAAAGCCTTCTCCTGAAATAATATATAAACAAAGACAGGTAAATACTTCTTCAATTTAAGTTTGTCTCCTGGTGACTACATGGATGTAGAAAGGTAGTTTTCTTGGCAATGACATGGTTTGCCACACTGCATTCTTCCGGGATATTTTTCAACTTTTCAGTTTAGCCTATAGGCCTGGGATTTTGTTGGAGTTTCCCCTGACAGCAGGTATATCTGAGGAGTAACTGAACACACAGGACATAAAACCAGGTTTTATATTTCAGGGCAGGGGAAAGCCCTCTCCTGTGAAATGATGCATAATTTCTGATACAGTGAAGTTCATTGGTGTTCTCTGAGCTTGGTTGTTTTCTTACAGACATTTCATTACCCAACTCGGTATCATCAGTGCTAGAAGGGAGTGGGGTTTGACAATAATAATAATAATAATAATAATAATAATAATAATAATAATAATAATAATAATAATAATAATAATAATAATAATAAAGTTGGAAGGGACCTTGGAGGTCATCTAGCCTAACCCCCTGCTCAGACAGGAAACCCTGTACCATTTCGGACAAATGGCTGTCCAATCTCTTCTTAAAAACTTCCAGTGTTGGAGCATTCACCGCTTCTGGAGGCAGGTTGTTCCACTGGTTAATTGTTCTCACTGTCAGGAAGTTTCTCCTTAGTTCTAGGTTGCTTCTCTCCTTGATTAGTTTCCATCCATTGCTTCTTGTCCTGCCTTCAGGCACTTTGGAGAATAGCTTGACTCCCTCTTCTTTGTGGCAGCCCCTGAGATATTGGAACACTGCTATCCTGTCCCCCCTCGTCCTTCTCTTCATTAAACTAGACATACCCAATTCCAGCAACCGTTCCTTATATGTTTTAGCCTCCAGTCCCCTGATCATCTTTGTTGCTCTTCTCTGTATTCTTTCTAGAGTCTCAACATCTTTTTTACATTGTGGTGACCAAAATTGGATGCAGTATTCCAAGTTGGCCTTACCAAGGCATTGTAAAGTGGTATTATACCTCATGTGATCTTGATTCTGTCCCTCTGTTAATGCAGACTAGCATTGTGTTGGCTCTTTGTTTATATACTAGTGGCTTGCCCTGTCAGTGTTGGTTCCTTGATTAGGCTGATGATTATTGTTAGTTCATTTGTCTGAGTTGGTAGTTCTTTCATTCGGGTATTGTTTAACTGCTTACACTAATACACCTGACCATTTTAAGTTAATAGATTTACATTGTGAATCAGAGATATACAAACATCTCTATTGTCCGCTCCTGAAATATACAGGGCAATCTAATGCTGGAACAAAATAGATTCCTGGATCAATTTACCATAGAATGTTGAAGAAACTTTAGGGTACCATTCCTACTCAACAGTAGAATTTCATGAATATAGAGAGTTGGACTCTATTCCAGCTTGCCCGAAGGTGCATAACAAAGAATGGAAAGTCCATGGGATTAAAATTAAGATGGAAGCCAATGATGGAATCGTGCAATTACCATTTTCCCCTATCTGTACATGAATGGAAGCCAGTTTTCTTTTTCATATCTGAAAGGCCTGAAGAATGTGCAGACTGGGCTTTGATAGGAAAAATATAATGTGAAAGCAATCTGTTTCTGCACAATCAAAGAAATCAATGACCCTTATACAAGTTCCAGGTGACTGAAGCCAAGCTTTAAGTTTATCCGAACAGAAATCAGAATCTTGGCCTATTAATCTTATCTGTCTTTGATTTGCCTCTGATGCTTGTTTACTGAGAAGGCAAAGTTTTTTTTTTTTTTTTTACAAAGATACAGTAGCTTTTGGCGATATCTTTTAACCTGATTTCTCTCAAAGTTACAAAGTCTGGCCATTCAGGAGAATGTCTTCAAGTGGGTCTTTTCACTGCCATTCAACCAATAAATAGTAGAATAACAGATTGGATTATTGTCATTACATTTGTTATTAAGCCCTTTTTGACTTATTGTTTTGGGAGTGTCTGGGTTGTGTCTAGTTAGTTCCATTTTTATTGTATATTTTTGTTGCTGTAAACCACAGGGAATCTGGAAGGATTTGGGGGTGTATAAATTTAATGATACCATATTAATATATTTTGGGCCAATTTAGACAAATCTGACTTGTAACAACTGTTACATGATTGTGCTGATTTAAGAAAAAAGAAGAATGTTAATCCACAAATTACTAACCACCAAACTTAATCCCGTAATATGTGAAGCTGGATTCAAATTTGGGAAAACCATTGAAACTAGAAGTGAATACTGAAGGAAAATATCCTGTGAATTAAAAAAAAAAAACCTCTTTCAGGTTTTCCAAGTATTGTATTGTAGCAATAACTTTTAACAATAGGAAATATTTCTGTGCTTAACTAGATACTAATTCATTTAATTTTAATAACTTCTTTTTGATTTATTTATATATTGTAAAATATATACTAAACATCAATTTAAAAAGAGGGGAGAGGTTATATACTAGTAAAATGTTGCTCAGATTTAGCTACTGTAATGATTAATCATTGTACTGAACCATTGATTCTTAGTTATATAACATTATCGAATGCTTAGAAGCTGTTGTTTTATGTGTTAACAATGGTTGATTTCACATTTTAAACTGATGATCACTCCCTCAAAGGGTTGTCGTCTTGATGTAGTAACTTCGGTGAAGGGAGACTAAGAAAGGCTGTGAGAATCTGGATAGGGAACAGCAGGCTTCAACTGAACCCTGGCAAGATTGAGTGGCTTTAGGTTTTTGGGCCTGCCAGTTTGGGAACTATGCCATCTTTAGTTCTGGAAGAGGTCTACTCCAAACAGACTATGTGCGCAACTTGGGGGTCCTTTTAGATTTGAGACTCCTGTTTGAAGAGCAGGTGGCAGTCATGGAGGATCTTAGCACAACTTTGATTCTGCGCCAACTGTGCCTATTCCTTGATTGGGAGGCTCTATTCACTTTCACTTATGCCCTGTTTACCTAGAACTAAGGAGAAACTTCCTGACAGTCGGAATAATTAACCAGTGGAACAACCTGCCTCCAGAAGCGGTGAATGCTCCAACACTGGAAGTTTTTAAGAAGAGACTGGACAGCCATTTGTCAGGTTTCCTGCCTGAGCAGGGGGTTGGACTAGATGACCTCCAAGGCCCCTTCCAACATTATTATTATTATTATTATTATTATTATTATTATTATTATTATTATTATTATTATTACTCTTGAAGCTTTCATCTCTGCCATCAACATGCAAGGAACCCATCTTGTCCAAATATTCTGATACTGAAGAACATCAGTAATAAGATCCACATATTTCTATGAAATATGAAGCTAGACAGCAGGGTTTTTTTTTAAGTCACTTGCTGAATATTATAGAATCATAGGGCTGGAAAGGACCTTGAAGGTCTTCTAGTCTGAGGCAGGAGACCAACCTTTTCTTGAAAACCTCCAGTGATGGAGCACCCACAATTCCAAGAGGCAACCCATTGATTAATTGTTCTCACTGTCAGGAAATTTCTCCTTAGTTCCATGTTGGACCTCTCTTTAACAAGCTTCCACCCATTGCTTCTTGTACTTTGGAGAATAAGTCAACCCCCAACTTCCTTTGACAGCCCCTCAAGCATCAGAAGACAGTTATCATGCCACTCCTCTTCTCTGCACTCTTTCTAGGGTCTCAGCATCTTTTTTTGTGTTGTGGTGACCTGAACTGGATTCATTATTTCAAGTGTGGCCTCATTAGTGCAGTATAAAGCGATAATATGGTATCTTGATGGTATCGCTCTGTTGATGCAGCCTAGAAATGCATTGGCTTTTTTGACCAATACTTAAGTATCCTTTATCAGTTCATAAATATTTTTCTAATGGGAAACGCATCATCCCCTTCAGTTGCGATCACAGAAATCAGCACTTCCCATTTTACTATTTTATATACGATCCGTGGTCCTTAGTCTGCTGCAATCCATTTTCAAACTCTACACTTATTTTGCTAGATTCTTCCTCCAGATTAATTTCAGCCCTCTTCTGTTTTGTTTTCAAGGAATTCTCCTGCTGCCAGATAGAGAATACAGAGGCGATATTCTTATTATTTCTTTCAAATGTTTTCTTGGGTTGAAAGAATTAAAAATTGAAAGAGGAAAAAAAACCTGGGTTAACCTTGAATATTAAGGAGACAAAGATACTTTCAACTAACATGGTGGGGAATTAACTGTTGATAGTAAATAAGTTAAATAAGCAGTTCACAGTGGGAGTAGATTCATTTTCTTGGGCTTTAGAATAGATGAGGGCAAAATAGAGATTAATGCCAGAGAGAGAAAAAGGTCAAACTTAGACATCATCATGGAGGATAAAGATATTTCTGTGACAGCAGAGATCAAAACAGTAAAAGCAATGCCATTTCAGAAGTCTGGCTATAGATGCTGAACCCTGAGAAAGAGTGAGAGAAAGAAAACAGATGCCACTGAATTGCTTTAAAGCTTTTTGTAACTCTGGCGTGAAGCATTCTGCCCACAAACTATGGATGGAAAGTGCAGTAAAAGCCAACATTACAAATCATTCATGTACCGGGGATCCTATTTTGTTATCAAAAAGAATATATTTTAAAATACAATTAATAAAATTAATGTGATCAGCCAGTACTCCCTTATTATATCCCTTTCTTTACTTAGTTTAAAAAGAGATCCTGTGGCAAGCATCTGATTGATGGGTCCCAATACATCAGTATCCTGGCTAAATAATAATAATAATAATGATAATAATAATGATAATAATATTTATTTATTTATTTTATTTTATTCGGATTTGTATGCCGCTCCTCTCCGAAGACTTGGAGTGGCTCACAACATATATATAAAACAATTTAATCTAAATAATAGTAATAGTAATAGTAATAGTAATAGTAATAGTAATAGTAATAGTAATAGTAATAGTAATAGTAATAGTAATAGTAATAGTAATAGTAATAGTAATAGTAATAGTAATAGTAATAATAAAGTTGGAAGGGACCTTGAAGGTCATCCAACCCCCTGCTCAGGCAGGAACCCTACACCATTTTGGACTTTTGCTGCTGTCCCTATTAGCCACATCTCTGCAGGGTCTCCTCTGCCCCACCCTCTCTGTCTTTGGCAAAGCCCTGTATGTCTGCCATGAGATCTTACTGTATCTGATGAAATGTATGCACTGGTAGGAGATTTCTGGTTGCCTCTGTTGGGGGGTGGCAAAGAATACATATCTGGGTCTGAGATTCTTAAGGTTTTTTTTAATAAAAAAATGGTTTTGTACTGCAGGAACCCTACTTTTCTACTCTGGCAAACACTCAAGGTAGCTAACCAAATGTGAAGCAAAAACAGAATGTGAAAAGTTAAAAATAGAGTTTAATACCAATGATGAAATATATGCGCACGATCAATAATTAGAAGAGATGGCTCTTTGCAACTTTTCTAAATAGTCAGAGAGTGAGGACCAGTGCAGCCTCCAAAATCTATCATATTACATTTAATCAAACTCTTTTAACTCTTCCAAGAGTTGGAGCTGACCCATGAAACTCTCCAAGCCTCCAAAAGCCATGACCTTGAGCCACTGTTCTTTAACAAGAATAGCTCAATTATCTGCTTTGCACATTTTATACACTGAGCAAATGAGCATATTCTTAGAATCATAAGATCTAATCAACTTACTTATTTTTAGAGACAATCCCAATCTTTAAGAAGATGAATCTTTTAGCCAGTAACAGAGGATCTGGCTATATTTCCTGAAAATCCAGACTATAACCAGAAATGAGACATTAAATACAATCCCTAAGATTGACAGTTTAAATAAAGAGGATTGGGGCAATGAGTGCCCCCAATCTGGAGGATTGTGTCTATTGGAGTGTCCGCTGAAAGTTACACAGCACTGTTAAAGACTGTATTTTAATGTATTTTAAGAACTAATGTAAACCTGAATCATCTTTTCTAGTAAATACTTCTAAAACGTCTGCAAAAGGGTAGAAGGTTTAGGACAATCCAATTAATCTCAGTAGTTTCTGAACAGAAGTGTATTATCCAGGCAATTTTCCCCCCAATTACAAATGATCATCCCATCAGATTTGGCAAAAGACGATAGATGAATGGATAGATGGGTGGACGGATAGATAGATAGATAGATAGACAGACAGACAGACAGACAGACAGACAGACAGACATAATAGTTCAGTATTTTAAATACTTACAGAAATAAGACATAAGACAAAAACCAGATCTTGTCCAGATATGCACATCTATAATTGGCATGAGACAATGTATGTCATCTTATGCAACTTTATGGATATTAATAATTCTGTATCTCGTAAAAAAGTCTGCATCTGGTAGATGTCATTAGTACTGAAACAGGAATGACATGAGACATAAGTGGCAGGAATAAGAGCCTTTGCTGTAGATGTGCAGAAGATAACAAAAAAACATCACTTTTTTGGTTTGATCCCTTTAAAATGAATCCATCAAATTACTCACAAATTATCTTGTCAATGTGTACCAGTTGTGCAACCTCCCTCATTTGATTTACCCCACACATTTACCTATTTGTATAGATATACATTAAATACAACGAAGAATGGATCATGAGCATGCTTGCAATGTAATTTGGATCAGATTTTTGTTTATTCAACACAAAATGCAAAGGTTTACACCTGCTCTGTTCTGATTCCAGACCTATTCAAAGCTCCATTTCAAAAATGTCTTTGTGGGACATGGTTGTGTTGCAAAGAGGTAACATAATAGCCCTGCCAGTGATCCAGCAGTAATTCAGTGATTAGTATGTCAACCCTCAGATCAGACGGAACCTTATGGTCAAACCATTATTGGCTGCTTTAGGGAAGGATTGAAGTCTTTATAGGTCTCCTAAACATATACACACAAGATATAGATAAATGATCTACCTTGTAATGTACAGTTTGCAAAATATACAGTAAGTCTTATTTTTGGTTCTCATTTTTGAGTTATCTGAGATTTGCAGCTCATTTTATAGGTCTGTGAGACCTTCATAGAGGCATAGTAGACTGGGTCTATTTCAGCCTTAAGATACCACAATCAATCATCACAAGAGCCGTGGTGGCGCAGTTGTTAGAATGCAGTATTGCAGGCTAATTCTGCTGACTGCGAGGGGTTTGGTCCTAGAATAAAATAAAATAACAGAGTTGGAAGGGAGGTCTTGGAGGTCTTCTATTTCAACTCTCTGCTCAGGCAGGAAACCCCATACCATTTCGGACAAATGGCTGTCCAGTCTCTTCTTAAAAACTTCCAGTGTTGGAGCATTCACAGCTTCTGAAGGCAGATTGTTCCATTGATTAATTGTTCTAACTGTCAGGAAATTTCTCCTTAGTTCTAGGTTGCTTCTCTCCTTGATTAGTTTCCATCTGTTGCTTCTTGTCCTGCCTTCAGGCGCCTTGGAGAATAGCTTGACTCCTTCTTTTTTGTGGCAGCCCCTGAGATATTGGAACACTGCTATCATGTCCCCCTTGTTCTTCTCTTCATTAAACTAGACATACCCAATTCCAGCAACCGTTCCTCATATGTTTTAGCCGTAGTCCCCTATTCATCTTTGTTACTCTTCTCTGCTAATGCAACCTAGCACTGTATTGGCTTTTTTTGGCAGCTGTGGCACACTGCTGGCTCATATTTAAGTGATTGTCTATTAGGACTCCAAGATCCCTCTCATAGTTACCACTATTAAGCAAGATACAACCTATACTATAGTTGTGTATTTGGTTTTTCTTGCCTAAATGTAGAACCTTACTTTTTTCACAACTGAATTTAATTTTGCTAGATAGCGCCCAATGTTCAAGTCTGTCAAGATCCTTCTGTATCTTAAGCCTGTCTTCTGGAGTGTTGGCTATTCCTGCCAGCTTGGTGTCATCTGCAAATTTGATGAGTTCCCCATCTATCCCCTCATCCAAATCATTGATAAAGAGCCTCACCGACTCAAGGTTGACTCAGCTTTCCACCCTTCCAAGGTCGATAAAATAAGCACCCAGATTGTTGGGTGCAAT
This sequence comes from Bothrops alternatus, assembly GCA_034064705.1. NCBI lineage: Eukaryota > Metazoa > Chordata > Lepidosauria > Squamata > Viperidae > Bothrops > Bothrops alternatus. The sequence goes on along the minus strand of JARGCV010000200.1, from coordinate 2,067,100 downwards.
ATGCTGACTCTGTAAACCACTTAGAGCACTGTGAAGCAGTATATATGTTTAAGTGCTATTGCTATCAAGTGCTTTGGAGACTTGAGAGTGGTTCTTAGTTATATTACTTGCTTTGTCTCATTGTTGCCAAGCCAGTCAGGAGTGGGTCATAGTTTTCTTGCAGTAAATCTTATAGAACAGCAAGTGGCATCATTGTTCTTTACAAACAAACCGATCTATTACATAAAAGCCCCTCAATGTATTGGACTGACATTTGCCATGGATTTTTCCCTTTGTAGAGATTATTTAAACTGCAAATTCAATCACATGCTGACCCAAAGGAACAGTCACATTCCGAATACTTTTTTAAAAAAATTAGATTTTTATACAACCTCTAAAATCTTGGCACTGATTTACGTGACACTTGGCATGGTTTATTTCTTCATAAGTCTAGCTTCCCTATTACAGCTATTTGTCTTTCTTCTACACTAGACCATGAGAAATGGACTTTCATTTTTCTGAAAGTTGTGCTGATGCGGACATCAATGCAGAGTGGATTACTATTAGAAAGGACCAGATATATTGAGAGGATTTTCAGAGCTGAGTTTGGGCAGATTTTGTATACCTATGGAGATTCTCAGTTATCCAAGCCATGGCTGTCCCAAAAGTGCTTTTTCAAAAGGCAACTGGAGTTTCTTTGTTTTTCCTTGAAGATGTTTCACTTCTCATCCAAGAGTCAGAACTGAAGAAGCTTTTTGGATGAGAAGCAAACTTCTTCAAGGAAAAACAAAGAAATCCTAGTTGCCTTTTGAAAAAGTACCTTTGGGATATACCTCTAGTTATTTCTTCTTTACACTTTCCCTGTCCAGATTCAAAATATTGACTTTGAACTTAAGAGCCCCTTATAGGAAGTCCAGAGGATTATTTCTTTCCATCTCTATATGTGGTACACATTTCTTGGTTTATCTCTACAAGCTGAGATTTGGTGATTTTTCAGAGACCTCCTCCATATTAAATGTCTTTCCCACAGAGATTCACTTAACATCTCCATATACTTTTAAAATTTCACAGCCCCAAATATGTATACTTTTTCTTATATTCCCTTCTTATTCTCTAGGGTTATGTCAACTTTTGAACATCCACCATATGTTATCACAAGTGGAGAAGGGTCCCCGTTCTCTTTATTGACTGTCTTAATGACACTTTTTGATTTTTTTTCTTGTGATGTTCAACTATTTTGCTATGTCACTCAAAATTTGTCAGTAATTGGGTTTATAATACATATATAAAATCAATGATTTGTAAAGTTGTGCAAAGCTTCAGAATTGATTCAGAAGAAAAAAATTGATTCAGTTAAAAAAAACATTCTATTATATTGAGATCAAGTAAAAGTGAAATAATAAAATTGCTAAATCATAAAAAGTAGGATTGACTCACTCTAATCCTCATTTGTAAAAAGAATATCTATAATAGAGATAAGAAATTGAAAAGTCCACAAAAAACTTCCAAAAAGAATTAGCCTTTGTGGTACTTGACTTCTAGCCAAACATTGACTATTCATTGCCAAATACTATTTACTCTTCAGTAAGATGTTCACTACTAGGGAGAGTAAATATTTATCTTGCCCAGTTGTAACTGAAGGTCACTCTACATTTCCCCAAGGAAAGCATTTTTTAAACAAAACGAACTCTTCTGCCTCTTATTTTTGATTTATATCTTTCTGAAATCCTTTAGAAAAAGCCTAGCACTTAAACCTACATTTCTGCAAAAGTGTGTGTATATATATATATATATATATATATATATATATATATATATATATATGTATGTATGTATGTATGTATGTATGTATGTATGTATGTATGTATGTATGTATGTATGTATATATATATATGTATGTATGTATATATGTATATATATATATATAATCAAGTCAAACTATATATATATATATATATATATATATATATATATATATATATAAAATCAAGTCAAACTATATATATATATATATATATATATATATATATATATATATATATATATATATATATATATATATATATATAATCAAGTCAAACAAAATACAATACACAATGAGTAATCTGATGCCTTATAAAATTAGTTTCATGATATTGCTCCGTTATTAAATTATATATTTATGTGCATTTAAAAATATTTCTAGAATCTTTCCACCAGCAATGAAACTATTAAAACAATTGAAATCTTATTAAACACATATAAAGAAATGATAAAAAAAGATCAGCAACTCAGTGGTGAACATACCTAATGCTCCTTCCTTTTCCTCTTTTCCCAACAACAGCAGCCCTGTGAGGTGTGGCTGGGCTGAGAGAGAGTGACTGGCCCAAAGTCACCTAGATGGCGTTAGCGGGGCTAGAACTCAGTCTCCTGGTTTCTGGGCCAGCACCTTAACCAGTACACTAAACTAGTTTATATTATGTTTTATTATGTTCTTATATTTCATTATTTTAAGCTGTACTTTATGGGGTGTCCAGAACCCTCAAGCTGTTGGAATGCACATAAATTAGATGAATGAATTAAAGTCTAAATCAGGGGTAGGCAACCTTGGCTCTTTTATGACTCGTGGACTTCAACTCCCAGAATTCCTGAGCCAGCATGGCTCAGCTTGGAAACCTCTCCCTTTCCCCTCAGCATGGCTGGCTCAGGAATTCTGGGAGTTGAAGTCCATGAGTCATAAAAGAGCCAAGGTTGCCTACCCCTGGCCTAAATAAATAAATCTTCAATACTGAAGTAAAGTGCTAACAAATGGAATAACACTGTTTTTTTTCTGTTTAATTAAAAGTCATCAACAGTGTTCTTATCTCTTAATAAAAAATACTACTGCAAATGAAATTTTTACTTGTGTTATGGGTAAATATATAAAAAATGTAAAAACATAATACCCTAAAACCTATAATAAATGTCCTATCTCACAGTTCTGTTCCCCAATCCTTCTTAGTGGGTGAACGGAAATCAGAGTGTTCCAAAGCAATACTTTCTTAATGCTGTCACTGTATTTTATATGAGAGGAGATGGACTTTCAGTTAACTCACCTTAACCTTTTAAAGCAGTGCTTCCCAAATGTTTTCCTTCATTACCCCAAATTGCTTATCAAAAAAGTCTCACCAAATTTTGAGGAATCCCTTTCAGCACCCTCATAACTTTGAAAGGTTGCAGAAGGAATGTTCGTAACTTGAAGACTACTGTATTATGAAAATGATGCCATTGAATGATCTTTATGTCATTTCAACAAATCACCATTGAACTTTTCATTGATTTCTGTCTTAATAGGAATACTTCGGGAGATTTTCTAATATATTTTAGTATATGTGGCAATTTATAAGTCAATTTAAATATCCCTGTTGTGATGAGTTTGCGTATTGTTACCCAAAGGGGAACCCCCCCACCTTTATCCAATTCTGTATAATTTATCGAGGTTTGGGATGCACTGATTTAAAACTTCATGGAGAAAAATAAATAGCTCAAGTTGAGGTTAGGAAAAAAAATGTCATTGCTGTTGACACCAGTTATGGTGAAGATAAATAAAACAGTATCTTGGCACCCCGCAAGATACTGCTTTACAAAGTATATGTTTTGCTGGTGAAGAAAAGATAGAAAGGAAAAGACTTCATAGAAGGAAGTTTGTACAGAGACATTTTAATGTCTTATTTTACTTTTGGATATACATCTTTGTTTAAATTTCTTTATATTAAATTATAGCCAAATGTAGAATTGCCAGGAGTTGGATTTGAAATCATTAGCACACAAAGCAGATGCTCAGCCATTGATTGATGTTCTTAAATAGATGTGATTCTATATCAACCTGCATATTGGTAAGAAACGTGTAGCTAAATTTAATGGATTTAACTTTAAATTTTACTTTTCATTGGACACAGAGTCACTAGCTCTGGACTGTAAAACAAAACAACAAAATAATTTTTAAAAAATCCATCACAAGATGGCAGCAAAGAGCTAGACGTTTTCTGAGGCTCTTTGGTGCCATCTAAGGACCATTCAAATTCTGTAGCCTAAAACAGCACAGAGAGCATGATAGTTTTTGAGACTGCATATACCAGCTGGATCATCCCTCCTTATTAGAACCCATTCAAAGCATTCCAGCTCTTTGTTAAATAAATGAGATGAGAATACTCCTGGTCCTCTGGCTTTTTCCTCAGATGCAAAGTGGATGAAAAAACCTGGAAAAGGAGAGCATTTTTGACCTGTTCTTAAAGAGGTAAGAAAGATGGGAGAGAGACTAGGGGTGAATCAGCAAATTGCTAAGGAAGTGAATGCCAGAATGCTGCTGCTGCCGAGGCTCCTGGCTGGGAACTTGCCGAAGTCCTAACTCCATTCCATTTAATCAAAGACTCACTTCCAAGAGCAGTCTATTCACTCATAAATCTTAATCTGGGGGGCAGGGAGAAGAGTGTAAATGGATCTTTCAAATCAGGCTTTAAAAGACTTACACAACCTTACCCTCCCCTCTCCTCTCCTGCCCTTAGAGCTTTGCTGGGTGATTGGTGTATGTGTGTGTGTGTGTGTGTGTGCACGCACGCATATCAAGTTATGTTTGAAACTACTCTAAAAAATAAGCATTGGGTCGCATTGTGTAGAAAGCTGAGGGAGAACACCCTCTGAAAGAGACCTCTGTTGGCTGCCTTCACATGGGAAGCTACCCTGAAGCAGACTAAATACTGAGAGCACAACACCACTTTGTACGGCAAAAGACCTCCCATACATTCACCTTCAGGCGAACATTTCTGAGATGAATAATTAAGCTGGAAGCTCAGCAACAATAATGGCCATACTTACGTGGCTGAAGGGCTCAGCTAATTTGGGACCCTCTTCCTCAAATGGAAGGAGGATCCATTTCAAATACAAGTCCAACTCCATCTTAGAGGAGAGGCCTTGGAAAGTGAGACTTCCAGCTATGTCAATATATTCTAGATGGCCATTTTACACTTTCCCTTCGTCTCCCCCCTCCCTGAAGCTCTCAAGGTAGCTCTCCAAGACCTTTGAGCAGATTTAAAATGGTGGTTCCCACTTTCAAATAAAGTGACATGGCGGAATTAAGAAAAACTACTTAAAGGAAGATTTGGCTGTTCGGCAATAATCCTTTAATTATGAAGAAAATTATGAAGCCAGAAGAAAAAGTAATTAACCTTGGACAGAGTGTTTGCTGAATAGGATTTACTTTGAGTAAGTGTTAGAAAATGGAAAGGAAAGAAAAAGTTGTAGAAGGCTCTTGATGAAATAAGTAGGCCATTGATGGATAATGTGGTACTGTGTTAAGCACAGCACCGAACCTCTGTTTTAATTCCTCCTCCAGTTAATTATGAACAGGCAATCTTTTAGCACTGTTGAAGATCTTTGTGAGAGAATAAACCCCCACAATTGCAAGGACTACAGATGGCCCTGCCCAGCTTTTGGTGGACATGGATGAGGAGCTGAAGGGTCCATTCTCAGAGTATTTTCTGACATCTTCGGGAAATTTTTCTTTCTTTTCTCTTCTCCTAGTGGGCCTGCTCCTTCGCTAGAAATTTGCCCCCACTTTGAAACAAAGAATGGAACATTTATTTTAAAAAGTGGCATTTTGATTTGGAAAGGATGTCCTTAATTGCATTCACTGGAATGAATCAGGAATGTAGAGTTTATTTATGGTGACTTACAGCAGTTGTTGTTTATTTGACTTCTATCCTGCCTTTCATTCAGAAGATCAAGGTGGCATCCATTGTACTGCTTCCTCCATTTCGCCTCACAATCCCATGAGGTAGATTGAGCCAAGAGGAAATGGCTAGTCCAAAGTCACTCAGGGAGTTTCGGTGGCAGCAATCTGGGTCACCTTAAACATCTTAACCACTACACCACATTGGCTTTCACATATCATGCTTGATCAAACTAAAGGAATTAACCTGAAGAGCACTTTAATTCTTGCTCTTTCTCCAAACACCTTATGAATGTTTTAAATCACCACCAAACTGTTTTAAGCAGTCTTTTTAATAATAATGAAAGCATTGAAGGAGCAGCTGCATGCAAGGAGGCAGCAGGGATGTTATGTCTGGTTCATTCCTCCTACCAGGGTTGCTTCCAGCAGAGACCACTGAGGAAGCTCCACTTGATCTCAAGGCTGCTCCACTGCAAGGTGTTAAGGGATCCTCTTGCAACCTAGAGATGGCCATCAGCCATGATAATTGGTGGCAAGCGTGGAGTTTAGCTTGCAGTTCATTCCAGCTCTGTTCTTCAAGCAACACACTCCAGGGAGTTTCCCAGCAGCTTACTTTAGCATCCTACCAGCTAAACCACAACCTGTTGCAAGGCCAGGCTTGGAAAGGCCTCCACAGGATGGATGTTAAAATATCCTCAGAATCTGGAAACAGGTGAAGAACTACATTTCTGGACAAGGCTCTAATGTTGGGAAAAGTCAAAGGAAAGAGAAGATGACCAGTAGCAAGTTGGATGGACTCAGTTACAATGGTAGTATTGTTGGAAGACCTTTTTGAAAGACCACTTAGTTAGAGATCATCATAGAAAAAAAATCTATAGATGGGGTCTCTAAGAGTAGACAATGACTTGAGGGCACGTAATTGATCATTCAAAAGGAGAAGTTGCTCTTTAAGAAAGGAATACAAAGAGAGGGAGACAAGGAATGATTTCTTCAATAAAGAATAATGTCAGTTGTACCCTTACTATATGACTGTCCCCCAACACACACAACTTTTTCTGTTTGTCTCTTCCCTTCCCCTCCCCATCACACTTATGTGGAATTTTTAGCTTTTTTACGAGCAGGACATGAGTTGCCAGGAGTCAACACTGACTTGAAGGCACCTATACACACACGCATGACAGCAGTAGGTATTCTGCTAATAAATTCTTAATTTACACTGAGCACTGCCAAGAGAGAAAAAACAGAAATGCTTGGACATTTGCCCTAGAACTCAGCTATTTGTTGTGCCTTGTCTGCCACTTTCCATCCCAGACCATTTGGTCCATCACCACACAGGCTCCTTGGAGGCCAGCAAAATCAACCTCCTGCCTGCAAGTACTTTTTTTGCCTCGAAGTGCTCCTCCAGCAGAGTTGGGCGACTAGTGTTACCATGCATTGGAAAGAGAAAACTCTAGTGGTTGTCTAGATGTTTGCAACCCTATAGGAGAAGCAAAGGAAGCAGAAGGGATAAAAACAACAAAAGTTACATCTACCACAGAACAGGGTTTCTCAATCTTTACAACTTTAAGAGATATGGACTTCAAGTCCCAGAATTCCCCAGTCAGCATACTGGTTGGGGAATTCTGGGAATTGAAGTCCACACCTCTTAAAGTTGCCGAGGTTGGGACATAGTACCCCAGAAGATGGCGATAGATGGAAGACAACATGCATCTCCCTGACATAATTTTGAACACTCTGGGCGGCCTGCCTCATTCCTCTTGTCATCTGGAAAAACAAAGAGAAGCCTTACTAGGTCTCGGAAAATAAATGGAAATTGAAACAACTTTCCTGTACCTTTCTACAAATGTATATCTATGCTATGCAAAGATACACATCACTCTCCATGCTATCTGTATCAAGAATATCTCTATGAAGTTATTGTCTCCTATTGAGGTACCATTCTCAGGGAATAATTGGAATAATATTTTGTATGTACGAACCTGTGATGCCTCATTGTTCTGGGATTTCTACCCTGAGAGAAAGGATTTCCCAATCTAATCTCAATGCTGTATTTAAATAATTCTTTTTGTCTCCCACCACATAAATGGTTGCAATTCTACTTATTTCACCCAAAGAAGTTTGCATGAGGAATGATAGACTTCTATTGCTCCTGAGGAATTAATTTCCATATTGGGCGGCTAAAGGCTTTATTATTTTTTGTTTGTTTTGGAGGAGAATTCTGCTGGCTAGCCTAGTCCAAATCCAAAGAAGAGATGGGAGGGTTTATAGTGACATAGCCATAATTTGTAGAGACCAGATGGACCAATATAGGTCTTAAGATTTCAGTATTTTATATTTCTCATGGTCTAAGGCAGGAGTGTCAAACTAGCGACCTGCGTCACATGCAGGCCACGCCCACCCCAGCTCTGCAAAGGCAAAAAAATCACGATGTCATGATATGTCACGTGACATGATCAAGTTTGACATCCATGGTCTGAGGTATTCTTAATTATTACATTTGTATCTTTCTTCAGGAAGAACTGTATAGCCTGCACAGAAGTTGTTTTTTTTCCATGCAATCATTTCTAAATTTGCATCCTTGTGCATAAATTAGCTTATGTAAATATTAGCATATTTTTTGTTGCTGTGACTTCTGCTTTTGGGGAGCAGGAGGCAAAGCATAAGTGGCCTCTTGATTTGGGAAGAGAAAAAAGCTAGTGTATTTATTTTCTAAGTCAGTTGTTTGTTTATTTGTTTGTTCTGGCATCACATCCAAATGATTGCTCAAGAATTGTGTTGACATGAATTCTGAACACTCCAGCCATGAAATTCTACTGAATCTAAATGATGTCTTTGTGATAGTTTTAGGCTTGTTGGTCACGATACAAAGTTCTGGATAGTGATTTATATCAAAAAATCTTCTATCTGTATCCCATTTTCTTGTTCTTCATGACAAATACTTTATTATATTACATTTTTTAAAAAGCTTACCATAATGGGAAGATGATTTTTCTTTTTTCTTTTTTTGCTACACAAATCGCAGTGTAGTTCAGTTGCAAATGTGTGACACAAGTTTATATTCGTGCCCTGGCTTTTTACATGAAGCAGAGCTTTTGCCATTATCTGTGGCACCTCCCCATTGAAAGCATCTGTCAGAAAAATTCAGAAAAAAAAATCTACTGGTGGTTCAGGTAAAACATCACCATATGAGATTCTGTTTTCTTGTTCTTTTCAACACTGTTGTTTAATTTAATCAAGATTTATCAGACTTGGGAACTAGATCAATTCACAATTATTTTTATAGTTTGGTTCTTTACTGCTCTTGAGGGAGTGTTTTTCACAGTAATCTTAGATATGGAATTAATTAAAATGCCAGTCAGATATAGCCAGGTCCCACAGGTATTTTTGCCAGTGAATCCCTCAGGTATTTTGCCATTCCCCTGATGACATAAAGTCTCTTAATAAGGAAGAGCCTTTACTCTGTCATACTTGCTCCCCAACTGTCCTAGAAGGCCAATACAGGAAGACTCCCTACTAGGAGGGGCAGTGCCCTTGCAACTTGGGACATACTGAAAGAACAGAAATTGTGCTTCTCCAGGACTTGAACTAAAGAGATATTCAAATCACTCTCCTCTTACCATCTCATAGTACATAAATATCAAGGGTACACTGGACAGTTTTATGCCACACTGCTGTTTTCAGATGTCTGTCTTGTTGCAATATATAACTTTGCTAAGGCAGAAGTCAGATAATTATGACTTCTGGCTTATGCTTGGGGCTCAACATTAGTTTGTCATATTTGGGTGCTTTGTCACCTAATAAACAGTGGTGGGATTCAGCCGGTTCGCACCACTTCAGCAGAACCAGTAGCTAATTTTTTGTTGCCCAGGCCCAGTATGGACTTCCGGAAGCGGCACCCACGCAGAGAACCAGTTGTTCACATATTTGAATCCCACCACTGCTAATAGATATAATATTTCTCATACATTCATGTAATGCTTCCATTCAGCCACTTTAGATTCACACTTTTGATATCTTTTATACCTTCTATGTTAGACATACAGACATACAGACAGACTTTTTACATGCAAAATAAGTGCAGTATAGGCCCACTGGCAAGCCCCATGGCCAATGCATTTGGAACTACCTAGCTTCTGGGTGGTCTTTCAAGGCAACCTCAAGTAGAGTTCATTGCAGTAATCAAGTTTCTCTCTTTCATTCCTCTATGATCCAGTTACAATTGTGTATATTATCCAGCAATGCCTCTGTATCCTTTTATAATATGTACTCACATATTATAAACCTTTTGTTTTAAAAGGTTCTCTGGTAATATTAGCAGCTATCGCTTCACTAGCTCTGTCTTTATTATTATTTCCTGTTCAGTGTGGCTAACAACTACACAAACCATTATCCATTAATTGGCCAGCTGCTGCTCCCCCAGGCGATGTTTATCGCTTTCTGTAAGTGTTTTCCTTCCCAAACACATCTTTGTATTGGATGGCACTATTTCACTGTGAAATGAAAGAAAAGGTGATAAAAAGGTAAAACTAATGTACAGCAGCCCCCAAATAGAGAACAGAAGCTGACAAATTTTATGGATTTTATGAACTTTGCTGTAAGACACATTTGAGTTTATTTTATAAAGAAGAGTGCAAAAACGATAAACAACAGTTAAATAAATATTTTGATGCAACTCCCATAAATGTTTATCCTGCGATGAACTATTCCCTCATCACATCTTTTCTCTGCAATGTGTTATGTTGTGATTATACACAAAGAACATGTGATGGTAGGGAAATGTAACTTTGTTAACCCTCTTACCAGGCAAATGCTTTTTTTGCAAATCCTCTTGGTTGTGACCAAGAATTCTCTCATTTCTTTTTCTTTTACATAATTTATACAATGGGGTGTATTAAAGTGGCTTTTTATAAACACAGCACATGAGGTGGGTGGTTGGCGCCACATTTAAGTCCCTCTGTACCCTAAATCTCTACAAAGACTCTTGTATAAACATTTCTGTTCTAAAAATGAATACAAAACCAGGCATATTTTGTGGCATTATCACAGGCACTAAAAATATCAGGTTAACACTTACAAAAAATTAGGCCAAGCTGCAAGTAGGTGAATGGGGGCCCTACATAGATGAATCAGCCAAATGCTTTGGAAGATGCAACTTGCTGTTAGGATACATTGCCAGCAGTGTTTATTTCTATAGGACAGCATCATCTGTAACTATAAGGCTGTATACAAAACATACTTTTGAAAAAAAGATACGCTCATTTGACCTAGGATACCAAAGTGAGCATCTCACTTTCAATAATTTTATGAGTAAGGTCATAAACAAACAGAAGTTGAATATTGAAAGGAATGGAAATTCAGAATTCACTGTATTTGGCCAAACCTTTAAGTACACTATTTTCTATATTTATTGACTGCATTGTTTGCATACTTATCATTCAGGATTTCTGGAAACTATGCATGGGCCCTATCTTTAACAATTCTGTTGTGCATTCTGTGTTCTATTGTATATTAAAGCAATCTTGTGACAAAGGAAAATCAAGCTTTTGATCGTATGTGACCTACCATGTGCACTAATCAAACAGGTGGTAAGGAAGTAGGGGGACTCAGGCACAAAACAAGTTATGTAGAAAGTAAACACAGGGTCAGTCAAAAAGGACTCAAATACACCAACGTACAGAGAATGAGGAATAAACAGAGTGAATTGGAAATTCATGTAAATGAAGGCAGATACGATATTGTTGCCATTATGGAAACTTGGTGGGATGAAACCCATAAATGGAATATACAGCTAGAGGAATTTAAATTATTTAAAAGAAACAGACCAAATAAAAGAGGAGGTGGAGTTGCCCTATATAGAAGAAATAACTACATCTCTACAGAAATAGAGCACAACAACAATGAAAACTGTTGTCATGGTTCCGACAAATGAATCTCTTCAAAAGAGCTTTGAGGCATTGTTTTCCTTAAAAAATCTTTTATTCGAGAAACAAAGTATCGGCACTACATAGTTGAAGCCAAAGACTGAATTCCCCTCCCCTGGCACAAAGTAGCAAAGCACAATTCCCTCCTCCAATTAATAGTCATAAATCACATTCCCCAATTAACTTGAAGTGCGGGCTTTCTCCCCATCTCTCCTGCCCACCAAATTTCTACCTGCCCGCCAAATTTCTATCAACTCTGGACCTAGTAACCTTGGGTTCCCACGGCTGAGTTATTGTTATGACTAGCTGGACTCTCATCCACATTCCTCCTCCTAGCATCAATGAACTCTAAAAGCAATAGAGAAAAGATGGCTACATTTCTATCTGTTGTCAAAGCAAAAACATCCAATGTTAGCAGCGTTGATAACTGTCTTGAATGCATTTGGGTCAACATAAAAGGGGAGAAAATGACATTGCCATAGGTGTATACTATAGGCCACCCAACCAAACAGAGGAAATAGATGAATTTTTTGCTAGTCAGTTATCTAAGGTATGTAGGAAGCACATCACAATAATAATTGGGGACTTTAATTACCCTGACATTAACTGGGAGACAAACTGCACCAAGTGGAAGATCAAACAGGTTCCTGACCTAGCAGACAACTTTGTCTCCCAAAAAGTAGATAAGGGAACTAGGAGATCAGCCATATTGGACTTAATTCTCACTAACAGAGATGAAATGATAGAAGGTATTGAAGCTACAGGAACCTTGGGGGGGGAGTGATCATTTAATATTGGAATTCAACATTATGCAAGCACAAGCAATAGAACAAAGTCAAACTAAAGTCTTGGACTTTAAGAGAGCTAATTTCAATAATCTTAGAGCTTGTGAAAGATTCCATGGATGAGAATCCTCAAGGGGAAAACAACCTAAGAAGCTTGGAAAACTTTGAAGTGAGATTATGAAAGCCCAGTCTAGCACAATATCAATGAAGAAGAAAAATAACCGTTCTCAAAAGAAACCAGCATGGCTGCATAAAGAAATCTCTGATAAATTGAAAGACAAAAAGGACAAATATAAAAAGTGAAAAGAGAAGCACATAACTAAGGCACAATATCAGCAAATAGCTTGAGCCTGCAAAGATGAAGTGAGGAAAGCTAAAGCTTAAAATGAAGTAAGGCTTGCGACAAAAGTCAAAACTAACAAACAAACAAAAAAGCTTCTTTCAATATGTAAAAAACAAGAAATAAGTCAAGGAAATGATTTGGTCCGTGGGAGAAAGTGGCAAGAAGGTGACAAGCAGCAAGGAGAAAGCAGAACTGATTAACTCATTTTTTGCATCTGTCTTTTACACAAAAGGAAAAACAAAACAGTCCAACCTATCAAAAACAGTACAGTAAAAAACGGATTAGGAATACAAATTAAAATAGGCAAGAAAAAGACAGGTGAGCACCTGTCCACCCTAGACAAGTTCAAATCACCAGGACCAAATGGATTATACCCCAAGATTCTGAATGAATTGACAAACATGATTTCAGAACCATTGAACTATATCTTTCAAAGATCCTGGAGCACCAGGAAACTACCAGAGGATTGGAAAAGAGCTGATGTAGTTCCCATCTTCAAAAAAGAGAAAAAAAATAGATCCAGGAAACTACAGACCTATTAGCTTGACCTCAATATCTGGGAAGATTCTGGAAAAGATAATCAAGCAACAAATCAGTGAACACCTAGAGGCAAACAAAGTCATAACCAAAACCAACATAGGTTTGTCAAAAACAGATCATGCCAGACAAATCTTAACATTCTTTGACAAAGTGACAAAATTAGTGGAGCAGAGGAATGCTGTGGATATATTTACTTGGACTTCAGTAAAGCATTTGATAAAGTAGACTACAATCTACTACTTGATAAGATAGAAAATGTGGGTTAGACTGCATCACCAACAGATGGATTCGTAACTAGTTGACCAACTGCATTCAATGTGTAGTCCAGTGATGGCGAACCTTTTAGAGACCGAGTGCCCAAACTGCAATCCAAAACCCACTTATGCATCGTTGGGTGCTGGGTGGGTGTGGCCTATTGGCTGGGTGTGGCCAATTGGGTGTATAGCCCATTGGGTGGGCACAGCTGCGGTGGTAACAGCAGACGGGGTGGGACTAAAAAGTTCAATCAATCAATTCCAACTTTGCAAGATCTTTTTTTCCCCCGCGAGGTTGAAATTGACTGATTGATTGAACCTCTTTTTTTTTGTACATGGCAGTGGAGGCCTAAAGCAAAAAGGTTTTATAAAACCCAGCTGAAGGCCTAGGACTGGGATGACAGTGCGCATGCCCACAGAGAGGGCTCTGAGTACCGCCTCTGGCACCTGTGCCATAGGTTCGCCACCACTGGTGTAGTCTTCAGTGGAACTGTATCTACATGGAGGGAAGTATGCAGTGAGGTACCCCAAGGCTCTGTTTTAGGCCCAATATTCTTCAACATCTTTATCAATGATTTGGATGAGGGAATAGATGGGGAACTCATCAAGCTGGCAGGAATAGCCAATACTCCAGAAGATAGGCTTAAGATACAGAAGGATCTGGACAGACTTGAACATTGGGCGCTAACAAAGAAAATGAAATTCAGTGATGAAAAAAGTAAGGTTCTACATTTAGGCAAGAAAAACCAAATGCACAAGTATAGGTTGTACCTGGCTCAATAGTAGTAACTGTGAGAGGGATCTTGGACTCCTAGTGGACAATCACTTAAATATGAATCAGCAGTGTGCTGCAGCTGCCAAAAAAGCCAACACAGTGTTAGGCTGCATTAACAGAGGGATAGAATCAAGATCACGTGATGAAGAGAAGGACGAGGGGTGACATGATAGCAGTGTTCCAATATCTCAGGAGTTGTCACAAAGAAGAGGGAGTCAAGCTATTCTCCAAAGCACCTGAAGGCAGGACAAGAAACAATGGATGGAAATTAATCAAGGAGAGAAGCAACCTAGAACTAAGGAGAAAATTCCTGACAGTGAGAACAATTAATCAGTAGAACAACTTGCCTCCAGAAGTTGTGGGTGCTCCAACACTGGAGGTTTTAAAGAAGAGATTAGACAACTATTTGTCTGAAATGATATAGGGTTTCCTGCCTGAGCAGGGGGTTGGACTAGAAGATCTCCAAGGTCTATTCCAAGTCTCTTATTCTGTTCTGTTAAAGACTTACAGTAATTTGGCTATATAACATTTCATAGCTTTACATATATTCTCCTAGTCAAAAACTGGCCTAGTTTCAGTTGAACTATTTTGTCTATTTAAATCCATCCTGCCCCAAACAGGTATTCTCCAGCTATTTTGGACTGTAATGCTCATCAACCCCACCCAGAAAGGTTTATAATCTTAGCTATCTACGCAGAGGGTACCATGTTGCCTTCCTCGGTTTTAGAAATATGTATCTGAAAATGAGAGCCATATGACCCTCTCTTCAGTCCCTGAAAATATTAGCAGACCTCACTTGGAGTTCATGGAACTTTCCATGGACTACAGCTAGACTTCCTGTCTTACTAGCTCTTGTGTTATGCATTTTCTCAATAGTTTTAGCACTGCTCGCTCTTTTTTTTTCTTTGACATGTTCCCCCAACCTTTCTGCCCTGTGTTCAATTATTTTCTATCCCAAGAGTATAACATGAAAAGCCAAGGGCAGGGATTTGACTTTTTTTTCTTCTTCATCATAACTGGAACACTTCCTTTAATTTGCAAAGAACTGGAATAATAGATGCTTCTATAAAACTGATAGTTGTGGAATTAGTGCTTATAACCAAAACATGCCAGCTGTCTCCTTTGTGGCTGTTTCTAAAGCTATAACAGTTAGGAGAATGTAGTATGAAAATGGTTTATAGTCTAAACATGAAAAGGTTAGATTGTATTACAGTTCCAGATCTTGGCTTGACTTCATTTTGTCTGATTCCATTATTCTCTACCAGAGACCCTAAAACAGTTTCCTTCTTTGGGGAAAAAAGTATTTTAACGCTGGCAGTGTGGGATTACTGCCATTTTTTTTTAAGGCACAGATACTGACGTAATCAGAATCAATATTACTCTTCCACTATAAAGACAAAGCAATTCTCTGTTTCTTTAGAATAGGAAAAATTTATTCCCTGGGTTATTTTTTTTTCCAGATTTTGCAAGTACAAGAAAGTTTCTTGCCTTTTATAGGGATATAGGAGGGACTATTTAAGCAGTAGTGTATTCCAGGGAAAACTGGTTGGCATTTTGGCTTTTAGTCATAATCTTAGTTTTTGGTCACAGTCTTGGCTTCCACAGTTTTTCTTTTCCTAACATCTTTTCTTCTGACTCAGCTGCTCAGCCTTTCAAATTGCAATGTCTATTTTGTGATTTGAGACCCTTAAGTCTGTATTAGGATATTGGTAGGAATGGTTTTTTGTACACGTCAGGATTATGAACTCAGTTCTGGGATAGAAATAAAATTCCAGGATCTGAGCATGGGATTGTAGAGGCATCCCAGTTCATTAATTGTAACTCTGCAATCACAAGAGTTATCTTAAGTAAAATGCATTATACAGGTCATATACAAATAGCCTTCCATAGGATTGCAGCCTAAAGATACTTCCCTGCTCTCACTTTTTTTACCGCCCCAAACTTCAGGAGGGATTTGAAGATGGTTTATGATGATCTTCATGTCTGTTGACTTGGGAGGAATGAAAATCACCATTCCATCAGCTTCTCTTGGGCTGAAAATCTGAGGGGGGTTTCTTTGGGGGACTGATCCTCAAGAGATGCTGCAGAGCTATTCAGCTATCGCATTCCTTACTTGAAATTCAGGTACTGATAGTCCTCGACTTATGGCCACAATTGAATCCCAAAATTCTGTTGCTAAGTGAGGCAGTTGTTAAGTGAATTTTGCCCCACTTTTACAACTTTTCTTGCCACAGTGGTGAAGTGAATCACTGCAGTTGTTAAGTTAGTAACACAGTTGTCAAGTGAATCTGGCTTCCCCATTGGCTTTGCTTGTCAGAAGGTCGCAAAAGGGGATCACATGACACTGCAACCATCATAAATATGAGTCAGTTGCCAAGTGTCTGAATTTTGATCATGTGACCAAGGGGATGCTGTAACACAGAGGTCTCCAACCTTTCTGGGCTTGAGGACCCGAGGGAAGGAGAGCAACTTCAAAATTGGTGTGCGTGCACGCGTGCGTGTGCACGAGGCCACACACACTGGAGTGGCACTAGTAGCCCTGTTCACACATGCGGCATGTGCTGGCACTGTGTGCATGCGGTAAACGGCTGTGCACCCCGGCAGCTAGCAGCCTGTTCTTGCATGTGCAAACAGGCTGTGCAAATCACCGGGCTAGCGGCGCATGCCGCTAGCATTCTCATTTGTGTGTGTGCGCATGTGCTAATAGGGCCACGGGCACTAGCTTGACTGGGGGGAAATGTGTGCCCACGCATGCGCACACCAGCCAGCCGTTTCCGTGGCCTGCTAGCCAAGGACCCACAGCCCGGTCCTGAGCCACGGACCATAGGTTGGGAACCCCTGCTGTATCTGTTGTAAGTTTCAGAAATGGTCATAAGTCACTTTGTTTTGGTGCCATTGTAACTTCGAACAGTCACTAAATGAACTGTTGTAAGTCAAGCACTAGCTGTACTCAGAAAAGGACTGACGTGAAAGTTCCCTCAAAGGGCAAACCACATTATAAGCAGCTCAAGCAGTTACAGTAGCCTACCTAGCTTTGTAGTACTGTCAACTGCAGAGCTCTTTAGCAGAAAATAAAATTGCTCAGCTTTGCAACGATGCTGAGGTTCTGGAAGTCTGAAGCTATAGTACTCCCAAATTGTACCAGAATCCTTATTGTGTGCAGCCCTTTGGATTCAATCTCCAAATGTACTTGGAAGCAAATGGGGAAACAAGCGTATCATCTGCCTGGAACCCTCTTAAGGTTAATTGTGCTTTTTTCCAGGGATTAATCCCAGGAATGTGGACAGTTTCTGCTTAGAACTTACTATCAGTTTTACATCCATCACTAAGTTTCTCAGTCTTTGGTCATAAACAAATCACCAATACTTTGAGATTTATATTCATTTCTTTTTCCTCTGTATCTAAAAAGCCTCTTATCCATAAACCATGTATTGGAAACAAAGAGAGCTTTTTCTAAGGTTGTGCTGTCAAGTCATTTCCAACTCCTAGTGACCACACTGATATAGATTTTTCTCCGTGATGATCTGTCCCTAACCTGCTCTTTCAGGACTCCCAACAGTGCATTCATCACCACTGTAACTGAGTCCATCCACATTGTTGCTGGTTGTCATCTTCTCTTCTCTTCCACCCTTCCCAACATTAGCGCCTTCTCCAGAGAACTAGGTCTTTTCATAATGTATCCAAAACAGGATAATTTGAGCCGGATAATTTTTCTTTCAACTTAGTACTCTGGGTTGATTTGATTCAGCAATTTGTTTTCTTGTCTGTCCATGATATTTATATTCAGGGGTCTTCTCCAAAACCAGAATTCATAAGGGTCAGGCTTCTAGTGAGGCGAGTCAAGCTAACACCTGCATATTTCTCCACTCTGTGTGGATTGGCAGGCCATGACAGTTGAAAATGAAGCTGGATGAGATATCTGGACTGCCAGAATTATCTCTGAAATAGAGATATGGAGATTTCCTATATGTATTCACAACAGCTGTTTTTGTGTGTGTGAGCTGATGGCAGAAATATCGTTTCTGCAACCACTTGTGATAGGTGGAAGTTGCAGATTCCACTGTGCTCTGAGTCATAATTGCAGCTTTTCATAAATTTAAGGTTTGACCAAACTTCATCTTTTTAATCACTTTGGAGTTTATTTTTAATACCTCTTTAAGAGGTATCTTTGGAACTACAAGACTACAAATTGCTAGGTGAGTTACTCTCCAGTCCACTTAAAAAGAAAGGGAATTATGTTTTCTCCTGAGGGAAACAAAATCTGTCTAGTTTCCAGGTTCAAAAGAGTCAATTCACTTCCTATCCTGCTTCTCCAAAGCCCTAAGTTTCTTAGAAGATATTGAGCAATCAATCAACAATTTCCATGCGTTCTAGAGACTTTAAAAGACGGCATTACTTTTTCAGTTTTCTCTTATTTCATTGCCACTCACTTCTAATTCTTCCATGATCATACAGTGGGACAAGCAATGATTACCAGCCTACTGATTCTTACTTTCCTGTAAATCTACAATACTTTGGATAACACCAGTTTTATTTTCTATTTGTATCGCCACTCCACAAGTGCAGACCATTTTGTAATTTCTTTTTAGAGCAGGGCAGGCAATGTGTTTTTGTCCCAACACATTGTGAATATTACTTTGTCTCCTGCAAAACCAGTCCAAGTCATTTTTCTAATTGAAAATGCAACTAGGTTTTGGTACTTGAGAGGCAAAATATTCCACAAAGATTTTATTCCATTCATGAAATAATTGCTAATTACACAATTGACTATGGGCTGCCTTTAGTGATAAGCCCAAATTTTCTGCCTAAGGATGCCATCTGGTCTTGTTCAGTGTTAGGAACAGCCCTGGTCATGTGTTGCTTGAGGAAAGCTCTAACCCACAAGAGCCAACAATGGTTCTTTGACACCAACCTGAGTGTTTCTTGTGAATGGTTATCCATCTAACCTGAACATCCTGAATTAAGATGTGAATTGACGCTTTGTACTTGCAGGTCTCCAGTAAAGTAAAAAAAACAAAACAAAACAAAACAGTAAAGGTGTACAAATATTAAAGGAAGGTAGACATAAAAATAAGTGTATGAATAAAAAATAAAATGCATCTTATTAGTAAATATTGCTTGAAATGCACGTATATGTTGCAAAATTGTCTACAATTTTGTTTACATTAGGAGAAATGCATACAAGCAGTACAGGTGGGTTTTTATACAGACTTTTTTTTAAAAAAAAATCACTTTAAAAAAAAGGAGAAAACTGAGTGAAGTAAATTTAAGACTAGAAAAATGAAGAAATTGAAAATGACAATTCTTCTTCCCCGGCCTATGATTCTACTATGATAGACACATTGTAAAGTGTTAGTCTCCTGAATAATGAATTGAAATCTGCTTCGTGTGTGTTGTGCAAACAGTTTATTCAGTAATCCTGTGTTTTATTCATTTCAAGAGAAGGCCTATTTGAATTGTGTAATTTCATTGTTATTCTTAGATTCTCCTTTTAAACTGTCCATTGCCACATCATTGATATTATTACTTCATGTGATTATAACAGAAATCCATGCTTTTTTTTTTTTTACAATGAGACATTAGTCTAGAAGAGTTGTGTTTGCAAAAAGCTTTCTGCGGTGTCTGCAGGAGAACCGCTTCAGCTTTTTATGGTTTAGTAAAATATGTGCTTTTAAGGATTTCAGTTGCTGCTTTTGTCAGTCAAGATGATCCGTAAAACAACTTGGTATGATATTAAACCTTTACATTATAGAGTGATTGAAATGTATTTTGCTACAAGAATTCATACCCTTAAGAACTAGCCATTCCTACACTGAAATTGGATTGTGTTTTGCAATTAATTTGCAATCATGTATATTTATTGTATCTGGAATAGATATACTGATATAAATCTCTGGTATTGCATAGTGGTTCTTTTTGAGTGTTTGATTCTGATTTTTAGAACATCTTAAGTTTTATTCTCTTTGAGTTTATATCTACATACTTATTACGTATGACGCCAGGGCATCAAGCTGTTGGATCCAATCACTCAATTGCAGAAATAATAATTATATATTACCATTGACTATGGTATTCTTCTGGATTGGCTGAGAGAACTGAGGGTGTGCAGCATATGCTGGTTCACTTTGTTCTTTCATGGCTGGTTCCTGTTGGCAATGATAGGGGAGGAGGGGGTCCTGCCCTTGGCTCCTACTATGGGGTGGGGTGCCTCAGGGTTGGTGCTTTCTCCTCACCTCTTTAACATCTAGGTGAGGCCGTTGGGTGAGCTCATTTGTCACCATGGCATGAGGTATCATCAATATGCTGATGGCACCCAATTATATCTCTCTACCCCGGTGACATAAGTGGTGCTGTGAAGGCCTTACCCCGCTGTCTGGAGGCTGTGAAGGACTGTGAGGCTTCAGCTGAAGAGCCTTTGGATTTGGGAGCCCACTGGCTGCAGGACTATGCCACTGACTTTGTTTGTCAAAAGGTTACAAAAGGGGGTGACAGGACACTGCCACTGTCACAAATATATACCAGTTGCCAAATTTTGATCACGTGGCCATGGGGATGCTTCAGTCGTCGTAAGTGTGAAAAATGGTCATAACTCATTTTTTAAGTGCTGTTATAAATTTGAATGGTCCCTAAGTGAACTTTTGTAAGTTGAGGATTATCTGTAGTCTGCTGACATGAAGAAAAGTTAGAATAACCCAAGATAGAAGTTTTCATGAGAGGACTCAGCTTAGTCCAGAACTGATCCTACAACCCGCTCTCAGGCTCTCGTTGTTTAATTCTATATTGGTAGTCCTCGGCTTACAATACTTCATTTAGTGACCGTTCGAAATTACAATGGCACTGAAAAAATTGATTTATGACCATTTTCACCCTGACATCCTTTGTAGTGCCCCCATGGTGGCATGATTAAAATTCAGACATTTGGCATCTGAATCTGAATTTATGATTCTTGCAGTCATTCTGGGGTCAGGTGATCTCCTTTTGCGACTTTCTGACAAGCAGAGTGAATGGGGAAGTCAGATTCAGTTAACAACCATGTTACTAATTTAACAAGCGCAGTGATTCACTTAACAAATGTGGCAAAAAAAGTCGTAAAATGAGACCACACTCACTTATCAAATGCCTCACTTAATGACATAAATTTTGGGCTCCGTTGTTATCATAAATCGAGGACTGCCTGTATTCTGATTGACAGAAACTGGGTTTCAAGATTAAACATCTGTAATAGTTATGACAAGAGTGAAGGCTGCCTATCTCCAAAAAAGCAAACGTAGCTTTCAATTTTTTTTAAAAAAAAGAAATCAACAAACGAAGATTGGACCACGAAATCAAATAGTGATAGAAAATAAAACTGTTCAGGTAAAATTGCTTTAAGCTGGAGATGGCAAAAGGAAAAGTTCATTCTGTTGCCTTTCATTCAAAAATTAGGGTTTTGTTTTTCATGGCTACTTACATTTTTTGTTTGAGCTGCTTTGTTTACTACTTACATATATTTCTTCTTTATCGTTAGCTCCCTTGCCACCCAATGAATGGGCGACAGTAACGGGGCGGTCTGTTGGGGGCAGGAATCTTGGCATGACTTGCTGCATGGCAATACAGAAAAAAAAAGAGAATTTTTTTTTGCTTCAGACATTCCTGTTTTGCCAACTGTACATTCCAACTAGCTTAAGATCACCCATCATTTATGACCACTTCATAGTTACAGAAGACTCTTCTGTCCAACTGTTTATTTACTCAAGATTCCAGGAATTTATTTTTAACAGGACTTTAAAAATACTGTAGGTATAGCACTAACAAAGAGTTTTCTAAACTACAGGTAGCTTCTTTCTCGGTACAAATCTGGAGTAAACAAAATACAGCTTCACCACCTCTACCAAATCAAAACGGTCCTGCAATGTGCTGAGTAATAATCTGCACCCAACATAGTAGGGTCTAAAATGTATCATTCGTGGTTATGTTGAGGGGAACCATGGCTGACCAATGAAAGATACTCCTCAATTTACAACCACAATTGAGCCCAAAATTTATAATGCAGAGAGAGAAATTTGTTAGGTGAGTTTTGCTCCATTTTATGGCTTTTCTTGCCACAGTTACGTGAATCACTGCAGTCGTTAAATTAGTAAAGTGATTGTGAAGTGAATCTGGCTTCCTCGTTGACTTTGCTTGTCAGAAGGTTGCAAAAGGGGATCACATGACCCCGGGACACTGCAACCATCATAAATGTGAGTCAGTTGTCAAGCATCCGAATGTAAATCATATGATCATGGGGATGCTGCAACGGTCATAAGTGTGAAAAATGGTCACAAGTCACTTTTTTCAGTGCCATTATAACTTTGAATGGTTGTAAGTCAAGGACTATCTGTAATACAAAGGATACTGGATTTATCTGGATGGGAGTCCCACCATCAACATTACTTCTTATAAAATCCACCAGTCTGATTGGAAATTCATCCAAAATGCCAATAGTAAACGTAAAACAAGCAAGCCAAATGAAAATCAAGTTGCTTCTTAGACTGTCATCTGGTAGATGGCTGGGGCGCGATTAATTAATGATTATTACCGTGACAAAAATGGTTGGGTGATTTTAACCGAAACAAGTAAATTTATGGATATTATTCCTTAATTTATGTAACATAATTCATTTTGGAGAGATGGGTGGCATACAAATTTAATAAACAAATGTAAAGTCAAGAAAGGGTAGCCTTTCCTCTGTGAAATATTCCGTATTGACTTTTCCTTTAAAATAAATTTAATATACAAGTAAATAAATACCAAATAAATAAAAATGCTTTAGTTAATTTTGTTTCTATTTCCATCTTTCAGGAATTATGTTCTTTTGTCAAAACTTACTCGATTCTTTAACACTTCCTTCTGGAGAGACAGCTGTGTGGATCTTCAGTTTTGTTCATTAAAAATAGGTGGCAGTTGTTTGTATCACAAATGCTAAACTTACCCTGAATTGAGTAGGAGAGGAGAGCAGACTGGTTCCCAGATACAAAATCCCAAGGGTAATTTTCAGACTTGTGAAATAATTGCCATTTTGCTGCCCATGGCGGGAATCCATCATTTCTTACAAATTGGATACAGAAATCACAGATTGCATACAGCTGTTGGCTCCCTTTTGATGCACCCCAGAAATCTAAGATTGCCCACCTACGTTCAGCTGAAAATTAAATAAAATGTACTTGTTCAGTAAGTAGCTGTGAAAAGAATAGAATAGGGCAAACCTAGCTGGAAGACTAAAATGGCTTCACATAGACAATATTGTGGTAAAGATAAAAAAAAAAAAAAGGAAGAGTCCACCAGTAGAACATGTGATGCTCCATGAAGTTCCCCATCACAATTTGCACCCAAGGAATGAATTGCCCTTCAAAAGAACAGGATGCAGCCTTTCTAATGCAGATGTAGCCATTTTGTCAATTTGGCCCAACAATTTATAACTGGAATTTAAATAAGTCACGCAAAGAACCTTTCTGATCATTTAAACCCACACTTTTCAAGTGGTAATGCTGAAACGTGAACCTTGGAAGTCTGATGCAAAGGATGGACTTTAGCTTTAAATCACTCGCCTCCCCATTCGCAAAATATATTTATTTCTACATTTCAGTGAAATGAATTCAATACCAGGAAAACTTTGGCTGAAATGCACACATAACCCACAATGAATAAGTGTATGACATGAATGTAGATTGCTGAAGTCCAGTATACCAAATCCAGTGGTCTTTTTATATTCAGGTATCAGAGCTCCATTAATAAAGCTTAGCAGTGGAGGACAGCCTACCTGAATCTGTACATTCAACCATGGATTTCATCCTCTTTAGTAATGAATAAAGAAGAAAACAGGAGAAGGAAGTGACATTTCAGAAGTACAGCAGTTCCCGGTTTCAGGCTACACACCAACAATGTGTATGACTCATTCAAAAAAGAAGTTTGTCTCCGTAGACAAGCAACTCCTGGAGTCTCTGTCAGTCTTCAAATCTCATGTGAAAAGAACTCTTTGTCCAGACTCTTTCTGTTTTCTCAACTTTTACCAGATCCTCCCTCACCCTGTGCCCCTTATTTCATTCCTAATTCCATTTTTCCCCTGCAACCATGAAGGGTAGAGATTGATTTATTTTTAAAAATGAAAGCTGACATTCTTTTGAGGATTCTGCATGAGTTATGGGATTTCGTGTTAAAAAAGCCAGATTCCACAGTCTGTCTCTGCTCCGCTATTTATGGCCAAATGTGGATTTTAAAGCATTAATTTGACACTCACCTTGGAACACTGAGGTCTATTTATGTCTTAAAATCACAAGCCATATCTGTGTTCAGCACATAGGGATGCAGTACACAGGGCAAACAACGACTTCCAGTATGACATAAAGTTCCTTCTCCAATAAGTCAATGGAAAACAAGCCCAGTCTTGTGAATGGGTTCAAGGCACAGTTTAATTGCAGGCCATCCCAGGTTGGGGCAGCCTTCATATTTGAGGCTATACCAATGTGTGTTGGCCTCCCATCAAAATAACCACTCCTATGGCCCTTATCCATGCTGAATCCACGGTAATGACAACTGTAGGAGGTCAGTTCTACAATTCTGTGCCTTCCTCTCTGTAAGAAACATCTCCATGGGTTCTATCATATGTACTCTTGTTTAATAAGCATTCTTGATTAGTAAATATTTCATTGTTGGATGGGTGGACATTGTCCAAGAGACAATTATTTTATTTCATGATGAGACTAAAAATAACGCAAATAAAAGAACAATTTTCTAACCTAAACTTACAAATCCAGACAATGACTACAAAGAAGGAACTAGTAACCCAGAAAGCAGAAGGAAAATTAGAAGAAATGGATCCAAAGATGGAGGACCTAAAGGAAGGAATTAACAGACAGATACAGACAAATGAAAAATTAGAAGATGCAGTGATAACACCAGAAATGGAAAAGATATCTTACTTGTCAAGATCTCAGGAGGATAAGGAAGAAGAGCTGATCAAACGGATGATAAAGCTGTTAGGAGAAATGCTGAATATTGACAAATAAGAAATGAAAAGAAAAACTGAAGGAGGAGGCTGTTTAATGAATATAAATGGGTTGAGCGTTCTTCCAAAAATACTTCGATCAAATTCTCTTCCTTATTCCAAACAATATATACAAAAACAGAGGAAGAATTACTTGATGATTCAAATGCACTGACTTAAAAAGTTATTTGGCAAAGGAAGAAAGCTAGGGTAAGACTGAAGAAAATAGAGGTTTTGACCTATTAGATGGGCTATTATACTATTAAACAGATGTTTGAATATGGTTAAGAAAATAGATAACTGTTAGAAATAAAAGTATTATTATAATTAGAAGGATAGGTTTTGTAACTAGAATATTATACTTTGTTATGAGATGGGAAATATGAAAATTTTAAAAGGATTTGAATAAGGGAAGCTTTTGGTTACCAAAATATAATTTATTATGAGAAAATTATAAGCGAAAGAGATATTTTGAACATTACTGGGAAATTAAAATTTTACAATTGAGATATGTTCTGGCTAGAAAAGATATTATAAACTGACACTATCTATGTTATGTATAATACCAGAAAAATGTGATGAAGATGTCTATATTTAATTGTATATGTATTAACAGTAACAAGAATTGTATTTGCCCAGGGTGGAAAAATGCATACCACTGGAAGAAGAGAGGACCAAGGAAGCACTGGATGGTGTAGTATTGGAACTAGACTGAGAAAGTTAATATGTACCACTGAATTACCAATGGACCCAGACAACAAGTTGTTTATTAAGTACTCATGAATCATGATTGTAAAATTAGAAAATTAATAAAATATTTATAAAAAAAAGGATGGGACCAGAGACAATCTCACTAACATTAAAGAAATCTTACTGATTTTTTTTTTACAAACCTGACATCCTAATCACTTTCAGAAATTGCTTGTTAATTACTAAGTTATTTCAGACTTCAGAATGACAACTTTGAAAATGCTGAGTGGCTCTATCTTTAATCCTAAATGAAAGAAAACTTGAATTATAAGAATTTAAAGACTCTGAAATAAATAGTAAAACGCTAAATAGATTTTTGATCTTATAGATGGATTAAAGGTCCAGATAAAATGGGCATATTGAAAGTTTTACAGCAAGATTTTTGAATTAATTATAAAGTACAACCAGCTTTTTGTGGGAAATAGACCCTGCTTTGGTTTTTATTAGACACAACACAGATAAATAATTTCATGATTTCAAACTGGACACTAGAGGGAATTAAAGATTTTAATTAGAGGAAATATATATAGGCCTACAAGATGATCTTGACAATAAAAACTCTGAAAGAGATTTTTGTAGAATCAGAAAATAGTAGTCATAATATCAATAATTTATTTATTTATTTATTTATTTATTTATTTATTTATTTATTTATTTATTTATTTATTTATTTATTTATTTATTTATTTATTTATTTATTTATTTATTTGATTTCTATGCCGCCCTATTCCGGAGAACTCAGGGCGGCTCACAACACAGTAGAAATCAACATAAAAATACATATAAATATAAAACCTCTTAATTTTTTTTTTAAAAAACCCAATCATTCAGCATACACACAGACATACACTGGCTTGGGGCAAGATGTTAACTACCCCAGGCCTGCCGGCAGAGGTGTGTTTTGAGTAATTTACGAAAGGCGGAGAGGGTGGGGGCGACACGGATCTCCGTGGGAAGTTGGTTCCAGAGGGCTGGGGCCGCAACAGAGAAGGCTCTTCCCCTAGGCCCTGCCAGGCGACACTGTCTGGCTGACGGGACCTGGAGAAGGCCGACTCTGTGGGCCCTAACTGGCCGCTGGGATTCATGGGGCAGCAGACGGTCCCGTAAGTAACCTGGTCCGATGCCATGTAGGGCTTTATAGGTGATAACCAACACTTTGAATTGGGTTCGGAGACCAATTGGCAGCCAATGCAGCTCGCGGAGTGATGCCGAAATGTGGGCATTTCTGGGCAAGCCCAACACTGCTCGCGCGGCTGCATTCTGCATTACCTGAAGTCTCCGAACATTTTTCAAAGGTAGCCCCATGTAGAGAGCATTGCAGTAGTCGAGCCTCGAGGTGATAAGGGCATGAGTGACTGTGAGAAGAGACTCCCGGTCCAAATAGGGCCGCAACTGGTGCACCAGGCGAACCTGGGCAAATGTCCTCCTCGCCACAGCCGAAAAATGATGTTCCAAATTTAGCTGTGGATCGAGGAGGACGCCCAAGTTGCGGACCTTCTCCGAGGGGGTCAAAAGCTCCCCCCCAGGCTGATGGACGGATAGATTGAATTATCCTTGGGAGGCAGAACCCATAGCCACTCCGTCTTGTCGGGGTTGAGCTTGAGCCTGTTGGCACCCATCCAAACCCTAACAGCCTCCAGACATCGGCACATCACTTCCGCTGCTTCACTGAAATGACACGGGGTGGAGATGTAAAGCTGGGTATCATCAGCATACTGATGATATCTCACCCCGTGTTGTCGGATGATCTCACCCAGCGGTTTCATGTAGATATTAAACAGCAGAGGGGAGAGGACCGATCCCTGAGGGACCCCACAAGGGAGGAACCTAGGGGTCGACCTCTGACCCCCCGCCAACACCGACTGCGACCGACCAGTGAGGTAGGAGGTGAACCACTGCAAAACAGTGCCTCCAACCCCCAACCCCTCCAGTTGATGCAGAAGGATACCATGGTCAATGGTATCGAAAGCCGCTGAGAGGTCAAGTAGCACCAGGATAGTGGAAAATCCCTTATCCCGGGCCCGCCAGAGATCATCCGTCAGCGCGACCAAAGCAGTTTCCGTGGAGTAGCCGAGCCTGAATCCTGACTGTTGAGGGCCCAGATAATCAGCCTCATCCAAGGACCGTTGGAGCTGGAGTGACACCACCTTCTCAACAACCTTCCCTATAAAGGGAAGATTGGAGACAGGACGGTAGTTGTTTAATACAGCTGGGTCCAGGGAAGGCTTCTTGAGGAGGGGGCGCACAATTGCCTCCTTGCAGGGAGCCGGAAAGGACCCCTCCCTCAAAGAAGCGTTGACAATCTCCTGAACCCAGCCCCGCGTCACCTCCCTGCTGGCTGAAACCAGCCAGGAGGGGCACGGGTCCAATAAACAGGTGGCGGAACTCACAGCTCCAATGGCCTTGTCCACTTCATCGGGTGCCACAGGGTCAAAGTCCTCCCACACAACAGGATCAAGACGAGTCCCTGTCATCTCGACTGAATCATTATCAGCCGACACTGCATTCCAATTGGAGTCAAGGTCCATCCGAATCTGGGCGATTTTATCCGCGAAAAACTTATTAAAGTCCTCAGCACTACCCTGCAAGGGTGCATCAACCCCCCCCTGATTAAGGAGGGAGCGAGTTACCCTAAACAGGGCGGCTGGGCGGGATTCCGCAGATGCAATCAAGGCGGAATGATATGCGCATCTTGCCGCCTTGAGCGCCACCTGATAAGTCTTGATATAAGATCTTAAAAGTGTTCGGTCAGATATGGATTTACTTTTCCTCCATCGCTTCTCTAGACGTCTCTTCTGGCGCTTCATCCCCCTGAGTTCCTCAGTGAACCAAGGAGATCTCCTGGGTCTGCTACCACAGAGAGGTCGCAGCGGCGCGATCCGGTCAAGAGCCCCCTTCGCAGCCATATTCCAGGCCATAACCAGGGACTCTGGCGAACCGAGAATGAGAGAATCCGGTATTTCCCCAAGCGTCCTCTGAAAGCTCTCTGGGTCCATCAGACGTCTGGGGCGGAACCACCTAATCGGTTCCGCCTCCCTGCGGGGGAGGATTGGAGCCTTGAAAACAAGCTGCAACAGAAAATGGTCTGACCATGACATAGGCAAAATATCTAAGCCCCTTAAATTCAGATCATTGCTCAACTGTTCTGAGAGGAATACCATGTCGGGAGTGTGTCCCCTCTCGTGAGTCGGACCCTGAACTACCTGAGTCAGGTTCATGGTTGCCATGGTGGCCATGAACTCCTGCGCCAACCCAGAGGATTCGCCGAGCGATGGAAGATTTAAGTCCCCCAAGACAATAAGCCTGGGGAACTCAACCGCCAGCCCAGCAACCCCCTCAAGTAGCGCAGGCAGGGCTGTTGACACGCAGCTGGGAGGCAGGTACGCGAGCAACAAGCCCACCTGAACCCCTAGGTCCAACTTCACAAGGAGCAACTCACAACCCGCAATCTCAGAAACAGCGAGCCTGCGTAGGCTAAAAGTCTTCTTGGCTATAATAGCCACTCCTCCCCCCCTTCCCTGGGGTCGTGGCTGGTGCCATACCTGAAACCCGGCTGGACACATCTCAGAGAGAGGAACTCCTCCCTCCGGGCCCAGCCAGGTCTCGGTCACACATGCGAGGTCGGCCTCCTCATCCAGGAGAAGATCATGGATGAGGGGAGCTTTATTTACAACCGACCTGGCATTGAGCAGCAGCAGCCTGAGCCCAGGGTCCGGATTTCGCCCATTACCAGTACTTCGGGTTGAACTCACAGGGTCGGAGCAAGGGATCGCTTTTAGACAGCGAGCTCTTGTTCCCCGAGAATGGCCTACCCTATGGCTCCCACCATATCTGCCTCTCCCCAGCAAGACCGGTATACTTTGGCCCTCTATCACCCCAGAGTCAGTAATGCTGTCTGCTACTATGGATAAACTATGTCTAAAAGATGTTATTGATGAAACATCAGAACAAATTTTATCTAACAAGATAGAGATGGCATCAAAAGTGGATTTACAACTGAAAGCCACGAGAATGATTTAGAAAAGAATCTTTCATGGGAACTATAAAAGAAACTGAGGTTTTAACATTTAAAAAGGAAACACAAATGACAAAGCAGGAGACTGAACTAGATAATTTTTCCTACTGGATTTACAAGAGAGACTTGTTAAAGCCTCAAAGAACTCTGTGAAATGGGATAAAAGAGAAATTTCAGAGAAATCAAATCCCACAGATCAAGTAAAATGAACATAAAGTTCATTTATTTGATCAAAGTTAAAATAAGATATGTTACTTCTGGCAATCCCTTTATAATCTGTTTCCTGAGCCCAGGACTTAAAAAGATGATGTTTATGGATTTGTTTATAAATAAGAAATGGGTTACAAGATGAAGAAATAAATGTCTGTAATCTTACAGGGGTGGGGTGTGTGAAGAGTTACTAAATTTGTTTAAAACTGTTGAGATGAAAGTTCGTGGTTGACCATGAACGCGAAGCCAAACAGCTATGCAGCTCACCATCCCTAATCCCCCGGCAACTCAAACTAACCTGAGCACAACAAAGCCCCCACCCAAACAGAACACTGTGTATATATATATATATATATATATACATATATATTTGTTTTCTGAGGTTTTCGCGGGTGTTTGTATGTAGGTCTTTGGTTCTTCAGGTTTTCTCCCACGTAGAATTTGAAGTGTCTTGGCGATGTTTCGACGAAGTCCCATTTGTCATCTTCAGGCTGGTGCTTTCGGCTTCATGCTTCTAGGAGCAATGTGAGGTTTTAGCTGTTTCTTCCTTTTAACTGCCAGTGGGGGTTTGAACTGATTGGCTGGGAGTGGGGGTTTGAACTGATTGGCTGGGAGCTCAATATATATATATATTTGTTTTCTGAGGTTTTCGCGGGTGTTTGTATGTAGGTCTTTGGTTCTTCGGGTTTTCTCCGGTGTAAAATTGGAAGTGTCTTGGCGACGTTTTGACGAAGTCCCATTCGTCATCTTCAGGCTGGTGTTTTCCGCTTCGTGCTTCTAGGAACAATGTTTGGTGCCGAAAGCACCAGCCTGAAGATGACGAATGAGACTTCATCGAAACGTCGCCAAGACACTTCAAATTCTACGTGGGAGAAAACCCGAAGAACCAAAGACTTACATATATATATATATGTACCAGCCTTCAGGTACAGAACAGAACATTATGATACATAGCTCCATCATCAAATATATATCCCTATCATCTCTGACAATCTTCCACTTACTCCATATTATATAGAAACTCCTCAATGTCCATAATGATTAATTAACCTTTATGATACAGTACGGTAATGGAATGGCAATAAGGGAACTACAATTGACTAGCAACATGAAAAATGAGGAAAATAAACGTGACCATAAATATATCGGGAAGCAACAGAAAAGAAAAAGACTTGATTCCATTTGATGCTGGTGTCTACTATGAAACTTTCAACAGTTTGAATATTCATAAGAATTAAGAGTTTGGCTCTAAAGCAGTAACAAAATCAGGCAAAAACATCAGAGCAGAAATTGTGCACAAATTTGGTCGCGGCTTGAGAATTTGTAATATATTCCGCCACCCAATCCTGAATAGTTCATTTGCCAGATGTTAGATATTTCAAAATGGGTTCAATGAAATTTGTGTTTTCTGCATCCTTTGGCCACTGTAAAACTTGTAGGAAGTTTTACAGTCCAGGTCTGGTAGCCTTAACTTAAAAGTGTTATGTGCCAAAGTCTTTGTGTCTGGGGTTAAAAACTGTATTTACTAGACAATCATCTAGGAAAGTTGTATCCATGTGGGGAGTGTCCACTTTTTGCTGTGATCCTCCTGTCATGACGTGTCATAGGTCCAAGTTCAGCTACGTCCAGTTGCCTTATTTTTTTTGTTGACTTTTTGCAAAATACCAATTCTTTCTTCTTTCTTTCTTGAAATACACACCTTTCATTGTTGTTGAAAAGACTTTTAAGTCTACATGCTTCATGCAATTGATTACTTGCCTCCATGCACCATTCTTGCCTTTTAAAAAAAATTACTTTGTTCAAAGTGAAATAAATACAAGAACAGGAACAAACACGATTGAGCCCAAAATTTCTGTGGCTAAGCAAGAGGGTTGGCAAGTGAGTTTTGCCCCATTTTACAACCTCTCTTGCCGCAGTTGTTAAATGAATCATTGCAGTTGTAAAGTTAGCAACACGGCTGTTAAGTGAATCTGGCTTCCCCATTGACTTTGTGTGTCAGAAGATCGCAAAAAAAGTGGTTGTGTGATCAGATGATTTCCCCCCTTTGTTCAGTGCTGTTATAACTTTGAATGGTAACTAAACAAGTGGTTGTAAATCAACGACTATCTGTACAACCTCAACATAAAACACAAATTTTGAACATACATACAATATATAGATAGTACAGGTAGTCCTCGACCTATGACCACAGTTGAGATCAGAATTTCTGTTGCTAAGTGAAACGGTTGTTAAGTGAGTTTTGTCTCATTTTTCGATCTTGGTTGCTACAGTTGTTAAGTGAATCACTGAAGTTGTTAAGTTAGTAACATAGCTGTTAAGTTGAATCTGGCTTCCCCCATTGACTGTGCTTGTCAGAAAGTCGCAAAAGTCGATCACATCACTCGGGAACACTGCAAACTGTCATAAATACGAGTCAGTGGCCAAGAATCCAAACTTTGATCACACGACTACAGGGATGCTGCAACAGTTGTAAGTGTGAAAAATAATCATGTCATTTTTTTCAACACCATTGTAACTTTGAACAGTCACTAGATGAACTGTTGTAAGTTGAGGGTTATCTGTAATCACTCAATGACTGCCCTGTTTAGTGACTGTTCAAAATTATGATGACGCTGAAAAAATAATTTTACCCTGGGTTCTCCCATTTGTGACCATTTCAGTGTCCCTGTGGTCATGTATCAAAATCTGTCCCTGTTGCAACTGGTACAACTGAGTGTTTATACCCATCCCAGTGTCTCATGATCACCCAATTGCCATTTGCCCACTACAGAGAAACCAGTGCAAGTTGCGGTCACACAGTGTCTCACTTAACAACTATGTCACTTAGCAACAGAATTGCCAGTCCCAGTTGGGATAATTAAGCATGGACCACCTATACACATAAAATATAATAGTTACACGCAGAAAAAAGAATGCTATGGTGATAATTAAACATAACAAAGGAAACTAGAAAGGAAAAATCGATATAATGCATATTTAGTATCTGTATAAAATTAATTTAGTCCTTAAGCTTATCATTAATCAGCCATCTAGAAACATACTGGCCCATCTTCCCATTTTTAGAACATAAAGACATTTCAAAAATAAATAAGGCACTCATATCCAGAATCCAAGAGTTTCTATCTTGTTATGGTACACAGCGTGAGAGTAAACACTACAACAGCTCCCACTTGGCTATAAGAGGTGGTGAATCAAGGGGGATGAATAATAATCATGGTTGCTATAGAAACATTCTTAATGAAATTGGGGGATATAAAAAATGTAATAGAACATCCACGACTTTAGCCAGGGGTAGTTTCATTTTGGGTCTTTCTCCCAAAGCAGATTATTTCCCACTCAGGTTAAAAAAAACAACAACTAGAAGAAGGGAAAAAAACAATGTTTGTTTGCTATTAAACTTTTTGGGAGGTTTCATAAATTTCCTCTGATTGCGTTATCCATCTAATAGTTCATGATCAGTCAGGCAACTCTCACACACCCCTGCATTCTTCTTGACTGGGGCTGATCCCTCATGCCCCCTACTTGTCCTGGGCAGCATTTTATACACATACCCGTGACCCCCAGGCACCCTTCTTGACCTGCACTGCTCCCCCTCCCCCGCATGCCCTAATCCAGAGGCACCAGGAACCAGTCCTGTGGAGAAAGATTTTTCCACAGACCAGAAGGGGCGTGGTTTCATGTGCTGCCTGCATCCAGCGGATAGGGCTTCACTGGTTTGCGTGGCCTGGTTGCTAATATTCCATGGCCCGGTGCTGGTCCACGGACTGGAGGTTGGGGACCCCTGCCCTAATCGACTCATGTGATGCATACCCACACACCCTTCTCAACCCTTGTGCTAACTTTTGTGTACCCCAAGTAGCATTCCTCACTCGCACCGCCACAGCCTCCTCATTCTCTTCCTTACCCATTTGCATACCTGCTGGCTTCTCCCCTGATTTTCTCCCTGCAAAGTTCCATAAGAAAGTAAAAGGGAAGCCTGCTGGAGTTCTAAAGAAAGAGGGAAGGAAGGAAGGAAGGAAGGAAGGAAGGAAGGAAGGAAGGAAGGAAGGAAGGAAGGAAGGAAGGAAGGAAGGAAGATTTCAGATGCTCCCTGCTAGCTTTCCACAAGAAAACTCAATGGGGAAATTGGCAAGAAGTCAGAAGTCTCCCTTTCTCCCACTGCTTTTTTGTCCATCTGTGATCTTTCTGTTTCTCTATATAGGAAAGGAAATATCTCTGAAAGGATCATCCAACAGGGCATGGGATTGTCTAGTTGCACATTAAAGATCCGTCAAAATAGGCTTTTTATACCTTGATCTGAGTTCTTGTATTTTGGGAAAACTCAAAATGCTCTGAAAAATCTAGCATCTCTTTCTTACCTTTAGAGCCAAATGGGCCAAAATTCACTACGGAGGCCTTGTATTTGGCATCCTATATTATGGGAACCTTAATCATTTTTTTTACTGCAAATACCTCTTCTGAAGCTTTAGTCTATTGCTTACGACACAGTGTAATCTCTGTTATAAAGATAATTAAAGGCAGCATTTGCTGCAGGGTCTTAGATTCAGTTAGAAGCCCACATTCTTTCCAGTCAGTTCAGTTTATAATTATAATTTATAATGAAAATTTGCAAATTCTATTTGAGTGGAAGTAGTCCTGCCACTGGCAATAATACCTCTGTCCTGCAACTTCTAATTCTGATCTATCGTCATGTTCAATCTGTCTTGGCCTAAGCAGGGATCTCAGTGTAAAAGAATAGACTCTGTTTGTCGTACTCCAGTTCCAACGATACACAGCTTGTATTATCTATCTCCAGCCGAGAATCTGTGGTGAGAACTGTTGACCACCTCTCTCCCTGAGAAAGGACTCACTCATGGTTCAAACTGAAACTCGCCAGTGATTAAGAAATGTTTGCATTCTGCGTTCATCGCGAGAGTCACGGTGTGTTCACCTTGTTAAGAAAAGCTAGCTTGTTTTTGATACTGTGTAATAGATCTCTAATTGGTTCTACTGCTCCATGCCAAAATTCAGACACATGTTTGTTTGTTTATTTGTAAGGGGGAGAAATAAAACTTGGGATAATTAATGGAGCCACTGATTTCTAAATTCAGCAACTTAGAGTAACATGTAAGAATGGCTCTGTTTCAGTGTGTGTGTGTGTGTGTGTGTGTGTGTGTGTGTGTAGACATGCACAAACTCACATACATATGAACAATTCCATCTCCAACTTTTCCTCATGGTTAACATTGATAGCCTCCTCTGGTTATTGTGTGTGAACATCTTAGCAAGACATTAATGCTGGCACTGAAACTTAGGGCAATTTTTTATGAATTAAATTGTTGATTTTGAAAACACTGCAAGGGCATGCTTGGCAAATAGAATTATTGATGATAAATGAGGGGAACATACGCTCTCATTGTGACAAGAATGCTTCTCACCTCTCCCTATGCATACTGTACCTCTGCAGAATATAGTTCAGCACATTAACAAAACCTAATTCAAATATGGAGGGAGTCTCTCTCATCAATTCCATGGGCACTTCCTACCATAAACCAGGAACAGCTTAAAGGGAATGGGGGATTAATGAAATGAGTCTCTAGGCCCAATCCATGGGTCTAAGGATTGTTGTTCCAATAGGCGAAGCCTTCTCCTGGATGGGGACACACAAATTCATCTTCCTACTGAAAACTTTGGAGCCACCAGCCTGCCGCAAACTATCTATCCAACAGTGCTCGTGTTGTGTTGATGGAATACTTTTCTCTCTAGATCAGGGGTAGTCAACCTTGGCTCTTTTATGATTTGTGGACTTCAACCCCCAGAATTCCTGAGCCAGCTTAGTTGGCTCAGGAATTCTGGGAGTTGAAGTCCACAAGTCATAAAAGAGCCAAGGTTGACTACCCCTGGTCTAGATTATGTTATCCCTCTGTTTTCCACTGATCCAAAATGATGAGCGGCCAGACCCTGTAATCTCTTCGAGATCATCCAGAGAAGAAGAACAATGGCTACCACTATATTCATTGTAAGGTTACATGAGTAGAATCTTGCAAGTCTGAAAAGAATTTCTCCGCTCCTTTACTTTTATTCTTCAGAAACCTAGGCAGGGTGCCTTCTGAAACGTTGCTTATTCCCCTCTATTTCTATGGACTGAGATATTTTTTGTGTGACCCTTCTCTAGTCTGCATCTCCTTCTCCTGTTTCCTAAGACCATTCCCCTATAGCACTATAGACCTGTCTAGTCTTACCCATTGAGTTATAGATGTGGGCCCTGTTTAACCCAGTGAAACATAACAGGTGGTGTCTAGTTGAGGGCTATCTTGGACCTCAAATTGCTATACTGCTAGCCACCGAATACCAGCTACTGTGGAGCTCCAAGGGGAAAGGACAAGGGCCTTCAAAACTGGCCAAGACATGATTGGTCTAAGCAGGGGTGGGCAAACTTGGCTCTTTTATGACTCGTGGACTTCAGCTCCCAGAATTCCTGAGCCAGCATGGCTCAGCTTGGAAACCTCTCCCTTTCCCCTCAGCATGGCTGGCTCAGGAATTCTGGGAGTTGAAGTCCACGAGTCATAAAAGAGCCAAGGTTGCCTACCCCTAATCTAGAGGGAAAACAGGACCTTGGACTATAAGAGGACTTTTGAGGTGACACACCATGGGACTTGTAGGTACTCAAATCATATTTACTCCTGCCTGCTGCACTCTGGGAGGTTCAACAACACACAAATTGTGAGGAGCTTGAAGGCAGTCTTAAAGCAAGGGAATCCTCTTGCAGGTAGTCCTTGGCTCACAACTGTTCATTTAGTTATCATTCGAAGTTACAAGGACACTGAAAAAAAGTGACTTATGACCGTTTTTCAAATTTAACGACTGTTGAAGTGTCCCCACATGGCCACTTGATCAAAATTCAGACGCTTGGCAACTGACTCGTATTTATGATGGTTGCAGTGTCCCAGGGGTCATGTGATCACTTTGTGCGACATTCTGACAAGCAAAGTCAATGGTCCTTTTACAACCATGGTACTAACTTAAAACAGCAGTGATTCGCTTAACCATTCCGGCAGGGAAGGCTGTAAAATGGGGCAAGGCTCGCTTAACTTGCTTAGCAATGGATATTTTGGACTGCACTGTGGTCATAAGTCGAGGACTACCTATACTTGATCCTGGCTTAAAGGAAGGCAGGGAAAAGCAGCCATGGCTGTGCTTGCCCCTGGGCTTATGTGAGGGGCTTTTATTTGGGATAGCTCTGACCATGTAACGGGGCTGAACTTGCAATACTTCATTAGGTTTTATATTCTTGCCATTTGGCAATACATAAGAAAGGAAAAGCAATCTCTCTTGAACTGCAGCATCTTGTTTCGGGCAAGGGTGGCTTGAAAGAGCCTGATGGGAATGAGTCTGCCTCAAAGTCTTGGCTTTGTTAGAGAAGAAGGATTAAACAAGGCAGCTCCGTATTGTTTCCTCTGCTGAAAGAAAGCTTCAATAAGCTCTGAATGTGTTTCATTTATGTGCCACACGCCACGCTTTTAATGGCCAAAGGAGCGAGTGGGTGGGGGGGTTGTTTAACATATATACAGCCAACACTCAGCTGTTCCTGGTTAGCTTTAAACAATCATCCTTGGGACACCCAAGCTGTTTATAGGAATGGAGGAATCTGTCAGCATGACTTTCTCCCACAATTCGACTCGTTCCGTTCCCAAAACCAAAGATAGTTTCCCCTGCCTTTGCAACTAAACTCAACTGGTACCATTTAGAGAAAATCATGATTGCACCTGTCATTCCTTACTTAAATGCAGCAAAGTCAGGAGGAAAAAAAAATAAGAATGGCACCTTAATTCAGATTATTAATTAGGTATCTCTTTTTCAGAGCTAAGACTCAAAGTCCTTTCCTACCACAATTTTCCTTTTCTTTTTAAGAATCTCAAGTTCCTTAGGCTGCATTAATGAAGAAATTGAAAGCCAGTTTGATCTAATGATTAAAGTACCTGGTTAGAAACCAGGAGACAGTGAGTTCTAGTTCTGCCTCAGGCATGAAAGCCTTTTGTGCGACTTTGGGCTAGTTACTCTCTATCACCACAACCTACCTCACAGGGTTGCTGTTGTGGGGGAAAATAGCAGAAGGAAGGTGTGTTGGATATGCTCGCTGCCTTGATTTATTTGTAAAAATAATAGCGGGATATAAATAAATAGTTGGCATTTTTTTTACCTTAAACGGACAGAGGATGGTTCTTATTAGTTGTCTCACCACAACAACTGTTTTGAGAGGAAGGATCCTTATGACTACCTCTATTTAACCCTAGGTAAACATTAGAATTACCTCCTTAGAGTCCAACAAGCTCCTAAAATGAGAGTTAACATCTTGTTGAATTTTTATCTCGTCTTTACGTTTTGTTGAACGCAAGGCAGCCTACAGACCTAATGCTTCTGCCTTCTATTATTCCCATAACAGCCTTGTAAAATTTGGCTGAAAGAGTGGGACTGTTCCAAAATCACCCAGCTGGCTTAATGCTTAAAGCAGGACTAGAACTCCTGGTTTTCTAGTTCTACCCTAGACTTCAGTCACTATACTAGACTACACTTTTGAAGTATAATAAAAAATTAAAAAAATAAAGTGTGGAAACAGCTGATTTGGTAATACTTCAAATTTAGAAAATGAGATGGATTAAATTGTACATCATATGATGTGTGTCTGTGTGTGTGTGTTCTGAGCGCTGAGGAGCCACTTTTTCTCAAAATCCCCCCTGCCCAGAAATCACAATTTTCTGTATCTTTTCTTATAATGGGAGACAAACTCCAGTATTCATAACATTTTTTGTTTTACGCCAATGTTGACTTTTTTCCCCCTGTTTTCATTGTCTTTTTTCTGGCCTATCTTTCCTAAAAAGGCAAAAATGAAGAGATGGTATGTTCCTTAGAGTTCAGCAACAATTGGGGGAACATTTCAAGTAAATTCAGATATACATCTGACATGCTTTTATGTGTAAACCAAGTTATACACAATTCACATTATAGTCAGTACCTAATGACTTGATATTTATAAAAGTGCTATAAATAAATGTGGCATAGGTTTATTTCCATTTTTCCCAAATTTGGGGAGGAGACACATTTTTTTCTATTGCTTTTGTATTTCCAGAAGCATTACATCTTTTATCAAAGGGAAGGAAGGAAGGGAGGGAGGAAGGAAGGGAGGGAGGGAAGGGAAGGGAGGGAAGGGATTGGTTTTCCCTTGTCATTCCTCAGCCTGGATAGGAATTGGGTCCTTTCTCCATTCCCAAATGCTATACATTTTGTTATCTGCTCCATAGTGTTAGCACTTGCATTCTTGGTCTCCTCTGTGGCTGAATTGGGATGAACACCCACTCTTCACAAACTCAAAATTCACCATCATGAAGCACACTCAAGATCTCAGAAGGGTTTCCTTCTGCTTATATACTGACAAGATATTGTCAGGCTAGAATAATTAACTGAAAGTTAATAACATTGCCCAGCCAAGTATAAGGCATTCATTGTTTTTTTCTTTTGCTGTTCAAGCCTTTGACAGCTTAATTTTGTTGTTTAATTTCCCTTAGGAAATTCCTGGACAGGTGATTTTATAATAGAATGCCAGCATCACCCAAGAAATATATTTATTAATCTCTGGAACCTGCCACTCTGCAGCAACATAATTTGTTTGGAGGACAGTTCAGTCTGCTGGAGAGTCAACCCAAGAAAAAAATAAGGGGAAAGGAAGATGAACTTCCTGGCCTTCAATCTCTTTCGATAAGGGCTCCAGAAAGGATTTTGAAACTTGGAGGCTTATCCATTATTATTTTAAGACCCTCCTTTCTCGCTAGTTCACAGTAAATTATGAATAGCTCCACCCTGTTATCTTAAGAGAGAAATTGGTTCTAAATAGAAAATAAATTCCATTATTGAAATTCTTGTGGCTTTAACCTTTCCACTTCAATAAATCTTGTTAAGAAGCCTGTGATTTGTCCCTGGGAAAAGGATTACTTTGTGTTTGAGTCAGCTGCCCGAAAGCCTGACAGCTGGGCTATAGCCATGTCATGGAGACATTACATCAATAACAGCAGAATCGGTAGACAGTTCTCCCAAATTATGCATAATATTCAGAAGAGTAGGAAATGCAATGGGCAAAGACAGGTTCCCAAAGAAAATTCAGACCAAGATTAAAAACCCAGATATATGCAAGAAAGGCAAATTGAACAGTATAATAAGGCCAAGCCCTAGAAAGGAAACTGGTTCTCTGTGCCTTGTTTGGGTTTACAAAATTTGAGCCAATGGGATCATACATTCTCCAGATGTTACCTGAAAGCCCTTGAGAAATACCCAAGAAATGTTCTTCAAATATCCACTGGCCTCAGTTCACAAACATCTATTCTTCTTAAAACCTGGTGGGACTTTGACCTCTATCCAACTTGAGGCTGGTCCTCTTGATTTTGGGATGCACCTTCCTGAGTAACTTATTTCCATTTCTTCTCCTAACCCAGAGGTCCCCAGCCTTTTGGCCATCAAGGACCGGTTCCGTGAAGAAAGGTTTTTCCACGGACCGGAGAGTGTGTGGTTTTGTGTGCTGCCTGCATCCCATGGATGGGGCTTTGCTTCTTTGTGTGGACCGGTTGCTGGCAAGCCACGGCCTGGTACCGGTCCATAGACCGGGAGTTGGGGATCCCTGTCCTAACCCAAACCTTGATACAGGTAGTCTTCAACTTACAACCACAGTTGGGACCAGAATTTCAATCGCTAAGCAAGGTAGTTGTTAAGTGAGTCTCACCTGACTTATGACTTTTGTCTTGGTTGTTAAATGAATCATTGCAGTTGTTAAATGAATCACCTGGTCATTAACTGAACCTGGTGTCCCTCCCCCATTGACTCTGCTTTCTGAAAGCCAACTAGTTAGGTTGCCAATGGCTATCTCATGACCCCGGGATGCTGCAACCATCACAAATAAATGCTGCTTGCCCAACACCTGAATTCCGATATTGTGAGCATGAGGATGCCGAGACAGTCATAAGAGGGCCAGTGATAAGTCACTTTTTTCAGTGGTTAACTTTGAACAATAGCTAAATGAACAGTTGTAAGTCGATGAATAAAAAGGTAAAAGTTTCCCTGTCAGCCATGTCTGACTCTAGGGCACGGTGCTTCATCTCTGTTTCTTGGCCGAGGGAGCCAGCATTGTCTGAAGACAATTTCCATGGTCAAGTGGTAAGCATGGGGCATTGTTACCTTCCCACTGAAGTGGTACTTATTAATCTACTTGCTTTTGCAAGGTTTAGAATTGCTAGGTGGGCAGGTCAGTCAAGGACTACTTACACTATATTCCTTGCCTTAGTTTCATGAAGAATAATGTCCTTTCAGAGCAACAGCTCTTTTGTAGATTTATCTTAGCCTGAATTTGAAGTCCTTTGAACAGAAACTTCAGTGTACCTATCTCAAATTTGGCAGGAGCCATCCCCATTCAGGAGGCAGCTATGCTGATTTCAAATTTCACAAAGTTCTGTTTCAGATGATGAAAATACAGATACTTCCCCCCCCTCCCAAAAGCATCTAAATATAAAGGAGCTAGTCCCAAATCCTTGGCAGGGACTACCCTCTCAGCCTGGTCCACAATAGGGACCAGTAGCATTCGATTTTGTTAAAAAGTGTAAATGTGTTGCAATGTGCTCTTCCCATTTTAATTGGCTGAAAGCTCCAGATTTCCAAATCTCTGAATTGAGCTCCAAAACCAGCATTACGCTTGGTGCTCTTTCATAATGGTATAGGGTTACCTGCCTGAGCAGGGGGTTGGACTTGATGACCTCCAAGGTCCCTTCCAACTTTATGATGGTGATGATGATGATGATGATGTGAGGTGCTTTAGCAATGCCCAGATTGTTATATAAGTATTATACGTTATTCCTGCAGTATCTCAAATTGGAAGATTTTTTGGGATTTTCTTTCTTGTTCACTTTTGAAATTTCTTCTCCATCGTTCTACAGGCATAATCACCACAGTGTAGAGAGAACCTGACAGCATTTTACAATGCTAAAACACCAATTAAAAGGACGGAAAGCGTTTCCACCAAGTTTTATAACAACACCGTTTGAGATTATTTTTGGCTGGGCTGAGCTGATGAATAAATGAAGTGGCTGAAAAGAAGATAATACCTGTTACCAGCAGCTCTGGCTTAAAATAAAGTCTTTGGCTCATTCCCTGCCGATTGCCAAGGGCTGGCCCAAAGGAAGAAACACACTTGGCTCAACAGCTGGGGCACTTCAGCCTCTTGAGACCTGGCGCCTCCTGGCTTCCCGTCCTGCTGCCCGACTTCCACGTGGGCATTGACTTGTCCACCAGGGGTCCCTGAAAGGGTGGCGAGATCATTCTTTTCCTGTGCCCCCCTTTTATCTCTGGCTGTTCTTCTGAAGCTGACAACAAGCACGTTGATTAATGTGTTGCCTTTGTGATGCAGATCCTTGTCTAGTTGGACTCATACTGAGGCTTACAACTCACTTTGTCCAGCCCAGTGAGCAGGCATGGGATGAGGGTGGTTTTCTCTTAACTGCCTCTGCTGGAGTGGAGCCAGCAGCCTAGAAGTGAAAAGCTCTTTATATCATCGTTTGGAAACTAGTAGTCCTGGGCCATCTCCTCTCCTCTCCCCCCCCCAGCCTCCCCCCCCACCAATCTCTTCTCATTTGGACTTAACAGCACTGCGGATCTGAAGGTCTAATCAGTTCCTGTTTTATCTTCCTTGCTGCTGTGTGGGCCTACACTGGAGAGTGGGAAATAGCAAGCAGACCAGGGCTCAACACCTCCCTGCTAGCATAAGGGTTGAGGGAAATTAGTTTTTGAAACATAAAGGTGCTTTTTTAAAATGGAGGTCGCTGTGGCAAATGCATGTGGGCCTGAACATAATTGTGTTCACCCTCCTAGCCCTGTCTTTGCTACCATCTAACATAAGGATTCTAGCTCATAAAGGCACAAAGCCTCAGCCGAGATATTGCAAAATAAGTCTACTATCAAGAGGCAGATCAACTCTGGGCAAAATATTTCTTTTTTCTTTCAGTAACAGTAGGATTCAGGATTCGAACCAAGTTCCATTGACCTTCTTCCTCCTCCTCCTTAAATATCTGTGTGGGCAGATGGAGGCGAGATTAGTGATCATGAAGCAAACAAAACCTCAGTTCTATTGGAGTTTAGTTCAATGGACACCGAAGTCACAGTGCTATTTGGGGATCAAAAGCTTTCTAAATGTTGAAACTCAAGAGACAAGACAGTCAAATCACGCTAGATCTTAGAGGACAGCCTTCGTATCTGCTAAGCCTAATTATATCAAGTGATTTAATCAGATGTCATTTGCAGCCCTGCCTTTGGTGCCCAGGGTTATCTCTTGCCCCATTTCAGTAAAACCCTAGAGCTGTCTAATTTAGAATCACAGTTCAGCCAACTAGCAGGTGCAGGGTCCCTGAGCAAGACCTGGGAGCTAGTAGACTATAACTTCCAGTTTATTGTCATCACCAAAGTTAGAGCCTTTTTTTTTCTCCATTTCAATCACAACCTGTTGGAGAGCAGCCTTGACAGAATGCCAGGCCCCATTGTCACTGCTGATGCTAGTTCCCACTGCTGAACATTTTAGAAAGAATAGGCCTTTCAAATTCTACTGCTTTTAGTCTCTAGCTTATTTTGAAAAGCTAAGTGGGGTAGAATCTCATCAATCCTTTAAATGGGAGTAAAAAAATAAAGATGTCTGGAATGGGATTCGGCTTTTGATCACTGCACAAATGCAACCATGCAACTTTCTTGACCAAGGTGATTTGCCATTGTCTTCATCCCAGGAGGCTTTTGAAGTTTTTTTTCCCCAATCTTTTTTATTAATTTTTTTTGTCAATTTATGTTAATTTTTCCAATCAACAAGTTGTCTGAAATTTGCTAAACTAATACATGTTCAATTCCTAATCCTTCCTTCTTTTCTCTAACCAAGAATAAAATAAATTCCAAATTTGATAATTTGGAATTTAATAGTGAGGTAGCC
Source organism: Bothrops alternatus (assembly GCA_034064705.1). Taxonomy (NCBI): domain Eukaryota; kingdom Metazoa; phylum Chordata; class Lepidosauria; order Squamata; family Viperidae; genus Bothrops; species Bothrops alternatus. The sequence goes on along the minus strand of JARGCV010000200.1, from coordinate 2,022,859 downwards.
AAGTTTGCTGATGACACTAAATTGTTCCGGGTTGTGAAAAGTGAAACTGATTGTCGGGAGCTCCAGAAGGATCTCTCGAAATTGTGTGAGTGGGCAACAAAGTGGCAAATGCATTTTAACCTAAACAAGTGCAAAGTTATGCACATCGGGGCAAAGAACCCCAATTATACTTACCAACTGATGGGGACCAAACTTTCTGAGACAACCCAAGAAAGGGATCTTGGGGTTTTGGTGGACAGCTCGATGAAGATGTCAACCCAATGCGCAGCAGCAGTAAAAAAAGCAAATTCCATGCTTGGCATGATTAGGAAGGGAATCGAAAATAAGTCAGCAAGTGTTGTATTGCCTCTGTACAAATCGATGGTGAGACCACACTTGGAGTACTGTGTACAGTTCTGGTCACCGCACCTCAAGAAGGATATAATGGAACTGGAAAAGGTGCAAAAAAGGGCAACAAGAATGATCAAGGAAATGGAGCGCCTCCCTTATGAAACCAGATTGCAACGCCTTGGTCTCTTCAGCCTTGAAAGACGGCGTTTAAGGGGTGACTTGATCGAAGTGTATAAAATCATGCATGGGATAGAAAAGGTGGATAGAGAAAAATTCTTTTCTCTATCACACAATACCAGGACAAGGGGGCACTCCCTAAAGCTCATAGCTAAGAAAGTGAGGACAAATAAAGGGAAATATTTCTTCACCCAGAGGGTCGTTGATTTATGGAATTCACTTCCTGAAGGGGTCGTGACAGCTGTCAGCCTTGACAGCTTCAAGGCAGGGTTAGATAGATTCATGGATGCCAAGTGTATCGGTGGTTATTAAAACGGATGTCCATGTGCCGCCTCTATGTTGGTTGAGGCAGGCAGGATTCCCTTGAGTACCATTTGTTGGGGGTCAAGGGAAAGGGAGGGTTTTGCCTTCTCTTTCTGCTCAAGATCCCCATGTACAATTGGTGGGCCACTGTGTGACACAGAATGCTGGACTCGATGGGCTTTGGCCTGATTCAGCATGGCTCTTCTTATGTTCTTATGTTCTTATGATAATAGTCTGTATCTTCTTTGTCTTTCAGCCTCATAGTTAATCTGGCTTTTGAAGTTTTTAGGAGCCTACCATTATGAAGATTTCTGAGACATTCCCATCCAATGGTCTAAGGCAGAGGTCTCCAAACTTTGGGGCACCAAGGGGACCAGTTCCTTGGAGAGAGTTTTTTCCACAGACTGGAGGGGGGGCGTAGTTTTGTGTGCTTCCTGCATCCCACAGAAGGGGCTTTGCTTGTTTGTGCAGACCGGTTGCTTGCATGCCGCAGCCCAGTACCAGTCCATGGACCGGTGGTTGTGGTTGGGTACCCCGGGTCTAAGGTCTGAGTCTATTTCATTCAATGAATTGAGCCAGGGCATCCCTAAGTTGTGGCCTTGAAGAGACGTTGAGTCTCATCAGTCTGAGGCAAACTTTCCAGCTACTGATTTCTCCTCCAGCCCTATTTCAACAGATAACAGTCCTTCCTCCCTTGCACAATGAAGCGCAGCTTAAGTTTGTACTCTAAGGATGATATTCAGAGGTTGGTGTACATTGTATAAGCTTTTCATTTTAACCGTAAAGGTGACTACAGGTAGCCCTAGACCTATGACCACAATTGAGCCCCACATTTGCTGCTAAGTGAGACCATGGTTAAGTGAGCCATTTTACGACCTTTCTCGCCACAGCTGCTTCGCGAATCACTGCGGCTGTTAAGCTAGTAACACGGTTGTTAAATTAATCTGGCTTCCCCAGACTGACTTTGCAAAAGTTGCAAAAGGTGATCACTGGCCCCCAGGACACTGTAACCGTCATAAATATGAGCCAGTTACCAAGTGTCCAAATTTTGATTATGTGATCATGGGGTTACTGCAATGGTCGTTAAGTGTGAAAAACAGTCAGAAGTCAGTTTTTTTCAATGCCATTATAACTTCAAATGGTTGTAAGTTGTGGATTACCTGTATCAGATCTCCAAGCTGCTTTCGAAACACCTCCCATTTCAGAACCACTTTATTATTATGGAATGTGTACATCTCTTTTAAAAAAAAACCATGCAAGTAGAGTTATTGGGTAACTCTCAGTTGATCCAGCCGCTTTTCCTGGTATGTCAAATTGAAATCGACAGGAGCCCTTCCGGTAACTTATAGCATCTTCCACCATCCGCTGGAAGACTCGTTATGGGATCAATCAAGTCTGCCCTCATTATTGTTCCATTGCAAAATGAAATTCAATGGTGAAAAAAGTAAGGTTCTACATTTAGGCAAGAAAAACCAAATGCACTGGTATAGTATAGGTGGTACCTTGCTCAATAGTAGCAACTGTGAGAGGGAACTTGGAGTCCTAGTGGACAATCACTTAAATATGAGCCAGCAGTGTGCTGCAGCTGCCAAAAAAGCCAACACAGTGCTAGGCTGCATTAACAGAGGGATAGAATCAAGATCACGTGAAGTATTAATACCACTTTACAATGCCTCGGTAAGGCCACACTTGGAATACTGCATCCAGTTTTGGTCACCACAATGTAAAAAAGATGTTGAGACTCTAGAACAGTGGTTCTCAACCTTTTTAATGCCGCGACCCCTAACCGGTGGTAAGTCGAGGACTACCCAACCGGTTGTAAGTCGAGGACCCCCAACCGGTCGTAAGTTGAGGACCCCCAACTGGTCATAAGTCGAGGACTATTTCCCTGCCCACCAGCTGGCCCAGCCCAAGGGAGGTAAGGCACCCGCCGGGTCCCACGCACGCCATCAACCCTCCCTGCACCTGCCAGCCTCCCACCTCCCACCCTTGGCCCTCTTTTACTTACATTTTTAGTAGTTGCTCAGCAGGGAGGGGTGGAAACTTCCAGACAGCTCGCCTTTGCTGCAGACAACTTGCAGCATCGTTTGCAGACTGGGACTTTTGGCAGGCTCAGCAGGGCAGAGACAGCCTGGACAATTCCTATTGGCTTTTGAAAGCCAATAGAATTAGGCTTTATTCAAGAGAGTCTATTCTATTGGCTTTCAAAAGCCAATAGAATAAGAGGGAGTAGCACAGCTAAGGAAAAGGGGGAAAAATGGCGGACTGCGTTGTTTGGCGACCCCCGTGAAATGGTCGTTCGACCCCAAATGGAGTCCCGACCCACAGGTTGAGAACCACTGCTCTAGAAAGAGTACAGAGAAGAGCAACAAAGATGATTAGGGGACTGGAGGCTAAAACATATAAGGAACGGTTGCTGGAATTGGGTATGTTTAGTTTAATGAAGAGAAGGATGAGGGGGGGGGACATGATAGCAGTCTTCCAATATCTCAGGGGCTGCCACAAAGAAGAAGGAGTCAAGCTATTCTCCAAAGCACCTGAAGGCAGGACAAGAAGCAATGGATGGAAACAAATCAAGGAGAGAAGCAACCTAGAACTAAGGAGAAACTTCCTGACAGTTAGAACAATTAACCAGTGGAACAACCTGCCTCCAGAAGTGGTGAATGCTCCAACACTAGAAGTGTTTAAGAAGAGACTGGACAGCCATTTGTCTGAAATGGTATAGGGTTTCCTGCCTTAGCAGGGGGTTGGACTAGATGACCTCCAAGGTCCCTTCCAACTTTATTATTATTATTATTGTTGTTATTGTTATTGTTATTGTGGGGATCTTGTTTTAGGAGACAAGTTTTCCCCTACCCCTTTGCCCTGTGGTGTTACATCTTAATAAGGGGTGGTGATGGGAGTATCTGGGGCCAAGGGTAGGCCAAAATTCTAATTTCATTCTTTGCTTTATTATTCAGGTCTACCTTCTTTCCCCTGCCTGACTGGTCGAGGAAAAAGTGTGTGATGAAAGTCTTGCCTTCAATCTTAATTTTGAAAGCCGGAGTGAAATTAATCTGATCCTTCAGTCTCTACATGTTGCTAGTCCCTCTGGACTTTGCTGGGCATGGAAGTGGTGGTGAGAAAACTCAAGAGTACACCTGGGCCTGATGTCTTGCATCTATTTCTAGCCCAGCAAGCCTAGCAGGAGGCAATTGCTCAGCCCTGCCAATGCAACTTTGGCTTGGCTCCTTCGACAAGCCCTGGATTTACAGATTCAGGGTGATGTCATAGTAGCAATCTCAACTTTGGGTAGAAAAAAAACGTGCCAAAAGTCTGAGCTGAAATGCCTCCTTTTTATGTGAAACCCTTATAAATACGGCAATCTTTTCCACATTCTTTGCACGGCAGGATAGTAGCAGGGAAGCAGATTTTGCAATAGTTTCCTAACACAATTCAAGCTCTAAACAGATTCTCCTGATCGACATACATTAGAGACTACCGTATCTCTTATTTTCCTGCTCAGCCTTTAAAATCAACCAAGAATGCCTTAGTTATGCCATTTGGATGCCAACTTTCCATTTGTGGCTTGTCCCAAAGGTTTTATTCAGGGTGTTTAGCAGCTGAGCACTGTTTCCTTGAAAAATGACCAAGCTGAAGGCTGAACTTATTCTGGAAGGTTTCTTTTAATTTTAATTAGAAAATTGCTTCTAATAATTGCCAGTTTCTGATCAAACAAGCTATTTTACATTTTGAAAAATCTTATTTTCTCAGGAATTATTGAGATGAGGCTAATGAGTTGAATAAACATGATAAAATAATTTTTTAAAATTGCCTTTCTGTGGGTTTGCAGAGCGCTTTTCTTTCAGCCTTCCAATGTAGCCACTGAGACGTTGTACCTGGGCAGAGATCTAATACTCAATTCAATGAATTCCACAAGCAAACCATAGAAGATAATGCCCTGCCTAATTCTAACCCCTGCTATAGGTGTGTGAACTGACCACACTTCAGATGCAACTCAGAAGTGACAGCTCGGCACGTACAATGTATTGAACTTGATGAGGGATGACTAAGGCTCATAAGTTCTTCATGTTGATCCAACAGGAAGCACATCATTGCTTTGATATTTCCCCTATTCCCTCAGGAGAAGCAGACCAGAGGTTAAGTCAATTTCTGCTTCGCTCTGTGAATGTCCAAAATGAGAACAAAAGAGGACATCAAAACAAAATAGCAACTCTATCCTGTTAATGCAGAAAAATGCCAGTGTATCACCTCAGCTCTCCTATCTTCCAAAATTTTTAGACTAGCTTGGGTGAGAATTATGCTTGCTCAGTTCCTGCATTGGCACCCAAAGATGCTGAACCATCAAAAGACATTTGTTTATCTGAAGTAATTCTGTGCCTGAAGGCAAATTTCAGTGGCTCACAACTATTCTCTGCCAGCCCTTTACATAGCATATTCATTGATGAACTATGAATATATTTCTCCACACCCTCTATCCTGCTGCAAATGCATATTGTTGAATGCTGGTTGGAAAGGATGTGGATTTATTATTGTTGTTGCTATGTAGACTCACCTACAAAAAGGCAAGCTGAATAAACCAATACCACAAATTTGCACACAGTGGCGGTGCAAAAGCATCTTATTCAAGCCATTCAAGGTCATGGAAACAGAGAGGAGTGTCTGAGAACTCAGCCCATTCATAAAATATACAAAATGATATTGGTCACAAGAAATATGTAAATAAGACGTAACAACATAAGGCACATCCTGTGGGTCAAACCAAATAATAGGTTCTTTTTTCATGTCCTATTTTCAATCGTTAAGTTTCCTAACTCTAGAATCTCTTGAGCAATGTGATGCATTTTTATGGTGAAGATTTGAAATTATATATTCCATGAAAGGGTCCAGCCATATGAACTATGTGTACTGCTTTTCTTCTTCTTCTTCTTGTGCCATATCTGTTATCGGATGTTAGCGATCCTGTTTTTATCAGCAGCCGCACGAAAAAGTGCTGCTGAATTTTGTCCAGATACTTTTCTTTCCTTTCCATTTTATTTTCCTTAGAAAAATAATATCCGCAACAGCCTCAGGACAGCTTGTTCTCCACCTTGTCTAGAAAACCTAGTACAGCATTACCACTCCATACTATGGGTGTGCATGAAAGAAAAATATACATATTTCTCAGTTTAATCTCAGCTACTTACTGTGGTTCCCTTAAACTTGCAGCCAAAAGAATTCTATGGGGAAGAAACAGGCCTCAATGATGTGCCTTAGATCATGGTTCTCCCCAAAACACTTATGCCCACCTTTCCTAAGGTAAGTCCTTCTGGATCTTTGGCACCTAACTATGAGTTATGTTTGCTGGGTCTGCTGGGAGATGTAGTCTAGCACATTTATGGAGGAAGACTAAAGAATTTAATATGCAGCTGCTTCTTTTGTGCCCTCTGCTTTGTCTCCTTCAGTCTTCACATATCCGTTTATTATTTTACAAAGCAATACAGGACAAAGATGGATGTTTTGATAACACACATCAGCCTATATTGAACATTTCCTTGAAGGCCAAAATATTTAAAGTGAAGTTATACTAGTCTTCAGACAAGTAGGACTAGTAGACTTTTGGGGTTGGGGGAAAATCATATTTTGATTGGAACTGGTATTTATTTTCACTGTGTCTTTTTTCTTTATATGGATCTTTCTCTTTCCTTCTTGAAAAAAAATCAATGATTATGCCCCCCCACACTCCCTAAAAGTTTTCTAAGATGCAAATCACACCCCTTTACCCCTGCCTGAAATCCTGAGATATCTGACATGAAAAATATTCTGAACATGATCATCCATCCAGCATGTCTTTCAGGCGCCACTCAGATTAAATGAAAGAATCATAAGATGAAGGTCTTTAACTGTTAATCCTTTTACAATGAACCCTTAGATAGTCTTGGGGGCAGGGTGCTTTATATGAGTAATAGTGCCCCTTGTTCCTGTTCATGAAGTTAATGAATACCCGCAACAGTCAAGGTACGTAGACCCCCCCTCCCCTCACCCCCCCCCTTGGAAGGAAAAGTGCAGTAAAAAAAGGGAAAGGAAAGGAGGGAGAGGATGCCTCAGCATCAGAAAATTTTAAAGGAAGAGGCTTGGACTCCAGGAGGGAAGCCTATACTTAATGTCATTAGCCATAGATTTTCACAAGCCCTTTTAAAGTTTGTTGTTAAGGTCTTAGATTGCAAGTTAAATACAGAAAAATGCTCAAACACCAATTTTGTCTCTATCTGTAAGAATTCTCCGAAATTTAAGGTCGCTTTTGTTAAGGTAACACTTTTTCTGAATCTTATTCCAAAACCCAGATGATCACAAAATAAGTATATTAGATTGTGTACATTAGCAAGACTCTCTCTCTCTCTCTCTCTCTCTCTCTGTGTGTGTGTGTGTGTGTGTGTGAGAGAGAGAGAGATATGTTGTGATTTATGGACATTTATACAGTAAGTAGCACAGAATTGTTCTGCCATGCCAAAGTCATAGTCACTGATTATTGTAATAGTGATTTACATATCGTTTTTAATGAATATGTGTGCTTAGTATATTATGACAATAACAGGGAAGATACTTGAGAGGGATAAAGAAACAACAATGCATTGCAAACTCACAGCTGAGATACTCCTACAATCTAAAATCAACCAATTATAACTTAAATCGTCCTGATGTCTATTAGGAAGTAAAATTTAGAAGTTCAGCTTTCAGAGAAAATAGTAACTTGAAAGGGGCAAGTTAGGATGTTGAGTAACTGGACAGAATGAACATAGCCCACAATACGACTTTGCCCAAATTATTTGCCCTTTCCTACTTAGTAAGTACAACTTGAGGTCAGGAATTATGGGAATCACATTATAAAATATAATGAGGTGTGTGTATGTGTGTGTGCGCAGAATAACAACTTGCCTAACCTTGCATTGTATTGCAATACATTGCCATTGTATTGTATTTTCACCTATATCACACAGTGAAGTCCAATAGGGAAAGAAGCACTTCTTGTCATCTTGCTTAAACAACTGAGAAATTATTGCTGAATTCAGACTTGACCTGCTGTGTCCTTACCACTCACCTTAAGCTGGCCACTGAATTAGTTCTGTTTCTGAGCTCATACAATATAGTGGGTCATAAACTACCACAATAACATTGTATTAACCCAACACAAAAACCATCCCAACCTCTCCACAAAAAAATAAAAATGAATGAAGCTTAGGATGCTATGTCACAATTATGCTTTGGACTTGTCAAATGTATTCTATGAACACATCTTTCGTTAAAATACACAGTTCTTTCTTAACTAATCTAAGACGGCCGTTTTAACTTGTCACAATGATACTTGATGCTTAAACCACTCATCCATGGTGGCTCCAATTATTGGACCTGGAAGAGATGGAGAATTGGATTGATTCTTTTTATTTCATTTCTGCTCTCCAACTTCCCTTTAGGAGTTCAAGAGTCTATAATTAAAAATAGACCAGTCAGTGACTCAAGACTGTACCGTGGGTGTGTATGTGTGTAAGAGAAAAGAGACAGAGAATACTTAAATGTAGGGCCAAACTTCCCCTTAATCCTCCAGCCACTCACCATCTGGCATCCTCAGCACCCAGTTGCACATCTGGAATTGGCAGGCTCAGGATTGGAAGGCCTGTCTGGAGGCGTGGCTTTGAGACAACTTGTTCTAAGGAAGCAAACTGTTGACTGTTTTGATGAATTAGAAGCATGAGGCTTTGTAGTCATCAGCTTAGGTTAATAGGCTACAGGAAGTTATCTGATTAAAGCATGTTACTTTAATGTTAATGTTTGAGTGCTGATGAGGAGATAAGTTTGACCTAAGATCACCCTGTATGGCTCATGTGATCCTAAGTATTACACTATTTTAAGCTGATCCACAGGGCCATTCTTATTTCTCTTACTTTAGAGTAAGTTCCTGGAGGGCTTTTAATCAATGGGCTAAGGATTTCTGGGTTGTTGCTGCTGCTGCTGCTGGGAATCATTCCCATGCTAAGCAAAGTCAACTTGACTTGGGGAACCAAATAAATATGCACCACAGAAGAGTAGGTACTTTTGGAAAACTCTCCCAAGTAATCTTTGTGTTTGCCCCACAAAGGAGTTGCCTTAACGTGGAATTTTCTTCCTCAGTGGAGCCAGTATTTAGTTTTTCAAACAAGTAAGAGTACAGGAGAGAAAAGTGATCTAGCTGGATCACAATTCTCAAACTATAGAAAGGAATACTGTAGAGTGGCATTTCTCAACTTTGGTAGCTTTAAAATGGGTGGGCTTCCAACTCCCTGAATTCCTCAGCAAGCATGCTGCCTGGGGGAATTCTGAGAGTTGAAGTCTACCCATCTTAAAGTAGCCAGGGTTGAGAGACACTGTTGTAGGTTATGGGCACTGAAGATAAAGGAAGAAAAAGCAGAGCTGCTCCACAAGCATCTGTAGGAACAAATTATAGGCCCCAAAAATCCTGCGCTAGTCCCTTCCTGTTTTGTAGGCAGTGCCTCTACTTTCCCTATGCTTGCATAGAAGGTTACACAATTTATGCCTCTTAGTCTATTAGCCCTAAAAGCACTAGGCCAGTGTTTCCCAACCTTGACAATTTTAAGGCATGTGGACTTCAACTCCCAGAATTCCACAGCCAGCATCACTGGCTGTGGAATTCTGGGAGTTGAAGTCCACATGCCTTAAAATTGTCAAGGTTGAGAAACACTGCACTAGGCCCAGCTCCAGGAGACAAAGTTGCTAGCCATGCAATCTCCCAATTTCAAACACCTTCTGCACTTATGGGATAGTTTAGCAGTAATATCGTATCTCTGAATGCTACAAGAAAAGATGTGTGCCCTTTATGTCAAGTAATAGAGCAAAGCAGGAGCGTCCAACCCATGGCCCACGGGCTGCATGCAATCCTAGGCAGAGCTACGGGGAGTAATGCGGGCCGCAGCAGATCATAAAACTGTTAACATTATTATGTGTTTTATATACATTAACTAAATGCAGCCAAGGACAATTCCTCTCCAATTAGTACAGGCCAGGAAACCAAAAGGCCGGACATCAACGTGCTAGACCTTCATGTAAATATCTGAATTTTTGACTGCCGCACATCTGTTTAAGCAATTCTAAACAGAAGCAACTTCTGTACGTGGCTGGACTTATGCACCTCAGGGATAGGTGCCACATCAATGGGTGAATGTGTAAAAATGAGCTTTCTTAAGCATCCTGCATGACATGACCTGGAGAATACAAATTATTTTGGTTTGGAAAAGAAGTACCAGAGTACCAGGCTCTGCGGGGTGAGGGAGGAAAGTTTGTTTTCATGAAACTTTTTTTTTCCTGAGTCAGAAAACTGAGTTTGCCGACTCAGTTCATCCTTGGTTGATGGGGAAGGTTGATCAGAGCCTCTCCTTCTCTTTTGGCTCTAGTGGTAGGCGGGAGACCTCTGGTGCTGTGAAAACTCCTTCACCAATGCAAACCCAAACATGCTAGTAGCATCGTCCAATTTTTTTCAGAGTAGAGCAAAAGTTAGAACAGCGGGGACTAACCCAGACAGGCTGGTAAGGCTACTCTCTATAGAGTCATTTGGCATGATGTGATGAGGGAGAAGAGACTCATCTTTACTGGAGCAAAAAAAAAAAAAAAAGGGGGGGGGAGGTGTCAGTTTGGGGTTGGGGAAAGAGGAGAAAGCAAGGGAAAGGCAGGGAAATCACGCTCCGATTTCCCGCCGGGCGAGCGCTCCCCTTCCCGAAGGGAAACGGTTAAAGAGAAAAGGGGCGGATAAGCGGAGAGGGGCGCTGCCTCGGCCGTGCCCGGGATAGGCGACTGTCTGCAGCGAGCGCCAAAGAACGCGCCGTCGGGGCTCGAGTTTCAGCGGGGCTCGGCCACAAGGGTAGGTGTCACAGACACGTGGCTCCTGGTAAATGAGATGTCAAAAGCGGCAACCACCCGGGTCCCCCCCCCTCCTTCCCGGGGCCCGCCTCCCGCCGCCGTCTCTCCGAAGGCGTCTGCCTCGCGCCTTCCAAAGGGGGCGACGACCAAATGCGGGGCGGCGGAGAAGCGAGCAAACAAACAAGCAGCGCGCCTTCCAGAGTTCGTCTCCCGCTCCCGAGCGGAGCGGGCTGGCTGGGAAGTCGCGCCGATCCGACCCGGCGGGACCGGCTTCCAAGGAAGGTGGCGCTGCTGGGAAAGGGGGGGGGGCGGTGCCTTCGCCTCTGAAGCCGCACGCCGCCTCGGCCAGCGCTCCCCCCCTCCCCAACCGCGCCCCACAAGAATCCAAGGAGGGTTTGATCTTTTAGTGGTTGATTTTAATTTTGAGCTGAACTTTCGACTACAAGGGAATGAATATAAAGAATAAATAGCAAACTCTCTTTCACGTACAGAAGGTAAAAGACGTTCCAAGGAAAAAAAAAAAACAAGAACACCAAACCCGCTATGTACAACAGTAACAAAGCGTCTTAACCTTTCATCGTAGTATCGTTAGTAATAATCTCGGAAGTCTGTAAAAAAAATTCACACGCAAATCACTCAAAAGACTCCCCCCCCAAAGAATGGAAAATATTTCCATTTATAATAAAATGTTTTATGTTAAAAGTCCTCTTTTCTTAAAAAAAAAAGCCTTTGCAAAAAAAAAAACCAACACAAAAAAATCCAACAACCAAGATTTGAGGAGCGTTTGTTTTTAAATCCTCCAAACGCTTCTTCCTGGAATATAAATTAAAGACGGGGAGGTGGGTGGAGAAAACTTCAATCGCGATGATCCGGGCGAATCTACTCTTAATAGTACAGCAGGCGAGGGAGAGTTCGCGGTGTGACACTGACCTGCTTTCAGAGGCGTTTGGGTGGTCTTCCAGGGCAGAGGGTCCGCGCGCGCAAGGACTCTCCCAGGTCTTTCGCGACGCACGCTCGCCTTTACACAAAAGCAAAAAGTTGCCTGGCTTGCACAACCCGGAGCAGTGCAACATTTCAACGGGGAGGCCAACGTCCATCTCTTTTGTAGCGTCTTGAAGTCGACCCAAAAGCCCGGCTTGGCGGGCCGGATGGTTCGGTGCAAAAAAGAGGCAGGGTGTTGCTTTGGCTTGCTGTTTTCCTCGGGACGTTGGCGGCGACTGGAGCGGAGGGCACACAACGCGTTGCGGCTCCCCCGCCCTAGCAGGAGCATTTGCACTCGGAAATGATCGGGTACTGGATGGGGATCCACGTGCAACGCTGCCCCCCGCGGCGCTGGCACCTCCACCGCAAAATGGTCAGATGCATGGATTTGGCCGGCTTGCAAATCATGCCTTCCGGGACGGAGCAAGAGCGCTTGCTGAAGCAGCTGCCCACCTTCACGTAGCGGGGCCAGAAGCGGCTGCCGAGGTCGTTCCACGTGTAGAGGACCGGGCAGAAGGTGTGAGACCACAGCCAGAGCTGCAGCTTCCGACGGAGCTTCTTGCTCAGCCGGTGCTTTTTGCTGGCCTGGAGCCCCCCGTCGTAAAACTCCAGACCTTTGATCTCGCTGGGCATCGCTCCGGACGGCCTCTGCCGCAGCAGCAGGTCCAGCTGGGCTTGGTCGTCCCCTCCGAGACGATCTTCGGACAAGGAGACCGCCATGAAGCTCGGGTCGAAGTGGGTGCCCAGCAGGGTCCTCAGCAGCGTGTCGTTCAGGTCCTTCTCCTTGGGATCGAAGACAGGGTCCGGGTGCTCGATTAGATCCACCAAGGGCAAATTGTCGCTGGGGGCCGGTCGGATGTGGAGGTAGTGCTGGCAAGCGCCCTGTTCCAGCCGGAAACCTAGGAGAACCGCCAACGCGTAAAGCCTCACCAGCCACTGAAGGTGATCCATGCTTGGAGAGAGAGAAGGATGGATGGAGGGGAAAGGGAAAGGGGACAGGGTTCACACAGAAGCGGGCCTGAGCAGAGACATCGGCCGGAGAAAGGAGGTGAGGGTATCCAAGCAAGGAGGGGCAGGAGAGGAGGGTCCGTCCCCTGCCGCTTGCCTTCAGCGGCTGCAGCCTCCTTGCCCAAACGCCTTTCCTCGGATCCGGTGAGTAGGCAACAGCAGCAGCAAAAAAGAAAAAAAAAAAAGAGAGAGCACCGTTTAGAAGTAAGCAATGCTGGTCGTGAAACTCGGCCGCCCGGTGCAGAAAACGAGAAGCGTGGGGTGCCCCATGCAATTGTTCTGTCTCCGGGCTTCAGGAGTTGCGCGCCGCGTCACTCAGGAGAGACCTCTGCAAACTTCCATTCGGCTCCCGTCTCTTTGCAGTTTGCAACAGCCGCCGCCGCCGCCGCCGCCACGCACGTTGGCACCAGTTTGTCTGCTGCGCGAGGATCCAGCGTCTTTAAATTTCCTGCACTTTCTGTTCCATCACTATGGAAACCACCGACTCGCTCTTTTCAGGCACTTCTCCTTAAAAGAGGGAACTCGTGGGCGTGTGTGTGTGTGTGGGGGGGGGGAGGCAAAGGCGATCGATCTGCTACTCCCAAAGTCCTGGAGGCAATCACTCTCAGGCGGTTGCTCCAGCCGGCCCAGCCGAAGGGAGTAGGTGGGGAGGGGGCAGCCTCTTTCTCCTCGTTGCGTCCGCGGCAAGCTCAAAGCGCGGCTGGAAAGTGATGCTCTGTGCAGGAGCCTCTTCAACTGCTTCTCCGTAGCAAAGGAGAACTATCCGAGGTGGCTTGGCCACTGCTCCGCCGGGCACGCTCCTCGCTGAGCTGGATTATGAATTAAAAGGCGGCCTTACGGCCAGCTTTTATACACCGCGACAGCAAGCCTGTGCAACCTTGCAAAGCGCCGCGTTGCATCCTCCGGACTGGCTTCTTCTTAGCCGCTCAAACTCGCTCACCTCGTGCCTTTTCCCCCCTAGGATGGCCCTGGTACCAGGTTGCCGCTGCATTTATTTGCGCGGCTCCACGCTTGAGCCCGTGATGTAATTCTAGTTGGCTTCTGGCTCAAGAAGGGCTCTGCAAACGCCGCCTTTCTCCAAGCGTGAAATTGCTGGCTAATGCTAAGTCAAAAGGGGAGGGGGGGGAGGAAGAGAGAGAGAGAGAGAGAAGGAGGGGAAGGGAGGGCGCCCTCTGCTGGCGGCCGCTTGAGCTCGCATCCCTCTTTGCAATTTCCTCGCGGGCGCAGACACAGAAAAAGTAATTGAGAGTTGCAAAGCGAAAAAACAACATTGTTGCCTGGCCATTGTGACAAGGTGTTGTCAAGTAGACTTCCTTAGGCAATTCCATCTACTTAACATTTTAACTTACCATTTAAAACAATCTGATTTAGCAAAGGTATCGTGATATCATTCACTTGTTTGCCACACCTGGACTGCTCAGAGTTATGTTTTTAAATGGACAGCCATACAAATCCTGTGAATGAATGAATGATCGATCTTGTGTGGATTTCACATATACCATGCAGGTTGTGTGTGTGTTTTTTTTAAACAGTGTGCTATTGCATGCTTCCTTAATATAGCTTTTTTTTGGATTTCCCAGTTTTGCTGATAGAACTGGGATTTCTGCTTGTGACCTATCCAAGCACTAACCAGGCCTGACCCTGCTTAACTTTACAAGGTCAGCTAGATGCTGTCACCTGCTGTCCTAACCAGTCATGTTCCCAGAGCTGTTTAGAAGCACAATCAGGATGAGGTGATCTGAATACACAGGGGTAGGTTTTTCCAAAGGGAAGGGTCATACTTCAATCCTTCTGTTTGGGGTTCTCTGCAGATGGCATTTCCTTGGTGGTGGGGCCCTAATACTGTCTCTGATCTCAGAGGGTGGCAGGTTTAACCCAGAGAAGGCAGATGGAGAGAGATCTAGGCCCCGCCTAGCCCAAATAGGTCTTTAAGTATGAAATTGCACCTAGGCCAGAGCAAAGTGGCAACTAATGCAGTTCTTGTAGTAGAGTTGTTGCACGAGTGACCCTCAGTATGCCATAAATATCAGGGCCAATGCATGTTAAATCAATGTCTAGATTGTCCTTAGGGTCAGCTCCGTGCCATAGGAAATGCACTTGTGAGCAAAGCCCTTAGTTCCAGAAAGGGTTGCAACTGATGCACAAGAGGTAATTGTGCATAGAGAAATAAAATGGGGTAGCAACCAGCATCTGCTACCTGACTTCCTTTTGATTGGGATGACTGTAAAAGCATATTGATTCCTGATTCTTTCAAAACCCCTGCTCAAAAATCAAACTTTTCTGCAAGGCCTTTAAATCAACTTTTTAATGTTCATGGCATACCCTCTATAAGGCCTGCAACTGAATCTAAATCCAAGTAAGTGAAATAATAATATATCGTACCTTTGACTGTTTTAACATTTCTCTCTTCCTTCCAGGTTTCCCAGCACCTTCCTTAAGGAATTCAAAATTTGATTTTCTTCAGAGCACGAATCTGATCTCTTATAGTTGCACATGTGTGGCATCCTGTAAACATATCAATAGATGTATGGAGAGCAATCTTTCCCAATCTGGATGCCCGCTAGATGTATGAATGAAAACTATCTGCACTCCGTACCAATGTGGCCATTACTCAGAATTCTGGGATTTGTGGTCTACTTATTTGACGGCTGCCAAAGTTGCGGAAGGTTGATCTAAAATATACTGTTGATTTTAGAAGGTAAGTTCAAGTTCAAATCCAGCTACAAAGCTTATGGAGGATGTTGGAGAGGATCATTTTCCTTCAAGGTAATTACCTGTGAGTAAGATAGAGTCGGATTATAACATCTGATGTGTTCATAACCCTCTGGAGACAGATACGGAGAAAAAAAATTATTTTCTGCTCTAAAATGTATTTAATTAAATTCTCCACTTTCTCAGATTAAAAGACTGTTCAGGCCAGACTCTGTTATTATCTTTCTTCTTGCTAGTAGGGTGGCTTACTACCAATAATATTTCAAATGCCAAGAGTTTGAAGTACATTTAGAAAAAGGCTAGGAAAAAAAGTAGAAACAGCCAGCTTTGTTCCAGAAAGGCCTGAACAATTCCAAATGTTCATTCTTCAGCCTTAATAGAGTATGAGAATTTCTAAAACGGGGTAGAGCTTGTTGCAGATAATGCAAAAATGAGAAACGTGCGTCAAACATTTTGGAGGTAGGCATTTCTGGGCTGACCATCCAGCCAAACACGATCAAGTTCCTTCTAAAATTTGAGAAGCAATCGAGATACATAGAGAAATGCAGAGATTATATTTTCAGAGAAGGGGGAGATTTTCCTTGAAGCCCACTCTTATCAAAAAAAGAAAAAGAAAAGAAAAGGAAGAAGAGTTTTTGTGATTGACAGTTCCAAAGCAGGGAACAGCATCGCCAAGGCCTTTTCCCAGATAAAGTGCTTGCTTTTATGACATTTATATTTGCGAGAATTAACTATGGTCTTGATGACTTTGACAGGTTTTGAAAATTAGGAGATTATTCCTTCAAGAGAGCACATCTGCGCAGTTTACCTTATACTGGTAATCCTGCTCTTAATGCTGTATTGTGAGATTAGCCAGATGTTCTGCTACTGAAACGGGGTTTTCTGTCTTGTGGTTCAGATCACTCCATGAAGTCAGTGTGAGGCACACTAATGCCCAAAGGGGAGGTGCCTTGCCTTAACCTGTTCTGGGTGGGGATCTGATGCTCCCTTCCAGCTGTGCTGTAGTCCTGGACTGTCTCCTTTCCTCCAGTACCTGAACATGTGCCTGCTGCTCATTCAGATCAAACTACGGTGTTAAGTCTCCTTTTAAAAACAATAATAATGATATTTTGGACGAGCAATTGGTTGAACACACAACAAGACAATTCACACCAACCTCTTGATATGTTATCAACCCTTGAGGCCAGGAACTCCCCCCCCCTTATCACATACCAAACTCGGGTTGTGCTTAGCCAGGTTATATGAACTGTCTAGTTACTATGCCGATGAAGACTCTCAGCCATCCAGGTTGAGTTTTCTGGAAGTTGAGTGTTAGGGCAACTGGACTTCTTGTTAGTCTGAAACATTTTGCTGCTTATCCAAGTAGCTTCTTCAGTCTGAGCAAGTGGTTAGCCACCCTACTTACACATAGCAAGTGGCTAGATCTCATGGAGGATGTCATGTTCTTCAGCAGCACCATGCACAAGAGTTGGAGGACCCCACGTAAGTCCTCCAGAATGGTTTTATTTCTCACCTAATCTGAAAAGGCTCGTTAGGCAGAGAGTCCCATCACTGCATAGGCACAGATAGGGCACTTCACATATGACCAACCTTACCTCCAGATGTATCAACCCATATGCAGGGGCTAAGGAGGGATGTGCCACATGGTTTTCTCATTGCATCAGTGTCTGTCTTAACATTGTTTCAGTTGGAGTGCTGTCCACCTGACTGTAGGTGTTGTTGACAGCATATCTGAAAGAATTACAAGGGAAAAAAATCAGTGTGGCAATTGGAGATTATCCTGACGAGGTGAGTCCAAAGCCAGCCATACCCTTCACTCTGATAGGTGCTATGGGTGTATAGCAGTGCAGAGCTGTGGTGGGATTTAGCCGGTTCGCACCAGTTTGGCAGAACCGGTAACTAATCTTTTGTTGCCCAGGTCCAGAATGGGCATCCACACAGAGAACCGGTTGTTCACGCATTTGAATCCCACCACTGGTGCAGAGACTATTTCATTGCATGGCATGAGATGCGTTATGGGAGTAGCAAAGATTAGGGCAGGTTAGGTCCCTGCCAACTTCAGCAAAGGATGACAGGAGAGATCCACAGATGTGTGAATTTGGCTTATCCAGATGTTCTAGTCTAAAACTAAGGCGTTCTATGTCAAAATGCAAGGCCTCGGTTATGTCAGAAGTTCTAGTCATCTTACACCAGCAGCTCCCAGGGACTGGTTCCATGGAGGATGTTTTTTCTGTGGACCAGTAGGGCATGGTTTCATGTGCTGCCTGGATCCCACATGTGCACGGATGGGCTTTGCTCGCTTATGTGGACTGGTTCCTGGCAGGCTTTGGACCAATGCTGGTCCACGGCCCGAGGTTTGGGGGCCCTGGTCTACACAGTTATCATTTCTTGTTTCTGTACAAATGCAACTACTTGATCTAGTTATTTTCTTTACATGGACAGTCTTGTGTATACAGAAATATTTTAAAAATATCTAAGTTGCATTTGATACGGTCAAACTAAGTCTGGGGTGATAGTTCCATTGCCTTTAGGGTCATTCAAGTGAAAAATAATTTTGAAATATACGCACATAAATTAAACACATGCATAATCAAATGTATATATGAATAAATGCATATATGCATCCAGTACCTGATATCAGTTGATATACTGTTATTTTGTATATCAGTAATAGTACAAACTTCTTGAAGGCTCATATGCAGGAAAGAATATTTGGGTTTTCTGTAATCTTGACCTTGAGAGCCAGTTTGGTGCAAGGATTTAAGACACCAGGCTAGAAAGTGAGAAAGTATGAGTTCTAGTTCTGCCATAGGCACAAAGCCATTCGGGTGACCTTGGGCCAGTCCTTCTCTCTCAGCCCTAGGAAGCAGATAATGGCAACCACAAGAATTAAGACTGACTCAAAGACATATTCACACAATCTTGATCTCTCTTCCCTTTGGATCTTTGCCATTCACATAAAAATGCTATTACTTTCCAAATAATAAGCTATGGACAATCCTCCTTAAAACGACGTCTGATATTTTCTGTGGATTATGGGTTTTTATATGGGTTTCTTCACATTTTATCTTAATGGTTACTTCTGATTTGATCTGGATTTTTCTAGTGAAAATGAAATCCGGTGTTGCTCAAAGTAGTACTGTTACTACTTCTTAGATCTTCTAAGTATCCTGAAAAATTGTTATGGGGTATGATATGTATATGCAAATACAAGTCTGCATAGATTCAGTAGTAGATAGGGTAATTGACAGTAGTTTTCTTCAGACATAGCTACACTGAGTTGGCTTCTAAAATCCAAAAATACTTGTTCAGCTGTTAAAAAGTTAGAGCTCAAGGCCGAACCTATCTATTAAATTTATATGTATTTATTATTTTTTGCTTCTAAAATAGCTGCCTGGTATTGTGGAGGGAGGACATATGGATCAGGATTGCTTAGAAAAGCAGGCCATCAGCACCAACAGTGGTAGTTAAGAAAACATGATAAAATTCACTACTGATAATTAGATCCTTATTATTTAATTGTGCCATAGAGAGTTAATGAACTCTTATATTCAGATGAAGATGCCACAGCGCAGAAAGCGCAAGTTACGAAGAAGATATAAAAAGGACAAGCTGAGTGTTTAAAGATTGACGGAAGATCTCAAAAGGTCAATATTGACTCTGAAGGTTGAACTTTGAAGGTTTGGATTGGGAGTATTGAATGATATTTTCAACAGAT
The DNA here is from genome assembly GCA_034064705.1 of Bothrops alternatus. NCBI lineage: Eukaryota > Metazoa > Chordata > Lepidosauria > Squamata > Viperidae > Bothrops > Bothrops alternatus. The sequence continues at coordinate 2,003,745 of JARGCV010000200.1, read as the reverse complement.
AATCGAGGGGTTCAAAATGTTCGGCTCCTGTGGACAAAATGAAAGGCCAGGAAATATCTTACAAATGCCTCATTTCAAATGAATAACCTTAACATTCCCATCTTCTTGCTTTGTTTACTAAAGAAACATCATTTTTATGACTGTTTATGCTGCAGAATCAATAAAACAGGCAGAATGAGGCCTCCTGCGCCATTTACCTTGGTCTAGCAAACATTCAATTACCCAAAGAGTTCACAAGTAAACAGTCAAGCGTGTCTCATTGTGTATATACTCAAGATCCTTTAACACAGATTTATTTTGCAACCTTCACCTACCTTTTTGTGAGCATGGCTACTGCTAAGCCTCTTTTAATCTGACTGCTGACATTTTATGGTTGATCTTAACAATTGCGTGATGCTTCTCCAGATATCAGTTTGGCTAGGATAAGTTTCTAAACAATCATTGAAACGATACTAAGCAGGCTTGTTGTTATGGAGCAACGAAGCAATAGGCAAGTATCTCTAGTTCATTGTGCCACAGATAGCAGTATCCATCACTTTGTTTCATTGCATTGGCCAAGGTGATCACGTTTCTTTCTTTCTGCATTTTGCATCCCAGCAGAGGCAGCCTTTCTAAGCCATGGGGATGATTTATGCTTCTCCCCAAACCTGGCAGTATTCAAAGTTGCTTCCTCCCAGATTCCCGCTTGTTTCTGCTCATTTCCTACCGGACATTCTCACCCTATCAAACATTGAAAGAAATGTGCTTGCCTCACACCCAATAGCAAGCCTGTGGGTGAAAAATCACATTCGGTCTTTGGAATGGAGTATGTTTGTTCATCTATCAAATTTATATAGCTGCCCATCTCACAAGAAGCGACGGGGGTATGGCAAAAAACAATATACATAAAAAATATTAAAAAATAGAAGTTTAATTACTATTAAGAATATGTAAATCCTAACCTGAGAGAGAATATATCCACAGTAGGGGAGCCATTGAAACACATCAATAGTTCTCTAAGATCCCTAAGCTTGGGAACATAGCCAGATGTTGAGGGACTTTCAGAACATTGAGAGGGATGGAACTAACCTAATTTTGGTGTGTGTGGAGAGAATGTTTCATAAGGTGAGCACCATGGTGGATAAGGCCCATTGCATAGAGCCTACCAAATGTACATTCCTGGCAGATGGTATCTGCAGATGTCTTATCTGCCAGATCTAAAGTAGCAGGATGATATAATTGGGGAGGTATTACTATATACACTGCAACATGTCATAGATATGCCTCAAAGAATACATCTCTCCTACTTGAAGTCTGAAATTACACAGTCCTTAGGCTTATGGTCTATCCTCCAAAGTCTGAGAGGGAGGTGACTTGTGTGGATAAAAATGTACCAGTCCTTACCATTTGATAGGAGTATCAATCCCTGAAAGTATCCGTCACTCGTGTATTTGCTCCCTTGGCTACTATCTTGAACATATGTATGCTTTCTTCAGCCTGTTCTCTTGGAAAATCAGTCCTACCATAGATGTTTTTGTGCGTATCACATGGAAGAGGGCCATTTGTTGGCTTGCTTTAAGACATATAATCTGACCATTAGAGTCACGGCTGGCAAGGAATCTAGAGTTAAACATGGGCCTACCTGAAATACTTCTATGTACTCAACATCAACATCCTTTCTAATTGTAATTTAAAAACAGCAGCAACAGAAGCATCCTGGGACAGAAGTCTACACAGTGTTGAGATGCAGCAAGTAGAAGCCAGCTCTGTAGAAGAGATGTTTGCTTTCAAGTGGGAAGTCCTAATTTCTAGACGTCAGGAGAGAGGTCACTGTATAATTGGTGAGTAAGCAATGGGGAGTATCGGCTCTCCCAAGTAACAGGATTGTTTTACAGAATGAGGTGGACCTTGGAATGTAGAGAGTAGAATGTGTTTCCCAAAGTCTTGGGGTGTAGCCTCCAGGAACCAAATTATAAATGTTCATGCGACCAAAGGGAAAAAATATTAAATCTGTGACCAGACGGCAGTCATCTTAACTATATTTACCTTTAATTAAGGTTAAATGTAAATCAAAATGAGATAAATGAGATCGAGTTTAGTTATTGTTCTGATTCCACCCACAACTTTTAAGAATGTGGCTCCTGGGTGCCACCCCAAGGCCAAGCGTTCTTGCAGAAATGGGAGGAGGAAGAGTTGGGCAGGAAACTTAAAGGAGCCATGATAAATGACCTATAAATAAGTTTCCTTTTGAAAACAAGCCTCCAGATGAAATGCTTAGGATTGAGAAATTCTGAGAAGACAGATGCATCAATACGACCAAAGGAAACCAGAGTCAGAAACTGTTTTTGGATGACAATTAGCTGTCACATTTCCAGACCTACCGTAGCAAATGCCTAGACTACAAAAACAAATACACCACCATTAGCTAGAATTCTACTGATGCTCTAGACCAGTGATGGCGAACCTTTTAGAGACCGAGTGCCCAAACTGCAACCTAAAACCCACTTATGCATCGTCAGGTGCCGGGTGGGTATGGCCCATTGGGTGGGCGTGGCTGCAGTGGTAACGGCAGATTGGGTGGGACTAAAAAGTTCAATCAATCAATTCCAACTTTGCAAGAGCCTTTTTTCCCCCCGCGCAAGAAGTTGAAATTGACTGATTGGACCTTTTTTTTTTTTTTTTTTGCACACGACGGCAGAGGCCTAAAGCGAAAAGGTTTTATAAAAACCAGCTAAAAACCTAGGACTGGGGTGACGGCGTGCATGCCCACAGAGAGGTCACTGAGTGCCGCCTCTGGCACCTGTGTCATAGGTTCGCCACCCCACATGGCAACTTTAAGAGCAAACATGGCAACTTTAAGACTTAGGGATTTCAACTCCCAGTTTCTCAGTCAGCCACATGACCACAGAAATTGTCTTTGCTGGCTCCCTCAGCTAAGAAACAGAGATGAGCACTGTCCCCTAGAGTCAGACACAACTGGACAGAGGAAATCTTTGACTTTACATAACGATTCAAGTAGAGGTGCCTTTCTTAGATCGCACAGCCCCAAAAGACAGGCTGTGCAAGTCTTTTTGCTTCTTAATATGATCCTATGCTTAATGTTGATTACTTTAATAATGAAAAAGCAGACTGAATCTTTACCCCAGGTTATTGAATCTCTAGCTCAGGATCTTTTGCTAGGGATCATAAAAGATAAAATACAACAGACATATAGCTGAGACTGGAAGTGAGGAGTAAGGAATATGTACCAAACCAAACATGTTGAACATTTTAACATTGAAAAAGCAGACTGAATTTCTACCTCAGGCTGTTGAATTGCTACCTCAGGACCTACTGTTAGGGACCATACAGGTTAAAAAAATGTAACAGGTGTATAGTGGAGGCTTGGGGTGAAGAGTGAAGAATGTCTACCTATTGTTGTATGTTATGTTCTACGATGATCGCTTCTTAATATGATTGCTTCCTAATATGATCTTATGCTTGATGTTGATTACTTTAATAATGAAAAAGCAGACTGAATTTTTTTTTTTACCCCAGGTTATTGAATCTCTACTTCAGGATCTTTTGCTAGGGATCATAAAAGATAAAATACAACAGATATATAGTTGAGGCTGGAAGTGAGGAGTAAAGAATATGTACCAAACCAAGCGTTTACAAAGATTAATACCTAGTGTTATATGCTGTGTTCTCTGAGGATTGATTATTAATATGATCTTATATTTAATGTTTAACTACTACCTCAAGACCTATTATCAGGGATCATAATAGAGGATTGTATAATAGAGGATTGAAGTGAGGAGTGAAAAATGTTTACCAAACCAGACGTTTCCAAAGAATAATACGTAGTGTTGTATACCAGAAGCTATGCTGTTTGATGCATACAAAGATTTTATGTACAATGCTGAATGTTTTAATAAAGGAATTTAAAAAGAAAAAAGAAAAAGAAAAAGTGTGATCAGGAGTCAAGAAAAGGCCACTTAGAAACCTCAAAAACATTAGAACATATTCCTATGACATCACGCTTCCAGCTGGTGGATGGCCGGTCGCCCCACTTCACTAATCCAAAGTGATTTCCAGATGCCCAAAGAAGCCACTTCCGCTGAAGGTAGGGCTCAAGTTACAATTGTAATGGAGCCTGCCCTTCACTGTCATAACTCATGATGGTTGTAAACTGAGTTACTCATGTGACCGATCTAATTTTATGATTACTTTTCTTGCAATAGTCATTAAGTGGACCAATGGTTCGCTATGAACACAATTTTGCCAAAAGCTGGAAGTGACTATTGGATTTCACTAACAACATTGTAAAATGGGACCACAGGCCACAAATCCTGATATTTGCAGTGGAGGAAGGGGAGAGAAAAAGCACTCACATTTAAATTATATGCAAATCTTATAAAATAGTTTAGCGGGGTTTCTTGCGTTCTTACTCTGTATTCACTCTGGGAAGCCTGGGGGGGGAGGGGGGAGGGAGATAATAAGTAATAGATTATGTTTCTCAACTGTAGTTGGGGGTATTAAGGGAATAGATTTTTTCTTTTTTAGGGCGTTCGGGAAAACTCTAGACACTGCATTGGATGGTGAGGAAGGTGGAGTGAAGGTTAGGTATGTGTAGAGGGTTAGAGGGTGGAGATAGGGAATAGAGGTGAGTGGAGGGAAGATGTACAGAAAGGCGAAAGTATGTAGTTAGAAGGATAGAAGAGGGTTTAGGTTGTTGGAGGATGTGGTGGTGGGGGGGTTCCGAGCAGCTATTTGTAGTGATTGTTAAATATGTTATTTGCTTGTTTTCAGTTGAGTTATTATGTTATTATGTTATAATTTTGTTAAAAGTTTTTAAAATTTAATAAAAAAATACTTAAAAAAAATAAATTATATGCAAATCTATGTTCCCTATGTTGGGGGTGCATAAACGTCCACTTTACTTTCCCCCTTATAAATGAATGCCATTCATTTCTGTATGACCTAAAGTGGAGACAGCACTGGAAAACTCTCCCTGCCACCCCAAGCTCAGAAGATCAGCCAGGGCTTTCCCTTTGCTTAACATTTGTTAGACCTTCCTCTATTAAAATAATAAAGAAAATGAAACAGCCTAAATCCTGGCATCTTTTCCAGGGATTAGGTGCTGACTGGGGTAACATGGAATAATAGGAGACTTTATTTGATGTGTATACTGCTTGCCATTTAAAATACCTCAATATCTGGAGTACAATAAAAGTGCTCTCTCTCTCTCTCTCTCTCTCTCTCTCTCTCTCTCTCTCTCTCTCTCTCTCTCTCTCTCTCTCTCTCTCTCTCTCTCTCTCTCTCTCTCTCTCTCTCTCTCTCTCTCTCTCTCTCTCTCTCACACACACACACACACACACACACACACACACACACACACGGAGCTGACTTCTGCATGTATACTTCTTTGTAAACACTAGAGAAAGTGGGACAGCATTTTTAAATTTCTCTTTTCCATGACTGGCTGTCCCATTCTTGCAGCAATTGCTCCCTCCTATGTCTTTTAAGTCCATATTAACCAGGATCCAGTTTTGGTGAGGTTTCCCCCCCCCTCCTTTTCTTTCTGAAAGGCAGAGAGCTTTGTCTTCAAAACTGCAGTGGAACATTCATCTCTTGATAAACTGTTTATCTTAAGTTTTTATGAGGGCGCCTTCAGCAAGCTAGCCTGAGACAAGAGTGTTGAGAGTATTTGTCTTCCTTTTTAAGGGAGAGCTGGTGTCAATGGCAAAGTATTTATACCTCTCACATTTGGCTCAATATATCTCGGCACTGGATTTAGCCACCTCAAGTCTGTCTGTCTTTTTCCATTCTATCTTCTGCAATAAATCCAGCCTGTTAGTATTTCTTTGGATGCAGCTCACTGTGCTTGGCCAGGAAAAAAAGAAAGTTAGGGGGAAAGTACTTTTATTTGCATGTTTCCATGTCCTATTGTTCTCAGAAATGACTGAATAAGTAAAAAATAATGAAAGTGCTAAGATTAGAATAGTTTTAGAGGGGCAAAGTGAAAAAGACCAGCGGAGTGCTTAGGATATTGTTAAGATCTCGTAATATGAATTAAACAATGACATATGTCATATACGGAGCATATCTCTTCATTAGCTGGTTCTTACATGACTGATGTCTCAATATCACCAATCAAGCTGGTGCAAATTACATTTTGGGAGGTGTATTTTTCAACTAACATTTGTTATAAGAAAAAAATTGTCTCCACATAACAAGATAACAAGCAAAGCCCACATGAATATCAAAAACCTCCAGCACTACACACCTCCAAGGCAATCTCACCTAGCATGGGCAGGAAAATTTATGGGCATCAGGATGATTGGCATTTTCCTGAACCACTGATCAGTTTCTGATCCAACTCTGTATACAAACATTGGTCCGGTAGCTGAAAAGATTGCTCTTCTATGAAAGGAGAAAGATTCACTGTCCCGCCTGTTACATACTGAACTACATTTTGGGATGGGCAGGTCTGGGTAAGATCAGATTCATCCATTAATATGCTTCTTTTTTCTTCTTTTTGTTTGTTTGTTTGCTTGTTTGGAGGAAAATATAAATGGAAAGAGCAGATGGCAGCATGTCGACGTGCAGAGATTTTGAATTTCATTTTATTATGCAAATTACGGAACGTAGACAACACATTATGCAAATATATTTCGTACATAAACAGCCAACATACACGATGTCTATAAACATAAACAAACCGATGTGGCTTTTTGCAGTGTTAGTTATGACATGCCATTTCGAACACAAGGGTGCTTTTAAGGCCATGTCACACTTCCTTTGAATAAAATGGGGGGGGAAGGACCCAGGAAGCTACTCATCTTGACAGCTGTCATCTTGATATCCATACTGGGCAAAATCTTCAAGCAATTCAGTTTTTCTAAAATTTAATAGGGAGGAATGTATAATTTTGCATTTGGGTTAGAAGAATATAAAGCACAGGCGTAGAATAAGGGAGACCTCCTTGGCAGTAATCCATGTAAAACAATTTGGATGTCCTTATCAACCATTAGCTAAACACCAATAGCAATATGAAGGATTTTTTTATTTCCTGGGAAGACCCATCAGTCAGCTCCAGTTTACTGGGTTTTAGTGCTCAACAAGAGCAGATGTTCTTGTTCCCCAAAGTAGTGAAGAAGCTAGAAAGATAAATACTACAGGTAGTTGACTTACAACCAGTTAGTTAGCACTGTTCAAACTTACAGTGCCCCCCCCAAAAGCTACACCTCCCCCACTCCTGAGGCACCCCATGTTCCACTTAATGATCCATGCAGTAATTTAATGGCTGCATCAGGGAAAGCATGTGGGGGTCATTAAGCGAGGCGATCTCACTGAACGACCATCACCATTTGCCACCCTAATGGGCAGGCTCCATTATGGTCATAGGTCGAGGACTACCTGTATCGTACAATGTCATTAATCTGAATACAAGAGTTCAGATCAAGAGACAAAGGGAAAGCCCATTGGGAATATTGTGTCTTGTTCTAGGTGCCACAATTTCAAAAGGACCCTGGTAAATTGGAGCGGGTTCAAAAGAAGATGACTAAGAGTCTGGAAGCCAAGCCTTGGGAAGTACATAGAATCTGTGTATGTTTAACCCGTAGAGAAGATATGCTAAAGCTCTCGAATATCTGCAAGGCTGCCACACAGAAGAGTGAGTGCATGCGCTGTCTTTATAGCAAAGGGCAGAATAAGAACCAATAGGTTAAGACTGTAAGGAAGCAGGTTCCAAGCTGCGTGAATTGTCAGCCAATGGGACAGGCTGCCACATGGAGTGGTGAAGTCTTCTCCACTATATGTAATCTGTCAGATACTATACAGGTTATCCTTGACTTACGACCACAATTGAGCCCACAATTTTTGTTGCTAAGCAAGACATTTGTTAAGCGAATTTTGCCCCATTTTATGACCTTTCCTGCCATGGTTGTTAAATGAATCTGGCTTCCCCATTGACTTTGCTTGTCAGAAGGTTGCAAAAGGGGATCATGTGACCCTGGGACACCGCAACCGTCATAAATATGAGTCAGTTGCTGAGCATCTGAATTTTGATCACGTGACCGTGGGGATGCTGCAATGGTTGCAAGTGTGAAAAATGGTCATAAGTCACATTTTCCAGCACCATTTTTACTTCCAATGGACACTAAATGAATTGTTGTAAGTCAAGGACTACCTGTAGTGGATTTTATACTGAACTGAGCTTAGATTCCTTCAATCTTGTGGTTCTAACAAGTGATGTTGGGGAGGTAGCTGGATGAGAGAAGTAAACGTAAGAATATCCATTGTTGCCCAAATAAAGAAGTAGGAAAAAGTGGGTTTTTTTTTCTCCTTCCACAGTTTTCTGTGGTGGCTTCTAATCCTAGGATGAGCCATGGCCATCTTCCAGATGTTGTTGAGTGCCCCTTCAAGTTGACCACATGTTACAAATATCTGGAATAAACTCACAGAAAGTAATCATGCACCTAAGAGTAATGAATGATCATGCTGAGAAAATGTTTATTGTGATTAGGAGATTGAGGGTACCAGAGATGGATATTTGGTTTTCAGTATTGCTGTGTAAGAAGATTTTAATAGGGAAGATGATCCTTTGGAGAATATGAACAATGCCAAACAACTAAAGAAACTGCCAAGCAAAAAATTGACACCAATTCAAAGGTTATTAACTAGTCGTTGGTTCTGATAACAAGAATCTTATATGGGGTTTCCTAATTTCTGCTTTAACCAATTTGCCAGAATAACTGGCAGACAGAGGAGAAATTGCAAATAACTCCCTAATGACATTTACTGATAACATTTTTAAAAGGATTATTTGATAGCAACATAACAAGAGTCCCCCAAAACAGATGTCTACTGTAAAATAAACACCTATTGAAAACTGTCATCCAGGTTTTTTTCCCCTGTATTCTTCCTCTACCCCAACCTGGGCACCCTTACATGTGTGGATTTCAACCAGCAGAACTCCCCAGTCAATGTGGTGGTTTCCTGAAGTCCACATGACAGGTGAGAATCCAGTTTGGACGAAGCTCTCTTACTGTATCTGAGATACTATTTGCCAAAAGTGCTTCGTCCATGTACATTTGAATATACATGGCTCCTCAGGGAAGATTGTTGCTCTCCAAAAGTGGAGGCCATGAAATGTTCAGATGAAGAACACATGCCAAAAGGAAGTAGCAAGTGGGCCAAGCAGGCATCAACACAAAGATGACCTTTCCCTCAAACAGTTGTTTCTCCAGACACCCATCACCTGCTTGGGACTGAGTGAGATAGATAGGCAAGAAAGAAAAATAGAGGAAACAGATCTTGAGCAATTGTCTCTGAACAGGATTCTTTGAACAATTTTAGAACTAGGGTTTGTCTAGTTCAATCCCCTGCTCTAGCAGGAGACCCTGTACTATTCCAGACAAATGGCAGTCTAGTCTCTTCTTAAAAGCCTCCACTGGTGAAGCACCCACAACTTCTGAGGGCAAGCTGTTCCACTGGTTAACTGTTCCAACTGTCAGGAAGTTTCTCCTTAGTTCTAGATTGCTTCTCTCCTTGATTAATTTCCATCCGTTGCTTCTTGTCTTGCCTTCTGGTGCTTTGGAAAATAGATTGATTTCCTTCTTCTTTGTGACAGCTCCTCAGATACTGGAACACTCTTATCATATCCCCCCTAGTCCTTCTTTTCAGTATTCCAAATGTGGTCTTACCAAGGCCTTACAAAATGGTACTAACTCTTCATGTGATCTTAATTCTATCCCTCTGTTAATGCAGCCGAGGAGTGATCTCGCATTGATAATATCATAAATAATATTAAAATCTCATCCCAGTTATTTTTTAAAAAAATATTTTATTAAATTTTGTATAGGATCAATATGGGTATGGGAAAAGGGAGGGATGTGGAATTTGGGGTAGGGTAGGGGTAAATACAATAATGGGGGCAACTCCCAACAATAATTTCATGCTTTAATAAATAAGTTTCCGTCCGGGTCTAAGTATTAAATAACATAATTAATATCATAGTCAGCAATCATGCAATGAAATTAACTGTAACCATCATACTAAAAATTGATAGATAAATAGATTTCCTTTAAATAGGTAAACAAAATTATTAAAATCTCATCTAATCAACATCATTAGTACATTCTCAAATAATCATAATTATCACATTATCTTTTAAACACACTAAAAATAACAATATTATTAACCTAAAATCTAAAACTTAGTTAAAAGCCCATCATTTACATATCTCTAACCATTGGTAAAAATTTTCCCAAGTTTTAAAATAAATTGAACCATCTTTCTCTTTAATCTCCAGTGTTAAATCTATCCATTTCTGCACAATCTAACATTTTAGTAATTATAGCTTGATCAGGTGGTAAATTTTCATTTTTCCAGAATTGGGCAAATACTATTCTTGCAGCTAAATCTCATCCCAGTTATGATGCTGAAAATGGTGTTTCCCTCACACCATCTCACTGGCCTTCCAAGTCTAACTTTATTAAAAGTTTTTTTAAAAAAGTTTTATCATTAAATTACAAATAGGTGAAGAGCTAATTAAGCAAAACCTTTCTTGTTCTTTTTCTCTTTTCCCTAGCCATCCCCCTCCCCTTTAGCTCCAGTGTGTGTGTGTGTGTGTGTGTGTGTGTGTGAAGGCGCAACTTCATTTTCAGCCTAATGATCCTTCTCGGCCAACAATTGCTTTATGAGTCTCCTTTATGAGACTCAGCACAGCAAGATCTGAGACCAGGGGCTAAATCCTGAAAGGATCAGAGACTTTCTACAGGAAATTGAGCTAGGATATTTTAGATGCTGCCAGTTTCTTAGGAGAATAACCCTTGTAATTCTACCTGTAGAAATCTTGGATTACCATAACAAAAATAGGCTGAACCATTCAAACAGCCTGATGGAAATATGTAATTGTACTGCTTATGTAAAGCAGCTGCCCCAGATTTACACTAATTAAACTACTTATTATATTCATTTTGTTTATTCTCAAGGAGGCAAAGGAGATAGGAACAGTTTAACTTGCTTTGTCTAATAAAACAATAGACTTCCCAGCTTGGTTATAAGGTTGATATTATTGGAGGAGGCAGACTATCTAGAGATTGTGCCTTCAATTCCATTGTATTTAACCCTTAGTAAACCAGGTTTGCTGGGCCACAAACTGGAAAATCCTCTGGGTGTATTTAAATACTCAGAGAAAGAAGAGGGGAGACCTATACATACTTCAAACGTTACCAGCATGCAAAGTTTTTACTACCTTGATAAAGGGCTGATGGGACAGAAAGACTGATCCTTCTTGGATCAGTTGATTTCTTGAAATAGGGATATAGAGCTGCTGCAAGACCCCCAACCACTAGATGGCAGCATACATATACAGAACTCTTCTCAACTCTTTGCTGCCATGCAGAGGTTCCCTCCACTTTTGCAGCTCAATTCTGGTAGACCCAATGGTGGGATTCAGCTGGTTTGCACCACTTTGGCAGAACCGGTAGCTAATTTTTTGTTGCCCAGGCCCAGAATGGACTTCCAGAAGTGGCATCCACACAGAGAACCAGTTGTTCACATATTTGAATCCCACTACTGGGTAGACCTCATCTCTAGCAAAAAGCCTGGTACATTCAAAAAATAGGGTAGCCCTATTTTTTCACAGGGTGAAGCAGCAGCTTTAAGCATAAGGATAAAAGTGTCAAAGTAGAGAATCACTTTGCCTCCACTGAGAAATGTAGTTACACCACAGAGCGTGAAGAGGCACCAGAGAAGATGGCAGAATGAAATCCATTTTCTAGGCAGCCCAGCAGGTGCCTGGCTCCCAAACCAAATCTCACGAAGGCTGCTAAATAAACATTTCACTGCTTGTAGTAATGAACAGCTGTAAATTGCCCCTGAGTTCATCTAAAATATATTTGCTGACATCCAGTCAGATAAAATACTGCTTCTGTTATTTGAAAGGAAGATACCAAAGCCACAGACTAATGTTCTGCATAATTAAAAATGAATAAGTCAGATGGAATTATCATTCTTAAGGTTGGTCACATAGTCAATCAGATGTTTAGATTTGATTTGGCATTTTTTATCCACCTATCCAGTCTTTCCCAAAGACCTGGGATAGGCAGATGTTATTGTTCAATGGTGTTAGAAGGTATTGTGGCAGAATGTAAGCTGTTCCAAGTAAAGCTGCCTTTTGCAATTGACTGATGGTGATTTTGTCAATGCCGATGGTGTTCGTGTGCTGTTCCAGTTGTTTTGGGATGGCACCCAAAGCCCCTATTACTATTGGTAGCACTTATTATTACATGTGGGTAATCTTCAGTTAGATTCACAATCTAAGACTGGTGAAAACTCAATACTTTAAGTCCTAACTAAGGACCCAAAAATCATTAAGATAATGTTTAAAAATATAGGCAGTTCCAAACAGTGTGAGGGGTTTTTTGTGTATGTAAAATTAGGGTGTTGTATCAGGCATGTTATGAACAAGATGCCTGTTGGCTTGGATTTTAAAGTCCCTTAAGATTTTTATTAGTATTATTACTGAGCTTTCCTGAAGCAACTCAAGCGGGCATACAAGTACTCAGCTCTCTTATTTTTTTTTCTCTCTCAAAAAAAACTTAGTGAAGAAGGTTGGACTGAGAGAAGTGATTGGTGCAGTGCCCTTCAAGGACCTCCTGGGCCTGAGGCTGAACTTAAACCAGCATGTCCCCATCTGTAATCCTCCTAATCACTAAACCACACCAGCTATTTCAGACTCACAGGGCTGACTTCTATGATATGTATTATGTTACAGTTTTCGTGCATGCATTTTACAAAATTGCAGGAAACCTTGCTGATGGTTTTCAACAACCACGGTCTCTGAAAGCCCTAGAAATGGAATTCCAAAGCCACAAATTAGGAGCAATGCCAATTTAGGGTTGTCACATCTTTAAATTAAGGTACCGTAAGTCTCCTGCCTCTTCTTGACACTTCTGGATGAAAATTGAGGTTCCATGCATGCTTCCTGCATGCAACCTATGTATCCTAATCCTTTACCCATCTGGAAGTGAGAATGGAATGGACCAATCTTTCCATTTTCTCCTTCTCACAATCATTTTTACAGGAACAGGCATCGGACCAGGTTACTTACGGGACTGTCTGCTGCCCCATGAAACCCAGCGACCGGTTAGAGCCCACAGAGTCGGCCTTCTCCAGGTCCCGTCATCCAGGACAGTGTCGCCTGGCGGGGCCTAGGGGAAGAGCCTTCTCTGTTGCGGCCCCGGCCCTCTGGAATCACCTCCCCCTTGAGATCCATATTGCCCCCACCCTCTCTGCCTTTCGCAAATCATTGAAGACTTATCTTTGCCGACAGGCCTGGGGCAGTTAATACCTGGCCCCAGCCAGTGTATGTATGTTTGTATGTCTGTTTTGGATGATTGGTCTTTCAATTGATGGGTTTACAATGTTTTTTATATATTAGATTTCTACATGTTAGTATCTATGTTGTGAGCCGCCCTGAGTTCTTGAAATAGGGCGGCACAGAAATCTAAGTAATAAATAAATAAATAACACCATAAATTACTTGTATCCCATTAATGAATACATGTATAAGCTCTTGTTAAAGAAAATATCATCTGCTCAACCTGATTTTAAAGAAGGCTAATCTATTGAATTTGTCTCTCAGGTATGTAATACTGAGAAGTTGCTGGGAGAGTGAGTGCAAGACCTAACTAAATATACAGGGATTCAAATCCAAACCTCTAACTAGAATGCATATAAATATTTTTCCTGTCACTGACATTTTCCCTCCATCTTAGATTTTTTTTAAAAAAAAATTCAGTCCCAAATTGATGAAGAAGTGTGAGAATTTAATTTTGTGGAAAATGAAATAAATCTGACGTACATTGAGACGCTTTTTATGCTTCCTGTTTGGTTCCTCACTAAAAGATGGATAAAGAGTCAGTTTGGTCTAGTGGTTAGGGCACCAAGCTAGAAACCAGGAGATTGAGAGTTCTAGTCTTGCCTGAGGCACAAAAGCTGGCTGGGTGGCTTTGAGCCAGTCCCTCTCCCTCAGACCAACCCATTCACAGGGTTGCTGTTATGGGGAAAATAGGAGAAGGAAGGAATATTAGGCGTGTTTGCCACCTTGAGTTATTTATAAAAACAATAAAGGCAGGATTAAAGAAATCTTTAATCTGAGAGATGCTGTCAGTCAATGAGGAATTGTGGCACTCTGCCATTTTCCTTCTGGATTTCTATTGAGAACTCATGGTAGTGGAGATAGTTGGCCTAAAGAGCTTTCTGCTCCTAAGCTGGTCACAGGAGGACTAAGCATCCCCTCCCTCCTCTTGTTCCCCATAATGAAGCATGACTGTAGTAAACCAGATCTTTTGATCAGGCCTCTTCACATCCCTCTAAACAGAAAGCAAGGCCTTCCTTCCCCCAATCCTCCTCACCTCACTACTCTTTTTACTTTATCTCCAGCATTACCTCTGGAGTTTTCAAAATGCACACATCCTTGGGCTGCAGGCCTACAATCTATACTTTCCCCCAGTTTCTTTTGTGTGCTTCCTCCATTAAATTTACAACAATCAGACCAGCAGTAGGAGGGCTGGGCAACTCTGTAGGTCTTTATTTATTTCATTTATATGGCTGCTTATCTTAAACCAAACACTGAGAGGCTCGCAACCCAAGAATAAAAACAATACATACCATGCAATGCAATAAAAACAGGGAAACAAACCTGTGATATGTGTCATAGCACTTGAGCTTTAGTTCTTTGTAAAGATAACCTATGACTTCCATGCCATCTAAGCTTGTATGATAATAGGGTAGCCATGATTGCTCGAAGAAGTAAAGTTAGAGGAAGACATGTGTTTAAAGCCTCAAGAGATCTGCCACCCCCAAAGCAGCACCATATGCATTGTCAGCCATTCCCTCCGTAACTCTGCAATTCTCTATCAATAATTCATACTTAAGAATACAGTTATGGTCACCTCAATAGAAAAAAAGATGTGGAGACTCTGGAAAGAGTGCAGAAAAGAGCAACAAAGATGATTAGGGGGCTGGAGGCTAAAACAGATGAAAAATGGTTACAGGAATTGGGTGTATCTAGTCTAATGAAAAGAAGTACTAGGGCTGACATGATAGCAGTGTTCCAGTATCTGAGGGGCTGCCACAAAGAAAAGGGAGTCAACCTATTTTCCAAAACACCAGAGGGCAGGACAAGAAGCAATGGATGGAAAGTAATCAAGGAGAGAAGCTACCTAGAACTAAGGAGAAACTTCCTGACAGTGAGAACAATTAACCAGTGGAACAGCTTGCCTTCAGAAGTTGTGAATGCTCCAACACTGGAGGCTTTTAAGAAGGGATTGGACAACCACTTGTCTGAAATGGTATAGGGTCTCCTGCTTGAATAAGTGGGTTGGGCTAGAAGACCTCCAAGGTCCCTTCCAACTCTATTATTCGGTTAATTCCTCCAAGCTTACCAATTCACTGTTTAGCTGCTCATATCCCTCATCTACTTTGGATCCTGGCTGCTCTCTTTTATTGCCCAGCCCTGATACGGTACTTCTTCCTCTGGCTCCTGCTTCAAGCTATTGTCTCAGTTCTTTAGTGGGGCTGCAAAATTCTGAAGGACTACTGCCTGGCAACAAACAGCTAGAGTTTTATTTATCCCTTTGCTGCAATTTAGATTTTCTGCAGCCCATTCTGCAACTTTAGATCCCTGGAGGTGGTTTTCTCCCAAATAATCCCAATGGGATTTTCATCGGGCTAAAGGAATTTTATTACTTGAGGCAAAGAAGATGGTGCCCCCTTGGATTCCTTGCACTGAATCCAAAGTGATTGAAAGTTGAATCATACCTTCAACGTGAAAGATGGTGGAGAGGAAGGTCTGATGTTTCCGCCTTAGACATTGACTCATTACCCCCAAAGATTGGCTAAGATTTCATTATGAGCAATTTTATTTTAACTCATTGGTTTGTTCACCACTTCACTGTGATTGAACTCATCTAACATTCTCCAAGTGTTACATGTATTGATACTTTTGAGGTTGTATTTCCATAATTTCTACCATTATACAGGTAGTCCTTGACTTACATTTGTTTAAGGACATTTGAAGTTACGATGGCAATGAAAAAAGTGACTTATGACTGTTTTTCACATTTTTGCAGCATTGCCGTGGTCACATGATAAAAAATCTGGAACCTTGGCAACTGGCATGTATTTAAGGTTGCAGTGCAGGTGCCATGATGATTGCTGCACAATATGTTTTTATGTTCAATGTTGATTGTTTTAATAAAAGAATTTTTATTAAAAAAAAAAGGTTGCAGTGCCCCAGGGTCATGTGATCACCTTTTGTGACCCTCTTGACAAGCAAACTCAATGGGGAAGCCAGATTCACTTAACAATCATGTTACTAACTTAATAACTGCAGGGATTCACTTAATTGTGGCAAGAAGTCATACAATGGGGCAAAACTCACTTAATGACTGTCTTGCTTAGCAATGAAAAATTTGGGCTCAATTGTGGTTGTGAGTTGAGGATTATCTGCATGTGTTCAATACGTATAGAAATGCCTTTATTTATGTATTGTTTTGGAGCAACCTTTGAAGATCAAAACCATTAAAAAGGAGTACTTCCTTACATGGTATATTTACCTGTTGATTTTGCCATAAGGAATCATGATGGCCACCAATTTGGGATGGCTTTATAAGTAAATAAAGCTAGACAGATTCACCAGTCGAGCTATCTACCTATCCCTTTTGCTAACTTCTGTTTCTTGGTATTGGATCTCGTTCCTCTTTCTTCATTTTCTAAATCTCACACTCCACATTAAATCCATTGTACAGCCTGCAGCCCCTTAACAGCAGATGTAACTGGCTGATTTGGTTCATCTGTTCCTTTGATCTTAAAACCGTTCAATTCGAACGCAAGAGACACAAAGTAGCTAAGATGGCATTTTTATGCATCTCATCTCACAACAGGCTCCATTGAATTCAACCAGGCTTTCCACCGAATAAATATGCATGGAATTCATCTGTCTGCAGATCATGGTCAGAGTAATCTGGTTTATTTGAGAGGTGGTGCCTGCTCATTCCGTCCCCCATTTTCCGCACATTGGTAAAAAGATCTGAGCAGAAACCAAGACAGGTAGAGTTGTCTTTTTTAAAATAATTTTATTAATCGTTACAATAAAAAAAGATAAAAACTAATATCAACTAAAAAAAGAAAATAAAAAATTGAAAATGCAAAAGAAATAGAAAATAAAGAAAAAAATATTGTAAAGAAAAGATATAATTGACTTTCCCCTTCAGCACAAGTATTGACAATTGTAGTAACTTATCATCTTGTCTTAAAATACAAAGATCTCTTCTTGTTGTATCTCATCTCTTATCTATAAACAGATCCTCAAAGCCTCCTCAATCCTGATGTCAGCAAAAGTCTGAGAGATAATAACATATCTCTTTTCACCTTGATCAAATAAACTTTTTATTCCTTTCTTTTAACAATCTTGATCTTTAAGGTATACTTTTGTGCACATGAGTAGGGCGATTGGGCAATGAAACCCTCCTTCTCCAGAGTTCTCTGGCTGAGCTTGATTTCCCTTGACTACCTGCAGTTTTCTTAGCAACAATATTAACATGTTTTATTAGAACCAGGATTCAATCCGGTTGGTCACTGGGACCAGAGGTTTTGTTTTCTGAGCTTTTGGACTCCTGCTGGAACCCATCTTCAGGGAACTTCTCTCTACCAGAATGTGTGTTTTGGGCTATTATTCTATGAGGCCCAGATTGGATCTTGCAACATTATCCTGGGACAAGTATATTTGCCTCCATTCCTGAGATCACTTTTTCTTTCACTGTTCAGCCCAACCCACCTCACGGGGTTGTTCTTATCATGGGCAAAATAGGAGGAGGAAGGCCTGCTGGATACGTTTGCCACCTTGTGTCCTTTATAAAAATAATAAAGGTGGGATACAAATAAATAAAAATTCCCAATCTAGAATTCTCTGGCAGTCTAAGTACTACCATCCAAGTATTAACCAGGTTGAATCCCCTTTTAGCTTCAGGGCCCCAGAAAGGTTTGCCAGCCGATGTCAGCAGCCTAATAATCCAGCCACTACTGATGCTCTAGAATAGATTAAAAGATAGACCCCAATTTCCTTCCTACCCGTGTTTCCCCGATAGTAAGACACCCCCGATTGTAAGACGTATCGGGGTTTTCAGGGGGTCGGCTAATATAAGCCGTACCACGAAAGTAAGACATATTACTCCTGCCCACTTCCGCCTCCTGCTTAAAATACTTAAATACTTAAAATACTTAATATACTTAAAATACTTAAAATAAAACTGACAATTGTTTTCCAATCAATATAAGCCGTACCCCGAAAGTAAGACATAGTGGGGCTTTTGGGGATAAAAAGAAAGTGTGACCCTGTCTTGCTTTAGGGGAAA
This sequence comes from Bothrops alternatus, assembly GCA_034064705.1. NCBI lineage: Eukaryota > Metazoa > Chordata > Lepidosauria > Squamata > Viperidae > Bothrops > Bothrops alternatus. The sequence continues at coordinate 1,985,356 of JARGCV010000200.1, read as the reverse complement.
CACGGGTAGATCTTCTCCAGCTCTTCTTTAAGGCAGGACTTGCAAGACCAGCTCTTAAAACACGGGGCAGCTTGGCATTTACGTCCAAAAGCCCCCGTTCAATTGTCCTTCCATTAGGTGTCCCTTCGTAGATCTTTCAGGAAGTAATCCGGAATCTATTTATATAAAGTCCCCAGCCTATTTACGAGGTTCCCGAAGCCATCAGAAAGAAATGAGAAATTTGGGATGCGGGGGGGGGTATTTCTTTTAAATTTCAATAGCATTCTCTACTTCCCGCGTATTTCTCTCTCTCTCTCTCTCTCTCTCTCTTACACACACACACACACACACACACACACACACACACACACACACACACACACCGCCTTCTCCCTTTTCCATCCACATTCCCCTCGCCTAAGTTGGCGCCAGCTTCGGAGGCTTGCCTCTGTGTTTATGTCATGGAGACGGAGGACAATATTTCAGTTTGGAGCCGAGCCACGGGGATCCGCTCGACGGGCCCTCCCCCTCCTCGCCCGCCCCTGGGAATAATCACCCGCGTCCCCTGCCTCGACTCCCGCTTTCAAACGCGGCGGGCTGGCTGGCGGGCGAGCGTGCCAAATCGGCGGAACCGCCTCGCCTTCCCCTCGCCACCCGACGCGCCCCTCCGCTCTGAAAGGAGTCAATTAGCAGACACCTCGGCGGGAGCTCAATTGGCAGAGCTGGGGAGCCGACCCTCATCTCCCCCCCCCCAGGCAGCGTCGGCGGGGTGTGTGGGGGGGGGCGGGGCGGTTTCGGCCATAAAAGCGGACGAACAATGGAGGGGACCCGATCAAACAGCCGGGCGCGTCAATTGGAGATTAGAGGCTGGTGAAATAACGCGCGCCGGCCTCGGACTCTGGAGTCGAAGCCTCCGGAGGATGCCATCCTGAGACGCCAACCCAAATGCTGGCGGGCAGCTTTCCACAATCGGGGAAGCTGCAGTACCCCGATTTCTACGAAGGGCTCCTCCTAGGGAAGGCTAATTCGCCCGCGTCTTTCTGAAGAGCAGACTTGGGGGTTTCAGGCCTGCCAACAAGGGCAGTGACAAGGAGGGACCCCCACCAGGGCATACCCAGAGAAAGTCGGGGAGAGGGCGTTGCTTTAAAAATACAGATGGTCTTCGACAGTTCATTTAATGGCTGAAGTTGCAACCACACTAGAAAAAAAGCAACTTACAAACAGTTGCAGCGTCGTGGTCACATGACCAAAATTTGGCTGCTTGCCAGCTGGTTCATATTTTATGGCGGTTGCTGTGTCCCCAGGTCATGTGAACACCTTTTGCAACCTTTTGACAAGCAATGTCAATGGGGGAAGCCAGATTTACTTAGCAGCTGGGTTGTTAACAGCTGCAGTGATTCACTTAACAACTGTGACTAGAAAAGTTGTAAAATGGGGTAAAACTCATTTAACAAATGTCGCACTTAGCAACTTACATTTTGGGCTCAATTATGGTCGTATGTTGAGGACTATCTGTTTTAATAGTGGATCAAAATACCATTCTCGTGGGAATAGTTAGAGGAAGTTATCTTCCTTCTCTAAAAGGAGGCTCTGAGAATGAACCACCTTTAAAGTTTGTTAATCATGGGCTCAGATCTGACTCTTACCTCTTGAATATGGAAGGGACTTGTGGGGATAGTAAAGAGACACAGAAAGATGCAGTGCTTGAAAAAATGTGCGGTTGGAGATTGTGGCTTTGCAGCCTTTACATCTATTCTTCCTGTTCTATTGGGCAAAACCAACATGAAAGAAAATTGTCTCCTGGTAAATAAATTTCATTACCTATTTCTGCCATGTCTGGGCAGAAATTGTCAGTTTCTTTCACACAGACAGCTGAGTTGCCATCCAAATATATGCTTTGGATATCTGAACTGGTGATTACAAAAATCAAGCTAAGATCTTAGCAAGATATATGTGTTTCCAGATTAAAAACCTGGTCTGTTCAAGAAGATGGTGGGATTCAGCACAACACTCTTGATGATCTGTTTCCTCAAAGAAGCTCATGATATGTTGGCTAGAATTACTATTAATTCACAATGACAAGGTTTATATTTTACAATATGCCACAAAGTGGTTTGTCTGGTTTGAAAGGATACGATCCAGACACTGTGGTTGTAACTTGTATGCTTATTGCTAAACGTGCTTGGATTTATTTAGCTAACCATAATTTCGAAAAACTATGACTTAGCCCAATATATGTATCCAATCTGTGTTTTCGGAACAAGTGAATTAAAAAAAAGAAAAGAAAAAAAAGGCAGTAAGAAGGAGTTATTGTAACTCTTTCAAGGGCATTATCTAATGAATTCTTTAAGAACTTTGATTGCGAGCCTCCCAGCATTGGTTGTAAGATGAGTGGCTATGTAAATGTTTCTAACAAATAAAATAAAAACTTCCCTTTAGCTATCAAACTTCACAGGTCTTCACATTATTTCCAGTAGTCTCCAATCTTAACTATTAAGTCTGACTCTGCTTGTATTTTCAAGATCAGCAAAATTATTATATAGAGTCTTTAAAACAGCGGTTCTCAACCTTTTCCGGGGCTTGACCCCGGCCCGCATCACGCATGCATGGCGCGATGGGGCGCATCGCACATGCGTGGTGCGATGGTCCGCATCGCGCATACGCGGCGCGACAGCCCGCATCGCAAAGGGGAAAAAATGGCCGACCGAAAAAAAAAGTGGCCGACCCAAAAAAAAATGGCGGGCCCGCATCGCGCATGCACGGCGCGATGGCCCGCATCGCAAAGGGGAAAAAAATGGCTGACCAAAAAAAATATGGCTGACCCCCCCCCCAAAAATGGGCCCGCATCGCGCATGTGCGGCGCGACGGCCCGCATCGCAAAGGGGAAAAAAATGGCCGACCCAAAAAAAAAATGGCGGACTGCGGTGTTTGGCGACCCCCGTGAAATGGTCATTCGACCCCAAATGGGGTCGCGACGCACAGGTTGAGAACCGCTGCTTTAAAAAAATACCTTGTAAGTTGAATTGCTCTTTAGTTCTCATCACTCTTTACTCTTATGAAGGTGTTGTATGCGTTAAAAGGGGCAGTAAGATGTGGTGCGGCTCACCTTTCCCCTGTGGTAATGCAACGTTCACCTCCGATATCTTATTTTTAAGGCATGGGAAAAGTCTGTAATTCAGACTGATATGAGCACAGGTCATCTTAACAAGCTGGATGGTGCAGAGTTAGAAGTGTATGTGTGCATGCTTCCTTGGCACATACAGCCAGTCCCCGACTTACAACCATACATTTAACAACTGCTCCAAGTTACAACGGCACTGAAGAAAGTCACACTTTTTATTATCACAGCATCCCTATGGTCATGTGGTCAAAATTCAGGCTCTTGGCAACTTGCATGTATTTACGATACAAACACCTTTTGCAACCTTCCCAGCCAGCTTTCAACAAGCAAAGTCAACAGGGGAAGCCAGATTTACTTATTGACTGTATGATTCACTTAACAACTTTAGTGATTCACTTAACAACTGTGGCAAAAGAGGTTGTAAACTGGGTGGGACTCATGTAACAACTGCCTTGCTTAGTAAGGGAAATGTTGGTTTCGTTTGTGGTCTTAAGTCAAGAACTACAGTAGCTTTATACCATATGCAAATGAATACTGGGCAAGAGGTGAGGTTCTGAAATGCAGATGGGGAAATAGAATGAGAGATGTATCTCTGCTTTAAAATTTCTGATGTGGATTGGCAAAATTTCTGAATTGCCTGGATTCGGCTCTATGTATCATTAATTCATCTAGTTCTCTGATTGACATTGACAGAGCCCCTGCTTTAAAATGAGCAAGCCAAGCTTTGGATCAGCCATACTGATACTCTGGATGGAAAATGGAACATTCTGTAGGCAAAATATGCTCTTATCATGGAGTAACTCCCTTTGTATAGTTTATCAGAGGAAAAAAATATGTGTGCTATAACATATTGCTGTTCGTTCCTGCTAATATTATGGGCTGTATCTTTACTGGCTTAGACCATGTCTCCATTTCTATTTAACCACAGAGCAATCATTCCTCAACCATTGCATTGAAAATACAATCATTTGCTATCAGAATAATGTCATCAGCCTAGCAGAGGTCATTAATGTTACTTCCTTCAATTTTAAAACATGCTGCTTGCATGGATTGGAGGCCTGTTTTTTTGGAGCGAGCAATTTCAGCCAATATGAGTGGGGGAGAAATGTTCAGACCTGTGGCCATTCTTTGGGGGAGGGGGAGGGTTCACAGGATTCAGTATTCTCTCCCATGTTCTTTTAACATCTACTTGCTATTACTGGGGGAACGAAATGAGTCCTTGCGGATTTTACTCCACTAGTCATTGCTGACTCTAAGAGATGGAGGTCATCTCCAATTCAAGGCCGTGAGCCAGTGCTGTCCGAAGATGTTTCCGGGGGCATGTGGCCAGCATGATGTCTCAGAGCACTGTTTTGTCCCAATCATAGTGGTACCTATTTATCTACTCACATTTGCATGCTTTCAAACTGCTAGGTGGGCAGGAGCTAGGCAAAGATGGGTGCTCACTCTGTCATGCGATGCTCAGCTCTCAAACCCAGGCTGTTGGCTTTCCAGCTGAGAAGCCCAGCAGCTTAACTGCTGAGCTATTGTGCTGGGAGGTAGTCTGTATATAGAGGTAACTGTGCATAGATGTCTTCCTTCAGCAGAAGTTGCAGTAGACATTCTGTCTTGGTGTCTGGAGTTTATCAGGCAACAAACATGATTAGGGAACTGGAGGCTAAACATATGAAGAACGGTTAAAGGAACTGGGCATGGCTAGTCTAGTGAAGAGAAGGACCAGGGGAGACATGATAGTAATGTTCCAATATTTGAGGGGCTGTCACAGAGAGGAGGGAGGTCAACCTATTTTCCAAAGCACCTGAAGGCCAGACAAGGAATAAAGGAAACTGATCAAGGAGAGATTCAACCTAGAACTAAGGAGAAATTTTCTGATAGAACAATCAACCAATGGAACAGCTTGCCTTCAGAAGTTGTGGGAGCTTCAACATGGAGTCTTTCAAGAAGAGACTGTCAGAAATGGTATAGGGTCTCCTGCTTGGGCGCGGAGTTGGACTAGAAGGCTCTACTCTACTCTGCTCTGCTCTATTAAAAATAATAATAATCCAGGAAACGTAATTCCAGAGAAACAAGCTTGCTGTTAGTTAGAAGACTTTGGGTCCTCTGCTGGCTCCTTCAGTAGCTCTGGATGAATTGCTCTGTTCTTGAAGGAGGATCTGTATCTTAGAGGGTCCTCCTGGATGGACAACTACTGTTAGAGCAGTAGGTGGAATCTGTGGCCAGATGGATCCTGCCCAGCTTTGATTGGTGTAAGAGTCACAGCCCTTAGCCACGGTTATTCACATCCTCCTTGCTTCCTGACAGCATTGCTGCAATGTGCTTCACTTGTGCTTGCCCTTATAGATGACTTGGAAACTTCAGCTGGTGTAAAACACAGCAGAATGAATATAGGCAGATGAGAGGTGTTTTAATAATATAACAATAATGTTACAGTACTGCATTGACTATAGGCCTGATGCCAGACCCAATTCAAGGTGTGGATTATTGCCTATAATATCAGGGGTAGGCAACCTTGGCTCTTTTATGACTCGTGGACTTCAACTCCCAGAATTCCTGAGCCAGCATGGCTCAGCTTGGAAACCTCTCCCTTTCCCCTCGCGTGGCTGGCTCAGGAATTCTGGGAGTTGAAGTCCATGAGTCATAAAAGAGCCAAGGCTGCGTACGCCCGGTCTGTATCATATTAACCTCTGTGTCTGAAGGAGTATCCTTTCCGTTTGAACAGGCCAGAAGCAAGGCTCCAGGTTCTCCTCCTCTCTCAGGATCGAGAAGGGATGCACACATCCTTTGACACTTTCAAATTTGTAGGTTCCCCCACACTCTGGTTAGTTGCTAAAGACTTAGAAAACTGACTTTCAGAAAGGGCATTTAGAGTCTGTTTGCAGAATAGGACTGAGGTACATCCGTTTTTAAAGCAGGGGTTCTTAAACTTTTTGTGCTGTGGATCCCTTTGGCAATCTGGTAAAAACTATGGATCTTTCTCAGAAAGATGTATAGGTAGTCCTCGACTTAACAACCATTCATTTAATCATCATTCAAAGTTACAATGGCACTGAAAAAAGTGGCTTATGCCCATTTATCATATTTATGATTGTTGCACCGTCCCCATGGTCATGTGATCAAAATTCAGATGCTTGGCAACCGGCAAGTATTTATGACTGTTGCAGTCTCCCGGGATCATGTGATCACTTTTGCAACCTTCTGACAAACAAAGTTGTGGCACCTCATTGTGCCCCAATCAATGGCGGGTCCTTCACGATAGCCAAATTAAGGAGACAGCATGCCTGCAGTTTTCCTTGGGGTGAAGTGAACCCAGATAGAAGGCTGCCTCCACTTTTTATTACCTGTTACAGTGGGTGGTTACATAAGGCATCACATGGTTACAAACAGCCAATGACAAAGTTATAGCTGTGGCCAATAGCAAGGTTACACTGGCAAAGTTACACCTTTGGCCAATGGCAAAGCTTATATATGGAACTGGAAAAGGTGCAAAAAAGGGCAACAAGAATGATCAGGGAAATGGAGCGCCTCCCTTATGAAACCAGATTGCAACACCTTGGTCTCTTCAGCCTTGAAAGATGGCGTTTAAGGGGTGATTTGATCGAAGTGTATAAAATCATGCATGGGATAGAAAATGTGGATAGAGAAAAATTCTTTTCTCTATCACACAATACCAGGACAAGGGGGCACTCCCTAAAGCTTATAGCTAAGAAAGTGAGGACAAATAAAGGGAAATATTTCTTCACCCAGAGGGTCGTTGATTTATGGAATTCACTTCCTGAAGGGGTCGTGACAGCTGTCAGCCTTGACAGCTTCAAGGCAGGGCTAGATAGATTCATGGATGCAAAGTGTATTGGTGGTTATTAAAACAGATGTCCATGTGCCGCCTCTATGTTGGTTGAGGCAGGCAGGATTCCCTTGAGTACCATTTGTTTGGGGGTCAAGGGAAAGGGAGGGTTTTGCCTTCTCTTTCTGCTCAAGATCCCCATGTACATTTGGTGGGCCACTGTGTGACACAGAATGCTGGACTCGATGGGCTTTGGCCTGATTCAGCATGGCTCTTCTTATGTTCTTACCTGTGGCCAGTAGATTCAAATCTTGGTACAACGTCCCTCCATCTATTGGCCCCTCCCTCGTTTCCTGTTTGTTCCAAAACCGCATGGTCAAGCCACATGGGTCTTTGTTCCTTTGTCCCTTTGTTTCAAGCCACATGGCAGTCTCTTTGTCCCAGGCTTCATGGTAGTTTCTTTGTCCCACCTATGCTCCGTCCAGTTCTTACAGATCCTAGGGCATAGGCCATCAATCATAGCAACACAAAGTCAATGGGGAAGCCAGATTCACTTAACAACCATGTTATTAAGTTAACAACTGAAGTGGTTCTCTTAATAACTGTGATAAGAAAGGTTATAAAATGGGGCAAAACTCACTTAACAGCGGTCTTGCTTAGCAACAGAAATTTTGGGCTCAATTGTAGTCATAAGTCAAGGATTACCTAGTTTATAAAATAAAATAATATAATTTGTACTATAATATAATTTGTACTACCAAGGCAACCAATTATGCCCAAATACAGTCATCAAAATATTAAAAAGAAGACATATGTAATTTAGTAATACATGTGCTTCTGTATTAACCTTTAAATCAGTCACAGGGCAACACATTTTGGGGGGTATAATAATTTTAGTGAGAGTTATTGAAGTCAACAAACATTTGGGCCTAAAAACAGTATTTTGTTGCTTACGTACCTTATGAAATTAAAAGCTAGATTTCAATCAGAGCATAATGAAAGTAAAATTGAAGTTTTTTTTCCTCATCCAGGTTCATAGACCCCAGGAGGGATATGTGCAACCTAGATTAAGAACCCATATCTTAAAGTTTATTGATGGCTTGATTTCTTTCTTTGCTTGTTTATTTGGTTACTATACAGTTGCAGAGGACTCTGACCAGCATACAACATCATGCATTGTTTTTTCTGTTGCATTTATGTAGATGTTTGCATTATTTTATCATATTTATAAAAACAGCCTTGACTCAGGAACAAAGCAGGTTATAAATGGTTATGAATAAACAAACATTCTCGCTTTCAAGAAATACTGCCATTAATTCAGCTCTCTTCTGGATTGTCCCTCCTTGCTGCATGCTTTATAGATGGGATCTAGGACCTGAGGCAGATCTCATTAGAGAGTTCTGGTGTTGGGCCCACCTTTGTTTCTGCTATAGTATCATGATTGATAGGTGCCTTTCTCCAGCACTGGTGATCTATCAAAGGGGGGAGAGGAGGGGACAGCAAACCTGGAAGATTCAATCAATAGCTTTGCCTATCACACCCTGCACTAGTATCATCATAACCCTTGTATAATCGCAACAACCCATTCTGCAGTGACTTCAGACAGACACAGTAGAAACAACGGAGTACAGCTAATTTAAATTTCATGCTGGCATAGTTTTATTCTGACTTAAAAATGGGTTTATAACTAATTAACTCGGGTCAGGTAGTCCTCGACTTACGACCACAATTCAACCCAAAATTTTCATTGCTAAATGAAACATTTGTTAAGTGAGTTTTGTTTCGTTTTATGACCTTTCTTGCCACCGTTGTTAAGTGAATCATGGCAGTTGTTAAATTAATAACATGATTGTCAAGTGAATCTGGTTTCCCCATTGACTTCGCTTGTCATAAAGTCGCAAAAGGAGTTCACCTGACCCTTGGCTGCTGCAACCGCCATATGTATGAATCAAGTTGCCAGGCGTCTGAATTTTGATCACGTGACCATGGCAATGCTGCAGTGGTCGTGTAAAACACGGCCATAAGTCACTTTTTTTCAGTGCTGTTGTAACTTCAGACCTTTAAGGAACTAAGGCAGGGGTAGGTAACCTTGGCTCTTTTATGACTCATGGACTTCAACTCCCACAATTCCTGAGCCAGCCATGCTGAGGGAAAAGGGAGAGGTTTCCAAGCTGAGCCATGCTGGCTCAGGAATTCTGGGAGTTGAAGTCCACAAGTCATAAAAGAGCCAAGGTTGCCTACCCCTGAACTAAGGAGTAAAGCTGCATGCTCTGCGTATTTCTCATTGCTATCCCACAGTTATTTTTTTCCTTTCTCTAATCTATAAATTGATCAGTCATAAAACAGAAGCACTGTCCAAATAGCAATAATACAAATTATAGGAATAAGTCAAAATAGACTTATTCCTATATTTTGCGTGACTGCTGTTTGTACAATGCTCTGCTTTATGACTGATCAGCTTATTCCTTCTCTATTTAATTCCTAAAGGTGGATTCAGCATCCTTCAATATCGTACTTTCAAGAAGTTGATTACTTCCTCATAATCTAACCAATGTAATTTGAGGGATGCCAAGGACAACTGGGAGACAGCCAGGCAGACAGTGAGTGGTATCAGTTGAACAAACAGGGCCTTGGTAGTCTGGATTTATCAAATTGCTATCAACTCTATCAAATGATTGCCTTCATCTAACCTTTGCCACTCAAGACAGTCTCTACATGAGACTGCAACCTCTACAACACCTATATCTTAGGAAAGCTGGCTGAAGCCACTATTTCTTAAAGGGTGCTACTCTCAAGGTGCCCCATGATTCTCTCAAAGGTCCACAAAATGGACGTTATTTGCCATGTATTGAAGAGTTACTGTGTGAGAGCTGGGCGGCTATATAAATTAGTTCAGGGGCCTTCAAACTTGGCCCTTTTATGACTTGTGGACTTCAGCTTCCAGAATTCCTCAGCCAGGCAGTGCCTGGATAAGAAATTCTGGGAGTTGAAGTCCACAAGTCATAAAAGGGCCAAGTTTGAAGGCCCCTGAATTAGTTTAATAAAAATTGAAAACAATGTCACTTTCTTATTCTTGTTTTTGTTAAAAAATATAGGATGGACTCGTGAAATTTTTATTTATTTATTTATGTTTTATTTATTTATGTTTATTTATTTATTTAGGTTTGACAGTATTTTTACATGATCCGACAAATATTCTGCGGCTTAATCCATTTTGATGTGTAGTTTGATGAGTATTGATAAAAACAACCTATTCAAACCAAAGCTCTTTTGAGGTCCTCCATAATTTTTAAAATAGGAGGGGGTCCTGACAGCAAGAAGCTTAAGAAACACCAGCATAAGCTACAGGCAGTTTCAAGTTAACGACACAATGTCCGGAGGTGACATAACCGCTTGTGCCTGCTGATTTCATGGCTGCTTTTATTTTTCTTTTTAATGATCTTCTTCCAACTTTTCTCCTTTCCCTTTTTCTTCCTGTAGGTCCTCCAGGATCCCATCCGGGGGGATTCCATTTTTAAAACACTCCATTCAACTGACAAGTATGAAATCGAGCTGTGTAAAACATTTATATCAGCAAGCTCTTTGGTTCTGAGGCTTTTGAAAAAGGCTTGTACTAAAAAAAAAATCAAAAAAGAAAAAAAGAAAAAGGCTTGTACTATTCTCTGCAGTCAGAATTGTACTGGGCGAGTTCTTTTAGATTGGATGTCACTGCCCTGGTTAATAGGGCCTTGAAGTCATAGGAACCGGCACCATCCCTTTATCTTAGCCTCAAGGACAAATCCCAGGGATATTGATGCTTTCTCTTTGAGAGGCGACAGCAGCCACAGCATCTTTGTTTGTGAGATTACCACACAGAGATCTTGTCCTAAATTTGAACAAACTGGAAAATTGCTGCACAGAATATTTTCTGAGAGAAGAACACAGCCTCTTTCTTCCTCCCCTCTCAGTGGTGGAGGTATCCTTTGATGATAGAGCCTAACCTTCCAGGTAGGTATGAACTACCTGGTTCCAGAGGAAGCTGAAATCCTGACCGTGTCTCTGCATGAGACACTGTCCTGAGTGAGCCCAACCTGAGGAATGCAAAGTCAGCTGTGATCAACAGAGAGACATTTGGCCTCCTTTGTTGAGTAATGCCTCAGAGCCTTCATGAGCTTTCAGTTATTTAATTAAATAATTTCCCCATCCGTGAAGACCTGGCATTGCTTGGCTTATCACTATATTTTTTGATGTTGGAGCTACACTATCTTTCCCCTGCTTGACTCTTGCTCCCTTTGCTTATCTGAATCTCTGGTATACAACTAAGCACCACTAGGTTGACCAAACTGACTTTTGTCACAATTGTTGGCCACACTAGGACACCAGAGGAAGGCTAAAACCATTTTTTTATTGAGTTTGGCTATAATAATAGAAACTTATAAATTTGATTGGGCAGTTCCTCCTCCTCTTTATACTCCAGTGTTTTAGGGAGGGTGCAGTATGTTCCCAAAGGACATCTAATCCAAGAGATTGTAATATAAGAACCTGGCATATAATTTGCTGCTCGTGGGTAACATACTTAATTGGGTGGCAATTTGCAAAATCCTTTTTAAAATTACCTTTTCTACATTTTGGGGGAAGGATAGAGTCAAGCTAATCTTTGGGAAAATGCAGAGAATTATTTATGGCTATAAAAAGGAAGCCTAGCACCGCAGCACAGCATGCTGAATTTAATGTTTTTGGTAAAACTCGGTTTATGCCAGGAGTTTTGGAGTTTGTCAACTGAGAAATAAATTTGGGGGCTTTGGAAGATAAAAGTGGGGGTTTCTGGAAAAGATTAATCAAGACGCTCAACCTGAGCTCACATGCACATCAGGAAAACTAACCATCAAGCCTTTTATTTATTTATCTGATTTTTCACCTGCTGTAACTGAGAGATTTAAGAGGGGGTGAATTTGTTTGGACTCTGTATTCTGTAGTGAATTTGGCCTGGGTTTTCTGTGCAGGCTTGGCTGGCTGTTAGAATGTAAATTAGCAGGCTATAAATCTGCCATAGTCAGCGATAAGTATGCTCAGGCTATTTCACAGTTAACAGAGAACAAGCAGCCTGTGAAAAAGCCTTTTCCAAAGCCTTGAGCAGGAGTGTCCAGCCTTGGCAACTTAAAGACCTGTGGATGTCAATTCCCAGAATTCCCAGCCAGCATGGCTGACTGGGGAATTCTGGGAGTTGAAGTCCATAAGTCTTACAGTTGCCAAGGGTGGACACCTGACCTTAAAGCTAGGCTGTGTTCATGGCCAAAGCATGGATTGAGACCAATAAACAACCAACCAAGGAACAAATCCAGAGGGGAGGTAAGAGACAAAGTGAAGCAAAAACCAGTGTCCAAGACACTGGGGTCACATCTGAATTTGGAAGAGATGTTCTGAACACTTTCCCCAAGAAGTGTATATGATAAATTAAGCCACACTGAGCTTCTGTCAAGTGCACAGTTGAGACATATCACAAAGGCACTGCAGAATTTCTTCGCCTCTTAAAGTTTCTATCTTTCCATTAGCCTCTCAGATTGATGAAATTCAGGTCTCTGTTCCTGAATCATCTTTAGGTGCTTCTACGAAGGGGAATTTAACCTTTGAGAGACTGTCAGAGGGTGTGGTCAAGGGGTCCAGAGAACTTGCTGGGCTTGTCCAAGCAATAGTATAGTTACTGATGTCTGAAATATTGGATTCTCCACCAACCAGGACTGCTGGATGCCTCTGGCCCTGGTTTTATTCCCATCCTTCCTGCTTCTTCCCCATTCTCTTCACCAAGGACCTGTCCTCCAAAAAGGCCTTATGATCTGGCTGCTAGAGAGCCTGTCACCTTTGTTCCATAGAGATATTTACCCACAAAATGCCTGACAAAGCCTTCTGAAGGCAGCAGTCACGCAGCTTTGAGATCACGCAAAGTATTAATACCACTCTACAATGCCTTGGTAAGGCCACACTTGGAATACTGCATCCAGTTTTGGTCATCACGATGTAAAAAAGATGCTGAGACTCTAGAAAGAATACAGAGAATAGCAACAAAGATTATTAGGGTACTGGAGGTTAAAACATATAAGGAACGGTTGCTGGAATTGGGTGTGTCTAGTTTAATGAAGAGAAGGATGAGGGGGGGGACATGATAGCAGTTTTCCAATATCTCAGGGGCTGCCACAAAGAAGAGGGAGTCAAGCTACTCTCCAAAGTGCCTGAAGGCAGGACAAGAAGCAACGGATGGAAACTAATCAAGGAGAGAAGCAACATAGAACTAAGGAGAAACTTCCTAATAGTTAGAACAATTAACCAGTGGAACAACCTGCCTCCAGAAGCAGTGAATGCTCCAACCTAGAAGTTTTTAGAAGAAACTGGACAGCCATTTGTCCGAAATGGTATAGGGTTACCTGCCTGAGCAGAGGGTTGGACTTGATGACCTCCAAGGTCCCTCCCAACATTATTATTATTATTATTATTATTATTATTATTATTATTATTATTATTATTATTATTATTATTATTATTATTATTATTAATGCAGCTTTAGCACATTTCTGAAAGAACACTAAACTTGTGTTTTAAAATAGCCTGATTGACAAGTCAGAGGCATGGCAAAATCAGATGTCTACGCTGACTGGGAACAGAGGGAAACTAGATAGAAAGAGATCCCAGTCAGAACAATAATGTGTTGGTATAATTCTCCACCAACTCAAGGAGAGGTGGATAGCATTTCAAGTTGGCAATGGGGAAAGTCCCTCAGCTGATCTCTTGCATGGGATGGATGGGTATGGGGAAGTAGAAATTAGATGGGAATAAGCATTTTCAATCTCCTTCTTTGGTATATGAAATAAAATAAGAAGTAACAGGAACACTTGATGTTTACCGTTGTTTGTGTCTTGGGTTGAAAATTATAATATTCTGTTAAGCTTGCGCTGGGTCAGATCTTGAATATGTTTGTGACATAGATATATAGCCATTCAGAATTCTGAGAGAAAAATGTAAGATGGGAAATGATCAAAGGAGGAGAAAAACCTAATAAGAGAAACCATTGATGGCAAAGCAATGTGGGACAGTATTTTATAACACAACACTTTGATTTTTACTAAATACTTAACTTTTGGAGACATGCTGTTTGAAGATTTGTCAGCCCGGGAGAATGTCAACATTTTTTTATGTTCCTGAGCATTTCTAAGATTAAAAAAAATCTTGGGAATGGAAGTTCAAACATCTATGCTAATGTATGTACCTTCCCTTCCAAAACCAATCCTAAATTTCTATGTTGCCTTAGGTCATTTTCATTCTACTGAAGATCCACGGGTCTTTGTTGTTCCTGATATCGATGGCCTTGGCTACTTTTGCAATAGTGCATTGTTGATCTTTGCCTTTTGGGTTGGTGAGCTACCTTGAATGTGTCTCCTGCAAACTCCTCTTCCAAATGATTCCTTTGCTTTCTAGCAGAGCAGGAGTACACACACTATGCTTTCTCTTTGCTTTGGCACACAGACAACTCTGCCACTGCCCTGTAGTCTTCAGGCAGCCGAGGAATTCCAAACTAAATGAGCATGTTGTAATCAGGAGAGAAAATATTGTGTCCTTGTAGTGTTGATGTTGATGTTGATTGCAGCTCAGGCGCTTCAGCCACAGACAGTGCCTATTTCTTTACGAAAATACGCCTATGCCGGTAAGGTTGGCTGGCTATGCCCCTGGATAGATACTTCAGCAGCTTCCATCTTAAGCTCCAGTTTGACAGTGGGCTGTTGATGAGCTGGGTTAGACCAGGTGAGTAGCCCTGACAATCAGCACACAGTTTACATCCTGGGCTCGGAGGGCGGCCAAGCAGGACTGCTGGCCATGAGGCTCTCCTGAGCTTTTGTGAAAGCCAAAGGCTGACAAGGTTCTGGCAGGGAGAGATCTTTGAAAGAGTCCATGCTATTGAGCACAGATCTTCCCACCCCAGACATATTTGAGAAACCACATAGGCAAAATGAACCAAGGAGGTCATTTGCAAATATACCTGTATGACTAGCAGAAAGAACTTTTGGAGGGGAACAAACTGACATTCAGAAGCACAACTGGTGAAAGATAACTACAGATCTTGCATTGTGAAGATTGAAAGACTCACACCTCCCCCCCCAGCCTCTAGACAAGAAGGTATAGTTAGCAGACATGAGGTGACCAGGGCTAGATAGATAAACCATCCATATTTGCTACAAGGCAAGTATTAAAAAAGAGATAATATTTTATCTCACCACAGACTGCTTGTTCAAATGGCCAAATATCCATTAACCTCTTTTATTAGAGAAAAAAAAACAATACCTGTATTTATGATCGACTGGAAACCTCTTATAAAATTTTTGCATGAAACAGGGAAAAATGCACCTGTGGTTTTGGTGATGGGGGGGGGGGAAATTGATAATAGGAAAAGTGAGGTTTTAAAAAAAAATTCTAAAGAATTTTGTAAAGGTACTCCCATTTGCTATAAATGAAATTGGAAGCTTCTTTTGTATTATTTTATTCTTTCTTTCTGCACTTTTGCTTTACTTCTTTCTTTCTTGCTTGTGCTCTTTATTAGTTTGTGTTGTTAGAATAATAGTAATTGTGAGAGGAATCTTGGAGTCCTAGTGGACAATCATTTAAATATGAGCCAGCAGTGTGCTGCAGCTGCCCAAAAAGTCAACGCAGTCCTAGGCTGCATTAACAGAGGGATACAATCAATATTATGTGAAGCGTTAATACCACTGTATAATGCCTTGGTAAGACCACACTTGGAATACTGCATCCAGTTTTGGTCACCACAATGTAAAAAAGATGTTGAGACTCTAGAAAGAGTACAGAGAAGAGCAACAAAGATGATTAGGGGACTGGAGGCTAAAATATATAAAGAATGGTTGCTGGAATTGGGTATGTCTAATTTAATGAAAAAGGACTAGGATAACATGATAGCAGTGTTCCAATAGCTAAGTGGTCACCATAAACAAGAGGGAGTCAACCTCTTCTCAAAGTACCTGAAGGCAGGACAAGAAGCAATGGATGAAAACTAATCAAAGAGAGAAGCAACCTAGAACTAAGGATAATTTTCTTGACAGTCAGAACAATTAATCAGTGGAACAACCTGCCTCCAGAAGTTGTGAATGCTCCAACACTGGAAGTTTTTAAGAAGAGATTGGGCAACCAATTGTCTGAAATGGTATAAGGTTTCCTGCCTAAGCAGGGGGTTGGGCTAGATGACCTCCAAGGTTCCTTCCAACTCTGTTATTCTGTTATGTGTTTCATCATAGATTGTTGAACTATGTTCTATAGAGCTACCCACATTTTTTAAAGGGAGTAATTTGGGTCCATATTGATAGCACTTTTATAGATAAGTATAAATACTACTCTTTATATATAGTCATCATTTTATTTATTCATTTGTTTCTTTATTCAGTTTCTATAGCCACCCATCTTAAACCATTTGACTCTGGATGGCAGCAAGCAATATCAAAATAATTTTATTTATTTATTTAGTATGTGGAAAAATAAAGCGCCAGTATGTGTGTGTGTGTGTTCAATACAATATAGGAGATAATATATTGAATTAACCCTAACCCTAACCCACAACAATTTAAACCATAAAAACACAAAAACAGTTAAAAATGAATGCTTTTAACATAGAGTTGGGGTGACATTTTTCACAGCCCTGTTCAAAAGCTCTGATGGGGAGGGGAAATATTTGGAGGATTTTAAAGGTAGCATAGATTTGTCAGAGGGGGTATAAACCATAGTAGCACCTCATAGAAAAGTAAAACAAAATAGTCTAGTCTAGTGACATATATTATGACTTAAGTCTTGAATGTCAACATAGCCATTGCTGACCTGAATTGACTGCCTCCTAGCTTCAGTTTGTCAGCTGTAAAAACCAAATAATTATTTCCATGTGGACAGGAATTTCAAGTAAAAGCGGGAAGAATTGAAAATATCAAACCTGTTGCATTCTGACTGTGTTTCATACAACACGCCAAATTAGTCATTACAGAATTTGTTGGTTTTAAATTTAAATATGAGCGAGATGGATAGTTAAGAAATGGGAAAAACAAACAACAAACAAATACCAATTTAGCATATTGTGTTCATCAAACCAGTGTATAAATTATGTGTGTTACTGTGTATATCCACCAAGTTGTGGTTTATAGAGTAACCATGATTAAGCAAACCATAGCTTAAGGTGATGAATGAATCCAGCCACAGACTGATGGTAGGTAAGGATAGACAAAAAAATGATGGGTATTATTGAATTCAATAGTTATATTTAAATTATTACCAGTAGGGTCCTCCAGGGCAGGGACGTCTAACCTTTGCAAGTTTAAGACATTTGGAGTTCAACTCCCAGAATTCCTCAGCCAGCATGGTTGATTGGGAAATTCTGGAAGTTGAAGTCCTCTAGTCCTAAACCAGCGGTTCTCAACCTGTGGGTCGGGACCCCATTTGGGGTCGAACGACCATTTCACGGGGGTCGCCAAACAATGCAGTCCGCCATTTTTCCCCCTTTTCCTTAGCTGTGCTACTCCCTCTTATTCTATTGGCTTTTGAAAGCCAATAGAATAGACTCTCTTGAATAGAGTCTAATTCTACTGGCTTTCAAAAGCCAATAGGAATTGTCCAGGCTGTCTCTGCCCTGCTGAGCCCGCCAAAAGTCCTAGTCTGCAAACGGTGCTGCAAGTTGTCTGCAGCGAAGGCGAGCGGTCCGGAACTTTCCACCCCTCCCTGTTGAGCAATTACTAAAAATGTAAGTAAAAGAGGGCCAGGGGTGGGAGGCCGGCGGGTGCAGGGAAGGTTGCTGGAGCGCGTGGGGCCCGGTGGGTGCCTTACCTCCCTTGGACTGGGCCAGCTGGTGGCCCAGCCAGTGGTCGCCTTGCGCCGTCGCTGTCCCTTGCCAGCTATGCCTCGGACGGCACAGGGGGCGGCACCACGCATGCGCAGCACTCCCTGGCAGGGGAAGTCCTTGACTTACGACCGGTTGGGAAGTCCTCGACTTACGACCGGTTGGGAAGTCCTCGACTTATGACCGGTTGGGGTCACGGCATTAAAAAGGTTGAGAACCACTGTCCTAAACTTACCAAGGTGGGACATCCCTGCTCTAAAGCATTGCTATAAAACTTGAACAATGATTATAAGAGCAATAGTAAAAGACTACTGCCAACTTTAGTTAAACTCCCAAAATCTCAAGAATTAGGACTGACAAGAGGTAGAAATGCAGCTGTTGTGGAAATCATTGGAGAACACTTATAGACTGATCTTTGATATTTATTGACATGGATCCGTAGCATTGCTAAAAGCAGTGGATTCCCCAACAAGACCTCTGGTTTTTGATCACTCTAAGGCAGGCATGTCAAACTCACGACATCACGTGATGTCACGCAATGTGACTTCACACAACGCATCAGGCCAATTTTGCCATTGCCGGCAATGGGATGGGCGGGGCTTCCACATGACGCGTCCGGCCCATGGGCCAGCAGTTTGACACCCCTGCTCTAAGGGCATGGCTTGGCAGTAGTATCTCAATGGAAAAGCCTTTGTCTTGGGATCATCTGAGATGAGAAGATATGGAGCCCACAAATTAAGACAAACCTTGATACCTAAGATGACAGGTCCATCCAACATCCTAAGATGACAGGTCCATCCAACATCTGGCATTATCCTATACTGTATGGGAGTCCAGGGCAGGGATCCAGAGCCCGCTCGACAGAATAATCAGGAAAATCCCTCCAAATGCAGTCACATTTTGCAGTAAACAAAATAATAATACAATCCAACAACAAAATACAGGTAGTTCTTGGTTTATAACCATTAGTGACCATTCAGCATTACAAGGACACTGAAAAGAGGGATTTATGACCATTTTTCACTCTTATAACTGTTGCACCATCCCCATGGCCATGTAATCAGAATTCAGACAGTGCTCCAGGGTCATGTAATCACATTTCGTGGCCTTCTGACAAGCAAAGTCAATGGGGAAGGCAGATTCACTTAACAACTGTGTTCCTAACATAAATGCAGTGATTCACTTATCAACTGTGGCAAGGTACATGGGGCAAAACTCACTTAACAAATGTCTCACTTAGCAACATAAATTTTGGGCTCAATTGTCGAGGACTACCTATAACGCAATTCCAAAGTGAGACATTTCTGTAAGATGACTAAATCTAGAATTTAAAATGGTCTCCCTGTTTCACCTTCGCAACTGGTTTTCAAAGCAATGCAATCGCTGAACCTAGAAGTCCCATCATGGCTGATAGCCAAGTTTCTTTTATCTGTCCTGCACATAAATGTTGCAGTCACCCACTAAGGTGAATCCACTTTAGCAAAGGATGGGATGAATTTAATAATTTTAAAAATATTCAGATAACTGCTGGAGGGAAAAAAAAGTAGCCGTTCCCTATCTCTATCACGGCATATTCATATGTAAATGAAGGCTGTCTTTATTCCCTTGGCTACATTTAACAATAATCAGTTTATCATGTATTGGCACCAGAAGTGTCCCATTGCTTTACTACTGACAGTTAGGTAGGCTACGTGCAGGTTTTTTTTAATGAATCCACGGTATTAAAAAGAGAAAATGGTGCTTGCACTTTTATCTCATTTCAAATCCTGATTTGGCACTTGGGGTTTTTTGTTAGAACAAGAGAGAGAAAGGATTTATACTGCTTTCAAACAAAGTCAACCCTAACATTGCTGTGTGTGGGTACCCCTCCCCTTCCCCCCCAATTGCTCCCACCAGCTAATCGATGTTCTCTTCTCCCCATGTGGCCTCACAAAGGATGGTGCTCATGTTTAGCCTGCTGTCTCTAAAGGGGGAACCATGCTATTTGTTTTCCTTCCAGAGGCCTTTGAAGATCTACCAAGGAGGCAGTTTTTATGGTTGATTCATTAGCTGGCTGGCGGGGTTGAGCTTTCATTTGCAGAAATGCTGGGATAATAATTTTCCAAGCTCATTGTAAGCTTTGCAAGAAGGAACAATAAAACTAAATTTTAGAAATGAAGAAGCGTCCAAGTTTCCCTCTTTGTTTTTGTTTTTTAAAGAAAAGAAAAAAGTTGCCATACCCCACCTGGCAATATTTTCCAAACTCATTGCCTCTCGATGCCTGTTTTGAAAAGCAGGAGGAGCAAAAGAAGAGAATGTGAAGCATTCTAACGCTACCTTGGCTCAGAGAAATTTGGATGTAGTAAGAGCATTGTAGCAAAGCTTCACAAACTCTGGCAGTTTTTCAAGCTTCAAATGATTCTCAACGTAGCATTTGCTTTTTCCGCAGCAGCCAAAGTCTGGGGTTTCATTTCTACTGAGACATGTGTCTTGACTGCCACTACTTTTTCTGGCCAATCTAATCCCTTCATCATGTACGGGACATCAGGATTATCTCTTCTTTTATTTTCCCGAGTCAGGATGTCTGCAAGTATTCATGACACCATATTTATCATTTCAAGATCCGCTCCTGCAGCTTTGGATGATCTTTTGCTGCCCCCTTTTGTTTGGCGTGATCCAGAGTGATGCTCACAACCCCAGGGCAGACAGGATAATCCATGCCAAGAAGAGCTTGTTCCTATTTTCTGCCCCTTCTCTGCCCAATCTACCACACCAAGTTTGCTTAGGGTGAGGACCTACTGTAGCAGGGCAAACCTGACAGGATTTACCAGATTGTTCCTGTCTTTGTGTTTGTTGCCCCTCTCAAAAGAAATCTAAAAAGATGAGCAGGCATTATGTGAGGAAGAAGCTGGGGAGAGTTTTCTTTTTCCTTGTATATGCTTTATAATTTCAAAAGTATTCCAGCAACTTACTCAGAAAAAAAAATCTCGTATGTTTTAGTTATCATTTGTGGATGATAATTGGCTTGGTTCTCCACACCTATCTCAGCTAAATCTCTTTGAAAAACAAATGTTTGCCCATTTTTATCCTGGGTCTGAGGGATGGGGTCCCCTATATAACTTAGGTTGGAAGATCAGCACTATTTAAGTGCTTCAAGATGGATATCATCTAGCTTTGGTAATATGTTTGTTTTCAATTTGTCATTAAGGATTGGCCTATTATCTCTTCCCATCATGATTCAGCAGAGAGGTCAGATGAGACACAAATATATCTGCCATGCATCCTCAGCAGAGAAGATGCAGAGAATTTACTTAGCTTATCTGCAAACTCATTTATATTCTTTGGTCCTCCTCTACTTATCTTCCACTCTCCTTCCAACCTAGTTAAAGAACTCTGAATTTTTATATACATGTTTCTAAATAAGCTGCCCTTGGATATGATACAAAAAGGCATTTTATTTATAGGCTGAAGGTACACCTTTTCTTTTTGTAGGAAAGTATGAAACTTGGGTTGGTCATTAAAGATGAAGAGAGGAGGCATTTGTCATGTTGTTGCATGTGTGTCACAATCTGGAAGATGGCAAGCACAATGTCTCATCCAAATTCACAAGTAACAAATAGGCATCCATCCTAATTAGACCCTCACACATAGACAGCTTGTATCTACACTCCCTGACCAGTCCTCATAGAGAAGGTATCTGTGTCTATATTAACATGCATGTACATGGACAACAATTATCCTCACTTCCTTCTCCATATTTCATATATGAGTTGGTCTCTACTTTGAATGTAGATGATAAGAAACAGAGTCGTTGTTGTTATTGTTAGTTGCGAAGTCGTGTCCAACCCATCGCGACCCCATGGACAACGTTCCTCCAGGCCTTCCTGTCCTCTACCAACTTCTGGAGTCAATTTAAGTTCATGCCTACTGCTTCAGTGACTCCATCCAGCCACCTCATTCTCTGTCACAAGTAAGACCGGCAACTTGGTCAACAAGCAAAGTGAAAAATCACACGATTGCAACTGTGCTTACGATTTTACTTCAGTTTCCTTTGCTTTACAGTGTCAGAAGGAACCAACCCAAAAAGCTAGGTGAGCCCAAATGACAGTGAAGGTTTCCTGAACTCAACTCATGAGGAAGCTGGATAAAGGGATTAATCTATAGCCCTTTCCCCTCACTTCCTTGTAATGCTCATCTGAGAGCTGGAATAACTAGCAAGAAGAGAATTAATGTTTGCATTTACATTCATTGGAGAAGAAGGGATTGGAATAGAGTAAGCAGGTACACAATGAGAAATACACACTGAAAGACATGCGTTAGACCTGGCTGTGTGCCTAGCTCTTTCCTGATTGCCAGACACCAGCAGCTTAGGGGCACATAAAAGTTTTTAGTGTGAAACTGATTAGGCTTGTCAATTGCAGGTTACAGCTGCCAGCTCAACTACTAGTAAGATCAGGGTTGAGCTGGTTAACTTGCCCTTAGGATTTTTGAGTGACACAGGAAAAAAGCAGCTCAGGAAGAGACAGTGTCAACCTTGAGAGGTAGTCAAGACAGCAAGAATACCCAGGTGAACTAATTCTGCTTTATTGTCAGATTACATTAACAGTATCTGGCAAAAGTCAAGGTATATTTCTTCTCTGTCATCTTTATAGCTGAAAAACTAGGGGAGGGTGTCCTTTCTTTCTATCTGTCTGTTACAAATTTGGTCTGTAACTCTTTTTTATGCTTATTTATTAACAATTTTTACATGAGTAAAAGATAAACGCAAGAACATATTTAGAGCAAAATTAAGAAAAACATAAAAGAAAAATGAGAAATAATACAAATTAAAAAAAAAGATAACCTGACTTCTGATCGTCTTTACAGCAGTTACAACCTGCTGCTCCCCTTTTAAGATTATATCACACAATTCTCCCATCTCATATTTAACTCTTTTAATCAGCAAATCCAAAAATCACTTAATTTTTTTTCAATTTTCAGCAAAAAGTCCATAAAAAGCCTTAAATCTTTTATAAAAATACTTGTTTTGTCCCTGATCAAACAAGTTGATTTTGCCATCCAGGAATTTAAGGCAGAAAAAGAAGAACTGCCAGCAAATACATGGAGCACCTTCCCTTAGTATATATTTATATACTTTGAAATAGACCTTAAGGACACATAGTTGTTGCTGTCCTTGTCATTATAGCTTTAGTTAAAGATGCCAAATTAGATTTTAAGTTATTGGTATTGTCTTTTAAGTTATGGGGAATTGTTGGTGTTCTCTGCAATTGCTGAACTGAACAAGGGTGTTTTAAACCCTCCTTTAATTTAAAATGCAATTTCTTTTTATTCTTCTGAGCTATTGCTATGATATTGGTTATATGTCATGAGAGGGCTGCGTGTTTTGTTTTGTTTTTCCTCTGAAAGGTGACATTAAAAAAACCCAGAGCAATTAAATGACTATTGTCCTGGATTTCCAGCAATGCTCATCCAAGCTGGAAGCTTTTTACCCTTCTATCTTCACTTCTTACTTTGCGTACCATACTATCTTCAGCTTCTCTTATTCTACTCTGTCACTCCAGTACTAAGGGTTAATATACTAGTACTTTTCTCTTCTGTGTAGATTCGAAATAAGGTTAAACTCTTGTTGTTTTAGTCTTTGTTACTGCATTATTCCTAATAAAGTGACTTAGACTTAAACATGAATATGCCCTTAGAGTGATCACACTTGCATTTTGTTTGGGCATACAGGTAATCCTCGACTTATGACCACAATTGAGCCTAAAATTTCTGTTGCTAAGGGAGACATTTATTTGAGTTGTGCCCCATTTTATGACATTTCTCGCCACAGTTGTTAAGTGAATCACTGCAGTTAAGTTAGTAACACGGTTGTTAAATAAATCTGGCTTCTCCATTGACGTTGGTTG
This sequence comes from Bothrops alternatus, assembly GCA_034064705.1. Taxonomy (NCBI): domain Eukaryota; kingdom Metazoa; phylum Chordata; class Lepidosauria; order Squamata; family Viperidae; genus Bothrops; species Bothrops alternatus. Next base: position 1,961,741 of record JARGCV010000200.1, on the reverse strand, counting down.
TCAGAAGATCATAAATGGGGATCACATGACCCCAGGACATTGCAACCGTCATAAATATGAGTCAGTTGCCAAGTGTCTGAATTTTGATCACGTGACTATGGGGAAACTGCAACAGTTGTGTGAAAAATAGCCATAGGTCATTTTTTTTAGTGCCGTTGTAACTTTGAATGGTCACTAAACAAACTGTTGTAAGTTGAGACCACTTGTATTAGCACTTGAAAGACCAACATGGAGAAGGAAGAAAGGAAAATATCATTTTTGGGGACTAAATATATTGCATTTCCATGAACCATGTTCCTCACTCCCAACACAGGAAATAAATGTCTTCTGAATTTTGAATCAGATTCTCCCTACTGAATATGCTGCAATTTATCAGAGTGCTTTTTTGTCCCTTGCGAGGTAAAGTTTGCTACTGTAATCTCATACCTGTGCATCTATTTTTTTCATATCATTTATGGCATTGCATGTCATTATGATCAGATATAAATTTCAAACGGACAACCGTCCCATCAAAATCATATTTGACAGCAATTTGAACAAGCTATAAATTATTTATTTACACCCTGCCTTTAATTGCTTTTACAAATAACTTAAGATGGCGAACACACCTTATCCAACACACATTCCTTCTTTTTTTTTCAACAACTCTGTGAGGTGAGTTTGGCTGAGAGAGATTGGCCACAGGTAATCCAACTGATGTGTGTGTATGCGCGCATGTTGATTTCAGCAAAGTATTTAACAAAGTACGTCTTGATATTCTGAGTAGCAAGCTACTTAAATGGAAACTGAATAGAATGCGAATTAAGTGGACACATAGGATGTCAAAGACCATATTCAAGTAGTAGGCATGAGTAGATGCTCATGAAACTGGAGAGAGATATTCAGTCGGATGTTATAACATTTGGTCTCGTGGACCTTCTACTATTATTCAATATTTTTATTGGTAACTTGGATGAAGAGCTGGAGGGAATGCTTACTAGATCTGAAGGAAGGCAAGACTGGGAATGGAATATGGTACATTTTTAAAAAAAACTGAAGGACATCACACAGAAGACAGGCAATATCTCTTTTCAGATAGATAGTCTTACATATGACGCATTATGCTATATCTGGGTTAGTCTCATCTGTGAGACAGACTTTTATGCACACCCTCTACGGGTGATTGCGAAAAACCTTCTTATGGATCGTGCATGAATTCTGAGAATATTCCAGTTGTTTTTCTCTTAGGAATTAGGCAAGCCTATTTTACAAATTATGTGTCAAAAGCAGAGATGAAATAAATACGGTAAAAGCTTCCTCTTCTGCCTACATTTTATTTTATTGGCAGGAGAAGGGAGCGAGAGTGAGGAAGAAAACACATTTCTCTGACTTTGTTAAAACAGTCAGAAATTGATATGCCGAGCTACAGAAGGAACAAACTACCCATCCGAAGGAAGGCCTCTTGTCTAATGGATGAATGAGAAGCTTAGACATTCTTCCTTCTCTTCTTACGGTTACGGCCACGATAATTGATTTGTTTTGTGCCATTTCTTTTTGTAGTTAAAGAGAATGACTTCCTCCAACAAATGTTAGAATTCAAAACTATTTGGTGGGTGGGAGGGGGGGAGAATTCAATACAAATAGCTTTGTTGATATGAAGATATAACTATTATGGTCGTACTATACTATCATCTCCACGGTTTTGTATTTGTTGAGTCTTGGGTTATGGTCAATAGGTTTAACTGGTTTTCCTTTATCAGACCAGGAAGGACTACCTTTTAAGGGTAGTGGGGTGCTCCCTTTATGAATCACTCCATCCTCAATATAAGTTGTTTATATAGGACAGATTGATTGATGAAATTGGATATTACCATCTTGATTGCCTTTATGTCTGCTTTAAATTTTTATTTATTTAAATTTTAATTAAGGTAAATGTTTTAATATTGTTTTAATTTTAATGTTTATTAATTTATGGATGATATAAGAAGAATTGATTATAGAATGAATTGGGTTGAATGGATGGATGATTGTATAGATTGGATGGATTATGGACCTGAGATAAATGGAAGGGCCGACCTGTCTGCATCTATGGAAGCTAGAGAAGTGGAGGAGCCTTGCTCTGAGGGATCAGAGGGCCGGTCTATACCGGTCTTATGGGGAAGAGGCAGATATGGTGGGAGGCCTGGGGTAGGCCGCTCTCGGGGAACAAGGCCTCGCTGCCTGAAAGCGATTTCTTGTTCCGGCCCCATGAACCTCTCTCGGGGTACTTGTAATGGGTGAAATCCGGACCCTGGACTCAGGCTGCTGCTGCTCAATGCCAGGTCGGTGGTAAATAAAGCTCTCTTCATCCGGGACCTAATTCTGGATGAGGAGACCGACCTGGCATGTGTGACTGAGACCTGGCTGACCCCAGAAGGAGGAGTTCCCCTCTCTGAGATGTGTCCAGCTGGGTTTCAGGTATGGCATCAGCCGCGACCCCAGGGAAGGGGGGGGAGGAGTGGCGATTATAGCTAAGTTTTTGGAACAGGGCGGCATAGAAATCGAATTAAATAATAATAAAATAATAATAAATAATAAGGAGTCACTCGGGCTGCACAGACTCGCTGCTACTGAGATATCAGGTTGTGAGTCCTTCCTTATGAGGCTGGACCTAGGTGTACAGGTGGGCTTGTTGCTCACGTACCTGCCTCCCAGCTGCGTTTAAACAGCCCTGCCCACGCTACTTGAGGAGGTAGCCGGGTTGGCGGTTGAGCTCCCCAGACTTATAGTCTTGGGGGACTTCAAAGTGCTGTCACTCGGTGAGTCCTCTGGGCTGGCACGGGAGTTCATGGCCACTATGGCAACCATGGACCTGACACAAGTAATTGAGGGCCCGACCCATGAAGGGGGACACACACCTGACATGGTCTTTTTCTTGGAGCAGTTGAGGTATGATCTGGAGCTAAGGGGCTTAGAAGTGTTGCCTATGTCATGGACAGATCATTTTCTGCTACGGCTTGAGTTTATGACACCAATCCTTCCCCGCAGGGAGGTGGAACCGATTAAATGGTTCCGCCCCAGACGCCTGATGGACCCTATGGGCTTTCAAAGGGCGCTTGGGGAATTACCGGACTTGCTCGTACACAGTTCGGCAGAGTCCCTAGTGATGGCCTGGAATATGGCCACTACGGGGGCTCTAGACCGGATTGCGCCATTGCGACCTCTCTGTGGTAGCAGACCCAGGAGATCTCCTTGGTTTATCGAGGAACTCAGGGGGATGAAGCGCCAGAAGAGACGTTTAGAGAAGCAATGGAGGGAAAGCAGATCCGAATCTGATCGAACCAAATTGAGAGCTTATATTAAGACCTATTTGGAAGCGATCATCATGACAAGATCTCAGTATCTTTCCGCATTGATCGCATCTGCGGAATCTCGCCCGGCTGCCCTGTTTAAGGTGAATCGTTCTCTCCTTGACATGGGGAGGAGGGAGGAACCTTTGCAGGGCAGTGCCAAGGAATTTAACATCTTTTTCGCAGACAAGGTCGCTCAGATCCGGGCTGACTTAGACTCCAATTGGATTGCAGTGTCGGCTGACAATGAGTCAGTCGAGATGACAGAGGCCCGTCTTAGTCTTGTTGAATGGGATGAGTTTGACCTGGTAACTCCTGATGATGTGGACAAGGCCATTGGAGCTGTGAGTTCTGCCACCTGTTTATTGGACCCATGCCCCTCCTGGCTGGTTTCGGCTAGCAGGGAGGTGACACGGAGCTGGGTCCAGGCTGTTACTAACGCTTCATTGAGGGAGGGGTCCTTTCCGGCTCCCTTAAAGGAGGCACTCATGCACCCCCTCCTCAAGAAGCCTTCCCTGGACCCGGCAGTTTTAAATAATTATTGGCCAGTCTGCAACCTTCCCTTTTTAGGGAAAGTTGTTGAGAAGGTGGTGGCACTCCAACTCCAATGGTCCTTGGATGAAGCTGATTATCTGGGCCCTCAGCAGTCTGGGTTCAGGTCCAGTTACAGCACGGAAACTGCTTTGGTCGCACTGACTGATGACCTCTGTCAGGCCCGGGATAGAGTTTACTCCACTATCCTGGTGCTTCTTGACCTCTCAGCAGCATTCGATACCATCGACCATGGTATCCTTCTCCGCCGGTTGGAGGGGTTTGCAGTGCGGGGCACCGTTTTACGGTGGTTCACCTCCTACCTCTCTGGCCGGTCGCAGTCGGTATTCGCAGGAGGTCAGAGATCGGCTCCGAGGCCTCTTCCATGTGGAGTGCCTCAGGGGTCTGTTCTATCACCTCTGCTTTTTAACATCTACATGAAGCCGCTGGGTGAGATCATCCGTCGACACGGGGTGAGTTATCATCAATATGCTGATGATACTCAGCTTTATATCTCTACCCCGAGTCATCACAGCGAAGCAGTGGAAGTGATGAACCGGTGCCTGGAGGCTGTTGAGGTCTGGATGGGCGCCAACAGGCTCAGACTCAATCCTGACAAGTCGGAGTGGCTATGGGCTCTGCCTCCCAAGGACAACTCCAACTGTCCGCCCATTACCCTGGGGGGAGAAGTTCTGTCCCCCTCGGAGAGGGTTCGCAACTTGGGTGTCCTTCTTGATCCACAGCTAAGTTTAGAACATCATTTGTCGGCTGTGGCGAGGGGGGCATTCGCCCAGGTTCGCCTGGTGCGCCAGTTGCGGCCCTATTTGGACCGGGAGTCACTCCTCATAGTCACTCATGCCCTTGTCACCTCGAGATTCGACTACTGTAATGCTCTCTACATGGGGCAACCTTTGAAGAATGTCCAGAGACTGCAGGTAGTCAAGAATGCGGCCGCGCGAGCTGTCTTGGGTCTCCCAAGACATGCCCATATCACGTCAGCCCTCCGTGAGCTGCACTGGCTACCAATTGATCTCCAAACATAATTCAAAGTGTTAGTTATGACCTATAAAGCCCTTTATGGCAATGGACGAGGTTACTTGCGGGATTGTCTTCTGCCTCATGAATCCCAGCGACCGGTTAGGGCACATAGGGTTGGCCTCCTACGAGTCCTGTCTACTAGGCAGTGTCATCTGGTGGGACCTAGGGCAAGGGCCTTCTCCGTCGCTGCCCCAGTCCTCTGGAACCAGCTTCCCACAGAGGTTCGCACTGCTTCCTCCCTCCTAGTTTTCCGGAAATTACTGAAGACTCATTTATGCCGACAGGTTTGGGGCGTATGAACTGTACTCTGCCCCTGGGCCTAGGAATGTTTCCCCCATCACTGATTGTATCTTGATTCTGATTGTATGTTGTATGAATGTGTTTTAGATTAAATGAAATGTGCTTTAGATTAAATCGTTAATTGTTATTGTTAAATTTCTTATCTGTTATTGCATTATTGCTGTAAGCCGCCCTGGGTCCCAGGAGAAGGGCGGCATAGAAATTTAATAAATAAATAAATAAATAAATAAATAAATAAATAAATAAATAAATAAATAAATAAATAAATAAATCATGACGGTCATAAAGTGGGTGACTGATCCAATTTTACTTTTTTTCCCTTGCGGTTTCATGAAGTGAATCACAGACACTAAGCAAACCTATTACTCGCTATGGGGCATTTTTGCTGAAACCCAGAAATAAACTTCATTTTTGGGCAAAAATGTAAATCATGGTCATATAACCACAAGACATTGCAAAGCGTTGTACAAGGGCAATTCGGAAATAAACCTCCATTTGGCTATCAATGACAGACACTCACAGATACAGAACTTTTATTATACACATTAGAAAACTACAACATTACATTACTTTTTGACATAATCGCCATTCAAATTGAGGCACTTGTCATAAGGTCTTACAAGGTTTGAACTTCCTTAGTAGTAGTCGCTCGGTGCCAAATCTGGGCTATGGGGGTGTGTGTGTGTGATCAAAAACATCCCAACTGAACTACTTCAAAAGTTCTTGGGTGCGTCTAGCGATGTGCGGGCGAGCATTATCGTGAATCAACACCACACCGGAAGTCAGCACCGAGTGACTACTATTAAGGAGGTTCAAATCTTGTCTGTCATTGATAACCAAACGGAGGTTTATATCTGAAATGCCCTTGTAAATATGGGCAGGTTGCCAAGTGTCTGAAATGTGGTCACGTGACGAGCAGAGAGGAAGAGGCCTTTGGAACCAAGCCATAAGTACTTTTTTGGGGGAGGTCATAATTTTGGTAATTAAGGGACCAGTTGTAAGTCGAGGACTATTTGTATTAGATGGGGAATGGAGCATGGCCTGGGAGCAGACAAAAGTACAGTGGGAAGCTGCCATTAGGCCTCTATTGGAGAGGTGGATAGGCTGGTAGGCTGGCTCACTTTCTTTCAGGCCTGACCTCTGCAGGAGAGTCAGGAAAGTCAAAATGGAGGTTGCAGCAGTAAATTACTGAATTCCCAGATCTCCAGAAAGCAAATCAAAATGCAAACCAAGTGTGATTAAAACAATGTAAAGCTCCTGTTGATGTTTTAATTTTATTCTTTTATTTGAAGTCAAAATTAAAAATTAAGGTTTGTTAAGGAAAAGCGACATTTTACTTGGGAAGAGCAAGTCACAAACATGCTGTTAAGAAGCTGCTCCGTTGCACAGCTGCTTTTTTTTTTCTCTGCTTGGTTTTAAAACATTTCAGTGTACAACACAAGAGGCAGTTAGAAAATGACACAGTCCTTCCTTTACAACGAGGCATGACTATTTGGAACGGGTTTTACAAAAACTGTAAATGCTCACCTTGATTCTATCCGGTGCAAAGAGGTACTCTGGTGAGCATAAACAACCAACCAAGCAAATCCCAGAGAATACATTGTGGTCCATGCAGAAATGCCCCAATTCCATAAAGACACATGCACACATACTAGGGTTTCTTTTAGTGGCACGGCTTTGGAGGGATGATGTCATGTATGTCACCATGACGTGACTACTGAGAGCATTTTCATGGTTTATTTACTTATTTACTTAGGCTGGTACATGCAACAAAACTGTCATCTTTGGAAACCGAAAAGGAAGGACACATGATGGTAAAACACTTTCGTGTGAAACTCCTCGGTTGCTTTTTTTTTTTTTTTTGTACAACCCTGTCTGTTGTTGTCGAAGCAGACTAATGAATTTAAAATGTTCTCGATGGTGGTTTGAAGCTTACAGAATAAGTTTCTTTTGTCTTAAGAGTGCTTCAAATTGACTTCAGTAGAAAATCTGTTACCATATATACTAATGTGCAAAGGCTCAATTTGGAAAGGAAGAGGAAGCAGCATTATGTAGTTGCACCAATTTCATTTCATGGCTCACTGTTCTTCCATATGGATCCCCTGAATCTCCCAGTCTGTGACCAAGGATGGTGTTCGATTAGCACTCGGCTGATCATGGAAGCAGACAACTATTGTAGCAGTTCTCTGTGGAGACTACATTACATATCACACTATTTCCTTCCATGGTTAACAACATTGTGAAGCTCATGGAAAAGGAGTGAGAACTAATAATCAAACAACTTAAAGGCAGACAATACGAAAGCAAACTGCCACAACTTTATGCCAAGTCTCTCCAGATTTTTCTGCTTTTGCTTTTCACCACTTCCTATCCTACCTTTTTTTCTTTGAAATTTTGACCTCTCAGAGGGAGGATATTACCATCTTTATCCAACTATGATTTTCTCAGTCTTTCCCCTCCTCTGAACCTTATTGCTCTTCTTTCAAGCATCTCTTTGGAGAATCCCTTTTCTCCTAATGAACTCAGTGGGATACATGGGTGCTTTATTTTTATGTTACATGTTTAAATCAGATGAAGTTGATACAGAAAAAACCCCCTCCCTTTTTATGATCCTGTAGTCCCTATTTAGGATAGAGTCAGGGCGACTAAATGGAGCTGAGAGTTTACTGGCCAGATGCCCTTCCTGATGCCTATGTGAAGTTTGCAGCAGATATTCTTTAAAGAGAAACATCTGACCCTACCTAGGATTGAACTTTCAGCCTTCCAAGTGCGAAGCAAGCGTCTTCACCATTAGGCCACCACATTGCTTGAGGTTGGCATTCAGAAATTCGACTAAAATCACCTACAGTAGTGGGCTTTGCAGTGGAGTGGGATTTTACTACACAACACTGCTGCTTGGAGAAGTATGAAGATACAGGTGGAGGAAGGCATCCAGAAATGTATAATCAGCTATGGGTGTGGTAAACTTCTAATTTATGCCAGTGTGTCATGTGGAATACTGCTGAGTATGTTTTCCGAGCAGCTGCAGTTGCACACATCCATGATGACAGTAGAGCATGTTGTCACCACTCATCAAACAACCTGTAAAATGAGCATGCAGCTGAAATTCAGGGCAAACCAGCTGAAATCCATAAAGGTAGTCCTTGACTTATTATCACAATTGGGACCAACATTTCTGCTGCTAAACACGGCAGTTGTTTAGTGAGTCAGTCATGCAAACTTTATTGCCATGGTGGTTAAGCAAATCACTGCAATTGTGAAGTGAATTGGGCAGTTGTTAAGTGAATACCCCATTTACTCTGCTTGTCGGAAGCCACTGGGAAGGTTGCAAATGGCAGCCACATGCTCCCGGGATGCTACAACCATCATAAATACATGCCAGTTGCTGAGCACCCAAATTTTGATCATATGACTGAGAATCCTACAACAGTCATAAAGGTAAAGACTGGTTGTAGGTCAACTTTTTCAGTGCCATTGTAATTTTGAACTGCCGCTAAATGGCTGGTTATAAGTTGAGGAATACCTGTAGTCTTTCTGGTGCTAATGATTTGCAGGCCCCAAATTCCAGGTTCAATCCTTTGCACTACTGTATCAGGGAAATAAGGCTACGTGAGAACGAGAGATTATTGGGAGATTCCTTCACTATTCTAGGGCAGCTTCCACAATGATATTGTAGGCCACTCAGAGTCACCTCACGGTGAGGTGGACAGCAAACAAATTTAATAATAATAATAAAAAAATAGAACTGGAGCAACAGAGACCGTTAGGGCACTTTGTAGGATAAATGCAAGTAGCCCACAAAAGTCTACATCATAATCTGCTTCCTGAAACATTTAGTTCTCCTGTAAATGGGGAGACCCCATAAGTCACTGGGTGAGCAAAAGCAATTAATAAACGCTCAGCTTCTTTTGAAACTCTGCCAATTACTACCTTTCCTTGGCTTCGTTGTAAAGATGTTTTGGAATTGGTCAATTTGCAAAGAATGCTAGATTCAGTTGTAATGGGGAAGGGCGGCACATATATATATGGTAACATCTAGCTCAATTCCAAAAGCAGGGACCAAAAGCAAATTGTATGGAACTGAATGAGTGATCTGAATCTAATTGGAGAGTAAAATAAACTGAAAATGCAGTTAAAAAATACTTTTATGTTTTTAAAATTTCAAAAGGAAATCTTATCCATGATGCCTTATTATACACAAAATCACATCCCAATTAAAAACAAAAATAACATGGCTATGAATACCACTCACTCAAATAGATTTAGTATTTTTTAGGCTGATCAAATTTTCCATTAAAAGAGTATTTCATACATTTCAAGTTATCAAAAATATATGTCGAAAATTAGATTCCTTTAATATTCTGTGTAAGAGCCAGTCCTTTTTTCTAAACACACACGTGGAGAGGCACGCAAAATACAGCAGTATTTTTAAACATTTTTTAAACATACATGAAAATACTATTTGGGAGGCAAAATTCCCCGAGGACAATTGACACACAGTATTTATAGTATTGTGCATCCGTGTATGTACACAAATTTAAAGCACACAAAATTGTGCATTTAATATACAATTGAAAGTTTTAATATACACTCAGTTGCATGAACAGCAACAAATTACAATAAGAATCAGAACAAGGACAAGAAATCAATGGCCAAATTGCTCTATATAGACAAGGCCGGATGGTATTTAATAAGACTGGCTGAAAACATGTTTGCCTCCCAAGTTGCTGCACACACACACACACATACACACACCAAAAGGTCGTGCCCCAACATTCTCTGCTTGGGACATTGCAAAGGATTGGGGATGCATTTTTGGATCCCATGCTGGTTTAGTGGCAATCTTTAAAATATTGCCATTGCAGGTAGCCTTTTGGCTGCTTTTGTGATCAAGCTGATGCTGCTATTAATATCTTACAAATCTCATTTACACTTTTTTCTCTTAAGATGCTTTTTTTCCCCCCTAAGGGAGAAGAGTAGGTATAATTCTGTCCAGTGGCTAAACTTTCAGACAAGAGAGTAAATATTATGGGAAATATTACCTGGTTCCTTCTTTTAGATAGCTTCTTTGCTACCCAAACATACCATCTTTCATGACATTCATATTGTTTCCCTGTCCAACCGAGCAAAGCAGCAAAACAATGGTTTGGTGGTCCAGCTCACCAACCACTTGCCTTAGAAGATGCCTCCTGGCTTCAGTTGAATTATTCTGGAATAGCTGGTTTTGGAATTATCCCAGTTATCTTCCAGATTTTTTTTAAAATAGGAAAACATCCCTCCCCCCAAAGTGGCTTGGTAACCATGCCTGCCCAGCCCTCTTAGTATGTGCAAGATAGATTTTTCTTTTTCACCCTCAATTAGCTCCTATTCTTGAATCTGAGAAAATTTAAGGAAAAATGGAGAATGAAACTCAAAGTGGGCCAGAACTTTATGTATGCATACTGTGGAGTGTTTTGTTTTTGGCATCAACAGCACTGAAGAAAACATGAAGAATGTAACTGCGGAACTAAGTTTCTGGCTATTTTACCAATTCAAGGGATTTTAAAAATTTTTGTAGGACAGTAACATTAGGAGAGATGTTACTGTTACACGGGGTGAGATTGCAATGGCTGAAAGAAGAGGAAACCAGATCATTTGCCATGGTAACCAGATACAAATACAAAAATGTGCTTGGTCTGTGTGTGTGTCACTGTGTATGGGGGTGTTGTTCTTGTTGATGGCAAAAGTAAACTCCTCCTGAAGAAACTCTGAATAGTGCAACATCTTTTCTCAAATATACCAGAAACCTTTCCATAAGGCAGCATATCTATATGATCTATATCTTTATAACTACATTTATATAAACATCTATATCTACATAATCATCTATTATCTATGCCATCTATCTACACCCTGTAACAGTCATGAGCCAAGCATTTAAAGAGTTGACCAGCAACTGAATATATCATTTTGGTGAGTGTGTATGTAAGACTTAGAATAGAAAGATGCATATATCTTTTCAAAGCATTAATATTTAAAGACTCTTGGTATTCATTTTGGGAATAAAACATTCCCTTCCCTGTATATATGCATGTATGTATTTATATACACCCATGCATATGGAACTCCCCTTTCTCGTCACACTATTTCAAATTTTCATTGGCTCCACTGGAAAAAAAATATTTACACTTCAACAAAGAAGTAGACATAACTTTCTGCATGGCCCCTGTAGTTTCTAAGCATTAATGAAGATGTGGGTAACTAATCCAGCAGAAAACTGAGTGCTGTTGTTCTTTTTAGGGGGGCAGATTTCCTGCAAGTAAGCAGACACTAATGAATGCTAGCTGCAAATCTTGATAGTATCATGGAAAACCTGCCATTTTCCCTTAAAATTGGTAGCTTGCTGCACATGTAAGAGATGATTAGTTCTTCTGCAAACATCAGTGCAGTTAACAACTTTAGTAGAGGTGATTAGTGCATTCAAATGGCTCCAGGATCTGAGCGTCTCCTGATAAGGTTGGGGTCCTGATTATTCAGAGAGGTGTAATCATGCTTGGTTCTGCTTTCCCTAGAGATCAGTGGGCAGAGAACTATAGAGGTACCCATGTTCTTGTGAATAGTGCAAGTAGATACTTTCAATTCTGTGCAAAAACATTTTGATAATGGTGTCATTGACTTGATGATGGCCTCATTGACTTGAATAAAAACTTTCATTTTGTTATCAATTAAAGTTACCCAAAATGGCCTATACCCTTAACAGTAGAATTGTTTAATAGTACCTTCTCCTTTCCCAGGTCCTATAACATATATCAATGAGTCCCATGGTACATTTCCATCTAAGAAGTGGTCCAAGGCAGTATTCACAAATCTAACTTCCCACCTGGAGCCACCTGGAGATGAGATCCTACATGAACATCCGTCTGCATACTGAGGAGTTGTATAAATTAAAGGGGATTCGAGTCCCAATGGTATACTTACATTCAAAATATTGAGATCAGTAGATTTCACAAGAAACAAAGATAAACCATGATTGGAGGATCACCTCTTCAAAACAGTTAATCAGTAAACCATGATGAAGAACCCATGCCATTATGCCTGAGTGTTCCCACAAATTTATGTGCTCATTCTGCATTTTTGGTAGGGTGAACTGTCAAATCCCATTGACCGAACAGCTGAATTGTAAGAAAAAGGATAAGGTGAAAGACTTCCTTCCAAATAAGATAGCCAACTGATGCTGTCTCTAAAACTGTATCTGTTTATATCACTTAGCTGGTTTCCACCTGAAGAATGTTGGGAATTACCAACCCATAATGTGCAAAAAACAATCCTGAAGAGAGAAAGTGGTCTGATTTAATGATTTAAGGTAGCTGTATCTTGAAAGACTTATCCTATTCAAATGGCATAGCTGAAAAATGCTGTAGGAGCAAAACTGCTCATACTCTTGTAGATATGAAAACCACAAAACAAAAACAAAAGAGTGGGTGGGATTTTTTTTTTTTTTTTTGGTCTTCCAGTAAAACTTTGGGATCAAGGAAAAGATCTTTTTCAGTGATCTTTCCCACAGAGTATTACAATGGAGGAAAAGGTAAAATCAGATAATCTTCTTTGAATTTGCAGACACCTTTTTGGCTGCCCCACTGGCATCTTGTTATTCTTAAAAAATCAACATTATTTTTCTGAACAATTGCTGTGAATTATCCACATTTGTCCTTACTGATGTTGCGTTGCCCAGTCTGGTGAAACACAATAAAGTCACTGATGCTCAGAGAATTTTTTATTTTTAAAAACCAGCTCCTGGGGCCATGAATGCTACTCAATAAGCGTGGGACAAAGTTGACTTTTTAGGATGGGAAAATTCCGTAGTGCAACATTTTAAGTTTCCTGCAAATTTCTTTTTCATGTGAAAAAGATAACATTTTTCTTTCTGCCTTGTTAAATGCCAAATATAAGAGTCAAGAATCGGCCACTTAACTTTAGAAGTTGTAGTGCAGGTAAGCATAGATGCAAAAGTTAATTTTTCCCCCCTATGTCTTTTCTTAGAAAATAATGGCGAACGTCTGCTCTCGGTTTGGTAGAGACATGAATTGGGACTTCTGAAGGCAAAGGTTGTTTTGAAGAACTAGCCTCCCATTTGCGGCAACTGTGATTGTATTTTGAAGGCAGGGCAGAGGAGCAGAGTTACCGAGCAACATGATCTCTTAAAGATCGCTACTGAACACTTCGGTGATGTTAGAACAAGACTGATCTTCTGCAATCCTGCCCTGATCTAAAGGGCTGTGAAAATCTGTATGATCTCCAGACTGGTTGTTGCTACCTTCACTGGATAAGGTGGTCTTGTAAGGCTCAACATATATTCTGCGGATGTTTGGCCTCAGTTCCTGGTATTTGTCTTTCCCTTCTTCTGGGAGACTTGAAGCATGAGATAAGAAAGTACTGCGGGGACAATCAATAGAAATGCTGATTTGCTCACCAGGAGTGGGTTCTTGAGAGTAGTCCATGGCTTGCTTGAGATGGGGAGTGTAGAGGCCTTCAGAAAGAGAGACAGACTGGGTTTCGCTGTGTACACGGAGCCAACGATGATGTCGGCTGAAATAATTGTAGTGTTGATGTTTCCCGTGTTTTTTTTTCCCTAGGAAACTCAAGGATTGCTTTGAGCCGGAATTCTTTTCTGGGTTTTTTGGCGAAAGCCTTCCAATTGACAGACTCTGCATATTCTCCGTAGACTGATCGACCTCCATCTCAAAGACGCTGCTCCCTCTTGGGTTTTGTTTCGGAGTCAGGCAAGGTTTGATGTCATGGACTTGGAGGACATCTGGAGCACTACCACTCAAACAGCTCACGGCCTGGTGGGAGATATCCTGGGAGGACGAATAAACCAAATCCAATTCTCGTGGACTCAAAGCATCACTGGAATCGTAGTCGCTGTCGGTTGGGAGGAATACCTCTGAGCAACCTTCTTCATCGGAATATGGCTGGGAATCTGCAAAGAGAATAGAAATGATTAGCCCTGAACAGACTGCATGTCTTAACTGGATGCCTAACCTCCCTCTACTACAAAATGAACCTGAAATAGATTTCTTTGTTAATGAATAAGGGAGTCCCTGTGGATTTTACTCCGCTAGTCGTTGGCGATTATAGGGGGGGCAGTACCCATCTCCATTTCAAGGCCATTGAGCCAATGCTATCCAAACACATTTTCGCTGTCATTTGGCAGCATGATATCGCAGATTGGTGTTACCTTCCCACCATAAGAGTCCCTATTTATCTATTCACATGCTTTCGAATTGCTAGGTGAGCAGGAGATGGGGCGAGGATGAGAACTCACCCCATCACATGGCGCTCGGGTCTCAAACCTGCGCGGCCGGCTTTCCAGCCAAGAAGCCCAGCATCTTAACCACTGAGCTACTGCACTGCCATTGTTATTGAATACATTTCTACATTTCTACAAATACGAAGAGGAGAACTTAAGAACCATTTCTGGTGTTCCCCTTTGGTAGAGAACATGGAGGAATGTATTACTAAAAATATTGGTGTTGATCAGGATGGGGTTGGTGGGATCATGGTCCTTTGAGGAGATAACTTTACACTGCTTGCTCAGATGTATCAGGGCCCTCTTTTGTTCTCAAGACCATGTAGAATTACTTGCCCATTAAATATAGAAGGATCCACTGAAGAAATAACAAGAGGGACTCAGGGACTTCTTCTGAAAAAAGTCTACTCAGGAATAGTCTCTGTTTCTAAGTAAAAGTCTTATTCAGCCTCTCCCCAATTTTTTTTATTAAGCCCTTTCTAAGGCTCTGCAATCGAGCCTGTTATGGAGCTTTGACAGCTCACCCTTCTCTTCTAAATTACTACTTGCTATAAACATTGAACTTGGTTCACATATTGTCCTAAATCAGAATACAATTTGTTTAATTTTGGCTTAATAGGATGACTAAATCCAACTGTTTCGCTCTATAAATTGTGGTTTGTAGCTTAGTTTTATGGGTGAATCTAGTTAATATGGCTTATTTAACAAACCATGATTAAAACTATGGCTTAGTGTGATACATGAATTCAGCCAACATCTTACTTCTGATAGGGCTATCATTTCTGGACTGTAAACATTCAGATGGCCACTCATAACCATTGTGATACTTTTCAGCCCAGAAATGCTAGTCCTTTAATTTTTGAGTTACCTGTTTAGTCAAATATTGTTTTTTGATTCTTGGATCATGTCCCGCATCTGTTTTTGATCTCTGATTATATTTGATGCTTCATCTCTTGTTTGGCATGGACTTCAGATAGGTTGATAACCTCACCATGAATTATTGGCTTCATGTATTCTTGACTTCTCTATCAATCTTTATGTCCAATTGTCCAGCCCCAGAACAATAGGAGCCCTTATAGTTTTAGGCTTGCTTAAAACTATACCTCTCATTTGTATGCTTTGAAACTCTGATAACATGAAGAAACAAGGAATCCATTTGAAGAATGCCAAATGATTGGCTGTTGTGCTAGATCAGCGGTTCTCAACCTTTTTCAGGCCGCGACCCCGACGTGCACCGCGCATGCGTGGCGCGACCCCGACCTGCATCACGCATGCGCGGTGCGACGAGCTGCATCGCGGTGCTGCCCCCTGCGCCAGCCGAAGCATAGGCCGCCGCCCGTTTGGGGCAGCAGCAGGCAGGCCCAGGTGCTCAGGTGCTCCTGGGCGGCTGCGGCGGCGACGGTGCAGGGCGACCACGGGCTGGGCCACCAGCTGGCCCAGCCCAAGGGAGGTAAGACACCCGCCGGGCCCCACGCACGCCAAAACCTTTCCCTGCACCCACCGCTGCCCCGCTAGCCTTGCCTTCGCTGCCGCCCATTTGGGGTGGCGGCAGGCAGGCCCAGGTGCTCCTGGGCGGCCGCGGCAGTGACGGTGCAGGGCGACCACGGACTGGGCCACCAGCTGGCCCAGCCCAAGGGAGGTAAGCCACCCGCCGGACCCCATGCACGCCAAAAACCCTCCCTGCGCCTGCCGGCCTCCCACCTCCCACCCCTGGCCCTCTTTTATTTACAGTTTTAGTAGTTGCTCAGCAGGGAGGGGTGGAAATTTCCGGAGAGCTCGCCTTTGCTGCAGACAACTTGTAGCACCGTTTGCAGACTGGGACTTTTGGCGGGCTCAGCAGGGCGGAGACAGCCTGGACAATTCCTATTGGCTTTTGAAAGCCAATAGAATTAGACTCTATTCAAGAGAGTCTATTCTATTGGCTTTCAAAAGCCAATAGAATAAGAGGGAGTAGCACAGCTAAGGAAAAGGGGAAAAAAATGGCGTAGCACAGCTAAGGAAAAGGGGGGGAAAATGGCAGACTGCGTTGTTTGGCGACCTCCATCAAATGGTCGTTCGACCCCAAATGGGGTCACGACCCACAGGTTGAGAACCGCTGTGCTACCGGTAGATGCATTTTCAGAGCAAAAGCACGTTATAAATAGTTCTGAATTCTGCAGTGCTTTTAGTCTGAATAGAAATCTGTATAATCTCTACTCCGAAATTTGTTCATGATAACAAACAAAAGGTATGATTAATTACTATGATTATTCATTTAGACCTTGGATGCTAAATTCCACTAATATTAAGGCAAATAGATTAACAGATTTTTTTTCTTCCGTTCAAACAGAATTTAGAAAAATGCAGTTATTATTACTTGGAATCTGAATAATTTGCATAATATACTGTGCACAGTTTTAACTCCATTAAATTGGATTATAACCTGTTCAAAGACTTGATTATATTACTGTTGCTAATTTTTTTCCGGGTGGGGGGGGTACAAGAAGCAATGGGTGGAAGCTTGTTAAAGAGAGGTCCAACATGGAACTAAGGAGAAATTTCCTGACAGTGAGAACAATTAATCAATGGGTTGCCTCTTGGAATTGTGGGTGCTCCATCACTGGAGGTTTTCAAGAAAAGGTTGGTCTCCTGCCTCAGACTAGAAGACCTTCAAGGTCCTTTCCAGCCCTAGGATTCTATAATATTCAGCAAGTGACTTAAAAAAAAAACCCTGCTGTCTAGCTTCATATTTCATAGAAATATGTGGATCTTATTACTGATGTTCTTCAGTATCAGAATATTTGGACAAGATGGGTTCCTTGCATGTTGATGGCAGAGATGAAAGCTTCAAGAGTTATAATAATAATAATAATAATAATAATAATAATAATAATAATAATAATAATAATAATAATAATAATAGCAATAATAATAAAGTTGGAAGGGACCTTGGTGGTCATCTAGTTCAACCCCCTGCTCAGGCAGGAAACCCTATACCATTTCAGACAAATGGCTGCCCAGTCTCTTCTTAAAAACTTCCAGTGAAGTGCATTAGATTGGACAGAATTGAAACTGTAATCTTATCTACCAGATTTGGGCTCCACTATAAAGTAGCCCTGCTTGTGCAGTGTGAAAAGGGAGTTGCTTATATCAGTGTTCCCCAACCTGTCTGGCTCAGTGGACAGGCAGAGGCAACATTGGGGGGGGCAGGGGGGAGACAAGGGGGTGGTTTTGCATGCTTGCGCTGCTTTCATGAATGCAGCTTTGCGCATGTATGCGCGCTCGCCTGCCACTTCCACAGTCTGGTTCTGAATGATCTGCAGCCCAGTACCAGGTTGCGGACTGGGGGTTGGAGACCTCTGGTTTATATGCAGTGGTGAGATTCAGTTGGTTCTCACCAGTTGGGCAGAACCGGTAGCTAATTTTTTGTTACCGAGGCCCAGAATGAACTTCCAGAAGTGGCATCCACGCAGAGAACCAGTTGTTCACATATTTGAATCCCACCACTGTCTATATGGAATAAGACATCCAAGCACTATCCTTGCTTCTGGGGCCATTCTAGAGATATGAGCTATGGGTGCCACTAAAAGAGAACAGAGAAAGGGATGGATGGGTGAATACACATAGGGAGGACTTAGACCTTGATGGGGAAAATCAGCTATTGGAATGATTTTCCAGTGAGAGCTCTCCAGGGAAATTGAGGCTGGAACCTACCACACTGGGAAGGTAAAAGGGATTATGACAAAGTTTAGGAGAGGCTTCCTTCCGCTATCCCTCTCCCCCCCATGTTTCTGATGCATCATAAAAAAATAGCTTAATCCTTGGATCAATCAAATACAACCCCTGTTGTTACTCAGAGCAATTAACTTTTTCTTACTAAAGGGGGAAAGCACAGAAGAGCTTGTTGCTTGTTCTTCCCTGCATTTTCCGAACCGCCTGACTCTAGACAGCTGGACTAACCTTTTGGAATTTTTGCCAGCCGCAGGAGCGTGGCTTCTTTGGAAAGCCCTACGGCTGGTACGTGATGCCACTCATCTGTTCCCAACACAAAACAGAGAGACCAGACAAGCGCTGAAAAAAAAACCGCTCCCAAAACAAACCAAAATAAAAACAAGTCTTCAATCTCAGAACGCAAACATCAGCTGCATGCGCTTCCTTCAGTATATTTATTCTGATGCTGGGCTGTTTGTGAAAGAGGCTCTGTTTTTATGTGCAGATCTCAGTTTTCAGTGTGCATGACATGGCAAATAATTCATATCAGTTTGTCACCTGAACTATCTACTGGGGGCGGGGAAATGAAAAGTATTATGTATGGATACTATCCTTTGGATTTGCATGCTGGATGGATACAGAGGTAGTATATATTCTGCCAGGATAGATTGGGCAAAATAGAAGGAAGTAAAAAAATAGGGATTCTTTTACTGCAGGCCATTGAATTCAATGGAACATTGAATAATTTACATGTGTTCCCCTGCCTGGTCCTTTTCCAGATAGAAAGGATATCTAACACATATGGAGGGCATTGGTTGGGCAGAGCTAACAAACATATTTTCATCATTTTATTCCTTTACTCTTGTTATTATTACATTTTTTTTCATCATATGAAGTGCAGTGGCTCAGTGGTTTAATGATGCTGGAGATGGACTTTGCTCCAGCAGTTCAAGTCCTAGCACTGCGAGCTGGGGTGAGCTCCCGTCACTTGCCTCAACTTCTGCCCACCTTGCAATTCGAAAGCATGTTCTATGCGAGTAGATAAATCGGTACCACTTGGTGGTGGTGGTGGGGATGAGTTGGTACTCTGTGCAGGCAGCCAAATGATTACGGAGCCTGTTTACGAGGCAGCTCTGGGGAAGGGAGGAGGCCTAGAATGAAACTGCAGGAAGAGCTGTTTCTCTCTCTCTCTCTGGTGAGAAGCCAGCTTGCCCTCTTGTGGCACGCCATGGGAAACAGGCAAGCCTGTAGCTGACAGAGCTGGTAAACAGGCAGCCAAACTGCTCCTTCGCAAAAGACTTATAGTCTCCTGACTAATGTAACAATGCCAAAAACAAAGATTTTTTGTTGTTATTTATCATTTTTATTTTCCTTTTAATGTTGTAAGCCACTCCCCTTGGTGAGATGGATGGCAAATTAATTAATTAACTAAATCACCTGCTTTATTAGTGGGACATGATGATGGAGGGGCCAGGAGTGGAATATAAAAGATAAGAGGGTTTTATATCAGTCTGTTTATCCTCCATCATATTCTAATTATTCTGCTGAAGTGTGAGCCGTCGGACAAAGTTTATTGACAGTCAGATACTTCAGGATGGCTGGCAAACAATGTATCCCTGATTCTCACCTAGCGCAGATACCCTGGGAGAAATGCCTCTTTTAAAATGTTTTCTTTTTATTTGTTATTATTATTTATTAAATTTTTGTTTACTAAAGTTTAATAAAGAGCTGGAAATTATATTAGAAATACAAGTCCAAAACAGTTTGAGCATATTGCTCAAATGTCTTTTTTACTCCTTTGTTGAAAAAGATTAATTCAAATGTTGACAGAGAACATCTAAGTATAATCCATTGCTGCAAGTCTACATATTACTTATTTTCCATTCTAGTGTTGTATAATAATTTTTTTAGCCAGCTCCCATGCCCCCCAATCCATATTCGTCATATTTTGATCAAGTCCTAGGAATATAGACATGAAGAACATATGCATAGTTAACATACAGTGATTGATCCAGAGTCAAGTTAATAATTTTGTTGATGTCATCTCCAAATGCAACATTAATGAAACAAGTCCAGACCAAACGGGTTAATATTTTAGGTCCTGAGTTATGTTTCCAATATCAGGAAGATGTTAATTGTTTAAATGAAGCTGAGCTTTTGTGCTCACATTAATGGTTTATTGAGCAAAGGATCGGCTCTAGTCATTAAAACACAAACACAAAGAGATAATGACTGAGAAAAAGGCAATAATTGGATGATTATTTTAAGACTGCACCACTGGTCAGCAAAAGTAGCACTGGTTAGCTCAAGCATGGCAATGCAGAGATTTGTGGTGCAGCGTGAAAACATTTTTACAGGTTGAATATAATGTGACATATCGAGAGATGTTCAAGCAGAACAATTTTAATATGGATTAGAACATAGCATTTGAGTTGTGCTTATTCTACATTAATCATACTGATTGGGGAATTTAGGAGCCAAATGTGAACGATGCCAAATCAGAGAAGGGAACTCTTCAGAATAGCAATAACACTTAGACTTATGTACCGCTTCACAGTGCTTTACAGTCCTCTCTAAGCAGTTTACAGAGTCAGCCTATTGCCCCCAACAATCAGGATTCTCATTTTACTGACCTCAGAAGGATGAAAGGCTGAGTCAACCTTAAGCCAGACAGATATAGCTGTAGATAGAAGGATAATGCTTCCTTGGTTAATTTGGCTGAATAATATGTTTGGAGTGGAGACCTATCTCAGAGATGCCAAATCCCAGTGGCAAATGTAACACAGCCACTTTGAGTTCTTTAGGCAGCTCTAGCTTACACTGGTGACTATGTTCTACTGAATCAGAAATGGCGGAAACCTTGATGAAAGAGATGGAAGATATTTTACCCTTACCAGCTTTTCTCCTTGGTATCTCTATCTCTGGGGAAGGAGGTGGGGATGGAAGACAGTCCAGATGGGAGGACGTTGAGCTTATTTTCTTCTGCAGGGGTTCCTCTGAAAGATCGAGAATTTTCACGAGGGGCAAGCCAGAGGTTGTCGGTCTATACCGTGCATACTGCAAGGCTTCATTGATCCACCTCATTTCACGCCAGATCTCATCAATTTGCTGCATGAGGAAATAATACAGACATATTTTCACAAGCAACTCTTGTTTGGTTTGACAAATTTACTTGACTTTTGTTAATCGCAAGAGAAAGATAACCCAGTAGAATTTGATAAGGATCTTTAAGATGAACTGCCTTCTCGTGCAGTCAAGATTTTTTCACTGTACCTTCTCCTTCCAATTTCTCAGAATATGGCACTTTATATGCATTATTAATTTTAGCATAGCTAGCAAATCACAGCAACCCCTAAAGTTTTATGAGTTCTGACTTTCTGGGTTTTTTTGGAGAGATGATAGCTTTTTAAAATATCTGTTTAAAAAAAAGGTCAGAAGTAATTATGTTTCATAACTTTAGTTTTTTTTTCTTCTCCTGTTTATTTTCTTGCACCTCTTTTTCCTTTTTTATCTTTTTCTTTAGATTTTTTTTACTCTATGCAATATAACTAACATAAATAAATAAAATAAATTCTCAGATCCTGGACATAATTTAAGGTATTAATTATAACCTCTGCCATCTAGCATACCATATCCTGCATTTCTTGACAACAACCATAAAGGTTTAGCACAATTCCTTAAAAAGAAGATGTACACATTGTTACCTGTGACCTAGTGTCCATGGGTACATACTAAGCTGTGCCTTGAAGGACGGAGACACAGCTATTTCAGGTGAGCATCTCCCAAAAGTGCTGGGGCAAGGATATTAAAACATATGTGAAGGGAGATATCACCACACACATGTGGCAATGTTCCAGTTTGTTACAAGTTTGGCTATATTCCTATCCCTTTATTATCTGCTTTTTAAATGTGCATTATTATTGCCTATAAATAAAATAGGGAAATTGATCAAAATCCCCTAAACTCAAAGTTAGGAGAGAAAACATAGAAAGCAAAACTCAATTTGTAAATAAATAATGAAACATTGCCATAATTTTAAAACACTTTGGAACAACTATTGATTGGAAGAGTATTCACAATAATTTCCAAGTTGTTTTTTTCTTTAGCAAACTAGCTGTTTGCCATCCAGAGTCATGGGCAGCCATATAATTTTTCTGCATGACTAAACAACCAAATAAATCTTTACCTTTCAGGTGATGTTACCCAATCTCTTTTGATGTATACGAAAGAACAAAAGTACGACTGCTTGTTTCTATGTCTTTAAGAGTGTCTGACATATAACACTGTATCTTTAAATGAAGATTTATTTTCAAAGTCAGCTTCAGATATTTGTTATACCTTAGTCAATCTGAAAAAAAAACTTCTTTTCTCACAATTCCATAGCCTATCAGGCTACAACATATTCTTTGCCTACATATAATTTTTACCATTTAGTTTCTCACCAGTTCCCATTGCTGAACAGTGTTTATAGACTCCTTTACTCTTTACAGTGTTTGGTTTGTATAGTGACTGTCTTAGATCTAGGCTCATACAAATGTTCTTGTGGTTTTGCGGTTGCGGCTGAAGATTGTGGTATGCGGTGGAGTGAATTAGTGTTTCTTTCCCCCCCTTTTCCATTGCCAGTAGGTGGAATACAGCTGGTTTTCATTTGAGAAGGAACCTGACAGGTCCAATATGCTGTCACAGTAATTTGGTACAAACATGGTGGTTTAAAAAATGGCCACATTTTCATCAATCATAAATAATCATGCAACCCAGGACGTAAATTTCTGTCTTTTCTATGAAATGTTTGTCAGGAGCAGAACAGACCTCCTCACTTATTAGAATCCTTACCATTTGGTATGTTATTTTTTTTAAAGTCTTAAACAATTAACAGTATGTGAACGAATATAATAATTTATGTATTTTACTTTTTAAACATATGTACAAGGTTTCATTGTCTTTATTTAGCAAGCTTTTGACTGCAGTTAGTTTTTAAAAATGCAGAAATGAAAAAAAAATTGTCAACAATTATTTACACCCCCCTCTCTCTTTAGTCACACTTTATTCACTAAAGCACCAAGAAGGAACCAGTAATCAATGCAACAATTGGTATAAAATGAAATCACTTTGTGGGATGGTGAAGCTGCTGGGAAGATAGAGGTTAAAAGTGGGGGGGGGGAGATTTCCTGTCAAATGACCTATCTGGATGGAGAGAATAGTGAACAGGTGGATGGGGATATACCGGTAATTAGATTAATATGAGTAAATTTTAAAATGTTAAAAGCATCGGATATTAAGTGATGTGGAAAAGAAGGCATTTGTTTCAGAGTTTGAAACCAAGGGCTATTTGATAAAGCTAATGATTTATTTACAAAATAGTAATGTCACAAAAGAGAAATGGATTAAATTTAAGATCACTTGAAACTATCAGAAGTGGTTAGAGATATAAGCTAACTATATTAAAAATTGATTGATTTGATATCATCAAACAGATGTTGACTCATAGCAATCACATTGATAGATTTTTCTCTAGAACAACATATTTCCAATCTGCTCTTTCAGGTCTTTCAATGGTGGAGTCATTGCTGAGGTAATTAAGGCTATCTACTTTGCTCTTTTCTTCCAGGAGTTTTCATCAAAACAAAGCACAAAAACATCAATACACTTTCTGTCTTGCTTCTTCAAGCCCAGGGTTCACTTCCATAGAGTGTCCAAGTGAAAACCATGGTCTGCATGATTCTGATCTTTGTAGCTATAGACACAAAACTTATTGCTATTTTACCCAGTACTACGGTACTGTAGTCTCCTTTCTTCTGGTATGTAGACTGATCTCTTCCAATCTGTTGATCACTGTGACCTTCTCCAGATCTCTACTGGTATAATTTGATTTACAGATTCTTCTTCTGTAGCCTGCCATGCTTCTGTGGTAGATATTCCATCAATTCTTGTAGCCATTTGATTTGGTAATGACTGGAATGCCGATTTGGTTTCATCTTCTTGTTCTTGTAAGTAGAGAATATCTTCTAAATTATTATAGTTCAGACTGGATTTGACATTTTTGTCCACCTATTGAGTCCTTTCCAAGGACTCAGAACAGACAGATGGGGATGCTTGATGGTGTTACAGATATCATCACAGGATATAAGATTTTCCAAATAAAACTGCCTTCTGTAATTGGCTGATGTTGAATTTGTCAGTGCCAATGGTGTTCAAGTGGAGCTCCAATTGTCTTGGGATCGTACCCAAGGTGCCTATTACTATTGGTAAATGTTATTGAATTGATTGTAATTTCTTTGATTGTTGTGAGCTGCTCAAAACCATTGAGAGTCAGGCACTATAAAAGTTTAATTGATACTAATACTATAGTATCAGTAACACTTCAAAGATAAAGATAAAATATGGTAAGCATGATGAAGAGAGGGGTCTCATTTTTCTTCTCCAAAAGCTGGGCTGAAGAGCCAGGTGTTTACAGCTCTTCTAAACAACAACAGAGTGTGGGCCATCCTGATCTGGGGCAGAGGGAGCTTGTTCCAGAGGTCAGGTGCTGCTACAGAGAAGGTGCACTTTTGGGTTTATGATAGATGACACCTTAATGTTGATATCTCTATTGTACTGAATCTGAGTGTGTTCCTTCCACCTTTGCTTGATTTCTTGGACTCAGTTACCCTGTGCCCATTGCAATGTGCAGCTTTTGCTCACATAAGAAAAGGCATGGGTTTCAGGTAGTCCCCAATTTATGCCTGTAATAAAACCTTCCCATTATGGTCATAAGTTGTGAAAGCTGTAACGCAGGTCACCATGTGACTGATGCTATTTTATACTTGGTTTGTGGTGGTTTATTGAGCAAATCACCATTGTTGTTAAGTAAACCCATTGTTTGCTATGGGGCATTTTTGCCAAAAAACAGAAGTAAACACTGTTTTTCAGCAAAAATGTTGTAAATCGTGGACATGTGACTGCAGGATAGTGCAAAGGGCCATAAATGCAAAACCATTGTATGCCCAAAATACAGTAATTTGACCACAGGTTAGGGTAGCAGCCATCAAAACTTCAGAAGCAGATTGTAAGAACCTTGGGAGGGGGGAGGGCTCTTGTAACGTTGAATGGTTTCTAAGCAATCAGTCATAACTCAAGGACTACCTGTATAACCCCAACTGATAGACTTCTCTATAACACCTCAGTTGACTCGTCATATGATTTTATCCCTGAGATTCACTCATAAAGTAAGCAATTTGAAGAAGACGGGAGGGAAAAGTGGAATTAAAAACTTCATAAAATTCAAGTTGCATGTTAACAGTCACCTCTTTATGCCTTGCCTCACCCAACAGTTCTCTGCTTAGGTTCTCAAATGCTGCCCCTGCCAGAAATTAACCCTGAGTAGTGAGAAAACAGATGGTTACCTGTATGTAATCTAGGACTTGCTGGTGTCTTTGTTTAGCAGCAGCAACTTCACTGTCTGAAATGGCTTCTCTTAGGGACTGCTGGGTGCTCAGAAAATCTAGCTCTATGACAGCGGAAAGGCGGCAATAGAGACTAATAAATTTTTCCTTGTAACTGCAGAAATGAACTGAGGAGACAACAAAGCACAGAAGTAAGTGTATTACATAGGGGACCCACAAAGACTTACCATTTGAAGGCATTTAATCAAGATTAGTTGCCATAGCTTACATTATTCCCTAAAAACAAGGATTACGTGAAGTGCTAAAACTACAGAAGGGTAGTGAAAACAAAAAAGCATCATGTAGGGCCTTAACATCAAACAGAATTATGTGGCTTAAGCTTTTGTGGATCAGAGACTCCCACAGGTATTCGATTAGTAGAGTAGAAAGACAGCAGCCATATATCTCACTTATATATCTGGCTGTATTTATTGTTATATTTTGGATGTACTAAAGATCTGCCTTGAAACTTTAAAAAATGATTCCTCATTATTGGTCTATATTTTGTTCTGCTTGGTCTCAACTGGATTGTTCTGCATTGCCAATTGCCCTCTAAGCATCTCTGCATCTTACAAATTTAAAAGCTTTTGCCATACCTGTTAAGTACTTAGGAAAGGTAAAAGTGATTTTTTTTCCCTACTGGATAGTTTCCTGTTGGTGTAGAAAGTATGCAAGCTTCAAACATACATATAAATCTCAATCAGGCAGGATGAAAACACAAGCAAGAGTGTGCTTGTAGATAGAAGTCCATCAGGGATGGAAAGCCAGATAAAGCTTTCTGCTTCAAACACTATACTTCATAGACTGAAAAAAGATCAGGTGTTATTCATGCATTATTTGAGTAAAATCTAGAAAGTTGTGTTGATATTAGCATAAGCTCATCAATAATGAGTTTATGCCAATCAATAACTGCTTTGCCTCAATTGTGCATCAAATGAGCAGTAAAATCCATTCTAAATTGTACTTGGCTCCTTGGGCTATGCTACACAACCATCTCAAGGACAACATTGCTAAACAGGCCTTCCATGCTTTATTATGGTTAAAATATTCATGGATAAGGGAAGTTCTAGGCCATCTGAAGGGCACAGCTTCCTATACTCATTATGCTTAACATCACTTTTGTTCCTGCAGTGAAGTAGAGGTTCACATCTGTCTACAAGAATTCCCTACAGATGAAGATGCTGGCCATAATACCTTTCTGTCTCAATAAGATACATATGAGGTATTGATAAATAAAATTGCAGCCCACTCAGAATAGCAATTACCTCATAACAAATTCATCAAGTCCTTACATATAAGGAAAGACCAAGGTTTATAAATGTGTTATGAAAGAATTGTATAATGGATCAAGAAAAGAACAATGGATACTGTCTTAAACCAGGTCAGACTCTTTGTCCAATTCTCCACTCTTTCAATATTGCCTACAGCAGGACGTAAGTAGAAAGTCTGCTCAATTACCAGGTATCTAATCCCATGTTGTTTAATGTGAATTGCAAGGGATTGAACCTAAGACCTTCTCACCGAAAATATGTGCTCTGTGAACTACAAACTTTCCAATCCAGACTCAGGTATTTTAAAACATATTGCAGAAATACTAATCTACTCACCAAATGTTTCATATTTCTGAAACATGTGCTGTGGCAAACCCTGCTCTCAGTATTTTACAAGATGGAATTTTGGTGGTACAGTATTCTATTTCTTTCGCATTTGCAAGTGGTAGCTTTCTTCTCCCACCCTCAGTGACATATATCCTGAGGTGCCATTCAAAATCTCTGTTCTACTAGCCTTCCTTTAACAGAGCATCACAGATTGAGTTTAGGAGTATACCACATTTTTCAAGAGACAGCCACCAATTTCAAACTTCCCCCCTTTTTTTGAACACTATCGGTTTAGATCATGATATATAATGTTCTTGTCTCTTTGGTGTCATCCAGATTTGTTAGAATAAACTCTCATAATTCCCAGCAAGTACATATGGAGAGTACCAGGTTAATGAAGTATATAGAATGAGATGAGACTCAGATTTGTGAAGAGTTATTGAACAGCACTGCCTCTCCATTCTGCCTGATAAAGAGTTCAATGCAATTTGAAAATGCATAAACTTTCATTACATCTACAGATACTGACCCAATAAAAATATCACATTAGTTAGTTGTGTATACCTTTCTGAATATGGATTTTCAATTCTGGTTAATCATGGTGCCTCTCTCTCTCTCCCACCCCCTCCCAATAAAACTGAAGAAGAAAATACAACAGCAATAACAAAAAGTGAAAGAGTGCAAGTTTGTATTTCTGTTCATGCTGCATTTATGTTGCCAGATCTATGACTTAGGTGTGATAATATATTGATCAGAGAAGCTCCATCAAGCATTATTTCTGTCTCCACAATAGAAATATTGTTGAGCTAAATTTGGACCACCCCCTCACTCTTTGATCATTTTCTGTTCTGAACAAATTACTACTGGCAATCATGAAGCACATCCTACAGGCAATTATGTGTGTTTCATCACAGCTTTCTGAGGTAGTATCAGCTCTACACACATTGGCCTCTTCTTACACAAACTATAACCACTGTAGGTTAATACTGAATATTTATTCATGTGCAATGTCAACAAATAATATAAGGAAAAGGCTTTTGCCACACGTTGAATTCAGTCTCCAAAAAGGTCCTTAGTGCACACAAGAGCACAAAGTCAGCAGCATCTCTGTGCAGCTTTTTAAAGCAGCTTTCTCAGAAACATGCAATTGTGTTTTACAAGTGCTGCAGGATCCAAGAAAAGGATTAGGCTGCTTTGAGAAGTTTCAGACAGGTGTTATAGTCATGCTCTCAGGACAGCTAGGGAAGTTTCTATAAAAAGCTTCTCAATGTCTGACTGCAGTTTATGTAAGCTGATCTAAATGTGTTACGTGTTTTTAACAGAGGCATCTTCTTAACAACACTTTCCATTGAACAAAGGGTTAGCCTCTGATGGACTTGGGTTTTTGTTTTTGGGGTTTTTTTTTGTATTCACTGGGTCACCAACATACCCTACTTACAAACTTCCATGATCTATATACTGCTTGTTTAGGCTCAGCCCATATTTGGCATCAAAACATCCCACATTGAATGTCTGGCATCTCCAGAAACAATTATTAAAGAATCCTACTTAAAATCTTGGCAACCCACTTCCAATCAGCAGTGTCCAGAATACAAGGGAAGATACAGTAATAGGAAAACCGCAACTTCCCTCAATTGTTTCATAGGTTGAGCAGGTTTTCTATTAGTTTAAAGGTTTGACAAAGCTATACCTGTAAATGAATGTCACAATCTCCTTTTAATTGCTTGAAAACCTGTGGGGTTCTTTTTAACCTAGGTATGTTTTTAAAATCTTCCCAAGCTCTTTGATCATGCCAACATATTTTTCAACCATGTCTGAAAAAAGGAAAAAGAGAAGCAGTACTGACTTCTTTTCATCCTCTCCCAACAGGGCTAATTTCTAAAGGACTCTCTGAGCATCTGGCTTACCCTACACAGGTGGCACTTTAGCAAAATGACAACTGCTGTTTTAGCTTCAGAGCTGCATCTCCTTACTGTGGTGTGGTTGCAAAACCAGGCCTATAATGTTGGTGTAACAAATGTTAACTTTAGCAGAGTCATCTGTGGTTTTACAGTTAAAGATCCAGTAGCCACCAGCTAATATGGAGTGGAAGTTTCCAATATTTGGGAGGTGAATCACAGCTATTTTATAGGCACTAGGGAAAAATGTGCAATAAATCAGAAAATGGCCTCTGCTCGAGGGCATGAGATCAGTTACTTTTTGTTTGGAAAGTAAAATTGAGCTGTTAGTAGAATTCTCCCTGGAATGCTTATGATTCCCGCATTATAAATTCACTGCATTGAGACAGATGAGCAGAGCAGCCTCCATTCTTATTGTTTACGTCAAACTGCTTTACTACCTCTGTTGTCTCTGCAGATCTATAGCAGATATCAAATGTGCTTCTAATCCTACTGGAAACATCACAATTTCTGGATTTACTTTTTTTGTACAGTAGCTTGGAGTGCACTTAAATAGCTACTGAGGATGAGGGTGGCATTACTGGAGGGATGAGTTGAGCTCGATGCACCTGCTTTCCTTCTTTATTTCAAGAAAAATATGAAAAAAGGTTTTTACTTTCTAGGAAGTGCACTCTGCATTTTGTTGCCAAATTTTAGCAGCACTTCTAGGGACTTCCTGGATTTTACAACAACAACAACAACAACAACAACAACAAAAGAATAGGAGAAGTGCAAAGTGTAACCCTAAGCCTCAATGGCCAAAGCCAATCTTTTTATACCAAGTTGAACACCTGATTGGCAGGGAAACCTGTGAACCCTGTGAACTGTAGTTGCAAGGTATCTGAAGATTACCAGCTGGGAACCATTTGTTTTGAATCCTAAAAGTAATATTTTATTATAGGAATGGTAGCATGGAGCCATGAGCCGTGCCAGATATTTTTCAGCAGTCTACCAAACTCCAAGCCTTTACCAAAACATTATTTGATTTAAAAATTAAACACAATATTGCAATACAATGTAGGGCATCTAGCACTATAGTGCTGACAATCACACCTTACAATAATGGTAAGAACATCCCCAGGGCTAGTTTGCCTTCTGGTTAATGTTTTGTAGCTGGCCATGCCTACAAGGAATAACAATAGCACTTAGAATTATATACCAGTTCACAGTCCTTTAGAGCCCTCTCTAAGCGGTTTACCAAGTCAGCATATTGCCCCCAACAATCTGGGTCCTCATTTTACCGACCTTGGAAGGATGGAAGGCTGAGTCAACCTTTAGCGGGTGAGGATCGAACTCCTGACAGTTGGCAGAATTAGCCTGCAATACTGCATTCTAATCCCTGCCATCACAGCTCTTGCCAGCAGATTGGGAATAAGCAAATCACTTTGTGAGTGTGCTAATCAGATGCCCTCAAAAATTATAAACGTGTTCCTGACCCAATGGAATCATCTAGTTTATCTAGAATTTATCTAGTTCAGCTTCTTATCTTTTCTGGTTGTATCTGGAAATCTAGACAGGAAGGAAGCAGCCCCTTTCTGCTGTTGTTCTTCAGTACTGGTAATCAGGGCAGCAATTCTTCCAAACAAATAAAATGGAATTACTCCAAAAACAACTGCTGTCCTCCAGAATGACTCCTAATTAGCAACATTTGTCACAGAAATGCTTTATCTCCTAAATAAAACGACCAATGCATATATAATGGATGTATTTGTCTAAGCTCCAACTATTCTGCGTAGGCAAATGGGCGGCAATTATGAAAAACATCAAAATCATCACTAAGCCAGACCGACCTTCTTTGCTTTGCTGATTAACCCATTTCAAAATGACCTGATTCTGCATGCTTTACTACACTCAAGGGCTGTGTGTTGCGTGATATCTGCCAGCTTCTGCAGGGCGGGAATGATGACTAGCTCTCTCTCTCTCTCTCTCTCTCTCTCTCTCTCTCTCTCTCTCTCTCTCTCTCTCTCTCTCTCTCTCTCTCTCTCTCTCTCTCTCTCTCTCTCTCTCTCTCACACACACACACACACACACACACACACACACACACACACACCTATCTGGAGTCAGAGAGAAAAAAATGATGTTGCTAAGAAATCACATGATTTATGGACTCTCTGCTGAGGAGGGGGAGGCAGAGACTGGATGGGGGAACAGATACAACTTTGTGATTTTATTGTAAGACAAGTGGGTTAATATTTCTAGGAGAACCAAGGTAGTATACCGAGTTCAAACATCTGAAGAGGGAGGTTAAGGAATCCTGTGTGGGGGGTGTAAGGGTTGTTCTGTCCCGGGGCAGTGCAGACGTCGTCTGAGGCAGGGAGCAGGAGAAGAAAGGACACATTGTGACCCAATTCCAACACCTCCTGTGTATACAGACGGAACAGCTTAGCCTACAGAGGGACACGCACAGAAAAGAAATGGGGGGACGGGGGAAGGAGAAAGTTATAACATGGCATTTTTAGCAACACCCCTCCCTCACAATGATATAAAACATTAGAACAAACTGTCACAACATCTACCACACAGGCATGTCTATAAAACCATAGGCATTTGGATGTAGGTGAAGGCATACACACATGCAGGCACAACACACAGAGACATTGGGGTGTGTTTTTCTTATTCCTGCTTCAGAAAAGGTTTCATGCTCTAATGTTTCACCTTAAAACATACACATACATAGACAACCCCAGCCTCACCCTCCCCCAAAAATAACACCCATGTTACTTATTAACCAGAAAACCTACACATGATTTTTCCAAGATTTTCATTTATATGGAAACATGAAAATCAATTTGGTTCAAATATTCAGAACTTTATTAAAAACAAACTAGGTAGAATTCTGGAGGGAGTTTTGTCTGCTCCCTTGCTTTTCTATCAGCCTGCCACATTGCACTGGGACAATGCAAATAAATAAATAAAATTAACAAGCTGCGCTAGAGAAAAACATGAACATCAAATAGTATATATATTTTTTATTAAGGATTCTTTTTACCCCAAACTGAATTATGGATTATATCTATCGTGTTCTACTTTTCCCCACAAAGCATTGCTCCCATTATAGAATGTGACCCCTTTAGGAAAAGAGAAGAAATGCCACTTATTTCAAAATGGGATGAATGCTGTACAGATATTTCAGAAGCAGATGTCTAATACTGGCTGGTAAGAAATTCTAAGTCTTAAAGTTGAGATACTGCTGCCTACAATGATTCAACACAAGTCTCCTTCATTTTTCAGTTTAGCTTTAATTTTTTTAAAGGCCTGCAGAATCAGGCCAGGTTCCGCCTCCCCTCAACACAATATGCTCAATGGACGAATTGTTCCAATTTAAATGACCAGATGGGTCATGATGAAACCAGGCCCCTCCCATTGCTGGAAAAAAGTCACAATACGTCGCAACACGTCACGTGATGTTGTGAGTTTGACACCCCTGGCCTAGAAAAACCAAAATGAAGCAGGAGAACAACTTGATTGATTTATGCCAATCTAGTGTTAGTGATTTCTTCATGGCTTACAGTCTTCCAACAATCAAAACGATACCCATATATTGGATTGTTGATTGAAATCAAATTGGTTATATTACTGGTATAAGCAGGTGGAATACCTTGTGCTATGCTGATAATACTACACTGAAGGCTGAAAATGCAAATGATCTGCAGTCTCTAGTAAGAAAAAACAAGAAGCACAGTGAAAAAAATGAGACTGATTAATTATAAAGAAGACTAAGCAATGGAACCATCATCATTATCATTTCAAGAGACTGTGTAGACGGTACACAAATCACCACTGAAGACGATTGTATTTGGGTGTATGCACTTGGCTCTTGTGAGCTGAATCTGACTGCATGGCAAAGGCATTGGTGACAGCTAAATTGTATAACAACAAATTATTCTGTTTTAACACAGCATTGTGAGATGCATCTTGGGCTAAAGGCTTGGTACCTGGACATACCTACAAGAAGCAGTCATCCACTTGCTCCACTATATACTGGTGCTTATCCAACATCTCATCCAACTTTTGAAGGTACAAAACCAATGGTAATGACCCTTCACCACTTCATGATCTACTGGCCACAGGATCAGGAGGGTGCAGATAGAGAGTTAAAGATTTACCCTGTGTTCCCACTCTATTTCTCAGTTCACACACTTCTTGCTTAAGAGGTTGCTAATCTAAGGTCACTTCCTTCCCTCTCTCTTCCCACGGACACACATCTAGTGCATATGCCCTTGGACACTCTTCCCAGGAGACGTAATTGGCATTGCCGATCCATATCATTTATTCTCTCTAAATAAATCACTTTTCTGCTACAGTCATAAAACTTGCTTCACTAATCTTGCCCAGGTTAAATTCCTCTTCTCAGGAATGCTCTTTCATATATACATATGGATCATTTCAATCTCCAGCTCAAATCATATTTCACACACGTTCAGAGGTATATAAGAGCAAGCTCTATTGCCACTTACAGCTGGCCATTTGTTTTATGGCACTGATTACTATCTTGACTTAAATTAAGTTTTATACAGGGTTTCACCATGAGCTCACTGTAGTTTAAAAGTAAAGCATCATTTCTGAAAGTTTGCAAAGGCAACGAGGCTATGAATTATAATACAGCTTTCATTAATCTGTCCGGAGGCAAGCAAAATATACGGTAACTCCATCTTTCCCTAGCTGGTAGCAAAATCTACACAAATCAAATCTGATACCAAATCAGCTCAAGTTCAGTGTTGTTGATCAGATACATGCACACATAGGCACAAATACATGCATGCATGTATTAGTGGTATTTTCCCCACCAGTGACTTTAACTACTTGAAATGAGATGGATGACAAGAGTCACATTGCATAGCCCCACAACGAGTTAGGCGACGAACAAATTTAATATAGAAATAAAACCTGTTGTAGAGGAAGATTGATCTGTTTAAGAAGAGCTTTCATTGCCACTTGGAGTTCAAAAAACAGTCGAGTTGGGCACTCTGCAGAATGATCCATATTTTCCATAGATTCCGAGCCAGAAAGTCTTTGGATCCATTCCCATTCCTCTCTGTATAGGGAGTGAAGTTAAAATTAGAAATATAACAAAAGTTCATTGCACAAGGAAGAATTTACTGAATGTATGTTTAGGCTTTGTTGAAGTTTTTGTTCTCTAATAGTAAAATCTTCTAAACTTGTAACAGGCCCAATTGCTTGTGGTTAAAAAAGGGCCAACTTTCTGATTTCATTCTGCATGTGCATATCAAGATGAAGACTTTCTTTGACATGCAGGCTGTTCCATGTTTCTTATAATTTTTTAATGCACATTCCTTAGGGGTCTCATGCGGACGGGTGGGTCGACATTAACTCATCTAGTTTCTTCATTGAATGTAGCCAGCCTGGGTTTTTATTTCTTCTTTCTTCTTAAGATTGAAGACATAAAGCTGAAACTGGACTAGAAGACCTCCAAGGTCCCTTCCAACTCTGTTATTCTGAAACAAGGGGATTATGGGAGTATGTGTACTTTAGTGGAGTGGTTGACAGAAGCATCTATAGCAGGAGGACAAGGGGAGTGGTGCAAGTACCACCCATTTTCTACATTTATCGTAATGTTGCCTAATACCTGAAAGGGGCAGAGTTTAAGGTACAACACTGTGATGTTGCCTTGGTCAAAGTGTAGGTGCCATTAGAAGGTCTACATGGGCTTTAGATAGGCAAAACAAGTAAACCCCAATGTTGTGTCCTGAGCCTGAAAAAGCAGGCTCGGGACGTTGCATTGGTCCCGGCCATTCCAAAAGCTGCCTGGGACCAGACAGAGTGGCGCCGACCTTGTGTGCATGCGCAAGGCGCGAAAATGCTCTGTTCCTATTGGTTGTCACTGTCCGGGCTTCTGGCCATATAAAAAGGCCTGCGTGCCTTTTTGTTTTTGCTTGGTTGTTGTAGAAGGAGAATAAAGTGTTTGTTCAGCATTGCCATGTGTCTTCATCATTCTCACGCGAACAAAGTATACAACATTGGCGACGAAGGTGGGATCCTTTGCAAGCTGAAACAAAAGATTTAAGGACTTACCCAGGAAGTCCTGAAGAGGGGAAGACAGTGTCTGAATCAGCGTTCCAGCCTGCCAGTATAGCGTTGCTGGAGGGTGAGCTTGGCTAAAGGACCC
The DNA here is from genome assembly GCA_034064705.1 of Bothrops alternatus. Taxonomy (NCBI): domain Eukaryota; kingdom Metazoa; phylum Chordata; class Lepidosauria; order Squamata; family Viperidae; genus Bothrops; species Bothrops alternatus. The sequence goes on along the minus strand of JARGCV010000200.1, from coordinate 1,926,499 downwards.
TTTCCCCAAACAGCAGTTTGTAGAGGAAGTGAGTGGTGAAGGTCGTAAACTATATGATGTCGAAGATTGGCCACTTGTTTGATTTTGATGTCTCCCACCCAGAGAGATGGAATTCCTACATAGCACGGGTGGAGAACTACTTCAGAGTAAATCAGATTAGAGAAGATGGCCTGAAGGCTGCAACTCTTTTGTGTGCCTGTGGACAGGAAGCTTTTGACATTGCAGAGAATCTGGTGGCCCCTGCACCTCTGGAGTCAGTAACATATGCTGACTTGAAGAAAATGTTGAAGGAACACTTTCAGCCAAACTTATCTGTCATTGCTTGGAGGCACGCGTTTGAGCAGAGAGACCAGAGGCCAGGTGAATCTGCTGCGGACTTTATTGCGGCCTTAAGGCAAGCAGCTAGACCTTGTGAGTTCAAGGATCTGGAAGAGAGGCTGCGAGATCGCTTCGTATGTGGTTTGAGGAGCAGAGACTTACAACAGAAGATTTTTTGCAAAAGAAGATGTCTCTTTCCAAGATGCGCTACAAGAGGTGGCAGCTGAGGAAGCAGCAGGCAGGGCTGTGAAGGCCTTACGGCTTACCAGGAACCCTCCAGACACAGCTACCGTCCATCAAGAGGACACTTGAGAAGGATCAGAAGTGGATCCTGAAGAGGAGGTGGACAGACTTCACCAGCCAGCTGAAAGGAGGCAGAAGGAACGTCCGGACAAGGCCCCAGCATCTCTTCAATGCTTTGGGTGCAGAGGACGCCACAAGCGAGCTGACTGCAGGTTCCGCTCCGCCATTTGCAGAGCGTGTGGCAGGCAAGGCCACATCGCATCTGTCTGTTTGGGTCGCCAGAAGGTCTAACCTCGTGAAGAATTGCATCTGAAATGTACCAGGGTCCCCAGCCAACATAGGGTGGGTTCTGCACATTGTGCAGGAGTATTCTGAGGACAGGGACACACAAGCCCCTTAAGAAGAAACTTTCCATTAACGTAAGGTTGCAAGGGATTCCCCTATCAATGGAGTTGGACACTGGGTCCGCTCTCTCAATTATTTCAATTAACACATTCAAAAGGATATGCAGCAGCAGTGGCCTTTGAGTTAAACTCAGGCCATCGAATCTAATACTTACTGATTTTCAGAATTCTATGGTGTGTGTTAAGGGGGAGGCCACCCTTAGAGTACAGCATAAGGATTTTGAAGGTCCCCTAGATGTGGTGGTTGTTGGGGGTGAACATACGAGTTTTATTGGACTCGATTGGTTCGAAGCTCTAGGAATCCAGGTAACTGGGCTGCACCATTTGCAAACGTTGAGCCTTGCAGAAGTCTGCAAGGAATTTTCAGATGTGTTTAGTTCAGAGCTAGGATCCTACAAGGGGCCTCCAATTTTGCTACGGTTAGACCCAACCATCATGCCCATCAGGGTTAAGTCTAGGAGGGTACCTTTTGCCCTCAAAGGAAAGATTGATGCTGAGCTGGACAAATTGCTTCAGCAGGGCATTTTGGAACCTGTGGATTCTAGTCCATGGGAAACCCCCATAGTAATGCCTCTAAAGGCTAATGGGGAAATACGTATATGTGCAGACTATAAGTGCGCACTGAATAAGACACTGCAACAGCATGCTTATCTAGTGCCTGTGGTAAGTCACATTCTGGCCTCCCTCAAGAGGGGGCACATTTTTGCGAAGCTTGACCTGGCACAGGCCTATCAACAGCTACCTGTTGATGAGGCAGCTGCAGAGGCCCAAACTATTGTAACTCACAGGGTGGCCTTCAAGGTCAAGAGAATGCAATTTGGGGTAAATGTAGCCCCTGGCATATTCCAAAGTGTCATGGAGAGCACACTTTGAGATATTCCTGGGGTCTGTCCTTACTTCGATGATGTCCTCATTGCTGGGGAGTCATCTCAAAATTTAGCAGAAAGGTTAAGGGCTGTCTTGCTTCGTTTTTGAAAAGCAGGCCTTAAACTAAAGAAGGATAAATGTAAGATAGGAGTCACTTCTACTGACTTCTTAGGATTCAGGATTGAAGCTCAAGATATTCACCCTGCTGAAACTAAATTGCACGCTATCGAGCAGGCTCCAAGTCCTAAGTCCAAGAGTGAGCTGCAAACCTTCTTGGGGCTATTACATTTTTACCATGCATTTCTCCCACATAAAGCTGCAGTGGCAGAGCCGTTACACAGGCTCTTAGACAAGCAGGCTCCTTGGCAGTGGACTAAAGTCCATGACAAGAGTTTCAATGAGGTTAAGGCCTTGCTCACTTCTTTTTTTTATTTTTTTATTTTATTGATTTTTTAATTTTTAACAGAAAAAGAAAAATGCTCAAATCAAATCATAGTGTTGAAATAAACAATAAACATAATCGCAACATAAATACATATTTCAAAATCATCCATAAACAAAACATAAGTACTTATTTCAATACATCTAATAATAATAACTCAACTGGAAATAATCATAGACCACATTTACCCAAACAATTAACATTACTGCTCGGTACCCCCACCACCACATCCCCCTAACCCTAACCTTCCCCCCTCACTTACCAACTAACTACCTACTCTCCTCCCTCCTTCTCTATCTCCCTCCTTCTACTCCACCCAACTATCCCTACTCTTCCCCCTTCTTATCAACTTTCTACTTACATCAACCTTCACTCCTCCTTCCTCTTTCCATCAGATGTGGTGCCCAGAGGCCACCCGAGCAACCCCTTAATAACAATAATTACATATTCTTGCATCAACCCCAATTGCAGTTGAGAAAACATAGTATATAAAATTATAAACCCTCCCTACCCCCCCCTGACTTCCCAGAGTGAGTACAGGGTAAAACAAAAGAAAACCCACTACTTCAAACAAAGTTATTATATAATCCTAACAAGAATTTTAAACTATATACTAAATACAATCTCTACTTAACATTTATTCAACCTTATCAATTTTAATACATATCTCGAACCTTAAATCATTTCAATCCACTAAACAAAACAGACAAATCATCTTGTTAAGAGTATTAATTTTCATTTACATATCTAAACCATCAATCTAACAATCAATCCATCACTGCCACTTCTTCAATCGACTTCTGGGCTTTCTCATATGTCAAATAAACCTAAATAACAAATACAATCTATTTAGTCCATTTCTAACTTAAATTCCTTCAACCTTATCAAATCGCATAATGCTTATCTATCCCATCAATCAATCAATCTAATGTCAAACCTAAATCATTTCAAAGCAAGTACATTCTTCTTCAATTTAATTATGTCTTCCATTAATCATCTTCTTTTACGTCTTACTCATAATCTTAATATTATATCTTCCATTAATCATCTTCTCTTACATCTTACTCATAATCTTAGTCCTTAAGTCAGTCCATAGTCTTGAATTATCCATAATTCCTTGCATACAATTTTAAATTTCACTTCTTCAATCGTACTCTTGGTTTTTTCTTCTGCCAGGTAGATCTCCATAACGAGGCCTCCCTTCCAAATAATAAGTCTCTCTTTTTTACTTGCAATATCATTTTAATCCATATAAACCATCTTAACCTTTGCATTAGTCCTCTATTTCTCTTGACCATAGACTTTCGTTGAGGTAACATTTCAAATCTCTGTCTTTGCTTTTCCTGGTCCTCAGCACCATAGATAAATTGCTTCTTAAACTGGATCAATTTCTCTTTTTTCTCAATTAAATCTTCTTCTTGCTGCTTGTCTGAGAGGAATAGCCATCCCCTCCTGTCTTGAAACAAATCCTCTTCCTCCACTCCGTAAATGAACTGTTTATCAAGCAAGATCCATTTCCCATTATTCTCTTCATTCTCAACACTTTCCTCTTCCCGCTTGGACCGTTGTACGAAATGTTCAGCAGTCGGTTGCAAATCAATTCCATTTGGAAAAAAGAGTCCAATTAATTTCAATATTTCTGCACTAGTCTCCCTCAAGATTGCAATCCTTTCTTCTTTAAATTCATCAATGCGATCCAAAATAGGTTTGACATTAAAACGTAAATTCCACTCCATTTTAGATTTTAAAACAATCGCTCTGGCTTTAGTCCAATTTCTACAACCGTCTCTCTAGCTTCGCTTACGAGAACAAAGAAAAAAAATGGAGAATTCACTTTCACTTTCAAGCACTTTCCTTTAGCAGTGAAAGTAGTGAAAGCTATACGCCATCTTAAATGCATTATGTTGAATGTAACAGTTAGAAATATATAGCCAGAAAAACAATAAAAAATACTTGCAATCCAATAGAAACTCCTGTATTCACTCAGTCTGCAAACAGTCTCTCTTGTGTTCTATTTTTAAAAGCAGAGGCGGTCGCGGCGTCTTTTTCTGTCTGATGACAGAAGCGTCTCTGAGCAGGAGCGTCTTCAGGAGTTATGGGGAGCTCGCACTCTTAATCCCTGAAAGCTTTTTCCAGGGATATTAGAGGAGCTCAACCCTTTACTCCCGATGCTCTACACCTCTTCTTCGCCCGAAGAGGGGATTTTTCACCGCAAAAAACAGCTGATGTTCGCTATTTTTTGCGGCTTTACATACCCAGAGAACGGAGCCTCACAGAGGAGACTCTAGCGACGCCGGTGGAGCCACCGGAAGTCTAGGCCTTGCTCACTTCTAATGCTGTTTCAGTGCATTTCAATGAGCAACTGCCTGTTTGCATCGCATGTGATGCATCTCCTTATGGAGTGGGAGCTGTACTTAGCCATCTGAAGGCTGATGGGACACAAGTCCCTGTGGCCTATTACTCAAGGACTCTGTCTTCTGCAGAACGAAATTACACTCAAATTGACAGAGAAGCCTTGGCCATAATGGTTGGCATTAAGAAATTTCATGATTTCTTATATGGCTGCCATTTCACGGTCTATACTGATCATAAGCCTCTGCTGGGTTTGTTTACCACTAACAAACAGACCCCACATATCATTTCTTCTCGTATGCTGAGATGGTCCATTTTCCTGTCAGCATATGACTACACATTAGTTCACAAACCAGGAAAAGAAATGGGTCATGCAGATGGCCTGAGCAGATTACCCCTGAACCAATTAGAGCCAGATCCTGCTCCAGCCATTAATATTTTTTCCATTCAGGAGTTGCCTGAGTCTCCCCTCAATGCTAGAGACATGGCTGCAGAAACTGCTACTGATCACATGCTTACACACATGCTGACATGGGTATTGTCAGGATGACCTGACAAGTGCCCAAATACTGAATTCCAAAGCTTCTGGCACAAGAAGCATGAGTTTTCCACTTTCAAGGGTTGCCTGTTATGGGGTAGCAGGGTAGTGATCCCAGCCTCATTGAGGCCTAGAATCTTGATCTCTCTGCATGAGGGACATCCTGGTATAGTCAGGATGAAAGCGCTTGTGCGCAGCCATCTTTGGTGCCTGGGCTCGATAAAGCCATCGAGGCCCAGGTGCACGGGTGCCAAGTGTGCCAACAATCTCGGCCTGAAATGCCTCAGGCCCCAGTACATAGGTGGAAGCAAACTCAAACCCCATGGTCTAGGATACATATAGATTATGCTGGGCCCTTTCAGGGGCAATTCTTCCTGGTTGTTGTTGATAGCCATTCCAAGTGGCTAGAAGTTGTTCCTGTTTCCCCCACTACTACTGCCAGGACCATCCAGGTGTTGAGAGGAATTTTTGCATCACACGGTCTTCCAGATGTTCTGGTTTCAGATAATGGCCTTCAATTTACGTCTTCTGAGTTCCAGGCTTTTCTTCAGGCCAATTTGATCTGGCATGCAACATCGGCTCCCTTCCATCCATCCTCCAATGGGCTGGCAGAGAGGATGGTGCACACCACCAAAGATGCCCTCAAGAAACTGACTTACGGTAACTGGCATCACAGGTTAGCAGATTTCCATCTTGCACACCACAACACACCATGCATAGCCACAGGGAAGAGCCCTGCTGAACTCCGCTGGGGTCGCCGCCTCATCACTAAACTGGACAGGCTGCACCCTGACCGGGTGGCTTCACAGGTGTCACAACCGCGGGCACCTAGGAGACTCCAGGTGGGCGATCCGGTTTGGGCAAGAAACTATGGGCCTGGTCATCTCTGGGTCACAGCTGTGGTCTGCAAGGTCTCTGGGCCGTTGTCATACGAAGTTGCCTTGGGTGACGGATGTGTTCTTTGCAGACACATAGACCAACTGCGTTGGAGACTGGACTGTCACCCTTCCGTTCCTGGCTCTGCTCTGGGGGGGGGAGGAGGACCATAACATGCATTCTGGGTCACAGTTTCCCAGGTCTAACAGGCCCTCAGTAGCTGCTACTGAGGCTGTTTGGGATTTATCCCAAGGTTCCGCAAGTGCTCCAAACAGGAATTCACTGGATAGGGAGTCATCCCACACATCTATAATTACTCCAGACAGGGAGTCACACCTGGGGTATCCACAGTATTCACATATGTCAGATAGTGCTCCAGACAGGGAGACTGACCCGGGATATCCACACAAATCACTAGCAATAAGAGAAAACGAATTCCATCAAGGGCGCTTGCCTAATTCTGCAACTGCTCCCAAAAGGAATTCACCAGCAAGGGGGTTGCCATGGAGGTGACTCCTGACTCTGGCACCTCTGGCACGTGCTTGGGGGCCACAGAGTACTGGAGCACTTTTGCTACCCAGACCTTTCCATCTGCTGGCCTTGGGCTCGAGGGAGAGTGTTCCCAAGAGGGGTCCATTGTGGACTCAGGGACTTCCACCCCTCCAAGATATGCTGGCTTGGATTTAGAGGGTCCAGCCAGCCAGCAGTGGGGCGGATCAACCGGGTATTCAGGGCAGCAAAGTCCTGGCCTGCCTAGCCTGGTAGGCAAGCAGGTAGGCCAGGCACCCTCACCAGGGTCACCTGGGGATTTAGGGCAGCAACGCCCTGGCCTGCCTAGCCTGGTAGGCAAGCAGGTGGGCCAGGCAATCTCTCCGGGCCTTAGAAGGTTGCAGCGGGCCAAGTGCCCACCCAAACATTTGAGAGACTTTGTGAAGTTGCTGTCAAATCATGAGGGACCTGTTCATGAGGCCCCTGAATAACAGGAGTAACTAGTGGGTAGATTATTTTGTATTATTTTTGATTACGGATACATTTATTTGTATTAATAAATATTGAAAGGGGTTTGCCTGAGGGCAGACTCAAGTATCCCACACTCTGTGCATTTGAATGATGCAACTGTATGCCACTCTTCCCAATGCATGACGTACATGTGTGTATGTGAAGTATGTTCCATCTAGGGGGAGGGGTGTTGTGTCCTGAGCCTGCAAAAGCAGGCTCGGGATGTTGCATTGGTCCCAGGCATTCCAAAAGCTGCCCGGGACCAGATAGAGCGGTGCCGGCCTTGTGCGCATGCACAAGGCACGAAAACGCTCTGTTCCTATTGGTTGTCACTGTCCGGGCTTCTGGCCATATAAAAAGGCCTGCATGCCTTTTTGTTTTCACTTGGTTGTTGTAGAAGGAGAATAAAGTGTTTGTTCAGCATTGCCATGTGTCTTCATCATTCGCACGCGAATGAAGTATACAACACCCAACATCTCTGCCAGCCTGGCCTGTCTTGATCTTTGATCATCACCCATTCAACTGGATTACAGTGAAAGGGCTAATTAGTCCCTGAGTGAAGGCAAGTAGGAACTGTATCCCTGGATCTCACTGTTGGGATATGGAGTTGGCTACTTCTTTCCTTCCTTGTCAGGTTGCATTAGTCTGGCTGATTGCTGCATAGTGGGTAGATAAATGACAAATGAGGATAAGAAATCTTGGTATATGCTCTGATATCCCTAGTGATGAAAAATGTTTTCAGAGATCACCATTCCAAAGAGAAAGTAAATTCACAGAGTGAGTGAATAAGGGAATCCAAGCCATGTCAACTCAGAAACTAATTCCAACTAGGTTCCTCCACTTACTTGGATACGTTGCAATTGTCTCGGATTTTAACATGACACAGAATGTTAGGCAGCTTTTGTAGCACAAGCACTTTGATTTGATCTACGGAACTGCAGAGTTTTAGGTAGCCCAAATAAAGACCCGGAGCCAGGCGTTGTTGGCTCCTTCTGTGATAGGAAAGTGTGTCCTGTTGGAGAGAAAAAAAATCAGATTCAATTTTTTTTTGACTTTTCTACCATATAAAAAAGAAAGAAGGGCTCACCAAGCAGTGGGCAATATGGAATTTTATCTATTATTATGGTTTGTTGCTCAGTCAGCCATTTGCCATTTTTATTCACCTATCAAATCCTTCCCAACTTCCCAAGATGTTGTTTGATGGGTGTTAAAAGTATTGTCACATATTATTATTATTATTATTATTATTATTATTATTATTATTATTTAGACATGAACCTCCATCAACTGAACATTCACATTGACTGGCACTGATGGTTGACACGGGTTGCTGCCAGCATCCTAGGTATCAACCAGGTACCTCCTTAAAATGTAAGATGTTCCGAGTAGCGCAGTTTTTTGTAGCATTTATTTATTTTATTTATTTATTTTATCAAATTTCTATGCTGCCCTTCTCCTAAGACCCAGGGCGGCTCACAACAACAATACAGTTACATATAAGAAATTTAATAATAATCAGCATTGTTGGAGTTATTGCAGGAAGCTGCAGTTTCTTGAAATATTTTGTATCATCATCATCATCATCATCATTATTATTATTATTATTATTCACACTATTAACATGATTAGTAGTAGTTATAGTAGCAGCAGCAACAGAAGTTTTGTTCCCCAAGTCCCGTGCTTTGTTTCTTTTATCTATAAATTTTATTAAAAGTTTTAAAGAGAAAATATAAACTAAAATAACACAAACTAATACAGAAGAAAACAAAAAGAGAGAAAAAAGTGTAGAAAGAAATGATGAATAGAAAGAAGCTTTTGATTTCCTCTACAGCAAATACAAGTCTAATTACAAAGTTATCTCTTACTCTATGATTAAAAAAAAAAAGCGAGATGCCCTGTGTTTTGTTACAAAGTAGGCATTTATCAGCCCCACTCTCCTTGAAATCTATGGAAATAATCCTTCCAACTTTTAATTGGAACATTTTTTTCTTCCATTCAATCATGCTCAGTTCTTGAAGACTGCCTAGATAAGTCCCTTGTAGTTTCCTTGTCAAGGTTTTTCTGAAGTGGTTTGCCTTGCCTGCTTCCCAGAGCTGAGCAAGAGTGACTGGTCCAAAGTCACCCAGTCTTTACTTTACTTTACTTTACTTTATTTTGACTTATATGCCGCCCTTCTCCTCAGACTCAGGGCGGCTCACAGCAAATAATACAAGTACAAAATATAAATTAGTTAAAATAATAATATACAATATAAAAAACAATAAAACTATACCCACTCATACAACATACAGTCCCAATCAAAGGCCCAGGGGCAGAGCGCAGCTCACAAGCCCCAAGCCTGTCTGCATAGATGTGTTTTTAAAAGTTTTCGGAAAGCTAGGAGGGAAGGAGCAGTACGAACCTCTGAGGGAAGTTGATTCCAGAGGGCTGGGGCAGCAACAGAGAAGGCCCTAGCCCTAGGTCCCGCCAGACGGCACTGTCTAACAGACGGGACCCGTAGGAGGCCAACCCTATGTGCCCTAACCGGTCGCTGGGATTCATGAGGCAGAAGACGGTCCCGCAAGTATCCTGGCCCATTGCCATATAGGGCTTTATAGGTCATAACCAACACTTTGAATTGTGTTCGGAGACCAATTGGCAGCCAGTGCAGCTCACGGAGGGCTGGAGTGACATGAGCATGTCTTGGGAGACCCAAGACGGCTCGCGTGGTCGCATTCTGAACCACCTGCGGTCTCCGGACATTCTTCAAAGGTTGCTCCATGTAGAGAGCATTACAGTAGTCGAGTCTCGAGGTGACAAGGGCATGGGTGACTGTGAGGAGTGATTCCCGGTCCAAATAGGGCCACAACTGACGCACCAGGCGAACCTGGGCGAATGCACCCCTCGCCACAGCCGAAAGATGGTATTCTAAAGTTAGCTGTGGATCGAGGAGGACACCCAAGTTGCAAACCCTCTCCGACGGGGACAAGACTTCCCCGCCCAGGGTAATGGATGGACAGATGGGAGGCAGAACCCACAGCCACTCCGTCCTAAGACGGGACTAGAACTCACAGTCTCCTGGTTTCTAGCCTGATGCCTTAACCCATTATTCCAAACTGGCTCTCCGTTAGAGCCAAGGGAGGGAGTTATGGACAGAATCTACTGTGCAGAAAGTGGCTTCAGTATATGGGTATCAGATATGCAGTCCCAATTCCCTATTTGTGTGTTCATTTGTAGACTAAATAAATTCACTGACAGTTTCCCAGCAGTGATTTGACTGCAACAGCAAAAGTAACCTGCTAAGGTATTCGTAAAGAACGCCTCACCTCATTTTAGCCCGGCATTTGGAACTGGAAATATTCCTAATCCTAATTTGTTCTAAATGGGCAATGAAAGCATTGGAAATAAGAGCTGGAAGATCTAGAGCCAATCTCCCTCCTACACCAGGAAGCTATTACTGACAGTCTCATGGTAGAATTCATTTATCCTATCTTTTGTTTCTTTGCTAACATTCTCTATTATCAGTAACTGAGAAATGGATCCAAGCATTTAACATGGAAAGAAAAAGGGAGGGGGGAAACAGAATTGGAATTAAATCATAAAAAAAATATTGTGGTATGAATATGGAGAGGTGTCCTGAGGCCAAGTAACTGCAGGAATGGGTTATGGAGTCATTGCGTGTCAGTTGGAATGTTATATAAATTTATTAAACAAGGAAACAGAGAAACAAACAAAGAAATATAAATGTTACTAACAGATAAAGGTGAGCAATCTGGAGAAAAGAGAGTTTGTGTGATTTTCTAACTGTTCCTTTAAATTTTTTTTTGTTGCTTCAGAATGTAACCTAAAAGTGAATTTGGCAGATTTTGCCAAGGGATTTCAAAAGGCAGAGTAGGGAGCAGAGGCAGAAAATTAAAGGTGTCAGTGGCTGTCAGAATAAGCTTCCGGTGTTAAACATGGTATGTGACAGGAGTGGCTGTGCTTCCCGAAACTGACATTTGTCTCTTCTCAGCAAAAATGGATACAAAGTCTCTCCTGCTCAGGTTCTAAAATCCAAATATTATTAGTATTTTTTTCCCCAGGTGGAGGAGAAAATTTGCAGTATCCCTTAACTTGCTGATCATTGTGTCAGAGGTGTAATTTCAGGGGCACTGAATCTTCAACACCTCATGACTGACTGATCACAAGGAGGCAATGGGATGTGGATGGCAAGTTTAAAAAAGTGGTTTCTCTCTGTCTATCGCTGCTTGTTTCTTGTTTAACAAACTGCTAATCCGAGGTCACTTCCTTCTGCCGTCAATTTTTTTGTGGGTAAGATGTCCTACACATTTTGGCACCCCGGGTAAAAAGCAAATACCATCTTTTCCCCCAGTTGCTGGTGCCCTCAAAAACTGGAGCACTAGCTTTGTTTAGTTTCCTGACATACATATCTTTTGAGTGACCTTAACTTTATTTATTTAATTTAACAGTTTAATTATACTGTTTTGCAGTATTTTTTAAAATCATTTTTAAAATTTCCGACAAGATATCATAAATATTTTAAACAGATTTCTGAGTCACTTAATTGGTTTGCTTATTAGATGTAGATTCTTCTTCCTCAAAGCAGCATATACGATGCTTCCTCTTATTTTCCCCAGTAAGACTCTGTGAAATAGGCTGGCCTGGGAGTGTGGGAGCATCTGGACCCATTAAGCTTCCATGGGTGAAGGTGGGCTTGGACTGGTATTTCCTATTTCAAGTCAATGACTAATCATGATACCAGCCTGGCTCTCATAAGGATTTCATTTCATGCTTTCAATTTTGGAGAGAACTATGCATGATTAATTTGGTTTGGATGCAGGACGGGGACAGTCTTTTGGGCTAGGAAGCCATAATCAAGCAGTCAACCAAATAAATAAAGTTTAGTTAATTCTCCATTTTTAATTGAACCGATTTCCAGTATTCAGGCCTCCTGTCTAAGGGACAGATTGGAACAAGCCAACAAACATGTCCTTTGAATATCTAACATATGGTGCCTGGCAAGCTACAACTGAGTTCCCAAGAGCTTATCAGAAGGAATGCTTGCTTATGTGTTGAAATTTGACACGTATGGAGAAAAAGAGGGTTACCTGGATTGTAATAAGCAAGATGTCTAACGCTGTTGGCTCCTCAGGTGTCGAAAGTGATTTTCTCTGGCTTTGTAGCTTAGATATCTGCATCCATTTGCCATTAAAAAAGGAATAGAGGCTCTCCACTTCTCTGATTGTCACTATGATAACATTGCCATGACGGTCTTTGATTGGTTCATAATAGATCTGGCCCAGGTTGTGTGTACCTAACAGGTTCTGTGGTTGAAGAGGGAAGAGTTGAAGACTACAAAACACACAATGATTGACTCATTTTCACAGGCCATAATGCACCATTTTTGAATAGCAGGATAGCTTTCAACAGCTGTTCAACGGAAATAAAAACAGCGTAGCCAGCCAAGCCCTTCAAATGATCATTAGTTTAATGTTGAGGTTTTCTTGTTTCAAGAAGGTGGTAAATCCCAAGTCAGGGTCACAATTATCACAAAGAGGAGACCCAACAGTTCTGTTCATTTCAAATTGATGACATCTGTACTATCTTTATATCAACAGAATTAAGCATATGTTAACAAAATAGAATGTTGGATTGAGCACTAAGATGCACTTGTCAAATAATAATTTTACCGTACTACGTTGTACTGAATCTAGCCACCGCTCCATTTAGCTCAGCATAACCTGCTCAAATAAGTAGCAGCAGTGGCTGGGGCAGATTCCTAATGCTGCCATTATCTGAGATGTTTGCAACTGGATCCCGGGACCTTCTGCGAGGAAATATGGGTTTCTACCGCTGGGATGGACTCTTTTCTATGGCATTAAATAGAACATGATGGGAAAGTTCTATATACCGTAGCTCTTACTGCTGCTAATCAATTGACAAAAGGAAGGAATTTCACAAAATGGTCTGCATAAAACTATAAAATCTTATAATGACAACATCCCCAGGGAGCTTGAATGGAAATGGATCACATTCATAGGCTTAGATCTCTTCTAACAGATGGGAACTTGAGCATTTTCTTCACAGCAAAGAGAACTAATCCAATGTGGTGATTGTTTACAATTTGAAATGCCTTCTGCGTCCCTTAGTAGGACGTAGCAAAATTTCTGTTAAAACAGCTGAGTAGAATATACCAATATTTCCCATCCTGCTGATCTCCAGATGTGAAGGAAATTCCTAGAATGTCCATGCTAGTCACATATTATGAGAACTCCTGTACTAGCACACTTGAAGGACTCTAGACTTGGGATGAGTCTTCCAGTTCTGTAAGCTTGGTTCACCTGTTAGCCTCTGAATTAGTCTCCATAGATACATTGACAATGCTGGACTTGAGATCACAAGCACTGACGGAGCTGTTTATATGCAGCTCTCTCTCTTTCTAAATCCAATTTTCATTTTGAAGGACATAAACATTATGGTTGAGTTTGAAAGCTACAAAGTTGGGAGTTGACTGATGCCAAGTGTAATATCAACTACAAATGTATACAAGACAGAGATATTTGTATTTCAGAAAACAACTAGACTATGTACATACCAAAAGTGCTTTTTAAAAAAGGCAACTGTTTTTCTTTGAAGATGTTTCGCTTCTCATCCAAGATGCTTCTTCAGCTCTGACCGGATGGTGGGGAATGGGAGGATTTATACTCCTTGCAGACAGCTGGTCATTTGCATTCTTTTAGAGAGTCATTGAGGCCACTTGGAGGCTTATCTGTGTCTTCAAAGTCACCTGAGTGGTGCAAATGGGTGTGGAGCCTTCTTGGAACTACTGAAAGGACTGTTGTAGACTGGAGATAGATGATGTCGTATCCCCCCCTCTGTTGAGAGAGGTCTGTTCAACTTTGATTCAATTTTCAAATTTTCCTTTCAGCAGTTCTAAGAAGGCTCCACATTCGTTTACACCACTCAGATGACCCTGAGGATACAGACAAACCTCCAAGTGGCCTCAGCGACTCTCTAAAAGAATGCAAATGACCAGCTGTCTGCAAGGAATATAAATCCTTCCATTCCCCACCATCCGGTCAGAGCTGAAGAAGCTTCTTGGATGAGAAGTGAAATGTCTTCAAAGAAAAACAAGAAAGTCCAGTTGCCTCTTGAAAAAGGACCTTTGGGACAACCATGACCTGGACGACTGAAAATCTCCATAGACATTTCGACTATGTATAATTTCTAGGTCAACAAGCATCCCTGCAGAGCTCAGTGGCATTACAACAGAATGAGGACAACTTATTAAAAGGCCATGGGATATGATCATCTTGGAAGGAAAATGGGTGCACTTTCTGACTGTTCTCTGAGATCCCCATTGCAGTCCTTCTGGGACATATATAATTTATATTTGCTTTTTTTGACATAAATATTTGAAACAGATTTTTTTTTGCAGCAGCAGTTAACATGTTTAGGATTATCTCGGCATCTTTATAAAAATACGACAATTGCATCTCATGAAGGTTTGTGCAGGACAATTTCATGACAGAACATTCAGGCCAAATCTTGAAAAGAACATGACCGCTCCCAGCACTGGAATTAAAGTTTTCTAGATCACCTCTTGATTATAGTCTAGCTTTTTCATACTCTTTAGTAACTCACCTAGGGCTGAGGACCAGTGTTTGTTTCCTGAAGAGATGCCCAGATGTCTCAAAGAAAAATCCCCAGCATTTTAAATATGCTCATGACTCTGGAAGTTTTCAAAAGGTCTACAGTATGCAAGTAATGGGGGGGGGGGGCAGCGGCAGGAATGATTTAAAAGGCAAAACTGAATTGACAATGTGGCACATTGTTCATTATGAAAGCAGAGGGGCTGTACGTTTAACCCTAATGACATTCTCATTTGATAGATAAAGCCACCCTGAGCAGACTCTATCTGCACTTAGCAGACTACTATTTACCTCTGAGCAGCATTATTAAGATTGTTTATAACCAAAGCACTCAGAACAGCCAGCACACTGGCTGCCATTTAGAAGTGCCTTTAAGTAGCTATTTTAGCTTTAGGCATCCCCCCCCCATCCAATGCACACAGTAGGCGTTCTGTATCCTTATGGGCCCTCTGCTCTTTCGCTGCCTGTGCTGGTTTTGCTGAAAGTCAGATAGACTTATAATTTTATTTTTATTTATTTATTTTAATCATTCGGAGATTGCTTAGCACATTCTCTGCTCAGGAGGGCAGGAATGCAAAAACAAAACAAAACAAAACAAAAAACAAAACCCACAAGTCTTGTAAGTGAGACCTGTTATTCAGCTAGACATGTTACCAAGAAGCATGTGAAATTTAGAGTCAGGTTTTGTAGGGAGTTTATTTTTCACACAAGGGGGAGAGCACATTTGGGATGCGGCGTTCAGTTTTCTGATCTGCCTGACAGGTTGACTTTGCTTGTCAGAAGGTCACAAAAGGGGACCGCCTCGGGACACTGTAGTTTACTGTCGTAAATCCATGCAGGTTGCCAAGTGTCCGAATTTTGATCATATGACCGCGGGGATGGTTGCAATGGCTGTGTGAAAAATGGTCGTATGTCACTTTCTTCAGTGCTGTTGTAACGTTGAGTGGTCACTAAATGAATGATTGTACAATGAGGACTACGGATAGCAGGACTTTTCAACCGTTTCACCCATTGTACCACTTTTAGGATACGGCAACATCCGAGTACCACTAGTCGCCTAGCAAGGTGTCAAAAACGTGATGACAAAAAAAAAGGAAAAAAAGTGATAAAGTACAGGTAGTCCTCGACTGACAACAGTTTGCTTAGTGACGGCTCAAAGTTACAATGGCACTGAAAAAAGTGCCCCCCCAAGCCACAGCCGAGCAAGACACCTGCCTGCCCACCCGGCAGCACTCTTCCTCCTGTCCGAGGTTTTCATTGTTGTGAGCATTTCTGTTGAGGATTGGCAGCGGAGGTGGGGTGGGGGGTGTTTGGTTTTTATTCCCCCCCCGTCTGCTGGGTGGTTGCAGCAGGTTTTGGTCACTTCACATGACCCTGGGACACTGTGACCGTCATAAATATGAATCAGTTGCCAAGCATCTGAATGTAAATCACAAGACCCTGGAGATGCTGCAACATTCCAGCTGATCGGCGCTTCTTCTGGGTTCAGCAGAAGCGCCAGGATCAGCGCTGAGCTCCAGCTGGAGCCTGGCGCTGATCCTGGCGCTTCCACTGAGCCCTGACAGCCTTGCAGTCCAGCCATCTCTCGCTCAGGCTTGTGCGGTGCTGCCACTGGCTCAGCTCATTCCCCTCCCCCGCTACTTTTCTAGGATGGTCGCGTACCACCTGCCAGGTGCCAATGTATCACAGGTGGTACCCGTACCACTGGTTGAAAAGCCTTGACCTATAGAACTACATTATTCTGCTTCTGGATAACATGGTCAAACCACTGTGTACTTCCCCCCCCCCCCATCAACTGCTCCACGTCTTTGGCAGGTACTAGAGGAGGCAGAAAAAAATAATAATGAATAGATCCTTAAACTGTGCAGGAATAAGTGATTGAAGTATCACCAGCATAGCTCTGCTATGGTTGGAGTAGACAGATCAGGAAGGGATGAGCAAAAGTAATGGGGAAATGTTGCCAACTGCATATTAATAAAGCATGCTCACAGTTTACACCAATGAGCAAGTCTGATCTGGAAGTGATTTTGTTTGTGTTATAGAAAACAGAATTGGCATTTGTTTTGGCTTACTGTTGCTCATTTCAGGTCTAACTAATTTCATAACACAGCCATTCTTTTATTTGGTCAGCCAGTTATGAACCCTTGCTTGGCCTGTCTCAGACTGAGATTTGGGATGCAACTACTCTGTTTCCTGTGTATTAATTGTAAATAACCACTATCAAAAAAGAAGAAGTATTTTTACTCCCACTCATGTATCCTCAAAATACTTAGGATGTACATATGTTGTATATAGTATGTTTTAAATGTGTGTTATGTATGTGTACACTTTGAGAGGAAGCAACTGAATTTCATTTTTAATATGTGCCATTGCGCCCACAGGAAAAAATGACAATAAAGGTTATCTAATAAGGTTTTCTGAGTTTGGAGACCACAGCCAGCCTCTCCCAAGTTACTTCTCTCAAGTAAGTTGAAGTTCAAACTGCAATTTCCAAATTTCATTTTAGCTGATGAGTAAATTCACAGGTTGCAATTTCAAAAAAATATGGAGAACCCCATGTTGCAGAAGGCTGTTGTAGTTATTAATGGTAGATTTCCACAAAGATCCTTAAGGCTCAACTCTCTCAGTTTTGTCAAAGCAGGTAGAGAAGATATTTTGTCTGAAATCCCACCAGAAGTGGCTATCCAAGGGGGGGGAAAATGAGCAGATGCCCCAGAGATTGTTATCCTGTCAATTAATTATCCAGGATGCTCTCTTGTTTGATGCTGGCCAGGATTTTCTGTCTAGAATGCTGCCAACACAATAATCAAGCATCTCCATCAGCTGTGTGACTGAGCAGATTATTTGCTTTTTTAAAATCCTCCTAGGCAGGCGACTATTTATTTTCCCGCATCACATTTAATTCTGCTCTCTCTGATGGTAGCTCTGGCTGGGCTCTCAAACCATGTTGCTGCTTGCCTGCCTCACAGCATATAATTCTCCTCTTGAGGCCATGCCAGAAGGAAGTGCTAAAGGAGGGGACAGCTGGCAGCTTTTCCCCCCTTGGAGGCCCTACCCTTGCCGAGATGTGCCACGGAAAGCGGGCGCTATCACTCACCTGTAACTGGGCTGCTGCGGACAGCATTTTCTGCCTGGCTTGGAGTGCTGTGGAGGAGGACATAGAGACAGACATGTTCTGCCTCAGCCATCTGATCTCATCCCACATACAAGACAGCTGCAAAATACAGAGTGCAATTGGCAGTGGACAGGAGACGGGGGGGGGGGGGAGAAAAAAAGGCAGGAAAGATGAATGAACCAATGTTACCTTCCAAAAAAGTAGCTACTGTGGGTGGCAGTGTGTTGACTGAAGTTATTAAATGAGCAGAGTTGTGTTGCATCTAATCAGCATACACACCATTTATCTCTCCTAATATACCTGTATGCCATTCTTTGAAAATAATCAGTCTGGGCTCAAAGACAACATGGGGAGAGAAAGGAAGATGCATTTTTGCACCTGCCCCCTCTGACTTGTATTAAACATCCTGAGCAATCTTAAGGATCTTCCCTTCCAATGACTTCAGTGAATTCCAATGTCAATCCAATGCCAATCCTTATCAGCATTAGTATTTTAAGAAATCCAAGATCCATTTTGTACCCTTGCAAATTAATGGGAAGAAAGGGACTTGCCTGGATTTATTTAAATCCTGGATCAATTAAAACAGGTTTGTAGGAGCACTGTAGAAATAAACAAGATTGGGTATGATCTGGAATGAGTTTGAGCCAGTGACTCCAGAGGAAGTGGGTAGGATCCTCTCTGCTAGAAGCACAACCACCTATTTATTGAATCTGGCTCCTCCTGGGTCATAAAAGTGGACAAGGACGCATTCTGCAGTTGGACCCATGCTGTGGTGTTGGTCACTGTGACAGAGGGGCTGGTCCTTCTCCTACCTCTCCTCAACAGGCTCGTCTTTAACCCAATGGCTTTTTATAACTATTGTCCGGTCTTCATCTTTCCCATTGTCTATTCCCCCATACCCTGGATTTGGGCATCTTCCATCTCTGACCTTGGATGGGGTTGCACTTCCTTCAAGGGTGGAGTACAATTTGGGGGTCTTTCTGGACTCATTGCTACTGTTCAATGAGTAGGTGCCAGCTGTGGGCAGGAAGGCCTTTTAACAGCTTCATCTGATATGTCAGTGATGCCCTTTCCTAGGTCAGAAAGCTCTTCAGAGAGTCATTCATGCCCTGGTCACCTCCTCATGACCTGACTACTGCCACAGACTGTTCATGGGGCTGCCCTTGAAGACTTCCCAGAAGCTTCAATTCATCCAGAATATTTTGTGAGCTGCAGTAGTCGCCCCTTTTCTTCCAAGGGGGACTGATTGTTACCTATAAAGTGGTCATGGCCTAGGCCAGGGGTCTTCAAACTTGGCCCTTTTATGACCTGTGGACTTCAACTCCCAGAATTCCTCAGCCGTGCCTGGCTGAGGAATTCTGGGAGTTGAAGTCCACAAGTCATAAAAGGGCAAAGTTTGAAGACCCCTGGCCTAGGACCTGGTTACTGAGGGACATGTTTCTCACATAGTTGCTTCCTGGCCAATTCAATCTTGCAGGGTTGGTACACTCGGGATTCCTTCAATTAAACAATGCCATCTGTTGCCTGAAGCTCACCTTCTCTGCAGCAGCACCTGACCTCTTGAATGAGGTCCTGCCAAAATCTGAGTGGGTCTCACCCTGCTAATGTTTCTAAGAGCCTTGAAGTCTTGGCTTTTTGCCAAACCCTGGCAAAGGTGAGTGAATCCCCCTTGGATTGTGTGGGTTGGTTTCTTTTTTTGTTCCTGTTTGGTTCTTGTCATCTTTATTCTTTTATTTTTGTCTCTTATTGTATTTTTTTTTAAAAAAAATACTTACTTGTGAACTGCCTGTAGTCATTGGGAGCCAGGTGGCATACAAATTTTAATACTAATACTAGTTTCTAGAAATAGTTATAGAAAAGTAGCGTTGATACAAACAAACAAGAGTCCATTACCGATACCAGTGCTTTTTTTCTTAAAAAAAAAAAAGTGCCGGAACTCACACAGGTCATACAACCCACCTTGCCTACCCTACAAGGTTCCATCCCAAAAAGGTGCTGGAACTCCGTTCTGGGCGTTCTATGAGAAAAAAAGCCCTGACCGATACATTACGAAACCCATGTGGAAATTGTGCTTAGCTAGATACACATGCTGTAATTTCAATGGAGGATGGGTTTACTTCCAACCTGTTTCTGTTTTATTCTTCAATTGGAAACAAGTTTTGCGGCATCCGCCCTTTCCTGACAGACAGATGTATCAGTTACCATTGGAACCATCCTCAGTAATTTAAGGTCTTCCTCTGGTACTCAGCAAAGACACCCCAAATTCTCCTCTTTTGCATGGTAGATTTTTTTCTTCCATGCCCTTACAACTAAATGAGACGCAACGTCACCATTAAATTCACCAGTTTAAAGGCACAATTCCTTTCTCTTGCACAGAAAGAAAAGAGGAATTTTAGACTATGCTGGGGTGACCACATCCTCACAATCTACTACTCTGAAATGTGAAATAAATGAATATAGAATGTAGGACTGCCAAGAGATATGTTCTAGATAGGGGGCAGGGTTCAATCCCTCCACTGTGTCTGCATGTTTTCTTTGCTGTATACCAGGGGTAGGAAACCTTGGCTCTTTTATGACTTGTGGACTTCAACTTCCAGAATTCCTGAGCCAGCCACACTGAGGGGAAAGGGAGAGATTTCCAAGCTGAGCCATGCTGGCTCAGGAATTCTGGGAGTTGAAGTCCACGAATCATAAAAGAGCCAAGGTTGCCTACCCCTGATCTATACTGCAGATGCTATTGCATGGTTTCTATACAATTATATCACATTCAGATTTTATGAATGTGGTGTTTACAGTGTTCCGTAGCCATATACCATATAAGCCTTCTAATCCTTCATCAGTCTTTGGCCTCTAGATTTACAAAATACTTGGTTTAGTTGGCTACCAGATTTCATCTTAAAATGTAATCATGGAAAATTGACATACTAGTCATCCTCCCCATCCCTCCTGGATCTCCTAGATGTCCTTTGGCCATCCAGATCTAAGTGATTGTTTAACATGTGGTCCTCCTACATGACTATTGGTTATGATGGTTGGGGCTGATTGGATTTGGAGTCCAGCACCTGGAGGGTCACAGATTCCTTACTTCTGCTCTACATCCCACAGGGCTCACAACAGTGTGTCCTCACACAACTCAGGCATGCATGTGGCTAAGAAGGAAAGCAGAGGGCAGGGACCAGCCCAGAAATATCCTCCTGCCTGGAAGAGTTCAACCAAGGGAGAAAATGGCAGGTTGTGACTTACCTTTGTGAACCAAAGAAAATCTTGCATAATAGAACTGGCGTGAGAATCATCAATTTCCACTATTGGTATGTGATCTTCATTGGTTACCAACATGTTGTCTTTGTAATAAAATATCACAGCTAAATAAAGCCCTCTGCATTAAAATAAATGAGAAGGGGAAAAAAAGAATGATCAAGTGTCTATTTCAAAAAAGACTGATTTGTATTCTGCAAAGCAAGAAGTCCTTATGTTCCTCTAAGCTGGCCTAGCACTTGATTGAAACAATAGAATTCAACCCATTGCTCCCCAAAGGGAGAATTTCCTAGAAATGTTATACATGTTAAACACTAGCAAGTCTGCAGAATAACTCTACAAACGTCTGAAGTAACATTGGCTTCCTTGCATGAGCAAAGCTACTCACAATATCGTTTTCGTCTGAATTATGTTTGGATAAGTAGTAGCAAAATATTTGGATTTGGAAACGACAAATCAACATGGAGCATCAGATTCTGAGACCTAACTAGCTTCGTTTGGACTTGAAAGGGTAAAGTCTGGGCAGTAGGGAGAATTTTAAAAATCCCAATCTGTAGACCATTGTTTTTCAACCTCAGCAACTTTTAAGAGGTATGGACTTCAATTCCTGGCTGGAGAATTCTGGGAGTTGAAGTCCACACATCTTGAAGTTGTCAAGTTTAAGGAAGACTATTGTAGTCTAATCTGCGATGCTGAAAAAAAACAACAGCAAACCACTGGTTTTGTTGCCCAGTAAACAACAGTATATGGATGTAGTTGTGAAGTTACCAGAAGTTAAGTTCAACTTGGAGACTTTATTTTTTATCAGTCAAATGTGAAAAAAACCAAGTTATGTTCTTATGCTAGTCATTTTCTTAAGTAAAATATTCCCTTAAATTCAAAATTATTTTTATTATTTTAAAATATTTTAAAATTGAGTATCAGTCAATTATTGCATTAATTACCAATACTCGCATTAGTATGAATACCTTTCTTTTTCTACTTTTAAATTTGTTTTGCCACAATGGCAACAGTAATGTTTTTCTGGTTGCCTTCTAGCACCCATAATTTTGTTTCTCCAGAAAATCTTGCACGTTGCTCCAGATTGTCTTAGCAAATCTAAATGCCATCACGAATGCAGAACCCGGAAGGATGTCCAAAGAAGTTGTTACGGGAAAAGAATGCAGTGACTACAAAAACTGGCTACTTAAAATCAAGCCCAGAGCTCTCAGGTAAAAATAAAATCACAGGGTTGCAAATTATTGGGAAATAATGGAAAAATAGAAATTCTAAAAGCCATTCATTTGTTACATCATTTGTTTTGAAATAAATGAAAGTTGAGCTAAAACAGACCTACTGGGTTAATTTTTCTTTTATTATAACTCTCTCTTTTGAATTCTTTTTTTTTCAAACTCCTGCTTCCAGGTGACACTTTCCATAAATTTGTTTATCTAATAGGAATGGAGGCTATGGGGTTAAATACAGAAACTTCTGCATTGCAGAAGATTCTAGGATATACAGTAGTTTGGAGAATACAGCCTCAGTTCACCTCAGATGCTATCCACTCTGTTAAGTCTTATTACTGAACTACTTTTATTCAGCGTGTCCAAAACCACACTTAAGGTGTCTTATGCTGTTTTTGAGGAATACTTGTCTCACATTTCTGATTTTTCCATTGTGGAATTTAACATTTAAGATTCTTATTGATGCCCTTCTGTGGTTCACCTGGAACATCAGTGTAAAAACTTTCTTGTAATTGGTATTACATTATTGCTATTTATAGCAAGATGATCTAGCATTGCAACCCCATGAATCAATAGGGTTACTTTGGATTTTGTCCAGGGTAATAGTCCATCATTGCTTACACAAAATCCAATCCCTTAACATATTTATACTTACAACCAGTTATATAGATTAATAAGCAGGTTTACTTAACTGAATGATTACCAGAGCCTCTCTCTGTAAAGAAATATAAAATACAAAGAAGGCAAAAAGAATACTGCCAGTGATGAAAGAATATACTGTCCAGGACCAAAGCTTTAAGATTCAGAAGATTAGGTAAATTACTTTGGGACAAGGGACAGTTCAAATTATGATTATATTAGCATCAGGTTTGCTCAGAGTTATTTAAAAAGGTTTACTAATGCATGTTTAAAGCAAATTTGGATCTGATTTCATAAAATCAGTAATCTGCTTGCACAGACTGTGTGTCACTGGTTATGTTTGTGTAATAGATCTAATTCAGTGTTTCTCAACCTTGGCCACTTTTAACATGCGTGGGCTTCAATTCCCAGAAGCTGGATGGGGAATTCTGGGAGTTGACATCCACCCATCTTAAATTAGGTGCCACGGTTGAGAAACACTGACCTAATTAATTGGGGGAGGGGGAGAATCAGATATATTATGAAAGCTCCCTAATTCATACAAGCGACCCATTTAACAAATTTAGCTTTTGCGTCATGAACTTGTTTACCAGACAGAGAATAAACTCTCCTTACTCCTGAGACTAGGACAATATTCTAGAGAGAACACACAAAAATCAGCTTCACTGGAAACTCCTTTCTCTGCCTCTCCTGTGGTTTTCAATCCATCCCATGTCCACACGGGGGGGGGCGGGGGGAGAGGGGCAGAAAGGAGTGGAGAGATGGCCCCAACTGTTCCACTTCCCTGACATACAATTCATCCCTTACTAGAGGGTAAAGGGTTAAGTCAGCCTTGCCTAATCTGGGGCTCTTCAAATACCAGAACAATTTCTATAAGCCTCCCCCCAGCCAACATGGGAGTTGACACCCAACCTCTCTGTACAGATTACTGTAATTGTCTTCCATCCAAATAACTATAGGCCCAAGTGTTATAAAATAGAAACAAATTGGCTTCACGGTGAGAAATTAGATAGCAGAGTACTGCCTGCATTTTTTTTTCTTTCTTTCTAGATTGTACTTATAGTACAATCCTATATAGGTTGTATTCAAAGGCACTTATTCCTGGTAAGCATGCCTTTGATTGGTCTTAGCGGGTGGCTGGCTTTGTCCGAGCTCAGCAGCTCAGCAGGGTGGGCCTAGTAAGGACTTGGATGGGAGATTATCAGGGCAGTTGCTTGGACTGGGAAGTTTAAAAAGTACCCTGGAAGGAGGCTGTGGCAAACCACTCTCATGCTGTTACTGAGAATACAGCATGGATGTGTCCTGGTGGTAGCCATCAAGTGTTAAGCTGGATCCAAGGTCATCTTTACCTTTCTAGGCATGGGGTTTTAGTTTGACTAAAAAACTCCCTGGATTTATCAAAGAGACAAATTATTACCTGTGAAATTATAGGGTCTTATGTTGCTGATAAGGATAAAGAAGCTGTTGAAACAAAGGATTGGACAAATGAACAGGGTCACCAGAAAGCATGAATGCTTTTGAAGATTACTCTGAAGATCGGCTGCTTCTTTAGAAGAGGCTCCTTGGCTGCTAGATTTAATCCGTTTTGTCACACCCAAACAACTTTTCCTTTCCTTTCCTTTCCTTTCCTTTCCTTTCCTTTCCTTTCCTTTCCTTTCCTTTCCTTTCCTTTCCTTTCCTTTCCTTTCCTTTCCTTTCCTTTCCTTTCCTTTCCTTTCCTTTCCTCTCCTCTCCTCCCCTCCCCTCCCCTCCCCTTTCGCTCTCCTTTCCTTTCTTCTCCTCTCCTTTCCTCTCCCCTTCCTTTTTCCTTCTTCCTTTTCATCCCTACCCTATCCTACTCCATTCCCTTTGTCTCCTCTGCATCCAGTTCATTCTTTCATTTCTCTCTCTTTACAGGGACTTATTAAGGCTGTGCAGACGTCTAGATCTAAGAGCAAATAAATGTATGGGTGTACACATATCACTTTTGGGGAGCACTTTAAAGCATCATCAATTTCTCCTGGTCTGGCCATATTTGGAATCTGTTTTTGGCAGATATACATATCCAACCATCCATAACACATACATATTTACAAGTGTCCCATGCACATATTAATTGGGTGGGAGAGGAATCTCCAAGAATGGTTCTTAGCTAGAAGTGGCAACCTTACATTGATAAGGTCAGAAGCTAGGTATTAGCCAGGATTTAGATCTGTGTGCATGAGGGGTTTTTTTGGTCTTCTTTACTCTTTTTGGGGGAGAACTGTACTGTATTGAATTAATGATCGTCTTTCCAGGTAAGAGGTTTTATACTGAAGAGACAGGAACTGCAATAGAAATGAAAGCTGAAATTTGAGGAAGGATTCTAATATATTTTAGCACATTTTTTTTTCAAATCCTGCTGTGGTTACTGCCTCAGCTTGTAGTGTTTTCCAAAATATTAAACAATTTCAGAGTACAGAATGCAGATTATGCAAGAGAGAGACTCCTGGGAGTTTCAAATGTAGTACTGTGATTCTCTTAAATCAAACAAACCTTTTCAAAGTCTTCACAAATTTGTTTGAAGAATGGAACAGATGCTTCAGGCTTCTGGAGACAGACTGCTTGCGACCCACATTCTGCAATTTAAAACTATCTAGAGTGTTTAAGGAAAGAAAATGAGAGAAAGTAAAGGGAATTGGAGCAGCTCTGAAGTATAGGATGTATTTTTATTAAGTGATAGTGGCAATTATAAAGTTATACATTTATGCACAGGTAGTCCTCGACCTATGACCACAATTGAGCACAAAATTTCTGTTGCTAAGCAAGATTTTTGTTAAGTGAATATTGCTCCATTTTATGACCTTTCTTGCCACAGTTGTTAAATGAACCACTGCAGTTGTTAATTAGTGACATGATTGTTAAAATAAATCTGGATTCCCCACTAAATAACAACAACAACAACAACAACAACAACAACAACAACAACAACAACAATAATGATAAAGTTAGAAGGGACCTTGGAGGTCAGCTAGTCCAACCCCCTGCTCAGGCAGGAAACCCTATACCATTTCAGACAAATGGCTGTCCAGTCTCTTCTTAAAAACTTCCAGTGTTGGAGCATTCACAGCTTCTGGAGGCAGGTTGTTCCACTGATTAATTGTTCTAACTGTCAGGAAGTTTCTCCTTAGTTCAAGGTTGCTTCTCTCCTTGATTAGTTTCCATCCGTTGCTTCTTGTCCTGCCCCCAGGCACTTTGGAAAATAGCTTCACTCCCTCTTCTTTGTGGCAACCCCCGAGATATTGGAACACTGCTATCATGCCCCCCCATCCTTCTCTTCATTAAACTAGACATACCCAATTCTAGCAACCATTCCTTATATGTTTTAGCCTTCAGTCTCCTAATCATCTTTGTTGCTCTTCTCTGTACTCTTTCTATAGTCTCAACATCTTTTTTACATCAAGATGACCAAAACTGGATGCAGTATTCCAAGTGTGGCCTTACCAGGGCATTGTAAAGTAGTATTAACACTTCACATGATCTTGATTCTATCCCTCTGTTAATGCAACCTAGCACTGTATTGGCTTTTTTGGCAGCTTCAGCACACTGCTAGCTCATATTTAAATGATTGTCCACTAGGACTCTGAGATCCCTCTCACAGTTACTACTATTGAGCAAGGTACCCCCTATACTATACCTGTACATTTGGTTTTTCTTGCCTAAATGTAGAACCTTACTTTTTTCACCATTGACTTTCAAGTGTTCAAGTCTGTCCAGTGTTCAAGTCTGTCCAGATCCTTCTGTATCTTAAGCCTGTCTTCTAGAGTGTTGGCTGTTCCTGCCAGCTTGGTGTTGTCTGCAAATTTGATGAGTTCCCCATCTATCCCCTCATCCAGATCGTTGATGAAGATGTTGAAGAGTACTGGGCCTAACATAGAGCCTTGGGGTTTCACACTACACACTTCCCTCCATGTAGATGCAGTTCCATTGAGGACCACACATTGAGTACCGCCAGCTACAAATCCATCTGGTGGTGATGCTGCCTAACCCACATTTTTTCTATCTTGTCGAGTAGTAAGTTATGATCTACTTTATCAAATGCCTTACTGAAGTCCAAGAAAATTATATCCACAACATTTCTCTGGTCCACTAATTTTATCATTTGGTCAAAGAATGCAATACGATTTGTCTGGCATGACGTTGCTTATCAGAAGGTCGCCAAAGGGAATGCATGACCTTGGGACACTGCAACCATCATAAATATGAGTCAGTTACCAAGCTTCCGAATTTTGATCACATAACCATGGGGATGCTGCAATGTTCATTAAGTGTGAAAACGAATTCTTAACTCAATTTTTTCAATACTGTTCTCATTTTGAACGGTCACTAAATGAACTATTGTAAATTGAGGACTAGCTGTATATTACTAATGTTTTTTTTATTCTAAAGTATAGTCCTTAGAGTAAGAAAAAGAAGGGAACTGACAGCAAGCAGAAAGGGTAATCCAGAAAGAGAACAATTTTTCCCAACCTAGCTTTGCAGGGAGATTTTGGTTGAAGAATACCATGGGAGTAAATCCCACCATAATTTATGTTTCTAAACTACATGCATCTATACTACAGCCTTAATAAAAAGTGGAAGTCGCTGTTGCTTAACTCTTATCAAATAGAAATAGAAATATAAAGATATTCAGCCCATTTAGGATTCCCAGAAAACATGTTTTGTAAAAAAAAATTGCCTGTTGAAAAAGCAATCTGAAATATGGTGCAATATCTACTTGTATGGCTGACTGGAAATCCCTTATAGACTTTTTGCAAGAAGCAGAAAAAAATGCATTTAGGATTTGTGGGTTTTGATGATTAGAAAAAAAAGGAATAATAGAAAAAAAGGGAAAGTTTTTTGTAACTCTAGAATAAGACAATTTTCTAATCATATTTGCTGCAAAACAAAATGGACATTTTTTTCTTTCTATTCCTTTTTATCTCTCTTTCTGTGTTTTAGTTTTTTTTCAATTCTTTCTCTTTTTCTTTGTTCTGTATTAGCTTGTGCTGATGTTATGGTCCCTTTTAAACTTTTAATAATGTTTATAAAAAAATATGCAATGTGGTGCAGGAGTCTTTTAAACTCATGGAAGATAGAGGACATGGATAGACTTAGGCAGATCAGAGCAATTTTTCCTTTAAAGTTGTTCATACCAAGTTCCAAAACAATGGGAATTTTCAGAGTCTCATTCTAGCAGAAATCACTCATGAATAACCACAGTTTTAAACACTAGAATCCTCTGTAGCCCTGCAGTTCTTGATTGTTCCCACTCTCTCCCTTGGTTAAGAAAAAATAACTAGAGACAATAAGACATTTAAAAAAAAATTACTCCAACAGCTATTTTGACTGACAAAATAACGTCTGCACAAATATTCTGAATAAATTTGAGATGGTTGCTAGACTTACTCTCATCACTGCTATGAGGATACAGAAATCTAACTGCTACCTTTTCTATATTCTTAAATTTGTCATACTAAAAAAAAAGTGATTTGGCTGCATAGTGTTAATTAACTGCATTTGAACATATTTATTT
The DNA here is from genome assembly GCA_034064705.1 of Bothrops alternatus. Classification (NCBI taxonomy): domain Eukaryota; kingdom Metazoa; phylum Chordata; class Lepidosauria; order Squamata; family Viperidae; genus Bothrops; species Bothrops alternatus. Next base: position 1,898,064 of record JARGCV010000200.1, on the reverse strand, counting down.
ATATGAGTAAGCTTTGGCATATATTTAAGCAGATAAATATATTTGCATTTTGATTTGTAATTGATGGCAGTGAAATACCATCAACACCTTTATCGTATACAATGAAAAAAAAAAGAGATATAGGATGCCTTAGTCAGATGTTAGGAAAGACTTGGGGAATGAGGAACATATCAGCTTCATATGCAGCCTGAATCCTAAATTGAATTGGGCTAATTTGGACAGATTCAGGAAAATGTTCGGATTCATGCAGAATCTGTGCCTATTAAAGCTGTGCAGCATGTTGATTTTGAAGGGGAAAAAAATGGTATTTCCGAGCATACAGGCATGTTGTGTCTTCTTCTGGACTGATTCCACAAAGAAGTGTTTGGGCTTTGGATGACCAAATGTGGACCTCTGGCAATGTGAAGTCGGGTGAGATTTTTGCTGCAAGTTTTTAAATGAAAAGCTAAGCCAAATAAATACCTGTTTTCTTCGGATATATAGTGTATATTTTAAACAAATAAATAAATCCTCCTAGCAAAATGAACCCAGGTAGATTAGGGCAGCTTGAATTTTAAAAACTGGATCACTGGGAAGGATTGTGGTTTAGCTATGACTAACATCAACAATATCACTAAATGGGTTTTCAAGATTTTGGTTACAAAATTGTTTATACAAATTCTTCCTATTTATAAAATATAACTAGAAAGAACAACTACAAGAACTAGGAAATTCAGGTATATCAGAAGAGTTCAATTACCCCAGCACCAATATGATGTAATAATATTTTTCACAGTGATACATTAACGATCCTTTGGGTCTAGTCATCTTTCTTTCAGTACAACATCTTTGAAGATAATACCATACTATCACTTACCTTCATCTCTAGGATCAATAAAGTCCCCTTAAAAATTGGAGGAATAGAGTCCCTAGCTATTTCAAATCTTTTCTTATCTTTTAATACAGAGGACCTGTAAACAACGAAAAAGCATTTCAATCACCCTGCACTGCTGTCATTTTCCTAAAACTATCTTATTCAATCATCTTTCCCCAAGATTTTAAGCATGAATTTGGGTCCCTGGCTTCCTATGCTCACACTAGTCAATTAGGCTGAGTTCATTTCTTGAATACACTCCATTACTTTCTGAATGGAAAGCGAACGGTTATCCTACAGAGTAAAAGGAAATGCTTATTCTTGGGGACACAATTGGCATGAGAACAATCTGGCTTCCTACTCATCTTCTGACTCTAGGCAACAGAGGAAGATGCTGCAGAACAAAATTCTATAGAATCCTGGATCTGGAATATATAAAGATCTAAAGAATATACTAGGAGCCGCTCATCAGTTTAAATGCAGAGCTGTTTGCTCAAAATCTGAACAATCAAAATACATATTATTATTTTGTATTTTGCAGAAAGAGTTTAGAATAAAAAATTGCTATCCTGGCAGGTTTCTTCATGCTTATTTTCACCTGGGAGACAAGCAGTGTTGGGATTCAGTTAGTTCACACCACTTCGGCAGAACCGGCAGCTAATTTTTTGTTGCCCAGGCCCAGAATGGACTTCCGGAAGCGGCATCCATGCAGAGAACCGGTTGTTCACATATCTGAATCCCACCACTGGAGACAAGTGACAGTTCAGTCTATTAACTTCAGAACACTGAGGAAAGACTTATGAGGAAAATTCCAATCAGGAAGCTTCTTCCTTGGACTTCCAAGAGAGCTATGGTGAATTGAAGACAGCTCTGTGAAAGCAGAGCTAATGGCTTGGGCAAAGAGCAAGAAACCGAGTTCCTTGGAACCTTTCCAGGTAAGGAGAAAATGGGAGGCCGCTCACATGTTCTCTGGACAGTTGATCCTCAAGAGGAAACTGCAAGACAGGGGTTTTCCATGGGCTTTAGCACTGGGAGGTGACAGGACCAGTCATTTTGCTTGCAACCATGGAGGAGACTTTTAACAAACACTAAATTTGCAAAGCTCACTTCATAATCTTTCAGAAATTGCGTATTAACCATTTCTAAGATCTTTGGACTGCCAAGTCTGAAAATGCTGGGTGAGTTTCCCTCAATCCTGAATTGCGGGAAAAAATTAATCATAAGTTTTAAAAAGTTAAAGAGTCTGAAATAAAGAACAAGAACGCTAAATAAGATTTTAATAGATTCTGTTTTGGTGTTTATAAAAACAAAACAAAGATAAGAAATTTTATATTTCAAAAACTGGACACTAGAGGGGACTAAAGTTTTTAGGTAAAGATTTATAACTCTGCAAAATGTTGTAAAACATTGTAAGAATGAAAATACAGAATGAGACTTTCGAAGAATGGAATCAGAAAATAATAGCCACAGTATCTCTGAATAGATTATGTCCAGAAGAACTTATTGAAGAAATGTCACATGTAGAAAAAAAATTAGCTGACGACATAGACATGGCATCAAAAGTGGATTTACAACTGAAGACCAAGAGAACAAGTTAGAAAAGAATGTTTTATGGATCTACAAAAGAAACTGGCTGAGGCCTTAAACTTTAGAAAGGAAATACAAATGGCAAACCAACAGAGTGACCCTGATAATTTTTTCGTATTGGATACAAAAGAGCTGTTAAAGTCTTGAAGAACTTTGCGTGATGGGATAAAGAAAAATGAAGAGAAATCAAATCATATGACAGTATTTCAATGAACTGAAAATTATGACTGTTAGAAGTAAAGGAATATACAATTGCTTTATTTGATCAAGGTTAAAACAAGATAAATTCTTACTTCAGGCAACCATTTATAGACTTTCTTTCTTCATCAAGACTGAGAAGATGATTCTTTATGGATTTATTTTTACACAAGAGATGGGATATGGGATGAAGAGGTAAATGTTTGTAACATTGGAGGGGGTGAAGAGTCCCTAAATTTCTTTAAATCTCTTGTGATGCAGGTTGGAAGTAATTTCTTTCTATATTTCTTTTCTCTTTATTATATCTCTACTTTTCTGTTTCTTGTCTTTTTTTCTTGCACCTTTTCTCCTACTTTTTATTCTCTTCTTTAAGTTTATTTTGTATTAGATTTTACTAATATAATAAAAGTTCATATAAACAGTACACACACACACACACACACACATATACCTTCTTTCCCTCTCTCCCTCCCTTTTTTAAAGTATTACAGAAAAAAACTACAATGCAATTATATCAATTTTTAATCCATTGATATAATTGCAGAGTGGATCTTTTTGCTGCAACACAGAGAGCATTTACAGAGGGGAAGTACACTACTTGGTTAATCAAATGATTTGGCTTCACTCCTTGAGGATCTTAATGGCCAGTACTAAAGAACCAAAACACTAGCACTGTCACAGCTCTTCCCACTCTGATGATAGGCTTTGTTTAATCTTGAATAAACAGGGCCCAGAAATACTCGAGTGGGATTAAAAAATAATTTGAGATCCATTGGAAGAAACATTGGAAAGCCTGCCGTTTAATTAGCTAATAAATAACATAGTGTGATACTAATTGTGTGACAGCAAAGCTGTATCCAAAAGGAAGCAGCATCAATAAATGATAAGGCGAGTGAGCTATAAAGCCGTAAAACGAAAAACTTTCTGCAAATACTTAACATAAGAAAATAAAAAGAGCCCTGCTAGATCAAACACAAATGATTCTAAATTCTCAAATTTCATTAGATTTCAGTGATCACCCCTTCCCAATAATCTTGTGTGAGATTTTTTTTTCACACAATGAAAAATGAGATTTCATTGAGAGTGCTACAATCCAATTAATGTCAATCAATTTTTAAATAAGTGTAGGAGTTTTGTGGACATTCTGTAACTTCTGGGTAACATGTTACTGACTGTTCATCAGTGCAAAACCTACCAATAAAACATGAGTTCAACAGCATGTTTGGGCACACGAACCTTTGTATAGATATGAGACTTTTCCCCACTGCTACTATGAAGCACTCTCTACCCTCCCTAGAGCTGGAAGGAAACTATACCAAAATGCAATTTGCCATTGCCATTCCCTATCTTGCCTTGATTACTTCTATTCCCAGCCATCTGAGTTCAAAACAACAGAATAACAAGAGTTGGAAGGTACCTTGGAGGTCATCTAGTCCAGCCCCCTGCTCAGGCAGGAGACCCTACACCATTCCAGACAAATGGCTATCCAGTCTCTTCTTAAAAGCCTCCAGTGATGGAGCACCCCAACTCCTGAAGGCAAACTGTTCCATTGGTTTATTGTTCTCACTGTCAGGAAATTTCTCCCTAGTTCCAGGTTGCTTCTCTCCTTGATTAGTTTCCATCCATTGTTTCTTGTCTTGCGTTCAGGTGCTTTGGAAAATAGGTTTCCTCCAACATGATGGGTGATGGGTGAGCAAAGACATGTATATCTCTCATGAGACTGCCTAGTACATTGGAGGATGACTTAGTGCTCTCACTCAAAGGCTGGCAGTGAGATGAAAGCAACGCTATAAGGATATGGCAGAAGAAAGATGTTGCCAAGACATGTTTATACAAGTGTAAATGCGAAAGGACTAATTGAGAAGCATAGTCTTTCTGATATTGATGATTATGTACAGTCATCCAACAGTATTATCTTAAACAGTTGTCCTCCAAGAGTCAAAAATGATGATGGGGTAACAGCCAGAGTTTAAATTTTTATGGAAAGACACAAGGTATAAATCTGTTCTGTACTGAGTAGTTAAAAGGTTTGGCAAGTGACCTTAAAACAATTTTTCATTATGTCACTAAATAAAAGTAAATATAACCGACATGGTGAATGAGGAGAGCAGAAATTATGAAGGATAAAGAGGAAATTATTATTTGCCTGCACTGTGGATTTGATGTATCTTTCATTGGTACCAAATCTACAGAAGATGGATCAAACACAATTGCAGCAAACCTACAAAAGTAGATGGCATTCGCGTAACTATATTAGTGTTTAGGAAAAAAGGAAAAAAAGAATGACATTGGCATAGTTAAGATAGGCAAGAAAATGGTAAGTGAACACCTGTCCAGCCTAGACGAGTTCAAGTCACCAGGACCAGATGGATTACACCCCAAGGTTCTTAAGGAACTGGCAGATGTGATTTCAGAATCACTGAACTATATTTTTCAGAGATCCTGGAGCACTGGGGAACTACCAGAGGACTGGAGAAGAGCTGATGTAGTTCCCATCTTCAAAAAAGGGGAAAAAAAGAACCCAGGAAATTACAGACCTATCAGCCTGACCGCAATACCTGGGAAGATTCTGGAAAAGATAATCAAACAACGAATCAGCGAACACCCACAGGCAAAGAAAGTCATTACTAAAAGCCAACACGGGTTTGTCAAAAATAGATAATGCCAGACAAATCTTATTGCATTCTTTGACCAAGTGACAAAATTAGTGGACCAGAGGAATGCTGTGGATATAATTTACTTGGACTTCAGTAAGGCATTTGACAAAGTAGACCACAACCTACTACTTGAGAAGATAGAAAAATGCGGGTTAGACAGCATCACCACCAGATGACCGGCCGTACTCAGCGTGTGGTCCTCAATGCAACCGCATCTACATGGAGGGAAGTGTGTAGTGGGGTGCCCCAGGGCTCTGTTCTGGGCCCAGTGCTCTTCAACATCTTCATCAACTATTTGGACGAGGGGATAGATGGGAAAGTCATCGAATTTGCAGACAATACCAAGCTGGCAGGAATAGCCAACACTCCAGAAGACAGGCTTAGGATGCAGGAGGATCTGGACAGACTTGAACACTGGGTGCTATCTAACAAAATGAAATTCAATGGTGAAAAAAGCAAGGTTCTACATTTAGGCAAGAAAAACCAAATGTACAGGTATAGTATAGGGGGTACCTTGCTCAAGAATAGTAACTGTGAGATGGACCACGGAGTCCTAGTGGACAATCACTTAAATATGAGCCAGCAGTGTGCTGCAGCTGCCAAAAAAGCCAAGACAGTGCTAGGCTGCATTAGCAGAGGGATAGAATCAAGATCACATGAAGTATGAATGCCACTTTACAATGCCTTGGTAAGGCCACACTTGGAATACTGCATCCAGTTTTGATCACCATGAGGTAAAAAAGATGTTGAGACTCTGGAAAGAGTACAGAGAAGAGCAACAAAGATGATCAGGGGACTGGAGGCTAAAACATATAAGGAATGGTTGCTGGAATTGGGTATGTCTAGTTTAACAAAGAGAAGGACAAGGGGAGACATGATAGCAGTGTTCCAATATCTCAGGGGCTGCCACAAAGAAGAGGGAGTCAAGCTATTTTCCAAAGTGCCTGAAGGCAGGACAAGGAGCAATAGGTGGAAACTAACCAAAGAGAGCAGCAACCTTGAACTAAGGAGAAAATTCCTGACAGTTAGAACAATTAATCAGTGGAACAACCTGCCTCCAGAAGCTGTGAATGCTCCAACACTGCAAGTTTTAAAGAAGAGACTGGACAGCCATTTGTCTGAAATGGTATAGGGTTTCCTGCCTGAGCATGGGGTTGGACTAGACCTCCAGGGTCTCTTCCAACTCTATTATTATTATTATAGGCATATGCTACAGGTCACCCAACCAAGCAGAAGAAATAGATGAACTTTTTGCTACTCAATTAACAAATGTATGTAGGAAAGACACCACAGTAGTAATGGGAGACTTTAACTGTGCTAATATCAACTGGGAGACAAACTCTGCAGCAAATGGGAGATCGAACAGATTCTTAACCAATCTAGCTGACAAGGTTGCCATCTAAAAGGTAGAGGAGGGAACTAGAAGAAAAGCTATACTGGACCTAATTCTTACTAATAAAGAAGTGATAGAAAGAGTTGAAATTGTGGAACTTTGAGTGAGAGTGACTATATCATATTGGAATTCAATATAAAGCAAACACAAGCAATAGAACATAATCCAACCAGTGTCTTTAACTTTAAAAGAAGTGATTTTAACAAACTCAGAGAAAGCCTAGGCAAGATTCCATGGATGAAAATCCTAAAGGGAAAAACAACTCAAGCATGGGAAACTCTGAAAAATATGATCATAAAAGCCCAGTCCAGCACAATACCACTGAAAAAGAAAAGAAAAAAAACATGTGTGCCCTTATTTAGAAACCCTGGTCCAGTGTGAAGACATTCCTAAATATTCTTGCTTCATTGCAATATTTGAAAAATGCAAATCAACAAATAAATTTTCTGTTAATATGCAATTTATTTCTTTACTATTTAAAAAAACATTTTTAACAATCCACAAAAATTAAAACAGCCAGTTTGGTATAGCGGTTAATGCACCAGCCTAGAAACCGAGAGACAACAATGCATTGTCTATGTATCTTTAAAGCAGCCAGTTTGTGTAATGGTTGAGGCCAGAAACCAGAAGACTATAAATTCTACTTTCACCTTAGGCATGAAGCCAGCTGGGTGATCTTCGACCCATCAGTCTCTCTCAGCCTGAAGAAGCAGACAATAGCAAACCATTTCTGAAATCTTGCCAAGAAAACTGCAGGGACTTGTCTAGGCAGTTGCCAGGAGGCAACATTGACTCAAAGCCACAAAAACTAACAAATAAATAAATACTTTTTAAAAGTTATAGGTAAATATGGATACATTAATGAATGTTTTCATAACTGAAAACAAGTAGATATCTTGCACTTAGAACAATTTAAAGCAACCCAGATATTTATCTTGTTCTTATCCTGGAAAGATAAGAACATTCAGCTGGAGAAGACACTAAATGACATTATATGGTTAGATATCTGTATAGCATAAGCAACATACAAAATGGAGGTTTCTAGAAAAATTGTTAGATTGCTTTACTCTTAAATATAAAAGATAATGGGTAAGTTGGTAACTTATAGTCAAGAGCAAAAATGTCTAACTTTTAGCTACTTCTAAGCAAACAGAGAAGAGATTCAAAGTTACTTTCAAATGTATAAGAGAACTTGACTGCCATGGAAACTGCCTCTCGGCATTTCTTGAATTGCTCAGTTAGGTATAGCATCAGAATAATTTATATCCAGAGGGCAACATTTTAAGGTAAACATCACAGCAAGGCATTTAAAGACTGAACTTTATAGTTCAAAGTGCAAACAAGATGGATGGTCCAGATCAGTGGTTCTCAACCTTTTTCAGGTTGAGACCCCACTTGCACCACCCATGCGCGGCGCGACCCTGAGCGACCACTTACATTACTTCTGAAGACAAATGGATGACTTTGTTGCTTGCAATCATCGATCGGTTGATTTCTGTGTCTATATGTGCCATATTAAACTTAGGGGGAAAAAAGACCATATCTAAGGCTACTAATATACAAAGAGCAAGTTCCAAAGGAACAGCTGAACTACAAGCAGTCCTTGACTTACAACAGTTCATTTAGTGACTGTTAGAAGTTACAACAGCACTGAAAAAAGTGACGCGACCATTATCTCATACTTATGATCATTGCAGCATCCCCACGGTCATTTGAATAAAATTCACACACTTGGCAACTGACTCATATTTATGACGGTCGCAGTGGCCCAGGGTCACGCGATCACCTTTTGCGACCTTCTGACAAGCAAAGTCAATGGGGGAATCCAGATTCACTTAATAACCAGGTTAGTGATTTAATAGTTGCAGTGATTCACCTAACAACTGGAAAGGTCATAAGATGGGATAAAACTCACTTAGCAAATGTCTCAGCAACAGAAATTTTGGGCTTAATTGTGATCGTAAGTCAAGGACCACCTGTATTTACAAGCATTTCTGAAAATGCTGATTTCCCAATATAGTTGTTTTTTCTCCCAGATTAGTTTTTTAAATCAATATCTCACCAGGTCATCTTTATATAGATAAGTTCTTTTGACTTTCTGTCTGTATCTAGAAATTATAGGTTGGCAAAGAGGTGTCTTTCTTTATTAGTGATTCCTGGTTCCTCATTATCTGTAGTGTAGGTAAAAACTACAATTCCTATATCAGTGATGGTGAACCTTTTAGAGACCGAGTGCCCAAAACCTGTCCTGCCCCTGCCTCTGCTCAGCCCCACCCCCCCACCTGGCCACTCACTGCCTCCATGGCCCGCCACAGATCGCCCAGGCGGCCCAGCAGTGCCATGGCAGCCATGCCCTCTGCCCGTGACCCGCAGCATCAGCTGCGCGCCACTGGGGGTAAGGGCAGAGTCTTGTCTCCACTGCCCGGCTGCCATGTCCTTGGCTGTGCTGTTCCACTCGGGCCGCACCCAGGGGTGACTCTTCTCTGGGGGGGCTGATGGTGAGGAGGGGGTCATGGGAGGAGGCGGAGCTGGGGCAACAGCACATATGCTCATAGAGAACGCTCTGAGTGCTGCCTCTGGCATGTGTGTCCTATGTACAGCACTTTTTTCCCCCAGAGGACAAACAATGCTTAGAAACCTATAGTGAAAGGTCTACCATCACTAATTGTAGAACTATATAAGAAAAAAAAAATCTTTTCCAGCTCTATCTGTCCATCCGCTCACCTCCCCATATATTTATTATTTTAAATACATTTAAATTTTATTTACTAAATTTTACTAAACTTAAATAAGCCTGCTCATAAGAACCAACAAAGAACTATACAGCTTGTATCTAAGTTATCTGAAGGCAGGAGATGAAAGGCCGTTTGCTGAAGAAAAGTGACCCGAGAGGGAGGTGTTTAAGCCTTCTGTCATCAACCAATTCTCTCTTGCAAATATGCTGAGGTTATTTTAAAACTCCCCCCCCCCACGGCTTGGTCTGGAAGCTACTACAGAGGAAGAAAATTGGAAGCTTTTTTGTTTGACAATTTTCTCCTACGTATTTTCTCCAGCTACAAATCTATATTATTAGAGCAGAGGGTGTATCTTTGAATCCTATATGAAATCTCTCTCTCTCTCTCTCTCTCTCTCTCTCTCTCTCTCTCTCTCTCTCTCTCTCTCTCTCTCTCTCTCTCTCTCTCTCTCTCTCTCTCTCTCTCTCTCTCTCTCTCTCTCTCTCTTTCTCACACACACACACACACACACACACACACACAAATCGAGGAGCAGCCAACACAAGGAAGCAAATGAGGCCAGGATTAAAAGTACATTTGATTTCAAACTAATTAAAATCAGAGCTTATTGTGTTTTCCACGTATTTAATGTCCTCCTTTTCTCCTATTAAAAATTAGCCTGGAGGGCTCCTTTGGGAGGGGCTGCTACGGTAGGGCTGCTGTCAATTTTGGTCATCTCACAGATATTAAGGTACCTAGGGAGCCCCACTGTCTGCTTGTGAAGAAGCTGGTCTAAGATTTCCATTTCTGTCTGGAACACTTATTCTACTCTGGGAAGGAAAAGGTTAATTGGCTTTTTAAAAAATAGTTTGCCTACACTACAAGATCTTTGAAGCTTCCTTAGGCAATTCATGCATTGCCCTTTTCAAGTGGCATTCCAGGGTTACACCACCTCTGATCCTGGAAATAAAAACTGCAGATAGTAGATCTCAGGTTTCAACTGGGACCGGGACTGCCATCCTTAAGCAATGTGATTGCTTAACAATGGCATATATGCAATGACATATCACTGCATCACTTAAGGATGACAATTCCAGCAGTCCCAGTTGACATTGTTAACCCCAGCATGCATGGGTCATTAATTAGGAAGTGGTAGGAGTCCCAAGGTAAGGAGTGTGGGGTTGCCAGGGAAGTTCTGCAGGGGCTGGGAAAAGCTGGACAAGGCTGGCACAGGCTAAGCATGAGTGGAGTGAGGCTGGGGGAAGGCTGTTCAGGCTGTTTGTGAGCACAGGAAGGCCAGGTTGTGTGGATGGTAATGGTACAAGTGTAGGAAGGACAGGAGATGGACGGTGTGGCATAGTGCAATTACAGGAAGGCCGAAGGGACACACCAAAGCAACTTGAAAATTTCCCTGCTGACTTCCCCATTGACTTGGTGGGAAATCAGCAGGGAAGGTTATAAATGATGTCATGGGAAGATGCTGCAAAAATGCAATTGTAAGTGCGAGTCGGTTGCCAAGCATCTGAATTGTGAAAATGTAACCATGGGAGTGCTGTAACATCCAGATCTTTGAAGACTGGTTGTAAGTACCATTCATTCAGTGCGGTCGCAACTTTGAATGATCAATGAACAGATGGCCGATAAACAAGGACCATTATATGTGTGTGTGTCTGTTTGCGTGTGTTGTGTGTGTGAGAAATATCACTTCTTCAAGATGTTATATTTTCTTCCAGAAATCCCACATATATCCACCTGTAGGAGCTACAGGGAATCCTCAACTTAAGCCTGGAATTACACTTGTAAGTAGAGGCACCCATAAGACGAGAAGTAAATTTCTGGCTTTTTTTTTTTAATCATTAAGTGCGCTGTGCTCTTAAATGCTCTTAACTTTATCATTAAGGGCTCTGTTCTGGGCCCAGTGCTTTTCAACATCTTTATCAATGATTTGGACGAAGGGATAAATGGGGAACTCATCAAATTTGCAGACGACACCAAGCTGGCAGGAATAGCCAACACTCCAGAAGGCAGGCTTGGGATACAGGAGGATCTGGACAGACTTGAACACTGGGTGCTATTTAACAAAATGAAATTCAGTAGTGAAAAAAGTAAGGTTCTATTTTTAGGCAAGGAAAACCAAATGCACAGGTATAGTATAGGTGGTACCTTGCTCAATAGTAGCAACTGTGAGAGGGATCTTGGAGTCCTAGTGGACAATCACTTAAATATGAGCCAGCAGTGTGCTGTAGCTGCCAAAAAAGCCAACACAGTGCTAGGCTGCATTAACAGAGGGATAGAATCAAGATCACGTGAAGTGTTAATATCACTTTACAATGCCTTGGTAAGGCCACACTTGGAAAACTGCATCCAGTTTTGGTCACCACAATGTAAAAAATATGTTGAGACTCTGGAAAGAGTACAGAGAAGAGCATCAAAGATGATCAGGGGACTGGAGGCTAAAAGATATAAGGAACAGTTGCTGGAACTGGGTATGTCTAGTTTAATGAAAAGAGGGACGAGGGGGGAAATGATAGCAGTGTTCCAATATCTCAGGGGCTGCCACAAAGAAGAAGGAGTCAAGCTATTCTCCAAAGCATCTGAAGGCAGGACAAGAAGCAATGGATGGAAACTAACCAAAGAGAGAAGCAACCTAGAATGAAGGAGAAACTTCCTGACAGTCAGAACAATTAATCAGTGGAACAACCTGCCTCCAGAAGCAGTGAATACTCCAACACTGGAAGTTTTTAAGAAGAGACTGGACAGCCATTTGTCTAAAATGGTATGGGGTTTCCTGCTTGAGCAGGGGGGTTGGACTAGAAGACCTCCGAGGTCCCTTCCAACTTTATTATTGTTGTTGTTAAATGATCAGTGTGGCCATTAAGTGAAGGCAGCAACCATTAAGCAAAACCATTAATTTAACTGGGTGTTTTTTGCAGAAATCAATCTAGGTCAGTCACCGAGACCAGAGGTTTAGTCTTCTGAGCATTTGGACTCATGTTGGAGCCCATCCTCAAGGAACTTCTCTCTCACACCAGAATATGTTTTTTGCTGGAAACTGGCAGAAAATGCTGGGAATCAGCAAAAAAACCCCACAAAACTGTTTCATTGATCAGACCATTGATTAGGCAGAGAAATAGGAGTAGCCTATTTGAACAGAACAGATGGAACAGAAAAGTAGCACAGTGGGAAACAAGATAGTATTTGGAAGGGACTCAAGCAGGCCCTTTTCTGATTTTATTGGGATTTAAAGGGGGGGGGAGCACAAGGAGGCTTGCAGAATTCTACTCCTGCATCCTATCTTTGCTAAGGTATCATTCAATTCTTCCAATGTTTCATGATCTGGTCTACCCTGAAGAGCTGATATCATTTTGACAAGCTGCATTGTGCTGATTGTCTAGAGGTAACCCCCTATTTAGAGAATACAGAATAACAGAGTTGGAAGGGACCCTGGAGGCCTTCTAGTCCAACCTTCTTGCTCAAGGAGAAGACTCTAGACCAGGGGTAGGCAACCTTTGGCTCTTTTATGACTCGTGGACTCCAGCTCCCAGAATTCCTGAGCCAGCCATGCTGAGGGGAAAGGGAGAGGTTTCCAAGCTGAGCCATGCTGGCTCAGGAATTCTGGGAGTTGAAGTCCACGAGTCATAAAAGAGCCAAGGTTGCCTACCCCTGGCTCTACACCAGTGGTTCTCAACCTTTTTCAGGTTGAGACCCCACTTGCGCCGCCCATGCGTGCTGCAACCCCGACCCGGGCCCCGCGTGCACGCGTGCGCGCAATAGGCCGATCTGCGCATGCGCAGAACGCGCGCGACGGAAAAAAAATAAAAATAATAATAAAAAAACCCAAAATGGCGGACCGCAACGGGCTGATCCGCGCATGCGCGGCGCGCACGCAGCAAATTTTTTTTTTAAAAAAAATAATAAAAAAAACACAAAATGGCGGACCGCAACGGGCCGATCTGTGCATGCGCAGCGCGCGCGATGAAAAATAAAATAAAATAAAATAAAATAAAAAAATGGCGGATCACGACGGGCCGATCCGTGCATGCGTGGCGTGCGCGCGATGGCCCAAACCGCGCATGCGCGGCGTGCGCGTGACAAAAAAAAAGGAAAAAAAAGAAAAAAAAGAAAAAAACCAAAATGGCGGACCGCGGTGTCCGGCGACCCCCGCGAAACGGTCGTTCGACCCCAAATGGGGTCGCGACCCATAGGTTGAGAACCGCTGCTCTACACCATTCTGAACAAATGGCTGTCCTATCTCTTCTTAAAAACCTCCGAAGCATCCACAACTTCTGAAAGCAAGCCTTTCCACTGATCAATTATTCCCACTGTCAGGAATTTTTTCCTTAGTTCTAGATTGCTTCTCTCTGTGATAACTTTCCATCTGTTACTTCCACGATATACAGCAGCAATACTGTGTGGTCATGTGGTCAGCTCCAGACTGCTGGAGAAGTGAAGAAACTTTTTTTTTGCAAAAGGCCTACTGCTACTATAAACAGATTAAACTCTGAAAAGTTTCAACCAATGTGAAAGGCGTTCCTTTCCCATCTCACCCATTTTTGTAAACGTTTGCATCGTCCCTATCTATTCCTTTCCTGAAAACTGTCCTAGCAACATAGATGTTTGAATGAGGATTTTTGAGGATAGAAGTCCCATGAAGTATTTGTATCCCACTAATTCCTGTTAGCTTGTGAATAGACCAGTATCACTCAACCTTGGCAACTCTTAAGATGTGTGGATTGAACTCCCAGCATTCCCCAGGTAGCCTGCAGAATTCTTGGAGTTGAAGTTCACACATCTTAATCTACATCAGGGTTGAGACACCCTGGTGTAGATTATGAACCTTGGTTCTTAATGATTTACAAGAACATTCAGCATAAATGGCACACTCATTAGATACAAGGGTCCTAAACCTTGGCAACTTTAAGACTTGTGGACTTCAACTCCCAGAATTCCTCAGGCTGAGGAATTCTGGGAGTTGAAGTCCACAAGTCTTAAAGTTGCCAAGGTTGAGGACCCCTGCATTAGAAGGACTGAGTGAAATTAAAGTCATGGTTTTGGAAGCTCCTTCCCATTGTTGAGAGGAGAAGGCTTGGAATATGCAGCAACACGGGAAAGCCATTTTATTTGTGATCCAGTTGGGCTGCCTTTTTCTTGCAGATTGTAGGAGTTTGGTAAAACTGCAGATTTTATTGAATTTGCAGAATACAGCAATTTTCTCATTTGTTCAGGAGATGGCTAAAGCAAAGCATCATTTCCAACATTTTCTGTTACCCCTTCTTGCAAACAAGCAAGGAAGGATTTCGACATTTTAAATGCTTTTCATTTATGGGACTGGGAGGGAGAGAGAGAGAGAGAGAGAGAGAGAGAGAGAGAGAGAGAGAGAGAGAGAGAGAGAGAGAGAGAGAGAGAGAGAGAGAGAGAGAGAAAACAAAAGGGGGTGCGGCGAGGCAGGGCTGGGTGGGTTAGAGAAGGAGGGAGGAGAGTACTTTGGCAAAAGCTTGTTTTAAAATGTTTGCTATGTTGCCCCTTTGGAGAAGCTAGAGCGAGATAGTCTGCTAAAGTGATTCCAGATGGGCCAATATTAATATCTCTCCTTTCCTGATGAGTGGGAAGGTATAACCCAGATAGAAGGCTGTTAAAATTACAGGCGCCATGGAGGCCTCACCTGGTGCCCTTACCGATGGATATTTCACTCTTACCTCGGCAACTGTAGCTTGGTCGAGACGCTCTAACCTGCTGCAGCAAACGTTCTAGGGCTTCAATCTGTCCCCGGTGCTTAGGCTCTCTGCCATCACAGTCTTTCCAGTCTGGTGAACAAAAGAAACAAACGGGATGAAAGTTGAGCAAAGGGGAGAGCGGGGCCTTGCTACCCTGTCTGCTGGCTACAGAGAGAACTAGAGCCCAGGGCCCGGAGCCCCTGATTTTAATGTTTGCCCTTGATCAGGCCCTGGGTGTAAAATGCAAATGGCTACCAGCCAGCTTGCTTTACTATCCCTTGCTAAGTTCAAATAAATTCTCTCTCTAAGGAAGAGGGGTTTTTGGAATTATATTTGGGGGGCATCACTACAGCATGAGCTAAGAATGGGGAAATTCCCTTAACATTTTTCTATCCGGTCGTGAAGGGAGTGAATTGTTTTAGATAATCCTCTTTTATCTGCCAATATCAGAAGGCAAAAATAAGCTGCCAAGGATAAAGCCCATCTCATGTACACTAGTTTGAAGTAGAACTGGGGAGGCTGGGTTCAAATTCACATATTCAGCTCTGGGAGTCTTCAGAGTGACTTTGGACCAACCTCCTTGCCAAGAGGTGAGCAATCCAACAACATCCCATCTCATTGGTGGCCTCTGAATCACCCCAAGATTACACTGTTGGAATGCAGTAAGAAAATGACCAATTTTAGTAGTGCAATTTCTACTTTGTTTTGACATTTGGGGGAGATTTTAGGAGTGGGAGAAAGAGCAGAAGTTTTTGCAAGAAACACTTCCGTTCTCATACTCTTGCCCTCATAGCCCAACCCCAGACCGACCCAGTTTTTTCACCCTTCCCTTTTTGATGACATCATTATGATGCTGCTGGGCCTTTTCTGGCCAATCAACAGGTCTGGAGGCCAAGTGGCAGCTCCTAATTTAGAAGAAACTATTTATCCCAATCTCAGCCAGAACAGTTTCTCATGATTGTTTTAAAGATGAATTGGCTGAAGGGAATGTTAAGTAGGCTGTATCGAGCTCCTGGTGAAAAAGTGACATAGTAATTTAATTCAGAAACATACCAAATATTAAAAGTTTTGTCCCCCTCGGAGAGGGTTCGCAACTTGGGTGTTCTCCTCGATCCACAGCTAAGCTTAGAACACCATTTTTCGGCTGTGGCGACAGGAGCATTTGCCCAGGTTCGCCTGGTGCACCAGTTGCGACCCTATTTGGATCGGGAGTCACTCCTAATAGTCACTCATGCCCTTGTCACCTCGAGATTTGACTACTGTAATGCTCTCTACATGGGGCAACCTTTCAAGAATGTCCGGAGACTGCAGGTTGTCCAGAATGCGGCCGCACGAGCTGTCTTGGGTCTTCCAAGACATGCTCATATCACTCCAGCCCTTCGTGAGCTGCACTGGCTGCCAATTGGTCTCCGAACACAATTCAAAGTGTTGGTTATGACCTATAAAGCCCTTTATGGCAATGGACCAGGTTACTTGTGGGACCGTCTTCAGCCTCATGAATCCCAGCGACCGGTTAGGGCGCATAGGTCTGGCCTCTTACGGGTCCCATCCATTAGGCAGTGTCATCTGATGGGTCCTAGGACAAGGGCCTTCTCCGTTGCTGCCCCAGCCCTCTGGAACCAACTTCCCTCAGAGGTTCGTACTGCCTCCTCCCTCCTAGCTTTCCGGAAGCTTTTGAAGACCTATTTATGCTGACAGGCTTGGGGGCTATGAACTGTGTTCTGCCCCCGGGCCGAGGAATTGTGCTTCCATCGTTGATTGTGTGTTTGACTGTGTTTGCATGTTGTATGTATGGATTTTTAGACTGGTTGTTTTATTATTATTGAATTTTGTATTTGTAGCTGTGTTGTTGTTGTGAGCCGCCCTGAGTCTCAGGAGAGGGGCGGCATACAAATTTGATAAATAAATAAATAAAAAAGAACAGTATTTTATAAGACTTGTCGCTCAGGTAATATTTTTGGAGAAATTGGGAAATGTCTTACAAATATCATGTGAGTTAGAGGATGGCAACCTGTTGTTGAAATTATAACTAGTCCAGTCATCTGGGTTCCCTCAAAATGTTCCTCTTCAGAACAAGGTATGCACAGGCATATACCTCGCTTTATTGCATTTGGTTTTATTTTGCTTTGCAGATATTGCAATTTTTACAAGACCCTCCACCAGCAAAGAGATTACAACTCGCTGCAGGTTCAGACGATAATTAACATTTTTTTTAGCAATAAAGTATTTTTTAATTAAGGTATGTACATTGCTGTTTAGCTATAATGCTATTGCACATTTAATAGGCTACCATATTGTAAACATAACTTTTAAATGCACTGGGAAACCAAACATTCATGTCAGAAAGGATAATATAATAATAATAATAATAATAATAATAATAATAATAATAATAATAATAATAATAATAATAATAATAATAATAATAATAATAATAATAATAATACACTGAAATTAGTATATCAGGAAGGCTTACTGACTACTGGAGAGACCAAAGTGGCCTACACCAAATGAAGAACAGAATAAAGGCATGGGAAGACAAAGCACTACATGGCCAGTATATAAAAAAAATAGCTGGAAAAGCAGATAATAAAAAGACCTGGCAATGGCTAAGAGCAGGAAAATTGAAGAAAGAGACCGAGGGACTAATTCTGGCTGCAGAAGACCAAGCCTTAAGGACAAATGCATATAAAGTCAAAATTGAGAAGACAGCAACAGACAGTAAGTGCCGCCTATGCAAAGAAGCTGAAGAAACAGTGGACCACCTGGTAAGCTGCTGCAAGAAGATCGCACAGACTGACTACAAGCAGCGGCATGACAAAGTAGCAAGAATGGTGCATTGGAAGATCTGCAAGAAATATCATTTGCCTGCAAGCAAGAACTGGTGGGATCATAAAATAGAGAAAGTCATAGAAAATGATAAAATTAAACTGCTCTGGGACTTCAGAATTCAAACAGACAAGCACCTGCAACATAACACCCCGGACTTAACAATTGTTGATAAGAAAGACAAAAAAGTCTGGATAGTGGACGTGGCGGTGCCTGGAGACAGCAAAATAGACGAGAAAGAACTGGAGAAGATAACAAAATACAAAAACCTACAAATAGAAATAGAAAGACTGTGGCAAAAGCAAGCAAGAGTAGTACCAATAGTAATAGGCGCCTTGGGTGCAATTCCAAAACAACTTGAGCACCACTTGAACACCATTGGCATTGACAAATTTGCCATTAGTCAATTGCAAACGGCGGCCTTACTAGGAACTGCTTCCATCCTGCGACGATATCTGTAATATCATCAAACATCCACATCTGCCTATCCCAGGTCCTTGGTAAGGACTCGATAGGTAGACAAAATGTCAAATCCAGTCTGAACATCTGGCTGACTGTGCGATGATCCATAACAACAACAACAATAATAATAATATGTGACAATACTTTTAACACCCATCAAACAACATCTTGGGAAGTTGGGAAGGATTTGATAGGTGAGAGCAGAATCCATTACCCTTTGGCAAACACAATTATTTCCAGGCTCCAGTAGCAAAACGGTTCATCTAAAGAGGCTAGATACATTCAGGGTAACCACCTTTCTGTAATATAATGGCCACATACCCACCAACAACTAAAGCCAAATAAAATCTTTCAAATCAGTGGAAAAATTGAAATATAACTCTTGCAAGCAATAATTTATAAACCAAGTAGACCCATTTTCTTTGAGTTGGCCTGAGTTAATAAGTTTTATTTGGCTGATTGGTGCATCTGTATCAGAACATTCATTTTATTTGTATCAGAACATTTGTTAGAGGATATAAAATCATTAGAGAATTTGTACATATTAGTAGATCCAGTGAAGTATAATAAGGTTAAGTGTTCATGACATGTTAATTAACATAGCAGTGACAATCTATTTGTTTTCCCATCAACACTGGTCTGTGAATAGTTGTGGTTTTCATATATTGTATTGCATGCTTAAAATCTTTATTACAAAAAAAAATCACTGTCTCTTGATATCACTCTTAACATTTTTCTTTACACCCACTTGAATGGCATGTACCCTGCCAACTATGGTTAATACATCATGCTCTTTATTCCAATAGTGTAATCCTTCCAGTCCAGAAAAGTTTATATCGTTATTAGTAGCAGTACATTTTTGATTCCTCTGAAGCCTGAGCTTGCTTGTTTATTTATCTGAAGAATTTATAGTTTCCATCAAGGCAGCAAATAGAGGATTAAAACCCACATGAGCAGGATAATATTAAAGATAATACTCCAAACCAAGTGACATAACATATGCGTGAGATCTATAAATAATCCTATTTCTAATTCTGAGATCAAAACTAAACAAATTAACCAATAGGGCTCATTCAATCTGGCTGTTCTTCCAGTCTTTGGGGTCAGGAGGTTGATCTCCAAAACTGGGAGGAATAGCCAGAAATGTAATGCTTTGCATAAAGCCCACAGCATTAGGGCCATTTGGATCTTTGGGGGGAAGCCATAGGGCAGAAGTTGTGGTAAGAAAGGCACAACTCTTGGATCACAGAAAATTACACTGAGTAATGTAATGGACTTGCAGCATGGCAACCCTGCCATTGTTGGTGGCACAAGCAAAGACAATCAACATAATGGCTCCACAAATAATCTGGCCCTCTGTGCTATTTATTGGTGAGGGCCCACCAGATTTATTGGTGATAACAAACACTTTGTATTGCATCTAGATGCTTACAGGAAGCCAATGCAATGCACACAGCATAGGTTTTATGTCAAAGTGTTATGAAATGACACAAACTGCCCATGCCATGCATTCTGGACCAGTTGCAACTTCCAGAGGCTAAGATAAGCCCTATGTATGGCATATTAGAGTAAACCAATTGTGAAGGAAGTAAGACATGAATCACCATAAGTAGGGCCTCTCAGTCCAAACAAGGAAGCAATAAGTGCACAAGGCAAACTTGTGCAAAAGCCCTTATAGCCATGGTTTTCATCAGGAACCATGAATCCAGGAGGACCCAGCTACCTGCAAACTTTGGGTGAACCTTGCTCAAAGCCAGAGATAGAAAGTCCCCAAATCTGCATGGGGAAGGGTTCAAAACTCACAGTTGCTCTCTTTCGACAGGATTGAGCTAAAATTTATTCTTCCCCATTCAGACCTCTACAGCCTCCAGGCATGGAGTAGAACCTCAACAGCATCCCCTGGATGGCAGAGGCAATGTCATCATATTGGGTATCATCATATTTATGTCTCACTCTGTGTTCACAGATGTCTTTTGCAAACCCTGAAAAGCAGGAGCCCTGGGCTCAATCTCTCTCTCCATTCTATCAACACCAATGTTCAAAAGGACAAATCCTCAGCCATGTTGCTGTTCCATCAGCCAGTCCTATGTACTTGCTTTCCAGAAAAATAAAAGTTGAAGGCAGAGCTGTCTTTGTGCATTACCTTTATTCAAAACTTGAGCAAAGGCCTATCTTGGAAACAAAGTATAGATAACAAACTCAGGCAAAGTCCTTGAATGGTTAACTTGGCTCTAGTTAAGAATTAAAAAGGCAAAACACAAACTTTGGGTACATCCCCCTGAATATTGTGGCAAATGCTTTCCAGATGGTTTTAAGTTTTCTCTATATGCTTATACTGGTAGTTCTCGTTTAATGACATTAACCGGGACTGAAAACATATGGGATTGTAAGTTAAAAAAACAACAACCATGTGACGTCACTGCTTAGTAACAGCAGCTTAAACAAAGACTGTGTGGATCTTTATATCCAATTTCCAATTTCCTGCAGGCTTCCCCTGCTTGAGTTGCTTGTGGGAAGCCCGCAAGGAAAGTTGCAAACAGCAATCACATGACCACAGATATGCTGAAATGGCCATAAGTACAAGGTCTGGTTGTAACTATCACTCGTTCAGTACCATTATAATGGTTGCTGAACAAATGGTCAGTAAACAAGAACCATCTGTATAACATGAAGAGCTTTTACAATAATCAAGTCTCTTAAGCCTAAATACTATGGCTTTACACATGTAGTACAACGCCATACAGGAAGAGCTGAATACAGAAGGAATGTAGCATCTTCATCAACCTCTTCCCTCTCCAGCTGCACTCTGAAATCTGTATTGGCATGCAGTTAGATTGACTCTTAAGTCTTAAAATTGAGAATCTGGCATGTATATCAAAGCTTGCTACCTGGTGCCTAGTACATTATTTCCTTATTTTACTTTTTTGAAGTTTTTTTTTGTTAAAGTCTCACTAAAAAAAGAATACCTTCTGTGTTTTAATGAACTTGGTCTCTGAAGTCCATCAGATCCCACAGCAGGCTTCTATTCTGATTGTTTGTTGTGTGATTTACTCATGGAATACCCTGGTTTTCAGTAATCATTTCAACTGGGAAGTGAGAAGAGGGTATATTGTTAGATCTTAACCTGACGTCAACTGGAATTAGCTATGAACAAAGGAACTGGAACCATTGCAACTTCCATCCCTAGTCCCTGGAGTTGGGATTCAGAAAGACATATGACTGATGATGTTGAAAGAGAAGTCAAGGGGGGCCAGGATGCAATAGCCCCATTCTGAGCCTAGGTGAAGTTACAAACAAGCATAATCAAAGCTATATCCAGATCTGAATCCTGACTGGAAAGAGTCCAAATAATCCATTCCCTTCAGGGCTCTTTGGATGTGCAAGCAGATCATCTTCTCAACAACTTCCTTAAAAAGGGAAGGTTGGAGACTGGACAGAAATTGTCCAGTTCCATTAAGTCAAATGATGGTCTCTTGAGGAGAGGGCAGATAATTGTCTCTCCAGAGCAGACCAATGAACTTCCACTTACAAGGAAACATCGAACAGACTGACCCAACTGTACATGCCTTGTCCAATTGGGGGGAGGAGGAGGAAGGGGGGGAACATGTACTAAGTCACAGGTAATCAGATTCATAGCTGCAAGGATCAGCTGATCCATGTCATCAGGACTAACAGGGTCAAACTCTGTCTTGAATCACATTGATCTGCAAGATATCTGAATGAAAGCAAACTTCTCCTGAAGCAGAGAAAAATCAGAATCTGAATCTTTCTTAAGCTTGGTTAGTTTTTAAAAAAGATTTATACAGAAATCAATGTTACCATATTTCTATAAAAAGTGTCAGATGTTAATTGCCAGCTTTGTGATTACAGTACATCCCACATCCCAGATTATCTTACTCCTTCTGAGCTTAAAGGTTGATTTTAAGTGTGAATACCATTGTTGAAACAGCACATTTCACTACTTTATATCATCATGGAGTGGTCTGTGCTGATGTTAGACAATGCTTGGCTGCCTTGTCCCACCTCCCAGCTCTCAGTATTCCAGTGTGGTCAATGACTATCAGAACAGGGGAAAGGACTCTAAACACAGCAAAACAAAAGACAAAGGATTTGTGTTTCAATGATAAGCAAGAGGTTAGTGGAGTAAGTTAGTTGTTTCAGGGATAAGTGAGGGGTTATTTATTTCTGGCCAATGAGTCCTGATTGCTATATTGGTTCTCTATGAAGACAAATAAAGATGCCCATTTCTGTTGCATCCTCATATCTTCACAAATCAAAATAGACTCCTACATTTTTACTGTAGAATCAGAAAACTGGATTTTCAGAAAGGCTGGTAATCTACAAATAGTCATGTTTTCAGCTGATTTTCCTATCGCAAAGCTTTGGGATGAGAATTGCTGAATGATGATCTATGCTAGAGTTCACCAAGCTTTGTTGACTTTCTATTTTGCTGGCATCTCTAAAAACTGGACAGTTACAGTGCTGGATGTTTGTTTATAAAATACAAGAAGACATTCAGGTCCTTTCATCTTAGCTACTAGATTCTCTGTATTCCCGTTTTTCCACAATGTGATTCCGGTGCCAGTCAAACAACAACAATAAACCTTCAACTCTCTGTATGTGTGTCTGTGTTGATGTGTGTGTAGATAGTTAGCTCCTGCATCCATCGTCCTGCAATTTGTACATACATTGTATCCTTCTGGAAATTTGTAGGTTCCAACATGCAAGATGTTGACATCTTTTAGCAGTAAGATGCATGCTCCCAAAATTTCCCTCCTTCTACAGGTAGTCCTTGACTTATGACTACAACTGAGCCCAAAATTTCTGCTGCTAAGCAAGACATTTGTTAAGTGAATTTTGCCCCATTTTACAACCTTTCTTGCCATAGTTGTTAAGTGAACTATTGCAATTGTTAGGTTAGTAACACAGTTGTTAAGTGAACAAAAGGTGGTCACGTGACGCCAGGACTCTGCAACTGTCATAAATATGAGTCAGTTTCCAAGTGTTTGAATTTTGGTTACGATGGGGATGTTGCAATGGTCATAAGTGTGAAAAATGGTCATAAATCACTTTTTTCAGTACCATTGTAACTTTGAACAGTCACTAAACAAACTGTTGTAAGTCGAGGATTATCTGTATTGCTCTCCTTTGTGCAATGTGATTTTCTTGTCAACTGAGTAAAAACCAAAAATGGGAAAAAACAAAACAGTCTTGAACTGCAGGAAAGAATCAGCAGGGACACTGAAGCTACTGGAGGACACACAGGGGACTGAGAAGTAAACTAAAGCAATAAACAACACATGTGAAGAATACACTACTATCTACCAATCATGTGAAACCAGAAAAATAATATGGTAAATGGAGAAAACCACTTCAGGATTCTACTCTAGAAAGTCCCGAACTAAAGTAGTTGCAGACTAATCGAAACTGCGAACGGCAATGCTGGAGAGAATATTTATGACAAAAATAAATTGTTCCCATTGATTATGTATCAATAGTTCCCAACTACAATTTATTGGATTTTCAGGCAGAATAAGAAATTATTCTAATGCCTGAATAAAAGATAGTGGGAACAAAGAAAGTCAGCATGGGCCCAATCAGTTTAAATAGTGAATCATATAGTTCAGTGGTGGCAAACCTATGGCATGGGTGCCAGAGGTGGCACCCAGAGCCCTCTCTTTGGGCACGCGCTCCGTCACCCCAGTCCTAGGCCTTCAGCTGGGTTTTATAAAACCTTTTCACTTTAGGCCTCCGCCATCATGTGCAAAAAAAAAAAAGGTTCAATCAGTCAATTTCAACTTCTCGTGGGAAAATAATAATAATAATAATAATGATGATGATGATGATGATAAAGTTGGAAGGGACCTTGGAGGTCATCTAGTCCAACCCCCTGCTCAGGCAGGAAACCCTATACCATTTCGGACAAATGGCTGTCCAGTTTCTTCTTAAAAATTTCCAGTGTTGGCGCATTCACCACTTATGGAGGCAGGTTGTTCCACTGGTTAATTGTTCTAACTGTCAGGAAGTTTCTCTTGCAAAGTTGGAATTGATTGATTGAACTTTTTAGTCCCACCCAGTCTGCCGTTACCGCTGCAGCCATGCCCACCCAATGGGCCACGCCCACCCAATGGGCCACACCCTCAATGGGCCGCACCCACCCGGCACCCGACGATGCATAAATGGGTTTTGGGTTGCAGTTTGGGCACTCGGTCTCTAAAAGATTCGCCATCACTGATATAGTTCATAACCAGCAGGATGTCAGGAAGGAAGGAAGGACATATCGCACAAAAATACATCTCTAGGTGTTTTTGTAATATTATGATTTTTTTTCTTCTTCAAATGTCAATTAGAACCTAATTACTGTTTAAAGAATGGACTGGTAATGCATAAGAGTCACCCGAGCATGCGTTTTTCTGTGTATTATAGGATCGGATTAAAATTCCACCTCTTCAGCTCATTTTGTCACAATATCAAGTTTGCTTCCAATAATGTCCCAGATGAATCAACAGAGCGAAAACAATTCTTCTGCTTTGTCCTGCAATCCCTTTGCATCACCTTTTGCACAGGCCATAATGAAGTGAGAAAAATCTTCTAATACCAACATTATGTTTGTTTCTCTCAACTACCAAATGTGATCACCAGTTTCTGAAGAACTCGGGATATTAATTGAAAGTTCTGAATTGGTTTAAAATTTCAGTTTATTTTGAAACTGATAATTATTCTTCTAAGTTCAGCAAATAGGAAATTTAAACAGGAAGTTGGTTTTTTTTTGTTTGAGACGGTTGCTTATTGAAAGTGGAGGAATGAAGGGGCTACCCAGGCAGGTAAACAGGTTTTTCTTATCCGTCCTAGATGAGCCAAACATAATAAACCAAATCGGCTGACAACATAAGCCATTTTTGTCCAACCTGTCCCTTTTCTGAATGCCTTTTGTTTAATCCTTTCCCCTTAAAGCAGGGGTAGGCAACCTCGGCTCTTTTATGACTCATGGAGTTCAACTTCAATTCTGGGAGTTGAAGTCCATGAGTCATAAAAGAGCCGAGGTTGCCTACCCTTGCCCTACAGCTAAGGAAATCAGTGTTCACATGTGCATACATTTGTCGATGAAAGTTCTCAGTCATCCAGGTTGAGTTGTCTGGAAGTTGAGTCATGGCAACTGGTTACTTGGATAAGCAGCGAGACATTTCAGACCAAAAAAGAAAAGAAGTCCAGTTGCTATGATTCAACTTCCAGACATGTATATTCATTCATTTCCCTTCCCTCTTACTTCTTTGTCTAACCCAGTGGTTCTCAACCTTGGGGTCGTGACCCCATTTGGGGTCACGAGACCATTTCGCGGGGGTCGCCGGGCACTGCCGGCCGCCATTTTGTTTTTTTTATTTTTATTTGTTTTTATTTTTTTTTAATTTTTTTAATTTTTTTAATTTTTTTATTTTTTTTGGCGCGCGCGTGCCGCGCACGCTCAGATCCGCCCGTCGCGCCGGAAAAAAAAATTTAAAAAAAATAAAAAAAATTTAAAAAAATTAAAATTTTTTTTAAAAAAACAAAATGGCGGCCGCGATGGGCAGATCTGCGCATGCGTGGATCGGCCCATCGCACGCGCCACGCATGTGCGCATCCGCCCGTCGTGGCCGCCATTTTGTTTTTTTTTTAATTTTTTTAAAAAAAATTTTAAATAAAAAAAACCAAAATGGCGGCCCGCGACGGGCGGATGCGCGCATGCATGGCGCGTGTGACGGGCCGATCCGCGCATGCGCAGATCCGCCCGTCGCGGCTGCCATTTTTATTTTTTTATTTTTTAATTTTAAAAAAATGTTTTTGCGCGTGCGCGCACACGCGCGCGCCCCCAGGTCGGGGTCGCGGCGCGCATGGGCGGGGCAAGTGGGGTCTCAACCTCAGAAAGGTTGAGAACCACTGGTCTAACCTCTTCTCTTAATTTGGGGAAAAGGAAGGGGAAAGAGAGAGTGAGAGACAGACAGACAGACAGAGACAGAGAGAGACAGAGACACACACACAAACACACACACAAAGACAGAGAGAGAGAAATAGGGAGAGAGAGAAAGAGAGAATAGCCACTTTTAAACATTTTGTCTCTTGCTAATAGCATTGTTTTACTAATTTTTTTGTGGTGATTTTTTTTTTACCAGCTAGAAAGTGAGTGAGTGAGAAAGAGTGAGAAAAAGAGAAAGAGAAAGAGAAAGAGAAAGAGAAAGAGAAAGAGAGAGAGAGAGAGAGAGAGAGAGAGAGAGAGAGAGAGAGAGAGAGAGAGAGAGAGAGAGAGAGAGAGAGAGAGAGAGAGAGAGAGAGAGAGAGAGTACAAGCACTGGTCATATAAGTGTAACATCAACACCAAAAGCATCTTAACCTACTAGAAGGAGAAGCACAGCAAGGTGAGGAAGTCTGAGGCTGTCCCCAGCCTTTCATGTTATGGGCGTACACTTGGACATAATACCTTTGGCCCTGTAAATGAAAAATAAAAGACAAAACTTCAAGTTTATATACATGGCCAAGGTACATTTTTTGAAGTCACAGAGTTATGCAGCGGCAAAGGTGAACGTAGTGACGAAAACACATTCCCTCCCCGTCCCCCAAGCTATTTATATTAGGATATGCCAATTTGGCCAGAGCTTCAACTCCTATAATTCAGCAGAATAAACAGCATTTGAGGCAACTTGTGGTTGTTATCTAGGACACTTTCATGTCAGACAGGTGTGCCTTGATATCAGGCAGATCTCCACTCTAATTGGGATTACCTCAGTGGTGGGATTCAGCCAGTTCGCACCAGTTCGGTAGAACCGGTAGCTAATTTTTTGTTGCCCAGGCCCAGAATAGACTTCCGGAAGTGGCATCCACAAAGAGAACTGGTTGTTCACATATTTGAATCCCACCACTGGATTACCTAGCATGGTGGCAAATGAGGCCAAGGACAATCTGAGGAGAAGAAGAAAGAGAAGAAAAAGAAGGAGGAAGAAGAGGAGGAGGAGGATCATGCAAGAAGCAAAATCTGAAAAAAGGCAGAGAGAATGCTTTCTTTTTTTTTCTGCTCTTACTAGCCTCAGCCTCCTTTGCTTCTTACTGGAGCAATTCAAAAATACACAAGTTCTAAGTAGCTGTGGAGAAGACATTTAAACCTTTGTCTTCTCTGCTCTGTTACTGAGGAAAATGAGAAAAATAGTACAAAGACAACTTTGGGGGGGGAATAATCTGTGGGCATCTTCTAAGGTAAATATAATTTTCAAAGAGAGCTTAGTCTGTAAATCCCAGTAGCAAAAGATTAAAATCTCACTTCTGTCTGCTCTGATTCTGCTAAATATTGGCTTCTCATCTTGGGACACATTAGATGCAAAATGCATTTCATATAATGTACTTTGGCCAGAACATTCATCTATCCCTAAAAATTACCCACCTCAATTTTAACTGTTGTTCAGTTTTGTACCTTACCTTTCACAAGTTTGTTTCTGTATTTTTTTTATTAGCTTACAAAATCAGCAAAAAATGTTTGTATTTTCACAGATTTTTGAATAGTTTTCCTTATACAAGTGCACACATTTACAAGTACTTTTCCCTAATATATATAATTTCCCCTTAATTATGCTTATTTTTGGGTGCCCTTGTCCTCAATGTTTCCATTTTGGGACTTATGATACATAACACATAATTTTTTTAAAAAAAATTTCAGTATGTAGGGAGTAATAAGTTTGGGGACATGCAAATTGAAAAAAAATATTAGCATTTACTTCCATTCTTATTCCACTTAAAATGTATAAGTTTGGTAGCGATTTGGAGTATATTCTCCACAATCACAAATATCTCTTTTTTTCCCTAGTTAGTCAAGAAAAAATTGAAATTAACCCACCCTGCTCTTTATCCCTGTCAAAATTTCTTTCATCCCCAAAACAACCCCTCTCATCAACTGTTCTTTCTTTGTTTAAATACTTAACTGCTGGGTATTCGGCACATCAATAGATCAGCTGAAGAGGGAAAATATTTTGGAAACTGAGAAATGTATAAGTAAATCTTGAATTTTTTCCTGGTTGATATTTTAATCTAAGTCAAGAGGATAATTAGGGAATGCCATTTCCCCCCTTAGAGGGTAGCATAATAAACCCCCAAGGCTCATATCCAAACCAGGGATGTATAATTTTGAATACATCCAATCTTGTTTATGCAGGACTGATGTCATAGTTCCAGCTGCTTTAAATGAATGAATCAACCCATCCAAGGTCCATTTACAGACAGGGAAATATTGGACTTACTTTTGAAAATGTACAGGGTGGCTGGGGCTTTGTGCTTTCTCTTTCTTTTAACAACAAAATAGTCAGTCCAGGAAGTCCTGCAAAGGAGAAGCAGCCTCTGTGAAAAACTCCAGACTGCTATGACAAGATGGGGTGTTTCTGCTGCTAAAAGAAAAACAAAGGCCTAGATCCCTAACCACCTTTTAAATTTTCAAAAGAAAAATAGACATTACTTGGAGGGGATGATGATCACCTGCCAAGCTTTGTTTTAACTAGAGTTTCCTTTCATCTGTCCTTAATCAGCACCAGGATATGATGGGATTTTTCTGGTATCTCTGCCTGTCAGAAGGAGACCATCAGAGATCTGGAACCAAAGGGGGTGTATTGAAAGCTCAGCTGCCAATGCACTTCACTTTGGAGATATAAATGACTGAACTTTCAAAGTTTTAACACTCATCTTGGATACTGCTTCACCACAATCCTCTCACAAACATTCATGTTATCTCTAAGGCCTAAGGAAAAAGCTCTATGATTTAATAATATTATTAATAATAGAGTTGGAAGGGACTTTGGAGGTCTTCTACTCCAACCCCATGCTCAGGTAAGAAACCCTATACCATTTCAGACAAATGGTTGTCAGCCTTTTCTTAAAAACTTCCAGTGTTGGAGCATCCACAACTTCTGGAGACAGGTTGTTCCAGTGATTAATTGTTCTAACTGTCAGGAAATGTCTCCTTAGTTCTAGGTTGCTTCTCTCTTTGGTTAGTTTCCATCCATTGCTTTTTGTCCTGCCTTCAGGTGCTTTGGAGAATAGCTTGACTCCCTCCTCCTTATGGCAACCCCTGAAATATTGGAAGACTGCTGTCATGTCACCCCTCATCAGTGGTGGGATTCAGCCAGTTCACACCAGTTTGGCAGAATCGGTAGCTAATTTTTGTTGCCCAGGCCCAAAATGGACTTCCGGAAGCAGCATCCACACAGAGAACCAGTTGTTCACATATTTGAATCCCACCACTCCCCCTCGTCCTTCTCTTCATTAAACTATACATAGCCAATTCCAGCAACCATTCTTTATATGTTTTAGCCTCCAGTCTCCTAATCATTTTTGTTGCTCTTCTCTGTACTCTTTTTAGAGTCTCAACATCTTTTTTACATTGTGGTGACCAAAACTGGATGCAGTATTCCAAGTGTGGCCTTACCAAGATGTTATAAAGTGATATTAACACTTCATATGATCTTGATTCTATCCCTCTGTTAATGCAGCCTAGCACTGTGTTGGCTTTTCTGGCAGCTGCAGCACACTGCTGGCTCATATTTAAGTGATTGTCCACTAGGACTCTGAGATCCGTCTTACAGTTACTACTGTTGAGCAAGCTACCACCTATACTATACCTGTGCATTTGGTTTTTCTTGCCTAAATGTAGAACCTTACTTTTTCACCATTAAATTTCATTTTGCTAGATAGCTTCCACTGTCAAGATCATTCTTTATCTTAAGCCTGTCTTCTGGAGTGTTGGCTATTCCTGCCAGCTTGGTGTTGTCTGCAAATTTGGTGAGTTCTCCATCTATCCTTTCATCCAAATCACTGACTGGATTACTAAATAATCTGGAGAGAAGTATTCAAGTATTCAAGGAGATCAGTATTGCAGCTGCCCAACTGTTGGTTTGAAGCTGAAAACTTTTCTCACGGATATGGCCCTAAGTAATTACTTGCTTGGCACAAATCCAATTTTGAAAACATCTTAAAAATAAGAGATTCAAACCTGGAATGTTAATATCGTAAAAAAAATTCAATACAGGCAGCAATAATATAGTCTAAATTCTTAGTTTGTAAGCAGTTTTAAAATCAATAATGTGCCTGTCCTGATTCTGACTCTCTGAGATTTGCAATAGTATAAACGCATTATGAACTAAATGTTATCCTGATTGGAAGTATTGTAAACATTATAGGCTTGGAGGTTATAAACATTTGTTTATTTAGCCACTTTGTAAGTGGAGAATGTACTTGATTTATTTTCTCGTAAATTCATTTCTGCTGCTGATAATGATGCTGTTCTATTTGCTTTTTTTTTTTTTTAACTACGAACCAAATCCACCCTCAGCTGTTTATGAAGGACCAATGTGGAGGTAAATATGTTCACTCTCACCAGATTGTCTGTCGAGAGATCATCTGATTGCCCATCTTCCATCCACTTTTAATCTTTATAAAAACATACTTCTCCCCTTTTAAGTTAGTCCATCTAATGACTTTTGTTTCCCCAACGAAGCAGCGAAGACAGAATTGTTATTTTAGCCATCAGACATGGAGTCAGAATTGAATCTCTCAAAGCCTTTGATCTGCCCTAAGATTAGCCCCCTGATCCATGGCATGGCCGGCTTTCAATCCACTCTTTTCTGATCTTTCCCCGCTAATATAGCAAACTCACACAAAAAGTGATGGGTTTTTCCTACTCTTTGGTGATTTGGGGATGCTGGATGCCAAGCAGAATGTGTTTAATGACTTGCCAGAGAAATGGCACTCAGCTGCTTCTCTCCATTAGAGATTTCTGCTAGCATTTGGGGGAAAAAAAGGGCAACCTGAATTAACAACTTTTCATTTACCATTGTGAGGCCGGTAATAGTGCATCTCAAAGACTGAAGGTTTTCCATTATGATTTCTCCAGCCAAAGGAGAAAAGTCTTCGGAACAGCTCCATTCCACTAGAAAACAAACCAAAAAGGTGAAGGTCAGATTGGCATGGGTTGCTTCAGAAGGAAGTCTGTAAATGCTAAAGCACTTTAAGGCAATTTTTGCCTTCCAGTTTTCTTAGTCATTTTTACTATTTTTAATTTTAAAAATTGCACAATCTTATGCAATCTCTGTTGGCATGGGCACAAGCCTAGTTGCAGTCAGTGGGATTTATATTTAAGATATGTCTGAGATTATACTATAAACTAAACAATTAAAAACAGGAATACAAACTGCAGCTGTATCTAACAGATAAAATCTAGCAGATAAAATCAGTGGTCTAAGAGGAGAAAGCCTCAGACATGAAACTAACTAAATTTTACCAGAATTGGGTAACTAATAAAGGAAAAATAAGTCCCAGGTATTAATTGGCTTCAGTTTCCAAGATATAGCTTCAGGTCAAAATTGCATCAAAATAATTCAAAATTATGAGGGGGGTTGTTGGATCACACACTATAACTTTTCTACAAAATGTGATATAGCAATGAGAATGGTGCCACGCCAATCATTATAAATTCATTTTTTCATTAATACCATTGATACATTTTCATGCTTTTTCACTCTGCAAGAGGTTCCACTGTTGTAATCTGGAGCCTAGTAGTTCTGCCTTACTCTTAGGCAATTCCAAATCCCTGATCAGGTCATTTAGTTCACTCTGTGAAATTAGATGCAGTTCAGGAGGAGCATACAGTGGGCTAAAGTTTGAGTCTGCTGACACTAGACAGCTCCGGATCACCTGCATCCTGCTCATTGTCTTTCTCATCATCCGAGTCTAGAGATAGGATTCTGGTCGATCTGGGTACACCATGGAGTACAGGACACAGTGTGGATAGAATGTTTGGACATTCCACAGTCCACTTATTCTTTCTTGAGATCCCTTTTGCAATTGGGGAAACCATGCAAAAATAGCAGTCGCTACTATGATTGGTGGGTTCCTTCCACACCATTGGGACTGTGAAAGGCATGGACATTTTCTTCTTGTTTAGCCAATGATGCAGATAAGTTGCACATGTAATGCAACAATAATGAGGGGCCCAACTCTTGTCCTGATCCCCTATTTTGCATCCAAAATATAGGCGGTATGCCTTTTTTTAATCACTGTTGTCACACTGCACTTTTGAGATGCAAATATAACTTCACCACAACTGTAGTAGAAGATATCTGCATTATTTACACAATTTCGAGACATCTTGGCTTCTGAGGGAAAATATCACGCAACTGTTCCTTGGAAATGTTAGGCAATGACACTTTCACAAGCCACCAGATGTAACTATATGATACATAGATCTGACCAAGACAAACATGCCTTGTAATAAAAAAAAATAAATTACAGTTATATAATAATCTTTAGTCTCAAAGTGAAGATAATTTTATACATTTCTATGTGGTACCATTTTCATTGTTCTACCATGCTTTGTCGAGAAGTTATGAGGCATCATGACCATTAGACACCTCCCTCCCTTGTAGGCAAATATACTCGCCTGTATATAAACCTTTATTGTGAAATGTCTTAAAAACTTTAGCCAACCAGCACCTTTACCACCTGTTTTCTAATCCATCTAATCAAAATATATAGGAATTAACACGTTATATCTCGGAGGTCAATAATTTCCCAACATTTGTAGACCAGTGATATAAGAGAATAGGTTATATTTGTTGGACTTCATTTATTATCATTATAGTTAGCATTTTAGCTGGCAAATCTGGGAGGTGGGAAAAGATGGAAGTGGAATCCAAGACATTTAAAGACTGGGAAATGTTTGCTTGATACCTAATGTGGGTTTATCAGATTTGGGCTGCAAAAATTCAGATAACCACTAGATATCAGCAAAGGGCTAAAGTTTTCTCTGCCATCATCTGGTAGCTTCCAAATTTGTACAGCCCAAATCTGGTACCACATCTAAAGAAAAAAACACAAGTTAAATCTAAATATGAATGGGAAAGGAATTCCATAAGGCAGTACCACTGAGGAGGCCACTTCTCTGAGAGATCCTTCATGTTGAACAAGTTCTACCATCTCTTGTATTCTGGCCAAGAGCAGTGATACATTTCTTCTAACAGAATAACAGAGTTGGAAGGGATCTTGGAGGTCTTCTTCTCCAACCTCCTGCTCAAGCAGGAAACCTTATACCATTTCACACAAATGGTGGTCTAATCTCTTTTTAAAAACCTCCAGTGTTGGAGCACCCACAACTTCTGGAGGCAAGTCATTCCACTGATTAATTGTTCTATATTATGCTTCCTATAGGTCTTTAGATCTAATACTCTCTTCCAAGAATTGGTCCTTTTCAAACCTACTGTGAGAAGTAATACATCCATGTTAAATAAATGTTAACTTTTCTCTGCTAACCTTGCATTCTCCAAGGCTTTAACAACATAAGTAGCAGAGACTTTACAGAGAGCCACAGCACTATCTCCAGCCACCTCTATGAAAGGCTGTTAATCGCACATCTTGTAGGGGTTCTCTCTTTCCTATGTATCACTGCCATTCATTATAACATGCCTGTAAGTGTCATTATATTTGATGGCCTTTCACATTTTCCATTGTAAACCACAATTTTTCTGGGCTTTATAACATTTGCTGTATTAAATCACTTAAAAGCAAAGCTGGATATACAAACTGCCAAAACAGACAGGTTCCATTACAGTGCCAGCATAAATTGGAGAAGACCATCTTAGTTGTTTAATGTCAAACAAAAGGGATGTGCTGCCTTGTCAGAAAACCTGTACTGGGGGTGGGGGGTGGGAAGGGGGAGCTACAATATGAGGCCATTCTTTGTATTTCATTATGCATGATAGGAATGTGCAGTGTAGGTAACTGTTAGAAAGGAAGCAATACATCAAGAATAATCAAGAACCAGGACAAGCTATATTTTAGTAAGTTTTGGCCAAGTGACTAGAAATCAAGACATTGGGGAGAGGAGAAAAAAGGGAAGTAAAAGAATATAAAATGTTATAATTTTTTAAATGTTCGCTCTTATAATCTTAAAAGAATAATTGTGGCATGCCGTATGCATTTCAGAATCCACCTTAAGTCAAACCTCATTGAAAATGACAATGGGCCAATATCGGTGGGCTTTAATTAAAGTAATATGAATACAGTGGTGCAAGAGAATATCCATTACAGGCTAAGAACATCAAAAGAAGCCTCTTTCAAGTGTGATTTTTTAAAGGAATGGGCTGATGAATTTTGAAAAGGAAAGCTAAAGCTAAAAATAATGCATTTAAAATAAAGAAAATATTTTGCCTGTATGCAGCATGCTCAATATTTTTTTCTTTTTCACAAAACCTTCTTGGGATTAGAGATGCCAAGATTGTCTGTCAGATATACAGTATTTCTGCTTAAGCTATATTAATTATCTCTTATGAAAACTACTGCATATCCTCTTTTATGATTGATAGGTGGCCCTCCTCAAAGGAAAGTCCTGACTATGTCAGCTTCTCTTGCTTATCAGAAGCAGAAAAGAAAATCACTATGTTTTATTTAGAGCTTGTAACGTTCTTCTCCCAGTCACTGCCAGCTGTCTTGAAAATCAGTTTTTTGTTCCTACTGAACATTTCATTCGTACTGTATTGGTCAGATAAAGAACGGGGGTCCTGAACACTTACTTTTATCACATGAACAGCTTGAGAATGGAGATAAATTCATGATTCATAAATTCACACACATTCAATTTTGCAACTACTAAGATTGTTGGATGAGCAGGCACAACAACAGCCAGGGAAGTGATTGAAGCCTGGGAAACAGGCCCCTCGTCAGTCAACAAGAGTGCCGATTTACCACCAGCCTATCAAATACTTAGAAGATGAGGGCTGGGCAGCACAAGTAAACAACAGCTAACGACTTAAAAGCCAACCATCAACACACCCCAATCAACATCTAAAAAGCCACATACAAGAGGCACCATATAAATACCACATAGAACTGCCCAAAATACACATTCTGGCTAAAAGAGAAGTTCCCTGAGGATGTTCTCCTGCATGAGTCCGAAAGCTCAGAAGACAAAACCTCTGGTCCTGGTGACGGACTCAGATTGGATCCTGCAACATTATCCTGGAACACGTATATCCACCTTCATTCGTGTTAAATTCATGAGTTGTTTCATAATAACAACTGAATGACAACTTGGTGCTAAGATAAGAAGTCAGAGGAAACCCTCTATTTATACAGCTCTAGTCCACATGGCATTTTGTCCTGTGTATCTGATGGGATAATCCACACAAATACTGTCATAAGGAGCAAAGCAACAGTCAAAGAATGCAAATTTGCCTCTGAAGAATGACTGGGATGACCAGAGCCAATTATTGCACATTGTAGCTTATTCTTAAACAATAATTTATGTATTTTTTCATCCTGCCATGACTTTTTAAAATTTATTATCTCATGGTGGTAAGCAGA
Source organism: Bothrops alternatus (assembly GCA_034064705.1). Taxonomy (NCBI): domain Eukaryota; kingdom Metazoa; phylum Chordata; class Lepidosauria; order Squamata; family Viperidae; genus Bothrops; species Bothrops alternatus. The sequence goes on along the minus strand of JARGCV010000200.1, from coordinate 1,862,296 downwards.
CCTCAGAAAGCATTATTTCAAAGTAGCTGTTGTTATAGAACAGGGGTGTCAGACTCAATTTCATTGAGGGCCGCATCAGCATTGCAGTTGCCCTTGGGGCCCGTGTGGATGTGGCCAAGGTGGGTGTGGCCTTACTGGTGGGCGTGGATGGAATGGGTGTGGCCTAATGGGTGGGCATGGCCAGTTCTACATCATTCACGTCAAGGGCGCCTGTGGGGACCTGGGCAGGAGTGGGACAGATCTGAGGGTCTCTGGCAGAAGGGGGTAGAACCGGGGCAAGCACCAAGGCATGGTCCATTTCTTCATTCCTCACAGCATGCACCCAGGGGGCGGGGCTGACCCGGTGGACAGGTTCCTCGCTGTTGCTAGACTGTCTTGTGGAGCTAAGACTGAATGTGTTTCAGCACAGATGGCCACCACAAAATTGTACATTGGCTCCCGGCCGGCCTGGCCCAGGGCCAAGGCAGTGGGGGCCATTCCCTCACTGTTTCCAGGATGGCTTCGCTGGCCACATGAAACCACTTTGTGGGCCGCATCCGGCCCCTGGGCCTTGTGTTTGACATTGTCAGTTATAGAAGCTCTTGAAAACGCTCTGTGAATTAGTTCTAATTTTTAATTTTGCCCATAAGAATAGCAGCCTTATGTCCAAATCAAAACCACTTCGATACCTCTGGAAATCCAGATATAGCAAGAACGGGTAACAAATATAGATAGATAGGCAAAGATAAACACATCTGTCAGTTCTGCATTCTTATATTGCACTTTTAAAATATTGTCCATGATGAAACGGGTGAATTGTATTGTATGTGGGCATGTGTGCATTTCTTGTCTATCTGTATAGCCACTTTCATTAAGTATAGATAAGTTTGGAAAGAGCCAGGTTCTATCTGTTGGAAACTATATAGTAATTTAGTACAACATTTATTTATATGAATGCACATGAATTGAAACTCAGAGCATTCCAAGCTCTTGGTCTAGATCAGGGGTAGGCAACCTTGGCTTTTTTATGACTCGTGGACCTCAACTCCCGAGTCATAAAAGAGCCAAGGTTGCCTACCCCTGGTCTAGATGGATGAATATCTGCTTTGCTTTCTTCTTCATGGTATTCCATCCCATCCCATCCCGTTCTATTCCTCTAGTTCCAGTAACCTTTAAATGGGCAAATCAGACCATCATAGGGCAACGGTTTTTGAACCAAGTACCTCAAATTGGCTAACTTACAGAATACATCCCATGACCAAAACCTATGATTTCCGTGAAATTAAAATTCAACAAGTTTTATAAAACATATTATGATATAAACATTATTATAAAACAGCTTATGGCATAATACAAAATGTCATAAAACATACCCTGTGCTGATTGTTGACTGTGCTACACAGTTCAACATGGGCTATTTTCAAAGGAATTGGGACAGTTCGCCATGGCCATATCATCCCAGCCATATCATCCCAGCGACTCGGTCAAGCCAAGTTGTCCTTGACCCATTTTCAAGGCAGATACATCTCTGAATGTATCCTGAATTTTTAAGAACTTTTCAAGTATATTAGAAGCTCTGCTATTATTAAAGGCACTGAGGAATTTGATATCTCTGAAATGATGATCCAATGGATCAGTTTGTCTAGTTCAGACATGTCAAACTCGCGACGTCATGTGATGTTACGCAACGTATCAGGACAGTTTTGCCATTGCCGGCAATGGGGTGGGCGCGGCTTCCATGTGACGTGTCCGGCCCGTGGGCCAGCAGTTTCATACCCCTGGTCTAGTTCTACAGCAGATCTATTTTTTGATTTCACATATTGCTCATTACATTTTAAGAAGAAATTGGTTTAATTAAGACTTCCAGACTCCTACGAAAGAAATGGGGATAGTCGATTAAAGGCCAGTGTGGTACCATATCAAGCTTAGGCAAAGAGCTTACCATTATCATTAGCTTAGGCGCAGTGAGACTCAAGAGTTTGTCCATTCTCAATCACAGGCACTTACTGAGTACTAGCCATGCTCTCTTAGGGTTAGGGTTAGGGTTAGGGTTAGGGTTAGGGTTGCTACAGGGGAAAATCAGTGTGAATACTATGTATTAATATGCACTTTGAATTTCAGAGGTTCAATGCACATCTTCTGAAACTCCATATCTCACATTGCAAAGATATTAGTTCCCCAATTGGAGAACTACCTATCTATCATTGGTAAACACTAGGGAAAATCTGAATTTTTCTCCACACCTGAAAAAACACAAATTTGTCAGGAGCACTGACTTACTTTTTTTTTTGCCTTTGTAGCATTTCATAAGACATATTATTTAGTTCTCTAGCTAAAATAGGACTTCAGGCTTCTGGTTTATTGCTCATACATAGAGCTTCCTATTAATAATCCCAAAAAGTCAGTGGCTGTTCTCATCCCTCCCCCACCACATCATTAAGTTCTAGAGATCTTGTTGCTGCATAATGTGTGTTTAGATTAGCTATTTATTATGCTCTATTTCAGCGCTGAGCTTCTGTTTTAAGCCTATGTCAATGACCTTGATTGAGAGGTAGAAGACAGTACAGGAGTTTTGATGAAGATATATCTTAAACAGGTCTTTTCCACTCTGATGCTCTTCAAATATATTAATACTATATTTTGCTATGAAAACCAGATTGATGGGGGAAATGTAGGGTTTAATGCCATTTGTTTCTTATTGTGTTCTTTCCCTGTTTCTCTTTCTGAGAAAGAACACAATAGGGGATAAATGGCATTAAACCTTACATGAAAGCCAAGACTTATCTAGCTCTATCTATTTTTGAATTTTTTACATTGACTAATGGTGACACTTTCTGTGTACAACTGCAGTGGGTTATAAAAGTGATTGACAGTAAGATAGATGAGAGACAGACACACAGAGAGAAAAAGAGACAGAAAAAGGTGGAAGAAAGAGAGATAAATGATTGATAGCTTGTGAGCTGAATGTCAAGAGATGGGCTAACACACACAACCTCACTTCCCCCCAAATAGGGCTCTGAAGGGAGAATGGACATAGCTGAACTGGGAAGAATAGCTTTGCCTATACAAAGATTCAGTCCAATGCATCTCCAGATAGCATGCAACAGGAAGAAAACTGCCAGTCAACATAAATGACACTAGTCTAAAAATACTGCCTAATTCTCAATATGGTGGCTTCCTATGTTTTACTTTTAAAAATTGTTATCGTTAAAAGTGAAACTGTATAAAAAATGCCTAGGATGCAAATAGCACTCACTTAACAACTATAATTGGGACTGGATGCTCCCTCACTAAGTGATGCAGCCATTAAGTGAAACATCATGTGATGATACTAGATGTACAACATCTGTTCCACTCTGGTCATTAAGCAAATCACCTATGGTCATTATATGTGACATTATGTGACCACAACTTGAAATTTACTGCCAGCTTCTCTATCGAATTGGCTTGTTGGAAGCTGGCTGCGAAGCTCACAAATGATGATCATGCAATTGCAGAGCTTATGACTGATGTGAATGCCTGCTGATTTCAAAGAGATGCTGCAATAGTTGAAAGTTCAAGGACTGGTCATAAAGCTACTTTTTCAGCATCAACATAAAGTCCAATATGTCTATGGAGATTCTCAGTCACCCAGGTCATGGTTGTCCCAAAGGTGGTTTTTCACGAGGCAACTGGACTTTCTTTTTTCTCTTTGAAGACATTTCGCTTCTCATCCAAGAAGCTTCTCAGCTCTGATCGTATGGTGGGGAATGGGAGGGTTTATATTCCTTGCAGGCAGCTGGTCATTTGCATTCTTTTAGAGAGTCACTGAGGCTACCTTGGAGGCTTATCTGTGATGTCAGGGTCACCTGAGTGGTGCAAATGGATGTGGAGCCTTCTTGGAACTATTGAAAGGACTGTGTTGTAGACTGGAGATAGATGAGGAATACTTGAGGGAGAGGGATACGACATCATCTATCTCTAGTCTGCAACCCAGTCCTTTCAACAGCTCCAACAAGGCCCACACCCATTTGTAGGGGGTTGGACTAGAAGACCTCAAATGTCCCTTCCAACTCTATTATTCATATATATATATATATATATATATATATATATATATATATATATATATATATATATATATATATATATATATATATATATATATATATATATATATATATATATATATATATATATATATATATATATATATATATATATATATATATATATATATATATATATATATATATATATATATATATATATATATATATATATATATATATATATATATATATATATATTAATATATAGGTTTTTCCATGAGCGCTCCTGATAAAATATACCTCTCTGGCACGCTCAATGGATGGACCCTGAAGAAGCAAACAGGTGTCTTGGTTAGTTCTGCCATGTTTATTTATGCAGTATGAATCTTGTCAGCAGCCTGAAAATACTATCCTTTGCCAATTCATTGAACATTTTCTGGAGAAAAGCTTGTGGAGGAATTCCATTCTCTTAGCTAACTGTAGCTTATTTGCCAACAGAAAATAACTACCAAGTGTGGGTATTGGCTTGACTTATTACCTCACTATGTCTCACAGGGTAAGAAACAGGCTGAATTTTAAAAAGATACAGCCCTAGTGATGCAACCAGTGAGGTTTAATAGGTTAAGTCAAATAGTTCTGTACTATTTCAACCACCATCCCATTTGGAAAAAAAACCTCCACTCATAAATTTATATCTTCTCCAAGCTTCAAATCTAATTTTAAAAATTAGTTTGGCAAGAAGAATTGGACCATCTAAAGAAAAATTTTGAATAAGAGCTCTTTTAATGAAAGAACTCTGTTGGTCTCCCAGAATATATGCCAAAATTGTATGTTTCACTTCCATTTCCCAACTGCAACATACATACGGTACTCATCCAGTACTATTACCCCCCATATCTCTCTTACATTTAGTCTTTTACCTCTTCTGAGAGACCTACTTATTTTCTGGATAGAGAAAAATGGGCCTATTTCTTCTCAGAAATTCAGCATCTTTCTCCATTTCAAGATCAAGAAAACATATATTAAACTGACAATGTACCTGAAACCTTTTATAAACTCCATAAATATATAATTTTAGTAACCTACCATGTATTATCCACACATATTGCATATTACTACAAATCTAGCAAATAAATATTCTTCTCCTTACTTTGAATGTTCACCTTTTTTTCATATGAGCCCCAATAAAAAAAAACAGGAGACTCATGTCAATGTTAGAACTAATTTCTAGGCAGATTCTTCTGGGTGTTACAATCCAATCTGCCTGGATGGCATAAACTCTGCCTTTGCCACCTCGTTTTCTTTGCTTTACCAAGAGACCTTTACCATCTCCAGAGAAGCTTCCAAGCAATGTACTGGCATGGCAGGGTTAGCTTCACTTCTTCCGAATGTTTCTGGAGCACATGTGGTCCAGACAGATTCACAGAAGTAAACATGCTGAGCAGCTGAGGTGGTCTTCCCATGTATTGATGGCCACTTGAAACGTAAAGTAAATAAAATAACTTCTGAGACTAGCAGAAGGAATTTTCGGTAAGAGTGGCTGTGCTAAGAAGCACCTTATAACTTACTGCTAATGCTAATGTCAGTTCACACACAGAGTAGCATGATGAGCAGATCCTCAAAAACTAACTACCGGTATTTTGCCTAAGATTTCCTCATTCACAGGATTTAGAAAACTGTCCGCAGGTTTACACCTAAATCTTTTCTGTCTATCCTCCTCTACAAAGTGAGAATATTTTCTTTTCCAAATCCCGTTCTCCGCCAAATTACAGCTCAGGTATAAACTTCCCATGCAATGAAACATTTTTTAAATCTTTTTCACAGGTACTTCAAGTGACATACTCCAAAATGGAGATCTTTCTTGATAGGAACACACTGAGTATTTTTGCTATTTTTTTCCTGCCTAACAAAATCCTTATATTCTTGTTAAAACACAGCTACTGAAGATGTTGCTTGGGGATCAAAGAAATTCTCTCCTCAGCATGAGGCCTTTTAAGCTGTAAAATTTTACTTTCCCTGACAAAGTTTCACTGACTTTGAGGTGAAGAATGAAAATCAGAAGCCTCCAAGACTGGAGAAAGAGATCAGGGTGGCAAAAGCAAGCATAAACACCAATATAAGCCTTTTAATATCAATTACCATTATTTAATGGACAAGGAAACAATTACTCAGAATCAGACCACTCTTTTATGGCATTATCTACCTGAATACATAGAATAATACAAGGAATATGCAGACCAGTCTAAATCAATTCCATATTAGGATGCTATATTCTATCAAAAGTTCAGTACATTGGATAAAAAAAATCTCAGTACTTATTCTAATGTATATATTTTATGTGAATATTTGTCTATTACACTCTGGCTTGTATTTATGATTCCTTTTCAGTTTTCCCAAATATGTATACATATACATGTAGTGGGACTTGTGGGGATCTGTAAATGACAATGGACAATCTTTTATAAATGAATATACAGTTCAGGTAGTCCTTGACTTATAACCCCAATTGAGCTCAAAATTTCCACTGCTAAGCAAGACAGTTTTTAAGTGATTTTGGCCCCATTTTGTAACCCTTCTTGCCACAGTTGTGTGAATCACTGAAGGTGTTACATTAATAACCCCATTATTACATGAATCTGGCTTCTCCATTGACTTTGCTTGTCAGAAACGTGCAACAGGTAATCATATGACTGTGGGACACGGCAACCATTATCAATATCATGTTTCCCTGAAAATAAGTCCTATCCCCAAAATAACTCCTACCTTGATTTTTCATGCATGGGCCTAATATAAGCCCTACTCTTAAAATAAGCCCTAGTTTGTGGCAAGGCGCACGCATAAAAATCAAGCTGGGGTGAGGAGGCTTGAGCTGCCTCATGCACCCCACACCCACTTACCTTAGGACCGCTGCAGCCAGGCCTCCCACACCCTGACACCTGTCACGCCGCTGTCTGAGTTCTGCAGCCACTTGCGGCCTCATGCCACGTGGCACATCATGCTGCCACTGCCACTCTCAGCAAGAGGCTGCATGGTTCGTGGCATCACGCCAGTGCCGATGTTCTTGGCAAAAGGCTGCGTGGCTCATGGCACCAATGTGCTGGTGCCGCCAATCGCGGCAGGAGGCCACATGGCTCATCGTGCCGATTACACCGGAGCCGCTGACCGTGGCAGGAGGCAACGAGGCTTGCTGTGCCAATTGCACTGCTGCCGCCAATCATGATCAGTGGGACAAGCCTTGTGGCCTCCTGCCGCAAGCGGTTGCACTGGCACGATTGCTGCAATGCACCACGGGGCCTTTTGCTGCGAACAGCGGCACCGGTGTGATTGCAATCAGTGCGATGAGCCACATGGCCTCCTGCTGTGAGCGGATGCACTGGTTGTAACTTTGAATGATCACTAAATGAACGGTTGTAGGTCAAGGACTACCTGTACACCACTTTTGAACTAAACATTATTTCAAAGCGATTACTAGCAGATTTCATAAGTGGCATAGTTATTCATGTGGTGAAAGCTTCTGCATTGGTGGATCAGAGGGTGTCATCTGAAAACAAAGGTCTGACAGACTAATTCAGTGGCCCAACCTTTATGGCAGCTCTTCTCTAGCAGTTCATCTCCAGTCTACAAAATCAGCAGAATCATATCAGTCAGCAGGATTGCATGCATGGGAGGAGATGAAGAAAAGTCATGATCAGGTTGTTTTGGCTTTAAGGGTGGCAAGTAGGCACTCTAAATTGTGACCTTTGCCTGTCTTTCTTTTGGGCCTTCCTTAACCTGCCACCCTCTGAATGAGTTAACTCTCAGAATTCCTTAATCAGCATGGCCTAGAGGCTAGACTTGGAAAAAAAAATAGATAATACCATTCTCAGTGAATTTAAGATGCATGGTTTTATTTAATGTAGGTTTTAAATTACATTGTGCAAACACAAACATGCCTTAGAGCAGGGGTCCCCAACCCCCGGCCCATGGACTGGCACTGGTCTGCGGCATGCCGGAAACTGGGCCGTGCAAACAAGCGAAGTTCCATCCGCAGACTGCAGGCAGCACACAAAACCACACCCCCTCCGGTCTATGAAAAAAAATCCTCTCTCAACGGAACTGGTCCCTGGGGCCCAAAAGATTGGAGACCTCTGCCTTAGAGTATTAGTTCTCAACTGGTGTACCATGACACATAGCCATGACTTGGCTTATTACTAATGTGGCAAAAGATTTTCTGTGCATGCTATTTTCTTTTTCTTTTTTTGTATTATAGCAATAGCATTTGGACTTACAATATATACACCGCTTCATAGTGCTTTACAGCCCTCTAAACGGTTTACAGAGTCAGCCTATTGCCCCCAACAATCTGGGTCCTCATTTTACCGACCTCGGAAGGTTGGAAGGCTGAGTCAACCTTGAGCCAGTCAGGATCGAACTTCTGGCAGTTGGCAGAATTAGCCTGCAATACTGCATTCTAACCACTGCACCACCATGCCTCCTTTTTATGTTAATTGTATACAATCTGTATATTCAGTAATGTTTGTATTTTTTTTAAAAAATGTATAAGTTTTCCTTGAACCATGCAGTATATGTTTAAAAATACTTATATATGATCAATAATTTTCTGGTGTGCCACAAAGCAATGTTGTATTCAATATTGTGCCATGGATTCAAAAAGTTTGAGAACCACTGGCTTAGAGAATGACCAAAACATTATTATTCTATTTTCTAAATATACACAAATGACTGAAAAGAGCCATCCTATTTAGGTTTGCAAAGCTGAGTCTCCTAAAATTTCAGAAAATCGTTTTCATACCTGGTAAGAAGACAAGGACATTCCAGAGAAACTGCTTTTAAAATGTAGTATTTATTTATTTATTTTATTTATTAATCAAATTTCTATACCGCCCCTCTCCCGAAGGACTCGGGGCGGTGTACAGCCTAAAATTTAAAAAACATATAAATATACAAAATTTAAAATAATTAAAAATAAATTAAATAATTTGGCCAAAATCCCATTTAAAACCCAAAACATACAAAATTTAAAATCTTAAAAAATACTCAGTCCCCCTAAAACATTTTGACCCTATTGGAACCGAAGCTTCTATGCCAGGCCGGCCTGTCGGAAAAGGAATGTTTTTAGTTCCCGACGGAAGGTGCGTAAATCTGTTATTATACGGAGTTCGGGGGGGAGCTCGTTCCATAACGTGGGAGCTCCCACAGAGAAGGCTCTCCCCCTGGGGGTCGCCAGCCGGCACTGTCTGGCCGACGGCTCCCTGAGGAGGCCCTCTCTGTGGGAGCGTACCGGACGGCGGGAGGTATTTGCTGGCAGTAGACGGTCCTGTAAGTATCCGGGTCCGATGCCATGGAGCGCTTTAAAAGTGGTGACTAACACCTTGAACCGCACCCAAAAGACCACCGGCAACCAGTGCAACTCACGCAGGAGCGGTGTTACGTGGGAGCGCCACGACGCTCCCATCACTACCCGCGCGGCCGCATTCTGGGCAAGTTGGAGCTTCCGGATGCACCTCAAGGGGAGCCCCATGTAGAGAGCATTACAGTAGTCCAGCCTGGAGGTCACGAGGGCATGAGTGACTGTGCGTAGCGAGTCCCGGTCTAGGAAGGGACGCAGCTGGCGCACCAGGCGAACCTGGTAGAACATCATCCCGGCCACGGCCGTCAGATGGTCCTCTAAGGACAGCCGTGAGTCCAGGAGGATTCCCAAATTGCGAACCCTTCCTGTGGGAGCCACTGTTTCGCCCCCAATACACAGCGATGGAATCAGCTGGCTGTACCGGGACGACGGTAACCACAGCCACTCGGTCTTGGAGGGGTTGAGCTTGAGTCCGTTTCTCCCCATCCATACCCGCACGGCCTCCAGGCACTGGGTCAGCACGGCAAGGGCATCGTTGGGGTGGTTTGGCGTGGAAATGTACAGCTGGGTATCATCAGCGTACTGGTGGTACTCCACGCCAAAACCACGGATGATCTCACCCAGCGGCTTTACATAAATGTTGAACAGTAGAGGCGAGAGGACCGACCCCTGAGGTACCCCACATACGAGGGGTCTCGGGGTCGACCTCTGGCCCCCTGTCAACACAGACTGCATCCGGCCAGAGAGGAAGGAGGAGAACCACTGCAAGACAGTGCCTCCTATGCCCAGCCCCTCCAACCGTTGCAGCATGATACCATGATCGATGGTATCAAAAGCCGCCGAGAGGTCCAATAGCACCAGAACAGAGGAGCAACCCCTGTCTTGGGCCCGCCAGAGATCATCCACCAACGCGACCAATGCTGTTTCCGTGCTGTAGCCAGGCCTGAAGCCCGACTGGAACGGATCGAGATATGACGATTCCTCCAGGTGCTGCGGGAACTATCGGGCAACCACACTCTCAACAACCTTCGCAAGAAAGTGAAGGTTGGAGACGGGACGGTAGTTTGATAAAACAGCTGGATCCAGGGCAGGCTTCTTGAGGAGGGGTCTCACCACTGCCTCTTTCAAGGCAGCGGGAAAGACACCCTCACTCAAGGAAGCATTGATAATTGCTCGGAACCAGCCTCGTACCACCTCCCGGGAGGCCAGCGCCAACCAGGAGGGGCACGGGTCCAGTAAACATGTGGTCGCCCTAAGTCCCCCCAGCAACCTGTCCACGTCCTCGGGGGTCACGGGGTCAAACTCAACCCAGGTAACAGTCTCAAGACCAGCCTCCGCCTCTCCCATTGGACATACCCAGTTGAAGTCGAAGCCTTCCCGTATCTGAGCGATTTTATCATACAGATATTTTCCGAAATCCTCAGCTCTACCCTCTAAGGGGTCTCCCCTCACCTCCTGATGAAGGAGGGAGCGGGTCACCCTAAACAGGGAGGCTGGGCGGTTATCTGATGACGCAATAAGAGCAGTGAGGTAGGAACACTTCTCTGCTCTTATCGCCATTAGGTAGGACCTAATATGGTCTCTTACCAATGTTCGGTCAGATTCGGCACGGCTCGATCTCCAACTGCTCTCTAGTAGCAATTACATGTGGTTTTTAAATACTTAATTAATTTGTGTATATTTGAACTAGGATGCATTAATATAATTGCATTGTTTTAGCCTTAAATGTCACATTCCCTTGTTGTAAAACATTATAAGAAAGCCCTGATGGTTGTTCCCCATTGCTAAGTATAGTACCTATAGTTTGCTTTGAAGCAGACAAATAAAGAATTTCAAAACTTTTTTCCTATTAGATCATTTATGTACTTATTTATTTTAAGTCACATCACAACTATCTATTTAATACTGTGAACAAAGTGCTTAAAGTGTATTCCAAAAACAGATAAAACTATAAAACATAAAATAAAAATAAATGTTCTAAAAGTCAATTTGTCTCAATTTCCCACATGCTATTATAAGCCTTTAAGTTTCCTTGACTCAAATTTGTAAAGAAAATTCATGTTCTCAACATTGGTTTGTGTAAAATCAGATGGGAAAAGAAACCAGGGTTGTGCACAAATATTTCCAAGTAGAAAATGATGTTTTGTTTTGAGTTTCTAGGGGAATGTTTTTGCGTTTATTATAGTCTGATCAAACAAAACATGAATTCGTTTGATGGCCATAGGGAACACTGGACCTCAAAACAAACATCTTGCTAAATTTTCTTTCACTCCATGGCTAGGTGAATATGTGGAATGAAGAAAACTGTGCACTGAGTGGGGGATCAAACAGGTTCTTGATGTGTCTAGCTGACAATTTTGTCTTATAAAAGGTTGAGGAGGGAACTAGAGGAACAGCTATACTGGACTTAATTCTCGCTAATAGGGATGAAATGGTTGAGGGAGTAGAATTGATAGGAACTTTGGCAGAGATCGGCCATGTCATACTTCAATTCACCATAATGCAACCACAGGTAAATGAACCAAGTCAGACTAGTAATTTAGACTTTAAGACAGCTGACATCAACAAACTAAGAGAGAGATAAGGAAGGATTCTTGTTTGGAAAACCCTGAAAAATGAGATAATGAAGGCCAAGCAAAAACAGTATCAGAGATAAAAAAAACAAAAGACACCCAATCTGACTGGTATGGTTGCAGTCAGAACTCTCTGATAATCTGAGGGACAAAAAAGGTCAAATACACACACACACAAAAGGAAAGAGGAGTATATAACTAAACAAAATACCAGCAAGTAACCCAAATCTGCAAGGAGGGATTCAGGAAAGCTAAGACCCAGAATGAGCTAAGTCTGACAACTCATGCCAAAAATAACTTTAAAAAAATATTTTTTTCAACACGTAAGGAACAAGAAGTCAAGAAAATGATAGATCTTCTAATGGGAATAGTTGGCAGGAAGGTGACAGGCGGCAGGGAGAAAGCATAATTGCTTAATTCTTTCTTTGCATCTGTTTTGACACAAAAGGAAGATATAACTCAACCTACCAAAAGCAGCAACAAGGGAGATAGAATAGATTTACAAGTAAAAATTGCAAAGAATTAGTGATGATGATGATATCCATTCAATTGTGTGATTCTTGGCAATTCTATGGGCCAGATTTCTTCATGACTTCTGATCCTGAAGGAAGAGATAGGTGGACAGAGATTACCTATCCACTCTGGATGACTACAAATCACTTGGATTAGATAGTTTTCATTGCAGGTTCTGGAGGAGCTGGCGGAAGTAATTTGGAGCTACTGAATGTAATCTTTCAAAGTTCCTGTAACACAGGGGAGCTACCAGAATACTGGAAAAAAACTGATATAGTTCCAGTCTAGAAAAAGGGGGGAAATGGACCTAGGAAATTATTGGTCAGTTAGCTTGACATCAATACTTGAGAAAATCCAGGAAAAGATAATCAAATAGTAGATTTGCAAGCACTTCGAAATGAACAAGGTTTTCCAGAATGGGTTTGTTAAAAACAGATAATGCCAAACAAATTTATTTGCTTTCTTTAATAAAGTGCCTAAATTAGTAGATCAGGGAAATATTGTGGACATAATATACTTAGAAACTTCCTAACAGTGAGGACAATTAACCAGTGGAACAGCTTGCTTTCAGAAATTGTGGGCATCACTGGAGGTTTTTAAGAAGAGACTAGACAGTCACTTGTCTGAAGTGGTATCAGTTCTCCTGCTTGAACAGGGAGCTGTGCTAGAAAACCCTCAAGGTTCCTTCCAGCTCTATTCTATTCTAGATTCTACATGGATTTCAATAAGACATTTGACGAAGTAGACCACAGCCTGTGTCTTGATATGATAGAACAATATGGAATAGACTGTACCACCACCACCAGCAGAGAGATTCACAGTTGGCTGACCAACTGCACAAGCATGTAGTTCTCAATGGAATTACATCTACATGGAGGGAAGCATGCAATGGGGCATCTCAAGGTTCTGTCTTGGGCCCAGTACTCTTCAACATGATCTAAATGAGGGGATAGAAAGGAACTCATCAAATTTGCAGACAACTCCAGGCTAGGGGAATAGCTAACACTTTAGAAAATAGATTCATGATTCAGAAGGATGTTGACAGACTTGAGCACTGGGCCCTATCCAGCAAGATGCAGTTCAATGGTGAGAAAAGAAAGGTCCTCACTTAGGCAGGAGAACCAAATGCATAGGTTTAGAACCGGCAGAACCTGGCTCAACAATAATAACTGTGAGAGAGATCTAAGCGTCCTAATGGACGACCACTAAATTATGAGACAGCAGTGTGCTGCAGCTGCAAAAAAAGCCAGCTGCATCAAGATCACGAGAAGTAATAGTACCAATTCATACTTCACTAGTGAGGCCACACTTGGAATACTGCATCCATTTTGTATCACCACGATACAAAAAAGATGCTGAGACCCTAGAAACTCTGCAGAGAAGAGTGAGAAAGATGATAAGGAGTCTGGGGGCTAAATTTTGTGATGAAAGATTAATGGAGCTAGGTGTGTCTAGCCTATCAAAAAAGAAAGATTAAGGATAGCTATCTTCCCATACTTGAGGGGCTGTCACAGAGAAGAGAGGATTGACTTATTCTTCCAAGCACCAGGAGGCTGTACAAAAAGTAATGGGTGGAAGCTTGTTAACTAGAGAACCAACCTAAAATTAAGGAGAAATTTCCTGACTGTGAGAACAATTAATCAATGGCACAGTTTGCCTCCCAGAGTTGTGAGTGCTCCATCACCAGTGGTTTTCAGGAATAGACAAGACAACCACTTGATTAAGTCTCCTGCCTTGAGCAGGAGGTTGGACTAGAAGACCTCTGAGGTCCCTTCCACTGCTATGATTCTAAGTTCTATGATATACACTAACCAGCCAGCCAGCCAGCCAGTCAATTTACAGAATGTAACAAACAGGCAAAAGAACATTTTTAAAAATCAAAACAAATCCTTACAGGCACAACTCTGCTTTCACCCCTAGAAAATCCCTGAGTTTAATTTAAAATCTGTTATCAGATACTTCTCTCTTTTTCCTCCTCAGATCCTGGGACTCTGAGCCAACACTTTGACAAGATAAAATAGATAATTGTTTTAACTTTCCAATCTAGTGATACCATTGCTGCCTGAAGACAAACAAATCCAGCCAAAAAGGCAGACATTGTACATCACACTTTTCCAATGAAATTTTCTTAATGTTTTCTTTTTGAAATCCTCTTAGCCAATTCTTCTGCAGGCACTGCCACCCTAGCCTATTTAACAAGATTAAGCTACCATTTAGCATGTTCCCTTTTTGCAATCCATCTGCCAGGCACAGCCTCAGTAAAAGCAACTGATGGCTATGGAGCTTCCGAATTACATGAATGACATTAATATTGAAGCTACAAGACCCAAAAGCATGCACACAGGGCAATGCGCCGTACTTGAACAATGCAGCTTCTTTGGATTTTTAAATGCATTTGGAAGCTCAACATCAATAGTTCACAAAAGTGAATGTGCACACGTATGCACACCAGTGCCAACCAAACCGACCCTATATTGGTAGCCTTTGCATTTTGCAATCTCAGTAGCATTACCAAAACTACGAAGCACAGATGTTTCCGTGGACACCTGTATCCTTTGCACTACCTACATTCCACGTAGTGTTTCCCAGGTGAACCCTAGGTTGCCCTTTTTAAAAAGATAGCAGCAATGTCTTGCTGTTGGATGCAGCCTTCTCTTTCTGCTTCACCATCAGTTTCGCTATCGCCTTTCTCTCCAGATTTCGCTCCTATATTACCCCATCCAATTTAAACCGAGAGCACCAGGGATTTGATTAGCCCTGCAACCCAATCACAATCACAAATTAGCAAGCATCCCAATCACAACCCCTAAAATAGCAGCTCAACCGCATGCAGACCTTGGGAATAATCAGAGTGGTCGAAGCAGCTAAATTTTATCCCGAGCTTGAAGCAAAATAGCTTATTTTGGTCTGACCTCAAAACAAAGACCTTGGAGCGTATATATTTTGTTTCAGGCTTAGAACACTTCAAAGAGACATTCTGAGGTTGGATTACTTCAAGGTCTGCTAGTTTTCTGTAAGAAAAATTCCTATGGGAAGCAACAGTTGAGAGATGGATCTCCCCCCCCCTCTTGGATTATTTCCTGAGCATGTCTTCCCAAGGAAGGAGAGGTTTGCAATCTATACCCTTGCTGTAAATATGGGTATAGTTTAGTCCTAAGCTTGAGCAAGAAAGCATAAATAAAATAACAGGTTGAGAAAGATTTGTGACAGCTACATCCAAGCTAGTGCCTTAAATACTGCACGGAGAGATTACAGATTCCATAGTTCTCAATCACTATGGCCTATAGAAACTGAGAGATAAATGGGTGAGCCATCCAACACATTTAAAAGGTCGAATTCCGAAAGATCTTCTGTATGGAGAACTAGTGCAAGGAAAGTGCCCCAGAGGGAGACCTGAGCTCCGATATAAGGATATCTGCAAGAGGGACCTAAAGGCCTTGGGAATGGACATTAACAGCTGGGAATCCTTGACCTCTGATCATTCAGCCTGGAGGCTAAAGAGGCAGCATGGCCTTCTCCAATTTGAAGAGACACTTGTGCGGCAGGCTGAGGCAAAGAGGCAGTCCCAGAACCAGCGAAATCTGGGGGCTGGACAGGGGACAGATTGTATCTGCCCTCAGTGTGGAAGGGACTGCCATTCTCGAATTGGCCTTTTTAGCCACACCATATACTGCCTTAGGACCTCTTTCCAGAGCACGGCACAAAAGTCTCTTGAGACTGAAGGATGCCAATGATGACATTGGGGGAAGTTAATTTGGACATGCAGTCAAACAACATAACAAATTCCACTTTTAGGCCAGAGCTCTCTTGTGGTTATGCTATATGGCTCTAGAAACTGAAAAATCTAGATTTCAGTGAATTGGGATGGTAACCCCAAACACCACCAGGAAGTAGCAGACAAGTAACTAGGTGGCTCTTGTGATAATCCCTAGTTACTACTGAAACAAATATTCCTGCCCTTATTTATGTATAAATTTAATCTCCTGCCTTTCATATAGGAATTCGGAGCAATATATAGATAGCGATGCCTCCTCCTGCTTTCCCCCATAACAACACCTTGTGGCTTTCATTAAGGAATGGCCCCCACTTTCAGCTTTCTTTCATGTTTTCTCATCTGGGATAGTAGCAATCGATAGGTGAATTAACGGAAGGTGAATCTTTAAGGACTTGTGAAGAATAAAGGGAATTATGGCAGGAGCAAAATGAAGACAAACTGTACTTAGTCAAAACACTATTTTCCCCAAACAATGATGGGAAGTAAAACATTGTGAGCTGCACATGCTAATAGAAAGGAGGACTAGCATTCAGTGTTACAAATGTTCAGCTGTGAATCCTGAAAAAAACAACTGAGGAGTGAGTGTCTCAGTTCTGCATTTCAATATCATATTGAGATGTTCTACCTGGGGTATATGTGGCTGGTATATGAGAAACAGAGGGCTATGATCTTCCCTCCCTTCCCTTCCCTTCCCTTCACCTCCCCTCGCCCCTCCCCCCTCCCCTCTCCTAGGTTTGGGCAGGGAGGGTTCTGTGTCTTTTCTAGCTTTTCTTAATTACTAACAAGACCATGTTAGGGCTTAAACATGCTTTCCTTGAAGAGAGATACAGAAGAGGGAAGGAGGAAGTTTGAGGCACACCGTGGCTTTAAGGTGTCAGATTGTCTTCCCATTACTAAAATAAATCAAATATAGTTCATATCTAATCCAAGTCAGATTGGGGAACTTCTTTCAACTACCAAAAAATGATATAAAGCTCCCATTTTGTTTAACGTGCGTTAATGAAAGCTTATGGAATCAATACAAATCTATTACCTTTGTATTTTGTCACCACTGCTGAATTGATGCTATGAGGCTCTTGGAAAGTGACAGTGAGTGATGTGCTGCTTGTTACCATAAGGCAGATGTTGGTTGGTGCCTCAGGGGCTCCTGCGAACAGAGGAAAAACACTGTACTCCATGCGGAACAAATACTTTTCCAACCCTGCCCTGGGTCATTGAAGAAATGAGTCGAAACAGTGCAACCTGGGTGAGCTTTCTACTGAAGTCGCTTGTGTTTGTAATGAAAACAAGGCACCTATGCTAATGAGACTGCTTGACTGGTTTCCCTTGTTCTCTTCATCTATTTGGGAGAATACAGCGTATCTACGTTCTTATATGTAAGCACAGTACAAGATTTAGAATATCACTGTCAGACCTTTCCTCAGTCACCCAGGCTCTGCCAAGGAGACAGAATAATGGAAGAGCTAATTAATTCCAATTCACATTTAGAATTATTTAGACCCCGACTGTGCTGTATGTTTAGATATCATTTATTTTATAACTTTTAAATATAAGAAGCTGTTTTTAATGCACGTTTGTGAATTTGTCAGTCAGGCAAAGTTTTAGCAGTTAAAACTTTCCTGCGTGTGAAACATAGATGATTTGTTAAAGATTTAATATTTTCTGACATCATAACTGCACTGGATATGAAATGTATTTTACTATATTGCAAAGCAAGATGTCCTTCTACTGTTTCGAGCTGGTTCCTTAAGAAGGTCTAATAATAGTTGCTAACCTTCTTTATGATAAATGTCCATCTCCACGAATAGACAACTGAATAATTCTTTTCTAATCCTGCACTTGTCTTATTTTAAGAGCAGGCAGGTTGCTGTTCTATCTGTAACCCATTTGTCAAGCCAGGTTAGTTGCTCAACTGAAACACTAAGGAGGAATCCCTGGAAACCCAGTCTGTGTTATGAATTATTTCTGTTCTACACATTTCACTCATCCAAACATTTCTCCCCATGGCTCTTACTGGAATATTCAAAGCTGGACTTCATGCGTTTGTAAAGCCGGTATCTCCACTCCCAGGCTTTCAGCTGCTTCTCCTTCTCAGAGCTGTCTGTGCCGAGACTTTCACTCATGACTTGTGCAGACAGGTCACTCACCCGTTGCTGAGCTTCTTGGACTAAGTTGCTCAGATGGACGGATCTGCCTTCCACACTGACAACTGCTAGGAAGAGGAACTGGGTTAGGTTCCAGGACTTTTCAAAGGAAAATTTAGAAGTTAATCAGCTTTGAGGACAGAGGAGTTTATACGAGCTCATATATGAGAGAATATAGTGTATGAGAAATATGGGTATTTTAAAAAGTATTACCCTGCATACTTGTGGATAAACCCAGGGATGGAGACCAGTCTGTTACAATAACCTGTAAAGGTGTCATCTACTGTTCCAGAGAGAACCAACTGGTTCTCAATTAAAATATGGGTAGTCCTCATTTACTGACTACCAATGGAGTTGCCATGCAGTGCAGTTGTTAAGTGAAATATCATGGGACCCCAACTTGCAATTTTAGTGCCAGCTTCTCCATTGATTCTGCTTGTTGGAAGCCGATGGTGAAGCACACAAGTGACAATCAACTGACCGTGGGGTGCTGTAACAGTTGGAAACACCTGCTGTTGTAGAGTATCTGAATCTCAAATTACGTGGCTATGGGGATGCTGTCATGGTCATAAGCGCGAGAACAAGCTGCAGAGGTTTTTTTTTCAGGATTGTCATTAACTTCAAACACTATTAAACAGGGCAGTTGTAAAGTTGAGGTATGTGGATGAAAAAAGTACACATAACATTTGAATTTCTGTCTTCTAGATCTATGGTTGACCGTTAACACTTTGCAGTGACTAATAGCTGGTTTTCTCTCTTATCAAGGGTTCCTTTTAGCATCTACAAAAACGAGCATCTTCTCAGAGATGCGTCCCTGAATCTTTGGCTGAAATCCTTCTTTGGTTCTAGCCTCAGTCAGTAATGCTCAAAGATATGGCTCTGCAGTAAATTTGGGTAGAGGGATTTTGAGATGATGTTGGGAAAAATATGAAAGAACCATTAAAAAGGGGACTTGAAGGAAGGATTGTACAATCCAGAAACAAGTGTGAGAAAGAAACTCAAAATAACTGTGCCTTATTTTTATTTTTTCTTTAGCCTAGATGGGACAGAGAGAAATTTGGACAGACTTTCAAGATTCTGTTATTATACTTTCATCAATAATGTCACTGAAATCCCTGTGATGTTTGTTTCTTGATTTGGCCTCCTTTGAAGGGCTGATAATTTGTTATATTGATATGTTGTGCAGTTGTGACCGATAAGGAACTGCAACGTTGTTGCTGCATCCTTAAACAGTTTACTTGCCACTCCATGGAGTTGGCTGCTTTTAATATTGCACCCAAAAAGCAATTGTGGGACCATTTTAGCACAAGCCATAAATATTTTGCCTACATTTTTGTTTTCTGGATAGAATGATTATTTAAAAAACAAACAAACAAACGTACAAACAGACTATATTAAAGAAGATACTAAAATATAGTTGAGTTCATGTGCAAGAGGATTACAGCACATAAATGTCATGTGGAGATTGTTCCAAGAATATACTAAACCATTTTTTCTTTATTTGAGTTGATACATTTCATCTATAAGATTTTGACCTCACACATTACATATGTTAAAAGCACCTTTATGAAGATAATTCCTTTTCCTAACCTTCTTTGTTCAAATTACTGATTTACAGAGACTACTTTAATGCATTTGACCTGAATATCATCTCCCTAAAGATTTATTAGATTCAGCGTTAAAAATTTTCTACATTTTGCATTGTAATATACAATATATATTGCATTGTAAAATTGTAACTCTGGACATTGCTGGTTATGTTTAAGACCACACTGATGTCATTTTTGATGTTAAATTTACAACAATTTAAGTTAGAATAAAATGCATTTTAATGAATTGTAGAAATTTTTCAAAGATTCTTTTTCTCATTTTGTTGTATAAAATATTTGACAAAGCATAGTAGTACTTTGTTTAATTTGGTCACTGTGTTTATAAACCAGTATTGTTAACTTACTATGTTTGCAAATCCACCAAATGCTGGTTATTGAGTGATTAAATAGACTTTTAAACAGATGTATACAGAATCCCTTGGCAGTTATAACCGCACTCCACTGTCACCAACAATTTATGGTAAATGCAAATACCCTTTCATTTCTTATAGAAACGTGTCTTTAAATACTCTGACAACTTCTTAAACATTTAATGGTATCACAGCAGGGTTTCCAGAGCATGTTAAGCCATGGTCTATTTTAACTGTAGTTTGTTGAATAAGCCAAAATAAATAGCCTCACATTACACATGAAGTCGCAAAACATAATATTTAACCATACATACAACCGTTCATTTAGTGACGCTTCAAAGTTACAACAGCACTGAAAAGAGTGACTTTGGAGCGATTTTCACACTTACATCTGTTGCAGCGTTCCCCATGGTCACATGATCAAAATTCGGGTGTTTGGCAACTGGCACTGTCCCAGGGTCATGTGATCACCATTTGTAGCCTTCCCAGCCAGCTTCCGACAAGCAAAGTCAATGAGGGAAGCCAGATTCGCTTAAGGACTGCATGATTCACTTAACAACCATGGCAAAAAGTTGTAAAATG
Source organism: Bothrops alternatus (assembly GCA_034064705.1). NCBI lineage: Eukaryota > Metazoa > Chordata > Lepidosauria > Squamata > Viperidae > Bothrops > Bothrops alternatus. The sequence goes on along the minus strand of JARGCV010000200.1, from coordinate 1,841,389 downwards.
AGGCACAACTCACTTTGCAACTGCCTTGCTTAGCAACAGAAATTGTTGATTGTACGGGCTGAAAAGCAAAGCAAAGCAAAGCAAAGCAAAGCAAAGCAAAGCAAAGCAAAGCAAAGCAAAGCAAAGCAAAGCAAAGCAAAGCAAAGCAAAGCAAAGCAAAGCAAAGCAAAGCAAAGCAAAGCAAAGCAAAGCAAAGCAAAGTGCCACATAAAGGATCTAATTCAGGGGTAGGCAACTTTGGCTCTTTTACGACTCGTGGACTTCAACTCCCAGAATTCTTGAGCCAGCCATGCTGAGGGGAAAGGGAGAGGTTTCCAAGCTGAGCCATGTTGGCTCAGGAATTCTGGGAGTTGAAGTCCACGAGTCATAAAAGAGCCAAAGTTGCCTACCCCTGATCTATTTGATATCAATTTGCATCCCATCTTAGCTATCAGCTTTGGAAGAAGGACCCCACTTGCAGCAGTGATCTCTTTATAAAATTCTCCTCTTCAGGTTTCCAATGGATGGAGACAAATGCAAATGGTGATCAGCACCGTGCATTATTTAACCACGGAAGTGAAGTGGCTATAGGTACCTGGCCTGTGTTCACAGGCATGTTTGCATTAAAGGCACGAAATGAATACTCATTTACGATTGCCCCTCCATGCCATCAGTCTGCATTTATTTATAGATGGTCAGTGAAAAGCTCAGTCGTGTGTTTTCTTTTTAATTGCTGTTTAGAACACTCCAGGCTGTGTTTTCTTGTAGATTTGTCATGCCTAATGAATGTTACTTTAGCCGTCAATCACGTGCTTTATTCCCTGTCACCCCGATTCTTTTTTTTTCCCTCCAGTCACGAACCATGACAGAAAAATAAACAAATAAATATTAAATGACACAACTCTTTTCACTGAACAGCTACAGTAACCAAGGAGAGAGAGAAAATCTCCCAGGAAAGTTAAAGGAGGCCAGTTTAAAAAAAAAAAATGCCAGGAAATTGTAGCCTCAAGGTACAGTTTCCTGGAGCATAAAGACCGGCAGATCCATACTAACTGTTATTAATTTAACTAACTTTAAATTAACAGCAGAGTTTGCTAAATTCGAGCTCTTGAAGTGGGACTAGAAGACCTCCACGGTCCCTTTCTGACTCTGTTATTCCATGTTCTAAAAGTTCTAAGTAAGATGTCAGAATTTGAGTTTTGGTTTAAACTACGGTTAGCTAATTCCACAAATCACATGCTCTCCCCTTGCAAGCACACAGACAAGGGGGGGGGAAAATATATGAGGTGGGACGGTTCCCTGAATGGAGACAGTGGGCAGTGTCATCAAGCAGGTGAGCTGTTCTTCAGGTACTCAACAGGCCTGGCTTTCGACAAGGGTCAACTAAGAGCAGTCTGTGCTGTACCACAG